>OX422208.1:618872097-621539597 GCA_949130495.1 Sambucus nigra
ATCTTGAAAGAAGATTTCTAGAACTAGTTTCATCCTCTTATCAACATGGCGATACCATGTTTTAGGGAAGACACTAAAACGTAAGTCTTCACCTACCGTGATAAACTTTCCATTTAAAGAGTCTCTAAAAATAGTCCTTTCTTCTTCTGCGCCTTTTTTTGGTCACGGCCATCGGAGTACTTTAAGTTCTTCTGGTAAGGACTAGTAAACTAGGTCATATGGAAGAAGGCATCCACCACGATTATGGGCTCAAGGATTCCTTGTTGGCATCGCCCTAGACTCATTACGAGCATATAGTATATGTTCTTGAACATCTGAATCACATTGACATTGCCATGAGGGTTGCGTTCTGGATAGATCTGATCTTTGAAACTGTCACATATTGGAAGTGGAAGTGGGTCAACTCTAAAGCGAGGGAGGAGCATGTCATTCGTAATATACTGGATCTTTAATATCAGGTTGCTAGTTTCGGCAGTTCCTAAACTCTCATCATCCCCCAAGTTGGTGATAACCTTGTCATTAGTATAATAATTTTTGTTTTTTATGAAGATAAGAAAATACCCCTTTGTAACTATGGAATCATGGATGGTAAAGGAGTAGATTGAAATATGCAAGTAGGTCAATGACTCGGAACTCTATGAGTGTATTCATAGGTTCGCCCCCTGTTGTAAGTTTTATGGCCTCGATTACCTCTCGACAGATATTATCGTAAGCACGCACGGAGGAGGAAGTGGGAGTGAGATGATTGAATTTCAAGTGCAAGCAATTGGAGGTTCTGAGAGGACAACGATTGATGGAAGATCCGTTATCAACAAGTGAGAGTGTGACTTGATTTCCCATTACATTAAAGGTGATGTTGATGGAATAATTGTGGACCAGGCCTCTCTTTGGTATATTTACTTCGGAATATTGAAGAAGTTAAAGACCCAACAATGTTTACGACTTCTTAGAGATTAATGGAAGGAGATAATATAGGCCCGGTAAGGAGTTTTGTCAGAGAATTCTGGTGTAGCTGGGAAGATATGAAAATCCCCCATAAAGTGATGTTATCTTCGGTTTTCTTGAGCTTGTCAATGACTTTACTTTCTTTGATGGTCATTTATGGTAAAGGAAGTTCTTCGGCAACTCCCATTCCCTTATTTATCTCAGTCGCATGAGGACACAAATTTTGTAACATCTCCCTGACTTGGTTATGTTATTTACTGAGACGCGGAAGAACATGAAACCCATGTCTTCATCTACCTCAGGTTGAATGGCTACCTTATTGGTTTCCCCCAACAGATCTTCGAAGGATATTAAACCACATAGACTGGATATTAAACTGGCTTCTTCCTAACTGAGTTCCTCATCTTAGCTATCAAAGTTATCCCCAAATTTAGTGGCAACTATGTCCTCTTGCCAAGAGAAATAAATACATTTAACAACTTCAACGGCCTCATTGTATAAATCTTCCCACTCAACGGGGAGGCGTAAGAGTGAAAGGATAAACTCTCCCTAAAGTGATAAAGCAATGGGTAGCTAATCAATGCTATAAATTTGACTTGTCTGCCAAATGCATAGGCCATTATCTGTACCACATCGTCAAGACTAACTTCTTCAGCAAGTACCACCCATTCATCTGACTGCCATGCCCTTGTTTGAGATTTCATGAATAAGCCACTGAATTTACCATAGTCAATAGTCATGTCGACAGGCAGTTTCAGCCCAAACTCCAAGAATCATTTCAATATAATTGGTAAATCCATATGTTTCCCCTTAGATCGGGTATGAATAGTAATGCAGACCCTTATACGGAGTGACAAAGCTTGATCGGTGAAGCATGAAGGGTGTAGGAGAAAATATGGGCAAACTTCGTGTGGTTTGTGAAAGATTACATGTATAATAAGTTCTTTCTTGTGCACAATTTGAGCTGATGAATAAAATTCTAGGACACTCTCTAGAAAGATGGAACTTTTACAGGATGGAAGTGGTTTATGAGTGGTGTTAAGTTTAGGATTGGCTAGTGGAAAAATAATAACCCTATCAATTAAACCTATGACCAAATTTCAAAGGTGGAATCATTTGTCGGTAGTATAGCTCGCAGACTGGTGGAAATCACAATGGGCATTGGCTTTGAATTTTTTAAGGTGTGGATTTGGAAGTGGATAAGGGTCCAAGGGTTTAATGAGGTTTCATCTCTGTAGGGCTTGGTAGACTTTGGATAGGGGAGAATGGAGCTCAGTGTACTCTTTCTTGTAAGGGTTGGGGTGACTTTTCGGTGCCCAGGAGGTAGTTGGTTAGCAAATGTCATTGATTGTTGAGACCGTAGCACCGACATTCAGATAGTGAACTGTTCGGTCACTTTCTTTGGCTTATATTTGACTTTGGTAATGACTTTCTCAATTTTTACACCTGCTTCCCTAAGGTCTCAGAAGTGTGGGTAGTACTCTTCTCCCATGGACACTCGGATATGAGGTAAGAATTTATTCTTTAAAATATTGACATGTTCTTCCTCGGAGGGTCTATTGGTATTGGTTGCACTTTTCTCTCTCCACCTTCCTATGAAGCTACTAAATCTTTCCCAAGGGTTCTACTTAAGAAGCTCTAGATCTCGACATGAAACCATTAGCTTCTCATTGTACTTGTATTGTGACATGAATTCTCATGTGACATCCTCCCAAATATGTATTCTTTATTCTTTAAGGTACAAAAAACAACGAGTGGTTCTTTCTTTTAAGTCCTGTTAGAACATTTGGGCCATTATATCTTCGGAGGCACCAAGGATCATGGATCAGTAATATCTTTGAATGTGAAGAATTGAGTGTCCACTTTCATCGAACTTCTCTATGTTTGGCATCTTGAGCTTCTCTAGTATTCCGACTTAAGGATAGGTAAACATATGGGTGTAGTCCATGTAGTTTCCAAATATCTTAACTAGGTCAAACTTCTTCGCCAATATCTTATGGTCTTCCTTGACCTTGTTCAACTCCCCCTCCTTAGGATCTTTAGGTAACTGTAGGTTAGCCCCTGGTTGGATTATGTTTAAAATATGGAGGCTAGCCCCTTGGTGCTGGCAGGTTAGCCCATTGGTAGGTGGGGTGTGTGGAGCATGCTAAAACTCTTTTAGGAGCCAAACCATATCGGGAGAGGGTGGAACCATGGAATGAGGAAAGAGAACCTCAATTTCTTCAAGAATCTGGGCCTAGTGACGCTATATCTTGTGGACCTTATTTTGAAGATTTTCAATGTTGGTACTGAGTTAGGATAAGATGATCATCAGATCAGGCTATACATTTAGTGCTTGGTGGGTGTTCTCCATGAAGATCTCTTGAAGGTAAATCCCAAACTCGAATGAGGTAGAAAAAGAATCGGTAGATCTTCAAAGTATTTTGTTCGAAGATCGAACCAAATAGGGAGGCAAGCCAAAATTGGGTATGTGATAGACTTGAGAGGGAAAATAGTTCGAATTTATTTTTGAAAGAAGGGGGGAATTTATTTTTGGGTATTTCGAAAAGAAGAGAAAAATTGTTTTTGGTATTTTTGAAGGAGGGAAAAAGGAGAGGAATCTCAGCATGGTTGTCATTAATGTCATTACTAAGTTCTCCTTCGTCTTAGGTTTTCCTACATGGAGAAAAAATTATGTATAGGCCCCAAGCCTAGGAAAATTGGGCTTGAAAATATATCAAATAGGGTTGGACTTGTTTGCAGGCTCATGAACGGAGTCCTATTTTAAAAAAAAGGGAGAAATCACGCAAAAATTTAGGCGATATGCCGACCTCGAGTTTCGATAGATTCCCGCATGGTAACTGACAAACCAAATATGAATGTCATAGGTTTGACACCTATATGAGGTTTATACAATTTATGTGTTAGTGGAAGGGTTCCCCCATTTGGCATGACTTTCATGATATATCTCTTGCTTATAAGAACATTCAGTCATCGATATGTGTGGATAAGACATTTGATATATATGAGTTAACGTGATTTGTCTCACTATATACCTCGTGGGGATAGTACGTGTGAGGGAGAATTCGATAGACCCATTGTACACGAATGACTTGCCTACTATATACCTCCCATTGTGAGTTCGGTCAAGCAGTACAATGTGGTGGGAATCGTTTGATATATGTCAAAGGTACAAGGTGAATTGAAGGCTATAGTCATATCACTTAGGCTAATTGCAGCCCGCAAGTCCAGCACCCATCACAAAGTGACCCCCCATTACGGGATAAAATTTTGGTCAATATAACAATGCTATTGGGGATGTAATGTGAAAAAATGCATGAGTCTTAATTAACATTTTATGGAGAGAGGGTATTGTTTTATCATTGTTTACTCGCATGATGAGGAAAGGGAATACTACACTAATTGGGGAGAATATACAAGCATATTTTGCATGTAAACTATACTACGCATGGACAAATGTGAGTGAGTAAGTAAAGTGAGAATATATAAAAGTGAGTGTGTGTGGCAGTGATCCTATACATGGATCAACTACAAGTGGTGTGTGACATGTGTAAGTGAGCATATATAGAAGTATAGGAGTGTTGTTTTGTATTAGTGAGGCATAATAATGGATATTATAAGTGGTGTGTGAAGCATGTGAGTGTAAAGTGAATCTAAGTGTAAGTGTGAAGTGTACATAGAGGGTATATACAAGATTGTGAAGTGTATCAGTGAGTGTAAAGTGATATATACATGAGAGGGAGAGAGATATATAAAAAGGTAAATAGAGAAGAAAAAGGAACATATAGGTAGGTGCATACACACACATGTAAAAAAATAATGCTCATGCAAAAATAGAGTCTAGTCCCAGTGGACTTTCCACTGTGTCCATCTTGCGGGTAACGATCTCTTTAGGGGTACAATATGAAAATTCATCTCCCGAGGTGGATCCCTACTTCCTTCCACTTTTTCGGTGTGAGTGTGGGATTTCTTCCTTTATCGGGGTGCTTGGACATCATCATTGGGGGGTGATATGTAGATATTGATTCACCAACCTATTTTGCACAAAATAGGGAAAAGAAATGTTGTCGCCGGTAGAGAACGTCATCAAAGATAATTTTGATTATTGCAAAACCAAAAAGTTCAAGGGACTGGGGAGTAAGTTACAGAATGGGAAGGTGTTAGGCACCCATCCTGCTATTTTGGTATCTCATTTGCATGTGTTAATCTTCTCATGTCAAAATCTATGATGTATGTTCTTTCGTGCATAAATATAAATGGGGGATGGAATCGCTCGACTTGCATCATGGATAAAGGCTGAGCGAGGTCATCCTAATAAGTGTTGCCTAAAATAGCAATAAAAAATATAATGTAAGTTTTTTTCGATTCACAGGTCGTTGTGGAAGAACGATTGCGTATATTAAACAAGTTGTTATCAAAGACAATATGAGGTGGGTTTTAAGCCATAAATCCAACTTTTTTTTTATTATATGTATGTTTAGAAAAAGGTGTTTTTGTGTGAGAAAACGTGATGAGAGATCCACATTTGGAATATACAAGTAAACCCCCTTTCTCTTATTTTTTGGTTTTTCTATGAAAACAAAGTTTGTGTGAATACTAATAATAAAAAGTTTGATGTTAAGATACGGTGATGTAATGAAGTAAAGTACTAAAGTGAAAATGAAGTAACTAATTCAAAAATAAGTGAATTTAAAGACAAATGGAAAGAATTAATCCTCCTTGGGGAGATTTGACGTAGATCTTGATTATATATGCGCTGACCTCAAGATAAAGTTATGGTTGTTTGAGAAGGTGGGTGGGAATTTACTCAAAAGAGTATGAAAATGATGGAAGGAATGTGGGAAATGGGCTTTTAAGGAAAGAATAACTCTAAATTGAGGGGATTCTCTCGGTATTAATGGAAGGGATGATTATGGGTTCTATTCAAAGTGAGATTATGGCCTCTATTTATAGGTCCAAGTGGGTGATGATAGCCATGGTCCTAGACTTGCCTATCATAAAAGAACCCTAGACACATTACCGATAGGCAGGTTCCTAGGGTTGCCAATTGACAATTTCAGAAAGGTTTTTCAGAAAAATGATCGTAAAACGTGAGTCGTAAGTTCAAATCACGTACGGGGATGACTATTATAAATGGTATCTAGATCCCTTTAATAACCCATGATGAACTCCTGGGTTTTGGAGTTCGACCAAAGTCAAATGGGGACCGAAAGTTCCCTTTCCCATAGTCAGTGGACAGGAAATTCCTAGAGGAAAATGGACCGTTCGTCCCAACCATAAATCCGATTTGTGTATAGCATGGACTGTTATAAAGGGTATCCAATATGGACTGTTAGAAAGGGTATCCAATGAGCTTTGACATTTCATTCTAGTTCATTCAGTTTGGAAACTTTATCTAGGTCAAACAGGATCCAAAAATGCTTGGTGACCCCTGGGAGTAAAACGAGTCATTCATCCATACCGTGAGGCTGATTCGTGCATGAGGCGGACCATTAGGAAGGGTATTCATATCCTTTCGATTATTTATTCATCCTTATTCTAGATAAATAGTTGATAGGATTCAAATGGAGCCTGAGAATGCCCAGTATCCAGTATCCTAAGGATTAATTTTTGAGGTAAAACAGATCGTTCATCTGAATAGTAAGGTTGATTTATGCATGGGATGAATCGTTGGAAAGGGGATTATGAGTCCTTCTAATATTCATTGAGCTTCTTTTCAGTCAAGGAAGTTGATCGGAGTTAGGACTGGACGCCTGGTCCCCTCCAGATCAATTTTTGATAGTAAATGGACCGGTAGTCCAAACCGTAAGGTCGATTCCTGCACGGGGTGGACCGTTGGAAAGAGTATTTATGGAGCTTCAAAGAGTCATGAAGATTTGACCCAGAAAAAAAATTAATTAGAGTCAAATGGGTACCGAGGCCACCCACTTGCCTCTCGATCAACACTTGGCATATGCCTTAGCGTTTGTGGTGAATAAGTGGGTACTAGGGACCTAAAGAGGTGCTTGTGGGGTCCTAGGATAGGGTCTCTACACCTATCTTCACGAATGTACTCACCCCTCCAGCATGTTCTCCAGATCTCGCATATAGAATGTGGTGTTCAATGTAGGAACTGACTTACCTCCCTCCATGATCGGATGCACCACACACTCTCTTATGTAGCAGTTGTACCCACACTTATGAGAAACAACCGTTGCATTTCACTACGGAAGTCGATTACCCATATGACATCCGTCGACCAACTCTAATGGTAGAACCTCACTTGTCCTAATTAATCAATCCATTAATATGCAATCGAAAAGTAAAAAAGAATAAAAAATCAAAAATCAAATTAATAATAAAAAACCAACTTGCTTTCTCGTTAGTCCATTAAAATCGTCTCTCAATCTTTGAACCCCGAAAAATTATTAGAGCCCCTCTTCACCTTCCTCCACCTCCTCATCCTTTGAAATTCATCCTTATCCTCATTATTTAGACGCAAAAATTGGTTATTTAACCCAATCACCTTATAAAACCATACCTGAAAAATAAAAACAACACGGACATTAAAAATGGATTTGTAAAATGAAAAATGTCATTAAAAATTAATTTTACCATCAAAGGTATGTCTCCTCCGTAAAACTTATCGGACATTAGTGGCTAAATTCATCCAAAGAAGTGTACAATGTTGCTAATGTTAAGGTACCCCAGTCATAAGTGTGTGCCTAAATGAAATCTCACAGAGTAGGAGGCAACCAAATATCGACGTCATTACTGACCTTCACTAGCAACGTGCTCCCTAATAGAAATCGGAATAATAGATAGGGGTGGAAATTCGGGTTAGTCGTGTCAAATTCGGGTCATTTTGGGTTATTACCATAAACGGGTTATCGTGTCAAAAATTGCCAGCCCTAAAATAGATGCATTACCTGCTTCACCTTTCGGTCGTCAACCAAATTTTACACCCTCCCCAATAGGGTGTCCTTTATTAACTCCATCTTCACCAAGTCTCTCGAGCATACCCTCTCTATTAGCCCCAGCACTTCGTGAATTTCATCATTTATCAAGCGAAGCGACCCTCCACCAGTGTACGTGTTCCCTCACAAGATAACTTGAGAATATGGTGGACATCCATCGACTTCATCACCACCTCACTAAAGTTGATGGTGTGGGTGGTATCCCACCATCTCTCCTCGAGGGGACACAATAACGTTGAAGATTGATATGTTTCATCCAATACAACCACCAAATCGCAAAATCCCACACCCTATAACATGGTCTTCATATCACTTAGATAGATGGTCCCAAATGGCTTTCACCCTAGTCGACCCCCATAGCACAAATAGACGATGTGACACCCTCGTCAGCAAAGTACGTAAATGAAATAAGTCTAAAAGTATGAGAATAATAAAAAAAACTCAATTTCAATAGATAAGAAAATGAAAATGAAAAATATTATAAAAATAAAATAATAAGAACGCTCACATAACCTCTAGGGTTTTTCAAAATAGCTGAACGGGGTGCTTAAGGTTCCCTCATATCAAGACGCTCGTCTAACATCGACTTAGGGCCATCATATATATTCTTGCTCCCATAGGCATTCTCGTGATGCACCCACTCAATGTTGTCACGGTCATCGATATGCGAAACATTTTACATTTCTTAAAAAATGCAAAAAAAGTTATAATGATATTTTTCTTCAGAGAGAGAGAGAGAGAGAGAGTGAGAGATAGAGAAGCAATTTCAATTTGTGAGAATGTGGTTGCTTCACCTCTGTTTATATATGGGTAAGTGGCATGTCGGTCAACACCCCTATGACTGCCTATCGATAGGTAGCCTTTGGCAAGTAAAAAAATCTTTAGGATTTGTTCCACCAGTCCGTACGCACAGATTGCCCCATGCCTGTAGCCCTCCCACCCCCCCCCACCCCCAATTTTCGTTACAAAAATTCCACTGAACTCCAAAAATGATAAAAAAAAAACACAAAATTAAAATAAAATTAAATAAATCCAATAAATCATAAATTTTCGAAATATGCAAGAAATGTACATTTTCATGCAAAATGTTAAATTCAAAAATTACACAAATATTCAAAAGTCATCAAAAATAGCAAAATCTTTCAAATGAATTTGAAACTTTCAAAAATAACTCACATCATTACATTTTATTCAAAATTATCATACATTTTAAATTAAGTCGCGACCCCCATATTAGTCGTGTACATTCTTTAGGTCCTTAGAATGTGACCTAAGCCGTTATAATTTGGTCGGGATCCCCGTATTGGTTGCCCACACTCTTTTGATCCTCGGAATAAGACACAAGCCCTCAGAATTAAGTTATGATCATCATATTTGGTGCACATACTACATAGGTACTCATGGCAAGACTTTGACCATCAAGTCTAACCATCCTGCCTCCTGACATGATAGGTGGCATATTGCCTAACATACCCCTGATGGCAGCTTGGTCATTTTGTTCCATTAGGGTTCTCATCTATAAGGAAACCCTGACCTCATTTGAACGGGATCAAACCTCAACCAAAAAATCACTATTGTAACTTTCCTCAAATTTAGAGAATATCACTTTTACCGAATTCCCTTCACATTCCCTTACATGATGATTTCCTCATTAATACGCACCACTTCACCACCATTACATACACTAGAAAAGGACACAACAAATTTCCCAAAAGAAAAAAATCCAAATAGTTTGAAGGTCTAAACCCCTTTCCATTTCACTTTGCCTAATAGTTTCCATTTCATATACATTTTGTGTTGTATCATATTCTTAGTTGGGATAGTTTACTTTATCTTAAATCCTAATAATTTTATTACATATTTTCTAAACTTTATTTTCATCACTGAGAAAATCTAAAAAGGTGGGTTTTACGTTAATTGCCAATTTCGAGTTATCTCACTTTTTATCACACTTCCACCACATTTTGCACATATTTTCATAAAATAAGAGATATACTCTATATTCGACCATGGGTTAGATCCCACCTTATTTTCCTTGTGAACGACATGGACTTTGTTGCCTCTTTTGGCTGCGTAGGCATCTCAGAGTCATTTTAGGATACGAGTCCACCTTTAGTCATCCCATTTTTATTTGTGTTTGTATATAAGTATTTCACTCACATGTCTAGATTGTCTTCTCCATATATGTATATTCATTAAATCAATTATTTCTTAATACCATCATACGTACTCATTGTTCTATAGTTATGCCATGATATCGGGATACCACTAATATTCTAGTCATTTTCACACTTTTAGTTAGCTTATCTCCCAAGAATGACCCAGTCCTATATTTTTCCATGATGTAAACCTGATTATTTCACTTTGTACACCTCACATATGTGGAACATTTTAACCATTATAAACATGTTCATACATTTTAGGTTAACAATTTTATTTCCATTGAGAGACCAAAAGGTTAGAATGGGTGTCTTAAACTTTACCATTCTTTAACATAGTCTCTAGTCCCACATCTTGTTTGGTTTTACACACACTAGTAGCCTTTTACATTGTCTCTTTGGAAATGGCTAGTTCTTTTGTCTGTTTTGAGTAAAATAGAGTGGCGACTCTGATCTCAACACATTCACACATAGCATACATCCTCTTTTATATTCTCACATTTAACATTTCCTAAAAAGGGAATCCCGAGCAACGCCTCCGCGCATGTGCCAGAATAGTGATGAAACGAGATGGACATAAGTTTCAAACCGATTTCTCTTTCAATCGTTACTGTGTTAAAATTTTATCTTTACCTATAGTGTGTTAAAAATTATAGAGGTTGATCACAGAAAGAACTCTAAAAAGGCCTTATGAAAAGTCTAATCTAGCATCTTTACCTATAAGGAAAGTTGTTGCAAAGAGATAGGGATTAAAGATTTGGAAAAGATTTGTTTAAAAAATAAAAATACGTGTACTCGTTCAAACGAACTGCCACCTCATTCAAACGATGTACCCTCTGTTTTTCAAATGTTTTTAAACAAAACATGAAACAACATTCCAGAACTGACCAAAAAGGCGATGTTCCAGTTCTCGTTCAAATGTGGGAGCCTCGTTTTAACGTCCTACTGAATCTCGTTTGAACAACATGTTAGTTCGTTCTAACGAGCCAATGAGTTTTTTAAAAATCATTTTTAAAACATTTTGAAAACTTTTAAATGAAAAATATTTTTAAAACAACCCATGAAACATTAATGATTTACCAAACCACCTCATAACTCTTCTTGGATAAAGTTATTATGAATGATATATAATAATATTTAAAATTTCACCCACGATTCTTCTCATTGAAGACTTGAGAATGGTCATGAATGTAGAGTGGGGTGTAACGAGATAAGCCAGATAAAAAAATAAAATGAGCAATTATAAATTTTGATCTTACAAATCTCCCCCTTTGTCTATTTCGGTGCAAACTCAAGCCTAATCCAAATCAACTCGTAAGACTAATACAACTAATGCCCTCACAAACCCAGAAGCAAAAATGCATAATTGTCTTCAAATGAAAGTCTTCGTCTTGTGTGGTTCATGAATTCATCATCAAGGTGGAATGACATACACACATGAGTCAAAAGAAATGTCATGACATGTATGAGTTTAAAGAAAAATAAACTCCCCCACTTCGCCTTAAATTTTTCTCCCATTTTTTTCATAAAAGACAATGGGTTAGAAACTAATCATGAAATGTTACAATCACGAAAATTCAAAAGAAATATTCATCACGAAGAGAATTGCTAAAGCACATGAGATGGATTTCCAAAAGAGTTATGCCAACTTTTTTTGAAAATTTTCAATTTTTCAAGTATATGTCAAAAGGTTACAAATACATGACATCATGGAATAACACTAAAATATCCGAATCATGAAAGAGGAATGTAATTTTGTGAACATGTTCCATGGGAAAATCAACATAAGCATACATAACAAAGTTTCACAAAGTCATGAGACACTTTAAAAAATAACTTAATTTCAATATTATGTGTAGGAATGATGAACCTAAATGAAATTGACTCGACTTATGCAACATGCCATGAATTTACATGCTTCTCAAAACAATACAACCAAACTATTTAATGTTTTTCAAGAGAGCCCGTCGTGCAAACCCATTGATCTCCTACTTTATAACACCCTAGAAATCTCACTTATGTAAGAATTAATTCTCAAACTTTGAACAAATCATAATACTCATGTTTAACGAAGCATTAATGAAATGAAAGTGGCCTTGGCACTTCTGTTTTTATGTTTCGTTAATATTTTAGGATCTTTTTCCAAATGTCTATTTAAATTCAAAGAGAATTTTCTCCTTCATATCCCCTTTTCGCTGGTTAACATAAATAATTTTTTAGGGAAATCAAATTCGGGCAATGGTTCAGAGAATCACAAATTATCCCTAGAACATTTGCTTCATTAATAAACACTATTTAGATGAGAACATGTATTCAAAAACTAATAAGCAAGTATAATGTTCAAGAAGACCATGCATGTGTGAATTAAAGGTGATAAAAATTCTAAAATAAAGAAAGCAATCATCAATGAATCGCAAAATTCCACGCATTATTAAGCACAGCAAAGAAATGAATCCAGGTCTCAGAACACCATGAAAAGTTCACATGAATGGATGGAATGTAGCGGTGATCGAAAATCTTAAATTCACATCCATTTCTGGTGAAAAATTAAGGCACAAAAATTGTAAGGACACAAATTTCCAATTGAGTCCATATATAGTTTTTGGCTCAATTCCGGACAAAAACATTTATTCATAGAATTTTATTTTATTGTAATATTCAAGACCTATGAAGTGTTTGTTGAAGACATAGCGGCAAAGAGTATAAAGCATCATCAACATGCCGTAGTTTATGTGCCTCGTTTGTACGTCATCAACTTAGGTTCCATGCTCCCAAGGTATGAATGTATTTATATGTATATAGGAGTTTGGAAAAATATGTATTGGGTGTTAGGTTAATAAAAACTGCATTTTATTTTTCAGAAAGAATCAATTAGAAACTTAAAAATTAAGTATATAAAAGTTTATAAAAGTTTCTGGGCCAAAATCAAATTTTACAAACTTTCTGGATGTTCGTTAGAAATATCGTTCGAACGAGTTTTTTCGTTCGAACCAGATTTCGTTCGAACGAGTTTTGTCGTTCGAACGAGTTTGCCAACGACCCTAATCTGGTCAGTCGTTCGATATGTCGTTCGATAGGTCGTTTGAACGAGTTTTCGTTCTAACGAGATATCTAACGAGATTCTAATAAGCCCAGGCTGGTCGCTCGTTAGAAGTCTTGTTCGAACGAGAGTCAAGTTCGTTCGAACGAGACGTCAGGCGGGAACGGTTTTGAGCAGTTTTTGACAGATTTTTCCCCACTTCTCCACTTGGTTTTCAGCCAACTTTTTCATACTTTATTATGTGCGGGAAACACATTTTCCAAGATAACTTTTCCATCCTAATACATCTCCTAGAGAGAGTTTGAGAGATCATTCCAAAAAGGAAAATGTTCATGTTTTCAGTGTTCTTCAACTTAAAGAAAAATCTTTAAACACTTAGTTTACACCCATTGTTTTTTATTCCAAGTTTCATATATAGATATCAATTGCTTGGAGATTGTTTTGGCACCGGCTTTTCTCTACACCGAATTGAAGAGAAGTTCGTTTCATTTCTACCCGTTTGGAGAAAGGCTCCATGTTTGGGTGACGGTGTGCCTAATTGTCCCATCGGTGTATTCCGAGACCACGGTGGAGCTCCGTTGGTTATCCGCTAATTGGAGGTTGATACAAGAAGAAGCATCACGGCTTGAGAGGGTTCGAGTTTAGGAAGTAAGTCTTTTGTCTTGTATTTTGTAATACCATTTTTAGTGGATTTGAGGCTAGGGCCGTCCCGAGGTTTTTTCCCGTTAGTGGGTTTTTCCTCTTATATCGCGGTGTAGTGTGACCTTGTTTATTTTATCTTGCACAATAATTTAGAACGCATGCTTAGGATAATTTCAAGATAAAATTTGGTTTTATATTCACACTAATTTAATTTGGGACTTTAATTTAATATTGGATTAAAATTGGTTTATTCAAGTCATTTGCTAAAATTGGTTTCGCCTAACTTTGTTTAAATGAATAATCATGACTTAGGCAAATTCTAGGACTTGAATTATCTTGTTGTTTTAATTAGTTTCTTAAGATATTAAAACCCGGCCCTGTTTATTTGTTGAACCATCACTTGTATTCAACGCTTCCGCATTTATTTGTTTTAAAAAGGAAATTAAATATTTATAATTTGAGATTATTAATTAATCACCGGGGATCCAACCGCTCGTTTTTCAAATTGGTATCAGAGCCAAAAACGATAAATTATTTTGTTAAAGATCCTTTACTTTTTGGCTAAATATGGATTTTTCCCCATTTTCAAAATTTCCTATTTTTGATGGTTCTAACTACGCGTATTGGAAAGCGCGAATGAGATCGGCACTAAAATCTATCGACGAGAGAGTTTGGATGTCTGTTGTTACCGGATACTCCCCACCAACTTATTTAGTTGAAAATGAACGAGTTATCAAACCCGCCGATAGATGGACTGAAAATGAGTTTAAACTTGCTAACTTTAATTCCCGTGGTTTAAATGCATTATTTAGCGCTGTCGCACCGGATGAATTCCGACGTATTATGACGTGTGAAACCGCTAAAGAAGCTTGGGATATTTTACAATTAACTCATGAAGGAACTAGTGTCGTTAAAGCTTCTAAACTCCAAAACCTCACTACTCAATTTGAAACTATCAAAATGGATGAAAAAGAAACATTTGATAAATTTTATGCTAGACTTTCTGATATTGATTAAATTAAATCACAAGATTTTAAGTAAACCTTATTTAATTAGAGTCTGCTTTTAAATCAAATAAGTACAACCCCTAAACATGCATCTAAATCAACCCATCAAATATAAAGCACGCGGCATAGTAAATATGCTGAGACACAAATATCAGGGGAAAAAAACCTTTCGAGTAAAACCTTTATTTCACTATGAATTTATAAATCACAACTTATAATTACATAGAGAAAACTACAATGGGTCAACGCGCAGCCAACCCACAAAGACACGCAGTCTTGAACTCAGCAAGAGAATACACGCAACACCCTCCAAGGACTCGCAACCTAATCGTCAGCAAAGAATCTTCACGCAGCAAGATCCTCAATGACACAAAGCCATGTGTTGTAGAGACTCACTCAACGAAAAATGAAAAAAACAAAGTATTCTTGGGTTCCAACAGATTCACAAAGTTTTGGCAAGGATGTGTGAATAAAAACATGAGTCTTGGGACTCAAAAATATGAAGACTAGAGTAATTAGAACTCCTAAAATCGTCTCTCCAAGTCTTTTAAAATGGCTCCCCTGAAGTTGCCTTTTATATGGAAACGAAGAAGAGTTATAAAAATCTGGAACTCTTGCCAGCGTCAGGTACCCCAAACCGGTTCGGGTGTACCGCGATCAGGTTCACCCCCCGAATTGGTTTGGCCTTCGGTTCGCAAAATATCGCTAGATGGGGCTAAAACTCCCCGGAATTTTTCCAAGTGTTTTTCTCAGAATTTTCTCCATTTTCAAAGATCCATAAGTTCTTCATCATAGCTCGGATTGAGGTGTCATTTCTTCCAGTGTCCTTATTGTGTCGATATCTTCATCTTTCCAGTTGATCGGACCTCCGGACGGTGGTTGTAAAATTACAAAAATTCCCTTGAACTTCCATATCTTGCCTTCTTTCACTGTTTTGACTTCTCTTGCATACACATGCATTAAGTCCCTAAAATCATGGAACGTGAAGTCGTTGAGGCAGATGTGGGACACATGATGGAGATGTTGAATGCTTGATTCCCAGAATTTGGATTGAGGCCGTCGTGTGAGATCGTGAGATCGTGAAGAGATGTGCCAAATGTAGCGGCGTACGACATATGCAAATGTAAGATAACGGACATGAGAAAAATGCCCTTACAAATCTCCCCTATGTGTATGCCGGTACATACATAAAAAATCCGAATTATCAAATACCAAATTACCTATACAAATCTACCCTCCCATGAACCCAAAATTGGAAAGATACATATGAATACTCCTTTCTCGTTTGTTCTTCAAAACTTCAAAAATCTCAAAGCTTTTCTCATCAGGGTGTGCAATTCAGTGATCATCAATGTAGTACCTACATACATGAGATAAAGAAAATACCAAGTGATGTATTGAGTTTGAAATGAGATAAACATAGATACCATCATAAAACAAATCTCAAAAACTCCCCAAAAAATCAAACTCCCACATAAAATGATAATTCTTTATCCCCCTTTTTCTAATATCCCTAAATAGACAAATGAGAAGAATAAATCAAACAAGCATAGACGGGGGATCACAGTATACAAAACAACACATCAATCAATATGGCAAACGTGCTCTTGCAAAGAGATACTAAAAAAAATCTTCACAAACTATTTTTTGAATTTTTTGAATTTTTATACAAAAATGGGATACAAATAACCACACCATGGATTTAAACTCAAACAACCAAGTCATGGAAACATAATGTATGGGTGTGAACACATCCGATAGGTAAATAAACTCAATCAATCATATGTGCACGATGCATATGTGCTCCCCCTAATGAATGAACATCAAAAGTATCCTTAGGTGTAAATAATTTGTTGAATTTAAATGACATCGTGTTATGCAAATCAACAAATCAAAGTCAAAGTGATTTCCACACCAATAACGTCCAAAACTATGTAGCGCATTTTCAATAATTTCAAGGACGTGAAAACCCATTTTTAAATCTCCAACCAAACTCCCTCATATATATTTTCTTTTAGGGGTAATCTTATTTTTCAAACATTGGAGAATTGGTGCAAAAACCTAATTGGCCCATTTTTGGCATGAATTTCTTTATATTGCCTTTAAATTTTTTTGGGCTCTTTTAAACCTCTTTGGCCCCGAATAATAAAATTCAAAAAAAAGTAAAACATACAAAAAATTTACATACTAGCAATAGGCAAATAATGTCATTAAGAAAAACATCATATGCTAGTAAATAAGCTAAACCTCAATCGTTAGGTGCGGAGGGGTGGTGCTAACTTATGAAAAACTTCCATAAGATTTTGTGAAGTTTTGACCAAAAACTTAACTTGCTCACCTAGATGTGAAAACTCTCTCATGTAGTCTCCAGGAGCATGTAAATTATCATGAGTGGGTGCATGTGTAGCAAAAACACATGTAGAATCAAATGTGACACATAACCCAACTTGAAACAAAATTCCATAAGGTGTCCTCTCCTCTTGCAATGGGAACAAACATAAATAGGCCTAGGAACACCTTTCTCAAAAACTATAGGACACACTCTCCTAATAGGAATGGGACGCATAGGTGGGTTAGGGTGAGACTCATGTGAATCTAACACTAAAGTGAGAACCGGCTTGGGTGCTAATTGGGAAGTAGAAGCACCGTCATGGATTATTCCTAAATTCTCACCTTCACCCTTAAGAAAAACCTTTTCAACCTTCTTAGGTGCGTTCTCAAAATTGATTTTGACCTCCCTGGTACGTTCGAGATCACTATCGAGTTGGAATACACGTGTCGTCAAACTAGACAACGTGTTGGTCAAATCACACTTCTCATTTCTTAAAATATCCTTCTCTCTTTCCAAATCTAAAACTCGACGACCTAAATCCCTATTATACTTCTTTCTTTTCAAGGTCTGGGTGTAAAAATCTCTTAACGCCTTTTGGACCTCACTTTCATCTCCACTCTCCTCCTCGCTTTCTCCCTCACTTGAAGAACACAAATCACTATCATCTCTCTCGTGTGCACTCTCATGAGACAAACTGGGTGTGCTCACACGACTAGAACGAGCGACAACCATCCCATGTGCTAAACCTTTATCGGACTCATCTCCCTCAACACCCTCACTATCATTAAGGGTGGCAGGCATGTCTACTTTCTTCCCTTTCTTTCTAAGACACGTAGGATACTCAAACGGCTTATACCCCTTACCCCCACAATCAAAACAAGTCATGTTCTCAAAATTATCCTCACACTCCTCATCGGAGTCATTCTCTTTTTCCCTCTCACCGTTTTCTTTGTCTTTTTCTTTCATTTTATTTTTCTCAAAAAAATGCTTTCTATTGGAAGAATTATTTTTGTTCATGTTGAGAAATTTTTTAAAATTTTTCGCAAATAAGGCCATATCATTAAAAACAAAGTCTTCCTCAGAATCGGACTCACAAACTTTTTCTTTCTTTTTCTTACAATGAGTCTCTTAAGCAATGGCATTATCCTTAGCCTTAATGATTTTGGGAAACCAGTCAATCTCATAGGTTTGAAGATCTCCTACAAGTTCATCCAACTTAAGTGATTTCAAATTTCCCAAAGAGTTCAAAACAGTGACTTTAGGACTAAAGCGCTTTGGGAGCAATCTCAAAATCTCTTTAACGACACATGAGCTATCAATCACCTCACCCAAATTAAAACATGTGTTAACAATGTCTAACAAACGTGCATAAAAATAATCAAAGCACTCGGACTCAGACATGGTGATAGTCTCAAATTGGGTGGCCAAATTTTGTAATTTTGGGTCTTTAACCGCGTTCGTACCCTCATGTGTCAATTTTAAAACATCCCAAGCCTCTTTAGATGTGGTGCACATCATAATTCGGCGTTACTCATCAAGAGTGACATCTCCAGAAATAGCACTCAGACCATGGAAATTAAAATTAGACATTTTATAATCATCTTCAGTCCAGGCTGACATGGATTTTAAAGAGGTGATGTTATTAACAATGACCATGGGAGGAGTCCACCCATTTTCATAGAGCAACCAAACACACTCGTCAATAGCTTTTAAACTAGATTTCATGTGAGCATTTCAGTAGGCATAATTATTCCCATAAAAAATAGGCACCTTATTAAATGAACGTTCCATTGGAAAAATTGTGATTTTTCACAAAACTCATTTTTAAAATAAATTAATACCACATAATTTTGCGAAAAAAGGAAGACGCGATAAATTAACGCAACCTGCTCTGATACCAATTTGTAAAACCGTGTAAATGCAGTGTCTGATAATTGATTAAATTAAATCGCAAGATTCCAAGTAAACCTTATTTAATTAGAATCTACTTTTAAATCAAAAAAATTAAACCCCTAAACATGCATCTAAATTAGCCCATCAAATATAAAGCACGCGACATAGTAAATATGCTGAGACACAGATATCAGGAAAGAAACCCTTTCGGGTAAAACCTTTATATCACTATGAATTTATAAATCACAACATACAATTACATGGAGAAATCTACAATGGATCAACACGCATCCAACCCACAAAGACACGCAGTCTTGAACTTAGTAAGAGAATACACGTAGCACCCTCCAAGGACTCGTAACCCAATCTTCAGCAAAGAATCTTCACGCAGCAAGATCCTCAATGACACGTAACCATATGTTGTAGAGACTCACCACACGAAAGATGAAAAAAATAAAGTATTCTTGGGTTCCAAAAGATTCACAAAGTTTTGGCAAGGATGTGTGAATCAAAACATGAGTCTTGGGACTAAAAAATATGAAGAGCAATTAGAACTCTTAAAATCGTCTCTCAAAGTCTTTTAAAATAACTCCCCCGAAGTTGGATTTTGTAGGGAAACCAAGAAGAGTTTTAAAAATCTAGAACTCTTGCTAGCGTCAGGTACCCCAAACCGATTCGCCCCCGAACCGGATTGGCCTTCGGTTCGCGAAATATCGCTAGATTGGGGCTAAAAATCCACAACAATTTTCCAAGTGTTTTTCTTAGAATTTTCTCCATTTTTAAAGAGCCATAACTTCTTCACCGTAGCGCGGATTGAGGTGTTTTTTCTTCCAATATCTTCATGTGTCGAGTTCTTCAACTTTTCAGTTGACCAGACCTCCGAACGGTGGATGTAAAATTACCAAAATGCCCTTGAACTTCCATATCTTGTCTTCTTTCACTGTTTTGACTTCTCTTGCGTACCCCTTGCATTAAGTCCCTAAAATCATGGAACGTGAAGTCGTTGAGGGAGATGTGGGACACATGATGGTGACGTTGAATGCTTGATTCCCGAAATTCAAATTGAGGCTGTCATGTGAGATTGTGAGATCATGAGATCGTGAAGACATTTGAAAAGTGTAGCGGCGTATGACATATACAAATGTAAGATAACGAACATGAGAAAAATGTCCTTACAGTAATCCAAGTAGAAATGGCTACCATCCTCAGTAGGATCCCTCTACTACCAGTGCTGGAAGGACCACTAGTACCAGAGCATGTCACTACTGTGGAGAATCATGAGCCCCAGTTAGAAGGAGATAATGATCTTGAGGGTGCACCCAAGGATCCCCAAATATTAGTGACCCGTATTATAAGGAAATATTTTATAAGTCATGTTTACATTATAGTATGTCGTATACCGCTACAACCATCAAAGAATTATGCAAGATCATTCAAGCATAAAGATGGATCCGAATATCAAAGTTTTTTATCAAAGAATTCTCAGCGAGATTAATTCTAGGAAGGTTGTGTTTAAGTACCTTAGCATTTCACTTAGGATATTGGGATATTTTTCACCAGATATTTTCTAAGTGTTGGAGCGAAGCATTAAATGTTTTTCATAAAAAAATATTTTTTCTAGAGGGTATGAGGCAGTGGAATTATCGATACAAAGAAAAAGAAATATATTATTTTGTCTCATTCGGACGACATTGTATATCGTTCAAACGACATCTTGTGTTGTGTGATACTTTAAATGATAGCGTGTCTCTCTCGAACGACATTGTATCTCGCTCGAATGATGCCACCTTAACTTGTTTATAAAAGGTTCTTTTCAACTACCTTTTCTCTAAGAAGTCTGTACGTTTTTACATTCTATAAAAAGTGAAAATCATTAGAAACTTGTGACTTCTTCTACTAGAGTTTAATCTTTATTATTTTTTCAATTCATAAAAGTCCCAATTGTTCTTGTGAATTGTTTTGTACTTTGAAAACACACTTTACTGGTGTTCATAATTTTGTGGAGAGTATTTAAAAATCATATGGTTGCGTGTCATTGAGATTCACTACGTGTGGATCTTTTTTGAGATTAAAACTGCAGTTCTTGTGGATTGTTGTGCTTAATTTATTTTTTACGACGCCGACCGATGATTATGGGTATTAATGTGTCAAACAAGTGTATTTCACTGTAATTTGTGTAAGTTGTGATTTACAAATTATAGTGGAACAAAAGGTTTTGACTTGAAGGGATTTTTCCTGAACATTATGTCACATGTTTTATTTATTTTGGTTTTACATATGCACGCACGTAGCTAGTTGATTATGAGGGATGAACTAACTTGATTCATAAACTGACATTAATTAAATAAGTTTGTGATTGGAAGTTTCACATTGGTTTAAGTCTTTATCACACACACTTCTTTCAAATTGGTATCATAGCGGGTTACACTAATTTATCGCATGATCCAGATTATGCACAGTCTTTTTGCTGATATAAGCCTGGTGCACCAAGATATGTTTGATCCTATTTTTCTTAAAAAATGCTCTTGGAGATTTTGATGATTTTTTATGTCAACTTGTTGAAAAGTCTAATTGGAAAATACACATAAACTATTGTTATAAATCTTCTGTTGAAAACAATTCAGGGAGGTGTTCGGTTTGTGAGGCTATTGGTCACATGATAGATAAGTGTTTATAAATTTAAGGAAGAAATTGAATAAACTGACATATCATGTTTCTACCCCTTGTGATTCAGAAGAAGAAGTGTTTTATGATTCTAGGCAAGAGCTTCCGACCTGAGGGATTAGTGATGATAGTAGGGGTGATGAGAGTGAGGATGGAAGTGTAGATGAGCGTAACAAGTAAACGAATTTCAATGAACTGTATGCTGAAGCTTTGAAAATAAACAAAAAAAAAAATTAAAATTAAAAGCTCAATTGAAAGAGCGTTCCTTAAAAAATAATGATGTTTTAGTTGAAGAACGTAGGGCACGTGAGAAAATTTTGAGAGAGAATCTTGAGTACGTCGAGGGAGAGATAGATAGTCTTCAAGGGGTGATGGACGCTATGAAAAATGAGCTTCTTGAGTTTGAGGATTCTAGGCGCATACTTAATTCTAGGATAGGTGAACTTGAGAAATGTTTGAGAAATTCGAGTAAAGTAAAATTTCATTTGGAGACTAGGTCTGAAAATCTTGATAAAAGTTTAGGCACATTCAAAAAAAAAAGGATAGGGGTGGGATTGGTTTTGAAAAATAGGTTGCACACATTCCCAAAGCCAACCCCATATGTGTGAGAGAGCCTCACAGATTATGAAGAAATAAGCACCCAAAGTTGTTATGAGAGACCCATCTAGCAACATCATGAGAGAGGCACCTTGGAATGGTTGGAGAGAGCAACATAGGAATTTGAGGATAGGACCACCTTTAGGAAACATTCACCTGCCTATTTACACTTGCACACATTGCGGTAAGCAAGGGAAGCTTAGCTATTTCTACGACAAAGTTTTAAATTACCCTATGGAGGTTAATAAAAGAATAAATTCGATTCCTCAAACCCCCAGTTGAGATTACAAATCTATTTGGGTTAGGCAATCGGATTTATAGGCGTATGGTCTAATTGTTCATGACTCTCATTTGCTTGCACAGGATTCCCCCCATGTGAGGTCATTTAGTTGATTGTGTTGATATTTTTCATATGCTAGTCGTGCTCCATGATATAATCTTAGTAGTGTTATGACTCACTTTGATGTAGTATATATTGTTTTATTAGTTGAACTATTGTTTTGGATATGTTATCATCTTCCAGGTATCTTTTTCTAGAAATGTTTTCACTGGGCAACACTATTTGATATTCTGGATTGGGATAGGGGTTAATGATTTCTCATTCGAGCGAGATCTCATGTCGCGCGAAGATATCGTTCTAATGATAAGCATTTTTGTTCGAACGACATTTAGTTTCATTTGAACGACCTGTTTGGTTTTCAACATTTATCTGGTCTAGTACCCTGGTTTTGTATGTTTATGTTTTTGGGTATTGTTGGGTTGCCGCTGTCAGTTTATATGCAGTTACTTTTGGTGTTTATGATAAATTTCTAATACTGCAGTGTTCGTTTAATCACACCTACTTAGATTGCTGACTCTTTGGATGATTTACTATTTTCTAACATAGGATGATGATCATGCAGTTATTATTCCTATTGCTTGTATGTACCATGTTTGTATTTATGTTTTTTGTTTTGGAAAAATACAAAAAGATTTATTGTTTTTTTAGAAAAAAATTAAAAAATACAAAAAAGATTTGTATTTGTTTTGCACCATATATGAATGGACATTTAGGATGACCGAGTCATAATTTCATTCGATTTATCCATTTGACTATTCGATAGTGTTTTGAGACAATATATCATGTCATACATGTGCTTTACAATGTTCAAAGTTGTTGAGATGTTATTAGTTGATACTTAATACATGTTTGACTCATTATTTCCTTTATTTCACACATGCACGGATTTTTTTTACTATCCTACTTGTCTATCACATGTTGGTCAAGTTTTTTCATCTCAATCTTGTCCTTAAAATGAACCAAGTGCTATAATACGAGAGAAATAAAAGTAGTGCATGTAAAATCCATTGCCCGTGAGGAATTTGTGTAAATTTGAGAAACTTATGAGTGCACGGGAAAGGGCTGTGAGTGAATAATTATCACGTCATGAAAGCCACCGTTTGAAAAGATCCCACAAAAAAATTAACGCAATAAAAATATGAAATATGCCAAATTTTGGACCAATAGTTTGACAAATATTTATATTGTTTAATCGTGACAACTCTATTTTTATCTTGTTTATTCATTTTCATGTCTATTTCGATCAAATAAAAAGGGGTAGAATGAATTATGGGGGAGTTTTGCATTATGGGGGAAATCTAATTATATTGATTGATTTATTCTTATATCGTTTCAAACTCGATGCGACACAGAGTTTTTTTTTATCTCATGTGTGTCGGTACAATTGAAGATCATTATGTTGCACACCCTGATGAGAAAACCTTCAAGTTTTAAAGATTGATGAAAAATTTTCACGAAAAAATTAAAGACTTGCATTTCGAGTACCTTGTCACTTTTTGGGTTCATGGGAGCATATTAGATTTATATAGGGACTTTGACTTGATTATTCTGATTGTTTTTATTTTGTACTAGCATAGATATAGGGGGGATTTATAAGGATATATTTCTAAGTCCTGTTTCCATTAGAGTATGTTGTATACCTCCACAACCGTCGATCAATTATTCAAGATCATTCAAGCATCAAGACGGATCCAAATATCAAAGTTCTTTATCAAAGAAGTCTCCACGAGATTAATTTTGCTGAGGTTTTGTTTAAGTACCTTAGTATTTCACTTAGGATATTGGGATATTTTTCACAAAATATTTTTTAAGTGTTGGAGCAGAGCTTTAAACGTTTTTCTTCAAAAATATATATTTTTCAAAGTGTTTGAGGCGGTGCAATTATCGAGACAAAGAAAAAGAAAAATATTATTTTATGTCATTTGAACGACACTGTATATCGTTCCAACGACATCGTAGGTCGCGCAATACTTCAAATGACAGTGTGTCTTGCTCGAACGAAAGCGTATCTCACTCGAACGACCCATCGCCTTAAATTATTTATAAAAGGGTATTTTCAACTCTGTTTTCTGCAAGAAGTTTGTACGTTTTTTACATTCTGCAAATAATGCAAAATCAGGAGAACCTTTTGGCTTCTTCTTTTAGAGTTTCATCTCTTTTGTTTTTCCATTCACAAAAGTCCCAATTGTTCATGTGAATTATTTTGGAGTTTGAGAACACACTTTACTGGTGTTCATACTTTATCGAGAAGATTTAAACATCATATGGTTGCATGTCATTGAGGTTCACTGAGTTTGGATCATTGCTAAGATTAGGATTCCGGTTCTTGTTGATTATTGTTCATAATTCATTGGTAACAACACATACCGACGCATGTGGGTATTCGTGTGTCAAACAACTGTATTTCATTGTAATCTGCGTAAGTTTCTATTTACAAATTAAAGTGGAATAAAATGTTTTTCCCTGAACTTTACAAATTACAATTACATTTCTTGAACTTTATGTCCCATATTTTGTTTATGTTGGTTTGACACATGCATGCACATAGCTAGTTGATTTTGAGGTCTGAATTAACTTGTTTCGTAAATTCACACTAAATAAATAAGTTTGCGATTGGAAGTTTCACGTTGGTTTAAATATTTATCACATACTAATTTCACACATTCCTGTCAAGGAATGGTTATCGCTTCATAGATAATACTCTCAAGGAATTTCATGGTTAGCTATACCATAACATGGGGGGATAAATATGATGCTAGACCGACTATGAAATTTCCTCAACGAATACAAGACTCAAACTCCCAACACCATTGAGTTGGACCTCTGAGCTTTACCCTTATGCTCTTCCCCCAAAGAGTTAGACGAATACCATTGAATTGTTCGATGTCCAAGGATCCCATCAACCACATTGAGAATTATACATCCCTCATGATCGTAAAGAAAACCTAGAACCAGGTCACATGTAGGAATTTTCTAGATACATCAAGAGGAAATACCATGCACTAGATCGCCAAGCTAGTCAGGGACCATCACAATCTTCACAAAGCTAAAAACATCTTTCATCACTTACCTCATCCACTTCAGACAGAAGACTATTGAGTCTCTTCTAGAGAATGGCAAGAGGTTCAGCACAAAATATCTTCAAGTTGATAACCTAAGTGATGCAATCTATGTGACTCCATTCATCTTAAGCATCATTTTAGAGCACTTGTTGAGGCCATTTAGCAAGAAACCCCCAAAATCCATGATTAAGATGCTCGAAACACCTAAAAAATATAAGACTAATGAAGACTTTATTTCATAATGAGTCTCCATAGCCCTTTCCCAATAGGGAGTGAGGAAAGATGTCTTCTCCAAATCGAAAGGAGACCTTATAAGCATCAAATGCCAAGAAGAATAAGTATGTGTTTAAGAAAAGTAGGCCTTTAGAAGCCAAATTGTTCACCCCACTTACAATGAACATATAAGAGGTATTTGTAGCCGTGGAAGCTCATAATATCTTGCTTCAGTGACCAAGCGTAAATTCTTCTGAATTTAGCCCCTTAATTTGGTGATTTTAATATCTCGAGCAAGGTAATTGAATCATTTTTAGTCCATATCACTCTATTATCTGTTTTTAACAATATTCCCTGGTTTTTGGGTAATTTTGATGAAGTTTTCAGGAATGGAATGCAAGAAAGGAAAAGAAGAAAATCAGATGAAAAGTCAAAGGGCAAAAGAGTAAAGTTCCACTCAAAAATCGAAGGCAACACCAAAAGTGAAGTTGAAGAGCATGAGTTCACAAAACCATAGGAAGAAACGGCACCCAAATCAGAGTTCTAGATCAAAAGATATGGCTAGTCAAAGTTGCAAGGAAAAGTCAAAGTAGAAGAAAATTGGACCGATCCGATGGAAACCAGACCGATCCGAATTGACCAAGTCCAGTATACCCCGGATGGATAGCAAACCGATGGAAATGGAAAAAGAACCGATCCGACTAGGACCGGACCAATCCGGTAGAAATAAAAGAACCGGTCCGGTGAATATCGGATCGATCCGAGGGTAATCCGGACCGATCCGGTCATGCGAAATCCTGGCATTAATTATGCAGATTTTTGGCGTGCTAAATGGTGAAACTGGTGTCACGAGCAAATTGAGCTGTCAATTTTGAGACTTTGTGCTATAAAAGCCCATGCCCTACTTCATTTGAGGAGGCTAGGTTAGGAGAGGCTAGGTTAGAAGGCTAGGTTAGGAGAGGCTAGGTTGAGAGTTCTAGAGAGAATTAGAGGTTGAATTTTAGGGTTAGATTTTGAGAGAAAATTTTCTATTCCTTCAAGAGTTTTCATGAACCCTAGTTTGTAAGAAATTCTGAATTCCAATTCCATTTTTGTTGCTGAATTCAAGTAAAATCTTTACATTCTCTAGTTTTATTATTTGCAAATTATTTACAATGTCTTGTAGATCCATAATTTTATATGTGAATTTATTCTTGAACCAAATCATGTCTAGGTAAGTTTTCAAGGGTTGGGGTACATGAACTCATTTCGAGGTGAATTACCCATTTAGAAAATAGAGGGTAAATTAAATATTGACCGAATCGTGGAGGAAAATTACATGAACATGGCCAGTCTTTTAATCTCTCTTGCCCTAGGTACTTGGGATGTTTAAGAATGCTATGTGAGTGTAATTTTCCATTCACCACTTTTTATTTGCCTTTGATTTCATATGATGCGGGCAAGATCCCTCATATATGTAATGCTTCGGATCATTAAAGATTGGATTTAGTCAAAATTTCAATTTACAAGTCTAGGATTCTCTACGGTAATTCGCTAAGGTTTGAGGAATTGTGCTCCACCCTATTTTGTCATTCATCTTAATTAATTTAATTTCTTTATTTACCTATTTTTTCCCTTTTCAACCATCATCATCTTTTTCACTTTTTCTTTAGAAGTAATAAATCAATTAAATTCTATCAACCATTCCATGTGGGTTCGATACCCAGACTCGCCACTATACTCCTTAAAAGTGTAGTTACAAGTTTAGTTTTTTTTTTGTATTGAGGTTAGAAGCCGATAACAACGACTAGCGTATTACACGGACGCTCGATTTTACACGTCGATCAAAATGGCACCGTTACCGGGTAGTGTTTGTTATAGATTATAATTGACTTACTAGTTCGTAACAAAAAAAAATTGAAAAATGTGTGTCACGTTTTTTTAATTGCCCACTTTGAAATGTCTTATTTTAACTCTTTTGGTGGCTTTAATTGTTATGCTAATAGTGAGGAGGAGAATGAATTCACGATTTATGAACATTAGATCAATATCACTAAAGATGATTCTCATAAATACAAGCCTAGTGCTAAGGCAATCCAAATTTATCAAAATCAATTGCTTGAAGAACAAAAGACTTGAAAAAGAATATCGAGAAAAAAATCGTTATTGGGAGCAAGAGTTAGATGCATTATTTGAACCCAATGAGGATTTTTCTTCCGATAATTTTGAAGATGAAGTAAGTTTTCAACCAAATGAGGAATCCGAGGTGCTAGAACCAAGGAAGCCTACTTTGGAAGAACTCTTGGTTGATATAAAAAAGCAATCTGATGACCTTGCTGCTATCGAGTTGAAAATTATAGCAACTTGCAAGGAGTTGAATGATTATTTGGACACCTTAGAGAAGGTCGAGACTTGCGAGGATGAAATCATTGAGAGTGATCCAAGTTCTTTTGAATATCAACCTCTTATAAATATTTCAAAACCTATTGAGGTTGAAGATCATTTGTCTCCTTGTGTCCCCACTATTATCGAACCATTAAATCCATCACAAGAACAGGATGAATGTCTTGAGGATGTTGATCCGATTCTTGTATGGGAATGTTATCTTGAGATTGTTCATCTTATGGGCCATACACTTAGATGTGTCACTCCACCAGATCAATCTGAAAATTTTGGGGGAAGATTTTGAGGACAAGGACTCAATGCTTGAATTGTTTTCCAAGATGGACTCTTTTAGTTTGTGTTATCCGTTTCCCATAGTTCTTGAAAAATATTTGGGAAGTGATTCTATTTTTCTTGGATCTCAATGGAACTTGTCCCCATGTGCACTCAAATCCCTCATTATCCCCCTAAATTTTTTAATTGGTGATGGTTCATTTTCTCCATCTCACACATGCCTTCCGTTTTTCAAACGGAATTCTTATTTTTTGGGAGGCATGCATCATAGTGAGGGTACGCTATTAATCCTTCAAAGTCAAATTGTATTTTGGGTGGATCCTCAAATTTTTTGACTTCTAGTGTATGATTTATTAGCCGTTCAAATTTTAGGTTTTAAATAGTTAGTTTTTTATTACTATTTTATTTTATTTTATTATAGTTTAGTTTCGATAGTTAGAGTTTCAGTTATTTTTTTCTATGCTTGGTTCTAACGTGTTTTGTAGATTCAATGGACTAGCACTCATCGGGGATCACTCCATTTGGGTAATATCTTTCTTTTCCTGTCTTTATGTTGTGTTCTTGATTTGCATTGAGGACAATGCAACATTTAAGTTAGGGGGTGTGGGATATTCTTCTCGTTTATTGTTAAGATTCATTGATTCAATCACATGTTCTTTCCAAGTGTGTTTAAAAAAAAATATGAAAAAAAGTTGAAAAAGCGAAAAATATTTTTCTTCAAAATAAATAAAAATTGGAATTTATTTTTTTCAAAAATATCACCTTTATTCTATTTAATGTCTCAAATTGTTAACAATCAAAATGCACTAAGCCAAAATTGACCGAAGATGGAAATTGAAAGAAAATTGACGGCTTTACGAATAAATGTGGAGATTGATCAACCCGGTGAGATTTAGAGCCTTTTAATGTTTTATGAGTTTTTAAATCAATCCGAGTTTATGATTAACTCAAAGTTCTTTTCAGCGTTTTAATAAGTCGTTCATGATCTCAATCCTTTGTTTTGATCGGTTATGAGAAATGTGTGAAATGTTATCTTGAAATTCGTGCTAAATATATCTCTAAACTTAATTAATCTCAAGATGCATATGGTAATGTGATTAGCAATTTGGACAATGAAGTAGGCCTTCGTTTGTTACCCAAAAATATTAGGCATAAAAAGTTGTGAAAAACAAAATTATCCCTTTGCAACCCAATTTGAGCCTAATAAAATATTTTCCTTTCGTTTGATAACCCGAAAAACCCAAATAGCCCGAAATTATGAAAATTGAATATTCATCAATTAAGTCCGAAAAGTGCAACAAAAAGGGGCAAGAAAAAAAAATAGATATGGTCAAGAAAAAAAAGAAAAAAAAGAAAAAAAGAAAAAGAAAAAATGAAAATAGAAAAAAAGAAAGAGAAAAATGAGCAAATGTCTGAAAAAGCACTAATGGACGTCATAAGGACATTTTCCAATTCTGAACAATCCACCTATTCCAAATTTTACCCTTTACACCTTTTAACCCAAAAAGTCCTAACTGAGTCCGAATGGCAAAATTGGTTACCGCGTGGAGAGCTAAGACATGAAAAGATAATATGAGAGATTAAATGGTGTGAATTAGAGGTGATGTTCCCATTTCCTAATAACCTTACTCCGATGATGAGATCTTTTCACCATATATTTCTTTATTTTCAATTTTGTATGCGTGAATTTGTGTCCATTATATTTACTCTTTATATCATGCATACCGAGAGAAAATAATCATAATCCAAGTGATTCGTTTGTGAGAGCATTCCGTAAGAATTTGAATCAAAACGAATTTTCGGAAAGTAACGTAATGCTCAATCGGTGGAAATTTGAGGTTTAATTTCTGGCTTTGCACACACACACTATGGTTTGAGACAGTTGAATATGAGTTGATGGTGATTATTTTTCGAAATGTTTAAATTGTACAATTTTTAAGTATTTTGATATTTATTTGAGTCAATAAAGAATTTTGTGGGTAAATTCACTGCAAACCCTCACGAGACAAAACTCGTCCTACTAGGGTAACCTAGGGGTTTAAAGGCTTGTTGCATATGCTAAATGCAATCGCATGCATGCGAAAGTGGAATTTTATTTTAATAAAGTAATTTTCAAGAGTAGAATTTTTGTTAGATTCAGTTACATTGCCCGGGACGTGCAAAGTCCTAAGTTAGGGGGATTTGACCAAGCGTAAATTCTTCTGAATTTAGCCCCTTAATTTGGTGATTTTAATATCTCGAGTAAGGTAATTGAATCATTTTAGTCCATATCACTCTATTGTCTGTTTTTAACAATATTCCCTAGTATTTGTGTAATTGTGATGAAGTTTTCAGGAATAGAATGCAAGAAAGGAAAAGAAGAAAATCAGAAGAAAAGTCAAAGGGCAAAAGAGTAAAGTTCCACTCAAAAATCGAAGGCAACACCAAAAGTGAAGTTGAAGATCATGAGTTCACAAAAGCATAGGAAGAAACGGCACCCAAATCGGAGTTCTAGATCAAAAGATATGGCTAGTCAAAATTGCAAGGAAAAAGTCAAAGTAGAAGAAAATCAGACCGATCCGATGGAAACCGGACCGATCCGAATTGACCAAGTCCAGTATACCCCGGATGGATAGCAAACCGATGGAAATGGAAAAAGAGCCGATCCGACTAGGACCGGACCGATCCAGTAGAAATAAAAGAACCGATCCGGTGGATATCAGACCGATCCGAGGGTAATCCGGACTTGTCCGGTCATGCGAAATCCTGGCATTAATTATGCAGATTTTTGGCGTGCTAAATGGTGAAACTTGTGTCACGAGCAAATTGAGCTGTCAATTTTGAGACTTTGTGCTATAAAAGCCCATGCCCTACATCATTTGAGGAGGCTAGGTTAGGAGAGGCTAGGTTAGAAGGCTAGGTTAGGAGAGGCTAGGTTAGAAGCCTAGGTTAGGAGTTGCTAGGTTGAGAGTTCTAGAGAGAATTAGAGGTTGAATTTTAGGGTTAGATTTTGAGAGAAAATTTTCTATTCCTTCAAGAGTTTTCATGAACCCTAGTTTGTAAGAAATTCTGAATTCCAATTCCGTTTTTATTGCTGAATTCAAGTATAATCTTTCCATTCTCTAGTTTTATTATTTGCAAATTATTTACAATGTCTTGTAGATCCATAATTTTATATGTGAATTTATTCTTGAACCAAATCATGTCTAGGTAAGTTTTCAAGGGTTGGGGTACATGGACTCATTCCGAGGTGAATTACCCATTTAGAAAATAGAGGGTAAATTAAATATTGACCGAATCGTGGAGGAAAATTACATGAACATGGACAATCTTTTAATCTCTCTTGCCCTAGGTACTTGGGATGTTTAAGAATGATATGCAAGTGTAATTTTCCATTCACCGCTTTGTATTTGCCTTTGATTTCATATGATGCGGGCAAGATCCCTCATATATGTAATGCTTAGGATCTATAAATATTGGATTTAGTCAAAATTTCAATTTACAAGTCTAGGATTCTCTACGGAAATTCGCTATGGTTTGAGAGATTGTACTCCACCCTATTTTCTCATTCATCTTAATTAATTTAATTTCTTTATTTACCTATTTTTTCCCTTTTCAACCATCATCATCTTTTTCACTTTTTCTTTAGAAGTAATAAATCAATTAAATTCTATCAACCATTCCCTGTGGATTCGATACCCAGACTCGCCACTATATTCCTTAAGAGTGTAGTTACAAGTTTAGTTTTTTTTTTTGTATTGAGGTTGGAAGCCGATAACAACGACTAGCGTATTACACGGATGCTCGTTTTTACACCTCGATTACTCAGCCAAAACCCATGAGTACTATGGATGACAAATGAGACAAGTCCAAACACTTTTCGGTCCATAAGGACTATGACTTCAACACAACAAAATATTTTTGACTAAAAGAAGCCATCAAAGGGGTGATAAAGAAGAAAAATCTAAAATAATATTTGGCTAAAGATGATGGCAAAGGCGATAATGACAATAAGAATTAGAATAAGAATAAGAATAAGAACAAAGATGATGTCCCTCTAATAGATGTCCAATGTATATTTGAAGACGTCGTCGAGGGTGGTTTATCATCCATAACTAAAAATACATTCTTTAGAAGTATCCAATAAGAAGAAGTACAAGTCAACCATGTCTCTTTCCCTCATCACACGTCCAAATAATCCGTTTTGAGAGTCTTCCCAGAAGAAAACCTCAGGAGGGTTAATTTTTGTGATAAAGGGGAATGCTTAATATGAAGGAGGTTCTTATTTACAAAAGAAATTTTGCTGACATCTAATTCTTAGATGCCTTTGAGGTTATAGGGCTTGACATATTCCTTGGAGTATGCCACTCTCCCATAACCCTTAGATCTAGAGATTGCAACAAAACTATCTATTTTTTTTTATTGTAGTGGACCTACCCTCTGCTTATAATGTGATAATGGGAATGCGATCACTTAAAGACTTAGATAATATTATCTCTAAACGAGTTTTAATTATGAGGTTCCTAACCACCAAGGGGGTATGTGAGGTCTTCGGGGATCAGAAGAAGGCTCAAGAGTGCTACATTACATCTATAAAAGATGGAAAGAGGCATCTCAGTTTTCAAGAATGCCTGATAGAGGTACTAACAAAGGTTCAGAAAATCCCATAGGCGTTAATAGAGGTATTACCTCTACCACCGCCTATGTCTAGGTTATTTCCAAAACGTCTAGGGATATAATTGATAATTTTAGATACCCTAAACTTTAAAGATGAGGAAAATTTCTCTCATAACTAACGGTCCAAATGATTAAAGATAATAAAAATAACCAAAGCAACCTGGGATGTGCACCAACCTACACAAGCCTTAGGGGATGTCTAAACAATGTAATCTGCTACTTGAAAGAGATGAAATGAAGCATTATTTTACCCATTATGTATTCAACATAAGTTTTATTTAAAATATTTACAAGTATTCCAACATTATCTCTAAAACTCTAAGGTTTAAGGACCCAAGAATTGAGTTTCATGGACTTTATCTTTGGCTCAAAACTTAAACTAAGGTTTAAATACCAAAAATAAAGAGTTTTAAAGACTTAATCATTGGCTATATGTTTAAGCTAAGATCTTAGGACAAAAACATCAAGTTATATGACTAATAGTCAAAGGTCTCAGGACCCAATAAAGGCTACAGTCCACAACTCCAAACGACCTTAAACTCATGTCAAAGTTCTAAGGACCAAATAAATATGAAAAATAATTTCAGATATTTTTCATGAGGCAAAGGTACAAATACCCATAAAATAGTCCATAAATAAGGGTTTTTCCTTGAACCAATGTTTTCCTTCAAGGAGTTATACCCAAAATAATGTATAAACCTTTTCCAAATATACCATAAACCTATTTCTAGAAATTCTCAACAGAGAAACTTCCATTTCTGGATTTTTTTTAGAGGCTATGTGTTTAAACACAAAATATTGTCTAAAACATATGTTTTCAAAACAAAGAAAATGTGTAAGGACCTATGTTTAAAAGTCTTAGGAATCTTTTAAGGAATTCAATTTTCAAACTTTCTAGATCTAGAGGTTGAAAGACCTTTGCAAAGGGTGCATTTCTAAAAAAGGTATTTGTTTGGAGGTCTTATTACCCTTCTAAGGACTTCAATTTCCAAAAGTGTCTAAGTCCGGAGGTCAAAACACCCTCACAAGGATGTCAAAATTAAATAAAAATTAAGTCCATTGGTCATAAGACCCTATTAAAGAGTCCAATTTTACAATATTATCTAGTATAAAGGTCTCACGACTCATTTATAAAAAACCAACATTTAATACATCTAGGTTCAAGGGTCCCATAACCTAATGGCGGGTTCAAGGTTAAGTCAAAGTTTAAACCACAAGACTAAAGACACTTTATAGGTTTGATTTTAAGACTTTATACCCAAAAACATTTTGGGGGATAAGTTTTTGTGCAAAAATTATGGGCGTTCAGTCTCACAAAAAAACATAGGCATGAAGAGCGCTATGGTTATAAGCCTCAATTACCCACTATAAGAACCTCAGTCTTGACTTTATCCATTGCGTAAGAATATGAAAGAGGGACCAGGTCCCTCATATATACATCAATTGATTTTCCATCTAAGTTATTATTCTTTATTGAGTAATATTTAGGGTCTAAGGGTGTACTATGCACGAGATAGACCTCAGACATCTCAGGCAGTGCATAACATTTCTTTGCAAAAAAAGTAAATAAAGTTTAAAGTAAAGACTAAAGAACAAAAAAGTCCCAAGATTTTAGAATTACCATTTTGTTAATACTATTTATGGAGATTAAAAAGAGTTCCCACAGCCAACAAACAGATTACAAAAATATAAAATATGAAAAATAATGTTTAAGTCTTGAGGGTTTGAGGGTCCACAAGGGCGTCCCTTTTCAAAGGCAAAGAGGTAGATATATCTTCCTTGGTTTCTTATTCTTGGGCCATGGGATCACAGGCTTCAAAACTATCACCATTAGTACTAACTTTATCACTTGAGCTCTCTTGTGCTAACTGAGGGGCTTCAAGAAATGATCGAAAACGTCCACCTTAGGAAATAGTACCAAAACCTTGGATTTTGAAGCCTTAAAACTAGTGCTTAAGTTATGCAAATACGTATTTTTTAAAGACCTCAGATGCCTAGAGTGCATCCAATGGGCTCTACACAGTTGCATATATGTATCCCTAAAAATCCTTGTGCTTAACCAATGCATTAGAGTACCTCTTATGCAGTTCTTATCCTCAGGAAATCAGTTTCTCCTTCTCAGTAATTAGATATTTTATTGGCCACTTTAAAAGATCAAAATCACCATCAACTCAAAGAAGTATCTGTTTAAATCTTTTGATCTCTATCTTTTGACCTTGGACCGCCTCTATAGTCACTTTAACCTTATCTTAACTAATAATTTATAAATTATCAACCTTGTCCAGAGACTCTCGTAAAGCAGCCAATAAAGAGGCACTACCTCTAAGAGTCTTCTTGTTCAAGAGCTTTTCTTATTGCAAGAAAGTGACATAGAACTTTAAATTTTTCTTTCTCCTCATCAATAGCCTCCCATCATTTACCATTTGGTGTAATGCAGTTTGATGAGGCCCCAATGACTTACCATATATATAAACTTTTTCTAGGGTCCACTACCAATAAGAGAATCCACCACAAGAGCTTCTGTAAAGTGTTGATCCTAAAAGAGAAAGAGGAATATGAGAACAAGGAACTTAAAGTGAAAACCTGTATAAGAAGTTAGACAAATGTGGAAGTACTTGTCCCAGTAGATAGACAAGATTATTATTGGAAGAATTACCGCTACCCTTTAAAGTGGCCACCGAATTGTAATCGTTCTATAACACCCCATGACTTCGGGACTGAGAAATTAAATTTTCGGGAGAAATAAAATTTATTTAAATTGGGGAATTTTAAAATTTGGCAATTGAGGTCCAAAAATTTAGGACCTTACAAAGTATTCCGGATGACGATTCTGAGTGTGCCATTGAATTCAGATGGGTCAAGATAGTCAAATTGATTGTCATTGGGTTTTATTTCGGCTCCGAAATATTTTTAAGTTAGTTTGACTCGAATTGGAGTAAACGAGTCATTTAAAGTGTGTATTATCATTTAAAACTAGGATTTATGTTTTAAAGGTTTAAGAGGCTTACAGATGAAGCTAATATCATTTTAGAGAAAGAGAGAAAACCCTAGAGAGAGAAGGAGAAGAGAAAGAAAGAAAGAAAGAATAAGAAAGGACGAGAGAGAGGAGAAAAATATGGAAGATTTTTGGCCCGTACACGATTTCGGGTATGATTCCACCTCTACAATTCTGAAGCAAGTGTTTAATCTTACTAAATATTTTATTTGTGCATTTCATTTCATAATTTGTGGACAAAAGAATTGGATTTTGGGTTGTATGTTAAAACCTATCTTTTGGGTGTTTGATTTTACATTTGATGTTTATTCTTAGATTTAAGGTTGTATAATGAGTGGGGCTGATTTCTATATGAGTTTTAATGTTGGAATTTAAATTGGGTGGAAAAATTAATAGCTGAAAGTGGATAAATTGGGGGTTAGGGAGTCAGGGTTCGTTTAAAAATGGAAAAAGAGCCAAGGCATCTGGTATGGTCGGTCGGTCGCGCCCTGGGGACCGGTTGGCCGTGCCTCAAAGGAATAGCCTACTGCTTTCTTCGTAAGGAAAAAGTTAGACCCGGGGTCTGGGACCGATCGACTGGTCCCCTGTTTTTAGCCCTAGATTTGTATTTATTTCTTCCCATTTTCTTTTGGGGTGTTATTCTTAGGGGCTTACTTAATGGACTTATTATGGAGGGTTATGAGAATATATTAAGGGATTGGTTCCTAGGATGAATAGGGGCCTTCGTTCCTATCTTAGAATTGGATTTTGAGGGTAGGATGCCTCTTTTAGTAAGGAAAAGATTAGGGGACTGAATCATAGGTGGATTTTATTTATACGATGGTGGTGGGCTATTATGAAATAGATTATAAATTGTAAAGATAGTCCGTTTTTTCTTTGTGTATTTGAAGTTAAGTGGTATTGCGATATATGCTTTTGAGGATTACCGAATAGAAGTGTTAGGTGTGTGTACTTCTACCCGAGATAGTTATTACCCATTTGTGTGCAAGTAATAATAGAAATTCAGAGGTAGGATGATGGATATGTATGTTCGATGTTAAGGGTTCATAGGAGCAATTGAACCGCGGGCGGAATTGGGAAGGATTGGACTCTACTATCGAATAACATGAGTTGTGATATGATGTTCGTCGGGATAGTTACCATATATATATTTATGTGTGATTCGTAATTTATATTCCCATACTTGATGGGATCATGGAATAAACCTAGGACAAAGCTTGAGGTTTGTAGACTATTAGTTAGGTGCATACCAGTAGTCGGAAATTATTACTCGATATATCGGTGTGCTTTCGGATATAGAGGGGATGTGTAGTGAATGTTAATTACATTAAACTTTGGGTGGATAGCCTTAATGTTGGATTTATTGGGAGACTATTCATATTATAAGGGTGATGGGTGAATATGCTTCAAGTGAGGGATCACATTCATATAACGAATTTAGTTAATACGTTTGGAACGGCGGCTAGTACATTGAGGGTTATGTACACTATAGCCGAGTTTATAAATTTCATACCTACGGATGAGAGATGGTATGTATATAAGTATCTATATATGAAGAGTGATGTATATATATGTGTACTCATGGCGTGAATATCTATACCATTGTGATGGTTTGAATATATGATGTGATCATATGGATATATATATATATATATATACGTGTGGTGTGAAGCATACCCGACACATGCTATAATGGGAAGTTGCGCGATGAGGGTGAGCCCCTGGCTTGAGGAGCAGGGTGTGGATATTCCCTAGGTCATACTCGTCCATTTTATTATTTGTGTGATTTTATATTTTTAGGGGTGAGAAGTCTTGGGTATGGGCCGTTCTCACTTGTCGGTTAGGAACTATGACCACTTCCCATACGTTATGATTGATTTTTCGCCTTGGCGGTGTGATAATAGTTCGATAAGTGGTGACCCCGGGAGAAAGTGAGTAATTCCTGGAAGAGGATAGCATGGTGCAGTATTTTGACATCCTATAGCCGTTTATGTTATGTGTATGGCATACTGTACATTATGTGTGATACGTATACGTGGTTATGGGAATGAATGATTACATATATATATATATATATATATATATATATATATATATATATATATATATATATATATATATATATATATATATATATATATATACAGTCTTGCTCTTGTGCGGAGTAGTCCGCATTTTAAGAATGCGGACCGGACATGTGTCACCTGGCAGTGAGCCCAGAAAAGAGAGAGAGTGTGCCTATAATTTAGGCAATAATTTGTCGGCGCACCGTTAGGTGACACATGTCCGGTCCGCATTCTTAAAATGCGTACTAGTCTGCACAGGAGCATTATTATATATATATATATATTTGAATATCCTATAGGTGATGAGGATATGAAGTTTCGATGATGTGCATCTTGGGTGATTATGGTGTATTAGTTCTTTGGGGTCGAAGGACTCTACTTAGAGACAATTATGGATTTGTCGACCCAAGGATTTAATAGAGATTCTATTTATGTTCTTAGGTATAATATTCATTAATTAAGTAGTTGCAGAAATATGAATTGTGTGTATGACATAATGGATCCCTACAATCGACATTATCAAGGAATAGTATATCGGGGGGTTCCTTGTTTGGATTTCGCTTTGTGAGGCGCCCCATGCACGAAACGTAGTGGAATGTTGAGAATAAAGAGAAGTTTTGTCCTTAATACTTGTATGTATGTAAATGTGAGTAATAAACTCTTATACTGAAGTAATGTTAATATGTAATGTACTAAGTCTTATAACTAGTTTAAGTTAATAAATGGAATCACGAGAGCCTAGTAAGGCATGTATGTGAATGTATATTTAAGTGTGATTAAAATGGAAAGGATTCGAAGGTCTTGTTAAAATGGTACGACATCGGGGTATAGACATGTAGGTCGTCCTTATGGGTGGAGTAACTTAATTAAGATTTCAGGACGCGATTAGGATAGCGCTGTAGTTAAGAGGTGAGATGGGGGTTTCACGAGAGCGCGACTCCACTCTAATTATGAAATAGTGCATTGATATTTATTATGCACGGTTAATACACTTGCTAAACATTTTTAAACCTCGGGATCTGAACCGTTTATATTTCTCTTCTGCTATATATATATATATTATTACAGGTGTCCTACCGCATGGATACCGGATGCTTTTCTGTCCAGAGTGTTGGGAGACGTACCAGATGAGGACTCTTGCGGGATTTAGATTATAGTCGCTTCCTATTTCTTTGTAAATCTAGACAGGACTCTTTTGTATATCGAGTTTACACCCAAGACTTATATGTAGTGTTTTATATTTCTCCTCTATTGTTGTTGTACTATTTCTGACCCGACAACTTATTCGTGTATATTTCCTTGTATGTACTCAGTTCATTTTATTCTAGCACTTTCTTTTATCATGGTAATTGTGTACAATTTTACCTTTGCTAGATATCTTTTTTGTTGGTTTGTAGTCCGTTGCATGTTTTATTTAATTTTTGGCATCCACTTTTATAGTTTCGGGTAGTCATCCTTATCTAATTTAGTATAGTCTTATGATGCTGAGAATGAACCATATGAGATTCCTGATTTATTATAGTATAGGGCTGGCCACTCGTTATTATTTTAAGCGGGGTGTTACAAATGGTATCAGATCATCAGGTTCTAGTGTCATTAGATCTGTGCGGGTTTTCTGTGCTCTTCCGTTAACGTTCTTGATATAGATCCCTATTATTAGGATTGTTGTGTTCACTACGTCTATTTCCTTCTACGAGGTGTAATCACTTTAATGATGTTCTGATATAGTTTCTTTCGTCTCAAACGTCTCCAAGAATAAGTCGTCCAGGAAGGAGCCAGCTGAGAGATGCAATACCCATGACAGATTTTAGGTATGCTTTGATTTGAGTTATTTCTTTCCATGACTCAGGCCGAGATAAGGAAGAGAATTTTAGCGGTGATTCTAGGTGATCTGACAGTGGTTGAGTTAGAAGGATGATTGACTTGAATGGAGAATTTTGGGATCCACAAGGTAAGTACTAAGGGGAAGCAAATAGTGAAGACCTTGGGTGGTGTATGGGGTTTCACTAATGTTAGGAGTATTGCATGTTTAGAAGAGGGAGTGAGAAATTTAGAGACTTGGATTCATTGAGTAGGACTGAAGGAGTTGTTAGGGGGTCACAATAGCGCCTTGTCCTTCAAGATGGTTAGGAAGGATTTTCAAGAGGATGTTTCTATAAGGAAATTTAGGCCTTAGGTAGGAGGGCTTGTCATGGAAGGAGTAGAGGACTTTGAATGGGGATTCATGGATGAAGTGAAGCAACTGGATTATGGAAGTATAAGGTAGAGTACCTTTTTTTGGGGTTTAGCTCATGCTTTGTGCGGTAGTGGTAACATCGCGCTTAAGGTATAACGGGTGGTTAGCCTCTATATCCATAGTGTGTGCGAACTTTCCTTCGAGGAAGGAGTGGACAAGTGTGATATTTTTATGGAACCTTTTAGGATAATAGACCCTGTCAGGAGGATCTAGTAGAGAGTTATGCTATTGATTTTTGAAAAGTGCAGAATGTTAAGGTTTGTTGAGTAGTAGTTATAATGTTATTGTTTTATATATATAGGCTGGGGCTGGTAATTATAGTATTCCATTGAAGGAAGGACTTAATTTGTGGTAATGCTGTAATGTAAAGGAATTGTAAAACTGAAAGATTCAGAGTTTAGCAGAATCATTGTTGAGCAGGGATTTTAGCTCAGGGATTGTGCTAGTTTTGAGATTTAGTTGTTGGTAGGAGTATTGTATTTCTTGGGACCTTTTGTCTTGAACATAAGGTGTTTGTTTGGCGTGCCGAAAGACATGGAATTATTTTATATTATATTGTTATATAGGCCTTTGGGAAATATCTATAATTCAAAAATCTTTTACAAAACCTTAACCCTGGTTCCACTAATCTCAATCCCCGACATAGCTACACAGTAGTGTATTGGGAGGGTTCCTTGTTTGGATTTCGCTTACGAGACCTCCCCCACATGAAAGTAGCTTATGTTAGGAATTGAGAAGAGTTCAACCATTGGGAATTTCAAACTTTTATATATACTGAATATGTTGATATAGATAAAATTTGTTGAGAGTTATATTATGATTCGAGGCTAGTAGAGTCGGGTTATGTTTTTACGAGTTTAGCTTATGTACGGGGTGTATGGGCCCCCGGGTAGGTAATTTAATTTTAAGTTTGAATGGTTCGTTGTGAGAAGTGGGAGAGATATGTATAACAATGTGGAGGATATAGATGTAAGGACTAGATCAGATTCAAAGTCCCATGCATAATTCAAATTTCGCGGACGAAATTCTTGTAAGGGGGGAAGTATGTAACACCCCATGACTTTGGGATTGAGAAATTAAATTTTCGAGAGAAATAAAATTTATTTAAATTGGGGAATTTTAAAATTTGGCAACTGAGGTCCAAAAATTGGGGACTTTACAAAGTATTCTGAAGGACGATTTTGAGTGGACCATTGATTCTGGATGGGTCGAGACAGTCAAATTGGCTATCATTGGATTTTATTTCGGCTCTAAAATATTTTTAAGTTAGTTTGACTCTAATTGGAGTAAATGAGTCATTTAAAGTGTGTATTATCATTTAAAACTGGGATTTATGTTTTAAAGGTTTAAGAGGCTTAAGGATCAAGCCAATCTCATATGAGAGAAAGAGAGAAAACCCTAGAGAGAGAAGGAGAAGAGAAAGAAAGAAAGAAAGAAAGAAAGAAAGAAGAAGAGAGGAAGAAAGAGAGGAGAAAAAAATTGATGATTTTCGGCCCGTACGCGATTTCGGGGATGATTCCACCTCTAAAATTCTGAGGAAAGTGTTTAATCTTGCTAAATATTTCATTTGTGTATTTCATTTCATAATTTTTGGACAAAAGAATTAGATTTTGGGTTGTATGTTAAAACCTAGCTTTGGGTTATTTGATTTTGCATTTGATGTTTATGCATAGATTTAAGGTTGTATAATGAGTGGGGTTGATTTCTATACGAGTTTTGATGTTGGAAATTATATTGGGTGGAAAAATTAATAGTTGATAAATTGGGTGTTTGGTAGTTAGGGTTCGTTCAAAAATGGAAAGCGAGCCAAGACATCTAGTATGGCTGGTCGACCGCGCCCAGGGGACCGATCGACCGCACCTCAAAGGAAGAACCAATTGCTTTCTTCGTAAGGAAAAATTTAGACCCGCGATCGACCAGGGGTCTGAGACAGGTCGACCGGTCCCCTGTTTTTATCCCAAGATTTGGATTTCTTTCTTCCTCTTTTCTTTTGGGGTGTTATTCTTAGGGCCTTTATTAATGAACTTATTATGGAGGGTTATGATATTATATTAAGGGATTGTGGCCCTAGGATGAATAGGGACCTTCGGTTCAATGTTAGAATTGGATTTTGAGGGTAGGATGCCTCTTTTAGTAAGGAAAGGATTAGGGGACTGAATCATAGGTGGATTTTATATATACGATGGTGGTGGGATATTATGAAATAGCTAATAAATTGTAGAGATAGTCCTTTTTTACTTTATGTATTTGAAGTTAAGTGGTATTACAGTATATGCTTTTGAAAATTATCGAATAGAAGTGTTAGGTGTGTGTACTTCTATCCTAGATAGTTATTACCCATTTGTGTGCAAGTAATAATAGAAATTTAGAGGTAGTATGAGGGATATGTATGTTCGATGTTAAGGGTTTATAGGAGTAATCGAACCGCGGACGGAATTGGAAATGATTGGACTCTACTATCGAATAGCATGAGTTGTGATACGATGTTCTTCGGGATAGTTACTATATATATTTATGAGTGATTCATAATGGAGATTCCCATACTTGATGGGATCATGGAATAAACCTAGGACAAACCTTGAGGTTTGTAGACTATTAGTTAGGTGCATACCAATAGTCGGAAATTATTACTCGATATATCGGTGTGCTTTCGGATATAGAGGGGATGTGTAGTGAATGTTACTTACATTAAACTTTGGGTGGATAGCCTTAATGTTGGATTTATTGGGAGACTATTCATATTATAAGGGTGATGGGTGAATATGCTTCAAGTGAGGGATCACATTCATATAACGAATTTAGTTAATACGTTTGGAACGGCGGCTAGTACATTGAGGGTTATGTACATTATAGCCGAGTTTATAAATTTCATACCTACGGATGAGAGATGGTATGTATATAAGTATCTATATATGAAGAGTGATGTATATATATGTGTACTCATGGCGTGAATATCTATACCATTGTGATGGTTTGAATATATGATGTGATCATATGGATATATATATATATATATATATATATATATACTTGTGATGTGAAGCATACCCGACACATGCTACTATGGAAAGTTGCATGATGAGGGTGAGCCACTGGCTTGAGGAGCAGGGTGTTGATATTCCCCAGGTCATAGTCGTCCATTTTATTTATTTGTGTGATTTTATATTTTTGGGGGTGAGAAGTCTTGGGTATGGGTCGTTCTCACTTGCCGGTTAGGAACTATGACCGCTTCCCATATTTTATGATTGATTTTATCGCCATGGTGGTGTGATAATAGTTCGATAGGTGGTGACCCCAAGAGAAAGTGAGTAATTCCTGGAAGATGATAGCATGGTGTAGTATTTTGGCATCCTGTAGTCGTTTATGTTATGTGTATGGCATAGTGTACATTATGTGTGATATGTATGCATGGTTTTGGGAATGAAAGAATACATATATATATTTAGAGCGTGTATATATATATATATATATATATATATACATATATTTGTATATCCTATAGGTGATGAGGATATGAAGTTTCAATGATGTGCATCTTGGGTGATTATGGTGTACTAGTTCTTTGGGGTCGAAGGACTGTACATAGAGGCAATTTTGGATTTGTCGACCTAAGGATTTAATAGAGATTCTATTTATGTTCTTTGGTATAATATTCATTAATTAAGTAGTTGCAGAAATAGGAATTATGTGTATGACATAATGGATCCCTACGATCGACATTGTCAAGGAGTAGTGTATCTGGGGGTTCTTGATTTGGATTTCGCTTTGCGAGATGCCCCACGCTGGAAACGTAGTGCATTGTTGATAATAGAGGGAAGTTGTTTCCTTAATGCTTGTATGAATGCAAATAGGAGTAATAAACTATTATATTGATGTAATGTACTAAGTCTTATAACTGGTTGAAGTTAATAAATGGAATCACAAGAGCCTAGTAAGGCATGTATGTGAATGTATATTTGAGTGTCATTAAAATGGAAAGAATTCGATAGTCTTGTTAAAATGTTAGGTCATGGGGGTATCGGCCATGCATATGGTAAGGTAGGTTTTCCTTATGGGTGGGGTAACTCAATTAAGGTTCTAGGACAGGATTAGGTGCGCATTGTAGTTGAGAGGTGAGTTGGGTGTTTCACAAGAGCGTGACTCCACTCTAATTATGAAATAGTGCATTGATATTTATTATGCACAGTTAACACACTTGATAAAAAATTTTACACCTCGGGCTCTGACCTGTTTATATTTCTCTTCTACTATATATATATATATATATATATATATATATATATATATATATATATTATTACAGGTGTCCTACCACATGGATATCAGATGCTTTTCTATCCAGAGTCTGAGGAGCCGTAGCAGATGCGGACTGTTGCGGGATTCAGATTGTAGTCGCTTCCCATTTCTTTGTAAATCTAGACATGACTCTTTTATATATCGGGTTTACACCCAAGAGTTATATGTAGTGATTTATATTTCACCTTTATTATTATTGTACTGTCTGTGACCCGAAACTTATTCATGTATATTTACTTGTATGTACTCAGTTCATTTTATTCTAGCACTTTCTTTTATCATGGTAATTGTGTACAATTTTACCTTTGCTAGATATCTATACTATTGATTTGTAGTCCGTTGCATGTTTTATTTAATTTTTAGCATCCTCTATTATAGTTTCGGGTAGTTAGCCTTATCTAATTTAGTACAGTCCGTTGATACTGAGAATGAGCCATTTGAGATTCCTGATTTAATGAAGTATAGAGCTGGCCACCCGTAATTATTTTAAGCGGGGTGTCACAAATTCATCTCGATGGACAAATGATGGGCATCAACATATGAGGCATTAGACTTTATCCCCTCATCTAAAGGAGGTATCAAATAACTCTTAACTATATGGGTGGAAAGGTCTTCCTCTCGGAAATAAAAGGCCCCTTTGACCTATTGGACACCTTAACTGCCTTTTGTAAACCCCCTCCTCTCGAGGGGAACCAATATCTCTACGGATTATTTCTATGATACCAAGGGATGCATATCCTATTGAATAAAAATATCGTTTTGGGTTTTCCCACAAGACCTCTACCCTCGATTTTTCGTGCTGCAAAGGTAAGGTTTGTTAGAGAAGTAGACTAAAACCATGCTTTAAGTAATAGTTTTGGTTATGGATTTATTATTAAAATAAAATAAGTTTTTCCTGTTTTAATTAGAATCACGTATGGACATAATGTTTGCATTATTTTATATATTGTTTATGTTTTTTATTATAGTTAGTAGGTGTTCTGGTGTGTAGAATACGACTTACACACAAAGGAAGAGATTGCTAGTTCTTATAGAATATAAGTTTTATCAATTATAGTCTTAGATGGAATTGGACACACCATCAGCAAGGTTGTAGCACAATATTTTAGTACGTCTATCTTGAATACAAAAAATCATATAGTTTTAACTTATTGTGCTAGTACTCTTTATTTGTATTGAATCGGATCACCTTGAGATCATTGTCTTTATACTGATTTTATAAGACAATATAAACCTCGTGGTTATTAAGTTTACACAAGGATTTTAATCCAGATATGATTAATGGACACATTCACTAGTTATTTATTGCTTTGACTTATCGAGTGAGATTCATTATTGGATCAATAATCTTGATAGACTGGCTAGTGGTGATTAATGTATGGTGAAAGTCTTTTATGGATGGAATCCATGTCTCAATATAGAGACTGGTGATATCCCCATGAGATGCTTATAAGTTTTCTATGTGTCAAGACCTGCAGGTGGATTATGTTAATCTAATACTACAAATAATTTAAGTTCAATCGCTCAAGGACTTAAAGAAATTAATCAAATAAGTTATACGTAATTTATATTATTAATGGATATCCATAGCCTTAAAATGAGGAGAATTAAGTAAGTAATTATGAAGAGCTCAAAATACGATTTGGAGTTAAGAAGTCGAATTTTAATTATAATTATTTAGTGGTATCAATTATAATTAAAGGACTGAGATTAGGATTCGGGAAGGATTAAGTTTTCTCAAGCCTATTAGGAGCCAACTCGTTATCTCTCTTCAGGGTCCCTACTGTAGCTTATATATATGTGCACTTAAGGCTCATTTTTCTTAATCCAATTGTAACTTTTTGATACTCAAAAGACCTAAATTTGGATTTGTGATAAAGAGAGACAGCAAAGAGGAAAAGTCATAAAAGTAGGTGGTCACAGAGTTAGATCCCACACTCTGCACATGACTTTCTATATCAAAAATACAGTAGAATATGGTGAGGTGCATTGGGCGTGCGTTCTTGATCAACTGTCATCACATGCGGTTTGTTCTAATAAGAGATCAAATCAAACAGATATCGGAAGGTAAATCCCAAGTCCGCCTTATAGGATTTCATGCCTGTGTAATGTTTTGGTTGTTCTTTTTATATGGATATTCAATGTACCATTTGATTATCAATCCCATAAGGTTTTGACAATGTCCAAATGTGATCCTTTAGTAGGGTCAAACCCCATGTTATCCTCCTCCACCAGCCTGACCCCGGGAATGAGAATGTCTATTGGGGCACTGAACTTTAGGCTATTGGTAGTCTTAGTACTCTCGTTCCTATTAGTTGAAGCCTCAGTAGGCTTATCTTAGCTAAACCTTCAATCCATGTTCTGCTCTTCCCATTTGTCGACTTGATCCGAAAAGGCTAAAGTTATCTACCAAAAGATTAGAAATACAAACCATAGCGTAAGAAAAAAAGGGAAAGATACTTACATGCACAATAGTAAAACAAGTAGAATTGGGTCATCAGTAGATGTGGAGACCCCGTTAGCCTTTGGAGGAGCATATCTACCCTTAATCTAGTCATATTCACCTTTAGAGGACTTAGTCACCTCATCCAATACTTTAGACATAACATTCCTCTTCTTATAAGCCAAAATGTAAAGATTAAACTCAAGCATGGTCCCTAGAACAATATTGGGGACATCAGGTACTCCGACATCTATGAGAGGGTTAGGATCAGGCCCTAGGCGAGAGTTTATGAGACTTCATGAAGTGATAAGGATATCAAAATGAGTAGAGGAAAACTTCTAAGCCTTATTACTCCTTTTTAACTCCAATAAGGTGGGATCGGGAACCCCTATAAAAGGTGAAGAAAAATTTAAAGTATCGAAATAGATTTAAACCCAAACATTAAAACAAGGATGAAATTTTAACTTACATACTCCTTCAGGGGTAAACCAGAGAGTAGGGAATCCAATGGGTTCACAAGGTTTTGGGGTGGACTAAGATCCCCCAATAAAGAAGAAATCTGCCTCACAGTTCTTAGGAACGCTATTATTATCATTGCTAAAGGTCACCATGTTGGGCCTGGGGGATAAATACATCATGCCCTACTTAAAGAATACATGATTGACCACTATTAAGAAGGACATCTCATTAGGCCTTGCGTACATTGAAGTGAAATTCTTTAAAATTTTATAGGTCTTACATATATCCTTCAGATCTTCCTTTGTAATATGTGAGATAGAGTGAGCTCCACTAGCCGTGCCGGGGTTGAAAAATCCCTCATGGCTCAACACATTCGCACCAATGGGAATTGTTCCTCTAGGAGGATGAACTGAAGGCTCAACCTTTGGCTTCATCACCTAACGTAGCAAGACATCAAGTCCAACAGGTGATAAAAGTGTGGGGTTTAAGACTTTATAGTGATTTCTTTTTTCACCACACATTGTTTACGAATAAGGGCTTTGCTTAATCAAAGAAATTCTAGAGGAAAGCGCGATAGTGGGAGATTAGTGGGGAAACTCAACCTAGACCAAGGGGATTTTTATAAACCCCAAGGCATAGAGTTTCAAACCCTTTTATCTCCAAGATCATGCTCTTCATTCAATTCAATCCTATTAATATCCTCCGTCCTCAACACATGTCCAGGCCCAGGTACTATCTCCTCACTAACACAATCACATCATAATGATAGTATCCATGGATACTTACGACCATAACCCTAACATTCATGAAAGATTGGTGTTGTCCCTTATAACCTTTTGCAAAAATCAATAAGGGGCTACTAATGATACATTATTTTACATTAGGTGGCAGGAAGAATATAAAAGTCCTCGAATACCCTCAAGCAAGGGAAGAGGTATCATGGAAGACCTATGACCTTAGGAAGATTGTCCTATGTCCCCAAATACCTCTATTGCATTAAGGAAAAAATTATGGTACTATAGAAGGCCTCAGTCACTTCTAGTTTTCTAAAATATGAACCGTCGTTCCAACATGTCTCCCCATCCACCCCCAGAGACCTCAGTACGAGGATTTTTCCATGTCTAATGCCTAGAACAAGCAACAATCCAAATAAAAGAAACCTCCTAAGGTCTCTTGACACTCAGAAATGACTTATATCGTCATATTGCACATTAAGGATAACCTATGGAAATATTATAGAGATTCTCGAGCTCTCAGACCTCCGACGGAGAAATTATAACAAGTTTGACTAGTAAGTAGAATGTAGAGCACTATATCACCTACCAACACTACCTAGCTCCACTTGCCTAAAATTCTTCCATCAACATTTATTGCTATTAGTAACCATATTACACCCCTGCAAATACTTTTACCAACACCCCATCACCTTACTGAGATTGGAAGACCTTAAGAACAACACAACCATACTGATCCAGTCCACTCAATACATTTATGGGTGTATGTGTATAAATAAGGGGCGTTTGAAGGATGAAAACATGTTAAAACTGTCAAACTTATAGAGAACCAAGAGAGTTTTAACATTATGTAAGTTTTACTCCTTATTTCATACTCCCCACCCACTATTGAGAACCGATATTTGTAACTTGGATAATTTTAAATATCAAGCAGTTTACATAACTTGTTGATCCCTAAAGCAATACATAGGAGACTTTATATAAGTCCATTAAATTACTTCTTAACATAGTCTAGATTATTGAAAAAAGGAAGAAAGAACCGAGAGTCATTCGACAAATTATCAAGGTGTGTCTAATATTGTAATAATTTATTTTTTATCTAATAAACCCATGCAACACCTTCGACAGTGGACGTAGAACCCAAATCTGAGGTTCGAACCACTTTATGTATTTATATCACACTTTGACACACCTCTCCGCTTAACCATAGGAGGTTGAGAGTGGATCACCTCTAGGTGTGAAGTCCTAAGTCATTTCAACACCCATCAAGATAATTCAGGATAGTTGTGGCTATTCTCTGATATGTGGACCCACCATTTTTTATTCTCAAAGAACTGATAATGTATCAAAAGGTTCCCCATAAGATGGTAAAATAAGTATTATATTATTGACCAGGATTCATATTGATCTGATTATTTATCACAGATCCATTGATAAATTAGTTGAGGAAGCCATTATTGTCGATGATCGCATTAATATTGGGCTGAGGATTTGTCATATTTCAGAAAATACTTGTTCAAATATTGATTGTCAACACATATCTAGATATTTCCTCCAAATTTTGACATAGGGACTCTATTAGTGAGCTAATTATGGTATTCATCAACACGGATATAACCTACATTCAGTTGCTTGACCACTTAATCTTTAATTTTTAGGGGCCATTCTGGCCAGAGCATCCTCCGATTTTGCTTAACATGATTGCATGGATCTCTGGTTGCATGTTTTTTGGGTCAATATCAGGCATGTCGCTATAAGACCACGCGAAGATGTCCCCGAAATCAATTAAAAATTCCTCGAATTATGGCCACTTTTGTTTATCGAGGGATGATCCTATCTTAATATCGCACAAACTACTACAAGAACCAAGATAACAAATAATATAATCATCATCATCAATTGGAACATAATTATGTTGTCATAATGTTTGCTTATTGTGACTAGGTAAGAATTAATCATTCGTTAAATCATCTTCATTAATTTTTTTATTATTATAATCAATGAAATTAATATAGGGCACAATAATATACTGAAAATATTCATTCATTTCATTGATATCCTTTTTAAAAAAAATAATTATAAGGTCATGCTTAAAGGAATCCTCGTTTATATTGACAGAAAAAGTAGAAAAAGTAGTAAAATGTTTAGTCTCAAGGTGATAGAAAACATGGTTCTTGATTGGCACGGTCAAATCAACTAAATACTCAACCAGTTGAGTAGAAGTTTATTAGTAGGAGAAATATGCTTGATAGGGTGATATGACTCGGGATCAATATATAGCATTCATATGTCAAATCCCAATTCAGTAAGGCCAAAATTTCCATCGCTATTAGGGATTTAACTTATTTCTTTGTATTTAGATACTTTGATCTAAGTGATATTATCCTCAAAGAATATTTCAAAATACCACTTCATCTTCATTTAAACATTGTCATACCATGGTTCAAGAAAGACACAATAGGGGAAATATTATCCTTGTTTGATGAATTGACAATTTACGGAGTCGCTTATATTGACTTCCTTTGTCTTCTACATCATTTTTATATGTTCGGGGGAGAGCCATAAATTTGGTTGTGGAAGGGTCGTACCCAAGACCATGTAGTGGAAAAAATGTTTTCAAGACCATTCGCTCGACGTTCACTTTTTGCCTACAATCGAGCCCCATTTCGGGCATAAAGTGCATTTTCTTGGACATTTGAAATGGGTTAACATTTCCACGAGGGAAGTGTTTAGGGATTGACCTTTATTTTAAATTTATTCTGCCTGGGAGAGTGAATGTCTCAATTTTGAACCCTGAGAGGAATGTGTCATTAGTGTTATGTTGAATTTAGAAAATCCAATAGCTAGTGCCTGTAATATTCGACTTATTATCAGCCCCACTCATAGTGATGACTTTATTATCCCATAAGAACTTGAGTTTTTTTATGAAGAGAAGTAAAAAATCGTCTAATAATATATATCTATGTGCGAAAAAGAATGATATTGAAACATGTTAGAATTTGAATCACTAGGAATTATATTGAGAGAAAATTAGACCAGCCCTGGTATGAGGAGTCCTAACCTCATAACCTTTTGACGAATGTTTACATACACATTAATAACAACTAATGCATGAAGAGATAACTGACTTTTATACCTAGAGAACGGAGCGTTCAACGCAAGAATACATTCTGTGTGGGGGCATCATGAATAACTACCAATGAGACCATATTTTTCAGAAACTCAATTGATATATTATGGTATAATTATGTTGAGTGTCGAATTTAAGGATTTCCTCATCAACAAAATAGATCAGCCTTTTGGGAGTTAGAGTTTCAATTATATGAATGGCCTCATCATGAGAATTATAAGTAGGAATATTATCTTGTATGATGAAATTGATGACGTAACTAATGTGAAGTCAAGAGGACAAGAAAAGTCACTGTATGTGACATTATCTTGGGTTTTCTTCAATTGTTTGAGAATCTTAATATCCTCAATAGTTATCTCAAGTGTCGAAATTTCCTCAACAACACTTTTTCCTTTATTTATGGGAATACTTTTTGTGGTTGTACTTGGTTCCTCATAATATCGTCCTGACCTAGTCACATGATTTATTGATAATGGGCAGAAGAGAGAGGTAGTTTCTTAATCTGTCTCAAGGTCGATAGAAACTTTGTTGTTCTCTGCTAGAAGTTTATTGAAGTAAGTGTCTCGATAAAATAAGGAAAAAAACATATTAGGAGCTTCATTACTAGGTTGACCGTCCAAATCATCTGAGCAGTCAGAGTCATCATCCCATTATTTGGTGGTTATTCTGTTATTCCTTGAGATGTATATGCATTTAGGTACTTCATGTTTTTAAAGTATTAATCTTCCCATGCTTTATAGAAATGATTCTGAGAAGGGATTAATTATTCCTTTTAGCGCTATGTCAACAAGTCGATCCGTAGATTCATGCATTTTCCATTTCTGGAGGCTTTGTTCTATTAGGATATGGAAACTACTATTAAGGTTGAACTCTTTAGAAGGTAAAAAACAATCATGGTATTAATGGGTCAATTTTCGAGCACTTGTGTAAATATCGCTCATTCTTTCACATTATTCCTCTTTGAAACTCTTTTAAATATTCATGGATAGAATGAAGGTCCATGTTGTGTAGCTCTAATTTGGAATGGGAAACTATATAAGACCTTGATATTAGGGAGAGGACTCAGTCATGAAGAGATATAGGATGTAACACGTATGATGGGAAAATCTTCTCAATTAAAAAATGAAGTAGGATTGTTTATGGGCTTGATTTTAGTTGGGGGCAAAGTCAAAATCTTTAACGATGAGTATGGAGTTCATGCCATCTTGATGTAAAGTAAGAGGATTTTGGTTAGTGTTTGGGTTTGGGACTATAGGGGGCAATGATGCCTTTTTCAATGAACCCTTAAACTACATTTTTATGTGACACAATGGTTGGTGGTAGGCCCTCCATTTTGGTAAAAATTTGTACTTGCATCATGTTTAAAATACCTGGGAAGATGGAAAGGTAGTGGATAAGGGTTGAAAGGTTTGATAAGGTGTAGATTTATACACTTGAGGGAATAGAGCATAGTGCTCGCTGTATTCTTTTTTGACGTTAGAAGGATGGGCTTGTGGTGTCCATGAAGTGATTAGTTTAGAGGAGATGTTTTTTATGGGACCAATATTGGGTTTTCGATACTTCGAAGAAATAAACCAGTTTATTAGATTTTTCAATTCTCTGTAAATTTTATGACTAAATGTAATCTCTTCAATATATAGCCCAGATTCCTAGAGAGCTCTAAAATGGGCGTAAGCTACACATAGTTCCTCGAAGATGTGGAAGAAAGTTCTTCATCACTATACTGATTTAATCTTTCTCATACTGGTGGTCGATCATAAAGGCATATTTATCCCTGCACCGAATAATTAAATTGTTGACAGATTCGATGGATCCTTATTTGAGCAACTAAAGATCTCTACGAGTTACTTCTCATTCTTTGTTGTACTTATAGTGAGCCATACAATCTCTCATGATATCTTCCTAACTTGGAATTCAGGACTCCTCGTAGAACCAAAACTACTGGGGGGTGCCTCTTTGAGGGTTTGTCAAACACACGAGAAATAATTTCTTCCGTAGCCTCTCGTAGACTCATGATTATGTGGTGGTTGTCCAAAATAAATCACATCATCCATTCTTGGAAACCTATTAGGGCCCATTCCCCCATGATATTCCATTTGTTGGTGAGGTATCCTTACTTGTGTCAAAGCTACCCTATCTTTATTCGTTGGCCCTACTTTGGCCTCGGTCTTCCAAATAACAAGGGTTATATTCCTATAATAGTTATAATACTCTTACTTATGTAGGGGGTAACTTCAACTACTTGAGTGCAAGTGGTGAACAATAGGTTACCTAGTAATGTCTGTCAAAATCCTTCATTAAAGGTTTCTCTCAACGCCAAAAAGTCCTTCTCCTACTATCGAATGATGTGAGCATCCTCATTATCTTCTGTATTAATCTCCCTAGTGTAGAAAGAGAAATTTGAACTCACCTTTTACTGACCAACATATGGTTGCTCAGAGGAGGTCTTCAAAAACTTTCTTCTAATGTCGTTATAGATGGAGAGATAAAATTTCCCTTCATACCATATGCTAGGCACTTATTAAATGTTTGGCATCCAAAAGACCTCAACTCCTGACCGAAGTCAACCTTATTGTTTGGATGTCTTGCAAGCAAAATCCAAACAAGGAACCCTCCTTATACACCTTGTCTAATCATGTTGTTTGTCAAGAAATAATGACGTGTAACCTCCTAAATGGTTGTCTTTAAAGAGAATATAAACCCAAAATCATGACGCTCTAAAGTACTCAAAGAACACAATGCCAAATTTTTTGGATGCAATCAAGATCCATAAGACACTAGAACTTGCAATGCTTTGATACCAAATGTGATACCCCCTAAAATCCATAAATAGATTGATAAAAAATAATATAAAAATCAAAGGAATAAATTTTTTTTGGTAACATTTCCAGCATATGAAATAAAAAGGAATCGAAAGAACAAAGACAATATAATGAAATAATACATCCACACACAACCAATGTTTATACCAATCGCAAAAAAAATAACATAAGGAATCCTTGATATAAATATATGTGTACAACTAAACCGAAAATAAAGGAATATAAGAAAAGTATGAGGTACACTTTCTCAACTCCTACAATCCTAGGAGTAAGAAATAGGACTTTGCTAGAGATGCTCCTCCAACGATCCCGCATCTACTGGATCAACAAAAATAGGAACCAATGAAAACTATTTTAAAACAAAACCTAAGCAACAGGCCTCTGTAAAATAGCATTTAATTGAACCTGGGCCATATAATAACTACATGAATTCCTAGCGTGTTTTAACATATTTTAAGTTATTAGTCACCCAACCCAAACACCTAAAATTTCATATGGGTCTAAATCCCGAACCTATATGTAACACTTGTGACTAAAGTGCTTCAATAACATTATTTAATCTTACCATTAACTATAATAGGTTAATATCCTTCAATAGAAGTCACATAATGTACTAAGGTCTCAGACGTTAAGGTACTTGTCACAAAATTACTATGATACCACTAACAAGCTCATATCTCAAATCCATACACATTTGACCATCTCATGCTAATAATACAATATACACCTCTTTAGTATATGTAATACATAAATCCAAAACATAAGCACGTAGGTAGGCATCCCAACTATTATATATATATATATATATATATATATAGTATAACACATAAACCGATACAACTTTCTCTAGTATACCACACAATAATCAAATATCGTAGGATAAAGAATATACTCATATATAAATTACATACAAAGGGAGTATGTATAACTAGATGAGCACCTCCCACACCCACAAATAATGAAGGCCTACTCTTATTGCCTTTAGGGATATCTTGTGCATACAGAGTACAGTCTTTGGTCATTCCAAACTTAATACCTCAACACGTCAAGGGAAAAATTACCACGTCTACCCATTAGTCATAAATCCTACCATACCAAAGACTTGTGAAATAAATATCTTAGAAGACCCTCTCGGTAATGGGTGCATATACGTATGACACTGGGTTAAAAATAAGGCCAAAGAATAGCCTGTCTACTCAACAAGGTACCAATGTGGTCCAAGTCATACATGCCCCATCATGGAATCCCTTATAGTATTATACGCCAGGAGAACTCACCCACGATATACATTTCCCATAAACCACATAAGTGATTTTTTCCCTCAGTAACATACTAAAGGATAAACATACATAACCCTCAGAAACGAGTTGAATTGAAACACACACATACCAATCCTGTGGAATCGGGTCATACTAGACTCCCTATCATAGAAAGGTATAATACATCTATAAACTTACATTCAACCCATAATAAATTAACCTTAACCTCTTAGGTTCCCAACTATAGGGTTAAGCTCACCTTATCATACATTAAAAATTGTACATCAACTATATTCAATCTCAATTAGCCCAACTCCAATATTCCAAGGCATAACATCAACGTATTAACCCACTCCAAATTTTTATAGTACCATTAAACACGAAAACTACCCTACTCTAGGGTTTTTGGCATAATCCTAATTTAAACCAAAGGATATGCCCCCCATTAGTTTATTATAATGCCTCTAATAATCATGACCACCAAGCCCAATCCTCTAAAATGCCAAAAATTCGAATTCAATAACATTTCCTACCCTCGAGTTTACAATCAAAGGCCGTATCTTCAAATTAGCTAACTTTAAGTGAACAATCCTCCCTAATATACTAATACCCAAATTACCAATCTCCAACTGGTCAATTAATAAGAATTTATCTCTATTCTATAGGCCAACAAACCCTGGCCTTGTGACCTCAAAACCAAAATTTATAAAAGAAAGTCGAACTAAAAATCATCCCTCTAAAATTTTGGTCTCGTGCAACTTTTTGTAGAAAATTCATCAGAACTTAAAAAAAATATATATATAAGACCGGTGCTCACGTCTTCATAATTCCATTCTTGACACCATTATCCAGCTTCAAGTTTCATCTATCGATTGACAATAGTTGATCGATCAATCGAAACATGTTCAAGTCATCTTCTCCAAAAATCATGCTTTCACCACCCAAACCTCCATTAATGAACTCCAAACTTTTATTTAAGGCCCTAACCAATATCCAAACAGTAAAATAACATAATATAACCAACTAGGATATCTTTCTTAGATCAAATCCCCAGTTTTAAATCAAAATTCAAATGGAAACCCTAATTATAATCCAACCCTAGATTTTTAACTTTCATCAATTAACTAAATATTTTAAGGGATTAAGCATATAACCAAAGGTTTTTTTAACTAATTTACAATGGAAGACATATTCAAAACATTTTCTAATAATATTAAGTCATATAGATGAGGAAATCAATTGAAATCATAGGAAATTTAACCTAATTACCAACACGATTAGGTTAATTATAGAATTAATCAATAAATCTTACAAAACAAATTTAGGACATGTTTGGGGTTTATAATGCAATGAAACAGGTATAATGTAACACATATGCAATAATGATCATATTCTATTTGGAACTCGACTCATAATTTGTGGAGGAAGTCCATGATAAATATCTCAATTTATCCTCTTCTCTTCATGTGCCTTCTCTCTAGCCCCCGAAGTTGCTCCCTAGCTGTGTTTTATGATAAATGAGGTTTTTAATGAGACTTTTCAACTTTAATTACCAAATTAGGCTTGGGAACCAATTGGACCTTATCTAAAATGTTCAAAATATTCTCTAAATGGTCTAAAAATCCACCTAGATTCTATACCTACCTCATAGGCCTAAATTACACCATTTTAAACTAAAACTGGCAGTCTATTCATCCAATAGACCAATATACAAATATAAAAAAACTAATAACTAACAACCTAGTTATTTAATAATTTCCCGATAGGAATCCAAATATTAATTAATTAAAATAATTATTATCATCATCTTTAGTTCGAATTCTAATCTAATTTAAATAATAGAAAACAATATAAATGGTGGAATCTTGAGTCACAAGAAGAGCACATAATTAATTTCCGCACTTTATTTAAGTATGTAATATTCATAGAAAATATGGGGTATTACATGGGATATCTCAATTTATCTCTTTTTCTTTCATATAAAAGTATTGTAACACTCTATGGACTTCTTTTGGTCCTTAAATAGTTCTCCCACACCACTAGGGGTTGGGAACCTCATTGCCATCCTTTGAGTTGAAAAAAAAACATCTAAATCATTGGGCTAAGGATTGTCCAATATTACATTACATTCTGAGGTTAGGTTTGTCACTAGGAACTTATTCCAAATGGTGGAGCAATAATATTGTGTACCAATTCTCGAGGGGGTGGGGGAGTGATATACCTTGTGGAATTGGGTTATTGCGCATTAAATCTAATTAAATGAGGGGTTATTGTCTTCATGTGATTCATGGTGAGAACCATGGTCTTAAAATCACCGAAGAATGGTATATCAGCTAATCTCACAGTATTAACGAATACCCTTTTTATGTTAAAATTTCAGATGATCACCATGACGACCAATGGGTCGTCGTGATGGAAGAAGATGATTCTCAGGTTTGTATCTCTAAATATCATCATAGGAACACCCTTTGGGGATTGGCTTTGGTGATATACATTGTTAACCAAACCCATTTAGTTGTGGAGATTTTTGAGGTGATATTTCTTTGTTGTGGATGACAGTCCACCACTGACAAAACATCTGAATATTGTATTCACATCGATTAGAGTAACATCATCTTTGTTTTTGTTATTGGTGTTATTTCACTTTCCTTTTCCTATGTTTTTAATACTAGTTACTTGGGATAACAACCATTGATAATTCTTCCAATGCCTTCCTTGAGTTTCAAACAGATATTTTTCTCATGGTTTTAGTGAAACCTATAATATTCATATTTTTTCACCCAATCTTCCATAGCCCTAGTGGGTTTGGGAGGAGGTAGATGATCTTGAGCTTATCCTACTTTAAATACCTCCTATATAATGGTGGTAAGAAGGTTTTAGTATTTAGCTTCTGAAGGAACATTTCACTTACCTATATTTTTCCTCTTCTTAGCCTCGGGGTATTGTCCAAGGTAAGTGAAGACATACTTCCCCTTTACCTGTTTATGGGAGACTATGGAACATCTCACTATCAGTGTATCCTCAGGATTCATATATTTTTTAGCTAGGTTTTCTTTGCTAAAATATCTCAGCAGATCCTCTAATATCAGGACTTAGATGAAGGTTGTCACGTAAATAGTATCATTTGATCTTCAATTTAGAAAACCTGTTCGTTGAATCTCTTGGAATACTCTCTTATAGAATCACCAAAATTTTGTCTGAAGTGGAGGAGAGAAGTGATAAGATTCCTCATATTCTAGGCTCTTATGAAATAGATGATAAAAGATCTCTGAAATTCAGTGAAGCTTCCAATGGTCCCTAGTTTGAGTACGAAAACCAAGGACTAATCATTCCCCCCATATTAATGAAAAATACTTTACATAATTCCTCATCTGGGGTGTCTTGAAGGAGCACAAGGGATCTGTAAGTGTCTATATTGTATATAGTATCTTTAGAACCATTGAATCATTGAATGTTAATAATCCTCCACTTAGGGTGAATAATGTAACATTGAACTTCATTGAACAATGGACATATTGCCTTTTGGAGGGCCATCTCTATTGTTTTGGGATTTTGCCTCTTGTAGTTGTTAAGGAAGTTTCCCAACTAGTATTGTATCTTCTTGATCTTTTTATCTAAGGGATTAACCATCTTGGAATCACCATGGGATTGTAATTACAAGCTATCACCGATGTAGATACGCGTTAATGATCATTGAGGATATTTCACTACATTATCTCGATCATTTTCTCCTTCCAACTGGGACTCATAGTTTTCTCCAGTCCTTTTATGTTCTAATCCAGTAAGTTCCTCCACCACATGCATGAGAAACCTGACTGAATGCAGAGCACCTCTCACCCCTCCCCCGCCTGAACATGCGCAAGTCCCTTCAAGAAAAAAAGATGGTGGACATGGGTCATTGGTCGTGATGTGGTTTGCCGCCTTATTCTCTCTTTAAAATATAGAGTCCCAAGTCTATTTTACACAAAATAGAAAAAAAGGAAGGGGTAGACCTCCATAAAGATCTAGTCATTGAATGTGATGTTCATGTTTAACTAAAAATTCATGGGTCCTAAGACTAGATTATGGATTGGTAAGTTATTAGGCATTCTATCTTCCCTTCCAGTCTCAAATTTATATATAAATATTTATATCATGGTGTAAAAAGAAAAGAAACAATAAAATGACAGTAATCAGTACGTCAATATATTGTGCATTGTTGTGTGAGGTGTGCATGTTTAGATAATTTAGATCAGAGATATATATGTACAGAGTTGGACTTGTTCTTTTGGAAAACTGTTCGAGTGAGACTACATACTCTCATGGAGTGATTCAAAGTCCACATCTTTCACAAGGAAATAAAAGGTGTTTTACCTCTTATATAATCTTGATGGGAGACATCTAGACATTAATTGACATTTCAATGTATTCTAGAGTGAAACAAGAACGGATCATAAGATATATATGATTTATGGTTATAAAAGAACTTAAACGGGGTTGATTAACTTATAAACTCACTTGATGATGAAATACTGACAAAACTTCCAACATTAAGAATAAAATGATAGATAAAATCACCGAACCTAGTAATGTCTAACCAGCATGAGAACATAACATAGTTTTGGAGCTTGTGTTTTGTTTTTGCATGTTTTATGAGAATAAGGACAAGAAAAGATTAATATCTGTAAGATCTGACTTCATTTTTAGATATTACATTTATCAAATGCGTGTGCGTAACCTCTGTAGGAGGAGTCAAATTCAACATATTTCAGACATGACCTTGAGATAAAATTCGATCTAAGATAAGAAAGGTAGGAAGAAAAAAATATCCACGGCGGTGTTGCATCACACCATCACGCTTTTATATCTAGACTTCAAAATAGTGGGTTGAGGAGAATTGTACCTATAATGTTACACATGCTACCTTCCATTTTGGCAACGTTCCGGGTTGATATCAATCTTTTATAGAGTGGTTATAAGGTTACTTTAGGATAAATTACCAATGGAAAAAAGAAAATAAGAATAATACAAAATATATCTTTGGTTTATTTTGGGTTTGAGTGAAGAGAAAGAAGTTAAGCTTTGGGTTATAAATCTAGATCTAATATTGAATGGGGTTTCAAAGGTAAGTGGATAGACTTTTAAGTGTTTTTCGAGAGATAACAACTTCTGGAATGAAAGCTAACACCTAAGATTTGATTTAATGCTTATTGAAATGATAAGTGGTGTGACACCCCATAAAATTTAAACTAGATTGATTAGGACTAAAGTAAATAAATAGGAGTATATAAACAATTTTATATCACCATAAGCATGACCATAAATAAAAACATAACACATAAATAAATAACTCAACATCAGGTGGTTAGCTATACTATCTTTGATACCAAACCAAAAAATAATCAAAGATTCATTTCATACTACACTCTCTTGAAATAAATTCTCAAACCAAAGTTGTAATAATAATAATAGTAGTAGTAGTAGTAGTAGTAGTAGTAGTAGTAGTAGTAGTAGTAGTAGTAGTAGTAGTAGTAGTAGTAATAATAATAATAATAATAATAATAATAATAATAATAATAATAATAATAATAATAATAATAATAATAATAATAATAATAATAATAATAATAACAACAACAACAATAATAATAATAATAATAATAATAATAATAATAATAATAATAATAATAATAATAATAATAATAATAATAATACCAGCTCGACAGAATAGTAAATTGAAATTAATGAGTGAGAATGCTTGCTCGACAGCCATATCCTGTTAGATAAGCAAATGAGAACTAAATACTGGATCAGGTGTGGGGTTACAAGAGACCGGATCAAGCTTTACGCTAACCTGTGGCCTATGTCCTGAAAATGGTAATATGATACGTTAACAATAAGTTTATTTAGTTTAAGAATATAAATGATAATGTACTACAGCATAACTATGTATCTACTACTTATCTTTTTGCATCTTTATGGCTATCCCAAAACCCAAAATTTCTATATATCACATGCATTTAATCCAAGACCCAAGAGAACCCCGTGATTACATATTATTATTTTCAATCGAGTATTCAAAATTATTTATTCGATACCTATCAAGCATGCACATCTATACTATTACTCTAAAATGCTTTACAAGAATTTAAGAGACAACTTCACCCATACTAGACACGTATGATCCCCTATCCATGTAAGATCCCCACATCTCCAACAATCATTTAGTTCCAGCCTCTTTATCTCCAATCGTACACAATCCTATTAACTCGACATTAGACTATTCATCTCCCAATCATCCATTCATTATCTCGACAGCTACTTCATCTACAGTTGTCCATTCATTACGTCGACAACTATTGATTGATAATGGGATATGTAAAGGTATTTATCATATTTATTATTTTCATGGAAATCTTGTGATGCAATGGGTCATTTTGAATGCAGCCAAAAAATAAAGAAAACCAGGGCCCAACTTTGATCAGGTTATTTCATTTTCAACTCATTTCTCCAAGCCCTAGCCACACACAGACATACATCGTCATTTTTCAAATTCATTTTAAGGACACAACAACATGTCCCCTCTGGCTTCTTAAACATGCTACCGCTTGTAACATAAGAAAGACAATCTGCCATATTTAAAGTCACGGTGGATCAATCCACGCCCGGGGCAGGAGCAAAAGAATGGAGGTGGACCGCTGAGGCCAGGTGGGAACACATCACAAAGACTATTGTCAATGCCTTCATCACCGTCTTCAGAGAAACCAAAATGGGTATTCACTTATCAGTTTTGTTTCAATGTAAAGTGTGTGATGTTTACGAGTGTTGGAGTGAGGATTTTGGGGTGGAATGAGGGGTTTTTATAACTGATATGCCATTTGAAAAGGAAAGGGAATGTGTTTACATGTTCATACCACACATGATAATCATTTTCAAATGTAAACAGGGATAAACATGTGTCATGTATTTACGATTGTGACTGGGTTTTGCTTTCTACTCTTTCAAATTATTAAAATTTAGTAAGTGTGGTAAATTGAAATGATTTCAAATTTCCTTTTGTTTTCATCCTTTTGAATTTCAACTTTTTGCTTTAATCAATATTACCAATTTGATTTGAGATTTTATTGTGTATATTTTTTTATAACACACACCATTACACAGTTTAAATTTATCCATAAACCTACAAAGCATGATACCATTAATATAGTCCAAAAGTGATTTGTAGAAAAAAATTCATTTCATTTCATTTCCAACTCATTTCTCCAAGCCCTAGCTACACATCTGATTTTAGGTTGAATAAAGCAGGGGCATCGCTTTGTCAGGTATGAGATATGCTTTACATATTTTTCATTAGTCACATTGTCGAGACTTGAAGAGATTAGCTCTTACGACATATTTTTCATATTTTTTTATTTTGTGCTGAGATATGCACCATACAGTGTAATGATTTTGTTTTGTTAGAAATGAAATTAATATGAGATATGCACTTCATATTTTTTATTTATTTTTATTTTTTGATGAGATATGAACCACATAGTGTTATCAATTTTTTTTGTTAAAAATGAAATTAATATTATTATATTAAGTGAACTTTCATTATGAGATATGGACCACATAATGAAATTATTTATTTATAATTGTTGAACTGAACTTTATTTTGGTCCAAAAAATGGATGCTTTCAGAATTAATAAAGAAATATGAATTAGCTTCTGGTTGAGTAGTTTATATGTTATAAGAACTCTTTATGTGAGAGGAAGTGTACCATTCATTTTATTTTGATGGGTCTTCCAAATTCCTAAGGCAGTCATTTTAAGGATTGTTTCATGTAAAATTTATGTTTATAATCAGTTTATCCGTCTATGAGAGTAAAGTAAGGAATTTGCTAACAAAGAATCAATGCATTTGTTGGTGTGTGTGGTTCATTGTAACAAATAATAATATAAGCTAATTGCATTTAATTTGGGGGTATGATGCATGCTTATTGGAGGCTTCCTCGGTCCTTTTTTTTATATTAAATTACTTAATTAATAAATCATTAAGTTCTTTAACTGAATTCGGTCTTTAGTTGCAGGGCTCGGATTTGATTTGTGTTCATTTTAATCCCTCTTTATTTTTCGTATAGCTCGCGCATCGCACGAGCTTCCAACTAGTCTAAATATAAAACACAACTCTAAGTGTATCAACATATATGTACCATGCACGCAAATTATTATATAATAACTACCAGAGTAGCGAAGTGTCATTGTCACCTGGCTCACAGTAATTCTATCTTGTTCTTTTAGGATACTGAAATGGTGTCATCATTCAGCCTAAGGTACTAATCGTATCTATCTACCGAATTACTGAAGTCGCATCATCTTGTAACCTAGGGAAAAACCGTCTTGCTCTCTCGGGATGCCAAAGAAAATTCATCACTCGATCAAAGGTAGGATGCTAATTTAGTGCTTATCATTGTACGGCTGAGGGTATAACCTATCTCTATCGAGGTATCGAAGTGGTGTGATCGCACGGTTCATAACAATAACCCCTATAAGATACCTCTCATATGTGCATATAATCAATGTATCACATATAATGTAAAATACAGTTATTCACATTTCAAAGAGGATATTAGTATTATTATCTTTCTAAGTTGTTTTTTATATAATATCTAATTCAGTTCAAAATTTATTCTTTGTCAATTTAAGAAAAGCTTCCACTTCTTTTGTGGTCAGGCGCATGGCCTTATAATCAAGTCGTTCGTACAACCCATGTGCACATAACATAATTATGGGCGTTCAAATAGGTAAAGCATAAAACATAGTAGATTTTAGTCTTTCTTCAACCTCTAGCCCATGATATAACCCTTTTGTCCAGAACAACCATTAATGGCGTAATTCATGGTTTTAATACCGCCATATACCTTAAATTGTCCATAAAATTTCCCAAAGAAAATTCGATGTTATCCTTTCAAGTTTACTAGATTTAAACAAAGATTTAGGAATTTTTTTTAGAATTAGAACCCTATCTATTGGATTTCATTCTAAAGTCTCAAATTTCCAATACATTCATGTAAAAAAAACAGATCTTTTATTCATTTCCTCAAGCAATAATAAGTATAAACTCCATTCGTGAAATATAACAAAAAATTCAAAATAATTATAATCGAATTATATATATGGATAAAAATAAAAAGTTTTTATTTAATAAAAAAAATTATTGTTTACTATATAAATTAAATGTTATATATTCGATTTAGAATCCAATAGATACTCATATTCTAGTTAGAAAAGCAATTATATAATTATTCTAAATAAACTTTCCTCCAAATTCAAGTATATTGAACTCCAATTAGAAAGTCTTCAAGTATCTCTTCTCCAATGCCCAATTTACCTCTTTTCGTCTTCTTCAAGTATAATCCCTCTCCTCTCTCAAGAGTTTCCTTTCTCAAGTGCTTAGAAATGATTCGGGTTAATCTAAATCCAATTTTTATCATTCTAACAAAGAAATTAGGGTTAGCCCCTACATTTTCCCTGACCCATTAACCCCAAAACTATATTCAAATAGTCCAAAACCTAGCCCAATTTCAATACAAACCCAGATGACATACATCCCATTCTTTTAAGGTAAAACCAGACGTTTTACATGTTGCTCAATTCATCCAACAAACATATTAGTATTTATAACATAAACATATGTTTGAGTTTAAAATAATTTATTATGTTTATATGTCAAATAATTAATAATGTATATATGTATATTACAATTCATTTAAAATTATAATTATAACCACATGCAATACGAATATATACCATTTCTGCAATAGATGGGAAAAAGACACTATTTCTGCAACAGCTGGGAAAAAGACACTATTATAATTAATAATGTATAATGTATATATGTATATTACGATTCATTTTATCCTCTTAGGATTTTGGTTTTCTTATCCTCGTAGGCTTTTTTTTGTAGAAAAAAGACACTATTTCTGCAACAGCTGGGAAATGACTATTTTTTGGTTGGAAACACGGGATTATGCTCCCCTGAAAAGTTCATTTCGATGAATATTCCCTCGATATCTGTGCTTGTTAGACCCTCTTCATGATTGATTGGGATCTATTTAATGTCCACATTTGACATGGTGTTTTTACAAAACATTGAGTTAATTGGATTCGTCCAACTAAGACGAGGTGTTTGAAGATACACCGTATCGTTTGAGAACCATCTGCATAAGACGGGGTGTTTAAAGAAAAAACGGACTGATTAAAAATCATCCACATGAGATGGGGTGTTTGAAGAGACACACAACTGATTGAAAACCCTCCACGTGATATGGGATTCAAGGAAATGGATAATTGGGTTAGAGATAAGTTTTTTATTTATTTAATATTGATAGAGATTTTTGAGTTTTTCAAAATTTACTGATAGGGAAGGGACATTGAATATATTGAGGATGATAATGAAGTTTGCGATTTGAATTTTAAAATTTTAAATCTTACTTAGAAATTGATCGAGTAGAAAAAGGGTTTATTGGCTTAATTAAGGGATATGACCGATAAACAAAGTTTTGGGCACGTGTGACCAATCGGTCAAGCATGGACTTGACCAATCGGTCTAGAACATGGACCTTCTATATAAATGGGTAAATTATCATTTATCCACATTACTCGCCTTTTTTCACCCTCTCCAGCATCAATAATTCTCTAATTTTTTCTATCTTTTAAGGCTTTTCGAGTTCATGAGTTTTTTTGAGATTTTTCTTCTCAAGTCATTTTGTTATGGCTAGAGAGAGGTTAGGGAGTTGTTGGAGATCCTTTTGGGTAATCTTTGAGATGCTAGGCCTCAATCAGAGGCTTGAGGTCCTGATGGTTGGGATAATATGGATATTTACATACAGATAGTGGTTAGGAATCTAGGTGTACTCGATCACTTGCCTCGACATGGGACCAACCTATTCTACTGCGAGAGCCTCAAACTCACCTCTTTACCACTGTGTATAGCGATCAGGTACACATTGATTATTTTTTCTTTCTGTAAATTTTTTTATGTCATTATTTTATTCCTTCATTGCAATTTATCATTACAATATTTCATTTTTTATTGTTAATATTTTTTACAAATATCTTTATGATAGCTTTAGTACAATAGTGTCGCCCATATCAAGCTTTAGGGTTTGCCTATGCAAATTGTGACTTTGTGGACTAGGGAGCATTTTTCATATTGTCGTTCAAGAAATGGTATGAGGTCTAGGCTTCATCCCTTTCCTAGACTTTTTGGTGAAATTATTAGGTACTTCTGTGATGAAGATATTTGCGAGACATGACGGGACGCGACTTCTACCTTCTTACTCCAAGTGTAACTCATCCCATTAGACTTTCATGCTTTGACTAGTCTATTATCTGGGCCTTTTTCGATGATGATTATGCCCCAAATTTAGCTGATGGTGGAGGGTATTCATACAGAGATGGGATTCGTCCCTACTATTCGCTTGGGTACGAAAATATCACTCAATTCTCTCGATGCCCACATGCTGGGACATTGGAGGCGGTTAGTGACAAATGAAATTAAAATCCATAAATTCACACAGACCTTTCTTCTCTACATGATTGGTCATACCATCTTCTCCCATTAAGAGGAAGTCGACTAGGGCTTACTCTTCCCTCTCTGATATTTCAGCTGCATCTATCAGTATAACTGGTGTAGCTTTGTTCTAGGGTTACTATATGCTAGCAAGAATGTCATCTCTAGATGAGTGATTAAGAGTCATGCTCGTTCATGGTGGTTTTGGAGGTACGTACATCTTGTTTATTTTATTTCCCTTTTCATTTACATTTATTTTTATTATGTTTATTAAGATTTTACATCGTATCTTCACGTAGTTATGGGCCTTTGAGGTTTTTGAAGTCACCCAGGGGTTGTTTGAGGGTGCTAGAGGTATAATGTTGTCCCAATTAGAAGGTCAATAGGGGAGAGGGATTTCAGGTGCATTTTCATGGAGAGATGCACACTTTCTTGAGCGTGCTGGCCACATACATGGTATTTATTCATTTTCCTATCCTTTTAGGTTTCATTATGTTCTTTTATGTCCTCTTTATTCTTGTTTGAATTTCACATCACATATTTTCCTTAGTGTATGTCCTGTATGTACTAGGCCATTGATATGAACTCTATTTAGACAACTTATTGGCTGATTCTTTGCACTGATAGGGATGTATCCTTCTACATAGGATAAGGGGTTGCCCATCAGTGTGCCATCCAAGCCTAATTGATTCCTCCAGTGGCACCTTCATTCAATATGAGCGAATTATATTTTCTTACTCTCAATTACCTAGAGGAATATGATCGGTGTCGAGTTGATAGTATCTAGTTTGACTACATTCTCCCATATGTTGTGTTTATTACTGAGGGGTTAATGCATGTGGTCCTAATGTTTGGAGAGGCATAGGGTTCAATGGAGTCACTCCTGAATTCTATTTATAATCCTCCTTCTGATGGACCGCCTACTGGAGTTGATGTAGAATCGAATTGGTCCTCATCTTCGTCGTTTGTGGTCCGAGTTCCAAGTTTATGGGTTAAGTTCACAGGTGATGACGGAGTGTAGTATGAGGCATCAGTTATTGCATCGCACCCTTATTTTTCTTTGCTTTAGGGAGTCAAGGTATGTGAATTTTTTTATTAGATGTGTCTTTTTTTTTTCTCTATATTTTCTTGAGATTAGATCACGATATACTTATCTTTTATCATTTACTTTTATAGTCCCTCGAACGCTAATAGAGTAGGTGTCCCAGATGAAGGGCTCATACTCAGCCTTCATGAAGATAACGATGAGGGATATGGTTCTGGGGTTCTTGTTGATCGAGGACACTGATGGTCCCTTTACTTATGGTGGTTAGGGCTCTCCTAAGAAAGATATTCTCGAGTTTTCTCTGTAGGTGCGTCCTACGTATCATAGACCTACCTCTCTTATAACTCCTCATTGAAGTCCAATGATTAGGGAGGGTGTCGTGAATAACTTTGCTGTATTTCACTGCAATGATAAAACGGATGATGGTGACTCTTTCTGCATTGGATCTCGGGACCCTTCGTAGCCCTTTAATGTATCTTTTGTAATTTTGTATTTTGTACTTCTATATTTAAGGATTAAATGGTGTTGTCCTTTATTCTTAAAAGATTGTGAATGAAATATGTTTTTATTATGAGAAATACTATTCATTTATGAGTTTTTATTGGTTATCAAATACAATTGACGATATGCACATGAGATGGATATGCAAAATATATGGATATGATATAAGTGGAAAAAATACCATTTTGAATATTTTATATCTATTATAGTTTCCATTATCGTAATGGGTCTACTAAAATTGAATTTCAGCCAACAAGCTTATAGGGACAAACTGAATTTTTTTATTTTGACATATAAACCGATTGGTTTATAAGAGGACTGAATTGTAAACTCTTTGTCCATGTAAATTGAGATGAGTTTTGGATTTTAACATCACACCTTCTTATTTCCTTTCACCAAGTCTAAACACATAATCCTTTTCTTAGCTTCCATCTTGAGATGATTCTCCCAAAATCTAACTACCAATTTGTTAATAATCATCTGATAAAATCTTTTATCCATAAGTTTAACTGTTGGTCTCTTTTTAGACTAGGTCGTTATGGTTTGGACCCCTTGCTACCTTGGGGAAATATCAAATTTGAGGGGTATTCTTATATACTATTGCTCATTTGTTATATTCAAAGGACCATTTATTTCATTTTCCTTTGGAGGAGGTTTGCCAGACCTTCGAGGATTATCGTGCTCTCACGGTGTTTGGTATTGGCCAACCCTTTATAGATCCGTATTTGAGCCAAGGAAAAAAAATCTCATTTTGAGGTGCTATAAGTGGGACTTCTCATTGTTCATGATTTTTTTTTATTCAAGGAAGGGTTGACCTTATGATTGTCATTACTTGTTCCAGTATGATATCCTGAATAAATGGCATAGGGAGGATAAAAAGGTAAATTGTCTTTGGTAGTGGTATCCCATTATTTTCTAATTGCGGACACTATGTGTGTCGGCATTCATTTGGAAGATATAGTTCTACATATGAATTAAGGTGAAAGTCAAGTACCTCAGACTTTAGGTTAAACAAACAATGGTATTTCCATTTAATGTTACCGTAAATGTCCTCATTTTGAGGGAGCCCCTATCTTTTATACATGTGACATTTGGAGAGTCTAAGTTGGATTGGGGACCCTCTATCTTTTCCTTTCTGACCAGCTCATGTTGTTTAACATGGGCCACTTATTAACTTAATGGAAAATTGTAGGAAAGTAGATCTATTAACATTTCTAATCTGGGTTCTTATATTCACTCGTATTTTCCTTTGAGTAGAATTGTAGAATCTCGCTTATTTATGGGACCGTTTACCTACCTATAATAATATTATCTATGTTTTACATCCTTTTATTTTCCTCGACGTGTGATGCATCGAAATGGAAGAGGGAAAGATATTACTTACGCTTTAGGTCGGCAGTATCCAATAGAGATTATGTCAACATACTTGGTGGGAATAATTTTTGGTCTCTAGAGAAATGAGGTCCCATTTTATCTTCCACTTATGCCTCATTTATTCAAGGTTATAAAATTGATCTTATCTCATGAATGCTTTATATGGATTTCAGAGAAGGTTAGAGATGAACTAGGTTTGAGTGAGATAGTTATGCCTTGGATATTTGGGTTGACCCTGTTCGGATCTGAAGAAGTTGTTAGGATTGCTTTGTTACAAGGAAGGAATGTGAATTATTTGGACAATATGGAGAGAAGTAGTGGTTCAAGGGGGATGAGAATCTTGTAGGAAGAGTTGGACGACTCTAAATCATTTGATAGTGTGAGTAGAAATTATATTTAAGTACCGTTACATAACTTGCTATTTTATGATGACAACGATTCTCCATTTTATAACGAATTATGAAAAATTAGCCCCCATGCAGACCTCAAATCCATCATTGTCATATTAATGACTCTACAATAAGTTTCTCTGTGAATTTAAAAGATGAGATAGAAATGAGAACAAAAAGACCTCACCCCCTAGGAGGGGTGTGTTTTGTTGACCAAGACTTTAAGGTTGTCTACGTACCTCCATTTATGGTGGAATTGACTTAGTGATGCCTTTGGTGAATCTTATTTGATGTACGATGGATTAGGTCATACATAGTTCTTGCTAGTTACTTGATGTATTTCTTTCTTCATGCATATTATTTCTTAATATGATCTAGATTAGTCGATTTGGTTGACTATGCTACGTCGAGATCAATTAGGAGAGTTGTACCTCCTTATATGATCTTCTTTATAATATGTAATCCTATACAGTTGGGATGAAACTGGCCTCTAGGATCCCATATGGGTTATAAGACTTCTTCTACCACCATATTTCCTTCCTTCACTCCACTATTCTTTGACTTTCTTGTCAAATGCCTTGACCATTTGCCAATGGTACCCTAGCATAACTAAACATGCTATTATCCATTATTCGTCCAATAGTGCTAGATATTTTTATCTTCTTTTTACCCAATCATCTTTAGAGGATTTTTTTCCAACGGCACCATTTAGGAGTGGATTTCCATTTTAACTGGAAATATTGCCTACATCCCATAAACCAGAAAGAACGGCGTGGCTCTAGTAGGCGTTATAATAGTATTTTTATATCTCCACAATGCATATGTAATACGATTAGCCCAGTCTTAACATCCTTCGATCATCTTTCTTGGTATCACTTTTATGTTCTTCTTTGCTGATCATAAAACACCATTGGTTTGTGGATTATATATATAGGACTATTATCTTAGAAATATTTATTCCTCTATAAGCTCTGTGACTTCTGCAATAAAGTCCATTCCATTATCGGATATCAGCTTAAATAGTACACTATATCTACAAATTATGTTATTTTGTAAAAATTGGGACACCTTCTTTTCATTTAGTATAGCGTAACATTCATCTTTAACCCACTTAGTGAAGTAATCAATGGCTACCCGAATGACCTCATGGACATTTTATCCTTTCAGACTTATCTTTTTGATGATGTATTGTAATACCCCGTATTTTTATGCCATATTAATTTGGGGATTTATTAATATTAATGTGAATTAATTATTTAATAAAAATCCAGAAATTAATTATGTTATAATTATTAACGTGATGAGAGTTAGTTATTATGGGAAAATTTGTTGAATATTACTAATGAGCAAAGTAATATATAATAGTGGCCATATTAAATGTCACGAGTGAATAAAATGACAATTTTAGAAATTTGAGTCGGGACGCGCCCGTGTCGCGTCAGGACTAAATATTGATAAATAAAAGTAAATATTTTATAAGTTGTTCGTATGGTCGTTTTGAGTGCGCCAATGCGTCCGGAAGGGTCGAGATAGTCAGAAAAGTATACCCAGGAGTTTGATTTGGGTCTCGGGGCGTTTTTAGGCCTAATTAGTACCCCGAGAGGTAGGGGTGTGTTTCGGCTGGATCGGATCGGAATACGGGTGTTCGGAAAAATTTCCAAAAATTTCGGAATTTAAAAATCCTTTCCAATTCGGAAAAAATAAAAGTTGGAAAATCATTTTTTTTCCTATTCGGCTAATTCGGATATCTCAGAATATTCGAAAATTTCGGAAATTTTATTATTCGGAAAAATCTCGGAATATTCGGAATTATCTGTTATAATATTTTCGGAAAATATTAGAAATGTAATTTTTGAGAAGGATAATTTTAAAATAAAAATAAAACACTCCACATTAGTGTTATAAATAAGAATGGACAATCATAATGGAAGTAACAACCAAAGAAATGGAAGAAATTAAAGTTAACAACTATTGGAACGAACAGTTGTGTAGTTATACATCAAATTGGATAGTTAAGTAGTGTTATATATTAAATTTAACATTCAATTGTCATTCTACAAAAACATAGGTAACTAGTTTTACAACAGAATTCACTGCATTATTGGTGCGTCGGACAAGCAATCCGATGTTATAGCCAACGTCTACTCCCACCAGTAATTTCTCCAACAACACACTGTTTCCAGCATCGAGTGAAAACAACGTTGTTTGACTTGCTTTTAAAACCTTTAAAACTCAACGGTTACTGTTACTTCTGCTTCCTCTCTCGGCAGTACTGCCAATAGCCCTTTCAGGACAACTTGCCTGCAAATCGATGTAATAAAAGTCAGTAAAAACAACTTGTAGATTGAGCCATGGTTCGCTCCAGTAAAAACATCTTTCACTTTGGTCTCGGGTCCGTTTCACTTTATCCGACAATTCAATAACATATATAACACAGGAGTTTAATTATACTAAATGAAAAACTCTCAACATGTAGTGGTTGTAATACAAAATTGATCTATTGATACCATGTGACACTAGTACATCAACTGTTGAAAACAGTTAGGTAGTAGACACTGAGACCATTAACTAAACACTGAGACACTGAGAAACTAAACAGTTAGGTAGTAGACACTGAGACCATCAACTGTTGAAAACGCTGAGACACTCATGAAGGGAACAACAACGTAGTCACTGAGACCATTAACCAAAGATTACCCTTTTTTTTACAAACACTCGTTGCCAATTGGTGCAGTCACGAAATATATTCTATAAAAATCTATCATAAATCAAATTAACATGTTAGTCCATAAAAGTTTATGCTTTAGAATAATGTTTACAAAATATGCAATTGACCAATTATGAGCAGAATATAGTAAACCTTCAACTAAACCAATTATGAGCAGAATATAGTAAACCTTCAATTATGAGCAGAATGTTTATAGTATGCTGAGAGATAACAATTTAGTTCAGGTTTATAGTAGTTGTAAATATTGTTGATAGCAGTTGTACGTTATTCATTTATGTGGGGGTTGCTACTTCATATGTGACTACGTTGTTGTTCCCTCCATCATTAATTACACACAACACCACACTGTTTCCTGCATCATGTATAACAGGTGCAAACAGGAAGATGATATCTAAACAGAAATTGTTACCTCAAGTAGAAGATCCAAGCGATAGTTTTTGAAAGTCTTCGAATACAACTACATTGATTAAAAAAGAAATTATTAAACATTTCATACAATACAATTCATATAATAAATTTCAAATTAAATTCAACTCTATATACCTCTCTCAAGTTCAAAAAAGGGTCTCAAGTTTTTCTTCAACGACATGATCAACAATAGATGGTGTAGGCCCTTTTAACCAATCTTGTGTACAAACCAAACACTCCACAGTAGTTGGGCTCAATGAGCTTCAGAGAGGATCAAGAACTCGGCCAGCTGTGCTAAAGGCACTCTCCGAAGCAACCGATGTTACGGGAATGCATAATACATTTCGAGCCATCATCGCAAGAGCACGATAATTTCCAACCTTCCCATGCCACCAAAGTAATATATCAAAATGGCGATCCTCATTAACTACTACCCCGTCACTTAGATACCTATCCAAATCATTTGAGACTTCAACATAATCTTTCCTCTTCAAAATGCCCCTAAACAAGTCTTTTGCCTTGGGACGTTTGGACGCCTTATCAACGTCCATATCATTACCCGATATGTTGGATGATTCAACATCAACAAAGGATGTACCTTCCAATTTGTAGTGACAATAAAGACGACTCATTAAATCATTCAACCTCGTTATATAATTACCCACTTTAAGAGCTTTCTCCCTTTCCGAAAGATTGCAAATTTGATCCAAATACGATGAATACCAAAACTCCACAAATTGCATCTTATATCGAGGATCCAACACTATTGCAATAACTAAACTTGGATTAAGAGAGTCAAAGTTGAAATATTTATCAAATTTTGCATCCATTTTCAAAGCCATGTCACGGAAAAAAGGATCATTACTTACTAAATGCTCCATAAGAAGATCTTTAACTTGTGTTAATTAATCAAAATATGTATTGGAAGTGACATATTTAGAACCCGAAACTCTTTTTGTGAGTTCATAAAATTCTTCTAAAAATGCGTGCAAAGCTTTAAATTTCTTCCAATCATTTTCATCCAATAAACCTACACCCTTCACATTAAACTCAATTTTATAATTTGGATTTTTTCCTCAAGCCTATCAAAGGCTCTCTCAAACTCCAACTCAACATTTAACATTAGGTAAGTTGAATTCCACCTAGTTTTGACATCTAGACACAAAATCCTCTTACTAGTTAACATTTCATCTGAAGCACACTTTTTAAATGCCTGCAGGCGTGAAGAACCACTCCTCACATACTCCACACTTCTACGAAGGCGCTTAATGGTTGTTTTCACTTCTTCAATACCATACCTAACAACCAAGTTTATTATGTGTGCAAAACATCTTACATGAAAGACTTTACCTCCCGACAATAAACCATTTCGTTTTGATAGTCTTTTTTTCAAATCTACAACACATGTGTCATTATTCCTAGCATTGTCAAGAGTGATTGTCAAAACGTTCTCTAGACCCCACTCTATTAAACAACTCTCCACGGATTTAGCAATGGCTTCTCCCTTATGAGGATGTGGAAGTACTCTAAAATTTATTATTTTCTTGTGAAGTTTCCAATCATTATCCACAAAGTGAGCAGTTAAAACAATATAACCAAGATTTTGAATTGATGTCCACATATCCGTTGCGATGCATATTCGTGTAGACGCAACCTTAAAAAATTCCTTTAACTTTTTCTTTTCTTCAAAAAACATTAGTAAACAATCTTTTGTTATTGTGGTTCTACAAACAACATGAAACTTCGGTTGTAAATCTTCACAAAACCATCGAAACCCATCCTTTTCAACATGACTAAAAGGGAGTTCACATAGAATGATCATTCTTGTTAAAGGTTTATGACATATTTCTTGGTCAAATCTCCAAGGAGTGTCTTGACCTTTTGCAAAAGAAATAACAGTTTGTGTCGCCTCATCTTCAAACCCAGGAAACTCCTTACATTTTTTTAATATGGGTCCATAACTTGTTGGTTCCACCGGTAGAAGGTGCATTAATAGTAGCATGACAATAGACACAATCAGCTTTACCAGAAAATTTTTCGGTTCCGTCTGTAAGTTGTTTGGTAAAATAAGTCCATACCTCTGAAGTTCCATGATTTCTAGGAAGACCGGATTTGACACCCGTCTTAAACTTTTTTTCTCTCGATTCCGTGGTAGGGGTGCAATTTACTGTTGCGGAATTCTCTCCTGTAATTGACATATCACATATATGTCTGTCATTGAAACAAATCACAACATATTGTTAAAAGATGAACATCATAAACCAATTTCCATCTATAATCAATATAAATATGAATAGTTCAACATATTTTCAGAACATAACAACCAAAAAATAAGGGTGATAAAACTATAATTATTGCAACACATAACATAAACGAACAACATATAAATCAAAATTGAACTAAAATTGGGGGCTAAAACCCATTTCGCCCCTCTTTCCTTAATGATTTATCGGGTTACTCTTCATTGAGATGTTGCATATTTGTTTTGTTAAAAAGGGAGCATGTAAATTTGGGTAAAAGGATTAGTCAATGAACAATTTATTTTGGCATTATATTCCATTTAATATGGATATGGGTAGTTTAGGAACATATAGTAATTGTTTTGTAAATGTGATGTTCTTCAAACCATAAATGGAACTTAAGACAACGGAACCCTGATGTGTTGAGGAACTTGAGTCGTATAATAGAAAGAGATAGAACTTTAGGTGTAGTAGAGGGTTTAAGTAGAGGTATGGACACTTTGGAGGTCTCCCACCTCCAATTTGTGGGTTTCTTTAGGATTTTAGTAGACGATTCGATCCTTTAGTAGAGTGTTTCTTTGATCCTTTTGTTCAGTTAAGTATTGGGGCTTAAAGTCAATCTAAATAAAACCAAAGTAGCACCAGATGATATATAACAGCATTTCAACAGCTAAATAAATGGTACAAATGGTGAGGGAGAAAAGCTTACCCGAGCGACGGAGGAAGGAGGCAAAGCTGAGGAGTAGGGAGAGAGAGAGCCGCTGGAACTCAGAATCGTAGAGAGAGAGAGAGCCGCTGGAACTCGAAAACCCTAAACATTAGTATTCCTCTAACTATATATATAGTAAATTAGTAAAAATGGTAGAATAAAATTTAAATGGAATAAAATTTAAATGGTACTGAAAATGTATTAAAATAAATAAAAATATTAGTATTTCGGAAATTTTTAAGGATAAATCGGATCGGCATAATATTGAAAAATTCGGATCGGATATTCGGAAACTCGGAATTCATATATAATTTCCAATTCCATTCCAATTTTTTTCGAAAAATTCGGAATCAGAAAATTTCAAAAATCGGCAATTTTAAATGATGCCATAATCGGAAAAATTCGGATCGAAAAGCGGAAAATTCGGAAGTTGGGAAATAATTAACACCCCTACCGGGAGGGCATTTTAGTCATTTTCTATTTTTGGGTAATTAAACCCACGAAATTAAAGGGGTTATATAATGTGTTTAGGTTATCTCCTAGGGTTAGATAACTCAAAACACTAGAACGGCCATTGGAGAGGAGAGGAGAGAGCTCTCAAGGCATTCCAAGGCTCAAAACTCACCCATTTGCACCGCCGCCACCGCCAACGCGTAGATCGCGAGACGGGGAACGTAACCACACCAAATTCAACACCAAACCAGATTTTTAAGAATCCCATGCAAGTGTTTATCTTGCTTATTTCGTTGATGCATCATCCATATTAGTTTAGGAGTTATTAGGATGAGATTTATGGAAGAAAAACCCAATTTGAGATGGAAAATTTTCATGTAGTGATGATTTATATGATATTCTGAAAACCCTTTGTCATGTAAAGGATTAAGAGTTTGATTAAGAAAAGAGTTCTAATCAGATACAAACACTTAAAAAAAATATATTCCGGACGATCGGACCGTTGGAATTAGATGAAATTTTACAGATATTTAGCTGAAGACTAGAGGAAGCTACAGAAAAAAATTCAGCTCGATCGGACCGTTCAATATTTTTTAATATTTTCTTTGCTAGACAGTTATATGTTTTCAGGACTCTTAGAGATATAAAAAAAATTCAATTAAAACTCCATTTTAATTCCGATTTCGAAACCGTTTGAAATTCTCATCTTTGAAAACAAAATTCAAAATCCTTTAATGTAAGGCAAAATCTATATTTTTGGAATATTTTGCATAAGGGATAATGTAAGTATATATTAAATGGGAGAGACACGTAAGAGAGAGTTACGTTGGAACATAAATGGATATCTACTGAATTGTACATTTGGAAGAATAGAGTCCATGAGGGTTACATAGTAAGTTGAAAAAACCCTTCGAATTAAAGTTAGAAACGAACCATTATACTTGATAAATAATAATGGGAAAATAAGGATAAATGTTGTGAATGTGGGTTATTGGATAAACCTAAATTGATATAATAAAAGTGGTATATTTATATGATTGTGTATGCATATATTATATACTTGTGAAAATCATGCCCGCGCTACTTGCTATCCCTGAGGTTTCCGCGCTGGGACGATCTTATCTCGTGTGCCTTATGGGGGATATTGACTCGTACCCTATAAGATAGAAATCCTAGGTACATGCTATCGAATCGGTAGTCACGGTCCTAAGAGACGTGAGGGTATGTACTGACCTCTTAGACTTGGAAACTATGCTTCGCCTCAATATTATTTGTGTATGTATTTATACAGCTCGAGAGTGATTCCGAACTTGTATTCCCTTTAGTACGATTGATACGGGGATTGGATAGCAGAGTATGCCCGCACCATAAAATTTTATGTGGGGTGCTGTTAGAATATATATATTATACGAGTATTTAATATATATATGAACTCCTGAAATATGGGAAACTGCCTACTGTGTTATGGTAAGTAAGACTTGTATAATGACTCAAATTGGAAATACTTGTTTTGAAAAGTATAATATGATATTGAAAAAATTTATGAATCAATAAAGTTAAAATGAGTGTTTTGTACTAAATGAAATTATCCTTTTTAAACCATGATGTTGTTAAATCTTAAATTTTGAAAGTCACCTAAGATAAGTTAAATCCTTGGGGAAGGATAGTGTGATATATGATGAGATAAACCATTGGTAAGGTTAGTGCTATAGGAGTGCACATTAGAAGAGAGGCCAGAATTTCTCAAGAGAGTGTCGCACTAATATGTTGTTGCATTGGACTGTATCAATTTAAATACTTGCTAAATGAATTTTTAAATCATATACACTATCGGGCTCTGACCCGTTTCTATTCCTCTTTCTCTTTTGTATATATATGTATATATTACAGGTGCCCAGCCACATGGGTGTATTGTTTAGGATCCCTTGGAAGGAACGTGCTGCAGCTTAGGTGGGAGTTGCAGGCCACTTGCTTAGACGATTTCATTTCCTTGATTCCACTTCTATCATTCTCCTTATTGGGCATGTTTCTCCCTTTCCACTATTTATCTATTTTATTGGGACATTTGTATTTCAGTTATTTCTAGTACTATTACTTTGGGATTTATTCAGCATGTATGTTTTACATTAAGTTTTAAATGTTGGGGTTTAGTTGTTGAATGTTTAAATTAATTGGATTATATGTTCGAGGATTATTGTGGTGTGATTCTTTAAATATTGAATTGTTGTAGATAATTAAATTTTTACTTTCAAAATAAAATTTGGAAAGTAATGTTAAAAAAATGGTTTTCACACTTAGCTTAATTAAATAGGGTGTTAAATTTGAAAAAGTTATTTTTACGACAGTGATGCTAAGAATGAACCAACTGTTCACCTTGATTTTAATTTAATAAAGGAGTGATCGCCCGGTATTTAATTAGGCGGGGTGTCACAGGTGGTATCAGAGCATCAGGTTCTTGTGTCCACAGGATCTGTACGGCTTATTTTCGCTTTCAGCTTAACGTTTTTGCTATAGAGCCCTATTTTTAGGATTGTTGTATTTCTGCTTTTACGTTTACGTCTTCAGCCATTTGGGATTTGATAATGACTGTAGACTAATAAACTTCTTCACGTTTCAGATGCCTCCGAGACGTGCACCGAAGGATAGGCGTGCCCAGGCCGAGCAGCCAGCAGCTCCGACACAAGGCACTATGAATGCTAATGAAGTAGCCGCGATTGTTGCTCAGGCGGTGAATGCCGCGCTAGCGGTGGTTCAGCAGGCTCCACCCCAGATTCAGGCAGTGGCGCCAGTACCAACAAAGCTTCCATCTACGTGGGAGAGGGTCAGGGATGCTTTTCAGAAGGTGCATCCCCCTGAGTTCTCTGGTAGCTCAGATATCATCACAGTCAGTCAATGGAAGAAAGACATCCAGCGGCATCTTCGTATGTATAAGTGCACCGATGTGCAAAGACAATTATTGTCTTCCTTTAAGCTGGTGGGGGCCGCTTTGCAGTGGTGGGAGTCCACTACCACCTTGGAGGAGAGGGACACGATCCCTATTCAGTCGTTTTGGGAGCGGTTTGACCGCAAGTACTTTCCACCTGCCGTGCAGACTGAGATGATTCAGAAATTACTGAATTTGAAACCGGAGAACTCTACCGTTGCAGAGTATGAGGAGGAGTTCACGAGACTTCTCACCATAGTGCCAGATGAGGCACCTACTGATAGTAAGAAGATAATGTTGTTTGTGGACGGGTTAGCTTGGAGGATCCGTCAGCATCTTATAGGGAATCTATCTCTGAGTACTTTCACTGATGTACTCAATGCTACGTTACTACATTGCCTGGATCACCGCTTCCATCTACAGGGAAGCAGGAGAGCAGGAGAGTCCAGCCAGTAGGGCAGGACCAGGGGTAGTACTGCTAGTGGGGCACCATCTCATGGACAGACTTGTCAACACGAGCAGAGTTCCAATCAGGGGGACCCTACTAAGAGATTCCGTTCAGGTGATTCCAGGCAGGGATTTGGGGGTTATAGGCAAGGCCAGCCTAATCAATAGGGCCAACAACGTGCTAATCAGGGCCAACAGGGCCAGTAATGGGGAGGTAACGGCCAGCAGGGCCGTGGTCATCAGGGTCAGAGGGGAGGTAACTTCAGAGGCCGGTGTTTTGTATGCGTCAAGCATGGTCATAAGCTTCATGATTGCCCAGAGGGTAATAGGTCCTCACAGCAGCAGGGTGCCCGTAATGAGCCACAGAGACCATTTTTTCCACCTTCCCTCCCAGCTCCAGCCTAGGTGCCAGCCCTACCAGCCATTCCAGCAGCTCCAGTGTAGCAGGGGCAATTATAGTACGGACGTGTCTATAACGTCCACCAGGTAGCAGCTCCATAGGCACCACCCGCGATTGAGGGTATGTTTCCTATCCATGGTACTATGGGTTGGGTTTTGTTTGATACTGGGGCGACACATTGTTTTATAGCTACGCATTTTGCGAAGGCCTTAGGGTTGTTAGCCACAGCAGAGAGCACAGTGACGTGTGTAGACTCACCATTGGGGAGTGGGTCGCTTATCTTCTTTATATGCCGGGGAGTGGGGGTAGAGATTGGTAGTTTGGTATTACCTGCAGACATGTTACTCTTAGATATGCATGAGCATGATGTTATTATCGGTATGAATTGGCTTGCAGCTTATAGAACCATGATTGATTGCTTTGGTGGGAGCATTGTTTTTGCCATTCCGGGGCCAGAGATGTTTGTAGTGGCGATGCCTCGCCCAGAGGGAGGTTCGATCGCTCATTTGTATTATATAGAGGAGGAGGACTCTAAGGAGGTTGTGATTCCTTTAGACTCGATCCCAGTCGTTCGTGAGTATTCCGATGTATTCCAGGAGATACCAGGACTACCCCCCAGTTGAGAGATAGACTTTGTCATAGATTTATTGCCAGATACGAGACCGATAGCACGCGCTCCATACCGTATGGCTCCGACGGAGATGTGAGAGTTACGAGATCAAATAGAGCAGCTGTTAGGTCAGGGCTTCATTCGCAGGAATACCTCACCTTGGGGCACTCCAGTCTTGTTTGTGAAGAAGAGATATGGTTCACTGAGGTTATGTGTGGACTACCGGGAGTTGAACAAGGTCACGATACGGAATAAGTATCCGTTGCCTCGAATCGATGATCTGTTCGACCAACTGAGGGGAGCAACTTTCTTTTCAAAGATAGATCTGAGGTCGGGGTACCATCAGCTACGTATTAGAGAGCCAGATGTTTCAAAGACTGCCTTCTTGACGAGATATGGGTCTTACGAATTCATAGTGATGCCATTTGGTCTCACAAATGCTCCAGTCGTGTTCATAGACTTAATGAACCGAGTATTCAGAGAGTTCTTGGATCAGTTTGTCATTGTCTTCATAGATGAAATTTTGATATATTCACACTCCGAGGAGGAGCATACCGAGCACTTGAGGCAGGTCCTTCAGACTTTACGAGAGCATCAGTTGTATGCTAAGTACGAGAAGTGTGGATTCTGGTTGCGAGAGGTACAGTTCTTGGGGCATGTTGTTTCTGAACATGGGATAGCAGTTGACCCGAGTAAAGTGTCAGCGGTGAGGGAGTGGGGACAACCCACGACACCGACGAAAGTGCGTAATTTCTTGGGGTTAGCCGGATACTACAGGAGATTCATTCGGGGATTCTCCAAAATAGCAGGTCCATTAACAAACCTGACTCGCGAAGGGGTACCATATGTTTGGGATGATGCTTGTCAATTGTCTTTCGACGAGCTGAAAGACAAGCTTACTTCAGCACCAGTCCTTGCTTTACCAAAGCCGAGTGTGGAGTACCGGGTTTACTCCGATGCCTCTTTACGGGGACTTAGGGGAGTACTTCAGCAGGAAGAGAAGGCTATAGCTTTTGCCTCCCGCAAGCTTAAGCCGCATGAGAAGAATTACCCCACCCACGACCTGGAGTTAGCAGCGGTCGTTTTTGCACTGCGGATATGGAGACACTATTTATTTGGGGAGAAGTTCCGTTTGTTCACAGATCGCAAATAACTGCAGTACCTGTTCACTCAGCGAGAGCTGAATATGCGTCAGCGCAGATGGTTAGAGTTTGTGAAGGACTATCAGTTCGACATACAGTATCATCCAGGGAAAGCCAACGTAGTTGCTGATGCGTTGAGCCGAAGACCGGTAAATGAGGTAGCGGACGTCTGGAAAGCGAAGTGGAAGGAGTTGGGTCACCAGGACGCAGTAGCCCATTCCTTCATATCTGTTATGACAGTCACACCCGAGATTGTTACGAGGGTAATACAGGCCCAAACCACAGACCCGTTTTGCCAGGAGCAGATTGTACAACTTTTAGTCGAGGGTGCTGAGTCCTATTCTGTTAGTTCTGATGGGGGTTTGAGGTTTAATGGGAGGTTAGTGGTTCCAGAAGGGGCAGAATTGCGCCATGCAGTGATGAACCAATCTCACGGGTCCCGATTTGTGGTACATCCTGGAGGAGATAAGGTGTACCAGGATATGAGGAGGCAATACTGGTGGAGTGGGATGAAGAAGGACATTGCTGAGTTCGTGTTCAAGTGTTCTACCTGCCAGCTGGTGAAGGTGTACCATCAAAAACCATCAGGATTGCTTCAGCCATTGGAAGTACCCGCGTGGAAGTGGGAGAGTATTTCCATGGATTTTATTACAGGGTTGCCTACATCACAGCGGGGCCATGACTCTATCTGGGTAATTGTAGACCGTTTGACCAAGGTGGCTCATTTTCTTCTAGTACGGATAGATTATACCACAGGTCAGTATGCTCAGTTGTTCATTGCTGAGATTGTCAGATTACACGGGGTGCCCCTGAATATTGTGTCAGATAGAGACAAGATTTTCGTGTCACGTTTCTGGGAAAGCTTTCAGGAGGCTATGGGTACTGAGTTGAAGTTGAGTTCAGCTTATCACCCACAGACAGATGGACAGACAGAGCGTACTAATCAGATATTAGAGGATATGTTACGCATGTGTGTTCTTGATTTTGGTGGAGGTTGGGAACCACATCTTCCACTGGTAGAGTTTGCTTACAATAACTCTTATCAGTTTACGATTGGTATGGCTCCATTTGAGGCTTTGTATGGACGGCCTTGTCGTTCTCCAACTTGTTGGCTCGAGGTGGGGGATAACAAGTTGCTAGGACCAGGGGTAATTCAGGAAACCTCCGCAAGGATTGAGATGATTAGGAGTCACATTCGAGTAGCCCAGGACAGGCAGAAGAGCTACGCCGATGCGAAACGGTTCTTTCGAGAGTTTAATGTGGGGGACCAAGTGTTACTGCGTGTATCTCCTATGAAAGGAGTGATGAGGTTCGGGAAGAAAGGGAAATTGGCCCCGAGGTACGTGGGACCATTTCCCATTATCGAGAGGATTGGGCCGGTAGCATACAGATTAGGACTACCAGAGCATTTACATCTCATTCACGATGTATTCCACATCTCGTCATTGAGACGGTATCTTCGGGATGATATGGCCCATACTCACATCGCGATAGATGAGATAGACTTACATCCTGACAACTCTTACGAGGAGAGACCGGTGGCTATCCTAGACTATAGTGAGAGGAGATTGAGGTAGAAGATTCCACTTGTACGGGTCCAGTGGGAGTATCATAACATGGAGGAATCCAATTGGGAGTTCGAGGCTGATATGCGCGAGAGATATCCAGATTTGTTCTTACCAGGTATGCCTTATTTTCTGAATTTCAGGACGAAATTCCGTTATTAGGGGGGAAGTATGTAATACCCCGTATTTTTATGCTATATTAATTTGTGGATTTATTAATATTAATGTGAATTAATTATTTAATAAAAATCCGGAAATTAATTATGTTATAATTATTAACGTGATGAGAGTTAGTAATTATGGGAAAATTTGTTGAATATTACTAACGATCAAAGTAATATATAATAGTGGCCATATTAAATGTTACGAGTGAATAAAATGACAATTTTAGAAATTTGAGTCGGGACTTGCCCGTGTCACGTCGGGACTAAATATTGATAAATAAAAGTAAATATTTTATAAGTTGTTCGTATGGTCATTTTGAGTGCGCCAACGCGTCCGGAAGGGTCAAGATAGTCAGAACAGTATACCCGGGAGTTTGATTTGGGTCTTGGGGCGTTTTTAGGCCTAATTAGTACCCCGGGAGGGCATTTTAGTCATTTTGTATTTTTGGGTAATTAAACCCACGAAAATTAAAGGAGTTATATCATATGTTTAGGTTATCTCCTAGGGTTAGATAACTCAAAAAACTAGAACGGCCATTGGAGAGGAGAGGAGAGAGCTCTTAAGGCATTCCAAGGCTCAAAACTCACCCGTTTGCACCGCCGCCACCGCCAACGCGTAGATCGCGAGACGGGGAACGCAACCACACCAAATTCAACACCAAACCAGATTTCTAAAAATCCCAGGCAAGTGTTTATCTTGCTTATTTCGTTGATGCATCATCCATATTAGTTTGGGAGTTATTAGGATGAGATTTATGGAAGAAAAACCCAATTTGAGATGGGAACTTTTCATGTAGTGATGATTTATATGATATTCTGGAAACCCTTTGTCATGTAAAGGATTAAGAGTTTGATTAAGAAAAGAGTTCTAATCAGATACAAACACTAAAAAAAATTATTCCGGACGATCGGACCGTTGGAATTGGATGAAATTTTACAGAGATTTAGCTGAAGACGAGAGGAAGCTACAGAAAACAATTCACCTCGATCGGACCGTTCGATATTTTTTAATATTTTTTTTGCTAGAAAGTTTTATGTTTTGAGGACTCTTAGAGATATTAAAAAAATTCAATTAAAACTCCATTTTAATTCCGATTTCGAAACCGTTTGAAATTCTCATCTTTGAAAATAAAATTCAAAATCCTTTAATGTAAGGCGAAATCTATATTTTTGGGATATTTTACATAAGGGATAATGTAAGTATATATTAAAGGAGAGAGACACGTAAGAGAGAGTTACGTTGGAACATAAATGGATATCTACTGAATTGTACATTTGGAAGAATAGAGTCCATGAGGGTTACGTAGTAAGTTGGAAAAACCCTTCGAATTAAAGTTAGAAGCGAACCATTATACTTGATAAATAATAATGGGAAAATAAGGATAAATGTTGTGAATGTGGGTTATTGGATAAACCTAAATTGATATAATAAAAGTGGTATATTTATATGATTGTGTATGCATATATTATATACTTGTGAAAATCATGCCCGCGCTACTTGCTATCCCTGAGGTTTCCGCGCTGGGACAATCTTATCTCGTGTGCCTTATGGGGGATATTGGCTCGTACCCTATAAGATAGAAATCCTAGGTACAGGCTATCGAATCAGTAGTCACGATCCTAAGAGACATGAGGGTATGTACTGACCTCTTGGACTTGGAAACTATGCTTCGCCTCAATATTGTTTGTGTATGTATTTATACAGTTCGAGAGTGATTCCGAACTTGTATTCCCTTTAGTACGATTGATACGGGGATTGGATAGCAGAGTATGCCCGCACCATAAAATTTTATGTTGGGTGTTGTTAGAATATATATATTATACCAGTATTTAATATATATATATGAACTCCTGAAATTTGGAAAACTGCCTATTGTGTTATGGTAAGTAAGACATGTATAATGACTCAAATTGGAAATACTTGTTTTGAAAAGTATAATATGATATTGAAAAACTATATGAATCAATAAAGTTAAAATGAGCGTTTTGTACTAAATGAAATTATCCTTTTTAAACCATGATGTTGTTAAATCTTAAATTTTCAGAGTCACCTAAGATAAGTTAAATCCTTGGGGAAGGATAGTGTGATATATGATGAGATAAAACATTGGGAAGGTTAGTGCGATAGGAGGGAACGTTAGAAGAGAGGCGACAATTTCTCAAGAGAGTGTCGCATTAATATGTTGTTGCATTGGCCTGTATCAATTTAAATACTTGCTAAACGAATTTTTAAATCATATACACTATCAGGCTCTGACCCGTTTCTATTCCTCTTTCTCTCTTGTATATATATGTATATATTACAGGTGCCCAGCCACAGGGGTGTCTTGTTTAGGATCCCTTGGAAGGAACGCGCTGCAGCTTAGGTGGGAGTTGCAGGCCACTTGCTTAGACGATTTCATTTACTTGATTCCACTTCTATCATTCTCCTTATTGGGCATGTGTCTCCCTTTCAACTATTTATCTGTTTTATTAGGACATTTGTATTTCAGTTATTTCTAGTACTGTTACTTTAGAATTTATTCAGCATGTATGTTTTACTTTAAGTTTTAAATATTGGGGTTTAGTTGTTGAATGTTTAAATTAATTGGATTATATGTTCCAGGATTATTGCGGTGTGATTCTTTAAATATTGAATTGTTGTAGATAATTAAATCTTTATTTTCAAAATAAAATTTGGAAAGTAATGTTAAAAAAATGGTTTTGACACTTAGCTTAATTAAATAGGGTGTTAAATTTGAAAAAGTTATTTTTATGAGAGTGATGCTAAGAATGAACCAACTGTTCACCTTGATTTTAATTTAATAAAGGAGTGATCGCCCGGTATTTAATTAGGCGGGGTGTCACATGTATATTATCCTAGTCGAAAAGGTCCATGGTGATGTCATGATTTAAAGTAACCTTGGGGGTAAATTCTCTAAGATAAGGACTTGTTTGCATTTTGGACTAATTTGGTTGTATTTTAATTCAATCATGTCAAACGATGCTCACTAGTACCTTTGGGGAATACTCTTTTTCACAATATGTTGACATTTATGCAAGGACTTATACATATTGATCGACACCATAAATGGGTGCCATAAATGTATAAAGGTTCCCATGAATTTCTTCTGGCACCGTCTCTGCTTCACTCTGGTCAAAACACCACAAATGGGTGCCATAAATGTATAAATGTTCGACACACAGGACGAATTGATTGACCTATCATCAGAGTACCATCTTATATTTCTTGGTAGTTCCTAAAGGATATATACCCTTCTGAAGAAATGTAATTTATGTCCTGGTACCATGGTTCTTTGTCTATGTCCTCAGTCATGCAGATTTTGTACATGAACCTAAGTCACTGTGTTTAGCATAAATCCACATGCACCTTATCCATATCTTTGGGGATTTCCACCATAGAGGTCAAAGAAATAGACAAGGCATCATAATTACTGTTCTGATCGCTCTGGAGATAAAATAATTGAACGTCATCGAATAGGGAGATGATTTCCTCGAGGTATTCATGATAGGCCAATAACTTTTCATCCCAAATTTTCTAATATCCTAGGATTTGGAAAATGATGAGGGTAGAGTCTCCATGCTTTATACTCCCCGTTCGTGTCTATTTTCATCCTTACAATTCAAGCTTTGTATTCAGCACTGTTATTAGTATAATTGAACTTTAAATTTATTGTCATCGGATAGTGATTTTTATGTATCGAAATCGATAACGTCCCGATGCAAAATCCTTTTTTGTTTGTAGCTACATGGAAATATAATTTCCATATGTACTCATCTTGACTTTCGAATACCATAATGTACTCTTCTGGTAGTTGTCTAACTATCTCGTCTTTTTCTTCAAAAGGAGATTTTGCCCACGTAATATACAATGTCTTTCCCTTAAATACGCTTTTGATGTACGTACTCGAGGTCAAATTCAATAAGTAATAATAACCACTTGCCCATTTTACTTAGCAAAGCAAGTTTTTGAAGTAAGTATTTCAAACATTCCATTCGAGATAACAGTTTGATTTTAAAATCCATCATGTAGTGCCTTGGATTTTGCGTTATCCATACCCAAGACAAGCATGATTTCTCCAAGGTCATGAGTTATTCTTCACAAGAATTGAGCCTTTAACTAGAATAATTTACGACTTATTCTTTTTGAGATTCCTCAATATACAAAGCCACTATTGCTTCTGTTGCGGTGTCAAAAATTATGTGATATTGGAGAAATGGATGTCCAGGTTGAGATGGAGCCAATACAAGTGGGTTAGTTGGATACTACTTGCTTGTATTAAGGAACCATTGGTAGTAAAATCTCCAAATGTTGGTAAAGTCTTTGTGACGAGTCTTATAGATCGGCTCTGCTAACTGTTACTAAAACCGTTTAATACAAGATTAAAATATTTAAGTAACTCCGAACTATTTTTTGAAGAAACTCTTTTGTAGAAATCAAATCAGTTTAATAATAAGAGGGGTTTAAAACTTTGCACGAGATTAGTTCAATATTTATTAACTAGTTTTAAAAAACAAAACTAAAACAATTTTAAATCAGCACACCAATCAGAAAGGGATGAGGGGATGTAGAAATATTAATGACAAGATATTTTTAACTTGGTAAAACCTCAACCAACTGAGGAAACATCCATAACTCCCTCTATGGAGTAAAAAGAAAAATTAACTAAAACAAATATAACAGTTACAAACTATATAACAAACATTCACACAAATCAGACCTATTCAAGTTTAGGAATGTACCCACTGGTGTCCATATAACTTGTTCACAGTTCTGATTGTTGATGTTGTTCTCCTAGTTTGCTAACTTCAATTTGTTCTAGTATTTACGTCGAATCTTGTTTCAATATCTTATTACCAATAGTTTCAGTGTTGTTGAGTGTAAGTGTTTGTGATGGTGATCTAACACATGCATGCACACACTCACGCTTATTTTTACAAACAATCCTAACAAATTACAAATCAGATTTATATGATGTGATTTTCAGTTTCTCTCTTCTTAGGAAAATTTGAACCTTATTTGACCTTTAAGATTAACCTAGAATCCACGCCTATCTTGCTCAGAAGACGTATCAAGATCTTAATCAATTTTAGGGTTTTGAAAAACAAATTGAAATTGAAAACCGCCAAGTGTGATTCTAACTGGGTCTAAGGTCTTGTTTCAAAAGAACTAGAAACAGAAAACGTTATTGTTGATTTTGAGTATGAAAACATTTACAGAAAAAGAATTAAAAATAGATCTCTCAAGATGAGAAACAATACATGCAGATCTAGGTGTGATGTAACATAAAATGCTCAGATCTAAAATTACTATGAAACAGAAATGCAGATCTAGGTTAATGCTTAAGTTAAACACAAGATCTTAAAACGAAGAGGTTACAGCACGAAACCACTAACAAACCACTCTCAAAACTCTCAAACACTCAAGGTTGTGTTTGGTATAAACTGGTTTTGATAAAAAGGGATTAGGGTTTGAAAAAGGGTTAGACGAATTAGGGTTAGGGTTTCTAACTCTGGTTTCTCTCTTCTCTCTCTTCTCTCTTCTATCTTTTTCTCTCTAAATGATGAAGTGGACAAAGTCTTCAAATGTCTGAGAGGAACCCTCTTTATATAGGGGCTAAGAAGGATCCATAAGGTAGAGGCAAATCGAGGGCTGAGATTAAGTCAAGCTATCTTGACTTTCATCCAATGGTTAAAGGTAAGCGGTTGGTTATAAGGCTTTTGATTGTTTGATCAGGGTTCACGAGAATTGGGACAGGAACGCATGCAGATCATTGATTAACACAATCCAAGGGATGATAAAACAAGATGATTTACTCTTTTAAAAGAAGAACATAATCATTCAATAGGGAAGCAACAAGTGTAAGGCAAACACCGGATAACAAACGCGTGTATAAACTTAATTACATAGACACCCTGAATTCTCTAGCGCTTTCGGTTCCTACCCAAGGTAATATTCCAGGGAAAAAACCAATAACTAGAATTTATGTAATGACCCCAAAACATTTAATTCCATTTTTAAATAAGAAAAAAATGTTTAAAAATCATTCCAAAATTCCCAAAAAATTAAAAAAATTTATTTTAAGGGAAATTAACACTCACAACACACATATAAACAATTTAAACAATGTGTGAATAATGTATGGGGTTCTAAAGTGTGTGTGAGTGATAGTGAATATACCCTAATCAATTAAACAAGGGGAATGAACTGAATTGAAGTGTCTGAGGCTATTTGGTATCTAGGATGGGTACTCAATTTTGTCTCTATTTCCAAACTAGATTAGCACTTATACAATGGAGACTCAAGTGAGTCAAGAGTATAAACTGCTTCAATCTCCCCCCTTTGAAATATGAGACAAAATCTCCTTTGAGTCATCTTGGACTCGTAGGGAAACAAAAAAGAAAAGGAAAACCTACTTCTATACAAAAATTCTATCTACCCATTTCCTAGAAGAGAAAATTACATAACTCAGTTAATTACAATTTAATACCCTATTATCAGTTTGAACATAGCAGAGAATAACTGCACAGAATCCTCCAAATAATCACTAAGATCAAGCTCTTTAGAATATGTACAAAATAAATGAATTCTTATAAGACTCAAATTTCTCCCCCATTTTGTCTCAAATGGAGAAAGGGAAAAATTAGGTAAATCCAAGAGTTTATTCAGCACAAACTATTCCAATTGATTTATGCAGGGCAATAAACCTATTATAATCCATAGGTTTGGTAAACATATATGCGAGTCGCAAATCAGTAGGAAGATAATTGATTTCTAATTCCTTAGTTTCAACTAATTCGCGGACAAAGTGATGTCTTATTTTTATGTGTTTTGTTCGCGAGTGTTGAACAAGTTTTTTAGAGATGTTGATCGCGCTTTGATTATCACCGTAGCGATTTAATTGTTCTTCTTTAATACCATAATCTCTTAGCATTTTCTTAAGCGAAAGTAATTGAGCACATCAACTGCCAGCGGCAATGTATTCAGATTCTGCAGTGGATAAAGAAGTGCAGTTTTGTTTCTTACTACTCCAACCTACCAAATTATTACCAATATAGTAACATGCGCCTAACGTTCTCTTACTATCGTCAGTACACCCTGCCCAATCGGCATCAGTGTATCCTATTATAGTGTCAGGAGTATAATTGGTGTACAATAGTCCTAAATTTAGAGTGACTTTAATTTATTTGATAATTCTTTAAACATAAGTTAAATGGCTCTCTTTAGGATTGTTCTGGTAACGAGCACAAATGAAAACAGCGTACATAATATCAGGACGTGAGGCAGTATGATATAGTAAGTTTCTAATCATACTATGATAAAGTGTTGGATCTACGGTTTTTCCATTATCGCCCTTAGACAGTAGTACTCATGGGAGTTTTCGCATCTTTTGCACTCTCAAAGCCGAATTTTTTAATAATCTCTAATGTGTATTTTGATTGCTAGACAAATAATCCTTCTCAATTTTGTTTGACTTTAAGACCTAAGAAAAATGGCAACTCCCCCATAAGAGACATTTGAAATTCTTTATGCATAATTTCAGAAAAATATTTAACTTCATTAGGGGAAGTTGATCCAAAGATGATACCGTCGACATAAACTTGAGCTATAATGATATGTTTATCATAATGTTTGACAAAAAGGGTTTCATCATTTCCTCCTCTCTTAAAACCTTTTTCTAAGAGAAAATTGGAAAGGCGCTCATACCAGGCTCTTGGCGCTTGTTTTAGGCCATACAAAGCCTTTTTAAGACGAAAGACGTGATTTGGATATTTAGGGTCAATGAACCATTTTGGTTGTTCTACATAGGTCTCCTCAGTCAATATTCCATTAAGGAAGGAAGATTTAACATCCATTTGGTAAAGCGTAAAATGTAAGTAGCAAGCTATGGCAAAGAGAAGAAGAACAAATTCTAATCGAGTAACAGGAGTAAAAGTCTCGTTAAAATCTATTCCCTCTATTTAAGAGTATCCTTGAGCAACTAATCTGGATTTTTTTCTAATGACTATCCCACTTTCATTAGATTTATTTTTAAATATTCAACGTGTGCAAATAACCTTTTTGTGATGAAGTCTAGGTATAAGATACCAAACCTCATGAATGACGAATTAAAGAAGTTCTTCCTGCATTGCAGAAATCCAATGAGCATCATTTGATGCATCATTTACATTCTTTGGTTCCACAAGGGAAAGAAAACATGCATAATGATCATAGTTTCTTAATTGAGATCTTGTACGCACAGGTTCATAGGGATTACCAACAACGTTGTCTATGGGATGGTCTTTAGCAACCCAATTAGGTACTTCAGGTGTCTCAATTGGTAAAGAATAATCTATTTTTGGTGAGTCATTTTCTAAAATATTTTTAGACTGTACCACAATAGTTGGTTCTCCAGTCTTACTCTCTATAGTAGTGTCACTTATAATAACGTTTATGGACTCCATTAAGGTCTTAGTGTGAAGATTATATACACGGTATGCTCTACTATTAGGAGAGTATCCTAGAAAGATGGCTTTATCTCCTCAAGTCTCAAATTTGGATAAATGTTCTCTGTCTTTGCGGACATAACACGTACTACCAAAGGTTCTAAGGTACTTAAGATTGGGCTTCTTCCCATACCCAATTTTGTAAGGAGTTTGTTTAGAATCTTTCTAAGATAGATCCTACTAATAATGTCACATGCAGTACAAATGGATTCTACCCAAAATAACTTAGGTAAAGTCTTGGAATGAATCATAACACGTGCCATCTCTTGAAGGGTACGATTCTTTCTGTTAGCTATACCGTTCTGTTGAGGAGTCTTAGGAGCACTAAATTCATGTTTGTAACCATTATAGTCACAATACTCTATAACACTTGTATCTAAGAACTCTCCACCTCTATCACTACGAATCCTATTTACCTGAGAGTCTTTCTCATTTCCAATTTGAAGTAAAATCTTCAAAAAGGTTTGAAATGTGTCAGACTTTTTTTAAGAAAGATACCCAAGTAAATCTGGTGAAGTCATCAACCATAACAAGAATATAATTGTGTCCACAGAGACTAATAGTTCGAGAAGGACCCATACGGATGAGCTCCAAGGGTTTAGAGGTAAGAATATCTTTGACTTTCTTATGAGGGGCCTTAACAATGTTTCCTTCTTGACAAGAACCACAGACAATGTTAGAAATAGGTTTGATCTTAGGAATCCCTCTAACTATTTCTTGAGACGACAGTCTACTATGATTTTCATAATTTATGTGACCCATACGATTGTGACATTGCTCATTGTCATCCATTCTAGCAATGCTACAGACCTCAGCACTATTTTAAACAGTATAACAATTATCCAGAGTCTTGAGTCCTGTAATAATGAACTCACCTTCTTCATTTAAAATTTAATAATTATTCTTTGCAAAGGTTACAGTATGATTTGAGTCACAAAATTGCGAGATACTGAGTAGGTTTGCCTTAAGACCTTTTACTAGAAGAACATTATCATGTAAAGATATTCCTTCTTCTTGGAGTGTTCCTTTACCAATGATTTGAGATGATACACGATCACCAAAAATAACTTTTCCTCCAGCAAAGATGGTTTTGTTTAAAAGTTTGGTATCATCCCCAGTCATGTGTTTTGAACATCCAGAGTCTAAATACAAACCAGATGGAGTGTGTTCATCTTTTAAAGCAGTAATAACAATATTACACTTCATATGGGGTAATAGCTCAATTTTTCTAACCCAAACATCTATTGTTTTCATTTTGCGCTTATTTGCTCTCAATTGATAAAATTCGCGGGCATTAAATTTCCGTTGAAAAATGTTTTGCGCACGAGGTTGAATTTTATGAAATGTTTGAGCATTTGGTTTAGAGAAGTGTCTCAGAATCCTTCTTGGAACTGATCTTTTAGGTTTAGTCTTTCTCCTTCTATAGTTAGGGTTTTTGTCTAGTTATCTAGGAAGAACATAATTGTTATGGCTTCTCCTAGAATAGTTATAGTTTTGATACACATGTGAAGTATAGACATGATTGACTATACGTCTGGAGTAGCATCCTTCGAAGGAATGACCATATAGATCACAATAAGAGCAGTATAGATTGCTCAAAGATGGTATCTCCTTTGGAAAGTCTCTAAACATAGGTTTGATGACATTTTGAGGTTGAACCTTATTCCTAGGAAGTACAGTTTGAAATACAGGATCACTCTTCCGAATAGGGGGCAGACATGTTTAGTCTTAGGTGGGCTATCACACTTTGAGTAACTTGATTCCATAATATCAAACTTAGATTGGTTTTTGTCAAACTCATTTTCCAGAGAATGAAAGTCTGTACAAGTTTCTACAGGTCTTTTGCCTCCTGACACAAACTTAATTGGTTCAAAGATTTTAGTTTGAGTCTTCATATTGAGGCAAAATCCTATTCCAATTTGATCATCACAATTGGTTTTGGAATCAACAACAAATCCATCAAAACAATTTGAGTTATTTTTAAATTTAAGAAAAAAAATTTAAAACTGTTGTTGTCTTTTCTTTAGATTGTTCCAATTCTAATAATGTCCCTTTATATTTTTTCTGCAGAGTGTCATTTTCTTCAATCAAGTTCTTCAATTTTTTATCAAAATTTTTAACTTCATTTTCATGAGTTAGACATTGGGTATTATACTCTTAAGCGTTAAGTTTGACCATCAGATTTAGGTTTTCTAATTTCTTAGTGAGATCTTTCACTGTTTTTTCTAGTCTAGTGCATTTCTTGAGAGTTTTCGCATAAAGTGTGTGAATGTCAGGGAGGTCTTCAGTGTTTGAGTCACTAAGTGAATTGTGTGAAGTGACCCCTAAGGTTTTGCTTCTTGAACTCACACACCCATGGACATCGTCATTATCACATTCCCTTTGACTCACACACCCTGTGGTAAAACTAGAAATATTCTTAGAAATTAAAGCATCTAAACCAGTAGGAGCATGATTCACAATAGCACGAGTAGAGTTACTATCATCATTCTCATACATAGGAATATCATCATTGTATATAATCTTAGCAAAGTAGGACATCCAAGGATCAAAAGCATCACATAATTCAGGTTCCTCATTCTCATAATCACTTCAATCATCCGACGTTTTGCAAATGTTAGACCTAGTATGTTTATTCGCAGTGTTCAGTTTCACTCTAGAGTCTTGTGCTATGTTTCCTATTTTTCCACATCTAAAACACTCAATGTTCTTGAAGTCTTTGTTGGGTCTCAGGTCCTTGTGATGTTTATCCTGATTTTGCTCATGAGGTTTGTAGTTTGACTAAGTTGGATAATTTGTCTTGCCTTGTATGTTTGCCAATTTATTTATAAATTTGACAATTTTCTTAAATTGTTTTGACATAAAGGCAATTTGATTATCCAAACTATCTATATCACATTTCTCATCAGAATCATCAGTGGAAATAGTAAACTCAGGTTTCATCTACTTAGAGGAAAAACTCAAGTTGAAACTAGTTTGTTTCCTATAGGACTGGGTCATTTGTTTGTTAAATTCTAATTCCATTTCCGCAGTTCGATGTTGTAATACCCCGTACTTTTGGCTATATTTATTTTTGGGACTAATTAATTAATGCGTATTAATTGGAAATTAATCCAGGTTATAAATACTAACGAGATGCGAGTTGGTATTTGATTATGTGCATACATGTTTTGATATATGTATTTGGTATTATAAAAGTTGTCGTGAGATTTAAATACGGCATTTTAGAAATTTTGTTGAGACGCGTGGGACCGCCGCGTCACGGTATAATATTTTTATTATAAAAGTGAATTTAAAATCTATAAACCGTATGGTCGTTTTGAGTGCTCCAACGCGTCCGGAAGGGTCGAGATAGTCAGAAAACACTAGCCGGGGGTGTAGTTTGGATTCCGGGGTATTTTTAGGCCATACCGGCATCATAAAGGGTATTTTGGTAATTTTACATTTTTAGGAATTAAAAGTGACGAAAATTAGAGATGTAAATCTGATGTGGATTAAACCCACTAAGCCCATTAACCAAACCATATTAACCTAGAAGGCTACATAGGTTATTAGAAGAGTTTTCTAAGTTCCCAAATCAAAACCCTAGCCACCTTAAGCCACCATTGGAGAGGAAGCTTGGAGAGAAGAAATTTTGCAGAAAAGTTCTACCAAACCTACACCAAACTCAGAGACAATCAAGGCAAGTGACTTCATTCCATTTAATTTCAGAGAATGTCTTTTCCATGTTAGAAATTGAGGAATTTTAATTGTTCTTGAAAGATGAATGAAAACCGATGTAGTTTGGAGTTTAGAACTTGGAAATTTTGAAGAGAATTGCATGTAGAATGATAGGTAGATGATTTCTCTCATAATAATTGTGATTAGAAGAGATTAAAACGAATTAAATTCTGGGATTTGATGATGATATAAACCTAGGGTTCATGTTCTTGATAAAATTGGGGAAAAGTATAAAATCTTGTGATTTAATGATGTTTAGGATGCTTTAATGTATTAAGAGATGTTAGTATATGACCTTAGCATGTTATAGTATGATTAGAGGACTTAAAACTCTGTTAAAACGATCTTTGGAGAAGGATTGAGGTGTTAAAAATGGTGTGTAATGTAACTTAGAAAATCTGGGACGAATCTGCCAGCTCGTTAGAAGCCCCTACCCAGGTCGTTCGAACGAACTTCTAACGAGTTGACCAGTCGCTGCTAACGAGAAGGGGTTTCATTCGATATCTCGTTTGAACGAGATATCGTTAGAAGGTACAGTTCGTTCGAACGAACTGGAATCTCGTTCGAACAGCCTCGTTTGAACGAGACTTCTAACGAGTTGGCAGAGGAATCTCATTCGAACAGTCTCGTTTGAACGAGACTTCTAACGAGTTGACAGTTTGATCATTTTTGGACTGTTTTGATTTTTGGAGTCCCGTAAACTTGTTCGAGGATATAGATAACCTTCCTTTGATGATGTAAGGATAGATTTGGGACTTTTGGGTTATTACGAGGAGTAAATTTATATACGAGAGATTTAATTCAATGAACCATCTGGGTTGAGACGTGAGTGTCTACTACGACGTGAGAATAGATTATGGCACGTATGATGATGAACCGGAATAATATAAGTGTATATATTATAAGTTAGTACGAGGATGCGATATGTACTATGATCAAACTACGCTATTACTAAGACAAATGTTTACTTAGTATTGGTATATGAATTGTGTGTATGACACACCTACCATACTTGCTATCACGGGAGGTTTGCGTTCGCTTAGGGCCCTCTAATCCTTGTGTTGCCCGGATTTAGACTGGTTACCTTGATGAACATAGGTCATAGAAAGACTTATTGGGATATTAATAAGTCCGTTGATCGTAGGAGCGTAGGTATGTGCGTGACCTATGTGATGTGACTGCGTTCGCCTCCATTGTTTGTGATGTTGTTATCTGTGAACTATTCCTGAGAGATTCGGAATATGTAATCCTTATGTACGTGATGTACCGGGATGGATAGCAGAGTATGTGTGCACCACAGCTTAGTTCTCGGGGTGCTTGTATTGTATATTTATGATGTGAATAATATACACTTAATTAATGAGAACCTTTATGTTAATGATGTGAATATAATTACGGTATTGCTTCGAGAAATATAACGAGTTAACTGATAGTTATATATATTGCATGTTGAACATCTGAGTTACGTTAAACCCCTACTTAATTACGAGCGTTATTATATTAAGAGAACCGAGTAATAAGGGTAGGACCTATGATAGTCTAGCTAGATATGTTGTCACATAGCTAGTAGTCTGTATCACTCTAGATGGGTACTTACGTTAGGAGTGCACAGTTAGACGAGCGGTGAGAATATCATGTGAGTGCACGTCCTAACATGTACTTTGCATTTAATATTTTAAATGTTTTTAAAGCACTTGCAGGTTTTTAAAATATAACTCCACATTTGGGCTCTGACCCGTTTGCTTTTCAACTCTTTTTCTTGTAGAACCATTTTAGGTGCCCAGCCACAGGGACACCAAGCATAGGATTCTCATTCAGGTGACGAGCTGTAGCTGTTTGTGGAAGCTACATGGATTTGCTTGAAGACGCTTCTATCTTTTGGATTCCAGAGTCACTATCTATCAGTTGTAGGGCATGTTGCCCATTTCTATTAGAGACATCTTTTACATTACAGTTTTCAGACTCTGATTATATTGTTTTAGCATTCGGTTATTTATTTCAGTATGGGATTCAATGAGGATTTTTCCTCCAGACTTTATTTACACTATGTGATGGTTATTAGTTTTACTTCAGTATGGTGAATGGTGTATTTATCCTTTATTACACTTGTTGCATGTTAATCGGACTTTAATTAAAATTTGGCACTTACTTTTTAGATACTAGGTGGTTAGTAAAATTAAAATGTTTTCGACAGTGATGCTATTAACTGGACCGACTTGGCATTTTGAATTAATTTAATAAAGGAGTAGCTACCCGGTATTTAATTAGTCGGGGTGTCACAGGTGGTAATAGAGCATCAGGTTCTAGTGTCCTTTAGGATCTGTACGGCTTTTATGTTTTCGCTACGTTTCTTTGATATAGAGCCCTATATTTTAGGACTGTTGTACTCTTTTTATGTATGCTTCGTTCTTCAGCTATTTTAAGTTTATAAATTGCGAACTTAAAAACTTTGTTCTTATTTCAGATCCCTCCGCGATGTGCACGACGAGTTCCCAGGGATGCAACTCCCGAACCCCAGCCCGCTCCAGTTCAGGGTATGATGAACGCCGCTGACGTTGCAGCTATAGTAGCTCAAACGGTAAATGCCGCGATTTCCGTTGTTCAGCAGGCACCACCACAGGCGCCGGTTGCCGCGCCAGTACAGGTTAATGCATTCCCGTCTGCTTGGGAGCTTGTACGTGACGCTTTTCAGAAAGCGCATCCGCCAGAGTTTGCAGGTAGCTCAGATGTGGTAGTCTCGAGCCAGTGGAGGAAGGACATGCAGAGGCACTTGAGGATATATGAGTGCACGGACGTCCAGAAGCAGGTGCTAGCTACTTTCAAGCTAGTTGGATCTGTGCTACAGTGGTGGGAGTCTATTACCACCATGGAGGAGAGGGATACTCTCACGATTCAGGAGTTCTGGGTGCGGTTCGACCGTAAGTACTTTCCGTCAGCTGTTCATACGGAAATGAGGAGGAGATTGATGAGTTTGAAGCAGGAGGGCAAGACTGTGGCCGAGTATGAGGCCGAGTTCACGAATCTGTTGAACATCGTTCCAGACGAGATACCAACAGAGAAGAAGAAAATTTAGAAGTTCACCGACGGGTTGACTTGGAGGATCCGTCAGCATCTGCTAGGGAACCTATCGTTGGCCACTTATTCTGATGTGGTTAACGCTGCATTGTTGCACTGCCAGGACCACCATTTTCATATGGCCGAGGGAAAGCGGTCGGGGGAGTCTAGCCATCAGGGCAGGACTGGAGGACATGGTGCTAGCGGGGCACAATCTGGTCAGGGGCAGAGACAGAATGAGTAGGGCTCCCAGCAGGGGGATAATAAGAGGTTCCGGTCAGGGAACTACAGATAGGGACAGGGAGGTTTTCGTCAGGGCCATCAAGGTCCAACCGGCCATCAGGGCCAACAGGGGCAGAATGGGCAGCAGTTTCATCAGGGCCAGTAGGGCCAAGGGAGGAACGGTAACGGTCACCAGGGCCGGGGACAGCAGGGGCAGAGAGGAGGGAACTTCCCAGGGAAGTGCTTTATTTGTGGCAAGACTGGCCATAAGCGACAGGATTGTCCTGATAAGGGCAGGGCCCCACAGCAGCAGCAGCAGGGTGCTCGCCAGGAGCCACAGAGGCCCATGTTTCCCGCCGCTCTTCCCGCACCGCCACAGATGGCAGCATTGCCACCCATTCCAGCAGTCCCAGTTCAACAGGGGCAGCTACAGTATGGACGTGTCTACAACGTTCACCATGCTGCAGTTCCACAGGCACCGCCCGCGATTGAGGGTATGTTTCCTATCCATGGCACTATGGGTCGGGTGTTATTTGATACGGGTGCTACACACTATTTTATAGCTACACACTTCGCGAAAGATTTAGGATTGTTAGCTACGGAAGAGAGCACAGTGACGTGTGTCGACTCACCATTGGGGAGTGGGTCACTTATATTCTTTATATGCCGGAGAGTGGGAGTAGGGATTGGTAGTTTGGTATTACCTGCAGACATGTTAGTGTTAGACATGCATGTTCACGATGTGATTATCGGTATGGATTAGCTCGTAGCTTATAGGGCCATGATTGATTGCTTCAGTGGGAGCATTATTTTTGCCATTCCGGGGCAAGAGATGTTTGTAGTGGCGATGCCTCGCCCAGAGGGAGGATCTACCGCTCATCTGTATTACATTGAGGAGGATACCTCTAAGGAGGTAGTGATTCCTTTAGATTCTATCCCAGTTGTCAGGGAGTATTCAGATGTGTTTCAGGAGATACCAGGCTTACCACCCAGTCGAGAGATAGACTTTGTTATAGATTTGCTACCGGGTACGAGACCTATAGCACGCGCACCGTACCGTATGGCTCCAGCTGAGATGAGGGAGTTACAGGATCAGATAGAGCAGCTCTTAGGTCAGGGATTTATTCGCAGGAGTACCTCACCTTGGGGCGCTCCGGTTTTTTTTGTGAAGAAGAGGGACGATTCACTAAGATTGTGTGTGGACTACCGAGATTTGAATAAGGTCACGATACGGAATAAGTATCCATTGCCGCGAATTGATGACTTATTCGACCAGTTAAGAGGAGCTTCTTTCTTCTCGAAGATTGACTTGAGATCGGGATACCATCAGTTGCGTATCAGGGAGGAGGATGTCTCGAAGACTGCGTTCTTGTCGAGATATGGTTCTTACGAGTTTCGGGTTATGCCTTTCGGTTTGACCAACACTCCAGCTGTGTTTATGGACTTGATGAACAGAGTGTTCAGGGATTTCCTAGACCAGTTTATCATTGTCTTCATTGATGATATTCTGGTTTACTCCCAGACAGAGGAGGAGCACGCCGAGCATTTGAGGCAGGTTTTGCAGACACTCCGTCAGAAGGAGTTGTATGCAAAATATGAGAAGTGCGGGTTTTGGCTGAAGGAAGTCCAGTTTTTGGGACATATCATTTCCGACCGGGGGATATCTGTTGATCCGGGGAAAGTATCAGGGATAAGGGAGTGGGGACAGCCCACGACACCGACTGAGATTCATAGTTTCTTGGGTGTAGCAGGATACTACAGGAGGTTTATTCGGGGTTTCTCAGAGATAGCAGGTCCTTTGACACATCTGACTCGTAAGGGTGTGCCCTACATCTGGAGTGATGCCTGTCAGTTGGCATTCGATGAATTGAAGGATAAATTAACCTCAGCACCTGTGTTAGCATTGCCGAGACCGAGAGTTGAGTATTTGGTTTACACCGATGCGTCTTTGCAAGGACTGGGAGGTGTATTGCAGCAGGAGAGACAGGCCATAGCTTATGCTTCCCATAAGCTTAAGCCTCATGAGAAGAATTACCCCACGCATGATTTAGAGTTGGCGGCAGTGGTATTTGCCCTACGGATTTGGAGGCACTATCTTTTGGGGGAGAAGTTCCAACTGTTCACGGACCACAAGTCCCTACAGTACCTATTCACGCAGATGGAATTGAATATGCGGCAGCGTAGGTTGCTTGAGTTTGTGAAGGACTACCAGTTCGACATCCAGTATCACCCAGGTAAGGCTAACGTGGTAGCAGACGCGTTGAGCCGTAGGCCAGCAGATGAGGTGGCAGAGGTGTGGAAGGCTAAGTGGAAGGAATTGGGACACCAGGATGCAGTGGCCCGATCATTCATGTCTGTAATGACCATTAAACCACAGATTGTCACGAAGCTAGTACGGGCATAGGCCAATGACTCGTTCTGTCAGGAGCAGATAGTTCGGTTACTAGCAGAGGGAGCCGAGTCCTATACCGTTAGCTCAGACGGGGGATTACGCTTCAATGGGAGATTGGTGGTTCCGGAAGGGGAGGAATTGCGGCACGATGTGATGGCAGAGTCGCACGGCTCACGGTTCGCGGTACATCCCAGAGGGGACAAAATGTACCAAGACATGAGACGGCAGTATTGGTGGAGCGGTATGAAGAGAGATATCGCTGAGTTCGTTTCATAATGCGCCACTTGTCAGCTTGTAAAAGTGGATCGTCAGAGACCGATAGGATTGCTACAGCCATTGGAGGTCCCGATGTGGATGTGGGAGAGCATATCCATGGACTTTATTACGGGGTTGCCTATGTCGCAGAGGGGCCACGACTCCGTTTGGGTAATTGTGGACAGGTTGTCCAAGGTCGCTCACTTTTTACCCGTAAGGACTGACTACAGTACGGGACAGTATGCCCAGCTCTTCATTTAAGAGATTGTGAGACTTCACGGTGTGCCCCTAAATATCGTGTCTGACAGAGACAAGATATTTGTTTCGGGGTTTTGGGAGAGTTTCCAGGAGGCCATGGGCACGGAATTGCGGTTGAGTACGGCTTATCATCCGCAGACCGATGGGCAGACAGAGCGCACAAATCAGATGTTGGAGGATATGCTACACATGTGCATTATTGACTTTGGGGGTGGATGGGAGTAGTACCTTCCACTGGTGGAGTTTGCTTACAACAACTCCTATCAGTTTACTATTGGCATGGCCCCGTTTGAGGCATTGTACGGTAGGCCTTGTCGTTCCCCAGCATGTTGGTTAGAGGTGGGGGACAACAAACTTCTTGGGCCGGAAGTGGTTCAGGATACTTCGGCAAGGATTGAGTTGATTCGGAGTCGCATTCGAGTAGCTCAGGAGAGGCAGAAGAGTTATGCTGATGCGAAGAGATTTTTCAGAGAGTTCCAAGTGGGGGACCAGGTTTTGCTCAGGGTATCTCCTATGAAGGGGATTATGAGTTTCGGGGAGAAGGGGAAGTTGGCACCGAGGTATATGGGGCCATTTCCTATTATTGAGCGGATCGGACCGGTTGCATATAGACTTGGACAACCGGAGCATTTGCATCGGATTCATGATGTATTCCATATTTCCTCGCTGAGGAAATACCTTAGAGATAATTTGGCTCATTCTCACATTGCTGTGGAGGACATCGATCTCCAGCCGGATAGCTCCTACGAGGAGGGGCCGATTGCTATTTTGGACCGAAGCGAGAGGAAACTGCGGTCAAAGATAGTTCCGTTAGTGCGTGTTCAGTGGTGACATCACAATGTCAAGGAGTCCACATGGGAGCGCGAGGATGAGATGCGCGAACGTTATCCAGAGCTGTTTTTAGCAGGTACTTTCTAGTTTCGAATTTCGGGATGAAATTCAGTTATTAGGGGGGGAGTATGTAATACCCCGTACTTTTGGCTATATTTATTTTTGGGATTAATTAATTAAATGTGTATTAATTGGAAATTAATCCGGGTTATAAATACTAACGAGATGCGAGTTGGTATTTGATTATGTGCATACATGTTTTGATATATGTATTTTGCATTATAAAAGTTGTCGTGAGATTTATATACGGCATTTTAGAAATTTTGTTGAGACGCGTGGGACCGCCGCGTCACGGTATAATATTTTGATTATAAAAGTGAATTTAAAATCTATAAACCGTATGTTCGTTTTGAGTGCGCCAACGTGTCCGGAAGGGTCGAGATAGTCAAAAAACACTAGCCGGGGTGTAGTTTGGATTCCAGGGTATTTTTAGGCCATACCGGCATCATAAAGGGTATTTTGGTAATTTTACATTTTTAGGAATTAAAAGTGACGAAAATTGGAGATGTAAATCTGATGTGGATTAAACCCACTAAGCCCATTAACCAAACCATATTAACCTAGAAGGCTACGTTGGTTATTAGAAGAGTTTTCTAAGTTCCCAAATCAAAACCCTAGCCACCATAAGCCACCATTAGAGAGGAAGCTTGGAGAGAAGAAATTCTGCAGAAAAGTTCTACCAAACCTACACCAAACTCAGAGACAATCAAGGCAAGTGACTTCATTCCATTTAATTTCAGATAATATCTTTTCCATGTTAAAAATTGAGGAATTTTAATTGTTCTTGAAAGATGAATGAAAACCCATGTAGTTTGGAGTTTAGAACTTGGAAATTTTGAAGAGAATTGCATGTAGAATGATAGGTAGATGATTTCTCTCATAATAATTGTGATTACAAGAGATTAAAACGAATTAAATTCTGGGATTTGATGATGATATAAACCTAGGGTTCATGTTCTTGATAAAATTGGGGAAAAGTATAAAATCTTGTGATTTAATGATGTTTAGGATGCTTTAATGTATTAAGAGATGTTAGTATATGACCTTAGCATGTTATAGTACGATTAGAGGACTTAAAACTCTGTTAGAACGATCTTTGGAGAAGGATTGAGGTGTTAAAAATGCTGAGAAACGTAACTTAGAAAATCTGGGACGAATCTGGCAGCTCGTTAGAAGCCCCTGCCCAGGTCGTTCGAACGAACTCGTTCGAACGAGCTTCTAACGAGTTGACCAGTCGCTGCTAACGAGAAGGGGTTTCGTTCGATATCTCGTTCGAACGAGATATCGTTAGAAGGTACAGTTCGTTCGAACGAACTGGAATCTCGTTCGAACAGCCTCGTTCGAACGAGACTTCTAACGAGTTGGCAGAGGAATCTCGTTCAAACAGTCTCGTTCGAACGAGACTTCTAACGAGTTGACAGTTTGGTCCTTTTTGGACTGTTTTGATTTTTGGAGTCCCGTAAACTTGTTCGAGGATATAGATAACCTTCCTTTGATGATGTAAGGATAGATTTGGGACTTTTGGGTTATTACGAGGAGTAAATTTATATACGAGAGATTTAGTTCAATGAACCATTTGGGTTGAGACGTGAGTGTCTACTACGACGTGAGAATAGATTATGGCGCGTATGATGATGAGCCGGAATAATATAAGTGTAGATATTATAAGTTAGTACGAGGATGCGATATGTACTACGATCAAACTACGGTATTACTAAGACGTGTGTTTACTTAGTATTGGTATATGAATTGTGTGTATGACTTACCTACCATACTTGCTATCACGGGAGGTTTGCGTTCGCTTAGGGCCCTCTAATCCTTGTGTTGCCCGGATTTAGACTGGTTACCTTGATGAACATAGGTCATAGAAAGACTTATTGGGATATTAATAAGTCCGCTGATCGTAGGAGCGTAGGTATGTGCGTGACCTATGTGATGTGACTGTGTTCGCCTCCATTGTTTGTGATGTTGTTATATGTGAACTATTCCTGAGAGACTCGGAATATGTAATCCTTATGTACGTGATGTATCGGGATGGATAGCAGAGTATGTGTGCACCACATCTTAGTTCTCGGGGTGCTTGTATTGTATATTTATGATGTGAATAATATACACTTAATTAATGAGAACCTTCATGTTAATGATGTGAATATAATTACGGTATTGTTTCGAGAAATATAACGAGTTAACTGATAGTTATATATATTGCATATTGAACATCTGAGTTACGTTAAACCCCTACTTTATTACGAGCGTTATTATATTAAGAGAACCGAGTAATAAGGGTAGGACCTATGATAGTCTAGCTAGATATGTTGTCACGTAGCTAGTAGTATGTATCACTCTAGATGGGTACTTACGTTAGGAGTGAACAGTTAGACGAGAGGTGAGAATATCATGTGAGTGCACGTCCTAACATGTACTTTGCATTTAATATTTTAAATGTTTTTAAAGCACTTGCAGGTTTTTAAAATATAACTCCACATTCGGGCTCTGACCCGTTTGCTTTTCAACTCTTTTTCTTGTAAAACCATTTTAGGTGCCCAGCCACAGGGACACCAAGCATAGGATTCTCATTCAGGTGACGAGCTGTAGCTGTTTGTGGAAGCTACATGGATTTGCTTGAAGAAGCTTCTATCTTTTGGATTCCAGAGTCACTATCTATCAGTTGTAGGGCATGTTGCCCATTTCTATTAGAGAGATCTTTTACATTACAGTTTTCAGACTTTGATTATATTGTTTTAGCATTCGGTTATTTATTTCAGTATGAGATTGTAGTGAGGAGTTTTCCTCCAGACTTTATTTACACTATGTGATGGTTATTAGTTTTACTTCAGTATGGTGAATGGTGTATTTATCCTTTATTACACTTGTTGCATGTTAATCGGACTTTAATTAAAATTTGGCACTTACTTTTTAGGTACTAGGTGGTTAGTAAAATTAAAATGTTTTCGACAGTGATGTTATTAACTGGACCGACTTGGCATTTTGAATTAATTTAATAAAGGAGTAGCTGCCCGGTATTTAATTAGTCGGGGTGTCACAGATGTTTACTACTGAGGAATTAATGAGTGAAATTTTGATCACACATTTCATCAATAGCAGATCTTTTATTATCAAATTTCTGTGGCAATGATCTCACAGTTTTAGATACAATTTCATGTCTTTCATAAGTTTTACCATTAGCATGCAGTTTGGTCACAATGTCAGTTAATTTCATATAGAAGTCATCAAAGGTTTCACAGTCAGACATAATTAGGGAATTATATTGCTGAACAAGCATTTGAGTTTTAGTATCCTTGACTCTAGTGTCACCTTCATGTGCAGTGATCATTGTATCCCAAGCTTCCTTAGAAGTGGCACAAGATGGGATCCTTTTGAACTCATATTCATTTATGGACATAATGATGGAATTCTTGCATTTGTTATTATTTCGAGAAGTTTTCTTCTCTTATTGTGTAAACTCACTTAATGCTTTCTTAAACCTCTCATTACTTCCTTCGGTGGATGGTTTTGTAGGATAAGTGTAACCATTTTCAATAATATCCCCGACATCATCTCCCAAGGTTCCTTGTATGAAAGAAACCATTCTTACCTTCAAGTAAGCAAAGTTGTTTCCATCAAAGAGTGGGGTTCTGGTCAAGTTACCAAATCTTTCATTTTTCTCGTCCATTGTTTTGATTTTAAGAAAATAATTTTAGAAACACAAGATCTTTTAAAAAGATTTCCAAAGCTCTGATACCAATTGAAATCTGTTACTAAATACGTTGAAGACAAGATTAAACTATTTAAGTAACTCCGAACTATTTTTTAAAGAAACTCTTTTCTAGAAATTAAATCAGTTTAATCACAATAGGTGTTTAAAACTTTGTACGAGATCAATTCAAGATTTGTTAACTAGTTTTAAAAAAAACTAAAATAGTTTTAAATCGGCACACCAATAAGAAAGGGATAAGGATAAGTAGAAATATTAATGACAAGATATTTTTAACGTGGTAAAACCTCAACCAACTAAGGAAACATCCACGACTCCCTCTACGGAGTAAAAATAAAAATCCACTAAAACAAATATAATAGTTACAAACTATATAACACACATTCACACAAATCAGACCTATTCAAGTTTAGGAATGTACCCAGTGGTGTCCTTATAACTTTTCTGCAGTTCTGATTGTTGATGTTGCTCTCCCAGTTTGTTAACTTCACTTTGTTCCAGTATTTACGTTGACTCTTGTTTAAAGATCTTATTACCGACAGTTTCAGTGTTGTTGCAAGTGTTTATGATGGTGATCTAACACATGCATGCACACACTCGTGCTTATGTTTTCAAACAGTCCTAACAAATTACAAATCAGATCTATATGCTGTGATTTTCAGTTTTTCTCTCTTCTTAGGAAAATTTGAACCTTATTTGACCTTTAAGATTAACCTAGAATCCACGCCTATCTTGCACAGAAGACATATCAAGATCTTAATAAATTTGAGGGTTTTGAAAAGATTTTTGAAATTGAAAACCGCCAAGTGTGATTCTAACTAGGTCTAAGGTCTTGTTTCAAAAGAACTAGAAAAATAAAACGTTATTATTGATTTTGAGTATGAAAACATTCACAGAAAAAGAATAAAAAATATATTTCTCAAGATGAGAAACAATACATGCAGAATTAGGTGTGATGTAACATAAAATGCTCAGCTCTAAAATTACTATAAAATAGAAACGCAGATCTAGCTTAATGCTTAAGTTATAAACAAGATCTTAAAATGAAGAGGTTACAGCACGAAACCACTAACAAACCACTCTCGAAACTCTCAAACACTCAAGGTTGTGTTTGGTATAAAACTGGTTTTGATAAAAAAGGGATTAAGGTTTGAAAAAGGTTTGGACGAATTAGGGTTAGGGTTTCTAACTCTGTTTTCTCTCTTCTCTCTTCTCTCTCTAAATGACGAAGTGGACAATGTCTTCAAATGGCTGAGAGGAACCCTCTTTATATGGGGGGCTGAGAAGGATCCTGAAGGTAGAGGCAAATCGAGGGCTGAGATTAAGTCAGACTATCTTGACTTTCATCTAACGGTTAAAGGTAAGTGGTCAGTTATAAGGCTTGTTATTGGTTGATAAGGGTTCACGAGGATTGGGACAAGAACGCATGCAAATAATTGATTAACACAATCCAAGGGCTGATAAAACAAGTTTATTTACTCTCTTAAAGAAATACAACATCATCCACTATGGAAGCAATAAGTGTAAGGCAAACACCGGATAACACACGCGTGTATAAACTTAAATACATAGGCACCCTGAATTCTCTAGCGCTTTCGGTTCCTACCCAAGGTAACATTCTAGGGAAAAAACCAATAACAAGAATTTATATAATGACCCCAAAACTTTTAATTCCATTTTTAAATAAGAAAAAAAATGTTTAAAAATCATTCCAAAATTCCCAAAAAATTATAAAAAATTGTTTTATGGGAAATTTACACACACAACACACATATAAACAATTTAAACAATGTGTGGATAATGTATGCAGTTCTAAAGTGTGTGTGAGTGATAGTGAATATACCTTGATCAATCAAACAAGAGGAATGAACTGAATTGAAGTGTCTTAGGCTATTTGGTATCTAGGATGGGGAATCAATTTTGTCTCTATTTCTAAACAAAATGGGCACTTATACAATGTAGACTCAAGTGAGTCAAGAGTATAAAGTGCTTCAGGATCATATATACAGAGGTCATCTGAGAGATGAACCAAATGATATATTGGAGACTTCATAAGAAACCCATTGATTTTGTTCTTAGTACATGGGTATGGCTTCTACATAATGGACTTGACTTTGGTTGGGTATACTTTGATAACTTTTTCCCTAATGAGGAATCCTAGTATCTTTCCTTTAGTGACTTTGAACAAAAAAATTTGGAGGTCTTAGGTACATTATCAGCCTTTTGACTAACGTCCCTCCTATCGGAGTGTGACCTTCTCATGTATTGGAGTTGATGATCATGTAATCCACTTATACTGAACCTTTCTATGTCCATCCCTCCCCCAGGTGGTGTTTGGATGGATTTTCCCATCTCCTTCTCCATTTCGAGGATTGGTGCTCACATATGGTGAATAAAGAGCGATATGTCTCCTTCCCTTACTAGGAATACTTCGTCCATTGTCTATTTTAAGTGATATAAAGAGATAGACTTGCCAACCTATTTTGCACAAAATATGCTAAAGGACATGTTTGCACCTCGAGAGTACATCATCAAAGGCAAACTAATGCTTGCTAAACCAAATAGATCACATGTTCAGAGGCTAAGTTACAGAATGGGAAGGTTGTAGGAACCCATTCCACCCTTTCGGCCTCTCATGGGATTATGTTACTATTTTCCTTAATTTCTCCATGAAGTTTGTGTATGTGTATATATAAGTAAAAATCTCAATCGCTTGACTCAACATTGTAACACCCCGCCTAATTAAATACCGGGTGGCCAGTCCCATACCAAATTAAAACAGAATATACAGTTGGCTCATTCTTAGCATCACTGTCGAAAACATTTACAACTCACCCAATACTCAAATAAGCTGGTGTTAAAAAAACTTTCCAAATTTAAATTTAACCAAAATCCATTTCCATTTTTAAAAGTAACACAACACATTTTCCTACAAATCTGATAACACAATAAATAACATAAAAGAATTTAGATGCAACTGGAATAAACATTCCCAAATAATATAAATCCTTACAATAATTCCAACAATGTTAAATGAAATAAAAAGTCCTGAATACAATAGAATTTGACCTCAATAGAAAAGATAACTGAATCCTTTGGGCGACATGCCCTAACTAAGAATACTGTGAATCAAAAGATGATAAGCGTCTAAGCAAAACTTCCATAGCTCCATAGCTTGTCATAATCAACTATGGTGGGCATCCCTGTAGCTGGACACCTGATATAGAGATACAATAGAAGAGAAAATATGCAAGGAAACGGGTCAGAGCCCGAATGTGTAGAGTATTTTTAAAACAGCAAGTATTTAACAAGTGTAATAAAGCATTTATTACCTACATGTTACATCCAACTCTCACTTGCAATTCTCACCTCTCAACTAGAGTGCACACTTAACGTCTCCTATTAACCTCCTAGTTAATGGTTCCTCTTTTCTAGTCTCCACATTATAATTCCATTTCCCATATCATAATCCCCGTATGTCCCATACCATACGTCACATTATTAATCATTTTCATTTCTCCTTTATGATTAGTTTCTCATTAACATGAATCATTATTCATTAATCTGAATCATTTCTCATTAATATGAATCGTTACTCATTAATATGAATCGTTTCTCATTATCATGAGTTAAGCTTTTCAATTCTATAAACATAAACATTTATTAACTAAATTCCATTAACTATCTCTATTTACCGTTATCTACAATTATCACCGTAGATAGATTTAACCACAATATATCTATACAATCATTTAATCCATTATATATATATATATTCATATATAATACAACACCCCGAGTCATAGCTGCGGTGTAATGCATTACTCTGCTATCATGTCCCATCATCGCAGGTCGCCGAATAGGGGACTAAAGGTTCGGTAAGATTCCACGAACCATAAACAACAACAAATAAATTTGGAGGCGAACATAGTTCTCGTATCCATGGGTCACGCACATACCTACACACCCACAGTCAGCGGACTTATCAACTCCCCGATAAGTCTTTCATAGACCTATGTTCTCGAGCGACAAATCAAAGATCCCATGGATTAATCAGGATATGACTGCCCTCACGCGTAAACCTCCCACCGATAGCAAGTAAGCTAGGTATGTCATACACATAATCATCAATCAATCAAAGAGGTATTATCATACCTATAATATAATACGAATAAGGTAATTGTCACTACCCTAAGATATTTCCCATACGTAGCATTATATTTCTTTTAAATTCCACGTAATAATATATCATATCTACTTCATAATATAATTATCCTCGCATCCTATAACATTTCTCCACTCCCGACTTCGTCATGGTTCATGCGCGGAGCGTCTCGCAAAGCGAAATCCAAACAAGGAACCCCTCCATTACACTACTACTTAACTTTGTCGATCGAGGAGGTCCGACAACTTCAACTATGCGATCGGGATAACCTCATATCTTCTTTCAACCAAATGTTCCAAACTCCCATTTCTATCTAGGAGCCATACCACTACGCTCTTGTAATTTAATTGTTCTCGTATCCTAACATCACTCCACTCCCGACTTCATTAAGGTTCATGCGCGGAGCGTCTCGCAAAGCGAAATCCAAACAAGGAATCCCTCCATTACACTACTACTTAACTTTGTCGATCAAGGAGGTCCGACAACTTCAACTATGTGATCGGGATAACCTCATATCTTCTTTCAACCAAATGTTCCAAACTCCCATTTCTATTTAGGAGCCATACCACTACGCTCTTGTAATTTAATTAATCTCGTATCCTAACATCACTCCACTCCCGACTTCGTTAAGGTTCATGCGCGGAGCGTCTCGCAAAGCGAAATCCAAACAAGGAACCCCTCCATTACACTACTACTTAACTTTGTCGAGCGAGGAGGTTCGTCAACTTTAAATACGTGATTGGGATAACCTCATACCCTAAGGCTACCCTCTCTCTTAATGCACAAGATTCAAATAGGATTTTCCTCAACATAAATTCAGTAAGAAGTCACTAATATCCTACTGGTCCATAACATTATTTCTCCCGAACTACTACGAGTTTAGTTCTCCTTTTTAATTACGGTTAAAATCGATAGTTTCAAATCTCATATAAACACATATTCTTACACTTAGGATTAAACCCTCTTGTAAACCTAAGGATACCCAGGTGTTATATTCAATCACCCCTACTGGTCCTATCTTTAATCCTAATACATCTCTATTTATAATTTAACAAATGAATCTAGCAACCGAAATTCCATTCGATATAATTTTCATCCTTTTAATCACTTGAGTCCAAATCAAATTAATCCAAATCTTATTTAGGGTTTACTGATATTTTCTAAGTCCCATAATATCCAAATAATAATCACCAAAGATCCACAAAAGGTTTGGGATAAGAATCAACATTAAAAAAAAAAAAAAACTTTACTTAAACTGGGGAGGTCGATCGATCAAAGGTAGGGGTCGATCGATCGATCCCTCAGGTCCAGGTCTAATTTCCTGCATTTTCTGCAACTACGGGTTTCACCATTTTTACACATTCAAACCATCATATTAACCTCCAAAATGAGTTATGATTATTTCTACATGATATCCCAACATAAATGAACGATTTCCAATACTCTAAACATCCTAGAATCATCAAGGAATTGAATTAATAAGCATGTTCGTTTCCTCATTTTCAGAAAATCACCAACATAACAACCTCCAGAACACATCAATGGTTTTTCATATTTTCTTCAACATAGTCATGATTATTTCGTGGATTATTATCATCCTAACTCATGAGTTAAATTCCTATATCATTTCAGTTTTTTCAGAAATCCATTTAATGATCCATTATTTCTTCCAAACATGAATAATCTTCTCTTTTCATTCTATTCTAATATGTACAATATACAAACTTAAATTGCCATTATGAAACACTTGCCTTTAGTGTAGGTCTGATCCTTTGGTGTAGTTTATCTCAGTTGGTTGTCCCTTCTTCGGTCAAACTCCGGTGGTGGTGAACCTTGGTTCTTGTTCTTCACCTTCCCAAGTGACTTTTCCCTTCCCAAGCACTCTTACTCTCACTCTAAGAAGATGGCTGCTCTTATTTGTGAAGAGGAGATGAATAACTCCCATTCACTTAATCTACCAATACTTATAATAGTTCCAAATCCGAAATCACTATTCATCCCCCCTAGAAAAATGACCAAAATGCCCTTTCGGGTTGTCTATTCATTCCCAAATGACCCGAGACTCAAAATTAACATCCAAATAGACTTTTCTGACTATTTCGAACCTTCCGGACGCAACTACACAGTCGAAATGACTATAAGGTGGATAGAAAATAAATTTCCTTTATAATTTAATAAACTAGTCCCGACACGTCCCATACCGCGTCTGACTAAAAATATAAATTACCGAATTTATATCATACGGTCATCTCAATGACATCACATTCATATATTACCTAAATATCTTTAAGTAATATTCAGAATCATCCATATTCATATCCACAGTCCGGATAAAACCCAAATGAATTAATTAATAATAAAATCCAATTAATCCATTAATTTAAAATATAACCCATTTTAAAAGTCATTTAAAATACGGGGTATTACAAACATCATGGGAAAAGACGGAGTGAGGTCATCAATAGGAATCCTCCCAAAATAATAATTAAAAATATGATATATGCGCTTATCGAGATATTATTCGTTATAATGAAGCGATAAGATGTATATGATAAGATGTAATCATGAATCACAAGTATGATATAAATAAATAATATATGAAAGAAAGAGTAAAATGGAAAAATAGGACTCAAATCTTGGGTTTTAGCCAAAGACACCTATGTAGCCTATAAAGGAATCAAAGTCCATATAGTGCGCATGCGACACGAGGGTGGAGTTTAACACATAAATTCGAATAGGGATTTTATTGTATATATATATATATATATATATATGTATATATATATATATGTATGTATGTATGTATGTAAGAAAAGATGCTTCTAGTTTTAAGAAAATGTGGGGAGAAACCCCGTTGGAATTTACAAGCATGACCCTCTTTTCTTTTTTCATAAAAAATATATTATGTCCAATACTACTAATAAAGGATTGAAGAATAATGTGTGTATGATCTGACGTAAAAAAGATAAATTAAGAACATATATAACTAATGTAAAAAAAAAGAAATTTAAAAAGAGAGAAGAATGTTGGGACCTTCTTTGGAGACTTGGAGACTGATCTTAATTGATGATCAGCTTCCTTGCAAGTACGTGATGAATGTAGGGGGATTTTGCTAAATTGAGTGTGAAAGTGATGGAAATGAAAGATTGAGAAAGATTTCAAACAAGTAAACCCCACTAAATTGCATGTGAAAGTGATGGACATGAAAGATGGAGAAAGATTTCATATATGGTAACCATGCTGACTTAAGAATAATGTGGCTGAAACCATAAAAGTTGATGTTTTTTGAGTTTCCATTTGAGGTGAGATTGTGCTTTCCTTAAATAGGATCAAGTAACTATTGATCTTCATTCTCCTAGCCCTGCCTATAGGCAGGTAACCCTAGGCATACTACCGATAGGCAGGGAAATGGACCTGCCACTTCACAGTCTTGTGCAGATTTTCCTGGAAAAATGGTTGTAAAATGCAATTCATAAGTCCAAATCGTGCACATGGTATACCATTGGAAAGGTTATTGAGAGACTTTGAGAATACTTTTGGCCTTTCTTAGGTTAGGGAGTTAACTTTGGGTCAAATGGGTCTCAAAAGCGTCTGTCGATCCTTTGGACATGAGATCGTCGGACGATGATTCATCGTTTGTCCAAATCATATGTCAGAATCACACACGAGTTGTACCATTTGAAATTTTATGTGAGGCACTTCATTGTTCCAAATATATCCCCTTGGTTCGGAGAGTTAATTTTGTTCAAACGGGGGCCGAAAGGGCCCAGTGATCTTTTGGAGTAAAACTAGTCATTCGTCATTATGGTAAGGTTGATTCGTGCATGAGGCAGACCACTGTAAAGGGTATTTAATGCCATTCAAAGATTCATTCAGTCTCATTTGATCCTAAGAGTTGACTTTGGTCAAACGAAGCTCTGGAGTGCCCTGTGTCTTTCGAATAAGTTTTCGATGGAAAATGGATCGTTCATGGAAATGGTTATCCGTCTCGTGTATGGTGTAGATCATGGGAAAGAGGTTTCATTTTTCATCAAAGATCCATTGATTTTTCACTCTGATGATGAGTTTGATAAGAGTCAAACGGGGAACGGGATCACTCGATGGTCTTTAGATCGGTACTTGGAGTGACCTAAGATTTATGATGAATGTGGAGGTGTTTGGGACCTAAGGATAGACTTCAGGGGGTCCTAGAATGTATTGTATTTAGAGCCCCTCGATGGCTGATCTCAGAATAAAGGGAGGAGGTCAATTCTACGAACCAAAGGGAAGATAACTGTTTCAGAGGGTTGAGGTCGATTCTAAGGACCTTAGGTAAGTTTAGGTATGATTGATTCTGCAGGTCGAGGTCAATTCTGGGGACCCAAAGTATGGGACACCAATTCTACAAGTCGAGACTAATTTTGTGGGCCTTAAGTTAGGAGTTACCAATTGTTTGGGGTGAGGTCAATTATGAGGACGTATACTAGGGGATACCAGTTCGGTGGGTCGAGGCTAATTCTGTGAACCTAAAGTACGGGAAACTAATTCTATGGGTCGAGGATAATTCAAAGGACCTTAAGGAGGGGAGACCAATTCTACGGTTTAAGACCAATTCTGCAGACCTAAAGTTCTGCTCTCTGGGGAGTACTTAATTTCCCTTTTTTGAGACTCTATTGGGGTAGAGACATGTGAATGAGGATTGTGTCCTTTTGAAAGGCTATAGCTTTTATGGGGGAGCTATAATTCTTATCGTTGATGAATTTAGGAGAAAGTTTAGTGCGGAAATTCCTCTAGGAAAATAGTTGATGACTTGAGGTTTTGGGATTCCACTTGGGAATGTGTTTCTTTGAGACGCTGTCGGGGAGAGATGACTAGCTTATATCTTCACTGGGTAAGTTGTATTTGGAAATTCCTCTAAGGAAATAATTAGTGATTGTAATGGACTCTGGGAATGCAGACGTGTTGTTTTAAGGTTTAAATTGGGGATAAGAATGTAGTTTTAATCCAGGGGGATTTTTAAGACTTTGAAAAATGGTTTTCATGGTGAATAAATGTTCCAACATTCATTTGGCAATTCAATTAATTTTTTGGAGAATTTTGGGAATTTTCTGTATGGAATTTTTGGGGGTTACTGACCAGCATGTTGCAAGGGTTTTCGTTTGGCAATGGTACAAAATTTTGGGCTACCTTAGGTTAGGGAAGAGGGATTACCGATCGATGGCTGCTAGGGGATTACCGATCGACATGCCCCTTGGTCTTATATAAAAAGTGGCAGGTTCTCCTCAATTTTCACAGCCTCTAGCATCCAGATCTTATGCCCTTTCTTGCTGAAATCCCTTTCCAAGATTTCTTCTTTCTTCGAGTCTTAGAAATGGAAAAATTTTCATGTAGCACGACCCAAGTGGTTTGGTTCGGTGTCGAGGATTGGTCCAACCTAGAATGGCGGGCTAGGGTGCCCTTAGCATTGGGCAACGAAAATGACTTCGAGTTGTTCGAGCCAGTTGATTATCATCACTGTCTGCTACATGAGGCTTCACATTACCGGTGATTTAGGGTGAGGAACCCTAGTGGCTACGTAAGTATTAATGACCTTTGACATTATTTTTCTTGTTTTCCTTTTCTATTATTTTGCTTTTCTGCAGTTGAGAAAAAGGTTTTTTTACTGATTTTTGGTAGACTGGCATAGCTTCGATGAGTTTTTCGTCCCGAGGACGACATGGTTTAAGTATGTGTGGGAGTATCTTTCAGCGATGGTACCTAAGGTAGTTTCCTCTGCGGATTTTGGTCGCCTAGCATCTTATTTGGATGAGACACCATGCTCTACGGCTATTTTATACGTGTTGGGGTAGATGTGGTGGGACACTAACCACCCCATTCACTTAGGATATGACGAGATGACGGTTACTCCCATTGGTGTCTAATTATTTGGACTTGACTGCTAGGGCATGCACATTTAGGTGGACCAATCTTTGAGGGTGACACCTGAGCGATTGGGGATACATTGGGAGATGTGGAGAGGATAGCCTTTAGTGATTTGATCTAAAATTTCAACTCTGTGGTAGATACTTTTAAGTCGAAGGATTAATGAGACAAATGGGATGCAGGTATGGATGATGACATGTTTATTCATTCTTCTTTTGTTGGGGGTTTCTTGGTGACGTCAAGCGGCGACATTTTCCATTTATGGTTTTTACCATTTTTGAGGGTATTTTCAAATATCCCACTCTATGGTTATAGGATCCTGACCTTGGCGAACCTTTATTTTTCTTTGTACGCTTTTAGCCGGCATTTCCAACAGATCTTTACGGGAGCCACGTATCTTCGGGAGGTAATTCTCACATTTCTCTTTATGTATTTTCTTGCGTTTCCTTTCGTTTTCTTCTTGTACTGATTTATATTCTTTCTATAGATGTGGTTTTATGAGTAGATTGGTCTCAATGTCCGTTTGATAGGTTTGCAAGATGAGGAGGCGGAGGACTTCTGCTAGATATACTGGTGGCAGAAGTCCAATCGGTGGTCAAAGAGGTATTTTTCTCTCTCGGTGGTCCGTTAGGCCTTGAACACCTTTACGAGCAACTCGATTATTCCTTTTTTCCTTTTGATTACCTTTTTTGACATTTTCTCTATTTGAAAAAAATATTAATCTTTATTTGGAATTACATGTAACTTTCTATCCCTTGGGGATGACTTTCCAGTGCACGGGGGTGGCTGCTCAGACGTGCCGACTGCTAGCACATGAGATTGGCTACTCTTGGTATTTAAGGGACAGTGATTCGATAGGTTTTTAGGGATGATGTGGTGTTCCCACTAGTGGTTCCCCCTATGAACATGAAGTAGGTGCGGGAGATTTTACACGAGGCTAAGGCAGCGGCTATGGTGGGAGAGCCTTATACGTCATATACGAATGTGGTAGGGACCTATTTATATCTTGAATTTGTGATGATATGACTGATTCCTTCTTGTATCTACAATGTGGTGAACATGCCTCTGCCTCAGACATCTTCGGATAGGGGTACAAGTAGGTCGGTGGGGTCCACCCATAGCATAGGTGGTGCATCGTCGGTTCCAGCAGCAGAGGTTCCATTAATTCATCTTGTTCCTTCTTCCTATAATTCTTGATTAGTTGGAGGGGGATCTCTACGTATGCTTCACCGCCCCAATGCGATGGATTTGTTCTTGTTTGGCTTTTCCTTTCCTTTAGACTGAATTATCTTCCTTTTGTTTTTGTTGCTTCATCTGCACCATGTTCGAGTGTTAACAACTTCGCTTTGGGACATTCGGGACTAGGTTTCCTCAGCGATTGCCTACATTCGGTACTCGATTTCAGTTCCTTCTTTTTCGGTTCCCTCTACTTCTTCGGAGTACAGATCGGGATCGGGGTGCGGGAGATCCACAACTCACCGTCAGGGGAAGTACGCTCATCATTGGGATGGGGAGTCTTAGAGAGAGTGATTGAGAGATTGGGAGTTTCGAGCTGAGTCCCGCTATTTTTTCTTTTTCTATTTTTTCTTTTTTTCTTGAAAAAATGTGATTATGCAAATGGCGATATAAAATGAATGAGTTTTTTATTTATTTATCTTTGCTTAATGACTTAACCTACATGGAATTTTTATGTTATTGCTAAGGCCGAATAAATGATAGGACATTTTAAATAACTTAAGAGAAAATTGATTTTGAGAAAGGATGGGTAAATAAGGATAATATGTGAAGAAACAACCCGATTTTTTTTTAAATATTTTTTTTTAAAATTTTGATTTTGACAAAAAAGGAAAGATATAATTTTCTAAACTGAAGGGGGTGCCGATCGACATACCCCTTGTCCTGTCTATAGGCAAGTGAGTCCAGTCAAATCACCCTAAGACTTTGATTGCACCTTCTACAGCTTCAAAGTATTTGGTGGGGCGGATATTTATCATAGATTTTTCATATTTCTTGTTGTTTAGCCAAGATTTTCATGTATAAAAGGGGGTAAGGTGATTATGTTTTAACCCATTCAAATTTTCTCCTTTTTTTGCCTATTTCTTCTCTTCTGTCTTATTATTTCCCTAATGGGTCTTACCGTGAGCATATATTTCGCTTTGTATGTTGAGAAACTAGAAGTTATGTGTCTATACAATGTAGATTATAATGCTTTTAACTTGTGTGGGGGTCTCTTTGTGGAACAATCAGCCCATCGACTAGAACATACTGGCAGATGAAACGCCATTTTGGTATCCCAAGGATCATGTTTTTTGCTTTGGCTTGGATGAGATCTTTCTGACCTGTGAGGAGTTTTTAGCTTTGTTGGGGGTTAATCCCAGCATGGTAGAGGTCATGCCTGAATTCTCTCAGACTCCTCGGGAGTGGTTAGCAGGACATCTCCACATCTCTCTTTTGGAGACATGGCTATTGGTCACTGGGGGGACGATTTCTCTCCTAGTTGTTATGTTTTATGTGTATTAGGGTATTTCATTAGAAAAAAGGTCAGAATAAGGAAATGAGGCGAGCCAAATTTGGATTTATAATATCTATCCTAGACTTTCCATATTGTACGACTTAGTTTATCTTATTAACTGCAAATATAATGATAGAGTCAATTGATAGATCTCATAAGGATAAACCACAGATTTTCCTAAAAAATCTCTCTACTAAAGTTGTAAGGGATTTTTCGGAGACCTCTTAAAACCTTAATCATCAATCCAAGCCAAGCTAAGAGAAGAGAAGATGTGAGTCTGTAGGATTTAAATGATACGAGCCATGGCAAAATTATTTCCCTAGGCTTAACTTTAAAGCTATTGGTGGTAATCGGTGTTCTAATGGAGGATGCTCAACTGGCTACCATTACAACATGGTTGTCAGATCATTGTAATCCTATGGCGGTGATACTGACAGAGACCCTGAAGGGTCTAGATGCTTGGAAGGAAGTTCGTTCTAATTTTTTGAGAGGAAGGCTAGTTATGTTGTTCATGTAACTGGCTGAGAGATTTCATTTGGCAGTTCCTTCTTAATATCGCTTGGCAGTTGTGCTAAATTTCTTCACTTGTTATTTCATCAACTTTTCCCCATCCATGGAGAACTAGGTAAACTAGTTTGTGAATAATGTAACTCGATGCCTGTAATGGTCAGATCCATGATAGAGGAAATTATAATCCATTCTGGAACTAAAGGAACATCGATACGTTCAGTTAGTTAGCCTTCGAATGTGGGTTACGAGTTTGAAATAAGGAGTGAAACAACCATGTAATATTAGAAATTTTAATTCTATATAAGTATGATTATGTGGATATTTCTTTCACCTTCCAGTAGCTTTCTACTAGTACACAAACACCCATAAATGTAATGATTGGACTGCCGTAACATAATTGTGGCGTCCCCAAGGTCTGGTGGTGTCAGCAAAGTGGTGGAAGGTTGGACAAAGTATTTCCATATGGTGTAAGGTGATTGTTGGTAGCATTAAATGTTGATAGAATAATTTAATAAAAGTTGAGCTCGATAGTGGTGGTAGGAAAAACACTATTGTACTTTTCACATACCTGCTAGACTATTTTTAGGATACTTATCGGAGCTCTAGGTGGACTAGAATGGTTGTGGGATTTCTCTAAGTTGATCTTGAGGTAATACACACTAAACCACCCTAGGTTTGAGGCTATGACGACCATAGAAGTTCATCTCCCTTCAATTTGAGGTTTTCTTTTAGCACAAGCCATAACGAAAACTTGATGTTATGGTCTCTGATCCGAGTTGAGCAGATGTTTTGGAATGATTGACCTTTCTCGTAGGAAGAAAGAATGACCAAAGTCTGCTCTAGTAACATAGTCCTCCCTTTAGAGAAGAGAAGGTTTTAAAGGGAATTAGTGACATGTATAAGGAATAGGGTCAATCGCATGATCTCTGCCTACCTAGGAGATAGTTGAGGAGTTTGAGGATATCCTAAATACCAAGTGTGAAATAAGGTATCATCATTAGCCCCTTATTGCTTCATGCAAATGTTTTAAGGGGCAAGACTTATCTTTTATGCAAGTTAGGGTATGATTGGAGCTAGCCACTGACATTTCATATTAATTAGATTGCATTAGGAAGGAACTCGCACGTGGCTCTTGACAAGTGATAAGGACTTAGAGTATTAATATGACCTAATTCATATTATCTTTAAGATAAAAGGGGATGGAACTCTAGGATGTGGGGGATAAAAAAGAGCACCTTGTGCTAAGTTGATTTATTCACCTCTAACTTCTACACTTTCTCTTCTATTTTAGAATTTCATTGAGTACGCAAACCATTTCTCCTAAACAATGTCCACTAAAAAAATCTTTCCCTATAAATTTTTGGACCCCACACCCATATTTGATGTTGGGTCCCACACTTCCTTACCTCCTACGGTGAAGTCAAAGTTTAATCCATACGTTGACCCTCCTAATGGGTCAGTTATCGCTGGTGCGAAAGTGATGATCTATGAGGGGGTTTTCAAAATAGGCTTTGGTGGTGGAATTCACTTTCACTCACTACTTATTGATAAAGATATAGAAGAGATCATTAAGACCTATGAGATTATGGAAAATGTCATTCTAAGGCCCATAAGTAATAATGAGAGGGACTTCTCAATGGTGACTAATATTATATGCTTCAACGAGTCTTTACTTCATTATGGGGCTAGATCCCCCCTGCCCATGCATGTGGTTGGGATCTTGAAAGCTATCGGTATATCCCCTTCTCAACTGGTATCCAACTAAAGGAGACATTTTATTAACACAGTATTGGCCTTTATGGAGTCAAACAAGGGCTTGTGTGATGTTTCCCTTACCCATGTCATCAATATGTATAGGGTTTAGGAGAAGAATAAGAAAATTGACAAGGTTCTGAAGTATCTACATCCCAATCCCAATGTGTTGACCTTTGGTAAGGGCACCCAGATGCTACTGAGCCCATTGGGTGCCCAACTCTTTGGTGTACCCCTCTGTCAGTAGATATGTGTTTGGTAGTTTGTATAAATAATTTGGGAATATTTGGTTAGTATTATTTTAGGGGTAGTTTGGTTGGCGGGAGGTATAGTTGTTTGACTCCCTACACTGATAACTCATGTAATTGAGCTGAATTCTCCCATTTATGGAGTAAAAAAGTATTTTAATTATATTATTTTTCCTCTTGATAAGATTTACATTTGAATTATCTATAACAATATCTATGACATACATAATCCTTTTGTTCAGGTAAATAATAAGACGAACTATCATTCTCGAATGTGAGAAAAGAATACCGTTTTTTAAAACACACGGGGGTCGTACCCACATAAATCATATGAGATGCCTACATATCTCTAGCCATTTTGAAAATTTTCCGAGTTTCATTTTAAAAGTAAAAGGTTTTTTTAGAGGATCAGTCCCCATGTAGTTTCGAGTAGAGGGAAATGAAGATTTTTTTAGAATTGAAGGGAGATGAGAGGAGTCATAGTGCCCTGAGATTTAGAATTAAGGCTACAATTTCTTGAGACAGTTTAGGTTGACTGGACATTCCATAACCTCTTTGTCAAGGTCAGTGAGCATAACAGTACCACTAGTCAGGATCTTCTTCATGATGTTGGGGATACTATATTTTGGCTTAAATTTCTTACGGTCCCATAGGGGTTCTACAATTTCTTTGAGGGGAAAGTCCCCTTCTTAGACACCATGGTCCTTGACTCTTCAGTTGAACAATCGAACTATTCAAAAATGGTACCCCTGTATATGGTATATATCTTTTAGCCTCGTTTCATCTGAAAGAGACAACTCGTTGAAATGGTTCTGGTGCCAGTCTTCCTCGCTTACCTTTCTCTCAAGCATAATGCATAATTAATATAGTTATATATTAGTTGTTAGGAATGCTTACATGCCATATAAGAGAGAGAGTAAGGGGTAGCTCCATTAAATGACTAAACTGAAGTGCGGTAGCCCAAGAGTTCATAAGGGATTCAATCGACCCAATCTCATCGACTTTCGATCATCTTGCCAATGATTAAGTTGAGGTACTTATTGGATGGTTCAATTGCACCCTTGGTTTGCTGATGATGTCCTTTTCGATGTACTTGGCTACCTTTTTGGCATTCATAACTGCATATGACATTGTCTTTGACACATTTGGTGAAGTAATTAATGGTAATTATAATGAATCATTCCCATTGGCAGCGTTAGGTGTGACTTTGCCAATGATATCGATGCCCCATTTAGAGTATGGAAAGGGAGAAGTCATGTTATATAATTCTCAAGGAGGTAAGTGATGGAGGTTGGCAAATTATTGGCATGAAGGTCATCTCTAGACATTGGTGGTTCAATCCTGGACTATGGTGGTCTAATAGTAACCATGTTGGACAGTCTTTGTAGGGAGAATATGGCCATTCATGTGAGGTCCTGATTCCCCACTATGAATTTTTTACGTCAATTCCTTAATCTCATCCCCTACGATGCAGTGCAAATGGGTTCCATCGAAGTTTCTCTTCAATAGTGCGTTATCACAGATAATGTATTAGGGAGCTAGTTTATGAACGGTCGCACGGTCCTTCTTGTTGGCATCTTATGGGTACAAATTATGCTTAAAGATATGCAAAATATCGTAATATCAATACTCGACTATATCAGAGTCCTCTTCTGTGACAAGATCGATATGGTAGTAATGGGATGGTTTAGCTTGTTTTTGGATTGTGAAGGGAGCCATCCTTATTCCCTCGATCATGTCGACCATGGAGGCATTTATAGAAAGAGCTTGGGGCAAGTAGGGGAATAATTTATCTAAAAAATAGGAGGCCAGCTCTTCTAGGTGGGCGTGGAAGGGTAAGAGTTTTTCATCCTTGACTTTGCATTTCCAAAGATTTGGCTGATAATAAGGGCAGAGTAAATGCAGACATCAAGGCACTAAATACCTTTCTTGAGAGCGACTTTGATCCCTAGATGCACGCTCCGTATTCATTCATATTCTTAGTGCAGGGAAAAATCTAGCTTGATGGTAATGGGAGTGTGAGAATCATCTACGATGATCAGGAGTATCCCAATGTCATATCATTTCTTGTTGGCAGCAGTGTTAATGAACATTTTCCACCGAAGGTCTTCCTAAGAGGTGGAAAGGATATCTTCATCCCGGAACTTGAAGATCCAAAGTTAGGCTTCTTCCATAGGGTAGACAACAAGGTAGTAAGAGATGGCACTTCTTTTCATGTCTTCCTATACAACATACACAATAACAAACTCGGCTAGCAGCGTCAACCATCTGGCCATTCGTCTAGAAATGGTAGGTTTATCGAGCAAGTATTTGATAAGATCCATTTAAGATGCAAGTCTGATGGGAAAAGCAAGCATGTGATGTAGTAATTTTTGAGTGACCTAGGCAAGGATGACACATGCTTTTTCCAAGGTAGTGTGTTGACTTCGTACCTGACCAACTTTCGATTAGCATAGTAGTTATCTCCTTTTTTGCAATTTTTTAAAATGTATTGGGCTACGAAAGCCCCTGCTATAGTAATTATTACGATCAGGTATAAGAGTAAAAGGAGACCAGACTGTGGTGGCATGAGTATCAGAGGTCGGGTAAGATACTTCTTGATTTTATTAAAGGCATACTGATAGGCCTCATTACAGATCTTGGTGGAATCCTTTCGGAGGAGTTAGAAGATGGACTGATAAATAAAAGTCAAATGGATGATAAATCAGTTCCCATGACTTATTTCTCTGTTCGGAGTGGTGGCATTTTGAGTATAGCTTTCAGTTTGGCAAGTTTGCCTTCAATTCCCTTCTCGCTAACTATTAATCCTAAAAGCGTTTCTTTAATGCTGTTGAAACTGTATTTTTGCGGGTTAAGTCACATCTGATATAATTTTAGCCATTCAAATAACTTTTAGAGCGCGAGAACATGACCTTCCCCAGTCTTATACTTAATAATCATATCATCCACATAGCCATCGAACTATTTGTTTATAAAACCAAGTAAAATTTTTGTGGTAGTTCTTAGGTAGCCCTACATTTTTTAGACTGAATGACATTATAGTGTAATAAAAGGTTCCCCAAGGGGTGATGCATGCGTTTTTTTCTTGCTTATTAGGGTGCATCTTAATCTGATTATACTGTGTCAGCCCATCAACGAATGAATTGGGAGAGTGACTAGTCATGTTATCCATAATCATGTTAAGGAATGGCAATGGGTAATTGTCCTTAAAAGATGCCTTGCTAAAATCTCGACAGTTGACGCACATGATGACCTTTCCTCCAGATTTTAGTGCGGGTACAATGTTGGCTAGCCATGTGTTCTATTTGATCACCATGATGAGGCCAACATTCAATTTCTTGATTACCTCTTCCTTTACTTTGAGTGCCCAATTGATGTGAAGCTTTCATACTTTTTATTTGACCAATTTTCAGTTCATGAGAGTTAGAATCTCGTGTGGAACGAACTTTGGATCGATGTCGGGCACGTTGTCATAGGACCATAAGCAAATGTCCAAAAATTCATTCAATAGTTCTTCAAGTTGCGCAAGCTCATGCTCATCATGGGTGGACATTATCCTAATCACGCGTTATTGGCAACTAGAATTATGATTGATAACAATAGAGTCATCCTCATTAATTTAAATGCAGTTGTGTAGTTTGTTATTAACCTTATTATGATCGGTTAATAATTGTTCATTTGAAAACTCATCATCATCAAGAGTTTGATTAGAATCAAGATAATTAATGTAAGGGACAATAAGATACTCAAAATCATCGTTTATTTCATTCTCGAGAAAAATAACATAGAGAACCTCATCAAAGGAGGTATCGATTACATTATTATTAGAAAAAAGAGGAATAACAAAAGACCAATATATGGGATAAACATCTAGTTTAGTTTGCATCTCAGCAGGTGGGACCGATATAGCATTCCAATTAAGGAGAGGTTCATCAGTGGCCTTGATTAGAGTGGACGGGTCCCATCATGTAGCAGTTGAGTGGATTATGCATAGTGCCACCCCAGTGTCTGAAAATTGAACGAGTCCCCAGACTTAGTTCCCTAAAAAACATCAATAACAGATATATCTTTCTCAATGAGTTGTTGCACATCATGCTGGGAGTGTGTGGTCAAGGAGTAAATGTGTGGAAAGAATATTTCCATGGATTTATATCCTTATCCACATGATCATAGCAAGGTTTGGGAAATCCAAAAAAGGTAAAATCTTCACCCTATTTGACGAATATTTCTTTCAAGAAATCCTTTGAAATAGTCTTAGTGTTTTCTAAACTTCGGTCCAACTGAAGATGGCGACAGAATTTTGAGTTCCTCTGATAACGATTCATAACCAATGATATATGGAGGAAAGGCCTTCTCTAGTAATATGGGTTCAAGGATTCCCTGTTGTCATCCTACCCCAGTTCGAGCATGAAGTGCATATTCTTGAACATCTATATTACATTGATATTATCATGAGGGTTGTGCTCTTGGCAGACTTGGACCTTGAAATCATTCCCTGCTAGGAGTGGAAGTGGGTAAGCTCGGAAGCTGGAAAAAATCATGTCATATGCCTCCTGATGTATTTCTAGTATTAGATTACTAGTTATTTCATTCTCAATATTATCATCGTCGCCCAAGATGGTGATGACCTGCCCCTTGTCTAAGAACTTCAGTTTCTGATGGATAGAGGAGGACACCCCCTTGATGTAGTGAAGATATAATTAACTAAAATATAGATTGAAACAAGCATTTATATCGATAACTTGGAACTTGATAATGGTATTTATAGGGCCATGCTTTATTGTGGGTGTTATGGATCCCATCATAACTAGGTGAGTGTTTTTATAGGCACACACTGAGGTGGAAGTTGGAGTAAGGTGGCTTTCTTTCAAACCCAAGAAGATGAAAGTTCTTAACGAGTAGTTATTGAGGGACGATCCATTGTCGATAATTGAGAGCAGGACGATCTTTCCCATTAACTCAATGGATATGTTGAGAGCATAGTTATGATTAGGACCAAACTTTGGTATTTTTTCTTTATAGGATGAAAGAAATCTAGTAGAGGTTGTGGACCCGACCCAGTTCATGGCTTCTTTTGGAGTGATGGAAGGAGGGACTCTAGGCTCAGTAAGAAATTTTCTCAAAACATTCTGGTGTAGTTGGAAGACATAAAGAGCCCCCAGAAGGTGGTGTTGGCCTGAGTTTTCTTGAGCTGGTCGAGGACTTTACTTTCCCCGATGGTCATTTTTGGTATTGAGAGTTTCTCAATAACTCCCTTTCCTTTATCTATCCATGCTGACTGAGGATTCGAACTCAAGTAGTGTCTTCCAGATCTTCTCATATTGTTCACAGAGGAGGGGAAGAATATAAACTTCGTTTCTGAATCTACTACTTTTAGGACCACTTTGATGATTTCCCATAGTATCTATTCAAAAGATATCATTCCACACGTACTGTTTACCAGGCTAACATTTTCTTGAGTTGGTTATTCATCTGAGTTATCAAACTTATCCCCCCACCCGGTGGCAATGATGCATCTTTCAATGAAAACTAAATTCATTCCAAAACCTTAATGGCTTATTCATATAGTTCCTCCCACTTAACGAGGAGGTGCAGAAGTAAAGGAACCAACTACCCTTATAGCTTTAAAGCATCAAGTAAATTGAAAATACTTCAAATCTCCTTAATTTGTCAAAAAAATGTCTGCCATAATCCGTACTACATAATCTAAACTAACTTCACCAATGGGTACCACCCAATTATTTGACTCTCGAGCCCACTTTCGGGATTTCATGAACAGGATGTTGAATTTCTGGTAGCCAATGGTCATTTCAGAGGACAATTTCAGCCCAAATTCCAAAAACTGATTCAGTACTGCTGGAAATTCCATATCTTTTCCTATGGATCGAGTAATAATGGAAATACATGCTCTTCTGAGAAGTGAGGGAGCTTATTTGGTAAAATAGGTAGGGTGAAAGATAAAATATTTGTAGACTTTAAGGGGTTTGGTTGAAAATATGGGTATGATGGATGCTTTACTTGGTATGATGTGGGTAGATTGATAGAATTTTGGGTCATTTTATAGGAAGATGGCATTTGTATGGCTTGGAAGTGGATTATGAGTGGTGTTGGGTTTGGGATTAGATGCTGGGGTGATGACACCCTGATCAATTAAACCTTGGATTACATTATAGAGGCAGAATCACTGATCAGTGCCATGGCCGATAGCTTCATGGAAATTACAACGGGTGTCTGGTTTGATGTTTTTGGGAAGGGGGTTTGGTAGTGGACATGGGTCCAATGGTTTGATGACGTTTCATCTCAATAAGTCTAAATAGACTTTAGAGATGGGAGAATGAAGATCTTTGTACTATTTTTTGACTGAATTAACATGGCTTTGTGGTGCCCAAGAGGTAAGCGTGTTGTGAGTTATTTTTAATAGTCGAGACTATAGCAGGCTTCTCTTATTTTCCTTGAGTGAATTATCTTAATACTTTCATTTCCTTTGGTTATATCTTGGCAATACTTTCTTCAATCTCCACTCCCTATTCCCGCATAGCTAAAAAACGTGGGTAATACTATCCTCCCAACGTTGCTTAAACATTGGGAAAGGAATTTTTCTTCACAATACTAACTTTATTTTCTTCGCAAGGTCGTTTGGTTATAGTGGTATCTTTCTCTATCCACCTTGCTATTAAATTACTGACAGTTTATCTGGGGTTTTCTTGACAAGAGCCAGATCACACAATGTAACCTCCAACTCCTCTTCGTATTTGTATTGCAACATAAATTCATGGGCAACATCCTCCCAACCATTAATTCTGGATTCCTCTAGGTATAGAAATCAAGGAAGAGCATTCCAAGTCTGTTGGAATATTTGGGCCATTATATCATCGGAGGAACCTAAGAGTGTCATGGCTCGGTGGTATCTTTGAAAATGAACAATTGTATCTCTCTACCCGAACTTCTAAAGTTAGTCATCTTGAACTTTTTTGGAAGCCTTAGTTTAGGGTAGAGAGACCTATGCGTGTAATCCATGTAGGTCCCGAAAATTTAGACCTGGTCAAACTTTTTGGTTAGAAACTTAAATTCATCCTTGACCTTATTTAACTATTCTTCCTTCGAATTGATTGGTACTAGTAGGTTAGCCCCTAGTTAAGCAAGATTCTGCATAGGGAGTTAAGCTAATGGTGGCCCATTGGTAAGAGGGACATGTGGTGCATGTTGATATTTTTTTGGGACCAAAACAGGCTCAGGTGAGGGTGGAAAGATATCTTGAGGGAACAAAGCCTCGGGCTCCTTGGGAACTGGGATTTGGTTTTGTTGCATGTCGTGAACCTCGATTTGAAGGTTGTTAATATTGGGGGTAAGTTAGACTAAGATCATCATCAAATCAGGTTGCACATTGGGTACTTGGTCTGTGTTCTGCATGTGTGATTAGTAAAGGTTGATTCTGGTCTCAGAGGAAGTAGCAGGAGAACTGATGGGGCTTTAGGGTGGTTTGACAGAAGACCGAAGCCAATAGTGCTCCAGGACAAGGGTCGGGTATGCGATCAACCCGGGGAGAAAAATATTCGAATTTATTTTTTGAAAGAGAAAAGCAAGAATTAGTTTTATTAAAAAAGAGGAATTTTTTTTTTGACAAGTTTCGGAAAGGGGAGAAAAAAATATTTTCGGCAATTTTTTTTATAAAATGAGGGAGAATGTTTTTTGTATTTTGATGAGAAGAAGGAAAAATGTTTTTGGTATTTTGATAAAAGAGGGGACAAAATATTTTTACACTTTTGGTAAACAAGGAAGGAAAACGAGAGAAGAGTCTCATCATGATTATTTTTATGTTTTTGTTTTCACTTGTATTATGTTTTCTTAAATGCAAAAAAAATATCAAATGGGACCTGAGACTGAGAAAAAATGGGTTTGAAAGATATGTAAAACATGGCCTAACTTGCTGCAAGGCTCATGGACAGAGTCCCATTTTGAAAAAAAGATGAATTGGGCAAAAATGTGGGCGGCATGTCGGCCTTGCATTTCAGCAGAGGTTCGTGTTGTAACCGACAAACTAAATATGAGTGCACTAGGATTGATGCCTATATGAGGGTATGCAGTTGTTGGGTTAGTGGAAATCTTCCCCCTTTGGCATGACTTTCGCGATATACATCTTACATTTGAGGGCAATAAGTACCCATGGACAAGCCATTTGATGTACCTGAGTGTACATGAATTCCTTCACTCTATACTTCATAGGGATAGTACGTGCGAGAGAGAATTTGAAATATTGTATATACTTGAATGAATTCCTTGCTATATACCTCCCGTCATGAGTTCAGTCAAGTGGTATAATGTGGGAGGAACCGTTCGATATACGTCGAATGTAAGGTGATAGTCATATTGCTTAGGCCAATTGTGACCCGTCGGACCAGCGCCAATCACAAAATGACCCCCGCCCTCCCCGGTACAGGACACAATTTTGGTCAATAGCCATGATATTGGTCTTGTAGTGTGGAAAATTTATGATTCTTGATGAGGATATTATGGGGAGAGTATTTTGTTTGGCATAATGAACACTATACTAATAAGGAATAATGTGAAAGTGTTATGAGAAGTAAATCTAGCATGGAGCATAAAGATTACACTAAGCATGGATACGTGAGAGTAACAGGTGAATATCTATAAGTGATTGTGTGGTAGTTAAACTAATCATGAATCAACTAAAAATGGTGTGTAATAAGTACAAGTGAGCATGGATATATACAAGTGTGATAAATAGAGGTGTGCTCTATTAAGACCTAAGCATGGATATTCTAAGTGGTGTGTGAAACATGTTAATATAAGTGATCCTACGTATAAGTGTAAGTAGTGTGAGGTGTGCATGGAGAGAATTTATAATCATTTGAAGTGAGAGGTGATATAAAAATGAGGTAGATATATAAGAAAAGTAATATAAGGAAAAAGGGAAGAAACAGGTAGGTGCATACGCACACCAGAAGAAAATGATAACACCCATGAAAACATAGTCCCAAGTGGAGTCGCCACTCTGTCCATCCCTCCCCTGGGTGATGTGTGTGTGGGTTTTCCAATATCCTTCTCCATCTCGTGGATTGTTTCTCATGCACGATGGAGAGATAGAGAGAGGTCTCGTGCCCTTCACATGAATGCTTCGGCCATCATCAATGTGGGGTGGTATAAAGTGATAGTGTTGCCAACATATTTTACACAAAACAGGCAAAAGAACAAGATGTCTCCTTGAGAGAACAACATCAAAGACAAACTGACGTTTGTAAATCGAAGTATATCAGAGGTTCGGGGGTAAGTTATTTAATAGGAAGGTATTAGTTACCCATACCGCCCTTTGTTGGTCTCTGATGGGCTTATGTTAAAAATTTTATTAATTTCTTAGTGAAGTGTGTGAAAGTGTATATATAAGTGGAGATCAGAATCGCTCGACTCGCATCATGGAAAAAGACGGAGTGAGGTCACCCATAGGAATTTCGTAAAATAATAATTAAAAATATGATATATGCTCTTACCGAGATATTGATCGTTATAATGAACTGATAATATGTATAAAATAAGAAGCAAGCATGAATCAAAATTAAGATATATATAAATAATATAATAAAAAAGTGGAATATGGGAAAATAGAACTCGAGTCTCGAGTTTTAGCCTGAGATGCCTATGTGGCCTATAAAGGAGTCAAAGTCCACGTAGATCATATCGAGAGAAGGGTCGGTTTTATCCCATAAATTGAAACTAGGATTTTATTTTATGTATATGTACGAAAAAGGTGTTACTAGTTTTAAGAAAACATGGTGAGAAATCCCAGTGAAATGTATAGGAGTGACCTTCTTTTTCTTATTTTTGTCATTTTTATAGAAAATATATTATGTGAAATACTACTAATAAAGGATTGAAGATTAATGTGTGTATTATGTAAAGTAAAATATAAATTAAGAACTTATATAACTAATATGAAAATAAAGAAATTTAAAGAGAGAGAAGAATGTTTGGACCTTCTTTGGAGATTTGGATATTGATATTGATTGATGATGAGCTTCCCAGAATGTAAGTGAAGAATGTAGTGCGATTTTGTTAAATTGGTTGTGAAATTGATGTAAATGAAAGATGGAGAAAAATTTCAAACAATGAAACCTTGCTAACTTAAGAACAATATTGTTGAGATCACGGAAGTTGATATTTTCTAAAATGCCTTTTGAGGTGAGATCATCCTCTCCTTATATAGGGTCAAGGTACTATTGATCAGCATTGTCCATTCCCTTCCTATTAGTAGGTAACCCTAGACACACTACCGATAAACAGGGAAATGGACCTGCCAATTGGTAGTCTCATGGAAATTTTTTGGGAAAAAGGACATAAAACGCAATCCGTAAGACCAAATCATGCATGAGGCATACCATCAGAAACATTATTCAGATACCTTTAAGAATCATTTTAGTTGCTCCCTTGTTCGAGAGTTAACTTCGGGTCAAATAGGGCTGAAAAGTGCCCGTCGGTTCTTAGGTTAGGAGATCATCGGACGAGGATGGATCATTCATTAAAAACAGTAATACCGAATCACACACAGGGTGTACCATTGGAAATTTTATGTAATGCCCTTTGATGTTCCAAAGAGCTTCACTTGGTTTGAAGAGTGGATTTTGGTAAAACGGGGCCCCGAAGCAATCAGTGAGCTTTCTGCATAAAACGAGTAGTTCGTCCATACCGTAAAACTGATTTGCACACAAGGCAGACTGTTGGAAAGGGTATTTAGTGCCTTCGAAGATTCATTCAGTCCTGTTTGAGCTAAAGAGTTTACTTTGGTCAAATAGAGCCCAGAGTGCCCGGTGGCTTACGGATCAATTTTGGGGGGAAAGCAGATTGTGCATCTGAATAATTATGCCATTTCATCAATGGGGTAGGCTATTGGAAAGGGGTTTTAGTGACCTTATAAGATTCATGGAGCTTTATCTCTGACGATGAAGCTGATTGGGGTCAAATACGGGCTTGGGATCATCCGGTGGCCTCTAGATCGGTTTTTGATAGTAAAATTATTCATTCATTCCCACTGTTATGCTAATTTGTTCATGGTTCAAACCATTGAAAAGGGGATTCAGATATCTTTCAGGATCTACTGAGCTTTCCCTCTGATGATGAGTTTGAAAAGAGTCAAATGGTTCTTGGGAGTGCCCGTTGGCCTCTATATTGATATTTGAAGTATGGCCTAGTGTTTATTGTGAATGGGTAGATTCTAGGGACCTAAGGAGAGACTTAGGGGAACCTAGAATGTGATGTCTACATTTTCTATGGATCATGCCATGGGTAAATATAGTAGCCCCTCGTTGGTATGTTTCATGATCATTCTTATGTTCGAACGACATCACCATGTAATAAAATGTTCTTGAGGGGTTAGTCAAAGTTGTTTTCTCTTGGTCTTATAAGTGCATCTTCATTTGATTATATTCAGCATAGTCATCAATGAAGGACTTTAGGGACTGTTCAATGGTGTCGTCAATGATCATGTCTATATTTGGCAACAAATAATCATCTTTGGGGCTAGATTTATTCAAATCTTTATAATCTATCCACATCTTTACTTTCCCTTATAACACCTCACGTAATCTGACATGCGAGGTGGACGATCAGCGCCGCCAAACTACATTGGGCATAACTAAATAAGTAATAACCCTTGGCATGTGACAAATATGAGACATTTAAAAATTCATTCCGACAAGTTAATAATTCAAATGATCCATGTAAATAACCATTTAAGTCGTAATCAAGTCCATCACCATGCTAATCTCCAAATAAATCCAATCTCCAATAAGTAAATTGTAATACCTTGTAATTTTATGGATATTTAAATCACATGAGTGGGAATCAATTAATAATTTGAGAATTTAAGGTAAATGAGATGGACTATTTTTAATTGATGTTGCAGGTGAACAAAAGCGATAGGTGGTGATATTTTATTCAGAAAACACGTGTGGAGATGTGTTGGGTTTAAGACGTGAATTTTTGTTACGTGACTCATATGGAAATTTTGAGTGCACGATTGGTCTTTGAAGGGCTAAAATAGTTTAAATAGAGTAGCCGACAATAGTGTTTGGGTTCTGGGGACTTTTTGGACTAGTAGGGACTTGCATTTGTGTATACGAGTCAATTTTGGGTAAATAAGGGGATAACCCCTATTTTTTCTCTTATAAGCCGAGAGAAAGAGAGAAGAAAGAAAGAAAAGAGAGAAGAAATAAGGAAATAAAGAAAGAAAGGAAGACGGAAGAAAGGAATAAGAAAAGGGGAGATTTTGGGCCAAGCTCCAACGGATTCTGGCACGAGATCATCGGATTTGACTTGCTTTAATTAATTAAGTGTGTTTATAATTCATATTAGAGGTGGTTTAACTAACATGAATTTTGGGTTTGGAATTGTTGTATAAAATGGGATTTTTTTGGGAATGATTCCACATAAAATTGATGTGATAATAACTCCATAAGAAATTGAAGCTTGTATCCATGTTAATGGTGTGAAAATTATTATAATGGAAAACCCTATCCACTAACTGTCAAAATTTAAGAGCAGAGAATGCGCGCCTTGCTTTCTGTTATTAAGAGGTAATGAAAAAATAAATGGCAAATGAATAAAAGGTCGCCAATTTACAGTTTCATCATACGGGATCAAAGATTTTGAAATTCGCCGATTATAAGTAAGCGGGTCAAGCAAGGCGTGCTGTCTTTCATTTCCTATATTATATCCAAATAACAAGGGGAATTTATCTATGGTCAATTTCGTTGGAGTGTCACTTTTCGATGTTAGCTTCTCTTCTTTCCTTCCCTCGATTCTAACATCAGTTGGTTGTTAAAGAAGGTGGTCTAACCTTACTCCAATTCATCTGAACTTCCTTTGAAGTCCCTCTCTGCTACCGTGATAGCTGAAGCGAGGTCCTTCACTTTCTCCCTCCTAAGTTCGTTCTAAAAAGAGGGTTGTTGTCATATGTTGAAAGAATGGAGCTTATCTCATAGTATAGATTCCTTAAGCTCTGATAGGAATGCACAGAGAGATTCCTTAAGATCAGATCATTATAAATCTCCTCGCGTATGTTTAAGACCGAATCCATTTGATTTTTAAAAAAGATTACTAATCCTTAACTTTTCGAGGAATCCTTCATCAGTGGTTATGAATGACTGATTTTTTCAATCTTTTCGATCTTGGCTCCGTAGGAGCAAGTCAGAAAGATTGAGAATAAAATAATTTATATTCATGGAGCAAGGATAAAAAATGACACTAAAAATAGTACTTGATTATGATATGAATCATATCATAGGATTAAGTAAGGTGCAACTAATGGTGACATTGAGATTAGAGGCTTGGGCGGCTGTAGAGATAAAGTCTTTACGGGCAAAGTCGGAAGGTTACATTAGTAAAGCCAGTTAAGTGAAGTCCTAGCTTGGGATGGCATCTTGAATAAATCATTTATTCCGAGAGGTACATAAAAAAGTTATTTCATTGCTAAAGCTTATAGAATCTTTCCACAAGTCCAGCCAGTCTAGTTACAATGGTAGTCGAGCTGATCCGCTTGTCAAACGAAAAAGCTTAGAGAAAACTTCTTATCTTATAGTGAGAAATTGGAAGAAATGAATATTAGGGTTTAATTAAGAAAAGGGTTGATTTTCTTCATTTAATTGGTTAAATCCCAATTAAATTGTTGTGTTGGGTATAAATAAGTGTGGAGATATTTATATTGATGATGGGTAAGGTTGTAAGCCATGAAAATGGAGTTAACTGGGTGTTGATTAAAGAATTGGAGAAGAAGGAGATGAGAAACCCGTAGACAAAAGTAAAATGCTGAACCATTTTGAATCGATTCGCAAGGGGGCAATTGATTCGATCGAAGCAAATTGATTCGGTACATGGAAAATCGATTCGGCTGAAGACAGTGGTAAAGTGGAACCGTTTTGAATAAATTCAATATAGGGCGAATCAATTCGGATCTGGACGAATAGATTTGGACTTGATATTTCTGAGAACTTTTCCTTTGACATTAAGGATGAAAAATTGAGAATTGTTTATTGGAAAAAATTATGGTGGGATCCTAAAATGTGTATTAGGACTTCTAAAGGATTAGATGAGCGATATAAAAACTTAGGTTTGTGGGATTAAAATCCAGGGTATAAATTTTAGGAATGTTTGGGATGAACGACATTTGAGAAATTATTCGGCGGGTTCGTACATATATTTATGCGTGTAGAATATATATGTCGAATATATATATGAGTAAATCTTAAGGTGCGAGTAGGAGGATTTAAGAATACTAACCAGAACTGATAAACTACTATTTGGAAATAATGAATGCGATAATTATACCATACCTGAGTGAATACTTATGGGATAAAAATCAGTTATGTGTATATTTATAAATTAATTCGAATTGGTATATTCGGTATTTACAGGCTAATGCCTGAATTGATAAGCATCATGGTCAGATATATGGGTACAAAGACAATATATATATATGATGTGATTATGAATATATATGTGTGTGAAAGATATATTTGTGTGAAGCATACCCCTGTAGGAATATCATGGGAAGTTATGTGATGTGGGTGAGGCCCCTGGCTTGAGGAGCAGGGAGTGTATAATCCCTAGGTCATAGAGTCCATTTTTATATTGTGTGACATTTATCATGGGTGAGACCTTTTGGGTATGATTCGGTCTCACTTTTAGGTTAGCAACTATGCCCGCTTCCCATACATTGTGATTTGTTTTTTACCAAGTCAGTGTGAGAGTCCGACCACTGGTACCCATGATAATGTGTGAGTAATTCCTTGGAATATGATAGCATTAAGAGACTGCATCCATTGAGTTATAGCTCTGAGGTATGTTTGTTATACTTATATAGTGTGTGATATATAAGTATGGATATACTTGATGTGTATAGTCTATATATATATATATATATATATACAGACACACACACATACGAATAGAATAAAGAATAAAATGTTGAATAATTTCTGGATCATCGGGGTGCATAAAATCCGGAATAAAATATGTGATATACGTATATAAAGATGAAAATATTATATACAAGATAAATAACACTAAAATGTGATTAGTGTACAATAATTAATGAAAGTTATTCATAATGAACGTGTGAATCATAAACGATAAATTATATGGTATAATCTCGAGCGAGAGTTTGGAATACTATATGTGGGGCATGAGATAGTGTTTGTATATTCGAAAGTTTGGTGACATGCTAGTTAGGTTGGGTAGCGTAACTTGGGTGTTTGAAATACATGCGTTCGGTGTGCAATGTTAGATGATAGGTGAGGGGTATCTCATGTTAGTGTGACACAAATTTAAATATGGAGAATATCATATTTTAAATATTGAAATATATTAATCACTTGCTAAAATGTTTTTCAAAACCCTGGCTCTGACCCGTATCTATCTTTTCATTTTCTTCTCCTTTGTTATACTTTTAGGTCTCTAGACATAGGGACGCCTGGATGACTATTCTTTCAAGTCACACGTTGTTGCCGTAGCTATGGATGGTGGCAGGAAATTGTATAGACTTTATCTCCTTATTATCTTGATAGGAGGTAGTATGAGTTATAATCGGGCATGTTGCCCAATTGTTGTCTTTTCATTTATTTTTGGCATTTTTATTTTACGCTAATCCGATTTCGTTGTATAAATGTTTTACCGAGAGTTAGCCATTGTTAATTTTTCATTTCTTATTGTTATTATCTTTGTATGGATGAACTTACTTGTGCGATTAAGTTAAAAAGATTAGAAAGTTTAAAATTTGACACCGGGCCTAATAGGTTATTAGTAATTAATTTATTTTTTTTCGATAGTGATGCTGAGAGTGAAATAATATGAGATTTATGTTTAATTTGATATAGGAATGATCACCCGGTATTTTATTAGGTGAGGTGTGACATAAAACTCAAAATAATAATCCAACTGCAATAACTAAATAAGTATGGGACTAAGAATACCCACTACTCCCTTACCTAGAAAGTATTCATAAAATCAAGGTGACCCTCGTCCCCGCGATGTTGAATATTATCGAAATAACAAGTCGTACAATCCAATATATCAACAATTACACAATTTTAAAAATAATCACAATTAATTCTCAAATTAATTTATTAAATTCATGATCGTAATTAACACAATAATTTTATCCCACAATTCATGATTTCAGCATCATGCAAATTTAAGGAGCACACCATAAAAATGTATATTTATCAGACTTACATAAATCTTATATAATTTCACGAGTTCCTATTTATTGAAATAGCACAACAAAGATTTTCTACATGTAAACCCGCCCCCAAAATACTAAAATCAAATATCTACCCTAAGCACCCAAGGGTTATGAGTTTTAATTCAGATTAGAAATTTTAATAATAATAGTCCCATATTAGTTTTCACTTTCCCTAATTAAGGTTACTAATTTATTTTAAGAAAAAACATGTAAGTTGATGTTGAGGTGACGTCTGAAATGCATGATAGTAAATAAAGAGATTAGAGTTTAATTAGGAAATCTTATTAGACGGTGGAAATCGTGTTGAAAATCATTTAGGAAATCTTGTTAGACTGTTGAAATCCTATCGAAAAGTTAAGAAAGATTAGCTCTTGCACCAATTTGAGAAAACACCGATTAAACCTCCAAATTTTGAGTTGAATATTCTTCTAAATGTAGATAAGGTTCTTTGCTCGAGGTAGGTAGTGGAAGGTGATATGTTGGAACTATGAGGACAACTCTTCTAGGTGGGTGTGAAAGGGTAAAATTTTCTCATCCTTGACTTTCCATCTTCTGAGGACTTAGATGATGATGAGGGTTGAATACTCGTAGACATCTAAGATTGGATTCCTTTCTTGAGAGCGATTTTGAGGCCAACAATTCATGCCTCATATTAGGTCATGTTATTGGTGTAGGGGAAATCCATCTTGATGGAAATTAGAGTGTGAGAGTCATCAGGGGTGATTAGGAGTATCCAAATGCCATATCCTTTTTCGTTAGCGACGCCGTCAATGAAAATTTGCCACCAAATGTTTTCTTGGGAGGTACAAAGGATATCTTCATCCGAGAATTTGGATATCCACGCATTGGCTTCTGCAGTAAGGTAGTCCGCAAGGTATATGGCTCTTCCTTTCATGGCTTACTGCGTGATATACACAATATCAAATTCGGCTAGCAACATCAACCATTGGGCCATTTGGATAGACATGGTAGGTTTCTCGAGCAAGTATTTGATACGATACATTCGAGACACAAGTTTTATGGGAAAGTGATCATGTAATGTCATAATATTTAGGTTTCCCGGATAAGGGCGACACATGCTTTCTCCAAGACAGTGTAGTTAACTTTGTACCCATCCAACTTGTGACTAGCGTAGTTGATGACCCTATCTTTGCGAGACTCTTAAAGGTATTGGTCCAATAAAGCCCGAGTTGCGATGCCTATTATGGTCAGGTATAGGAGTAGGGGTATATCAGGTTATGATGGCATGAATACCATATGTTGGGTTAGATATTTCATTATTCGGTCAAAGGCCTTCTAGAAAGCTTCTTTATAAACCTCAGTCAAATCCTTTCGAAGGCGTTTGAATATGGGTTCACAAATGAAAGTCAACTATCTGATGAACCAACTGATATATTATAATATTCAGGGAAATTCCTGAACTTCTTTCTCCGTTCGGGGTGGTGGTATCATTGTAATCGTTGAATGAACTTTCTAAGAGAGGGAACATGACCTTCCCTAGTCTTATACTTGATGATCATATTGTCCACGTAAACCTTGACTTATTTCTATATCAAATCACGCAAGATGGTTATGCAGGATATTTGGCATAATGCAAGGGAGTAATAGACCCTGCATTTTTTGGACCAAATGGCATAACGGTGTAACAGAATGTTCCCTAAGGGGTGATAAATACGGTTTTCTCTTGATGATTTAGGTGCGTCTTGATTTTATTGTATCCGATAAACCCATCAATGAATGACTTCAGATCATGACTAGCCGTGTTATTTATAATTATGTCGAAATTGGGTAGAAGATAATCATTCTTTGGAGAGGCATTGTTCAAATTTTGGTAATCAACGCACATGCGAACCTTTCCTCCTGATTTTGGAACGAATATGATTTTTTGTAACCAAGTGGTATATTAGATCATACAAATAAAACCAATGTTCAACTATTTCACCATTTCTTCCTTAACCTTGAGTGAGCATTTAGTCCGGAGATTTCATAGTTTCTCTTTGACCGATTTGCATTCTGGAAGCACTGGAATCTCGTGTTGAGATATCTCGGGATAAATGCCGGGCATGTCTTCATAGGACCATGCGAAGACATCCAAAAATTCCTTTAGAAATTCTTCGAGTTGTGGACGCTCTTGCTCATGAAGGGTGGACCCTATCCTAATCTCGCGTAGTTGCCTACTATAATCAAGAGTAATAACAACGGTTTCATCTTTATTAGCTAGAATGAAGTTATGTTGTTTGTTTATTAAGATCAATTAAGAATTTTTCATTTGCAAAATCATCATCATCATCAGGAGTTTGATTAAAATCCAGACAATTAATCTAAGGCACAGCGAGATACTTAAAATCTTTGTTTATTTCATTGTTAGTAAAATAGAGTTGAGAACCTCATCGAAGGAGGTCTCGATTACTTTATGATCAGAATAGGGAGGAACAAAAAAAAAGGAAATAGGATAAACATTTAGTTGGATTGCATTTCTGTGGGTGGAACTAGTATAGCATTCCAGTTGAGTAGGGGAGTATCAGCATCTTTGATGAGGAGGGATGGATCGGATGATGTAGTGCTTGAGTGGATCATGCAGAGTGTTCGTCCCAGTTTCTATAAATTGAATTAATCCTCAGAATAAGTTCTCTCATAATCTTTGGTAGCATCCATAGTCTTCCCAATGAGTGGTTGCACATGATACTAGGAACTTTCGGCCCATGAGTAGCTATTTTGGAAAAAGATCTCCATTCCTAAATTCATATTCTTATCCAAATGATCATACCACGGTGCAAGAAATCCACAAAAGGGGAAATCTTCACCCTTTTTGATGAATATTCCTTTCATTTAATATCTTGAGACAATCTTAGCACTTTCTAGACTTCTCTTCAACTGAGCCTGGTGGAGCATTCTGAGTTCCTTTAATGATGGTTAATAACCGCAGCCACAAGGAGGAAAGGCCTTCTTTAACACTTTTAGTTCTATTACTCCCTGTTGTGTTCATCCCAACCCCAATTCAGGCATGAAGTGCATGTTCTTGAACATTTGAAGTACATTGACTGTATCTTGAGGGTTATGCTCTGGACAAACTCTATTTTTCAAATCATCCCCCAACAGGAGAGGAAGTGGTTAAATTCAAAAGCCTGACTAAAGAATATCATTTTCCCCATGTTGTATTTCTAGTACCGAAATACTAGTGCTTTACATTCTCAGTATTATCATCGTTGCCCAAGAAGGTGATGAGTTACCCATTGGCGAAGAACTTCAATTTTTGGTGGAGGGAACAAGACACACCCTTGATAATATGGAGCCATGATTTCGATGCCGATGACCTAAAATTCAGTAACAACATTTACCAGGACAGCCCCCTATTGTAAGCTTTATGGATCCGATCACCTCCCGATGAGTCTTATCAGGAGCATGCACCGTAGTAGAAGTTGGATCAAGTCCACTTACTTTCAGTCCCAAGCAGTTGAGGGTTATTAATTTGCCAACATTAAGTGATGACCCGTTATTGACAAGTGAAAGTGAGATGGTCTTCCCCTTGACTTCAACAGAGATATTTAGAGCATAGTTCTGATTTGGTCTAAACTTAGGGATTTCTTCTTCGAAAAAGGAGAGCATTCTAGTTGAGGCTAGAGATCCGACTAGATTCACTGCTTCTTCTGGCGTGGTGGAAAGAGGGACTGTGGGCTCGGTAAGTAGTTTAATCAAGGCATTTTGGTGCATCTAGTAATACATAAAGAATCCCCACAGAGTGATGTTATCTTCAATTTTCTCAACTGATTGAGGATTTTTCTCTCCTCGAGGTTCATTTCTGGCATAACTTGATTTTCCCTTATCAATTGTGGATGATTACAAGTTTGGAACCTCCTAATGCCTCTCTAATCTATTCATATGGTTCAAAGAAGAGGGGGGAAATAAAAACCATATTTCTTCATTTATCTTGGTCAGTTAGGCCATCTTGTTAATCTCTTTTAGATGTTCCTAAAATGATATCATTCCATATATACTGACAAATGGGCTAGTCTTTTCTGGGATTTACTCTGCATTTGAACTATGGAATTCGTCTCCCCATCTGGTGGCAATGACATCATACTTCCATGAGAAATCAATATACTCCATAACCTGAACAACCTCTTCGTATAGATCCTCCCACTCAACGGGGTGATTTAGAAGCAAAGGGACCAGGTGCTCTTGTAGTTTCAAAGCATCAAGTATCACGGACATATTGTAAATTTCATCGGTTTATCGGAATAAGTCTGTCATGGCCCGGACGGCAACATCTAAGTGGATTTCATCGATAGGTACCACCCAAATATCTGACTCTTAATCCCATATCCAAGCTTCCAAGAATAGTGTACTGAATTTTTGGCAGACAATAATCATCTCTGAGGTAAATTTAATCCTAAACTCTAGAACTTTGTTCAATACTGCTGATAATTCCATATCTTTTTGTCTGGAATAGGTAAGAACAATAATGCATGCTCTTATAAGGAGTGACAGGCCTGATTATAAAAACAGGTAGGATGTACGAGAAAATATGGGCAAACATGGAGGGTTTTAGGTAAATATATGCCTATGATGGGTGATTTATTAGGTACAATCCAGGTGGATCGATAAAATTCTGGTTCTTCTTCTGTGAAGATATCTTTTACATGATTTATGAGTGGATTTTGGGTAGTGTTTGGTTTTGGATTGGCCGGTGGGGCGATGATACCCCAGTCAATCAGACCATGGATTACATTTCAGAGTTGGAAACACTGATTAGTGGTATGCCCGACATTTTGGTGAAAATCACAATGGGCATCTAGTTTCAAATTTTTGCAAAGGGGGTTTGGTAATGGACAAGGGTCCAATGGCTTGATAAGATTTTGACTTAAAAGGTTTTTGTAAAGTTTGGAGAGGGGAGCGCGACGTTCGAAATATTGTTTTTTTACTAGGTTAGGGTGGCTTTTTAGTGACCATGGAGTGGCCGGATGAGAAATGTTATTGATGGTTGAAACTATGGTACTGGCAGGCTTCTCATACTTCATGGGAGTGAACTGTCCGGATAATTTCTTTAGCTCAACTTATGTCTTGGAAAGACTTTATTCAATCTCCACTCAAGGTTCCCAAATATCTCAGAAATGGGGGTAATATTTACCTCCTATCATTTCTCAAACATCGGTAAGAAGTTCTTCTTTATAATACTGACTTGCTCCTCTTCGGAAGGTCGGTTGGTTATGGTGGACGCTTTCTCTCTCCACCTTGCTATGAAGTTATTGATAGATTCCCCAACATTCTATTTGAGAAGTTCTAAATCACTATGGGTAACCTCTAACTCGTCATTATACTTGTAATGTGACATGAATTCACGAGCAACATCCTCCCAATTGTAAATCTTGGACTCCCGGAGAGATAAGAACCAGCGAAGAGCGCTATCATTCAAAGTCTATTGAAACATCTGGGCCATTAATTACTTAAAGGAACCTAGGAGAGTCATGGATCGATGATAACATCAGAGATAGAGAATTATGGGCCCATTACCCGTGAACTTCTCAACGTTGGGCATCTTGAACTTTTCCGGTAGCCTTTATTTAGGATAGGGAGACATATGGGTGTAATCCATGTAATTCCCGGAGATTTGGACTTGGTCAACAACTTAAGGCCCCCTTGACCTTATTCAACTCTTTTTCCTTTGGATCAACGATCATGGGAAGGTTAGTCCCATGCTAGGAAAGAGTAGGCATAAGGAGATGAGTTTGCGATGGCCCATTAGAAGCAGGTGAACGTGGAGCATGCTGATATTCTTCAGGACGGGGGGGACCCATATCACAAGGGAAGAGGACCTCGGGTTCTTCGGGAATAAGGACCCGATTTTGTTGCATCTTATGAACTTCTGTTTGAAAGTCGTCAATCTTGGTAGTAAGTTGGGATAGAACTATCATCCTATATGTCTATCCGTTTGGTATTTGGTCTGCATTTTCCATGAAAAGTGGGTTAAAGTGGATTTCAAACTCAAAGGAAGTAGAAGGAGAACACACGGAGCTTCGGGGTGGTTGAACGGACGACCAAAGCCAATAGGGATCTAGGCCAAGTGTCAAAAATGATTCAAATTTATTTTCGAAAGAGAAGAAGGAAAGTGTTTTATCATAGGAGGAAACTGTTTTTGACATTTTTTGGAAAAGGGGAGGACAAAATGTTTTGGGGTAAAAAAGAGGAAAAATATTTATGGAAAAAGTAAGGAAAAATGCTTTTGGTAAAAAAAAAATTGACACTTTTGGTAACACAAGAGGAGAAACGAGAAAAAGGGTCTCAGCATGATGATTATTATTATTATTATTATTATTATTATTATTATTATTATTATTATTATTATCATCATCATCATCATCATCATCATCATCATCATCATCATCATCATCATCATCATCATCATCATCATCATTATTATTATTATTATTATTATTATTATTATTATTATTATTATTATTATTATTATTATTATTATTATTATTATTATTATTATTATTATTATTATTATGTTCTGACTTGTATTAGGTTTATGTAAACGCAAAAATAAACATCGGACGGGACCTAAGCCTCGAAAAACTATGTTTGAAAAATATGTGAAACATGGTTGAACTTATTTTCAGGCTCATGGACAGGGTCCCATTCTAAAAAAAGATGAAATCACTCAAAAATTAGAGTGGCATTCCGACCCATTATTTCGATAGAGTTTCAGGTACTAATCGGCAAACTAAATATGAGTGCCCTAGGTTTGATGCCTCTATTAGGGTATGCAGTTGTTGGGTTAATTGGAAAGGTTCCCCCCCCCCCCCCCCCCCTCGCATGACTTCCGCGATATACGTTTTGCTTTTGAGGGTAATCAGTATGTGCGGACAAGACATTTGATATATCTGAGTGTACATGAGGTGCCTCACTATATACTTTGTGGGGACATTACGTGTGAGAGCGAATTCGATATAATCAAAGTACGTGAATGAGTTCCTACTATATACCTCCCGTCATGACTTCAGTCAAGAGGTATGATGTGGAGGGAACCGTTCGATATATGCCGAAGCCACTTGGCCAATGAAAGGTGAGAGTCATATTTCTTAGGCTAACTATGACCTACTAGACCAGCGTCCATCACAAAGTGACTCCCATTTTTTGGACAAAGTTTAGTCAATAGCCATACTCTTCGGTGATGTAGTATGCAAAATACCTGATTTTTTATTAGTATATTATGGAGAGAGTATTTTATTTAGCATGATGAGAAGTATATTAATAAAGAGGAATGTATAAGTATAAAAAGTAAATCTAGCATGGAGCATGAAGATTATACTAACCATGGATATGTTAGAGTGAGTGATGTGCGAATATCTACAAGTGAGTGTGTGGTAGTGAACCTAATCATGGATTAACTACAAGTGGTGTGCGAAAAGTGTGAGTGAGCATGGATATATGCAAGTGTGATAAGTATACGTGTGAAGTGACACATAAGCATGGATATTCTAATTAGTGTATGAACATGTGGATATAAGTGATCCTATGTATAAGTAGTGTGAAGTGTAAGTGAAGAATATCGACAAATGTGTGAGTGAGTGGTAATATAAACATGAGGTAGATATATCGAAGAAAATAAAGAGGAGAAAAAAGGGTAACATACTGGTAGGTGCATACGCACACAAGCAGAAAATAATAACATTCGTGAAAATAAAGTCTAGCCCTCTTGACGTATCCCCAATGGAGTCGCCTTTGTGGCCATCCGTTGCTTGCGTCTTTCACTCTTTTCTCGAGGGCTAAAGGGGGGAGAAAAGATCTCGCGACCTCTTACTATAGGAGCGCTTCGTCCATCGTCGATGTGGGGTGATGTAAAAAGATGGAGTCACCAGCCTATTTTCCACAAAACATGCAAAAGAACATGCTGACACCGTGAGACAGCAGCGTCAAAGACAAACTGATGTTTATGAAACCAATAGTTCAGAGATTCGTGGGCTAAGTTACGGAATAGGAAGGTGTTAGGCACCCTTCCCACCCTTCCAGTTTCCCATGGTCTTGTGATACTGTTTTCCTTAAATCTCCAAGAAGTGTGTGTGTGTGTGTGTGTGTATAAATGGAGACCGAAATCCCCCAACTCATATCATGGAAAAGATAGAGTGAGGTCATCCATATGAATGTCCCTAAAATAATATCTAGAAAATACGATGTATGGGTTTAATGGGATATTGATCTTTATGATGAAATAATAATATATGTTAGATGAAATTCCAATATGGATTACAAATATAATATATGTTAAAAGCTTATAGATGCAAATGCGAAAATGGAAATTGGAAATTGGAAAATTGGACACGAGTTTCGAGTTTTAAACCAAAATGCCTACATGGACTATAAAGGCATAAGAGTACACATAGTTAGAATGCGACATAGGGGTGGGGTTTATCCTATAGATTCGAACGAGAATTTAATATATCTGTGTGTGTAGAAAATTTATTTTAGTTTTGAGAAATTGTGGTGGATAACCCCGTTGGAATTTATAGGTGTAACCCTCTTTTTCTTTATTTTTTTTAATAAAAAATAAAGTATGTTTAATATAACTAATAAAGGATGAGGTATTAATGTGTATGAGATATAGTAAAAGATAAATTAAGAATTTATGTAACTAATGCAAAATAAAGAATTTAAAGAGAGAGAATGATTTGGACCTTCTTTCGAGAATTGAGGCTTGATCTTGATCCTTGATGAGCTTCCTTGAATTTTGAGATGAATGTTGGATAAAAGATAATGAGATTTTACTAAATTGGTTATGAAAATGATGGGAATGAAAGATGGAAAGGAATTTTACACATGAAAACTTCGTTGGTTATAATAAAATGTTGCTGAGATGACTGATATTAATGGATTCTAGGTGTGCTCGGACTGAGGTCATACCCTATATTTATAGGGTAAGGTTGACGATCGGCACATCCCTAGTCCTTACAATTGAAGGTAACCTAGACACACTACCGATAGAAAGGGAAATGAACCTGCCAGTCGGTAGTCTCATCCAGATATAGTTTTGAAACAACGGTTATAGAACACAATTCGTAATCCAAATTGCACATGGCACATACTGTTAGAATGTTAATTCAGATACCTTCATGAGTTCTTTGGGCCACTCTCAGATGCAGGAGTTGGCTTTGGGTCAAATAGGCCTCAGAAGGGCTCGTCGATCCTTTGGATGGGAGATCATCGGACAGTAATTGATCGTTCGTCCAAATCGTAAGTAATAATTGCACACAGGGTAGATCGTTGGAAAGTTTTTGTGAGGTTCTTATATATTCCAAATAGCTTTGCTTTATTTAAAGAGTTGACATTGGTCACCCGGGGCCCGAAAGTGCCCGGTGACCTTTTGGAGTAAAATGGGTCATTCATCTGTACTGTAAGCCTGATTCATGGAGGACCGTTGGAAATGGTATTCAGTGTGCTTTAATGATTCATCCAGTCTCATTCGAGTTCAAGAGTTTACCTTGGTCAAACAGAACTTGGGAGCGTTTGGTGGCCTCCAGAATAATTTTCGAGGGAAAATGAATCGTTCGTTCAAAAGTTTATGTCGTTTAATGCTTAGGGCAAACCTTTGGAAAGGTTTTTTTAGTTATATTCTAAGATTTAAAGAGATTTATCTTGACTGGGGTCAAATCAAGGCCCGAGAGTGCCCGATGGTCTTCAGATCAATTTATGGTGGTAAAATGGTTCGTTCGTCCAAACCATTATGTCAATTTACGCGTGGGGTGTACCATTAAAAAAGGTATTCAGATACCTTCGAATATTAATTGATCTTTTTCTCTGACAATATAGTTGACTAGAGTCAAACAGGGATTAAGAGCGCCTGATGGCCTCTACATCGGTACTCGGAGTATAACCTAGGGTTTGTACTAAAATGGGGAGGTGCTAGGAACCTATAGAGAGACTTAGGGGGTACTAGAATGTTGTGTCTACGCCCTCTATCTGAGATCATTGTGCCACTAACATAGCCTTGTTTCTAATTACAAGCCCATTCTCATCAGTTTTATTTTTAAAAATTCAGTGGGTGCCAATAACCTTCTTGTCTCCAGGTCATGGAATGATATACTAAACGTTATGACTTTGAAACTGGACAAGCTCTTCTTACATATCATTATTCTATAATGAGTCACATAGGGCATCGTTAATAGTTTTTGGTTCTACTAGAGAAATAAAATATGCAAATGTAGCCACTTGTTGTCATTGTGATCCCGTTCACACTGGCTCTGACAGGTTACCAACAACCTTTTCTACAGGGTGGCCTGTAGAAACCCAGGTTGGTACTGAAGGGCTCTCAGGTGGTAGTGAATTAATGATCTCGGGAGAGTTAGGAGTAAAAACTATTTCAGACTCATTGAGGACCACTCTTTCACTTTCATTACTCTCTACACTAGTTTAATTTATAATTACATTAATAGACTCCATAATGACCTTGGTACGTAGATTATATGAGTCCTACTTGTCTAGGAATAACCCCAAAAAATGCTTTATCACCCTGGGTATCAAACATTGAAATATTTTCTGTCTTTGTAAACGTAGCAAAAACTCTATAAAGTTCTAAAGTACTTCAAGTTAGGCTTCTTATTATACCATAGTTCATATAAGATCTCTTTGGTATTTTTCCTGAGGTATACACGATTAATAATGTGATACATAGTATGTACAACCTCAACCCAAAAGTATTTTAGCACACTTTTTGCATATAACATCACCCTAACCATATCTTATATGGTCTTATTTTTACTATTAGTGATGTCATTCTATTGAGATGTCTTAGGTGAGGTAAAATTGTGTTTGTATCCATTACCTACACAATATTTTGTGACACCTGAATCTTTGAACTCCCCACCTCTGTCGTTTCTTATGGGACATACTTGGGTATCCTTATCACTCTCAATTTTCAAAATAATTTTTAAGAACTCACAAAAGGTGTCAAATTTATTTTTTATAAAAAAAGACCAAGGTATATCATGTGAAATCATCCACCATAACAGGAATATAATTATTAGTGCATAGGCTCACAGTTCTGGAGGGACCCATAAGGTCCATATGAATTAGTTTAAGAGGTTTCGAGGATAAAACATCTTTAACCTTCTTATGAGCAAATTTACTCATATTACCCACTTGGTAGGGACCACAAACAAAGTTAAAAGTATTTTTGATTTCGGGAAAACTTCTAACTATTTCTTGGGTGCTAATTCTATGAAGGTTATAAAAAAATTTGTATCCCAATCTATTATTCCATAAATCAAAATCATTTAATTTGGAAACTTACAAGCTTCGGTCTTTGGAATGATTGTGTAACAGTTATCTGTAGTTCCTGTTCTTGAAAGGATACAGTTACCCTCTTGAATCAAAATTTTTCGTTTAGTTATAGAGAAGGTAACAATATTATTGGAATCACAAGACTCTGATATTCTTAGTAGGATAGCTTTAAGACCTTTAATAAGTACTCGAAGGAAGTCCATTTTGTTATTCAATTTTGTTTCATCCCTGGTCATATGTTTGGAACACCCGAAATCCAAGTACCAACTAGCTGAGGTGTGTTGGGTCTTAAAAGCACTTATCACCACATTGCACATGAGCTAGGGTAATAAGTCGTCTTCTCTAATACAAATGCTACTGGTTGTAACAAAAAGCTTGGCCTTTAATTTAGCAAAAGTCTGATAGGTCTTTCTACATGGTTTCTTCTTCTTTTAGGTCCTCCCCTTTTCTTATAGTTAGAGTTGTGTGTGGTCTGCTTTGGGAGAACATATGTATTCCTACTCTTGCTCGAATAGTTAAAGTTTTGATAGGTTGGTGTACACAACTTTTTTTGAAAATATTCAGTAATGGGATGCCCATAGACATCGCAATAGGAGCCACACTGATGTGAATTAGGCTTGAATCTATCACTTATGTCCTTAAAAATAGGTTTGATCTTATAAGACACACTTGTCAAATTACCACAAGTTTTAATGTTTTGTCTGAGGTCTCTTTTAGGCGGAAAAACATACTTAGCTATTCAATTAGGTTTTTGTTATTGATTACACTTAATTTTCATTGCTTTAGAGACATTAAAAACCTCCTTTATGAAGTTTTTCGATACTTTGGCCTTCTTTTACAACAATAACATTTTCAGTGGAGATAGTTTTCTTGCTGGTAAAAAAAATTTCTCGAAAACCTACGCCAGATTTGTCTTCAGAATCCATTTTACTTCCTAAAACATTTTTATCATAAGTTTTAACTTGTGCTTCAAAATGCCAACATTTTTTTAAAAACATTCTGTTTGGATTCTTATATTTTTCCTCTAAGCTAACATTTTTCTCAGTTATGTCTTTTAATTTTAAAGATAACTCTTTTATCTTTGTCTCATGAGCAATGAATTTTGTAGTGTAATATTGTGCATTCTTCCTAATAGTTTTACGAAGTTGTTCAACACATTCAATCAATTTCTTAACCATCTTATATAGTTTGGCACTTTTTTAAAGAGTTTTGGTGTAGATCTCTTAAATATTAGATAGGTCATCGGACTAGCTAATTGAAGTGTGTAAGGTGTCCCCTATTGTTTTATTTTTTACAGTGGAACTCATACACACATTAAATTTGTCAAAAATGTTCGCACTTTGACTCACCCATAAGCTAGGATTATCGACTATATTTTCAACAGGATTAAACACCGAAATATCATTAGCAGGAATGATATCAACATCAACAAGCATAATACAATCATTAGCAAAAAAACATTCATGATGATTGGTCTATTTATCCTAAAAGGATATGAATGATTCATCAATGTTGGTTGACTCAATTTCATCTTCATCAGAATCATTTGAGTTGTCCTATGTTTTGCACATATTATCCATAAAATTGTTGTTATTAAAGTTAACTCTACATTTAGTAGCATAATATACCATTTACTCAGAACGATGACATTTGATGGGGCGATTATCATTCTTATCCCTATTATTATCATTGGTCTATTTGTCCTCAATTCTGTCACGAGGTATGTGATTTGGATGATTTTGATAATCAAGCCTACTATGTTTGAAAGTTCAGAGTTAATAAACTTTATGATTTTCATAAACTATTTCCTCATAAGATAAATCTGGTTGTCCAAACTATCTAAATCACAATCCTCACTAAGGTCAAGGTTAAAGTTTGGTGGGTTCATTTTAGGGACAGTCACTTAATATTAGAAAGAAACATTAGATCTAGAGGATCTTTTGTTTTGTGAGGTCATCTGCTTTTTATACTATAACTCCATTTCTACTATTCTTATCTTAAAACTGAGTAATTCCGGAGTCAATTTAGGATCAACCATCTCTTATATGGCATATATTTTATTGCCAAATATAACAGAAAATGATCTTATGATTTTGAAACATTATCTCATTTTTATCATATGGTATCCCACTTGCATGCAACTTTTGGAAAATATCATTTAATTTTATATAAAAATCATCAAATGACTCATTTTCATCCATAATAACAATACTGTATTGATGGACTAAGATCTGAGTTTATCCAGTCTTAACACGTTCATCACCTTCATGGGCGGTGACGAGTGTGTCCCAGGCTTCCTTGGAAGTGGAGAAACAAGATATACGTTTAAATTTGTGATCATTTATGAACATAAAGATGCAGTTCTTTCCCCTATTATTGTCAAGTGACATATTTTTATTTTCTTTGGTAAACTCACTGAGATTTTTCTTAACTCTTTCAATGTTGGCTTCAGATAAAAGCTTAGTTGGGTATTGGTATAGACGCGTTCCTCTCTTCCCGATCTACGCGTTGGTGGTCACGGTTATGCAAGATGAGGTTGATTTGGCATTCCTTCTTGGGTCTTGGTTCTTCCCCACACTTTCTATGGCCATTCTTTACTTCCTGTGTCCCTCAACCATAAAAGACTTTTCTTGGCTGATAAAATAACTCCCAATTTTTGTCCATTAATTAAACCCAAATATACAATTTACCATAATGCCCTCTCGGGACGCCGGTTAGGCATAAAATTATCCCGGGACCCAAACTAAACACCCGGGTATACTATTTTGACTATATCGACCTTCTCGGACTCAACGGCACACTCGAAATGACCATACAAGTTAATAAAAATAAATTCTCTTTTTATTCCATTCAATTAGTCCCGACACGACTCACATGCATGTCAAACTTAAATTACCAAGCTGCCGTATTTCTCACTTTCGACAATTTATCAAATATTATAATTCCATATTACATATCACATAGTAATATTCAATAATTCTCAACAATAAGTATTAACCCTTGGCATGCTAGTTAATAATTATTTTAATCCGGATTAATAACAAATTAATTTCTCACATTTTAATTTAATTAATCCAACAATAATAATCTCATACTTATTCCCATAATAATAATTAATTACATAATTATTTAAATCGTCAAAAATACGGGGTGTTACATACGTAGGAATACAAAATCTCCCTTCTGAAATTCTAATGGTTACTTCCTTTTATCTCCATAAAATTTCAGCATGCTTTGCGCTATCTTTATCCGTTCTCGAATCATTTTAACCTTTTATGTTGCCATATCTATCAATTAAGGAACCAAAAGTTTCCTTTCACCTACTTCATCCCACACAAAGGCCTTCTACATCTCCTCCCATATAAAGCTTCATACGGAACTATACTAATGGTGGAATGATAACTATTATTATACGATAATTCCATCAATGGAAAATGATCATCCCAACTACCTTTGAAGTTAAATACAAAAGCTCGTAACATGTATTCTAATATTTGAATCATCCTTTCTGATTGCGCATCGGTTTGCGGATGAAATGTAGTGCTGAACTTCAAACTTGTGCCCGTGGAATTTTGTAGACGAGGACAAAACTTAGCAGTGAACATTGGATCTCTGTCTAATACAATTGACACTGGTGCCCCATGTAAATGGATAATCTCATCAACGTACATACGTGCATGCTTGTCAATAGTATAGGTGGTCTTCAATGGAAGAAAATGGGTCGAGTTCGTCAATCGGTCTACAATCACCCAAATAGAATCATGCTCCTTTGTTGATTGGGGTAATCTTGCAACAAAATCCATCGTTATATGCTCCCACTTACATTCCGAAATAGGTAATAACTGAAATAATCCCACCGTCTTATGATCCTTCGCCTTTACTTGCTGGCATACTAAACATTTAGCTACGAATTCTGCAATCTCACGTTTCATATTATTGCACACAAAATACTCTTCCAAATCTCTGTACATTTTGGTACCTTCCAGATGCATAGAGTAAATAGAACTATGTGCCTCTTCTAATATATCCTTCTTCAAGGGTGGATCATTAGATACAAAAATCCTATTTTTATAACACAACGATTTATCATTCTAAATCTCAAAGTCACTCTCTTTACCATTCAGGACATCTCATTTACTCTTCTCAAGGAATGGATCACTGATTTGCAAATTTATTATGCATTCTTCCAATAAAGGTCTCACTGTGACATATACTAATAAGCCTGGCATTTTTGAAAACATTAATTCAATCCCCATCGATGCCAAGCCAAGAATATTTCTAATATGTGCACACTGTATGCAACCAAGAATCCCTGATGACTTTTTACTCAAAGCATCTGCTACTACATTGGCCTTACCAAGATGATGATGAATGGTACAATCATAGTCTTTAATCACCTCTATCCAATGCTTCTGTCTCAAATTCAGTTCTTTTGTGTAAATAAGTATTTCAAGCATTGATGACCCGTGTATATCTCACAAGTTTCTCCATATAATTAATGTCTCCATAACTTCAAAGCAAAAACAATAGCTGCTAACTCCAAATCATGCGTAGGGTAGTTTCGTTCATGTGTCTTTAATTGTCTGGAAGCTTATGCTATCACCTTCCCATTATGCATAAGAACACATCCTAACCACTGAAATGAAGCATCTGTATAAATCATAAAAGACTCATTCCCACATGGAATAGTAAGTATAGGGGCTGAAACCAACCAATTCTTTAATTCTTTAAAAATCCTCTCGCATTCTTCATCCCATACAAACTTCACTTCTTTATGAGTCAACTTTGTCAATGGTAATGCTATTGCTGAAAATCCCTTTATATATCTGCGATAGTAACATGCCAATCCTAGGAAACTCCTAATTTCTGTCACATTGGACTTTCCCATTCAACGATTTCTTCCATCTTCTTTGGATCAACATATATCCCATTTCTTGAGACAACACGCCCTAAAAACACAATTTCATTCAACCCAAACTCACACTTGGTGAATTTAGCAAATAATTTATTCTCTCTCAAAATCTACAATACATGCCTCAAATGTTTCTTATATTCCTCCATGCTACGCGAGTAAATCAACACATCGTCTATGAATACATTCACAAATGAATCCATGAAAAGGTGGAATACCCGGTTCATCAAATCCATAAAAACTGCTGGAGCATTAGTTAATCCAAATGGCATCACCAAAAACTCATAGTGCCCATATCGAGTATGAAAAGCTATTTTGGAAATATCACTATCCTTTACATTCAATTGGTGGTAACCCGATCTCAAATCAGTCTTTGAAAATACTGTGGCCCCCAATAATTGGTCAAACAAATCATCGATACGAGGTAGAGGGTACTTGTTTCTAATGGTCACCTTATTCAATTGTCGATAATCAATACATAATCGCATTGTCCCATCTTTCTTTTTCACAAATAACACTGGGGCTCCCCATGGCAAAACACTAGGCCGAATGAAACCTCTACTTATCAGATCTTATAATTGCACTTTTAATTCTTTTAACTCCGTTGGTGACATTCTATAAGGAGCAAGGGAAGTCGGACTAGTACCTGCAATTAATTCAATGGAAAACTCTACTTCCCTTTTGAGTGGCAATCCTGACAATTCCTTTGGGAAGATATCAGAAAATTCTCTAACTACTGGTGTATCTTCAACTTTAAGTTCTTCCTTACTAACATCAATAACATAATCTAAATACCATGTACAACCTTTAATCAATAACTTTCTACTCTTAATTGCTAAGATAAGACAATTAGGGACAACATTCCTTTCTCCTATAAACTGAAACTCGGGTTCACCAGGCTGATGAAATGTAACTTCTTTTCGAAAACAATCAATAGAGGATGATATGATGATAACCAATCCATACCCAATATAATATCAAAATCCCGAATGGCCAACGGTATCAAATCAATATATAAATCTCGTTCCCCCATTCGTAAGACACAATCTTTATAATCATGCTCAACCAGAATTACACTTTCCATTGGGATACAAATATATAAAGCACAATTGAGAAATGAACATGGTCTACCCAATTGTGAAAGAATATGAAATATTAGGAATGAATGCGTAGATCTAGGATCAATGAATGCATATAAATCTTTATTTGCAATAGAAAGTTTACTTGTAACCACTTTCGGTGTAAGATGGGCATCTTGCAGCGTCATCGCAAAAACTCTTCCTCCTTCCCCTGATAAAGTTACTTATTTTGTAATTCTTCCCCTGGTGTCACTTCCTGGAGAGGATCCTTTATGAGGTCCCACACTACTAATTGAAATCGCTCTTGATAACATATGACAATTCTTTCTCAGATGGACCTTCTGATGACAGTTAAAACATTCAATATTCAGTATCTTTGGGTAATTTCTCTTTATATGCCCAATGTCCCACAAAAAAAAACATTCGAATCTCTTTGGGATGAATCTCCTGAACCTCTCCCACCACTAGCTTCACCTTTTTTTGCACTACCTCCCATACCTCTACCATGCTCAAATTTATGCCCTCCAAGTCTCGAATATTCTATACCACTACCTTTTTGATAATTCGGATCAAATCTGCTCTTTACACCTCGTTCTCGATTCCATCTCGCTTTATTCACGTCCTTTTCTACTAGCATGGCTTTGTTCACCAATGATTAATAATTAATAGTCTCTAAAATTAACAACCGTGATTTGATGACTAACTCAAGTCCATTGAGAAATTGGCTGCACAGATCTTCCTCATTCTGTATAAACCTCGAAGCAAACTGAGAAAAGGCTGTAAGTTTAGCTTCATATTCTCTAACATTCATACTTCCGTGATTCAACATGAAATATTCCTTCTCCTTATGGTTTTGATACATTGAGGGAAAATATTTGTCACATAAGGCTTTAACAAATGCATCCCATGAGATCACATTCCCGCCTCCTGGAGTAATCAACAAATGTTTGTGGCATCCCGCCAATATTTAGCTTCTCCTTTCAGTATATAAGTCGCCAAGGTCACTCATTGATTTTCAGGCATTCTCATTACCCCCAAAATAAGTTCAATCTCTTTAACCCATACTTCTACCTCTGCTGGATCAACTAGTTCTTCAAATGAGGGTGTATTAATTTTAATAAATTTCTCATGTGAAGTACTCCTTTCTTCCCGGTGTATCACCTCTTCATCCCTAGACAATGCTTGTGCCCGTAGTTGCCTGGCTTGTCTTTCTTCCATCTGATCCATAAACCTAGCTTGCTTCTCTTCCATAAAAGTCATAGAACATGCCATTTTTTGCATATTTATTAGTTGTTCTATTTCGGGTTCCACATTTATTTGAACAGGTTGCTCAACCTCCGCTTCTGCTAGAAAAGTTGAGGCATCACCTTCTATTCTCACATTTACATTCCCTCGTTCCATTCTTTTATATTTTAAATGAATCGAATATATAACAACATACATATATACATATTTTTCTGAACATAATCATTAGTATCAGACAAAACATATTTCTAACATTAACTGCCAAATATAGATTCTTCTAATTCCAGAACCTCTAAAACCTAGTATCTGATACCAAAAGCTGACACACCCCAACCCAGTGACTTATAATTAAGTTTGAAAGTCAAAGTGATTCAAATCATGATTAAATATAACCAAACCATAAACACAAGTTTTAATGTTAGAGTCATCATTGTAAATCCATATAAATGAAAACCTTTTTACAACATTAGAGTAGTCATGCCCAAAAAAACTTGCTTGAAGGGTAAGTTAAATTAATTACATCATTTACATTAAACCAAATCTTTGTTTCTCCCGTTCCTGGATAACCCAACCTGACTTCCTAGATTTGTCAGTGACATCGCGTTACCTGAAAAAAATGTAAACATAGGAATCGTGAGCAAAATAGCCCAGTTAATGCATAACTACTATACTACAACATGAATTTAAATGTAATAAATCATGTACATATTATTATGTATTAACTTATCCGACTCATTCATAATGAATGACCAACTTTTCTGAATCACGATTCACATATCCTGTCTAAATAAACAATTCTCCCCCATTCCTGGTCGAGGAGTAACCATATGTCATTAATAGACAAATCTCCCCCATTCCGGGTCGGGGAATAACCTCCCATTTTGGTAAACCAAAATGAACAATTTTATATTCATAGCATTATGATCATATTCGTAACATGATACAAATACATCATTCCAGTGAGTACACTCACCTTAGTTGACAACTATGTATTCATGTTTCCTTCGGGTGGAGTTGAACTAGGTTGATTAGACCTTACACATGTCAATACAACTAATTTAGTACATAATCTCAATCATAAGTATCATCCTAATATAATTATGTAACTTTCCATTACTATACAACGATAATATAACTCCACTTAAGTCACATTCCATGAAACATGAGTAAAGACAAAACAATGGTACACATGTTGATAAAGTTATGAACATTCAACTGTAGGATATACCTCATAAGTAATTTATTACTAAAACCAAGTATATATCAAAGCATACTTCTCAATGTATACACACATGAAACATGTACTCAAAATACTCTTCGGAAAGAGGAGAGAACAATATTCTTTTACGGGTTATCCAGTATGGCCTCAATTTTGTGTCTTCTATACGCAACCATCCTATATTCCTAAAGTGTACATCAATATGAAAAAATATATGAATATAATTTCCATTACAAATGACAGTGTAATTTTTCAAGGTTCCAAGAGCAAGGTATGACCATTTCTTTACAACATAAGAAATCTTAAGAATTTTCATAATTTCTCTCCAGCATAACTTTTCGTGATTTTCAACCCATTTTTAGTAAACATACTCAATAGTACATAATTAAAGTTTCATAATTTTTTTGACTTCATTTGCTATGTCAAAAGATTGACTAAACTCAGGGCATACCGAAATGAAATATACAAATAACAACTATATACCAAATTGAAATCATCATTAAGGCCTAAATACAAGGAGATAAATTCTAGTTTTCGGCTATGATATGAATATATGAGTATAATTTCATATACAATTTGAATTTATCAATTACAGTAAGCACACAAAAACATATGCAACTTTGAATACAAGGGGGTTCAATACAAAGCAATATGGCCTATAAACACTACTTATCTCACATATGATCCAATACATATTATCACAAAGGATAATGGAATTTTAATCAATAATTAATGATTTATATACTTTGAAATAAGTGTAATACACCATTAAAACAATATTAACACACAATTTTACCTTGGAAATACCTTAAGAGTTTTCTTGGAATTTTTTTCCTAGCTTTTAATGTAACCCTTTCTCCCCTAACTTCTACTTTCTCTTTCCTCAAGCTAGAAGCCCTTAAAACTGAAACTAGGCTTAATTTGGCTGAAGAAATAGGTTATAAGAAGATTTTAAAGTTGACAAAGGATGAATCCCAAGCCATCCAATGAAATTAAAACATCTGGTTTACTAAAAGACAATTTACCACTTAAAGGGAATGGACAAATTTTCCCTTTGTTCGTAAATTCGGTATAACTCCTTACTCGATCATCCGTTTGATGATCCATTTTTTGTGTCACAAACCTAACTCATATATCTACAACTATATAGTTTTTACCTGGAGTCAATTGTCACATTATAAGGGTCAAAACTAGTCTCTAACAGGAACACTTCAACCAAAAACAACAAAATTTTGTGTTTGTAAATAATTCGACATTTCATGATTTATGACCGTAGGATTAGAGTAAACATAATCACTTAACATTAGGTATAATAATAACACATTATTCATACCACATAATTTAAGCATGATTTAATTGTAATTTATAATAATTATATTCGGGTTGTCACAATTAATATACCTGTAATTCTTTTTATAAGGCCATATCCATGTATAGTTATCTCTAAATCTTTCACCCGGCTTTTTCTTGCCTCCAGTTCTATGTACGATGAAATTTCTTTCCTGAAAATAAAGAAAGAATGGTCAAAATAAAAATTCAAGCCATTCATTTATGGTGGAGAAAATCAGGAATATTCCTCAGATAAACCAACCACTTGAGGATAGTATAACTTTCGGTTATCAACATAATACTAAAATGTAACTATTTTACTTAACGAATCCTTTACTTGTATTAATTAGTGAACTCTGATTTTTTACCCAAACTATTGTAACTTCTTCAAACTCCCCTACTTATTTCTCCAGACAGACAACACTTAATTTTCACAAACACCCCTCCCCATATTTTTACTCTAGTTCCTTACATATTCAGACGCTAGATTTTCACCTTCATAACGAAGCTTAATGTCCGAAAACATGCTAGAAAAATGGTTCAAATACACGAATTCGATTGGAGCAATAATCAGTTGTCCGAAAAACACAAACCATAAAGTGGAAAATGGGGAAAAGAGTAGAGAGAGTACCTTCTCTAAAGAGAGATTTTAGAAATGTTGGGATACCAAAATATCACCTTCATACAACCCATAGGCACCCGAATTCAGGTTGTTTAAAATATAGCACCGAAATTCATCTATTCGGTGTGACATTCATGTATCTGTAAATTAAAATATTTGCATATTCCGACCATGTGATATTCATGTTTTTGTACACTAATATTTCTGGTACTCAGGTCCATGGTTCCTTCTATCACCAAGATAAATAAATCATCCATTATAGATGACACAATAGAGTACCTGAAATTGTTAGCATAATCCAATTCTTAAATAAATTAAAAGTAAAACCTCATTTGCTACTTTCATATATTACTCTACCAATCTTTAAATTAGTGTCAAGAATACTTTGAAAAAAATGAGTGTAGTTCCTAGTTGGATCACTATAGTGATAATAGATTGAAGTTTTCAGAACTTAAAAGGCCACCTTCACAAAGCATGAAGTACAAAAGTTAAAAGGCCACCTTAATGTGTAAGAAAAAAATGGAGGGAAGACTCTAAATCACACCAAAAGAAATTAAGAATACATATACAATGCCTTATCTTTGCCCAATAGTAGCACAGTGGGTTATTTCTTCAAGATAAACCACCTTCTCCAGTAACTCGGTCGTCTCGTTCTCACCTCCGTTGCAAAATAGGGAAATGGTTGTGGGCAGCATGTCAAGCCCTCTAACCTCATAGATGCAATGATCGAGAACAAAACATGACATCCAAAATAAGTTTTTGTATCAGGAAAACAAATAAAAAAAATATAAACCCAGAAAATAAACAACGAAAAAAATGATATCAATCTGCTTAGACGCAATATGCATACCTGGAAAATCAAGAACCAAGAAAATAAAAACCAAGAAAATATTTATCGTACCAAACATCTTAGACACAATGACAATACCTAGAAAATCAACAACCAAGAAAATGATATCAATAATAAAATCAAAACTAAAACTATCACAACAACTTCAAAAATCACATTTAAACAGGGCTCAAACTATCACAACTATAAAACTCAAATTTCTTACATCAAGTTTGAATAACGTAGAAAGGTAGAAGCCCACATATTATTTATGGACTGGTGAATTTTCTCCCCTCATTTAGAAGAAAAAAAAATAAACCATAAATCTAATATTTTAACCAAAAAAAAAGAATAAGATAAACATGGGAAATCAAAGGTGCAAAGGTGAACACCTTTGTCTTAACCGGTGCAAAAATATGCAGATAGAATGAAAGAAAAAAAACATTTCTCGGAAACCATTTTCTCGAGAGCCTATTTCTTGGATCCCATTTTCTTGGGACCCATTTCTTGAAACCGAAATAAAAAACCCCCATTTTCTCGGAACCCATTTCTTGGAACCAATATATGCAAACCTAGGTGTACCAAATGCCCACACATATTTTCATAGGGGAAAAATAATCTTGTGGACTAAATCTACAAATCAAAACCAAAATGAGTTAGAATTATCACATCTACAACACAAAAAGTTGAAGACACAAACTTGAAAGAGAGGGGTACTCAATAAGTGTTGATTTTAAACCTCAAACAAAGCCCATCCCTATTCCCACAACATAAAATCATTGACAACATATCTAAAATCGAGTAATATAGGAGGGAGATAGAGGAGTCTTAAGAGAGGCATAGAGAGTTCGTGGGTAAGAAAGAGAAATGAAGATTAAAGGGATAAAATGTGATAGAATGTGTGGATATTGAGTGGAAAGGATAGAATGTGTCCAAATACAATTCTAACTTTGTTTTTGAAATTTAAAACGAATGGGGAAATAAATTAGAGTGTGTCAAAGAGGGGGAAGTCAAAATTTTATGGGCTAAAAGTGGAAGTGCAAAAAAATCATAATGATGACATCATCGATCAAACTTATGACATACATAAGTTTCCTACTTTATTTTTTTATATATATATAATGAGAGTAAAACATATATATACTTATTAATTATTCTACTGTGTGCACTTAAGTAGATGAGAGAGATAGTGATATCTAAAATGACCTATGTACGTGGAAACTTAATCTCTAATGGGAAAGAGTTATAATTAGCGAAATGATATGGGTTATGCGACAATATATGATTTGGGCAATGCGGGTGGCAAAACGAGTTAGTTTGTGTAGAGACAGATATGGTTCGAACTAGTTAGGTAGGATAGTATAACTAGGACGGGTTATAAATATTCATTAGGTGTGCACATTACTTGAGAGGTGAGGATCTCAAGTGAGGGCATGTACGCCTAACATGTATTTTTTTGCATTTTACACACTTGTTAAAATTTTCCAATCTCTTGTTGGCCTTTGACCCATTTTATGCAAACCTATATTTTTGTAAAAACATTTTAGGTACCCAGCCACAGGGACTACATGCCTAGGAATTCCTATCATTTGACGTACTGCAACTACTGTGGAAGTTGCAAAATCCCATTAATTGATGCCTCCACACTTATCATTTTCTTATTATGAGACAGTTATTTCAGTCGTTCATGTTGCCCTCTTTTTTTCATACATTATTTTAGAGATAGTGGATTCCTATCTTTAATTTTCAGTTGTTATACTAGTTTTCATTTATGGATTACTGTATTGGAGTTTTAGGATGGAGTGTTCATTTCAATCACATTTATTTGTTCAGTTATTTAATAATTTATGATAATGTTTGACGCAATGGTGATGGTGGTTATCCACTTATTTATTTATTTATATTTTTGCATGTTAAAAAGAAATTTTAATTTTATCACCAACTTAATTAACTATTAGGTGGTTAGTAAATAAAGGTTTTCGACAGCGATGCTAAGAATGAACCAACTGGATATTTTTTTTTTAATTTAATAAAGAACTGATCGCCCGATATTTAATTGGGTGAGTTGCCACAGATGATATTAGAGCATCAGGTTCTAATGTCTTTAGGATTTGTGCGGCTTATTGCATTTCATCGTCGGGTTCTTTGATATAGATCCCTATGATAGTATTGTTGGACTCCTCTTCGTATACACATTTACGTCCACCTTTTACTATCTATAGTTGATGCACTTCATATAAGGGGTTGGTTGGATTTTTTGTACCAAATAATACAGGACGACCAACGAGGGCTGTTAGAAGGACTACGTGAGGAGTGGCTCGGAAGAAGACATTGAGTATTTTAGCAACGGTGATCCCGATAGACTTACCATGATTATGGTTCAGACATATGATAATTGGATAATTATTTGGTAGTAGTATTCTCCCTAAGCATTGTCATAGATAATTGTGGTGCAAATTCAGACTCACCCAACATAGTTGGAAGGAGGATTCAAAAGGGTTCTTTCAAAGAGCCATTTGTAAAGATTCATGGATGAGAGGAAGTGTGATGAAATAAGGGAAGGAGATAAGAGAAAGGAAGTTACATATGGTGAGGTTCAGTGGTACTCAAGAATTAAATTTTGGTTTCAATCCATGGTGGGAGATAGTCACCACCTATAAAAAAAATCAAGAATTAATCGAGAAATTTTGGGCACGGTATAACCACGAGTTCTTTCATTAATTGTTCAGACAAAGATGCGAAGGAAGTCTCTCAACTTTTCATAGGAGGGATGAACAAAAGGTGAATTGTGATGAATAATTTGTTTATTTAAGTGAGCTTCATACCCGGGGAGGTAAGTAGTTCGGAGAAAGGTTTTTAAAGGAGATGATGGACTCCCGAGTAGGAGTCTCTAGTATTTATGGGAAATCAGTCTTGAAAGACTTATACACATGGAATCAATGACATACTCTAAGAATGTTTATTCCAATGCTTCCATGAGAAGAGAGCGAAGAGAGTTAGAGAGCATATCCAGAAGAACAAGACTAAATGTAATTTGTGATAGTGATGCTCCACAAGGGGATACCCAAAAAAGTACCCATTTAAAGGATCTAGATTAATAAATTTCTTACCAAGTGACTATGGATTCAGTCTGGGGCATTAGGTCTAGTGGTGTGTTCCATAGGGCCAACAAATTTAAAGGAACAACTGGGGTAGCAATCGAGGCTAACACTACTAGGTCCAAGATAAGGACAACCCCGATATGTCCCGTGGGGACAGAGATAGGGAATTACACCAAGAGGCATCTTTTGTGTGGAGAGTAGGAACACCTATATCGAACTTGTTCGTAGCGAGTTAGGGGAGAGGAGTAGGATGCCCAGTAGAGACAGTAGTCGTAAAAGGTTTTGGATCTATTTGGGTGAGAGTGTTATATCCAGGAATCAATTAGACCGCGTGTGGTATTGTCATCTAAAAGTGTGAGTTTTATCCTAAGGTAAATAGTGTATGTTCCGTGTGACATGAGCGAGTCACAATATTTCGTTAACATTAGGTTCACACGTGAGACAAGTTTAGTGCGTGTATCGATAGTGGTATTATATTATGTATATATTTACCGTAGTGTTGATGGGACATTTTTGGTTCCATATGCAGGGGAGCATGTGGGGACACTGAAAAAATGTATTTTAGTGGGATAACTAATTTTGAGAGATGATATTCGAGTATAACATTATACTGGGTATAGTTTGGTTAGCGATGAGTTGAGCGATGGTGGGTTGTTACATCAAGGCTATCGTGTTCGGTATTCCAGGGAAGAGTATGTTATTTAGTGATGTGTCACACAAAAGAAGGTTGATTTCACGTTTATATTATATCGTGGAGGAGACTCCAGAGGTTATAGTTTTCTCTCTTTTGTACTCATATGATTCGGGGTATATTAAGTTAATTATTGAGCGGAGAGATTTACTTCGTTATCGACCTAATGCGGGAAGACTAGTGATAGTGAGTGCGCTGTGTGGTACAACTCCTTTATTGATTTGGGAGTGGATGGTTAGACTTGTACATATGGGGATAGGATTTTGGATCTTTTGCTCATGTGTATAGGACCTACGGAACTCCATGGCCAACCACTATAGGTAGTACTGTATCTCGGGGTTACTTATTTGGATTTTGATTGCGAGACGTCCCACGCATGAATCCTACCGAATGTTAGGAGTTGAGAGATGTGTTTTTCACTAGGGAATGAGTTACCAGTTTAGTTATTACACGTGTAGGTGGATGAAAGCATGAGATGAAAGATATTTTGTGAGGAGCACTGGGGATTTTTTTTTCATTACTAGTTGTTGGGTGGGGAGGTCTCGAGGAGAATAAATCATTTTAGTAGGGTAACTTAGGTTAGCCACATGGTATATCCACACTGAGAATTCGGGGTCAGACTTGAGATAAGTATGTTACGTGTGGAAAGTTAGAGATGATTGTGCAGTTGTGCATGGGATATGGGGTGTATGTGTGCCCTGGTTAATTTGACTTTCAGCATCAACCATGGTAAGGAGACTTATGAAGATTTTGTAAATATGTTTGTGGGACAGTCAGATAAACAAATGGAATAGTGTGAGGGAATGAACCTCATTCGAGGAAAGGAGATAGTTCGACTGTGTGTATGTCACGAGAAAACTCCCACTACCGAGGTGAGTCGAAAGATGGTGGAATCAAATGGAGAAGGTATCCTTAGAGAAAGGAGAGCCCCATAACTTTTGGAGGTGGAGCGGAGTCTCACCTAGTCGAATGTGTGAGAGTTGTTTGAACATATACAGGTTGTTAAAATTCTAATAGACGGAAAATAGACTAAGAAGTGCATAGTTTTGAAGCAAACACACGGACCATGACGTTTGTATATCTCCGAATAATGGGAGTGGGATGTTCCACGTGACGTGAGATTTTAAGTTCGAGGATTTTGGGTTGAGTGAGATATGGTAAAGTCGCCTCCAAGTGCGCCACTCGTGAGGCAAAAGGTTGGTCTGATATACCGACCCGAATGTGATGATACATAGATGATTCTAGGGATGGAATGGATACGCAGATTGATAAAGTTCTTAACTGGATTTTCAAAATCACGGAGCGGTCGGGAGTTTCTTTTAGTTGTGAAGTGAATTGTCCAGGACAAAAATAATCATTATTAATTGAGGTGTGTTATACTACCGGGAAGAATGCCCAGTATGTTATTAAAGAGAAGGAATGAAATGGCACAAGGTAATGCCCGATATTGTTGTGAATCATGACGAGACCCTTGAGCCCCACCTTAGATATGGAGTGTCAGGAGGCGATGAAGATGAAGTTACGTCTTGATCTAGAGGTGTTAATCATAGGCCAATGGATAGTCAGTAGGGTTGACATAGAATATGGCAGAATGCGAGAAAACATGTTTTGGAATTTTTGCGTAATTAGGAATATTAACTCCAACTATTAGAGCTGCATGTGATGACTCATAGAAGAATATTAATTAAGAAGTAACTTATGAGGCTTCATTGGAATAATTTTTTTCCCAATATTAGCACAATAGATAATGGGGAAGTAACAAGTTTCTTGGACCTGGAGTAATTCATGGTCCATCGGCAAGTATTGAGTTTGTCCTCATCATTTTCGTATAGTTAATAAATTAGTGAGTGTTTGTTGACGGGAACCAAAGTTTTGAGACATGATATGAGTAGTCAAGGATTGCTAAGGATGTATCCCGTGAGGAGAGATGGCTTGGTACGACAATAAGGGAAATTAATACCTATAAAAGTGAGACATTTTATAATTTAGGGATCATAGATCAAATGGAGTATAGGCTCGTCTTTTGAGACCGCTAACACATGCGATTATTTCGGCATGTTAAGGTTTGAATGGACTTGTCGTTAATCGTGGGTTATCGTGAGTGGTCTCTGGATGAAAAGGGTCCCATTAGTGTGTATATAGTGGAAATACCAAAATATAATAATGAGTACCAATTTTAGGATACATTCAGATACCTTGTGTGCAAAAGTCTGAGCTGGTAATAAAGGGCACCATAGTGACGAAGAGTCTACTTGAGAACACGAGGATGAGTTGCGCGAAAAATACTCGGAGTGTGACAAATACCCAGAGTTATTCATATCAGGTATTTATTTTTTCGAATTTTGGGATGAAATTTCGTTATTGGGGGAGTGTGTAACACCCTCTAATTTTAATGATTTTTATTTTTGGATTAATTAACTTTAAAATGGAAAATTAATACATATTAAAATAAGTATTAATTAGTGAGATAAGGGTTAGTATTTATTTATATTGAATATTACTTAGTGAATGAGTAATTTATTAATAAGAAAAATATTATGATTGTCGTGAATGAGAAATACAGCAGTTACAGTAATTTAGTCGGGATGCGCGTGTTAGTCGTGTCGGGACTTGAATTATGGGATAAAAACATAAATTCAAAATTGGTCATCCAAATAATCATTTTGAGTGCGCAAAAGTGTCCAGAAGTGTCTAAATAGTCAGAAAAATATATTCGGGCATATGTATAATGTGTCGGGTCATTTCTGGGTCGACTTGGCAAGTGAAAAGTAAATTTTTGGCCTTTGCATTTCCAACATATGAAGCGATACATGATCTGTTACTATAAAACCAACTCTTTTTCTAATCAAATGGATAATTAAAAAATCAAAGTGAGAGGAAACCAAAGGAGAGATAGGGTGAGAGATTTTACTAGAAAGTGAAGAGTTCTCAAGAAGGAGGAACTTACATCATCTCTCACCCTATATCTTGAGCCCCATAACTAGAGCCACCTTGCCCCACCACCATACACCAGAAGAATTTAGGAAGAACGATGAGGAGGAACTTACATCATCTTATATAAAGAAAATTCAGAATCATCCTAATAGGCAAGTTGTTTAAGCTTGCTTAATTATGAGTTTGATTAAATACATGCTAGATTATTGCATTTTTAGATAAAAAAAATTGGGTTTATAAGGTTTTCATTTGAGATAACATCATTGGGAATTATAGAAATCATGATTAGGATTATATAGTTTATTTATTATTTTGAAATGTGAGAAAAACATGTGATTAAGATGGATATTCAACTATCTAATAAGAAATGAAGTGAACTCATACCAATTCGAAAGTCAAACGCACGTAAAATCGTTTTAGAAAAAGGACAAACATTGTATCATAATTTTAGGGTTATTTTAAGTGGAAATTTATCGTGTGCCCGCAAGTTTGGGAATAAAATCATATTCTGAACAAGTTTATAGTTTTAATTTTTTTTAAATCGAATAAAAAAAGCCTCAAATCGTCATTTTATTTCTCTAGGCAGAATGTAACTTTATCGAGAAAAAATATTATTGGGAATTAAAATATAATTGGGGCTTGCTATAATGATTTCGAGTTTTGGACGAGTAATTAAGGTGGAGGGTATCTGCTAAAATAATTAATTAAATTATTGATATCATTTCAGTTAACAATAGATGTTATGAATAATGGGAAATGGGAATAAAATGTGAATTATTAGTTTAAGGTATAAAATTGAAATATACTATATGTATATATAGGATGAGTGAATTCATATATTACGTTGATTGTGATATTATGTTTAATGAACATACCTACACTGCTTACTATCACGGGAGGTTTTGTGTCGTTGGCAGTCTTATCCTAATGAGCCATTTTGGGGGATTTTAGACTCATACCTTAGAAAATAGAGCTTAGGGCTAATCACTACTTGTGTGAACAATGGTATGATTGGTCATTTGGGTGCGTTAGAACTGTACGTATTCCAAATTCCTAGAACTATATTCTCCTTCAACTTGTGTGAATTGTATTTATGGTTCAAGAGTGAGTTTAAACCTGTAGTCCTTATCTTTAGTATGTGATGTACAAGGACTTGATAGCAGAGTATGCATGCACCACAGCTCAGCCTAGGGGTGCCGTATTAGTATGCACACACACACACACACACACACACATACACACACACTACAGTATGCTCATGCCTGAAGGCATGCTAAAAATTTCTAAAGTACATAATCTCAAAGTGGCAAAAATTTTGAAAGTATGTAATCGCAAAACGACGAAAATTTTCAACAAAGGCACGCACATAATTTTTAAAAGTATGAAGTCGTGTATAATAGAAATAATAAATGTTATATATATTATAAGTGTAGATTTTCAAAGTATTGAATCGTCTAAATTTAAGTCATAGAATTTTCTTTTACAATACAAATGTGTAGAAAACTTTTAAGAAATTGGGCAGAGTACCCTGTGTTTATAGGACTATCCACCTTGTTAAAGAAATAAAAAATTAATCCAACAAAACAAATAGTCCGTTTTGGACCTCATATAAGCAACACAATCCAAATATACTCAATTACATAGAATCAGGGCAAAGTATCAAATTTAAAAAAAAAACATGGACAGTCTCCTTTGTTTGTTGGACTATCCACCCTATTTAAGGGATACCTATCAATTTAACAATATTTAAAAGGTAAAAATTCATCTACAAAACTTCATCTTGGCATTCAAAATAACCCCTTCCAACATATTTAACCCTTCTTCTAGACTAATGATTTTCCTCATCCTTCCACTCCATCTCCTTCAATTATTGAGTACTTTAGCCATGCATTTGAAAAAAAAGTCAACAGTAGGAAATTAAAAAAAATTAATTCTTATTAAAAGAGAATCAAACTGAAAGAACTGAGGGCTTAATAGACATTAAATTACTTTATAGATCCTTTAAGTCTATGCAAATGGATGGTGATTTACACTGTTAAAGGAGTAAATTATCAAGATATTTCACAGTCAACAGAGATAAATTTAATGAAGATCTTATGAATATGTTTTATTTGAAGAAATTCGTAGAAGGTTTTCAAAACATGAAGACTTACGATACAATAACATACCAAAAGGTCACATAGTCAATATGCAGGCCCTATGAAATATAAAATAGAGGTTCTTGTTTGATCTTAACCAAGAGGATATATAATTTGATAAATTTTAATAAAAAGAATGAATCACTAATATACTACTACCTGTTGAAATGTCATTTCGACATCCTAGTTCAAATGCCTCATATATTTGAGCTTCTTGTTATGTTCCAGAAATTCTAATGCCACTTTTTTCTCCTCAAATCCATATGTTCTTTAAATGTATCTTGCGTTGGTAAAAGATGGCAAAGTTATACCGTACTTATGGTAAAAGATAACTCTTGCTTTCGTCCATGGTCACCTGACATATCTGTTAAATTTTTAACGTTTTCTCATCTTCTTGTTGCATAATCACCTAATATTAAAGAAACACACAAACGGTCCCAAAAAAAAACATCTATGATCCAATTTATTTTTAAAGAGAGCTGAAATATAACCTTGAAATGATCCAATTTATACCACGACTTCGGTACTCCAATGCGTTTTGCCTACAAAACTTGTGTCATGTATGCAACATAAAATTCATTCATGACACTATCCTACAACATGTTCAAAAACATCTAATTGCCAAATAACATCATCATCAACGATCAAAATATTTCAAACTCACAATCAAAATCACAGGTAATGCTGAACCATTTTATTCAAACTCTTATCTTCCAAAACTCAAAATGAATGACACATAAGGAAAAAACTTAGGTATAGAATCTACTCCAATGATTCAATCAACAACAAAAAATGAATAGGGAGACCACACTCAAATTTTAACAATCATATGCTTTGATGTTTAAAAATCCGATTAATCACTGGGCGACCACACTCAAGTTTTAATCGAGTATAAAATCGATTCACCATAGTCGTTCAACCATTAAAATAATTCCACCATAAGTTTTCATATAGATTTTTTAAAAATTAAATTACCATAAATCGATCAGTTGATAACCACATCAAATCTATAACACATTACCTCTCGAGAACTTGAAGCATCCATAAACAGATCTCCCAAAAAATCAAAATTGATCTCAATAAATCAAAACTGTACACATTACCTCAAAAAATCACAACATTAAGCATCCACATGGATCTGGTAGGATTATACATGCTGTATATTTAATTTTGAGTCATAGCTTAGATATTTTGGCATCACACTCATACCTTCCACTGAATTCTGCAGATTTAATTTTATGTTATTCTATTGCTTCTGGCTTCATTTTGGTTGGCTTCATGCCTCACCTACTATCACATATGGAGTCACCTTCATTTTGGTTGCCTTCATGCTATTCTACTGCTTTTGGCTTCAAGATATATCATAATATTACAATTATCAATATATATCTTGCTATTCTACTACTATTCTACGTCAATCACATTCGCAGGCAATGTCTAATATTAAAAAAAAACTTGAATTACTTTTCGACTCTAAATATTTATCTAATTACGTAAGATATTATCTCATTACGCATGTTCTTGCCCGAAACACGTATTTTCTCTTCAATCCCTATTTTCATAGTCCTTGGTGAACAAAAATAACAAATTATAAACCCTGAAACTATAAAACTTCTTTGAATGTCCAAAAAAATATGAAACATGAATCTCTTTTACAAAATTTTTGTCATATTCCTTGCTCCATGAACATAATGAAACATGAATTACTTCCATCCCCAAAAACCTGAACATAATGAAACATGAATCGAGTGAGAGCAGAGAAAAACAGAGATGTTGCTGACCAAATTCTGCAGATTCATAAAATTTGTTGTCCATATTAAAGTCTTATGTGGATACTCCCCCACAAACCTTAAACCATACAGATTATGCAAAGGTTCCTTCCCAGATGGGGTTCCCAGTTCAGCTCATGGGGATTGGGGATCTCCTATTCTACCAATAACAATTCTATGATAATGCACTTGGTGTTTTCCTCAAAAGCCCCCACTAAGAGTATGAAATTTTTGGGTTCTTTAGGTTCTGTAAAAAGCATATGCTTGTATGGAGGAAACTACGTACAGAACAAAAGAATGGGATGAAAAAGGACAATCAGACAGTAAATCCATGAGGTAATCCCAAATACAGAAAAATGTGTGAACTAAAAAATTAAAACAAATTTAAATTAAAGAGGAAAAGAGACAAAAAAGAATATCTGTTAATCGAATTTCACGATGATTATTAAAATTTGATTTCCAAGACAATTTAATGGGACTTAGAAACCAAGAAAATTGACCCACTACAAATGCATGTATTTATTTCCTAATTTTCCATGCTTTATAAAAATAAAAACAACTTTTTTAAAAGGAAATAAAAAATTACAGGGAAGAAGAATAAATGAAATATTAATATTAATATACTTGTAATTCTTTTTGTAAGGCCATATCCATGTATAGTTTTCTCTAAATATTTCAATCAAATTTTTCTTGCCTTCAGCTCTCTGTAGGACGAAAATATTTTCCTCAATATAAAGAAAGAATGGCTCAAAATAAAAATTTAGTCCATTCATTTATAGTGGAGAAAATAAGGAATATTCCTCATATACGCTAACCACTTGAGGACCGTATAAATTTTGGTTATCAAAATAGTACTAAAATATAATCGCTTTATTGAACAAATCGTTTACTTGTATTAAACAGTGAACTGTTATTTTTACCCAAACTGCAGTAACTTCTTCAAACTCCCTTACTTATTTGTCCAGACAAACAACACTTAATATGCATAAACACCCCTCCCCATATTTTTACTCTAGTTCCTTACATATTAAGACGCTAGATTTTCTCCTTTAAACTGAAGCCTTATATTCGAAAACATGTCAAAAAAATGATTCAAATACCCGAATTCGGTGGGAGTAATAATCAGCTATTCGAAAGATACAAACCATAAGGTGGAAAATGGGGGAAAGAGCAGAGAGATTACCTTCTCTAAAGAGAGATTTAAAAAATGTTGGGATACTAAAATATCACCTTCATACAACCCATAGACACCTGAATTCAGGTTATTTAAAATATAGCACCTGAATTCATGTATCCGTACACTCAGACCGTGTGACATTCGTGTATATGTGCATTAAAATCTTTGTACATTAAGACCATGTGATATTAATGTATTTGTACACTAATATTTCTGGTACTCGTATCCATGGTTCCTTCTATCATCAAGATAAATAAAGCATCAATTCTGGATGACAAAATAGAGTACCTGAAATTTTCAGCATAAATCAATTCGTAAATAACATAAAAGTAAAACCTCATTTGCTACTTTCATATATTTCTCTACCAATCTTTAAATAAGTCTCAAGAATACTTTGCAAAAAATGAGTGTGGTTCCTACTTGGATCACTATAGTGATAATATATTCAAGTTTTCAGTAGTTAAAAGTCACCATTAATGTGTAAGAAACAAATGGAGGGAAGACTCTAAATCACACCAAATTTTCTCGGAACCTATTTATTGGAACCCAATTCTTGAAACTGAAAGAAAAATTCCCCATTTCTTGGAACCCATTTTCTTGGAACCTATTTCTTGGAACCCATTTCTTGAAATCGAAAGCAAAAACCCCCATTTTCTAGGAACCATTTCTTGGAACCCATTTCAGGGAACATATAGATGCAAACGTGGGTGTACCAAATGACCACACACATTTTATAGGGGAAACAATAATCTTGCAGACTAAACCTACAAATCAAAACCAAAATGAGTTAGAATTATCACATCTACAACACAAAAAGTTGAAGACACAAATTTGAAAGATAGGGGTACTCAATAAGTGTTGATTTTAATCCCGAATCAAAGCTCAACCACAACATAAATTTTTTTTCAACATATCTAAAATCGAGGAATATAGGAGGGATATGGAGGAGTGTTAAGAGAGGCATAGAGAGTTCATGGGTAAGAGAGAGAAATGAAGATTAAAGGGATAAAATGTGATAGAATGTGTGGATAATGAGTGGAAGGGATATAATGTGTCCAAATACAATTCTAACCTTGTTTTTGAGATTTAAAAAGAAGGGGGAAATAAAAAAGAGTGTGTCAAAAGAGGGGGACGTCAAAATTTTAAGGGGTAAAAGAAGAAGTGCAAAAAAATCATAATGATAGAACCATCAATCAAACTTATGACATACATAAGTTTACTAATTTATTATATATATATATATATATATATATATATATATATATATATATATATATATATATATATATATATATATATATATATATATATATATATATATATATATATATATATATATATATATGATGAGAGTAATACATACGAATTGTTCTATTGTGTGTCCTTAAGTAGATGAGAGAGATAGTGACATCTAAAATAACCTAAGTATATGGAAACTTAATCTCTAAATGTAAAGTTATAATTGGTGAAATGATATGGTTTATGCGATATTATATAATATGGTCAATGCGGGTGGCACAATGAGTTAGTTTGTACAAAGATAGATTTGGCTCGGACTAGTTAGACATGGTAGTATAACTAGGACTTGTTAGAAATATTCGTTAGGTTTGCACATTAGTTGAGAGGTGAGGATCTCAAGTGAGGGCACATACACCTAACTTGTATTTAGTATCCGCTAATTTTGCATTTTAAACACTTACTAAAATTTTCAAATGTCTTATTAGGCTCTGACCCGTTTTCTCTAAACCTATATTCTTGTAAAAACATTTTAGATGCCCAACAACAGGGACACCAAGCCTAGGTGTTCCTATCATTTGATGTGCTGCAGCTGATGTGGAGGTTGTAGGATCTCAGAAGTAGATGCATCGACACTAATCATTTACTTCTTATGAGACACTTATTTCAGTCGGGTATGTTTCCCTCACTTATTCATAAATGATTTCAGAGATAGTGGATTCCTATCTTTATTTTGTAGCTGTTAGACTAGTTTTCATTTATGGATTACCGTATTAGAGTTTTAGGTTGTAGAGTTCATTCCAGTTCCATTTATTTTAATCAAATATTTCACGGTTTATGATATTGGTTGATGGAATGGTGATGGTGGTTATTTATTTATTTATTTATTTATGTTGTTGCATATTAAAAATAAAATTTAATTTTGACACCAGGTTAATTAACTATTAGGTGGTTAGCAATTGAAGATTTTCGATAGTGATGCTTTGAATTAACCAACTGGATATTCTGTTTTAATTTAATAAAGGACTAATCACCCAGTATTTAATGTGACACCTCGCCTAAAAAAATACCGAGTGATCAATCCAATACTAAATTAATACAGGAATCTCATATGGTTCATTCTCAGCATCACCGTAGAAAACAATTTTAATTACTAATAACCTACTAGGCTGGCGTTAACAAATTTAATTAACTAATCTTTTTAACCAGACCACTCAAATAAATCCATCACAGCAGTTTATATGCAACAACTGAAATGAAATAAAATAACCGAACACTTAGTACAATTTAATACAACCAAATCGAATGCCGCACTAAAAGACGGTAAAGAATAAATGAATACAATTAGGCCATCGGCCCGAATATTTCTACAATACCTCCTATCTACATCTTAAGGATATAAATGTCTATAATGAACCTCCATGCATCCACATCGGTTGCAACGAACGTCTGACTCGAAAGAATCATGATCTAGGCATCCCCGTGTCTGGAAAACTAAAATATATACATATATAGCAAGAGAAGGAAAATAGAGAAATAGGTCCGACCTCGAGTTTTAAAAATGTTTTAGCAAGTGCATAAATACCATATTTTAAAATATGAAACTTCTCATATATAAATTGGTATCACACTCTCATTAGATACCCCTCACCCCCCTTCTAATAGTGCAAAACTATCGCATACGTTTTAAAACAACCTATTTAAGCTACCCTGCCAAACTAATTTACTTCACCCATCTTTTAAAGATCCTCATTTTATACCATCCCGTATATGTGAATAATTCTCACTAGAACCTATGATCCATATACATATAAATCCGGATATAAATCTACCGGAAGGGGAATATCACTTTATTCATCCTTTATAATATATTTTAAGCTATCGCCTGAGATTATACATCATAATCTCTCACTTATGATTCATCGTTTCATCATGAATAACTTTCACTAGTTATTTACACTATTCACGTTTTAGTTTTATTAACCTCGTATAGAATATTCTCATCTTTATATACGTATATCCTTAATTTTCTTCCGAATGTTATACTCCCGAAAGATTCAGAATTTATCGCACATTCCATTCTTTATTATGTCCGTATATATATGTTTCACATCTTATATATATATATATATATATATATATATATATATATATATATATATGTATGTATGTATGTATACAATATACTATACACATAAAGTATATCCATACTTATATATCACACACTATATAAGTATAATAACCATCCTTCAGAGCTATAACTCAATGGATGCAGTCGGTCAATGTTATCATATTTCCTTGAAAGCCATATAACATTCACTAGTTATATATATAATACAGATTCTGTTCATGTATTTAATTACCCGTATTTAATTATCTACTCCATTATATACGTAAAACCATATTACTAGATTCACACATATGTTGAATATAAATATGACCCATCCTCTTGAGTAATAACTCGCCGGATGTATTCTCTAAAGTGCTATCACACTAGGTATACTCGCATAACCTAGTTATCCCAAGTTAGAATCACTCATTAACTTGGCAAAAAATATAAAGATTGGAGGCGGTCATATTCCTTACCTGAAAGTGAGATAAGACCCTCACCCATATAAGGGACTCTATGACCTGGGGATATACTTGCCCTACTCCTCAAGCTAGGGGATTCACCCACGTCGTGCAACCTCCCCCGATAGCACTATATCATATTATTTTAAATAAATACATAGACACCAGTATTTATGAGCACACACACAATATATATATATATATATATACACACTATCACACTATCGTATATATATATATAAATTAGTTCCCAGCATTACCGGGCACAAAATTCGTTGGACTTGCCTATAATTTTCCCCGAGTCTATGGTCCGACTCTAATTTAATTAATTTACACATTAATTAATACAACACTTTCCCGAGTCTATAGTTCCGACTCTAATTGTTAATAATATCTACTCACTGATATTTATATGCAGACACCATATATATACACTATTGCACACCGTATATATATATATATACAATAACCCGGCCTTACAGTGTACTGAGTCCGTAAGACTAGGCAACATATTCCCGAGTCTATGGTCCGACTCTAATTTAATTAATATACTCATTAATTAATTTAATATCTCCCTCGTGTCACACAACCAATGTAATCGGACTTGCTCACCGGGCCCGAATTTCCATCTCTTAGGACGTACTCCTCAAAATTTCCATTATAACGAGAACGCTCCGAATTAAATAATATTTAACAATTTATTATATCATCCTATAATAAATTATTCCAGCTATAAGCTTTAATTAATTAATCCCCCACTAATTAATTTATTACCATGGCATCACTCAACCAAAATATCCGGACACCTCTTTCATCCATAATACATTATCATCAAATCTAGCTATCCATGCCTATCTCTCGTAGCATTAGCCTGTAATCCCGAATATACATATTCGATTTAACTCCAAAAGTGTTCACTTACTTATAATATGAATATAACATTTCTTTTAAATTCAGGATATTAAGCTTATCACAACTAGCTCATATCCCAATTAGATCTTAAATTCTCATTTGAATCGCAAGTGTCTTTATCCCATTAGACTCTTAAAAATCACAAAGCCTCACAACTTTAATTTTTGGCAGATTTCACACCTTGCACTAAAACTGAGATAACTCACTCTACGAAAGTCCAATTGACCTCAATTAAATCTCATTACAAATATAACTTCCACACTTTATTTTCATCCATAAATGAGCATCTAATTCAAATCATACGAAAAATGGCATGCATCTGAATTTTCTATAAAAAAAATTATTTGAATCCCGAGCTAACGATTTCAATCTTGGAACTGCTTCCTTATAAAAATCATTATAAATCCAACGAAAATAAAAAAAATATGCGGTTGGCGCTTAGGCGACTATATTGAAATGATCTATAAATTTCATTTTTTGACTAAGATCTGAATCAATTCGCTTCCTGGCTGAATCGATTCAGAAAGGACAAAGTTACTATTCACCTTCTTCCCCAAAAATCCCAAACCTCCATTAACACACATCCAAGGTTTTTATTTTCTCACCGATCATCATCCAACCTCAAACAACCATAAATACACACATAAAAAGGGTTCTAATCATCCTAAAACCCAGATCCAATAATTAATTTCAATTAATTCCGAAATTGCTCAAATTTGATATTATCCGGGGTTTATTCTTTAATCTTCTGAAAAGCCCGTTTTGATTCACAAAAATCATCCCAAAAATCTTTATAGTGTTACACACCAAGTATAATATGAGAAATAATCACACTAAATCAATAAAGCAAGTAAATGCTTGCCTCGTGGATAAAATTCGACGACCTAGAGTCGAATCCTGTGAAGTTTGGCCGAAAATCCCCTTTCTTCTTCCTCTTTTCCTTCCTCTTCTTTCTTCTCCTCTTTATCTCTTCTCTTTCTCTCTCATAGGGCTGAAATGTGTGAGAAATGAGGGTTATCCCCATATAAATCCCGAAATCGGGTGAATACCCAATAGTAAAATGACTCGTGTACTTCAATGCGAGTCCCAATTAGTCCAAAAGCTCTCGAAATCCAAACATTACCCCCGGGTACTTCATTTTGACTATCTCGGCCCATCCAGACTCAACCCTGCACTCAAAATCGACATCTGAATTAATTTATAAAATTCCTTCTCTCATACCCAAATTAGTTAATACCGATTACCGACAAAGATAAATAAATACCGCGTCACTAATGCACGTTATGCCATAAATAAATTATTAATATTCACTTAGTACTTAAATTTCCCTAAATATTACCATAATTAATTCAATTAAATTACGACGCCCAAGTAATTTAATATTTCCCGAATTAATTAAATATTACATGCACAGAAATACGAGGTGTTACATACTCTCCCCTTATAAAGGAATTTCGAAATTTCAGATAAGGCTAGTGATTCAAGTTTCGAATATCACTCGCTAGTCATGTGCCTGTAATATCGCTATAACCATCTCTCCGAGTTCAAATTACAAATTTTCACAATTACGCATTTTAATTAACCAAGGCGCCCATACACTGTGTCCCCATGATGAACCACATGAAAGTTACTGTGATTAACCAGGGTGCCCATACTCCCTGTCCCCGTGCTTAACTGCACCAAAGTTACCTGACTATGCTAGCCGTAATCCGTAATATAACTTCTAACCCATAGTCATATCACATATATGAATAATAACTGGGGTACCCAACCCATGTACTAACGACCAAGCATCTCCCCACTTCCAATGTTGTGCTAAGTTTCATGCGTGGGACGTCTCGCAATGCGAAATCCAAATAAGGAATCCCCCGATACACTACTACCTAACATTGTCGGTCATTGAGATATGTTAAACCCTCAGTCTATAGAACGCACCCCTAAATACCTATCTCTTAACACAAAAGAATGCATGCCACTCTTATGCTATAAAAGACAACATAAAATACCACGCCCTTACTATTACTAGTTCTTGAGAAAAATAAATCCCGAGTTATCTCTCCCCGAATGAAAATAATTCTAATCGCCCTGAATCGCTTCAGTATACATCCATTCTTACCGGGAAAAATATAATAACATAAGACATTCTTATATGTCTATCGTACCACACAATTCAACATATATACACATATATAGGCTAGGCTCCCTCTCAGGTGACACCTAGCAGGAATCATTCATGACCTGGTGTCACGAACACCAAAACTTACTATTAGTATCCGTCATATCTCACACCCATCGCTAGCCAATCCATACCAAGGAAAAGTCATGCTTTCATAACACTCCTCAAAATGAGTAAATCTCATAAAATATACCCTCTCAGTTTTCACGCCTGCCTCCCTTCATGTAAGACAAAAGAGAGCCCTATCACCCCATGGTAAATATATACTCAATAGTAAATCTACTATATGCCCATTAAACTCGTCTCTCATGTGAATATAGTGTTAATCAAAATATCATGACTCACTCGGTCACACAAAATATACCTCATTTGGCCGAGGATACAACTCATTTTTCTACGTTGCCAATATATGTGGCTGCTCAAACGGTTCTCGAACATAACACGCTTATCCGAACCGAACCCTAAAGATATCTTAATCATTTCCATGCTAGGCACCATACTCATGTCTCTTTACTCGCTTTGGGAAAAATCAATATGTGTGGTCTCACTCTCCACATAAAAATATCTCTCGATAAAATCCCCTATATTTGTCGCCATGATGGACCCCCATTGTTTCTTTAGCTCTGCTGGCCCCAGGGAACACACTACTGGCCTTACCATCCATGAATGAATTCACCATCACTCGGTCAGAATTTAATTATCTGCATCATTTAAATGAGTCCCCCCACATGGGTCTCTCCCCGTAGTGTTTCACTAGCACCTTTACTTCCAGTATTACACTCTAACTAATTTACTAAACTCTTTCAACTCCCTTCACGTAGAAGCATCAACTATTCAAACAAAATCGGGGTGACCTCAACTACGGTCATCATCCCCAAAATATATTTTACAACACTAACTGTGTCCCACCTCCTGCTGTTCTTCCAACGGCCTTTACTAGTCGTCCTTCGTTGTTCGGCATACAAATCACACACGAATGTGTATAAAATGTACTACAATTATACACAATAGTAGGAGGATGAAATCTCATAATAGGAATCAATGATCCTTAGCATAGGGCTCTATATCAATCGAATGATACGCTTTAAATGCAGTAAGCCGTACAGATCCAATGGAAACTAGAACCTGATGCTCTGATACCACCTATGACACCCTGCCTAATAAAATACGGGGTGATCAGTCCAATACTAAATTAATACAGGAGTTTCATATGGTTCTTTCTCAGCATCACTATCGAAAACCATTTTAATTACCAATAAGATATTAGGCTAGCGTTATAAAAATTAATTAAATAATATTTTCAAACAAACCATTCAAATAAATCCATAACAACATTTTATATGCAACAACTGAAATGAAATAAAATAACCGAACACTCGGTACAATTTAATACAACCAAATCGAATGTCACACTAAAAGATGGTAAATAATAAATGAATACAATTAGGCCATCAGCCCGAATGTTTCTACAATACCTCCTATCTAGATCTCAAGGATAGAAGTGTCTATAATGAACCTGCATGCATCCACATCCGCTGTAGTGAACGCCTGACTCGAAAGAATTATTATACAGTCATCCCTGTGTCTGGACAACTAAAATTTATACGTATATAACAAGAGATGAAAATAGAGAAATGGGTCAGAGCCCGAGTTTTGAAAATATTTTAGCAAGTTCATAAATGCCATATTTTAAAATAAGAAACTTCTCATATTTAAATTGGTATCACACTCTCATGAGATACCCCTCACCCCCTCTTCTAATAGTGCACAACTATCGCATGCCTTTTAAAAATTTTAGTTAAGCTACCTTGCCTAACTAATTCATTTCACCCATCGTTTAAAGATCCTCATTTTATACCATCCCATATATGTGAATAGTTCTCACTAGAACCTATGATCCATATAAATATAAATCCGGATATAGATCTACTGAAAGGAGAATATCACTTTTATTCATCCTTTATAATATATTCTAAGCTATCGTCTGAGCTTATTTATGATAATCTCTCACTTATGATTCATCCTTTCATCATGAATAACTTCCACTAGTTATTTACAATATTCACGTTTTAGTGTTATTAACCTCGTATATAATATTCTCATCTTTATACACGTATATCCATATTTTTCTTCCAAATTTTATACTCTCGAAGAAAGATTCAGAATTTATCTCACATTCTATTCTTTATTATGTCCGTATATATCTGTTTCACATCTCATATATATATATATATATATATATATATATATATATATATAATAATAATAAAGTAGCAAACTTAAGTATGTCATAAGCTTGACCTATGACATCACAATTTTTTTTTTTTCTGTAATACCCACTTTGCCCCTCAAATATTTGATTCCCCCTTATTTTGTTACTTCTAAATTCTCTTTAATTCAAAATTGGGGTTATTTTAGTAAGCACGCATTAAACATCTATCAGCTTCCATTTGGGTATCGCACCAAGAGAGGGACGACGACGTCCTTTTTTCTATAACCTCTAATCTTCTATGTGTTTGTCTCTGTGTGTGTGTGTGTGTGTCTCGCGCATTTTCTTTATTTAAAAAATGAGCTTCCTTTGTACGCCACATCTTCCGCAAAACCATTGTGACATTTATTCTCAATCACCGTTTTCCTCACATCATTTCAGTTTATGTTGCCATTTCTTTTATGATTTTTTTAATAATATAGAGTTTTCTAAGTTGTCTTTGATGCCTTGTATACATTTTTATTTTGCAGATGTTGTAGTGATTAAGAGATAGAAGTTCAACTCGGATAATCTCTATTTTTTATGCCACTCGATTTAGCTCCACCCGAGCATTAAAGGTAACCTTCATATTGGATCTAACATGTGTTTATTTTCTAATACAAATATTTTACACTTGATGCTCCTATGGCTTGGATGTTTATTTTTCAAAGGTATTCATTATATCCCTCTTTTTTTCTTGAATAATTTTTTTCGTACACAGATCTGTTTTTTTGTGAAGAGTTCATCTTCCACTTTACATCTTAAAAAATATATAAAGGACTTCTTCATTTTATTTTTTTATTTTTTTTGTTTTGTAAAGATTGACATAAATTTTCCACAGATCTCTATTCCTCTTGAGAGTCAAAATAGTTGGAATAAGGGATCCATCTAAGTGTAGCTGTTGCAATAAAAGCAAAGCTGAATCTCGGGATCACTTGTTTGGTGAAAGTGAGTTAGATTACTATGTTTGGATTTTTTGGAAATCTATGTGGTATTAGAATAGAAAATTCAACTGTTCGTGGAAGATGTATTAATTAGTGGAGTCTTTTTCTTCTTTTGTTATGGGGAGTTATATTCGTTTCTTCTCATCTTTCATTTGATGGTCCATATGGAAGGTTATAAACAAGGAGAAATATGAATGAATTAAGATTTCTCATTCTAATATTATTTCCAATCATTGCTGAATCTACGTTGCTAAAGAAAAAAAGTTGTAGCAATCTAGGCATTTGTACAGATTGTTGACGCAGAACTAATACCCATGTGGGTGTTTATATGGTTGTAAACTTGCGTGTTTATATAGATGTATGAAGATATTTATACTTTAAGCAATCTAGGCATTTGTTTTTTGAACTATGCATGTTGTTTGTGTTGTGTAATACAAATGTTAACGAATACCACGCTGCAATTTTTTATAGTCATTTTTATGTGAAGTTTCTTTATCTTTTTCTTTTTCTTTTTCTATAACATTCATAATCTCATATGATTTTTTGAACTACACGTAATCAAGCCTCCTGGTCGAATGGACTTCCACTGGAATAGTATTTAAGGGGGTGGTAATTCGGGTCAACAGGTCATGTTTTGGGATGACACGCCCCGACAAAGTTTTTTCGGACACGAACACGAATTCGTGTTTTTTTAATTGACACGAACATGGCCCGAATAAAAAATAACATGATACGACAACAAAAATTTCTTAAATTTTACGCCTAAAAAACACGATAACCCGATAACACGACACGACACGACTCATAATTAAGACACGAATATGACACAACATGACTTCGAGTAAAAAAACACGACACGAACACGAACACGAAACGAACATGAAACATTGTGTCAATTTTGTGTCGTTCCGTGTCGTTTTTTCGTGTCGTTTCTAAAATTGTCACCCCTACTTAATGCTTGGCTAGCGGAAGCTACGTACCTCAAATGGAAATTAGTCGAGGTGCGCATAAGTTGGTTCGGACACCTCATGATACGTAAAATTTCTTTTTGTTCGAGATTGATTTTCATACTGAATATCCTGAGACATAAAAGTTGGCATGCCCAAAATGTACTAAAAATATATATAATAATTTCAACAAGAAGAAACCTAGTGTTATGTATGAAAAATAATATGATAAGACACAAAGGGGCATTTATTTATCTTAATGTAAAATACACAAAGAAGGTCTTAGAACAAAATAGTTGGCCGACATGTATAGAACGAGGGCCCAAGGTAGCATTGATGTGAAAAGAAATGTATGCCTTAGGTTTTGACAATTAGTTTTTAGGTAGTTGTTTCCATTAGGTTTCTTTCATAGTTTTCATAATGTTTTAAGACCCCTGCATATATTAATTAGACCTATGCATTAGGTTTCTTTCATAGTTATCATAGCTTTTTAGCTATCAATTTTTTATCCGTATTATGACAACCAAAGACTGTCGAACAGTGAACTGTCCTAGGCTAGACATAGCGTGTGGCACTAAACAACTGTTATGGCTGAAAAGACTTCCATTGCCCAAGGCCTAAATTAAAAGCTAACGGTACGAAACAAAAACGTCACCGTAAACATATACATATCGGTCTTAGTTATTTATGAAAAAAATTATATGAAAATAGTAATAATATTAATAATAATAAAAACATATTTATAATATTTGTTATAAATATTATAACATATTTATAAATATTATAATAAATATGTTTTTATTATAAATAAAAACATATTTATAATAAAAACGAATACATATCAGTTTTAGTTGGATACGTTCTTATTTTTTTTTCACTGTTTATACTTTTATAATGTAATATATATATATATATATATATATATATATATATATATATATATATATATATATAGGAAAATGATCAAATGTGGTCTTTTAGTTTGAGGAGCCTGAATGAGGTCCATTTATTTAAAATAGTAAAAAAAATATTTTTGGACTAATTTTTTTTTTCGTGGTTATTAAAAATTTCAATAGGACCATAAAAAAGTAATCAGTTCAAAATAATTTTTTTTGCTATTTTAAAAAAATTGGTCAAACTGTGTCAGTTTTTAAGGTGTTAAAAACTGACAAAATTTGATCGATTTTTTTAAAATAGTAAAAAAAAATCATTTTGAGTTGATTATTTTTTTATGGTCCTATTGAAAATGTTTAAAATCCTTAGAAAAAAAATCAACTCCAAAATATTTTCTCTACTATTTTAAAAAAATTGACCTTATTCGGGGTCCTCAAATAAGAAAACCTCACTTCATCCTCTCCGTGTGTGTGTGTGTGTGTGTGTATTATAACGTATTTATAATTATACGAAAACAATAATAATAATAATAAAAACATATTTATAATATCTGTTATAAATATTATAACATATTTATAAATATGTTTTAACGTATACATATCTGTCTTAGTTGGCTATGGTCTTATTTTGGAGCTGTTTTTTTCTGTGATTTTTAAGCATTTTAGTAGGACCATAAAAAAATAATCATCTCAGAATGAATTTTTTTACTATTTAAAAAAAACCGGTCCAACTGTATCAGTTTTTAATACCTGAAAAATAACTTAAAAATTGACATAGTTTGATCAATTTTTTTTAAAATAGAAAAAAAAAATCATTTTGAGCTGATTATTTTTTAATGGTCCTACTAGAATGTTTAAAAACCATATAAAAAAATCAACAAAAAAATATTTTTTTTACTATTTTAAAAAAATGGACCTCACTCAAGGTTCTCAAACTGGGACCTCACTTGATCATTTCCCTATATATAGTTAAGCTCTACGAAATATCTCCTAGCAACATACCTATAAAATATTTTTTTTTTTTAAATAGTGATTTTTTTTTAACTATTTTAAAGGTGATCATTCGCTTTCCAAACCCACATGGGAAACAAGGCATTCACTTTCCAAACCCAAGGCTTGCAAGGGTATTTTATATACTAATTTAAATTTTTTTAAAATAAACTATTTTTTCAACTTTGCAATTACGTGCTTTGAATTTTTTTGTCATTTTACGATGACGTACTTTTGATATTTCCGTCGTGGCTTGAGGTACGGGCATATCCTAATTAACATAATAGGTTTTTATTTGTAAATTATTGTTCTCACATTTGTTGTTCGAGTATTTTTTTTATTTCTCAAATAATGTGGATAGTCCTATAAATATAAAAAACATTTCCCACATTTTTTAAATTGTTTACACAGTTGTGTTGTAAAGAAAAATTTTGACTTAAATTGTTTACATATACATTACATTGGAAATTCTCTTCGTGCCTTCAGGCACGGGCATGCCCTAGTATATATATATACAATATACTATACACATCAAGTATATCTGTACTTATATATCACACACTATATAAGTATAATAACCATCCTTCACAGCTATAACTGAATGGATTGAGTCTCTCAATGCTACCATCTTTACTTGAAAGCCATATAACATTCACTAGTTATATAAATAATACAAATTCTCTTTATTTAATTAATTACCCATATATAACCATCTACTCCATTATATACGTAAAACTATATTACAACATTTACACATATGTTGAATATAAATATAACCCATCCTACCGAGTAATAACTCATCAGATGTATTCTCTAAAGTGCTATCACACTAGATATACTCGCATAACCTAGTTATCCCAAGTCAGATGTGCTCACAAGCTTCGAAAAAAATATAAACATTAGAGGCAGTCATATTCCTTTCCTGAAAGTGAGATAATCCCCTGACCCATATAACGGACGCTAGGACCTGGGGATATACTCACCCTACTCCTCAAGCTAAGGGATTCACCCACATCGCGCAACCTCCCATGATATCACTAGAGCATATAATTTTAAATAAATTCCTAGACACCAGAATTTATGAGCGCACAATATATATATATATATATATATATATATATATATATATATATATATTTACTATCACACTGCCATATATATATAATAATTATTTACCGGCATTACCGTGCACAAAATCTGTAGCACTAACCCATAATTTTCCTCGAGTCTATGGTCCGACTTTAATTTAATTTATTTACACATTAATTAATATAATACTTTCCCGAGTCTATAATTTCGACTATAATTATTAATAATATCTACTCACTGATATTTATAAGCACACACCTTATATATACACTATCGCACACCGTATATATATATATATATATATAATCCCGGCCTTACCGTGTACTGAGTCCGGAACACTAGCCAACATATTCCCGAGTCTATGGTCCATCTCTAATTTAATCAATATACTCATTATCTAATTTATTATCTCCCTAAGTCTATGGTCCGACTCTAATTTAATTATTATACTCATTAATTAATTTAATATCTCCTTGGTGTCACACGACCAATGTAACCGGACTTGCTCACTGATAGGCAGGGTTTTTCCGCGGCGCGAGAGTCACCTACGCACCGGTCGTTTTATGTTAGGCTCACCTGAACTATACAAAAACCTAAACTAAAAATACACTCAACGGGTGAGTATAGCGGTAAGTCGGGTATCGAAAATCCACAGAGACAAGTTGGTAGAATTTAAGTCATTTAATATTCCGAAATAAAAGTGTAAAAGGTGATTACAAACTAAAAGGAAAAATATGCATAAAGGGAAATGTTAATCTAGGCAAGGTATTGAAACTAGATTATGAAAGAGAATAAAATAATAGGTTGCATCGAATATCCCTCACTCGAGTTAATTAGTATAAAACGGTTACATGGGTCGACGAATTATTACAAGTGAGCCTCGTTTCGACAGTTAATTAAATCAAGGGTTGTTACGCCCTAAATCATCATAAAAGCTTAATAAGATTTTGGCGTCAACAAATATCCCAGAAATTACGCGCGAAAGGTCGTAAGCACGGGACATACATGATATGCCCCGTCAAATCCCCTAGGCGTAATAACTAGGACAACGCACCCGAAATAGACCCGTAAACTCCATCACCAAAGCAAAGCAACGCGTCAACCCGAGTGAGTTCAATTCAAGCACAACCTAATTTAAATTACCTAGAAAGCATCGTAAAAACGCGATAAATGGAAAGCGGGAAATAAACGCGATAAAACTATACTACAAAGAAAGTAAATCAAAGCATGTAAATAAAGCATGTAAACCTAAATTAGAAAGCTTGTAAATTAACTAGAAAGCAAGAAATGAAGAAATACAAACTATATTAATGGAGAGGATGATGAATAGTCAACATTCAAGCCCAAAAGTGTGTCAATCCAAGAAGAAATGAAGAAGAAATAAGAAAATCACCCAAACCCTAACCTATTCTATCTTATAAAACTCTCTAAAAACGTTCACTCCCTGTTTATTACATCAAAATTGGCTTATATGCCAAGTGGGAATTAAATTAGAAAAGAAAAAAGAAAAGAAAAGAAATGCAAAATATATGCAGAAAAACCGAGCATCGATCGATCGATGATTTTCGTCGATCGATCGATCAAGGCCAAATTTTGGCATTTTAATATAGTCGATCGATCGACCAAAATCGTCGATCGATCGATCAAGCAAGGGTAGCACACTGCATTGCTGTTTTGGTTTCCAAGCATTTCTCGTCCGTTGAAATCGCTGTAACTTCTTCGTTATGAATCGAAATCGCGCACCATTTGCGGCCACGCAAAGCTTGCGAGGAGGAATACAACTTCCATGAAGATGTTGAGCCAGGTGACCAATCTGTAAAATGACTAAAATGCCCTTGAACGTGCGATTGCATATGGAACTTCATCGGAATGCGTCCGAACTCCATACTTAGTACCTAAATATCTACAAAAACCCAATTATACCTCATACAGCATGTTAACAATATAAACAGAGGTTGTCTGGTTAACGGGCTTAAATATAGAAATTAAGGCACCCAAGGGGGCTAAAATGCGTAGGTTCGGAGGATGAAATACGCAATATTTGTGTATTATCACTCACCTGGCCTGAATTTCCATCGCTTAGGACGTACTCCTCAAAATTTCCATTATAAAGAGAATGCTCCTAATTAAATAATATTTAACAATTTATTATATCATCCTACAATGAATTATTCTAGCTTTAAGCTTTAATTAATTAATCCCCCACGAATTAATCTATTATCATGGCATGACTCAACCAAAATATCCGGACACATCTTTGGTCAATAATACAGTATCATCAATTTTGACTATCCATACCTATCTCTCATAGCATTAGCCCATAATCCTGAATATATCGACAGTTAATTAAATCAAGGGTTGTCACGCCCCTAAATCCTCATAAAAGCCTAATAAGATTTTGGCATCAACAAATATCCCGGAAATTACGCGCGAAAGGTCGTACGCACGGAACATACATGATATGCCCCGTCAAATCTCCTAGGCATAATAACTAGGACAACGCACCCAAAATAGACCCGTAAATGCCACCACCAAAACAAAGCAACGCATCAACCCACGTGAGTTCAATTCAAACACAACAAAATTTAAATTAGCTAGAAAGCATGTTAAAAATGCGGTAAATGAAAGCGGTAAATAAACGCGATAAAGCTACCTAGAAAGCATGTAAAGCTATTTATGAAAGCATGTAAATTTAACTACCAAAGCAAGAAATAAAGAAATACAGACTATTTTAATGGAGAGGATGATATATAGTGCAACATTCAACTCAAATGGGGTGTCAAACCAAGAACAATTGAAGAAGAATTGTCCAAAACCCTCAAACACTAAGATATTCTAACCTAAAATCCATTCTGAGGCTTAATTTATGATGATTACAAAAAAATTGGTATTTATAGTAAGTTGGAATAAGAGAAGAAAAGAAATGGAAAAAGAAAATACAAGGAAAAATATCTCCTGGAAACAAGGGATCGATCGATCGATCCCTTATGATCGATCGATCGATGTCCAAACTATTAGCCCACTGTCTTCCCACCATGGCTAAAAAATGAGGGATTGATCGATCTACCCCTTTAGTCGATCGATCAATCAAGCAGGTATCAGCCAAGCTGCATGCTGCTTTGGTGTGTTTGCATTTCCCGTCCGCTGAAATCGTCATAACTTCTTCATTCTGAATCAAAATCGCACACCATTCATGACCACGCGAAACATGCAAGGAGATATACAACTTCTGTGTAGATATTGGGCCAGGTGCCCAAACTATGAAAAACTAAAATTCCCTTGAACGTGCGGTCGTGTACGAAAATCGAGAGGAATGCATCCGAACTTCACACTTAACATCCAAATACCTATAAAAGCTCAATTAACCCCTACAAAACATGTTAACGTAGAAATTCGAGGTTGTCTGGTTAACGAGCATAAATATAGGCAATAAGATACCCGAGGGGGCTGAAATGTGTAGGTTCGAGGGATGAAATATGCAATATTTGCGTCGTATCACACCCACTAACTTACACATTGCTAGTCCCTAGCAATGAAATAGGATGCAACGAGAACTACAAAACACACCTCAAAGGTTTTTATTTTCTCACCAATCATCATCCAACCTCAAACAGCCATAAATACACACATAAAAACAGTTCTAATCATCATAGAACCCAGATCTAATAATTAATTTCATTAATTCCCAAATTTCTCAAATTTGATATTATCCGGGATTTATTCGCTAATCTTCCGAAAAACCTATTGTGATTCACAAAACTCATCCAAAAAATCTTTATAGTTTTACACACCAACTATAATATGAGAAATAATCACACTAAATCAATAAATCAAGTAAACACTTACCTCATGGATAAAATCTGATGACTTCAAGTCGAATCCCGTGGAGTTTGGCCGAAAATCCCCTTTCTTCTTCCTCTTTTCCTTCATCTTCTTTCCTCTATTCTTTCTCTCTGATCTTTCACTCTCCTAGGGAAGATATTGTAACACCCCGTGTTTTTGTGCATTTAATATTTAATTAATTCAGGATTTTAAATTACTAGTGTGTTGTAATTTTAATTGAATTAATTATGACAATATATTTATTTAAATATTAATCGGGAAGTGAATGGTTAATGTTTAGGAAAATTTATTTACTAAGTGAATAGTAATAATTTAATTACGTCATTTCGGATATTAATGACGGGGTATGCACTTATCTCAACTGGGAGTCGGTATAGACTAAATGGGGTGTGAGATAAGGATTTTTATAAATTAATTCGGATGCCAATTCGAAGTGCGCCGTTGAGTCCGGATGGGTCGAAATAGTCAGAAAAGGGTACCCGGGGATAGTAATTGGGTTTCGGGGTATTTTTAGGCATAGTCGGGCCCACACAGGGTGAATTGGGCCACTTTAATTAAGCCTGTTAGGTGAAAAACGGGATTAAGGGTTTTTAACCTAATGGGGAGATTAAGGAATGGTAGCCAACATAACTCTAAACCTAGGGTTTGAGAGGAGATTTGGGAGAAAGCAAATCAAGAACAAATTGGAGGTTATTGGAGCCAAATTGACGGACTACGCCAACGGATCAGACACTACAAACACTTACAGGCAAGTGGTTAACTGTTGTGATTTCTAAAATTATGATAATCAATTCATATCATAGTGATGTGTATATGAAAAATTCATTTTGGGTGTGTCACCAAAAATCTACCTTAATGAGATTTAAGAAAAAATTGATCGTGTTTATGATTCTAGAGTGTAGAGGACTGAATCAGATGTTAAAACCAGTAAGAGTAGATGGTTAATTGCTGTTAAAATAAATGAAATTCGGATTTGGGTATTTTAAACCCGGATAATACCCAAATCGGGAAAGAGTAGAAATCGTGAGATTTAATTTCAGTTTGATGTTCTATAAGGTACTTTGATCCTATTCTTATGTAGAAATAGGGTTGATTGGGCTTGGGTTAATCCAGGGGAAAGAATGAAAGTTGGAGGTTTTCGTTAATGGTGGGACTGCTTCTTGGAGAAGGCAAAGTCCGAGACGATCGATCGATCGACCCAGGGGTTCGATCGATCGATGATTCAGAATTTTGGGCAGTTCGCCCAGTTTGTATATAAAGGGAAAATTAATTAGAAATTTAATTCCCAAACATTAATTAGTGATAAATAAATATGAAACAAATATTCCTAACAATTATGGGAGAAAGTAATTGGGACTAGGATGAATTTATGTGGGTGTTTTAATGGATGAATTTGAGAGATTTCATTCCAAAATAGTGAGGTACGGATCAAGTGAGTGAATCCGGGTATATTGGTCATGCGACCCCAAAGTAGTGAATTAAGTTTGGAGATAAACTAATTAATTTTGAGTCGGGATATAGACTCGGGGGATATTTAATTGTGGACCAAGTGGGCGAGTCCGGGTATGTTGGTAATTATAGGTAAATATAATTGGGAAATTATGGAGATAAATGTGTGACACATTGTGGGCGAAAAATGTGGGAAAGAAATTATGGGATGTAAAAATGGACCGAGTGAGTGAGTCCGGGTATGTTGGTTATGTGACACCAAAGTATTAAATTTATTTTTCAGAGAGAGTAATTAATTTGGAGTCGGAACATATACTCGGGAAATATTAAGTTACGGGCCAAGTAAGTGAGTCCGGGGATAATGGTTGGGTGACACCAAGTTATGAAATAAATGATTGCGCTAATTGATTGAATTAGAGTCGAATGGTAGACTCGGGTAAAATTAAATTAATGGGGGTGAGAATTAATTTAATAAGAGTCGGATTGTAGACTCGGGTAATATTAAATTAATAAGAGTGATAATTATTTTAATAAGAGTCGGATTGTAGACTCGGGTAGTATTAAATTAATAAGTGTACTAATTAATTTAAATAGAGTCAGTTTGTAGACTCGGGTAGGATTAAATTAATGGGTGGGATAATTAATTTAATCAGAATCGGATCGTAGACTCGTGAAGGGTACTTATTAATTAATGTGATAATTAATTATATTAGAGTCGGACCATAGACTCGGAATTTTGGTTAATTAATTAATGTGTAAATTAATTGTATTAGAGTCGAGCCACAGACTCGGATTGGTATTAGATTAATATGTGTGTTAATTAATTTAATTAGAGTCGGGCGATAGACTCGGGGAGGTATTAAATTAAAATGTGTGTTAATTAATTTAAGGAGAGTCGGACCATAGACTCGGGGAAAGTATTATATTAATTGAGGTGTGAATTAATTATATTAGAGTCGGACCATAGACTCGGGAAGAGGATAAATTATTAAGTGAGAAAATTAATTACATTGAGTCGGGCCACAGACTCAGGAAAATTACAGGCAGTGTACGGGATTTTGAATACATGGTAAAGCCGGGGTTTTTAAAATATATATACGATGTAGTGATAGTATATATATATATATATATATATATATATATATATATATATATATATATATATATATATATATATATATATACATGTATGTATTGTGTGTGATATTAAATTACAGGCAGTGTACAGGATTTTGAGTACACGGTAAAACCGGGGTTCATAGTATATATATATACGGGTAGTGATAGTGTATATATGTGTGTATATATTGTGTGTGATGGTAAATATCAGTGATTAGATATTGATTTAATTTATATACTCCAATGCTATCAAGGGAGGTAGCGCGATGTGGGTGAATCCCCTAGCTTGAAGAGTAGGGCGAGTATATCCCCAGGTCATAGCGTCCGGTTTATATGGGTGAGGGATTTATCTCACTTTCAGGGAAGGAATATGACCGCCTCCAGTTCGTTTATATTTTGGTCAAAGTTGGTGAGCGATTCTAACTTGGGGAAACAAGGTTTTGTGAGCATACCTAGTGAGATAGCATTTTAGAGGGAATCATCCGGTGAGGGTAAACTCGGAAGGATGGATACACGTATGATATATGTGTGGATGTTAGTAAAGGTACGCATAATATGGTAGTAAATATTATATATAGGTGATAATACATTGTGTGATGTATTTACTTTATATAACTCGGGTTATAGTTATATACAGTTAATTAATGAGGAATTAATTAAGTTAATCATTTGTGGGAATAATACAGTGTGTGATGTATTTACTTTATATAACTCGTGACACAATTATATGCTGCTATTTAAGAGGAATTAATTAAGTTAATTGTGAAATAACTTATAATTCAAGAATCATTATACTCGGGTTAGAGTAGTATAGCAAGGGAAGGTTATACCAGGACTAGTTGGACGGGGTAGTACAACTTGGTGGGGTTAAGGTAACTGGTAGGTGTGCACAATGGTGGAGGGGTGAGAATGTCCTCAAGGGAGTGCGACACTAACTTAAATATGAAGCGCATTCATGCATTTTAAATTACTGCAGTTAATTCACTTGCTAAATATTTTCAAAATGTTTTGGGTTCTAACCCTTGCTATAAAAATATTTTCAAAACCTTTTAGGTGTCCAGCCACAGGGACGCCAGGATTGATATTCTATTCCAGGGACACGGAGCTGCGGCATATGTGGATGCTAGCAGGAGTTTGGATTAGACGCATCATTCATTCATTCCTAGAGTAGAAATCTTGTATCAGTTTCAGTTTTATTTAGGGCTTGTCGCCCAGACTTCTCGGTACAGTTTTCAAGTGTAATTTATTCAGGTGTTGAATATTTGTATTTGGATTATTTCTTTGGTGGCCGGTGATTTATTCGGCAAGTTGTGTAATTATGATTCAGTTTATTTTCATTCAGTTGTGTGAATGGTTTATATTTTTAATTCCGCATGTAATGTTTTGGTTTAATTAAAAAGTTAAAATTGGCACCAGCTTTTGGAATACTAGGTGGTTAGTAAGTCTTAAAAAGTTTTCGACAGTGATGCTAAGGATGATCCAACTGGGATTCCTATTTTAATTTGGTATAGGACTGATAACCCGGTATTTTATTAGGCGGGGTGTCACAGATATGTGCAAGAAATGAGGATTCTCCCCTTATAAATCCCGAAATGGGGTGAATACCCATTTGTAAAATCACTCGTGTAAATAAATGTGAGTCCCGACTAGTCGAAAAGCCATCGAAATCTAAACATTACCCCCGTGTACTTCATTTTGACTATATCGGCCCATTCGGACTCAACCGGGCACTCAAAATCGACATCCAAATTAATTTATAAAAATCCTTATCTCACACCCAAATTAGTCTATACCGACTCCCGGCTGAGATAAATAAATACCACGTCACTAATACACTCTATGATGTAAATAAATTATTACTATGCACTTAGTAATTAAATTTCCCTAAATATTAACCATTAAATCTCCGATTAATATTTAAAGATATATTACCATTATTAATTCAATTAAATTACGACACCCAAGTAATTTAATATTTCTCGAATTAATTAAATATTACATGCACAGAAATACGGGGTGTTACATTTAATTGGGTGGGCTGTCACACATTTCTATATCTATCACTTAAGTGATGATGGTAGACATGTCTAGGTTTACTTACGAAACATATCCCTTCCCCTATTTAACCCGAGTGTCACTCTAGGATTTTGTATATCCTTATCTCTATGTCCTCTACATTTGCAAATATAGGAATAAGATGTACATTGAAGCTTAAAATTAATAGAGTGAAAATGTGGCCATCCCCTTTTCGATCCTCGCGGAGGGAGAGGCGAAGAAGAAGGGGGTGTTTCCCCTTAGTGCATCCCTTTCGGGAGTGCTTCGATCGGCGTCAGTGATGAGGTGGAAATGTAGAGAGATAGAGTCGTCAGTCTATTTTACTCAAAATAAAAAAGAAAAGAAAAAAGGGATCCATCTCGGAGGACAGCATCCAAAGACATACTGATACATACGAAACCAAAATGATTCAAAAAGGGTTCGGAGGCTAAGTTACAAAATGGGAAGGTGTTAGGCACCCATTCCGCCCTTACGGTCTCTCATGGGTTATTCTTATTTTCCTTTATTTCTCCATGATATGTGTGCATGTGTATATGTAGCGGTGATAGGAATTGTTAACTTGTATCATAGAAGAGATAAAGCGAGTCATCCATAGGAATATTCTAAAAAGTAAGATTAGAAAAATAGGGTTTACGCAATTATCCTAATGTTGATCGTTATAATGGAACGATAACATATATGGAGTAATACGCAATATGTAAATACATAGAATTTGAGAGAGTTAATTTAAAGAACATAGAAAAAATAGGAAAAAAAAGTAGGAGAAGGACTCGAGTCTCGGATTTTACCCCAAGATGCCTACGTAGCCTATAGAGGCATTAAAGTCCATGTAGTTCGTATGCAAAACTAGGGGTGGGATTTATCCCATAAATCCAATCGGGGACTTTTCTTGTGTATGTGTGTAAAAAAACTGTTTTAGTTGTGAGAAAAGTGTGAGAAAAGTATGAGAATTCCCGTTTGGAATTTATGAGCAAATCCTCTTTTTCTTGTTTTTTTGGGTTTTATTTATATGAAAATAAGAGATGTGAAACAATACTAGATAAGAAGTATATTATGATATGTGATATGAGAGAATAAAAGTATTAAGTAACAAAATAAACTAATGCGAATTTAGGAGAATTTAAGGAGAGAGTGGAGAAAATTGGACCTTCTTGAAGATCTTGAGTTTAATCTTGGATGTTGGAGAGAAGTCCTTGCACTTAAGTGATGATAGACGATACTTAATTCACCAAGTTTGATGAAAAAGGTGAGGAAAGGTGAAGGTTGGAAAGGGATTTGGATGTGGAAATCACGGTGACTTCGAGAGGGGTTTTCTGAGCTTGCTAAGAGTGATGGATCTTTGATCTTCCTCCCCTTTTGAAATGAGGTTAGGCCCTCCTTTTTGTAGGCACAGGGAATTGCCAATCAGCATAGCTCTGGTCCTGCCAATTGGCAGGTGTGTTTAGGCACACTACCGATAGGCAGGGTTTGGAACCTGCCACTTGGGAGTCTCTTTCAGGTTCCTTTGGAAAATTGGTCGTAGAGATCAAACCATTGATCCAAATTGCACACGGGGTGAACCATTGGAAAGGTACTTCAAAGACCTTCGAAAGTCTTTTGGACAGCTCTTGGGTCCCGAAGTTGACTTTAGGTCAAATGTGGCTCGGAAGCATTTGTCGTTTCTTTGGATGGGGGATCATCGGACACAAACGGAACGTTTGTCCACGTGGTAAGTCATAATCATGCACGGGGTGGAATGTTGGAAAGGTGATGAGATGTAATTCAAGATTCCAAAGTGTTTAAATCTGTTTGGGGAGTTGACTTTGGTCAACCTGGGCCTGGAAGCGCTCGGTGACCTTTCGGAGTAAAATGGATCGTTCTTCGGTATCATAAGTCAGAATTGCACATGGGATGAACTGTTGGTAAGGGGTTTCATTGACCTTTGAATATTCATGCACTATGAATCGAGATGATGAGTTGACTTTGGTCAAACGGAGCTTGGGAGCATCCGATGACCTCCTGATTAAGTTTTGGGGGAAAATATATCATCCATTCGTATCGTAAATCAGAATTGCACATAAGATAGATCGTTAGAAAGGGTTTTTAGTGACCTTTAAAGATTCATTCAGTCTCCATCGAGCTGAAGAGTTTGACTTTTGGTCAAACGGAGCTTGGGAATTCCCAATAGTCTTTAGGTCAGTACTCGAGGTATGACTTAGGTTTACAATGATGAAGGGAGGTGCTAGGGATCTAAGGAAAGGTTAGGGGGTAGTTGAATGGGGTGTCTACAGAGCCCCTCGACAAGTGAGATTGGAACAAATGATAGCCATCGAATAGACACCATGATGCCTTTTAAAAAGGATGATAAGAGGGTCGAGGTCGATTCTGAGGGCCTAAGGATGAGGTTGACCAATTTTATGGGTCAAAGCCAATTGTGAGTGTTTGAAGATGATGGTGACCGATTCTACTGGTCGAATCCAATTCTGTGAGCTTAAAGATGAGGGTGATCTATTCTGCAGGTCGAAGCCAATTCTGAGGGCTTGAGGATGAGGGTGACCGATTCTGCGGGTCGAAACCAATTATATGGGCTTAAGTTGTGATGACCAATTTTGTGGATCAAAGCCTATTCTAAGGGCTTGAGAATGAGATGACCAATTCTGCGGGTTAAAGCCAATTCTGTGGGCTCGAAGATGAGGGCGACCGATTCTGCGTGTCGAATCCAATTCTACGGGCTTGAGAATGAGATGACCAATTCTGCGGGCTTGAAGATGAGGGTGAGCGATTCTGTGGGTCGAAGCCAAATCTGTGGGCTTAAGTTGAAATGACCAATTCTGCGCCTCAAAGACGATTAAGTGGGCTTAAGTTGAGATGAATAATTTTGCGGGTCAAAGCCAATTCTGCGGGCTTAAATTGAAATGACCAATTCTGTGGGTTGAAGAAAATTCTACGAGCTTAAGTTGAAATGACCAATTATGCGGGTCGAAGCCAATTCCGTGGGCTTGAAGATGAGGTGACCAATTCTGCAGGATTAAGTTGAGATGACCAATTCTATGGGTCGAAGCCAATTCTGCGGGCTTGAAGATGAGATGACCAATTCTGTGGGTTGAAGCCAATTCTATAGGCTTGAAGATGAGGGTGACCGATTCTGCGGGCTTAATTTTGGAATGTCAATTCTACGGGTCAAAGGAAATTTCACGGGCTTGAAGATCAGGGTGATCGATTCTGCGGATCGAAGCCAATTCTGTGTGCTTAAGTTGAAATGACCAATAATGCGGGTCAAAGCCAATTTTGTGGGCTTAAATTGAGATGACCAATTCTGTAGGCTTAAGGTGAGATGCGGGTCGAAGCCAATTCTATGGGGCCTAAGTTGAGATGACGAATTCTGTGGGTCAAAGACAATTTTGCGGGCTTAAGTTGAAATCACCAATTTTATGGGCTTGAAGATTAGGTAACTAATTCTATGGGTCGAAGCCAATTCTGCGAGCTTAAGTTTAGATGACCAATTTTGCGGGTAGAAGCCAATTCTACGGCCTTGAGGATGAGATGACCAATTCTGCGGGTTGAAGCTAATTCTGTGGGCTTGAAGATGAGGGTGAATGATTTTGCGAATTGAAGACAATTCTGCGGGCTTAAGTTTGAAATGACCAATTATGCGGGCTTAAGTTGAGATGACTAATTATGCGGGTCAAAGCTAATTTTGCGGGCTTAAGTTGAGATGATCAATTATGCGGGTCGAAACCAATTCTACGAGCTTAAGTTTAAAATGACCAATTCTGCCAGTCGAAGCAAATTCTGCGGGCTTAAGTTTAAAATGACCAATTCTGCGGGTCAAAGCTAATTGTGCGGGCTTAAGTTGAGATGTTCTTGGGGAAATCTACTGGGAAAATTAACTCGTGATTTTTATTTGAGCTGGGGAGCTAATTGTTGGGGAAATCCCTATGTCTTTTGAAGACTTTATCGGGGGAACAACCGATTTGATGTTGGGGAAGTGATTAGGTGGTCCAGGGTTTGGACGTATTTCTCGAGGAATTTTGAGACCTTTGGGGAATAGGATACGATCCTGATGTTTGGGATACTCTAGGGGTCCTACGGGGACGTTACTAGGAGGAGATTTGCTTGGATTTTGAGAGTTTCTCTGGGAAAATAGGGATTTCTCTTGGGGGAGTGCAAAACTTTCTTGGTAAAAATGTTCTAAATCCTTTTCGGGATTTTTAGGAATTTTCTGGCAATTCTTTTGGGTTTTCTCGTATTTTTTTTGAATTTCTGTATTAAAATTTATGGGGGGTGCCGGTCGGCTAGCGTGGAGGGTGCCATTTGGCAATGGCATGGACTTTTGAGCTTCCTAGAGAAGGCAAAGGGTCAGTGTCAATCGGTAGGTGGGGTGCACTGCCGATCGGCATGACCCTTGGCGTCTTATATAAAGGGGGGGGAGTTCCCCTCATTTTTCATAGCTTCTTGCCTTCTCTCTTTCTGTGATTTTCTTTTACGAATCGTCCTAGCATTCCACAATCTAAAAAATGGCCGCTTTTGTGATCACTATAGTACAAAGGGAGTGGTTGGCTGTTGACGAGTGGGCAAACGTGGAGTGGAGGGACAGGGCGCCTCTTGCTTTGGGGAGCGAGAACTCTTTTGATGCATTCGAGACAGTTGCGGATGAGCAGACTTTGCTGCGGGAGCCATCGTGTCATCGCTCTTCGAGGATGGTGAATCCGGTAATTTTGTAAGTAAAATGACTTTTGGCATTCTTTGGTGATTTTACATTTGTCTCGAATTTTGACAAGGATTTCTTATTTTTGACAGTTCGATGTGTCTTTGTCGACTATGCATGCCCGTGGGACGACAGGGCTTAAGGATGCTTGGGAGCGTCTTCCACCTGTGGTTCGTTGGGTGGTATCCTCAGTAGGGTTTAGGAGGTTGGCTTCTGTGCTGGATGAGATTCCTCATTCGACGCCGGTCTTATGCACTATGGGGAAGTGGTGGTGGGACACTACCCACATCTTTCATTTTGTCTTTGGGGAGATGACTGTGACTCCCATATATGTGCAGCAGTTGTTGGGGATGGACTGTGATGAGGAGAAGATAGAGGTGGATTCCTCCTTATGGGTGAGGTCGGAGGTGGTGCACATGATGCTTGGTGATGTGGGGAGGATAGTGTCTGGGGACTCCATCCATCTGTCATTAGTGAAGGATGTTTTATTGGGCAGGGTGATTGAGGTGGAGGATGGGTTGCATGTGAGGCCGATGACCCGATTGCTTATTTTGCTAGTGTTGGGAGGATTTCTAGTGGCGTCGAGTGGCGACGTCGTCCACTTATATTTTTTACCATTCTTGAGGGTGTTTTCGAACATCCATCTCTATGATTGGGGAAGCGTGACTTTGGCGACCCTTTATTTTTCCTTAGATGCATTCAGCCAGTGCTGTCGGTAGACTTTCACTGGGGCTATGTATTTTCTTGAGGTTCTTTTAATTTGAGCATTTTCCTTTCATACATTTTCATTTTCCTTTCATGCATTCGAATTTTCCTTTCATGCATTCACATTTTCCTTATGCATCTCTTTTGCTTTCGGATTTCTTATCTTTGGAAGACGTCGTTCTATGAGACGATTGGGTGTAATACCCAACTGATCACTTTAAAGGATGAGACCATTAGGGATTTTTACCAGTTGTACCGATGGAGCAAGGCCAATCGGCAGTCGAGGAGGTCTCTCTCTTTAGAGGCGATACGTCAGGTCTTGAATGGCCTGACCAGTGATAGGGTAAGACTTCTTTCTTCTTCAGTCTAAGACCTTTGTGTGCTCTGATGCCATGTTTCCTTATATTTTACTGGGGATTTTTTAGGTGTCCTTTTACCCATTGGGGATGACCGTTCCGGATAAAGGGTTGACTGGGGTGAATGCATAGATGAGGTGTTTGCTGGCGCATGAGTTTGGCAACTCTTGGTATCTCCGGGAAAGGGTTGTCCGACAGATTGCTGAGGGGGAGGTGGTGGTTCCACCTGTGAGTCCCCCTATGTCTATGAGGCGGGAGCGGATGCTTCTAGAGGATGAGAGGATTGCGGCGATGATTGGCGAGTCCTACCTGCTGTACACCAATACGGTCGTGCCTTATGATTATATGGGCTTTGTGATGAGTTGGCTGATGGTACCTAGCATATATGATGCACTGTCCTTCACTCATGCGGGTTCGTATTGGCCAGTGGGGTCCTTCCACAGTGGCGGTGGTCAATCAACATCTGCGGCAGAGGCGACTTTGGAGGTGTACTTTGTTCGGATGCATACTCCTTCATACAATATTCGGCGAGCTGATGGAGGGATGGTGCCTGTACTGCATTGTCCTCATGCGATGGACCCGGAGGAGTTGGGCTTGACAGTGGAGGTTCTTCATCCTGAGGTATATCTTTTTTGTTCTTCTCCTTCGGTTTCTTTTGATCTTTTATGCTTGATACTGATTTTTCCTTTTCTTGTAGCACGTCCGAGTGTCCACCACTTGGCTGAGGGATATTGGGGACTGGATATCTTTGGCGACTTACCATATTCGGGATGCGGTTCTAGTTCCTTCTTGCTTGATTCCATATTCCTCATTTGGGGTGGAGTCTAGTCTAGGTAGCGCTGGTGCGTCATCTTTCCGTTGGGGAAAGAGATCGTGTCTCAGGGGTGGAAGCTATTAGGAGAGAGAGGTGAAGATTAGGTGTGAGAGAGAGAGAGAGGGAGAATGTGGGTTCGATTTTAGTCCCATTATTTTTTTCTTTTCTTTAGTTTCTTGAAAAATGATGTAACACAGACACATATCTATGCAACGAAGTTTTTTGATTATCTTCTATCAATGATGAATGAATGCATGCACATGTGCCTTTTACTTTTCTGCTGAGACCGTAAAAAGAAATATTTTGGGGATTTTGAAAAAAAGTTTTATTCATAATGAGTATTTATATAAAAATCAAAAGAATATCAATTTATTTTGAGTTTTCTGAATTTTGACAAAAGAGGCAAAAGGAAAATTTCCAAAAGTAGGGGATTTCTAATCGGCAAGCAGCTTATCCTACATATCTACAGGTTAGTCCAGTTCCATTAATTCAAATCTTTGATTGGTACCCTCTTCAGCCTTTGGTACCTTGTGGGGCAGGATTTCCTCTGATTTCTGCATGGGTTATGTCTTTTGTGGGGGTTTTCAAGTATAAAAGAGGGGGTAAGGGTGGAGTGTTTCCCTCACACCTTCACATTCCTACTTTGTTATTCTGTGAGATGGCTCTCTCTGGTAGTGTTGAGTTTACCAACTACCTCGAACCTTTGGTGGCGTTGTGCTTCTATAACTTCGACTAAGATGCTTATAACATGCGTCGAGTTTTTTTATGGCATAATCGACCCGTAGAGTGGAACATGCTGATGGAGGCGATACAATTCTAGTACCCTGAAGACCATGTATTCTGCTTTGGCTTGGAAGAAGTTTGCCCAACCTACGAGGAATTTTCTGCCATGTTGGGAATAAATCTCGGTGTTGTTGTTGCTCTCCCTGAGTTTTCCCATTCTCATTGGAAGTTGTTGGCTGGGCTTCTTTATGTTTCGTCCTCGGCGGCCAGGTCACTGGTGGCTGGAGATATGATTTATTTTTCGGCGGTGTTGTGGTCTGTGCATTTGTAGGAGGTTGGTGATGCTAGATATGCTGGAGCTATCGTTCTGGGCTTGGTTTCGAAATTATTTCTTATGATCGGGGAGCTACTGGTGGACTCAAAACTTGCAGTTATTACTTCATGGATGTCCTACCATCACAATCCTGCGGTGGTGATACCGGCAAAGACTTTTAATGGCTTTGATGCCTGGAGAGAAGGTTGTTCTGACTTTCTGTGGGGTAGCCCTGTGATGCTGTTCATGTGGTTGTCTAAAAGTTTTCTCCTGGTGACTCCTCCGAAATACCCTTTATTGGCTGTACCCAACTGCTTTTCACGCCATTTCATTAGTGTTGTCCTGGATATTGAGAGTTGGGAGAACTGGTCCGTGGAGCATGGGGATCTAAATCTATATATCTTGGTGTGGACAACAGCTGCCTATTATGGAACTAGGAGAATACCCTTATGTCTGGATGGTTGGTCTCAGACAGACCTCTTTTTATTTTCCTTGTCGTCTTCTGTGCAAATTTGGCTGGGAGCAGATCATGCCACCTTGGACACAAGACGTCTTTTCGGTAGAATATTTGACAAAGCATCTATGCATGCGGCTTGGATCTTTGTGGGAGAGTTAACGTCCGTTGACCCCTCCCTCTCAGTCTGTTGGGAGAGTTTGGCACCTTCATGGGGATTATATGAAGTGGTTGTGGAGAAGCATAGTTTGCAAGATGATGGCAGTGGAGACCGAACAAAGATGGATTGTTTTATATGATACCATGGAAGGAGGTGTTGTAGTTTTCTCGAGGCTGGTTCAAGCTTATCGGTCCATGGAGTGTCTGCAGCACTCCATTCAAGCAGGGGAAGCTTGGTAACCCCGGGATGTAGATGATGATGATGAAACAGGCTCCTCTGGTAGCTGTGCATAGGGCTCTTAGGAGGACTTTATTTTTTACCGAGAAATAAGTTTGGGAATTTATTGAAAAATATGTTACTAAATCCGTTTATTAAAAATAAACTATTTAAGTAACTCCGATCTGTTTTTTTAAGAAACTCTTTTCGTAAAAATCAAACTATTTAAACACAAGATGTGTTTAACAAATCAGTATGTACGAGATCTATTCAAGATTTGAATAACAGGTTTATAAAGTAGTTTAAAAAACTAAAACTCAGCACAACCAAGAATGAGATGAGAAGATGTAGAAAGATTATGTTCACGACGTTTTTAACGTGGTAAAACCTCACCAATTGAGGAAACATCCACGACTCCCTCTACGGAGTAAAATGAAAAATCCACTAAAACAAATTTATGATTTACAAACTATATAACTAACATGCAAACAACTCAGACCTATATAAGTTTAGGAATGTACCCTCTGGTGTCCTTATAACTTCTCTGCAGTTCTGATTGTAGATGTAGTTCTCCCAGTTTGTTAACTTCTGATTTGTTCCAGCACTTTACGTCGACTCTTTGTTCACAAGATCTTATTATCAACACTTTTCGTGTTGTAGGGTGAAAGTGTTTGTGAAGGTGCTCTCTAACACATGCATGCACACACACACACACTTATTAAGTACAAATAGTCCTAACAAATTACAGTAACACTATATGATGTGATCTTTCCTTTTTATTTCTTCTTACAAAACTTAGAACCTTATTTGACCTTTAAATCAATCCCAGAATCTGTGGATACGTTGCTAAGAAGGCAGGCAAGGTCTTAATCAATCTCAGAGTTTAGAAAAGCTTTTCGAGATTGAAAATCTCCAAGTGAGATTCCAAACTAGGTCAAAGTTTTAGTTTTACAAGAACTAGAAACAAAAAGCATTTATTGTTGATTTCAAAGTAAGCAAACATTTTATAGAAAGTAATCAACAATATGTTTCTCAGGATGAGAAATAAAGAATGAAACTAAGTGTAATGTAACATAAATAACTCAGATCTGAAATTTCTATGAAATCAGAAAGTAGATCTGAGTAAAAGATTAGGTTGAAAACAAGTTCTAACGAATAAGAGGTTACAGCACCAATTACAAACTCAACTCAAACTCTCAAACACTCAAGATCACTCAAGGTAGTGTTTTGGATATGAAGGAGTTTTTAAGAAGTGTTTGAGTTTGGATGGAAGAGGCTTTGACGAACAAGGTTAGGGTTTCTAACTCTCTCTCTCTCTCTCTGTTTTTTTTTTCTCCTCTCTCTTCTCTCTTCTCTCTCTACTCTCTCTATTTTTCTCAGAAAAATGAAAATGGCAAAAGTCTTCGAAGTCTAAGAATAGGGTTCCTTTTATAGGGTGAAGAGAAGGTTCGAGAGACTGGATCAAAACCAAGGGCCAGGATTAAGTCAAGTTAAATTGACTTAGATCGAAGGGTTCTAAGAATGCGGTGCTTAAACGATACCTGATTGGTTTAAAATGTCGTACTGGGATTCACCAAGACAACATGCAGATCGTCGATAACCAATGATACAAGGGCTAAAAACATATGCGTTTATAACTGAGTAAAGAAACACAATCACAACCAATCAGGATGAAGACATTTGTTGGCCAATAACAGGATATGAAACGTGTGTCCTAAAGTAATTAAAACCCCACCCTAAGGTTTACTCTGCTTTTGAATTCTACCCATGGTAACATTAAGCCGATATTCCCAACAAAGTATATTTACAGATTGACCACAAAAACTTATAAATCAAGGTTTTAATTAAGAAAACCTTATTTAAAAAATGTTTATAAAATCCCAAAAAATTATTAAAATTCAAACATAGGGATTTAAACACACTCAACATGTGTACACACATTATTATGCAGTATGATATGCATTAAATAAATTCTACTATGTGTGAATGTTGGCAATTTGTTCTTGATCATTACAAGATAGAGATATGAAGTAGAAAACCAATTTCTGAGGTTCTTTGCTTTCTAGGGAGGACATAATTTTGTCACAATTTCCAAACAAGATGAGCACTTATACAATATAGACTCAAGTAAGTTAAATGTATAAGGTCTTCAATCTCCCCCTTTGGAAATATGAGACAAAATCTCCTTTGAGTCATCTAGGACTCGTAGGGAAACAAAAATAAACTTATTCCTATCAAAATTCTATCTACCCAATACCTAGTAATGAAAAAGTACATAACTCAACTAAGTACATTTGAATACCCTATTACAACTGTTGAGAGTAACTGTACAATAAGAACCTGCAATAGATCACTAAGATCAAGCTGTTTAGCATATGTAAGAAATTAAAAGACTCAAATTTCTCCCCCATTTTGTCTCAAATGGACAAAGGGAAAAACTTGGATAAACAGCAAAGTTATTACTCAGCATAAACCATACTAATAGATTTACGTAATGAAATGAATCTATTATAATCTAGAGGTTTGGTAAACATATCTGCGAGTTGTAGATCAGTAGGAAGATAATTGATTTCTAATTCCTTAGATTCAACCAATTCGCGTATAAAATGATGTCTTATGTTTATATGCTTTGTTCGCGAGTGTTGAACAGGGTTTTTAGAAATATTAATAGCACTTTGATTATCACAATAGAGATGCAATTGGTTTTCTTGAATACCATAATCACTTAGCATTTGTTTAAGCCACATTAATTGAGCACAACAGCTGCCAGCGGCTATGTATTCAGATTGAGCGGTTGAGAGTGATGTGCAGTTTTGTTTTTTACTACTCCATCCTACCAAGTTATTACCTATATAATAACATGCTCCTGATGTGCTTTTACTATCATAAGTACACCCAGCCCAGTCAACATCAGTGTACCCAATTATAGTGCTTGGTGTGTCATTAGTGTACTAAAGTCCTAGATTGAGAGTGCCTTTTACATATTTAATGATACGTTTAACAGCATTCAAGTGGATCTCTTTAGGGTTATTTTGATATCGAGCACATACACACACATCATACATAATATCAGGACGCGAGGCAGTAAGATATAGTAAGGTGCCTATCATACTACGATACAGAGTAGGATCTATGGATTTTCCATTTTCATCTTTAAAAAGTTTTAGCGTAGTACTCATGGGAGTTTTAGCATCTTTAGCACTCTCGAGGCCAAATTTCTTTACTATCTCTAAATCTGACTTGGATTGCGATACAAATAATCCTTCTGAATTTTGTTTGACTTGGAGGCCTAAGAAGAATTGTAGCTCCCCCATAAGGGACATTTGAAATTCTTTGTGCATAGTTGCAGAGAAGGATTTTACTTCTGAGGGAGAAGTTGATCCAAATATAATATCATCAACATAAACTTGAGCAATATTGATGTGTTTGTCAAAATGTTTGACAAAAAGAGTTTGGTCATTTCCGCCTCTTTTGAAGCCTTTATCTAAAAGAAAACAGGATAGACGCTCGTACCAAGCTCTAGGAGCTTGTTTAAGGCCATACAAAGCCTTTTTCAGACGAAATACATGATTTGGATATTTAGGGTCAATGAACCCTTTAGGTTGTTCTACATAGGTTTCTTCAGCCAATATTACATTAAGGAACATAGATTTGAGATCCATTTGGTACAGTGTAAAATGCATGTGGTAAGCTATATCAAAAAGCAGACGAACAAATTCTAAACGAGTAATAGGAGCAAACGTCTCGTTCAAATCTATTCCTTCTATTTGAGAATATACTTGAGCAACTAATCTAGCTTTATTTCTAATTATTATCCCATTTTCATCAGTCTTATTTTTGAAAATCCAACATGTGCCAACAACCTTTTTGTGATCAGGACGTGGAACAAGATACCAAACATCATGAATGACAAATTGTAAAAGTTCTTCCTGCATAGCAGAAATCCAGTGAGAGTCATTCAATGCCTCGTTTACATTCTTTGGTTCCACAAGGGAAACAAAACATGCATAATGTGCATAATTTCTTAGTTGGGATCTTGTACGCACTGGCTCACTAGGGTTACCAACTACGTTATTTATGGGATGATCTTTAGAAACCCAGTTAGGTACTTCAGGTGTCTCAATAGGTAATGAATTATTCATTTCAGAGGAGTCATTTTCTAAAATATTTGTAGACTCTTCCTCAATAGTAAATTCACCAGTCTTGCTTTCTACAGTAGTGTCACTAACAATTACATTTATGGATTCCATCAAAGTTTTAGTGCGAAGATTATACACTCGATAAGCTCTACTGTTAGGCGAATATCCTAGAAATATGGCTTTATCTCCCCGGCTCTCAAATTTGGATAAGTGTTCCCTATCTTTGCATACATAACAAGTATTGCCAAAGGTTCTAAGATATTTGAGATTAGGATTTTTATTGTACCAAAGTTCGTAAGGGGTTTGTTTGGAATTCTTTCTAAGATAGACCCTATTTATAATGTGACACGCAGTACGAATAGATTCTACCCAAAAATATTTAAGTAAATTCTTGGCATGTAACATAACACGTGCCATCTCTTGAAGGGTACAATTCTTTCTCTCCGCAATACTATTCTGTTGAGGGGTCTTAGGAGCACTGAACTCGTGTTTATAACCATTATAGTCACAGTATTCTATAATACTAGTGTCTTTGAATTCACCACCTCTATCACTACGTATTCTATTTACTTGAGTATCCTTCTCATTTTCAATGATAAGAAGAATTTTTAGGAAGATTTGAAATGTTTCAGACATTTGTTTTAAGAAGGATACCCAAGTAAATCTAGTGAAGTCATCAACCAAAACAAGGATGTAACTGTGTCCACAGAGACTAACAGTTTGGAAGGGACCCATTAGGTCCATATGGATGACTTCTAAGGGATTAGAGGTAAGAATATCTTTGACTTTCTTATGAGGTGCCTTAACAATTTTACCTTCCTGACAGGAGCCACAAATAAGATTGGGTATGAGTTTGATTTTAGGAACTCCTCTAACTATTTCCTGAGAAGTCAGTCTAATAAGATTATCGTAATTTATATGACCCATTATGTTATGCCATATCTCATTGTCATCCATTCTATCAACATTACAGATTTCAGAATTGTTCATGACAGTGTAGCAATTGTCAGGAGTTCTGAATCCAGTAATTATGCATTCACCTTTTTCATTTAAAATTTTGCAATTGTTCTTTGAAAATGTAACAGTATGATCTAAGTCACAAAATCACGATATGCTAAGTAAATTTGCCTTAATACCTTTGACTAGAAGAACATCTTGAAGAATAGGAAGCCCATCTTCTTGGAGAGTTCATTTGCCTATGATTTGAGATGAAACTCCATCACCAAAAATGACTTTACCACCAGCAAAGCTGGTTTTGTTTAAAAGTCACTAGTCATATGCTTAGAACATCCAGAGTCTAAATACCAACCGGATGATGTGTGTTCAGCTTTTAAAGCAGTAACAACAACATTAAACTTCATCTGAGGTAATAGATCTTCCTTTCTAACCCAAATTGCCTTAGTTTTCATCTTGCGCTTATTAGCTCTCAATTGATAAAATTTGCGAGCTTTGGATTTTTGCTGAAAAATGTTTTGCGCATGATTTTGAATTTTGTGAAAGACTTGAGCATTTGGTTTAGGTAAGTGCTTAGGATTTCTTCTAGGAAATGTTCTTTTAGGTTTGGTCTTTCTCTTTCTATAATTAGAGTTTCTATCTGGCTGTCTAGGAAGTATATAATTGTTGCGGTTCCTCCTAGAATAGTTAATGTTCTGATAGATATGAGGATTATAGACAGGTTTAACTAGTCTCCTAGCATAGAAACTATCAAAAGAGTGACCATATATGTCGCAGTAGGAGCAATAAAGATTGCTCAGAATTGGGGTCTCCTTAGGAAAGTCTCTAAACAAAGGTTTTGAAGAGTTTTGAGGTTGAACTCTATTCCTAGGTGTGACAGTCTTGTATGCAAACTCACTCTACCTAATAGAAGGGTAGACGTATTTAGCCTTAGGTGAACTTTCATGTTTAGAGAAACTTGATTCCCCAATGTTAAAATTTTGATGTTTAGAATCAAACTCAATTTTTAGAGAATGAAAGTTTGGGAATGTTTCAATAGGTCTTTTGCCTCCTAACACAAACTTGATAGGTTCAAAAGATTTTGTTTGTGTTTTCAAATTGGGGCAAAACCCTATTCCAGTTCGATCATCAGAATTGGTTTTTGATTCAGCAACAAATTCATCAAAACATTTTGAATTATTTTCAAATTTTGTAAATTTTTTGAAAACAGTTGCTGTCTTTTCTTTAGTTTGCTCCAATTCTAACAAAGTCCCTTTGTATTTTTTCTCCAGAGTTTCATTTGTTTCTTTTAAATTTTTGAGTTTTTCATCAAACATTTTGATTTCTCTTTTATGAGTCAAACATTGGGTAGTATACTCTTCAGCATTTAGTTTAACCATTAGGCTTAGATCTTCCAACTTTTTGGTAAGTTTTTTCACAATTTTTTCTAGTCTAGGGCTTTTCTTGTGAGTTTTAGCATAAAGTGTGTGAATATCTGGGAGGTCTTCATTGTCCGAGTCACTAAATGTGGTGTGTGGAGTGACCCCTAAAGATTCATTTGTTAAACTCACACTCCCATTGACATCGTCATTATCACTATCCCTTTGACACACACACCCCGAGGTAGAACATGCAACATTCTCAGTAATCAAAGCATCTAAACCAGTATAAACATGATTCTCAATAGCAGGAGTAGAGTTACTAGAAACATTTTCCATACACAGGCATAGGCACATCATCATTAAATATGATCTAGGCAAAGATAGATATGCAAGGGTTAAAAACATCAGATGACTCAGGTTACTCCTTTTCAGAATCACTTGAATCATCCCATGTTTTGCAAATGTTAGCTCTAGTGTGTTTGTTTTGAGTATTCAAGTTAACTCTACAGTCTTGTGCAATTTGCCCCAATTTACCATATCTATAGCATTCAGTCTATTCAAGGTCTCTATTAGGTCAAATATGAGAGTCCTTATGATTTTTGTCATGGTTTTTCTCATGAGGTCTGTGATTAGAGGAAGTTGGATAATTTGAATTGCCTTGTTTATTTGCCACTTTGTTTCTAAACTTAATGATTTTCTTAAACGGTTTTTGTAATTAAGGCAATCTGATTGTCCAAACTCTCTATATTGCATTCCTCATCAGAGTCATAAGTGGGGAATTTAAGCTCAGGCTTAGTTAACTTAGAGGCGAAGCTCAGATTGTAACTAGTTTGTTTCCTATGGGTTTGAGTCAATTGTTTCTTAAATTCTAGTTCCATTTCCACTGTTCTTAGTTTACTACTGAGTAATTCAGGAGTGATATTTTGATCACACATTTCCTCAATATCATATCTTTTGTTATCAAATTTCTGTGGTAATGATCTTAGAATTTTAGATACAATTTCATGTATGTCATAAGTCACCCCATTAGCATGCAGTTTGGTCACAATATCACTCAGGTTCATATAGAAGTCATCAAATGACTCAGTCTCAGACATAATTAAGGAGTTATACTGCTGAATGAGCATTTGAGTTTTTGCAGCCTTAACTCTAGTGTCTCCTTCATGAGCAGTAACCAAGGTGTCCCAAGCTTCCTTAGAAGTGGTACAGGATGAGATTCTTTTGAACTCATGTTCATTTATGGACATAAATATGGCATTATTTCCTTTGTTATTATTTCGAGAAACTTGTTTCTCTTCTTGAGTGAACTCGCTTAATGATTTCTTAACCCTCTCATTACTTCCTTTGGTGGCTGGTTTGGTAGGAAAAGTGTAACCATTTTCAACAATGTCCCAGACATCATCTCCCAGAGTTCCTTGAATGAAAGCAATCATCCTTACTTTCCAGTAAGCAAAATTGGTTCCATGAAAGATTGGAGGTCTAGTCAAGTTACCAAATCTTTCATTTTTCTCGTCCATATTTGATTTTCAAAAAACAATTTCAGAAACACAGGATCTCCTTTGAAAGAAGTTTACCAAGCTCTGATACCAATTGAAAAATATGTTACTAAAGCCGTTTATTAAAAATAAACTATTTAAGTAACTCCGATCTATTTTTTTAAGAAACTCTTTTCGTAAAAATCAAACTATTTGAACGCAAGATGTGTTTAACAAATCAGTATGTACGAGATCTATTCAAGATTTGAATAACAGGTTTATAAAGTAGTTTAAAAAACTTAAACTCAGCACAACCAAGAATGAGATGAGAAGATGTAGAAAGATTATGTTCACGATGTTTTTTACGTGGTAAAACCTCACCAATTGAGGAAACATCCACGACTCCCTCTACGGAGTAAAATGAAAAATCCACTAAAACAAATTTATGAGTTACAAACTATATAACTAACATGCAAACAACTCAGACCTATATAAGTTTAGGAATGTAACCTCTGGTGTCCTTATAACTTCTCTGCAGTTCTGATTGTAGATATAGTTCTCCCAGTTTGTTAACTTCTGATTTGTTCCAGCACTTTACGTCGACTCTTTGTTCACAAGATCTTATTATCAACACTTTTCGTGTTGTAGGGTGAAAGTGTTTGTGAATGTGCTCTCTAACACGTGCATGCACACACACACACACTTGTTAAGTACAAACAGTCCTAACAAATTACAGTAACACTATATGATGTGATCTTTCCTTTTTATTTCTTCTTACAAAACTTAGAACCTTATTTGACCTTTAAATCAATCCCACAATCCACGGATACCTTGCTAAGAAGACAGACAAGGTCTTAATCAATCTCAGAATTTAGAAAAGCTTTTCGAGATTGAAAACCTCCAAGTGAGATTCCAAACTAGGTCAAAGGTTTAGTTTTACAAGAACTAGAAACAAAAAGCATTTATTGTTGATTTCGAAGTAAGTAAACATTTTATAGAAAATAATCAACAATATATTTCTCAATATGAGAAATAAAGAATGAAACTAAGTGTAATGTAACATGAATAACTCAGATCTAAAATTTCTATGAAATCAGAAAGTAGATCTGAGTAAAAGTTTAAGTTGAAAACAAGATCTAACGAACTAGAGGTTACAGCACCAATTACAAACTCAATTCAAACTCTCAAACACTCAAGAACACTCAAGGTATTGTTTTGGATATGAAGGAGTTTTTAAGAAGTGTTTGAGTTTGGATGGAAGAGGCTTTGACGAACAAGGTTAGGGTTTCTAACTCTCTCTCTCTCTCTCTCTGTTTTTTTTTCTCCTCTCTCTTCTCTCTTCTCTCTCTACTCTCTCTATTTTTCTCAGAAAAATGAAAATGGCAAAAGTCTTCGAAGTCTAAGAATAGGGTTCCTTTTTTAGGGTGAAGAGAAGGTTCGAGAGACTAGATCAAAACCAAGGGCCAGGATTAAGTCAAGTTAAATTGACTTAGATCGAAGGGTTCTAAGAACACGGTGCTTAAATGATACCTGATTGGTTTAAAATGTTGTACTGGGATTCACTAAGACAACATGCAGATCGTCGATAACCAGTGATCCAAGAGCTAACAACATATTCGTTTATAACTCAGTAAAGAAACACAATGAGAGCGAATCAGATGAAGACAGGTGTTGGCCAATAACAGGATATGAAATGCGCATCCTAAAGTAATTAAAACCCCACCCTAAGGTTTACTCTGCTTTCAGATTCTACCCAAGGTAACATTAGGACGATATTCCTAACAAAGTATATTTACAGATTGACCACAAAAACTTATAAATCAAGTTTTTAATTAAGAAAACCTTATTTAAAAAATGTTTATAAAATCCCCAAAAATTATTAAAATTCAAACTTAGGGATTTAAACACACTCAACATGTGTACACACATTCTTATGCATTATGATATGTGATATGCCCCAAGTGTTACCTCGGCACAGAGACACCAACCTTGGCCGAGATGATGGCAGAGATATTGATCGACCCAAGATAAGCCCTAGGCCCACGATATTATCCCTCGGCCAGACCAGGGTCGGCCTAAGCCGACACTACCATCTACACTCCCAATGGACACTACGCGCATCACAGGCATCAACATCATTCTTATATACCTGGGTATGGCAACCTCGACCGAGGGTAGGCCGAGGTGACAGGGAGCCTTGATAACCTTCAACTTGGAACCGGTTCAACCTCGGCTTGGGCTGAGGTCACAAGAAGCCTTAATAATCGTCAGCATGGACTCATTCCTACCTCGACTGGGGCCGACCCAGCATAATGTCTCGGCTGAGAACAAGCCGAGACTCCCTATGACACATCTCGGATTGAATGAATATCAAGCCTTTACAACTCGGCCTCTCCTAGGCCGAGGTCATCCACCAACATGGCAGCCGAGCATCTGTTGAACATTTGGATAAGGACACCTAAGCACAAATCAGTTGTAACAAGATTATTCTCCACATGTGGGGAGAATATTTCATCATCATTACCTATATGTGATAGTGACAGATGGAACTCCCACATTGGTGAGGCTACTACACACATGCTCATTACATGCATGGGGGGTACATTACACCCCCTGGGCATTATATATAGGGATCATCCCCTACCTGGCAAAGGGATCCAATTACTAAACCCTAGCTAAAACTTTGTCTAAATATATAGTAGAGAGAGAAAGCTTGAGAGATTGTATCCCTAGCCATTAGTGCCTTCTTCCAGTGATATTACTCACACACACTCACAGTGGACGTAGGCCAGATTGGCTAAACCACTTATATTTCGGTGTGCTATCCTCTTCTCCTCATCTCATTCTCTCGTCTTCTTTATATAACCGTGCTGCCATTTTTATACTTCTATTGAGCTTAGAAACATCTTATCCGGTGGTGCTGATTCCGACATCATCATTTTGGCGCCGTCTGTGGGAACGAGAAGCTATCTCTTCCTCTTTTTCTGCTTAACCTCATCGGAAACTCTGGTGGTGAACCAGGAACCACCCCTTGTGTGGAGCTGTTTCACCATTGAAAGAGGTCCTTTAAGGTTTTAAGCTCACCTGCTACTCAATCTCTATAGTGTTAACACATGGCACCAGACTTGCCACCGCCTCTTCCGCCGCCTGTGGGTGGAGGGGCTAGTTCCAGTCAGGCTCCTCCCCAGTCGGAAATGGCGGAGGTGGCGGCAGCCTTGAAATCTTTGGCTGCAACACAACAAGCCATGAAGGAGAAATTTTCCCAGCTCAGTCAAACCATGATGATGAGGCCACCTGGAGTCTCACCGGACATGATCACTCCGGTGGCAGTTCAGCCACAACCTGACGCTAGGGGACCACCCCAGGCACCGATGAAGGACCAGCCTTCACCCCAGCGGAGGAGGGACGTTGTTGACCCTAGGCGCTTGCGCCTGGGGAGGCAAGGAAACCCTTGCCCAAAGGACATGTATGATGACCTAGAAGCTGAAGAGGCCCCAAAAGACTGTTGGGAGCCGTATGAGGTGTCAGATAACACTGTACGACCTCTTAGGCAGAGTCAGGGATGTGTCGGCCGAAGAGGTGAAGAGGCCCAGCAAAGAGGGTCGGCCTTTGATAGGTTGAGCAGAGGGTCGGCCTTCGAGAGACTTGGCCCAGTGAATGACCAAAGACAGAGGCTATCGAGGTCAAGGAGTGCAGCAGGCTCCCAAAGAGGGAATAGGCAAGCTCGGCCAGAACAAGGCTGACCCTGTGAGAGAAGAGCCAGGGAGCAGGAAGAGGTCAACAGCCAACGGGTCGTGGCTGGGGAACCCCCTGTCCATCGCAGGGAGGTGGCAGGGGATAACCTCGGCCAAGTTGATGACAGAAGACCCTAGAATGATTCAATCCAACGCCTTTAGGAGAAGATAGGGGACCTCATAAAGAGCAGGGACCCATTACAAAGGGGCTACTCAGAGGGCTCCCCGTTTGTGGCTAGGATAGTGGGGTTCCCAACCCCAGCTAAGTTCAAGCCTCCTACAGTGATTCCTAAGTATGATGGCAGCACTAACCCAGTGCACCATATCGAGATGTATCATTCGGTGGCAGATATTTACTCGATACCCGATGAGATGAAGTGCAGGGCCTTCTCGGGAACCTTGACAGGGGCAGCGCACAACTGGTTCACCTCTCTTCCGAAGAACTCGATCGAGAGCTTCAAAGGCTTAGCTGAGCAGTTCATCCACAACTTCTTCTTTAGGGTAAGACCTCAAAAGAAGACTACCCACCTGTTGTATGTGAAACAAGCCAAGGGTGAAAGCCTAAGAGACTACATAGCAACATTCAACAAGGAGAAGTTGGAGGTGGAGGATTATGAAGAGAGCATAGCCATGACCGCCCTGATAGGAGGACTCCAGAAGGGGAAGCTGCTGTGGAAATTGGCGGAAGACCCTCCTAGGTCTATAAAGGAGCTGCTGGAAACCGTCGAGAAAGTGATGAATGCCGAAGAGGCAATGGCTGCCAAGTATGAGGAGGAGAACCGCGGTAGCACTGGGAAGTCCCAGGGTAAGAAAGAGGGGAAGAAGAGGACAGGAGATGACAAGTTCGCTCATTACACTCCTCTAACTGTGAGCTGTGAGCACATCCTTAATGAGATTAAGACTGACCGGACTCTGAGGTGGACAGAGAAGCTAAAGGCCCAACCACATAAGAGGAACAAAAACCTCTGGTGTGAGTTCCATCAGGATCATGGCCACGTCACAGATAGATGCTTCGCTTTAAAAGATGAGATTGAGAAGATGTTGAAGTCCGGAAAGCTAAGGAAGTATGTGGATGGCAAGGCCCCAAAGGGTGGAAGAGAAGACAGTAAGAAAAGAAGGAATGAGATGATGGAGATAACCCTAATCTCCCGCCAAAGGATGACAACACTCCGGTGAAGAGGGTCAGAATGATCTCCTTTGGTGTTAGCACCATCTGTGGGGGATTTGCAGGAGGTGGCTCTGAGGTAGACGATAGGAAGGCTCATGTAGCAGAGGCCAAGTCAGTGGCCAAGCCTGAGGTTGTGAATCTAACGTCTTCTGAAGCAGTGCAGAAGAGGAAGAAGGTGGACATGGACACCCTCGTACTGGGGTTCTACAGGCTTGACTTGAAGGTCATCTTGGCCCCCCATAATGACCCTTTGGTCATAACAACAAGGGTGCATGGGTACGATGTAGGGAGGATCCTCATAGATGGGGGAAGCTCAGCAGATGTGATGTTCTAGCCTTGTTTCAAGAGCTTGGTTCTTAGCAGGGCAAGGCTGGTGCCCTACCATCACCCATTGATAGGCTTCAGTGGTGAGAAGGTGCATCCATTGGGCATGTATGAAATGGATGTACGGATGGGGGATGAATGGCCTAAGAGGCTGACCAAGAAGATAAACTTTTTTGTTATGGACGAAAATGTCTTCTCGGCCTACAAACTCATCATCGGAAGAGTGGCCCTCAAAGAGTTTGGAGTCGTTCCGTCGACGGTCCACCAGATGCTAAAATTCCCGACTCCTTATGGGGTAGGGGAAGTGCAAGGGGACCAGAACACGGCGCGGGAGTGTTACTTCAACTCGGACGAAGAGAGAGAGTCCCATAAGAGAGCTACCACCACTTACAGCATTGACACTCTTGACCCGAGAGATGAAACAAAATTGAAGAACGGCGAGGCCGCGGAAGAGGTAGAATCCATCGTCCTCAATGAGGACGAGCCGGAAAAAACCGTCCAGGTCAACAAGGCCCTAGAGCAAGGGATCAAGGAAGAATTGATAAACTTCCTCAGGAGGAGGCAGAGTGTCTTCGCATGGGGTCACGTAGACATGCCTGGTATCGACCCTGAGGTCATGACCCACAAGCTCAACGTGGACAGAGACGCCAGGCCTATCAAGCAGAGGCAAAGAGTCTACTCCAGGGAGAAGTATGAGGTCATCCGGGAAGAGGTGAAAAAGCTGGAAGAGGCCGAGTTCATAAGAGAGGTTACCTATCCGGAGTGGCTCTCAAATGCAGTGATCGTGCCTAAGGCCAATGGAAAGTGGCGAATGTGTGTAGATTTCACATACCTGAACAAGTCTTTCCCGAAAGACAGCTATCCCTTACCTAGGATAGGCCAGATGGTGGATGCAATGGCAGGGCACGAGCTCATGAGTTTCATGAATGCTTATTCAGGTTATAACCAAATCTTCATGGATGCTGAAGACTCTGAGAAGATAGCCTTCATTACTGACAAGGGGACGTACTGTTATAAGGTGATGCCCCTTGGTCTGAAAAATGTGGGGGCAACGTATCAACGTCTTGTCAAAAAGATGTTTGAGGTGCAGATAGGTAAGACCATGGAGGTATATGTGGACGATATGCTAACGAAGAGCCTGAAAGCATGTACTCACGTAGCAGACCTTGAGAAGACCTTTGATGTCATGGACTCATACAGAATGAAGCTCAACCCAGCGAAATGTGTCTTCGGGGTAGGAGCCGAGAAGTTCCTGGGGTTCATCGTTAATCAGAGGGGGATTGAAGCAAACCCTAAGAAAATAAAGGCATTACTCGACATGAAGACTCCTAGGAGTATCAAGGATGTCCAAAGACTCATGGGGAGAGTGGCTACCCTCAACAGGTTTGTTTCTAGGGCAACGGACAAGTGTCTTCCATTCTTTAAAGTTCTGAGAAAGGCCTTCCAGTGGGACGAAGAGTGTGAAAAAGCCTTTGATCAACTCAAGTCCTACTTAGGGTCTCCCTTGTTGTTGTCTCGGCCCATCGCGGGGGAAAGGTTGTTTGTGTATCTGGTAGTCTCTGAGTCAGCCATTAGCGCGGCCATCATACGGGAAGAGGATGGAGTCCAGAGGCCTGTATACTTCAACAGTAAGGCCCTTCAAGGGTCCGAACAAAATTATCCCCGGATGGAGAAGTTAGCTTATGCCCTAATACATGCCTTAAGGAAAATAAAGCCTTACTTTCAAGCTCACTCCATGGTAGTCCTTACAGACTCCCCTCTAAGACAGGTTCTGCACAAACCTGAGAAGTCCAGAAGATTGATGACCTGGGCCATTGAAATAGGAGAGTATGATCTTACTTACCAGCCCAGGACAACCATCAAGGGGCAGGCCCTCGTGGACTTTGTCACAGAGTTCACCTGGGAAGAGGCCGAGACACAGAAAGGCTTAGATGATGGCGAAGAGACGAACCGTAGTGTCTTCCGAGATTCGGAAGAGACTGCACCCAACGTCTTCTGAGGCCAAGAAGAGGTTGTCCCAAGCAAAATCCGGAGCAGAGTAGAAGAGAACGAAGAGGATCGATACCTCTTCGAAAAGGGGGTTATGAGAGAAGGGGTCTTCTTATCGGATGCAGATGTATGGAGCCTCTTCGTTGATGGCTCTTCCTGTGACAGTGGAAGCAACGCAGGGCTAATACTCTCGGCCCCAGATGGTGCCAGTATTAAATATGCCTTGAGATTTAACTTTCAAGCCTCAAACAACGAGTCTGAGTATGCGGCCATGATAGCAGGTCTTTTATTGGCAACAACTCTTCGAGGAAAGCGACTCCTGCTCCATAGTGACTCAAGGTTGGTTGTCAATCAAGTGTTGGGGGTATACGAGGCCAAAGACGAAAGGATGGCCAAGTACTTAAAGAAGGTAAGAGGGTTGCTAGGGTATTTTGAAAAGGCCAAGCTGAAGAGAGTGCCTAGACTGAGCAACAATCACCCCGATGCATTGGCAAGGCTGGCCTCAGCAATGAAGACAGATTTTGGAAGGACCATCCCAATCGAGGTCTTAGGAAAGTCAAGCATCGAGGAGGACGAGGTATGTAGTCCTTGTAACAATGTGAACCTAGGAGACTCATGGATCGACCCGCTCGTCAGATACCTGAGAGAGGGGGAGCTACCTGAGTCCAAGCTGGAAAGAAGAAAGTTGAGATACAGGGCTGCCAAGTTCTCATTGGTAGGAGATGTCTTATACAAAAAGGGGTTTCTCTTGCCCCTCCTCAGATGTGTGCATCCTATGGAGGTACCCCGGGTCTTACAGGAGGTTCATGAGGGCTCTTGCTCTAGCCACATAGGGGGAAGGACCTTAGCCAAGAGGATCATCACTCAGGGATACTGGTGGCCGACCTTGTCTAAGGACGCTGCTGACTATGTGAAGAGGTGTGACAAATGTCAGAGGTTCGCCACTATCACTCATCAACACCATCAGCCTATGACGTCAATCTCTTCTCCATGGCCATTTGCGGTGTGGGGAATCGACTTAGTAGGACATTTGCCAAGAGTTGTCAATAACTATAGATTCTTGATAGTTGCCATTGACTACTTTTCAAAGTGGGTGGAGGCAGAACCGATGATAATAATTACAGAGCAGAAGACCTTCCAGTTCATCTGGAAGAACATCATATGTAGATATGGCCTCCCAAACACGCTCATCTTGGATAATGGGACCCAGTTCAAGAACTCCTCCTTAGAGAAGTATTGCCAAAGTGTGGGGATTAAACAGTTCTTCTCATCCCCTAGTCGACCTCAGGCAAATGGCCAGACCGAAGTCACGAACATAACTATCTTAGACGAAATCAAGAAGAGGTTAGAAGATGCGAAGGGGAGATGGATAGAAGAGGTCTACGCTGTACTATAGGCTTACAGAACCACGGCGAGGACACCCACAGAAGAAACCCCATTCATGCTGGCACATGGCTCAGAAGTCGTCATACCAACGGAAGTAGGACTACCAACTCATCAGATTCAGACCTATGATCCTGACAGCAATGGGGAAAGGAGGAGGCTAAACCTGGATCTTATTGAAGAGAGAAGAGAAGACGCAGAGGTCAGGAAAGCAGCCTACAACCAGAGGGCAGCGAGATTCTACAACCAAAGGGTGAACTCAAGACCCATTGCAGTGGGAGATCTAGTGCTAAAGAAGACCCTACACAAGACAAACAAGCTACACCCAAACTGGCATGGCCCCTACAAAGTAACGGAAGAGGTTGTGCCTGGCACTTATAGGCTAGAAAACCTAGAGGGAGAACCTTTCACTAACCCGTGGAATACTGACCACCTGAAGAGATATTTCATATGATGTTGCATAGAATTTTATTGAAATGTATCATCTTATTGAGAAGAGGTTATTAATAAAGATCAACTTTCATGACAAGTTCTTGCTCCATTCTTAGATCAGTGAAATTTATTATGGGGCTAACCTCTTACGTGATGACCTCAGACCCTCATAACATCACTAGGTGGTGACGAGGTCTGAGCTCAGACACCTTGGTTAGATGACCTCAGACCCTTAACATCATTGATTTGGTGATATTTATTATGAGGCTAACCTCTTAGGTGATGACCTCAAACCCTCATAACATCACTAGGCGGTGATGAGGTCTGAGCTCAGACACCTTGGTTAGATGACCTCAGACCATGAACATCAATGATTTGGTGATACTTATTATGAGGCTAACCTCTTAGGTGATGACCTCAGACCCTCATAACATCACTAGGTGGTGACGAGGTCTGAGCTCAGACACCTTGGTTAGATGACCTCCGACCCTTAACATCATTAATTTGGTGATATTTATTATGAGGCTAACCTCTTAGGTGATGACCTCAGACCCTCATAACATCACTCGGTGGTGATGAGGTCTGAGCTCAGACACCTTGGTTAGATCACCTCAGACCCTTAACATCATTGATTTGGTGATATTTATTATGAGGCTAACCTCTTAGGTGATGATCTCAGACCCTCATAACATCACTAGGTGGTGACGAGGTCTGAGCTCAGACACCTTGGTTAGATGACCTCAGACCATGAACATCAATGATTTGGTGATACTTATTATGAGGCTAACCTCTTAGGTGATGACCTCAAACCCTCATAACGTCACTAGGTGGTGATGAGGTCTGAGCTCAGACACCTTGGTTAGATGACCTCAGACCCTTAACATCATTAATTTGGTGATATTTATTATGAGGCTAACCTCTTAGGTGATGACCTCAGACCCTCACAACATCACTCGGTGGTGATGAGGTCAGAGCTCAGACACCTTGGTTAGATCACCTCAGACCCTTAACATCATTAATTTGGTGATATTTTTATTATGAGGCTAACTTCTTAGGTGATGACCTCAGACCCTCATAACATCACTTGGTGGTGATGAGGTCTGAGCTCAGACACCTTGGTTAGATGACCTCAGACCATGAACATCAATGATTTGGTGATACTTATTATGAGGCTAACCTCTTAGGTGATGAACTCAGACCCTTATAACATCACTAGGTGGTGACGAGGTCTGAGCTCAGACACCTTGGTTAGATGACCTCAGACCCTTAACATCATTAATTTGGTGATATTTATTATGAGGTTAACCTCTTAGGTGATGACCTCAGACCCTCATAACATCACTCGGTGGTGACGAGGTCTGAGCTCAGACACCTTGGTTAGATGACCTCAGACCCTTAACATCATTAATTTGGTGATATTTATTATGAGGCTAACCTCTTAAGTCATGACCTCAGACCCTCATAACATCACTCGGTGGTGGCGAGGTCTGAGATCAGACACCTTGGTTAGATGACCTCAGGCCATGAACATCAATGATTTGGTGATACTTATTATGAGGCTAACATCTTAGGTGATGAACTCAGACCCTCATAACATCACTAGGTGGTGACGAGGTCTGAGCTCAGACACCTTGGTTAGATGAACTCAGGCCCTTAACATCATTAATTTGGTGATATTTATTATGAGGCTAACCTCTTAGGTGATGACCTCAGACCCTCATAACATCATTCGGTGGTGATGAGGTCAGAGCTCAGACACCTTGGTTAGATCACCTCAGACCCTTAACAACATTAATTTGGTGATATTTATTATGAGGCTAACCTCTTAGGTGATGACCTCAGACCCTCATAACATCACTTGGTGGTGATGAGGTCTGAGCTCAGACACCTTGGTTAGATGACCTCAGACCATGAACATCAATGATTTGGTGACACTTAGTATGAGGCTAACCTCTTAGGTGATGAACTCAGACCCTCATAACATCACTAGGTGGTGACGAGGTCTGAGCTCAGACACCTTGGTTAGATGACCTCAGACCCTTAACATCATTAATTTGGTGATATTTATTATGAGGTTAACCTCTTAGGTGATGACCTCAGACCCTCATAACATCACTCGGTGGTGACGAGGTCTGAGCTCAGACACCTTGGTTAGATGACGTCAGACCCTTAACATCATTAATTTGGTGATATTTATTATGAGGCTAACCTCTTAAGTGATGACCTCGGACCCTCATAACATCACTTGGTGGTGACGAGGTCTGAGCTCAGACACCTTGGTTAGATGACCTCAGGCCATGAACATCAATGATTTGGTGATACTTATTATGAGGCTAACATCTTAGGTGATGAACTCAGACCCTCATAATATCACTAGGTGGTGACGAGGTCTGAGCTCACACACCTTGGTTAGATGAACTCAGGCCCTTAACATCATTAATTTGGTGATATTTATTATGAGGCTAACCTCTTAGGTGATGACCTCAGACCCTCATAACATCACTCGGTGGTGACGAGGTCTGAGCTCAGACACCTTGGTTAGATGACCTCAGACCATGAACATCAATGATTTGGTGATAGTTATTATAAGGCTAACCTCTTAGGTGATGAACTCAGACTCTTATAACATCACTCGGTGGTGATGAGGTCTGAGCTCAGACACCTTGGTTAGATGACCTCAGACCATGAACATCAATGATTTGTTGATACTTATTATGAGGCTAACCTCTTAGGTGATGACCTCAGACCCTTATAACATCACTCGGTGGTGACGAGGTCTGAGCTCAGACATCTTGGTTAGATGACCTTAGACCCTTAACATCATTAATTTGGTTAAGTTGGTTATGAGAACAACATATTAGGTAATGACTTTAGAGCCTAATAGCATTCAGAGATCATATAGCATTTAGAGGCATTCAGATATCAAAATAAGAGAAGAGATTAGCATTCAGTAAAGAGAAGAGATTACATAGTATTCAGAGGTATTACAAATTACAAATTACAAAATGTTTGTTAAGTTACAAATCAATCCTGGTTGGGGGGTGGGGGGGGACATTGACAGTCTCGGCCTGATTGGTCTGCTCAGCATCAGTAACCTCTGCCACCTCATCAACATGATATGTCTCTCCGAGCTCGGTTCCTCCCAAAGTTGCAGTGTCGGCTGGGGCAGTGGCCTTGTCTTCTACCTCTTGCAGTGCTTGAGCAAATTGAGGGTTGGTAAAGCCAAGACCCACAAGGTCGGAGGCCTTCAGAGTGCCGACCTCCTTCTCTATGACCTCAGCCCATTTGGTAGTGGCCTTGATACCTCTTTCGAGATATTCAAAGCCAAAACCCATGAACTCCTCTGAGCCTTTGTAGTCAGAAATTATTTTCTCAGAGGCATCTGCAAGGGCAGCCTTCATAGCCGCGTTGACCTTTTGCTAAAGGACGTCATCTTTGTCCTTCAGAGCCTTCGCATGGTTCTTGACGAGCAGGGACATGTCTTTTTCCAGCCCCTTAGCCTTATTCTCAGAATTCTGCAACTCTGACTTCAGACGGTCTACCTCGGCATTCAGGGCACTCTCGACCTTCTCAGCCTCCTGCCCCTTCTGGATGAGGGGCAATTTCCTCATAGCCCAGTTAGAAAGTTGGTACATGGCAGTCGCACCCTGCACAGTTAATGACGAGGTTAGGTGGGAGTAAAATCAGACGTTGCACTTATAAAATTTTGACAAAGGAATAATTCATACCTGGACGACTCTGTGAAGGCCGAACTCAACCAGCAGGGGGGTGTCCATGGCTCGGTAGAAACGCTTGTCTGCATCGGTCATTGAAGAGGTGAGTGCGTCCATGGCCTGTCTGCTGTTGCCTACCACGCTGTCATTTAACTTCAGCTGATCCAGACGAGCCGTCAGGGTGTCAGCCAAGATTGGGATCGCAGCGTCTGAAGCCTTCTTTTGTCTCGAGGTCGGCCTCTGATCCTCAGAGGCAAGGACCTCTGGGGCCCTCTTCTTTGAAGCCTGGGATTTGGATGTAGTGGAAGCTGGAGGAGGAGCGTTCAGACCAGCCTTCTTTGCAAGCCTTGCCAAGCTCGGAGCTGCCATCTCCCACAGTTCGTCTGGGATACCTGGTGGTCTCTCTGCAAAAGTTAAAAGATAAGGGTTAGAAATTAGATATGAATGAAGTCAAAGGTTAGACTTGAAAAACAAAAATCCTTACCAAAGTCGACAAGAGGACTTCCACCCGGGCTCGTCCCCGAGAGATACTGGGGGGTCAGCAAGTGCTCAAACTTGACAAATAGACCATGTGCCCCTTGGTCTTGCAGGGCCTTCACCTTTTTGATATTCTGAAGACTTAGACCGGGATCGTCCCTTGCAGACATGGTGACCTTACCCCATCTAAGGGGTATCCTCGACTCAAATGTGGAAGAGGGAACAGATGAGCCAAATTCCCATGGTCCGTAAGCGAAGAAGTAGCGGGGTTTCCAATTGTGATTGGAGGTCTGAGTCACCTGGAGAATCTTCTTCTCAGGCCTCCGAGCCACAAAGTGATAATAGCTCGGATGGTTTTTGGCCGAGGTTGGAACATAACAACTAGCAAATACCTGAACTGGGAGGTCAGAGTGGTGGACTGCCCTCCATAAGATAATGGCCCCTATAATGACTCTCCAGACATTGGGAGAGAGCTGCGAGGGGGCCAAGTTGATAAAAGAGAGAATGGATCTGATGACGGGATGGATGGGTAGGCAAAACCCCAACTTAAACATCTGCTCGTACAAGCAGATTTCTCCATCTCGTCCATGGTAGGCACTCTCTTCCCTCAGAGGTCTCCTTAATTTGATCGAGGGACTGATGGAGTATAAATATCTGAAGTTCAAAAGATCCACTTCAGTGACTATGCTCTCGAACTCGGCTGCTTCAGAGATGTCAACATCACTTTCAGCATCTTCATCCTCATCAAGCTCAACGTCGGCTGGAGCAGACGTAGATGGGTGACCAGGGAATCTCTGAGCAAACTCTGCCCCAGTAACGGCCGACAGAGGGATGGCATTAAGAATGGGTGGCACAACCACACTTGGGTCAACAAGTTCAACCTCTGAAGAAGAATCTGAGGTGCTTGAGCCATTTTAGGAAGAAGCTCGGCTGGAGACTCCGGCCTGGTCAGGGTCCTGACCAGTCCGAGGTGTAAAGTCCATGGCTTCTTGGAATGAGTCCACAGACATGGGGTCTGAGGTAGAAGACTCAGACTCAGACATCGGCAATGGGTTGGCAGAGACGTCTGTCTGATAGAAGTTCTCAGGAGGATCAGGATATACCACCTTGAGAGGTGGGGGAAAGATAGGTCTAATAGGAAACTCCTGTGACCTACGAGCTTCCTCCTGAGCTCTCTCTATTTGCCTAATATTTTCTAGGGTCTTCTCTAAGATAGGGGAAATCCTCAAGAAGCTGGTATAAAGGTCTGAGCATCAGAGGACGACCCTAAACTTGGGATAACTTCCTAAGCTACAAACAGGATTTGGTTATAGGGAAAAGGGATTTAAGGATCAAACTTGGAAGTTTGAAGCAAACCCAGCTCGGCAAAAAACTTAAAGACTCACCGGAAAAATAAAAAACACACCGGAAAATGCAAACGAAATACCAAAAAGAAAGTAAATAGATAGGAAGAAGTACCTGGAGAATGAATCGATGAGTGAAACTCAAAAACTCGCAAGAAAATCGACGAAATCCTCTGCAGAAGAACGATTGAGTGGAGGAGCTTAGAGAGAGAATTCGCAAGAACAGCGTGCGCGGGAACGAAATGAAGAAGAAGAAAGAGAAAGGAAGGGTTTAAACCCTTAAGTACTTGGACACACTTCCCAAGGCCCATCATTGCCTTGGGAAACCCAAGGGACAACTGACAGTACACACTAGCCAAGTTCGCATGCTCTAGCTTGGGACAGATGTCATACAGGTATTAGCTTGGGACGGCCAGGCCTCGGAGGTGAAGCAATCCCCTAGCCACTTTCTCTCGCATATGACTAAGGGCTGGGGGGTGATTGATATGCCCCAAGTGTTACCTCAGCACAGAGACACCAACCTCGACCGAGATGATGGCTGAGATATTGATCGACCCAAGATAAGCCCTGGGCCCATGATATCATCCCTCGGCCAGACCAGGGTCGGCCTAGGCCGACACTACCATCTACACTCCCAATGGACACTACGCGCATCACAGGCATCAACAACATTCTCATATACTTGGGTATGGCAACCTCGGCCGAGGGTAGGACGAGGTGACAGGGAGCCTTAATAACCTTCAACTTGGAACCGGTTCAACCTCAGCTTGAGCCGAGGTCACAAGAAGCCTTAATAATCGTCACCATGGACTCATTCCTACCTCGGCTGGGGCCGACCCGGTATAATGTCTCGGCTGAGAACAAGCCGAGACTCCCTATGACACATCTCAGATTGAATGAATATCAAGCCTTTACAACTCGGCCTCTCCTAGGCCGAGGTCATCCACCAACATGGTGGCCGAGCATCTGTTGAATATTTGGATAAGGACACCTAAGCACAAATCAGTTGTAACAAGATTATTCTCCACATGTGGGGAGAATATTTCATCATCATTACCTACATGTGATAGTGACAGATGGCACTCCCACATTGGTGAGGCTACTACACACATGCTCATTACATGCATGGGGGGTACATTACACCCCCTGGGCATTATATATTGGGATCATCCCCTACCTGGCAAAGGGATCCAAGTACTAAACCCTAGTTAAAACTCTGTCAAAATATACACTAGAGAGAGAAAGCTTGAGAGATTGTATCCCTGGCCATTAGTGCCTTCTTCCAGTGATATTACTCACACACACTCACAGTGGGCGTAGGCCAGATTGGCTGAACCACTTATATTCCGGTGTGCTATCCTCTTCTCCTCATCTCATTCTCTTATCTTCTTTATATAACTGTGATGCCATTGTTATACTTCTATTGAGCTTGGAAACATCTTATCCGGTGGTCTTGATTCCGGCATCATCGATATGCATTAAATAAATTCTACTATGTGTGAGTGTTGGCAATTTGTTCTTGATCATTACAAGATAGAGAGATAAAGGAGCAAACCAATTTCTGAGGTTCTTTGGTTTCTAGAGAGGACATAATTTTGTCACAATTTCCAAACTAGATGAGCACTTATACAATATAGACTCAAGTGAGTCAAAAGTATAAGGGCTTCATTTATTTGTTATTTTAGGAAGGTAGGGAGGAAGGGAGTCATCCGTTCTTTTTCATATGTAATTGCACTGTAGTTTCTTATTGGTGAAATAAACAAGTTTTGATCATCCAGCTGTGCCTTTTGATGAACTTTTTATTTTGAATTATCTATACCGATCGCTAAGGCATGCATAATCCTTTTATCCAAGTATACGTTAGACTGGACTCGTTCTCAGAGATAAGAAAAGAATAGTTTTTATGAAAAACAAAGGGACGTGCTCATGTAAGATGCATGAGCTCACTACGTATCTCTTGGGGTTTTTGAAATTTTTTTATTTTTCTCAGAATTATTTTTGTAGAGGATCAGGCCCACGTAGTTCTGGGTAGAGGGAAATGAAGATATTTTTTTAGTAAAATAGAAGGGAGATAAGAAGAGTCGTAGAGCGTCGAGATTTCAGACTAGTGGTAAAATTTCTTCAGACGGTCCAGGTTGACTCGACGAGCCATCTATTTTCCATTTAAGTCGGTGAGCATGGCGGCACCGCCGAACAAGATCTTTCTGACAATGTATGGGCCGCTCCAATTGGGCATAAATTTCCCTTTAGGGTCCAAGATGGGCTTTACTACTTCTTTGAGGGCTAAATACTCTTCTCGAACACCGCAATCCTTGACTCTCTTATTAAATGATCACACTATTTGGCGATGGTACCCTTGTATGTGATACAACTCTTTTAATATCCTTTTGTCAAAGAGTGATAGCTCGTCGTGGAGGCATTGATACCAGTCCTCCTCACTGACCTTGATTTCAAGCATGACGCATAGAGAGGGTATTTCTAGCTCCGTGGGTAGTATTGCTTCCATGCCATAGACTAGAGAGTAAGGGGTAGCCCCGATAGAGGTTCGGATTGAGATTCGATAGGCCCAGAGGGCATATAGGATTCAGTCGGCCCAATCTCAATAGCTTTCGGTCATCCTATTGATGATAGATTTGAGGTTCTTATTGGAGGCTTCTAATGCTCCATTGGTTTTAGGTTGGTAGGGAGAAGATTTGTTTCTCTAGATCCTATACTCGTTGACCACTTCTGTGACTTCGGCCTCAAAATGCAACCCGTTATCTAACACTAGCTCGTGCAGAACCCCATATCGACAAATGATGTTTTTCTTGATGAATCGGGCCACTTTCTTGGCATTCAGGACAGCATATGACTCGTCTTCGACCCATTTGGTTAAGTAATCAATGGAAACTAGGATGAGCTCATGTCCGTTGGAAGCGTTGGGTATAACCTTCCCTATAATGTCGATGCCCCAAGTGGAGAATGTCCAGGGATAAGTCATGTTGTATAATTCATATCGAGGTAAGTGTTGAAGGTTGGAGAACTGTTAGCATTTGAGGCATTTTCAGACATAGGCGATGCAATCCTGGATCATGGTGGTCCAGTAATAGCCCTGTCAAATGATCTTCTTAGAAATCATATGACCATTCATGTGGGGTCCGCATTCCCCACTGTGGATTCTTTGCATCACCTCTTCAATGTCAGCCCCTACGATGCAGTGTAGATGGGTTCCGTCGAAGTTTCTTTTGAACAGTGCTTTGCGACAGATGATGTACTGGGCAACCAGTCTTTGGAGGGTTACCTGGTCCTTCTTATTGGAACCCTTGGTATACTTATCATGCTTGAAAAGGTGCCAGATATCATAATACTAGTAATTGCCTAGCTCAAGATCTTCTTTTGTGATGAGCTCAATGTGGTAGCAGTGGGTTGGTTTCATGCTTTTGGACCAGGAAGGGGGCCATTATTATTCCTTCAAGAATGTCGACCAGGGAGGCTAGGGTAGCAAGGTCATCGACTAGGTTATTTTTTGCTTGAGGTAGGTAGTGGAAGGTGATGTCTTGGAATTAAGAGGCTAGTTATTCTAAGTGGGCATGGAAGGGTCGGAGTTTCTCATCCTTGACTTTTAATTTTCTGAGCACTTGACCAATGATGAGGTCAGAATCCCCATTGACATCTTGGCATTGAATTTCTTTCTTGAGGTCAACGTTGAGGCCTATCGTACACGCCTCGTATTCAGTCATGTTATTAGTGCAGGGGAAATCAAATTTGATGACGATGGGATTATGGGAGTCATCTAGGGCTATCAGAAGTGTCCCAATGCCATATCCATTTTTATTGGCGGCGCTGTCGAAGAACATTTTCCATCGAATGTTGTCTTGAGTGGTGTAGAGGATGTTTTCAACTGGGAATTCGAAGATCCAGTCATCAACTTTTTTTATGGGGTAGTCAGCGAGCAAGTCAGAGATGGCTCTTCCTTTCATGGATTTATGTGTGACGTACACGATATCAAACTCGTTTAAGAGCATCAACCATTGAGCCATTCATCTAGATAAGGTGGGTTTCTCAACCAAGTACTTGATGGGGTCCATTCAAGGAACAAGTTTAATGGGGAAGGCGAGCATGTAGTGTCATAACTTTTGGGTGACCCAATAAGCGCGACACATGCTTTTCCCAAAGCAGTGTAGTTGAATTTGTACCTGGCCAATTTGTAACTCGCGTAATATATGGCTCTTTCTTTGCGAGAATCTTTAAGGTATTGATCTAGCAAAGCCCCAGCTTCATTATCGATTATGGTTAGATATAGGAGCAAGGGGAGACCAGGCTGTGGTGATATGAGTAATCGAGGTTGAGTTAGGTATTGTTTGATTCGGTCAAAATCCTTTGGGGTGAGTTTAAAAATCGATTCACTGATGGAGGTTTGTTGGCTGATGAACCAGCTGATGTATTGCAATTTCCCAAGGAAACCTCGGACTTCTTTCTTCGTACGGGGAGGTGGCATCTCAATTATGGCTTTTAGCTTGGCGGGATCTACTTTTATCCCTTTTTCACTGACCATGAATCCCAAGAGTTTTCCCTTTGTAACGTCGAAGACACATTTCTGTGGATTGAGCCTCATATGATATCCTCGCAGTCATTCAAAGAACTTTCAGAGTGCAAGAACATGACCTTATCAAGTTTTAGATTTGATAATCATATCATCCAAATAGACCTCGACTTCTTTGTGAATCAGATCATGCAGGATGGTTGTGGGAGCCCTCTAGTAGGTAGCAAAATGTCACAACAATGTAGCAAAAGGTTCCCTATGGGGTGATGAACGTGGTTTTTTCTTCATGATCTGAGTGCATTTTGATTTGGTTGTATCTTGAAAAACCATCGACGATTGACTTGAGAGCATGACTGACTGTGTTGTCCACAATCATGTTGACATTGGGTAGCGAGTAATCATCCTTTGGAGAGGCTTTGTTCATGTCCCGGTACTCTACCCACATTCGAACTTTCCCTCGTGATTTCGACCTTTGTTGGCTAACCATGTGGGATATTCAATCACACGAATGAAACCCACGTTCAGCTGTTTGACCACCTCTTCTTTGACTTTGAGCGACCATTCGGTGCGGAGCTTTCTCTGCTTTTGTTTAACCGACTTCTAATTTGGAAGAGTGGGGATCTCATGTTGAGAAATTTCAGGATCATTGTCGGGTATATCATCATAGGACCATTTTAAGACATCCATAAATTCCTTCAATAATTCTTCGAGTTGTGTGCGCTCATGCTTGTCAAGGGTAGCCCCTATCATAATCTCACACAGCTGGCTACTAGAACTCAAGTTAATAATAACAGTCTCTTCTTCATTAACTTGAATGTGGTTATGTTGTTTTTTATTAACCTTATTTAGATCAGTTACGAATTGTTCATTTGTAAAATCATCATCATCAAAAGTTTGATTGGAATCTAAAAAATTAATGTAAGGCATAACAAGATACTTAAAATCTCCGTTTGTTTCATTGATAGGAAAAACATCATTGAGAACCTCATTAGAGGAAGTATCGATTATAATTGAGCAAGGATAGACAACAGAAGAATAAATGGGGTAAACATTAGGGTTAGGTGGGATTTTAATATCTAGAACTAGCGTAGCATGCGAATTGGGGAGAGGTGTATCAACATCTTTAATCAGGTGGGATGGATCCAGTGATGTAGTGCCTGAATGAACTGTGCAAAGTGTCAGCCCTAGTGTGTGCAAGTTGAACGAGTCCTCTAAGTCACTTTCCTCAGAATCTTTGGTATCTCTAATGAGCGGTTGTATATGGTGTTGGGAGATTTCGGCCCATGGGTAGTTGTCTTGGAAAAAGATCTCCATTACGGGTTTCATCTTCTTGTCTGTATGGTCATATTCCAAAAGGACGCAAAAGGGGAAGTCCTCTCCCTCTTTGATGAATCATCCCTTGTTGTCCTTGACCTAGTCCTAGTTCGGGAATGAAGTGCATGTTTCTTAACATCTGAATCACATTCACATTGCCATGAGGTTTGTATTCTATACAAACTCTTTATTTGAAATCGTCCCCTGTCGGCAGTAGAAGTGTCTCAACTCGTAATCCTGATAGGAGCATATCATTTGACCTATGTTGTATCTAATTAATTGGACTGCTGGTAGTTGTACCCTCGACATTATTATCATCGACCAAAATGGTAATGACTCATCCGTCGGTGAACACCTTCAATTTCTGATGGAATGAGGAAGATACACCCTTGATACATTGGATCTAAGGTCGTCTAAGTAACAGGTTGAAATAAGATGGGATGTCAATAACTTAGAATTCAATGACACGGTTTATAGGGCCAACCCATATTACAATTTTTATGGATTCTATCACCTCCAGACGGGTATTATCGTATCCACGTACAGCAGCGGAGGTTGGAGCGAGGTCACTTCCCTTTAGTCCCAAACATTTTAAGGTTCTTAATGGGCAGACATTTAAGGTGTGGATCCATTATCGACAAGAAAGAGGGGTACGATTTTCCCCATAACTTTGACGGAGATATTGAGTGCATGAATGTTGTTTGGCCCAATTTTTGGGATCTCTTCTTTGGAAAAGGATAGCATTCAATTAGAGGTCAAGGATCCAACTAAATTTACCGATTCTTCTGGTGTAGTAGAAGGAGGAACTGTGGTTCCAGTGAGCAACTTGATCAAAGTATTTATGTGCAGCTGGGAAAACATGAAAATCCCCCATAGAGTAATGTTAGCTTGAGTTTTCTTCAGTTGATCGAGGATATTGCTCTCCTCGAGAGAAATTTTTGGCATAGTACGGTTTTCAATGAACTTTACCTTACCATTGACTGGTAGTGATCTCGGGATCTCGTAATGCCTCCCTGATCTACTCATAGGATTTACTGAAGAAGGGAAGAACATGAATCCTATTTCTTCGTCAATATCGGGTTATTCTTCCCCTTTGTTTATTTCTCCGAGGAGCTCCTCAAATGATATCATCCCACACATGTCTGCTACCGAGCAAGTTTTATCAAAATCTTGTTCTTCATTCGAATCTTCGAATTCTTCCACCCATTCGGGGGCAACAACTCTATCTTTGCATGTAAAGTCAATGCATTCCACAACTTTAATGGTTTTTTCATACAGGTCTTCCCATTCTGCGGGGATATGTAAGGATGAAGGGACTAGGCGCCCTTGTAATTTTGGAGTATCAAGTAACTCGATCATATTACAAATGTCGTTGGTTTGCCAAATAATTATGCCATGATCTGGACGACTTCATCCATGTTGACTTCATCTGTTAGTACCACCCAACTGTCAGACTCTCGGGCCCATTTTCGTGCTTACAAGAACAGCGTACTGAACCTCTGGTAATCAATGGTCATTTGTGAGGGAAATTTGAGCCCAAACTCTAGGAGTTAGTTTAACACTTCTGATAATTCCACACCTCCCTTTTCAGAATGGGTACGGACAACGATGCATGCTCTGTTAAGGAGTGGCAATGCCTAATCAGCGAGGCTAACAGGGTGTAGGAGGGAATATGGGCATGTTTGGAGAGGTTTGGGAGAGTTTATGGGTGTGATTTGAGTTGAGGGATCAAATTCTGGGTTCATTTTCTAGGAAGATAACATTTGAATGATTTGGGAGTGGGTTGTGAGTAGTGTTTGGCGTAGGATTGGATGGTGGGGGCAATGTTACCCTGGTCAATTAGACCTTGGATTAAGTTTCGAAGGTGAAAGCATTAGTCGGTGGTATGACCAGCAGTTTGGTGAAAGGCGCAGTGGGCATCTGCCTTGAAGTTTTTTAGAAGTGGATTGGGCAAGGGACGGGGATACAAGGGCTTGTTAAGGTTTCAGCTTAACATGGATTGATAAAATTTGGAGAGGGAAGCATGGAGCTCAGTGTATTCCTTTCGAACTGGGATAGGGTGACTTTATGGTTCCCATGAAGTGGTTGGTTGAGAGATGTTGTTGATGGTTGAGACTGCAGCACTGGGAGGTTTGTCATATTTTCTAGGGGTGAATTGTTCGGACACTTTCTTTTGTTCAACCTCTGTTTCAGCAAGACCTTCCTCGATTTCTACTCTTGTTTCTCTGAGAGCTCAGAAGTGGGGATATTATTGTCCTCCCATAGTTTCTCGGACATGGGTCAAGAAGTTCTTCTTCACTATGTTGACTTGTTTTTCTTCAGATGGCCGATTGGTCATAGTGGTTCCCTTTTCCCTCCATCGGGCTATGAAGTTACTGACTGATTCCCCATAGTTCTGTTTGAGTAACTCTAAATCACGATGGGTGACCTCAAGCTCTTTTTTATATTTTTATTGTGACATGAATTCACGGGCTACATCCTCTCAGCTATGGATTCTAGACTCCTCAAGAGACAAAAAATATCGAAGAACGCTATCCTTTTATGTTTTCTGAAATAATTGGTCCATGACTTATTCAAAAAGCCCATAGAAGAGTCATGGAACGGTGATAACTGCAAAGATGAACAATCGGTGGTCCACTTCCCTCGAATTTCTCAATATTTGGCATCTTGAAATTCTCGGGTAACCTCACTTTTAAATAAGTAGACATGTGGGTGTAGTCCATGTAATTTTCGGAGATTCTGACTTGGTCAAACTTCTTAGTTATCATCTTGAGATCTTCTTTGACCTTGTTCAATTATTCCTCTTTTGGATCAACGATCGCAGGAAAGTTAGCCCCAGGCTGGGCAAGGTTTAGCATAGGAAGTTGGGCAGGAGGCAACCCATTAACAAGAGGGGAACGTAGAGCATACTAATAATCTTCGGGAACCCATAAAGGCTTGGGTGGACCCATAGCGCGATGGAATAAGTACTCAGGATCTTGAGGAATAGGAACCTGGTTTCTTTCATCTCTCGAACTTCAGTGTGAAGGTTGTAAATCTTGGACACAAGATGAGCTAAAACCGCCATCAGATTTGGTTGTGCAACTGGTACTTGATCTTTGTTCTCCATAGGAAGCGGATAGATACCGTACTCAGAAGAAGTAGCAGGGTAACGAATGGAGCTTCGGGGTGATTTGACTAAAGACCAAATCCAATAAGGAGCCAGGCCAAGGACATGCGATCGACGTGAGAAGGCATAAAATGGGATTTATTTTTGACAAGAAAGGATGAAAATATTTTATTTTTTTAGATTAAAAGACAAAATATTTTTGGAATTTTGATTAAAAAGGGGAAATATTTTTGGATTTTTTATAAAGAAGGGAGGAATGTTTTGGAGATGGGTCTCAGCACGATTATTATTATAATTATTATTATTATTATTATTATTATTATTATTATTATTATTATTATTATTATGTTCTCATTTGTATTAAATTTTCCTAAATGAAAAATGAAATTCCGGACGGGACCCGAGCCTGGAAAAGTTGGGTTTGTAACATATGCAAAGCTATGGTTCGACTTGTAACCAAGCTCACGGGCAGGGACCCATTTTAAAAATGCATGAAAATTTGGGCAGCAGGCCGACCCAAAATTTCGGCAGACTTTCGGGTTGAAACCGGTAATCTAACACGTGTGTCATGGCTCATCTCGTGTGTGTATACAGTTGGTTGGGTGAATCGGAAAGGGTTCCCCCCTTTGGAATGGCTCCCCCGATATAAGTCATGCTTTTGAGGGAAATCGGTACGTGTGGACAAGCCATTTGACATACCTGAGTGTACATGAATTGCCTCACTATATATCGCATGGTATGGTACGTGTGAGAGAGAATTTGATATACTCGCCGCACATGAATGAGTACTCTGCGATATACCTCTCGTCATGACTTCGGTCAATAGGTACGATGCGGGGAAACCGTTTGATATACATCAAAAGTACTTATCCAATGGAAGGTGAGAGTAATATCTCTTAGGCTAACTGTGCCCTACCGAACCAGTGCCCATCACGAAGTGACCCTCCACTTACTGGACAAAAACTGGCCAATCACAATGCTATTTGCTGATGTCGTGTGAATCATGCATGATTCTCTTATTAGTATCTTATGAGAGTATATTTCTTAATCATTCCCAATAGGGAGCAAAGTATGAGTACCAATGGTATACCAAGTATGGGTGGGTGATACGTGCAACATGGGGATACATGTGATCCTAGGTGCATGTGGTGTGAGGTGTACATGGAGTATTATCTACAAATGTGAATAGAAGCATAAGCATGAGGTACGCATGAATAGTAAAGGGTAACATGCAAATAGGGGGATATATAAGAAAACAAAACACCCATGTAAATAGAGTCGAGATCTCAAAATGAAGAATCCCCAGCGGAGTCACCACTGTGGCCATCCCCTTTTCGGTCGTCACAGCGGTAGAGGCGAAGAATAAGGGGGGTGTCTCCCCTTCATCTCGGTAGGATATTTGTCCCGCGCACCCTTTTTGAGAGAGATTCGATCGGCATCAGTGATGAGGTGGAAATGTAGAGAGATAGAGTTGCCTGTCTATTTTACTCAAAACAGACAAAAGAAAAAAGGGATCTATCTCGGAGGACAGCATCCAAAGACATACTGATACATACGAAACTAAAATGATTCAAAAAGGGTCCGGAGGCTAAGTTACAAAAGGGGAAGGTGTTAGGCACCCATTCCGCCCTTACGATCTCTCATGGGTTATTCATATTTTCCTTTATTTCCCCGTGATATGTGTGCATGTGTATATGTAGAGAAGATAGGAATCATTAACCTATATCATGGAAGAGATAAAGGGAGTCATCCATAGGAATATTCTAAAATGAAATATTAGAAAAATAAGATTTACGCAATTATCCTAATGTTGATCGTTATAATGGAGAGATAACATATATGGATTAATACACAATATGTAAATATATAGAATTTAAGAGAGTTAAGTTAAAAGAACATAGAAAAAATAGGAAAAAAGTAGAAAAACGACTCGAGTCTCGGATTTTACCCCGAGACGCTTACGTAGCCTATAGAGGCATCAAAGTCCACGTAGTTCGTATGCAAAACGAGGGGTGGGATTTATCCCATAAATTCAACCGGGGACTTCTTTTATATGTATGTGTGTAAAAAAGTGTTTTAGTTGTGAAAAAAATGTTAGAAAAGTATGAGAATTCGCGTTTGGAATTTATGATCAAATCCTATTTTTCTTATTTATTTTTGGGTTTTATTTATATGAAAATAAGGGTTGTGCAATAATACTAGAAAAACGTATATTAGGATATGTGAGATGAGAGAATAAAAGTATTAAGTAACAAAAAAAACTAATGCGAATTTAGGAGAATTTAAGGACATAGTGCAAAAAATTGGATGTTCTTGAAGATCTTGAGCCTAATCTTGGATGTTGGAGAGCATACCTTGCACCTGAGTGATGATGGAGGATACTTAATTCACCAAGTTTGATGAAAAAGGTAAGGAAAGGTTAAGGTTGGTAAGGGATTTGGATGTGGAAATTATGTTGACTTCGAGAGGGGTTTCGGAGCTTGCTGAGAGTGATGGAGCTATGATATTCATCCTCGTTTGAAATGAGGTTAGACCCTAATTTTTTTAGTCCCAGGGCATTTTTGATCGGCATATCCCTGGTCCTACCAATCGGCATGTGTGCTTAGGCACACTACCGATAGGCAGGGTTTGGAACTTGCGGTTTGGCAGTCTCTTTCAGGTTCCTTCGAAAAATTGGTCGTAGAGCGCGAACCCTTGATTCAAATTGCGCATGGGTCAAACCTTTAGAAAGGAACTTCAGAGACCTTTGAAAATGTTTTGGACAACTACCGGGTCCGATAGTTGACTTTGGGTCAAATGTGGCTCAGAAGCGTTTGTGGGTTCTTTGGACGAGGGATTTTCGAAAGTAAACGGATTTTTCGTCTGGATGAAAAGTTTAAATCGTACACGGGGTGGACTGTTGAAAAGGTGAGGAGATGTACTTCGACATTCCAAAGAGTTTGACTCGGTTTGGGCAGTTGATTTCGGTCAACTGTGGCCTGGAAGCACTCGGTGAACTTTCAGAATAAAATGGATCGTTCATCCGTACCGTAAGTCCGAATTGCACACGGTATGGACCGTTGGAATGGGGTTGCAGTACCCTTCAAAGATTCATTCAGTCTCGATTGATCTAAAGAGTTAACTTTGTGTGACACCCCGCCTAATTAAATACCGGGCGATAACTCCTTTATTAAATTAAATCAAGGTGAACAGTTGGTCCATTCTTAGCATCACTATCGAAAAATAAAATTTTCCAATTTAACACCCTAATTAATTAAGCTAAGTGTCAAAACCATTTTCATACATACTTTCCAAATTTTATTTAAAGAAAAATCATTTATTTTATTAACAACATTCAATAAGTAAGAATCACACCACATTAAATTCTGCAACATAATCCAATTAATTTAATACATTTGTCAATCGAATGTCAACATACGAAATCTAAAGTCACACATCCAAACTAAATAAATCCCATAGTAACAATACTGGAAATAATTGAAATACAAATGTCTAATAACAACGGAATAATGGAAAGAGATACACATGCCCAACTAGATGAAAGTACTAAGAGTGGATCCGAATGAACGAAGTCGTCTAATCAAGAGACCTGCAACTCCCACCTAAGCTGTGCGCGTTCCTTCCAAGAGATCCTAAGAAAGACGCCCCTGTGGCTGGGCACCTGTAATACATACATATATATACAAGAGAGAGAGAACAAGAAACAGGTCAGAGCCCGATAGTGTGTATGATTTAAAATTCGTTTAGCAAGTATTTAAATTGATACAGGCCAATGCAACAACATATTAGTACGACACTCTCTTGAGAAATTCTCACCTCTCTTCTAATGTGCACACCTATCGCACTAACCTTCCCAACGGTTTATCCTATCATTTTATCACACTAACCTTCCCAAGAATTTAACCTATCTCAAATTACTCATAAGATTTCAAAACCAAATAATATCATTGTTAAAAAAGATACTTCCAATTAGTATCAAAACTCTCGTTTTAGCTTTATTAATTTATAAAGTTTCCCAGTGTCATATTATACTTTTCAAAAAGGTATTTTCGATTTATAGTCCAGAATTATTTCTCACTTACCATATCACAGCAACAGTTTAAATTTCCCAAATTTCAGATATATATATTAAGCACTCGTATAATATATACATTCTAACATCACCAACATACAAACTATAATGCAGTCATACTCTCCTATCCAATCCCCGTATCGCTCACACTAAGGGATATACAAGTTCAGAATCACTCTCGAACTGTATCAACATATATACACAAACAAGATTGAGGCGAAGCATAGATTCCAAGTCTCTAAGAGGTCAGTATATACCCTCACATCTCTTAGGACCGTCTGAACTATCATTCCGATAGCCTGTACCAAGGATATCTATCTCCTAGGGTACGGCTCAGTATCCCCCATGAGGCAACACAGGATAAGATCGTCCCAGCGCGATAACCTCAGGGATAGCAAGTAGCGCGGGCATGGTTTTCACACGTACATAATATATGCATACACAATCATATAAATATACCCCTTGTTATCCTATCAGTATAGGTTTCTCTCATCACCCATAATTACAATATTTATCCTTAATTTTCCCATTAAGTATTTCGTATAAGGGTTCGTCTCTAACTTTAACTCGAAGGGCTTTTCCCATTTACTACGTGACACTCGTGGGCTCTAACTTCCCAAGTATAAAATTTCAGTAAGTATTCTCTTAAGGTTCCAACGTAACTCTCTTACGCACCTCTCCTTTTAACACATAAATTCATCGACCCTTAAGTAATTATCCCAAAATGCAAATCCTCGTTTCACATTAAAAGTCCCCAATATTTATTCATATAACATACTGGTCTTCCTTATCACCCAAAACATTCTATTAAGGATGTCCAAGAATTATTTCAAGATAAATTAAGTTTAACTCATTTAACAAGGGAAATAGGAGTCTTCCAGGAGGGGTCGATCGATCGAGGTTTGGGGCTCGATCGATCGAGCCTTCGATCGATCGAAGCTCTAGGCTCGATCGATCGATCAATTAGGTATTACGATTTCTGCAGAATTGCAGTTACGGGTTCTAACACCTATTCTCATCCAATTTCAAGTTTTAAATCCCCAAACGTCTAAAATCTTGTACTAATAACATCCTAACATGATATGATACACATCCTACGTAAAGCATGTCAATTTACGTCACTAAACATGGATTAATCATACCGAAACTCATTTAAAACTCAAGAACCCTAAAAATCTCTAAATAATGGTTCTAATCTGTTTTACCCCAGAATTTCTTTCTTAATTACACCAAAATTTCATGGATTATTCTCCTACATCACAAAAGATTTCGAGAATAAGGTTTAAGTCTTTACTACATGCAAATTTCCTATCACAATTTGGGTTATCTTCCATATATTTCATCCCTAATCATTCCTAAACTAATATGGAAATTGCACCAACGAAATAAGCAAGATAAACACTTGCCTGAGATTTTTGGTGTTTTGATTTGCAGATGATTTTGGTGTGGTTGCGTAGTCCGTTGCGCGATCTACGCGTTGGTGGTGGTGGCGGTGCAATCGGATGGATTTTGGGCCTTGAATTTTCATTGAGAGCTCTATCCTTCCTCTCCTATGGCCGTTCTTGTGTTTGAGCTTTCTAACCCTATCTGACTAACCTAAATGGCTGATATAGATTTATGATTTTCGTGGGTTTAATTACCCAAAAATGTGAAATGTCCAAAACGCCCTCCCTGGGTACTAATTAGGCCTAAAAACGCCCCGAGACCCAAACTAAACCCCCAGGTACACTTTTCTGACTATCTCGACCCTTCTGGACGCGTTGGCACGCTCAAAATGACCATACGGACAACTTATAAAATATTCACTTTTTATTTATCAAAATTTAGTCCCGACGCGACACGAGCACGTCCTGACTTAAATTTCCGAAATTGTCATTTAACTCACTCATGACATTCAATATAACCAATATAATATATTACTTTGATCATTAGTAATATTCAACAAATTTCATATAATTACTAACTCTCGTCACGTTAATAATTATAACATAATTAATTTCCGGATTTTTTATTAAATAATTAACTCACATTAAATTTAATAAATCCCCAAATTAATATAGCCTGAAAATATGGGGTATTACATACTTCCCCACTAATAACGGAATTTCGTCCCGAAATTCGGAAAATAAGGCATACTTGGTAAGAACAAGTCCGGATATCTCTCGCGCATATCTGCCTCGCGCTCCCAAGTGGATTCCTTCACATTATGGTGCTCCCACTGGACTCGCACAAGTGGAACTATCTTCGACCTCAATCTCCTCTCGCTAAAGTCTAGGATAGCCACCGGTCTCTCCTCGTAAGAGCTATCAGGCTGTAAGTCGATCTCATCTATCGTAATGTGAGTATGGGCCATATCATCCCGAAGATACCGTCTCAATGACGAGATGTGGAATACATCATGAATGCGATGTAAATGCTCTGGTAGTTCCAACCTGTATGCAACCGGCTCAATCCTCTCGATGATGGGAAATGGTCCCATGTACCTCGGAACCAACTTCCCCTTCTTCCCGAACCTCATCACTCCCTTCATAGGAGATACACGCAATACCACTTGGTCCCCCACACTAAACTCTCGAAAGAACCGTTTCGCATCGGTGTAGCTCTTCTGCCTGTCCTGGGCTACTCGAATGCGACTCCTGATCATTTCAATCCTCGTGAAGGTCTCCTGAATCACCTCTGGTCCTAGCAACTTGTTATTCCCCACTTCGAGCCAACAAGTTGGGGAACGACAAGGCCAGCCATACAAAGCCTCAAATGGAGCCATGCCGATCGTGAACTGATACGCGTTATTATAAGCAAACTCTACCAGTGGAAGGTGTGGCTCCCAACCTCCTCCAAAATCAAGGACACAAATGCGTAGCATATCCTCTAATAGATTAGTACGCTCTGTCTGTCCATCTGTCTGTGGATGATAAGATGAACTCAACCTCAGCACAGTACCCATAGCCTCCTGAAAGCTTTCCCAGAAATGTGACACGAAAATCTTATCTCTATCTGACACAATATTCAGGGGCACCCCGTGTAATCTGACGATCTCGGCAATAAACAGCTGAGCATACTGACCCGTGGTATAATCTGTCCGCACCGGTAGAAAATGAGCCACCTTGGTCAAATGGTCTACAATCACCCAGATAGAGTTATGGCCCCACTGTGATGAAGGCAACCCTGTAATAAAATCCATGGAAATGCTCTACCACTTCCACGCGGGTACTTCCAATGGCTGAAGAAACCCTGACGGTTTCTGATGGTCCACCTTCACCAGCTGGCAGGTAGAACACTTGGACACGAACTCAACAATGTCCTTCTTCATCCCACTCCACCAGTATTGTCTCCGCATATCCTAGTACATCTTATCCCCTCCAGGATGCACCGCAAACCGGGACCCGTGAGATTGGGTCATCGTTGCATTACGTAATTCATCCCCTTCAGGAACTACCAACCTCCCATTAAACCGCAAAACTCCATCGGAACTAACAGAATAGGACTCAGCACCCTCAGCTAGAAGTCGCACAATCTGCACCTGGCAAAACGGCTCTGTGGTCTGTTCCTGTACCACCCTCGTAATAATCTCGGGTGTAACTGACATAACGGATATGAAAGAATGGCCTACTGCGTCCTGGTGACCCAACTCCTTCCACTTTGCATTCCAGACGTTCGCTACCTCGTCTACCGATCTACGACTCAACGTATCAGCAACTACGTTGGCCTTTCCCGAATGATACTGTATATCGAACTGGTAGTCCTTCACAAACTCTAGCCATCTGCGCTGACAGATATTCAGCTCTCACTGAGTGAACAGGTACTGTAATGACTTGTGGTCTGTGAACAAACATAATTTCTCCCCCAATAAATAGTGTCTCCATATCCTCAATGAAAACACGACTGCTGCTAACTCCAAGTCGTGGGTGGGATAATTCTTCTCATGAGGCTGAAGCTTTCAGGAGGAAAAAGCTATAGCCTTCTCCTCCTGCTGAAGTACTCCACCAAGTCCCCATAAAGACGCATCGGTGTAAACTAGGTACTCCACACCTGGCTGCGGTAACGCAAGGACTGGTGCTGAAGTAAGCTTGTCTTTCAGCTCGTCGAAAGACAACTGACAAGCATCATCCCAAGCATACGGTACCCCTTTGCGAGTCAGATTTGTCAGTGGACCCGCTATTTAGGAGAATCCTCGAATAAATCTCCTGTAGTAACCAGCTAACCCCAAGAAACTACGCACTTCCGTTGGTGTCGGGGGATGTCCCCACTCCCTCACCGCTGACACTTTACTCGGGTCAACTGCTATCCCCTGTTCATAAACAACATGCCCCAAGAACTGTACCTCTCGCAACCAGAATCTTCACTTCTCGTACTTAGCATACAACTGATGCTGTCGTAGAGTCTGAAGAACCTGTCTCAAGTGCTCGGCATGCTCCTCCTCGTAGTGTGAATATATCAAGATTTCATCTATGAAAATGATGACAAACTGATCCAAGAACTCTCTGAATACTCGGTTCATCAAGTCCATGAAAATGGCTGGAGCATTTGTGAGTCCGAACGACATCACCCTGAACTCATAGGACCCATATCTCGTCAAGAAGGCATTCTTTGAAACATCCTTCTCTCTAATACGCAACTGATGGTACCCCGACCTCAGATCTATATTCGAAAAGAAAGTTTCTCCCCTCAGCTGGTCGAACAGATCATCGATTCGAGTCAACGAATACTTATTCCGTATCGTGACCTTGTTCAACTCCCGGTAGTCCACACACAACCTCAGTGAACCATCTATCCTCTTTACAAACAGAACTGGAGCGCCCCAAGGTGAGGTACTCCTGCGAATGAAGCCCTGACCTAATAGTTGCTCTATCTGATCTCGTAACTCTCGCATCTCCGCCGGAGCCATACGGTATGGAGCGCGTGCTATAGGTCTCGTATCCGGCAATAAATCTATGACAAAGTCTATCTCACGACCGGGGGGTAGGCCTGGTATCTCCTGAAACACATCGGAATACTCCCTGAAAACTGGGATCGAATCCAAGGGAATCACAACCTCCTTAGAGGTATCCTCCTCTATGTAATAAAAATGAGCAGTCGAACCTCCCTCTGGGCGAGGCATCGCCACTACAAACATCTCTTGCCCCGAAATGGCAATAACAATGCTCCCACCGAAGCAATCAATCATGGCTCTATAAGCTGCGAGCCAATCCATACCAATAATCACATCAGGCTCGTGCATGTCTAAGACTAACATATATGCAGGTAACACCAAACTACCAATCTTTACCCCCACTCCCTGGCATATAAAGAAAATAAGTGACCCACTCCCCAGTGGTGAGTCCACACACGTCACTGTGCTCTCTACTGTGGCTAACAACCCTAAGGTCTTCACAAAATGCGTAGCTATAAAACAATGTGTTTCCCCCGAATCAAACAAAACTCGACCCATAGTACCATGTATAGGAAACATACCCTCAATCGCGGGTGGTGCCTGTGGAGCTGCTGCCTGGTGGACGTTATAGACATGTCCATACTGTAATTTCCCCTGATGCACTGGAACTACTGGAACGGCTGGTAGGGCTGGCTCCTGGGCTGGAGCTGGGAGGGTAGGTGGAAAAAGTGGTATATGTGGCTCATTACGGGCACCCTACTGCTGTGGGGCCCTCTCTCTCTCTGGACAATCCTGGCGCCTATGGCCGTGCTTACCACACCCAAAACATCATCCTCTGAAATTTCCTCCCCTCTGTCCCTGCTGACCACGGCCCTACTGGCCGTTACCTCCCTGCCACTGTCCCTGTTGGCCCTGATTAGCACACTACTGGCCCTGCTGGCCATGCTGCTGTCCCTGATGTCGGTGTTGGCCCTGCTGATTAGGCTGGCCCTGCCTATAACCCCCATATCCCTGCCTAGAATCACCTGAATGGAATCACTTAGCAGGGTCCCCCTGATGGGAACTCTGCTCGTGCTGACGAGTCTGTCCATGAGATGTTTCCCCACTGGCACTATTACCCCCGGCCCTGCCCTGCTGGCTGGACTCTCCTGCTCTCTTGCTTCCCTGAAGATGGAAGCGGTGATCCTGGCAATGTAGCAACGCGGCATTGAGTACATCAGTGAAAGTACTCGGGGATAAATTCCCAATAAGGTGCTGACGGATCCTCCAAGCTAACCCGTTGACAAACAGCATAATCTTCTTGCTGTCAGTAGGTGCCTCATCTGGAACAATGGTGAGAAGTCTCGTGAACTCCTCCTCATACTCCGCTACGATAAGAATCTCCTGCTTCAGATTCAGTAATCTCCACCTCATCTCAGTCTGCACGGCGGGTGGAAAATACTTGCGGTCAAACCGCTCCCAAAATGACTGAATAGGGATCGTGTACCTCTCCGCCAAAGTGGTAGTGGACTCCCACCACTGCAAAGCGGCTCCCACCAGCTTAAAGGAAGCTAATAACTGCTTCTGCACGTCAGTGCACTCATACATATGGAGATGCCGCTGGATGTCTTTCTTCCATTGGCTAACTGTGATAATATCGGAGCTACCAGAGAACTCAGGGGGATGCGCTTTCTAAAAAGCATCCCGAACCCTCTCCCATGCAGATGGAAGCTGTGCTGGTACTGGCGCCACTGCCTGAACCTGGGGTGGAGCCTGCTGAACCACCGCTAGTGCGGCATTCACCGCCTAAGGAACAATGGCGGCTACTTCATTTGCATTCCTTGTGCCTTGTGCTGGAGCTGCTGGCTGCTCGGCCTGGGCACGCCTATCCTTCGGAGCACGTCTCGGAGACATCTGAAACGTGAAAAAGTTTATTAGTCTACAGTTTTTATCAAATCTCAAATAGCTTAAGACTTAAATGTAAAAGCAAGAGTACAACAATCCTAAAAATAGGGTTGTATAGCAAAAATGTTAAGCTGAAAGCGAAATAAGCCGTACAGATCCTATGGACACTAGAACCTGATGCTCTGATACCACCTGTGACACCCCGCCTAATTAAATACCGGGCGATCACTCCTTTATTAAATTAAATCAAGGTGAACAATTGGTCCATTCTTAGCATCACTGTCGAAAAATAATTTTTTCCAATTTAACACCCTAATTAATTAGGCTAAGTGTCAAAACCATTTTCATACATACTTTCCAAATTTTATTTAAATAAAATTCATTTATTTTATTAACAACATCCAATAAGTAAGAATCACACCACATTAAATTCTGCAACATAATCCAATTAATTTAATACAGTCGTCAATCGAATGTCAACATACGAAATCAAAAGTCACACATCCAAACTGAATAAATCCCATAGTAACAATACTGGAAATAACTGAAATACAAATGTCCAATAACAACGGAATAATGGAAAGAGCTACACATGCCCAACTAGATGAGAGTACTAAGAGTGGATTCGAATGAACGAAGTCGTCTAATCAAGAGACCTGCAACTCCCACCTAAGCTGCAGCGCGTTCCTTCCAAGAGATCTTAAGCAAGACTCCCCTGTGGCTGGGTACCGGTAACACATACATATATATACAAGAGAGAGAGAGAAAAAGAAACGGGTCAGAGCCCGATAGTGTGTATGATTTAAAATTCGTTTAACAAGTATTTAAATTGATATAGGCTAATGCAACAACATATTAGTACGACACTCTCTTGAGAAATTCTCACCTCACTTCTAATGTGCACACCTATCGCATTAACCTTCCCAACGGTTTATCCTATCATTTTATCACACTAACCTTCCCAACAATTTAGCTTATCTTAAATTACTCATAAGATTTCAAAACCAAATAATATCATTGTTTAAAAAGATACTTCCAATTAGTAGCACAACTCTCGTTTTAGCTTTATCAATTTATAAAGTTTCCCAGTGTCATATTATACTTTTGAAACAAGTATTTCCGATTTATAGTCCAGAATTATTTCTCACTTACCATATCACAGCAACAGTTTAAATTTCCTAAATTTCAGATATATATATTAAGCCCTCGTATAATATATACATTCTAACAGCACCAACATACAAACTATGGTGCATGCATACTCTGCAATCCAATCCCCGTATCGCTCACACTAAGCGATATACAAGTTCAGAATCACTCTCGAACTGTATCAACATATATACACAAACAAGATTGAGGCGAAGCATAGATTCTAAGTCTCTAAGAGGTCAGTACATACCCTCACGTCTCTTAGGACCGTCTGAACTATCATTTCGATAGCTTGTACCAAGGATATCTATCTCCTAGAGTACGACTCAGTATCCCCCATAAGGCAACACAGGATAAGATCGTCCCAGCGCGGTAACCTCAGGGATAGCAAGTAGCACGGGCATGGTTTTCACACGTACATAATATATGCATACACAATCATATAAATATACCCCTTGTTATCGTATCAGTATAGGTTTCCCTCATCAACCATAATTATAATATTTATCCTTAATTTTCCCATTAAGTATTTCATATAAGGGTTCGTCTCTAACCTTAACTCGAAGGGCTTTTCCCATTTACTACGTGACACTCGTGGGCTCTAACTTCCCAAGTATAAAATTTTAGTAAGTATTCTCTTAAGGTTCCAACGTAACTCTCTTACGCACCTCTCCTTTTAATACATAAATTCATCCAGCCTTAAGTAATTATCCCAAAATGCAAATCCTCGTTTCACATTAAAAGTCCCCAATATTATTCATATAACATACTGGTCTTCCTTATCTCCCAAAACATTCTATTAAGGATGTCGAAGAATTATTTCAAGATAAATTAAGTTTAACTCATTTAACAAGGGAAATAGGAGTCTGCCTGGAGGGGTCGATCGATCGAGGTTTTGGGCTCGATCGAAGCTCTAGGCTCGATCGATCGATCTAGCAGGTATTGTGATTTCTGCAGAATTGCAGTTACGGGTTCTAACACCTATTCTCATCCAATTTCAAGTTTTACATCCCCAAACGTCCAAAATCTTGTACTAATAACATCCTAACATGATATGACACACATCCTACATAAAGCATGTCAATTTACGTCACTAAACATGTATTAATCATACCGAAACTCATTTAAAACTCAAGAACCCTAAAAATCTCTAAATCATGGTTCTAATCTGTTTTACCCCAGAATTTCTTTCTTAATTACACCAAAATTTTGTGGATTATTCTCCTACATCACAAAAGATTTCGAGAATAAGGTTTAAGTATTTACTACATGCAAATTTCTTATCACAATTTGGGTTATCTTCCATATATTTCATCCCTAATCATTCCTAAACTAATATGGAAATTGCACTAACAAAATAAGCAAGATAAACACTTGCCTGGGATTTTTGGTGTTTTGATTTGCAGATGATTTTGGTGTGGTTGCGTAGTCCGTTGCGCGATCTACGCGTTGGTGGTGTTGGCGGTGCAACCGGATGGATTTTGGGCTTTGAATTTGCCTTGAGAGCTCTCTCCTTCCTCTCCTATGGCCATTCTTGTGTTTGAGCTTTCTAAACCTATCTGCCTAACCTAAATGGCTGATATAGATTTCTGATTTTCGTGGGTTTAATTACCCAAAAATGTGAAATGTCCAAAACGCCCTCCCGGGGTACTAATTAGGCCTAAAAACGCCCCGAGATCCAAACTAAACCCCCGGGTACACTTTTCTGACTATCTCTGCCCTTCCGGATGCGTTGGCACACTCAAAATGACCATACGGACAACTTATAAAATATTCACTTTTTATTTATCAAAATTTAGTCCCGACGCGACACGAGCACGTCCCGACTTAAATTTCCGAAATTGTCATTTAACTCACTCGTGACATTCAATATAACCAATATAATATATTACTTTACTCATTAGTAATATTCAACAAATTTCAGATAATTACTAACTCTCGCCACGTTAATAATTATAACATAGTTAATTTCCGGATTTTTTATTAAATAATTAACTCACATTAAATTTAATAAATCCCCAAATTAATATAGCTTGAAAATACGGGGTATTACACTTTGGTCAAACGGAGCCTCAGAGTGTCCGGTGACCTCCTGATCAAGTTTTGGGGGAAAATGGATCGTTCGCCCGTACCGTAAGTCAGAATAATGCATGGTATGGACCGTTGGAAAGGGGTTTCAGTGCCCTTTGAAGATTCATTTAGTCTCGGTCAAGCTGAAGAGTATGAATTTTGGTCAAACGGATCCTGGGAGTGCTCGGTGGCCTTTAGGTCAGTACCCGGGGTATGACTTAGATTTGCAATGATGAAGGGACGTGCTAGGGACCTAAGGAGAGGATGGGGGTATTGGGATGGTGTGTCTATAGAAAATTTGAGAACATATCAAGTATTAACAAGTAAAACCCAAAATGAGCTTATATATCCTTGAGATCTAGGACCACACTTTTTTATCAACTGTAACAAATTGAATTTTCAATATTAAGGTTGAACATAGCTATATAAATATATTACAGACCTTCAAAAGTGTATATCATACTCAGCATATAACACATGTATGATATGATAAAACGTAATACCTCGTCCCAATATTTTATTATTTTTCTCACACAAGTTGTAATGATATGGAAAGTTTATGATGTGAATAATTATGATTGGGTATTATATCTGCATTTGATTGATTGTGGAGGCTTGATGATAATATTGAAAGTTTTGGGTGAAATTATGAAATTCGAAAAAATTTAGGAAGCTGTCGTTCAAACGAATTTAGGTTCGTTCAAACGTCACTCCACTGCATACCTGAACAATCTCATTAGAAGGTCATTTAGTGGCTAATTCGAACACCGAGCCATTCCCCTTATACCAAAAGGCGATTCATGTTCAAATGAGGTTATGCACATTTTTATTTTTTTGCTATCCTTGTGTGTTTTCACATTTGAGACCATCTGGATCCTTGAGGTGTCAAATTCTTGCATGCTCAAGTTGGGGAAAATGGGGATTTTGAGTCTTGCGGTTATTTTATTAGGGTTTATATGGGTTATTTGGATTATTTGGAGTTGGACGGAAAAGGAGAGAGGGTGGGTATGGGTCTTCTCCCACCATTTTTAGCCTTTCCCCACCATAAACCACCATGTAGCCACCATAGGTATTCCACCATATTTAAGCCAAATAAACCTATTTCCTCCATGGATGGACAAAGTTACGAATTTTTGAGGTGTTGTTGGGGATTTTGGAGAAGACAAAGATAAATAATTTATGATGCTTGAAGAGGGTTTTGATGGAGCTTCCATGGAGACAAGCTTGGTGAATTTAGGCAACCGCTCTAAGGCTACCTTAGGAGGTGATAGGTTTCCATCTTCTTTGACCTTGATGCCTACCATTGTTGGAGCTCCATTTGAAGTGAAAAACTATATTCTTAGTTTAAGACTCTCTTTTGTATATTACTAGTCTTGTTGTTTGAAATTATGAGTAGAACGCATATGAATAAATTGATGGGTTTCTAGTAGATTTGTGTCAAACATTTTTATGAAATACAAATGTTGGCAATAATGTTATTTTAATGAAAATAAATGATGAGAAAATATTTAAAAGTTTTCTTAAAACAAAGATTTTGGATTTTTATCAAAATGGTGTAATACTTGAAATTTGATGTTAAACATTTCATGAAATAAAATGTTTCAAATATGATATTGATTTTGCTAAAACATTTGGTGAAATAATTCTCCAAAGTTTCTTGCAAAATGAATGTCCATTACGTCTTAAAAGTGCATTTCAAAAGTCAAGAACACACTATATGGTTGACATACTTGAGTCTATACCGTATACGAGTTCCAACTAGTTTGGATATGTCGACAAAACTTAGTAGATTTGTTGAGAAACCCTCTCCATGGTATTGCAAGACTTCAGCAGAAAATCATTCAGTCCAAGCCATCCAATATTGCCAAAAAGGAAAAGTTGAACAATACACATAGGACACATTTACATGCATTGCATTTGTGTGTGTGTTAAAATATTTTTAGATATTTTTAAATATGTTTTTAGGAATTTTTAAACATTTTAAATTAATTTTTAAACATTTATTAATTTTAGAATACAATGTTTTGGAGTAGAAAATGAATTATTAATTCCCTTAATAAAACTCCCAGGGTAGAAAACAAAATTGGCACAAAATTATTGTGGGGAAAATGAGATTTTGTGAAACTCAAAAGCACGTGTTTAACATTCATTCTTAGCCCTACACGTATTGGTCTGATGTTGGTCAAATTTGTGTTTGTTTTGTCTCATAACTCTAAGACGAGATCTCATCCCCTGGATTTGAAATCATCAATGGTCCGCATGTCCTTGTGAGTGTTGAGAGAGCCAATAGGAGTGAGCGGTTGTGAGGTTCATTTGAAACAGTTAGATCAGAAACCTAAATATTAAATTAATCTAACCATTTCATTTTCCTCGACCTTCAAGACCCTTCCTAATCCATTATAATTAGGACTTACTGTTGAGGTTTTAGAGAACTTTTACTAATCGTCCATTTGAGAGGAAAATAGAGAGTAAATAGAAGAGAGAGAAAGGAAAAAGGAAAGAGAGAGAGAGAGAGAGAGAGAGAGAGAGAGAGAAACTTAGGCCTTATCCTACCAAGCACATAACCCATCATCTTTTCAAAAACCAAAAACCCTACACTTGAGTTTTTAGATATTTTAGGTTTCGTTTGAGGGTTTTAGGATTTTGGGTGTTTGAAGACAACTCTTTAAACATCATCTCTCTTAGGAACACAAATCTCAAGTGTTTCTAGTATTTCATCCTAGAAATTGTGAGAAACTCATCTAAGTTACAACTCACATACATTTTCAGTGTTTCTATCCTTTACTTACATGGATTATGTATTTTACTGCTTAGTCTTTCAAATCCATACTCTCTAGTTTAGATTTCTTGAAAAAAAGTCTTATAAAAACTTCTGAATTTTAGATCTGAAAGTTTTTTTCCATAAAATAGAGTTTTACCTTTGGTGAAACCTATTCTGCATATAAATAAGTCATTGTGACTTACATCTATTTTTTTACGATCTAAAACTTCAGATCTGAAATATTAGTTTGGAAAAACAAAGTCTTATTTTATTTTAATTCTAAACAGTTGCATGTCATGTAGATTCATTGTATATTGATAGGACTGTTTGTATAATTTCTCTAAAGAGCTATGTGTTTCATTTATAGACTTCATAGACACAAAATACAATTACACGAACATTTAGTAAAAACCATTTTTCCTTTTGAGAGATCTTGTTTGATTGAGTCCATCAAAGCAAGGAAGTAAGAAGTCAAAGCAAAGAAACTACTAGGGAGATCAAAAAAAGAATTAAAAATGTCGCGGAGGAGGTTTTCGCTCATTTAGGTATATTTCTATTCTTTATCCCATGATGTAGTGTTGCATATTTATGCACTTGTAACTCTTGTATAATTTTTTACAATATTTTTTTTTTTGGTTTTAGATAGAGATCACCGAGGATGTTTCCTCAGATTTGAGGTTTTACCTTGATAAAAATCATCGTGTCAACTTACTAGTTTGTTCTTAATTTCTTGCATGTGTCACAACCCGCCTAAAATAATAACGGGTGGCCAGCCCTATACTATAATAAATCAGGAGTTTCAGATGGTCCAGTCTCAACATCAACTGCCAGTACCATATAATATAGGACTAACTACCCGAAATCACATAAGTGGGATGTGAAAAAATTAAAATAAAAACGCAACTGACAACAAACCAACACTATAATACCACCACGAAAGAAAAGAAAGATGCAGGACAACTAAGATAAATGAAATGCTAGAAATAAAATGAACTAAATAAATACAACTGAATGTACTACAGAAAGTAGACCCGAATAAGTTGTCGGGTCACAGCCAATACAATAACTGAAATGGAATAAATATAAACATGTATATAAATATCCCTTGGGTACAAACCCGATATACAACATGAATCCTACCTAGAATTTTAAAAAAGTAGGAAGCGGCTACATGAAACATCCCGCAACAGTCCGCAGCTGTCACGGCTCCCAAGACTCTGGATAGAAAGTCATCATGCATCCCTGCGGTAGGATACCTGTGGTAATATATATATAGAAGAAGGAGAGAAAAGTAAACGGGTCAGGGCCCCGAATGTGAAAAATATTTAGCAAGTGTGTTAACCGTGCATAATAATTATCGGTGCACTTATTTCATAATTAAAGTGAGACCGTTCTCTCGTGGAACCCCAACTCACCTCTCATCTAAAGGCGCGCACCTATTCGCATCCTTAAGTTTTAGTTAAATTACCCCGTATTGATTATTAGGGCAACCTAACTTATCATAGGCCTAGCCTATCTCCCACGAGAGCTACAACCCGTCATAATCCGAGGAACCACCCTTTAATCCTATTAGATTATGATAAGAACAACCATGCCATAAAAGGCTTATAAATTCCGAATCATAATAATGAATTATAAGTTTAATGCGTTACCCCTACATATATACATATATATATATATATATATATATATATATATATATATATATATATATATATATATATATATATATATATATGTATATATATACATAGGCTAAAACATAAGAATTTATATTCTTAATATCATGCATATGGAATATTGGCAAAACCTCTCTCTAATCTCAAACTTGTACTACGTTTCATGCGTGGGGAGTCTCGCAAAGCGAAATCCAAACAAGCAACCGCCCCGTTACACTACTTCTGACCAGTTCAAGATCAGAGATCCGAGATGCCACAAATAGAATTACTTCTCTCACTCTAGACATAGCGCTGCGTTTCGTGCGTGAGGCGTCTCGCAAAGCGAAATCCAAACATGGAACCCCCTCGTTACACTACTCCTGGGCAATGTCGATCCAAGAGAGCCGTAATTCTTAACATACTATAATATACTACCATTACTGCTAAACTAACTAACAAAGAAAACGTGAAAAAAAAAAAAAAAAAAACAAAAGAAAAGAAAAGAAATAAAATAAAAGAATCTACAGTAATATCCTTGGGATGATGTAACCGAATAATACCTTATGTGCGATACATCAACCCCCATCAATCTAGTACACCATAATCATCAAAGATGTACTTTACCAAAACTCTATATCCTTTCCTATTTAGGATATATAAATACATATATATAGGTATTTTATGCTCACCATATATATACATATTCCAATCATCCATATACCCATGACCAAGTGCACATACTATATATGATGTACAATGGCCATGCAATATAATACCCGGCTATATATAGCGCCGATAAAACTGCATCAATGCTATCATCTTCCCAGAGTCCGGCTTATGTAACAACTGGGGACCACCTGGTGGGGATCAACGGCACCCACCTCGTGGCAACTCACACACACGATGTCCCGGGAAGCGGTCATAGCTCCAACCGGCAATGAGACGAAACATACCCACCACGTCTCATCCCCAGAATATATATCTATATCGTATAATAATACAAGGGACGACTATGACCTGGGGAATATCCACACCCTGCTCTATATGCCAGGATGCTCACCCTCTGCGCGGAAACTTCCCAATGATAGCACGAGCGGGGTATGCCTAACCACATAAGTATATAAATTGCTCATATACGCAATATACATACATCCATATTATCCCATCATATGATCTAATATAGTAAACCATCATATACGGTTTAATTATCCATACCATGTATGATCACAACATAGAATATATCTATATATTCACATTCATACATAGATATATGTACATAAATTCACACATCGCTATAACAATATATATATACAAACTAATTCCCGTTCATATGTATAAGATATATAAACCCGGATATAAGTATACATAATCCTCAATATACAAGCCGTCACCACAATAACCATTAAATATACCTCGATATGTGAATACAATCCCTCACTTGAAACATATTCAATCATTTTTCCTATGATGAATAGTCTCCCAAAACCATATGTATATATCTATACATATATATTCAACATTAGGGTTATCACCCAAGAGTAGGTGAAGGAATCCATCACTACACATTTCATCCTTAACCAAAGAACAATATTTACCTTTGTACTATTTAACCATAGGCACACACATGACTCAATAGTCTAAAGCCTCAATTTATTCCAACCTCATTTCAAGTATTGGAACTCCGATGGTCGTACTCCCATATTACGTGAAAACTACCCTAGCTAGAATTTATGCTACCGCTTATTCTAGTCGATAGTACGATCCCAAAATGTTCTCAAAGTCACCTATGGCTCGAGTCGAAATCATAAACCCTCACCCCTATTGAGTTATCAATTGCCCTTAGCCTAAACCTTTCTAAGGATATAAGACCCCTCACTCTTTAAAGAGTATGCGACCACTCTCTTTCAAGTGGCCCCAATATATAACTTAACAATATTATATCCTTGTAAGGATATTAACATAAATGTCGACCTAGAAATTTCACCACATACCTGGATATTTCTTATCCAATTATTCCAAGAAGTCCCCACCGTCATAAACTAAGTGAGAAACCCCCTATAAATCACCAAAAATATCTCTTACTTTATAAGAGAGAACCCCAAATCAACAAACCCAATCAAAAAAAGTGAGAAATCATCTTAGGAAACCCACAAAACAGTCCATGAAGGAAGCCCCTAAGAATAAACTCCAAAAGAAAAGGGGAAGAAGAAATCCAAGTTTTGGGCTAAAAACAGGGGACCCGTCGACCGGTCCCTGACCCCCGGTCGACCGCGTGTCCAAATTTTGCCTATGAAGAAATGCAGTAGGCTTTTCCCTTAAGGCGCGGTCGACCGGCCCCCAGACCGCGGTCGACCGGCCATACCAGTTAAGCTGGTCGTTTTTCCATTTTCAGCAACCCCACGAATTCAAACCCTAAAAATCTCATTCCAATCCCCAAATCTATAACCCAACATGATTTCAAACAAATCAGTCAACCTAGAATTGATCCCAACCATTTCTAATCCATATATGAACATTGAATTTAAGATTTAAACCCAAAATCTAGGTTTTGATGTTAATACCCAAAAATCCATTTCTTTACCCCACAAATTATGAAATGAAGATAAACAATAGCTATTTAGCAAGATTAAACACTTGCCTCAGATTTGTAGAGGTTGGATCGTCCTCGAAATCGCGGTTGGGCCGAAAATCCCCAAGCTTTTCTTCCTCTCTCTCTTCCTTTCTTCTTCTTCTTTCCTTCTCTTCCTCTCTCTAGGGCTTTTCTCTCTTTCTCTCAAATGAGAATGGCTTAATCCGTAAGCCACTTAAACCTTTAAAACAAAATCCCAGTTTTAAATGTTAATACACACTTTAAATGACTCGTTTACTCCAATTCAAGTGAAAATAACTTAAAAACATTCCGGAGCCCAAATAAGACCCAATGACAGTCATTTTGACTATCTCGACCCTCCCGGGATCGATGGTACCCTCAAAAATATCATCCGGAATACTTTAAAAATATTCTCTATTTTCGGGCCTAAGTTCCCAAATATTGAAATTCTCTAATTTAATTAAATTTTATTTTCCCGAAATTTAATATCTCAGTCTCCAAAAATCGAGGGTTGTTACACACTTCCCCCCTTACAAAAATTTCGTCCGCGAAATTTAAGACATGCCTAAGACCTCAATATACATCTAGTCCTCACATCAATCCTTAGGATCACTATACCGATCCTTCCTGGTTCTCATATCGAACCATATAGCTTAAAAGCAACTACTACACCAGGGCGCCCATACACCCCGTATCCGAGTTTCCACTCGTAAAATTATGATCAAGCTCCATTAGCCTCAAATAATAACATAACCCTCAGCAATAAACTCAATTACAATATACTAAATATATAAAAAGTTTAAAATTTCCCTATGGTAGAACTCTCCTCAATTCCTGACACTAGCCACCTTCGTGCGGGGGAGGTCTCGCAAGCGAAATCCAAACAAGGAACCCTCCCAATACACTACTGTGTAGCTAGGTCGGGGATTGAGATTAGTTGAACCAGGGTTCAAGGTTTTATCAAAAGACAGATTTCCATATTTTAGATATTGCCCGAGGGCCTATGCAACAATACCATATAAATCAATCCCGCGTCTTTCGACACGCCAAACAAACACCTTATGTTTAAAACACAAGGCCTCAATAAATACAATATGGCTAAACAATATCTAGTCTCAAAACTAGCACAACTATGAGCTAAACTACCCGCTCCACAGAAATCTACCAAACTCTGAACCTCTCAGTCATGAAAAGGTGTATCATCTCCAAAGATTCCATACAAAGGCCACACTTGCTCACATCCTCCTCTAGGAAAATTTTATACACCCTAGCGGTAAAGCGGTTAGCTACTCATCACACCTCACACGCGACATTCCTAATCTTGCACAAACGTAACTTAAACCCAAAGAAAGGTATTCTACCTTACATTTCCATAACTCAATGGTTTCCCCTTGTCCTAGAAACTCAACTCAGGGTCCTCAAGTTCTTCCAGGAAAAAAAAATCACTATCCCTAAGCCTATTTCTTCACAAGAGAGACATCTTCCTCAGAACCCTTCCTAACCATAATGAAGGGCAAGGCGCGATTGTAACTACCGAAAACTCCCTCAGTCCTACACAACAAAACTGAGTCTCCAAAGGCATTCCCCCTCATCCTAGAAGGCAATACTCCTAATATTGGGACACTCCACCTACCTCACATGGGTAAGAGTTACCAAAACCAGGTTTCCTAACTAAGGTTAACAGATTCTCAATCTAAACCTCCCAAGATTTACACTACATGCCTCTCCTCAAACTTTCCTTACTAAAACCAAGATTCGCCATTCGAGTAAATTCCCTTCCTTACTCAACTGCCGATAATTCACCTCGGACCACTGCTAGAAATATCCTCAATAACTCCTCCGGAATCGAGGAAAATAATTAACCCCGATTACAGCGTACCCGAATTATACTATGGGTATGATACTTCTAATCTTATCCTTTCCTAGACAACATAATCTAGACGACGTCTGAAATGAAACAAGAGCAACTGTTATCAGAACGCCAATCAGGTGAATATACTTCACAGAAGAAAACAACGCAGTGAACACAACAGTCCTATTTATAGGGCTTTATGTCAAGAACGTTAACGGAAGAATCTATAACTCGCACAGATCCTAAAGACTCTAGAACCTCATGCTCTGATACCATCTGTCACAACCCGCCTAAAATAATAACGGGTGGCCATCCCTATACTATAATAAATCAGGAGTTTCAGATGGTCCAGTCTTAACATCAACTGCCAGTACCATATAATATAGGACTAACTACCCGAAATCACATAAGCGGGATGTGAAAAAATTAAAATAAAAACGCAACTGACAACAAACCAACACTATAATACCACCACGAAAGAAAAGAAAGATGCAGGACAACTAAGATAAATGAAATGCTAGAAATAAAATGAACTAAATAAATACAACTGAATGTACTACAGAAAGTAGACCCGAATAAGCTGTCGGGTCACAGCCAATACAATAACTGAAATGGAATAAATATAAACATGTATATAAATATCCCTTGGGTACAAACCCGATATACAACATGAATCCTACCTAGAATTTTAAAGAAGTAGGAAGCGGCTACATGAAATATCCCGCAACAGTCCGCAGCTGTCACGGCTCCCAAGACTCTGGATAGAAAGTCATCCGGCATCCCTGCGGTAGGATACCTGTGGTAATATATATATACAAGGAGGAGAGAAAAGTAAACGGGTCAGGGCCCCGAATGTGAAAAATATTTAGCAAGTGTGTTAACCGTGCATAATAATTATCGGTGCACTTATTTCATAATTAAAGTGAGACCGTTCTCTCGTGGAACCCCAACTCACCTCTCATCTAAAGGCCCGCACCTATTCGCATCCTCAAGTTTTAGTTAAATTACCCCGTATTGATTATTAGGGCAACCTAACTTATCATAGGCCTAGCCTATCCCCACGAGAGCTACAACCCGTCATAATCCGAGGAACCACCCTTTAATCCTACTAGATTATGATAACAACAACCATGCCATAAAAGGCTTATAAATTCCGAATCATAATAATGAATTATAAGTTTAATGCGTTACCTCTATATATATATATATATATATATATATGTATATATATACATAGGCTAAAACATAAGAATTTATATTCTTAATATCATGCATATGGAATATTGGCAAAACCTCTCTCTAATCTCAAACTTGTACTACGTTTCATGCGTGGGGAGTCTCGCAAAGCGAAATCCAAACAAGCAACCGCCCCGTTACACTACTTCTGACCAGTTCAAGATCAGAGATCCGAGATGCCATAAATAGAATTACTTCTCTCACTCTCGACATAGCGCTGCGTTTCGTGCGTGAGGCATCTCGCAAAGCGAAATCCAAACATGGAACCCCCTCGTTACACTACTCCTGGGCAATGTCGATCCAAGAGAGCCGTAATTCTTAACATACTATAATATACTACCATTACTGCTAAACTAACTAACAAAGAAAACGTGAAAAAAAAAAAAAAAAAAAAAACAAAAGAAAAGAAAAGAAATAAAATAAAAGAATCTACAGTAATATCCTTGGGATGATGTAACCGAATAATACCTTATGTGCGATACATCAACCCCCATCAATCTAGTACACCATAATCATCAAAGATGTACTTTACCAAAACTCTATATCCTTTCCTATTTAGGATATATAAATACATATATATAGGTATTTTATGCTCACCATATATATACATATTCCAATCATCCATATACCCATGACCAAGTGCACATACTATATATGATGTACAATGGCCATGCAATATAATACCCGGCTATATATAGCGCCGATAAAACTGCATCAATGCTATCATCTTCCCAGAGTCCGGCTTATGTAACAACTGGGGACCACCTGGTGGGGATCAACGGCACCCACCTCGTGGCAACTCACACACACGATGTCCCGGGAAGCGGTCATAGCTCCAACCGGCAATGAGACGAAACATACCCACCACGTCTCATACCCAGAATATATATCTATATCGTATAATAACACAAGGGACGACTATGACCTGGGGAATATCCACACCCTGCTCTATATGCCAGGATGCTCACCCTCTGCGCGGAAACTTCCCAATGATAGCACGAGCGGGGTATGCCTAACCACATAAGTATATACATTGCTCATATACGCAATATACATACATCCATATGATCCCATCATATGATCTAATATAGTAAACCATCATATACGGTTTAATTATCCATACCATGTATGATCACAACATAGAATATATCTATATATTCACATTCATACATAGATATATGTACATAAATTCACACATCGCTATAACAATATATATATACAAACTAATTCCCGTTCATATGTATAAGATATATAAACCCGGCTATAAGTATACATAATCCTCAATATACAAGCCGTCAACACAATAACCATTAAATATACCTCGATATGTGATTACAATCCCTCACTTGAAACATATTCAATCATTTTTCCTATGATGAATAGTCTCCCAAAACCATATGTATATATCTATACATATATATTCAACATTAGGGTTATCACCCAAGAGTAGGTGAAGGAATCCATCACTACACATTTCATCCTTAACCAAAGAACAATATTTACCTTTGTACTATTTAACCATAGGCACACACATGACTCAATAGTCTAAAGCCTCAATTTATTCCAACCTCATTTCAAGTATTGGAACTCCGATGGTCGTACTCCCATATTACGTTAAAACTACCCTAGCTAGAATTTATGCTACCGCTTATTCTAGTCGATAGTACGATCCCAAAATGTTCTCAAAGTCACCTACGGCTCGAGTCGAAATCATAAACCCTCACCCCTATTGAGTTATCAATTGCCCTTAGCCTAAACCTTTCTAAGGATATAAGACCCCTCACTCTTTAAAGAGTATGCGACCACTCTCTTTCAAGTGGCCCCAATATATAACTTAACAATATTATATCCTTGTAAGGATATTAACATAAATGTCGACCTAGAAATTTCACCACATACCTGGATATTTCTTATCCAATTATTCCAAGAAGTCCCCACCGTCGTAAACTAAGTGAGAAACCCCCTATAAATCACCAAAAATATCTCTTACTTTATAAGAGAGAACCCCAAATCAACAAACCCAATCAAAAAAAGTGAGAAATCATCTTAGGAAACCCACAAAACAGTCCATCAAGGAAGCCCCTAAGAATAAACTCCAAAAGAAAAGGGGAAGAAGAAATCCAAGTTTTGGGCTAAAAACAGGGGACCGGTCGACCGGTCCCTGACCCCCGGTCGACCACGTGTCCAAATTTTGCCTATGAAGAAATGCAGTAGGCTTTTCCCTTAAGGCGCGGTCGACCGGCCCCCAGACCGCGGTCGACCGGCCATACCAGTTAAGCTGGTCGTTTTTCCATTTTCAGCAACCCCACGAACTCAAACCCTAAAAATCTCATTCCAATCCCCAAATCTATAACCCAACATGATTTCAAACAAATCAGTCAACCTAGAATTGATCCCAACCATTTCTAATCCATTAAATCCATATATGAACATTGAATTTAAGATTTAAACCCAAAATCTAGGTTTTGATGTTAATACCCAAAAATCCATTTCTTTACCCCACAAATTATGAAATGAAGATAAACAATAGCTATTTAGCAATATTAAACACTTGCCTCAGATTTGTAGAGGTTGGATCGTCCTCGAAATCGCGGTTGGGCCGGAAATCCCCAAGCTTTTCTTCCTCTCTCTCTTCCTTTCTTCTTCTTCTTTCCTTCTCTTCCTCTCTCTAGGGCTTTTCTCTCTTTCTCTCAAATGAGAATGGCTTAATCCGTAAGCCACTTAAACCTTTAAAACAAAATCCCAGTTTTAAATGTTAATACACACTTTAAATGACTCGTTTACTCCAATTCAAGTGAAAATAACTTAAAAACATATCGGAGCCCAAATAAGACCCAATGACAGTCATTTTGACTATCTCGACCCTCCCGGGATCGATGGTACCCTCAAAAATATCATCCGGAATACTTTAAAAATATTCTCTATTTTCGGGCCTAAGTTCCCAAATATTGAAATTCTCCAATTTAATTAAATTTTATTTTCCCGAAATTTAATTTCTCAGTCTCCAAAAATCGAGGGTTGTTACACACTTCCCCCCTTACAAAAATTTCGTCCGCGAAATTTAAGACATGCCTAAGACCTCAATATACATCTAGTCCTCACATCAATCCTTAAGATCACTATACCGATCCTTCCTGGTTCTCATATCGAACCATATAGCTTAAAAGCAACTACTACACCAGGGCGCCCATACACCCCGTATCCGAGTTTCCACTCGTAAAATTATGATCAAGCTCCATTAGCCTCAAATAATAACATAACCCTCAGCAATAAACTCAATTACAATATACTAAATATATAAAAAGTTTAAAATTTCCCTATGGTAGAACTCTCCTCAATTCCTGACACTAGCCACCTTCGTGCGGGGGAGGTCTCGCAAGCGAAATCCAAACAAGGAACCCTCCCAATACACTACTGTGTAGCTAGGTCGGGGATTGAGATTAGTTGAACCAGGGTTCAAGGTTTTATCAAAAGACAGATTTCCATATTTTAGATATTGCCCGAGGGCCTATGCAACAATACCATATAAATCAATCCCGCGTCTTTCGACACGCCAAACAAACACCTTATGTTTAAAACACAAGGCCTCAATAAATACAATATGGCTAAACAATATCTAGTCTCAAAACTAGCACAACTATGAGCTAAACTACCCGCTCCACAGAAATCTACCAAACTCTGAACCTCTCAGTCATGAAAAGGTGTATCATCTCCAAAGATTCCATACAAAGGCCACACTTGCTCACATCCTCCTCTAGGAAAATTTTATACACCCTAGCGGTAAAGCGGTTAGCTACTCATCACACCTCACACGCGACATTCCTAATCTTGCACAAACGTAACTTAAACCCAAAGAAAGGTATTCTACCTTACATTTCCATAACTCAATGGTTTCCCCTTGTCCTAGAAACTCAACTCAGGGTCCTCAAGTTCTTCCAGGAAAAAAAAATCACTATCCCTAAGCCTATTTCTTCACAAGAGAGACATCTTCCTCAGAACCCTTCCTAACCATAATGAAGGGCAAGGCGCGATTGTAACTACCGAAAACTCCCTCAGTCCTACACAACAAAACTGAGTCTCCAAAGGCATTCCCCCTCATCCTAGAAGGCAATACTCCTAATATTGGGACACTCCACCTACCTCACATGGGTAAGAGTTACCAAAACCAGGTTTCCTAACTAAGGTTAACAGATTCTCAATCTAAACCTCCCAAGATTTACACTACATGCCTCTCCTCAAACTTTCCTTACTAAAACCAAGATTCGCCATTCGAGTAAATTCCCTTCCTTACTCAACTGCCGATAATTCACCTCGGACCACTGCTAGAAATATCCTCAATAACTCCTCCGGAATCGAGGAAAATAATTAACCCCGATTACAGCGTACCCGAATTATACTATGGGTATGATACTTCTAATCTTATCCTTTCCTAGACAACATAATCTAGACGACGTCTGAAATGAAACAAGAGCAACTGTTATCAGAACGCCAATCAGGTGAATATACTTCACAGAAGAAAACAACGCAGTGAACACAACAGTCCTATTTATAGGGCTTTATGTCAAGAACGTTAACGGAAGAATCTATAACTCGCACAGATCCTAAAGACTCTAGAACCTCATGCTCTGATACCATCTGTCACAACCCGCCTAAAATAATAACGGGTGGCCATCCCTATACTATAATAAATCAGGAGTTTCAGATGGTCCAGTCTTAACATCAACTGCCAGTACCATATAATATAGGACTAACTACCCGAAATCACATAAGCGGGATGTGAAAAAATTAAAATAAAAACGCAACTGACAACAAACCAACACTATAATACCACCACGAAAGAAAAGAAAGATGCAGGACAACTAAGATAAATGAAATGCTAGAAATAAAATGAACTAAATAAATACAACTGAATGTACTACAGAAAGTAGACCCGAATAAGCTGTCGGGTCACAGCCAATACAATAACTGAAATGGAATAAATATAAACATGTATATAAATATCCCTTGGGTACAAACCCGATATACAACATGAATCCTACCTAGAATTTTAAAGAAGTAGGAAGCGGCTACATGAAATATCCCGCAACAGTCCGCAGCTGTCACGGCTCCCAAGACTCTGGATAGAAAGTCATCCGGCATCCCTGCGGTAGGATACCTGTGGTAATATATATATACAAGGAGGAGAGAAAAGTAAACGGGTCAGGGCCCCGAATGTGAAAAATATTTAGCAAGTGTGTTAACCGTGCATAATAATTATCGGTGCACTTATTTCATAATTAAAGTGAGACCGTTCTCTCGTGGAACCCCAACTCACCTCTCATCTAAAGGCCCGCACCTATTCGCATCCTCAAGTTTTAGTTAAATTACCCCGTATTGATTATTAGGGCAACCTAACTTATCATAGGCCTAGCCTATCCCCACGAGAGCTACAACCCGTCATAATCCGAGGAACCACCCTTTAATCCTACTAGATTATGATAACAACAACCATGCTATAAAAGGCTTATAAATTCCGAATCATAATAATGAATTATAAGTTTAATGCGTTACCCCTATATATATATATATATATATATATATATACATATATACATAGGCTAAAACATAAGAATTTATATTCTTAATATCATGCATATGGAATATTGGCAAAACCTCTCTCTAATCTCAAACTTGTACTACGTTTCATGCGTGGGGAGTCTCGCAAAGCGAAATCCAAACAAGGAACCGCCCCGTTACACTACTTCTGACCAGGTCAAGATCAGAGATCCGAGATGCCACAAATAGAATTACTTCTCTCACTCTCGACATAGCGCTGCGTTTCGTGCGTGAGGCATCTCGCAAAGCGAAATCCAAACAAGGAACCCCCTCGTTACACTACTCCTGGGCAATGTCGATCCAAGAGATCCGTAATTCTTAACATACTATAATATACTACCATTACTGCTAAACTAACTAACAAAGAAAAAGTAAAAAAAAAAAAGAAAGAAAACAAAACAAAAGAAAACAAAAGAAATAAAATATAAGAATCTACAGTAATATCCTTGGGAAGATGTAACCGAATAATACCTTATGTGCGATACATCAACCCCCATCAATCTAGTACACCATAATCATCTAAGATGTACTTTACCAAAACTCTATATCCTTTCCTATTTAGGATATATAAATACATATATATAGGTATTTTATGCTCACCATATATATACATATACCAATCATCCATATACCCATGACAAAGTGCACATACTATATATGATGTACAATGGCCATGCAATATAATACCCGGCTATATATAGCGCCGATAAAACTGCATCAATGCTATCATCTTCCTAGAGTCCGGCTCACGTAACAACTGGGGACCACCTGGTGGGGATCAACGGTACCCACCTCGTGGCAACTCACACACACGACATCCCGGGAAGCGGTCATAGCTCCAACCGGCAATGAGACGAAACATACCCACCACGTCTCATCCCCAAAATATATATCTACATCTTATAATAACACAAGGGACGACTATGACCTGGGGAATATCCACACCCTGCTCTATATGCCAGGATGCTCACCCTTTGCGCGGAAACTTCCCAATGATAGCACGAGCGGGGTATGCCTAACCACATAAGTACATACATTGCTCATATACGCAATATACATACATCCATATGATCCCATCATATGATCTAATATAGTAAACCATCATATATGGTTTAATTATCCATACCATGTATGATCACAACATAGAATATATCTATATATTCACATTCACACATAGATATATGTACATAAATTCACACATCGCTATAACAATATATATATACAAACTAATTCCCGTTCATATGTATAAGATATATAAACTAGGCTATAAGTATACGTAATCCTCAATATACAAGCCGTCACCACAATAACCATTAAATATACCTCGATATGTGAATACAATCCCTCACTTGAAACATATTCAATCATTTTTCCTATGATGAATAGTCTCCCAAAACCATATGTATATATCTATACATATATATTCAACATTAGGGTTATCACCCAAGAGTAGGTGAAGGAATCCATCACTACACATTTCATCCTTAACCAAAGAACAATATTTACCTTTGTACTATTTAACCATAGGCACACACATGACTTAATAGTCTAAAGCCTCAATTTATTCCAACCTCATTTCAAGTATTGGAACTCCGATGGTCGTACTCCCATATTACGTTAAAACTACCCTAGCTAGAATTTATGCTACCGCTTATTCTAGTCGATAGTACGATCCCAAAATGTTCTCAAAGTCACCTACGGCTCGAGTCGAAATCATAAACCCTCACCCCTATTGAGTTATCAATTGCCCTTAGCCTAAACCTTTCTAAGGATATAAGACCCCTCACTCTTTAAAGAGTATGCGACCACTCTCTTTCAAGTGGCCCCAATATATAACTTAACAATATTATATCCTTGTAAGGATATTAACATAAATGTCGACCTAGAAATTTCACCACATACCTGGATATTTCTCATCCAATTATTCCAAGAAGTCCACACCATCGTAAACTAAGTGAGAAACCCCCTATAAATCACCAAAAATATCTCTTACTTTATAAGAGAGAACCCCAAATCAACAAACCGAATCAAAAAAAGTGAGAAGTCATCTTAGTAAACCAACAAAACAGTCCATCAAGGAAGCCCCTAAGAATAAACTCCAAAAGAAAAGAGGAAGAAGAAATACAAGTTTTGGGCTAAAAACAGGGGACCGGTCGACCGGACCCTGACCCCCAGTCGACCGCGTGTCCAAATTTTGCCTACGAAGAAATACAATAGGCTTTTCCCTTAAGGCGCGGTTGACCGGCCCCCAGACCGCGGTCGACCGGCCATACCAGTTAAGCTGGTCGTTTTTCCATTTTCAGCAACCCCACGAATTCAAACCCTAAAACTCTCATTCCAATCCCCAAATCTATAACCCAACATGATTTCAAACAAATCAATCAACCTAGAATTGATCCCAACCATTTCTAATCCATTAAATCCATATATGAACATTGAATTTAAGATTTAAACCCAAAATCTAGGTTTTGATGTTAATACCCAAAAATCCATTTCTTTACCCCAAAAATTATGAAATGAAGATACACAATAGCTATTTAGAAAGATTAAACACTTGCCTCAGATTTGTAGAGGTTGGATCGTCCTCGAAATCGCGGTTGGGCCGGAAATCCCCAAGCTTTTCTTCCTCTCTCTCTTCCTTTCTTCTTCTTCTTTCCTTCTCTTCCTCTCTCTAGGGCTTTTCTCTCTTTCTCTCAAATGAGAATGGCTTAATCTGTAAGCCACTTAAACCTTTAAAACAAAATCCCAGTTTTAAATGTTAATACACACTTTAAATGACTCGTTTACTCCAATTCAAGTCAAAATAACTTAAAAACATTCCGGAGCCGAAATAAGACCCAATGACAGTCATTTTGACTATCTCGACCCTCCCGGGATCGATGGTACCCTCAAAAATATCATCCAGAATACTTTAAAAATATTCTCTATTTTCGGGCCTAAGTTCCCAAATATTGAAATTCTCCAATTTAATTAAATTTTATTTTCCCAAAATTTAATTTCTCAGTCTCCAAAAATCGAGGGTTGTTACAGCATGTTTGGTTTTGATACAAAGAACTAGCATAGGTTTTTATTTCTAAAAACTTAATCTAATCTGGATACCAAGTCTAACATCCAAGAAAATTTTTGTTATACACATCCTGTGTTATAAGATTTCAAAAAGGAGCTTCCTCAAAGTGTTTGTTTTTGGAGTTCACTTAACCTTTTAACTTTGTGTTAAAAACTTATTGAATGTTTTTATCGAAACATTTTTTATCCTCAAACTCCAGAAACAATTTTCTAAAATATTTTTTTGAAATAAATGAATGAGAGATTTGAGAATCTAGGTAACCTTTCTCGTCCACCCCTCTTTAATGGGAACAATTTTCCTTACTGGAAAGTAGGGATAATTCCATTCATCCAAATAACTTTGGGTGATGATGTGTGGGACATGATTGAAAATGGATTACCAAAATCACTAACGGATCAGACCATCATATTCGAGGTAAGCGTTTATTACTTACTTTCTTTAGTAATAATCATACTCATGTTAGTGTAGGTTAATTAAATCCTTGATTTACATGTTAATTGGGTGAAAATTGGAGGATAAATGATGATTAGAGGTTGGGGTAATTAGTTGTTAATATTTTATCATGAATGTAGAGGATGAACTACGGAATTTGATTTTATATTGAAGAACAAATCTGGGTTGATTAGGTTCTTTAATTGGAATTTTGAAAACTAGGGTTCATGTGAATTAATTTGGGGGTTTTATGTAATTATGATGATTAATGAGGAATTAAGGATCCTAGGATGATAGAAATGATTTATAACATGTTAGGCGTTGATGGGTGTTGACGATGAGATGTTGGGTATTGAATCTTAGAAGTTTTAGGTTCAAAAATGGTGGAAAACGCTAAAAATCTGGGCAAGAAGACGAACAGTGCAATCTCGCACGATCTCGCGCAAAGTGGTTCAGCGACATGTGGAAGTTGTTCGAACGACATTGAAAGTGGTTTGAATGACATGTCATTCTAGTTCAAACGACACGGTGAATTTCTGGGAATTTTCTTAGAGTCCAGTTTGGAGTTTGTCAGTTTATTGGAGTGAGAGAAACTGCCAAATAGTAAATTCAAATAGGAAAGAATTTTGGAAAAAGTATGTGAGAATTAATACTTTAATTATTTTGGTATAGAGTGAATGTACCTTGGAGATTACGAAAGAGATAGTAATCTAAGTATTTATACTATACGTAGTGACGAGGTTAAAATGAGTATGAGGAGTATATATGTAGGTTGGAGAAATACCTATAAATTATAATAGGATGTGTGTATGCCTATTATGTGATACTATTGTTAAGAGCACTAATGGGTGATAACCCGGGGGTGCAAGAACCTTATAGTTAAGCGCACTAATGAGTGATAACTCGGGGGTACAAAAATTATGTTGTTAAGTGTACTAATGGGTGATAACCCAGGGGTACAAGGATGACTATTGTTAGGCACAGTAATGGGTGATAACCCGGGGGAGCCGGATTATTATTGATAGGCGCATTAATGGGTGCTAACCCGGGGATGCAAGATTATATTGTTAGGCGTACTAATGGGTGATAACCCGGGGGTGCTGAATTATTATTGTTAGGTGCATTAATGGGTGATATCCCGGGGATGCAGGATGTTCAGGATAGGTGCACTAATGGGTCTTAGCCCGGGGGTGCATGATTAGTATATATATATATGTATAGGGATGATGTGACTATATATATATATATATATATATATATATATATATATATATATATGAACTTGTGAATATTTCTACTGTGTGAAATTAGTAGACTTTGTAATTAAAATAATCATTACTTTGCACCAAGTGGTCTGAACCTAAGGGTGCATGATTAGTGTATATATATAGGAATGATGAGACTATATATATGTACGAGTGTACTTGGGTAACTTTCTACTTTATGATAATAGTAGATAAAATGGAATTGAGAAATAAAATAATCTTAGTGGATAAAAGATTAACCATTCAAACGGTGAATAATGAAACTTAGTATGTGAGATAAACTATCTGGTTAGCGTATTGTGTGGGAGATACGAGAATACTACTAGTGAGCATAGTTAGTATTATTATGGTTTTTGACTATTTAGACTGGTAGGTATAACTAGGGGAGATTAGATTTACATTAGGCGTGCAGAATTGACAAGAGGTGAGAAACTCATGTGAGAGTTCGATAACTAACATGCGTATAAGACTTGTTTTAAGAACCAGTTTTATATACATGCTAAATCATTTTTACACATCGGGCTCTGACCCGTTTCTTGTATCTCTTCTCTCTTTTGCTATATATACGTATTATATCAGGTGCTCAGCCCCAGGGACACCGGATTTAGAGATTTGGATTGCTTGACATGCTGCAGCTGTTGTGGAAGCTGTAGGCCTTACAGTAGACGCATCTATCTTTGCCATCCAGTTTCATCTAGACGTCATATCTAGGGCATGGGTCGCCCACTTCTAGTCTTTCGTCAGAGTTATTGTATTCAGTTTAGTTTATGGTTTGGAACTTTGAACTGAGAGTTTTACTCAGTCTTATTTATTTCAGTACTTGATTCATCTTTAGTATTTATTTACATTCCTATGTGTGGTGAATGGTTTATATTTTGGAATTTAATGGAAATGTATTTACTTGGTTTTACTAAATGAGAAATGTTTTGACACCTAGCTTAATTTTATATTAGGTGATTAATATGTTAATTTTTTTTCAACAGTGATGCTAAGAATGAACCAACTGAATATCCTATTTTAAATTGGTAGAGGACTGATCACCCTATATTTAATTGGGCGGGGTGACACAGGTGGTATTAGAGCATCGGGTTCTAGTGCCCTTAGGATCTGTGTGGCTTATTACATTTCAGCTCATCGTTCTTTGATGTAGAGCCTTATGATAGGGTTGTTGTGTTCCCTTACGTATGTGACTTACGTTCTCCTTCTATGAATTATAATGGATATAACTCATTATGCTAATTTTTGTGTGATTCGAACACCGAACATTTTAGGACGACTAGCGAATGTCGTAAAAAGGACTGCGAGAGAAGAAGCTTAACAGAAGACATAGAGCAATCGGGAAAGAGTGATCGGGATTGATTGCTTAAGAAATAGTAAAATCGTAACTCGAGAACTGTGGGTTCCCAGGACACAGTCATAGATAATGGTGGACTGATTTCAGGACCACCTAACATATTCGATAAGGGGGAAATCATAGGGACTCTTTTGAAAACCCATCAATGAAGATGCGGAGAAGAAAACTAGAAACTGTAACAGATCGGCGAAAGTAGAAAATCCGAAGGCAATTGTGTAGAGTTGGGTGTGACGAATCTCAAAATTAAATTTGGAGTTAAAAGTTATAGCTCTTAGGAGCATCATGTAGTGATTAGAGGCAATCACCATATATGAAGAAGTGTGTTCGAAATTTAGAGAGAAATTTGGGTACGATTTGACCGTGAGGTCTTCCATTCGATGTGGTAACAAAATACGAGTTAAAATTTGATGTTTAGCACAATGGGTAACATAGAAACCGATCGTGAGATAAAGGTTGAATTTCATAATAAACTTTGTAGCTGGCAGAGCGACATAAATTATCGAAAGGGTTTATAGTTTATAAAGGACCCATGAGTAGAATACAAGCATGAATGAGAAACCCAGCTAGGATGACTAATATTGATGTCGTTAAGGTTATATGGTGACTAGTTCTTGTATTCTTTCCAGAAGAAGCAAGCCAGGAAGGTTAGAGAATCTGGTCGAAAAGCAAAACTAAACTTAACGGTGTTAGTGAAACCCCACATGAGAGTATACCCAGTAGGGAACTCTATTAGATGATTTTAAATTGATTAACTTCCTACAAAGTGACGATGAAGTCAATCAGGGCCATGGAGGCCAACCATAGTTCCGAAAAGCAAGTGTATCCATCAAGTTAAGACTCCTCGATCCGAGAGATGGACATTCCCAAAATGGCCAGTGGGACCAGTGACGGGGAAATGGTTCGTGATGTTTTTCCTTATGTGAAGGAAGTAGAACTACAAGTATTGAAGTTGTCCACAATTAAAAATTGAGATCGAAGAGATTAGAAATGGTAAACGATGCCAGTTAAGCATAACAACTGGTGGAGCGAGACTTCCAGTGAAAAAATTTGGGGTCAAGAGAACTAGGCCCAGGAAATTTATAACCTGAGAGTGATGGGTTCAGGCTTTACCAGTAGAGTTCTTGTTAATAGTACAAACAGTATGTTAGGGTCTGTGGGGCCCGGGATGTAAACAAGAGTTTAATAACATTTCAATAATGGGCGGGAAATCCATATGATGGAATAAATTGTCCATGAGGAAAGAGGAAAACTATAGGATGAAATCCTTGGATGTATGACGATTGTAGATGTTCATGGTTCGTGATGGAAGCCACATGCTAAGACCCTGCGATTTGGCGAGACTGGCGAGGTTTTGCTTCTTCCTTGTGAGTAAAGGATAGATTCTAGTGACATGGGTGTGCCATAACTTTTATGTAAATCGTAAAACCTAAACTTCGCATGCGGGTCGAGTTTAGTGGGAACATTAGTTTTAACAGTCTTGTTACAAACATATTTCTCGTTGTTAGAAGGACATTTTGATGATTTCTCGTGAGTGAATCGGGTGGGCCCTAAGAATATGTTTTGTTGTTATAATTTACTATTGCATTGAGTCAACTTTAATAGAGTTTATTGTGGTAATGTGTACTGATTAATTATCGTATGGTTAAACGATACTAAAAATGTAGTGATATAACTGTCGTACCGGATACTCCGGGATGAGTGATCTTAGTTTTGTGCGGCGCCACCTGAAATAGGGTTGGGCCCAGATATGAGTATATATGAAACTTTCATGGTATTATAGACCTCAACGAGTATAGTGTCTAATTATATGTGATTCTCGAGAATAAGAATTTATTTGTCTGTTAACACTTAGAATACATTGCGTTCTTTTCGAGCGGCAAAATATAGCTCGTTATATATTTATAGCGCCAAGTACTTGGGTTAGTAAGAGCGACATGCTTCATGTTACATTTTTTGGGACATGATAATGGACGAGTAAACTTTTATGTCACGATATGTAGGCTGTGGGAAAGTACATAATATGAATTGAAGGCCTTACGAACCTCGACAACCGACTAGGTTAGATAGTAGTGTATCGAGGGGGTTCCTTATTTGGATTTCGCTTTGCGAGACATCCCACGCGTGAAACTAGAGAATTGGCGGGAGTTGGAGAGAAGTTTGGTCGATAGTACATAAGTTTTGTATGTGGGTTATTATACCTATAAAGGAATATAATTGAGAGTAATAATTCTTTTATAACTTAAGGCCAATAAAGTCGCCTAACCTTAGTATCATTCGGAATAGAGCAATGATACCATTGAAGGATTGATTAAGTTTTGACTAGTGGGGTGGTTGAGTGTACCCCAGCCACATCAGCATTCCGAGTGTGAAAGAATTGAGGTAAAAAAAATTTATGTCATTTGTATAATGGTGCGCGAGGCATAGGGTGTATCAGCGCCCAGGGTGATTGAATGAGGTAGTGGATTATGATTAGTATATGAATTCGATAATATGTAGTCGGGTAAGACGAAGCTTATTCACGAAGTTTTGTCAGAGACTTACGTTTCAAGATGAATTGAAATTTATTCAAGAAAGACAAGATGTATCAGGATACAAACAACAGTGGTGATGAGTTACTATGTAGGTTAATATTGGAAGGATAGTCTTGTAGTGGGTCACCTAACGGATTGAAAAAGGGTGGACAATCTGAAACCAGTAGGGGCTTCTTCCGCTAGAAAATGGAAGAGTATTCCCAAGGATCTTCTCATGTAGCTTAGATGGTGAGATTATAGGTACTAAGATGCGTTTGAGTACGCCCTAATACCCATAGAGGGATGGGCAGGACAAGGAGTCTGATCGGATGCGGGAGAGAAAATTTTATGTGAACCCTGAGATCTTAAAGGAAGACGGGAGCAGTACCTTCCACTAGTGGAGTTTGTGTCCAAATAACTCCTATAAGTTCACATTCGGGCAGAGTGATAGTAGAAGTATGGCACGGTAAACTTTGTTGTTGTCCTACTTGATAGTTAAAGGTGGGGGACCAGTTATGATTACAAATGTCAGAGAAGAATCGGTATTATCCTATATATTGTGTGTGAAATATATATATTGCACGGCGAATTTACTTGTATGCACGACACCATAAAGAGTCGTATGTATATGAAAAGAGGATAAATCTACTAAGGTGCAAATAGTAGAAGACTAGATATTGAATATCTAAAATATAGTAAGTAGTGAAACTTAAACAGTAAGGCTAAGGGAGGAGCCTACATAACAGGGTGACCTGGAGTTTAAAGCAAACACATGTGAAGTGTTCATTATTAAGGGTATTAGATAGCGTAGTATATGGGTGGTACGGAGTAGATTACTTATGGGCGTCGAGATGCGATGCGCAATATTTTTAAAGCGTTGTTTGTACTTGGTATACTTTTTTGAAATTTCGGGACGAAATTCCGTTGTAAGGGGGGAAGTATGTAACACCCCGTATTTTTTACGATTTAAATAATTATGTAATTAATTATTATTATGGGAATAAGTATGCGATTATTATTGTTCTTGGATTATTATTGTTGTTGGATTAATTAAATTAAAATGTAAGAAATTAATTTGTTATTAATCCGGATTAAAATAATTATTAACTAGCGTGCCAAGGGTTAATACTTATTGTTGAAAATTATTGAATATTACTGTGTGATATGTAATATGTAATTATAATATTTGATAAGTTGTCGGAAGTGAGAAATACGGCAGTTTTGTAATTTAAGTCTAATACGCATGTGAGTCGTGTGGGGACTAATTGAATAGAATAAAAAGAGAAATTATTTTTATTAACCTGTATGGTCATTTTGAGTGCGTCGTTGAGTCCGAGAGGGTCGAGATAGTCAAAATAGTATACCCGAGTGTTTAGTTTGGGTCCCGGGGTAATTTTAGTCCTAACCGACGTCCCGAGAGGGCATTATGGTAAATTGTATTTTTGGTTTTAATTAATGGACGAAAATTGGGAGTTATTTTATCAGCCAAGAAACGTCTTTTAGGGTTGAGAGACACATGAAGGAAAGAACGGTCATAGAAAGTGTGGGGGAGAACCAAAACCCAAAAAGCAAGGCCAAATCATCGTTACCTTGCATAACCGTGACCACCAACACGTAGATCGGGGAGAGAGGAACGCGTCTATACCAAAATCACCAACGGATCAGACCATTATATTCGAGGCAAGTGTTTATTAATTTCTTTCTTTAGCAATAATCATACTCATATTAGTGTAGGTTAATTCAATCCTTTATTTACATGTTAATTGGGTGAAAATTGGAGGATAAATGATGATTAGAGGTTGGGGTAATTAGTTGTTAATATTTTATCATGAATGTAGAGGATGAACTACGGAATTTGATTATATATTGATGAACAAATATGGGTTGATTAGGTTCTTTAATTGGAATTTTGGAAACTAGGGTTCATGTGAATTAATTTGGGGGTTTTATGTAATTATGATGATTCATGACGAATTAAGGATCCTAGGATGATAGAAATGATTTATAACCTGTTAGGTGTTGATGATGAGATGTTGGGTATTGAATCTTAGAGGTTTTTAGGTTCAAAAATGGTGAAAAATGCTACAAATCTGGGCAGGAAGACGAACAGTGCAATCTCGCGCGATCTCGCGCGAAGTGGTTCAAACGAGATACGGATCTCGCGCGAAGTGGTTCGAACGACATGTCATTCTGGTTCGAATGACATGTCATTCCTGTTCAAACGACAGGGTGAATTTTTGGGAATTTTCTTAGAGTCCAGTTTGGAGTTCGCCGGTTTATTAGAGTGAGAGAAACTACCAAATAGTAAATTCAAATAGGAAAGAATTTTGGAAAAAGTATGTGAGAATTATTACTTTAATTATTTATGTATAGAGAGAATGAACCTTAGATATTATGAGAGAGATAGTAATCTAAATATTTATAATATACATAGTGATGAGGTTAAAATACGTATGAGGAGTATATATGTAGGTTGGAGAAATACCTATAAATTATAACAGGATGTGTGTCTACCTATTATGTGATATTATTGTTAAGAGCACTAATGGGTGATAACCCGGGGCTGCAAGAACCTTATAGTTAAGTGCACTAATGAGTGATAACTCGGGGGTGTAGAAATTATATTGTTAAGAGTACTAATGGGTGATAACCCGGGGGTGCTGGATTATTATTGATAGGTGCATTAATGGGGATACTCAGGGGATGCAAGATTCTATTTTTAGGCGCACTAATGGGTGATAACTCGGGGGTACTGAATTATTATTGATAGGTGCATTAATGGGTGCTAACCCGGGGATGCAGGATGTTTTGGATAGGTGAACTAATGGATCATAGCCCGGGGGTGCAGGATTAGTATATATATAATTCTACTGTGTGAAATTAGTAGACTTGGTAATAATAATAATCATTACTTTGCACCAAGTGGTCTTAACTTAAGGGTGCATGATTAGTGTATATATATAGGAATGATGATACTATATATATATATATGTATGAGTGTACTTGGGTAACTTTCTACTTTATGAGAATAGTAGATAAAATGGAATTGAGAAATAAAATAATCTTAGTGGATAAAAGATTAACGATTGAAACGGTGAATAATGAAACATAGTATGTGAGATAAACTATCTGATTAACGTATTGTATGGACGATACAGGAATACTACTAGTGAGCATAGTTAGTATTAGTATGGTTTCTGACTAGTTAGGCTGGGAGTTATAACTAGGGGGAGATTAGATGTACGTTAAGCGTGCACAATAGACGAGAGATGAAAAACTCATGTGAGAGTTCGATAACTAACATGCGTATAAGACTTGTTTTAAGAACCAATTTTAAATACTTGCTAAATCATTTTTACACATCGGGCTCTGACCCGTTTTGTTGTATCTCTTCTCTCTTTTGCTATATATACGTATTATATCAGGTGATCAGCCCCAGGGACACCGAATTTTGAGATTTGGATTACTGGACGTGTTGCAGCTGTTGTGGAAGCTATAGGTCCTTACAGTAGACGCATCTATCTTTGCCATCCAGTTTCATCTAGACTTCTTATCTAGGGCATGGGTCACCCACTTCTAGTCTTTCATCAGAGTTATTGTATTTAGTTTAGCATATGGTTTGGAAAATTTAAATGAGAGTTTTACTGAGTCTTATTTCTTTCAGTACTTGAGTCATGTTCAATATTTATTTACATTCCTATGTGTGGTGAATGGTTTATATTTTGGAATTTAATGGAAATGGATTTACTTTGTTTTACTAAATGTGAAATGTTTTTACACCTAGCTTAATTTTATATTAGGTGAATAATATGTTAAAAAGTTTTTTGACAGTGATGCTAAGAATAAACCAACTGAATATCCTGTTTTGAATTGGTAGAGGACTGATCACCCTATATTTAATTGGGCGGGGTGTCACAATGTATTTCACCATGGAAGGGTGTCATGAGATTTGGGAAAAAGGGGAAACTAAATCCAAGATATAATGGACCATATGAAGTGCTGGAAATAATTGGGAACATGGCATATATATTAGCCTTACCTTCAGACTTGTCATGTTTACATGATTTGTTTCATGTATCGATGCTTCGTAAGTATTTAGCAGATCCATCTCATCAATTGGAAACACAAACTATTGAACTTAAGGAAGACTTGTCATACATCGAGGAACCGATGGAAACTATTGATCGTAAGGACTAAGTATTGAGGAATAAAGTTATTTCCTTAGTTAAAGTTATCTGTATGTTCCATGGGGTTAAAGAAGAAACTTGGGAAACAGAGGATAGCATGAATAAACAGTATGCCCATTTGTTTGGTAAGTGACCTTTACATTAAATTTCGGGGACGAAATTTTCTAAGGGGGGAAGTTGTAACAACCCGAATATAATTATTATAAATTACACGTGAATCATGCTTAAATTATGTGATATGAATAATGTGTTATTATTATACCTAATTTTAAGTGATTATTTTTAGTCTAATCCTACTTTCATAAATCATGAAATGTCGAATTATTTACAAACACAAAATTTTGTTATTTTCGGTAGAAATGTTTCCTATTAGAGACTACTTTTGATATTTATAATGTAACAATTGACTCCAGGTAAAAACTAGATAGTTGTAGATATATGAGTTAGGTTTGTGACACAATAAACAGATCATCAAACAAATTACCGAGTAAATAGTTATACCGAATATACGAACAAAGGGAAAATCTGTCCATTCCCTTTAAGTGGTAAATTGTGTTTTAGTAAACCAAATGTTTTAATTTGATTAGATGGCTTGGGAGGAAGCCTTGGCCTGCTTAAAACTCTTCTTTTAACCTATTTCTTCAGCCAAATTAAGCCTAGGTTCGGTTTTAAGGGATTTTAGCCTGAGGAAAGAGAAAGTAGAAGTTAAGGAAGAAAGAGTTACATTAAAAGCTAGGAAAAGAATTCCAAGAAAATTCTTAAGGTGTTTCCAAGGTACAATTATGTGTTAATATTGTTTTAATCATGTATTATAATTATTTCAAAGTATATAAATAGTGAATTATTGATTAAAATTCCATTAACCTTTGTGATAATATGTATTGGATAATATGTGAGATAAGTAGTGTTTATAGGCCATATTATTTTGTACTGAAACCCTTTGTATTCAAACTTGCATATGTGTTTGTGTGCTTAATTTAATTGAGAAATTCAAATTTTATATGAAATTAGACTCATATATTCATATCATATCTGAAAATTAGATTTTATCTCCTTGTGGTTAGGCCTTAATGATGATTTCAAGTTTGTACATAGTTGTCGTTTGTATATTTCATTTCGGTATGTCCTAAGTTTAGTGGAATTTTTGACATAGCAAATGAAGTCAAAAAATTATGACACTTTAATTTTGTACTACTGAGTATGTGTAGTGAAAATGGGTTGAAAGTAATGGAAAGTTATGCTGGAGAAAAATTATGAAAATTCTTGGAAGTTGAAGGAACAATAGAGAAGCTTGTAGGGAAGATTTCTTGTGTGGTAAAGAAATGTTCATAACTTGGTCTCGGAAGCTTGAAAAATTAGACCGTCACTTGTAATGGAAAGTATATTCATATATGTTTTCATATTGATAAGTTTGGACACCTGTATTTATATAATTTAGGAATATAGGATGGTAGAGTATAGAGGACGATAAATTGAGTCCATACTGGATAACCCATAAAAGAATATTGTTATCTCCTCTTTCCAAAGAGTATTTTGAGTACATGTTTCATGTGTGTATACATTGAGAAGTATTATTTCATATTTACTTGGTCTTATTGATAAATTCATTATGAGGTATTTCCTATAGTTGAATGTTAATAACCTTATCAACATATGTACCATTGTTTTGTCTTTACTCATGTTTCATGGAAAGTGACTTAAGTGGAGTTATATTGTCATTGTATAGTCATGTAAAGTTACATAATAATATTAGGATGATAACTATGATTGATATTCAGTACTGAATTAGTTGTATTGATAGGTTTAAGGTCTAAGCAACCCAGTTCAGCTTTACCCAAAGGAAACATGAATACATAGTTGTCAACCAAGGTGAGTGTACTCACTGGAATGATGTATTTGTATCCTGTTACGAATATGATCATAATGATATGAATATAAAACTGTGCACTTTGGTTTACCAAAATGGGAGGTTACTCCCCGACCCGGAATGGGGGAGATTTGTCTATTAATGACATGGGGTTACTCCTCGACCAGGAATGGGGGAGAATTGTCTATTTAGACATGATATGTGAGTCGTGATTCGGAAAAGTTGGTCATTCATTATGAATGAGTCGGATAAGTTAATACATAATTATATGGACATGATTTATTACATTTAAATTCATGATGTAGTATAGTAGTGATGCATTCACTGGGCTATTTTGCTCACGTTTCCTATGTTTACATTTTTTTCAAGTAACGCGATGTCACTGCCAAATCTAGGAAGTCGAGTTGGGTCAGCCCGGAACGGGAGAAAAAAATTGGTTTAATGTAAATAATGTAATTAAGTTAACTTATACTTCAAGCAAGTTTTTATAGGAATGACTACTCTGATGTTGTAAAAAGGTTTTTAGTTATATGGATTTACAATGATGACTCTGAAATTAAAACTTGTGTTTATGGTTTGGTTAAATTAATCGCGGTTTGACTCACTTTGACTTTCAAACTTAATTATAAGTCAATGGGTTGGGGTGTGTCATTAATATTCATATTTCCTCTATTGTTATAAAGTATGGAAAATTATGAAATAAATACATGCATTTGTAGTGGGTCAATTGTCTTGGTTCCTAACTCCAATCAAATTGTCTTGGAAATCAAATTTTAATAATGATTGTGAAATCTGATTAACAAATATTGTCTTTTGTCTCTTTTCCTCTTTAATTGAAATGTTGATTTAATTTTTTAGCTCACAAATTTTTACGTATTTGCGATTACCTCTTGGATTTAAGATCTGATTGTCCTTTTGCTTCCTATTCTTTTATTTGTACGCAGTTTTCTCCATACAATCATATGCTTTTGATAGAACCCAAAGATTTCATACTCTTAGTGGGGGCTTTTGAGGGAAACACCAAGTGCATTATCATAGAATTGTTGTTTGTGGAACAGGAGATCCGTAGTCCCCATGAGCTGAATTGGGAACCCCAACTGGGAAGGAACCTTTACATAATCTGTACGGTTTAATGCTTGGGGGGAAGTATCCTCATAAGGCTTTAATATGGATAACAAAGTTTATGAATCTGCTGAATTTGGTTAGCAACATCTCTGATTTTCTCTTCTCTCACTCGATTCATGTTTCATTATATTCAGGTTTGTTGAGATGGAAGTAATTCATGTTTCATTATGTTCATGGAATAAGGATTATGAAAAAAGTTTAGTAAAAGAGATTCATTTTTCATATTTTTCTGCACATTCAGAGAAGTTTTAGAGTTTCAGGGTTTGTAATTTGTTATTTTCGTTCAACAGGGATTATGAAAATAGGGATTGAAGAGAAAATGCGTGTTTGGGGCAAAAACATACATAATGAGGTAATATCTTACGTAATTAGATAAATATTTAGAGTTGAATAGTAATTCAAGATTTTTTAATATTAGACATTGCCTGCGAATGTGACTGACGTAGAATAGTAGGAGAATAGCATGATATATCTTGATAATTGTAATATTATGATATATCTTGAAGCCAAAAGCAGTAAAATAACATGAAGGTAACCAAAATGAAGGTGACTCCATATGTGAGAGTAGCTGAGGCATGAAGACAGCCAAAGTAAAGCCAGAAACAGTAGAATAACATAAAATTAAATCTGCAAAATGTAGTGGAAGGTATGAGTGTGCGGCCAAACTATCTAAGCCACAACTTATAATTAAATTTGCAAAATGACTATTCCTACCAAAGCCATGTGGATGCTTAATGTTGTGATTTGTTGAGGTAATGTGTACAATTTTGATTTGTTGAGATCAATTTTGATTTTTTGGGAGATCTTTTTATGTTTGCTTCAAGTTCTTAGGAGGTAATGTGTTATAGATTTGATGTGGTTATAGATCTGATGTGATTTGATTTTTAAAAAATCTATATGAAAACTTATGGTGGAGTGATTTTAATGGTTGAAAGACTATGGTGAATCAATTTTATACTCGATTAAAATTTGAGTGTGGTCGCCCAGTGATTAATCGGATTTTTAAATGTCAAAGCATATGATTGTTAAATTTTGAGTGTGGTCCCCCTATTCATTTTTTTTGTTGATTGAATCGTTGAAGTAGATTCTAGACCTAATCCTTTTCCTTATGTGTCATTCATTTTGTGTTTGGAAGATAAGAGTTTGAATAAAATGGTTCAGCATTACGTGTGATTTTGATTGTGATTTTGAGCGTCGATGATTATGTTAATTGGTAATTCGATATTTTTGAACGTGTTGTAGGATAGACTAATGAATGAATTGAATGTTGCAAACATGACACAAGTTATGTGGGAACAACGCATTGGAGTACCGAAGTCATGGTATAAATTGGATCATTTCAAGGTATCATTTCAGCTCTCTTTATAAATAAATTGGATCATACATGGTTTTCTTTTGGACCATCTGTGTGTTTCTTTCATATTAGGCGATCATGCAACAAGAAAAAGAAAACCATGTATGATCCAATTTATTTATAAAGAGAGCTGAAATGATACCTTGAAATGAAATGAAAAAATGTGACAAATTTAACTGATATGTCTGGTGCCCATGGACCAAAGTAGGAGTTATCTTTTACTATAAGTACGGTATATCTGTGCCATCTTTTACCAACGCAAGATACATTTAAAGAACATAAGGGTTTGAGGAGAAATAAGTGGCTTTAGAATTTCTAGAACATAACAAGAAGCTAAAATATATGAGGCATTTAAACTAGGATGTCAAAATGACAATTTAACAGGAAGTATGTTATTGATTCATTCTTTTTATTAAAATTTATCAAATTATATATCCTCTTAGTTAAGATCAAACAAGACCCTCAATTTTATATTTCACATGGCCTGCATATTGACTAGGTTCCCTTTTGGTATGTTGGTGTACTGTAAATCTTCATGTTTTGAAAAACTTTTACGAATTTCTTAAAATAAAACAAATTTCATAAGCTCTTCATTAAATTTATCTCCGTTGACTTTGAAATATCTTAATAATTTATTCCTTTAACAATGTAAATCACCAGTCCATTTGCATATACTTAAAGGATCTATAAAGTAATTTAATGTCTATTAAGCCCCCAGTTCTTTCAGTTTGATTATTTTTTAACAAGAATTGAATTTTTTTAGTTGCTTACTTTTGCGTTTTTGTTCAAATGCAGGGCTAAAGTACTGAATAATTGTAGGAGATTGAGTGGAAGGATGAGGAAAATCATTAGTCTGGAAGAAGGTTTAAATATGTTGGAAGGGGGTATTGTGAAGGCCAAGATGAAGTTTTGTAGATGAATTTTAACCGTTTAAATATGGCTGAATTGATCTGTATCCCTTAAATAGGGTGGACAGTCCAGTAAATAGAGGAGACTATGTGTATTTTTTTTTAAATTTGATACTTTGCCCTGATTCTATGTAATTGAGTATATTTGGATTGTGTTATTTATATGAGGTCCAAAATGGACTATTTCTTTTGTTGGATTAATTTTTTATTTCTTAAACAAGGTGGATAGTCTTATAAATAAGGGGTACTCTGCCTAATTTTTTAAAAAATTTTACACATTTGTATTGTAAAAGAAAATTTTATGACTTAAATATAGACTATTCAATACTTTGAAAATCTACACTTATAATATATAAAACATTTATTATTTCTATTATACATGACTTCATACTTTTCAAAATTATATGCGTGCCTTTGTAGAAAAATTTTGCCGTTTCGCGATTACATACTTTCAATTTTTTTGCCACTTTCAGATTACGTACTGTAGAAATTTTCAGCATGCCATTAGGCACGAGCATACCCTAGTATATATATATATATATATATATATATATATATATATATATATATATATATATATATATATATACACACACACACACGCACTAATATGGCACCCTCAGACCGAGCTGTGGTGCACGCAGACTCCGCTATCAAGTCCCGGCATATCACGTACTAAATGAAAGGACTACAAGTTCATAATTACTCTTGAACCATAAATACAATTCACACAAGTTGTAGGTGAACATAGTTTTCGGTCTTTGGAATACGTACAAACCTAACGCACCTAAATGTCTAGTCACACCATTGGTCACAGTAATACTGATCAGTCCTAAGTTCTATGTTCTAAGGTATGAGTCTAAAATCCCCCAAAATGGCTCATCAGGATAAGACCGTCCACGACGTGATACCTCCCATAATAGCAAGCAACGTAGGTATATTCATTACACATAATAGTAAAATAAACATAATATATGAACTCACTCATCCAATACATACATAGAGTATATTTCAAGTTTATTCCAGAAACTAATAATTAAGATTTATTCCCATTTCCCATTATTCCTAACATCTCTTATTAACTAAAAGGATATAAATAATATAATTAATTATTTCAGTAGTTACCCTTAACCCGCACTTACTGTTCCAAAACCCGGAATCATTATAGCAAGCTCGAATTATATTTTAATATCCAATAATCCTTTTTCCCAATAAAGTCATATTCTACCCATAAATATAAAATGATGTTATGAGGCTTTTCTAATCCGATTTTAAAAACAATTAAAACAACAAAGTTGTTCATAATATGATTTTATGCAACAAATCTTGTGCACACTACCAATTTCCACTTAAAACAGTCTTAAAATTATCATACAATGTTTATCATTTTCCTAAAACGATTTACATGCATTTGACTTTCGAATTCGTACGAGTTCACTTTATTTCTTATTAGATAATTGAATCTCCAATATAATCACATGCCTTTCTCAAATTTCAAAACCATCAATAAACTATATCATCATAATCATGAGTTCTATAATTCCAAATGATGTTGTCTCAAATTAAAACCTTATAAACCTATGTTTTTATCCAAAAACCTAATCATCTAGCTTGTATTTCAGGAAATTCATAATTAGGAAAGTTTAAACAACTTGCCGCTTAGGATGATTCTGATATTTTTTTGGAGAATAATTAAGTTCTGACTCCTCGTTCTTCCTAAATTCTGGTTGTGTATGGTGGTGGGGAAAGGTGGCTCTAGTGTTGCTCCTCCTTTAAGACCCTTCACTTTCTTGAGGAAAAGCTCTCACACTTTCTCTCCTTTGGTTTCCTCTCACTTTGATTTTTCAATTCTCCATTCGATTAGTCAAATAGTTGGTTTTAAAGTACCTAATCCCGTATCTCTTCGTAGGCTAGAAATCTAAATGTCAAAATTTGAGTTTTCACTTGCCGGGTCGATCCAGAAATGACCCGAGACCCTATACATATGCCCGAATATATTTTTTTGACTATTTCGACCCTTTCGGGCTCTTTTGAGCACTCGAAATGACCATTTGGATGACCCATTTCCAATTTACCTTTTTATACCAAAATCTATATCTCGACACGACTAACACGAGCGTCCGGACTAAATTTCTTTAACTGTCATATTTATCTCCCACGACAATCATAATATTTTTCTTATCAATCTATTACTTATTCACTAAGTAATATTCAATGTAAATAAATATTAACCCTTGTCTTGGTAATTAATATTTTATTTTAATATTGATTAATTTCCCATTTTAAATTTATTTAATTCCAAAATAAAAATCATTAAAATTACGGGGTGTTATAAAGTGAAAAATGAATTACTACACATGGCGTAACAAATAACTCCGATAGCTCTAGATTATAGTGTTTTCATCACAATTTAGTGTAATATTAGTGGATCCTTTGGTAAAGGGAACCTATCAAATTTCTTTGGTTCCACCAATACCCAGGTGGCTCATTAATGTTGAAACATATTAAGAGGAGTTTCAATATGCTCACTTGTACATAGGTAAAAAGATATATAGTATACATTTTTCACTTGATGAGGAACCCTTTCGAGTTATTGAATACGATGAGAAATGTGGAGGATAGAGCCGTTGTAGACACCCTGGTCTCGGACCCTCGATCATTATTTACTTCAGTTGTCGAATCACATTTGCGTCATTTTTACATAAATTGCTCGAATTAATAATTTTTCCTTTTCCACACATTTTACCTAATAAATATAATACAAAAATCACATGGAATGGGTCACATCCAGTTGGACATCGTTTCCTAGCAATCACACACTGTACAACACTTACATTTGAGTGTTGGGCTATAATTCCTTGTCTCTTATTATTGTTTAAAGGAGTAAAGAGTAGAAATTACCATCACCTACATTTCCTCTCCACTCCCTCTCCATCTCCTATATAATCACAACAGTTAGATTTCTTTTTTACTTTCAGTGCATTAATCATAATGCTTCGAGCATGTTTTTTAGTCACCCAATATGCCAAAATTCTCAAAAAAAAAAACATGTCAAACACTTCAAAATAGGTCTGACATATATTACCAACAATCTCATGTCGTCCTGCACCCGCGATGACTTTTCAACCATTCTTTAGGTAAAATCAAATTTTAGTTCATTTTCGACCAACCGATTTCGAAGAAATTTTCCTTAAATCAAAATGAAGCCAACCAATACATTGCCTACATGTATAGTTGGCTTGCTAGCTCAAATCTTCCTATAAAAATCACCCCCCACTCAATTGCTAAAGGGCCATAACCTTCATATAGATGATGTATTACTCTTTGCTCTCTTTTCCTTTGTGAATTTCTCAATTCATCAAAGTTCTTCGTATAAATGCCAGGCCTTCCATATGTGAGTCCTTCTCCATTTGTTATTCTTAAATTTTCACGTATATGTAATCCATAAACATACACCTATTTATGTATATATTTAGGGAGCAATCCTATTTTTTTTATATACACATGTTCATATATTTATAGCATGTTCATATCCATACTTTCATTCTGAATGTTCACACTATACAAGTTTTCCAACATTCTCCCACTTTTTGGAACACAATGCACATTATTACAACACATTGGATACAAGTACTCGTGTTATGACCACAAATAAAAGGAAACTTACATATTTAATTCCATATGAAATGATTTAATTATTTCTAATTTCATGAATTTCTTAGTTATTAAACCTCTTAAGTAATGATTACCAATTTATTGAGACATGTATCATTTTCTAAGAAAAATGAAAATTGTTGTTGAAAGACTTATTTAAATTTAAAATATATGTGGGGAATGCACATTAAAACATTTGATATTGTAGGCTCCTTTTTCAAAGTTTGCTTTAGGTGAAAATAACTTATTTTTCAAAAACCTTTTTCCAATATTAATACACACCAAGTTTGTGAACCAATTTTACTTAAGTCCAATTTTATCTTATTTAATCCTAAACATGCATTTAGGTGATTAAAGCAAGTAAAATAAACAAGTCCACAAAAGCAACATCAGATGTACGAGGAAACCAATAAGGGAAAAAACCTCGGACGACCAAAGACAGACCGTCACTATGATACGAAAATTACAAAGGAAGACAGACAGACTTACACAACGACTTGATCTTCACAAGCTTTGGAGCTCTTCTTCTATTTAACTCCACCACAGTGCCCATGTAGAAATCCTTCCACGATACTCGTCCACAGTATACACATCCATGAGTGCTTCGGTATCCACTAATGCAGCTTTAGAAACCGTCTACGATTTGGAACAAGACCTTCACCATTTCTTCACCATAAAACTCTAGAGAAATAACTTGTTCAATATGGATGAACAAACCAATTGTACAAATAATATCTCTATAGAATATATATAAAAGCTCGGATCTTTTCTAACAATAAGCATTCTTTTATCTTTGAATTCCATAGAAAATAAGTGAAGAAAAATGTAACTATTTTATTATGTATTTTGGTTTATCACGCTTCGAATTTCTGAGAAAGAACGCCTTAAATAAAAACATTACCTCGGCAACTCATTTGAACGATATCCTTATGTCGTTTGAATGACTAGGCCATGTCGTTCGAACAACACTTAGATGTCTTTTGAACGACTGATGATGTCTTTTGATTCTCCAAAATATAAGGGAAGAATCCATACAACACTCGGAATGCAATGTGATATGAAGATGAAAAACATGCACCAATAAACATTGAATGGTACATCTTTCAAGTTTAGTCGCTACGTCTTCAGACAACACGTCATAGACTTTATGGGCATCGTGACAAGATAAAACTCTATCTATTACTCAAACAAGTTTTCTGCAGAATTAAGTAAATTGCATACAAATTAAATCAATTGGAAATTTTTACTTACAGATATTCTTAGGGAGGAAAGTGAATATTCGATATCCGAATTTAGCGAATGTTTATCTGAATAAGTATTCGAAAGAGCGGATTTGGATACACTTTTTAAATATTCAAAAAAACGAATACAAATATGGATAATGATGGTATCCATGATGAATAATCTGTATCCAAGGCGGACTATCAATATTGACGAATATCCATTTTTGTGGATTTCTGAATCCGTAAAATAATTATGTTTCTTGTTTATTTTAAATATTTTTTAATTAAATAATATAAATATTTTTCATAGTATAAATAATATTAATAATAATATAACATAATAACATATAACATAACATTGAGAGGCATAAGGATATTTAGCATATTAACACTAATAGGGTAAATTTCAATTCAACCCTACCTCTTTAATTAAATAAGTCGACATTAACACCCACCCTATTTCCCTCCCTTGAGTTTTTCTTCCATCACAAGTTCACAACACTCCATAGGATCTTGCACAAAGCCAAGAGACTACAAATTCCAATCCGTTTGCCGATTTCATCGGATCTTTCTCACCACACTCCACCGATAAGTTTATTTTCAAATTTCATCAAATTTTGGAACATTTTTTTTTTGTTTTTTTTCTAATTCCATCAGATCACTCATCAGATCAGTGCATTTTTAGAGTGGAATATTGATAAAAAAAACTTATGACTATTGCGGTGGATAAAAAACCTATAACCATTATTTTTTTGCAACAATTTTAGAAACTTTAAAGGAGACTGATGATAATGAATAGCTAGGCTCTTCAAAAATCATTTTCAGCTATTATTATTAATTAAATATTTTTGTTAGTATTATTCTTCTTGTGATAATTAATAACTAATGATAATAATTAGTTTATAATTTTTTTATTCTTGTTCATTACAGTTTTATGGGACCTTGGAAGTTGAAGAATGACAATGATAATTTTTTAGTTTGGGAGGACGGATTTTGGTGGAATAAAATTTTATTTATAAGAAAAGCTTATGTTACATATATTATTAAACTCATGGATTTCTCTTTTTAGTACAATATATTAGTGAAGTTTTATTTGAATAAATTAGTATGATCAAATATTAATTATGCCTTCATTTGTCTTTATGTATTACTACTAAATTTGCCAGTTTTGAGTACCTAAATGCTTAATGCAACAAGGACACAAATGAAATGAGAATGACACATATCAGGAACTTAAGAGGTAAAAAAATATCTTCCCATCTTTGTTGTACATTATATTCTTTATTTCCTTAGTTAATATTTTAATCGAGTTACATTTTTCAGATAACATGATGCTTCACTTCACTTTTATTCAAACATTAGAGAAATTGTTGAGGATACAAATTTCAATGGAGTATCACAATTGAATAAGAAAATATACATTACGGGTTAGTACTTATATTCGAACCTTCTTTTATTATTTAATTTGATGTTTCAGACATTTTTGATATCTTACTTAGAGAATTATATACTAAATTCAATTATTATATTAGTATTTAATATGCTATTTATGTCTTAATTAATATACCTTAAATAATAAAAATGGATAAGAATATTCTCTGAATCCAAGAAATTCTAGAGGATACGAATAAGGATAGTTAAAATTATTATTCAGATGGATACGGATACAAATACGAAGAGTTCAAAAAGTTCACAAATATAAATATAAATACTATGATATCTGATCTCTATCCATCTGGTTTACCCCACTAGATATAGTAGTTGTGGGTACCCGAAATTAGAATGATGGCCCTAGACGAGTAGCCCAATTGTAGCGACCCAAAGTCCAGACCCCCCATATCTTAATCGGTTATGATTTAGTCTTCTCCCATGTTCCCATTAAGAGGGGTTCTAGGAGAAGTGGAAAACGTGGGGGAACCCAACCCCCCCCCCCCCTGAAAATGGACATGTATATAATAAACCCTAGGTCCGGGGCATTAGGACACACTGTATTCTCTGTAATCACTCTCTGGAGTATATAGAAATAATACTGACTGCACCACCGTGGACGTAGGCACTTTTGCATAACCATGTACTTCTCTTGTTGTGTGACTGACATTTCGTATTCCTTATTCTGCTTGCTGATTGTGTTTCTCTTATCTCTTTGTGTTGAATAATAATTGTCACCATAATTGGCGCCGTTTTTGGGAAACGTTTATCTTCCCTGAGAAAGCCCACACCCAGAAAAGAGTTCGAAATGTCGGGTCACAGTAGTAATGCTCCCCAGGTAGGAGATATCCAGGAACCACCTGCTCCTCACAGGAATAGATCTGAAGTTCGGCGTTCACATCAGAGGGCTGTCTTAGAAAGGACAGCCTCAAAAGAAAGCCAAGGACCAGCGAGGTCCACACAGATATCTAGGCTGATTGATGCATATGAGGCGAGGCTCCACGAGTAGAGGGAGTTTTCTCGCAAGCAAGAAACTGAGAATGCTAGCCTCAAAAGAAGAATAGAAAGAATTGAGATAGAACTCTATCGTGGTACCAAGAGACGTCAATACCGCACTCCTAGCCCTCAGGCGAGCAAGTCTCACAACCGAGGAAGGAGCCCCGGATTCGGATCCCATAAAGCTGAGGGAAATGATTCAGAGAATGACCTGTTCGAGCAACTACGACTATCTTGCAATCACAGGAGCCCAGAACACAGCAACGAAAACATACGAAGTCTGGTTCGAAAGGAGATGGACCAACACACTGCACATTACTATACCAGATCGACCCGAGAACTCGCTAGGCGAGCTCTCAAAACTCAGATGAAATCACCTTTATCGAGGGAAATAGAAGAAGAGGAAGCCCGTAATAAGTTCGCTATTCCAAGGTTCAAGATTTATGATGGTAAGACTGATCCCATTGATCACGTCAGGTAGTATCGGCAGGCCATGACTCTCTGGAATAATTGAGACGCACTAATGTGCTGAATTTTCCCCTCGAGTCTGCATGACAGGGCGCAAAAATGGTTCGAAAGGCTCCCCCATCGATCCATCAGGAATTTCAAGTCCCTGCCCGAGCTCTTTACGGCCCGATTCATTACTAGTAGCTCCCATCCCAAAAGTATGGATGCTTTGGTGACAATGAAGAAGACGCCTCAAGAGACCCTCCGAGACTACGCGAAGAGGTACTGGGAGTTATTCAATGAGGTCTAGGACTGCTCGGAGCAAGTGACAGTGGCCTCTTTCAAAATTAGGCTACCCAACTCTTCCCTTCTGTACTACTCCCTAATGAAGAAAGAAGCCATGACCATCGACGACCTAATGGCCCGCATCGAGAAATATGCTAAAGTGGAAGACTTGACCCGCATCAGCACAGGGGAAAATGGTCGAGCTAAGCTCGCTGCTAAGGGCAGTGACAAAACTGAGAACCAGAAGAAAAGAGGAAAGAACGGGGGAAAAAATAGCTCCAAGAATGGAGGCAACAATGATGTGTTGAAAGCATTTCAGGCGGTCAACACAGTCTTCAGAGAACCAATTTACAAAATTCTCGCAAAAATCAAAGATGACCCATTCATCAAGTGGCCCAGGAAGATGGGAGGAGATCTCTTGAAGAGGAACAACGCGCTGAGATGCACTTTTCATAAAGAGGGAGGACACAAGACTGAGCATTGCAAAGCTCTTAAGTCCCACCTCGAAGAGCTGGCACAGTCGGAGCATCTGAACGAATTCATGGAGAAAAAGGCAGAGAAAGTTGTTGCCCATAGAGAAGCAAGGCCTGACAATGTACTCGAAGACGATACCGGCCATGAATTCGCAGTAATTCATGGGGCATCCGACGTGAAACAGATCCAAGGAAATTCAACTCGAATGGAGGTAAAAAAGCTTACAGCGGTGATGCCAGCTTTTCAAATCGATCTAGCGAAGACACTGTCAAGAAAACGCCAGCGAACAGATGACGTCAACTATAGTAAGCATATCGTGTTTATAGAGGAAGATCTAGTGGGAGTAAGAACCCCACCTAATGATGCTCTGGTCATTACTCTCAGAATAGCTAACTATGACGTCGACAAGTTACTGGTCGACCAAGGAAGCTCGTCCGAGGTAATGTACCTTGACCTATTCAGAAAATTGAAGTTAAGCATCGCCGACCTAAAGGAAGCTACTGTCCCTTTAGTTGGCTTCGCTGGGAAAGTGACCATGCCCTTGGGAAGATCGTGTTTCTAGTAAGAGCCGAACATGTTTCTAAAATGATCTAGTTTCTAGTGGTTGACATAGACTCGTCGTCCCAGGCTATACTCGACAGAGGATAACTGCACGCAATTAAGGCAGTCTCCTTGACCTACCATCAGAAGCTCAAATATGTGACTGAGAGGGGAGTAATGGAGATCCGTGGCGATTAAGAAATGGCAATAAAGTGCTTCATAGCAGCCATCCGCCCAAGACCAGAGAAGAAGGCCGATAAGTCAAGCGAGAAGGTTGAAGAATAAGGAGTTTTGATACCTTCAAAATAGCAATTAAAATATGGAAGGCCCGGAGTGGAGGAGAGTAGACTCCTCTCCTCTGAACGTGTCATTGAGTTCCTGGAGGAAATCACAGCTGGAGATAGCGATGACATCAGGATCTTCTTGATTGGAGCTTCTTTCACAGATCAGGAGAAGAAGGAATTGACGACCCTACTAAGGAATAATGCATACGTCTTTGCGTGGGAACCATACGAGCTGCCTGGAATTGATCCTAGTATGGTTTGTCATCAGTTGCATGTCGATACCACCTTCACACCAATCGCGTAGAAGGCATGGGGAACTACACCCGAGAAGGCAAAAGCCATGGAAAAAGAAGTGGAAAAACTGTTGGATATAGAATCCATACGGGAGGTACAATTCCCCAAATGGTTATCCAACCCAGCAGTAGTTCCAAAAAGCAACGGGAAGTGGAGAGTTTGCATCAACTTCACTGACCTCAATAGAGCATGCCCTAAAAACAGCTTCCCCCTCCCAAAAATTGATCAACTGGTAGACGCCACTGCAGCTCATGAGAGAATGAGTTTTCTATATTCATACTCAGGGTATCATCATATCCCTCTGTATACCCCAGACCAGGATAAGACAGCATTCATCACCACAATTGGGTTATACTGCTACGAGGTCATGCCCTCCGGGCTGAAGAACACAGGGGCAACCTACCAGCGATTGGTTACCAAGATTTTCAAAGACCAGATGGGGGACACCATGGAGGTCTACATTGATGATATGCTCATTAAAAGAAAGAAAAAATAAGACCACCTCTCAGACCTATCAAGCACCTTTGAAATCCTCAGGAAGTACCGAATGATACTTAACGCGAGTAAGTGTTCTTTCGGTGTCCCGTCAGTAAAATTTCTTAGGTACTTGGTCAGTAAGAGAAGCATCGAGGCTAACCCAGACCGAATCGATGCAATAAATAGGGTACAACCTCCTCGAACAATTCGGGATGTACAGAAGCTCGCCGGTATGCTCGCTGCTTTAAACCACTTTATCTCAAAGTCCTCCGAGAAGTGCAAGCCTTTCTTCCAACTTTTAAAGGGAAACAAAATGGTAGGATGGAACCCAGATTGCTCGCGGGCATTGGATGAGCTCAAGGCTTACCTTAGCTCCACACCACTGCTCATCATACCACAGCAAACAAATTCTTTATACTTATACCTCTCCATTTAAAACCATACTGTCAGTTCCACATTAATGTGCGAAATTCCAGGGATCCAGCACCCCGTTTACTACACGAACAAGACCTTACTAGATGCCGAGCAGAGGTACCTACCACTGGGGAAGCTCTATTTTGCACTAGTAGTGGCTTCAAGAAAGCTGAAGCACTATTTCGAAGCCCACACTATCATCGTCCTTACATCGCACCCCCTTAAAGCAATCTTGAGGAATGTGGATTTGTCGGGAAGACTGTCTAAATGGTCAGTCGAGCTCGAACGATTTGATATGCAATTTCAACCAAGGAACGCAATCAAGGGGTAGGTCCTCGCCGATTTCATAGCCGAATTCATAAGCGAGCAACCTTTCTACCAATCTCAACCAGTAAAGCAAAGAGAGTACCACGCAATGAAGGGAATCTGGACATTATTCGTTCATGGAGCATCCAACTCAAAGGGGGCAGGAATAGGCATTGTCCTCATTACCCCAGAGGATACTATCCTTGAACAAGGAATCAGGCTTAGATTTACAGCCTCCAACAACAAAGCAGAATACGAAGCTTTAATAGACGGCCTCCAAAAGGCACAGGCTTTGGGGGTAAAGCATTTACAATTGTTTGATGATTCTCAACTAGTCTCCAATAAGATAAGTGGAGACTACGATGCAAAAGATGAAAGAATGGTAGCCTACCTCGCCTTAGAAAAAAGGCTAATGGAGGGCTTGGAGGAAGTCAGTATGCGGCAGTTTTCCAGAAGGCGGAATAGCCATGTCGATGCTCTAGCGGCACTGAGTTCGGCAATTAATTTAGATTTAAAAAGAACAATACCCATCGACTTCCTCACTCGTCTGAGAATTAACCATGACAATGAATTACTAACCGTCAAACATATGCTCCAAATTGAATTAGCACCCAGCTGGATGGACCCTCTAAGGGACTATTTGAAGGATGGCACACTCCCTGATGATAAGAAGACCGCTTACCAAATAAGAGTTAATGTTGCTTGCTTTTACTTATCTCTAGAGGGCAAGCTATATAAGAGATCCTTTTCTAGTCCCTACCTTAAATGCGTTCACCCAAAGGATGTCGAGTAAGTTCTACATGAGATTCATGAGGGAATATGTGGAAGCCATATTGGAGGAAGGTCTCTGGATTTTTGGGCTATGAAGGAAGGCTATTGGTGGCCATATATACAAAGGGACTCTACGGTGTATGATCGCAAGTGCTTGAAATGCCAAATTCATGCTTCTATGGTCCACCAACCTGCTAGCGACCTAAAATCACTGTCAAACCCATGGCCATTTGCCCAATGGGGAATGGACATCGTAGGACCACTTTCTGCCACTATCGGCAATCACAAGTATCTGTTGGTCACAACTGACTACTTCACCAAATTGATCGAGGCAAAACCGCTAGCGAACATTCAAGATGCAGATATGATAAGGTTCATATGCAGAAATATAATCACCCATTTTGGCATCCCCAGAACCATCATCACTGACAATGGAACACAGTTCGAGAGCGGTTCCTTTTAAAGTTTTTATGACGATCATGTAATCTGACATCATTTTATCTCGGTGGCCTATCCTTAGAGCAATGGCCAAGCCAAGGCTTCCAATAAAATAGTGATCGACGGATTGAAGAAATGATTAGAGCGAGCCAAAGGCGTATGTGTAAATGAGCTACCATATATTCTATGGGCTTACCGTACTACTCCACGACGAGCGACGGGGGAAACCCCATTCTCATTGACATATGGAATGGAAGCAGTGATCCCCTTGGAAGTAGGCTTGCCAATAATGAGGTCCAGCCTTGTCGATCATGGCAATAATAATGAAGCATTGCTCACCGAGCTCGACCTAGCCAATGAACTCCGCGAGCTGGCCATAGTAAAACTAGAAAGCTATCAGTAGCAGCTCGCAAGGCACTACAATAAGAAGGTCAATCTAAGGACATTCCGAGTTGGGGACTATGTCCTGAAGAAAGTCCTGGGCAGCGCAATAAAACCATCAGACAGCAAGCTAGGGCCAAACTGGGAAGGACCATTCAAGATAACCAGAGATGATCTACAGGGCGCCTATCACTTAGAAATGATGGAGGGCAGATAGATACCCCTAGCATGGAATGCAACCAACCATAAGAAATTCTACTTCTAGATTCTTTTGGGCTGATCTTTAATTATGAAATTGGAAGTTCATTTCCTCATCATTAATAAAAAGTTGTTTGGCAGTTGCATTCTACGAAGTATCAGTTAACTAATTTGCATTTTACGAGGTGTCAATGTATAAACTTTATAACCCACACACCTTTTCCAAGTAACAGGCTCGCTGATCATTACACTATAGCAGGGAAATGACCCTCCTCTGGTTTTCGTTATGAAATATGAAAGACCTCTTAGCATTTCCCCTGACAATATATGAACCCCTACAGGAAATCCTTAGGAAATATGGCCAAGTCAAAATTGGTCACCAAATAATGTTTGGTTAAAAAAATCTTGATCGGATAGAGAATCCAATACCAGGTGTGTCCTCACCAATTGCCACACTTAGGCCTAAGGGAGTGTGACGACACAACCTAAAAGGTAAAGTGAGGCATTATGGTATCCCGTTGGCATACTGGACTGGGAGGACACTTACTTGATAATACAAACATATAAATCTAGTCAGCTAAGATAGGCTCAAGATTTTTAAGCAAAGATATGGAAAATATAAGACACTTGTTTAGTCGGCAAATTCGCCCAAAACATTAATTGTATATTAATTCATCACATTTACAGCTAGTACAATATATGTTTAGTTTGCGAGCTCGCCCAAAACATCAACATTACCTCACTTTAATACAAAATACACAGGCTTACTACCAACAGAATATTAGTGAGGGTGAGGCCTCCGAGCGAGATAATCAGCCACTTGGGCTCTTCTACCGTCATCAGGATGAGGAACTAGTTCATCCTCGACTTCATTCCCATTCGACTCCAATAACTGACGAGGGATGGCATCGATGGGGATCCATTGATCATCTCTCCGGAAGGGGTTAGTCATCAGCGTGGAGGGAGAAATCTCATGGCGGTACCAGAGCATCGAGTTCCTCGGGACCTGTAGCTCCCTCAAGGCACTCAACCACCCCCTGATGAAGGCGAGCTCTTCAAACTCTATCAGCCTCATTGGAGCATCTAGCCAACCCTAATTGTAACCATCGGCCCATACTCGTTGAGGTCCTTTCTTAAACAAATGCCTCAACCGAGTGATATCTCTCTGAAGCCCAGTAGCAATCATGTACGCTCACTGGACATAACCAAAAAGCTCTTCCATCTCCCTAGCTGAACCCATGGTGCTCTTGCCAGCTCGCGAAACGGTTGGATGAGTAGAGCCTCACAGCACAGGAGGAACATCGCTCGAGCCAGTTTTAGCTCGCGATGAGGAAGAACCTCACAATATCGTAGGAGCGGTGCTCGGAGCATGCTCCCTAAGTCATGAGACCTCTCTCCTCAAAGCTTCGTTCTCCTATTGAATAATCTCCCCAACCTGGTTGATCTTAGAAGCATCTAGAAGCTTCGCTCTTAATGTATTCACCTCCTCTTGGACTGAGTCACCAACTTTCTCCAATTCTTGGAGCCTGTCCTTCAGTTTAACAACAAGATCAGTCTGCTCTATGAAGCGCTTGTTCCTTAATCATAGTGATTTGCAAATCTTCACAAAAGTATGACGAACTTCAGAGATCACATCAGGTCCAAGTATTCTTCGCAATTGAGAAGTGGCTGGTATATAATCATCAACATCAATCGACTACAAGCAATAAAAGGGCAATGGAAAGAAAAATGAATCAGTGCACTGGGGAAAAGAAACATTTTCATTTCATTAATAAGGGTCAAAGTACATCGAGAAGCAAAAAGGTAAATTATAAGAAAAAATACAAAAGAAATCCTAGAAGTAAATTAACTAGCAACCTCAGGCTGCCCAGAAGTAGCTGGCTGCTTCCCCTTGTCAGCAGTAGTAGAAGCATCCCCCTTCACAAGGATAACCTCTGTCGCCTGGGCAGGGAGAACATCGACAGGAATCGTCAGGGAGTAAGGGACAACATCTTCGATGGCTGGGGTAGGGGCTTCCTTTATAGTTGGCTTCGGACCTGGGTTATGCTCGTCGAACAGAGGAGAGGCGACATCGACACCAACGGATATGAGGGCCTTGTTCCAACCTTTCTTGATGTTCAAACGACTGATGTAGCCTATCTGAACCTCGGCATCTTCATATGCAGCAGCCCACCCGGAGTTATAATATTCCTCTTAGATGGTAGCTGCCAAAGAATCCTTTTCTTTCAGCTTCTTGGTCTGCACATTATTCTCATCTACGATGTCCAACTTGCTTGAGCAGACCAGTTCATAGGCCTGCCTCAGCTCATTCATCTCTTTGACCGCCGCATCCCTCTCTCAGTTGGAATTGACGAGTGTCAGGTCAGAAGAAGCTCGGGCAACATCAGCAGTCTTCAGATCAGCCTCCAGCTAAGTGCCCCTCACTTTTAAGGCAGAATTCTATTGCTCCAGCTCGCTATTCCAGCTCACTAACTCGTCGTGAGAGCGATAGAGCATGGATAAGTCAGTCACAAACTGCAAAAACAAAGAATACATCAGGAAAAGGAAACAGCTAAAACTTAGTAAAGCATTAGAAAAAGGAAAAGGTCTAACCAAGGCTAGCCTCTAGCTAGCTTGTAGGTCCAATTAGAACCCAGTGCCCTTTGGCAATTTGTAGGAAGAACTGCTCTTTTAAGCAGCGTAGGGGCTAATTGAGGAGAAATGGCAATTAAGGCCCCCTCAGGAAATACAAACACCAGGACTAAGGCCTACCTAGCCTTCATCCTCGATTCCATCTTTCTTCTCTCCTCCTATTTCTCTTTCTCCATTCCCCTCTTCTCCTCCATCCTTTTCTTCTCATCAATCTTCTTTCTTTCCTCTTTCCTCTTCCCTTTTTCTCTCTCTCTCTTTTATCTGTTCTTATTATTTTCTCTTCCACTCCTGCTCCTGAGAAGAAGACTGAGAGCCAGTAGCTACAGCCCCAGTGCTGGACTTCTTCTTCTTTGACCTCTGAGTGAGGAGCACATGATCATCATCATCATTGTCCCGAATTAAATTTTTCCTTGGAGGAACCATCTCCTTGCTTGAACTGCTCTACGTGCTTAAAGATTCTCGGGCCTCAGAAACTCCCTCCGAGTCATAAAAGCTATAACCACTGGAGCTCCCCTCGCCAAAGTTTCCTTTAACACCACCTACGATATCACTCTCAGAACTGCCCTCCTCCTTGTCCAACTGAATAGGATCAGCAACAGTCTCTTTAGAGGTATCAAATTTAGGAATAATATTTACTGGCCTCGCTATAAAGCTAGAACCAACGTTTTTATATTTAAGAAAAAAGGCAGCAGACCGGGGATGCTCGTCGTCGGCTAAAGGCTCCCTGATATTCCAGGTCTTGACCAATTCAGAAAGACGAACCTTGGTGAGAGCAGGTTCTAAGTTCTTTGACCTCGCTGAAGGAAAAATGGGAAAAGTCAGAAAGATCACAAATCAGTAAATAAATTGAAAGAACAGAGAAAAGACTACCTATGTATTCTTCCCTATAAAAGGTAACAAAGAACCTATCAGACCTCGACCCCTTAGTCTGGGGAGAAAACTGCTAATTTCTAGCAAGGAAGTCGTCTTGCCAATAATCCTTATGGGAATCAGGTAGGTTTACTACCAATACCCTATCAGGACTCCTAACTTTGAGATAGAGAACAACATAACTAGTTCGAAAAAATAATAGCAAAAGCAGACTTCAACGAGCCCTAATGTGGTGCCATAGAGCTGATTTATTCTATGCACACCATTGATTATCTTCCACACATTGGGCGAACACTGTGCAAGAACAATGTTGAAATAACTAAATAAGTTCAAGAATAAATTTTTGGGAGGAAAAGTAAGTCCCCCTCGGGAAAGAAACAAGACATGGATCCAATGGGCACCCTCTATCTCTCTAGCGTTTCTAGGGGAGAGGCGCACTCAATCTTTGCCCACTTAGGAATATTACAAAACTTCCTAAACTCAGAAACCGATCTATTACCAATCTTTGCCATTGAAAAACCCTAAAAACTACAAAGAGAAGAAAAATACAAAGAGAAGGCACAGGGGACTTACAAGATGAAAGTTTGACTTGAACGATGAATAATCAGAAGCCCAAATGACAAGGAATATCGAAAGCAATAAGAATGAAGACCGGGAGAAGAGAACGCGAATCGCTAGAACTCACAGAAAATGGGAGAATACTGAGAAGCTTGAAACGACGACTGAAGATGACTGCTCTGGATAGCTTTTGAGTGTTACTAATCATAATGCACAGACTATGAAGCAAGTGCCGCCTAAATCAGTTCTTAAACTTTGGGAAGAGTTGCACGGTGTACAAAGGAGTCAATTATGACAAATCATTTAAATTTATTGAGCCTAAAGTATGGCTTAACAAACTTAGGGGAAATTGTGGGTACCCCAAATTAGAATGATGGGCCTAGACGAGTAGCCCAATTATAGCGGCCCAAAGCCTAGACCCCCCATATCTTAATCGGTTATGATTTAGTCTTCTCCCATGTTCCCATTAAGAGGGGTTCTAGGAGAAGATGGAAAACGTGGGGGAACCCAACACCCCCACTCCTTGAAAATGGACATGTATATAATAAACCCTAGGTCCGGGGCATAAGGACACACTGTATTCTCTGTAATCACTCTCCGGAGTATATAGAAATAATATTGATTGCACCACCGTGGATGTAGGCCCTTTTACTGAACCACGTAGTTCTCTTGTTGTGTGATTGAAATTTTGTATTCCTTATTCTGCTTGGTGATTGTGTTTCTCTTATCTCCTTGTGTTGAATAATAATTGTCAACACAATAGTAAATTCTCAAAAGCTAAAAAAAATTACATAACACACACAACCATCTACGCGTGCACAAACACGCAAACAATGGTCATGAACCTCTTGCAAGAAGCAACCACCATCCTGAGAACACTACGATAATTATTCAATAGCAACAAACATCCACCATCACGGCTCTAACTGCTGGTATCAACAGTTGTAGCCTTCAGACAAGCACAAACGCAATTACCAACCAACCCTCCACCATCTCCCAAATCATAATCAAAACAACCATCATCATTCTCAAAATCAAAACCACAGTTACCATCTCCCAACCTAAAAATCTCCACCATGTATAATCCATGAATTGCAAACCCATCTCAAAAACCCAAATCATTACATGGTGGGCAACAACGGTGATTACCGTCGGAGCAACATCAGTGGAAGGGTTCAACCTCCACCTCTATTTACTTTGTAGATTTGATAAAGATACATGATAAATGAGTTTATAAACCAACTAGGTTTGGTTCATTTAAACTTCTTCAAAATTTAAAGGTTATGTAGGGTTTCGTTGGCCCATTTTTTTATAGGCATTCAGTGTTTGCCAAATATCCCTCTACTCGAACAAACTATCGTAACTCATGCATTATCTGTTATATCTTCTAAAATGTTATACATGGGTTAAAAGATCCTCAATTCTAAGGATGTTCACGTATAATTTATTGTAAAGAGTCTTAAATTTTTTGGAAAGATCAATAGCTCACCCGCAATAATCACAAAACCCAAAGGTCTCTCTCTCATTTTCATATTTTCCCCTCTCTAAACCACAAAACCCTATACATCTACACTTCTCTCCCTCTTATCTCTTCACTCTTCACTCTCTCAACCTTACCCCACACCCCTCACCCCCATCCCCATCACCCCCACAACCTTCGAGAAAAAAACCCATCTCTTTCTCTTCGTTTTCTCCCCACGCGGCAACCTTCGATAAAAAAAAACTATCGCTCATGCTATTCATTTTCTGGACTTCGAGATTTGTTTGCCCATTATTTTTGGTTTGTTTCCCTGGATACGTGAGGTTAGTTTGTCCAGATTTGTTTGTGTTCGTAGATTTCGTTTTTGTATTTAAGAATGGTTATATATATTATGTGTAATTTTCACATGCTTAAATTATTGTTCCTTAATTTTTAGAAATATTAAAAATATTTTTTAGTGATTTCCATTGTTTTTAACTTTTTTTTATTCTGATTTCCACATTTTATAAATAATTAATTCACCAAAAATTGGTTGTTATATTAATTTTTTTTTCCATTTTTTTGTCCCAAAAATTTGAAAATTTTTATTCAATATTTCACAAATTTTTTTATAAACTTTTTTTTACGTTTCATTCTTTTTGGAATTTATAATATATTATGCCCTATGTTATCTAAATATATTTTTTGTCATTTTCAAGCTTAATTTTTTTGTATCTTCCTGTATATATATATATATATATATATATATATATATATACAGAGAGAGAGAGAGAGAGAGAGAGAGAGAGAGAGAGAGACCCTCCTGTAAGGACTCCTTATGATGCAGACCCGATACATACCATTTTTTTAAAATAGTAAAAAAATGAATTTTTTGATTAAACTACATGGATATGATCTCCATGGTGAGAAGATCATATCCAATTTCTTTCATAAAAAAATTCAATAAAAGAACCGTTGAGATGAGGTGATATGTAAAAAATGGTATAAATATACATTTTCGACTCTTGAAATGTTGGCGATTATCTCACCCACTTTTTGATTGAATTTTTTTATGAAACTTCATGGATATAATCTCAACGGTGAGAAGACCAAATCATCGACGTTTCATAAAAAAATTCAATCAATAAAGTGGTTGGCGTCTACCCAACATTTTAACGGTTGAAAATGCATATTTTTATATTTTTTTTACATATCACCTAATCTCCACGATTTTTTTATTGAATTTTTTGATGAAAACAATTGGAGATGATCTTCTCACCATGGAGATCAAATTCATGAAGTTTCATCAAAAAATTCATTTTTTTACTATTTTAAAAAAAAGGTATGTACCGGGGTCTATGGGAGACTATCTGTATATATATATTACATGTTTTGTCTGTTGCTCACAAGGATGATTATGATATCGCTGATGATGAAAAAGAAAAGGATGGTGATAAAGCGAGTAATTTGGGATTGAGGGAGTTGATCGAATCTACCGATTCGGGTACCAGTCAGATTCTTCATTGAAATATTAATGTTGGGTCTGCCAGGTATATATCAAATATGTTGTGCCAGTGTCTTAATGTGACACCCCAACTAATTAAATACCAGGTAGCTACTCCTTTATTCAATTAATACAAAATGTCAAGTTGGTTCAGTTCGTAGCACCACTGTCAAAAATGTTTTAATAATTACTAGCCACCTAATATTTTAAAAGCGGGTTGCTAATTTTAATTAAATCCGATTAACATGCAAGAAGATAAGAAATGCTAACATAACCACCACAATAAAATGACAATAGTATAACCATAACATAATAATAAGTCTGTAAGAATACTCCTCACAACAATCCAAATACAGGAACAACAAATACTAAGTTTGAAGCATAATTAATTACAACCCGAGATCTGAAATAAACTGAATAGATTAAATGTTTCTAAAAGAAAAGGGCAACATGCCACACTGATAAGGAAATTTATAAATAGAGTCAAGATCAGAAATGGAGGCGTCTACTGACAAGATCCTGTAACTTCCATAGCAGCTACAGTACGTCACCTGAATGGAACTCCTATGCTTGGTGTCCTTGTGGCTGGGCACCTAAAAGGTTTTTACAAGAAAATATATTTGAAAGCAAACGGGTCAGAGCCCGATTATGGAAAACATTTTAAAATATAGCAAGTGTTTTAATGACATTAAAACAATGAGTGCAAAATACATGTTAGGACGTTCTCTCACATGAAATACTCACCTCTCGACTATTTGTGCACTCCTAATGTACCCGTACCCATTCTAGTGATTCTCATATCCAAATAGTCATAAATGGATTCAAACATTTCTATACGATTCACGATTTAATTCCAATATCATCATTTAAATAGAGAGCTTTACATAAATTCTCAGTTTCCCAATTATTAGCAATACCAATATATTAGAGATCATCCATTTTATCTTTACATAACGTTGCTATAATTATACTCACATTTAATCATGACAGTTTTATGGCACCCCGACTAATTAAATACCGGGTAGCTACTCCTTTATTAAATTCATTCAAAATGCCAAGTTGGTTCAGTTAATAGCATCACTGTCGAAAACATTTTAATAATTACTAACCACCTAGCATTTAAAAAGTAAGTGCCAAATTTTAAGTTAAGTCTGATTAACATGCAATAAAAGAATAATGGAAGAACAACATAATCCATTCACCATAACGAAGTAATGAAGTAACCAACAGTTAATAATAATAATTCCAGAGGAAAAACTCCTCATAACAGTCCCACAACTAAAAATATATGACAAGTCTGAATCCTGAATAATTACATGCCAAAAGTCTGAATACCGAGATAAATGAAATGTCTCTAAAAGAAATGGGCGACATGCCCTACAACTGATAACTGATAAATATCGAGTCAAGATAGATGAAGCATCTACAAGCAAAGTCCTGTAACTTACACAAACAGCTACAAATCGTCACCTGAATGAGAATCCTAAGCATGGTGTCCTTGTGGCTGGGCATCTAAAATGGTTTTTACAAAAATAGATTTGAAAGCAAATGGGTCAGAGCCCGAAAGTGGAAATCATTTTGAAAACAGCAAGTGTTTTAATAACAATAAAACATTAAATGCAAAATACATGTTAGGACGTGCACTCACATGAACTTCTCACCTCTCGACTACCTGTGCACTCCTAACGTACCGTACCCATCTAAATAATATACATATCTAACCAAACCGTAATAAGTTCAACCCCTTACAACTCGATTCCCATATTACATTCTAGCGTTATCAAATAAATAGAGGGCTTTACTTAAACTCAGATTCTCAATTAGTAATACCATTCACAATCAGTTAACCCGTTATGTTTTCTCATAACATTACCATAATTATATGCACAATATCAACATGAAAGTTCCCATTAATTAAGTGTAAATTATTCACATCATAAATATACAATACAAGCACCCCGAGACTAAGCTGCAGTGCACACATACTCTGTTATCCAACCCGTTACATCACGTACATAAGGATCAAGTATTCCGAATCTCTCAGGAATCGTTCTCAGATAACAACATCACAAATAATGGAGGCCAACACAGTCACATCACATGGGTCACGCACATACCTGCGCTCCCACGATCAGCAGACTTATTAACATCCCAATAATTCCTTCTTTGACCTATGTTCATCGAGGTAACCAGTCTAAATCCGGGCAACACAAGGATTAGAGGGCCCTAAGCGAACACAAACCTCTCGTTATAGCAAGTATGGTAGGTATGTCATACACATAAAATCAATACATATACTAAGTATTCACACATCTTAGTAGTCACCATAATAGATTGGTGGTACACTTCTCATTCTCGTACCGACATATAATACTACAAAATTTATATGTTCCTGGTTAATATAATAAATAAGACCGTCAATAGTTCTCACATCGTAATAGACACTCACGTCCCACTTCATATTTTCCCTTAGGTTCAAACTACACTTCTAGGTTTGACTCCTCATTATATCCCAAATATCACAATTAATCATTAAGGGAAGGTTATCTCTATGTATACACAAGGTTATGGGACACTCGGGATCAAAATAGGCTAAAAAGCCTAAACTGTCAACTCGTTCGAAGTCTCGTTCGAACGAGGCTATTCGAACGAGAGTTCGTTCGAATGAATTGGGCTATCTAACGAGGTCTCGTTCGAATGAGATTATCGAACGAACTTCACCCTCGTTAGAATTCAAAAGTCAACTCGTTAGAAGCTCGTTCGAACGACCTGGGCAGGTCTTCTAACGAGTGGCCAGTTTCGAGCCCAGAAATCCTTATTTCGTTTTTCCCAATCTTCTTCACTCCTAATCCCACATAAAAATAGACCCAACATCATTTTAAGGTTCATAATTCGTACTAAACACTCATAGGTCATAATCAAACGTTTATATAGGGCTAACTCATCTTAAACATCATCAAATCTTCAAATCTCTTCATTTATTCCCAAATTATATGAACATGAACCCTAACATTTATAAATCATCATTGAACCTACTAAAATCCGTTATTGTTTCATACAAAATATTATTAACATCAGAATAATCGCCTACATATAATTCTACATGCAATTCCTCATTAATATGTAAGATTCTATTTCCAATTTAATGGGTTTTTCATTAACTCCCAAGAACAATTAGATTTTTATCAATTCCTACACATGGAAGAAGCATTCTCTGAAATTAATTGGAATTAAACCACTTGCCTTATTGGAATCTCTGATTTTGATGACGATTTGCTGGAGTATTCTCTCTCTCTCTGCAGAATCCTTCTATCTCTCCCTCTACAAGCTCTTCTCTAATGGTGGCTATGGAGGCTAGGGTTTGTCTTAGGAACTTTTGGGTTTTCTTCTAATAACCCCCGTAGCCTTCTAATCAGATAATGGCTGGTAATGGTTTAGTGGGTGCTTTAATTTTCCATTTAAAATTCCTAAAATTCGTTAATCAAAAATCCCATAATTCTAAAATTACCAAACTGCCCGTATACGTTGCCGGTATGGCCTAAAAATACCCCGGGACCCAAACCAAACCCCCGGCTAGTGTTTTCTGACTATTTAGATCCTTCCGGATGCGTTGGCGCACTCAAAATGACCATACAGTTTATAAAAATAAAATTCACTTTTTAATTATCATAATTATATACCATGACGCGACTGTCACACGCGTCTCAACAAAATTTCCAAATTGCCGTATTTCAATCTTAAGACAAATTTCATAATTCAAAATTAATATATAATCATATATGCACATTATAATCAAATATCAACTCGCATCTTGCTAGTATTTTAATCCGGGTTAATTTCCAATTAATACGCATTTAATTCATTTAATCTCATAAATAAATATCACAAAAATACGGGGTATTACATACTTCCCCCCTAATAACTGAATTTCGTCCCGAAATTCGGAACTAGAAAGTACCTGGTAAGAACAATTCTGGATAACGTTCACGCATCTCATCCTCGCGCTCCCATGTGGACTCCTCGACATTATGATGTCGCCACTGAACACGCACTAACGGAACTATCTTTGATCGCAACTTTCGCTCACTTTGGTCCAAAATAACAATCGGCCCCTCCTCGTATGAGCTATCCGGCTGGAGATCGATGTCCTCCAAAGAAATGTGAGAATGAGCCAAATCATCTCTAAGATATTTCCTTAGCGAGGAAATATGAAACACATCGTGAATCCGATGTAAGTGCTCCGGTAACCCAAGCCTATACGCAATCGGTCCAATCCGCTCAATAATAGGAAATGGTCCCACATACCTCGGTGTCAATTTCCCTTTCTTCCCGAAACGCATAATCCCCTCCATAGGAGATACTCTGAGCAAAAACTGGTCCCCCACTTTAAACTCCCTGAAGAACCTCTTCACATCAGCATAGCTCTTCTGCCGATCCTGAGCTACCCGAATGCGACTCCGAATCAATTCAATCCTCGCTGAAGTATCCTGAATCACTTTCGGTCCATGTAGTTTGTTGTCCCCCACCTCCAACCAACATGCTGGGGAACGACAAGGTCTACCGTACAATGCTTCAAATGGAGCCATGCCAATGGTGAACTGGTAGGAGTTGTTGTAAGCAAACTCCACTAGTGGAAGATACTGCTCCCATCCACCCCCAAAATTTATGATACTCATACGTAGCATGTCCTCCAACATCTGATTTTTACGCTCAGTTTGCCCATCGGTTTGCGGGTGATACGTCGTACTCAACCGTAATTCCGTGCCCATGGCCTCCTGAAAACTCTCCCAAAATCGTGAAACAAGTATCTTATCTCGGTCAGACACGATATTTAGGGGCACGCTGTGAAGTCTCACTATCTCTGAAATAAAGAGCTGGGCATACTGTCCGGCAGTGTAGTTTGTCTTTACTGGTAGAAAATGAGCGACTTTGGTCAACCTGTTCATAAATACCCAAATGGAGTCGTGACCTCTCTGTGACGTAGGCAACCCCGTGATAAAGTCCATGGAGATGCTCTCCCACATCCACATCGGGACCTCCAATGGCTGTAGGAGTCCTGCCGGTCTCTGATGATCCACTTTTACTAGCTGACAAGTAGCGCATTTAGAAACAAACTCGGTAATATCTCTCTTCATCCCGCTCCACCAGTACTGTCGTCTCATGTCTTGGTACATTTTGTCCCCACCGAGATGTACCGCGAACCGTGAGACTCTGCCATCACCTCGTGCCGCAATTCCTCCCCTTTCGAAACTACCAATCTTCCATTGAATCGTAATCCCCCGTCTGAGCTAACGGCATATGACTCGGCTCCCTCTGCTAATAATCGAACTATCTGCTCCTGACAGAACGAGTCATTTTCCTGTGCCCTTACTACCTTCGATACAACCTGCGGCGTAACGGTCATCACAGACATGAACGATCGGGCCACTGCATCCTGGTGTCCCAATTCCTTCCATTTGGCCTTCCACACCCCTGCCACTTCCTCTACTGGCCTACGGCTCAACGCGTCTGCTACCACGTTAGCCTTTCCCGGGTGATACTGGATATCAAACTGATAGTCTTTTACAAACTCAAGCCACCTACGTTGTCGCATATTCAACTCTTTCTGCGTGAATAGGTACTGTAGGGACTTGTGGTCCATGAACAATCGAAACTTCTCCCCCAAAAGGTAGTGTCTCCAAATACGAAGAGCAAATACAACTGCCGCCAACTCCAAGTCATAATTAGGGTAATTCTTCTCATGAGGCTTTAGCTTACGGGAAGCATAAGCTATGGCCTGACTCTCCTGCTGCAATACACCTCCAAGTCCTTGTAAGGACGCATCGGTGTAGACTAGATACTCAACTCCCGGGCTCGGCAATGCTAATACAGGTGCTGAGGTCAACTTATCCTTCAACTCATCGAATGCCAACTGATAGGCATCACTCCAGATGAATGGCACACCCTTACGAGTTAGATGTGTCAAAGGACCCGCTATGTTCAAAAATCCCAGAATGAACCTCCTGTAGTATCCTGCTAGACCCAAGAAACTACGGATCTCCGTTGGGGTCGTGGGCTGTCCCCACTCCCTCACCGCGGATACCTTCCCCGGATCAATGGATATCCCCCAACCAGAAATAACATGTCCCAAAAACTGGACCTCCTTCAGCCAAAACCCGCACTTCTCATATTTTGCATACAGCTCGTTCTGACGTAGAGTCTGCAAAACTTGCCTCAAATGCTCGGTGTGCTCCTCCTCTGTCTGGGAGTAAACCAGAATATCATCAATGAAGACAATGACAAACTGGTCTAGGAAATCTCTGAACACCCTATTCATCAAGTCCATAAACACGGCTGGAGCATTGGTCAAACCAAAAGGCATAACCCGAAACTCGTAAGAACCATATCTCGATAAGAACGCAGTCTTCGAGACGTCCTCCTCCCTGATACGCAACTGATGGTATCCTGATCTCAAATCAATCTTCAAGAAGAAAGAAGCTCCTCTCAACTGGTCGAATAGGTCATCGATTCGAGGCAACGTATACTTATTCCGTATCGTGACCTTATTCAACTCTCGGTAGTCCACACACAATCTCAGTGAACCATCTCTCTTCTTTACGAACAACACAGGGGCACCCCACAGTGAAGTACTCCTCCGTATAAACCCCTGACCCAACAACTGCTCAATCTGATCTTGTAACTCCCTCATCTCAACCGGAGCCATACGGTACGGTGCGCGTGCTATAGGTCTTGTATCTGGCAATAAGTCTATGAAAAAGTCTATCTCTCGACTGGGGGTAGGCCTGGTATCTCCTGAAACACATCGGAATACTCCCTGACAACTGGGATCGAATCCAAAGGAATCACAACCTCCTTAGAGGTATCCTCCTCTATGTAATACAAATGAGCGGTCGAGCCTCCCTCCGGGCGAGGCATCGCCACTACAAACATCTGTTGCCCCAGAATGGCAAAAATAATGCTCCCACCGAAGCAATCAATCATAGCTCTATAATCTGCGAGCCAATCCATGCCGATAATCACATCGTGCACATGCATATCTAATACCAACATATCTGCAGGTAATACCAGACTACCAATCTCTACCCCCACTCCACGGCATATAAAGAAAATAAGTGACCCACTCCCCAATGGTGAGTCTACACACGTCACTGTGCTCTCTGCTGTGGCTAACAACCTTAAGGCTTTCGCAAAATGTGTAGCTATAAAGCAATGTGTTGACCCCGTATCAAACAAAACCCGACCCATAGTACCATGGATAGGAAACATACCCTCAATCGCGGGTGGTGCCTGCGGAGCTGCTGCCTGGTGGACGTTATAGACACGTCCATACTGTAACTGTCCCTGCTGCACAGGAACTGTTGGAATGGCTGGAAGAGCTGGCACCTGGGCTGGAGCTGGGAAAGCAGGTGGAAAAAGTGGCCTCTGTGGCTCATGTCGAGCACCCTGCTACTGCTGCGGGGCCCTGCCCCCTATCATGACAGTCCTGGAATTTATGGCCAGTCTTTCCACAAAAGAAACACTTCCCTGGGAAGTTCCCCCCTCTCTGTCCCTGCTGCCCCCGGCCCTGGTGGCCATTACCGTTCCTCCACTGGCCCTGTTGGCCCTGCTGAAATTGCTGTTGACCATTCTGACCCTGCTGGTTCTGATGGCCGTTCGGACCCTGATGGCCCTGCCGGAATCCTCCATGTCCTTGCCTGAAATTTCCTGACCTGAACCTCTTGTTATCCCCCTGCTGGGAACCCTGGTCGCCCTATCTCTGCCCCTGAACCGATTGTGCCCCACTGGCACCATTCCCTCCAGTCCTGCCCTGATGGCTGGACTCTCCCGATCGTTTGCCCTCAGCCATGTGAAAGCGGTGATCCTGACAATGGAGAAATGAAGCGTTAACCACATCAGAATAAGTGGCCAACGATAGGTTACCCAACAAATGTTGACGGATCCTCCAAGTCAACCCGTCTATAAATTTATGTATCTTCTTCTCTTCCGTCGATATCTCATCCGGTACAATGTTCAGAAGATTAGTGAATTCGTCCTCATACTCGGCCACAGTCTTACCCTCCTGTCGAAGGCTCATCAACTTCCTCCTCATTTCCGTATGAACAGCTGACGGAAAGTACTTGCAGTCGAACCGCACCCAGAACTCCTGAATAGTGAGAGTGTCTCTCTCTTCCACGGTGGTAATAGACTCCCACCACTGCAGTGCAGACCCCACTAGCTTAAAGGTAGCTAGTATCTGCTTCTGAACCTCAGTTCACTCGTACATCCTCAAGTGCCGCAGAATATCCTTCCTCCACTGACTCGAAACTACGACATCGGAGCTACCTGCGAACTCCGGTGGGTGTGCTTTCTGAAAAGCATCTCGTACAGGCTCCCAAGCAGACGGGAATGCATGCGCCTGAACCGGTACGGCTACTAGCGCCTGAGGTGGTGCCTGCTGAACTACGGTAAGTGCGGCATTTACCGCTTGGGCTACAATGGCTGCAACCTCGGCGGCATTCATAGTGACCTGTACTGGAGCTGGCTGTGGCTCGGGCTGTGCATCCCTGGGAATTCTTTGTGCACGTCGTGGAGGCATCTGAAATAGAATAAAGTTTATAAGTTCGCAGTTATAAACTCAAAATAGCTGAAGAACGTAGCATATACAAGAGAATACAACAGTCCTAAAATTTAGGGCTCTATATCAAAGAAAGCTCAGCGGAAAACATAATAAGCCGTACAGATCCTAAAGGACACTAGAACCTGATGATCTGATACCACTTATGACACCCCGACTAATTAAATATTGGGTAGCTACTCCTTTATTAAATTAATTCAAAATGCCAAGTTGGTTCAGTTAATAGCATCACTGTCGAAAACATTTTAATAATTACTAACCACCTAGTATTTAAAAAGTAAGTGCCAAATTTTAAGTTAAGTATGATTAAAATGCAATAAAAGAATAATGGAAGAACAGCATAATCCATTCACCATAACGAAGTAATGAAGTAACCAACAATTAATAATAATAAGTCCAGAGGAAAAACTCCTCATAATAGTCCCATAACTAAAAATATATGACAGGTCTGAATCCTGAATAATTACATGCCAAAAGTCTGAATTATGAGATAAATGAAATGTCTCTAAAAGAAATGGGCGACATGCCCTACAACTGATAACTGATAAATATCGAGTCAAGATAGATGAAGTGTCTACAAGCAAAGTCCTGTAACTTCCACAAACAGCTACAGCTCGTCACCTGAATGAGAATCCTAAGCATGGTGTCCTTGTGGCTGGGCATCTAAAATGGTTTTTACAAAAATAGATTTGAAAGCAAATGGGTCAGAGCCCGAAAGTGGAAATCATTTTGAAAACAACAAGTGTTTTAATAACATTAAAACATTAAATGCAAAATACATGTTAGGACGTTCACTCACATGAACTTCTCACCTCTCGACTACCTGTGCACTCCTAACGTACCGTACCCATCTAAATAACATACATATCTAACCAAACCGTAATAAGTTCTACCCCTTACAACTCGATTCCCATATTACATTCTAGCGTTATCAAATAAATAGAGGGCTTTACTTAAACTCATATTCTCAATTAGTAATACCATTCACTATCGGTTAACCCGTTATGTTTTCTCATAACATTACCATAATTATATGCACAATATCAACATGAAAGTTCCCATTAATTAAGTGTAAATTATTCACATCATAAATATACAATACAAGCACCCCGAGACTAAGCTGCAGTGCGCACATACTCTGCTATTCATCCCGGTACATCACGTACATAAGGATCACGGACTCCGAATCTCTCATGAATCGTTCTCAGATAACAACATCACAAATAATGGAGGCGAACACAGTCACATCACATGGGTCACTCACATACCTGCGCTCCCACGATCAGCAGACTTATTAACATCCCAATAAGTCCTTCTCTGACCTATGTTCATCGAGGTAACCAGTCTAAATCCGGGCAACACAGGGATTAGAGGGCCCTAAGCGAACGCAAACCTCCCGTGATAGCAAGTATGGTAGGTATGTCATACACATAAAATCAATACATATACTAAGTATTCACACATCTTAGTAGTCACCATAATAGATTGGTGGTACACTTCTCATTCTCGTACCGACATATAATACTACACAATTTATATGTTCCTGCTAAATATAATAAATAAGACCATCAATAGTTCTCACATCGTAATAGACACTCACGTCCCACTTCATATTTTCCCTTAGGTTCAAACTACACTTCTAGGTTTGACTCCTCATTATATCCCAAATATCACAATTAATCATTAAGGGAAGGTTATCTCTATGTATACACAAGGTTATGGGACACTCGGGATCAAAACAGGCTAAAAAGCCTAAACTGTCAACTCGTTCGAAGTCTCGTTCGAACGAGGCTGTTCGAACAAGAGTTCGTTCGAACGAACTGGGCTATCTAACGAGGTCTCGTTCGAACGAGATTATCGAACGAACTTCACCCTCATTAGAATTCAAAAGTCAACTCGTTAGAAGCTCGTTCGAACGAGCTCGTTCGAACGACCTGGGCAGGTCTTCTAACGAGTGGCCAGTTTCGATCCCAGAAATCCTTATTTCGTTTTTCCCAATCTTCTTCACTCCTAATCCCACATAAAAATAGACGCAACATCATTTTAAGGTTCATAATTCTTACTAAACACTCATAGGTCATAATCAAACGTTTATATAGGGCTAACTCATCTTAAACATCATCAAATCTTCAAATCTCTTCATTTATTCCCAAATTATATGAACATGAACCCTAACATTTATAAATCATCATTGAACCTACTAAAATCCGTTTTTGTTTCATACAAAATATTATTAACATCAGAATAATCGCCTACATATAATTCTACATGCAATTCCTCATTAATATGTAAGATTCTATTTCCAATTTAATGGGTTTTTCATTAACTCCCAAGAACAATTAGATTTTTATCAATTCCTACACATGGAAGAAGCATTCTCTGAAATTAATTGGAATTAAACCACTTGCCTTATTGGAATCTCTTATTTTGATGACGATTTGCTGGAGTATTCTCTCTCTCTCTGCAGAATCCTTCTATCTCTCCCTCTACAAGCTCTTCTCTAATGGTGGCTATGGAGGCTAGGGTTTGTCTTAGGAACTTTTGGGTTTTCTTCTAATAACCACCGTAGCCTTCTAATCAGATAATGGCTAGTAATGGTTTAGTGGGTGCTTTAATTTTCCATTTAAAATTCCTAAAATTCGTTAATCAAAAATCCCATAATTCTAAAATTACCAAACTGCCCTTATACGTTGCCGGTATGGCCTAAAAATACCCCGGGACCCAAACCAAACCCCCGGCTAGTGTTTTCTGACTATTTCGACCCTTCCGGATGCGTTGGCGCACTCAAAATAAACATACAATTTATAAAAATAAAATTCACTTTTTAATTATCATAATTATATACCATTACGCGACTGTCACACGCGTCTCAACAAAATTTCCAAATTGCTGTATTTCAATCTCACTACAAATTTCATAATTCAAAATTCATATATAATCATATATACACATTATAATCAAATACCAACTCGCATCTTGCTAGTATTTTAATCCGGGTTAATTTCTAATTAATACGCATTTATTTCAATTAATCCCATAAATAAATATCACAAAAATACGGGGTATTACAAATTCATTTCAATTAACAGTATATTATTCTCATTATAAATATACATTACTAGCACCCCGAGACTAAGCTGTGGTGCACGCATACTCTTCTATCCAATCCCGGTACATCACGTACATAAGGACCACGTATTTCGAATCTCACTGGAATCATTTTTAATAAACAACAAGCACAAACAATGGAGGCGAACATAGTTCACATCACACGGGTCACGCACATACCTACACTCCCATGGTCAGCAGACTTATTAACTTCTCAATAAGTCCTTCTTTGACCTATGTCCTCGAGGTACCAATCTAAATCCCCCCGTAGGCACATAAAGATTAGATGGCCCTAATCGAACGCAAACCTCCTATGATAGCAAGTACGGTAGGTATGTTATACATGTAAAACCACATATACTAAGCATTCACACATCTTAGATATCTCGTATTATTAATATAGATATACTTCTCATTTTTATACCGTGATTTAACGTTATACGATTAAAAGTCCCCGATTTGTATATTCACGTTATCAACCCTCCTCACTTCATAATTAGAATCCTACTCCACAAATGACATCCAATTTTATTATGAGGTTCTAAGTTCTACTCCTAAACGTACCCCAATTCTCACAATTATACCCAGTAATCAATGAGGGATGGTTAATACTCCAATTAAATAAGTCTACGGGACGTTTGAAATGAAATCAGGCCAAAAATCCATTCCGTTAACTCGTTAGAAGTCTCGTTCGAATGAGGTCGTTCGAACGAGTTTGTTCGAATGAAAGGATTCGAACGAACTACCAACTCATTATAAGGCACACTGTCATCTCGTTAGAACCTCATTCGAACAAGGTCGTTCGAACGACCTGGGCGGTCTTCTAACGAGATGGCAGTTTCAGCCCAGAAATTCTCTACTTCGTTTTTCTCAACTTTTATGTTCTATAAACTCATCCTAAGATCATCCCAATAGTATTTTAATGTTATTAAACTACTCTAAGTCCTCCTAAGTCACTCTTTAACCTATATATGGGGTCAATGATTCCTAAATTAACGTATAATCATCAAAATTCCCAAACCTTGTTCCAAACCCTATAATCATGAACCCAGAATTTAATGACTACAATTTCTTCTTATCAATCCATTTTCACATCATCAAAAGATATATTTTGTATATGACATTCATCCAATAACATTCTACATGCAATCCCTATATAATATTATGAATCCTACCTCCAATTTCATTGGTTTTCATCAAACTTGCAATATAAGACAATTATTCAATTCTAAGCATGAAAGAAACATTCTCTTGAAATTAATGTAATTAAACCACTTGCCTTAGATGTTCTGATTTGATGTTGAAGGATTGAGGTTGATTCTTCTCCCTCTCTCTACAAATTTCTTCCCACGATGGTGATGGTGGCTAGGGCTTCCTTTTGGAACTTCTCAAGACTTTCCCTATAACTCCTGTAGCCCTCTAACTTCCCAAATGATGATAATGGCTTAGTGGGTTCTTTTATAATATAAAAATAACTTCTAAAATTCGTGGGTTTTAATTCCCCTACTTTTAAAATTACCAAACTACCCTTTTGCGTTGCCGGTATGGCCTAAAAATACCCCGGGACCCAAACTAAACTCCCGGCTAGTGTTTTCTGACTATTTCGACCCTTTCGGACACGTTGGCGCACTCAAGATGATAATTCGGTTGATAAAAATAAAATTTACTTTTTAACTCAATTAATTACGTTCCTGACGCGACTGACACGCGCGTCCCAATTTATTTTTTTTTCTTTTTCAAATTGCCGTATTTCAGTCTCGCGACAAATTTAAATATCATCAATACTCATATATTACCATACATACTCGGAAATAATAAATTTTAATCATCATAATCAAATACCAACTCACATCTCGTTAGTATTTATACCCGGATTAATTTCCAATTAATTCTCATTTAATTCAATTAATCCCTTAAGTAAATATCAATAAAATTACGGGGTATTACACTTAATTAATTTTTTGCAAGTCTTATGTAGGGGTTATTACTTATAACTATGTCATCTAAATTCTGTATTGGTGTTTTTTTTACATAAATGATTATTATGCTAAGAAGCACATACACTGATATATATATAATCGGATCATTTTTATGGGTTTTGTGGTATGAATTTTATAGATGAAGCTGCTGATAGTGTTTGCTTATTTTTTGTGATATATGATTCTTTGATGTTTCCACTTTAATACATTATTATTTTTTATTTTAAACTCTAATCCAAATTAATTAGTCAGTGTATATCAAATTGAGATATGACAAATAATTTATGAGTTATTGTTGTGGTTGTCACAGACCAATTGTTTGAGGAAATGCCATTTGAAGGAAACAACACTCAGATTTTTAATCGGCTCATTTTATGTGTTTTGTACCCAACATAATTTAAGGTGAGGTCATGTCAAATATGTCGTTGTATTTATTTTAGATGTTTCAAATCGTAATTAATCTGACTTTTTTTTATTTATCAAATTCATAAATTGATGTCTCATGTTTAACATGTTTGGCAAGTTTAAGTCCTCCTTTGTCAGATAACCATAGCATCGCTTTGGTTTCCAACTAGAAACTCTAAAATGCTTAACAAATAAATAAGTATAGTTTATTGTGAAATTGCTCAAGTGTGAATGGTTTTTTACTCCTCTTTCTCTCTCATCTCTACGTGCATCTGCCTTCAGTCACGTTTTTATCTCCCTCCTTTTCATTACCTGCCCAAACATTATATTTCGATAAGGAGAATAAAAGAAATGGAGTTCTCCCTCTATTGGAAAAATACCACTAGTGGGAGATAACTGTCTCGACCAGGACATTGGGGAGAGCTTCATTTGATGGGATTCTTGGCAAATTTGAAATATGTGCTGGTAATGAGAATCGAATTTGAAAGACTCATTCTTCGTCAACGAGATGATTACTTTGGCACTGATGTGGTCCACTAGTGCTTGACCAAAAAATTTCTATAAACCATGTCAATGAAAAGATAGCCCCCAGGTCGCAAGTCGGCGTGGTCGAAGAGATGATCGAAGGAGGGGATACGAGGTGTCCATAACCCATACGTTTGATTGACATGGCCGAGGAGAAGACCAAAGGATTTTTTTTAACTCTTATCTGTAGGTCGGCATGGGTAGAGAAGAGAGTTCTAGACCATTCATGTATTTTACTATTAAAATATTAGAACACATATTTGACTGGAAACATGGAAAATGCGTGAAAAATAGTTCATTTTGATGATAAGTTGAAAAATGAGCTAAAAAAAGTGAGTTTCTTTATCTTACTTTTTTCTATTTTTCATGAAAACCCATTCTTTGATGGGCAGGTAAGAAATATTTTCCAACAAAAATGAGGTTTGAGATGGAGCACTTGTTATGTGAATGAGTGTTTTTTTTATATAAAGTGTTTGCAATCAAGGTACTACAAAAGAAAAATACGAGTCCAAACAACTATTTTCCATGGAAAAAATTTCCATGTCAATCAAACACACCCTTAGAGTTTTCTTTTTTCGTTCTACAAATCTCATGCTGGGAGATTTCTCGGATTCTCTATGATATACCCATATATACCCTCGGCCAAGATGAGGGCGCCCTCCAACAAGACGAGCCCGAGATGGTCTCGCGACACTCCAAGGGGTCGACCCCTCATCTGGCCCAGACGACCCTCCAAGGGGCCGACCCTCCATCAGGCTCAGACGACCCTCCAAGGGGCCGACCCTCCATCAGGCCCAGACGACCCTCCGAGGGGCCAACCCTCCATCAGGCTCAGACGACCCTCCAAGGGGTTGACCCCTCATCAGGCCCAGACGACCCTCCATTAGGCCCAGACGACCCTCCGAGGGGCCGACCCTCCATCAGGCTCAGACGACCCTCCGAGGGGCCAACCCCTCGTCAGGCCCAGACGACCTTCCGAGGGTACGACAATACGAGGCCTAAATTGGGCCTGACTCACTATCATAAGGAACTTTACCCTCGACCTCGAGTTACAGGCCGAGGGTGATGTCATCACAGTGCGTGGTTTGGGAGACGCATGGAACAGTGCGCGTGAGGCTCATAGGATACGTGGAAGACCGTTATAACCGAATCACCCCCTTACGTGAGGGAATATTATGTCATCATTTGGCATTTATAGGTGTCAGCTGGGGATTGGCTAAATCATCATTCACAGGCACCATGCATAGTTGGGGGGGTATACTACACCCCCCAGGACCTATATATACTTGTCACCTACAACCCTACATGAGGATGGATCAATCGATAATTGCAACCCGAGCTAAAACTCTGCTTGTACACACAGTAGAGAGAGAAAGTGAGTTTATGTGCATTGTATCCAAGCCCATTAGTGCCCATACTTAGTGGATCACACACTCATAGTGGATGTAGGCCAAATCGGCTGAACCACTATACATCATTGTCTTAATCCTCTTATACTCATCTCCTTCTACACACTTACACATATACATCTCTATGGCTGCCTTGCTTATTACTATTTGAGCTCATCATCACTTATCTGGTGGTGCTAAATCTAAGCATCATCAGTTTAGCACCGTCTGTGGGAACGAGAAGACATCTCTTCCTTTGTACAACTTGACCTCACTGGGCACTCTGGTGGTGAACCAGTTCTCCCCCTGAGAGGAGATGTTTCACCATTGAAAGAGACCCACTAAGGTTCTCAAGCTCATCAGTCTTTTTTCCAGTTCAGCTGTTCACAGCTCAATCACATGGCACCGGAGATTCCACCATCACCACTTCCCCCACCGGATGATGGGGGGGGACCCAGTTCCAGTCAGCCCCCACCTCAGTCTGAGATGGCTGATGTGGCGGCACCCTTGAAGTCTTTGGCAGTGAGCCAGCGGATCATGCAGGAGAAGTTCACAGCTCTGAGCCAGAACATACTAAGACCACTAGGGGTCTCACCTGAGATGATTACTCCGGGAGCAGCTCCAGGACAACATGAGGCCAGGGGACCACCCCAGGCACCACGCAAAGACCTTCCACCCCCTCAGCGGTGTAGGGATGTTGCTGACCCCTGGCGTCTACGCCTGGGGAGGCAAGGAAACCCTTGCCCTGAAGACAGGTATGATGATCTGGAGGGGGAGGAAGCCCCCATAGAATGCCGGGAGCCGTATGAGGTCTCCAACAATACCATACGACCTCTCCAGGAGAGCAGAGGGAAGTGTGGAAGGAAAAATCCTGACGATCGCCCGAGAGGCTCTGCTTTCGATCGCCTAAGCAGGGGATCTGCCTTTGAGAGGCTGGGCCCAATGAATGACCTGAGGGAAAAATTGTCTAGATCAAGGAGTGCTGCGAGGTCTAGAAGGGAGGCGGCTGATGGCCGACCCCATGGGGGCCGACCCCAAGGACGGGATGACGGTCAGGGGGAGGTAAACAGCCGACACAGGCTAGCCGCGGCAGAACCCTCAGTCCATCTCAAAGAAGCGGCATGGGATAACATTGGCCAAGCCGACCCTACGAGGCCTTGAAATGACTCGATCCAACGACTGGAGGATAAGATCGGCGATATACTAAAAATCCCTGACCCTCTTCAGAGGGGATACACCATAGGATCACCATTTGTGGTGAAGATAGTCAACTTCCCTACGCCATCAAAGTTCAAGCCACCTGTGGTCACCCCAAGATATGATGGGAGCACCAACCCTGTCCACCATGTTAAGATGTATCAATTAGTAGTAAACATATACTCTATCTCAGATGAGATGAGGTGGTGTGCCTTCTCTGGTACCCTGACTGGGGCTGCACATGTCTGATACACTTCTCTTCCAAAAAATTCCATTGAAAACTTTAAGCAGTTGGCAGACCGGTTCATCCACAACTTTTGCTTTGGGATGAGGCCACAGAAGAAGACCACCCACCGGCTCTATGTTAAGAAGGGGAAGAATGAGAGTCTCAGGGAATACATAGCCAGATTTAATAAAGAGAAGCTGGAGGTGGAAGACTATGAGGAGAGCATAGCTATGATAACCCTGATTGGAGGACTCCACAAGGGGAAGCTGTTATGGAAGCTTGCTGAAGACCCCCCTATGACGATGGATGAATTACTGTCAACAACAGGAAAGGTGATGAATGCCGAAGAGGCGATGGCCACAAAATACGAAGACAAAAAAGGAGGCACTAGTGGGTGTAAATACCCTAAGAAGAACAAAGAGGGGAAGAAGAGGTCAACAGACGATAAGTTCGATGGTTACACCCCACTAACGGTCAGCTGTGAACATATTCTTAATGAAATAAAGAGTGATCGATCCCTGAAGTGGCCTGAGAAGTTAAGGGCAACCCCCAACAAGAGGAACAAGAACCTCTGGTGCGAATTTCACCAAGACCACGGCCACATAACAGACAAATGATTTTCTCTGAAAGATGAGATTGAGAAGATGCTGAAAGAAGGGAAGCTCAGAAAGTACGTCGACAAAGGTGCCTTCAAGAGGGGCCGAGGGGATAACCCCAGAAAGAAGCGAGGTGATGGATGTAGAGGAGGTCCTCAAAAAAGAGGGGACGACCCTTCTGATGATGAGGAAGACCCTGACCTCCCGCCGAGAGATGACCAAAGCCCTGTCAAGAGGCTTAATATAATCTCGCTCGGAGTGGGAATGATCTCCGAGGGTCTAGCAGGAGGAGGGTCTGAGGTCGCTGACAGGAAGGCCCATATGGCTGAAGCCAAGGTAGTGACGAAGACGGTACACTCGACCTCTCTGGAGGTCAAGTCAGAAAAGAGGAAGAAGGTCGATATGGACACTGTGATAGTGGGGTTCTCGAGAATGGACTTTAAAGGCCTCCTAGCCCCACACGATGACCCACTCGTTATCACAACTAGGGTGCACGGGTGTGAGGTTCCGAGGATATTGGTCGACGGGGGCAGTTCTGCTGATGTAATGTCTTGGCCGTGCTTCAAAGCCTTAGGTCTCCGCCGTGCTAGACTCGTCCCATACCATCATCCATTGATTGGGTTCAGTAGGGAAAAGGTTCATCCCCTTGGAGTGTATGAGGCCGGCGTCAGGATGGGGGACGAGTGGCCGAGATGGCTTACCAAGAAGATCAGTTTCTTTGTGATGGATGAACATGTGTTTTTGGCCTATAACATCATACTTGGGCGTGTGGCTCTCAAAGGGTTTAAAGCTATGCCGTATACAGTCCATCAGATGATTAAATTTCCTACCTCTTACGGGGTGGGGGAAGTTCAGGGAGACCAGACGAAAGCGCAAGAATGTTACTACAACTCCGCTGAAGAAAGAGAGGCACACAAGAGGGCTACAACCACTTACAATATTTATACCCTAGACCCTAGGGATGAGATGAAGCTAAAGAAAGGAGAGGCTGTGGAAGAGGTAGAATCCATCATCCTCGATGCAGATGACCCGAAAAAAACCGTCCAAGTCGGCAAGTCTCTAAACCCATATCAAGGAAGAACTCATTAAACTGTTGAGGAGAAGACAAAGCGTCTTTGCATGGAGTCATGTAGATATGTCGAGGATCGACCCTGAAATTATGTGCCACAAACTCAATGTGGTAGAGGGAGCAAAGCCGATAAAGCATAAGAGGAGAATTTATTCTCGAGAAAAGTATGAGGTCATTAGGGATGAGGTCAAGAAGATGGAAGATGCTGAGTTTATCAAAGAGGTCATCTACCCTGAATGGTTGTCCAATGCAGTCATTGTCCCAAAGGCCAACGGGAAGTGGAGAATGTGTGTGGACTTCACCGACCTCAACAAGAACTGTCCCAAATACAGCTTCCCTCTCCCCCGCATTGACCAGATGGTAGACGCCACCGCAGGCCATGAGATCATGAGCTTTATGGATGCCTATTCAGGGTACAACCAGATCTTCATGAACCCTGAAGACTCGGAGAAGACAGCCTTCATTACTGACAAGGGGACATACTATTATAGGGTCATGCCCTTTGGCCTAAAAAATGCGGGGGCAACGTACCAGCGCCTCGTAAATAAAATGTTCGAAGAAAAAATTAGGAAGTCTATGGAGGTCTATATAGATGACATGCTGACTAAGACTTTGAAGGCAGAGGATCATGTGGCAGACCTGAAGAGGACCTTTAATACGATGGACAAATACCAGATGAAGCTTAACCCGACCAAGTGTGTCTTCGGGGTCGGAGCAGGGAAGTTCTTGGGGTTCATTGTCAACCAAAGAGGCATCAAAGCCAATCCTGAAAAGATAAAGGCCCTTGTTGATATGAAGACCCCCAAGTCCATTAAAGACGTTCAGAGACTCACAGGGAGAGTTGCTGCCTTGAACAGGTACGTGTCTAGGGCCACAGGCAGGTGTCTACCATTCTTCAAAATTCTCAAAAAAGCCTTCAAATGGAGTGAAGAGTGTGATGAGGCCTTCAAGGAGTTAAAATCATACCTGGGGTCTCCCTTGCTATTGTCACGGCCCGTGTAGGGTGAACGACTTTATGTGTACCTCGTTGTCTCAGAGTCAGCCATCAGTGTAGCCATTGTGAGAGACGAAGACGGAGTACAGAAGCATATGTATTTTAACAGCGAGGCACTCTAGGGGGCAGAGAAAAGATATCCAAGGATAGAGAAGTTGGACTATGCCTTGATCCATGCATCGAGAAAGATGAAGCCATACTTCCAGTCCCATACAATGGTCATCCTCACTGACTCTCCCCTTAGGCAGGTTTTGCACAAGCCTGAAAAATCTGGGAGGTTAATGGCTTGGGCTATAGAGCTGGGGGAGTTTGACATAGTGTATCAGCCTAGGACGGCCATTAAGGGGCAAGCATTGGCAGACTTTATGGCAGAGTTTACTTGCGAAGATGATGAAGCCGAGGGTGAGAGCCTCGGGAAGATAGATACCCGATAAGGTGAGCTCACCGACACACCTGCACATAAGGCTGAGACAAGCACCGCTAGAAGGAAAGTGGCTGAAAATGAAGAGGGAAGATATCTCTTTAGATAGGGGTCATTCACCGAGGGAAGTTTCTCAGAAGAACATACCGTGTGGAGTCTCTTTATCGACGGGTCCTCCGGTGAAAGCGGGAGTGGAGCTGGATTAATAGTATCAGCACCCGATGGCATAAACATTGAGTACGCCCTGAGGTTTAACTTTAAGGCCTCCAACAATGAGGCTGAATATGAGGCCTTGATAGCTGGCCTCTCCTTGGCCAGATCTCTTAGTGTCGGCCAGATTTTGGTTCATAGTGATTTGAGGCTAGTAGTGAATCAGATACTAGGAGCCTACGAGTCTAAGGACGAGAGGATGGCTAGGTACCTTGAGAAGGTAAGGTCGTTACTGAAGGGCTTCAGAGAAGTAAGGTTAAAGAGGATACCTAGGCTCGATAATGGTCGAGCTGACCCTCTTGCTAGGTTGGCCTCGACAACTAGGACAGACATCAGGAGGACGGTCCTAGTGGAAATTTTGCTTCGGCCAACTATTGAAGACGCTGAGGGAACACTTAGTAATTGCCAAAATTTTTCTCACGAATCTTCGTGGATGGACCCTCTGATCAGATACATTAAAGTGGGGGAGATGCCAGAAGCAAGGCAAGAAAGGAAGAAGTTGAGATACAGGGCTGCAAAGTTCACTCTCATTGGGGACACCTTGTACAAAAAGAGATTTTTACTCCCCTTACTTAGGTGTGTGCATCCATCTGAAGTCCCATCCATCTTGCAAGATGTGCACGAAGGATTATGCCCAAGCCAAATTAGGGGCAGATCCTTAGCGAAGAGGGTGATCACCCAAGGGTATTGGTGGCCGACCTTGGGGAAAGATGCCGCGACATATGTAAAAAAGTGTGATAAATGCCAAAGATTTGCCACCATCCCTCACCAACCCCATAAGCCTCTTACCTCCATTACATCCCCATGGCCGTTTGCAGTGTGGGGGATCGACTTAGTAGGACCCTTTCCTAGGGTCATTAATAACTATCGGTTCCTCATCGTGGCCATTGACTATTTTTCAAAATGGGTAGAGGCGGAGCCGATGGTAACGATCACAGAGCAGAAGACCTTTCAGTTCATATGGAGAAACATTATATGCAGATATGGTCTCCCTAATACCCTCATCTCGGATAACGGGACTCAATTCAAGAATACATCTCTACAAAAGTACTGTGAAAGGGTGAGTATCAAGCAATTCTTCTCTACCCCAGGCCAACCTCAAGCTAACAGGCAAATGAAAGTAAAAAATAGGACGATCCTTGACGGGATCAAGAAGAGACTTGAAGATGCAAAAGGAAGATGGGTTGAGGAGTTATATGTTGTACTGTGGGCCTACAGGACGACGACAAATACCTCCATCGGGGAGACCCCATTCATGCTAGCTTATGGCTCAGAGGCCGTCATCCCCGCTGAGATTGGGTTTCCTACTCATAGGGTCCAAATGTATGACCTCCACAGAAATACAGAAGAGAGGAAAATCGACTTAGACCTGATTGGGGAACGGAGGGAAGATGCCGAGATAAGGCAAGCCGCCTACCAGCAGAGGATTGCAAGGTTTTCCAATCAGAGGGTGAAACAGAGACCAATTGCAGTGGGGGACTTGGTCCTCAAAAAGACATGGCAGAAGCCCAACAAGCTCCATCCTAATTGGCATGGCCTGTATAGGGTCATCGACGAAGTTGTCCCAGGGACCTATAGACTAGAAAACCTAGAGGGGGAACCCTTTTCCAACCTCTGGAATGCACATCATTTGAAGAAATACTATCCGTAATTTTGTAAAGTCCTATCGAACGACAATTGTAATGGGTGTTGCTCTAGTAGAACACTCTGGAAAATTAATAAGAAAGATCAGGGTTTCCTCTCATCTTGTGTTTGAGAGTTATAATGCGAATGGGATCATCTTTGGGGAACTACCCTCGTCTATAATGAGGGTCAATGGAGGGGACGACCCCACCATTTTCCTCAAGAAAGATGAGGGAAGACTTTAAAACCATTAAATTGGTAATTACAACCCTCGGCTATAATGAGGGTCAATGGAGGGGACGACCCCACCATTGTCCTCAAGAAAGACAAGGGAAGACTTTAAAACCATTAATTTGGTAATTACAACCCTCGGCTATAATGAGGGTCAAAGGAGGGGACGACCCCACCATTGTCCTCACGAAAGACGAGGGAAGACTTTAAAACCATTAATTTGGTAATTATAACCCTCGGCTATAATGAGGGTCAATGGAGGGGACGCCCCCACCATTGTCCTCAAGAAAGACGAGAGAAGACTTTAAAACCATTAAATTGGTAATTACAACCCTCGACTATAATGAGGGTCAATGGAGGGGACTACCCCACCATTGTCCTCAAGAAAGACGAGGGAAGACTTTAAAACCATTAATTTGGTAATTATAACCCTCGGCTATAATGACGGTCAATGGAGGGGACGACCCCACCATTGTCCTCAAGAAAGACGAGGGAAGACTTTAAAACCATTAAATTGGTAATTACAACCCTCGGCTATAATGAGGGTCAATGGAGGGGACGACCCCACCATTGTCCTCAAGAAAGACGAGGGAAGACTATGAAACCATTAATTTGGTAATTACAACCCTCGGCTATAATGAGGGTCAATGGAGGGGACGACCCCACCATTGTCCTCAAGAAAGATGAGGGGAGACTTTAAAACCATTAATTTGGTAATTATAACCCTCAGCTATAATGAGGGTCAATGAAGGGGACGACCCCACCATTGTCCTCAAGAAAGACGAGGGAAGACTTGAGCATCAATTAAAATTGGTGAAAAACCCTCAGCTATAATGAGGGCCACCGCAGGGGACGACCCCTCGTTCACCCTCAAGAAAGAAGAGGGAGGGGTTAGTGATATTGTCAATCCAAAAACATCACAGTGCAAATTATATAAGAGAGAAGTATGGAAGACAGAAAGAGGCATTATATTACAGAATGATGTTGGTTCTACAAAAGTAAAGTACACAAATGGAGTACATAAAGAGGGTATTGGCTACAAACAGCCACCCTATTGAGCAGCATCAAAGAGCAGGGTCTCAACATCAATAAGAGGAGTATCCTCAACGACCAAGACAGGACGATCCTCAGACGTGCCTGTGCCTTCTACATGCTGAGATTCCACTTGAGCTAAGGATTCAGCAATGAGGGGATCATCCAGCTGAACTACTTCAAGAGAAGGTCGAACATACAATACTGAATCAGCGAACTTTAAGACAACCCACCGACAGGCCGTCCTAATTCCCCTCTCCAAGTATTCAAGGCCGAAGCCTTGAAATTCGTCCGAGAGTTTGTAGGCCTCCACAGCATCGACCTCGGATTTCTTGAAAGCCGCCTCAAGATTGGCCTTGTGCTGAACCTCTAAGTTGATCAAGGCTTCATCCTTCTCCTTTATAAGCAGGTCCTTGGCTTACTGGTCGGCATCATGGTGTCTCGTCAGCTCATCCAAAACCCTGTCATGCTCAGTCCTGGCACTCTCCAGTTCAGCCCTTACAGTCTCGAGCTTTGTCTGCAGGTCGGCCTCATGCTGAATGGCCCTCTCGGCTTCATGAAACTTCTGTTGATTCTCAGCCATCCACTTAGTGGCCGAGGTAAAGGCACAGACATACTGCATAGAAAAAGACACTTGTTAAGAGGCTGAGGAAACAGTTAGTGAAAAATTCAAATAAGGATATGAAGTAAAAATAAATAACTGAGCTAGTGTGTGCAGACCATAGTCATACACCCTGGCCGGGGGCATTTTAGACAAGAAATCATAATCGACGGCCGAGGGGGCAGAGAACATAGAGGCTTTGGCTGCCCTCAGATTGGCAATCAGGGAGGATGGTTCGGCCTTTAGAAGCGCCAAGTTCTGTGACCAGAAGGCCCCCATGCTGGAAGATGAACCATCCCCCTCAGACGACTCTACCCTCGACCTCGTCCTTGAGTCCGGCCGAGGGTCAACAGGAGTTTCAGTCTCTTTCGTTTTGTGGCTATCAGCAGTCGGCTCAACAACCGTCGGCCCCATGACCTTCGTCTTCCTCGGAGCTTGCTGAGGCTCCTTGCCTTTCTTTTTGCCTAGACCTGATAGTAAGTTAGGAGCAGTCATTTCCCAAAGTTGATCCGATATGCCAGAGGGACGACCTGAAAGGAGGACGACACGTTAGAAAAATGCAGAGGCAATGATGAAACACTTGAAAAAAGTAAAGAATGGGAAACATTAAGTATAACTCACATAGTTCTATCAAGGGGCCGACCCTCAGACCAACTTCCTTGAGGAACCGAGAGGTCATCAGATCTTCAAATTTTGGAAGTTAACCCCCTCTCCGTCGTCCTCTCAGATATTCAACTATGTCTTTCTCTTCCAGACTAAGACCAGGGTCTCACCTGGCCTTCATTGAAGGGTTAGACCATCTTCAGAGAACCCTCGGACCATCGGCTACAGGTTGTGCCTCAGAAGAGAACTCCCACTCTCCGCAGACAAAGAAGAATATCTTCTTCCAATCGTGGTTAGAGGTTTGTGGCACATGGAGAAGTTTTTTGTCAGACCTCCTCGTCCTAAGGTGATAGTACCCAGGCTGTTTGGACGAGTAGGTGATATTATAACAGGCCAAGAATACGTCGGTCGGGGGCTCATCATTGAAAGCGTTCTTCCACAGGGAAATGTAGCCAAGGATCTTCCTCCAGGAATTGGGAGGAAGCTAAGAGGGGGCAACGCCGAGGGTTGACAGGATATCTACGACAGCAGCATGCAGAGGGAATCTGACACCAACCTTGAACATTTGTTCATATACTGCAACCTCTCCCTCTTCAGCCTCGAAGACCCTCTCAGACTCATAGGGAACCCTCATAGTTATACTGGGGGACACTCCATAGGCATTCCTCCATAATAAGAGGTCACGTTCCTTAACTGAGGAGATATAGGATGAGGCATGGGAGGTGTCAACCCGGTCAACATCTGAGTCCTCACCCTCATCCTCTATTCCCTCTCCCTCGGCCTCATCACCTGTCAGAGACCTCTGGGGAAAATCCATCCGGAAGGCATGTGGAGATAGAGTAGTCACAGGGACAGCCTAGGAAGCAACCATACCCTCAGCCTGTCGGCCTGGGCTTAGATCAGGCGTCTCTCTTCTCCCAAAAGAACCAGCGCCAGTTGGCGACGACGCTCTCTCATCCATCTCTCTTGAATAACTCTCGGCTGGACGATAAGACGACCCACAAGACTCAGTGGCTCAAATGGTTTTATTATGGCAAGTGGAATGGGAAGGATGGGTCGTACCTAATTAGGGTCGGCCCCTCGTCTTCTCTCCTCCTCTTCCTCTATTCGTCTAATCTCAATAAATAACTTCTCTCTCAAGGAAGGGAATTCCTCAGCTCAGCTGTAAAGCCTCCTAAGCATTAAGGGGGAGACACTACACTTAGATGAATTTCTAAGCTAACTACAAACAAGTTTGGAATTGACCAAACTGGACTTTTTGATTGAAACAAAAGAAATCAAGTGTTTTAATCAAGAACACTTAAGAACCAGTCGCCGGAGAAGACGCCATAAAAGTTATGAAACACCCTAAGGAAAATCCAATCCTACAAGCCTAAAATAAGAAAGTAAGCAAGAAATGAAGGTAAAGAGGACACTAGGGTAGAGGGGTTACCTGAGAGGGAAGAGCGAGACTGCTAAACTCAAAATGTTGAAAATTGCAGAAATGGTGGTTTATTTGTTGAAAATCTAGAGAGAGAGAGGGCTTGGGCGCGAAGAAGAAGAAGAAGAAGAAGAAGAAGAAGAAGAAGAAGAAAGGGGATTAAAACTTCAAAAATCGTTTAAATACCTTAGTAATGAGTGGGCCCATTAACCAAGGAAGAGCACAGCCCACGAGGAGGGCATCATTAGGGCACAAAGTCCCAGGTCAAGTGTGCAGTCGCCACACCTTGGAAACTGAAACAACGAGCATCTGCCTGGGTGTCACGACAGCTTGGCAGGTGTCACTCATCAAACATACCACACAATTATCTTAAAAGAAACATTATCCCTCAGCCACCTTAGCATCATCTATGGCTAAGGGCTGGGGGTGATTGATATACCCATATATACCCTCAGCCAGACCGAGGGCGCCCTCTAACAAGATGAGACCGATATGATCTCGTGATAGTCCAAGGGTCCGACCCCTCATCAGGACCAGATGACCCTCCAAGGGGCCGACCCCTCATCAAGTCCAGACGACCCTCCAAGGGGCCGACCCCTCATCAGGCTCAGATGACCCTCCAAGGGGCCGACCCCTCATCAGGCCCAGACGACCCTCCAAGGGGCCGACCCTCCATCAGGCCCAGATGACCCTCCGAGGGGCCGACCCTCCATCAGGCTCAGACGACCCTCTAAGGGGCCGACCCCTCATCCGGACCAGACGACCCTCCAAGGGTCCGACCCTCCATCAGGCCCAGATGACCCTCCGAGGGGCTGACCCTCCATCAGGCTCAGACGACCTTCCGAGGGGCCGACCCCTCGTCAGGCACAGACGACCCTCTGAGGGTACGACAGTACGAGGCCTAAATTGGGCCTGACTCACTATCAGAAAGAACTTTTCCCTCAACCTCGTGTTACAGGCCGAGGGTGATGTCATCACACTGCGTGGTTTGGGAGACGCGTGGAACAGTGTGCTTGAGGCTCACAAGACACGTGGAAGACCGTTATAACCGAATCACCCCCTCACGTGAGGGAATATTATGTCATCATTTAGCATCTACAGGTGTCCCCAACAGATTGGCTGAATCATCATTCACATGCACCATGCATACTCGGGAGGTATACTACACCCCCCAGGACCTATATATACTTATCACCTACAAATCTACAGGAGGATGGATCAATTGATAATTGCAACCCTTGCTAAAACGCTTCTTGTACACACAGTAGAGAGAGAAAGTGATCTTATGTGCATTGTATCCAAGGCCATTAGTGCCCATACTTAGTGGATCACACACTCAAAGTGGATGTAGGTCAAATCGGCTGAACCACTATACATCATTGTCTTAATCCTCTTATACTCATCTCCTTCTACACACTTACACATATACATCTTTATGGCTGCCATGGTTATTACTATTTGAGATCATCATCACTTATTTGGTGGTGCTAAATCTAAGCATCATCACTCTATTCAAACTGAGTTTTTAGGTATGTCTTTCAAAAGTGTTTTCAATTTTTTTTACTGAATAGGTGTTTTTAGATCTATGATTTTTTTGTAACTTTTCAAATAGATCTTTTTAAGAATTTATGTATATCTTTGTTTTTACGGACCTTTGATTTTTTTTTCCGTTCAGTTGAGAAGAGGTCTATAGGTACTCCTTATCTATGATTTTTTTACATCAGTACTTCTTTTAGTATTTTTATATGTCTTTGTTCCTTTGTAATTTTTAATAGTGCTGAGTACGTGGTGTTATTTATATAGTTTTGTTTGTGCTTTAATTTGAAGTTTAAATTTTTATTGTAAGACTCCGTTGACTGAAGCTTTTGATGATAGTTATTCTTCTGATGAGAAGTGGGATGGATTTATAAATAATAATGATAGGGTACATCTTAAGGTAAATTGATTTTCTTAAGCATGGATTTATAAATAATAATGATAGGGTACATCTTAAGGTATATTGATTTTCTTAAGTAATTTAGTGCTTGTAAAATTGTGTGTCTGATACCACGAATGGAATGTACTTTTAAGGATTTGGATATAAATCTTTGCACATATTTGTTGATTTGAAGGTTAGGTTACTGAGAGGAAATTATGAAATATGAGGTATTTGTCGAAAATATGGTGGTATACCTTGTTTCTTACGTCTCGCATCACTGCCATCGACACCTCTCCAACCGGTCAATGTTTCCTTATCATTAATGGATTATTAACTCTTATATAATAGTTTGATTCATCTTCTAACTCTTTTTTATTTTTATTTATAGATTTTATTATCAATTATATATATTAAAATCCCTAAAAAGAAACTGATTTATCTTTTGATTTTGTATTTTATTTATTTTGGTCAAATTAAAAAGAAAGAGGAACTTTTCCAAGACGGTGATACTAAATCTGCTTCGGCTCAAAATACTCGAGAATAAGTTCCTTTACCAACTTTTTGGCTCAAGTGAAGCTTTTGTGTTTCCATGAAAATAAACAGTAATTCAACCTGACCTTATGAATGTGTGGCAAGTAGGGTTATTTTCGATTTTTTTTACTTTAGCATCATCTTAAATTGTCATTTTCTAAATTTTTTGATTAAAAATACAAATGTATCAAGATGGGTCTGTTTCATATTAATGGTTGAATTTTGTTCCTCATAGGTTCAAGATGGTCTTGATATGTCGTTATATTTGTTTTAGATTGTTTCAGATCATAAATAGTGTGAGGCTTTTTCTAATCAAAATCATATACTGACTACACATAGCTCACGCATCATGCGGGTTTTCAACTAGTTTAAAATAAGACATGTCAAGTGTGTAATATGATGAATAACCTATCTGTAGCGATACATTTGTCACCACCATGTGATTTAGTATACATATGTGAACTTCAAGGGATTAGTTTCAAAGTTAATCACTCATGACTAATAAGATTGCACCCCCAATGTCATGGGTTTGACCGTCCCTATCAATATAAACTCAGGGCACAAATTGCATAGAGTAATCTCTAAGACTTGTTCGAGGTGAAGGGAATAATCCGAAGTGCACGAAAGTTGTTCTGGAATGAATTACCCTTTGTAAAAAACATAAAATAATAATAATAATAATAATAATAATAATAATAATAATAATAATAATAATAATAATAATAATAATAATAATAATAATAATAATAATAATAATAATACATATACGTGTAGAAATTAATAAATAATTGTTTGGTTGTCAGTAAATGAAAAAAACACTTAAATTGATATATCTTGAGATATAAGTGTCTGAATTACATTTTGGAAATACGGTCAAGCTAACATTTTTGTCCTCTTCATTTTGATGGACACGATTGACTATGTTTTACCATGTGACTATGTTTCGATCATTTTGTTATTTTTTAATAGACATTTGGCCCTTTTGATTTGTAAAATTCCCCATTTTTACTATAGCTCAATGTCTTTCACTCACATCCTTACTATTTACTTACGTATATATAATTAGATATATTTATACATATACTCATATTGCATTCGCATTCTTTTGTACGTCATCTTTAGTTCGATAAATACAAAAATACAAAAAGAGTATTTTTTTGGTCCACTTAGTAAGAGGGCTTCTTAACTTGGGGATTCTAGCATACATCTCATCCTTGACATGTTTGAGGAAAACTCCATTTTTCCTAATAAACACTTTTTAAGAAAATAACTTTCAATCGAGAAAAGCCTCTTAGCCTCAACTTTTCAAAAGAGATCAAACTTCTCATCACTTATCAAATTGAAGACACTTGCATTCATAAAAAAAAGTTGCAATCTCTTGTAAGAAGTCAAAATACGAGGTAAAATACCTCTAATTATTTCGATCTACGTGAACTTTGGTTTTGCTATTTGCGAATACATAGGCATAATGGGCTCTCCCCTTACTCAAGTCCAACCTTATATAAATACACATATAATTAAAATTCATATATTTCACACCTTGTAAATACATTCATAATCTTGTAAGTCATTGTCTTTCTAACTCTAATCTTTCCTTGCAGCGAAGTGAGTCAGTCATCTCTATCACATATATACTTATCCATGTTTACATTTACATATTTTAAATAACAATATTACATGTCTCATACTCACACATGACAACATTTTAGGAGTCACACATGACTATCACATCATTTTCATGGGTGTAATATATTTTATTCGCATTGTGACCAAAATTGCAGACTGTGTGTTCCTAATACCTTCCATCTTCCTAATCTAGTCTTAGTGCACAAAACTCTTGTTTCACACATAAAGAGAATCTTCGATTTACCTTATCGTAGGCTAAGCAATATTTTATCTCTTTTAAGGAAAATTTATTGGCAACTTTTAAGAAATCAAAGATAGCCACGAGTCCATTTAAAGTCGTAATCTTTGATGAACTCGATAACTAAATTCATGTACCCACGCCTGGGCGAACATCTTTCTCTCGAAGGTCAGGGTTCTCAAAACCACCATAACTAATGCAAAATTTAAACAAAGAAGTCGATGCTTCGTATTCTACATGTGTTATTTGATCTTTAATTAAGCTTGGATTTAAAACAATTGATAATGGAACTACTGATGTAGAAAAAAATAGTCACTCGTGTCTCTCTATTTTCCCCATATGCGGTGAACACATAATAAAAGAAGAGAGATTGTTTCTTGAAGGACTTGGTTGGCCAATCAAGTAGGTGATAATTGGGAACTTGACCTACACCATATATACTCGGGTGCTTAATGTTCCCTTATTGTATAGCTAAGAATGGAAAGATCGTGAGGAAAATATAGAGAATAGGGAAGAAATGTAAGGACATTGTATCAACCCATAGTTTCCATATTAAAGGTGGTAAATTCAAAATATAAATATTATAGACAAAAAATAACTAAATATCACCTTCAACATGTAATTAAGAATTAACAGGAAAAATAAATAACAAACAAGAATTAAAAATAGCATATATGAACCAAAAAAAACAAAGGGAAAAAATAAACCAATAGCCAAATACCACCTCCAACAACTCAGAAATTCCTAAACCATCCAAGACCCTTATCAATAATCTAACACATATGTCTAACAATATAAATATTCAACTTAAATAAAAAATAAAGAACCCTACTAATAGCTATAAAGTACAATCTCTAATAGGTTAACCTAAAATCGTAAACAAAGGTGGATCAAACCCATAACAAGAACTTTACTTTTAGGATCCCGAACAGTTAAGGTACAAAAGTATATAATCAGAGTTATTATTAGGTTTAATAAAATATCCATAAATACTTGAATCTCTCTATCTATTTGTAATTTCTCATATTTTTATACGTATTATATAATTAAAAAAAATGGCAGAAATTCAATATGTGTGCCGGTTATGACTAGAGATTTCTTTATTTACATTTTTTATGAATTATTTAATTTGGAGTTGAAATCTAATTTTGTATATATTAATTCATTCAGTTATATTCATACTCGTATTGATTAATTTTTAAATGTCCGAGTTTTTTTATATTTGATTCGGCATTTTCTTACTCATATTTTAGGACACGTAGAATGCCCGTTTTGAGTTCAAAATGTTGGGTTTTAAGCATAGTGGGTTAGTATAAGGCTGGGGGTAAGGTTTTAAGTTATTTTGAGGTGATTTTGTTATCTTTTAGGCGATGTCCATTTGGGGCCCAAGCCTAATTTCGTGAATTAAGGTTTTTATAGAGGAATTTGGAATCTCTTCTTGCAACTAACAAAAAATGGTAGGCTCCTTAGGGCTAAAGGGAAGAAAATTGAAGAGAAGAGAAGATAAGTAAATTCAAGGGAAGAGGAAGAAATGGGAAGATTTTGACGTGGTTCTCTCCTCAAATGAATTGAGGTAAGTTTGTATAGTAATTGGTTATGATTGTATGCGTGTTAAGATTATATCTATTCATTGAAACATGAAATTCATATGCTGTTAATATGATTTTAGATGATTAAATAATCAATTTTACTAATTAATCTAATCAAGATATTGATTAGGTTAATTTTCCCTTATATTGTTTGATTTTCTCATGAATTTTAATTAGAATTATTGGGGAATGATTAGGAGATGTTTCCTATTATAAATAACTTAAAAGCCCTAATACATTTAAATCATTAATTGGTTTGAAGTCATTGGGAAATCTAGGATTCTTGAGTGAGAATTGAGTTTTTCATTTGAATCGTGATGTAAACTTTGAATTTGATGTTAGAAATAGGTTGTAATTATTCATATGATGTGATTGATTTATTGGAATATTGGGTGGAGGTTTGGAGGAAGCTTTTTCCTTCATTGATAGATTTTAAGAAGGATATATTACGGTTCAAAGAGTATGATTCCCATAATAAAGGAAGAGTGCCAACTTTATGGGATAATGGATCAATCGACCCCAAACCATCAAGCGATTGACAGTCCGAGTTTGACTTAGTTTGAGTTTTTGTTATTTTTGTTCAATTGTTGAGTTTGGGGGCTCAAAGCTATGGTAGTTTGTTGTATGTTTAATATTCTATTTGATTAAAGGTGAATTCTAAATAATTAAGATGTTAAAAATTAGTGTTTGTGTTATTTGGATATTTGGGTAATCTGTTCATTTAAAGGAGATTATTTTAATTAGAAAGTATTAACTTCAAAACCCAAGAGTAGGATGGGTAGATATTATAAATTATAAAGTTTTAGAGGTGAAATCTTGTTTTTTGGGACTTATTTGAGTCATTGTCATGAATTATTGGGGTGTATATCCTTTGGGTGAGAATTGGAATTTCATTATAATCTTTAGGGCACGGTAAACTTCATGTTGGATGGTCATATATAAATTAGTTATGGGTTGATATCTAGATTCGATGCCCTCTGAGATTAGACTTGGGATAATTGATATTTATTATAGTTGTTTTGTGTAATTTAGTTTATGTTAGTGTGAGACTATACCTATATTCGGAAAAATCGGGTTGTCAGGGTTCTTAAATTATGTGATGAATTAAGGTTAAAGATGTGTTATACTTATTTATTATACCAACGCTAGTATGACTTGGTAGCGTTGAGGTCAAATGTCTATGTGATTTATCTTAACCGGTTAGTAAGGGTTTTGTATATGTTTGGTTCAACCTCTTAAAGATGATTACAATTGATTTGGGTGCTTTATGTGAAATTCATACCATGTATGAGTGCTCATGAATATCACACTAAGATGGATTCCTTTAAGGGTTGCATATTACATCGACCCTAATGGTGCCTTGGTGAGTAGATGAAATTGACATGGTCAGTTTACCCTTAGGGTCTTACATCAAGGTATATATGCACCAAGATCGTTTCAGGGAGAGATTTCAACATGTGGTCTTCGGTATGGTAGGCCATATGTATGATATGTAGGCGTAGCAATTTATCCCTTGCTCATGATGAAATATTAGGTTTTGGGTGACCTAAGACTATAACTAGTTTGCGCGAGTGTAACCCAAAGGCAATAGAGATAGACCTTTGTTATGTGAGGGCATGAAAGATGCCTATTTACTGATATGTTCAGGGAGTTGTGCCTAGGTGAGGATGTTACATGTAGAGATTGTCATTCTCCTACTATAATTCATTATTGTGTAGCGGTACTAGTGATAGTTGCACCAGTTTATATACTATTACAGAGATGTGTAAGGCATATCTTACGGATGCCTACCTATATACTTATGACCCGTATTTCTATATTACATATACTAGATATGTGCATATTGTATTATTGGCGTGACATAGCCATGTGTTAATAGACTTAAGATATAAGTATGTTATTTAATGCGATGTACCTGAGGTTTGAAACCTTAGAAAATTTTGTGATTCATAATGAAAGAGATTAACCAAATATTATAATGACAAAGATTAAAGATTGAAGAGGTAAAACTTTAATCACATGGTCTACGTATGGGTTTGGGATTTAGATAAGAATTTTGTTTTAGGTTTTTACATTTGGTAACTATTAACATAAAATATACTAAAAGACGAGAGGAATATGTATAGCTATAATATAGCCCATATTCAATTATATTTTTATTGTTCAAAAACTTATTGTCTACATTGTTGTATATCTGTGTTTTTCACAGGTCTAAGATCATTGTCCGTACCATTGACAAAGATTATCATCGGAGGAGAACCTCTAAATAAGTTCCATTCACACTCCTAAGTTCTAGGAGTCGATAAAGGGTACCTCATCCTCTCCTTATACTTTTAGTTCAGTTAGCATATATATATAGTTATTCTATCAAAAAATTATATGAGTTGCATTTTATATTCCCGATTTTCGTTTACTTCTATTTATAGTTATTGGTGTCAGAGTTGGATTGATATTATTCATTATTTCATTATCTTATTAATGCTTGTTCAATTTTAGTTCATTCTTCATGATGAGAATATTACTAAATCTTTTTTATTCCCATGATTTTTGTATTAGACCTAACAAATCTATTTATAGATTCTGTAGGGTGCCAATTCGAGGTTATCGTGTCCAAAGAATAATGAGTGAGTTTGTCTCTCATTTGCATTACGTTCTTTGACTATTTTAGAGCATTACCATTTGGGATTTCTCAAGAGTATAGACCAAGTGTATCTTGAGGGTTCCGTGCTTTGATTTCTCCTGGGATATGCCTCACGCATGGAGTCGACTTCGATTAGGAGTTAAGGAATTTTGGATACAAGACCTTTAGCAAGTGCTTGGAGTATTATTAAAAGGAAATATTTCCATTAGCCATCCAGAAAGGAATTAGAAGTAAGTTTTTGAATGCCTCATTTGTGTAACCATGTGGTGGACAGTATGAGGAAGAGGTTAACTTTCCTCCCTTTTATGTACTAAGAGAGATTAATATAAAATAAAAAAAGTATGTTCATGCTTTCCATTATAGTGCGAGAAAGACTTTTTGGTATTGCAAAAACCATATGTGAATGGTATGGTAGATGTTACGTAGTAACCTACTTTCCATCACTTGCACTCAGATGGTTGAAGTTACCCTACTAGATTAGTTATGGAATTATTAATAATATGGGGATATATTCCCTAAGATTAAAAAGACCAATACCAAAGTAGGCCCAATGAATGGAGATGGTGTAGTGTGGACCCGATTAGGGGACCTCACCACCAGAAAGAATTGCATAGGGGGAGATAGCCCAAAGAGGTTTCCAAGCGTAAAAGATGTGATAAATTTTGGTTACTAGAGCCAGGGGAATTATGGATAATGGAGCCATAACCTATGAGAGTAGGGGGAATAATGAAAATTTTCAATGAAATGACCAAAGAAATAAGGCTATCAGGGCCTATAGTGGGGATGTAGTTTTTATAATTTCTTTAGAGCAAGGTGTTATGATCGTGGAGAGTGAAGCCACCTTGTTATTAGATGACTTAGTGGAAATCAACTTTTTGGGGTACCTCTGGGTGATGTTGATGGGTAAGTTTATGGCTCGATCACATTAATCTGTCTTAGACATCGAGGATTTCTCATTCTTTATTAAGTGTGTGTGTATTATGATTATGAAGTATATAGATTTTTTTCTAGCTTTAGGAAATTATGGTTACCTCAGCGAGTAGGGGTACACTTTACGTATTGATTATAGAGACATATTAGTTTGATTGGTTGCCTTTGTTTTAGGCATTTTTTTAACTTACAACTGAGATATCATCGTACCACTATTGAGATTGTGTGCATAGATACGTTTTTAGTTTATACCGACTATCGGGGATAGGCTTTCATATGCCATTTTTGGGTCAAAATTTGCTTTGGGTAGTCGTGATTAGGCTTGGGAAAAGGTCTGGCACACTCCCCTAGGTATGGATGGGAGTGTATTATGGGGTTACAATTGAGTAGAGGTGTTACTGATAGTCCGAGGTTCTTATAGTCTTTATTTGTTTGGGGTGTTGAGTTACAACCTATGTAAGGGTTTCCTTTTACTGGGAGTTAGCATTAGTATTAAATCTGTCCTGAGGGAATTTTATAGGACTAAGTTCTCTAGGGATGCTAGACATGGTGTGGGAGAGGATGCCACATTTTTTTAGGCTTTTGAGTATTCAAGGTCGACATCAGCATGTTTAATCTCCTAAAAGAGGGATGGTTCACTAAGAAGATGTATGGACCACCAGGAGCAGGATAAGATCGAGATACAGGGCATGTGTTTGTTGTTACACACTAACGACTTTTTTGGAACATTTAAGGAGAGTGTTAGATCCCATCAAGTGAATTAGGAGATATTTATCATCATTGATGCAATCGAGTGCAGAATATCCTGAAGATAAATTTCTAACACAATGTGGCATGGGTGTGTAATTAGTGCATTATTGACCACACGAAGGGGTAGTTCGCTGTGTTATGCAAAAATATCTTATTGACGAGGGAATGGTGTAGTAGTTGTGTCTGGTACACCCAAATATATGATTAGGGGTGGTGTTTTACCCATAGTTTAAATTTACCAAGAGTAGGTATGCAAATAATATTGGGAATAGATCATTTCTCCATTTGATGATAGGAAAGGGTTACATGTTTTAATGATTTTTTTTCGGGATGGTTGGGGGGTTGGGGTCAAACTACGAAAAGTAGTTTTAAGTGAGGTGCGCATTTTTTTATTCGCTACACACTCCAAAAGTGATAGGATACTGAAATTTATGGGAGTTCTTATTTTGGATACGATGAAATGAGTATTGGTATGGTTTGTGTCGAGATGGTGTTCCTACTAGTTGAGACAGTGGGACATGAGAGAAATTTGAAGAATTGTAGTGTTTAAAACTAAATGAAAAAGTGGGAGAGTAAACCAATTGATTTTGATGGGATTCAGGAGTTCCAATAAGGATATGAAACCATTTTAGGGGCATTCGAGTTAGATTGACCAATTTGATTAGAACTATAAGCTAGTAAGGTATCTTTGTTAGTTGTGTTCGAAATACCTTAAAGGAGTGGGTGTTCATAATGAATGTGTGAACTTTATTGAAGTCTGCAAATGAGTCTTTTCAACTGAGTAGGAGAGGGGTTTGTGGTCCCAAGAAAAAGGACCAAGTATTGTCGATTATCTTTTCGATAAGTCAAAATTGTGAGTTTGGGTTTCGAAAGGGAGTAGCTAACCCCATGATAAGTTTGGTATATGTTATCTTGGATACATTTGACCTTAGAATATCCCCATTACCATGAGCGCGATGGGAAACAAGTCGCCGTAACAACAACTAGAATAGCTATGTGTAAAGTTTTAGTTCAATGCAATTTATGACAAGAAAGACCTAGTAGTGTATTAGGTCCGAGTGGAGTAGATTCCATTATAGTAACATGAGGATGTTACGGGTGTGATACTTTTATACTTTCAATTTTATTTATAAAGAATTTGAATTTCGAGGATAAAATTCCTTGTTTAAGGTGGGAGGAATATTATACCTCGTATTTTTTATGCATATTATTTAATTAGGAAAATTAGTGAAATTCACTCTGTGTGCTTGTCATGATTGGAAATGTCACTATACATTCTTGTGTATTATTTAATTCAGAGTTGAAATTAGGTTTTATAAATGTTAATTCATTAATTGATTAAATGATGTTTGGACTCGTGTTGGTTGATTATTACATTTCTAAGCTATTACATTTTGGATTTGGCATATTTTGTACTTGGATCTTGGTACGCATGAAATGTCTGTTTTAGTTCAAAATATTGGGTTTTAATCCTAGTGGTTTAGTATAACGCTTATGTAAGGTTTTAAGTTTTTTGGAGGTGATTTTGAGCTGATGTAGGTGTGGTCCATGTAGGTCCCAAGCCTAATTTCATGGATTAATGATTTAATGAGGCATTTAAATATCATATTGCACATAACAGAAATTGAGAGGCAACGTAGGGCTAGAGGAAAAGAACTTGAAGAAAAGAGGAAGATTTTGGAAGATTTTGTCTTGGTTCTCCTCATAAATGAATTGAGGAACGTTTGTATAGAATTTGATTATGGTTGCATGTGTTTTAAGATTTTATATATTCATTGAAATTAGAGATCAACTTCATTGTAAATCTTATTTTAGACGATTAAATAGTCACTTTTCATATTTAATCTAATCGAGAGAGTAATTAGGTTCATTTCCCTATATATTATTTAATTTCCTCATGAACTTGGATTGAAATTGTTAAGGAATGATTAAAAAATGTTTCCTATTATAAATCAATTAAAAGGCCTGTAATTTTATGAATTAATCCACTAAAATTATTACTTAATTGAAGAAATTCGGAAATCTAGGGTTCCTGTGTGAGAATTGGATTTTTCATATGAATCTTAATGTAAACTTGGGTTTTGATGTTAAAAATAGTTTTTAATTGTTGATATGATGTGATTTTATTATTTTGATTTTGGTCGAAGGTTTGATGGAAGATTTTGAGTTCATAAATGGAGTTTGAGAGGGGAAAATGGGGTTGAATATAATGATTCCCATAACAAAAGGGGGAGTACCCTCTTTTTGGTGTAGTCGATCGATCCATTCCAATCCATCGTTCGATTAATAGTTCAAGGTTTGTGCTAGTTTTGGAAAGATGAGTATAAATCCACGTCATGGGAAAGATGGTTATATATCCACATCATGTGAAATAGGTAGATAAAATATAAATATAAATTATTTGGAAAGATGGTTATAAATTCACATCATGGGAAAGATGGGTATAAATGGTCCTAAAGAGATAAAAATGTGGGTGAAATCAAAAGTTGTAACCTCATTAAGGAAGGGGAGAGTACGAATAAACGACAGAACCATGAGAAGATTAAACTAGCTAAATGTGAGTAATATGATGAAAATAAATGTATAAAATAACTAAAATTGTGAGCGATGCGCGGAAGTCATAACCACATAAAGGTATAGAGATTATGCATATGTGAGGTCAATAAAGAAATAAGGAAAATGAGGAAACTAATTACATGGGTAATATGTACAAATAATATGAGTGGTGTGATACAACATGAAATGGATAAAAATGAAATTGAATCCCAAGATGCCTACATAATAAAAAAAAGGCATCAAAGTTTGTGTAGTTCTCATAATGAACAAGGATTGGTCTAAATCATATTCCTATTTGGATTGCCTCTTTTAATTTATGAAAATAAAGTGAAATGTATGTAGGGGCGATTTGGTGAGGACACTCTAAATTGGGTTTCCCAAAAATGAACCAATGGAGTAAGGGTTGAACACGACCACAATATGTAAGCAAGAAGATATATTGACTAATAAGAAATAAAACAAGACACAAACTCTCAATGAAATGAACCATCACTCTTCAAGGAAAGATATCTGTCTGTCACATAATATCGACATCAATTAAGTAATATTTTAAAATTAATCAATCAGACACAAGAAGTAGAATTTCAGTTCAATTTTAATTTAAACAATCGTTAAATTTCAATGTGTCCACCAATGCGCAAGGCCTTCCACAATTTTTTTTCTCATTCAAATAGTACCCATTAAGGAAGGGGTGAACATGACCACAACAGTCAACCAAGAAATTATAAATATATAGAAGACTATTTTTATATAAAAGAAAATATAAGTAAAGTTTTCTAAATGAAAAAATCAACTATAGTTTCTCGAGCATTAAGAATTGTTCTCAAATTTCATAAGCACATGGAACCAGAAGAAAACATATTAATTTTGTTAGTAATAATAAAATATTCGTCAACGTGAACCAACCAGAAGTGAACATTTGTCCTCTTACGTAGCTAAAATACTAATCAACAAATAGTAACTCGACAAGAATGTCGGCCAATATAGAGAATGCTGACCAACATAAAGAGTGCCAACCATCAATACCAATGAAAGTTAACCTCCTCAAAAGTCTTATCACAAGTGGTTATCATAATCAACTCTCTTATTAATTATTTACAAATGTAAATGCCTAAATATATGAAGGCATTCCATCCCTTGGAATTCCAACCCTTGGTATTGTCTCTGTCACGAGGTCTGTGATATTGATTACCTTGATAATTTGATTTTCCTTATTTAAAGGCTACAACATTTCTGAATTTCAAAATCTTTTTGAAATGCTTACTCATAAGAGCTATTTCATTGTTAAGGTTTTCTAAATCACAGTTTTCAAGACAGTCAGTGTCAAAATCTGTAGAGTTCAATTTAGGCACTGGTATTTTAGATGAAAACATAACATTAGAATTATGGTCAATTGTTTTTTGAAGTTCAGTTTCGATTCAACAGTCCTAAGTTTACTGCTAAGTAGTTCAGGAGTCATATTATGGTCATTCATTTCCTTAATAGCATATCTCTTGTTGTGAAATTTAGATGGCAATGACCAAAGAATCTTTGACACAATTTCCTTTCTACTATAGGTTATACCATTTGCATGAAGTTTGGTAAAAATGTCAGTTAACCTTGTGTAGAAATCGTCAAAGGATTCATTATCATTCATAATCAGGGTGTTATATTGCTGAATAAGCATTTGGGTTTGTCCATCTTTGACATGTTCATCACCCTCGTGAGCAATGACTAAAGTGTCCCATGCCTCTTTAGAAGTAGAAAAAATGGATATTATTTTGAATTCATGATCATTAATGGACGTAAAGATGGAATTTTTTCCTTTGTTATTATCAAGAGACAGTTTTTTCTCTTCCTTAGTAAATTCACTAAGAAGTTTCTTAATCCTTGTTGGATTAGTGGCAGAGGTACGTTTATAGGACGTTTATACCCTGTTTCAATCATTTCCCATACTTCATTACCTAGTGTTCCTTGAATGAAAGCAGTCATTCGCACTTTGCAGTACGAAAATTGTTTCCATCAAAGAGTGGTGGTCTGGATAGGTCATCCACGGTGCCCTCTACGGCACGAAAGAAAAAATCTGCTAGAATAAAAATCAGGTTACAACACTTAAGAAAACCACAAAGATCCTAACCTAAGTTCATAATGTACCTACACCAGATTCTCCACTCCAAAGGTATTCTCACTTGGAACTTGATCCTTTCTTACTGCTTCTTTGTCTTTTCCTTGATTTCCTTCTCTTTGAATTTAGATTACAACAACTCTTTTAAATACAAGATTCTCAAACAGAACTACAGTGTCTATGTGTTCATGTGAGATAGTGTTTGTGATGTGTTACTACATGCAAACATGCAACTCACCTCTCAAGATTTATACAAACTTTCCTACCAAATTACAACAGTTCTAATATGAAAGTTATTTATGAATCTTGATTTCTCAAGCAAAGACTTCTTGAACTTTTATAGAACCAAAGATCTCAAGGATACCTTCCTCGAAAGACGGTTCAAGGTCTTGTAAAATTTCTAGGTTTTGAAAATATTTTTGAAATTGTAAACCTCCAATTGCAGATCCAAACCAGACTAGAAGTCTACTTTAACAAATCAGATTCAGACTTAACATGCAAGGACTAATTCAACAAGTTTTGATCTAAAACATTATTTTTCAGATGTGAACGTTTTCAAAGTTTAGCACGAGTTCATTTGTGCTCATGCTATTTTTGTACACTAGTATTTCATAAAATATGAAATAAAAAACATGGAAACACCCAACCCACTAGATCGAAAAATTATTTTTGAAACAAAAAGTTTTATTTCAAAAACTAGTTGAAACAGATTAGATCTATGAAATCCTATCCAAAACGAGAAACAAAAAATATATGTGAGATGTTTTTTTTCGAAAGACTCAGTTTCAATAATGAATCTTAAATCTTCCTTAGAGATGTGTCCTGTGAGAATCAACGTATTTGAGTAGGTCTTAAGAAAAACACAACTAACAATACAGAAATCCTAGGAGGATCTAACTCTCACAAGTTGGGTTTTCTGGTGTTTGAAACTGTTTAGGTTTGATGCTTTTATTTAGGACGATGGTTTCCACTAAGAAGAAAACCTAGGGTTTTCTGCTGCTAATCTCTTACTCTTTGCTTTCCTTCTCTCTCTCTCTCTCTCTCTCTCTCTCTCTCTCTCTCTCTCTCTCTCTCTCTCTCTCTTTTCTCTCAGAAAAATGAAATGGCAAAAAAGTTCCAAAATGCTTAGGGTTGATCCCTTCTTATAGTGGATATAGAAGGATCGAGAACATCAGCATCAATCCTACAGCTGAGATCAAGTCTATGTGGATTGACTTTGATCCAACGGTTTTAACACAGGTGGTGGGTTATAAGGTTACTGATTGGGTAAGATTGGGATGACAAAGATTGAAAAAGATCGTATACAGTAAGTTGATTAACACAATCCAAGGGATGAGATTGAATATGCATTATGTGAGAGGTAGAAAACCTCAAATCCAGCCGTTACGTATCCAACACGTGTACGCACAGGATGAAGGCTGAGACGCGCATATGAAAGTAATTACAAAGCACACCTCAAAGTCTTTAGCGCTTTCGGATTCTAACCAAGAAAACAATCAGTGGATAAAACAAGTTTTTGAAATTCCATTTTAACCCACAAAAATTTTAAAATCAATTTTAAATTAATTCAAAAATCATTTAAAAATTGTTAAAATTATATAAAATGATTTACATGGAATTAAATTGATTTTAAAATGATTTCAAGTGTTGATAAACCATTAAAGCACAAATGTAATATGTAGGATGCAGTGCAAGTGTCCTATTTGTGGTTTTAGGGTTTAGAATTTACTTCCCTTTGAAGATTCTCTTGGACTAGGATTTCTTCATGTAGCATGTACCTTTGAGGAGATGGAGTTCTGAAGCTATACAAAAACCTATTTTGTCTATATATCCAAAGTAGTTGAAACTCCTATATATACAGACTCAAGTGAGTCAATATATAGTGTGTTATCACTCTTTCCAAAGTCTACCAGGCTCCCTTAAACTGAACCTGATCAAACCATTAGACCATCGTCTGTTACTGAATCCACTTACTAAGAATTTCAAACCGGATGCCGATTGTGACTATCACCAAACTGCTGGCTATACCACTGACCAATGTTTCCATTTCTTAAACCTAATACAAAGCCTGATGGATCGGGATATCATCGTCCCACCATCTAATCCCAAACTAATGCTACCCGCAATCCATTCCCAAATCATACAAATGCCATCCTCCTAGAATAAGACTCAGACCAAGACCCACCTACCTAAATCATGCCAAGTAAATCACCACTAATACCCATATACTCTTATAAACCTCTCCAAATATTCCCATATTTCCTCTTACACCTTACCAGCCTTGTCGATCAAATGTTATCACTCCTCACCAAAGCATGCCTCCCTATCCGTACCCGTTCTGAAGGTAAGGATTTGGAATTGATAGAAGTGCTGAACAAACTCCTAGAGTTCAGGCTGAAATTGCCCTCTCAGATAACCATCAGTGGGTTATTCTTAAAAGCTCAAAAATGGTACCAAGAGTTAAATAATTAAGTAGTGTCAACCGACGAAGTTAGTCTAGTTGACTTGGTCCAGATCATGGTAGATTTGTTTCAACAGACTATGATTATTATATTATATCTGAGATACTCGATGCTTTAAATTACGAGGGCACCTGGTCCGCTCAGTCTTACATTTCCTTTCCAAATGGGAGGAATTGTACAAAGAGACCATAGGAGTTGTAGAGTGTATTGATTTTTTATGGAAACACAATATCGTTTCCACCGGATGGGGGAATGATTCTGAATAATTAGAGGAAGAGCCAGATTCAGGAAAGACTAGTCAAATAGCCAACCTATGCAGAGTGATATCATTCGAGGAGCTTCTAGGAGAGATTAACCAGGTAGACGAACAACCTGATATCGATGAAAAAATAGGTTTTATATTTTTCCCCTCTTTCGTGAACCACATGACTAGGGTGGGGAGACATTACCAGAATTCGAGCTTACAACCATCAGAATGTGATAAAGGGCAAGGTGTTGAGAATCTCCCCATACCAGAAATGACTCTTGAAGAAAGCAAGGTTCTGATCAACTGAAGAAAAATCAAGCTACTCACATGACCCACAATTCCTCCCTCAACCACTCTAGAAGAAGAAGTGAACCTAGTTGGATCCTTGACCTCTACCCGAACGCTCTCCTTTTTAAACAGAAGATCCCTAAGACTGGTCCTAACCACAATCATGGTCTTTATATCCCTATCGAAGTTATGGGTAAAATTCCCCCTTTCACTCATCGATAATGGATCGGCTCTGAATATGTGCCCGTTAAGAACCGTCAACTGTCTGGGATTGAAAGTGAGAGACCTCACTTTAGCATCTGCTGTTGTACATTCCTATGACAACACGCACCGAAAAGTAATGGGATCTATCAAGCTTGCAATAGGGGATGGACCTATAAATCCTTTTATTTAATTCCAAGTCATTTATATCCCAACATGTTTCAATCTGTTGCTTGGACGACCGTGGCTCCACAACATCAAAGGGGTGTCTTCTTCCCTTTATCAGAAATTGAAGTTATTCTCTAATGAACAAGTTATCACCATCTTGGGAGAAACTGACAAAACCGAGAATGAAAGCACCAATAATCAAGTACTTGAGATATAACACGAGAGAACGATATGCTACTATCAGGCTTTTAGGTTGAACCACTCCTACTCCGAGTAGGGGAAGATTTTAAGGATAGGTATTGTCCAGAATATGATCCTCATGGAAACGTCAATGTAATCCAAATGTTCAAGAGCACGCACTTCATGACTGGACTGGGGCTGTGTTAAAGACAATAAGGGACAAGTGAACCTATTATTTTGAAGGAGGCCTTTCCCCCCTGAGGCTTAGGCTATCAACTATCCGAAGAAGAAATCATATTGATCCGTCAGCCTAGACTGACGAGAATGTTAGAATGCGCTAGGAGTATCCTGAGAGATTCCCTAGACGAAGATTGATCAAAGAGGATGAAGATTTCCCCTTCTACGACTTCCCTGAACCTTGGTATAAACCTATAGACAAGAAGATGAAACCAGGAATGGAGATCTTTTTTCAAGACAACTACTCAAGAGCCAAAAGTTCCCAACATTATGTATAACCACTCACTCAATAGACCATAGCTGATTCCAGGGATTATGTGGGTGGTGAGTCTGAGTATTCTTTCAATTTACAGATACTGGGGCTAACAGTTTGCATGATCCACTCAGGTACTACATCATCTGATCCATCCTACCTCATTAAACATGTTTATAAACCTCTTCTTAACTGGCATGCGTCACCTGTGCCACCTGATGATATTCAACCTAACCTTGATGTTTATTCCCTTTCCCCTGTAGTCGTTTCCTCACTCCTATGTAATCAAGACCTCCTTTAATGAGGTTCTCAATGTTGTTTTTCCTATTAATGAAATAAACGAAGATTTTGAGTATCTCACTATACTTGACATTAATTTCTTGATTTTAATCAAACTCTTGATGATGATGACTTTGCAAATGAATAATTATTAACATATATAAATAAGGTTAATAACAAGAAACATAACCGCGTTCCTGTTAATGAAGATAAAAATGTTATTATTCTCGATTCTAGTAGACAAATGTGCAAGATTATGATAGGACTATCTTTAATAAGCACGAGCGCACGCAACTCGGGGAGCTACTGAAGGAATTCATGGATGTCTTCGCATAGTCCTACGATGATATGCCCAACATTGACCGTAAGATAGGACAGCATGAGATTCCAACTCTCCCGAAATGTAAACCAGTCAAACATAAATTGTGAAAGCTCCGCGCCAAATGGTCACTCAAGGTTAAAGAAGAAGTAGTCAAGCAACTGAATGTGGGATTCATTCCAGTAAGTGAATATCCTACATGGCTAGATAATATCGTACCCATGCCGAATTAATGAGGAAAGATTCGCATGTGTGTCGAATACCAAGACCTGAACAAGGACTCTCTTAAGGATGATTACCTGCTACCTAACATCGATATGATTATGGACAAAACATCTTGTCATGCTCTCAAGTCATTGGTTGATGGGTTTACTGGATATAACCAGATTAAGATGCACCCTAATCATCAAGAGAAAACTACTTTCATCACCCCTTGGGGAAACTTTTACTATACTATAATGCCATTTGGTCTAAAAAATGCACGGGCTACCTACCAAAGGGCTGCCACAACAATTCCACATGACTTGATACACAAGTCTAGATTTATGTGGATGACATGATTATCAAGTCCAAGAATAGAGAAGGTCATGTTACCGCTCTCCAAATTTTTTTTGAAAGACTACGACAATACCAAATGCGGCTTAACACGTAAACATATGTCAATGATAAAGGAAAACTCTTGGGATTCATTTAGTGATAAAGGGATGGAAGTAGATCCTGCTAAGCTGAAAGCCATAGTTGAGATGTCACCTCCTCAAACAGAGAAAGAAGTTCGAGGGTTCCTCAGGAAATTATAGTAAATCAGTCGATTCATCAGCCAATTGACTTCCATATGTGAACCCAAATTCAAACTCCTCTGAAACGATTCAATCAAGGTCTGGAATAAATCTTTCTAAGAAGCCTTTGATTGAATTAAGAAATACCTAACCCAACCTCTGGTGCTCATGCCGCCGCAGACTGGTCTTCTCTTACTCCTATACCTAATCGTGACCGATACTGCCGTAGGGGATTTGCTAGCCCAATACCTTTAAGAAACTCGCAAAGCGAAATCCATCTACTATGCCAGTTAGAAAATTGGTAGGCTATGAGTTCAACTATATCACCTTGGAAAAAGCATGTGTCTCTTTTGTTTGGGTACCTAAAAGTTATTGCACTACATGCTCACATTCCCCATCAGACTCGTATCTCGAATGGATCCCATCAAGTACCTACTCGATAAGCCTACCCTATCCAGCCGAATGGCTCATTGGTTTATACTTCTAGTCAAGTTTGATATCACCTATGTCATATAGAAAGCCATAAAAGGAAGAGCCATTTCTGACTACCTTACTGACTACCCTATGGAAGAAGCCAATGTCCAAATTTATGAATTCCCAAATGAGAATATCGTTTGAACCTCCCACGAAGATCTTTGATGGAAAATGTTATTTGATAGCACTTCCAACAAAAAAGGATATGGCATTAGGATTCTCGAAATTGCTTCTAATGACTCCCACACTCCCATTGCTGTCAAATTGGATTTTATCTGCACTAACAATATGACTGAATACGAGGCATGAATGGTAGGCCTCAAAGTTTCCCTCAGAAAAGGAATTTGATACCTAGATGTCTATGGGGATTCATCCCTCATCATTAGTCAAGTTCTCAGGAAGTGTAAAGTCAAGGGTGAGAAACTCTTACCCTTCCATGCCCACCTTGAAGAACCATCTTCCTAATTCTAATAAATCACCTTCCACTAGCCTCCATTATTGACATAATTAAAAGAATAATCATGACCCCTTTCCATGTCCATAAACAAGACAAACCAACCCACTACTACGACATCGAGCTTTATACGAAGGAAGAACCCCAAATAGATGACTGTTGGTACTATGACATTTGGCGCCTCCTCAAACACGATAGGTATCCCCAAGGAACTGATAAGAATGACCGATCAATGATCCAAAGACTGGCCGCCTAGTACATTGTCTATGATAAAGCACTGTTTAAGAGAAACTTTGATGGAACCCATTTACACTACATCGTAGGGGATGACATTGAAGAAATGATGCAGAAAATCCACAGCGGCGAATACAGACCCCATATGAACGGCCATATGCTCGCCAAAAATATCTTTTAATGGGGGTACTACTGGACTACCATGCTTCAGGATTGCACATACTACGTTCAAAGATGTATCAAATGCCAACAGTTCTCCAACCTATAGCATCTTCCTTCGAGAGAATTGTACAACATGAATTATCCCTGGCTATTAACACATGGGGCATTGACATCATAGGGAAAGTTATGCCGAATGCATCCAATGGGCATGATTTCATCCTACCCTCTATTGACTACTTCACTAAGTGGGTTAAAGCTGAGTCATATGCATTTCTGAATGCCCGGAAGGTGGCCAAATTCATCAAGAAAAATATCATCTCCCGATCAATGGGTTACATTTTGAGGTGGAGGTTACAGAAGTGGTCGTCGAGTATGATATTCAAAGAAATAAATCCTCTCTATACCGACCTCAATCCAATGGAGCAGTCAAAGCAGCCAATAATAATATCAAAGCCATCATCAACAAGATTACTAAGAGCTGTCGTGATTGGGCCGAAAGGATTCCTTACTCCCTTTGGGGCTAACGCACTTAAGTTTGAACCTCTACTGGGCTACCCCTTACTCTCTAGTCTATGGCATTGAAGCAGTCCTACTCGTGGATCTAGAAATACCCTCGCTGTAGGTTATGCTTGAAAGTAAAGTCAACGAGGAAGACTGACACCAAAACTGCCTTAACGAGCTGTCCCTCTTCGACGAGGGGAGATTGAATTATCTATATCACATACAAGGTTACCATCGCCATATAATGTGATCCTTTAATAAGAGAGTCAATAATCGCAGTGTCCGAGAAGGGGACTTAGATCTCAGAGAAATAGTAAAGACCATTTGGGAACCTAGAGGGAAATTCAAGCCTAATTGGAGTGGCCCCTACATTATAAAGAAGATCTTGTCGGGCGGCGCTGTTGTGCTCACCGACCTTGATGAAAAAGAAATGGCATGTTAGGTCAACCTAAACCGTCTCAAGAAATTCTACCCCTAGTCCGAAATCTTGGCACGCTATGACTCTCCTCATCTCACTTTTATTCTAAATTTTTTTCCTCTTTTTCCCTACCTGGAACTATGTGTGCCTGATCCTCTATAAACATTTTCAAAAATGAATTTCAAAATTTTTCAAAACCCTCATAAGTACGTATCCAGTTCACATGAGCGCGGCCCGCTTCTTTTTCATAAAATGCTATTCTTTTCTTATCCTCGAGAACGACAGTACATTTTAACATACATATGGACAAAAGGATTATGTATGCTTAGCGATTAGTATAGATAATTCAAAATTCAAAAAGCCATCAAAAGTCACAACTGGATGATCAAAAACTTATTTATTTTATTATCTAAAATTTTCGTACGATTACATCGACGTAAAGAGTCAAATGAGTTCCCTGGCTAAGACCACACCTAAAAAAAAAACCCAAACAATAACAAGCCCACTACTCCTGAAAATTACCCTCCAATTATTCCCACAAACCAAAAAACCACACCTATTAAAAGAAGCTTCACCAAGCCTTACCCACAGCTGCTAGAGGAACCAAAATCATCATCACCTGCATCTTGGTCTCCCCTAACCTCCCCTTCCTCAATGGAGTAGCGTAGACTCTCCATGGAGCGATAAGACCGGACTAGCTTGGGGTAGACCACAACGCCTCCCTCCATAGTGTCAGATATGGAAAACAACATTTTACCACTCTCCACAACTAGCATCCTGGCCACATCCTTCTTCCACAACAACTTCATGTAGTCCCTAAAGTCATATCAGACTCGCCCAGTAGACAGAGAAGGACGGGTCGACGGATGAAGATTCTCCCACAGAGAACCAAGTCGCATGCGCATACGCTTGGTCAGATACTCCACAGGAAAGAGGTTTTGTGTACGTGGTGGCACAGTTTTCCCCTAAAAATATTGGGACATCAGCCACTAAGGAAAGTAGAAGGAGGTCTGCCTAAGGACAACCAGTCTGACGTAATGGTACTCTCCAAGCTCCAGAATGGGCAACAACTCCCCCCACTAAGGTACAAACCTGCAAACCATCTCTCTCAACTCTCAATGTCAAGGCCTGAACTAATGAAATTGCACGAGAAAAAAATTGGCACTGCTAACAAAGGATACTCGGGTGGGACCGACATACGAAACATCTCTGACATCCACATAAACAACATTACATGGCTACCCTTTAGAAAGTCATAACGAAACTCCATCTAAGCATCCAGGCCATGCAAGGTCTCTATTAATATGACCGCCACAGGATTGTGATAGTATGACATCCAAGAAATGATAGCAGACAGCTAGAGGTCCACCAACGTTTCCCCGATCACCAACAGAAATTTTGAAACAATGCTTAGGATGAAGGCCCCGATATATCCAGCATCACCTACATCCTTTGAATGCACGGACTACAAAACCAATGGAAGGGAAATCATTTCCCCCGTAACCAATAGCCTGGTCGTTGAAGGAAAAATATGAAGAAAACCAGTCAATAATTCCCTAGTTGAACGAGAAAACTCAGGCAGTTCCGCAGCAACGCTGTGACCTATCCCTAGCATGGAAAAAAATTTCCTCGGAGGTAGGACAAATCTCATTCAACCGGAAGTAGAAGACATGATCCTTCGGATAACAAAACTCGATAGCCTCCTTCAGAATGTTCAACTCAATGGGTCGGTTGCCCCACAAAGAGACTCGGTGCATGTGAAAGGCGTCATAATTAACATTGTAAGAACACATTGCTTCTGAGGCTTCGAGGTAGTTAGCGAACTCAATTCTTCTAGGGAGATCCATCTTGCAAGACCCAAAGATAATAAGCAAGTAAGAATGTGAAAAAGAAAGAAGATTAAAGTGTGATGAGGAAAGCCCCATCCACACCCCCTTTTATACTTGGAAACTCTTAAGCAGAAAACAAATAACCCTATAGAAATGGGAGTAAACTTGCCCCACCAAGTACCAAGTAATTGAAGAAAGTGCAATCAAAGCCTTGGATGGATTGGACTGGACTGACATGCCGATCGGGAACCCGCTATTTTGGGAAAATTCCCTTTCTCCTCTTTTGTTAAAATAAAAATAAAAAACTCATTTTTATCTTACGGGAATTTTGAATTTCCATTATACACATGCTTTTACTTATCCTATGTTAAAAATAAATTCCTTCTCAAATCAATCTTCAAAATTCTTTTTACAGTCTCAGCAGCAAAGTAAAAAGAGCATGTGCATTAATCACTAAACAAAGAAAATCAACAAAAAAAATATTCATTTAAATATATTTTGTTATATTACACTAATAATTTGCAGGAAAATAAGAAACAAAGAGGGAGTGAGCCCGAACCCAATTTGTCTCTCTCTCTCAAGGATCCCCCATCCCTATTGATAACTAGGTTTTAGCATATGGTCGTTCTCTTCAAAGGCCAATCTCAAAATACCTTGAATTACCTACTAAACTTGTCTAGAACAACTCGTATTGCGGTAAGTACGGGTATCAATCCAACTTCCAAGGTGAAACAATTATTGTGAAACATGCAATTCAAATTTTATTATTAAAATATTTTTTTTATTGAAAACAACTTCAAGGGAAAATTGACTAATAAATGCTAAAAATGAAGAAATGACTAAATAACAAAAAATAATGTGCAATCGAGTGTGAAAAATCTGAGAATGTCAAGAAATGGGATTACACCGCATTATCAATTATTTTAATTTCTCAATTTATTAATTTAAAATATTTCGAGATAATATTAAATCGATAATCTAACTCTCGTTACAATTATAAATTTAATAATATCCTTTTCAGAAAACTAATTTAAAAATGTCACACGATGAAAGATTAAGAACTATAATATTTTTAACAAAACTACCCGCTAGGATCAATTTAATAAAAACGATATGAATTCTCAAATTTCAACACAGAATTAATATTCAAATTTCGGAAAAACCTATCTCTAGTTTGATTCCTAAATTTAAACATTAATTTGTACAATTAATTTACTAGCTCTCGTTACGTAAATTAATTTGTGATGGCTACAAATTAATTTTCCTAGAATTATAACAATTAATGAATTTAATTCATTAATATAATATCCTACACAGTGCATCCCACCCCTTGAAGAGGGTGTTTAGCCAAATATTTTCATGTGTGGATAAACAACAATCAATAATATGTCAAGAAGGATATAAATTGAAAAGAGAAGGAAGAAATACGATACACAATTTTTTCCAGAAATATGTCTTGAAATGCGCCTTGACATGTGTCCAACTTCTTCACAATTTTATGTACTTGATTACAAAAATTAAAAAATACACTAAACCTAAAATTTATTCTATCACTAAACTAATTTTTTTGGAAATTTTTTATGTACATAAAATACATTGTTTATCTCCCTATTTTGCAGTCTCTTTGTGCGTCTATGTTATGGGAGACCACTCTTGATTAATGAGATGGCGCCTTTTTTATAACCTGCAAAATTGGTTTTTCTCTTTTGGGAGATTCTTTTTGGATTTTTTTTATGGCATGGGAAAAGAAAGGCTCCTATTTTCATTGAGTTTTAGTCAAAGGCACGTGGGTTTTTCGAAGTTGGATGATGGATGATGAGTTTGGTTGGTAAAGGGTTGTAGTAGGTACTGGTTTAAAGGGGAGGTCCGGTTTGGGTTGCTAGGATCCGAGTAGGTCCTCAGAGGTTGAAATCGAGCTTGGAGTAGATGGGTCGTGGGTCTACTCGAGTTCTCGGGTTTCGATGGTGGTGTTTTTGAGGTTGTCCAGGTCGGATGGAGGTCAGTTTGAGCACATGGGTGGAGGTCCAGTTTCATGAATTCGTTGGGTGTTGGGTTCAACGCTTTGCGTTGATAAAATTAGAGTGGGGTTTGATTTTTATTTGGGATTGGTGGATGATGGTGGGTTGAAAATTGTGTGGTTACGGAGGTTGAGGAGAGAGAATGAGGTGTAGGAAAGAAGATAAATAGTAGTTGGGTGGGGAGTTCTTGTGGTGTAGTGAGATGTATTGTAAATAAGGCGTGAGTGAGTGTGTGTTTAACTTTGCATCCTAAATAAAACAAAATAAGAATATAATAAAAATAAACCTAAATAAATAAAAACAAGTAAAATAAAACTAAAAACTAAAGTAAACTTAAACTGAAAATAAAAATCTACTAAAAATAAAAATGAGTAACAAAAAAAGTAAATGAAAGTAAATAAAAATAGCACGACACACAATACAAACTCTAAAAACTAAATATGACTCAAATAAAAACTAATAAATAAAATAAAACAAAACAAAACAAAAAATAATAATAAACTAACTAAAAACTAAAAACAAACAAAAATAAAGTAAAACAAATACTCGACGCACTAAAATAAAACTAAAAAATAAATCCTTTAAATATAAAACTCAAATAGTAAAAATAAAAACTACAGAAGAAGTAAAAATAAAGCCTAAAGTCCTAAAAATATAAAATCTAGCAAAACTAAAAATAAAGACTAAAATTAAAAACTAATAAAAATAAAAAATAAAAAGAAATATAAAACAGATTTTAGAAAATTCTAAATAAATCTAAAATAAATCCTAAAAACAAAACGACTCAAAATAAAAATCTAAAAAAATATCAAAGGCACAAATTAAACACACACGGGGCTCGGGTGATTGTTCTGGGCCCGGTGTAGGCATAGGTTTGGTTGGGGGACAGGGTTTGGAACATTGAAAATGATCTCGACAAGCTCAAATACGGACTCGAACTTCATGATGATTTGATTTCTTCGTTGAACTCTTTTAACCGCTTATGTGTCGCAATTGACTAGATTTAGCCTCATTTAACACCGCAACTGCGTATTGACCTGCAAAATGATAAAATACGAACATAAGGCCAATTTTATTAAAAACGAGTGACTAAAATGTTCGGGCTATAAAATAGACACTTTGGGGTGCTTATCACCTGCGACACGCCCTCTTCCCCCTGTGGTGAGATGACGTACCACCACTTCCAGAGCTTGACCCTTCTCCGAACGAGGTAGAGGACACCAAGAAAGAAGGGAGCAAACCACCTCACAAATATGAGCAGGTACCGAAGACATCCAGTCCCTGATATCCTCAGCCGGGTGGTCGAAACACTAATATGCTGCAAGGAAGAATGGAAAAAGATCAAATCATTCAAGCATGAGGAAAGAGAAGGAAATCAAAATAGACATACCACAGGCCGAAGGACCACTCCCATCAGACCCAACTCCTCAAGTTCCATCGCATGAGGTCGATACGGTAGACGCACCGATCCCCCTTAAGCTCATCGAAGGTTATATATAGGAGAATGCAGTCGCAAAAGAGAAGGTTCTGAAGTCCTCATTATCGCTAACGTAGCCTCACTGCCTATGATATGAGAATACCCCACCTACCGACTCGATCCCGCTCTAGGGAGAGGCATCATATCATAAATGCTAGGGGGCATCAGCCAACTCGTGACGAAGTCTAAATAGTCGTATATCACCGTTATGTCAGTATACAAGGAGTATGGCTCTTCCGTCATCGCAGCCACCCGATCATCATGAGTAATCTCCCGCACGCACCTCATAGACATGGGGGCCTCACTGATAGCACCGCACCCTCGATGCCCACAATCTACCAGACTACCCTCTCTCTAAGATACCAGGAGTAGCTAAACTCACGCGCCAGCATGCGCGTATTTGCGCATATCCCCCAATCACCCCAGTGTACTAAATAGTCGTCCCCCATGGATAAAAGGTCACCTGCAAATCCCTAGGAAGAACGAAGGATCAATATCAATAAAATAACATAAGAGGAAAAGAATAATCTCAAGGACAAAAGAATGCTTAACCGCTCGCTCGTTAGGCCATTCAAGACCTGACACACTACCTTTAGAAAAAGGTTCTTCTTTAGTTGTCGATTAGACTTCCGCCATCGAAACATCCGGTAAGAGTCCCTAATGGTGCCATGCTTCAAAGAAATCAGTCGGGTGTTCAACCCAATCACCTTGTAGAACCACGTCTACAAAAGACAAGGATCAACATTCAAGAAATAAAAAATAAGTGCATGAATGCAAAATGCGAATGCATAAAGGAAAATGCACAAAATAAAGAATACCTCCAGAAGATACGTGGCCCTAGTAAAAGTAGGCCAGTAGCACCGGTTGAATGCATCCAAAGAATAGTAAAGGATCGCCAAAGTTAGGTTCCCCCAGTCATAGAAGAGGATGTTCGAAAACACCCTTAGAAATGGCAGAAACCACAAATGGACAACGTCGCCACTTGTCGCCACCAGAAAACCCCCCAACACCAGCAAAATAAACAAGCGGGTCATCGGACTCACATACCGCCCATCATTTTTGTCGACCCTCCACCTCAATAAAAGGTCCCTCAAAGAAGACAAACGAATGGAACTCCAGAAACCACCCTCTCCATGTCACCAAGAGTCGCCGTCACCACCTCCGGCATCACCCGTAGCGTCATGTCCACCTCAATCTGGGCTCCCTTGCAGTCCAGCCCCAGCAACTGCTTTACATCAATGGGAGTCACCCTCATTTCTCCGAACCTAAAAGGGAAGGTGCGAGCAGTGTCCCACCACCTCCCTCCCAAAGCACATACAACCGTAGTGGAAAAGGGCGTCTCATCTAAAGCTAATGCTAACCTCCCAAAACCTGCAGAGGACACCATCCATCCCACCACAATAGGAAGGTGCTCCAAAACATCCTTAAGCACTATCGTACCACATGCACAAATAGTTGACATGGACACGTCAGACTATCAAGAAATGAAGAAAATGCTTGTTAGATTCAAGAAATAAAGGAATATAGTCAAGAAAAGAAGAAAATAATACCAAGAGTCGTCCAATACTTACATTGCCAACAGGTTTCACCAACCTACAAGTGCGATGACATGAAGGCTCATGCCGAAGAGTCTGATCATCCGCCACTGGCTCAAATGAGTCAAAAGAATTCTCGCTGCCCAATGCGAGGGGCACGCTAGCCCTCCACTCTAACCCTGCTTAGTCATCGACATTAAGCCATTCCCTATGGGTTGAACTTCTTGAGAAGTTAGCCATTTAGGATGCTAGGACAATTTGCATAGGTTTATAGCAGAAGAAAAGAAGTTAGAAAAGATGTGCAAAATGAGGAGAACCCACCCCGTTTTAGAGGAGGCTAAGGGTCATGTCGATGAGCAGCCCCCACCACCCAACAATCAGCACTGAGCCTTTCACCTGCTCGAGGCATCCCAAAAGTTTGTGCCAATGCTAAGTGGCACACCTCCATCTATGCCAGCCAGCTCACCCTTTAAAATCTTGTACAAAAAGTTGAAAAAATAGTTGAAAATTTTGAACAATTCCCAAAAAATTTCTGAAATTGCCAAATCCATTCTAGCACCTTGTTCACCAAGGAATTTTTTTTACACCCCCAATGGAATTGCAGAGAATCATTCTACCGATTAATGTCTCCAAAGGATGCTGCAAATCTTTCCCCAACTACAAATCCTCGGATCATTCACCATTCCTCAACGAAACCCAAAATCCAATCTTTATTCCCAGTGGAATCCCCAAATTTCCTGAAGGAAAGTACACCTCTTTTAGGTTACAATTGACCTCCTGCTTGGATCGTCATCATAGTTAGGTCAGAACTGACCTCGGTCCTCCATCGTCACCTCTCTTAGGTAAAAAATGACCTTGGTCTTGGATTGTCACCTTAGTCAGGGTAAAATTTACCTCGGTCCTCGATCGTCGCCTCTCTTAGGTCAGAACTGGCCTCGGTCTTGGATCGTTAAATTAGTTAGGTCATTATTGACCTCAGTCCTCGGTCGTCACCTCTGCTTGGTTAGAATTGACATCGATCTTAGATCGTCACCTTAGTTAGGACAAAATTCACCTCGGTCCTTAGTCGTCACCTCTTTTAGGTCAGAATTGACCTCGGTCTTGGATCATCACCTTAGTTAGGTCAGAATTGACAACGGTCCTTGGTCGTCACCTCTCTTAGGTTAGAATTGATCTCGATCTTAGATCATCACCTTATTTAGGTCAGAATTGGCATATGTCCTCGGTATAACCTATTTTAGGTCAGAATGGAACTCGATCCTTATTCGTCACCTTTTTTAGGTCAAAATTGACCTCGACCCCCTAAATTGGTCATCCACATCCCTTACGTTCAGAAAACTAACTCCCTCCATCATGTGTTGTCTATTCGATGTCCATCACGTGTTCCAAGCTCACCCATCGAGGGGATCTATAGGCATAACATTATAGGACCCCCTAAGTCTCTCCTTAGACTCCTATCACTTCCCCTTTCCATCGCAAACCTAAGTCACACTCCGAGTATCGATCTAGAGACCTTCGGGCACCCTCGGGTTCCATTTAAGTCTGGTAAACCCTTTCATCAGAGCGAAAGATATTAAAATATTTAATGAGCTCTAGATACCCTTTCCAATAGGCCACCTTGTGCACAAATAGGCATAACGGTTCGAATGAACGGACCATTTCACGACCGAAACTAATTCAGAGGCCAGCGGGCACTCACGGGCCCCGACTTGACCCCAATTAACTCCACCGTCAGAGAGAAAAATATTTAAATCATCAAAGGTCACTAAAACCCATTTCCAATGGTCAACCCCATACGCAAAAAAGCATAACCATTCGAACGAACGATCAGTTTTGCCCCAAAATATGATCCCGAGGCCACTAAGTGCTCTCGAACTCTGTTTGATTAAAGTTAACTTGTTAGCTCGAACGAGGCTGAATGAATCTCTGAAGGACACTGAATATCCTTTCTAATGATCTGCCCCATGTATGATTCTGACCTACGGTGCAGACGGACAATTTGTTTACTCTGAGAGGTAACCGAACGCTTCAGAGCCCCGATTGACCAAGGTAAACTTTTGGAACCAACCATAAACTCTTTGGAATGTCTAAGTACATATTCTAACCTTTCCAGCGGTCCACCCCGTGCACGATTTTGCCTTACCATAATGACGAAGGATTCGTATGTGTCTGGTAATCTCCCGTCCAAAGGATCGACGTGCGCTTTCGAGCCACATTTGACCTAAAGTCAAAGCCTCAACTCGGGAGTGGTCCAAGGTCTCTCGAAGGCCTCTGAATAAAATTTCTAATGGTATGCCCAGTTCAGGATTCGGATCAATGATTTGTGCTCTACAGTCATTTTTACATAAATGTCTACACGGGACTGCCAATTGACAGATGCTGAACCCTACCTATCGGCGTAGTTTCAAGGGTGACCTATCGATAGGAACCACCTGGGATAGTCCAATCGGTACCCCCTTTTCCACTATAAATAAGGTCCATGACCTCATTCCCACAGGACAGAAAATCCATCTGCATCAGTGATCTCAGCAACATTCTCTCGAAGTCAGCGAAGTTTCGTATGAGAAATACCATTCAAGCCTAAGTACCCATCCTTTTTACACCCAACTTGTAAAATATACCTCTCTCTCATCAACATCCATCAGTATTCAAAGGAGTTCAACCAAGATCCAAGCTCAATCTCCAAAAAAGGTCCAATTCCTTCTCCCTCTCTTTTAAATCTCTTATTTTTGCATAAGTTACTTTATATTCATAATCAAGTTTCACTTTAGTTCATACATATTAACATCTATGCATTTATTAGTATATTTCACATACTTTGTTTTTCATAAAAAAAAAACAAAAACAAAAAAAAGAGGGTTACACCCATAAATTTTGAACAGATTTATCTACCACACTTTTTCTAAAACCAAAAACACATTTTCTACACGCACACATCAATAAATTTCGTTTGAATCTATGGGATAAAACTCACCCCAATTCTACATTCGAACTACATGGACCTTGATGCCTTTATAGGCAATGTAGGCATCTCGAACTAAAATCCGAGACTCGAGTCCAACTTTTCAATTTCTCTTATTTTCCAAATTTCTCAAAAACCCTCAATTTCATAATTATCATATATATATATATATATATATATATATATATATATATATATATATATATATATATATATATATATATATATATAACATACTTGTTCGCGTCTCATCCCACATATATTATCGTTTCCCTAACTATCAATATCTTGATGAACGCTAATATTCTATCTTATACATTCGTTATTATTTTGGGAATATTCCTATAAACGACCTCACCATATCCTTTCCATGGTATGTGTCTAACGATTCTAAAATCCACTATATAAACACAAGCATACACTTCATGGGGATAAAGGAAAATATTAACACTTTCCCATGAGATACTGTAAGGGAAGGATGGGTGCCTAACACCTTCCCATTCCATAACTTAGTCCCACGGCCTTAGATCTATTGGCTTCGTGCGCATCAGTTTGTCCGCGATGCCTCTCTCTCGAAGTCGCAACATGTTTTTTCCCTGTTTTGAGCAAAATAGGCTGGCGACTCTCTCTCTCTACATTCACCCCACAGCGACAATGGACAAAGACCCTTTTCGAAGAGAAGGGTTTGAGACTGCGACATAATTCTTCCCCGGGGGTTCCTCCCTCATTCCCCTTCGAGAATGAACTTCGAACCGATCGAGATGGCCACATTGTACGAGTTGAAGTTAAGTACTTTGTGGCTAGGTAGGCCGATCTCGGTAGGCACCACCGCCTCGGTGCCAAACAACAACATAAAGGGGGCTTCATTAGTGGCAGTCCTTAACATAGTTCTATAGGCCCAAAGTACATTGTAAAGTTCACTAGTCCTGTTCCCTTTAGCATCATCGCATCTTTTTTTCATTCCATCCAATAGGGTCTTATTAGGGATCTCTGTCTGCTCATTGAACTGACGATGGGAATGTTTAGAATGTAGCGTTTTAATCCCGAATCGAATGCGGTAGTCCTAAAACTTATCATTATCAAAATACTTCCAATAGTCGGTGATGAAGTTATATGAGATCACATATCGACATATTATGTTCTTCTATATGAAGTGGAAGACTTTCTCATATGTCATATCAACTAATGGCTCAATTTTCACCCACTTCGTGAAATAATCTACTTTAATAACGAGGTATTTAAATTTTCCCCTTATCTCGATAATGGGTTGACTCGATCAATCCCCCATAAGGAATTTTTTTAAGGAAATATGATCACTGTCAGTGATGCCCTAGGTCTTCCATGTATCACGACATACTGCTGACATTTATCTCACTTTTTAGCATAATTGGTGGATTCCTTATTCATGGTCCACGAATAATACCTCGATTGGAGACCTACTTTACGAATGACCTTCCCACTAAATAGACTCCACATTAGCCTTTATGGACCTCCTTGATCAAGTCGAGCACTTCAGTAGGATGAACAAACTTTAGCAGAGATATAATAAATCCTTTTTCTAAACATAATCCCACCATCAAGAACATATCTTCCTGCCTTATAAAGGAGTCTTCGTGCATTATTTAAGTCTTTTAGTAGTATACCACTCTCCAAACATCCTCGTCTGGGATCCATCCAAGATTTTCCCATGTTCAACTCCATAATGAGCACACTTTCTTCTTCGATGTTGTGCTGTGATAAGTTTTTGATAGGAATAGTTCTTCTAATCTCGAACCTTCTTACGGACGCCAAATGATCCAGTGCACCTTCTTAGCTATTTTTAACTCTTAGTATTATAACCATTTTTATAGCCAAAAACAATTGAAATAGTGTTTTTACCTTTGCCAAATATTTTTATATTGACTCCTCTCTGGATTCATAGACTTTATGGACCTCGTTCACAACCAACTGAGAATCACTCTACACTGACAACTGCTCTGCGCCAAGAAATAATGTTAGTAGCAATCCCACTACAATGTCTTCGTATCTTGTCTCATTACTGGAGGCCTCAAAGTTAAACTCGAGGACATACTCTACATTTTCCCCATCCGGTGTTATAACGATCAACCCTTTTCGACTGCCATTAGCACATGATGAGCTATTTATAAAGAAATTCCACATTATAAGCTCTTTCTCAAAGATAACTTCGATTGAACATCCATTCTTAAACAACATTTTCATCTGGTCTAATCCGTAAACTTTTTCTTCTTGTCGAGTTAACGATTTGGGTCTCTCACTTTTCTGATTAATTAGCTTTTTTGTTCTCTGCTTGGCTGGTTGCTCCTCATAAATAAATTATTCTATAAAATTAATGAAAACCTGGCCCTTAATTTTGATTATTATCCCATACAAAATTTTGTACTCTCTTAGTTCTACGACCTAAGCCATCATCTTGCCAAATTTTGGAAGCTTTAGGATAGCTTGCCATAGAGAAAGGTCCGCAGACATGATAATTTCATGTTAGTGAAAATACGTCTTAATTCTCTAAGAATTTTCAATCAAATCAATGACAACATCTCCATCTTAGGGTACCCGATTTGACCTCCATGGTATGACTTACTAGTGTAGTATTTAGAATTTTCACTTTATCTTCTAGTCGTATCACTGCTGATCTGGCCACTAACTTAGACACTTCAAAGTGTAAGTAAATATTTTCACCCAGGATCGACTTTGATAGAAAATGAATCTATCCCAAGTGCTTATTAAACTCCATAAAGTCTTTATCACACTTATCGTTCCACTTAAAGGTCATTTTGAGAATATCAAAGAATGAAAGGCAGCGGTCAGTTACTCTTGAAACAAATCTGTTCGGTGCAGCTACTTGTCCCGTCAATCTTTAGATTTCATTCTTTGTTTTGGGAGGTTACATATTGATCAAATCCTGTATTTAGTCAATATTGGCCTCTATTACCCTCCAATTCACTATCCAACTCCGAAATGCAATTTACTGGATTCAGCTCCATTGATACTTCTCCAGCAAATCAAATGTTTAGTGTAGGTCACTAAAGTGATCAATTTCTTTCTCGCTCTTCATCACCATATCATCAACATAAACCTTCGTGGTTGTTTTGGTATTCTCCTCCAAGACTTTGTCCACTAGTCATTAGTATATTGCTTTATTGTTTTTGAGCTCCAAGGTCATAACATTGAATCAGTATGTTCCTCGATTGGTGATGAATGTGGTATTTTGCCTATCTTTAGGTTTCATCCTAATCCAATCGTATGCCGAATAAGCATCAATGAAGTTGAGCATTTCTTTCCTAGCAGTGGCATAGGCCAGTTGGTTAATTCAGAGTGAAGAAAGTGGTCCTTGAAGAAAACTCTATTGAGGCTAGGATATTCGATGCACATACACTGCATTTCATTCTTCTCGTGGACCATAACAACATTTAATAGCTGATATAGATACTTAACATCCTCAATAAAGTTGTCATTATTCAACTTAACTACTTGTTCTTGGATAGAAATGTTCTTCTCCAGATAAAACAAATGATGTTTTTATTTGATGGCCTTTACATTTTTCATAATACTGAGTTTATGGAAGAGGATGGCTGGATATATCCTTGGTATGTGTTAGTGGATCCAGGTGAATACGTTAATTCTTTGCTTTAAGAAATATTCTAGTTTCTTCTTGAGAGATGGATCCAACAATGAGTCGATGTGGGATGTTCTTTCTGGATGCTCGTTGTCAAAAATTATTGGATCCATCACCTCAAAAACTTCATCGGTGACATGTTTATCTTTATCTCAAGGATCTAAAGTCTTGATATGATAAGTGCAAATTAACTTCTTCCATTCTTCCTATTCTACACATGTGTAGTAACATTCATGTGCTTTAACTTCAATTATCTTCACTAACCCAAACCATGGTTAGTTGGGAATCAATGGAGGAAACAACCTCAAACTTTTACAATCTAATCTGATTGAAGATAACATTATAGGCCGAGATGAAATTCTTTTCAAGGATTAATAAATGCATATTCTCAATTCGGTAGGTTAGCTAGGTGCCGATGATGACCTCTAGGTTTATTCTTCCCAAGAGATAAACCTTATCTCTTAAAAAATCGATAAGTGTCCTATAATATGTCTCCAACTTTCTATCCCCTAATATTAACTGCTTCAAACAATCATATAAGAACACATTTATAGAACTACTATTAGCTAGATGTTGATGATGACCGATTAATTATTGTATTCGTTATGCGAATAAAACACACCAAACAAATCATCTTTAGAAAAAACAATAATAATATGGTCCTTGTTTACCATTCAAGGATGGGTTGCTACTACATCGGATAGATTTACCTCTCTGGCATGCGCACAAGCTTTCGCGTCATTCAGTTATGTTTTCCTCCCGGCTAGTCCATCACCACCACCAACAATAAAGTGATAACCTAAAGAGATCTTTCCATCCACGTGCACCGTCTCTTTGCGACACCCTGCCTAATTAAATATCGAGTGCTTAGTCCTTTATCAAATTTAAAATAGTATATCCGATTGGTTCATTCTTAGCATCACTATCGAAAAACATTTTTCTTTATTAATCACCTAATAATTAATTAAGCTAGTGTCAAAATGTTTAACCCAATAGTTAATATCAATTAAACTAAACCATTTAATACATTTACGAATCTGATGAACAATGAATAAAACTCCATCTAACTGAATATAATAAAATTGGAATAGTCATCCTAGTTAAAAAAAATCCCAAACCATCGAACATAATGATGATAAATCTAACGGAATATTGAAATACTGATATAAATGAGTACAATGTCTCTCTGACATAACTAAAATGATAATGGATGACACATGCCCTAACAAGAAAGCCTAGAAAATATAACAGACATAATTGATGGGGAGGCGTCTAAATACGAGGACCTACAACTCCCACAATAGCTGCAGCACGTAAAGAGATGCCACAGTCTAAGCTTGGCATCCCTGTGGCTGGACACCTAGAAGTAATTTCACAAGAAAAAGAGATTTTGCAAAAGATGGGTCAGAGCCCGAGTGTAAAATATTTTGAAATAGTCTAGCAAGTATTAAAAAATGCAAAAAAGAAAATATAATACACATGTTAGCTTTCAAACACTCAGTAGAGATTCTCACCTCTCAAATATTGTGTGTGCCTAACGTACCTCTAAACCATCCTAGTTATCGTCATCACTTAACTATAACGTAGACATCCACTTTCAAACTATCACTCATAGTAATAACCCGTATTTCCCACAAACCATTATTATTAAATGTTCTTGCATTTGATATTATCATAAGAGTTTCACAATGTGGTTATGTGTTCACATATTAAGTCATTTAATAATTCATTATCTTCTTTATCTACAATTTCACGCAGTGGATAATATGAAACACATATATACATAATCGTCACTCTATTACATATATAATAATATGGCACCCCTAGACTTAGCTACGGTGCAAGAATACTGTTCTATCAAGTCCCGATACATCGCGTACCAAATAAGGACTGATGATTCGAAATAACTTACGAAATATAAATCACACATATTTGGAGGCCAACACAGTCCTAAGACTTTGTGTTACGCACATACGCACGAACCCAGACGACCGTTCAATACCATAGTTCACATAAATGGCAATGTAACCTAAGTTCAATGTTCCGAGGCACAGGTTTAAATCCCCCTGAAGTCTCCTCAAGATAAAACTGTCACCTTCACGACCTCCTGTGATAGGAAGTAGTGTAGGTATGTCATACACAGAATAAATCAATCATATAATAGGTATTCGTCTCACCTATATATATATATATATATATATATATATATAACGTTTACTTGGACACTAGTTTCACTCTTTATTGTACGCTCTCAAGTATTCCTTCATGACTTAAAGTGTACACATTATTCTACCCCAAAATATCAGTAGGTACTCATTTCATCCTACTGGTCTTAACCATCTTTGTCCTCGAATTCCCATAGCCCGGGTTTATCTCCAAATTAGGTAATTCCCTCATGTTAACCGAATTATGTTCATCGTAAATACACCATTATGAGATCATGCCTAATACCCAACCTAGGCCTAATGGTCCTCTCATATATGCCCAGCTAATTTAAATTAATTCCCAAGAATAAATTCTAAATGAATTTCTAACCACATTTAACCAAAGGAGAAAATTTGGCAAAACTGGGCAGCCTTATCGATTCGACGTAGATCGAATCGATTCCCCCCTCTAGGTCTGGAAAATCTTCACTTATGTTTTTGCGGATTTCAAAAATTTCGAACTCCAAATCTCGATTCTAATTCGTCCAAACACCAATTCAATGTTACCAAATGTTATACTAACATATATAAACATATCTAATGATTACCGATCACAATTTCATCAAAGACATTAATTTATTTGGGTTTAATTCAAGAATAATCATTAGGAACCCTAGGTTGTCATCTTCTTCAATCACTTCCATAAAAACTCAGATTTGTTCCTCAATTTAAATCAAATTTCAGGGGTAATCATCTACTTATCATGGGGAATCAATCCTACATTATTTCCAGTCTTCAATTATGATTTAATTTCTCATATTTCATCAATTTCACATATGATTCATAATCAATTTCAACCTACACTAATATGGGTTATATTATTGCTCTAGTTAAGCAAGATTTAAACACTTTCCTTTCACAACTAGGTCTGATCCATTGAAGAAGAATCTAGATTTATGTTCTTCCTATTCTGATTTATAATCTGGTGGTGGTGGTGGTGCTAATCGATGGTTCTAGCCTTAGACTCTCCTTCCTCTTCCTCCTATGGCCCCTTTGTGGATTTTTTCTAATTTTCATGTAGTTTAACCTAATCCCTTTTTTCCCAATCAGATATAACCATATGGAATTTCGTAGGTACTATTCACCAAAAAATGTAAATTACCAAACGCCCTCCCGGGATGCCCGTTTTACCTAAAATTGCCCCAACACCAAAACTAAATTCCCAAGTAGACTTTTTTTACTATCTCCACCCTTCTGGACACATTGGCACACTCGAAATGACCATGTGGGTGACTACTAAATAATTTACTTTTTATTTCATAAATTTAGTCCCGACACGACTGACACGCGCATCCTGTCTTAATTATTTTAATTGTTGTATTTCTCACTCTCGATAATTCTCATAAATTCATAATCAAATATTAATTTATTCACGCAGTAATATCCAGTATAATGCTCACTAATAAATACTAAAACTTATCCTTCTAGTTAATATTTATTTTATCGAAATTAATTATAAATAAATTTTCCCATATTTAATTTAATTAATCCAATATTTCAAAAGCATAAAAATATTGGGTGTTACATACTCCCCCCCTACAACAGAATTTCATCCCGCAATTCAAAAAATAAAGGTATACCTAGTAAAAACAACTCAGGATATTTTTTGCGCATCTCATACTCGCGCTCGTAGGTAGACTCCTCGATATTATGATGTCGCCACTGAACACGTACTAACGGTACTACCTTCAACCTCAGTTTCTTCTCGGTACGGTCTAGGATAGCAACTAGCGCCTCCTTATAAGAACTATCACGATGTAGATCAATCTCCTCTAAAGAAATATGGGTGTGGTATAACTCATCCCGAAGATATTTCCTCGGGAAAGAAATGTGGAATACATTTCGAATCCTGTGCAAATGCTCGGGGAACCCAAGTCTGTAAGCCAATAGACCAATCCGCTCAATAATAGGGAATGGACCTACATACCTCGGCACCAACTTCCCTTTCTTCCCAAACAAAATTATCCCCTTCATAGGAGATACTCGTAGCAATACCTGGTCCCCCACACTGAACTCCCTGAAGAACCTCTTAGCATCGGCATAGCTCTTTTGTCTATCCTGAGCAACCTGTGTGAGACTTCTAATCATCGTAATCCTGGATAGCTTATCCTGAATCACCTCTGGTCTGAGTAGCTTGATGTCCCCACCTCTAATAAACAAGCAAGATAATGAAAAGTTCTAACTTACAACTCCTCAAATGGGTCCATGTCATAAACAGATATGAGTTGTTGTACGCAAACTCCACCAGTGAAAGGTACGGTTCCCAACCTCCCCAAAACCCAGAATACACATATGTAACATATCTTCTAGAATCTGATTAGTCTTCTCGGTCTACCCATTCGTTTATGGGTGATAGGTTATAATCATATTCCACTTAATACCGATGGCATCCTGGAAGCTTTCCCAAAAATGAGACACAAAAATATTGTCTCAGTCGAACACAATATTTAGGGGGGGCACCCCATGTAATCTCACTACATCCATAATAACAATTTGGGCATATTATGTCATAGTATAGTCATTCTGCACTGGCAGAAAGTGGGCTACCTTAGTCAATCGATCCACAATCATCCATATTGAATCGTGACGCCTCTCAGGAGTAGGCAACCTTATGATGAAATCCATGGAAATTCTCTTCCATTTCCACATAGGAATCTCCAACGGCTGAAGAAACCATGTCAATTTCTGATGGTGCACCTTTACTACCTGACATGTTGAACACTTTGAGACAAACTCAACAATGTTTCTCTTAATGCCAGTCGACCGATACTACCTCCTTATATACTGGTACATCTTATTCCCGCCGAGATGTACTGTAAATCAAGATCCATGTGACTTTTTCATCACTGCATGTCGTAGATCATCTCCCGCTGGGATAACTAGGTGTCCATTGTAACGGAAACGACCATCTGAATCCACAAAATAAGACTCATCTCCCTCGTCTAGGACCTATACGATCCGATCGTGGCATAATGGATCTACTGCCTGAGCCTGTACAACCCTCATGACTATCTAGGGTGTAACTGTCATAACTACCATGAATGATCGGGCAACTGCATCCCAGTTCACCAACTCCTTCCATTTCACCTTACACACCTCAACCACCTCACCTATTGGCCTCTATCTCAACGCATCAGCTACTGCATTAGCCTTCCCTGGGTAGTACTGGATATCAAAGTTGTAGTCCTTCACAAATTTAAGCCACCTCCAGTGATGCATATTCAACTCTCTCTGAGTGAACAAGTACTATAGTGACTTGTGATCTGTGAACAGGATAAATTTCTCCCCCAAGAGATAATGTATCCAAATCCAAAGTGCACATATGATTGTTGCTAACTCTAAGTCATGAGTGGGGTAATTCCTCTAATGAGGCTTAAGTTTGCGAGAAACATAAGCTATAGCCTCATCATCTTGCTATAACACTCCACCAAGTCCCTATAACGATGCATTAGTATAGACTAGGTACTCCACTCCTGTCTTGGGCAGTGCTAGAATTAGTGCTGAAGTCATCTTATCCTTCAGCTCATCAAATGCCAACTAAAATGCATTATCCCCCCAAAAAATTACACCCTTACGGGTCAAATAAGTCATTGGTCCCACAATTTTTTAGAACCCTCAGATGAACGATATGTAATACCCGAATAACCCTAAGTATATACACACCTCTATCGGTGTTGTGGGCTGTCCCCACTCCCTCAATCCTGACACTTTGCTCGGGTCCACTGATATCCCCAACTCAGAGATGATATTCCCTAAAAACTTAACCTCATTCATCCAAAACCCACATTTGTCATACTTAGCATACATATGATGCTCATATAGTCTGGAGAACCCGAAGTAAATGATCAGCATGTTCTTCCTTACTCTGAGAATAAATCAGGAAGTCATCTATGAAGAAAATGACAAACTGATCTCGGAACTCTCTGAACACCCTGTTCATTAAGTCCATAAATATTGTTGGTGCATTGGTTAGCCTGAATGGCATAACCTGAAATTCGTAGGTCCCATATATTATCAAAAAGGCAGTCTTAGACACATCCTGCTCCCTGATCCATAACTGATATTATCCCAACCTCACGTTTATCATCGAGAAGTAGGCATTTTCTCTCAACTAGTCGAATATTTAATCGATACGAGGCAACGGATACTTATTTCATATTGTGACTTTATTCAACTCCCGATAATTCATCCATAATCGTAAGGATCCATCGCTCTTCTTCACAAACAGAACTGGGGCACCCCAAGGTGAGGTACTCCTACGAATGAAGACCTATCCCAACACTGCTTAATTTGGCCTAATAACTCCCTCATATCTACGAGAGCCATACGGTAAGGCACACGGGCTATCAGTCAAGTGCTAGGCATTAAATCTATCTCTCTACTTGGCGATAGCCCCAGTATATCCTGAAATATATCAACGTACCCATGGATAACGAGAATCGAATCAAGGGGAATCCAAACTCCCTTAGAGGTCTCCTCCTCTATATAAAATAAGTGAGCAGACAATAATTCCTAAGGAAGAGGCATCACCACTATAAACATCTCCTTCCCAGGGATGGTGAAAGCAATACTCCTACTAAAGAAATCGATCATGGCCCTATACGTGACTAGCCAATCCATCCCAATAATTGTGTCATATTCGGACATGTTTAAAACAAGCATATTGACTGGAAAAAAAAGACTCCCAATCTCTATACCCACACCCCATCATAAAAGAAAATCATCGACCTATTGCCCAGTGGAGAGTTTGCACAAGTCATTGTACTGTCAATCGTGACTTACAGCCCTGTGGTGCATGCAAAACTGGTGGGTATAAAAGAGTGTGAGGCCCTCGTGTCAAATAAAATAGGACCCACAAACCCGTGGATAGAAAAAATACCCTCAACTATGGTTGGAGCCTGTGGAGCTACTCTCGGGTGGACATTGTAAACATGCCCATACTATAGTTGTCCCTGCTAAATCGGGGCTGCTGGGATGGCACGCAGAGCTGGAACTGGCGCTGGTGCTGGGAGAGCGGCTGGAAAAATCTATCTCTGGGGCTCTTGGTGAGCACCCTGCTTCTAAGGATACTTCCCCTTGTCGGGGAAATCAAATCATTTGTGTCTAGACTTGCCACAATTGAAACATCTACCTGCGTAGTTATCTCCTCTCTGCCCCAGTTGGCCTCAGCCCTGCTGATCGTTGCCACCTCTCCCATGGCCCTAATGGAATTATTGTTATCCCTAGTGGCCCTATTGGCCATGTTGAACCTGGTGGCCATTCCTAAAATCTCCTTGTTCATGAAGAAATCCCCCTGATCTAAACATCTTAGCAGAATGCCCCTGATGGGAACCCTGCTCACTCTGCCTCTGCTGACTATGAGTTGCAGTGCCCTGCTAGAACTGCCCCACTTGTCCTTCCCTGCTGGCTAGACTCACCTCCTCTTTTGGTCCCTTTAACATGGAAGCGGTTATCCTAGAAGTGTAGTAATGAGACATTGAGTACATTGGTATAAGACTGCAAAGAGAGGTTACCCAAAAGATGCTTTCGAATCCTCCCGTTCAGGCCAACCATAAGCATTTGAATTTTTTTCTCTTAAGTAGGCACCTCAACTGGTACGAGTTTTACTAGTCTAGTAAACTCCTCCTCATATTTTTCTACTGTCTTCTCCTCCTGAGTGGGGTCCCGTAATTTCCTCCTTATCTCAGTTTGGACGGCAGGAGGAAAATATTTATGGTCAAATCGCACTAAAAAGTCCCGAATCGTCAAAACATCACGCTCCACTGTGGTAGTAGTGGACTCCCACAACTGTAATGTTGCCCTAAATAGCTTAAAATTAGTTAGAATCTGCCTTTGCACCTTCGTGAACTCATACATCCTCAAGTTCCACTGGATATCTTTCTTCTATTGGCTCACCATAACCATGTCTGAACTCCCCTGAAACTCTGGGGGATGTTCCTTCTGGAAGGCATCTCTGACTCGCTCCCAAGATGAAAGGAATGCATGTACTGTGATGGTGCCACTACATGTGCCTGTGGTGGGGCCTGCTGAACCACTACTAGTGCTGCATTAACTACCTGACCGACGATGGCAACACCTCTAAAGCATTCATTGTACCCTGAGTCTGAGTTGGTTGTGGCTCGGGTTGGGCATTTTTGGCCCTCGGTGCACGTCTGGGAGGCATCTAAATCTCAAATAGTTGAAGACGTAATCACATAATCAAGAATGCAACAATTGTAATAATAGTGCTCTATATCAAAGAAAGTTAATATGAAATCATAATAAGCCATACATATCCTAAACGACTCTAGAACCTGATGCTCTGATACCACCTGAGACACCCCTCCCAATTAAATATCGGGTTATCAGTCCTTTATAAAATTTAAACCAGGAGATTCGGTTGGTTCATTCTTAGCATCACTCTCGAAAAATATTTGTCTTTATTAATCACCTAATAATTAATTAAGCTAGTGTCAAAACGTTTCACCCAATAATTAATGTCAATTAAATTAAACCATTTACTGCATTCACCAATCTCATGAATAGACAAACAATGAATAAAACGCCATCTAACAAAATATAATAAAACTAGAATAGTCGTCCCAATTAAAAGTAGAGCAAACTATTAAACATAATAATGATAAATCCAACTCAATACTGAAATACTGAAATAAATGAGTACAATGTCTCTGTCATGTAACAAAAATGAGAATGGGCGACATATTCCCTAACTGGAAAGCCTAAATAATCGAACTGATATGATAGATGTGGAGGCATCTAAATGCGAGATCCTCTAACTACCACAATAGTTACATCACGTCAAGAGGTTTGATAATCTAATCTTGACGTCCCTGTGGCTGAAAACCTAAAAATAATTTCACAAGGAAAAGTGATTTTGGAAGAGATGGGTCAGAGCCCAAATGTAAAATATTTTCAAACAGTTTAGCAATTATTTAAAAATGCAGTAAAGCAAATATAATACACATGTTAGCTTTCGATCACTCACTTGAGATTCTCACCTCTCAACTATAGTGCACAACTAATGTAACTCTAGACCATCATAGTTATCATCATCACTTAATTATAATGTAGACATCCACTTTCCAACTTCACTCGCAGTAATAACCTGTATTTCCCCCAAACCATTATTATTAAATGCTCTTGCATTTGATATTACTGTAAGAGTTTTAGAATGAGGTTAAGTGTTCACATAGTTAAGTCATTTAAGAATTCATTATATTCTTTATCTACAAATTTCACGCAGTGGAAGTATATATACATAATCGTCACTATATTAGATATATACTAATACGGCACCCCTAAACTCAGTTATGGTTCTTTCACACTCTACTATCAAGCCCTGGTACATCGTACTAAATAAGGACTGATGATTCGGAATCACTCATGAACCATAAAAATACAAATCACACATATTTGGAGGCGAACATAGTCCTAAGACTTTGGGTTAGGCACACCCAAATGATCGTTCAATGCCATTGTTCACACAAATCACAATCCAACCGATGTTTAATGTTTTGATGCACAATTTTAAATCCCCCCGAAGGCTTCTCGAGATAAGACTGTCACCTTCTCGACCTCCCGCAATAGCAAGCAGTGTAGGTATGTCATACCCAAAATAAATCAATCATATAATAGGTATCCGTCACACCTACATATATATAACACAGATATAGGTATAACCACGTCCCATATCATAATTCTCATACGTAATATATTATTATCCCGATTGTCCTATGTTTACATGGATACTAGTTTCACTCTTTATCTTATGCTCTCGATTATTACTTCACCACTCAAAGTGTACACATTATTCTACCCAAAAATATCTATACGTACCCACATTGTCCTACTGGTCTTAAACATCGTTGTCCTCGAATTCTCGTAACCCGAGTTAATCTCCAAATTAGGTAATTCCTTCACGTTAACCCAATTACGTTCATCCTCAATACACCATTATGAGATTAAAACTAATACCGAACCTAGTCCTACTGGTCCTCTCACATATGCCCATGTAATTTAAAATAATTACCAAGAATAAATTATATGTTAATTATCTAACCATAATGAACCAAATGAGAAAATTGGGCAAAACTGGAAAGTCGAATCGATTCGGCGTAGATCGAATCGATTCGCCCCTACAAGTCTAGAAAATCTCCACATATGTTCTTACGGGTTTCATCAATTTTGAACTCCAAATCTTGATTCTAATCATCACAAACACCAATTCAACGTTACCAAATGCTATACAAACATATATAAACAAGTTCTAATGATTCCCGATCACAATTTCATCAAAGACATCAATTTATTTTGGTTAAATTCAGAAATAATCATTATGAACCATAGGTTCTCATCTTATTCAGTCACTTCCGTAAAAACTCAGATTTGTTCATAAATTTAAATCCAATTTCATGGGTACTCATCTACCTATCATGGGGAATCAATCCTACATAATTTTTTGTCTTCAATTATGATTTAAATTCTCCAATTTCATCAATTTCACATATGATTCATAATCAATGTCAACCTACACTAAGATGGATTTTATTATTACTCTAGTTAAGCAAGATTTAAACAATTGTCTTTCGTAAGTAGTTCTGATCCGTTGAACAAGACGTTGCATTTGTGTTCCTCCTCCTCCGATCTATAATTTGGTGATGGTGGGGGGTGCTAAGCCGGTGGTTCTAGCCTTAGACTCTCCTTCCTCTTACTCATATGGCCTCTCTGTGGATTTCTTCTCATTGTCATATAGTTCAGACTAACCCCATTTTTCCCAATCAGATATAACCCAATGGAATTTCGTAGGTACTATTCACCCAAAAATGTAAATCACCAATACGCCCTCCTGGGATGTCGGTTTGGCCTAAAATTGCCTCGGGACCCAAATTAAACCTCCCGGGTAGACTTTTCTGACTATGTCGACCCTTCCCGACATATTGGTACACTCAAAATGACAATATGGGTGACCTAGAAATAATTTACTTTTTATTCCATAAAATTAGTCTCGACGGGAATAACACGCGCGTCCTGCCTTAATTACCGTAATTATCGTATATCTCACTCGTAACAATTCTTATAAATTCACAATCATATATTAATTTATTCATGTAGTAATATCCAGTATAATTCTCACTAATAAATACTAACCCTTATCTCTCTTATTAATATTTATCTAACTCGAATTAATTATAAATAGATTTTCCCATATTTAATTTAGTTAATGCAATTTTTAAAAAGTATAAAAACACATGGTTCTTCACTCCTTAGGCTTCCTGCAAAGATCAGGATCAACTCCATCATCTGAGTCCTTGTCTCAACCCCGCTCGTCCATCTTTTTAAAAGGAGTCTTATATTGTCCCATGGGCATCTAATCAACCCTCTTATATGTTGGGCCACCCTTGTCAACATACTTCACCATTTTTCCTCGTCCGATCAAATATTATATATCATTTTTCAAGGCCAAGCATTTTTCTGTGTCGTGTTTATGATCATTATGGAACTTCCAACCCTTGCACTTATCCTTTATATTTGGCAGAGATTTCAATTTTCTCAGCCACATGAGGTCACTACTTCCTAAGATATGATCGAGGATGTGGTGTATGCTTATAGTGAGCTGAGTGTGCTCATCATATTTCTCTGGATTGTCAGGTTTCTTAGAGTCCATAGACTTTTCCTTCTTGTCGAATCTTTGTCCAATGTTAGAGTTTTTATGGGGAGAATCCATTGTCGTTATTGCCTCATCAACATTCATAATCTTTCCTGCCTTGTCCAGGAGCCTCGACCATTATTTTAGGCTATTATTTTACCAATACAGATTATAACTTTATAGGTAGCAAACTGTTCATGATACCGGTATTCATAATCTTCTCATCATAATCTAATATCTCAACCTTTTCCATGTTAAAATGTGTGATAAACACCCTTGTTTTTTCATCTGCCTTTTGGCTAATTCTTAACAAGTGAAATACCATCTTTTTAGCCTCGCTGTCGAAGAAAAAATTATTGACAAAGATATCTGCCAACTTCATAAAGTTTGAGATCTTCCACTAGGGAGGGTGTTGTATAAAGTTTGGGCTAAACCCAATTATAGTACTAGAGAAGGCCCTACGACGCATCTTGTCAGGAATAGAATAAATATAAAAATCGGCCTGATATTTCTGTACAAGAAAGAGTGGATCAAATTCACATCATAATGGGAGCAATAATAGGTGGATTGAACTTTGTACGTGTTGGATAACCCACTGCTGCATATATGAATGGAGACCCTATAACATAAACCCTCTGTCAAGGGTTTTTCATCTTGGCAACCGATTTTTCATCCACTAAATGGGCCTCTCCTGGCTTGTTCCTCCTTATTGACTTTCATGATCGTATTTGCTCATCCTCGGCTTTCGAATGATCTATTTCCTTAACAAAGTTTGCTCGGCCATACCCTACCCTCATACACTTTGCCTTGATCTAACCAATCACTTGACCTATCTGGTTTTAGTTCTCCTTGAGTCTTTTCTGTACCCCCTAGGCTCTTTAGGGTCCCTGTGTAGCTCTAGGGCCTAGACGTTCAAAGGCAGACCTACCACTCATCCTTTCTGAAATTCTTGTAAGTTGCATCAAGTACATTTGATCCTCATCATACCTAGTTCATCTGACTATGGATATTTCCCCAAGCCTATGAGATCTATCATCTCCGCCAGATGAAGAATATTTGAACCTTATGCCCTCACTACGAAGCTCAACTATAATATGCTTGGGGAAACAATTACTTTATCATAGTGCTCATGACTCTTGTCCCTATCGGGGGCTAGAGGTTTCATTTCTCACCTCCTGATAGAGCTTTTCTTACCTATTGGGGTAACCGGGTTTATCTGGGGCCTGTGTTGTTCGGCCAAAAAACTATTCATTAATTTCCTCATGCTCTCCAGCATAGCTTCTCGATGTCTATCCAGGATCTGTAAGATCCTCTACTAGTCACCCTTACCTATAGGCATAGAGGGAAAAAAACCCTCTCTAGTCCGACCACTTTTTGGATTTTCAGCCATTTTTCACAAAAAATGCATTAAAACTGAACACCATAATATTAAAAAGAAAGTATCGTAAGTGTAACAATAGGAGTTGATAGAAGTGAATCGAAAGCGACAAAATGCAAATTTAATGACAGATTCAAGGAATTAAATAGAATCATATGGAAATTAGACTAATAGACTCTAACCAACAAAATAGAGTTGAATCGTATTGCGATTCACTAGTTTACCAGAAATGGGTATCCTTAAGTTTCATAAATCTAAAATAGTGGAGTGTTTCGTTTATTGAATTACTGGGGAAAAGCTGTTGATTACAATATGAATGCTTAAAATTTCCCTCTAGGGTTGGACATCATGGACATAAGGAAAAATATCTCGAATCCCCCAAAAGTGCGGGTGGGTGTGATATTTAGTGGTTATTGAAAGAGAGAAAATAGAGTGATAGGTGTCCTACCTTTATAGGTTAGGCAGGTGCACACTATACATGATAGCGAGAGAATAATAATAAAGTTAATTATTGGCATGTGGGAGAATATTTTCATATCTCCCCACATGTGCACATGTAATTAATGTTGCTAACGTCATCCAAGCACATGGTATATGATTGTTGAAATGGAGTCTTAATAATGTTGATTGTCTACTAATTAACAGAGTAACATGACCTGTGAAAACTACTGGGGCCGACTAGGTTATTAACTGAGCAATCTCATTTTCATAGGTAACGAGTCTTGTGTCCTCATCTGATTGGTCCCTGAGCCATAACATATTTTTGGTATAACAATGTAGTTCGACATTTGTTTTTCCATATTCTCCTATTCTCTTCAAGGTTCAGATAATAATCATAATTTGTATTGTACTAGATTTTTTTCAATTACATTTAAAGGCGATTTTTTATCCACATTGTGTTGATTTATTTCTTTCCATGAGTAAAAAACATTATTCAAATAATTTATGATTATTTAATCAACCTACGAGGCTACTAATTTTAGCCAATTGAGTCACTTTGAATTGTAACATGGATTTTAGGGGTCCAACTACATCACATAATCATGGATGTGGTGTAGACATTTTCCCTAAAGGCAACGAGTTAAAATTATGATTGTGCCATCGACACATGCATACCCTATTATATATATATATATATATATATATATATATATATATATATATATATATATATATATATATATATAAAGAGAGAGGTGACCTGAGTGAGACACAGGTGATGGAAGGTCGGTGGTAATGATGGTGGAAGCCGAGAGAGAGGAAGGTTTCAATAGATTCCTCACCACTCATTATAATTGAAAGACAACATGAGTGTCACAATCCAAGGTGTTATCAAATAAGAAGTCTCTATCAATAGACTAGAAAGTACTATCACATGACGAAATACTAACCATGGATGCAACTAACTACTCATGTAAACAATACACCCCCAATACCAATATATACTCATTAGGATATTTAGAATCTCATAGTGTACATTTCCTCTATCTTAACATATTTTTAACTAAATGTGTCCGTCATTGAACTAAAATGTATGTACATAATATTTCCCCGAAACAACACCCACTAATGCCACCCGTATAATAAGATATGGACAATCTTATAACAAGACACATAAATGTGTTATAGGGTTTTCAATCAGTATATCCCTCACCAGACTAATATCATATACACGTATGTAAGTATCATAACAACCACAGGAAGGCATCTACCTTCGACAGACCTTATTTTGTTTTTAACGATAAATTCGTGAGAGTCCATCACTTAACGGATTTGAAAAACATACACATAGATATAAACAGGGAAATAACTATGCAGTAACACCATCAACTGTCCCCATTACAAAACCTACTCGATGGAACAAGTAAGTCCGCGTCTCACGTCATGAGGTAGGGATAATCCCGAATGTGTGATCTTAAACATGTCATCACACATTAACACCATGGACTATCTCGCTTGATGGACCAAATCTTACACATCTCAGATCGTCATCATGAATATGCGATCATAACATATTTCCCACGATCGAGTCCTACATCATCTAGGAGTGTGGTACATGGCCATAACCAAAATCATCCAAAGCATAGACCAATATAGTCTCCACAAGTAATCGTGTGCTCACATAATCAAAGAACTCATACACAATATATATATATATATATATATATATATATATATATATATATATATATATATATATATATATATATAGTACAAGATAATGCATTCTCTCAGGCGTACTCTAATCATCCCAATCCCCAAACGTTGGATTGCCCAGTTAACTCGTAAGTTTATTACTCTCAACCCTTAGTAAAACTCAACCTTGCGATCCAAAATATATATACAACAAAATATGATACACCTACTCTCAAGTGTACTCAAAACAATCCCAATCCTTGCCATATTTAAAATGTGTTTTTGTCCACTTGGTCTATCAGCTCACTTAATATATTATAATATTCGTACATTCTAACATCTAAAAATTAATGGCAAACGAACCCAAAAAGGAAGCTTTCCAAAATAAGTCTTATTTTTATAAGTTCCCAGGAGTTGTTTGAGCTCGCCTGGGAGTGACTCGGGTTGGCCTCGATGTCCGATGAAACATCAACCCAAAAATGTTAAAAATGTCAAAAAACTCGATGAATTTCATTCGAAAGCTTAATTACAACCATAAACCTTTATTTCCATCCCCGAAACTCATATATATATGATTAAGATTTGATCCCACAAAAAATAAAATCGTTCATAAATCAAGGTTCAAATCTTTTTTAACCTAATTTAAACCTGAATTTGTTCTCTACATTAAAATTATTCAACTATCATGTCATTTCAGATTTTCAAAGTTTCAAATTAACATAGGTAAAACATAATAAAAAGTGATTGTGCCCTAAATATGCATTTTAACAACAGAATCATAACCCCAAAACGATTTAATTAAAGGTTTAACAACCTTTCCAATTAAGTCATATTACAGTACCCATAAATTCTTTAATTCCAAAACTCAATTAAACGAAATAGATTAGAGATTAAGATGCAACTTAAATCCCTAAACATGATTCTGAATCCCAAATCAAATACATGACAATGAAAGAATAAACGACCTACTGACTACAAAGTGATAAGGCAAGATATTTCCTACGGGAACGATATGAACGAGTGACCCTTCCTTGTGACCTCTTGTTCAACCTCCTCAAAGTTCCTCCCAAGTTTTTCCAATTATCTATAGTAGCTAGTGTTTGTGTGATTGTTCAACTAATGAGGGTTAACACCCATTAAATAAGTTTAAACCCACACATCACTAGAAGGCCAAATTTTGGGCCTCTAAATGAGATCAAAATACTACCCAAACTAGTCTAAAACTTAGCCCAAAAGTATAACTAACTATATGACCCATCCCATATACTAAAAGCCTATATCTGGGCCTCTATGACACTCTAGAGTCCAATCCAAATGGTCGAACCTTGCCACACACAATAATACCTCACAATGTAAATAAAGTACACATTTAATTATTATACCTGTAACATATTGTTCAATATCATATAATTAATATTTCCAATTAATTATTTATAACCTACAACACAATTAATTATTTAATTATCATCTAAATAATGCATTTTATTATTACGATATTCCACTAATAAGAATTAATCCCATTTGTTAATTATTTCTCAATTAATAAATAAAAAATAAAATCCACAATAATATGGGGCATTATAGTCTTCCCCACTAATATATGAATTTGGTCCTTGGAATTCGCCATAGCATAATGTCAGAACGAAAATGTTTATCAATTTATAAAATACCGCAAGTGCACGAGTTATTATAGAATAGCGAGTGCAAGTACGGTTCGAACCTACAGAGATTTATCAATTTTAACTTTTAAAAGAACTATAGCTATCCAACTAGATCAAATGGGACAGAGAATAATTATTAACTACACTAATGGAACACTCCACTCAATTAAATATCGGGTGATTAGTCCTATATGCAATTAAATCAGAGTATGCAATTGGTTCATTCTTAGCATCACTGTGAAAAAACATTTATTTTAATCACCTAATACTCAATTAAGCTGGTGTTAAAACTTTCAAATATTAATTTAAAACAATCTCATTTTACCATTACAAACAGTTTCATGTAATCCATTCCACAATAATGCATAATAGATAAGTAAGATCACAACAGAATTTAATTTAAGTGGAATAAACTCCCCAATTTAAATATTTTAGTACAACAATCCAAATAAACTATACGTATCAAAATTGACATAAGTAATACCACTGTCTGAGATAGAATCAAAATAACTAGAATCCTTGGGAGACATGCCCTACACGAACTAACTACTATGGATGTATGAATCAAGAGAATGAAAGCGTCTAAGAAAAGTCTACAACTCCATAACATCCATAGTACGTCCAACATCCAATCCTCTATGAATGTAATTCCTGTGACTGGACACCTAATATATAAGATACAAGGGAGGCAACAATATGCAAGAAAATATGTCAGAGGCCGATGGTAAAATATTTTTAAAAATAGCAAGTTATTAACAAGTACAATTAAACAATTATTATGTAGATGTTAGATTCTCGAACTCTCTCTTGAGATATTCATCTCTCGTCTAGTTTGCATGCCAAACGTACCTTCAAACCATACTAGTTATTATTCCCATGCTAACTAGTTATTCCCAGTCTAACATCTAAACATATCCCAATATCATTCCCACGTATTTCTCTCGTAATATAAGTAATACATATATATCCAATTTCCCTTTAGCATGGATAATCACTTTTTCAATTTAATATAATTAAGTGTTCACCAACTTAATTCATTTCAGATTTCATTATTAGTTATGCCTATGAATACATTAACTCTATTATATATATACAATACTGCACCCCGAGACTCAGTTGCGGTGCATGCATACTCTACTATCATGTCCGAGTGCATCTCGTCACTTTAAAAAGGACTGTCGGTTCGATGTATCCCTGGAACCATAAAAAACAAACAAAAATATTGGAGGAGAACATAGTCCTAAGCCTTTGGGATATGCACATACCTATGCACCTAAATGGTCGATCATTGCCATTATTTTCAGACATGGTAATCCAACCTAAGTCTTAAGTTCTGAGGCAGAAGTAAAAAAAACCCCATAGGGCTTATTAGGATATGACTACCCTCAACGTGTAAGCCTTCCGTCGATAGCAATAGGGTAGGTCATACACACAAATCATCATGTAGGTATACACTCAACCTATATATATATATATATCAACAACAGGGCATAATCCCATATTACAAGTCTCATACGTAGTATACTTATATCTCGAATATCCTACGTATCATGGTATTTTAAACCTCAATTATGTTATAGTATTCACTCTACCTATGTATATATATATATATATATATATATATATATATATATATCAACAAATGGGTATACTCTCATCCCATATACAAATCCTACATGTAGCATATTTCCCATTACTCCTAACATCTCTTATTAATTGAAAGGATTTAATTAATTATTCCAGTAGCTAACTTCAACCCATACTTATTGGTCAAAAATATAGACTCATTATAACAAGACCTGATTATATTTAGTTCCCAATAATCCTTTTTCTCCATAAAGTTACATTCTGCCCGGAAATGTAAAATTACAATTTGAGTCTTTTCTGCTTCGATTTTGAAAAAACTTAAAACTACAAAGTTGTGCATAACCTGATTTTATACAAGTAGTTGCAATCACACTACCAATTTCCCCTTAAAATAGTCCTAAAATTATCATAAAATGTTCATCATTTTTCTACATATTTCTACTAACAGGTTGTAACATAATTCATCCTTAAAACCTCTACTAAATGATCCCAAACTTCTTATAATTCATCCAAAATGATGTACTAAAGTATGTGCATGATTTATAACATCAAATCATATCAAAATCATCATATAAGTTTGATTAATCATGTTAATCCCATTTTAATTCAGAAAATCTGCATTTTATCATTCTTACTCATGAACACATATAAACCCCAAATTTAGTCAACAAATAAACCCAACTTTTGTGATTTTAATTGTAATATCAACAAGGGATTAATCCTACATGCTTTCGATTTCAAGGATTAAATCAAAATCATCAAAATTCATCTTTGATTTATAAAACTTAAAAAAAATGTTTTTTCTATCTACCATGGACAACGTACATGCTATAGATTGCAAGATTTAAAACACTTGCCTTTGATTTTGTAGGTTTGAACCTTTGTGTAAGATGATTGTATGGTGTTCCTCACTTTTTCAATCACTCGTTTGTGGCGACTATGGTGGTTCAAGGTGCCTTTTTCCCTTTATTTTCCTAGAACAACCCTTCCTCTCCTAGAGAAATCATTCCCTTTACTCAATGGATGTCTCTTACAGTTTTGGTGAATAAAAATTTGGCTAACATATCTCTTAAATTATATGAAAATTCCCAAATTTCATAAGTAATATTCATCTCCCAAGTAAAAAGACTAAAATACCTCTTTGGGGTGTCTATTCGGTTCCAAATTGACCCGAGACCCAAATCAAACCCCCGGGTAGACTTTTTTGACTATTTAAACCCCTCGGGAAACTTTGGTGCACTCGAAATGACCATTCCAATGACATAAAAATAATTTACTTTTCATTTCATTCAATTATAGTCCCGACAAGACTCACACGCGCATCCCGACTTAATTACTGCAATTGTCATATTTGTAAATCCCGACAATTTTTATAAAGTCATAATAATATATTACTTTTAGTCACTAAGTAGTATTTAATATCAATCACATATTTATTTATTCTAGTAATATTCAATCCGGTTTATTTCCAATTATTTTCAGATAAATAATTCCAATTAATCCCCATTGATCCCATTTACTTTTAACTTATCTCATTTTAAAAGTCATTAAAAATACGGGGTATTACATACTCCCCCTTATAACGGAATTTAATCTCGAAATTCATAAAATAAGGCATATCTAGTAAGGACAACTTCGGTTATTAATCTCACATCTCAAGAAAGCTTCGTCGTATCATCTATACAACACATTACAAAATACCCCTAATAATGAACACCTCACTGATGTTATACTCAAAGCCATACCATTTAAGTTTCATTACTTAAATTTTAATTTTAGATAATCGCTATCTAATACTATTTGCACTATAGTAGATTAATCAGTCTTTAAATATATACAAGCTCGTCTTAATACTATTCACTTAAGTAGTTTATTCTTGTTTGTACGGTATATATTTTGCACACAATATATAATATAAATGCCAACACATTTTTGCAACACTGCCTCAACAAAGGACTGTGGAACCCAAGCCTATAAGCTACCGGTCCAATCTTTACTATAATAGGAAATGGTCCTACACAATCTCCCTTTTTCCAACATGCAATAACGCAACCCTAAATCATTACAATTCTGGCTTACGGGCCCGAGTAGCTCATTATCCTCCACCTCTAGCCAATAAGAAGAAGGACGACAAGGTCTTCTATATAACGCCTCAAATAGAGTCATGCCCTAAATGATCTGAGAGGAGTTATTATACACCGCGCTCATTTAGATAATGGATTATCAGTCCTATAACCAATTAAATTAGAGTATATAGTTGGTTCATTCTTAGCATCACTGTCAAAAAAATTTGTTTTTAATAACCTAATACTCAATTAAGCTAGTGTTATAAACTTTCAAATTTTAATTTAATATAATCATTTTTTACCATTATAAAAAATTTCATGTAATCCATTCCACAACAATACATAATAGATATGTAAACTCACAATTGAATTTAATGTAACTAGAATATATCCCCCAATTTAAATATCTCAATACAACAATCCAAATAAACTAAATGTATCAAACTAACATATGTAATACCATTGTCTGAAATAAAATTGAAATAACAAGAATCCTTAGGCGACATTCCCTACACGAACTAACTACTACGGATGTGTGAATCAAGATAATGAAAGCGTCTAATCAAAGCCTACAAGTCCATAGAATCTATAGTATGTCAAGTATCCAATACTTTATGCCTGATATTCCTATGACTGGACACCTAATATAGAAGATACATGGGAGGCGATAATATACAAGAAAATGGGTTAGAGCCCAATGGTAAAATATTTTTAAAAATAGTAAGTGATTACCAAGTGCAATTAAGAAAATATTATGTACATGTTAGATTCTCGAACTCTTTCTTGAGATTCTCACCTTTCATTTAGTGTGGATGCCTAACGTATCTTCAAACCATACTAGTTACTATTCCTATGCTAACTAATTCTTTCTTGTCAAACATCTAAACATAGCCCAATATCGTTCCCACGTATTTCTCTCGCACTATAAGTAACACATATATATCCAATTTCTCTTTAACATGGATAAGCACTTTTTTAATTTAATATAATTAAGTGTTCACCAACTTAATTCATTTCAGATTTCATTATCATTCATGTCTACTTAATTCACAAAGTAGATAATATCACAAGTATATATATATATATATATATATATATATATATATATTCACTATATTATATATATGCAATACTGCACCCCAAGACTCAGCTGTGGTGAATGAATACTTTGCTATCATGTCTGGGTACATCTCATCACTATACAAACGATTGTTAGTTCGGTATATCCCTCGAACCATAAATAACAGACACAACTATTGTAGGCGAACATAGTCCTAAACCTTTGGGCTACGCACATACCTACGCACCCAAATGACCGTTCAATACCATTATTTTCAAACATGGGAAGCCAACCTAAGTCCTATGTTCTGAGGCACAAGTCAAAAATCCCCCTAAGGCTCATATGTATATGACTGCCCTCAACGCACAAACCTCCCGTCGATAGCAAATAGGGTAGGTGTGTCATACACACAAATCATCATATAGGTATACACGCAACCTATATATATATAAACAAATGGGTATACTCTCATCCCATATACAAATCCCAAACGTAGTATATTTCAAGTTTATCCTATAAACTAATAATTCACATTTTATTCACATTTTCCATTACTCCTAACATATCTTGTTAATTGAAAGCAATTAATTAATTATTCTAGTATCTACCTTCAACCCGCACTTATTTTTCCAAAACCCAGACTCATTATAACAAGCTCGGATTATATTTTAATTCTCAATAATCATTTTTCTTGATAAAGTTACATTCGGCCAAGAAATATAAAATTACAATCTGAGGCATTTTTGCGCCAATTTTGAAAAAACTTAAAACTAGAAAGTTGTGCATAACTTGATTTTAAACAATAATTCTTAAGCACACTACCAATTTCCTGTTGAAACAGTCCTAAAATTATCATACAATGTTCGTCCTTTTTCTATATATTTCTACCAACTGGTTGTAACATAATTCATCCTCAAAACCTGTACCATATGATCCCAAACTTCTTATAATTTCTCCCAAATGATATACCGAAGTATGTACATTATTTATATTATCAAATCATATCAAAATTATCATGGAATTTCGATTAAGCATGTTAATCCCATTTTAATTCAAAAAATCTGAATTTTATCATTGTTACTCAAGAACACGTATAAACACCAAATTTCTTCATCAAATAAACTTAAGTTTCGTGATGGTAATTCTTATATCAATAAGGGATTAATCCTACATTATTTCCATTTCAAGGATTAAATCAAAATCATTAAAATTCATCTTTGATTTAATAAACTTTAAAAAAAATCATCTACCATGGACAATATACATGCTATTGATTACAAGATTTAAGACAATTGCCTTTGATTTTGTAGGTATGAACCTTTGGGTAAGATGATGCTATGGTGGTCCTCTCTTTCCTGACCAGTCTCTTGTGGCGGCAACGGTGGTGCAAGGTGCCTTTGTCCCTTGGTTTTCCTAGAGCATCCCTTCCTCTCCTACATAAATCTTTCCCTTTCCTCAATGGATGACTCTTAGAGTTTTGGTGGATACGCCTTTGGTTAAGATATCTCTTAACGTATATAAATATACCCAAATTTCATAAGTACTATTCATCTCCCAAGTAAAAAGACCAAAATACCTCTTTGGGGTGTCTATTCGGTTCCAAATTGACCCGAGACCCAAATCAAACCCCCGAGTAGACTTTTCTGACTATTTAAACCCCTCGGGAAACTTTGGTGCACTCGAAATGACCATTCCAATGACATAAAAATAATTTACTTTTCATTTCATTCAATTATAGTCCCGACAAGACTCACACGCGCATCCCGACTTAATTACTGTAATTGTCATATTTGTAAATCCCGACAATTTTTATAAAGTCATAATAATATATTACTTTTAGTCACTAAGTAGTATTTAATATCAATCACATATTTATTTATTCTAGTAATATTCAATTCGGTTTATTTCCAATTATTTTCAGATAAATAATTCCAATTAATCCCCATTGATCCCATTTACTTTTAACTTATCTGATTTTAAAAGTCATTAAAAATACGGGGTATTACATACTCCCCCTTATAACGGAATTTAATCTCGAAATTAATAAAATAAGGCATATCTAGTAAGGACAACTTCGGTTATTAATCTCACATCTCAAGAAAGCTTCGTCGTATCATCTATACAATACATTACAAAATACCCCTAATAATGAACACCTCACTGATGTTATACTCAAAGCCATACCATTTAAGTTTCATTACTTAAATTTTAATTTTAGATAATCGCTATCTAATACTATTTGCACTATAGTAGATTAATCAGTCTTTAAATATATACAAGCTCGTCTTAATACTATTCACTTAAGTAGTTTATTCTTGTTTGTACGATATATATTTTGCACACAATATATAATATAAATGCCAACACATTTTTGCAACACTGCCTCAACAAAGGACTGTGGAACCCAAGCCTATAAGCTACCGGTCCAATCTTTACTATAATAGGAAATGGTCCTACACAATCTCCCTTTTTCCAACATGGAATAACTCAACCCTAAATCATTACAATTCTGGCTTACGGGCCCGAGTAGCTCATTATCCTCCACTTCTAGCCAATAAGAAGAAGGACGACAAGGTCTTCTATATAACGCCTCAAATAGAGTCATGCCCTAAATGATCTGAGAGGAGTTATTATACACCGCGCTCATTTAGATAATGGGTTATCAGTCCTATACCCAATTAAATTAGAGTATATAGTTGGTTCATTCTTAGCATCACTGTCAAAAAAATTTGTTTTTAATAACCTAATACTCAATTAAGCTAGTGTTAGAAACTTTCAAATTTTAATTTAATATCATCATTTTTTACCATTATAAAAAATTTCATGTAATCCATTCCACAACAATACATAATAGATATGTAAACTCACAAATGAATTTAATGTAACTGGAATATACCCCCCAATTTAAATATCTCAATACAACAATCCAAATAAACTAAATGTATCAAACTAACATATGTAATACCATTGTCTGAAATAAAATTGAAATAACTAGAATCCTTAGGCGACATTCCCTACACGAACTAACTACTACGGATGTGTGAATCAAGATAATGAAAGCGTCTAATCAAAGCCTACAAGTCCATAGAATCCATAGTATGTCAAGTATCCAATACTTTATGCCTGATATTCCTATGACTGGACACCTAATATAGAAGATACATGGGAGGCGATAATATACAAGAAAATGGGTTAGAGCCCAATGGTAAAATATTTTTAAAAATAGTAAGTGATTACCAAGTGCAATTAAGAAAATATTATGTACATGTTAGATTCTCGAACTCTTTCTTGAGATTCTCACCTTTCATTTAGTGTGGATGCCTAACGTATCTTCAAACCATACTAGTTACTATTCCTATGCTAACTAGTTCTTTCTTGTCAAACATCTAAACATAGCCCAATATCGTTCCCACGTATTTCTCTCGTAATATAAGTAACACATATATATCCAATTTCTCTTTAACATGGATAAGCACTTTTTTAATTTAATATAATTAAGTGTTCACCAACTTAATTCATTTCAGATTTCATTATCATTCATGTCTACTTAATTCACAAAGTAGATAATATCACAAGTATATATATATATATATATATATATATATATATATATATATATATTCACTATATTATATATATGCAATACTGCACCCCAAGACTCAGCTGTGGTGAATGAATACTTTGCTATCATGTCTGGGTACATCTCATCACTATACAAACGATTGTTAGTTCGGTATATCCCTCGAACCATAAATAACAGACACAACTATTGTAGGCGAACATAGTCCTAAACCTTTGGGCTACGCACATACCTACGCACCCAAATGACCGTTCAATACCATTATTTTCAAACATGGGAAGCCAACCTAAGTCCTATGTTCTGAGGCACAAGTCAAAAATCCCCCTAAGGCTCATATGTATATGACTGCCCTCAACGCACAAACCTCCCGTCGATAGCAAATAGGGTAGGTGTGTCATACACACAAATCATCATATAGGTATACACGCAACCTATATATATATAAACAAATGGGTATACTCTCATCCCATATACAAATCCCAAACGTAGTATATTTCAAGTTTATCCTATAAACTAATAATTCACATTTTATTCACATTTTCCATTACTCCTAACATATCTTGTTAATTGAAAGCAATTAATTAATTATTCTAGTATCTACCTTCAACCCGCACTTATTTTTCCAAAACCCAGACTCATTATAACAAGCTCGGATTATATTTTAATTCTCAATAATCATTTTTCTTGATAAAGTTACATTCGGCCAAGAAATATAAAATTACAATCTGAGGCATTTTTGCGCCAATTTTGAAAAAACTTAAAACTAGAAAGTTGTGCATAACTTGATTTTAAACAATAATTCTTAAGCACACTACCAATTTTCTGTTGAAACAGTCCTAAAATTATCATACAATGTTCGTCCTTTTTCTATATATTTCTACCAACTGGTTGTAACATAATTCATCCTCAAAACCTGTACCATATGATCCCAAACTTCTTATAATTTCTCCCAAATGATATACCGAAGTATGTACATTATTTATATTATCAAATCATATCAAAATTATCATGGAATTTCGATTAAGCATGTTAATCCCATTTTAATTCAAAAAATCTGAATTTTATCATTGTTACTCAAGAACACGTATAAACACCAAATTTCTTCATCAAATAAACTTAAGTTTCGTGATGGTAATTCTTATATCAACAAGGGATTAATCCTACATTATTTCCATTTCAAGGATTAAATCAAAATCATTAAAATTCATCTTTGATTTAATAAACTTTAAAAAAAATCATCTACCATGGACAATATACATGCTATTGATTGCAAGATTTAATACAATTGCCTTTGATTTTGTAGGTATGAACCTTTGGGTAAGATGATGCTATGGTGGTCCTCTCTTTCATGACCAGTCTCTTGTGGCGGCAACGGTGGTGCAAGGTGCCTTTGTCCCTTGGTTTTCCTAGAGCATCCCTTCATCTCCTACATAAATCTTTCCCTTTCCTCAATGGATGTCTCTTAGAGTTTTGGTGGATACGCCTTTGGTTAAGATATCTCTTAACGTATATAAATATACCCAAATTTCATAAGTACTATTCATCTCCCAAGTAAAAAGACCAAAATACCTCTTTGGGGTGTCTATTCGGTTCCAAATTGACCCGAGACCCAAATCAAACCCCCGAGTAGACTTTTCTGACTATTTAAACCCCTCGGGAAACTTTGGTGCACTCGAAATGACCATTCCAATGACATAAAAATAATTTACTTTTCATTTCATTCAATTATAGTCTCGACAAGACTCACACGCGCATCCCGACTTAATTACTGTAATTGTCATATTTGTAAATCCCGACAATTTTTATAAAGTCATAATAATATATTACTTTTAGTCACTAAGTAGTATTTAATATCAATCACATATTTATTTATTCTAGTAATATTCAATCCGGTTTATTTCCAATTATTTTCAGATAAATAATTCCAATTAATCCCCATTGATCCCATTTACTTTTAACTTATCTGATTTTAAAAGTCATTAAAAATACGGGGTATTACATACTCCCCCTTATAACGGAATTTAATCTCGAAATTAATAAAATAAGGCATATCTAGTAAGGACAACTTCGGTTATTAATCTCACATCTCAAGAAAGCTTCGTCGTATCATCTATACAATACATTACAAAATACCCCTAACAATGAACACCTCACTGATGTTATACTCAAAGCCATACCATTTAAGTTTCATTACTTAAATTTTAATTTTAGATAATCGCTATCTAATACTATTTGCACTATAGTAGATTAATCAGTCTTTAAATATATACAAGCTCGTCTTAATACTATTCACTTAAGTAGTTTATTCTTGTTTGTACGGTATATATTTTGCACACAATATATAATATAAATGCCAACACATTTTTGCAACACTGCCTCAACAAAGGACTGTGGAACCCAAGCCTATAAGCTACCGGTCCAATCTTTACTATAATAGGAAATGGTCCTACACAATCTCCCTTTTTCCAACATGGAATAACGCAACCCTAAATCATTACAATTCTGGCTTACGGGCCCGAGTAGCTCATTATCCTCCACTTCTAGCCAATAAGAAGAAGGACGACAAGGTCTTCTATATAACGCCTCAAATAGAGTCATGCCCTAAATGATCTGAGAGGAGTTATTATACACCGCGCTCATTTAGATAATGGGTTATCAGTCCTATACCCAATTAAATTAGAGTATATAGTTGGTTCATTCTTAGCATCACTGTCAAAAAAATTTGTTTTTAATAACCTAATACTCAATTAAGCTAGTGTTAGAAACTTTCAAATTTTAATTTAATATCATCATTTTTTACCATTATAAAAAATTTCATGTAATCCATTCCACAACAATACATAATAGATATGTAAACTCACAAATGAATTTAATGTAACTGGAATATACCCCCCAATTTAAATATCTCAATACAACAATCCAAATAAACTAAATGTATCAAACTAACATATGTAATACCATTGTCTGAAATAAAATTGAAATAACTAGAATCCTTAGGCGACATTCCCTACACGAACTAACTACTACGGATGTGTGAATCAAGATAATGAAAGCGTCTAATCAAAGCCTACAAGTCCATAGAATCCATAGTATGTCAAGTATCCAATACTTTATGCCTAATATTCCTATGACTGGACACCTAATATAGAAGATACATGGGAGGCGATAATATACAAGAAAATGGGTTAGAGCCCAATGGTAAAATATTTTTAAAAATAGTAAGTGATTACCAAGTGCAATTAAGAAAATATTATGTACATGTTAGATTCTCGAACTCTTTCTTGAGATTCTCACCTTTCATTTAGTGTGGATGCCTAACGTATCTTCAAACCATACTAGTTACTATTCCTATGCTAACTAATTCTTTCTTGTCAAACATCTAAACATAGCCCAATATCGTTCCCACGTATTTCTCTCGCAATATAAGTAACACATATATATCCAATTTCTCTTTAACATGGATAAGCACTTTTTTAATTTAATATAATTAAGTGTTCACCAACTTAATTCATTTCAGATTTCATTATCATTCATGTCTACTTAATTCACAAAGTAGATAATATCACAAGTATATATATATATATATATATATATATTCACTATATTATATATATGCAATACTGCACCCCAAGACTCAGCTGTGGTGAATGAATACTTTGCTATCATGTCTGGGTACATCTCATCACCATACAAACGATTGTTAGTTCGGTATATCCCTCGAACCATAAATAACAGACACAACTATTGTAGGCGAACATAGTCCTAAACCTTTGGGCTACGCACATACCTACGCACCCAAATGACCGTTCAATACCATTATTTTCAAACATGGGAAGCCAACCTAAGTCCTATGTTCTGAGGCACAAGTCAAAAATCCCCCTAAGGCTCATATGTATATGACTGCCCTCAACGCACAAACCTCCCGTCGATAGCAAATAGGGTAGGTGTGTCATACACACAAATCATCATATAGGTATACACGCAACCTATATATATATATATAAAAATGGGTATACTCTCATCCCATATACAAATCCCAAACGTAGTATATTTCAAGTTTATCCTATAAACTAATAATTCACATTTTATTCACATTTTCCATTACTCCTAACATATCTTGTTAATTGAAAGCAATTAATTAATTATTCTAGTATCTACCTTCAACCCGTACTTATTTTTCCAAAACCCAGACTCATTATAACAAGCTCGAATTATATTTTAATTCTCAATAATCATTTTTCTTGATAAAGTTACATTCCGCCAAGAAATATAAAATTACAATCTGAGGCATTTTTGCGCCAATTTTGAAAAAACTTAAAACTAGAAAGTTGTGCATAACTTGATTTTAAACAATAATTCTTAAGCACACTACCAATTTCCTGTTGAAACAGTCCTAAAATTATCATACAATGTTCGTCCTTTTTCTATATATTTCTACCAACTGGTTGTAACATAATTCATCCTCAAAACCTGTACCATATGATCCCAAACTTCTTATAATTTCTCCCAAATGATATACCGAAGTATGTACATTATTTATATTATCAAATCATATCAAAATTATCATGGAATTTCGATTAAGCATGTTAATCCCATTTTAATTCAAAAAATCTGAATTTTATCATTGTTACTCAAGAACACGTATAAACACCAAATTTCTTCATCAAATAAACTTAAGTTTCGTGATGGTAATTCTTATATCAACAAGGGATTAATCCTACATTATTTCCATTTCAAGGATTAAATCAAAATCATTAAAATTCATCTTTGATTTAATAAACTTAAAAAAAAATCTTTTTCTATCTACCATGGACAATATACATGCTATTGATTGCAAGATTTAAGACAATTGCCTTTGATTTTGTAGGTATGAACCTTTGGGTAAGATGATGCTATGGTGGTCCTCTCTTTCCTGACCAGTCTCTTGTGGCGGCGATGGTGGTGCAAGGTGCCTTTGTCCCTTGGTTTTCCTAGAGCATCCCTTCCTCTCCTACATAAATCTTTCCCTTTCCTCAATGGATGTCTCTTAGAGTTTTGGTGGATACGCCTTTGGTTAAGATATCTCTTAACGTATATAAATATACCCAAATTTCATAAGTACTATTCATCTCCCAAGTAAAAAGACCAAAATACCTCTTTGGGGTGTCTATTCGGTTCCAAATTGACCCGAGACCCAAATCAAACCCCCGGGTAGACTTTTCTGACTATTTAAACCCCTCGGGAAACTTTGGTGCACTCAAAATGACCATTCCAATGACATAAAAATAATTTACTTTTCATTTCATTCAATTATAGTCCCGACAAGACTCACACGCGCATCCCGACTTAATTACTGTAATTGTCATATTTTTAAATCCCGACAATTTTTATAAAGTCATAATAATATATTACTTTTAGTCACTATGTAGTATTTAATATCAATCACATATTTATTTATTCTCGTAATATTCAATCCGGTTTATTTCCAATTATTTTCAGATAAATAATTCCAATTAATCCCCATTGATCCCATTTACTTTTAACTTATCTCATTTTAAAAGTCATTAAAAATACGGGGTATTACATACTCCCCCTTATAACGGAATTTAATCTCGAAATTCATAAAATAAGGCATATCTAGTAAGGACAACTTCGGTTATTAATCTCACATCTCAAGAAAGCTTCGTCGTATCATCTATACAATACATTACAAAATACCCCTAATAATGAACACCTCACTGATGTTATACTCAAAGCCATACCATTTAAGTTTCATTACTTAAATTTTAATTTTAGATAATCGCTATCTAATACTATTTGCACTATAGTAGATTAATCAGTCTTTAAATATATACAAGCTCGTCTTAATACTATTCACTTAAGTAGTTTATTCTTGTTTGTACGGTATATATTTTGCACACAATATATAATATAAATGCCAACACATTTTTGCAACACTGCCTCAACAAAGGACTGTGGAACCCAAGCCTATAAGCTACCGGTCCAATCTTTACTATAATAGGAAATGGTCCTACACAATCTCCCTTTTTCCAACATGCAATAACGCAACCCTAAATCATTACAATTCTGGCTTACGGGCCCGAGTAGCTCATTATCCTCCACCTCTAGCCAATAAGAAGAAGGACGACAAGGTCTTCTATATAACGCCTCAAATAGAGTCATGCCCTAAATGATCTGAGAGGAGTTATTATACACCGCGCTCATTTAGATAATGGGTTATCAGTCCTATACCCAATTAAATTAGAGTATATAGTTGGTTCATTCTTAGCATCACTGTCAAAAAAATTTGTTTTTAATAACCTAATACTCAATTAAGCTAGTGTTATAAACTTTCAAATTTTAATTTAATATAATCATTTTTTACCATTATAAAAAATTTCATGTAATCCATTCCACAACAATACATAATAGATATGTAAACTCACAACTGAATTTAATGTAACTAGAATATACCCCCCAATTTAAATATCTCAATACAACAATCCAAATAAACTAAATGTATCAAACTAACATATGTAATACCATTGTCTGAAATAAAATTGAAATAACTAGAATCCTTAGGCGACATTCCCTACACGAACTATATACTACAGATGTGTGAATCAAGATAATGAAAGCGTCTAATCAAAGCCTACAAGTCCATAGAATCCATAGTATGTCAAGTATCCAATACTTTATGCCTGATATTCCTATGACTGGACACCTAATATAGAAGATACATGGGAGGCGATAATATACAAGAAAATGGGTTAGAGCCCAATGGTAGAATATTTTTAAAAATAGTAAGTGATTACCAAGTGCAATTAAGAAAATATTATGTACATGTTAGATTCTCGAACTCTTTCTTGAGATTCTCACCTTTCATTTAGTGTGGATGCCTAACGTATCTTCAAACCATACTAGTTACTATTCCTATGCTAACTAATTCTTTCTTGTCAAACATCTAAACATAGCCCAATATCGTTCCCACGTATTTCTCTCGCACTATAAGTAACACATATATATCCAATTTCTCTTTAACATGGATAAGCACTTTTTTAATTTAATATAATTAAGTGTTCACCAACTTAATTCATTTCAGATTTCATTATCATTCATGTCTACTTAATTCACAAAGTAGATAATATCACAAGTATATATATATATATATATATATATATATATATATATTCACTATATTATATATATGCAATACTGCACCCCAAGACTCAGCTGTGGTGAATGAATACTTTGCTATCATGTCTGGGTACATCTCATCACTATACAAACGATTGTTAGTTCGGTATATCCCTCGAACCATAAATAACAGACACAACTATTGTAGGCGAACATAGTCCTAAACCTTTGGGCTACGCACATACCTACGCACCCAAATGACCGTTCAATACCATTATTTTCAAACATGGGAAGCCAACCTAAGTCCTATGTTCTGAGGCACAAGTCAAAAATCCCCCTAAGGCTCATATGTATATGACTGCCCTCAACGCACAAACCTCCCGTCGATAGCAAATAGGGTAGGTGTGTCATACACACAAATCATCATATAGGTATACACGCAACCTATATATATATATATAAAAATGGGTATACTCTCATCCCATATACAAATCCCAAACGTAGTATATTTCAAGTTTATCCTATAAACTAATAATTCACATTTTATTCACATTTTCCATTACTCCTAACATATCTTGTTAATTGAAAGCAATTAATTAATTATTCTAGTATCTACCTTCAACCCGTACTTATTTTTCCAAAACCCAGACTCATTATAACAAGCTCGAATTATATTTTAATTCTCAATAATCATTTTTCTTGATAAAGTTACATTCCGCCAAGAAATATAAAATTACAATCTGAGGCATTTTTGCGCCAATTTTGAAAAAACTTAAAACTAGAAAGTTGTGCATAACTTGATTTTAAACAATAATTCTTAAGCACACTACCAATTTCCTGTTGAAACAGTCCTAAAATTATCATACAATGTTCGTCCTTTTTCTATATATTTCTACCAACTGGTTGTAACATAATTCATCCTCAGAACCTGTACCATATGATCCCAAACTTCTTATAATTTCTCCCAAATGATATACCGAAGTATGTATATTATTTATATTATCAAATCATATCAAAATTATCATGGAATTTCGATTAAGCATGTTAATCCCATTTTAATTCAAAAAATCTGAATTTTATCATTGTTACTCAAGAACACGTATAAACACCAAATTTCTTCATCAAATAAACTTAAGTTTCGTGATGGTAATTCTTATATCAACAAGGGATTAATCCTACATTATTTCCATTTCAAGGATTAAATTAAAATCATTAAAATTCATCTTTGATTTAATAAACTTTAAAAAAAATCTTTTTCTATCTACCATGGACAATATACATGCTATTGATTGCAAGATTTAAGACAATTGCCTTTGATTTTGTAGGTATGAACCTTTGGGTAAGATGATGCTATGGTGGTCCTCTCTTTCCTGACCAGTCTCTTGTGGCGGCGACGGTGGTGCAAGGTGCCTTTGTCCCTTGGTTTTCCTAGAGCATCCCTTCCTCTCCTACATAAATCTTTCCCTTTCCTCAATGGATGTCTCTTAGAGTTTTGGTGGATACGCCTTTGGTTAAGATATCTCTTAACGTATATAAATATACCCAAATTTCGTAAGTACTATTCATCTCCCAAGTAAAAAGACCAAAATACCTCTTTGGGGTGTCTATTCGGTTCCAAATTGACCCGAGACCCAAATCAAACCCCCGGGCAGACTTTTCTGACTATTTAAACCCCTCCAAAAACTTTAGTGCACTCGAAACGACCATTCGGATGAGATAAAAATAATTTACTTTTCATTCCATTCAATTATAGTCCCGACACGACTCAAGCACACTCGTCTCGACTTAATTATCGTAATTATCGTATTTAGAAATCCCGATAATTTTTATAAAGTCATAATAATATATTTCTTGTAATCACTAAGTAATATTTAATATCAATCACATATTACTTTATTCTAGAAATATTCAATCCGGATTAATTCCAATTGTTTTCACATAAATTATTCCAATTAATCCCCATTGATTGCATCCATTTACTTTTAATTTATCTCATTTTAAAAGTCATTAAAAATACGGGGTATTACAACTAAATAAAAGCAACTATGAATAATGAGAGTAACACAATTAGGATTCGGGGTCCATATATCACGTAACTAATTTTGCACACTAATTTAATATTGACATTCCCTTTTTATATCTCAAACTAAACTGACTCTCGTCACATTTAATTTGGAAAATATAAAATTTATGTTCAAAATATTTTTAACGCCTCAAATAGACGACTAAAATCCCTATTCCATTAGAAAATACAAGTTTTAAAGTTGGCAAATATATTTAAGCATGGACTATCAAAACAATAAAAAAAACAAGTATAATCCATCAAAAATTATTATTTTTAAATCTCAAAACTTGGTTGACAAAACAATTTTAAAGGTTTTAAAACACACTCCCGTATCGTTTAAAATGAATACCGAATCTTTGATAACAATTAAAACAAGTAGGGAATGAAAAACAATCAAATTAACGTGACAATATTAACTGACTCCACCCTACTCCTAATATAAGAATGAAGCTACCAAAATGAAAGAAAAATTGAAAGAATAAGAAGATATTTTCATTAATAAATCAAACTTACAATAAGTTTTCTCACAGATAGTCTTCAATCCCCTAAAAAAATGGTAAAAACTTGGTCGTCAAATTGAATACAATCACTCAAAATTTCTCCCTAAATTTTTCTAAAATTGTGACCCCAAGGGTTCTTTTTATAAGACAAGTGGTGAGATACTTGACTTGTGGTAGGACTCTCCCTAATTGGTCGAATGGTGTTGGAAGCTATATCTCCACCTGTTTAATCTTTGGATCGGGATACGTGACATAATTTCTGCAACTCGAAAACTCTTAGATTTTCTTGTTGAACACACACGCCTAATTTCGTCCAAATCGGAGCCTTTTCGCGCCTTTTTCGAGTTGACCATCAATTTGCACAAAATTCCATCATTACCTGCAAAATTTTCACTAAGCATATTTTTCCATAAATTAGCACAAGAATATTATAAAATTATCAAAGTGCCCATTTTGTACTTAGAATTGCCGTTTTAAATTCAAATTCAATCATTCTTGCATTTTTTTTGACTTTTTAATAAAATGGTCCTTAAAACATATTAAATAAAATAAAATGGATATAATAAGGTATAAGTCTGGGTATAAAATATAAAAAATAATGCACTCATCAAATACCCCGAAACATAAAGTTCGCTAGTCCTCGAGCAAAACTAAAATTTTAAAATCTAACTCACTTTCGTAGGAATCATGATTGCACTTAGCTTGTGCAATAAGCCGTTAAACCCCTAGGTTACCCTAGTGGACGATTTTTGTCTCGCGAGGGTTTGCAGTGAATATACACACAAAATTTGTAAACTTGACTCAATACAAAAGATATAAAAGTAATATAACCAAGTTTTAATGCAAACTTCATAAATATAGACGAACTTCATTTTTCTATCTCAATTTATTGCGTGTCATCCATTTCAAAAAATATAATCATTACATTTCTTATTCAGAAGTTCGTTTTTATTTCAGAATATCATGGAATGCACTCACGATATGACACTCGAAAATTGGTTATTTTCTCTCGGTATATGTGAATAAAATAGTAAGTTTAGATAAGGAAATTTCACTTATACATGATCCAAAAATGGACTTTTTTGGGTGAATATAATCTCATGAATGGAAAATCAATTATTTGTTGAAAATATTGAATCGTACAGTAGATTCTACTCAGCTTCTCTCGACAATCTAAATAATTTCCCTTGAGATCGATTAAGACTTTCTTTGGTTGTATTGTAAGCTTGAGTTTTGTCTTAAAAAGAATGACGTTTGGAGTTCAAAACTTCTGAGAATATAAAGGTTTTTCGGTATTTTGACTCTTAGTCACTTTTCTTCAAATCTCCATTTTCTGTTCTCCTTCCTTTTTCTTTTCAACTCACATTTTTTTCATCTTTTTTTCTTTCTTCCCCCATTTTTTTTCTTTTTTCTTTTGCACACATCATTCTTGCAACCTTATTTTATTTTGGCATTTTTCTTACCGTAATTTGTACCCTAGCATTCTCAGAAAATGGGGACGACTTCGTTTTATGGGCTTTAAACTCCAAATTGAAGTTGGGTAGGATAATGGGTTTTCAACGAAAAAGACATTTTTTTTTTGCTCAAATGGGCTTGCAACAGAATAATGTCAAAAGTTCGGTTTATGCTTAATTTTTGGTCTTTCAAATAAAGGCCTAATGACATTCCTCAAGTTTTATTAAGTTAATTTATGTGTCAAGACGACTTCTTCTGGTGCTTAAGATTCACATTATTGACTTTTTGGTTTCAGTAATCGAACAAAACAAAGAATATGAGATCATCAACAAATTTTATCACTTAAGGAAAGTTTGAGTTTTTTTTAACTCGGATTGATTGAAATCTCTCGAAAGTAATGAACGGCACAAAAATCTCATCGGGTTAAAATCTCGACATTTATTCATTAGGCTTATTAACTTTCTGCTCAATATACATTTCCGATCATATTGTATATCTAATGTGTAAAAAATTTCATAAGTTGACAGATCCATGAATTACTTCTACAATAAGAAATCGTTTCAACACTCAATTATATTGAAAATATTTTTGAATTTTTGAATTTTTTTATTTTTTTTATAAAAAATATCATCGTTACCCCCAAATCTAAATTTTACATTGCCCTCAAAGTATACTCAAATAAAAATATGGACAAAGAAAATAATGTAAAGAAGTAAAATGATGATACATGTTAACTAAAAGAATAACAAAAAAAAGAAAAAATACAAAAATAATATACAAACCCATGACAATTACCCTCATCACCATAAATCAATATTTGAAATAGTTTTGGGTCATTCTAATTAATAAAATTTATAGCACCAAGTCCTAAAAGATCATAAATTTGAGAGTACAACTGCGCAACACATATTTCCACCATATATTCATGGTCATAAGGGCGTGTACCGACAATATCAATAATAAATAAATTTGAAACACACGAATCATATGTAAATGCATCACGTGGGGGTAGAAAATTACAATAAGGATCTAAAATATTTACTATCCCTTTTTAAAAAATAATCATGGAAAATTGGGGATGCATACTCCACTCCTAAATTTGAGAATTTATGGAAAGCACGGGAATAAGAGGTATCGTGGAGCCATACACTTTATTCATAAAAAATGGGAGGACCGTCAAATTGACTTGAAGTGTCACTAAAATCAGATGATGAATCCTCAAATAAATTTTCTCACATATAAGAAGAATCAACATCTTTCCCAATTAAATTATGAGAAAAATCTCGACAGAAATTCACATCCAAATCATCATAAATTATTACATTTGTCAAGAGTGTTAATTTTTTCCCCCTCACAAAATTGTTTATCCCCATTTAATTCATGATTATTTTTACAAATAGCATCATTATACCGTTTGTTTACCTCTTTCCAACTGATACAGTTTGGTGGGCAAACAGTAATTAAAGGGGTTGGATTCTCATCCATACATTCGTTAATTTTTAAAATGATTACTAACCTATCTGACTCAAATTGAAATATGAAGTCATCTAAATTTCGGTAGTTTAAAAAAACACGTCCACATGAACAATAGAGGAATATGAGAAAGATGATGGGATAACAATATGCGGATCACCCATTGTAATATACAACGCATGATTTTTTTTTTTCAGAACGCAAAAACAGTTATAATAGACTCAAAATCATGTAAACTAACACAAACAGTTTTGATTTATATAATTAGACAACTCTTACTCTTTGACAAAGGAGGATTTAAAAGATGACCAACTACATTTGCCGCTTCAAATCCCGATTTTTCCTCCAAGTAGGTGGTTGGTACAAAGACTCATTAGAAACCACCAATTCTGGGAAAGGTGAAACGGAATTGATTTGAAATATCAAGTGTCACTAAAAATGAAGAGTGGGCATACAACAGTTCCGATTATATAACCCATGTCTTACTGTCCAGAAAAATAAACTAAAGAAGAAAATAAACTTTGGGTGTTGTATGGTGTCACAACATCCAAAAGTAACGTACTTAAAAATGAAGAAAGAAAGGGAATACATCGTACATAGTAAAGAGGACACTATAAAATGTGATTTTTCCCAACTCTTACAGATCTTGTTGTGTTCCCACGATTCTACCAACCATAATCCTTTTCTCAAAAAAATAATATTCATATTACTAATGAAGTAGTGTTTTTTGCAATTCCTTCATTATTTTTCTATCAAAAAACTCATGGAGTAACATGGAATTCGTAAGATACTCAGTCCTGTTCTTAAAGGTATATATTAGAATTCATGATGTATTATTTGAACTTTGCTTTAAATTGATCAATTTTGGTTCCTCACGGGAACCCAATCCACTATGTAGTTCGGTGGAGATTCCCCAACACCTATTGATCATGAATGAAAATTGCATCCCTATAACAGAAGAGTTTTTGGTGGACTAAGCTTAATATTTCTCCCCCTCCTGAGAAGCATAAGCTTGAGCAACAACAATTACTGAAACTGTAGCCATTGTAGCTGCAGAAGGTGCCATGCTTACTTGGCTGATAGAGCAAGGAATATCAATATCAATTTGGTGCTACAAAGAATACAAATGCTAGCTTGTCCCATGATAACACCCCTACCTCGAATAAACCATTCCAACCTACTTTTCAATGTCCATATGCAACCCAATTAGACGTGGACCAATCCCAATTAATTTCAAAACACTTCATAACTGGCCAATAACCCTCGTCAATCATTCAAAGACGATGGCAGCAATCAAGACCAAATTTGACCTTCCAATACATGCAGCCACCCCCTCAGCTAACTCATTCTTCCATGCCCTTTTGGCATGTGAATATGTACATTTTTTATCAGCATCATCTGTTCAATTGTAGATTTCCAAACACACGTGACATCACTAACACACATCCTACCCTCCTATGCCTGAAAGGATTCAACAAAAAACAAACTTAGATAAAATATCCGCTATGAAAAGAACAGTCTTTAATTCTGATTAAAAACACGCTTGGAAATGAAAAAAATGGGCTTTCATAATCTAACTGTGAACATAATACGCACACGGTTATTATATTGTATCACTACAACATAAGATGCCAACACAGTAACATATAAACAATACAAATTAAAAATCAGTAAAAACAAAGAAAAAAAGTCCTAAATCATAAATCTAAAAATACCATTGGACGACATACCCATGTGCCTCTAAACGGCGTACACGGATCTGCAAAAAAGAACCTCAATTTGAAGAAATAGTAGTGTGGTGCTTTGATAAACTCATAAATAATAGTGTATTGAAGTATAGAGATTCAAACAGAGATGAAGGGGCATAACATAATTAAGATAGTCCAAGCCGATCAGAGTTGGTTAGAAATGAAAAAACCTCCATGTGGATCGAGATCTACAATATAAAGCCGATAACCATCCAGTGGAGAGTAAAAACCTAGGACTGCTGCATAAGAAAGGTTCTCATCCAGAGGAATATGAAAGTTATATAAGTTTGGTAAAAGAATCTTCCAAAGTTGATTCAAAATTGACACTGTAAGTAGTGTTTGAGGCAGTGCCTTTTTGAAACTAAATCACGCAGTGTCGTGCTTGTGATAAATTTATAACTCGTGTTATTCGGTGAATTAACATTACATCCCTAGGTTTCACCATCACCAAAATCCAGCACAATACCAGTAGTACGACCACTCGCATATAGGGATAGAACGACTTGGATAGCAACATACATAGAAGGGTTATAGATTGTCCCAAACTGAAAGTAAAGTTGAAAAAAAAACGATTACCAGTAATATGTTTGGCACAAATTAAACTGAAATAAAAGCAATAAATTTTTCTAGCTGTAGCATTATTCAATTTTTCCTCTTGGCTACAAAACAGGGGACTGAAATTAATAAAATTTCTAATATAACATTGCTCATACTTGTGACTAACTAAAAGTTTTCAATGAGAGGATAAGGTATGAAACTAATAATGATATATTTCAAGAATTAGTGTAACGGGTGAAATATTTGACTTTCAGTTCGGATTAACTTCATCGTATAAGCAGAAAGTTGGGCAATGGACTGATACTTGCACACTGAGGTATACATGTATCTGGGGACTCCACGCATAACCTTTTTCTCGATCACATCTTAGATATCCTAAGAAATCAAACAAAAAGGGTATGTAGACTCCTCATAAAAATAATTTTAATAATTTAAGATAAAAAATAAGATCACTATATAACAATTCATACTAATATTATTTCTTTTAACCATCCATTCGCCATTACTCAGAGAATAGTAACTTACTTTCAATATAGAAAAAAATTCCATAAAACAAAGTTTACTTGTTTTTCATTTTGTACCATCGCATTTTCGACTGCGTTTTTAGTTAAGAACTGCAAACCATTATCAATCAAAATTATAATACACTACAACAATACATTCAAATAGATAGAGAAGAGGTAGACAGAAAACCTTGTTCTTGCTCAACCATCAAATATAAGGAAAGCACTTGATTGTTATAAAGGTTGCCATCATAGTCCTCGTCGGGATCGATATGGAATACAAAATGAATATTAATGGAAAACACATGCTTGTTATAAACGTTGCACCTGATTGTTAAAAATGTTGCCATAATTAAATGTATGAAAAGCTCATTTCAAGATCAATACAACTATCTAGCTGTGAATCACGTGAAGAATTTTCATAACTCTGTCATCAATAGGACCTAGTTACAAAGTACATAGTACAGGCTTTGCCTTGTAATAGAAGCTTCAAATTTATACTACTACTCTGAGTTGGACGATAGGCAACGCGAACATCTAGTGATGGGAGAGAATAGGTGGGAATTTAACAAACTGTATTCTTGATACCAAGTCATCATCACTTGTCCAATGCATTCCAGTTGTATTGAGAATTGTCTGTAAGATTTGCAAGGGATCATCATGGATAACGATCAAGATTGCGCATCTGCAACACACTCCACTATTATTCCTTATAGTCATTAGCTTACAAATTAAATGCAAAGTTGGCATACAATTGTTTTGGTACAATATTCAATCATACTTGAGGTAGTTTGTGTACAAAAATGCATCGTTGCCTAATTTAGAACAGTCTCCTTATAAATGTGCTTTCCATTGTTCAAAATGTCAAATCTTAATGGTAACAAAAACTTAGTTGCCATTAGGATGAAGTTAGAGATAAACGTGGGATATATAATCAGGTCTTCCCCAATATGCTGTTACAAATCTGGAGAAAGACATACACAAAATTAAAAACCAAAATTTTTTAATATTTAAAGTAAAAAAACACACTTCCCCAATAATGTTTTCAGTAACGTTTTAAAAAATGTCTCACCTAGATTTTCATTGTTTATTACGATGGTTTTCTGATAGAGCTGAAAATAAAAACATAGTTGTAATATGAAACATTGATTTACACATAAATAGGGCTTTGAAATAAAAAATTTAACTTGGAAAATACTCTCGAAGGTAAGAGCGGTGAGAAGGTAGAGTTTGTGATAGAATAAAGCCCTTTAGAGGGAGAAACAGTATACCTGAGGGCGTAAGTGAGAGATTGGATGGCAGTGAGAGATGGTGGTGTTGTGCTTCTTGTGCTGACAATCGAAAGGAAGAAATGGAAGTGAGTTGGTGAGGTAAGTGAGTGTGTGGCGGAGAGTAGAGGAAAAGGAGGAGGGAGGATGTTTCGTGAGGGGGAGATAGTGAAAGGAGAGAGGGGTAGGATTTGGGTGAAAGACGAAATGAGAGAGAGAGAGTGAGCGAGACGGCTAGGGTTTGGCAAATGAGCGTAAGGAGAGAATGAGGAAATCAATCCCAACCCTTCATTTTTGACACGTGGCTTCAATCTCAACCACAAAGTATGTCCCCAACTTATGAACAGTAAAAACACCCTTATAACTTATTATATATATATAAGCCGAATTATCTTATCGAGTGTCACTCCTCTCACACACTCTTTTAAATCATCTCCTGAATTTTTATTCACATAAATCCTAAGGGTCACATATCCATCATTTAAACATCTAGATGTCATTCACTCTATTTAGGATCCCCTACTATATATATCCTCGAAATAATTCTCAATTTCAATCCTTAAAACCCAAGGAAAAATTATTCAAAACTGTCAGGGCCTAAATAAAGAATTATTTCGAATGAATCGATTTGAAATGGTTCTACTTTGTTATTTCCTTCAAATGAATCGATTCACCTACCAGCTAATCGATTTGTACTTGATCAGAATTCCTATTTTTCCACAATTTCTTCATCTTCTCTAACCCTTATTTCCAATCCAAACTCTCTCAACCAAAATTCTCTGTATTCCAAACATCACCACCATCCATATACACATTTACACACTTCAAAATACACAAAACACCAAATAATATATGGAAAACATCAAGTTTCTCAAGAATTAAACCCTAATTCTTATCTACGCAACTCTTCCAATTTCTCACTATAATTTATACCATTAACAAGGGTTTTAGTCTAGATTTCATATGAAGTTTATAACACAACAATTTATATGAAATCAACTCTCAAAAGCCCATTTTTTATCCAATAATCCCAACCGAAATCATTTAGTTTTCACACCAACCATAATATGGGTTATAAACATACTAAAAGAATTAAAGCAAGTTAAACACTTATTTCGTTGGATAAATCCAACGACCTCATGCCAGGAATCCATTGGAGTTGGCCCGAGCTCCTCTTTATCCACTTTTCTTCTTTCCTTCTCTTCTTTATTTTCTTATTTCTTTCTTTTACTTCTTTCACTCTTTCTCTCGTGTCTTATAAGAGAGAATAAGGGTTTATCCCTTATTAAACTCAAAATTGACTCGTATACACCAATGGGAGTCCTCACTAGTCCAAAAAATCTCCGAGACCCAAACACTACCCTCGGGTACACCATCATGACTATCTTGGCCCTTCTGTCACCAACCGTGCAGTCGAAATTCCCATTTGAGTCCCTTATCAAAAAGTCACCTAAATCCAATACAACTTAACGCGTACTTCTCCAAATAAAATTTTGTTCCATGTTTCTTTGCCCAATCGCAACCTGATATAAAAATGATTCAACTTCATTTACTTATCCTCGTAAGTAAATGTAACATACATCAATAATAATACAAAACTCGCCAATTAATATTTAATCCACACCTCAAATTCTCCTTCACTTTAAATTCTAAATTTATTAAATTTCACCACTTATGTAATTCAAATATCCATAAAAGTACGGGGTATTACATACTCCCCTCCCCCCCCGATAAGATAATTTCGTCCTCAAAATTCGGATACGACCGCTACTATGCATTTTTAGGTTCCTCGGGTACCATAATTGCTATATTTATGCTCGTTAAATTGACAACCTCCGTTTTATGTGGTAACATGTTATTCGAGTCATTATTGAGTATTTGTAAGCATTATGGTACTTATTGTGAAGCTTCGCCGCGTTTCGATAAAGTTTTGTTTTACTTCCCATATTCAAGGGCATTTTTGTCATTTCACTCTTCGGGATTTTTGCCCGAAGTATTCACGGAAGTTGTATCTCTCGGGCCAAGATTTACATCACCATGAACAGTGCTCGAATCAGAGTCTGAACGAAGAAAACACGGTCCTTTAATCAGAGTAAGAATTATGAGATATAGATAATAATTTTATTAATTCCGTCCATGTCCGTAACTCGTTTTTGCAGCAAACTTCTTACATAAATGGAGATTTTGGTTCCATGATCGGGGTTGGCTCAGTTTTTGGTTTCATTCAAAATTCGGGGCTTGGGTCCGAAATTGTGCATGGATTTTTATGTAAATATGCAAATGGGTTTCTTTGGACATTTTTGGAGCTTGGGTTTCATGATTTTGGCCATTAAAGGGAATGGGAGGTTATTGGCATTTTTTAAACGGGTCTTGGTTTTTGCATGGAAAATCCGTAACAGCTTGCTCCCAGACCTTGTTGGTCTCAGCTAGAGCTTAAAAACGTATATTGAATATTTGGCTTTCTATGGGGGCTTCGTGATTGCAGCATAATTGCGTGGCTGAACTACTGTGATCGGTCGATCACGCCCCTCCCTCTGGTTGATCGAGTTCATATTTTTTTCGTGGGTCTTTTCCAATGTGCTCTTACCTAGACAGGTTCCCTTTTTCCCCTATTTTGTCGAGATATTTTGTAGCCTCTTTTTTATTTTTTTTCTTTTTCTATTTTCTTTTTTTCGTTATCCACGACTTTTCCCTTTTTTTCATTTCTTTTCATTTTTCTTTTATTTCTTTTATGTAACTTAATATAAAAGGGGATCTTTGTTTATTTTATGAGGATCTATACTTCATTATATAAGATTTTTGGGGTTTGTAAAAGGGGAGCTTACCTCTCCTCATTTCTTTTTTGATGTTTCTCCATTTTTTCATGTAACTATTACTATTCATCGCCTTCCTTATTGTATTTAGTTGTTTTAGCTAATTTCCATGCTTTGCATTTTATTTCTAGCCTAGATAAATTAGTTTAGTTATTTTATTTCTTGTTTTAATATTAATTAGTTGTTTTAGTTATTTATCCGTGTAGTGTGAGTAGTTAAATAGGGTTTGAATCGTGCATCCGCCATTGATAGGCGTCGAGCTCCGAAAATTGTTTTTTTTTTTGTAAAATCACATTTAATTGAAATCACATGTATTAAAATTGAATTATTATGCATTTAACTTTCTTTGTCACGCAACGTTAGTGTTTATAGCGATAATTCGATTTTAAGACGCGTGCCACCATTTTGAATTAAATATTTTATCTCGCGACTTTGAGTTAAATTTCTTATTGTCTGATGTTTATAATTAACTAAAAGTGCTCTGTTAACTGTTTTCAAACCAAAATTCGAATTATTAGTTGTTTAGCCCATAGCAGGTACGCGATCCCGAGTCTCGTTTTATTTAATATTGTATAGCGTTAACTTCTTCCTTTTTTCCTTTTTGACCATTTCCAACCTATCAGCTTTTACATTTTTATTATTAAAATAATAAATCAATTAAAATCTATATGACATTCCCTGTGGATTCTCGATACTCAACTTACCGCTATGCTTTCCTGTCAAGTGTAGTACTAGCTTAGGTTTTTTGCATTGAGTTGTTGAACCGATAACAACGATTTGTGTATTACATGACGCACAGTTCACGCTCGATCAACCAGATCCTCTAGTGCTCAAAACCAATTTCAGAGTAAGGCTCAATAACTATAGCCCCTACTTCACAACAAGATTGTTCAATTCTCTTGATACTGATATTCTTCATCAGTTATAAGATCGCATGATAATAACAACACATCACACATTGTGCTTCTATCAACGACATCCGAATAAGATGAGCCTATACATTTTTTTAGCTTTGTAGTATCGATACTTGTAAAGGCCGCACATTACTAAGTTACCACTTCCCTTATTCACCACAAACAAAAGTATCCTCATGAGAGAAACTACAAGAACATTTGACCACTCCATTCAGTCCTTCAAATCTCGGTTCATGGCGACGTAACTCTTACGAGGCTCAAAAGCCACCGAAAATAGTTTGTGGTTCTTCCACTTTTATCAACGTACTCTAACTCTCGTCTGATCAAACATTATACTTATCCACTCACCACTAACCAAGCATAGGGAGAATGGTCAGGTTTTCCACACAAACTATCAATAAGCGCCTTCTCCACAATAATCAGGTACGATTGTTACAGACAATTCTACCATTGGATATTTCTCTTCCCAATTACTGTACTATGGTTGACTTCACTTACAAGCTATGACAATTTAGGAAGTCCAATAATTGTAATGACTCTAGAATCACAATCGTACCACTTTACTAGTTGTCAATCACCTCTCTTCTACTCATCGGGTCATAGATGACAGAACTTGCCCAAAATTGAACATCATCCCCCATTGCTTCCTGAAGTTCCCTATCAGAGCTGGGGTTCATGGATATCATCCTGATTCACAAAAATATTAGGTGGCACCTTGCGACTGTACGATCCTTCTTTTACATGAAGGGTTTAAGTACACCCACATGATTCCATCTATGGGTAGTGCACTCAGAGACAATCTCACTATGTCTCACCTAACATCAATTCCCATTTATAATGACTTACATCGAGTTGTACTTTCTACTCCCCTTCTTTCCCCTGGGTATACAAAAAATCTCGGCCCGTGCACTTTCTACCATAAATCACACTTCTGAGCTCTTTATATCTTATTGACATAAACATTCGATTTACATGCAAGTCACTCTCAACATTCGACTAGGAGGACTCCACTCCAATTACCAATAATAATTGGACTTTCCTTTTCTCAAGAGATCTCCTTGTAGATGGCTTCTCACATCCTTTTAACTTATCTCGGGTGTGCTACTCTCAGTGCACACATATAATTTGATCCTCATCTTTCTCACAAGACGCTCAATCCATTCTACCATTTAAACTTTGTTCCAACTGGCCCACAAGCATATATTTCACACATTTATTACCACGTACCTTTAACTTGGATGATTTTGAAATCGGCTAACTAGGGCACCCACACACCCTATAATTAGTTCATATTTGCATAACATCACATACGCCTCACACGTAACGTGCATTACCCTATTTCCCTCGTATTCACATCAATCACCCCATAAATCAAAATGTTTATTCTCATTAACATCGTTCCACCCTTCAACTCGCGGTAAGAAGAAAAAATTGAAGCGCTCTCTCATGGAACCATGGGCCTTATATCGTAATACAACTTTCGACTCACAGTTATAACTACATAGATGCATAATGAACAAGATACTAGACTCGTGACCTAATGACCAAACATCTGCCCACTTCCGACGTTGCACTAAGTTTCTTGCGTGGGACGTCTCGCAAAATGAAATCCAGACAAGGAACCCTACTGGTACACTACTACCTAACATTGTCGATCATCGAAATTTGTTAGGCCCTAAGTCCATACCATGCATATCTCATCCCGCAATTGAATTTAAACAAGGATCTCCCCCCCCCCCCCCCCCCCTCCCCCAAAAAAAAAATGCACTATCACTCAGCATTGGTGGTAGTCACATTCCATAAACCTCAAATACACAACTGAGACTCAAATTCATGTCGCTAAACATATAAACATCAATATCAACTCGCGCATCTCTAAAGGAGTGATATAACAATGCGCTCTTCCTATCAGCAGGTCCTGAGCGTTAGACATAATAATGAGCTAAATCTCTTCGCTGAACAGTAAATCCAATATACCTCGAATCATATCGGTAAAGTCCATACACACCAGCATCAAATTTCTCAAGCCAACCATGCTCTTTGAAGTCTCTATAATAACATAATGTAAATGCGATCTCGACCCTCTCGCAGGTGAGGCATCGCCAAAACAACACATCCTTCCCTAGAGTAGCAACCATGATAGCCTTGCGATATCGACCCACTATCGATCTAACCATTACTATAAAACCATATCCAGGATAATACAATACTCATATAATACATCACTAAAACGAGTAATATCAATAAAATATATACCACTATCAATAGACCCACTCACCCGCTGATGATACTAAGATAACCCCACTATACCAGGTAAAACATACACATAATAATAATGTTATCGATATATGCGCTAAACTCATCTCACACACGAATCTAGTGCTAATCAATGTATCGTGACTCATTCATGTCACATAAAAGATACCTCCTTCCTCGAGGTTAAAAATCATATTTTTTACCTTTCCAATTACCTTAGTTGCTCAAATGGTTCCGGGACATAACGTGCTTGTACGAAAAAAACCAAAAACTACTTTAATCATTTCCCTTACTAGGAACCATGATTTTTCCCTTTTTACTCGCTTCGGGAAAAAGGTATGCATGTGGTCCTACTCTCCACAAAATGTCTATTTGTATATAATCTACTTATCTCCGATCATATTAAGATTGTCCTTCTCTCAGACTTTGGTACCTTCGATCCTGATGGAGACCTCTTTTGTTCCCTTTAATCCACTGGACCTAAGTAACACACACCTGGCTTTAAGAGTCCTAACAGAAATCACCATCACATGGAAATAATTTAGCTACTCGAATCATTTAGATGGGTCCCCTGATGGGTCTCCCACTTGTGGTATTTCATTAACACCATTTCATCCAATCTCACTCTCCGACTAAGTCTTTTGATTCCTTTATCTTTCTTCAAAAATAACCATTAACATCTTTACTGACAAAACGTGACATTATGACTATCTTCATCGACCGTCCAAGTAGAATTTCCCTTAAGTGCTGCAAACTTCTCTCACGAGTCCATTAGTCACTTAAGAATTTTCTTCTTCATTGTACCTACCTCATCCTTTACAAAATTTGATAAATAAATGAATTCATTGTTACAAATGGATGTTTTCCTGGCCCTCCTGTAATGAGTTCAGAACAACGTTCACATCTCATCCTGAACATCTGATGAAAGAACTTGCAATCAAACCGTACCTAAGATCCTTCCAATAACACAATATTTTACTTTCTAATTATGGTGGTTAACTTCTATCAATATAATGTTACTCCTAAGAGCCAAGAAATTTTTGCCCTAAATTTTTCACTCACGGGTATACTACACTCCGTCATACACCAAAGCCTGTAGATATCTAACTTCCATTGGCTAACACCCACAATCTTAGCGTTTTCTAAAATTCCCACGGATGGTCATTTTGAAAGACCCATCTGACTCTCTCCCATTTCAACCATGTTAGGTGAGTCTAATTTTGAATCACTTACTACTATAGCGATACTTAGAAATCATATGCTACAAACCTAGCAGTCTTTACAGCTCTTAACTTTCGAGCAAAAATATGGGTGACCTCAACAACGATGATTATCCCCTAAAATACTTTAAAACTTTAACTAGACCCTGCCCCCTGCTGCCCTCACAATGGCCCTCACCTGATCATCCATTTATTGCTCGGCTCACGAACACACCCAAACGAAAATAATATTCACTAATATCTATATATGATAGTAGGAGAATGAAATATCACCATAGGAATCAACACTCCTAAACATAGGGCTTTATATCAAATAGAAGGCAACGCTAAAAGCGTAGTACCTTCGCACAGATTCCTAAGGACACTAGAACATGATGCTCGCATACCACCAGTGAAACCCCGCCAAATAAAACACCGGTTGATCAGTCCTATCTCAAATTAAGACATGAATCTCAAGTGGTTTCTGTAACACCTTGTATTTCTGTGCATGTAATATTTAATTAATTCGAGAAATATGAAATTACTTGGGTGTAATAATTTAATTGAATTAATTATGGTAATATTTTTTTAAATATTAATCGAATAGTGAATGGTTAATATTTGAGAAATTTAAGTACTAAGTGAATAGTAAGAATTTATTTACGTCATAACGTGTATTAGTGACATGGTATTTTTTTTATCTCAATCGGGAGTCGGTATAGACTAATTTGGGTGTGAGATAAGAATTTTTATAAATTAATGAGGATGTCGATTTTGAGTGCATGGTCGAGTCCGGATGGGTCGAGTTAGTCCAAATGAAGTACCTGGGGGTAATGTTTGGGTTTCAAGGGATTTTTAAACTAGTCTGGACACGCATTTAAGTACACGAGTCATTTTATAATTGCGTATTCACCCAATATCGGGATTTATAAGGGGAGAACCCTCATTTCTCCCACATTTGATACCTATTAGAGAGAAAGAGAAGAGAGAAAGAAGATAAGAAAGAAGAAGAAGGAAAAGATGAAGAAGAAAGGGGATTTCTGGCCAAACTCCGCGGGATTCGATTCGAGGTCGTCGAATTTTATCGACGAGGAAAGTGTTTACTTGATTTATTGATTTAGTGTGATTATTTCTCATATTATAGTTAGTGTGTAAAACTATGAAGATTTTTGGGATGAGTTTTGTGAATCAAAATGGGTTTTTTTCGAAAGATTAACGAATAAGCCCAGATAATATCAAATTTGAGAAATTTGGGAATTAATTAAATTTAATTATTGGATCTAGGTTGTATGATGATTAGAACCCTTTTATGTGTATATTTGTGGTTGTTTGAGGTTGGATGATGATGGGTGAGAAAATAGAAACCTTGGAGGTGTATTAATGGAGGTTTGGGATTTTTGGAGAAGAAGGTGAATAGTAACTCCGTCCTTTCCGAATCGATTCGTCTAGGAAGCGAATTGATTCAGCACTTGGTCAAAAGATGAAAGTTTTATATCTTTTTGAAATGGTCGTCTGGGCAATCACCGCGGATTTTTTTGGTTTATTTTGCATTTATAATGATTTTTCTAAGGAAGCAGTTATGAGATTGAAATTGTTAGCTCGGGAATCAAATAAAATTTTTTATAGACAATTCAAATGCATGCCATTTTCTTCATGATTTGAATTCGATGTTCATTTATTGATGAAAAGAAAGGTATGTAGGTTATCTTTGTAATGAACTTTGATTGAGGTCAATTTGACTTATGTTTAAGGAGTTATGGTTGTTTTAGAGAAAGGTGTGAAATCTGCCATAAAATCTATGTTGTGAGACTTTGTGATTTTTTAGAGTCTAATGGGATAAAGACCCTTGGGATTCAAATTGGAATTTCAGATGTAATTGGGATACGAGCGAGTTGTGATAAGCTTAACATCTTGAATTTAAAAGAAATGTTATATTCATATTATAAGTAAGTGAATACTTATGGAATTGGAATAAGTAAATGAATACTTTGGAATTAAATCGAATATGTATATTCGAGATTACGGGCTAATGCTACAAGACATAGGCATGGATAGCCAAATTTGATGATATTGTATTATGGACGAAATAGGTATCCTAATATTTTGGTTGAGTGATGCCATTATAATAGATTAATTAATGGGGCAGTAATTAATTAAAGCTTATAGCGGGAATAATTTATTATAGGATGATATAATAAATTGTTAAATATTATTTAATTAGGAGCGTTCTCTTTATAATGGAAATTTTGAGGAGAACGTCCTAAGAGATGGAAATTCGGGCTAGGTAAACAAGTTTGGGTACATTGGTTGTGTGACACCAGGGAGATATTAAATTAATTAATTAGTATATTAATTAAATTAGAGTCGGACCATAGACTCAGGGAGATAATAAATTAATTAATGTGTATATTTATTAAATTAGAGTCGGACAATAGACTTGGGAATATGTTGGCTATTGTTACGGACTTAATACACAGTAAGGCTAGGATATTATATATATATATATATATATATATATATATATATATATATATATATATATATATATATATATATATATATAAAATATCAGTGAGTAGATATTATTAACAATTAGAGTCGGAACAATAGAATCGGGAACGTATTATATTAATTAACATCTAAATTAATTAAATTAGAGTCGGACCATAGACTCGGAGAAAATTATAGGCTAGTGCTACGGATTTTGTGCATGGTAATGCCAGGAACTAATTATTATATATATACGGTGTGGTGATAGTGTGTGTATATATATATTGTGTGTGCGTTATTAAATATCAGTGACTCGATATTTATCTAATTTATATGCTCTAATGCTATCCGGCGAGGTTGCGCGATGTGGGTGAAATACCATGCTTGAGGAGTAGGGCGAGTATATCCCCAGGTCATATATATATATTGAGTGTGCGCTATTAAATATCAGTGACTTGATATTTATCTAATTTGTATGCTCTAGTGCTATCCGGCTAGGTTGCGCGATGTGGGTGAAATACCATGCTTGAGGAGTAGGGCGAGTATATCCCCAGGTCATAGCGTCCGTTATATGGGTGAGGGGCTTATCACACTTTCAGGGAAGGAATATGACCGCCTCCAATGTTTTATATTTTTGGCCAAGTTAGTGAGGATTCTGACTTGGGATAACTAGGTTATGCGAGTATACATAGTGTGATAGAACTTTAGAGAGTACATCTGGTGAGTTATTAATCTGGAGGATGGGTTATATTTATATTCAACATTTGTGTGAATGTTGTATATGGTTTTACATATATAATGGGATAAATAATTATATACGGGAACTTTAAATACAAGGAGAAAATTGTATTATTTATATAACTAGTGAATGTTATATGGATTTCAAGGAAAGATGATATCATTGACATACTACATTCATTGAGTTATAGCTTTGAGGGATGGTTATTATACTTATATAGTGTGTGATATATAAGTATGGATATACTTGAAGTGTATAATATATTATATATATATATATATATATATATATATATATATATATATATATATATATATGTATAAGATGTGAAACATATATATATGGACATGATAAAGAATTGAATGCGAGATAAATTCTGAATCTTTAGGAGTATAAAATCCGGAAGAAAAATAGGGATATACGTATATAAAGATGAGAATATTATATACGAGGTTAATAACAGTAAAACATGAATAGTGTAAATAACTAGTGAAAGTTATTCATGATGAAAGGAAGAATCTTAAGTGAGAGATTATGATGTATAAGCTCAGGCGATAGCTTAGATTATATTATAAAGGATGAATACAGTGATATTCTCCTTCCGGTAGATTTATATCCGGATTTATATGTATATGGATCATAACTTATAGTGAGAACTATTCACATATACATGATGGAATTAAATGAGGATCTTTAGACGATGGGTGAAATGAATTAGTTAGGCAGGGTAGCATAACTAAGTGGTTTTAAAAGGTATGCGATCGTTGTGCACTATTAGAAGAGGGGTGAGGGGTATCACACGAGAGTGCGATACCAGTTTAAATATGAGAAATTTCATATTTTAAAATATGGGAATTATGCACTTGCTAAAATATTTTCAAACTCGGGCTCTGACCCGTTTCTCTATTTTCCTCTCTTGCTATATATGTATATATATTAGGTGTCCAGACACAAGGACGCCTGGATGATGATTGTTTCGAGTTAGACGTTCGCTGGAACAGATGTGGATGCATGTAGGTTCATTATATACGCTTCTATCCTTGATATCTAGATAGGAGGTATTGTAGAAACATTCGGGCCGATGGCCTAATTGAATTCATTTATTCTTTATCACCTTTTAGTGCGACATTCAATTTGGTTGTATTAAATTGTACCAAGTGTTCGGTTATTTTATTTTATTTCAGTTGTTGCATATAAACTCTTGTGATGGATTTATTTGAATGGTTTGATTAAAAATATTAGTTAATTAAATTTGCCCCCGACCTAATAGGTTATTAGTAATTAAATTGGTTTTCGACAGTGATGCTGAGAATTAACCATATGAAACTCCTGTTTTAATTTGGTATAGGGTTGGTCATCCAGTATTTTATTAGGTGGGGTGTCACAGGTGGTATTGGAGCATCAGGTTCTAGTGTCCATAGGATGTGTATGGCTTACTGCATTTAAAGCGTACCATTAGATTTCTATAGAGCCCTATGCTAAGGATTGTTGATTGCTATTGTGAGATTTCATCCTCCTACTATTGTGTATAATTGTAGTATAGTTTATACACGTTCGTGTGTGATTCGCATGCCAAACAATAAAGGATGACCGGTGAGGGCCGTTGGGAGAACAACATGAGGTGGGGCTCAGTTGGTGTTGTGAAATATATTTCGGGTACGATGACCATAATCGAGATCACCCTGATTGTGTTTGAACAGTTGATGCTTCTATGTGAAGGGAGCTAAAAGAATTTGATAAATTAGTCAGAGTGTAAGATTAGAAGTAAAGGTGGTAGTGAAACAGGAGCCATACGGTGTTCTAACAACTTCTGAATCTGAGCTCTTAACTCCCTCAACTCAAGAGGATCCATATAGTACGGATCTCTAGAAATCGGCCGCGTTCTCGGTGCTAAATCAATTACAAACTCAATCTCCCTACTTAGAGGTAAACCGAAATTTCCCGAAAATAACTTCGAAGTCTCTAACAATCGGAATCGAATCTAAGGAAACGACTACATCTTGAGAAGTCTCATCAGCAATACAATATAAATAAGTGCTAAAACCTCCCTTTAAACGAGGCATAGCCACTAAAAATATCTCTTTCCCCGGAATGGCAAAGACTATACTTTTCCCAGAGCAATATACTACTGCATGATACTTCACTAGCCAATCCATACCCAGAATTACATCATACCTGACCATATCAAGGACGAGTAAATCGGCCTCAAAATACAAGTTACCTAGATTTATTTCTATTCTTTTACAAACAAAGAAAATAAGTGAACCGTCTCCCATAGAAGATTCAACGCTAGTGAAAATACTTTCTGCAGATTTAATTAACTCCGTAGACTGAGAAAAACTTCTAAAAATAAATTAGTGTGCCACACCCGTATCAAACAATACACGACCCATGTGCCTATAAATGGGAAACTTACCCTCAATAGCTGGCGGCACTGGCGAGGCAAGAGGAAGCATAGCATCCTGTATGTGGTAGACACACCCATACTGTAGTAGTCCCTATTGTGGAGGGACGAATGGATTAGGCACTAGTGGCGGTAGCTGTGCCTGTTGATGTTGTGGAACCCTAGGAAACTGTCCTCCAATCAACTATGGACATAACTTCTTATAATGACCCAACTGCCCACACTGCAAGCAATGACCCATCATATTTTCCTAGTTGTGACCCCTATTATTTCTGAAGTGCCCAAAACCTTGGCACGGCTCGCCTCCACCCCCATTGTTACCCTGACCTGCCTGCTGCTGTTGAGGGGCACCTTGACTGTGCTTGGAACCAACACTACTGAAATTAGATCCACTAAAATGCTATCTTTTGGACAAATCCCCTTATTGGTCATCCCTTTCTTTTTACTTACCTCCCGATAATTGGGACGAGGGTAGTGCTCCTCCTCCTGCACCATTGCCTCCTGGATTACTTGCTTTCCCCAAAACTGAAGCTTTTTTACTACCTTGAACATGCAACCGATGTTCTTGACAATGGAGTAACGCAGCATTCCCCACATCCTCGAAAGTTTGTATAAATGGATTGCCCAGTAAATGTTTCCGTATCCTCCAATGTAAGCCCCCAATGAACTTGGACATTCTCTTTTCCTCTGGAGTTACCTCATCTGGCATAAAACTGGCCAAACGAGTGAATTCCTCCTCATATTCTACCACCGAACATTCACCTTGAACTAAATCTTGAATCTTTCTCCTCATTTCCCTTTGGACGGCTGGAGGGAAATATTTTCGGCCAAACAAGACCTAAAAGTCAGTGATAGTCATGGTATTTCTTTGCTCTGGCATGGTCATCTACTCCCACCAATGTAAGGCTAGTCCCACTAGCTTAAAAGTAGCAAGGATTTACTTTCGTTACTCACCACATTCCACCATGCGAAGATGGCGTTGCATATTCTTTTTCCATTGTTTAGCTACTATCACGTTGGAACCATCTTGAAATTTCGGAGGATGACCCTTTAAGAAAGATTCTCTGACTCTTTCCCATGGAGAAGGTCCCACTGGGGCTTGCGCTTTCTGAGCCCTCGGTTGTTGGTCTTGGGGAAATTGCTAAACCATGACAGTCATTGCAGCATTGACTGCCTGGGCCATAATATTGGCTACTTCAACGGCATTTACAGTCTCGAACTGTAGTGGTGGAGGACCTACATCATCCTCTACTACTCTATTTCTTCTCATAGGGCGACCTCTCTTGGGCGGTATCTGTGATGAAGAAACAACTAAATTAGAATAGTATAAGAACAATTTATTCTGTAAAAGATCACAAGTATAGGCAAACAAAACAATCCTAACTTTTAGGCTGTATATCAAAGAATGCTACAGTAGAACGTGACAAGTCCGCATAGGTCAGAAAGACTCTATAACTCGATGCTCTGATACCATATGTGACACCTCGCTTATTAAAATAAGAGGTGGCCATCCCGATACTCCAATAATAATAGGAATCATAGATGGACCATTCTTAGCATCTCAACAATATTATAAGTATATGACATAACCACCCAATATTTAAAAAAAAGACGGATTATCAAAAAAAAAATTGTAAGTTAAAGACAAGAATTTAAACAATCCAATCGAAGAGGAGCTGGATAAATGTAAGTATAGAAATGAATCAACAACCATATCAATGAGTTATACCGAGTATTATAGTACAATATCACATAATATAATACAAGTACAAAACATGGGCAACACGCCCGAACGTGTAATCGATCAGAACTAGAATACAAAAGATGGAAGCGTCTATATTCAATTATCTCGTAACATCTGCAAGGTGTTACATCTCCAAGACACTGGGATGGAAAAATCAATACGGGCATCCTTGTGGCGGAGCACCTAGTCCTATATATAAGGTTCATGCAAAACATAGAGATATAAACGGGCCAGGGCTCGGTTTGATATAATCACCAAGTGAATAAAATGCATGATAGTTATGTACAACTTAATTATCATGAATGGGCTAATTACGATCATCAAAATAATTATAAGGAATCTAACATCTCAATTTAAAAGCATAACCTAAAGCTAATAATAATGACATGATCACAATTCAATTTTTGCTAGAGAATATGAATAATATCGTACTTATTAAGATTCCGTTCAATTTTACACCATTTCATTTCACCTTTCCTTTTCTCATTAGGAAACGTATTCAAGGAAATTTATTTCATAAAGTTCCATATAATCAATATGATTCGAATTTAACAAGAATAGTTATATTACACAACATATAACGATTCTAAGACCGTCCTTCCAAGTTTTCCCACTGGACGCGCCCCTAAATAGCTATCATCTTCCAGGGCCTATCACACAAGACAAACTGGGCATCCTATATCCCGTGACGTCGGGAAGTGGTCATATACCTGCGATAGTGAGTCATAATCACAATCGAAATTACCTCACTTCTCACAATAATCACATAATATATAATAACTGGTCCTATGGCTGAGGACTATATTCTCCTTGTATTCACTAGACAGGGGACTTCACCTCATATGCATAACTTCCCCTATGATAGAATTTAGAGATGTGTGTATATATAAATTTTCATTCGTAATTTATTTACTTTATCAAGTAAGCATTTCATTATATTCGGAGCCATAAGCGTTTAATGTCATCATTGTAAATTTTAAAGTTCAATTAACTCCAAAACAAATCTCCATGAATTAACATACCTTTTAAAACCCATTATGAAATGACATTCTACCCTCCAATTCTAGGAGTCCACAATTACTCATTCTAATTCTCCCTAGGTCTAAACTATTTCATGCTATAAAAGAATCATTTATCTCCCTCTAAATTACCTAACCAAATTATTCCCAACTTAAACCGCGACACTCATTCTAACTTCGGTTTATAAATACACCATAGCTAGACTCTAATACTCTAGTTTTACTTCAATTAAGAAGGTTCCTAAGTCCCTATCTGAAAAGAAAGAAGCTAGAAAGAAATAGGATTTTAAGAGTGAAAAATAGGGGACCGATCGATCAGTCATGGGACCGCGGTCGACCGCGTCTAAAGGATTTAGCCTAGGAAGAAATGCAGAAAGCTCATTTCGGAGGGCCTGGTCGATCGTCCTAGGATCGCGGTCCACCGTGCTCAAATTTTATACTCATATGGGAAAGCAGTAGGCTCTCCCCCGAAGGCCCGGTTGACAGGTCCTGGGACCGCGATTGATCGTGCTTAGCAGACCCAAGATTATCTATTCTTCTATAATGCTAAAACCTAAAACCTAAGCCCTTATTCTTACATTTCATCCATTCTCATCAATTAACAACACAACCACAACCTCTCCAAACCACAACAAACACTCATAACCAACTTAAAGCATATGAACCGTAAGATCTAAGGGTTAAACATCAATATATATAAATCAAAACCAAACATTTGCTCAAATATTCCAAATACACAACTACCATTGCAATTTATCCATAATAAATCATATATTTGTAAGTAAAAACTTGCCTTAGGGTTGTAGTCTCGGAGTTCCTTCCGGTAGCAGCAAATCCAACACCCAAATCTTTAATTTTCTTCCTTTTTCTCTCTTTTCTCCACACCTCTTTCTCTCTCTTTCTCTCTAGGGTTTGGCATGTGTAAAGGAGAAATAAAAAGGTTGGAAGACTTTAAACGTGCCTTTATACTTCTTTCCATCTTTTAATTGTTAATACACCCTTAAAATGACTTGTAACTATAGAACTAAGTTATAACCTATCAAAAGTGCCCGGAACCTAAAAATATAATATGGGACTTATTTTGACTATCTTGGCCATTTCGGAGCTAACCGCGCCCTCTAAATTTGTATCCGAAAATATATAAATCATTTTAAGTTCCAACTTCATTTAAACCATAAATGTCGTTTAAAGCACAACGACACCATGAATCGTAACATAATGGCATTTGCATTCACATAATAGTAAATATGCAAAAATCTAGTAAATATTATCTTTTAACTCACTTGAAATAATATTTACTTCATCATTCAATCTTTTATATAATTACCTCTCATGGAAAATTAATATAAAATAAGGGTTATTACAAGATCGTGGTGGTGTGCTGAACTCAATAGGAGGTTAGGGTGACTGCATAGATCAAATGTGAAATCCTTGGAGCTCGGATGGTGGTGAAGGAGAGGGAGGCAACGTGTAGGTGAGGGACGCGCCGACATGAAGCTATGAGAGTGAATTTGTTAGGGTTTGTATTGTGAGGGCTATGCGAGAATGGGAGAAACACGTGTGTTGTGAGACCCATTTTAATTTCCTAACAACAATTAGATTGTACTCGTGGAAAAATGTATAGACCCTTTGATTACTTTGATAAGATAAGATAAGATAAGATAAGATAACACTATTCATAACACCATTGTCCCATATATATATATATATATATATATAAGAGGAGGGTGTTTTACTATTATAAAATATCAACGATTGAGAACGAATTTTTTTGGTGCGATCTAAGGGTTTGAGATTGTGCCATGTCACGAGTTAAGCATTGTAACATGGAAAATGAAATAATTCCCAATTGAATATCAAACCCTCCCCCGCTCTTTCATTTTCCTCCCTCTCATTTATCCTCTCTCCCCCTTTTAAGACAAACCCTAACACTAACTATGCCCGCCGCTGCCCTCCATCGCCCCTGATCCCTCCAAATTGGCGCCTTTAGGTTGTCTCTCTATCGCCTATACACACATACACTCACATGTACACGTACACGCACATGCACACACGCACACTCCTCTCTCCCCCATGCCCCATCCCTATTTGGTAGGGAATCATGTTTTTTTACTATTAGTTTGTATGTTTTTTTTGCAGATCCAATTTTTTTTTACACTTTTATATAGATCCATCAGGTAAAATTCCCCCCCCCCCCCCCCCCCTCTCTCTCTCTTAGATTGATATTTTGATTTTTTTTTGGTTCAAATTAAAATTTTATACACCCTAATCTTCGGTTGGGAAACTTTGGTTATGTTTGTGTTTGAAATACAAGACGAGTTTATGTTTGTGTTTGTGGGATTTTCTTGAAATTTTGGTAGATGTTCGTCTGATAAAACTATGGTTGCCTCTCAGGTTATCGACATAATTCCTAAATGGATGTATCAATTTTCTTTCTTAACGATTTTTCTATTGGATGATTGGAACTTGATTGAGGTACAAATGTACCCCTGTTTTCTCTGATGTTTGTGCATTTTAATTCTAGGTTTTGCAATCTTTTCTCAGAATCTAATTTTTTTTGAAATTATTTTAGACACTAGATTAATTTACGTAAATATGACAAGCATATGCCTTTTATGGATATTTATCTTAACGGTGAATAGTTATTTCTTTTCTTTTAATGACATTTTTTAATTCAGTGAAGAATTAAATAAACCAAATTATTGTTTCTGATCTACTTGCATATGTTGCTGTGGAGTTAAGTTTGGATAAAACTTTAAATTGCCCTACTAATTATATGCATTTGTATTATTTATTCTTACTAATGCTTTTTCTATTTATGGTGCTAATGTTAATTGGATTTTCTTTTAATGGTGCCACTCTGGGATGTTCTAGGTTTTCTATTTTAATTTTTTGCCTTTTTTTATTTTAGTTATTTCCATTCTCAACTCATTTTGTACACATTTTGATTATGTTCTTATATAATCATATTCTGTCTCATATTTTAAACAGTCAGGTATAATATTTTGTTTATAGTTTTTAATTTATTTTATTTTTTCATTTCACTTTCTTTTTATATCTCTATGACTTTTTAATTTCCGTCTAATGGTTATATGCAATGTGTGGGGACCCTGAATTTATCACCATAGGCCTGGGCGAGTAGCCTCTCCGTAGCGGCCCAAAGCCCAGGCCCATCACCTTCGTATTAATCCAATTACCCCACAATCCCATGAAGGGAAGTTGTGGGGAAACACGATTCCATGTAGGGGTGATGGCTAATAAGAAGGAACCCATCACCCCCACTACTCCAACACATACATGTATAAATAAAACCCTAAGTCCGGGGCAGAGGACAAGTTGTATCCTCCGTACTTATTCTTCAGAATATAGAGAAATAACACTGACTAAACCACCGTGGACGTAGGCACTTCTTTGCTGAACCACATACTCCCGTTGTTGTGTGATTGGCTTTTTATTTGTCTTTTCTTGGTTGCTATCTCTTTCATATTTATTTGTGTTGCATAATAATTGTCACCACAATTGGCGCCGTCTGTGGGAAACGTTTATCTTTCCTTTAGAAGAGCCAACGCCAAGAAAAAATCTAAGATGTCTGGTCACAGCAGTAATGCTCCTCAAGCAGGAGATATTCAGGAGCCACCCGCTCCTCGCAGGATTAGGTCTGAAGTCCGACGTTCAGATCAAGGGGCTCGCTTAGAAAGGCTAGCCTCAGAAGAAAGTCAAGGACCAGCAAGGTCCACTCAGATATCCAGATTGATCGATGCATACGAAGCAAGGCTCCGCGAGCAGAGGGAGTCTTCTCGCAGGTATGAGGCTGAGAATGCTCGCCTGAAAAGAAAACTGGAAAAACTGGAAAAAGAACTACGTCCTGATACCAGGAGACGCCCCTATCGCACTCCTAGCCCTCAGGCGAGCAAATCTCACAGCCGAGGAAGGAGCCCTAGGCAGCAATATCAAGGGTTCGAAGGTGGCGACTCAGACGACGACCTCCGCGAGCAACTGAGAAAAGCTCGCCGCTATCAGAGCCCTGCTCGCAGCGACGGCAACATACGGAACCTAGTCCGTAGAGAAATGGACCAACATCCAGCTCACCGCGGCACCAGGTCAACCAGAGAAGTCGTCAGGAGAGCCCTCAAGACCCAGATGAAATCACCCTTCACGAGGGAAATTGAACAAGAAGAAGAAGCTCCCAAAAAGTTTGCTATTCCAAGGTTCAAGATTTACGACGGGAAGACTGATCCCATTGATCATGTCAGGCAGTACCGGCAGGCTATGACCCTCTGGAATCATCGAGATGAACTGATGTGCCATATTTTTCCCTCGAGCCTCCATGATGTGGCCCAAAAATGGTTCGAGAAACTCCCTCACCGATCCATCAGAAGTTTCAAATCCCTGGCCGAGATCTTTACGGCCCGGTTCATCACCAGCAGCTCCCATCCCAAAAGGATGGATGCTCTATTGACGATGAAGAAAACTCCTTAGGAGACACTTCGAGACTACGCGAAGAGGTACTGGGAGTTATTCAACGAAGTCGAAGACTGCGCGGAAGAGGTGGCAGTGGCTTCATTCAAAATTGGGCTACCTAGCTCTTCCCTCCTTTACCAGTCCCTGACAAAGAAGGAAGCAACCACCATTGATGATGTGATGGCCCGGATTGAGAAATACACAAAGGTGGAAGATATCACCCGCCTTAACGTAGGTGAGAACGGTCGAGCCAAGCGTGCCACGAAGGGAAGTGAGAAAGTTGATAACCAGAAAAAAGGAAGAAAGAATGGGAGCAAGAATGGCCCCAAGAACGGAGGAAGCCCTGACGTTGCAAAGTCATTCCCGGCGGTCAACACCGTCTTCAAAGAACCAATTTACAAAATTCTCACCAAGATCAAGGATGAGTCGTTCATCAAATGGCCCCGAAAAATGGGAGGAGACCCATCGAAAAGAAACAATGCGCTGAGATGCACCTTCCACAAAGAGGGAGGACATAAGACCGAGCACTGTAAGGCTCTTAAGTCGCACCTCGAGGAGCTGGCCCAATCCGGACATTTGAATGACTTTGTGGAAAGGAAGGTAGAGAGAGTGACTGTCCACAAGGAGGCAAAACCCGACAACGTATTAGAAGACGACACCGTACACGAATTCGCAGTAATCCATGGATTATCCGATGTTAAGCAAATCCAGGGCAACTCAGCTCGGATGGAGGTAAAGAAGCTGACAGCAGTAATGCAAGCTTTTCAAATAGATCCAGCGAAATCACAGGCAGGAAAACGCCGGCGAGCAGAGGACATCAACTACAACAAGCATATTGTTTTCACGGATGAAGATCTTGTGGGAGTGAGGACCCCACATCACGATGCCTTAGTCATTACACTCAGGATAGCCAACTTTGATATCGACAGGCTCCTCGTCGATCAAGGAAGCTCATCCGAAGTAATGTACATCGACCTGTTCAGAAAATTGAAGTTGAACATCACCGACCTGAAGGGAACCACTGTTCCTCTGGTTGGCTTCGCTGGAAAAATGACCATGCCTCTGGGCAAGATAGTACTTCCAGTGCTCGTTGGAAACGTTTCAAAAATGATCGAATTCTTGGTGGTTGACATCGATTCACCGTATCAAGCGATCCTCGGCAGGGGATGGCTTCATGCAATGAAGGCAGTCTCCTCGACCTACCACCAGAAACTCAAATATTTCACCGAGCGAGGAGTGATAGAGATACATGGCGACCAGGCGATGGCGAGAAAGTGCTTTATAGCGGTCATCTGACCAAAGCCAGAGAAAAAAGACGTTCAAACCAGCGAGAAAGTGGAGGAAGGTGCAATCCCTTCCAAATAGCAATTAAAATATGGAAGGCCCGGAGTGGAAGAGACCAGGCTCCTCCCCTCCGAGCGTGTTGTAGAAGACCTGGTAGAAGTAATTGCTAGAGAAGGCGACAACAGTAGAGTCTTCCTAATCGGGACCTCACTCACTGACCAAGAGCAAAAGGATTTGTTAACCTTACTCAGAAGCAACATAGATGTTTTCGCTTGGGAACCCTATGAGCTGCCAGGAATCGATCCCAATATGGTCTGCCATCGGTTGCACGTCAGTCCCACATTCAAGCCGATAGCACAAAAGGCACAACGAACTTCTCCCGAGAAAGCCAAAGCAGTAGAACAAGAAGTCGAAAAACTGCTGGATGCAGGATCCATATAGGAAGTGCAATTCCCCAAATGGTTATCCAACCCAGTGGTCCTTCCAAAAAGCAACGGGAAGTGGAGAGTTTGCATAGACTTCACTGACCTCAACAAAGTCTGCCCCAAGGATAGCTTCCCTCTTCCAAAAATAGACCAACTAGTAGATGCCACTGCAGCTCACGAGCGAATGAGTTTCCTGGACGCATACTCAGGCTATCACCAGATTCCCCTATACGCACCAGATCAAGATAAAACGGCGTTTATCACGACGGTTGGTTTATACTGTTACAAGGTCATGCCTTTTGGGCTAAAAAATGCAGGGGCAGCCTATCAGCGGCTGGTTACTAAAATGTTCAAGAATCGGATGGGAGACACGATGGAGGTCTACATCGATGACATGCTCGTCAAGAGAAAGGAGAAATAAAACCACCTTTCGAACCTGGTAAGTACCTTCGGAATCCTCAGGAAATACCGAATGAAACTCAATGCGAGCAAGTGTTCCTTCGGTGTCCAGTCTGGAAAATTCCTTGGGTATTTGGTCAGCAAGCGTGGCATAGAGGCAAATCCGGACCAGATTGATGCAATTAAACGGGTGCAACCTCCTCGCACAATCCGCGATGTACAGAAGCTCACTGGAATGTTCGCGGCTCTAAATCGTTTCATTTCTAAATCCTCCAAGAGATGCAAGCCCTTCTTCCAACTCTTGAAAGGCAGCAAAACGGTAGAATAGACCCCAGGTTCCTCGTAAGCATTAGGCGAGCTCAAGTCCTACCTAAGCTCCCCACTACTGCTTGTCATACCACAGCAAATTGACCCTTTGTACCTCTACCTCTCTGTATCCATCCATACTATCAGCCCAGTGCTAATGTGTGAAGTCACAGGGATCTAACATCCAGTCTATTACCCGAGAAAAACCTTACTAGACGCCGAGCAACGCTACTTGCCATTGGAAAAGCTCGCATTCGCCCTAGTAATGTCCTCGAGGAAACTGAAGCATTACTTCGAAGCTCACACGATCATTGTCCTTACATCACCCCCCCTCAAGGCTATCCTAAGGAAGGCGGATTTGTCGGGCAGACTGTCTAAGTGGTCAGTTGAGCTCGGCCGGTTTGACATCCAATTTCAACCAAGGACAGCTATCAAGGGTCAAATCCTCGCTGACTTCATACCTGAATTCACAGGCGAAGAACCCTTCGACCAGCCTAAGCCAACAGAACAAAACAGCCAGGCTACAGGGAGAAGCTCGAAGCTATTCGTTGATGGAGAGTCCAACTCAAAGGGGGCGGGAGTAGGAATTATTCTCATCACTCCAGAAAATGCAGTCCTCGAGCAAGGAATCAGGCTGGGATTTACAGCCTCCAACAACAAAGCAGAATACAAAGCCTTAATTGCGGGTCTCCAAAGGGCGCAAACTCTAGGAGCAAAGCATTTACAGGTATTCGGAGACTCGCAACTAGTTTCCAATCAGATAAGTGGAGACTACAACGCGAAGGATGAGAGGATGGCAGCCTACCTCTCCTTGGTAAGAAACTTGATGACGAACTTTGAAGAAATCAACATCCAACAGTTTCCCAGGGGGCAGAACAGCCACGCTGACGCCTTGGTAGCCCTAAGCTCGGCAGTTGATTCCAGTCTTAAAAGGATAATCCCTATCAATTTCCTTAGCTTCCCGAGCATTCACCCCAACTGCGAGCTGACAAAAGCAAAACAAATACTCCAATTGGAACCAGCCCCTAGCTAGATGGATCCCTTAAGAGACTATTTGAAGAACGGAACGCTCCCAGAGGATAAGAGGACTGCCCACCAGATAAGAGTCAAAGCTGCTCGCTTTCACTTATCCATGGGAGGTGACTTGTATAAAAGATCTTTTTCCGGACCCTACCTTAAATGCGTCCACCCAGGCGATGTCAAGACAGTGCTTCACGAGCTTCACGAAGGAATCTGCGGGAGTCACGTCGGAGGAAGGTCTCTAGCCTTCCGAGCAATAAAGGAAGGTTACTGGTGGCCATATATGCAAAAGGACTCCGCAGTATATGTCCGCATATGCCTAAAATGCCAGATTCACTCACCCATGGTCCACCAGCCTGCCAGCGAATTAAAATCCCTGACCAGCCCCTGGCCTTTCGCCCAGTGGGGAATGGACATTGTGGGACCACTGCCCACCGCTGCCGGTAATCGCAAATACCTGTTGGTCGCCACTGATTACTTTACCAAGTGGATCGAGGCAGAACCACTGGCGAACATTCGAGATGCTGACATGATGAAGTTCATATGGAGAAATATAATCACTCGATTCGGGATCCCCAGAACCATCATCACTGACAATGGGACACAGTTCGAGAGTGGCCCCTTTCAGGACTTCTGCGACCAACACGAGATCAGGAACCACTTCAGCTCGGTAGCTTATCCTCAAAGCAACGGACAAGTTGAGGCTTCCAACAAAACAGTGATCGCTGGATTAAAAAAGCGGTTAGAGCGAGCAAAAGGCGCATGGACTACAGAGCTACCACATGTCCTATGGGCATACAGAACGACTCCTAGGCGAGCCACATGTCATGCGCCATTCTCACTAGCATATGGTATGGAAGCGGTCATCCCATTAGAAGCAGGATTGCCTACAATGAGATTCGACCTTGTCGAGCAGAATCAGAACGATCAGGCTTTGCTCGCTGACCTCGACTTGGCCGACGAGCACAGGGAACTTGCACTAGTAAAACTAGCGAGCTATCAGCAATAGCTCGTGAAGTACTACAGCACAAGGGTCAATCCGAGGAAATTCGAAGTTGGGGACTATGTTCTAAGAAAGGTCCTGGGCAACACAGTGAAGCCATCAGACGGTAAACTGGGCCCGAACTGGGAAGGACCTTATAAGATAATTAGAGACGATCTGCAAGGTGCCTATCATTTGAAAACGATGGAGGGCAGAGAGATACCATGAGCATGGAACGCAGTTAATCTCAAGAAATTCTACTTTTAGGAGTTCAATTGTTAGATCTTTTATTGTACTCATTATGAGAAAAGACAGTTTATTTCTCTAATTACCAATAAAAATCTCTCAGTTGATCACTCTCTAAAAAGTAACAATTATATCTTATTGCACATCCTTTTCAAATCACAGGTATAATGGTTAACATAGCAGGGGAACACCCCTCCTCAGGTCATCGTCATGAAGCACGGCAGACCTCTTAGCATTGCACATGGTAGTATATGAATCCCTACAGAGAATTCTTATGCATCAAACCTACTTTGGTTAAACAAAATCCTGACCGGATGAAGACATCCAATAACAGTTGTGTCCTCACCAATTGCCCCACTTAGACCTAAGGGAGTGTGACGACACGACCTAAAAGGTAAAGAAAGGGAACAATGGTATTCTTAATACTGGACTGGGCGGACACTCACATGACAAGATAAAAAAGATTGTGAAGCTGCAAAAATATAAAAAAGATTGGATAAACACGTTTAGTCGGCAAAATCGCCCAAAACTCAAACTTTCCATTAAATCTTTTACATTTACAAACAATAATAGTACATGTTTAGTCGGAAAAGCTCGCCCAAAGCATTTACAATTATTAAAAAACAAAAAATCGAGAAGGTGGAAGCCTCCGAGCAAGGTAGTCAGCAACTTTAGCTCTCCTCCCATCATCAGGAGAAGGATCGAACTCCTCCACAACCTCATTTACGTCCAACTCCAGTAATCGCCGGGGAATAGCATCGATGGGAATCCATTGATCATATTGCCTGAATGGATTGGGCATCAGAGTAGAGGGAGACATCTCATGTCGATACCACAATATCGAGTTTCTCGGGACCTGCAACTCTTTGAGAGCACTCAACCACCCCCTGATGAAGGAAATCTCCTCGAACTCTGATAATCTTGTGGGAGCATCCAGCCAGCCCTGATCATAGCCATCTGTCCACACTTGGCGAGGGCCCTTCTTGAATAGATGCCGCAGTCGGGTGACGTCCCTCTGAAGCCTAGCATCAGTCATGTAAGCTCGCCGGACATCGCCGCGCAGCTCCTCCATTTCCCTCTCACGCTGCTCCTCAACTTCTCTACTCCTACCCCGCGTACTCCTACCAGCACGCGAGAGGGGAGGCCGAGCAGCTCGCGACAAGGAAGAGCCTTGTAGGACTCCCGAAGCGGTGCTCAGCGAATGCTCCTTAAGCTTCGAAACCTCCCGCCTCAGGTCGTCATTCTCCCGCTGAAGAAACTCCACGACTTGATTGATCTCGGTGGCCTCGAGTAACTTTGCTCTCAGCTCGTTGTTACACCCTTTCTTGAAGTTCAGACGGCTAATATAGCCTATCTGAACCTCGGCGTCTTCATACGCAGCAGCCCAGCCAGAATTGTATGAGTCTTCTTTAAGGGTGGCTGCCTGGGCTTTCTCCACCTCCAGCTGCTCGACAAGAACCCTGTTCTTCTCCATAAAGTCCAGCTTGCTCGAGTAGACCTGATCATACGACTTCCTCAGCTCGTCGAGCTCCCTGACAGCATTATCTCTCTCGCGAGCAGAATTAGCAAGGGCCGAGGCAGATGAAGCTCGAGCCGCATCAGCAGCCTTCAGATCGGCCTCCAGCTGAGAACCCCTGGCCACCAGAGTAGACTTCTGCTGTTCCAGCTCGCTGTTCATTCTCAACAGCTCGTCGCGAGAGCGATAGAGCACAGCAAAGTCAGTCACAAACTGCAAACCAAACAGAGGAAGGATCAGAAAGAAGAAACCATCAAAACGGATTAAAAGAAGTTGAGAATTAGAAAAGGAACCTTACCAAGGCAAGCCTCTGGCTAGCTTGCAAAGCCAGTTGATTAGACCCTAACGCCCTCTCACGATCTGTCGGGAGGACCGCCCTCTCAAGCAGCGCAGGGGCGAGCTGAGGAGAGGTGTCCACCTAAGCCCCCTCAGGCAAAGCAGATACTGGGACCAAGGCTTGACAACTTTTGTTCCTCAATTCCATCTTCCTCCTTTCCTCCTCCTTTTCTTTCTCCTTCCTCTTTCTCTCTTCCACCTTCTTCCTCTCCTCCTCCTTTTTCTTCTCCCTCTCCTTCGCCTGCTCCTCCTCTCTCTTCTTCTTCTCTTGCTCTTGAGAGAAAGGTCAAGAACCACTAGCTATGGCCCCGGAGACAGTCTTCGATTTCTTGGACCTCTGTGCAAGAAGCACATCATCATCATCATCATCATCTCGGATTAAATTCTTCCTGGGCGGCATTTATTCACCTGAACTGCTGGTAGAACTCGAAGAACTGCTACTATCAGCATTGCCTCCACCCAAATTACTCACAACACCTGCAGGCTCACTCTCCGAGCTGCTCTCTTCTTCTTCCAATTGGATGGGCTCAGCAGAAATCTCTTCGGAAGAGTCAAAGTACGGAACAGTATCCACAGGTCGGGCTATGAAGTTGGAGCCTGTGTTCTTGTATTCAAGCAGAAAAGCAGCAGACCTAGGATGCTCGCCGTCACCCAAGGGTTCCCTGATGTTCTAAGCTTTCACCAGTTCCGAGATACGAATCTCGCTGAGAGCAGGCTCCAAGTTCTTTATCTTCGCTGTAAAAGAAAAAGCAAGGAGAAGTTAGAAAAACCACAAAGTCAGCAAATGTTGAAATAATAATCTGGCATCTACCTATATATTCTTCCCCATAAAAAGGAACAGTGAACCTCTCAGACCTCGACCCTTCAAATTGGGGGGAAAGTTGCCAATTCCTGACAAGAAAACCTTCTTGCCAGTAGTCCTTATGGGAATCAGGTAGATTTACTACCAATACCCTATCAGGGCTCCAAGCCTTAAGGTACAGAACACCTGAACTCATTCGAGAAAAGGAGTAGCAAAAACAGACCTCGGCAAGCCCTAACTTCGTGCCATACAATTAATTTATCTTATGCACACCGTTCACTATTTTCCATACGTTAGGCGAACATTGTGCAGGCACAATACTGAAGTAGCTAAAGAAGTGCAGAAACAGATCATTGGGAGGGAAGGTAAGTCCCCCCTGGGAGAGCAATAGGACGTGAATCCAATGTGCATCCGCTATATCCCTAACGTTCCTAGGAGGCGAGGCACAGCACTCAATCTCTACCCACTCAGGAATACTATAGAATTTTCTAAACTCAGCCACTGACCTATTTCCAATCTTCGCCATTGGAAAAATACAAGAAAAACTACAAACCAAAGAGAAAATGCAAAAAAGCACGAGAGACTTACAAGACAGAAGATCAGGTCAAATGGCGAAGAAGCAACGAAAGTTGAAATCGAAAACAGAGGGTACTAAGCGTAAGAGCTCTCAGAAGATGGAAGACTGGAAAAGCCTGAAGCGACAAAAAGAAATGCGCCTTATTCCAACGAGCCTTCAAGTCTAATCATAGCGCACGGATAGCGAAGCGGGTGCCGCCAAAGTAACTTCACAGTTTTCAAAGAAATCAACCATAATAGCTGATTATTTAAATTCATTGGACCCGAAAAGATGGCCCAAAAAATTTAGGGGCAATTGTGGGGACCCTGAATTTAGCACCATAGGCCTGGGCGAGTAGCCTCTCCCTAGCGGCCCAAAGCCCAGGCCCATCACCTTCGTATTAATCCAATTACCCCACGATCCCATGAAGGGAAGTTGTGGGGAAACACGATTCCATGTAGGGGTGATGGCTAATAAGAAGGAACCCATCACCCCCACTACTCCAACACATACATGTATAAATAAAACCCTAAGTCCGGGGCAGAGGACAAGTTGTATTCTCCGTACTTATTCTTCAAAATATAGAGAAATAACACTGACTAAACCACCGTGGACGTAGTCACTTCTTTGCTGAACCACGTACTCCCGTTGTTGTGTGATTGGCTTTTTATTTGTCTTTTCTTGGTTGCTATCTCTTTCATATTTATTTGTGTTGCATAATAATTGTCACCACACAATGAAAGTCCCATTTCCTGTTTGATGCTCAGAAAATTAACCAACCTAATATTATAGTAACATGATGATCATTGAGGAAGAACGGGAGGGGAGATTATGTGGGTATTGCATGATCTACAGTGGCTGCACTTCTCTGACTGACACCTGCAAAAATTTTGCATTTTCGATGCGCCTATGTGGACCCAGTTAGTCATAATTTCTATATATAGATTTTGATTTTTGAACTCAAAAGCTTTATATAGAAAGTTTGAGTTATTCAGAATCTAAATCATTATTCAAAAAATGTGGGACACAATCAATAGTTTTAATGTAAGATTTACACATATATTCAGAGGTGGAAATAAGTTAGATGAGTTGATTGCCAAATTTTGATGAAACTATGGAAAGAAGTTATTTGTATGTACGCATCTATATTATAATGATTATTTTTCTATTAATTTTCTGATAATAATATCATCTATCAAGAAATTAGGCTGAATTATCCCTCATTTCTGAAAGGAAAGATGGTATCCTAAAGTATTTGAAATTATTGATGAATGGACGATGCCATATGGGCTGCAAAAAAGGTTGAATTGGAAGACAAATATGCTATTGAACTTATGGAGAAACTTAATCTCAAACCCCAACTCCTAACTTTTAAGGAACGGCTTTGGAATTTTGTGACGGAGGAGAGAAAGGGGGTGGGTGTGGGGGGTGCTTGGTACCATTAAAGATTAAGAATTATAAAATAGAGTATTACATTATTCCACTTTGTATCGTATTAATTTATTTTTATGTTTATACCCCTATCAAAGTTATATTCACTTTTGTCTCCCATGATCCAATCCTGGATCATTCCCCATTTGCATAGGAGTAGCGTAATCAAAAATTGGTGCTAGTTGCCCAGCCCCCAATTGACGGGTATGAAGTGGGGCTATATGGGGCTGGTATTGGTCTACTCACCTCGCAAGACCTTTTCTCACTGCATTTAAGAGATGATATTACTCAAATTCACTAATTTTTTTATTCATTGCAATATCTTTGTTATATATAAGAGGATTAAATATATACTCATGAAAGAGTTGGCGCTTGCGTTCAATTAAGAAATAATATAATAAATACCATTTTTAACCCAAATTAACCCTAAGCATGAAACTAGGTGTGATTGAAACAATATGGAATCGTGCAAGAATTATTCAACACACAAAGTTAAGGAAAAATCCCCCACAGGGGCAAAACCATTTGTATATTTACTATAATTTGTAAGAGAAACGGCTTACAATCGGATTACACTGAAATATAAGTTTTTGACTAAGAATTACCCGCAGGTATCGGATTCTGTAGTCGCGGCTGGAAGACTCCCTTTCCAGTAGGGCTGGCGGCTGGAACTATCCCTGTCCAGTAGGGCTGCAATGAAGAGGAAGGAACAATCCACTTCACAAGGGTTGAACAACAGCAATGGTGTTCTTGGGTTACCAAAAAGTGACTCACAAATATATGGAATTTGTGTGAATCAAGGGTATGAATCAATGGACTCAAATACCATGAAGACTTAAGAGTTATGGAACTCAGAAAATCGTGTGTAAGTCTTATCCAACCACTTCCCCGTAGTGGGATTAAATAGAAGCTCTTTACCCGAGAAAATCTGATACACGATCTGGGAAATTCTATCGAGGGCGGACCGGTCCGGGCCTTAGGCGGATCGGTCCGATAGCGGACCGGTTCTTTTAAATTGAAGCTAATTCGGTTCACATTCGGTTCGGGGCACACTGGCTTCAAAGTGCAAGGCAGTCCGGTCCGGTATTGGGCGGATCGGTCCGCAGTCGGATCGGTCCGAGTAGTCAGAGGCGAATCGGTTCGTTTAAATTTCAGGCGGACCGGTCCGGCTGACTAGATTTCTGAATTCTTCCTTTCTTTTAATCTTCGGATTCGACTTTGAATCTTTGCAACGGTGTTACGGCTAATGACATATACAAGTATGTTGGACAAAAATGTCCTTACAAATCTCCCCCTATGTCTATGCCGGAACAAACATAAAAAAAATCCGAATTATATCTATAATCACAATGCCTATACAAATCTACCCTTCCATGAACCCAAAAACTGAAAGACGTACAAATGACTAAGGCTGCATCGTTTGTTCTTCGAATCTTCAGAAATCTCACCACTTTTCTCATCAGGGTGTGCAACATGGGATTATCAAAAGATGTACCTACACACATGAGACAACGCAAATACCAAGTGACGTATCGAGTTTGAAATGAGATAAACATAAGCATATATATCAATTTAAGATGATACTCTCAGAAGTTCAAAACTCCCCCATAATCAGATAATTCATTCTCCCCCTTTTTGTGATGTCCCCAAATAGACAAATGAGAGAAATAAATGAATCAATCAAGTATCGGGGTGACACAAGGCATAAAATCACACCATGAATGAACATAAAACAACCAAGTCGGTGATAGCGTAAAAGAATGGGTGTGATCAAAATTCGATAGGAAAATCAAAGCATACAAACATGACATATGTGCACGATGAATATTGGATATTCCTAACGAATACACTCAAATGCTTCCTTTGGTGTAAAAGATTGGAAATATAAGACATTGACTATATCAAATCTACAAATCAAAGCTCAAAGTGATTTCTACACCAATAACGTCTAAAATGATTTTCATGCTTTTTCAGGACTTTCAAGGAAGTGCAAACCCGTTTTTCAATCTCGAACCAAACTCCCTCAGATTTATATTTTGAATAGAGGAATACTAAATTCTCAAACTTTGGAGAATTGGGTGAAACCTAAATGTCCCATATTTGTCATGAATTTCTTTTTATTGCCTTATCAATTTTTTCGGGCTCTTTTAACCTCTTAGGACCTCGGATATTAAAATTCCTCCATTTTTTAGGTCCTTTTTAACGGTGGCTTTTGCGCAAAGGATAAGAATCAACTTTCGCAGCCCCTCCCCATTATGAAAAAATACACACAGTCTCACCAAAACGGTTTTTTTTACATGCATTCCAATCTTGTCAAGTTTTATCGCATTTTATACATTGTATAGACAGGATTGAGATGGAAACACTCAAGCCAACATGAGATTGACAGGTGCAACAATCAAATATAGCCGTGCATGTGTGCAATAAAGGATATAGGAGTCAAGCATGTAGAAAATATCACTAATTACATCTCAAGGACTCCAATCAATGTTAAGCACATGGATGAAATGATGTAGCCTCTCAAATCTCTATCAAACAGTCACATGGATATATGGAATGAATTTGTGACTTGGCTATCTTAAATGCACATCCATAAAAGGTAAAAAAATATCATTTTGGTCTTTTTCAAATATTTTATCAAAAGAAAATCTTTTTGTGCTTTTCTTAAACAAAATAAATAAAATCTTTTTGTATTTTTTCAAAAGAAAATATAAAAATCAAAAGGAATGAAACAAAGCTGTACAACTAAGCAATGGTACATATAAAACAGACTAGCAATAGGAAGCATATGATATGAACATGAAGAAGCATCCTATTCTAGACATAGACCAACCACTCAGTCAACTATGCAAATCCCCAAAGACTTCCTAAAACTCTCAAATCTAAGGGCATCTAAAGGTTTCGTGAAAATATCGGCTAACTGACGGTCGGTAGGAACAAAACTCAGGGATACGACTTTCTCCTCAACTAACTGACGTATAAAGTGCTCACGTATCCTGATGTGATTTGTGCGCGAATGTTGGACAGGATTGCGGGATATGTGGATCGCGCTCGTGTTATCACAGGAAATGATCATGGTGTCCTGTGAAATCCCATAGTCCTCCAACATTTGCTTCATCCACATGAGTTGCGTGCAACAACTCCCGGCGGTGATGTACTCAGCCTCCGCAGTGGACAAAGAGATGGAGTTTTGCTTCTTGCTCAACCAAGAGACAAGAGCAGAACCAAAGTAGAAACATCCACCAGAAGTGCTCCTACAACCATCTGCATCTCCGGCCCAATCAGCATCCGAATAGGCGGACAAATGGTCATTGGTATCAAAGGAATACCAAATGCCGTATGAGAGAGTTCCACTCACGTATTTGATAATACTTTTTAGAGCGAGTAAGTGAGAATCTTTCGGAGATGCCTGAAATCACGCACAGACTCCAACACTATAGGCTATGTCGGGACGACTAGCAGTCAAGTAGAGAAGACTGCCTCCGATACAAGGTTTGCTCAACGTCCTTGCCTGAAGTGTCCTTACTAAGCTTGGTAGAAGTACTCATAGGTGTACGTGCATGCTTAGCGGAGTCTAAACCAAATTTCTTCACTAGGTCTCTAGCATACTTGGATTGGGAGATGAACATCCCATCCTCTAGCTGACGAACCTGGAGACCAAGGAAGTAAGTAAGCTCACCTACCATGCTCATCTCAAACTCACTTTTCATCTCCTCCTCAAAGTGGTGAGCATGCTGGGAGCATGTGGATCCAAAGACTATGTCGTCCACATAGACTTGGGCAACCAAGATAGCACCGTCATCTCTCCTGACGAACAACGTCATATCAACTCCCCCTCTCTTGAAGCCACGGGCTAAGAGATAGGAAGTAAGCCTCTTGTACCAAGCACGGGGTGCTTGCTTCAAACCATACAAGGCTTTCCTCAGATAATAAACGTGATCAGGGTGCTTAGGGTCTTCAAACCCTTTTGGTTGTTCCACATAAACCTCCTCCTATAGAATTCCATTCAGAAAGGCACTCTTGACATCCATCTGATATAACTTGAAGTGCAGATGACATGCGATGGCGAGTAGTAAACGGACGGACTCAAGCCTAACAACAGGAGCAAATGTCTCCCCAAAGTCTACACCCTCTATCTGTGTGTAGCCTTGAGCGACCAACCTAGCCTTATTTCGGATTATGGTACCATTTTCATCCATTTTGTTCTTGAAAATCCACCGGGTACCTATCACATTAGTATCACTAGGTCGGGGGACAAGTTCCCAGACATTGTTCTTCTTAAACTGAAGCAACTCATCTTGCATAGCAGAAATCCAGTGTTCATCTTTGAGTGCTTCTTTGTGATTCTTGGGCTCGACTTTGGACGTGTAGCAATGATGACTAACAACGTTCTCTAGTTGAGCACGAGTCTTGACCCCTAGAGTGGGATCGCCAACAATGGCTGAAGGATCATGACTCTTGCGAACCCAAGCAGGTGTGTCCCCTAACAGAGGAGTAGGGTCCACAGAGTGTGAGAGAGGAACATGTAAATCACTGTCAGAACAATCCTCATCCTCACACTGAAGGTTGGGATCAATATCCGTCGGGGGTTCATCATCTTGCACGGTGACGTTTATTGATTCCATAACCTTAGAGCTCTTCAGGTTAAAAACCCGGTACGCTCTACTATTCGATGAATAGCCTAGTAATATTCCCTCATCGCTCCGGGAGTCAAACTTTCCTAATTGCTCTCTATCCCGTAGGATGTAGCATTTACTCCCAAAGAAACGTAAATATGCCAGGTTGGGTTTCTTACCTGTCCACAATTCATAAGGCGTCTTAAGTGTGTGTAGACGCAAATAAACCCTATTCACCGTGTGGCATGCAGTAGACACTACCTCTGCCCAAAATCTCCTAGAGACCTTACGACCTTGAAGCATTGATCTAGCCATTTCTTGGATCGTTCTATTCTTTCTCTCAACAGTCCCATTTTGCTGAGGAGTTCTCACAGCAGAAAACTCATGTTTGATCCCAATGCTATCACAGTAAAGATCTAATTTTGCTTCAGTAAATTCAGTGCCATTATCACTACGCATCCTGTTAATAGTGACTCCGTGTTGATTTTGTAGGACACGGAACTTGGTCGTTAAGAACTCTACAGCATCAGATTTCTCTCTTAGAAAACCTACAATAGAGTATCTAGAGAAATCGTCTACCATCACGAGAATGTATCTCTTGCCACCTAGACTCTCCGTGCGAGTAGGACCCATAAGATCCATGTGAATCAACTCAAGAACACGGGAGGTGGTAATGGAATTCAACTTCCTATGAGGGCTATGGATTTGTTTTCCCAACTAACAGGGTCCACAAATCATGGAAGTTGGCTTTCCAAGTGATGGTAAGCCACGTACTAGGTCCTTTTTGACTAAACGTGATAAATCTCTAACGTTGACATGACCTAGACGTTGGTGCCACAGATCCATAGGAGTGATCATGACGCTGTTGAAAACAAGTGAGGATGTGGGCTCAGTCCCATAGCAGTTATCCTATGTCCTCACCCCTTCCACTAAAAGTTTACCGGCTTGATTATAGACCTTACAAGCTTTCTTGTCAAACTTCACTGCAAAGTCATTGTCGCACAGCTGGCTGATGCTAAGAAGGTTTGCTTTCAAACCTTTGACGTACAGTACGTTCTCTAGCTTTGGAAATCCTGGTAACTCTACTGTACCTCGTCCTACTATGCTAGATTTGCTACCATCTCCAAAGGTGACTCTCCCATCATTATAATCTTCAAGATGGGTAAAATATGAGACATCACCTGTCATGTGTCTGGAGCATCCACTGTCAAAATACCAATGAGAGGTATTATGAGCTTTGAGAGCGATAAGGACAACAAGGGCCTTTTTCTCTTTCTTAGGAACCCAAGAGTAGGTACCTTTTTGTATTCCCTTATTGTTGTTGGTTTTAGCCGGAATGCGGGGTGCATTCATTGATGGTAAGGTTATTCGTCGGAATTCCTCCATCAAACTCTATGATGTGGTGGCTAGAAACTCAACACGCTCTCTCAGACTGGCAAACTCATCAGTCTGATGTGGTGGAGCAAATGTACGTCGTGTCCGACCCAACTTATAGCAATCATCCCTAAGGTGTCCGTTTCTTTTGCAATGGGAGCAAAAGGGCACATTATTAGGACGACCTTTGATTGCTTTTCTTGGTCGAACTCTCCTTTTTGGTTTTTGATGACGGCCATAAGGAGTCGTAGTAAACTCAGGAATTGGTCCGGGTGCAATTTGGGATGTGGAGGCACCATCAAAACCTATTCCTTGCCTGTCACCAAAACCTAAAGCGGGACCGAGGAGCATCTTTCCCATCTTCCCAGATCTGTCCTCGATTTGTACCTTGACTTTCCGAGCTCTCTCAAGGTCATGAGTAAGCTGGGCAACAAGTGCTTCAAGTTTCTTCTGAGTCTCAAGGGAGGAATGGAGCTCACTCGTAAGACTAGCCACTTGTTTAGTCAAGTCCGCTTTCTCTTTCTCAAAACTGATATCTCTCTCTCTAAGCAAATTCTCTTTACTAACCCAGGCAGACTCTCTCTCTCTCATGGCGGTGTAGGTGGAGGACTCTCTCTCTCTCGTCTCTTCTAACTCTTATTCTAACGCGGTGATCCTAAGAACTAACGCCTTGTTACGTTTTTTAGTTTTGAAAGACTCATTATATAACTCGGCGTAGGCGCGTTGAAGGTTACTCTCATCCTCACTACCTTCCTCCTCTCCCTCACTCTCTTCGCTCCCGCTGTCGAGGTACAAAACACCTCTCACTGTCTTTAGGGGGTTCTTTGAAATCTTTCTTTTCAAACTTATTTTTCTGAAAATTCTTTTTATCTTTGACATTCCCATTTTTCTTAAATTTCAGAATTTTCTTGAAGTTTTTAGCAAATAGGGCCAAATCAACTATGTCAAACTCACATTCAGAATCAGAAGTTTCTATCTTTCTAGATGACTCGACTCTCTTTCTTGCCAACCCCTCACTTTTTCTCTCTTGGGCTTTAAGGGAAATTCCCTTATCTTTTGGCTTGGCAGATTTAGGAAACATGTCTATTTCATAAGTTTGTAAATCTCCTACCAGTTCTTCCAATTTTAGTGTATTTAAATTACCCAAGGAATTTAGCACGGTGACTTTAGGTATAAAACGCTTGGGAAGGGAACGAAGAATCTTTTTAACAACTCTAGCATTTGGAATATGTTCACCTAGATTATAGCTAGTATTAACAATGTCAGAAAGCCTAGCATAAAATTCATCAAAACATTCATTTTCATGCATGGTGATGGTTTCAAATTGAGTTGTTAAATTTTGCAATTTTGACTCTTTAACAGCATTTGTTCCTTCATGGGTAAGTTGCAAAACATCCCATGCCTCCTTTGACATGGTGCACGTCATAATGCGTTTGAACTCATCAGGTTTGACAGACCCAGAAATAGCGCTTAGACCCTTAGAATTGAAAGAAGACCATTTAAATTCTTCATCAGTCCAAGAAATGTCAGGTTTCAAGTTGGTCACATTATCAACAGTCACAGTGGGAGGAGTCCACCCTCGTTCAACCAAAATCCAAACACGTTCATCAATGGCTCTTAAAGCCGACCTCATACGGGCTTTCCAATAAGAATAATTTGTCCCGTCAAAAATAGGCATTTATAATATGACTTCTCCATTTGAACACGCACTTTTTCAAAAAAAAAAACAATTTTTTCAGAAAATTGATATCTTAGAAAAATTTTGCGGAAAAAGGAATACGCGATAGATTAGCGTAACCTGCTCTGATACCAATTTGAAAGAGTTGGCGCTTGCGTTCAATTAAGAAATAATATAATAAATACCATTTTTAACCCAAATTAACCCTAAGCATGCAACTAGGTGTGATTGAAACAATATGGAATCATGCAATAATTATTCAACACACAAAGTTACGGAAAAATCCCCCACAGGGGCAAAACCATTTGTATATTCACTATAATTTGTAAGAGAAACGGCTTACAATTGGATTACACTAAATAAAAGTTTTTGACTAAGAATTACCCGCAGGTATCGGATTCTGTAGTCGCGGCTGGAAGACTCCCTTTCCAGTAAGGCTGGCGGCTGGAATTATCCCTGTCCAGTAGGGCTGCAATGAAGAGGAAGGAACGGTCCACTTCACAAGGGTTGAACAACAGCAATGGTGTTCTTGGGTTACCAAAAAGTGACTCACAAATATATGGAATTTGTGTGAATGAAGGGTATGAATCAATGGACTCAAATACCATGAAGACTTAAGAGTTATGGAACTCAGAAAATCGTGTGTAAGTCTTATCAAACCACTTCCCCGTAGTGGGATTAAATAGAATCTCTTTGCCCGAGAAAATCTGATACACGATCTGGGAAATTCTATCCAGGGCGGACCGGTCCGGGCCTTAGGCGGATCGGTCCGATAGCGAACCGGTTCTTTTAAATTGAAGCTGATTCGGTTCGCATTCGGTTTGGGGCACACTGGCTTCAAAGTACAAGGCGGTCCAGTCCGGTATTGGGCAGATCGGTCCACAGTCGGATCGGTTCTTTTTATATAAAGGCGGACCGGTCCGGGTAGTCAGAGGAGGATCGGTTCGTTTAAATTTCAGGCGGACTGGTCCGGCTGACTCGATTTCTGAATTCTTCCTTTCTTTTGATCTTCGGATTCCGTTGATGATGAATGGACTTTGAATCTTTGCAACGGTGTTACGGCTAATGACATATACAAGTATGTTGGACAAAAGTGTCCTTACAACTCAAATTCACCTCAAACTTTTCTTGTTTTGCGATTACGTACTTTCGAAATTTTCGTTGTTTCGCAATCATGTACTTTGGAATTTTTCGTCGTGCCTTCCAGAATGGGCATTTCACTAGTGTATATATATATATATATATATACATCAAGTGTATCTATACATATATATCACATACTATAGAAGTATAACACCCATCCCTCAGATCTATAACTCAATGAATGTAGTCTCTAGAATGCTATCATCCTCTAGGGAATTTCTGACACATTCTCCCCGACATCCAGGTCGGAATCTCACAATGAACCCTAAATAAAAAACTAACGTAGGGGAAGCGGTCATAGTAAAGTGAGACTGAATCATACCTAAGACGTCTCAACCAGAATAAAAAAAATCACACTGTATTAATAACAGGACGATTATGACCTGGGGCTATACTCAACCTGCTCCTCAAGTTAGTGGATTTACCCACATCGCCCAACTTTCTATGATAGCACTAGAGTCGTATGATCCACATAGATATATCAATCAGACATATATATATTTATAATCATATCATATGCATACAGTCTCTATAGCCCTATATATATATCATCAAATTCGTCTATTTTTGCCTATCTCACTTGGCATTAGCCTATAATCCCAAATATACCTATTCGTAATAATGTATAAGTATACACACAACTTATATTAATACCATAGGTATTCACTCACTTATGATAGAATCTCACATTTTTTTCTCCCGAGTAGTAGCTTATCACGCGAAACTAATATTCTAATTTCATCCTACTTGCACATTCGGATTACTCACATACCGTAGGCATATATATATATATATATATATATATATATATATATATATATATATATATATATATATAAGGAGGAGGGATTTTTTTTTCTCCCCCAACTCACGGCTGAGATTAAAAGTTGATGGGTTTGGTCTTTATCAACTGATGGTTGAGATTGAATGAGAGGGCATAGAATCCAATTGATTAGAATTAACCAATTTGTTCCCCCTTTGAATCCAGTGCGACCGAGAGGCTAGAGTAGTTAGAGTATCTGAAGTACATATATCTACACAACCTATGATGATGTGTAATTTGTACATATCTTCACACAGTATTAATGCACACAATCTCGAGGACAATAAAGCTGTGAGCGAGGTGCAGCTGGAGAGTTTGGAGTTTGGGAGAGAACTGTACACTATCAATCTTACGGTGAGTTATCATTTACCTCTTTTGGAGTAACATTGTATGTGTTTTGTTTGTATCAAACTGGGTTTTTATCACCGTGTGGGTTCATAACTTATGCATTGTTTGTGTGGAACCAATACTCAAACTCAAACAAATTAAAACTCAAATGAACAAAACATGTTTTATGTCTTTTGTTTCTGAGTTCTGCTGTTCATATTAAATGTTTATTTTTGGTTTTAGAATTAACCAAAACATGTTTATTTTTGGTTTTTGGTTTTTGGTTTTTGAGTTCTGCCGTTATAAATATTTTTACTGTTCATAGTAACTGGGATTTACCTTTTAGAATGGGGTTTAACGTCAAGTCATTAGAATGTTCCTTACTAGGTTTTAACATCCAGTCATTTTAATGCATAGAAGGTGTGGGGTATTGGTTTATAACTTATGCATTGTTTGTATGGAACCAATACTCACTCAAACGAACAAAACATGATTTATGTCTTCTATTTTTGCATTTTGTCTTCTTCGTTTTAGTTGACCAGTTATAAGTTATGCATTATGTATTCTATTTTTTATGTTCATATTATATGTTTGGTTTTCGTTTTCATCTCAAATAATGTTTGATTTTAATCTCAAATAACACTTCGCTTTGGTTTTAATCTCAAATAATGTTTGGGTTCTACACTGATAAATATTTTTTCTCTTCATAGGAACTGGGTTTTATAGTTTGGAACGGGGCCTTAACGTCCACTCATTACAATGTTCATTACTAGGTTTTAACATTTGATTATTTTAAGGCATAAAAGTTAGGAACGGATAGAAGGTGAAGGTTAGGTGTGTTTCAGTTACCAACTGGGTATTAACGCATCATAGAATTTCTGACATACATTGTAGCGAAACTGTGTAACTAGGTTTGTGTGTTGTAACGGGTCTTGAGCAACTAGTTTTTTGTAGAGAAACTGTGTAATGGGTCTTGAGCAACTAGGTTTGTGTGTTATACACATATGTTTTGTGTAACTAGGTTTGTGTGTTATAAACATATGCTTTGGGAAACTTTGTTTTTGTGTTTTTATATGGTCGAGAGTTATTGGAAGTTTTTGTGTTCAGATAAGCATGTGTGCTTTAATTTGTGAAAAAACCCATCTATATATAGCTTGATCTCATCAAACGTTATTTCAAAGGTTTATTACATTCATTTATATATAGCTTGCTCTCATCAAACAATTTATATTGTTAATATTTTGAAATTATATATATATATATATATATATATATATATATATATATATGTTTGTGTTCGAGTGCATTGAATACTTTAGTAGGACTCTAAACAATTTGCCCATTTGTTGTATTGCTGTTCCAATGTGACTTAGATCCACACGTGGGTTCTAAAAGTCAATACTGATACGCATGAACAAAAATTAAGGCAGCTGAACTATCTAAAAATATTGCAACTATACAGACACGCATGAATGCAATGTGCAGCTGAAGAAAAAATATTGCGGCTGAATAGACGCATGAACAAAAATCTATAGACATGATGAGTCAAAAATAAGTTGGAACTCATTTATGGTTATCAGTGTTTTTGTTTCATGAGAGAAAAAACTGCACCTTTACCGCCAAAATCTTTTGTGAATAGAGAAACAAAATAAATAAAAAAATGATATTTATGGTGGGGTTGTTATGAGTTTACAATGTATGATGGGTGTGGTGGTGTAAGACCGGGTGTGGAACACTCCTTATCTCAACATACCTCATCACATTTGATATTGTTTGGGAGAGTACTTAACTTTTAACGCTCATGTCATTTTAGTTTGATGGGGTGTTTCAAATTTGTTTGATTTGGTTGGGTGTTTCAAGATGATACACTTCGTATCTACAACATACCCCATCACATTTGAGATTTCACACCAATATTTTCATCTATGTTATTAGTATTTGTCAATTTGCGCATTTATATGTTAATATTTCGGAAATGTTTGTTAACTCAAATTCAACACATTATTCGAGTGTGTGTATGTATGCTCGCGCTTAATGGAAACCCACTTTCTATAAAGTCATGTGTACATGTGTGGGTTTAAGAGAGAGAGAAACTGTTGGAAATTATTTTACTATGATATAATTATAATTTCAACTGTGTCCATTCATGAAAGGTTATGACCATTCATAAAAGGGTGTGTTTATTCCGAAATGGTGTTTCTGACCTCTAACATGATAATATATGGACAAGTATGTATTTTCTTAGTTCCAAACATTCTAAGTGGTTATTTTTATGATTTTCCTAATATGTTATACCTATGCAGATGGAGGTGTGCGCGAGATTAAGATATGTAAAATATATTCACAAATACATATTTAATGGTCATGATCGCGTAACAATGGTGATGGAAAATGCGGATGGGATTCAACAATATCTTGATGCAAGATCTATTAAACCTCCAGAAGCTACTTGGAGGTTATTCATCCATCTTTTACATGAAATAACACCATATGTTGTACAATTGACTCTTCATTTACCGGGTATGTATCTTATTGCTTTTTATCCAACGGAACCTGTGAGTATGGGTGAAAGAGTATGCAATAAGGTAACATTTTATCTTTATAATTTAAAATGCATGGTCTATATTTAGACTCAGGTACTAATTCATTTTTTTTAATTTAAATTATGGTGGTTGATCATCTACACGCGATGAGCATACGCATTGTTAGGGACTTTAAGATAGGTTATGTTGAATAAGTATGGATATCATTTATGAAGATTTTAACCAAATATGTTATACTTGATATTTTTTTATAATTCCATGTTAAACATATTGGTTTGTATTTTGAATTATGTCCTATTTTTTGGGGGGAGGAGGAATAGACTCAAATTGGAGATGTTTTTTTAACATTTACTATGCCTGAAAAAAATTTGACTTAGGTTATATTTATTTTGACATTCCAATTCACATATGGTTGAATAAAGTTTAAAGATATTATTATTTTCAGTGTGCTATAAGGACAGGAAGGCATGCAGCTAAAAAGTGTAGTGTTACAAGTGGTTGGTGTAACATCGTTATTTAATAAGATGAAATTTTAACAATATTTTTAAGTATTTGTTAAAGTGTAAAATACCATACATAGGAATGTAAGTGTTTAACAACCACAAATACTCGGGAGTAAATTTATAAACCATGTCATCAAAGTGGTTATGAGTATGATATAACCACAAATAATGGAGATAAAATTTGTCACCGTGCCATCGGTACGGGTACACCCTATATATATATATCCGCCGAATTATCTTACCAAGCGTCACTCATCTCACACACTCTTTTAAATCATCACCCGAATTTTTATTCACATAAACCCTAATTTTCACATATCCCTCATTTAAACATATAGAGGTCCTTACACTCTATTTAGGATCCCATAATATATATCTCCATGAAATAATTCTCAATTCCCATCCTTAAAACCCAAGGGAAAATGATTCAAAACTGTGAGGGCCGAATTGATTCGGCAAGATCCGAATCGAGTTTCCTTTGCCTGAATCGATTCGTCCTTCACCGATTCAATTCGAAACGGTTCTACTTTACTAGTGCCTTTAACGGAATCGATTTTCCTACTGACGTATCGATTCGTAGATGATCAGGTTTCCTATTTTCCCACGATTTCTTCATCTCCTGCAACCCTTATTTCCAATCCAAACTCTATCAACCAAAATTCTTTGGATTCCAAACATCACCACCATACGTATACACGTTTACACACTTAAATATATTGAAATCAATTTTCTCAAGAATTAAACCCTAATTATTATTTATGTAACTTATCCAATTTCTCACTATAATTTACACCATTAACATGGATTGTAGTCCATCTTTCATATGGAGTTCATAACACAACAATTTATATGTAATCAATTCACAAAAATTCATTTTTGATCCAAGAATCCCAACCCAAACCATATTGTTTTCACACCAACTATAATATGGATTATAAACACACAAAAAGAATTAAAGCAAGTTAAACACTTACCTCGTTGGATAAATCCAACAATCTCGTGTCGGGAATCCGTCGGAGTTGGCCTGTGCTCCTCTTTCTCCCTTTTTCTTCTTTCCTTCTCTTCTTTATTCTTTTCACTCTTTCTTTTCATTCTTTCTGTCTTTATATCATGTCTTCTAATATAAATAAGGGTTGATCCCTTATTAAACCCAAAATTGACTCGTATACACAAATACGAGTCCCTACTAGTCCAAAAACTCCCTGAGACCCAAACACTACCTCTAGGTACTCTATTCTGACTATCTTGGCCTTTACAAGACCAACCGTCCACTCGAAATTCCCAATCGAGTCACTTATCAAAATGTCACCTTTTTTAAATCCAATACGACTTCACACATACTTCTTCGAATAAAATATTGTTCCTTGTCGATTTTCCCAACCGCAACCTGATATAAAAATGATTCAAATTCATTTACTTATTCATGTAAGTAAATATAAAACACATCAATATTAATCCAAAACTCGCCAATTAATATTTAATCCACATAACGTATTCTCTTTCACTTGAAATTCTCAATTTATTAAATTACAAAACTTATGTAATTTAAATATCCATAAAAGTACGGGGTGTTACAACAATCATATTAACATGAAAATATTATCTAACTATGATAAACGTTACCCTACTCCTAATATAAGAATCAAGCTACCATAATAAAAGAGAAATTGCAAGCATAAGAAGAGATTTTCATTAATAAATCAAACTTACAATAAGTTCTCTCACAAATATTCTTCAATCCTCTAAAAAAGGATAAAAAATTGGCCCTTAAATTGATTACAGTTAGTCAAAATTGCTCCCCCAAAATTCTCTAAAATTGTGAGCCCAAGGTCCTTTTTCTAAGACAAGTGGTGAGCTATTTGACTTGTGGTGGGGCTCTCCCTGATTAGCCTAATGGTGTTGGAAGCTATCTCTCCACTTCCTTAATCTTTGGATCGGGATAAGTAACCGAATTTCCCCCCACTTGAAAACTCTTAGATTTTCTTGTTGAACATGCACGCCTAATTTTGTCCAAATTGGAGAATAAAAATTCTCGACATATTTTACGATTTTTCACTTTTTAATAAAATGGTCCTAAAAACTTAATAAATGAAATAAAAGGGGACTAACAAGTTATAAATTTGATAATAAAATATATAAAATAATGCACTATTCAGAAAATTGCACATATAGCATAGGCTTATACACAACTAGCCTATACCCGCATCACTACAAAACAAAATAAAAAGCTCACATACTCCTACCATAATATGCCACAACAAGGGTGTCCATATACCCAATACCATGTGTACACAAATTACAAGTATCACATGAATATATCACCTATATACATACATACAAAACTCAATATTGAGGAATAACCATAGAGTAAAGTCATACTCTAATACACTACTAATCATGACTCGACTCTTTCTAAGATTGTCCCACCTATTCTACTAATGGTGCAAATGCTCCTCGGTGCTCTCGATGATGAAAAATATTTTCAACGTTGGCCCTAAATCTTGGGAAAACTCATTAATCGACAACATATACTTGTATAACGATAATTGGAATCTTCAAAGGATCCACACTAACTAGCTGGAGCGTTCTCTACCCATAGTCCATGTCCTTATCCTTGAGGGAACCATAGAACCCCCATTGCGCTATTAAAGGGTATATTGAAATAGTACTATGCCAGGCTCCTTCAATGGATGTTCAACTCATGATTTGCCTCCCCTAAATGTCTTGGTTACACTCGAACCTCACTACTATTTCCTCTTTTCCCATTTTCTCTGGAACTCATTTTTTTTAGCTAAGCCGTAAATGAGACATCAATCACCTGAACATAAGCGATGTATGACCAAAATTCCTATAAAACTCATTTAATATATCTAGTCAACCCATAAAGTAACCATTGTTAGGTGAGTCACACTCTTCCACTATTATAAATCAACCTTCGCTATAACTCGTGATTATTCCAACAAAAAGGCTCACCCATTCCAAGAGTGATACCCAAACTCTCTAGCTTAATAAATACATCAACACTCGAAAAACATGACCGGTTCCCAAACATCTAATAAAGCATACTCTCCATATCATAAATCCAATAGAGTGTTTAAACCACTCATTTACAATCGAACATCTAACCAATCCATTAAAGGCCTATTATCACCAGTTATCCTAACAATGTCACTATGAGAACACAACACTTGACCATATATTACATCCTATACCTGAGGCCATTCCTACCACATAATTCTCCAAATAACTCATTTTTCACAATATAACTACTTCCCGTCACATCTAAGCTCATACAATAATGGAAAATCCATCATTACCTAAAAATCAACAAAGCCATCCTACGTGGTATATAACCACTAACATATAACCCTTGTAAATACTCTAAGCACAATAGTCACATTCAATATGCACACTTATGCCATAGGTCAAAATCATTTTGATTATCACACCCACTTTGTAAATCCACAGTAAGGAATTCCCACCACTCAAGAATAACTAACAAAGCACATAGGTCACTCATGGAACTTATAAACCTTTAGGGTCCTAATAAATCATAAATCAGTAACACAACATAGAGGAATATCACATGTCCACAACTATCAAAATATATGGATAACAAACATATAATCTAATCACACACAAAAAATCACGTATTAACTTCCATATGGGTCGGCTTCACTCACTGCCAAAGTCATATCCTAGTGAATACTAAAATCGTAACCACGGGATTATGTCAATATCCAATCCACACATAAAGTGATAACTTAAAGCAAAACAAGTATGCAAAATGAATCATAATACAATATATATATATATATATATATATATATATATATATATATATATATATATATATATATATATATAATTATCCCTAATTACAGGACTACTCAATAAACAATCTAGAGTTTTCATATGCCACAACTGCTCATTTTCATACGCAACAATAAATAAAATCGCCGATATAGGCACACCCTAGGGCCATATATGCCCCAACAGTTACACACATTGAGCTATATACCCCTAAAACTATATACCATCAGTTCATGCCTAAACATGTGTAACGGTAGGTAAATGGAACCATTTATCCATATCAGGTGGTGGGTTACATACTATCCCACACCCTAAACAAACTAAACCATAATATTCCGACCTAGGTGGACCCAAATTCTAGGTGACACAAAACTCCACTATCCCATGAGTGGTAGGAAATAAAAAACATACGTCAACTTTAACAAGTCAAATAAACCATATATGCTATGATACCAACATTGTTACACCTACATTAAAAAGGGTCTATTTCTAAAATATTGTAAAACCTATAATTATCACTCAAAGACAGTAGTAATGCCAAGTACATAAATTCTTTAGACTATAATCGAACTTCCTTTGGTTCTTGTCTATAATACCCAGATTCAACATTCTTGAATCTTCAAACTACAGGCCATACACTAAACATCAAAAAACAATCATCAAGAATAACCTTATGTTCTCTCTCATGGATCTTCTCGTTACCTCGTGACATCCTCCTCTGTTTCCTCTATTATCTATAATAAGGGGCTTTCGTTCTCACATTTATAATAACGATACTCAATTAAAACATGCTCTTCCCTTGATCCCTTAAGGAACTTATTGGTTACTTAACATTTTTCGTAATTAATGAAATATGAATGTACGTCCACAACATGTAGGAAAATCCATTCTCACGATATCCTCTTATTGAATTATCTCAACCTAAAAAATAAAAAAAAATGATCTCTTTTCCAGTTTCCACCTACTCAGGTGTACTAACAAATCATTCCTAGTTTACTCGAGTTCATATTTAGCGACCATGCAATGAGCCTGCTTCCATGTTAATAGTTCTCATATTTTTATCACACTCAATTATATACGGGTTTAAATCTATATACCAACTTTGCTCCTGTCTGAGCAAAATACAATTCCACTTTCTCACGTAAATTAACAACACATATACTCTTCATCACAGTCCTCTTATCTTGATAAATTATCGCGATTAATTGTCTTCTCTTAGGTGAAAAACATCTCATAAAGGTATTATACAAGACTCAACTTCCATCACAATATATACCACCATTAGTAGAACCTAAATATCTAATAGGCTCCTCATAATCTCAAAATCTTTTATTTCACCAAAAACTGACTCGAAGTGAAACTCATTCACTACTTATGCTTGTGAAAGTATCGAAGTTGCAGACCTTACTTCAAATCATAAAAACTTCTCAAAATCACCCTCATAGTGGTTATGAACTCCTTATCCAACCACTCAATTTATCCTTGACTCTTAATTCGTAACGGTCTTCAATCTCATTATCTTTAATAATCCACAGTGCTCACATGTTTACAAACAATGTCGATAGGTGCGTCACTGCCACTCCAGAGTATAAACCCTATGATAGGATCTAAAAACATCAAATAACATTCAAGAAAAAATGTAACCGACGCAACACAGATCCTAAAGACTATAGAACCGATATGTTCTAATACCAATTGTAAAACCCCGTATTTTGTATGAACTGCTGATCAGGTTGATACGTCAAAGATGATTGAGTGCTAAAACAGTTGAAATCAATCATAGAGTTAAAGTATACATAAAAACTATTAGTAAACAAAAATTATCCATAACATAAAACCCAATAACATATAACAATAAGAATAACTGAATTAAGATACAGCTAAAAATATGAATCCACTACATAATCTCTTTTATACAAAGGTCTCAACTAAAATAAAAGATAGAACTATAATAACATCTTATCAAAACTCTTGAATACAAGTGTCTTCTTAAATAAAATAAAAACTATTACTCTAAGGATGATAATTGAATCTTTAGCCACTACAAGTCTTACCACTCAACTTTGTTATTTCTCAATATAAGAGATGGATTTTATATTCATAAATATTAGGGTTTGAAGAAATTATTACCCAAGAGATGGATGATACATTTGTGGATCTATTAGGTGATCCAGTATTGGAAAAACGATTGATGTGGAGGATGATTAAACTATCATACATCTTCTAGTTAATGATGTTATGAAGAAAACACGACTCATGGACACCAATTTTGAGATAGATCTTAATGAGGCTTGATTGTTTGCTCTCCTTCCCCCACAATTGATTTTCTCTCTCCTCCACTAAAAACCTTAGCCCCACTACGTCTCTCTCTTTTTGAACTAGAGAATGTGTGTATTTAATTGTGTAGAGGTAGTACCCCTCATGCTTCTTTATATGTAAATATGAGGATAACTAATGGCCTTTTAAGAAATATGAGAAAACCAGAGTTTTCTTTTATAATTATGATTATACTAGGGACCCAAGGAAAATAATTAAATTATCTTTCAAATTGAAATATAGAAAATTCAAATTATCCGTTGTAATTTATTTTCTTTTATGTTTAATAGTGTCTAGTTCCAATAAATAATTAGAATTTCACTCAAATTTAATTCGATAAAATTTACTCAAGTAGATAGGCCTTGTTTCAAAGTTAGATAACACATAATAGGATTCCCCATGTAAAACATTAATTACACACTTTGTGAATTAAATTTCTTGCGAATAAATTTTCCCTAACGTCTTATTTATCCATTAGTCTCAAATTTATATTAATTGATACTTTATGGGACTATAAATCCACCAGCCAAGTTTACTAGTATAATAAAAACTTATAACTTTATCAATGGTATATCATAATACAAAATATCTGTTCAACACAAATTCGTCTAGAATATGATCTCAAAAATATTCACACAATGATTTCCCAACCTATAAAGATTATTGACCAAATAAATTGAATCTCACTAATGTTATATCAAATCAATAATTATATGAATATCAAAGAAAGTCTTATCTATGGTGACAATTATTTGCAACACAAATAGATGAGAAAAGCTAAATCACTAAGTAAAATAAGAAACATAAAATGTCAATCACACAACAGGAGATGTACGTGGTTCAGCAAGAATGTCTACGTCTATGGTGGTGCAGTCAGTATTATTTCAATGTACTCCGGGGAGTGTTTACAGAGAATAAAGTGCATGTCTTTTGCCCCAGACCTAAGGTTTATTATATACATATCTGTCTTCGGGGAGTGGTGGTGTTGGACTCCCCCATGTTTACCATCTTCTCCTGGAATATCTCTATTTGAGAACATGGGAGAAGACTAAGTTACAACTGAATTAATGTTAAGGTGCGAAGGGCTTGGACTTTGGGCCGCTTTAATTGGGTTACTCGTCCAGGCCTGTAATGCTAGTTTTGGGTACCCACAATTGCCCCTAAATTTGTTGGGCCATAATTTGGGCTCAATAAATTTAAATGATTTATCATAATGGCTCTATTGCATATCACGTAACTGTTCCCAAAGTTCGAGAGTTGATTTAGGCGGCAGTCACTTCGTGTCCTGTGCATGATGATTAATATCATTTAAAAGTCATTTTGAGCAGCGTTTCATTGTTTCCGTTTCAAGCTTCTTAGTGTTCTTCCATCTTCTGCGAGTTTTAGCGATTTGTGCCCTCTTCTCCAGGTCTTCATTTTCTTCGCTTTCGGTCTCCCTCGTCATTTGGGCTTGTGAGCTTGCACTGCCCAGGCCAAATTTCCATCTCGTAAGTCTCCTTTGCTTTCTCTCTGTGTTTTCTTTGAATTTATAGTTTAGTGTTTTCAAATGGCGAAGATAGGTAATAGATCAGTGTCCAAATTTAGGAAATTTTATAATATTCCAGAGTGGGTAGAGATTGAGTGCACCGCTCTTCCTATAAATGTTAGAAAGGTAGAGGGTGCCCATTGGATTCATGTCTTGTTACTTTCTCAAGGGGGATTACTTTTCCTCCAAACGATTTATTCTTGAATTTCTTTAGTTATTTCAACAATGTTCCTACACAGTGTTTTCACAATGTATGGAAGATAGTCAATGGTGTTCATAGAATAAATCAACTGTATGTGACCGAATTAGAGCTCACCAAAGTCTGATTTTGCTATTCCTTTTCTCGAACTAGCTCTGGTGTTCTTTATCTTAAGGCCAGGAGTCCTGACAGGGTGTTGGTAGTAAACCTACCTGATTCCCATAAGGATTACTAGTAAGATGGCTTTCTTGCTAGAAATTGGCAGTTCTCCCCCCAGACTTAGGGGTCGAGGTCTAATAGGTTTACTGTTCCTTTTTATGGGGAAAAGCATATAGGTAGTCTTTGTTCTGCCCTTTCAATTTCTTTATTAATGTGTGATATTTATGAATCTTTCCTGTTTTTTCTTCAACGAGGTCTAGCTTTCAGAGTTGGTTAAAACTTGGAATATCAGGGAGCCCTTAGCTGACGGTGAACATCCCCGGTCTGCCGCTTTCCTGCTCGAGTATAAGAATATTAGGTCTAGCTTTATCGCGAGGCCTGTGGATAGTATTCCTGAATTTGATACCTCTGCAGAAGCTGCTACTGATCTCATTCAGTTGGACGAGGAGGAGAGCAGTTCTGAGAGTGATATCAGAGGCGGTGCTAAAGGCAATTTTGGCGAGGGGAGCTCCAGTGGTGACAGTTCTTCTGATTCGAAAGAGGTTTCTGAAGTCCAAGAACCTTCGAGTACATCTAGCAGCTCTAAAGAGGAAATGGTTCCTCTAAGGAAAAAATTGATCCAAGATGATGATGATGATCATCATGTGCTTATCGCTCAGAGGTCAAAGAAGTAGAAGTACAGCACTGGGCTATTGCTACTGGTTCTCGGTCTACTGCTCAGGAGCAGGAGAAGAAGAGAAAGGAAGAATAGCATGTGAAAGAGAGAGAGAGGAAGAGGGAAGAAGAAAGAAAGAAGCTTGAAGAGAGGAAGAGGATGGAAGAGAAGAGGAAAATAGAGAGGGAGAAGGAAAAAGAGGAGGAGAGAAGGAAAATAGAAGTGAGGATGAAGGTTGGGCAGGCCTTGGTGCCTGTGTCCATGTTGCCAGAGGAGGCCTCAGTTCCCATTTCCCCTCAACTGGCTCCTGTACTACTCAAGAGGGCAGTCCTTCCTGCAAATCACCAAAGGGCGACGGGGCCTGATCAGTTAGCCTTGCAAGTTAGTCAGAGGCTAGCCTTGGTAAGACCATTTCTCTTTTCTAATGTTTGACAAGTTTTGGTTTTTTCTTTCTTCTAATATCTCCTTCTATTTGTAGTTTGTGACTGACTTTGCCGTGCTCTATCGCTCTCGCGACGAGCTAGTGAATAAGAACGGTGAGCTAGAGCGGTAGAATGATGCCTTAAAAGTGAAGGGTATAGAGTTGGAGGCTAGTCTGAAGGCCGCTGATGCTGCTTGGACGTCTTTCAACCAGGATCTTTCTAATGCCAATCGAGAGAGGCAAGCAGCAGTTAATAAACTGAATGAACTGTGGCAAGCCTATGACCTGGTCTGCTCGAACAAGATGGCTATTATGGGGGAAAATAAGGTGCTGACCGAGAAGATGAAGGAGAAAGAGTCTCAGGTAGCCATCGTTAAGGAGGACTCATATAACTCCGGGTGGGCTGCTGCGTATGAAGACGCTAAGGTTTAGATATGCTACATCAGCCGTCTGAACTTCAAAAAGTGATGGAACAAGGCCCTTTTAGCTGCTGGTGTGGATGTTGCTTCTCCTCTATTAGACAAGCAAGACCCAGGACCAAAGCCAATTGTGGATGAAGCCCCTGCCCCATCCATTGAAGCGGTTGACCCTACCTCCCAGACAGTTCCTACTGATGCCCTCCCTACTCAGGCGATAAAGGTTATTCCTACTGAGGGAGGTGCTTCTACTGCTGCTGATAAGGGGAAGCATCCAGCTTCTTTTGGGAAGCCTGAGGTCACTAGCTAATTTACCCTTAGGATTACACTTGTATTTTTGTTTATAATTTTCCTTTATGGTTCTCCAATATACTCTGATCTTTTTCATATGAATGAAATGAGAAGACTTTTTCCTCTAGTGTACTAAATAATTCTATCTTTCATTAATTTTTTATTGCTTGTAGTTGATTGATGTTGATGATTATATACCAGCCACTTCTAAATTGGGAAGCATGCTTGGTCCTGATGTAAGTTCATCAGTCCGTCATACCTATGTGAGGATTTACAAATCACTGCGATTGAGGAACAAGTGTTTCATAGATCAAACTGAGCTCGTCGTTAAATTAAAAGACAGGCTCCAAGAGATGGAGGAAGTTGGTGCCTCAGTCCAAGAATAGGTGAATACACTGAGAGCAAAGCTTCTAGATGCTTCTGAGATCAACTAGGTTAGGGAAATTCTTCAGCAAGAGAATGAGGCTTTGAGGAGGGAAGTCTCACGACTCAAAGAGCATGCGCCCAACATCTCTCCTGCAGTATTACGAGGTTCCTCCTCATCGCGAGCTAGAGCTGGACCAAGCGATGTTCCTCCGATGCTGCGAGGCCCTACCCCACTGACTGTTTCGCTAGCTGGTACAAATGGAGGAAGTTCAGTTAGGGAAATAGAAGAGCTCCGAGGTGATGTCCAATGAGCATACATGATTGCTGATAAGCTTTAAAGGGACATCACTCGACTGAGGCATTTGTTTAGGAGAGGACCTCGATAAATATGGGTCGACGGTTACAACTAAGGTTAGCTAAGTGCTCCGATGAGGTTAACAGAGTTTAAAGAGCACACCTTTATCAGGGGATGGTTGATAGCCCTGAAGGAGATGCAAGTGCCACTGAACTCAATGTTCTGGTATCGCCATGAGATCTCTCCTTCCACTCTAATGCCTAATCCCTTCTGGAGAGATGATCAGTGGATCCCTATTGATGCCATCCCTCGACAGCTATTGGAGTCGAATGTGAATGAAGTTGAGGAGGAGCTAGTTCCCCATATCGATGACGATCGAAGAGCCCAAGTGGCTGATTATCTTATTTAGAGGCCTCGTCCTCATTAAGATTTTGCCAGTAGTAACTCTGTATATTTTGTAATGAAGTAATGTAATGTTGATGTTTTGGGCAAGCTCGCTGACTAAACATGGGCTGTATTCATTGTAAATGTGATGAAGTAATATAAAGTTTATGTTCTGGGAAAATTTCCCGACTTAACAAGTGTTTTATATTTTTCACATATCTTAGATTTTGTATAATAACCTTAGGCCTCTCTTGGCTGACTAGATTTGTAAGTTTGTATTATCGAGTTAGTGGCCCTCCAGTCCAGTATGCTTATAAGGTACCATTCTGCCCCACTTTACCTTTTAGGTTGTGTCGTCACACTCCCTTAGGCCTGAGTGTGGAAATTGGAGAGGACAAACCTGGTGTTGGATGCTCTATCCGATCAGGATTTTATTAACCAAACATTATTTGGCAACCAATTTTGGACTGGCCATATTTGCCTAAGGATCTCCTGTAGAGCTTCATATATTGTCAGGGGCAATGCTAAGAGGTTTTTCTTATTTCATAACGAAAACATGAGGAGGGTGATTTCCCTGCTGTAGTGTAGTGATTAGTGTGCATGTCACTTGGAAAGGGTGGGTGAGTTATAAAGTTCATATACTAGTTAACTGACACTTCATAGAATGCGACTGCTAAATAACTTTTATTAATGATAAGGAAATGAGCTTCCAGTCTCATAAGTACAATGTAAAAGAAGAATCTAGAAATGGAATTTCTTGAGATTGGCTGCATTCCATGCTCGAGGTGTCTCTCTGCCTTCCAGAGTTTCTAAGTGATAGGCTCCTCGCAGATCATCTCTTGTTATCTTGAATGGTCCTTCCCAGTTTGGCCCTAACTTGCCATCTGATGGTTTTACTGCGCTGCCCAAGACTTTCCTTAGGACATAGTCCCCAACTCAGAATGCTCTTGGATTGACCTTCTTGTTATAGTGATTTGCAAGCTCTTGCTGATAGCTCGCTAGTTTCACCAAGGAAAGCTCTCAGTGTTTGTCAGCTAGGTCAAGTTCAGCGAGCAATGCTGCATCATTCTGGCCCTGGTCGACAAGGGTGGACCTCATGGTGGGTAAGCCCGCTTCCAATGGAATGACTGCTTCCATTCTGTATGTTAATGAGAGTGGGGTTTCCCCCATTGCTCGACGCGGGGTAGTACGGTAGGCCCACAAAATATGCGGTAGTTCATTCACCCATGCGCCTTTGGCTCGTTCTAATCATTTCTTTAGTCCATCGATCACCATTTTATTGGAAGCCTTAGCTTGGACATTACTCTGAGGATAGGCCACCGAGATGAAATGGGGTCTGATTCTGTGGTCATTACAGAAATTCTGAAAGGAACTGCGTTCCATTGTCAGTGATGATGGTTCTAGGGATCCCAAAATGGGTGATTATATTTTTCCATATGAATCTTATCATATTTGTGTCTTGGATGTTCGCCAGTGGATCCGCCTTGATCCAATTGGTGAAGTAGTCACTTGCGACAAACAGATACTTAGGATTGCCAGGGAGCGGTAGGAAGAGGTCCTATGATGTCTATTCCCCATTGGACGAATGGCTATGGGCTGGAAAGTGATTTTAGATCACTCGCGGGTTGATGGACCATGGGAGCATGAAGTTAGCATTTTTCATATTTGCGAACTTACACTCCAGAGTCTCTTTGCATATATGGACCAGAGAACGATCTCTTATATAGCTTTCCCTCAAGAGATAAGTGAAAGCGAGCATCTTTAACTCTTATCTGGTGAGCGGTCTTCTTATTATCTGGAAGTGCGCCATCCTTCAAATAGTGGTTTAAAGGATCCATCCAACTAGGTGCTGACTCAATTTGCAGCACTTTCTCCACACTTGGCAGCTCGTTGTTACGGTTAATGCTCAGATGAGCTAGGAAATCGATGGGGATTGTTCTTTTTAAGTCAAAATTGATTTCCGAACTCAGGGCTACCAGGGCATCAGCATAGATATTCTGTCCTTTGGGAAACTGCTGGACATTGACTTCCTCAAAGTTAGCCAATAGCCTCTTTGACAAGGCGGGGTAGGCTGCCATCCTTTCAACTTTTGCATTATAGTCTCCACTTATCTGATTGGAGAATAATTATGAGTCACCGAACACCGGCAACTTCTTTGTCCCCAAAGTGTGTGCCTTCTAGAGGCCGACTATCGGGGCCTCATATTCTTCTTTATTATTGGAGGCTTCAAATCCAAGACGAATTCCCTGTTCGAGAATTGCATTTTTTGGAGTGAGAAGTACGATGCCTACTTCTTCCCCCTTTGAATTGGAGGCTCCATCATCAAACAATTTCTAGATTTCCCCTATCTTGTAATTCTTCCTTTACTTCACGGGTTGAAGTTGGTCGAGAGGCTGCTCGCCTGTGAATTCGGCTATGAAATTAGTAAGGACTTTCCCTTTGATTGCATTCCTTGGTTGAAATTAGATGTCAAATCGCCCGAGCTCGACTGACCATTTAGATAGTCTGCTCAACAAATCCTCTTTCCTTAGGATTGCTTTAAGGGGATGCGATGTAAGGGCGATGATAGTGTGAGCTTCAAAGTAGTGCTTTAACTTCCTCGAAGCCACTACAAATGTAAAGGCAAGCTTCTCTAGTGGTAGGTACCGCTTCTCGACCTCTAATAATGTCTTGCTCACATAATAAACGGGGTGCTGGATTCCGGATTTTTCGCACATCAATGCAGAACTGACAGTGTGGTTAGAAATGGAGAGGTATAAGTACAAGGAATCTGTTTCCTATGGTATGACGAGCAGTGGTGGGGAGCTAAGGTAAGTCTTGAGCTCGTCCAATTCTCGCGAGCAATCTTGATTCCATTATAATATTTTGTTTCCCTTTAAGAGCTATAAGAACGGTTTACACCTTTAGGAGGACTTTGTGATAAAGCGATTCAAGGTAGCGATCATGCCAATGAGTTTCTGTACGTCACGGATTGTGTGAGGAGGTTGTACCTTGTTTACGACATCGATCTGGTCTAGATTAGCCTCGATGCCTCTCTTACAGACCAAGTACCCAAGAAATTTTCCTGACTAGACACCAAAAGAACACTTACTTGCATTAAGTTTCATTCGATACTTCCTGAGGATTTCGAAGGTTCTTGATAGGTCTGATAGGTGGTCCTTTTTTTTCCTGCTTTTGATGAGCATATCATCGATGTAAACTTCCATGGTGTCTCCCAATTGATCTTTCAGAATCTTGGTGACCAGCCGCTAGTAGGTTGCCCCTGCATTTTCTAGCCCGAAGGGCATGGCCTTATAACAGTATAATCCAACGGTGGTGATGAATACTGTATTGTCCTGGAATGGAGCATACAAAGGGATATGATGAAACCCTGAGTATGTGTTCAGAAAACTCATCCTTTCATGAGCTGCTGTGGTGTCCACTAACTGATCGATTTTTGGGAGAGGGGAACTGTCCTTAGGGCATTCCCTATTAAGGTCAGTGAAGTCGATGCAGACTCTCCATTTCTCGTTGCTCTTTGGAACTACCACTGGGTTGGATAACCATTTGAGGAATTGGACCTCCCGTATGGATCTTGCATCCAACAGTTTTTCAACTTCTTTTTCCACGGCTTTTTCCTTCTCGGGTGCAATTTGTCGTGCCTTATGTGTGATTAGTTTGAAGGTGGGGTCGATGTGCATCTAATGACAAATAATATTATGATCAATTCTAGGCAGCTCCTATGGTTCCCACGCGAAGACGTCTATATTACTTCTCAGCAGAATAGTCAACTCCTTCTTTTCCTGATCTGTGAGAAAAGCTACAATAAAGAAGATCCTGCCATCGTCGCCCGTTCATAGGGGAGGAGCCTAGTATCCTCTACTCCAGGCCTTCCGTACTTTAACTTCTATTTCAAAGGTGTCAAACCTTCTTGTTCCTCAACTTTCTCGCTGGGCCTGTCGGCCTTCCTCTCTAGTCTTAGGAGAATGGCCACTATGCAACACCTTCTTGCCATCTCTTGATCGCCATGGATCTCCATTACTCCTCGCTCGGTCACATATTTTAACTTCTGGTGGTAGGTCGAGGAGACTTCCTTCATTGCGTGTACCTATCCTCTGCCGAGGATAGCCTGGTATGGTGAGTCAATGTCGACTACCAGAAACTCAATCATTTTAGAGACATTTCCTGCCCTTACTGGCAGTATGATCTTTCCCAAGGGCATAGTCACTATTCCAGCGAAGCCAACTAAAGGGACAGTAGCTTCCTTTAGGTTGGCAATGCTTAACTTCAATTTTCTGAATATGTCGAGATACATTACCTCGGACGAGCTTCCTTGGCCGACGAGCAACTTTTCAACTTCATAGTTAGCTATCCTGAGAGTAATGATCAAAGCATCATGATGTGGGGTTCTCACTCCCACCAGATCTTCATCTGTGAATACGATATGCTTACATTAGTCGACGTCATCTGCTCGCCGATGCTTTCCTGAGTGCGTATTTGCTGGATCGATTTGAAAAGCTGGCATCACCACTGTTAGCTTTTTCACCTCCATTCGAGATGAATTTCCTTGAATCTACTTCACATCAGATGCCCCATAAATTACTGTGAATTCATGGCCTGCATCATCTTCGAGTACGTTGTCAGCCCTTTCTTCTCTATGGGAAGCAACTTTCTCTGCCTTCTTTTCCACGAGTTCATTCAGATGCCCGGATTAGGTCAGCTCTTCGAGGTGGGACTTAAGAGCCTTGCAATGCTCAGTCTTATGTACTCCTTATTTATAAAAAGCGCATCTCACCGCGTTATTTCTCTTTGAGGGATCTCCTCCCATCTTTCTGGGTCACTTAATAAATGGCTCGTCTTTGATTTTTGCGAGAATTTTATAAATTGGTTCTCTGAACACAGTGTCGACCGCCTAAAATACTTTTGCCACATCGTTTCTACCTTTGTTCTTGGATCCATTCTTGCCACCATTCTTTCCTCCTTTCTTCTGGTTCTCAATTTTGTCATTGCCTTTGGCAGCGAGCTTAGCTCGATCATTTTCCCCTGTGCTGAGGCGGGTCACATCCTCCATTTTGGCATATTTCTCGATGCGAGCCATCAGGTCGTCGATGGTCATGGCCTCTTTTTTTGTCAGGGACTGGTACAGAAGGGAAGAGCTGGGTAGCCCAATTTTAAAAGAGGCCACTACCACTTGCTCCAAGCAGTCATCGACCTTATTGAATAACTCCCAGTACCTCTTTGCGTAGTCTCGGAGGGTCTCTTGAGGCATCTTTTTTTTTTGTTAGCAAAGTATCCATCCTTTTGGGATGGGAGCTACTAGTAATGAAGTGGGTCGTAAAGAGATTGACCAGGGACTTGAAGCTTCTGATGGACTTATGGGGGTGCCTTTCGAACCATTTTTGCCCCATATCATGCAGGCTCAAGGGAAAAATTTGGCACAATAGTGCGTCTAGATGATTCCAGAGGGTCATGGCTTACCTGTAGTGCCTTACGTGATCAATGGGATCAGTTTTACCATCATAAGTCTTGAACCTTGGAATAGAAAATTTCTTGGGGGCTTCCTCTTCTTCTATTTCCTTTGAGAAAGGCTATTTCATCTGAGCTTTGAGAGCTCACCTAGCGAGCTCTCGGGTCGATCTGGTATCGTGATGCGCAGGGTGCTGGTCCATCTCCCTTCGGACCAGACTTCGTATGTTCTCGTTGTTGCGAGCTAGGATCCTATAATTCCAAGCTAGTTGAAGTTGCTCGAGCATGTCATCATCTTACTCGTTTCCCTTCAACTTTCTCGGAATCACATCTAGGGCTCCTTCCTCGGCTACCAGACATGCTCGCCTGAGGGCTAGGAGTGCGGTACGAACGTCTCCTGGTGCCACAATGGAGCTCTATATCCATTCTTTCTAACTTTCTTTTGAGTCAAGCATTCTCATCTTCATGCTTGCGAGAAGACTCCCTCTACTCTTGGAGCCTCGCCTCATAGGCATCAATCAACCTGGATATTTTTGCGGACCTCGCTGGTCCTTGCTTTCTTTTGAGGCTGGCCTCTCTAGGCGAGCCCTCTGATCTAAACGCCGAGCTTCAGATCTGATCCTGCGAGGAGCATGTGGTTCTTGGATATCTCCTTCCTGAGGAGCATTAGTACTGTGACCAGACATTTCAAACTTCTTTGTTGGTGTGGAATTTCTAAGGGAAGATAAACGTTCCCACAGACGGTGCCAATTACGGTGATAATAATTTGCAACACAAATAGATGAGAAAAGCGCAATCACCAAGTAAAATAAGAAACATAAAATGCCAATCACACAAAAGGAGATGTACGTGGTTCAGTAAGAATGCCTATGTCCACGGTGGTGCAATCAGTATTATTTTTATGTACTCCGGGGAGTGTTTACAGAGAATAAAGTGCGTGTCTTTTTCCCCAGACCTAGGGTTTATTATATACATACCTGTCTTCGGGGAGTGGAGGTGTTGGACTCCCCCACGTTTACCATCTTCTCCTGGAATATCTCTATTTGAGAACATGGGAGAAGACTAAGTTACAACTGAATCAATGTTAAGGTGTGAAGGGCTTGGACTTTGGGCCATTTTAATTGGGCTACTCGTCCAGGCCAGTAACGCTAGTTCCAGGTACCCAAATTATCAATTAAGAAATTATACTTAAATCTCAATCTTGGTCCTATTTAAATACATATATGATGTACCATTATTATCTTTCCTGAAATATCAAACAAGTTCTCATAGTAAAGATAAACTACAAAGATTGTACATGCATCTTTATAGATAGAATGGAATGCCCCAATTTCTACTATGTAAAATTCAACCATACCAGAATCAAAATGCTGATCTTTTGTGATCGGGATGGACACAACTCACAAGAATTCATACGTAGTACAATTGATCGTCATATACAATATATTTATAAACAAATATAAGGCGATCCTACAAACATTATTAATATTTGCAAATGATCTTTAAAAATCCATTATTAATACAAAATAAATGTCATAAACCATGGTTGCCATTATAAACCCCCAAAGTCTCTCATTAAATCTTAAAGCCATGTGTATATGCATTTAAAACCCAACACGTCAACATGGTTGTTATCCGATGCAATCTTATTCTAAACTTATCACTTTCATTTTTCGACCATTTGAATCAAGTGATACTATTTCATGGATTTTGTGTTCTAACAAACTTGCAATCTTTCGGCTATTAACATTGTATAGTGTAATGGGAAATTTCACCAAAAGAACTCACCTACATCACTTAGGGAGTTAGTAAGTCATATAACATCTTTATTTCCTCTAAATGAAAAAAACTTTGACCTCATGGTGGATTCAACAATACATGATTATTCCACACTCCTCTGATTAAAAACATTACTTCTTAGAGTGAACACATATCCTTAGGTAGACTTCTTAGAATTCGTATTTGATTGAAAACTTGAGTTTTGTATCCTAATGGTATAATAACTTAGTTGAGTGAACTATTACATAATATGTAGTCATTTTTAGCTTGTTAACAACGTGATTACTAAAATCTAGTCATACACCAAAAATGGCAATTGGTCATGGCCAAAATCCCTGACCAAGACTGTGGGTCGCGTACTTGGGCCATGACCATTTCGGGCGTGACCAATTTCGTGGGACGCGGACCATGTTTTTAAGCCTAAGTCTAGAAATATGCAAATTACCATTTTATTCTCAAACCGGGGGTCCCATGATTGTGCGGTCAGTTCCTATGAGTTACATTGGTCCCGTGCGAGGTGTTGGTACCACTCACGGGGCCGTTCGAAGGCTGTTTCAGGTTTTCACCCACTAACGCCATGTTTTTAAGACTAAGTCTAGAAATATGCAAATTAACGTTGTATTCTCAAATCGAGAGTCCTGTGATCCCCTAGTTAGCACCTACGAGTTACATTTGTCCCGTGCGAGGTGTTGGTGCCACTCACGGGGCTATTTCGGCTTTCCACCCACTAACGCCATGTGTTGATTTAGTCTAGAAATATGAATATTATCATCGTATTCTCAAACCAGGGGTCCCATGATCGCGCGGTCAGTTCCTACGAGTTACATTGGTTCCGTGAGAGGTGTTAGTACCACTCAGGGGTCGTTCGAGGGCAGTTCGGGTTTTCACCCACTAACGCCATATTTTAAAGACTAAGTCTAGAAATATGCAAATTATCATTGTATTCTCAAACCAGGGGTCCCGTGATCACGCGGTCAGTTTCTACGAGTTACATTGGTCCCGTGCGAGGGTTGGTGTCACTCATGGGGCCGTTCGGGGACCGTTTCATCTTTTCACCCACTAACGCCATGTTTTTAAGACTAAGTCTATAAATATGCAAATTATTATCGTATTCTCAAACTGGGGGTCCCGTGATCGTACTATCAGTTCTTACGAGTTATATGGGTCTTGTGCGAGGTGTTGGTGCTACTCACGGGGCCGTTCAAGGGCTGTTTCGGGTTTTCTCCTACTAACACCATGTTTTGTCTAAGTTTATAAATATGCAAATTATCGTTGTATTCTCAAACTGGGGGTCCCGTGATCACGTGGTCAGTTCCTATTAGTTACATTGTCCCGTGCGAGGTGTTGGTGCCACTCACGGAGCCATTCAGGGGTTGTTTCGGGTTTTCACCCACTAACGCCATGTTTTTAAGCCTAAATCTAGAACTATTCAAATTATCATCATATTCTCAAACTGGGGGTCTCGTGACCAGCTGGGCGTGACCATTTGCAGGATTTGGTGTAGTGAGTGTTCCTCTCCTATATTAGACTAAAATTTGGTAATCGTGACTACATCAAAAAAAATATCAGTCTAGTACACATCATAGAATACATGAGGATTCCCACTGCCTAAGCATAAGATATATTCCTCATCCTCAATATTTGATCATGTGTCTTAGGACCCTTATCCTTATAGAGGCTAATTCCATTTCTCAAAGGACTAAATCATTTCTCAAAATCCCAAATGCCTAACTTTGTAATCACACAACCAATATTAGTTGTTTAGAATAATCCCAACATCATATTTATACTATCTATCAAAATAATGATTTTAAGGATGTTATTGTCTTGTTGTAGGATCTATATATATAAAAAAAACTTGACGACCACACACTTATATAAGATAACAAACCCACCTCTTTTTTTATCAGGATAGTATCATGAATATAGTGAAGTAGAAATACAAATAAATTTTCGTCATGATTCTTATATACATAATATATATTCGCACTTTAATCAAGTTCCAAAGTTTCATTGCGTTATCAAACTAAATGCTCCAAGACCTTAATGTTAAGTAAAGTCCATAAATGGACATCTGAAACTTGAACATTCTTCTTTCCTAACTTTTTAATCTGAATCACTTGGGTTGAACCATACAAATAAATTAAATAAGACTACCAATTAAGAATAAAATCTTAACATTAAAATAATCTTGATAGACTTCATTATGGATATTAGCAAGAAGATTTTCTAATAGCCAATCCTTATCTTTATGATTAAACCACTTCACAATAAGCATTACCTAAAAGCTTTCCACCTTCGAATCTATACATATTTTTCTTCTTTTAGATTCACTTGCACTCGATAGGTATTATTCCATCAGAAAGTACACAAGATCCTAAACCTATTTCGAATACCTGAATCCATTAAGGTATCCAGAATCTTAAGACAAATATCATATTCCTTATCATGGAGTGTCTCATTGTAGTTCCTAGGACTTGATTCATGCTCCCTTAGGATTTCACTAAAATTTGCACCTAAATACTCCAACCTACTAGGATTTCTATAATCCCTTCAACTACAACACGACTCCACTTCTGATCCACTATAAGTTACATGTGTTTACTAATCATCGACAACAATCTCACAACAAATAGGTAAGGTATTATTGAAATCATATTATATTTCTTCTTGTATGTCTAGAAACATTGGTAAAGTAATGTTCTCTTATAATATTTTGCAAGTTTAACTTACTCTCCGACATGTGGCTTGTTATCTAATAATCTTTCGAAAACCATACATTGATACCATAAATGAACTCATTGTACTCAGGAATATAAAAAAACCTTTTTAGAAACTTTTGGAAAACTAATAAAGATACATACTTTTGTTTGTCATTCCAACTTCCTTAGATACTTTTCCAAAAGTAAGTGTCGGGCACCCTAGATCAAAATATATCTTAGAGTCATCTTTTTCCCATTTTACAGTTCCATATGAGTTGGAAGATTCAAATAGAACTAAGGTTAAAATGTATATATCCATATCTAATGTAAAATCCATAAAACAATCCCTGAATAATTAATCATGGACCTTACCATAACAAAAAGAGTCGTATTACTTATATTTACGAAACCATTTCCAATTGCAATATTCGGTGTAAACAACTGGGACATAATCCACCCTATGATAAATGATTCCTAAAATCTCCCAAGAGTTACTCATAACCACCTTTTCCACGATAGTCATAGGACCAATCAAAATGAGATATTCCTGACACATATTTGTCTCTATAGCTTTTGGCCATGAACAACCACTTGGTAATTTTACCTTATATATAGGATTCACGGCCTGAAAGTGACTCAACTTCCAATGAACTCAATTTCTAATTTTATACAAGTCTTTTAATTCCTTTTACATTATATTTAATAAGCATAAGTGCCAAAAATGTGTTTAGTTCACCTAAAAAGGAACTTTTTATTTAATTATTATCTATAGAATTACTCATTTCAATACTTAGCAGTATTGGTGAGACAATCATCATAATGTCTAAATTATTTCCGATGTACCAAAAATAATAAACTAGTTTCCAACTGTGATAAGAACAATATTATTAAATTAATCAAATATATGCTCAAACAAACTTAGAAACAAAAAACAAATATTTATTCAAAAATCAAGCATTTTAAAATAATTTTCCAATGTTATATATGTATCTCCCCTAAAATATAAAAACAGATGACCTACTGCTCATATTACTACCTTATTCTTATTTCCCATCATTAATAATATCTCTACTTTAAGTACTTGACCGATTACCTAGAACCTATGCAAATGGGTGCAAACCTAATTTGTGGTGCACGAATCTGCACACTAGGTTCATGTAAACTGGACCAAAAAACATTTTTCAAACTTGAAGGATAAAATACCATTATCTTGTTCTTTTTCTTTATATTTATAGGAAAATTGAATAGTGTTACTATGTAGGTTTTGATCCCCTGTAGTGAAAACACTTGACTTTATAATTTTTGACTACTCCCAGAGGGTAATGAACTTATTAACTAAATATTTTCCCACTAGAGACTTATCCTTCTTTTCTTCCTCCCCGGTAGCAAAAATCATATGGATTCTCTACAACTAACACCACGCCCTGGCTTTCGATGATTCTCATTGTCATGTGAATATCTTTAATCAGTTCCACCACCGAACTAGTCAACTATATATAATATAATTTTGAAAAAAATTCTTAAAGGATTCCGGTAGAGGATAGATCACGAGACTGTTCCGAGTTTTCATATAAATTTCTAAGACAAGAATCCTAATTTCTCATAAGATGAAAACCATATCAATAACATAATTCTTAATCTAAGAATCATCATCAAACATAGTTGATTACTAACTCCCATCAGTCCGTACATTAATTTTAAATATATTCATATAGAACTTCCTTAGACATAATTAAATTTAATTTCAAGGAATTATCAATTAAAAATGTAAAATCCTATGACACCACCTTTTAAAATTTTCTTAGAAATTGTTGCTTAAATAATCTTATAATAAACCCCTATTAGAAAAATATATAATACAATTTTTAGTCAATAAAATTTATTAATATTATTACTTTCAATTTAAGATCAAAATAAGTGGGATAAAAGTTTACCCCAATTAAAAATCTTAGAATCGTCACTGAAAAACATTTTTAATTAAATATTTAGGAATTAACTTTTCATTATATTTCATGTACCATTAATTAGAATTCATCTTGTCTGGCATCCTAATTATCGTGTGAAATGAAATTCTCGCTAGGAGCGTAAATCATTCACTTTGAATTAGATTGACATTACATTATAAATATGTTATCATGATAGTCTAGGAAACCTTTGTCCAATATGACTAAATAATTAGCGTCAACAATTAATGAAAGTGACTCCATTGTGGAGGATATACTTATTTGTTTCTGTGAGACCATTCTAGGAAAGATTATTGTCTTACCAATCATTTGATTATCTTAGCCTTGTGAGAATTAGGTGATTGTGTACCATTCGATGCTTTAATAAAGAAGTTTTGTTCTCATGTTATGGACACATTTGAGTGAGTGTTCAATAAGTTTAAACTAAATCTAATTTAATGAAGAAGAAGTAAATTGCATAAAGTAATAATAAAAAGGTTTGTAACAATTAAAATAACAAAGAAACATAATCAAACATTAGATGGAAATAGTTTATACTACGGAATACAAAACAAGTTACACTAAGAAATGTAAAGATAGTATAAAAAAAGGAAAAAGAAGTTTTCATAAAATGTAAAGAGAATTTCAGTAAATATGCCTTGCAAACTACTACAAAGAAGATGAAAAAACTATTAAGTAATGAAAAGGAAAAAGGTTTTAAATGAGTAATTGAATTTTTTAGGGAGTACTATTTGCCTTCGAACATGTGTTTCTTATTAAGATAATAATTTTGCATGCAACTGGAATTGTAAGTATTGGGTAGTTACCCATTTAAATGTTCTCGATTAGGTGCAATCACACCCCTACATCCATCACTTAAGTGGTTACCCCACGTATAATGTCTTAACAATTGTCAATCACTTGTACACTAACTTGTATTAGACAGACCCTTTATATATCTTGCCAAAAATAAACAATTTTACTTTACAAGTTACGACACTCTATTGGTCGATGTTAATGTGGTGTAAACATACCCCCCACATTTAGTCGTCATTACTTTGTTATCATTGTTGCTTAAGAGGAGTTATATGGTGGTGAAATGTAATACCTCATATTTTTAGGTTCATAAAATTAAATTATAAACTGTTATATTGGCATGTAGTAACATGCGATGTCACTATTTATAATTATATTGTATATGTGTGTTAGATGGTATTGAAATCGGAATTAATAAACGGTAAGTCACTAACTAAATTTTTGAAATGGCCGTGTATTTTGGGCGACTATTGAATGGTAAAAAATTTGGTATCAAGGGTTTCCTTTTCTATATTATCCCCTTGGTGTTGAGTTCCACGGACTATGAAGTAATTTCCTATAATGATGTTTCACGTTAAATTAATAATTTAATAATTCATTCTTGGATGAGTATCAGATAAAATAACTACTTTTTCATCTCATAATTTAGGAGGACATTTAGGACACTTAGAATTTCTGCTTGAGAAATAAAATAGTGGGTTTAAAGTCATATGGGTTGGAATATAGATTGGGTAACATTTTGGGTATATTGGATTAGTATTTGGAATTTTTGGGTTTAGGTTTATATAGGCTCTATAGATAATTTCTTGGTTAAGTGGGTTGAGGGATCATTAGGCTTAACTTATTTCATACTAGAGGGTATAGAGGAACTCTAAAGCTATAGTGAGGAGAATTTGTAGGACTTTGTCTTAGATGCATCCTAAAACTCTAAGGAAAGTCTACTTAGACTAAATATTTAATTTAGAGTTTGAATTATAGTGATAATACACATTTAGATATGTTAAATGTATGTTTGGAATTTTGATTTGGATTAATTTAATAATCTTGGAATTTAACCCTTAATCGTTTATTCATAAGATAAGAAAATTAGTGTTGAATCCATTGAATTCAATTAATTTATGGAAGTATTATTTTATTTATTGATTCATGTGCTTTTTTTATTACACAAATTGAATTAAATTTTAACTAAATTAGGAAACATAAAGAACTAGGGCTCGTACTTTAAAATTTATGAAATTTTCCTTATAACCATGTTAAATTGATGAAAACTCGTAGATATAGGTTTGTTATATATCTAGTTAACCTATATGTGAAGGGGAATGGAAATAGTGATGTTTAGAGGATTGGAATTTAGTATTTTTAGTCGTTATTTATGGACTTTGGAGACTTGGAGAAGATGACATTATGCATCTCACTTAAACAAGTTTAATTTCTTATTCGAGTAAGATTTGATGGCCCATTTGAACGAGTTTATAACTCATTAGAACGAATTACATTTTTCATTGAAATGACTGAATCATGTCATGCGAATGACTAAGTGGATATCATTCGAACGATAATAGAGCATTGATTCAAAAGAGTTTGGTTCTATTTGGAATCTAAATTCTTAATACAATGAGATAAATTAATTTAAGAATTCAGTCTTATGACTTATTAATCTGTTATAGATTATGTATGATATTATGTTTAAGCATACTATGCATGATTACTTATAGGGAATCATTCTTATATGGATATTAATCCAAGTTTCTTGTACTCATCGGGATCATACATATATGGATATTAGTTCAAATTTCTTCAATGTTTTGGGATCGTACTTATATGGATACTAGTCCAAATTTCTTGTACATGTACATATCATACGTACATGGATACCTGTCCAATTTTTTTTATACGTGGTAGGATTGTACTTATATGGATATTAGACTTTAAAGGGTCTTATTCTTACTTGATATTGTACTTGAGATGAGTAATGTAGTATAAACATTTTGGAATTTTAATTAGATTAAATAGAGGATGGAAAATAATTAAATATTGGGTTTACATGGGACTAGTATTAGACGCATGTGATATAAAGGTTTTTTGGGTTGGAATAACTTATAAAAAAACTAATATATGAGAGTAAAATGCGGAGTTATTTATTATATCCCAATTTTGGTTAAATATTTATTCTTGATAGACTTTTTTGTTCACATTCGTGATTATATTTATCAGGACCTAGAACATCGTTGTCGTCTCAGCCCAGATTATTCTACCTACTCTCTTATTCATTTGCAGCTCTTATAGGATGTAGGTGTCGACCCCTCGTTCTCACACATTTATTTACATTTACATCTAGTCATGTCAGATTTTTGTTAGTTATAATTTTGTTTGGTGTTTGGGTTTATGTTGAGACAGTTGTGATGGTCTGCATTGTTATCTATTACTATTAAGGCTACGGTGTAAGAGTCTATGTGGGTTTACTTTTATTATTTTATTCAGATACTATCTCCATGCTTTCATTTTATTTTTTAATAATGTTTAGAATTATATCCTATTATTTTAAAGTTCTATAATACTTATTTTAATCGGTGCTGATGGGAACTACATCATTTTCCACATACACACAGGTTGTCGACTGCACATTACTTCACTGTCGGGAACATAGTGATTTTCACATAGAGCCGAAGAAGGAAAAATATGAAATAACCATGGGCCGAAGGAAGCTGAGATTGATGAGTCGCTCGAAGGGAAAGTAAATTCACATCATCATAGAGTAAAAATATAGGTGGATCAACCCCATAAGAACTTAAAATGTGATAATGATCGATGTCTTCAGGGCGTCCAGGGATAATAGGGCTTATAGGGGTGGTAAATGTATGTATACATATCAAATACCATGTTTTCTATATTCATATCCACAATTTGGATGCAGTATCCATATCCATATCTGCCTGATAGTTAAAACAACGATCCAAATCCATATCCATATCTTCTCGGGACCTCAGAATTGGATAATATCCGTATCCATTTACATTATTTAGCGATCACAAAAATAACTATTAAAATATCCAATCCAATCCAAACAAATATATAACCAAATTATTAAATTCTAACATAAAAAATTATGGCTTCCATAATAATAGTATCATTCCATAAGGAAGATATCATTAAAGCCATCCATACTTTACATCTAAATAAGCTTAAATCCATCCAAAAGAAATTAGAGTAGCATTCCATAATAGTAGATACAAATATGCACCTTTTAGATTAAAGAAAATTTATGAAGAATGATAACCTCATGGACCTTTTAGTCTTCAAAACATACTGATATTTTTATTTTGATAACTTTTCATTTTTATTTTGTATATAATATACTTGTTGTTAAATTCAATTCTTATCAAAATCAAATCCATCTCATTAATTTTTTGTTTCTCTCCAACATTTATTTGTAATTAAGGAAACTAATGAACAACAACATTAAAAATATATAAATACAATTATAAATACAGGAGGAGGGGATGCATAGAGACGGAGCGACAGAGTTGATACACAAGGAAGGGGTCGATAAGAGGCGGTGGCAGGGTTGATGAGCAGCGGGGGCTGATGCGGTTGAGGGGGAGGTGACGGAATGAGGGTTTTTTGTGGAGTGAAATGAGGGTTTCTTTTATCTTGTTTTGTACGAAAGAGAAATTAAGTGAAATTATTGTTTTTTATGTTATGAGTGGAGTATATGTTCTTCAGTGGGTGTAAGTTATGTTTGATAGGGTGTATTGTAACTTTAGTCTAACTCCATGATAATATACCCAATAAAATAACAATACATGGCATTTTATAATATACCCAATTAAATAATAACTTTAGGGTGTTTTTGTTTTGAATGAAGTATGTTTTTGTTTTGTTTTAGATAATAAACAATTAATTTTTTAATATCATTTTATTGGATATACAAATAATAATATTATTAGTAATATTTTAATCATATGACATCCGTTAAAATGGATATCCAGTAAAATGGATACTCCACATCGAATACGGATTATCCATGTCGAATACTAGTACTCTACCTATCTGTATCCGTATCCGTTTTCTTAGATATCGATTTAATTCCATAAGTGTTCACTTATTTATAATATTATTATAACATTTCTTTTAAATTCAGGATATTAAGATTATCACAAGTAGCCCGTATCCCAATTACATTCGAAATTCTCATTCGAATCCCAAAAGTCTTTATCCTAGTACACTCTTAAAAATCACAAAGTCTCACAACTTTAATTTTTGGCAGATTTCAAAAGTAGGAGACAGTACGAAAGTATGGTATAAAAGCATAAGGACACTTTCGTGGGTGATTTGATTGCATTTAGAGTATGCAATAAGGCGTTAAAACCCTAGGTCACCCTAGTGGACAAGTGTCATCTCGTGAGGGTTTTCAGGGATGATACCCACAAACATCACATGGTTTCCTCAAAATATGCCCAACCCAACATGCGACAAACCCAACAATAGCAAGCAAGATTCCATACGCATTATTGGCACATTGAATGAATTCAATCAAAAGTCCGAATCATTGACATTATAAAATGCACCTCATAGAATTGAAACCTTAAAATATGGGAGGGGAGTGAGCACATGCAGAGTGTGATTTGGAAAATATTTATATAAACCGGATACTAAAAATTAAAGCATGCATATATTCAATCCTCACGGGAATTACACTCATCAAGTGAATTCACTCAAAACAGGGAGGTAACACACGGAACATGCGGGCATAAAGATTAAGTGTAAATGGAACTAGGCCGCACACATGTCACAAATGAAGAACGCTATATATAAAATGAAAAACTGTAATCTCAATGAAAGGTACCTCTCATTAAAAGAGGCGAAATGTATTTTCACAGATTATCAAAACTATTTAAGCTTTTGAATTACATCAACCTAAAATCACATAGGACTTGAATAGGGTTGTAATGTAGGCTAGGCTAGGGTTGAAATGAAGGAATGTATGTATGGATTCAAAGTGTTCGGAATGAAAAATCGGGATAATGGAAAAATGCGGGAAATATCAAAATTGGAAAAAAAGTTCCAAAAAGGCATTAGATATATCATCGGGAGAGTACTCAAAGCTTATTCGAACACTATATACACAATATTTACAATTTTCTCTTTCTTTATTTTCTTCTTTTTCTCATGTTTTCTTTGTTTTCTTTTGCTTTTTACTTTCTCTTTTTCTTTTCTTTTTCATATCCCTCTTTTCTTTACTTATCACACTCTCATATGCCAAAATTTCAACCGACATAACGACATCATTCAATCCTAAGAAACATTCCAAACAAAGTTATGGAAAGTGTATGTATGGTATAAAACTCCAATTTCGGGTTGGTTATGGGAATTCGGGTTATGAAATGAAAGGCTAATATTTAGGATCAAAGGGGTTAACGAAGGTAAACATATAAGGGTGAGGTCAAGGCTAATATGGGTGATATAACAAAGAATGCCTATGATCATTTCCAAAAGTTTACACAATTCTCGAGTCAAAACAACATATGAAAATCATGACCAAGTAACACATTTCCAGAATTAACTCAATTAATGCACGATCAAATGAAAGAATAGAGAGATTATCGCTGAATTCAACGTTTTCAAAGAGGAAAGAATAGTGTATAACACTCACAAATGACAAAAGGTACAAATCTTACTCGGTGTAAGTATATACAATGCAACAAAAGATTACTGAGTTATAAAAATCTTAAACCAAATCAATAAAACAATAAAAGTGCATGTGCTCAAGGGATTAAAGTTTAATTCATGAAATTATTCATAATATCAATAAGTAAGACTAAAGTCTAATAACTTCTAAAATCGAGAACATCCATCATTTGGCTGTCTATTGGATCGGGCCATTATTGAAATTAATTATTGGAAACAAAGGTAAAATGCCCAAAAAGGGAGAAAAAAGAAAGAAAATCTTTTTGAATACTTTCAATTTTCTAAGAATAACATACTAAGTAACTAACATGTGAGAAAAAGCATGGACACTACCAATGAATGGATAGAATATCCCACCCCCTAACTTAAAACCTGACATTATCCTCAATGATAATTAAGAACCAAGTTAAAGAGAGAAAAATAGCGATATTACCCAAAACTGGAGCGATCCCCAAATGAACAAGTCCAAAGAATCTACGAAAAAAGTTAGTACCGAGCATAGCAAAAACAAATAACAAAAAGTTAACTAATTACACTAGACTAAATTATAAAGGAAATAAAAAAATAATAAGAAAGAATAAAAAGCTAACTATATAAAACCTACTATTTAGGCTTCACTCTAACTATACATTAGAAGTCTAAATAGGTGAGGGTCCATCGTGAAAATGATTTGACTTTGGAGGATAACCAGTGTACCCTCACATACAAGCATGTCCTTCGAAAAATATGAATTTCGTTTGAACAACGAAAGGCATGTGTAAGGCAGAAGAAAGGAACCATCGCTAATAAAAAAAATTGGAGGGACGATGGGGGGTTTGTATTGAATGGGTGATAAAAACATGTGGGGACCGATAAAAGATGAATATCCTCCCAAGGATTTTGAAATTGGAATGGGAGGTGGTGCACACAAAGGCAAAGATGTGATTCTGGAAGGAGATTCGAGCAAGTACTCCTCATCGGCGAAAAGGTTTAAAACACTAAAGTTTGAAACCGAATCATCGGGTACTTGAGACGGTGTGATAATAGAGAGTGAAAATGGGGATGAAAGAAATTCAAACTCATGAGATGAATAATCATCACATGAAGATTGAGTTTCGAAAGAAATAATATCATTTTCAATGAAATGTTCTTCTTTGGGGGGCAAAGAAGAAATCATTTCATTGCAAATAGATATTACGTCATTTTCATCCTCACTTTCAATATCTATTACGCAATTGGAAAAGTTTAGAATGGTTTGTTCTAAACTAGGCACAAGTACCTCATTTGGTTCAAAACATTCCTCGACTTGAAAAGTCTTAGAAGCAAAATCGTCGTTGGACTCATTTAATAAATCCAATTGATGTTCCCAATAACGATTTTCTTCCCGATAACGAGTTTCAATTTCTCATTTTCATACATACGCAAGCCCTCACCGAATGTCATGGGTCAAGGTGCGGATACATGAGAATGGGAACTTTGAAAATTTCCATCGAACTTAAACGAATACTCATTATTATAGGAATTTTGAAAACTATTCGAATTCATTTCAAAATTCCTATTATAAGGAGGCAAAGGCCCAAAATCATTTTCATCATCATCAAAATTCCAATAACCCAAATTTTGACTTTTGTTAAACTTGTCCAAAGTCATATCTGAATTTGAAATACTTTGGGATTCTAAGTATTGACCAAAAGTCAACGGATTACGGGAATTTTGAGAATTATAACAATGATTACCGAAAGAATTGGAATAAGACATGCTTACCCCAAAAATGGCTCGAAATGGCGAATTCCATAAAAATATGCACGCAAAAAAATTCAAGCATTTCTAAGTGGTCAAATGTGGAAGTCCTGCAAAAAGATTAGCAAATAATACAAATAGAAAGAAAATACTAAGAAATAATAAATCAAATAAAGTCTAAAACAAACACATTCCCCACAACGGCACCATTTTGATTACGCGTGAAATGTCTGTTCGTGTAAGGACACAGTCGTTGTTTTCATTTCACTACGATAATACAAAAACCAAAGTTACGACTACACACAACTGGTGAGTATAGCGGAAAGTCGAGTATCGAAAATCCACTGAGACGAGTTGCTAGAATTTAATTAATTTAATACTCTGAAATAAATGTGTAAAAGATAAATTACAGACTAAAAAAGAAAAGATGGATAAAAGGGAAATGATTATCTACGCGAGGGTATTGAAACTAGACTAACAAAGCGGTAAAACTATAGGTTGCGTCGAATATCCCTCACCCAGGTTAATTTGTATAAAATGGTTACATGGGTCGATGAGTTATTACAAATGCGTCTCGTTTCAACAGTTAATTAAATCAAGGGTTGTCACGCCCTTCTAATAAAAGCCTAATAAGATTTTGGCGTCAACACATATCTCAGAAATTACGGGCGAAAGGTCATAAGCACGGGACATACATGATATGCCCCGTCAAATCTCCTAGGCATAATAACTCGGACAACGCACCCGAAATAAACCCGTAAATGCAATCACCAAAGCAAAGAAATGCGTCAACCCGGGTGAGTTCAATTCAAACACAACCTAATTTAAATTAGCTAGAAAGCATGTTAAAAACGCGGTAAATAAAAGAGTTAAATGAACACGATAAATTTACCTAGAAAGTAAGTAAAGAAATCATGTAAAGATATTTATGAAAGCATGTACATTTAATTATCAAAGCAAGAAATAAAGAAATACACACTATATTAATGGAGAGGATGATGAATACTGCAACATTCAACCCAAATGGGGTGTCAAAGCAAGAACAATTGAAGAAGAACTCTCCAAAACCCTCAAACCCTAAGCTATTCTAACCTAAAATCTATTCTAACCTAAAATCTATTCTAAAGATTAATTTATGATTATTACAACAAAATTGGTGTTTATAGTAAGTTTTAATAAGAGAAGAAAATAAAAGGAAAAAGAAAATATAAGGCAAAATATCTCCTGAAAATAGGGGATCGATTCCCTTTGATCGATCGATCGATGTCCAAAATATCAGCCCACTATCTCCCCACGATGGTTGAAAAATGAGGGATCAATCGATTGAGCCCTTTGGTCGATCAATTGATCAAGCAGGTATCAGCCAAGCTGCGTGCTGTTTTGGTGTGTTTGCATTATCCTTCCGCTGAAATTGTTGTAACTTCTCCGTTCTGAATTGGAATTACGCACCGTTCATGGCCACGTGAAGCTTGTGAGAAAGGATACAACTTTTGTGAGATGTTGGGCCAGGTTCCCAAGCTGTGAAAAGACTAAAATGCCCTTGAATGTGCAATCATGTGAATAAATCAAGTGGAATGCGTCCGAACTTCACACTTAGCATCCAAATACCTATAAAAGCTCAATTAACCCTTGCAAAACATGTTAACATAGAAATACAAGGTTGTCTGGTTAACGAGCATAGATATAGGGAATAAGATACCCGAGGGGGCTAAAATGCGTAGGTTTGAGGGATGAAATACGCAATATTTGCGTCGTATCAATATCTCATTCAAAAGTCAACAAAGCAGGTTAAACCAAGCCAACTAAAGAAACTACAATGTGTCTACCATCATGACGTAAAGCATCCCCCTCCCGGCTGGGGGTAACCACAAATACATACATTTTAAAGTAAATATATATACCTAATAATTATAGTACTCACACACTACTAATAGAGAACAAAAAAATCCTTAATTTTTAAGCCAGACTCATGCACTCAAGCCATTAACGTACTCATAATCATTACCCGGAGGTACTTTAAAAAGTTGGTTACCACTAAGGCATCTAAAAACTAGGTGGTCTCATTTTTTATAAGGTGTCTTCTTCCATTAAATGATCTATCGAAATGTCGTCCCCACTAGAGGACTCACTTACCCTTCTTTTTTTTGTCAATTTTGCTAACATTTTCATCGTTTGCTTTGATCTCTTAGGTCCTGACTCCACTAGCCATAATTCTCCTCGACGAAGTGTATATAAGCACAATGGGATGCCCACTTCACTTCACTTTCTCAATATTAGGCATATTAAATTTTTCGGGTAGATAAGCCTTCAAATAAGGAGACATGTGGGTGTATTCCATCTAATTTCATTAGAGCTTCACAAGATAAAATGCAAAAAACGTTCATATAAAGGTCTTCTTTCACCCTATTGTGATCTTTTTTATTAGGATATATCATAATGGTCATGAGAAAGCTAGCCCCTACTTAAGGAAGATTCATCATAGGTAAATGCGTAAGAGGCAATTCATTGACAAACAAGATTCATGGACATAGTCTAATATGTTGAACATGATGATATTCTTCAGGAGTCCTTATAAGCTCAGCCATTACCTGACCCATAATAGGTGGAATGTCAGCATTTTGATTTGGAATGGCTTCTACTTAAGGAATTTTTGAAATCTAAGATCTATTTCTTTAAAAATCATGAACATCTGGAAGAAGGACGTCAATCTTAGAGGAAAATTAAGCTACTACGTTCATCAAATCTAGTTGAACATTGGGATCATGATTAGGGTTATACATGAGGTAATTTTGATAGCATTACTCTATGTATAGTAAAGTGGGTCAAGATTAAATAGAACTCTAAGGAGGTATGATAGCTGATGATAACAATTAGGGAGACAATCTAAGCTAGGGGTATTGTAGTCACACTTAGAAGGTAAAAAGAATTTTTATTTATTCTCTAAAAATGATTTTTTTTGGTATTTTTGAAAAGGGGATAATGGAGAAAAAGTCCGGATATATAGTTGTTATTATTAGGTTCCTTTTGTTTTATGTTCCCCAAAGGGTTCAAGTGAAATCTCAGGTAGGCCCCGAGTTTGGGAGAAGATAGGGAACTTAATGAAAGACGGGATTTAACTTGTCTCCAGACTCATGAATAGGGTCCTATTTTAGAACAGGATAAGGAGCACAAAATTAAGCAGTAACATGACCCAAAATTTTAGCAGAATTTCGCATTGCAACTGACAATTTAAGTATGAGTTTCCTAGGGAAGACATTTATATTGGGCAGACATTCCTACCCCAATAATATTTCTAGAGCTTGATCATATTCCATCTCCCCAGGTGAAAATTCATGTACTTTGAGAAATCTTACCACCCCATCGCTATATGCTTCCACAATCCTATCCCATGAGCAAACCTCCCCAATTTCGGTTCCCACTCATGTAGTTTGCTCCCACCCTTTCACCCACCACTCTCCTCCAAAGTCCATTATCCTAAGTGGGGTACCTCCAAAGCCACTTACCTAATAAAGATCTATTACCGAACTCAAGGTTCTTAACGCCCTCTCTCACCTCTGTTGTGGGTTTGTAAACCTTCTCCCACCCCAAAATACTATATTTAAAATAGTCCTCATTGCCTCTCCACAGTTAATCTCTCATCATCCTCTCCGTCTTCTTAAAAAATACACTCGGTAACAAAAAGATGTACATGAAGTAAGAGAGTGAGATAAAAAGCGTACTCTCAATCAACATCAATTTACCACCTTTTGATGAATACCCATTTTCCCACTCGACCAACCTCCTTTTCATTCTCTCAAGAGGCCTCTGCCATTTTAGTGGCGTCAACAACCCGAATCCCAAATCATAAGGACTAAAACTGATAACCTAATGGCAAAACAAGATAAGAACAAGGGAGAGAACTAATCTTTCCACATAGCATCCTAACCAGACCATCCACATTCCCGCCCCTATGGCCATCCTAGTCGGCGCGCCATTCGTTTTGGAGGGGGAAGTAGGAGGATACCCCGAGGAAGAAATGCTTCACCATCTCGCACTCTTCTCTTCGAAAATGTGCTTCAGTCATCATTGGTGTGGGGTGAATGTAAAGAGATAGATTCACCAACCTATTTTGCTCAAAACAATCAAAAGAACATGTTTCCACTTCGAGAGAGAGGTATCAAGGACAAAATGATGGACGCGAAACCAACAGATCGAAAGTCCGAGGGCCAAGTTATGAATGGGAAGGTGTTAGGAACCTATCCCGCCCTTTTTATCTCTCATGAGAAAATGCTAGTATTTTTCTTTATCCCCATGAAGTGTGTGCATGTGTTTATATAATGGATATTGGAATCGTTCGACCCATACCATGGAAAAGATAGGGTGAGGTCATCATAGGAATATTTCCAAAATAGTAATAAATGTAGAAGATACAATATGAACGTTCATCGAGATATTGATCATTACTGGTAAACGATAGTATATGTGGGATGAGACGCGAATAAGCCTGCTATATGTACATGTATGATAATTATGAAAATGAGGGATTTTGAAAATTTTGGAAAATGAAAGAAATTAAAAAAATTGGACTCCAGTCTCGGATTTTAATCTGAGATGCCTACATAGCCTATAAAGGCATAAAAGTCTACGTAGTTCGAATATAGAACAGGGGTGGGGTTTATCCAATATATTCAAACGGAATTTTGTTAGCTGTGTGCGTGTAGAAGATGTGTTTCTAGTTTTGGAAAAAGTATGATGGATAATTTCGTTTGGAATTTACGGGTGTAACCCTCTTTAATTTTTATTTTTTTTATGAATACTAGAATAATTTCAATATACTAATAAAAGCGTAGATGTTAATGTGTATGAACTACAACGAAAATAGATTATGAATCTAATGCAACTTATGCGAAAGTAAGAGATTTAAAAGAGGAGGAGAAAGAATTGGGACTTCTTTGGAGCTTGAGCTTGGATCTTGGATGAACTTCTTTGAATGTTAATGGATGTTGATGAGAAAGAAGGATATTCTCCAAATTGGGTGTGAGAAGGATGGGTATTTAGGCTTGAATGGAAATTCTCATATGGAACTTTGCGGACTTCGAGAGAATTTTGTTGAGATCACTAATACTGATGGGTTTTGTTGTGTGTTGGGAGTGAGATCGTGGCCCTTATTTATAGGGTCAAGGGGTGCCAATCGGCGTACCCTAGGGGGCAGTCTCGTGCGGACTTCTCTCGAAAAATGACTCTAGAGCACAAATCGTTGATCCGAATCACGCACGGGGCATACCTTTAAAAAGGTATTTCAGAGGCCTTCGATATTACTTGGGTCTCTCCCTAGTCCTGGGGCTGACTTTGGGTTAAATGTGGCTCGGAAGTACGTGTTGGTTCTTCGAACGGGAGATCGTTGAATGCAAACGAATCGCCCGTCTGTGTGGTAAGTCAGAATCATGCATGGGGTGGACCATTGGAAAGGTTAGGACATGTAATTAGACATTCCAAAGAGTTTTCCTCAGTTCAAAAAGTTGACCTTGGTCAACTAGGGTCTAGAAGCACTCAATGACTTCTCGGAGTAAAACGGCTTGTTCGTTCGCACCGTAGGTCAGAATCGCACACAAAGCAGATAGTTAGAAAGGGTACTTAGTGACCTTTAGAGATTCATTCAGTCTCATTAGAGATGAAGAGTTGACTTTGGTCAAACAAAGTCTGAGAGTGCTTGGTGACCTCTGAATTGATTTTCAAGGAAAAACTGATCTTTCATCCGAACGGTTATGCCATTTCATGCATGGGGTGAATCATTGGAAAGGGGATTCAATGCCTTTCGAATATTCAAATATATTTCACTCTGATGGTGGAGTTGATTAGGGTCAATTTGGGTCCCGAGAATGGCCGATGGCCTCTAGATCGGTACTCAGAGTGCGACCTAGATTTGCGGTAGAAAAGGAAGTGATATGAGCCTAAGGAGAGACTTAGGTGGTCCTAGAATGTGGTTTCTATAGATACACTGGACGGGTGAGCTTGGAATAAGTGATGGACATTGAATAGACACCACATGATGGATGGAGGTCAGTTATGCGGACCTAAGGGATGTGGATGACCGATTCAGAGGGTCGAGGTCAAAAATAGGTGATGATCGAGGACCGAGGTCTATTCTGACCTAACTGATGTTACTATCCAAGACCGAGGTCAGTTCTAACCTAATAGAGATGACGACCGAGGACCTAGGTTAAATATGACCTAACTATGGTGACAATCTAAGACCTAAGTCAATTCTGACCTAATAGAGGCGACGACTGAGAATTAAGGTCCATTCTGACCTAACTAAGATGACTATCCAAGACCGAGGTCAATTTTGATCTGAAAGAGCTGACTACTAAGGATCGAGGTCAATTCTGACCTAACTAAGGTGATGATCAAAGAACGAGATTAATTCTGACCTAAAAGAGGTAACGACCAAGGACCGAGGTCAATTGTGTCCTAACTAAGGTGACGATCAAAGATTGAGGTCAATTCTGACCTAAGGGGATGACGATCAAGAACCGAGGTCAATTTTAACCTAACTAAGGTGACGATCCAAGACCGAGGTCAATTATGACTTGAGAGAGGTGATGATCGAGGATCAAGGTCAATTCTAACCTAACTTAGGTGACGATCCAAGACTGAGGTCAATTTTAACCTAAGAGAGGTGATGATCGAGGACCGAGGTCAAATATGACCTTACTGAGGTCATGATCCAAGATCTCGGTCAATTCTGACCTAAAAGATGTGTACTTTACCTTCGAGAAATTTGGGAATTCGACTAGGGATGAGGATTGGATTTCAGGTTTCACTGGGGAATAATGAATGATCCATGGATCTTGTAGCTGGGGAAAATTTGGACCATCATTTGGAGACGTTGATGGGGAGAATGATTTTTTAGAATTCCGATGGGGGTGTAAAAAATGTTTTCCTTAGTGAACAAGGTGTTAGAATAGATTTGGCATTTTCAGGAATTTTTTCGCAATTGTTAGGGATTTTTTTATATTTTTTCAAACTTTTTGTACAAAATTTTAAAGAGTATACAAACCAACATAGATGGACGTGTGCCAATCGGTATTAGCATGGAATTTTAGGATGCCTCAACCAGGTGAAAGGCTTAGTGTCGATCGGTAGGTGGAGGTGGCTGCCGATCGGCATTACCCTTAGCCTCCTATAAAACGGGGACGGGTTCTCCTCATTTTGCATAACTTTCTGACTTATTTTATTCTGTTATAAACCTTTAAAAATCATCTTAACGTCTTAAATAACTTAATTCTCATGCAATGCAACCCATATGGTGTGGCTCAATGCCGATGACTGGGCAGTGTTGGAATGGAAGGCTAGGGTGCCCCTCGCATTAGGTAGCGAGAATTCTTTCGACTCATTTAAGCCCGTGGCGTATGATCAGACTCTTCTGTGTGAGCCTTCGCATCATCTCTCTTCAAGGGATGTGAACCCTGGTGGCTATGTAAGTATTGAATGACTCTTGGTATTTCTTTCTTCTTTTCTTGACGAGATTGCTTTATTTTTTAAATCTAACAAGGGTTTTCTTTATTTCTTGATAGTCTAAAGTCTCCATGTTGACTATTCGTGTCCATGGTATTATAGTGCTCAAGGACATGCGGGAGAACCTTCCTGTTGTGGTGCACGGGATGGTGTCCTCTGTGGTTTTTGGGAGGCTAGCATCGGTTTTGGATTAAACAACCCGCTCTACTACGGTTCTATGTGCTTTGGGAGAGATGTGGTGGGACACTAACCACACCTTCCATTTTGGCTTCAAGGAGATAACGGTGACTCCCATTTATTTGCACTAGTTGTTTGGGTCAGATTGTTAGGGTGCCTAGATTGAGGTGGATAGGACGCTAAGGGTGACGCCGGAGGTAGTAACGACGGCTCTTAGTGATGTGGATAGGGTTGTTTATGTGGATTCTCTCCGCTTGTCTTCTTTGAGGGAGATTTTGCTAAGGAGGAGGGTTGATGAGAATGACTGGTAGCAGGTGCATCAAATGGCCCATTTGTTGAATTTTACTGGGTCCACGTATCTTCTGGAGGTATTCTTTTATTTTGCACATTTTCCTGTATGCATTTGCATTTTTAATTCATGCACTTCTTTTTGTTTTCCTGAATATTGATCCTTATCCTTTCAAGACGTGGTTATACAGGGTGATTGGTTTGAATACCCAACTGATTTCTTTGAAGGATGACTTCATTGGGGATTTTTTCTAGATGTTCCTATGGTGGATGTCTAATCGGAAATCAAAGAAGAACCTTTCTCGGGAGGCAATGTGTCAAGTCTTGAATGGCCTGCGAGTGAGCGGGTAATCATTCTTTTGTCGTTGAGATTATTATTTTCCTTTGATGCCATTTTGTTGATACCGATCCTTCAATTTTTTTAGGGACTTTCAAGTGACCTTTTATCCATGGAGGATGGCTATTCAGTACACCGCGGAAATGGGTGGACATGCACAAATGCGGCCCCTGCTGGCGCATGAGTTTAACTACTCCTAGTATCTTGGGGATAGGGTAGTCCGACAGATTATGGATGATGAGGTTGCGCTGCCGTTGGCAAGGCCCCCTATGTTCATTAGGTGCGTACGAGAGATGTCTGATGATGCTCGAGTGGCTCTGATGATTGGAGAGACATACTCTGTTTACAATGACATAGTAGTGATGTATGATTATCTTGACTTCATCACGAGTTGGCTGATACCCTTAGCATTTGTGATGCGATGCCTCTCCTTAGAGCGGTCGCGAGTTGGCAGGTGGGTCTTTTCATAACATAGGTGGTACGGATATAACAGTGGTGACGACGCCATCCTTTAACCAGTTGATGGGGGATCTATGCGTCTACAACAAAGCCCTCGTGCAATGGACCCGAAGGAGTTGGGTTTGACGGAGGAGGTCCTTTGTCCGATGGTATATATTTTTTATTTCTTTGATTTTTTTTTGTTTCCTCATGCTTGAGTGATTTGATCTTTTCTGTTCTTCCTTGCACCATATCAGTATTTCGATAACCTGGCGGAAGGACATCAGGTACCGGATATCTTCACTGACTGCTCATATTCGTGAGGCAGTTTCGATTCCTTCTTGCTTGGTGTCGTCTACCTCATTCGGGGAAGGGTCTGGCTCTGGAAGTTGGGGAACGTCATCTCGCCGTAGGGGGAAGAGGGTGTGCTATAGGGATGGGGGATCTTAGAGAGACAGAGATAGAAATTGGGTTTGGGCCGAGTGCCGTTGTTTTTTCTATTTTTCCTGCAAAATGTTAATGTAACACAACAAAATATATGCAAACGAAGAATGAATTTTTTTAATTTTTTTTAATTTTCTTTGTTTAGTGGTTAATGCACATGCTCTTTTTACTTTACTGTTGAGATCGTAAAAAGAATTTTGAAGATCGATTTGAGAAGGACTTTATTGAAATGATATTAGTAAAATAATAAGTATGAAGGGAATTGAGAATTTCCTTAAGATAAAAATTATTATATTGAGTTTTTTTTTACAAAACAGGAAAAAAGGAAAATTCCCAAAATGAGGTGTTGTCGATCGGTATGACCCCTGTCCTGCCTATCGGCATGTCAGTCCAGTCCAATTAATCCAAGGCTTTGATTGAAGTTTCTTCAATTGCTTGGTACTTAGTGGGGAAAGTTTTTTTCCGATTTTTGCAAGGTTCCTTGTCTTGGCTGGAGAGTTTTCAAGTATAAAAGGGGGTGTGGATAGGGATTCCCTCCTCACACTTTCACTTTCTTTATTTTCCACATTCTTACTTGCTTACTATCCCTTAGTCTTGCAAGATGTCTCTCCCTGGTAACATTGAGTTTTCTAACTACTCGAAGCCTTGGAAGAAATGTGTTCTTACAATGTGGATTATGACAACTTTCACATGCAGCGAGTCTCTTTGTGGTGCAACTGACCCATTGAGTGGACAAGCTGATGGTGACTGTCGAGTTTTAGTATCCTGAGCATCATGTCTTCCCCTTTAGGTTGGATGAGATTTGTCCTACCTACGAGGAATTTTATGCCATACTGGGGATAAATCCCAGCATTGTTGCATCTTTGCCTGAGTTTTATCATTCTCCCAGGGAATTACTAGTTGGGCTTCTTCATATTTCTCCTTCGGAAGTCAGGCCATTGGTTATGGGGGGAATGATTTCCCTTTCGACAGTGTTGAAGTCCGTGCATTCATAGGACGTTGGTGATGCTTGATATGCTGGGTCCATCATCCTGGGCATTTTTTCAAAGTTCTATTGGTTATTGGGGAGATGTTGGTGGACCCCCAACTGGATGCCATTATTTCTTAGATATCATGCCATCGCAATCCTGCGGCGGTGATATTGGTGGAGACCTTGAATGGCCTGGATACTTGGCAGGAGGGTTGTTCTAACTTTCTGAGGGATAGCCCTATAATTTTGTTTATGTGGATGTCATAGAGGTTTTGTATGCCGGTCCCACCCAAGTCTCCTTTGTTGGTGGTGCCAAATGTTTTCTCCCGCTATTTCATTAGTGTAAGCATGAACATTGAGAGTTGGGGGAGCTGGTTTGTAGAGCATGGGGCTTAAGGCCTACGTTGGTCTGTACCTTAGTGGGGGTAGCTAATGCCCATTCTGAAGCTTAGAGAGTACCAGTACGTCAGACTGGTTGGACTTAGGCAAAACTCTCTACTTTCCCTGATGGCTACTGCGCTAAAATGGTTGGGAGAAAATTGTACCACCGCGGACACCAAGCTTCTTCCATGTGGATGATCTGACAGAGCGTATGCGCATGCGACTTGGTTCTCTGTGGGAGAATCTTTGTCCGTTGACCCATCCTTCTCAGTCTACTGGGTGAGTCTTGCATGTCTCTGGGGAATACATGAAGTGATTGTGGAAGAAGGTAGTGGACATGATGTTGGTTGTGGAGACTGGTCAAAGGTGGTTTGCCATATCTGACACCATGAAGGGAGGCATTTTGGTCTACCCCAAGCTGGTCTTGGCTTATCGCTCCATGATCATCTGTGATACTCCATTCAGGCAGGGGTGGTTTGGGGATCCAAGGATGCAGGTGATAATGATTCTAGTTAAACTTGTAGCTGCGGGTAGGGCTTTAGGAAGATCTTTGTAATATGTGTGGTTTTGTGCTTTGTGCGAATAATTGGGGGTTGATTTTCAGGAGTAGTGGGGCTTGTTATTATCTTGGGGGTTTTGGCCAGGGAAGTCATTTGACTCCTTATGTCGATGTAATCATACAAAAACATCAGATAATGAAATAAATAAGTTTTTAATCATCTACTTGTGCCTCTTGATGACTTTTTGCGTTTTGAATTATCTATACCAATCGCTAAGGCATACATAATCCTTTTGTTCATGTATATGTTAAAAATGAATTGTCTTTATCAGGGATAAGAAGAGAATAGTGTTTTATGAAAAGAAGGGGGGTCGCGCTCATGTGAAGCGAACGAGCTACCAACATACCTCTGAGGATTTTGAAAAATTTTGAAATTTACTTTTTGAAAACATTTTCAGAGGATCAGACCCATGTAGTTCAGGTTGAGGGAAATGAAGATAGTTTTTTTAAGAATAAAAAGGAGATGAGAAGAGTCGTAGAGCGCCAAGATTTTGGACTAGAAGTAAAGGTTCCATTTCTTCTCCGTCGAGGTCAGTGAGCACAGTAGCACCGCCCGATAGGATCTTCTTCATAATGTAGGCAGGGCCATTCCATTTCGTCTTGAATTTCCCTCTGGGGTCCCATATAGGCTCTACTATTTCTTTGAGGGCTAAGTCGCCTTCTCGAATATTGCGATCCTTGAATCTCTTATTGAATGATCACCCTACATGGCGCTGGTACCCCTTTATATGATATAGATCTTTCAACTAAGAGAGACAACTCGTCAAGATGGCTTTGGTACCCATCTTCTTCGCTGACCTTACTTTCAAGAATGACGTGTAGTAAGGGTATTTCTAGCTCTATGGGTAGGAATGCTTCCATGCCATACACTAGATAGTACGGGGTAGCCCCAATAGAGGTTCAAATTGAAGTGTGGTAGCACCAGAGGGCGTAAGGGATCATGTCGGCCCAATCACGACAACTCTAGATCATCTTGTTGATGATGGATTTGAGATTCTTATTGGATGCTTCGACTGATCAGTTGGTTTGAGGCTGGTATGGAGAGAATTTATGTCTTCGAATCCTGTACTCATAGACCACTTCTGTAACCTCTGCCTCAAAATGTAGCCCATTGTCTGATACCAGCTCGTGTGGGACTCCATATCGATAAATGATGTTCTTCTTGATGAATTTGGCCACTTTCTTGGCATTCAGAACTCCGTATGACTCGACCTCAACCCTTTTAGTGAAGTAGTCAATAGTGACTGCCTTCGGTGTAACTTTCCCTATGACATCGATTCCCCATATGGAAAATGACCAGGGAGAAGTCATGTTGTACAATTCTCGTGGAGGCAGAGGTTGTAGGTTGTGCAGTCCTAAACCATGGTAGTTTAATAGTATCCTTATAGAATGATCTTTTTGGCGAGTATATGGCAGTACATGTGGGATCTACATCCCTTGATGTGATTTTTTGTATCATTTCCTCAAAGTCAGTCCCTACGATGCAGTGCAAATGGGTTCCATCAAAGTTTATCTTAAATAAAGCATTATCACAGGCAATATACTAGGCGATCAGTCTGCGAAGAGTTGCTTGGTCTTTCTTGTCAGTTCCTTGGGCATACTTACCGTGTTTAAGGAGGCACCAAATGTCATAGTAACATCAGTCAGCTATTTAGGGTTCTTCCTTCATGGAGAGCTCGATATGGTAGCAGTGGGTTGGTTTGGTCTTATTTCTGGACAAGGAAGGGAGCCATGGTTATTCCTTCAGGCATGTCAATCATGGAGGCTAAGGTGGAAATGGCGTCATCTAGGTTATTTTTTGCTCGGGGCAGGGAGTGGAAGGTGGTTTCTTAGAATTGGGAAGCTAGTTCTAAAAGTTGGGCATGGAATGGTAATAGTTTCTAATACTTGAATTTATATTTCCCGAGTACTTGACCGATGATGAGGGTTGAATCGCCGTAGACATCGAGCTATCAAATTCCTTTCTTGAGGGTAACTTTGAGGCCAACTATGCATGCCTCATATTCAGTCATATTGTTAGTGCATGGGAAATCCAATTTGATGGTAATGGGAGTGTGGGAGTTATCATGGGCAATTAGGATAATTCTAATGCCACATCATTTTTTATTGGCAGCACTGTCAAAGAACATTTTCCATCGAAGATCTTCGTGGGAGGCGTAAAGGATATTCTCGCCTGGGAATTCAAAAATCCAGACATCGGCTTCTTCTATAGGATAGTCAGCAAGGTAGTCAGAGATGGCTCTTCCTTTTATGGCTTTCTGTGTAATATAGGTGATATCAAACTCGGCTAGAAGAATCAACCAACAGGTTATTCGGCTGGATAGGGAGGGCTTCTCGAGTAAGTACTTTATGGGATCCATTCGAGAAAAGAGTCTGATGGGGAAGGAGAGCATGTAGTGTCATAACTTTTAGGTAACCCAAACAAGAGTGACACATACTTTTTCCAAGGTGTTGGAGTTAACTTCGTAACTGTCCAATTTCTAACTGGCATAGTATAGCGATTTCTCCTTGCGAAATTAGCAAGGCCCCGAATGTAATATCGTTCATGATTAGGTATAGGAGTAAGTGAAGACCAGGCTGCAATGGAATGAGCATTGGAGGTCGGGTTAGGTATTTCTTAATTCGGTCGAAGGCTTCTTGGAAAGCTTCATTCCAAAACTTGGTTGAATCCTTTTAGAGGAGTTTGAAGATGGGTTCACAGATAGAAGTCAATTGGCTGATGAATCAACTGATTACTCTAATTTCCCAAGGAATCCTTGGACTTATTTCTGCATCCGAGGAGGTGGAATCTCAATTATGGATTTCATCTTGGAATGATCTGTTTCTATCCATTTATCACTGACCATGAATCCTAAGACTTTCCCTTTCGTAATGCCGAAAACAAATTTCAATGGGTTAAGCCGCAGTTGTTTAAAGAATTTTTGGAGAGTGGGAACATGAACTTCTTTAGTCTTGGACTTTATAATCATGTCATCTATAGACATCTACTTCCTTATTTATCAGATTATGCAGAATGGTTGTGGCAGCCCTTTGGTAGGTGGCCCATGCATTCTTGAGATCAAATGGCATGACAGTGTAGCAAAAGGTTCCCCAAGGGGTAATGAATGCGGTTTTCTCTTGATGATCAAGGTGCATTTTGATCTGGTTATATCCCGCAAACTCGCTAACGAATGACTTGAGTGTGTGACTGATTGTATTGTCCATAATCATGTCGATGGTGGGTAGTGGGTAATCATCCTTTGGAGAGGCCTTGTTCAAGTCTCGGTAGTTAACACACATATGGACCTTTCCTCCTATTTTAGAACAGGTATGATATTGGCTAGCCATGTAGGATATGCAGTTACTCGAATGAAGCCTACATTCAATTGCTCGACTACTTCTTCTTTAACTTTGAGTGACCATTCGGTGCGAATCTTTCGCAGCTTCTATTTGATTGGTTTACATTCTAGGAGAGTTGGAATCTCATATTGTGCTATATCAGGGTCAATTCCATTCATATCATCGTAGTACCATGCGAAGACATCCACGAATTCCTTTAGTAGATTTTTGAGTTGTGTACGCTAGTGATCATTAATGATATCCCCTATTCCAATCTCATGCATTTGGCTACTAGAATCGAGATTAATAACAACAGTTTCATCTTCATTAACTTGAATGCAGTTATGTTGTTTGTTATTAACCTTATTTAGATCAGTTTAGAATTGTTCATTTGCAAAGTCATCATCATTAAGAGTTTGATTTGAATAAAGACAATTAATGTAAGGCACAGTAAGATACTCAAAATCTTTATTTATTTCATTGATAGGAAAAATAACATTGAGAACCTCATCAAAGGAGGTCTCGATTACATCAGAGTGAGAGGAACCAACAGAGGGAAAAAGAGGATAAACATCAGGGTTATGTTGGATATCAGCAGGTGATACAGGTGAAGCATACCAGTTGCGAAGAGTTATATTAACATCTTTGATGAGATAGGACGGATCAGATGATATAGACCCTAAGTAGATCATGCAGAGTGACATCCCTAGTATCTTCATATTCAAATAGTCCTCGGAGTTGCTGTCCTTAGAATTCCTGATATCAACTATGGTCGCTTTAGTCAGTGGTTGTACATAGTGTTGGGAACCTTCAGCCCCTGAGTAGCTGTGTTGATAAAATATTTCCATTCTTGGTTTCATCTTTTTGTCTATAGGGTCATACCAAGACTCAGGGAAGTCGCAAAAGGGTAAATCTCTACCCTCTATGATGAATCTTCCATTTAGGAATCTCTCGAGATAGTTCTGGAGAATTCTAACTTTCTCTTCAGTCGAGGTTGATAAATCAATCTGAGTTCTTCTTTTGATGGTTGATAGCCCAAGCCATAGGGAGGAAAGGCCTCCTTCAACATAATAGGTTCAGTTATCCCTTATTTCTTTACCCTAGCCCCAATCCGGGCATGAATTGCATATTCTTGAACATTTTGACTACATTGACATTTCCATGAGGATCATACTCTATAAAAATCCTATATTTGAAGTTTTCCCCTACTAGGAGTTGGAATAATTTGACCTGCAAGCCCAATAGCATCATATTGTTCACCCCGTGTTATATCTCGAGTATCGAATTATCGTTCCTTTCATTCTCGATGTTGTAACTGTCTCCTAAGATAGTGATAACTTATCCATTGGTAAAAAACATAATTTTTTTATTAAGGGAAGAAGACACCCCTTTGATGTTATGGAGCTACGGTCGTTTGAGTAGCAGATTAAAATAGGCTGTGATGTCGATGACTTGGAATTCAATAACAGGATTTATAAGGACAACCCCTATTACATTACTTCTCAGCGGGTGTTAACGTAGGCATGTACGACAACAGAGGTTGGACAAAGGTCGCTCACTTTTAATCTCAGGCAATTGAGGGTTCTTAATGGGCAAACATTCATATCTGATCCGTTGTCAACGAGTGAGAGGGGAGTAATTTTCCCCATAATTTTAACAGAGATATTGAGAGCATGATTATGGTTGGGACCATTCTTAAGGTTTTCCTCTTCATAAAGAAGAGCATTCGAGTAGGGGTTAAGGATCAAACTAGGTTTACTTCTTCTTCTAGTGTGGTTAAGGGAGGAACTGTGGGTCTTATGAGTAGCTTGATTAAGGCATTTTTGTGGAGTAAAGTAGATATGAAAAATCCCCATAGAGTTATGTTTTGGGTCTTCTTTAGTTGATCAAGGATCTTACTTTATTTAAGAGTTATTTCTGGCATAGGGCAGTTCTCAAAACCTTTCTCTTTATCGATTGCTGATGGTTGTAAGCTCGAATTCTCATAATCTCTTCCCGACCTGGTCATGTGGTTCATGAAAGAGGAGAAAAATAAAAACCCTATTTCTTCATCGATATCGGGTTGTTCAGCTACTTAGTTGATCTCTCTTTAGCATCTTCTCGAATGATATCACTCTACATTATTTGGGTATAAGACTAGTGTTTTTAAAATCTGGTTCTCCATCTGAGTCTTCAAAATCGTCCCCCCCCCCATCCAGTGGCAATGATATTGTCTTTCCATGCAAAGTTAATACAATATAAAACTTCTATGGCCTCTTCGTATAATTCCTTCCATTCGGAAGGGAAATGGAAGACTAATGGGACCAGATGCCCTTGTAATTTCAAAGAGTAGAGCAACTCGAATATAGTATAAATATCACTAGTCTATCGAAACAAATCTTCCATGATCTGGACCAGGTCATCTAAACAAATCTTCCATTGTCTGACTCTTGGGCCTATTTTTTAGCTTCCAAGAACAACCTACTGAATCTCCAATAATCGATGGTCTTTTGGGAGGGCAATTTCATCCCGAACTCTAGGAGTTAGTTCACCACTTTTGATAATTCCATATCTTTACCTCCAGAATGGGTATAGACAATGACGCATGCTCTGGTGAGGAGTGATAAGGATTAATAGATAAGGTTTCTATGGTGTAAGAGGAAATATGGGTATATTTAGAGAGGTTTAGGAGAGTATATGGGTATGACTAGTGATTTATTTTGCATGATTTGGGTAGGTATGTCAAGTTCTGAGTCTTCTTCTAGGAAGAGGGCATTTGCATGATTTAGGAGGATTATGGGTAGTGTTTTGTTTATGGTTAGCTGGTGGGGCGATGATACCCCGATCAATCAGGTTTTGGATTGTGTTTAGGAGATGGAAACATTAGTCAGGGTATGGCCAGCGGTTTAGTGATAGTCACAATGGGAATCAGGTTTGAAATTCTTCAAAAGTGGATTTGGTAACAGACGAGGGACCAAAGGCTTTATCCAGTTTCGCTTTAAGAGAGTCTGGTAAACTTTGGAGAGAGGAGCGTGAAGCTCAATATATTCCTTCCGAATTGGGTTAGGGGAAATTTTTGATGCCCATGAAGTGGCAGGTTGAGAGATGTTGTTGGTAGTAGATACTAGAGTACTAGCAGGCTTTTTAAACTTTCTAGATGAAAATTATTGAGAGATTTTCTTCGGTTCGACTTCTGTCTTAACAAGACCTTCTTATATTTCTTCTCGTACTTCTTGAAGGGTTCAGAAGTGAGGCTACTACTATCCTCCCATGATTTCTCGGACATGAGGTAGGAAGTTCTTCGAAATACTAACTTGTTCTTCTTCGAAAGTCTGATTGGTCATGGTAGCTGCTTTTTCTCTCCATCTCTCTATGAAGTTGCTGACTAATTCCCCAGGATTCTGTTTGAGTAGCTCTAAGTCACACGGGTAACCTCTAGCTCCTCGTTGTACTTTTATTGTGACATGAACTCATGGGAAACGTCTTCCCAACTATGGATTCTAGATTCTTCAAAGGATAGGAACTAATAGAGGGCGCTATATTTCAAAGTATGCTGGAACATTTGAGCCATTATTTCTTCGAAACCCCCTAGGAGAGTCTTGTCTCGGTGAAATCTACGAAGATGAACGATCGGGGATCCATTACCTCCAAACTTCTCAATATTGGCCATCTTGAATTTTTTTGGTAACCTGGCTTTAGGATAGGGAGACATACGGGCATAGTCCATGTAGTTCCTAGAGATTCTGACTTGGTCAAATTTCTTGGTTAGCATCTTGAGGTCTTCCATAACCTCTTTCAGTTATTCCTCTTTTGAATCAACAATTATGGCTAAATTAACCCCGATCTGAGCAAGTTTTGGCATGGGGAGCTGGGATGGTGGCAGACCATTAGCGAGAGGATCACATGGATCATGGTGGTATTCTTTGGGATCTCGATAGGCTCGGGTGTAGGCAGATCCATGGAACGTGAAAAAATGACCCCAGGATCTTTAGGGATAGGGACCCAATTTCTTTGCATATCATGAACCTCGGTTTGAAGGTTATTAATTTTGGCAGTGAGCTGATCCAGAACCGTTAACAAAACCTACTGTACAATCGGCATTTGATCCATATTCTCCATGAAAGGCGGGTCTCAGACTCGAAGGAAGTAAAGGGACTGACAGAACTTTGGGGTGGTTCAATTTAAGACCGAAGCTAATAGGGATCCAGGGCAAGGGTATGTGATCGACCTGAGAAGAAAAATTGTAATTTATTTTCAGAAAATAAAAAGGGAAATTCGTTATTTTTGGAAAAAAAGGAGAAAAATATTTTTGGCATTTTTGGAAAAGATGAGAACGAAAATGTTTTTGGTGTTTTTAATAAAAGAGGAAAAATGTTTTTGGACGCTTTTTTGGTAAAAAGAGAGAGGAAAAGACTAGAGATGGTTCTCAGCATGATTATTATGTTTATTAGGTTATCACTTGTATTAAGTTCTCCTAAATGCAAATTAAAATTTTGGATGGGACCCGAGCCAGGAAAAGTTAGGTTTGTAATATATATAAACTTATGATTGGACTTGTAACCAGGATCACGGGAAGGGTCCCATTTTTAAAATTGCACAAAAAAATGGGTAGCAGGCCGACCCAGGATTTCAGTAGAGTTTCGGGTCGAAATAAGCAATTTAACATGTGTGTCCTAAGCTTGGCACCTATATGCGAGTATGTAATTGGTTGGGTGAATTGGAAGAGGTTCCCCCTTTTGGCATGACTTCCACAATATACGTCTTGCTTTTGAGGGCAATCGGTACGTGTGGACAAGCCATCTGATATACTTGAGTGCACGTGAATTTCCTAACTATATACCTCTTGGGGACGGTACGTGTGAGAGCGAATTTAATATAATCGACGCACGTGAATGGGTTCCCTATAATATACCTCCCGTCATGACTTCGGTCAAGCGGTACGATGCAAGGGAACCGTTCGATATACGTCAAAGTTACTTGGCCAATGGAAGGTGAGCGTCATATCGCTTAGGCTAACTGCACCCTATCGAACCTGTGTCCATGATGAAGTGACTCTCCAGTTGCGGGACAAAATTTGGTCAGTAACAATTCTCTTTTGTGATGTCGTGTGAATCATGCATGATTCTCTTATTAGTATCTTATGGGGAGAGTATCTTTTTCTTGATCGTCCAAACAGGGAGAAAAGTATAAGTACCAATAGTATACTAAGCATGTATAAGTGATGTGTGAGTAATGTCTAATTATCTACCGGTGAGTGTGTGAGCATGGATATATACAAGTGGACGTGTGTGCTAGTGACACCTAAGCATGGATTTTTAAGTGATGTGCACAACATTTGGATATACGTGATCCTAGGTGCACGTGGTGTGGAGCGTACATGGAGAGTCTTCTACAAGTGTGTGAACAGTAGCATAAGCATGAGGTACATATGAATAAAAAAGGGAACATTCAAATAGGGGGATATACAAGAAAATAAAACACCCATGTAAACAGAGTCTAGCCCTCTTAAAAATAGTCCCCAGCAGAGTCGTCACTACTTCCATCTTGATCAGCGTGGCATTCGTTTGGGATGGGAAGGAGGAGGATCCCCCCGAGGAATAACTGCATCGCGGTCTTGCACCTTTCTCTTTGAAAAAGTTCTTCGACCGTCGTCGGTGTGGGGTGAATTTAAAGAGATGGAGTTACCATCCTATTTTGCTCAAAACATGCAAAAGAACATGTTGCCACTTCGAGAGAGAGTCATTAAGGACAAACTGATGCATGCGAAACTAATAGATCGAAGGTTCGGGGCCTAAGTTACGTAATGAGAAGGTGCTATGCACCCATCCCTCCCTTTCGGTCTCTCATGGGAAAATGTTAATATTTTCCTTTATCCCCGTGAAGTGTGTGCATGTTTTTATATTATGGAGATTGAAATTGTTCGACCCATACCATGGAAAAGATAGGGTGAGGTCATCCATAGGAATATTCTCAAAATAATAATAAATGTAGAAAATAGAATATGAGCGTTCATAGAGATATTGATCGTTACTGGGAAACTATAATATATGTTGGATGATATGCGAATAAACCTGTTATATGTACATGTATGATAACTATGAAAATGAGGGATTTTAAGAAATTTCAAAAATGAAAGAAATTGAAAAATTGGACTCGAGTCTCGGATTTTAATTCGAGATGCTTACGTAGAATATAAAGGCATCAAAGTCCGCGTACTTCGAATATAGAATAGGGATGGGTGTGGCCATCCCCGATCCTCTCCATGCGGGATGGCGCGTGGAGGAAGGATCCTTTCTGTCCCCCGCGTCCCTCTCAGGAACGCTTCGACCGGTGTCGTTTCAAGATGAGGTGTAAAAATGGAGAGAGATTCAAAGTCACTAGTCTATTTTACTCAAAACAGACAAAAGAAAAAGGGGAAGCCATCCCAAAGGATGGCATCCAAAGACATACTTGTGCATATGAAACCAAAATCATTCGAGAAGGGTTCGGAGGCTTAGTTACGAAATGGGAAGGTGTTAGGCACCCATTCCGCCCTTTCGATCTCTCATGGATATTTGCTATTTTTCTTTATTTTCCACCGTGATATGTATGCATGTGTATATATATAGTGGAGATAGAAATCCTATACTTGTATCATGGAAGAGATAAAGCGAGTCATCCGTAGGAAGGTATAAGAGTAATATTACAAAATAAGATTTACGGGCTTACCCTTACGATGACCGTTATAATGGAACGATAACTCATATGGAGTAATACGTCACTAAGAGCAAGTATATAGAATATAAGGAAATTGGATTTAGAGAAGATAGAAAATGAGAGAAAAAGTGAGTAAAAGGACCCGAGTCTCGGGTTTTACCCCGAGACACCTACGTAGCCTATAAAGGCATCAAAGTCCACGTAGTTTGCCTAAAAAATGAGGGGTGGGGTTTATCCCATAAATCCAAATGGGGGATACCTTATTTGTGAGTGTGTGTGTGTGTAGGAAAAAGTGTTTTATTTGTGAGAAAAGTATGAGAATACCTATTTTGAATTTATGAGCAAACCCTCTTTTTCTTGTTTTCTGGGTTTTATTTGTATGAAAATAAGAAATGTGCAATAATACTAAATAAAAAGTATATTAGGATGTGCGAGATGAGATAATAAAAGTGTCAAGTAATAAAATAATTTATTGCGAATTTAAGAGAATTTGAAGAGAAGGTTGAGAAAGATGGACCTTCTTGGAGACCTTGAGCTTGATCTTGAATGTTGGAGAGCAGCCCTTGCACTTGGATGATGATGGAGAGTGGATAATTCACGAAGTTTGATGAAAAGGATGATGAAAAGTGGAAGTTAGGAAGGGATTTGGATGTTGAAATCGCGCTGCCTTCGAGAGAGATTTTTGGGATTCGTTGAGAGCAATTTTTATCAGATTTGGGCTCCTCTTGGAAATGGGGTGAAGGCCTCCTTTTATAAGCCCAGGTCGCTGCCAATCGGCATAGACATGGTCCTCCCTATCGGCACCTGCCGATAGGCAGGGTCTGGAACCTACCATTTGGTAGTGTGTTTCAGGCCTTTTCAAAAAATTGGCTACCGAGGGCAAACTGTTGGTCAGAATCATGCACGGGGCATACCGTTGGAAAAGTAATTCAGAGACCTTTGAAAGTCCTTTAGACCGCTCCCAAGTTCGGGAGTTGAATTTGGGTCGAATATGGCTCGGAAGCATTTGTCGGTACATTAGACAAGGAATCGTTTGGACGCAAATGAATCGTTCATCCGCATGGTAAGTTCGAATTGTGCACGGGGCAGATCGTTGGAAATGTTAGGAGATGTACCTCGTCACTCCAAAGAGTTTAATCCAGTTTGGAGAGTTGAATTTGGCCAACCGGGCCCTGGAAGAATTCGGTGACCTCTTAGAGTCAAATGGATCGTTTGTCCCCATGGTAAGTCAAAATCGGGCACGGAATGGACCATTAAAAAGGGGGTTTAGTGACCTTCAAATATTCATTCAGCCTTGGTTGAGCTGAAGAGTTGACTTAGGTCAAACAGAGCCCAGGAGCGCCCGGTGGCCTCTCAATCATGTTTCGGACGCAAATGAATCATTCGTCTACATGGTAAGTTGGAATCACACACGGGACAGAACATTGGAAAGGGGATTCAGTGCCCTTCGAATATCCATTTAGTCTTGGTTGAGCTGAAGAGTTTGAATTTTTGGTCAAACGGAGCTTGGAAGTGCCCGATGGCTTTTAGGTCAATACTCGGGGTATGACCTGAGTTTGTGGTGGTGAAGGGAGGTACTAGGGACCTAACGAGATTTAGGGGGTAACAGAATGGGGTGTCCACAGAGCCCCTCGACGAGTGAGTTTGGAATAAATGATGACCGTCGAATAGACAACACATGATGATTTTGAGGGAGTATGACCGATTCAAAGGGTCGAGTTCGATTCTGAGGACCTGAGGGGTGCGCTAGGGATGGAATGATGATCAAAGGTTTAGGTCGATTTTGAGGACCTGAAGTTGTGCTGGGGGATGACCAATTCTATGGGTTAAAGCCAAATATGCGGGCTTAAATAATTTGGGTGACCGATTCTGCGGGTCAAAGACAATTTTATGGGCTTAGGGTGAAGATATAAAGACTGAGGTCAATTTTGACTTAAGAGTGGTGACGACCGAGGACCGAGGTCATTTTTTACCTAACTCATGTGATGATCCAAGACCGAGGTCAATTCTGACCTAAGAGTTGTGACGACCGAGGATCGAGGTCAATTCTAACCTAACTTAGGTGAAGATCCAAGACCAAGGTCAATTTTGACCTAAGAGTGGTGACGACCGAGGACTGAAGTCAATTCTGGCCTAACTCAGGTGATGATCCAAGATCGAGGTCAATTCTGACCTAAGAGTGGTGACGACCGAGGACCGAGGTCATTTCTGACCTAACTCAGGTAACGATCCAAGACCGATGTCACTTCTAACCTAAGAGTGGTGACGACCGAGGACCGAGGTCATTTCTGACCTAACTCAGGTGACGATCCAAGACCGAGGTCAATTCTGACCTAAGAGTGGTGATGATCGAGGACCGAGGTCAATTTTGACCTAACTCAAGTGACAATTCAGGACCGAGGTCAATTCTGACCTAAGAGTGGTGACGACCGAGAATCGAGGTCAATTCTGACCTAAGTTAGGCGACGATCCAAGATAGAGGTCAATTCTGACCTAAGAGTGGTGACGATCGAGGACCGAGGTCAATTCTGACCTAACTCAGGTGAGGATCCAAGGCCAAGGTCAATTCTGACCTAAGAGTGGTGACGACCGAGGACCGAGGTCAATCCTAACCTAACTCAGGTGACGATCCAAGATCGAGGTCAAGTCGGACCTAAGAGTGGATAAGGATTAGATTTTGATTCCGCTGGAGAAAGTTCCTTGTGATTTTGATCTGAGGTGGGGAGCTGATAGCTGGGGAAGATTTTGTTTCTTTAGGATACCTCGTAGGGTGGAACAACCTATGTTGGTGCTATAAGAATTCTGCTGGGGAGATCAAGCAATCCTTAGAGATTCTCTGGAGATTTGCCTGGAGGAGATTCACTTGGTTTTTGAGGATTTTACTGGGAAAGAGGGGTTCCGCTTGAGGGAATGCGAGATTTTCTTGGTGAAAATGTTCTAAATCCTTTCTGAGATTTTTAAGAATTTTTTGAGTATTTTTCGGGGTTTTCGGGTATTTTCTGACGATTTCTGTAAAAAATTTAAGGGGGGTGCTGGTCGGCATGGTATGAGGGGTGCCATTCGGCAGTGGCACAGACTTTTGGACTGCCTCAGGAAGGTAAGGAGTCAGTGTCGATCGGTATAGTGGGGGTCAGTGCCGATCAGCATGGCGCTTGGCATCCTATAAGAATGGGGCAAATCCCTTCATTTTTTCACCGCTTCTTTGCTTTCTCTCTTTCGGTGATTCTTCTGCAAATCGTTCTGGCATTTTGATCTTCAAGAAATGGCCGCTTTTGTGAGCACTACTGTCCACAGGGAGTGGTTGACCATTGATGACTGGGCGAATGTGGATTTGAGGGCCATGGTACCTCTTGCTTTGGGGAGTGAGAACTCCTTTAATGCGTTTGAGCCTGTTGCAGATGAGTGGACCTTGCTGCAGGAGCCATCGCGTTAGCGCTCTTCGAGAGTGAATCCCGGTGGTTATATAAGTAACCCGACCTTTGGCATTCCTTTCTTTTTTGGTGATTTTTATTTCTTTCTTGACTTCTGATGAGATTTTTCTTTTTTTCCAGTCTGATATTTCCTTGAAGAACATGCACGCCCATGGGATGATGGGGCTCAGGGATATCTGGGATTATCTCCCACTTGTGGTGCGTTGGGTGGTATCATCAACGGGTTTTGGGAGGTTGGCATCTGCGCTGGATGACACGCCTCGTTCGACAGCGGTCCTGTGCGCTTTGGGAGAGAGGTGGTGGGATACTACCCACACCTTCCATTTTAGCTTCGAAAATATGACTGTGACTCCCATAGACGTGCAGCAGCTGTTAGGGCTAGATGGTGATGGAGAGCAAATAGAGGTGGATCTCTCTTTGTGGGTGAGACCGGAGGCAGTGCGTGCGGCACTTGGTGATGTAGGGAGGATAGTCTCTGGGGATTCTATCCGGTTGTCCCTGATGAAGGATGTTCTATTGGGAAGGGTGATTGATGTGGAGGACGGGCTTCAAGTGAGGCAGATGGCTCGGTTATTCATTTTGCTGGTATTGGGAGGTTTCATGGTGGCGTCGAGCGACGACGTCATCCATTTGTAGTTCTTACCGTACCTGAGGATATTTTCGGACATCCCTTTCTATGATTGAGCGAGTATGACATTGGCGACCCTTTACTCTTCTCTGGATGCATTCAGCCGGTGTTGTTGACACACCTTTACTGGGGCCACGTAGCTTCTTGAGGTATTCTTCAATTTATGCATTTTTTTCATGCATTCGCATTTTCCTATCATGCATTCGCATTTTCCTTATGTGTCTCTTTTTGTTTGGGAATTCATACGTGGTTCTATGAGGTGATTGGGTGCAATACTCCGCTGATTTCTCTGAAGGACGACACTGTTGGGGAATTCTTCTGATTATATCGATGACGTAAGGCCAATCATCAGTCGAAGGGATCTCCCTCCCTGGAGGTGGTGCGTCAGGTCTTGAATGACCTGACCAGTGGTAAGGTAAGACTCTTTCCATTTCAGTCTTGGTTTTTTTTGTACCTTTTGATCTTGTATTGATTTATGCCTTCTTGGAGATTTTCAGGTGACCTTTTATCCCTAGGGGACAGCCATTTAGGATGCGGGGGTGACCGGTGTGAACACGCGGATGAGGCATTTTCTAGCACAGGACTTCGGCCATTCTTGGTATCTCGGGGAGAAGGTGGTTCACCATATTGTTGAGGAGGAGGTGGTGCCACCTGCGCAACCTCCTACGTCTATGAGGCAGGAGCGATTGCTGTCAGAGGAAAAGAGGATCGCGGCGATGATCGACGAGTCCAACTTGCTATACACCAATACGGCTGCGCCGTATGACTATATGGACTTTGTGACGAGATGGTTGATAGCGCCCAACATATATGATGACCTGCCTTTCCCTCCTGCGGGTTCGAGTCGAGCGGTGGGATCCTCCCACAGTGGCGGTGGTCCGACGATATCTGCAGCGGCGGCGACCTCCGATGTTCCTTTCGTGCGATTTCATACCCCTTCGTACAACATTCGGCGGGTTGATGGAGGGATGGTGCCTATGATGCATCGTCCTCATGCGATGGATTTGGAGGAGATGGGTTTGACAAAGGAGGTCCTCAGACCGGCGGTACACCTTTATGTTCTTCTCTTTCTTTCTTTTCTATTTTGGTCATCTCTGCTTTGATACTAACTTTTCCTTTCCTTGCAGCAAGTTTGGGTGTCGACCACTTGGCTAAGGGACATCCGAGACTGGATATCTTCGGCGACTGCCCATATTCTGGATGTGGTGCCTATTCCTTGTTACTTGGTCCCATCTACTTCGTTCGGAGAGGACTCTGGCTCAGGTAGTGGTGCTGCATCGTCTTGCCGTAGGGGAAAGGGAGCACATAGCAGGGGTGGAAGCTCTCAGAGATAAAGGTGGGTGAGGGAAAAAGAGAGAGAATGTGGGTTCGAGCTAAGTCCCATTATTTTTTTCTTTTTCCATTTTATTTCCTGCAAAATTGATGTAACACAGAAAACAAATATGTGCAATGCAATGGAGTTTTCTTATTATCCTTTATTAATGATGAGTGAATGCATGCACATGCGCTTTTTACTTTGCTGCTGAAACCGTAAAAAGGAGTATTTTTGGAATTTTTGAAGGAAAGTTTTTAATTAAAAAGGGGAAATTTTATAAGGAGAAAAAGGGATTTTGAAATTCTGTTCAGAATATCAATTTATTTTTATTGAGTTTTCTGATTTGACAAAAGAGGAAAAAGGGGGAATTTCTAAAAATGGGGCAGTTGATGATCGGCAAGCACCCTGACCTGCCTATCGACAGTTCAGTCCAGTCCCATCAATTCAAAGCTTTGACTGGTACCCTCTTCAGCCTTTTGCACTTTGTGGGGTAGGATTCCCTCCGATTTCTGCAGGGATTATGTCTCTTGTGAGGGTTCTCAAGTATAAAATGGGGTAAGGGTGGAGTGTTTTCATCACACCTTTGCATTCTTACCTACTTGCCCATTATCTCTTAGCCTTGCAAGATGGATCTCCCTGGTAGCATTGAGTTTGCTAACTACCTCGAAGCCTTGAAAGCAATGTGCTCCTATAACATCGACTACGATGCTTTCAACATGCGTCGAGTCTCTTTGTGGCGCATTTGGCCTATTGAGTGGAACATAATGATGGCGGCAGTACAATTTTGGTACCCCGAAGACCATGTATTTCGCTTTGGGTTGGAGGGAGTTTGTCCTACCTACGAGGAATTTTCTGCCATGCTGGGTGTAAATCCCAGTGTTGCTACGGATTTGCCCAAATTTTCTCGTTCTCCTAGGGATTTGTTAGCCGGGCTTCTTCATATTTCGCCTTCGGTGGCCAGATCATTGGTTGTTGGAGGATGATCTCCCTCTCGGTGGTGATGTAGTCCAAGAATTTGCGGGAAGTATGTGATGTTGTCTATCCTGGAGCCGTTGTTCTGGGCCTGGTTTCAAAATTATTATTGGTGACTGGGGAAGACCCGCAACTTGCAGCCATTACTTCGTGGATGTCATACTGTCGCACTCCTGCGGCGGTGATACTGGCAGAGACCCTGAATGGTCTGGATGCCTGGAGGGAAGGTCATTATGACTTTTTGAGGGGTAGTCCCGTGATGCTATTCATGTTGTTGTCTGAAAGACTCCGCTTGGTGGTCCCTTTAGAGTATCCTTTGTCGATTGTACCCAACTTCTTTTCGCGCTACTTCATCACCATTGGCCTGTATGTTGAGAGCTAAGAGAATTGGCTTGTGGAGTATGGGGCTCGGAGTCTGCGTTGGTTAGTGCCTTGGTGGGGACAGTTGCTGCCTGTTCTTGAGCTAGGAGAGTACTCATATGTGTGGATGGTTGGTCTTAGATAAACCTCTTTTTATTTCCCTTCACGGCTTTTGCACCAATTTGGCTCGCACGGGTCGTGCCACCTCGGACCTCAAATTTCTTTTCGGTAGAATATTTGATTGAGCACCTGCGTCTGTTGCTTGGCTCCTTGTGGGAAGATCGGCGCCTGTCGACCCGTCCCTCTCAGTCTGTTGGGAGAGTTTGGCATGTCCCTAAAGATTATATGAAGTGGTTGTGGAGGAAAGTAGTCAGCAAGATGTTGGCAGTGGAGACTGGACAAAGATGGTTTGTTTTATCTAAGGCCATGGAAGGGGGCGTTATGGTCTTTTCGAAGATGGTTAAGGCTCATCGGTCCATGGAGTGTTTACGGCACTCTATTCAGGTAGGGGAAACTTGGGGACCTCAGGATGTAGATGATGAGGGTGAAGGCTCCTCTGGTAGTTGTGGGTAGGACTCTTAGAGAGTTTATTTGTGTAATAGGGAATAGATGTGGGGATTTTATTGGGCTTTACATGGTAGTAGGGGGAAGGGACTTATCCATTCCTTTTCTTATGTAATCCATGCTGTAATTTCTTATTAACGAAATAAGAAAGTTTCTGATCACCCAGCTGTGCCTTTCGATGAATTTTTTCATTTTTGAATTATCTATAACGATCGCTAAGGCATACATAATCCTTTTGCTCAAGTATTAGTTAGAATGAACCGTCGTTCTCGGAGTTAAGAAAAGAATAGTATTTTGTGAAAACGAAAGGGTAACACTCATGTGAGGTGTATGAGCTGCCTACGTACCTCTGGGGTTTTTGAAAAAAAAAATTATTTGATTTGCAGAGGATCAGGCCCATGAAGTTCTGGGTAGAGAGAAATGAAGAGAGTTTTTTTTAGAATAGAAGTGGGATGAGAATAGTCGTAGCACGCCGAGATTCCAGACATAGGGGTAGAATTTCTTGAGATGGTCCAGGTTGACTGGACGAGCCATCTCTTCTCCATCTAGGTCAGTGAGTATGGCGGCGCCGCCGGATAAGATTTTCTTAACAATGTAGGGGTTGCTCCAATTGGACTTGAATTTACCTCTAGAGTCCCAGATGGGTTCTATTATCTCCTTGAGGGCTAAATCCCCTTCCCGGACACCGTGGTCCTTGACTCTCTTATTGAATAATCGCGTTATTCGGCGATGATACCCCTGTATGTGGTAAAGAACTTTCAATCTCCTTTCATCTAGAAGGGTCAGCTCATCAAGACGACTTTGGCACCAATTTTCTTCGCTAACTTTGCTTTCGAGCATGACGCGTAGCGAGGGTATTTTTAGCTTCACGGGTAGGAATACTTCCATGTCGTAGACCAGAGAGTAAGGGGTAGTCCTAGTAGTGGTTCGTATTGAGGTTCGATAGCCCCAGAGGGCATACGGGATCCGATCGACCCAATCCCTATAGCTTTCGGTCATCTTGTTGATGATGGTTTGAGGTTCTTGTTAGCGGCTTCAACTGCACCATTGGTTTTAGGTCGATAGGGAGAAGATTTGTGTCTCTGAATCCCATACTCGTAGACCACGTCTGTGACTTCTGCTTTAAAATGCAACCCGTTATCTGACACTAACTCATACAGGACCCCATATCGGCAGATGATATTTTTCTCAAGGAATTTGGACAATTTCTTGACGTTTAATACTACGTATGGCTCAGCTTCGACCCATTTGGTGAAGTAATCAATGGCGACTAGGATGAACTCATGTCCATTTGAAGCCTTTGGTGTAACCTTCCCTATGATGTTGACACCCCAGGTGGAGAACGGCTAGAGAGAGGTCATGTTGTATAATTCTCACGGAGGCAGGTGTTGAAGATTGGAGAACTGTTGGCATTTGAGGGATCTCCGGACATAGGTAGTGCAGTCCTAGGCCATGGTGGTCCAGTAGTAACCCTGTCGAATAATATTCTTGGCAAGCATGTGACCGTTTATGTGGGTCCCTCATTCCCCGCTGTGGATTTTCTGCATTATTTTCTCAATATCAGCCCCTGCGATACAGTGTAGATGAGTTTCATCGAAGTTCCTCTTGAATAGAGCTTTATGACAGATGATGTACTGGGCGGCCAGTCTTTGGAGGGTCATTCGGTCTTTCTTGTTGGAACCCTCGGGATACCTACCATGTTTGAGGAGGCACCAGATATCATAGTATAATCAATCGTCTAGTTCGAGATCTTCGATGGAGACAAGCTCAATATGGTAGCAGTGGTTTGGTTTGTCTTGCTTTTGAACTAGGAAGGGGTCATTATTATTCCTTCGATCATGTCGACCATGGTGGCCAAGGTAACGAGAGCATAGGCTAGGTTATTCATTACTCGGGGTAGGTAATGGAAGGTGATATCTCATAATCGGGAGGCTAACTCTTCTAAGTGGGCATGAAAGGGTTTCTTCCTTGACTTTCCACTTTCTGAGCACTTGAACGATGATGATGGAAGAATTCCCGTAGACATCAAGGTATTGAATACCTTTCTTAAGAGAAATATTGAGGCCTACTGTGCATGCCTCGTATTCTGTTATGTTGTTGGTGCAAGGGAAATCCAATTTTATGGCGATGGGAGTGTGGTAGTCATCAGGGGAGATCAAAAGTATCCCAACGCCATATCCCTTTTTGTTGGCAGCACCGTCAAAGAACATTTTCCATCGAAAGCGATCTTGAACGGTGCAGAGGATATTTTCATCTGGGAATTCGGAGATCCAGACATCTTCTTCTACAGGGTAATCGGCGAGGTAGTCAGAGATGGCTCTTCCTTCAATGGCTTTCTTCTTGACGTACACGATATCGAACTCGGTTAGGAGTATCAACTATCGGTCCATTTGACTGGATAAGGTGGGTTTCTCAAGCAGGTATTTGATAGGATTCATTCGGGATACAGGTTTGATGGGGAAGGCAAGCATGTAGTGTCGCAACTTTTGGGTGACCTAAATAAGTGCGACACATGCCTTTTCCAAAGCAATGTAGTTGACCTCATACCTGACCAATTTTGAACTGGCGCAATAGATGTATCTTTCTTTGCGGGAGTCTTCAAGGTATTGGTCTAGAAAAGCCACAGCTGCAGTGTCAGTTATGGTTAGGTATAGGAGCAAAGGGAGACCAGGCTGTGGTGGCATGAGCACTAGAGGTTTGGTCAGATATTGTTTGATTCAGTCAAAAGCTTCTTGGCATACCTCATTCCAAACCTTGTTTGAATCCCTTCGGAGGACCTTGAAGATTGGTTCACATATGGAGATTAGTTGGCTGATGAACCGACTGATATATTATAATTTCCCAAGAAAACCTTAGACTTCTTTCTCAGTTCGGGGTGGTGGCATCTCAAGTATGGCCTTCAGCTTTGCAGCATCTACGTTTATCCCCTTCTCACTGACCATAAATCCCATGAGTTTTCCCTTTGTAATGCCGAAGACACATATCTGTGGAATAAGTCTCATCTGATACCGTCGCAATCGTGCGAAGAACTTTCGAAGAGAGGGAATATGACCTTCTCTAGTTTTGGACTTGATAATCATATCAGCCACATAAACCTCGAGTTCTTTGTGAATCAAACCACGCAGGATGGTTGTGGCAGCCCTTTGGTAGGTAGCCCCAGCATTCTTGAGACCAAATGGAATAACGGTGTAGCAAAAGGTTCCCCATGGGGTGATGAATGCGGTTTTTTCTTGGTGGTCTGGGTGCATCTTGATTTGGTTGTATCCGGCAAACCCGTCGACGAATGACTTGAGAACATGATTGGTTATGTTCTTCACGATCATGTCGATATTGGGTAGCGAAAAATAGTCCTTTGGAGAAGCTTTGTTTAAGTCTCGGTAGTCCACACACATTCGAACCTTCCCCCTGATTTCGGTACATGTACTATGTTGGTTAGCCATGTGGGATATTCGATCACACAAATGAAGCCCACGTTCAACTGTTTGACCACCTCTTCTTTGACCTTGAGTGACCATTCAGTGCAAAGCTTTCTCAATTTTTGTTTAACTGGCTTGTAGTCTGAGAGAGTGGGGATCTCGTGCTGAGCTATTTCAGGATCAATGCCGAGCATATCATCATAGGACCATGCTAATACATCCATGAATTCCTTCAACAATTCCTCGAGTTGTGCGCACTCATACTTGTCAAGGGTGGCCCCTATCCTAATCTCGCGCAGTTGGCTACTAGAATCGAGATTTATAACAACAGTCTCTTCTTCATTAACTTGAACACGGTTATGTTATTTATTATTAACCTTATTTAGATCAGTTAAGAAATTTTCATTTGCAAAATCATCATCATCAAAATTTTGATTATAATCCAAACAGTTAATGTAAGGCACAGCAAGATACTCAAAATATTCGTTTATTTCATTGATAGGAAAAACATCATTGAGAACCTTATCAAAATAGGTCTCGATTACATTTGAACAATGATAGACAACAGAAGAAGAAATAGGGTAAACATTGGGGTTAGGGAAGATTTCAAAAGGTACAACTGGCGCAGCATGCCAGTTGAGGAGGGGTGTATAAGCAATTTTAATCAGATGGGATGGATCCATTGATGTAGTGCCTGAATGAACCATGCAGAGTGTCAGCCCTAGTGTCTATAATTTGAAGGCATCTTCGGAATCACTTTCCTCCGTCTCTTCCATATCATTGATGAGCTGTTGTACTCGGTGTTGGAAACTTTCGGCCCATGGGTAGCTATCTTGGAAAAAGATCTCCATTCCAGGCTTCATCTTCTTGTATGTGTGGTCATACCATGGTTCTGGAAAATCACAAAATGGGAAGTCTTCGCCTTCTTTGATGAATCGCCCATTCAAGGAGTCCCCTGGGATAGTTGGGATGCAATCTAATCTTCTCTTTGGTCGAGACTGGTGAATCATTCTGAGCTCTTGTTCTGATGGTTGATACCCCAAGCCACAAGGAGGAAAATATTTCCTTAGTTTGATGGGATCAAGTATCCCTTGCTGTCTTTGCCCTAGCCCAAGTCCGGGCATGAAGTGCATGTTTTTGAACATATGAATAACATTGACATTGCCATGAGGGTCATATTCGGGACAAACCCTTTCTTTAAAACCGTCCCCTATCGGGAGTAGGAGTGGCTCAACTCAGAATCCTAATAGGAGCATATCATTTGACCCATGTTGTATCTCAAGGATTAGACTGTTGGTGCTTGCACCCTCGACATTTTCATTGTCGCCCAAAATGGTGATGACTCGCCCATCGGTGAAGAACTTAAATTTTTGATGGATTGAGGAAAACACACCCATGATACTATAGAGTTAGGGTCGTCCAAGCAACTGGTTGAAACAAGTTGGGATGTCTATGACTTGGAATTCAACGATAGGGTTTATAGGTCCAACCCCTATTATAATTTTTATGGATCCCATCACCTCCCGATGGGTATTATCGTAGCCATGAATAGTGGCATCGGTTGGAGTGAGGTCGCTTTCTTTCAGGCCTAAACACTTGAAGGTTCCCAGAGGTTAAACATTCAAGGCGGATCCGTTATCGATAAGAGAGAGTAGCACAACCTTTCCCATAACTTCGACGGAGATGTTGAGTGCATGATTGTGATTTAGCCCAATTCTGGGGATTTCTTCTTCAGAAAATGATAGCATTCGGGTAGAGGTCAAGGATCTGACCAGATTTACCACTTCTTCTGGTGTGTTAGATGGAAGAACTGTGGTTCCCATGAGCAGCTTGATTAAAGCATTTCTGTGCAACTGGTAAGACATGAAAAGCCCCCGTAGAGTAATGTTAGTTTGAGTTTTCTTCAGTTGATCGAGGATCTTGCTCTCCTCGATGGTCATCTCTGGCATAGGAAGGTTTTCAACGCCCTTCCCTTTGTCATTTGCTGGTAACGAGCTTTGGACCTGGTAATGTCTCCCTGATGTGGTTATGTGATTTACTGAAGAAGGGAAGAACATGAATTTCATTTCCTCATCAATCTCAGGTTGTTTTGTCACCCTATTTATTTCTTCGAGGAGTTATTCAAATGATATCATCCCACATATGTCGTCTATTGGGCTAGTTCTTCTTGAACCTTATTCTTCGCTCGAATCTTTGAATTCTTCCCCCCATCCGGTGGCAATAATTATGTCTTTCCACGTAAAGTCAATGCATTCCACCACTTGAACTGCTTCTTTATACAAGTCTTCCCATTCTGCGGGGATATGTATGGTTGAAGGGATCAAGCTCCCTTATAGCTTCAAAGTGTCAAGTAACCCGATGATACTACAAATGTCGTTGGTTTTCCCGAATAATTCTGCCATAATCTGGACAACATCATCTAGGCTGACTTTGTTGTTTGGTACCACCCACTTGTCTAAATCTAGAGCCCATTTCCTTGCTTCCAAGAATAGTTTACTGAACCTTTGGCAATCTATGACCATCTGTGAGGGCAATTTCATCCCGAACTCTAGGAGTTTGTTTAACACCTCTGTAATTACATATTTCCATTTTCAAAACGGGTACGGACAGCGATGCATGCTCTGGTAAGGAGTGATAGTGCCTAACTAGTGAGGCTAGTAGGGTGTAGGAGGAAATATGAGTAAATTTGAAGAGGTTTAGGAGAGTATATGGGTGTGATTTGAGTTGAGGGATCAAAATCTGGGTTTTCACTTAAGAAGATGGCATTGGCATGATTTGGGAGAAGATTGCGAGTAGTGTTTGGCTTAGGATTGGCTGGTGGGGCGATGCTACCCTAGTCAATGAGATCTTGGATTATGTTTCGGAGGTGAAAGCATTGGTCGATGGTATGGCCAGCAGTTTGGTGAAAGGCACAATGAGCATCGGTCTTGAAGTTTCTTGGGAGTGGATTTGTCAATGGACGGGGATCCAAGGGTTTAATGAGGTTTCGGCTTAACAGGGCTTGGTAAACTTTGGATGGGGGCATGGCGCTCAGTGTATTCCCTTCGGACGGGAGCGAGGCGGCTTTCTGGTGCCCGTGATGTGGTTGGTTGAGAGATGTTGTTGATGGTCGAGACTGTAGCACTGGCACGCTTGTCATACTTTTTAGGGGTGAACTGTCTGAACACCTTCTTCGGTTCAACCTCTATTTTAATAAGGCTTTCTTCAATTTCCACTCCTGCCTCTCTGAGAGCTCGAAAGTGGGTATAGTATTGTCCTCCCATCGTCTCTCGAATATCGGGCAAGAAGTTCTTCTTCACTATATTGACCTGTTCTTCCTCAGATGGCCGATTGGTCATGGTAGCTGCTTGATCCCTCCATCGAGTTATGAAGTTACTGATCGATTCCTCAGGATTATGTTTGAGAAGATCTAAATCACGACGAGTGACCTCAAGCTCTTCGTTGTATTTGTACTGCAATATGAATTCTAGAGCTACCTCCTCCTAGTTACGGATTCTAGATTCCTCGAGAGACAAAAACAATCGAAGGGGACTATCCTTCAAAGTTTGTTGGAATAATTAGGCCATCACTTCTTCAAAAGCCCCTAGTAGAGTAATGGAATGATGATAACTGCGAAGATGAACAATTGGGGGGTCCACTCCCTCCAAACTTCTCGATATTTGGCATCTTGAACTTCTCAGGTAACCTCTCTTTAGGATAAGGAGACATACGGGTGTAGTCTATGTAATTCACAGAGATTCGGACTTGGTCGAACTTCTTAGTGAGCATCTTGAGATCCTCTTTGACTTTTTTCAACTCCTCCTCTTTTGGATCAACGACCTTAGGCAGGTTAGCCACAGGCTGGGCAAGAGGAGACCCATTGATAGAAGGGGCATGTGGAGCGTGCTGATATTCTTCAAGAACCCAAATAGGCTCGAGTGGACCCATAGCACGAAGGAATAGGGCCTCGGGCTCTTGAGGAATAGGAACCTGGTTTCGCTGCATCTCTCGGAACTCAATTTGGAGGTTGTTAATCTTGGACACGAGCTGAGCTAGGACTATCGTCAGATCTGGTTGTATGACTGGTACTTGATCTGTATTCTCCATGGAAAGTTGGTGGATTTTGGACTCAAAAGAAGTAGTAGAGGGACGGATGAAACTCCGGGGTGATTTGACTGAAGACTGAAGCCAATAGGGAGTCAGGCCAAGGGCTTGTGATCAACCTGAGAAGGCGTAGAATGGGATTTCTTTTTTAGAAAAAGAGAAGAAACTATTTTTTTTATTTTTGATAAAGAAGGGAGAAATGTTTTTGAAGACGGAACTCAGCATGATTATTATGATTATTATGTTCTCACTTGTATTTAATTCTCCTAAATGCAATGTCGGATGGGAACCGAGCCTGGAAAAATAGGGTTTTTAATATATGCAAAGTTATGATTGGACTTATAACCAAGCTCACGGATAGGGTCCCATTTTAAGAATGTGAGAAAAATTTGGGCGGCAGCCCGACCCAGAATTTCGGCAGAGTTTCGGGTTGAAACTGACAATCAAAAGTACGTGTCCTAGGTTTGACACCTATATGCAGGTATGCAGTTGGTTGGGTGAATTGGAATGGGTTCCCCCTTTGGCGTGACTTCCATGATATACATCTTGCTCTTGCGGGCAATCAGTACGTGTGGACAAGCCATTTGATATACCTGAGTGTACGTGAATTGCCTCACTATATACCTCGTGGGGACGGTACGTGTGAGAGAGAATTCGATATACTCGGCATACGTGAATGAATTCCCTGTGATATACTTCCCGTCATGACTTAGGTCAAGCGGTATGATGCGGGGGAACCGTTCGATATGTGTCGAAGGTACTTGGCCAATGGAAGGTGAGAGTTATATCGCTTAGGCTAACTGCAACCTACCGAATGAGCGCCCATCACGAAGTGACCCTCCAGTTACTAGATGAAATTTGGTCAATAACAATGCTCTTTGGTGATGTCATGTGAATCACACATGATTCTCTTATTAGTATCTTATAATGAGAATGCCTTTCTTGATTATGCCAAACAGGGAGCAAAGTACAAGTACTAAAGGTACACCAAGTATGGATGGGTGATGCGTGAAACATGTAGATATATGTGATCCTAGGTGCACGTGGTGCGAAGTGTATATGGAGAATTTTCTACAAGTGTGTGAACATAAGCATAAGCATGGGATACACATGGAAAAAAGGGGAACATGCAGATATAGGGGGACACATAAGCAAATATAACATCCATGTAAATGAAGTCAAGCCCTCAAAATATAATGACAAATATCCCCAGCAGAGTCGCCACTGTGGCCATCCCCGATCCTCGCCATGCAGGAGGACGCGTGGAGGAAGGATCCTTCGAGTCCCACGCGTCCCTCCCAGGAGCACTTCGGCTAGCATCATTTGAGATGAGGTGTAAAAATGTATAGAGATTCAGAGTCGCCAGTCGATTTTACTCAAAACAAACAAAATAAAAAGGGGAAACCATCCCGAAGGATGGCATCCAAAGACATACTAGTGCATACGAAACCAAAATGATTCGAGAAGGGTTCGGAGGCTTAGTTACGAAATGGTAAGGTGTTAGGCACCTATTCCGCCCTTTCGGTCTCTCATGGATATTTGCTATTTTCCTTTATTTTCCCCTGTTATATGTGTGCATGTGTATATATATAGTGGAGATAGGAATCCTCGACTTGTATCATGGAAGAGATAAAGCGAGTCATCCGTCGGAAGGTATAAGAATAATATTAGAAAATAAGATTTACGCGATTACCCTTACGTTGATCGTTATAATGGAACGATAACGCATATGGAGTAATACGTCACTAAGAGCAAGTATATAGAATATAAGGAAAGTGGATTTAGAGAAGATAGAAAATAAAAGAAAAAGTGAAAACAAGGACTCGAGTCTTGGGTTTTACCCCGAGATGCCTACGTAGCCTATGAAGGCATCAAAGTCCACCTAGTTCGCATACAAAATGAGGGGTGGGGTTTATCCCATAAATCCAAATGGGGGATCTATTATTTGTGAGTGTGTGTGTAGGAAAAAGTGTTTTATTTGTGAGAAAAGTATGAGAATCCCTATTTGGAATTTATGAGCAAACCCTCTTTTTCTTATTTTTTGGGTTTTATTTGTATGAAAATAAGAGATGTGCAATAATACTAAATAAAAAGTATATTAGGATGTGCGAGATGAGATAATAAAAGTGCTAAGTAATAAAACAATTTATTGCGAATTTAAGAGAATTTGAAGAGAAGGTTGAGAAAGATGGACCTTCTTGGAGACCTTGAGCTTGATCTTGAATTTTGGAGAGTAGCCCTTGCACTTGGATGATGATGGAGAGTGGATAATTTACAAAGTTTGATGAAAAAAATGATGAAAACTTGAAGTTAGGAAGGGATTTGGATGTTGAAATCGCGCTGCCTTCGAGAGAGGTTTTTCGCATTTACTGAGAGCGATTTTTATCAGATCTGGGATCCTCTTGCAAATGAGGTGAAGACATCCTTTTATAGGCCTAGGTCACTGCCGATCGTCATAGACCTATTCCTGCCAATCGTCACCTACCGATAGGCAGGGTCTGGAACCTACCATTTGGCAGTGTGTTTTAGGCCTTTTTGGAAAATTGGCTGCCCAGGGAAAATCGTTGGTCAAAAATTGTGTACGGGGCATACCGTCGGAAAGGTAATTCAGAGAGCTTTGAAAGTCCTTTGGACCGCTACAGGGTTCGGGAGTTGACTTTGGGTCGAATATGGCTCGGAAGCATTTGTCGGTCCATTGGACAAGGAAGAATTCGGACGCAAACGGATCGTTCGTCCGTCTGGTAAGTCCGAATCGTGCACGGGGCATACTGTTGGAAAGGTTAGGAGATGTACTTCGAAATTCTAAAAAGTTTGACCCGGTTTGGAGAGTTTACATTGGTCAACTGGGCCCTGAAAGCATTCGATGACCTTTTGGAGTCAAACGGATTGATCATCCCCATGGTAAGCCCAAATCGTGCACGGAATGGACCGTTGAAAAGGGGATTCAGTGCCCTTTGAAGATTCATTCATCCTCGATCGGGTTGAAGAGTTGACTTAGGTCAAACAGAGCCCGGGAGCGCCCAGTGGGCTCCGTATCAAGTTTCGGATGCAAACGGATCGTTCGTCCACATGGTAAGTCAGAATTGTGCACGAGATGGACCGTTGGACAAGGGATTCAGTGCTCTTCAAAGATTCATTCAGTCTCAACCGAGCTGAAGAGTTTGAATTTTTAGTCAAATGAAGGCTAGGAGTGCCCGATGGCTTTTAGGTCAGTACTCGGGGTATGACCTAGGTTTGTAGTGATGAAGGGAGGTACTATTGACCTAAGGAGAGTTAGGGGGTAATAGAATGGGGTGTCTACAGTGGCGTTTATCCATAGATTTGAACAAAATTTTCTTAGTTGTGCGCGTAAAGAAATTGTGTTTCTAGTTTTGGAAAAAGTGTGGTGGATAATTCCGTTCGGAATTTATGGGTGTAACCCTCTTTTATTTTATTTTTGTTTTTAATGAAAAATATAGTACGTGCAATATACTAATAAAAGTGTAGATATTAATTTGTATGACCTAGAGTGAAACTAGATTATGAACCTAATGTAACTTATGCAAAAACAGGAGATTTAAAAGAGGAGGAGAAGGAATTAGACCTTCTTTGGAGCTTGAGCTTGGATATTATATTAACTTCTTTGAGTGTTGATGGATGTTGATGAGACATAAGGATATTTTCTAAATTGGGTGTGAAAAGGATGAGTATTTAGGCTTCAATGGAACTTCTCATATGGAGCTTCGTTGACTTCGAGAGAATGTTGCTGAGATCACTGATGCTTATAGATTTTTGCTATGTGTTGGGAGTGAGGTCCTGGCATGTATTTATAGGGTCAGGGGTTGCTGATAGGCGTACCCCAGGTGGTGCCTATTGGCAGATCACCCTTGACATTGTGCCGATAGGCAGGGTTCAGGGCCACCCAATTGGCAGTCTCTTGTGGACTTTTCTGGAAAAATGACTGTAGATCACAAACCGTTAATCGAAATCGCAGACGGGGCATACCGTTTGAATGGTATTTTTTAGGCCTTTCGGAGTACTTGGATCGCTCTAGTGTCCCGGATTTGATTTTGGGTCAAATGTGTCTTGGACGCGCACGTCGATCCTTTGGAAGGGAGATCGTTGAATGCAAACGGATCGTTCATCCGTGTGGTAAGTAAGAATCGTGCATAGGGTGAACCATTAGAAATATTTGGAGATGTACTTAGAAATTCCAAAGAGTTTTACTCGGTTAAGAAAGTTGACCTTGGTCAACTGGCGCCCGAAAGCACTGGGTGACCTCTCGGAGTAAAACGGTTCGTTTGTCCGCGTCGTAGGTCAGAATCATTCATGGAGTGGATCGTTAGAAAGTGTATTCAGTGATCTTAGGAGATTCATTCATTCTCGTTCGAGCTGAAGAGTTAACTTTGGTCAAAAAAAGTCCGAGGGCATTCGTTGGCCTTTGGATCAATTTTGGAGGGAAAACTGATTGTTCGTACGAACAGTTATGGTGTTTCGTGCATGGGGAAGATCATTGTAAAGGGGTTTCAGAGCCCTTAAAGGATTCAAAGAGCTTTCTCTCTGACAGTGCAGCTGATTGGCATTAATTGGGGGCCAGGAGAGCCCCATGGCTTCTAGATCAGTACTTGGAGTGCGACCTAGGTTTGCGGTGTAAAGGGGAAGTTCTAGGAGCATAAGTAGTGCGACCTAGAATGTGTTTTGTACACCCCCTAACTAGGATAATCTCACACTTCCCCTCATTAATGGAAAGACTCAAAACTGCCTCAAAGAAAATGAGAATCATTTTTAGCACTCTAACCTGAACCATGTATTCCTTACAAAATATAATAGTATCATCAACAAATAGGATATGTGACACCATTAAAGAATTTGCGCCCAGTTGTAGAACCAAATACAACCAACCGTAACAAAGGAAAAAGAATGAGCCGAATGCCCAGTGGTAGTTACAATATTGCCATATAGAACCGAACGACGGAGAAAAAATTTGTAACGCACCACCTACGTGCACATGGAAATACCATATATATATATACACACACACACACATATATGTACTAATGCATGAATCCATTTTTATAACAAAAATGTACTTAGCTTGATTAAATCACATTAATCTTACGAAAGGACCCTTCTTGCCCCTTATTACATAAATTAGCATCCTTTTCCAAATTTAACACACCCAGTTAAATATTAAAACAAGATACCGCTCTGATACCACTTATGACACCCCGCCTAATAAAATACCGGGCGATCACTTCTATATAACATTAAAACAGGAGTCACATATGGTTCGTTCTTAGATTCACTGTCGAAAACCAATTTAATTACTAATATCCTATTAGGCCGACGTTAAAATTTTAAATTAACAAATCTTTTTAACCAAACCATCCAAATAACAACAGTTTACATGCACCAACTGAAATGAAATAAAATAAAATAACCGAACACTTGGTACAATAATACAACTGTTTAGGAAAAACAATTCATTTACCGAAATTACATATTTATTCACACCAAATCGACTGTAGTATTTTCCCTGAAAACCACGTTTCTACACATGCACACTCCTTATTAGGAAACAATCGTTTCCCTTTTTAAAACCTTTAACAACACACACTTCCGTCCATTATAGTTTAAACCATCTTAGGTTGCTTAAATACCCATTAATCAACTCACTTTAAATTTTGGTTTCACTACACATGGACATTAGACAATTTTTCATATTTCTTGTCCACATTATCTTTTTTTAACCGGAACATTTACCAATTTCAATTCATGTTAGGTTATCTCTTCTTATATTCTCAACACAATCAATTTTCTTATCATGTTTCACTTTTCTCATTATTGTTTTCTCGAAGTTTACCATACAACCGCATACTTTAATGGGCGCCACACCGAAGATTGCGCTACCATATGCTCTGGCTAGTGATTTGGTCTTTGACCCTAGGGCTTTGGAACCTTCATAATTTATACTGATTCTTTCAAGTTTCCTTTATTATGTTTTTTAACACTTTATCGCGTCCACATTATTGCACCTTTACCAACCAAAGCCAAAACTTGGGGCTATTTCCCCATATTTATGATACACTTTGGAAAATCACCATTTGTGCCCATTTCACTTTAACACTGATTTCATTATGAAAACCACTTAAGTTTATGACTATTTTAGATAAAACCTCTTCCAATATTTTTATTTCATAAAAATGTTCCACTCCAAGTAAAATTACCATTTTTCCCATTTGTTTCAAAACTTGACTTTTCCTCCATTTTCACAAGCATTATTTCCCAAAAACATTATTGATTTATGCATACCAACTTATTTAATGTTTTTACTCATTAACACTCATTGTACACCTTGGGTTAATAAACCTTTCAAGTTTTAAATCTACGTTTCTAATTATTTTCTTTATCGAAGATATCATTTGATATTTCAAAGACTACTTTAAAAGAAAAGTGCCATTTTCCTATACCATCACATGTAGTCTTGAAAACATACACTTACCATATATTCCACAATTATTAACACACTTTAAGGGATGAAAATTCTATTTTCTTAACTTCGTGTTAAAACACATTAAAACCTTTACTAGACTTGTCTGTATGCTCATTTCCAAGTTACTACAAGTCTATATACAAGGAAAGATGGATTTTAAGTCCAAAAATCCAAGAGAAATAGTTTAACATATGATTTATTCAAAAAATTTCATAATACTTGCAATGACATGCTTTTCAAGACTAAAAGAGACGTTTTCTCTTCAAACCCTTAATAAATGTCTACCTCAATCCCATTTTTATAAGAAAACTTCAACAAGATAACTATTATATCAAAACATTTTATTTCATAAAATGTTTAACATTAAATTTTCTTGAATATATATCATTTTCTTAAAACCTTGAAGATCACTTGTAAATTATTTTAAAAGAACATGAGAAAATAGATATTTAGAAACATGCATAAATTCTACTCTTAAAACTCTACATACAAGACCAAGACCAAGACCAAATACCAGGGAAGTATAGATCTTAGACTTAAAGAGTGGAGTTTCCCACCTAAAAGAATCTCCAAAGATGGTAGGATGAAAAATATGGTGATGGGAAGCTCCATCCTTACAAGGTGGCCTCAAGGAGATTTCCCAGCTCCACTAATAATCTCTATGAAATCTCCAAGCACAGACCCTTTCAAGAACTTTTATTCTTCTTCTTTTCTTCTCAAAAAATCCTCAATAACATCTCCAAAGTTGATATCTTGCCTATTGTTTGGTGTATATGGGTTTTATGGACTGAAATATGGTGGGAAAAGCCTAAAGTATGTGTCTTAGGATTAAGGGGTGGTGGTTCTAGGGTGGTTGAAGGTGGTTTGGTGTTGGTGAGGCACAAATAAGACAGAGAGGGGGATAGAGAAAGAGAGAGAAATAGAGAGATAAACTTGGTTAAAATGCCCTATAATGGGCCGAAACCTCACTTTAATACCCCCAAACCCTTAGGGGTTAAATTCCAAAAATGCCCAAATCTCCAACCCCTGGTTGATCTAGTTCCATGGGAGTGTGACATGTGTTTTGATCCAACGGTCAGGATCGTGATAGTGTTTTCTAATTTCACAAAAACTATTTTTTGTTGCCTCATTCGAATGGGCTTCAAATGACGTTCGAATGAGAGTAGATTTGAAAACTAGAATGGTTCATTCAAAATTCATTTGAATAACCTATTCTAATGAAGGAGGCTTCTCTTTCAAATGAACTAACATCATTCAAACGAGATTGGCATCTCGTTCGAATGACCAAGGGTCATACTCGAATGACATTATTTTTCTACAAATCAAATATAAGGCAATTCTAAATCCATTTGATTGCACAAAGACCTTGATATTTCCCAAATTTGACCCACTATCCCTCTCACAAGGTCTAAAGCCCAATTGTATCACACAACAATGCACCAATTTACATGGATACGGTCAAAACCATGGGGGTGGGTGTTACAGTCTTCTATTCTTAGGGAATTTCGTCCTAGAAATTATCAATTCATCAAATCCTCAAGTTTTGAACGTTATCATATCTTACTCTAGGTTATAAGTCTAGGTCATCAAAATCCTCAAATCACTGGGAAGTCATTATATGTCCATTTAAAAGGGGTTGACACTAAGTAAATCAACATGGAATAAGTTTTACGACCACCGTTAGGCTAGGTATTAAAATCACCTGATAGCCCTTGCATCTCCACTTAACGACTATCGTCCTTGTTTAAGTCCCAAGGATTTCTTGTTATTACATAAAGAATACTGGCACATATACCATAGTAACACTCCCAAGCGATCGACACTCACCCAAGTGAAAATCAAAACACAATTAACATTCGATTCATCATCAAGAACCATTTTGAATCTTACGACTACACATCCTGGGTCTCCTTAAATTATCGGGTCTTCCCGATCACACACATCCACTTAAACTTGATACTGATTTCTTATAGCTAGTTACTTACTCCGAGAAGAGACATAATGACTTGTTACCAATCGTCTGTCAAATTGATACTTCCACAAGGTCCTTCTACGAAATTAAGACCACTCTAGGTGTCCAAATATGGAACACTCACCCGAGTAATACACCAATCAACTCATTGTGGTAAAATAACACTACGTGTTATGTTTCCACTAGTCCTACCACTTTACGATATCGTCAAACCATAATTCTCCTCTTTATAAGTAGATACGTTGATCGACATGCCATCCAATCAATAATATCACTAACACAAAGGAAAGAGGAAACTACGAACAAACCTCGTGGATGAACGTGCGGTCACACATATAAAGAACTTGTGCAAAACCAAAGGATACTTCAAATAAGCGTGCACCCAATTACCAAGCTATATTGACCATGACAAATCCAATTGTACTCTCACTCAGCCAAACCACATTATAACAAAAATAATAACACGATACAAGGGAACACAATCCTCAACTATTAGAACTAAATAAACATAGTTCTCGATTATCGAGACTAAAAGAACATAATAAATCAAAATGAATGAACAACCCTTTAGAGGGAATCCCATCTTCATGAAATGGGCTATGGTTTATGAAAGATGAACCTACGTCATATAATTAAAGTGTACGAATACTCTCAGGCATTCACAAGAGATCCTAGTCTAACCATACACCTTGACTTGAGTCACCAACCATGATGAATCAAATTATGAACCATCTACCTTTGTGAGACAAATGTAAAAGCCGAACTATTTCCCTTTGCGAAGTCAAAGCTAGGCATCCCTCCTTATGATTAATGATTCCCCTTTTCATTATCGGCAAGAACAAACCTCTCTAGTCAATCCATGCCAAACACCTTTGATTATGTTAACTTCATGACTATTCTAGCACACCTAGGTTATTTCCTGCTCTATTGTTCGACGATTGTATCCCAACACCTCCTTAGGAAATTCCCAATAAGGAGAAACATTCATCTCGTAATAGCCACTATTAGTACAAGGTCGTCACTGCGCCAATCTCCAAATTCTACCCAAACTGAGCCTTCGTGACTAACACACTAGTATCTACTAGAATATAAGGGTAGTAAGTACTATAAATTTCTACACCTTTTAATCCGTATAGGTTTGGTAAGACATGACAAGACCTAGTCCTTTCCTTACTAGGTATATTTTAGCTTAGACCGTTGAGACATGTCGATACTGTAACCATACCACGATATCCCATCTGGGGTGATATCCTCACATTATTAACATAAAATTATCAATATAAGTCTATAATTCATTTCCTAGTACCCATCAAAATTGAGTATGACACTTTATACACTAGTCATCTGATGACAATGAGTATCATGCCCAGTCATGACACTAATGGACAATTTCCCTTTAGGTTACACAACCTTTTATGTCAATTCTAACGACATCACCCAAGGCTACACTGTTAGACTCCTTTGAACCAATAACCTCAGATCATCACATGAACTTCAATACAACTAGAACTGGAACACATTGCACTTCATTACACCAAAATTGACTTGTTCCCTAAGGACACTAAGCATACCCCAACGTAATTTTCACCAAAACCTGACAAGATTTCATGGCTCGTGGATTTTTCCATAGCAGGTACACTTTATCGACTTTCTAACATTCATCTCAAGAGACTATTAGATACTCACCTAAAACTAGCCTATAAGTCTCCAAACATGGCGAGTCATAATAGCCTAACACCTCAACATGTCACAATAAGTAGATTCCTATTTCCAGAGATGATACATGTAATTCATCTCAAGGGTCGGGTGGAGTAGATAATTTCCCTATTAAATAAGTAAAAAACCCTATCTAAGGGATCCCATATAAAATGATACTAGACAGGGATCATAAAAGGCTACTTCTCGCAGAATACTGATAAAGAAGATGTTATGTTAAAGTTGTCTACTCATATTAAACCGGCTTCATGTTCATTCATCACTCAGGCAATTGAAAATGGGCTACGATATTCAGGTAAAATCTTATTTTCCTTTCGTTTGAAATCTTGGCATAGATCCAACATACGACCCTCTCCTCGAGACCTAATGGAAGGTCCAAAGACTTTATTCTAGATGACAGGTCCCATATACTACATATTAAGCCTTAGGCTTCCACTACTAAAGGTTTTGAGAGGATATAGGATGTTTTGTATAACCTATAGCCCTTAAGTCCACACTTCTGACATCACAGGGGATTTTATTCCTCAAATGTTACATCATATTCTATAAAACCTAACCTAGGGTTCACTCCCATGTCACTTCAATTCATCATTCTTACGCATGTAACTCAGTTACACTAATGGCTTGTAACTCACATTATTGCTTACGATATACATTTATCAATCGACAATTACTAAGGCATCCATCTACAATGATAATATCCTATCAATTAAGTGTTGAGTACACATACTTAAGTAATGACCAGTAAGGGCCTATATGCGTACCGATTTGATAAATATTTATGACATGACATTAAACTATGAGTCAAGTTTTCCTGGTTACATCATCATTATTAACTATCCACAAAATAATGCAACCTCATTATAGGATCAATACGGCTTAATCATGCAACTCTGACGATCTAATCTCTATAGTTGACTTAAACAACTTACACCTTTACATAAAGGTATTCTATTTAACCCTATTAATATCTTAATGGGATCTTCACTTCATCAAGTGTTGATATAAAAGAACCTCACATTAGAGAACACGATATCACCACTAACGGCCTACGTAATGCCGCAAGTTACTAATATGCCTATATCAAAAGTGTTGATATGGTAACTAACTTGGCCACTTCATACTTGGTAATGAATTTTCCATCGTGTTAACATCCTCGACTCCATTGTGAATAACACAAACCGAAACCAACACTTGTTTAGCATGACCAACCCAAAATTAACACCGACGTCAAAGATCCACTACCAACCTCACAATGTCACTACTAAAAGGAACCTTAAACCTAGAGATCTAATACCAATTGTAATTCTCTAGCCCAAATTATGGGTTACCCATGGGTCAATTCAATTCTACCTGAACGTTAGTTGTGAATTGCAATGAGACAGCCTAAATATTATTACTAGTTCAGTTGAATTTAATTTACATTTTACTTATTTAACATGCGATTCCACGTTATATCAATTTACATGTGGGACTAGTGGGAAGTATCTCTAGAATCTAAGCAATCAGAGCTACTAACGTAAAATAAAATGAATACTTACCTTTATAATGCACTACAAATATAGAACCGCATACAACCTGTCATAATAAAGAAAAGGGAATGAGTCGAATGCCCAGTGGGAATTACAATAATGCTGTAAGAGGGTAGTTTAGATAAGGTGGAGGCGTAACCCCTTTTGAGTATGGTAATGATAAGTTAATTAGCCACAACCTTGGATTAATTATAGGGCATGCAAACACAAACTTAATGAAGATGATCTCAGTTTGATCTCACAAATCTTCCGTGTATAACTCAGAAGATAGTAATGAACTTAGAAGTAAATTAGCTAGAGGGAGAGAAAGGTAAGCACCCTAGATACACCTTGGCAGGCAGCCAAACACACCAACCACCCTCAAGAATCTCTATCAAGTATTAAAAGATTCCTAATAAATGACAATGGAGGGTGAGTAGACTCTCTGGTTTGTAATAACTATCTCCGATGTATATTCTCTCTAGTAATAACTTCTGACCTCTCAAAAAGATCTCCCTTCCTCAAAGGTGGTTGGGGTCCCTAAATAGCCTCCCACACCACCCCCGAGGCAACTCAGTCATCAATGCCTGTGAAAGACCTCCCTCATACTTTATGTCACAAACATTAAATACCTGATGCACTAGTTTCTCCATGTCATAAACATTAAATGCCAAGACATGCCTTTTGCCTAACCACTGTATGTCACGGGTCTATTGTCACGGAGGTGTCTCACCAACTGTCTGACAACCCCAAATACAATGGTGGTTTACTCAAGTACAGATTTGACATTGTCTAGCTGGATACTGACATCACCTACAGTAGATGTGACATTAAGTAAAGGGTTGTTTGGTTCACAACTCAATGCCCGATGGAACTCCAAGACACTCCGACCGAGTTTCAACGGTGAGGATTCTTCGGTGTTTTACCAAGTGTATCTAAGATGGTCAGGACAAGCCCCAACGGTGCCTCACTTCCCAATCCTCCAAACCAAGTCCCTCTAAAGTTCCCACGACGAGGTCATTCGATAGAGCATGAAAGCTCTCCCAGGTCCTGCCAAGCCTGGTCTCTCGCGAGTACTGTTTGACCTCCTACTAAAACTCATTATTATTCTCGTTGCATCATTATAACTGTTATATCTTACAGTCAATATAAACAAAGATACAATATGACTTAACACAATAAGCTAAAATACAAGTTTCCACGATGAGCTGCCATGCTTGAGCTACCTCGATGCCTTAATCCCCAGAACACTGTTGCTAATGGGGGGATTATCCATGATCTCAGGATTATCTTCAAGCCCTATCTACATTTTCCCCTCCATAGAGAGATTTATTGGAACAAGAAATGTCTGCACGAAACTTCTCAAACCGATGAACCTTCTCTACAGTAAAAAATTTTGGCCTCATTTCCTTCGTTAGAACCACATCATTATAATCTCCAGGAAAAAGTAAAATTCTCCTCGATGTACCTGAGCCGTAGCACTTCGACTTGTTGGGGCTTTGACGATGGGACATTACCACTTTTTCCTTATACTGTGCTTCAACCGTTCTAGCTTTATTATTTAAAATTCTCCCGAAAGGCCTGCTAACCTTCTCAAATACTCATTTTGATTCTTGGTAGGTGAAATTCTCCCTTGTAATGCTTCTCTATGTTTGAAAAAGAAGAAATCCTCCCCAATGCAGCCAAGTCACCATTTAAACAACGTTTGTACTTGTGGCGAGGGGACATCGTAGCTTTTTTTGAACCATTGGGACATCTTTTTCATTGCGAGTTATTCGATATGTCTGATAAAAATTTTGGTGCCAAAACTCAAACTTGTTGAATCTCTCCAGCAGACACTACCCTTACAGTCCCCCTATAAGGGTACCACAAACTTATAGTCCCCCTGTAAGCCGTTTCATGGGGGTATTGTGGCATCTCTCTAGCAGCCACTACCCTTCCTCGTTACTCCCTGATAAGTCTTACTTACTCTCGCCATTCATCCTCTCAACGGGCTAGAGATTCTGCTGCGGGGGCTACTACTGTTGAATCTACTAAGGCAATAAGCCCACCCTCAGCTTCTTATGAATTAGAACCTCAGCCCCAGGCTCTTCTTCCCCTTGTTCCAGTTGCAGAAGGTTCCCCCTAGGTAACATATTATCTATTACCTGTTAGGTCTGGCAACATTTCTCAGCTCCATCCCTTTTGTTTCTGTGTAATATGCTGAACCTTGATATGTTGGGGAGCCACAGGTTGAGATGGTGTCTCTAGTAGACAGCATGATTCTTCCCGTTGTTCTGACGAGACCTTTGACTGCCATTCCCCTCTTTAGTTCCATAACGGGGGTAAGTAACGTTTATAAGTATTTCTCTCCTTTTGACTATTAAGTTGTCATTTCTAATACTTAGCTTTGTTTCTGCAGCTTTCTCCAAGTCTTTCTCCACCCTTTGCACTTAGTGGACTTTTCCTTTCCAAGGCCAAGGTTGAGGCTACTGCTCCTCGTGTTAGCTCTTCTGTACCCACCGGCGTTGGGGCATCTCTTGAAGGTCTAACGTCTTCTTCTGATGATACGCTCGTGTTGGCCTTAGTCCCTTATATTGGAGAGGGAGGTTTGCCTACCACTCAGGATTCTTCACCCAAGGGCCCCGTTGAAGCTACTGAGGCAATGAGCCCGCCCCGAACGATTTTTACCATTATGGCCCATGTGGTGACTCCCGTTATCGCTTCTACTACTGCTGAGGTATTTCACTAATTTCTCTGCATTTCTCAATTTCTCTAACTTCACCTATATAGGTGACTTAACAATGAAAACACTTGTTAAGGTTTTTTTCCCATAAACTCCATCTATATCGGTGACTTAACAACGAAAACACTTATTAAGGTTTTTTCCATCAACTCCATCTATATTGGTGACTTAATGATGCGACTAAAAATTTGTCTCAAAAGTGCGCTCCTTCTAGGATCAAGTGCAAGCCTGTCACGTTAGTAGTAATACGACAAGTCGAAATCATCTCCACAGGGATCACAAATTGGCACTTGAGAATTATGTAGGAAAAGTTATTTATCCTTGAAATGGTTTCACATAAAAAAAGAAAAGATAATGGATGGTTGAAATCTCCAATTGATTAAAATAAACTACGTGCAGAAATAAAACCTAAGAATTGTAAAAAAAATCAGATATGAATATGAGAGAAAATAGGATGGAGTACAATCCCTCAAATCTTAGTAAATTACCGTATAAAATACTAGAATTGTAAATTGAAATTCTTAATTAAATCCACTCTTTATAGATCATAAGAATTACATATATGAGGAAACTAGCCCGCATCATATGAAATCAAAGGTAAATACAAATCGATGAATAGACAATTATACTTGTATAGTCTTCTTAAACATCCCAAGTACCTAGGTCAAGAGAGATTAAAAGATCGGCTATGTTTGCATAATTTCCATACACGATTTGGTCAATATTTAATTTACCCTCTATTTTCTACTCGGGTAATTTACCTCGGAATGAGTTCATGTACCCCAACCCTTGAAAATTTAGCTAGACATGGTTTTACTAGCAAATAAATTCATACATGGAATTATGGATCTAACAAACATTGTAAACAATTTGCAAAATAATTGAGGATTGTATTGAATATAAAGAATAAATAAGAGAATGGAAATTTGATACTTGTATCCATCAACAGGAAAAAAATGAACTTGAATCCAGAAAACTTCTTATCCCTCAACCTTACAAACTAGGGTTTATGAAAAACTAAGAAAACTCTCTAAAATCTGACTATCTCTCTCTAATTCGACTCTCCTTTAGAATGACATAAGGCTTGGCCTTTTATAGCACCAACTTAGCACGATTTGACAGCTAATATCGATTAGTTGTATCCACGATATGCACCTCTGGAGATCCATAATTAATGCCAGGAATTCTAACCGTCGGACTAGTCCGGATCCCATCGGATCGGTTCTTTTTTATTTCCCCCGAATCGGTCCATATGCTATCGGATTGGTTCTCTTGCCATCGATTCGGCATCAATCCAGGGTCTACTGGAAATGTGACATTTTGGATCGGTCCGAGATAAACCGGATCGGTCCGATTTTCTTCATTGTTGACTTTTTCTTTCCATCTTTGACTGGTCATAACTTTTGATCTCGAGCTCCGATTTGACTCTCGTTTCTTCCTATGCTCTTGTGAAACCAGGATCTTCAACTTTCCTTAGTCTTCGAATCCGAACTCCAGGTGTAAATTTATGATTTTGCCCATCGACTTGTCTTCTTTTCTTTTCTTCCTTTCTTTCGGTTTCTTTCTTTTTTTTCTTGCACTAAATTTATGTAAAATCAATAAGAAATACACGAAACTCGGGGTACTCATTAGAAATAGTCAATGGCAATGATATGGGATAAAAATGATTCAATTAGGTTGTTCGAGATATCAAAATCACCGACTTAAGGGACTAAATTCAGAAGAATTTATGCTTGGTCAAATCCCACTAACTTAGAACTTTGCGTGTCCCGGACAATGTAAATGAAGCTACTCAAAGCTTTATTCTTGTGAATTCTTTTATTTAACTAAAATTCCACTTTCACATGCATGCAATTGCATTGAGCATATGCAACAAGCCTTTAAACCCCTAGGTTACCCTAGTAGGACGAGTTTTGTCTCGTGAGGATTTGTAGTGAATACACCCACAAAATTCTTTAATTAATCAAATAAATATCAAAACAATTAAAAATTGTACAATTTAAACCTTTCAAAAAATAACCACCATAAATTCATATTCAAGTGTCTCAAACCATAGTGTATGTGTGCAAAGCCAAAAACTAAACCTCAAATTTCCACCGATTGAGCATTACGTTACTTTTCGAAAATTCGTTTTGATTCAAATTCTTACGGATGCACTCACAAACGAATAACTCGGACTGTGGTTGTTTTCTCTCGGTATGCATGATATAAAGAGTTAATATAATGGACACAAATTCATGCATACAAAATTGAAAAGAAGGAAATATATGATGAATAGATCTCATCATCAGAATACAGTTATTACGAAACGGGAAACATCATCTCTTAATCACACCATTTTAATCTCTTTTACTATCTTTTCATATCTTATCTCTCCATGAAGTAATTAATTTCACCATTCGGACTCGGTTAGGACTTTTTGGGTTAAAAAGTGTAAAGGCTAAAATTGGCAATAAACTGATTGTTCATAATTGGAAAATATCCGTATGACGTCCATTTGTGCTTTTTCAGGCATTTTCTCATTTTTCTCTTTCTTTTTCTATTTTCATTTTATTTCTTGTTATTTATCTTCTCTTTCCCTTTTTATTGCACAATTTGGACTTACTTGATGAATTTTCTCAATTTTCACAATTCCTGACTATTTGGGTTTTTCGGGTTATCAAACGAAAGGGAAATATTTTATTAGGCACAAAGTGGGTTGCAAAGGGATAATATTTTTCACAACTTTATTATGGCTAATTTTTTTGGGTTAAACAAAAGAGGTCCTACTTCATTGTCCAAATTGCTAAGGACATTATCATATGCATCTCAAGATTAATTAAGTTTAGAAATATATTCAGCACGAATTTCGAGACAAAATTTCACACATTTCCCATAACCGATCAAAACAAAGGATTGAGATCATCAATGACTTATTAAAACGCTGAAAAGAACTTTGAGTTAATCATAAACTCGGATTGATTTAAAAACTCATAAAAAATTGAAAGGCTCGAAATCTCACCGGGTTTGATCAATCTCCACACTTATTCGTTATGTCGTCAATTTTCTTTCAATTTCCATCTTCGGTCAATTTTGGCTTAGTACATTTTGATTGTTAACAATTTGAGACTTTAAATAGAATAAAGGTGATATTTTTGAAAATTTTCAATTTCAATTTTTATTTATTTTGAAGAAAAATATTTTTGGCTTTTTTTTTATTTTTTTTTTAACTATGCGAAGTTTTATGCATTCGCACTTATCATCCCCCCTAACTTAGTCTTTTGCATTGTCCACAATCAAAAGGGCGTTAAAACTAAAGAAGACAAAATAAGTAGTGTGGGAAATAAAACAAGAAAATACCATAAGAAAACTGTGTAGTACAACATAGCTGTATAAACAAAAGATAAAATAAAAACATGACACCACAAACTAACATAACATAACCAGAAGGGGCCTGACAGGGGTCCTACGGGGATTCTACTGTGCGGGTGGGGGTGGGAGGGTCCAGGGGCAGCAGGGTCATATGGATCATAGAAATAGGCAGGAAGGGGGCATCAGGACCCAATTGGAGGCGGTACAGATCAGCCTGCATACGTAAAATCAGACTCGTGTCCCGCTGGAAATATGACATAAACCCGTCAAAACGCGTCTCAAGAGAAACAACCCGCTCAGTGACACCCGTACCAACCGGAACATAATCCTGATCAGTAGTTTCATCATACTCCTCCTCCTCGCCTTCTTCCATCTCAACATCTTCAGCGGGAACATCCTTTTCCTCAACAGTAGTCTCATCACCCGAGGTATCACTGTCATCACGACGCGCACGGATCAGCTGGATTTGCTTGTCACTTCGAGTGCGAGATTCTTGCCCAAGTGACTTGGGTAAGGTTATAAGATCTTACGGGGGCACAATACTGACATCCTTAAGAAATGAAGTAATGAGATGGCCATAAGGAAGAGGGGCGTGACCCTTTTTGTCCAGCTCCGCACAAATGATATCATTGTAAAACGTGTGTGCCAAATTTATAATAGTGGCATGGTCAAACAGGTGATACACCATAGTAGCTTGATGCGGACGCATAGTCGAATCATTGGAGGTTTTCAAGAGATTGGCACAAACTATGTGAAAAGTGATACATGCCTTGTCGGGTAACCGACCAACAAGAAAGGTCTCGGTATTCCAAACCGACCTGGTACGATGCGAGACATGCAAACATCTTTGGAAACTGCTTGATCAGGGATGGGATATGTATAATGGGATGGCGTGATCATACCTTTAGACTCGAGTTTCCGGGCTAGAATTTCAAGGGAGAACGGTATCGGTGTCGAGTCGACAAAATCTTGAGATTCGAAATTGGCGGTAAGGACTAGCGAACCGTAAAACTGACGAACTTCATTCTCCCATACAGCCTCGTATGGTTCGTTTAAAAATTGGCACCAACCTCGAGACATGAACATCCCAGTGATATAATTAGGCAGCTGGTCCCAAAGCACTTGGAGATCAATGTGTATTTTGCGTCGAGGACTAAAAAAATGATGGCACCAATTTGCCTCACAGCGTGAACGATATTCTCCATTGCCATCGGGCAGGACTTCAACTGAATTATATTTCTGAGGAGCAGCCATGGTAATGGAAGAACTAGACAGAAAATGATAGAGGATAATGGAGATTGAGGTGTGAAGGAATTGGGAGGTATAAGAGGTGATATTTATAGGTTGGATGGTGGGTAGGGGGAGAATAGGGGAAATAGGGGGGACGAATTTTTAGGGGGAGAAATGGATTGGGGGAATGTATGGGGTAAGGATTGATGAGGTTTTAACCTCGGGAAGGTGTGCAGACTGCAGATGACCGAATCGATTTCGGGTTCAGACCGAACCGATCCAATTTCTTTTTTTATTTATTTCTTTTTTAGGCCGGATCGGTTCCTTTTTTATAGGGCTGGACCGATTCGGTCTGTTGAAATGCCTGCTTCCTCTTGCTTTACTTCAGTGGTCATTTGCATCTTGATTTCTCTACCTCAACATCCCCTCCAATTCAATTGGACCTCAAAACTCTCATCGAAACCCGAAACGCACCCCAGACCTGTATTCAATTCCCACTCTAGTTATGACACGCAACTTATTAACTAACCTACCATCCTATGACTACTATACACAACATCCACCCCATACATGTCGGGGGTGCGACGACCTCACCTTACTTTCTCAGTCAATCCCCATAAATGGGGTCTGATAACCAGATCGTGTCGGCTTCCATTATAACTGCTTCCAAATACGGCTTGAGACGGTGTCCGTTAACTTTGAATGTGCTTCCCCCTTTTTGATCTGCTAGTTCAACAGCTCCATGGGGGAATACTTCCTTCATAATGAATGGTCCTTACCATCGTGATCACAATTTTCCAGGAAATAAGTGTAACCTCTAGTTGTAGAGAAGTACTTTTTGGCCCAAATGAAACTCCTTACGTCGGATGATTCGATCGTGAGATCGTTTTATTCGTTCTTTTGAGATTTTATCACTTTCATACGCATCATTGTGTATTTCTTCCAAATCATTCAACTTAAGTTTATGTGTTTCACTGGCTTGTTCCATGTTAAAGTTCACCCTTTTGATAGCCCAATACGCTTTGTGTTCAATTTCAACAGGAAGATGACAAGGTTTGCCATATACAAAATGAAATGGGGACATCCAAAGGGGGTTTTTGTATGCAGTTCGATAAGCCCAGAGTTCATCATTCAATCAGATGTACCAATCTTTCCAGTTAGGTTCGATTCTCTTTTCCAAGATATGCTTGATTTCTCTATTAGCTAACTCGGCTTGGCCATTCGATTGAGGTGGTAAGTCGTTCCAACTTTATGGACGACCCCATACTTTCGCATGAGTTTTTCCATAGGCCTATTGCAAAAATGAGTGCCATTATCACTAATGATAGCCTTAGGAATTCCGAATCGAGAAAGTATGTGTTCTTTTATGAACTTTATCACCACTTTATTGTCATTCGTCCTTGTAGATATGGCCTCTACCCACTTTGAGACGTAGTCTACTGCGACGAGGATGTATAGAAAACCAAAAGAGGGTGGAAAAGGCCCCATGAAGTCAATACCCCAGCAATCAAACAACTCTAAGACAAGTATGGGGGTCATTGGCATCATGTCACGGCGAGTAATAGCTCCCATTCTTTGGCATCTATCACATGATTTGCAAAAAGTATTCACATCACGGAAGATTGTGGGCCAATAGAGACCGCTTTGCAGGATTTTCGCAACAGTTTTATTTTTGGAAAAATGACCTCCACATGCTTTCGTATGACAAAATTGAATTACCCCTTGAATTTATTCATCAGGTACACATATTCGGATGATTTGATCATCACAATACTTAAACAAATATGGATCATCATAAAAGAACATGCATGACCAGGTAATGAACTTCCTTCTCTCGTGCGGAGTCCAAATGGAGGGAACAACTCCAGTGACAAGGTAATTTACTATATCTGCAAACCAAGGAAGAGAATAAGTAGAAAAAATATTTTCATCCGAAAAATACTCGTCTATGGGGATGGGATCAATAGGTACTTCGGACGAGAGACGTGACAAATCGTCAGCAATGACGTTGTCGACTCCTTTCTTATTTGTATCGAGAGATTAAACTCTTGTAGGAGTAGGATACACCTGATTAGGCGCGGTTTCGCATCTTTCTTAGTCAGAAGATATTTAAGGGTCGAGTGATCAGTGAAGAAAATGATGGGTGAACCAATAATGTATGAGCGGAATTTATCGAGAGCAAAAATGACTACTAGTAATTCTTTCTCCGTGGTGGAGTAGTAAAGCTGGGGTCCAGATAATGTCCTACTAACATAGTAAATAACAGGAGCTTTCTCATATTTTCTTTTTCCGAGAAGAGCCCCAACCGCGTAATCATATGCATCACACATAACCTCAAATGGGAGTGACCAATCGGTAGCTTGCATGATAGGAGCAGAAATAAGCATGCTTTTGAGTTTATCAAAAGCTTCTTGGCATGCGTTATTCCATTCAAACGGAGTTCCCTTCATGAGAAGATTACTCAAAGGTCTAGCGATGGCGCTAAAGTCTTTGATAAATCTCATGTAAAATCTAGCATGGCCTAAAAAGGACCTCACATCTTTGAGTGATTTAGGCGGGGGTAACTCAGCTATTACTTCTATTTTTGCTCGATCAACCTCAATTCCCCTAGATGAGACTATGTGGCCCAGAACTATGCCCTCAATGACCATAAAATGGCATTTTTCCCAATTGAGGACTAAGTCTTTTTCCACACACCGGAATAAAACTTTTTTCAAGATTAGCTAAACATTGTTCGAAAGATGGACCGAAAATGCTAAAATCGTCCATGAACACCTCAAGACCTTTTTCTATCATGTCGCTAAAGAGACTCAACATGCACCTTTGAAAAGTTGCTGGCGCATTACATAACCCAAAAGGCATACATTTATAGGCAAACGTACCAAATGGACATGTAAAAGTCGTATTTTCTTGATCAAGTACATCCACTTTGATTTGATTATATCCAGAATACCCATCTAGGAAGCAATAGTAAGGATGGCCCGCCACTCCTTCGATCACTTGGTCGATAAACAGCAAGGGGAAATGGTCTTTTCTTGTTCCGGCATTGAGCTTTCGATAATCAATGCAAACACGCCACCCGGTGGTGGTGCGATGAGGTATTAATTATCCCTTAGCATTCTCAACCACAGTCATACTCGACTTTTTTGGAACAACCTGAATTGGGCTCACCCATTTACTATTGAAGATGGGATAGATAATCCCAGCATCTAACAATTTGATGATTTCCGCTCGAACTACATCTTTCATGGTTGCGTTAAGTCACCCGTGCATCTCTCGTGAGGGCTTCACCTCCTCCTCAAGATGTATTTTATGGGTAAAAATCAAGGGACGTAACCTTTCAAATCTTCTATAGTCCAACCAAATGCACTCCTATGCTTACTTAACACATTCAATAACATGCCCTCTTGTTCTTTTTTTAAACTCAAAGAAACAACAACGGGAAATGTATCAACTTCTCCCAGAAAAGCATATTTTACATGAGAGGGTAGTTTCTTTAATTCAAGACTAGGAAATCTCTCTTCAGAGGGGATCATGAGTGACTCCCTCGAGGGTAATTCCTCAAATCTAGAAATCCAGTCAACATCTCTCAACTTCTCAAAACTCACTTCTTTTTGCAACCAAGCTCCCAACTCTTCCACTTCACGCTCGAACTCAATATAAGAACTCTTATTCTCAACACCTTGCACCAAACAAACTTCCAGTGCATCTCCACCTATGATCTTCTCGATGTGCTCATCCACCACATCTTCAATAAGATCAGCCTCATGAATTTCATCCTCATCAGCCATTTGGTTAGCAACATTGAAAATATTGGTCTCGAGAGTCATGTTTCCAAAAGTGAGTTGCATTTTTCCATTACATGTATTGATCAAAGCATTAGCTATAGCTAAAAATGGACGGCCCAAAATTATGGGAACATGATTACTCGAAGAGGGGAGGGCTCCGTGTCCAAAATGACAAAATCAACCAGGAAGAAAAATATGTCCACTTGAACTATCACGTCCTCCAAAACCCCACGAGGCACTTTCACTGTTCGATCAGCTAACTGTAGAGTGATTTGGGTAGGTTTAAGATCACCTAAATCAAGCTGCTTATAGATAGAGTATGGAAGGATGTTCACACTCGCACCTAAATCAAGAAAAGCTTTTTCGACTCTCCTCTCCTCGATAACACATGAAATTGTAGGTTCACTAGGATCCTTGAACTTTGGTGGAATATCATTAAAAAGGACCGAGCTCACATTTTGTGCCAAAAATACATTCTTCTTCACCTTAAGCCGTCATTTGATAGTCAAAAGATCTTTGATGACTTTGGTATATGCTGGAATTTGTTAGATAGCATCCAGAAATGAAAAGTTCAACTTCACTTGCTTCAGAACATCTAACACTTCGGTACGCGAAGACCCCTTTTGGGTGGTGCCAAGCGTTGAGGAAATGGAGCAACAGTGGGCAGTTTTACTTCAACTTTGGGTTCAACTCCTTCATCCTTATCTTCCATATGCAAGGAGGTTTCCTTAGGTTTTGAAGCTTCTTTAGCATTAGGTTCCTTGGGAGGTGGTGGCGCTAGATCAATTACACGACCACTACGTAGAGTAGTGACATCTTGACATTATTCTGGCAAATCCGATGAAGTAGAGCTAACCGTAGTTTTCCCTTAAAGAGGGGGTCTTTGGCCTTGAGCTGGGAATTTACCCTTCTCCTGAGTATTCAATGCAGATTGCAACCTAGAGATGCTAGTATGAATTTCTGTGAACATTTTATCATACTTAGCATTTCTCTCCTTCTGAGATTGGATGAATTGATTCAGATTATCCTCAAGAGATCTCCTAGGTGGAGTGACATAAGGACAAGGAGGTGGTGGTTTCATAGGGTTTGGCATTGGAGGAGCCGTTTACTGAAATTGAGGAGGGGTGGTGGCAAAGCCACATGTGGATTGGGAGCCATCCCACCTTGTGGTTGTCCATAGTTAAAACCAAGATGATTCCTCGAAGATTGATTATATGTATTCCCTTGCGGCACATAAAAATTTCCGCAAAACCCTCCTATCGCCTCTACTTGCTCAGTATACATTGCCTTGTATACAGGGACGGAAGGACATACTTTGGTAGAATGACCAGTAGTACAAATGGCAAACACCTTCTCCTTTCATCCTTGCATGGGTCCAGCTACTTCTCTTAATCGAACTTCAAGCATGTCTTTGAAATTATTTTCCAATTGCTCAAATTTACGATCTAACAAAGTTTCCTTGTCCAAATGATAAACACCGGACGCAACAGACGAGTTGGACACTTCTTGATTTCTATTTTGACTATTAAGGTCAGAAATATCCCATGCTTGCGTAGTCTCCGCTACGTATTTAAGATGAGCCTCAGCATCACTCGAGTCTAACTCCCAAAAAGGTTTTTCGCACATTGTCTGGACAAGTTGTTTAGATGCTAAACTAAGCCCTTGATGAAAAAATGAAATAAGATGATGTTTTTCGAATCCATGATGTGGACAAGCACTAACTAACTCCTGAAAATGTTCCCAACACTTATCGAAAGCCTTATTCTCATTTTACCAAAAAGCTTGTATTTGAGCTTTGACAGAATTGGTTTTGTGTTATGGGAAGAACTTGGCGAGAAACTTGGTTTGCATATCTCGCCAGGATAAAACAGAATTTGGTGGTAATGACCATAGCCAAGTCTTAGCTTTATCCTTTAAGGAAAAAGGGAAAATCTTCAACCGGATAACATCTTGTGGGCAGGTTTGGTCACCAAATGTCTCACATGCTTCCTCGAACTCTCTAATATGGAGATATGTTTTTTCATAATCCATCCCATGAAATGTAGAGTGAATTTGGATCATCCCATTCTGAAAGTGGAACTAACGGGCATTATACGGGAGTAAAATGCAACCAGGGGTAACAGTTCGCTCCGGAAATAAAAGATCTTTCACGAGAAGGTAAGGTATTTCCTCCTCTCTAGCACCAACACCAACACTACTGTGCACAGACATATTGCTACCAAATTATTCAAAACTTCCACTCCGTGTTTGACTCAAAGTGTGACTTGTGATTGAATTATTCGACGAAGGAGGTGGAATCCAAAAGTGCGGAGAATCGGTGGTGTGAGAATTTCCAAAATTCGCTTCGGCAATAGGATTTTCGTGGACTTGGGTGAGAGGTGGATTTCGCATGTAATCCTAGAAGAGATGAGATGAAAATTGATTTTTTTGTTTTTTTGAAATCACTTTAGGATTAAAATCACTTTCCTAAGAATTACCAAATGACGATCCCCAGCAACGGCGCCAAAAACTTGACGTGACTAAAAATTTGTCTCAAAAGTGCGCTCCTTCTAGGATCAAGTGCAAGCCTGTCGTGTTAGTAGTAATCCGACAAGTCGGGATCGTTTCCACAGGGATAAAAAATTGGCAATTGAGAATTATGTACGAAAAGTTATTTATCCTTGAAATGGTTTCACAAAAGAAAAGAAAAGATGATGGATGGTTGAAATCTCCAATTTATGAAAATAAACTACGTGCACAAAGAAAACCTAAGAATTGTAAAAAAAATCAGATATGAATATGAGAGAAAATAGGGTGGAGTATGTAAGGACACAAATTTCCAATTGAGTCCATATATAGTTTTGGCTCAATTCCGGACAAAAACATTTATTCATAGGACTGTATTTGATTGTAATATTCTCAAGCCTATGAAGTGTGTATTGAAGACGTAGCGGCAAAGAATATAAAGCTTCATCAAAATGCCGATTTGTGTGCCTTGTTTCTACGTCATCATCAAAGGTTCCATGCTCCCAAGGTATGAATGTAATTATATTTATATAGGAGCTTGGAACAATATGTATTGGGTGTTTAGGTGAAATAAAAAACTGCATTTTATTTTAAGAAAGAATCAAATAGAACTTTAATATAAGTATATAAAAGTTTCTGGGCCAAAATCAAATTTTACAAACTTTCTGGTCGTTCGTTAGAAATGTCGTTCGAACGAGTTTTTTCGCTCGAACCAGATTTCGTTCGAACGAGTTTTGTCGTTCGAACCAGTTTCGTTCGAACGAGTTTTGCCAACGACCCTAACTGGTCAGTCGTTCGATATGTCGTTCGATATGTCGTTCGAGTGAATGTTCGTTCTAACGAGGCATCTAACGAACTTCTAACGAGCCCAGGATGGTCGCTCGTTAGAAGTCTCGTTCGAACGAGAATCAAGTTCCTTCGAACGAGATTCCAGCGGGAACAGTTATTTGGCAGTTTTTTTGCAGTTTTTCCCCACTCCTCCACTTGGTTTTCAACCAACTCTTTTCATACATTCTTATGTGCGGGAAACACATTTTCCAAGACAACTTTTCCATCCTAATACATCTCCTAGAGAGATTTTGAGAGATTATTTTAAAAAGGAAAATGTTCATGTTTGAGTGTTCTTCAACCTAAAGAAAAATCTTTAAACACTTAGTTTACACCCATTGTTGTTTATTCCAAGTTTTATATATACATATCTTTACTTGGAGTTTTTGGCACCGGTTTTTCTCTACCGAATTCAAGAGACGTTTCGGGTTTGCTTCTACACCCCATCACAAAGAAGACTTTTGTTGAGATTCTACCCTCACGGAGAAAGGCTCCATGCTTGTGTGACGGTGACCATATAAAGTCCCATCGGTGGATTCCCAGACCGCGGTGGTGTTCCGAGGTTGTTCGCTAGGAAGAAGTTTCTACAAGGAGGTGCATCGGGGCTTGAGAGGGTTCGAGTCGAGGGTTGTAAGTCTCTTGTCTTGTAATTGTAATTCCGTATCTAGTGGACTTGTGGCTAGGGCCGTCCGAGGTTGTTTCCCGTCTTGGGTTTTTCCTCGTACATCTCGGCGTAGTGTGACATTGTTTATTTTATCTTGCACAATAATTTAGAATCCATGCTTAGGATAATTTCAAGATAAAATTTGGTTTAATTATCACACTCATTTAATTTGGGACTTAAATTAAATATTGGGTAAAATTGGTTGATTCAAGTCATTTGCTAAAATTGGTTTCGCCTAACTTTGGATAATTGTTAATTATGACTTAGGCAAATTTCTAGGACTTGAATTATGTTTTAATTTGTTTTGAGAAATTAAAACTTGTTGTTATATTTGAAAATTGAACCATCACCTGTTTTACAACGCTTCCACATCATCTATTGTGTTTTTAAGTAAAAAGGAAATTATTATTTTGATTGGGACATTTTGCGCTTTAACAAATTGGTATCAGAGCCAAAAACGATAAATTATTTCGTTAAGATCCTTTAATTTTTGGCTAAAATGGATTTTTCCCCATTTTCAAAATTTCCTATTTTTGATGGTTCAAACTACGCGTATTGGAAAGCGCGAATGAGATCGGCACTAAAATCTATCGACGAGAGGGTTTGGATGTCTGTTGTTACCGGGTATTCCCCACCAACTTATTTAGTTGAAAATGAACGTGTTATCAAACCTGCCGATAGATGGACTGAAAATGAGTTTAAACTTGCAAACTTTAATTCCCGAGGTTTAAATGCCTTGTTTAGCGCTGTCACACCGGATGAATTCCGCCGTATTATGACGTGTGAAACCGCTAAAGAAGCTTGGGATATTTTACAATTAACTCATGAAGGAACTAGTGTCGTTAAAGCTTCAAAACTCCAAAACCTCACCACTCAATTTGAAACTATCAAAATGGATGAAAAAGAAACTTTTGATAAATTTTATGCTAGACTTTCTGACATTGTTAATTCATCCTTTAACTTGGGAGAGAAAATGCCTGACGACCGTGTTGTAAAGAAAATTTTGAGGTCCCTACCCGATAGATTTATTCCTAAAGTGACCGTTTTAAATTCTTTACCCACTTTAGCCTCTACGAAATTAGAAGAGCTTGTAGGTGATTTACAAACCTATGAACTGGATATGTTTCCCTCTAAAACTGAAAAGAAAATTGAAAAGGGTGTTGCTTTAAAAGCCCGAAAAGAGGTCAAACAAGTAGTAGAGAGCGATAGTAATAGTGACTCAGAAGACATGTCTTTGTTTGCTCGTAAATTTAGAAATTTTCTTAAATTTAACAAAGATAAAGTTAAAAATGATTTTAAGAAATTTGATACTTCTAAACATGATAAAAGCGAGAAGATTTCTAAAGCCGAGAAAATCCCTAAACCTAGTAATGAACATTTAGATAGGGACGAATCTAATAAGTGTTTTGGTTGTGAAGGTTATGGCCATAGGGCTTATGAGTGCCCCACTAAACTAAGGAAAGAGGGTAAACGATCCACTGCTTATAATGCGACCCTTAGTGATAGTGATAAGGAAGAGAAGCCCGAGTCCCCCACTAAGAAAAATTTTGTGGCTTTTATGGCTAGTCATGTGAGTGATAATGAGAACTCATCGATTGATGACACGATTGCACATGCCACTTCCAAGGTCATTGTTCATGATTCCCTTGTTTTTAATGATAGTGAGAGTGAAGAAGAAAGTGAGAGTGAAAATGAAGAAGAGGTTGATGTGAGTGAACTTCAAAATGCTTTTCATGAATTATATAAAGAATCTATTAATTTGAAAAGAACTAATTTGAAGTTAGAAGCTTGTTTAAGAAAGAGTGTCAAGGTCGTTGATGATAGTGCCTTAATAGAAGACCTTAGGACACATGTGAGGACTCTTCAAGAGAAGCTTGAATATGTAGAAGGCGAAAGAGATAGCCTTAGGGTTTTAATGGAATCCTTGAAAAAGGAGCTTCTTGCTTTTGAAGAGCGTATTTTTTTACTAGAATCTAACATTTTAGAATTGGAAAATAAATTAAAAGATTCTAGTAATGTCAAATTTGATTTGGAATGTCGTTCGGAAAAACTTGATAAAATGTTAGGAACAATCCAAATTAAAAATGACACTAGTGGTTTAGGCTTCAATCCTTGAAATGAATTTACTCATAATGCCCAAACCAATGTTTTAGGAGATTCAACTAGGAATACTTTTAAAGATCTCTCCTTAAGTAAATCTTTTCGACATGTTCTCACTTGTACACATTGTGGTCGATAAGGTCATCTTAGGAAATTTTGCTTAGATCTTAAACGAATTCCTAGAAAACCCCATAGTAAAGTAACCACTACACCCCAAAATAGTCATTCCTCATTAATTTGGGTTAGGAAATCCGACTTGGTTGCCTTACAAAATAGGGTTGTGGATTCTCATTTACTTACACATGCCTCCTCCCTTGCTAAATCTAAAGGATAAATGTGTTAGTGTTTGCATACTTTAGTGTTTGTACTTCATGTTATATTCATATGCTAAATGTATGCTTGTTTAGTCATTTTATAGTCATTGCCTTATTTCATATCACAAGCTAGAAATTATGACTTGTTTATCTTTTTGTATTATATTTTGTGTTTGAATCGACTGCATAATATTAAAAGATTTTTGTTTATCATTTGTGTTTTATTTATTTCATTTAAGCTTAATGAAAAATACAAATGATTTTTGTTTGTCCTTTTGAGTAAATATTTATTTTTGATTAAAAATGTTAAAAACTCAAAAAGATTTTGTTTTGTGTGTATTTTAGTTTGACACACTTTATGTGGCATATACTTGTGTTTGAATCCCATCATTTACGCTCCCATGTGGCTAGAACTTTTGGTTTAGATTTTTAATCCTTAAAATGTTCTTTACCATGTTTTATATGGAGTAGTTGGATTTTGTATTGTTTAAATGGATTCTATTTCATATGCCTCTTTTCACACATGCACGAGCTCTTTTGAAATTTTAATGTCACATGTTATATTTGAGCTTTTTGATGTGTTCTCCTATCAATTTAGTCATCTACATATCTATGACCTAGGAGGACTAGTGCATGTCAAAATCCGTTGCATGTGAGATTTGTGTGAAAAATGAAAACATGATAAATCTAAATGTTCACGGGGAAGGGCTCGGAAAAGATGAATTAAATCCTTTGCGATAGTAAGCCACCGTTGATTGGATCTAAAAGAAATACGTGATCCAAAGGCCTAAAAACAGAATATTTGGCATTAAACAGAAAGCAATTGCCAAGGCCTATGTTTGTATGATATATTCATTCAAAAAACAAAAGAATATATATGCTCATTGAGGGAGAATTGGATGGTATATCAACGGTTTGCACAATGTCCGTTTATCCTAGTTGTCTTTAATGTCATGACTCTATTTGGTTTGTAGAATCATCATCATGCTAGGCTTGTATGCATTGTGTATGTTTGTTCATTGAGTTCAATCTTTATATTGTCACATGAGGTTATATTTAACTGTGATGAAGTTTGCAATCAAATGAGAACTCCGTGAACGTTTCTTAAGTGTTTGGGTCTAAATTTAATTGTTGCTAGTACACACCCCTACACTTCCGTTTCCATATGACACATTTTTGCCATACGAGTGTGCAAACTTATTGTATTTTGTGTCATGTGTGTGTTTATATCTATCTATATATGCACGTACTTATTGGTATATTTATAGTATATATATATATGATATTTGTTTGTCTTTGCCCTGCTTTTATTGCCCATATGCTTTCATATCTTAACACTTTACGCTTCCACATGTTCTTTATTAGTTCTTTAATCCTTTGCCTATTCCTGAACAAAAAGCGGGAGAATGATGATAGGGGGAGAAATGGTATCTAATCCTATTATTATCGTATCTTCGTTTGGGGGAGATTTATCTTAGGGGGAGACGTCTTTCTAAGTAGGTCATGTGTTTAAAGGGAGAATTAATTTAGGGGGAGTAATTAATTAATTGCACATTTAATATTTTGATATTCCCTATGCATTTGATGAGTTTGCTTAAGTGTGCAGGAATTATTCTAAAGCGGCATCTTTCTATGGCAAAGCGTTTGATCCTTGGGTTGAGTCAAGATTGGGCGGGTTATGTTTTGAGTCTAGAAGAGCTTGACGGCCCTTTAGGATTTTTGTTTGGTTTTTGTCCCGGAATAGCCAAAGGGGGAGATTTGTAAGGACACAAATTTCCAATTGAGTCCATATATAGTTTTGGCTCAATTCCGGACAAAAACATTTATTCATAGGAATGTATTTGATTGTAATATTCTCAAGCCTATTAAGTGTGTATTGAAGACGTAGCGGCAAAGAATATAAAGTTTCATCAAAATGCCGATTTGTGTGCCTTGTTTCTACGTCATCATCAAAGGTTCCATGCTCCTAAGGTATGAATGTAATTATATTTATATAGAAGCTTGGAACAATATGTATTGGGTGTTTAGGTGAAATAAAAAACTGCATTTTATTTTCAGAAATAATCAAATAGAACTTTAATATAAGTATATAAAAGTTTCTAGGCCAAAATCGAATTTTACAAACTTTCTGGTCGTTCGTTAGAAATGTCGTTCGAACGAGTTTTTTCGCTCGAACCAGATTTCGTTCGAACGAGTTTTGTCGTTCGAACCAGTTTCGTTCGAACCAGTTTCGTTCGAACGAGTTTTGCCAACGACCCTAACTGGTCAGTCGTTCGATATGTCGTTCGAACGGATGTTCGTTCTAATGAGGTATCTAACGAACTTCTAACGAGCCCAGGCTGGTCGCTCGTTAGAAGTCTCGTTCGAACGAGAATCAAGTTCGTTCGAACGAGATTCCAGCGGGAACAGTTATTTGGCAGTTTTTTTGCAGTTTTTCCCCACTCCTCCACTTGGTTTTCAACCAACTCTTTTCATACATTATTATGTGCGGGAAACACATTTTCCAAGACAACTTTTCCATCCTAATACATCTCCTAGAGAGATTTTGAGAGATTATTTTAAAAAGGAAAATGTTCATGTTTGAGTGTTCTTCAACCTAAAGAAAAATCTTTAAACACTTAGTTTACACCCATTGTTGTTTATTCCAAGTTCTATATATACATATCTTTACTTGGAGTTTTTGGCATCGGTTTTTCTCTACCGAATTCAAGAGACGTTTCGGGTTTGCTTCTACACCCCATCACAAAGAAGACTTTTGTTGAGATTCTACCCACATGGAGAAAGGCTCCATGATTGGGTGACGGTGACCATATAAAGTCCCATCGGTGGATTCCGAGACCGCGGTGGTGTTCCGAGGTTGTTCGCTAGGAAGAGGTTTCTACAAGGAGGTGCATCGGGTCTTGAGAGGGTTCGAGTCGAGTGTTGTAAGTCTCTTGTCTTGTAATTGTAATTCCGTATCTAGTGGACTTATGGCTAGGGCCGTCCGAGGTTGTTTCCCGTCTTGGGTTTTTCCTCGTACATCTCGGCGTAGTGTGACATTGTTTATTTTATCTTGCACAATAATTTAGAATCCATGCTTAGGATAATTTCAAGATAAAATTTGGTTTAATTATCACACTCATTTAATTTGGGACTTAAATTAAATATTGGGTAAAATTGGTTGATTCAAGTCATTTGCTAAAATTGGTTTCGCCTAACTTTGGATAATTGTTAATTATGACTTAGGCAAATTTCTAGGACTTGAATTATGTTTTAATTTGTTTTGAGAAATTAAAACTTGTTGTTATATTTGAAAATTGAACCATCACCTGTTTTATAATGCTTCCGCATCATCTATTGTGTTTTTAAGTAAAAAGGAAATTATTATTTTGATTGGGACATTTTGCGCTTTAACAGAGTACAATCCCTCAAACCTTAGTAAATTACCGTATAAAATACTTGAATTGTAAATTGAAATTCTTGACTAAATCCAGTCTTTATAGATCCCAAGCTTTACATATATGAGAAAACTAGCCTGCATTATATGAAATCAAAGGTAAATACAAAGCGGTGAATAGATAATTATACTTGTATAGTCTTCTTAAGTATCCCAAGTACCTAGGGCAAGAAAAATTAAAAGATCGGTTATGTTTGCATAATTTCCATACCCGATTTCGTCAATATTTAATTTACGCTCTATTTTCTACTTGGGTAATTTACCTCGGAATGAGTTCATGTACCCCAACCCTTGAAAATTTAGCTAGACATGGTTTTACTAGAAAATAAATCCATACATGGAATTATGGATCTAACAAACATTGTAAACAATTTGCAAAATAATTGAGAATTGTATTAAATATAAAGAATAAACAACATAATGGAAATTCGATACTTGTATTAAGCAACAGGAAACAAATGAACTTGAATCCAGAAAAGTTCTTATCCCTCAACCTTACAAACTAGGGTTTATGAAAAACTAAGAAAACTCTCTAAAATCTGACTATCTCTCTCTAATTCGACTCTCCTTTGGAATGACATAGGGCTTGGCCTTTTATAGAACCAACTTAGCACGATTTGACAGCTAATATCGATTAGTTGTACAAGATTCTCCACGATATGCACCTCTGGAGATCCATAATTAATGCCAAGAATTCTAACCGCGGGACCGGTCCGGATCCCATCGGATCGGTTTGTTTCTTAGTAACCGGATTGAATCTTTTTTTATTTCCCCCAGATCGGTCTGTCTGCTATCGAATCAGTTCTCTTACCATCGATTCGGCATCAATCCGAGGTCTACTCGAAATGTGACATTTCGAATCGGTCCGAGATAAATCGGATCGGTCCAATTTTCTTCATTGTTGACTTTTTCTTTCCATCTTTGACTAGTCATAACTTTTGATCTTGAGCTCCGATTTGACTCTCATTTCTTCATATGCTCTTGTGAAACCAGGATCTTCAACTTTCCTTAAGTCTTCCAATCTGAACTCCAGGTGTAAATTTATGCTTTTGCCCTTCGACTTGTCTTCTTTTCTTTTCTTCCTTTCTTTCGGTTTCTTTCTTTCTTTTCTTGCACTAAATTCTTGTAAAATCAATAAGAAATACATGAAACTTGGGGTACTCGTTAGAAATAGTCAATGGCAATGATATGGGATAAAAATGATTCAATTACGTTGTTCGAGATATCAAAATCACTAACTTAAGGGGCTAAATTCAGAAGAATTTATGCTTGGTCACTTAACAACGAAAACACTTGTTAAGGTTTTTTCATAAACTCCACCTATATTAGTGACTTAACAATGAAAACACTTGTTAAGGTTTTTTCATCAACTCCGCCTATATCAGTGACTTAACAATGAAAACACTTGTTAAGATTTTTCCATAAACTCCACCTAAATTGGTGAGTTAACAACGAAAACACTAGTTAAGATTTTTCAATAAACTCCATCTATATTGGTAACTTAACAACGAAAATGCTTGTTGAGATTTTTTCATAAACTCCACCTATATCGGTGACTTAACAATGAAAACTATTGTTAAGATTTTTTCATAAACTCCACCTATATCGATGACTTAACAACGAAAATGCTTGTTAAAGGTTTTTCATAAATTCCACCTATATCGGTGACTTAACAATCAAAACGCTTGTTAAGATTTTTTCATAAACTCCACCTATATCAGTGACTTAACAACAAAAATGCTTGTTAACATTTTTCATAAATTCCACCTATATCGGTGACTTAACAACGAAAACACTTGTTAAGTTTTTTTTTCATCAACTCCGTATTTCCTCTAACTATTTCCATGTTACTGGGGAGGATTCTCCACCAGTTCGTTCGCCCATTGCCTTGCCCCATCGGGAACCTATCATTTTAGAAGATTCTAGCCATAATGATCAAGGTTCCATGATCGGTGCTGCTGCCGAGAGAGAATCTGACTTTGAACTTCCTATGCCTGACCTAGCTCCTCATGCCTTCTAACTGATGGTGCTTCAGTATTCTTGAGTCCAAACGGCATCACCTTGTATATGAAGTTTCCCAACGAGATTCTGAATGCTATTTTTTCTGCATCCATAGGGTCCGTCTTGATCTGGTTATACCTACATACCCATCCATGAAGCTATACATCTCATAACCAGCCATTGCATCTATCAAGCTATCGATGGAGGGCAGAGGGAACTCATCTTTGGGACAATCTCTGTTCAAATCTCTAAAATCCACAAAAATCCTTATTGGGTTTTTGTCTTTCTTTCCCACTCGGACAATGTTAGATAGCCAGAGTGGTTGATGTATCGATGTGATGAACCCTACCATTAGTAAGCATTAAACCTCCTCTTTGATCTTCAAACCTAGCTTAAGATTGTACGTTCTCATCGCTTGTTTCACTGGAATGGCTGAAGGCATTACGTTCAACTTGTGGTAGCTTACTTAGTCATCCATCCCCTCCATCTCGATGTACTTCCACGCGAAGACGTCTATAAACTCCCGAATTAACTCAATCAAGGCCTCCCGTTTCTTCATACTAAGATCCTTCAAAATGAAGATGGGCCTTGGGTCTTCCCCTTCTTTTTCCAAGTTCAACTACTCCAGTTCTTATGCCTGTAGTTTTAGTTAATCTATAATGCAGTCTAGTTCCTCAGCGACTTCCTCCACCAATTCCGGTATGCTGGAGTTTTCTATCACCATGTATTATCCCCGTTGATCCACCAAAAATCATTTATATATCTTGTCATCCTCATTATCAGTTTCTTCAGCCGCTCGCTCACACCGTTATAATAGATATACCACCTTTCCTTCTTCGATAATGACCTTCTTGCCTTTTCTGCTGGTAACGGTGACTACCTTCCTCTTCTTCTCTCTAGAAGTCTCGGACACTCTTTTTCTCGAAAACCGACTCAGCACACTTTGTCGTTGGACCTCATGTTCCATCGGATCCACTCTCATTCTGTCTTTGAGCTGCTTCGAGGTGTTTTGGGACTGAGGGACCACTTGGTGAGCTTTTTCATCTATTACCCTTGTGCTGCTTGTAACCTCCTTTTTCTGATCATTTCAGGGACCCAACATTACTCTGATCGAGGGAACCCATGCTCCCTCCATTCTTCTCGTTTGGACCCGGAAATCCTCCTCTAACTCTGTGTAAAATGCTACATCCACCAATTGGGCTTCCTCAACAGCTAAGGGCCTCTTCGTATCCCTAATGGTCACATATGTTCCCTTGATATTCGCTTTAGCACATTGGTGGTACATTGAAGGAACTATCCCTTGGTTATGCATCCATACCCTTCCTATTAGCAGATGATAGGAAGTTGCACTCTCTATTACATGGAACTTGACGTGGGAACTCATATTTCCCATTACAATCCCAATATTAACGTACCCAATGGATTTGGAATATTGGTTATCATACCCTGAAATCACCAAAGGCATGGGGACCAACCTTTCTTCTGGAATATTGGCTGCGTGGAAAGAGTTGGTTGGTATTATATTGATGGAAGTTCCCCCATCCATAAGACTCCTTGCAAAGCTAACTCCGTTGATGCTGGAAATTACATACAGTAGCTTATTATGAGGGAACCTTATAGCCCTATCTGCATCGCTGAAGGTTACTTCTGACAGAAACCTTCTCACCAATCTGACTATGGTTTCCTTCCATCTCAATGAAGGGACTGCGTTCTTCCACGCAATATCAAGCATTTCCTGGGTTATCTCCAACCCACTCTCTTTCAGAATCCCCACCTGGTCGAAGAACCAGGTGAATTTCAGGGATTTTGAAACTGCACAATACTCAAGGACTGGGTCTACTTCCTCACCTTCAACGCTATACACATCCTCCACGCCTTTGGCACTTGCCTTATTGTAAGCTAGTACTAAATTAGACATTCCCCTCATACAATCTTCCAGATCTTCTTCATACTCTTCTTGCTTCGTTGTCAACTCTCTTTCTCCTCTCTCTGCCTCTTCATCATAGGCCACCATGAGATTGGACCCATGTGCTTGCAGTGGGTTATTATTAACTTTCTGTGGAGGGATTTGCAGCGTGCCTACCTTCACATACTTGTTAATGATTCTCCTCAGTGTGAAATAACTCTCTGTTGGGTGATGGATCTTCTGATGGACCTGGAAATATTTAGGATCTTCCCTCGTTTCCGCATCGGTTTCCTTAACGGGAATGACCTTCGATTCATAGATCGTTCCTCCTTGGACCATCGCATTATAACAACTGCCCGCTTCCTCCACTGTACAAGGCAATGGTGGTGGGTCCTCCCTATCTCTTCTAAACTTCCTCTTATTGTCCTTCTTTGGTGCCTTGCCCCCATATCCTCCCTCGGTGTACCCTACCAGTGGGGGCTGAGACCTCCACCCATAGATTGTATCAGCTGCCTTAACATCATGGGCACCACCATCGGATTTGACCGTACCACCAAGGAGATATTTTTTACTACTTTTAAGAATGCCAAAAAAGTCCCCTCGCGCGTCTCATTGATAAGATGGCAGATGTACTCAGGAAGCAGCCCCTCAGTGCAGATATGTAATAACTTGGATTCTTTGGCCTCCTCCCTCACATAGAGGGACCTTTACCTGAACCTTTGAACATATGCCATCACTTCTTCCCCGGGGCGTTGCTTCTCCCTCCCCAGTTGGGTCAAAGTAAACTCATCTTCCGCCAAAAAAAATTATGGATGAACAAAGCGTGCATCTCTTCCCATGAAGAAACGATGTTAGGAGCCAAAGGGGAATACGAGGTATATGCTTTATCGATTAAGGATTTAGAAAAATCCCTCAGGAAGAGCTTCTTATTATTATAATGTTCAACAAAGAGCTTAATGTGCTCCTTAGGGTTCCCACCCTTCCCCGTGTATTTTTCAAAGATGGGAGTAATATAATCTTTTGGGTAGGGCTCATCATTGTATTCCTTGGGATAAGATGTTCGAAAGTCATCATAAACCGAAGCTACCTCGCCAGCAAATTGCGAGGAGGCTTGCATGAACTTTATCATCTATTTCTACATCTCCTTTCTCATTTCCTCCATGGGTGATGCTATTAGGGCAACAACCAATGGGACCATAGGATGAGCGTCCGTTGGAGCTGGAACAATCGTCACAGCTGGGGCCGTTGATACTCCTAAGGTTCCCACTATTGGATGGTCGTTGGGGATGCCCCTGGCGTTACAGAGGCATTGGCTTCCAATCCTCCCAGCATCGTTGAAGCTACTGGAGTTTGCAAAACTCATAAAACTTACTCATGAGGAGCGCCACCTGAGTAAGTCCCAATCCTGCACTCGTGGAAGCTTGTGTCACCCCTGGAACGCCTGTCGTCGCCTGAACCGGAGGTACCTCTATTCGAGGAACCCCATCTCTTAGAGACTCCAGCTCTCTCGTAGCTTATTCTTTATTGTGTTGGATGTCATCACAGTTGATCCTTTGATTAATGTTATCTTGTTCCATACTCCTCTCTTAGAAGAATGCCTCCCCAGCAGAGTCACCAAATGTAATAGGGTAGTTTAGATAAGGTGGAGGCGTAACCCCTTTTGAGTATGGTAATGATAAGTTAATTAGCCAAAACCTTGGATTAATTATAGGGCATGCAAACACAAACTTAATGAAGATGAGCTCAGTTTGATCTCACAAATATTTCTTGTATAACTCAGAAGATAGTAATGAACTTAAAAGTAACTTAGATAGAGAGAGAGAAAAGTAAGCACCCTAGATACACCTTGGCAGGCAGCCAAACACACCAACCACACTCAACAATCTCTATCAGGTATTAAAAGCTTCCTAATAAATGACAATGGTGGGTGAGCAGACTCTCTGGTTTGTAATAACTCTCTCCGATGTATATTCTCTCTAGTAAGAACTTCTGAACTCTCAAACTTATATCCCTTCCTCAAATGTGGTTGGGATCCTCAAATAGCTCCCCACACCACCCCTGAAAAAACTCAGTCATCAATGCCTATGAAATACCTCACTCATACTTTATGTCATAAACATTAAATACCTGATGCACTAGTTGTCTCCACATCATAAACATTAAATGCCAAGACATTCCTTTTGCCTAACCACTGAGTGTTAGGGGGCTGTTGTCGCGGAGGTGGCTCACCAATTTTCTGACAATCCCAAATACAACGGTGGTTTACTCAAGTGCATATTTGACATTATCTAGCTGGCTACTGACATCACCTACAATAGATTTGACATTAAGTAAAGGGTTGTTTGGTTCCGGCTCAATGACCCATGGAACTCCAAGCCACTCCGCCCGAGGTTCCACGGTGAGGGTGCTTCGGTGTTTTACTAGGTGTATCTAAGATGGCTAGGACAAGCTCAAACGGTGCCTCACTTCTCAATCCTCCAAACCAAGTCCCTCTAAAGTTCCCACGACGAGGTCATTCGATAGAGCACGAAAGCTCTCCTAGGCCCTGCCAAGACTGGTCTCTTGCGAGTACCGTTTGACCTCACACTAAAACTCATTATTATTCTCGTTATATGATTACAACCGTTATATCTTACAATCAATATAAACAAAGATACAATATGACTTAACACAACAAGCTAAAATAAAAGTTTCCACGATGAACTTCCATGCTTGAGCTACCTCGGTGCCCTAATCCCCAGAACACTGTTGTTAATGGGGGGATTATCCATGATCTCAGGATTACCTTCAAGCCCCCTCTACAAATTCAATATAGAATCATATAGTAGAAAAAAAAAGATTCTATAACGTACCACCTATGTGATCATGAAAATACTGTATATATATACACATACATATACTAATGCATGAATCCCAAAAACATACTTGACTTGATTAAATCACATTAATCTTATGAAAGGACCATTCTTGCCTCTTATTACTTAATGTAGCGTCCTTTTTCAAATTTAACAAACCGGGTTAAATATTTAAACATGATACCATTTTTTTAGGAAAAACACTTAATTTACCAAAATTACCTATTTATTCGCACCAAATCATCTTTAGTACATTTCTTGAAACCCACCTTGAACATGCACACGGTTCATATTAGAAAATACTTGTTTCCCTTTTCAAAACCTTTCACGACACACAATCGTGTTGGTTATGGTTTAAACCATGTTATGTTTCTTAATTGCCAGTTAATCACCTGACTTTAACATTCCTTTCACTTCACATGGAAATTAGTCAATTTCTCATAATTCTTATCCACATTATCTTTTTGGGATTTTTTTACCAATTAGTTCCGTTTACTAAGTACGTAGCTCAATTGGTCCTAACATTTTTTTTACTCTATCAGGTCCCATGAGAAACGATTTTTGTTCTAAGAGGGCCTATTTGTAAACATAGAGTGAATATTCACTATACAAATAGGACCTATTAAGGAAAAAATGTTGCCATGGGACCCACTAGAAAATGTCCCATTTAAATAGGACTTAATAAGAAGATCCCCGTCTTTTTTTTAAACGTAACATTTAACAACTTCGTTGTATGTTGGGTTGTCTCTTCATATAGTCTCATCACAACCGATTTCCTTATCATGTTCCACCATTATCATTATATTTATCTAAGAGTTTACCACATAATTGAGCATTTAAACGGGACTCACATAGCTGGCTATGCTACCATATAGTCTGGCTAGTGTTTGTGGTCTTTCACCCTAGGGCTCTCGGTCCTTTTTAATTTTTCTTGGTTCTTTTGAGTTTCCACTATCACGTGTTTTAACACTTTTCCATGTTCACACTATTCCACTTTTTTTTACCCAAGCCAAAACCCGTGGACTACTTCCCCATATTCGTGTTGCACTTTGAAAAATCACCATTTGTGCCCTTTTCACTTTGACATGGATTTTATTCCAAATATCACTTCTGTTTAGGACTCTTTTCTGTAACACCTCTTACAACACTTTTTTTTCATAAAAATGTTCCACTTTACATAAAATTACCATTTTACTCATTTGTTTTAAATTTGTCTTTTCCTTTATTTTCACAAGTGTTATTTCCTAAAAATACTATTAAGTTATACGTATTAACTTCTTGAATATTTTTACTCATTAACACTCATTGTACACCTTGGGTTAATAAACCTTTCATGTTGGTAATCTCTTTATCTAATTCCTTTCTTATTCGAAGAAATAATTTGACATTTCGAAGACTACTTTACAAGAAAAGCACAATTTTCCTTTATCCTCACATGTTGTCTTGAAAACATACAATTTTCATATTTTCCACACTTACTGACATCATTTAAGAGCTGGAAATTCTATTTTCTTTACTTCATGTTAAAACTCATTAAAATCTTTACTAAACTTGTTTGTATGCTCATTTCCAAATTACTACAAGTCTATATACATTGGAAGAGGGATTTCAAGTCCAAAAATCGAAGAAAATGAATTTAACATGTGATTTATTCGAGAAATTTCATAATACATACAAAGACATGTTTTTCAAGACTAAAAGACATTTTTTTCTTTAAAACATGAATAAAAGTATAACTTCATAAAAAAATCCAATTTTACAAGAAAACTTTAAGACTTTGTTCATGAAATATCTCAAAAAGATAAATATTATTTTGAAACATTTTATTTCAAAAAATATTTAACACTGAATTTTCTTAAAAATATGTGAGTTCCTCAAAACTTTGGAAGTCACTTTTAGACAATTTTGAAAAGAGCGTGAGAAAATATCCATTTAGAAACATGCATACATTCTACTCTTTTAATTCTACATACAATATCAAATATTAGGGATATAGAGTTCTTAAACATAATGAGTAGAGTTTCCCACCACAAATAAGCTCCAAAGATGGTATGATGAAAAAGATGTTGATGCCACCTCCCAAGGTAGCCCGAAGGAGGTTTCCAAGCTCCACTTGTAAGCTCTATGAAATCTCCAAGAAAATCCCCTTAAAAGATCATTTATACTTCTTCTTTCTTCTCCAAAAATCACAAATAACATCGACATAAACTGATATATTACCTATCATCAGGTGTATATAGGTTTTATGTGCTTAAATATGTTGGAAAAGGGTTAAAGTATGGTAGTTTAGAATTAAGGAATAGTGGTTCTAAGGTGGTAGAGGTGGTTGGGTGGAAGTGACGCTTAAGTGTGTGTGTGTGAGAGAGAGAGAGAAATCTGATTAAAATTCCCTAGAATGAACCAAAACCTCACTTAAATACCCCAAAATCCTTTGGGGTTAAATTCAAAAAATTCCCAAAGCTCTAACCCGGAGTTAATCTACTATCATTGGAGAGTTACACGTGTTTTGATTCAATAATCATGATTGTGATAGTATTTTCTAAATCTACAAAAGCTGATTTTTGGAGTCCTGGTTGAACGAGAACTATTTTTCATTCGAATGGAATTCAAACAATGTTCTAACAAGAATGGATTTCTAAACAGGGATGGATCATTGGAAGGTTGTTTGAAGAAGTGGTTCAAACGATGGAGGCTTCTCGTTCCAACAACCTAATATGGTTCCAACGAGATTGGGATCTCGTTTGAACGACCAAAGGTCTCATTCAAACAAACATAATTATCTTCAACTTAAATATAAGGTCATTCAAAATCCAATTGATCGCACTAAGGCCATGATATTATCTAGAATTTACCCAATATCCATCTCAGAAGGTCTAAAGAGCAATTGGTTACATCAAGTCACCAATTTAAACGGTTATGTTCAAAACTATGGGGGTTGGTGTTACAATTGTTTTGTCTCTTAATCCATTAGAGCCACATTTCTACAAACCCCGTCCTCCTAAAAAGATATAAAACAAAATTTCAATTGACATGATCGTATGAACCCCATCCTTCTCAATATCCAGCTAGCATGAAATACCTGACTCCCACTTCTCTGTCTAGTCTTTAGACACTCATTAGTAATCGGAACAACATCGAGAATCTGTTTTCCCACTGGGAATTCATTTTTAACTTTAGAAACAAGAGGGTTAATGACTCTCCTCAGTTTGACTGATAAAATTTTGGCAAGAAGTTTATTGTAATACCCCATATTTTTAAAATAAAATATTACGGCATTAATAAATTTCAAAATTTCGGAATCAATTAAATCGGATCGATTTAAATTTAAATGGGTAATATTTAAATTAAAAATAAATATTTATTAATGATCAACTAATTACAAGACTCAATTTGGCATAATGAATTCACCAGTGAAAATAAATCGTACGTTAATAAATTTATGGGTGCATGTCATATAAACATAATAAAATGTTTAAGTATAATGGAAATAATTGGGACGCATTTTTGGAGGCTTTATCAGCTTGTTTAGGTGTTTTAAACCTTTGAGAATGGTCTCGGATAATATGTATATAAATTGGGAGGTTATTGAGCTGGTTTGGAAATGGGTTCGGGCCTATTTGGGGGTTTGAAAATAGGACTCTTGGCCTAACTATGGATTTAGAGTAATATAAGTTAAGGAGAGAGGTTAAGAGACTCTCCACATTTAACAAAGCATAAACCTAGCATTCATAGGATACCAAAATCAAAAGGGAAGAGGAGACTAAAGATCCAAAGGGAAGAACTCAAAAAGGGGAGGCAAAGAGATTCAAGAACAAGTCATCAACCCAATTTAATTAGGCAAGAGTTTTATTTCTTAAATTTAAATGTTAAAATTACTTCTTAAAACATTGAAGCGTTCTTCCATGTAGATTTTGGATTTCATAGGGAGTTCATGGTATAATCGTATAATTAAATCGCACGTATGTGGACAACACAAATCTATAATAAGTTAGTCGGATCCAGAAATTAAGATGCGGTTAGATTGACTTTAAATGATGAAACTCATGCCTTAGTACCCTGATGAAATTGGAAACATTTATGCACATGTAGAGGATTAATATTCATGTTTAGAAGTATGAAAATATTGATAATTGATGCCCCAGTAGATTGATATAACGTTGAGGGATTTAATGATAAAAATCTGATTTATGTTGTCATGATTAATGGGTTAAAAAAAATTATGGGATTTTGGGGATTGAAATCGATGCCAATCTATGTAAATAATTAACCTAAGATGATAAAACTAAGCCCTAAATACATGCTTTAATGTTTATATAAATGTAAAGACCACTGAGATAGGAGAGATAGAAGAAATAAGAAATTCCGTATTAAGAAAACTATCAGACATGGGCTGCTGTGAGAGATCAAATCGATTCAGCCTTATAGAGAATTCATTCGGTTTGGCAGTGAATCGATTCGTCCAGGAACCGAATCGATTCAGTCCTGGGGACAGGTTGAATTTGGGCCAGGGTTAAATTCGGGACATTTCTAGAAAAACATATGAGTGGGTTAAACAATGTTTGGGTGAACGAGGATTTTATTAAAAATACGTTTGTGGGAAAAATATTAAATGGGGAACTATTACATTTGGGTAGATAATTTTAAAAGAGGAAAAATTTAATAACTAGTTTGATGGGTAATTGTAAAACAGTAATTATTTATGGGAAATCAATTGGGATATTTTGGGGATAATTAAAGGGTGATTACATATATGTAGTATATGAATATAACATATACTTACATTTTTGTGTGAAAATACCTATGTTCGTTGACGGTCTTATCGGTTGGGGTTGTTCACATTTGGGACTGTAGCACACGTCGGCACAGGTGGGCTAGACGTGGTGTGGGTCATTTTAGGTATTACGTAGTAGCACCATCTATGAGAAGTAGGTGTTAAAGCAGGGATCATTTTCATCCCTAGGTATGGGCCGTGAACTGGTGTACAATGTAGGGACCGCCGCACTTATGTGTATTTTGTGTTCGGATCTACCGATAGAGAACAAACGATGAGCGAGACACTACTGGTAGATGCCTTTTAAGTGTCACATATATGGAAGGACATATATATCTGTGTGTGTGTGTGTGTGTGTCTGTGTGTGTGTGACTATTTAAGTATAATGAGATTTATTCACGTGTCTAGGAACATGCACCATAAATCACAGAACCAATTCTATGTAATGTGAATATTAGATGTTTTGTTACTTTTATGGACAAACGGACTGGGTTACTATGGTGAAATGGTAATATGAAGATTAATAATTATGTTTCAATATGTTGGTTTATTACTTAATGCATTTTATATTATGGTGTCACATTTAGTATTCATTATTTGGGACTTGTTCGGTTATACGGGATATAGTACACTTAGATGAGGGGTGAGATGTTTGACACAAGTAAGTGACGATGGAGGTTACTTACTTTGAATTAGCTGTACTTTTCACTTTAAATTTATTAAGTTATTGCTTGCACATCTAGGGCGTTGGCCCAAAATAAAATATCCCCCAGGGAGGGGGGGTCAGATAGCGATAACGAGACTTAAGTAATATCAGACTTGCGGTCAAGCGCTTCTTCTCGAAGATTTATCTATTGATTCTAAATTAGGTTGTTACTTCTTCATGTCCTTATTTGTTTGGATTATTATAAGGCCATAAGCCAGAGTCATTTTTTTTATGAGCCGAGAAAGTATTTATTTATGTTGACTTTATTTTATTGGTTCTGGATGTTGGTTTTATTATTATTCACCGTTATTTAAATTTAGTTTTAATTCAAATGCGATTCATTATACACATATTAATTATGTTTGATGTTAAGAGTGATATAAATTGTACAACAAGCCCCATATTTGGCATATCGTGCATGGCCAATATTTACGTGAGAAGATGGGGGTTGTTACAGTTGGTATAAAAGCATGATTCTAGTGTGATTAGGATCTATGATTGAGGTCGTTACGTTCTGCGTTGCGTTCTTTGATGCATAGAGCCCTATGTTTAGGAATCACTGTATGCATTATAATCCGTTACTAATACGAATCTCGTTTTCTTTCAGATGGAAAATGGTAGAAGAGGTAGACCAAAACGTGTTATCGTACCAACTTCAGAGGAAGGGGCTCAGCAGGAGCCGCATCACTATCCCCACCTATAGTTAGACCAGTAGAGATAGCCACTATCATAGCTCAGGCAGTGTCCACCACAATGGCAACTATGATAAGGCATTTTTCATCACCGCATCCTCATCAGCAGCCACTGCCACCACCATAGTAGTCGGTGCTACCAGCCCAGACACCTGGACTGATAGGCCAAGGGAGGCCTTAACTAAGGGCCAACCACTGGAGTTTTTTTGATATTCTAATATTTTAGTGGCTAGTATGTGGAAGAGAGATATTCAATGACATTTACGGATTGTGGATTATACGCCAGTTCATAGGCAAATGTTGGACTCATTTTGACTTGTAGGAGAAGCACTTTAGTGGTGGGAGTCCGTCACTTCAGAAGTAGAGATATATATGTTGACCATAGATGAGTTTTGGGAGAAATTTGAGGGGAAGTACTTTTGTCAAGTGATGCAATTAGAAATGCAAAAAAAGTTTAGACTTGTCTTTCTTATTTTTCTAATGAGGATGTGAGTACAAAGCAGAGGAAGATTGAGAAGTTCATGTCAGGGACATCCTGCCACATCAAATAGTCACTATTGGGAAATACGACTTTCGCTACATATAACCAGGTAGTGAATATTGCCTTAATGAATTTTCAGGATCATAGGGCATTCCAAAAAATTAAGTGAGTGAAGAGACCCCACTCAGATACGCCCAACCAGCTGGGTTAGGTGAATGGGAGTAATAGCCAGGAGGCCCAGCAATTTTGGGGACCTCAACCTTCAAGCAACATAAGATATCTAGGGATTCAAATGACCGGTAGAGACACGGTCGACAGGCCATATCCAATAACGGAGAGGCCACCAGGGCCAAGGGCATCAAGATCAAGTCCAATAGAGGCTACATCCAGAGATGCATCAGTTCGAGGGAAATTTCTATGTTTGTGGTGAGAAGGACATCTTGTTAAGAAGTGTCGTTAGGGAAATCTGGCAGTGCAAGAGTTGGGGGGATGAGGTGGACACCGGTCACCTCAGGGGAATGTCAACCACTAAAGGTCTAGCTAGTAGCGATAGTGCTTGCCTTACCAGAGCTACCAGCTCCACCTCAGGGTCAGCAGTCACAATTGCAGTACGGACGCGTGTATCATGTCACGACAGGAGATGGACTAATGCCAACATAGACAATAATGGTATGATCCCAAATTTATTTATCTTGTGAGAAATGATTAGTTTAGTAATAGTTTGTAGTACTCCGTGGTAAATAATATTTTGTTAGTACAATTGGGGAGGGTAGACTCCATTTTTTCAAAGCACTTCACATTGTTTCACATGTGAGATAATGGACATACACCTATAGTTCCTAGTGTGTAGGGTTATAAGAATTGACCTTATGAGGACTTGGAGTTGTGAAAAACTTATTTCCATAAGTAACATAAGATTACAATAGTATCCTAGGGATGGATTGGCAAAAATGCCATCGGGTTTGTGTTGATTTTACGAGACCATTTACAGTTAATAGTCAAATGTAATGTGACTAGTTGACATTGGTCTTCATTATCATTATGGGAAATATTAAGGGAATTGTGATACCTTGAATCTAAATATAGTTATATGGGAGACAAAAAGACCTTGAGAGCCTTATAAATTAATAAAGCACACTATAAACGTGTGTCCTGGACTGATATATCTCGGTGACTAGCATCGCTATGTAGTAATGTATCAGGAGGGCTCCTTGTTTGGATTTTGCTCATGATACATCCCACGCATGAAAGTAGCAAATGTCGGGAGTTAAAAATGTTGGACGCTAAGACGTCTTGGGTTGTTGTTCTTGGTATAATTAAACAGGTAAATTTATGAGGATTTAGTGCATCCCTTTGGCATGATGAGACTTTAGCCGGCAATGGGCACAAGTTGGAATTTACATGATTACGGCATGCATTTATTTTAATTTTTCCTTTTTAGTCTTGGGCTAATGGATCTCAATAACTGACTAAGTCGTGCAATAGTAAATAGGAAGGGTTCCTTGTATGATTTTCACTTGCGAAATTTCCAATGCACAAAATTTGAGAAAAGTCGAGAGTTGAGGGAAGTCGGATACTAAGATATTTATTTCTTTCCTTTTCATATGTACATACATGATGGTATATTTGATGTATGGATACACTTAGTATGAATGGTACAAATTGGAGGTATATGTGTCATTCATATTTGTAAATGATACGTGTGTATACATATAATGTGGAATATATGGACACCTCAGTGATGTTATGATAGGCATGGATGAGCCTTTTCTTTTATCTCATGGGTTATGGATATGGATTAATTGGGTGTAGAACTTGTGTAAATGATGTAGGCTAAAATATAAGGTTAAGATTTAGCGAATTTCGAGGGTGAAATTCCATTATAAGGGGAGGAGAATGTAATACCCTGCATTTTTAGAATAAACATTTACGGCATAAATAAATTTCATAATTTCGGATTAATTTTGTAATAAATTCAATCGGATGGATTTAAATTTAAATGGGTAAGATTTAAATTGAAAATAAATATTTATTCATGATCATGTAAATACAAGACTCAATTTGGCGTAATGAATTCACGACTGAAAATAAATTGTACGTTAATAAATTTAGGGATGCGTATCGTCTAAACACAATAAAAATATCTAAGTGGAATGAAAATAATTGGAATGCATTTTAGGAGGCTTTATGAGCTTGTTTAGGTGTTTAAAACCTTTAGAAATGATCCCAGTGTATAGGTATATAAGTTGGGAGGTTATTGGACTAGTTTTGATATGGGTTCAAGTTCATTTGGGGGTTAAAAAATAGGAATTTTTTCCAAACTCAAGATTTAGAATAACATAAGTTAAGGAGGGAGGTTAATAGACACTGCAAATTTAACATAACCTAAACCTAGCACTCAGAGGATACCAAAATCAAAAAGGAAGAGGAGACTAAATATCAGAAGGGAAGAACTTAAGAAGTGGAGGCAAAGAAATTCAAGAACAATCCATCCATGCAATTAAATCAGGCAAGAATTCTCTTGCTTAAATTTAAATTTTCAAATTACTTCTTAAATAATTGGAGTTTTCTTCCATGTAGATTTTCGATTTCGTAGGTAATTGATGGAAGAATCGTATAATTAAATTGCACATATGTGGAGAAGACAAATTTATAATAAGTTAGTTGGATCTATAAATTAAGACGCGGTTAGATTGACTTCAAATGATAAAACTCATGCCTTAGAACCCCGATGAAATTTGAAGAATTTATGCACATGTAGAGGATTTATATTCATGTTTAAAATCCTGGAAATCTTAATAATTGAGGCCCTTATAGATTAATAGAACGTTGAGGGATTTAGTGAGAAAAATCTGATTTATGTAGTCATCATTAATGGCCTAAAAAAATTATGGGATTTTGGGAATTGAAATCAATTATAATCTATGTAAATAATTAACCTAAGATGATAAAACTAAGCCCTAAATACCTGCTTTAATGTTTATATAAATGTAAAGACCATTGATATGGGAGAGGTAGAAGAAATAAGAAATTATGTACTAAGAGAACTATCAGATATGTGCTATTGTGAGAGATCGAATTGATTCAGCCTTGGAGCGAATTCATTCGGTTTGGCAATGAATCGATTCGATTTTGCAGCGAATCGATTCGGTTTGGCATTGAATTGATTCAGCCAAAAATCGAATCGATTCGGTCCTGAGGACAAGTTGAGTTTGGGCCATGGATAAATTCAGGAAATTTTGAGGAAACCATACAAGTGGGTTAAACGGTGTTTGGGTAAATGAGGATTTTATTAAAAGTTTGTTCATGGTAGAATTAATAAATGATGAACTATTATAAGTGGGTAGATATTTTTAAGGAGGAAAAAATTAATAAATAATTAGATGGGTTACTGTAAAAGCGTAATTATTTATGGCAATCAAAGGATGATTACCCGTACATAGTATATGAGTATAATATATACTTACATTTTTGTATGAACATACATATGTTCATGGACGGTCCTATCGATTGGGGTTGCGCGCGTTTGAGACTGTAGCACACATCGGCACAGGTGGACTTGACATTGTGCAAGTCATTTTAGGTACAACATAGCAGTGATATCTACGAGAGAAGTTGTTGATGTTGGGATCCTTTGTCACCGCTGGGTATGGGCCGTGAACTAGTGTACTGCGGAGGGACCGTCCCACTTATGTGTGTTTTGTGTTTTCTGATTGGATAAGAGAATCCTTCCGACCTATCGATAGAGCAAGAATAAGACACTACTGGTAGATGCCTTTTAAGTGTCGCATATATGGAAGGACATTCATATATATAAGTATAATGAGATTTATTCACGTGCATATTAGATATTTTGTTACTTTTATGGACAAATGGATTGGGTTACTTTGGGAAAATGGTAATATGAAGATGAATATGTTGGTCATTACATAATGCATTTTATATTATGGTGACACAGTTAGTATTCATTATTTGGGACTTGTTCAGTTATATATGATATAGTACACATAGATAAGGGGTGAGGTATTTGACACAAGTAGCTGACGATGCAGGTTACATACATTGAATTAACAATATTTTTTCACTTTAAATTTAGTAAGTTAATTATTTCACATATAGGGCAGCGCTGACCCTAGGTTAAATCCCCACCCACCACAAAGTTTATTCAGACGGGGATAGCAAGACTGAAGGAATATGATAAGACTTGCTATCAAGAGCTACTTCTCAAAGATTTATTTATTGATTCTTGATTAGGTTGTTACTTCTTCATGTCTTTATTTATTTGGATTATTGTAAGAGCATAAGCCAAGAGTCATTTTTATTATGAGTCGAGACAGTATCTTCTCATGTTGATTTTATTTTGTTGGTTGTGGATGTTGGCTTTATTATTATTCATTTTTATTTAAATTCAATTTTAATTCAAATGCAATTCATTATATAAATATTTATTATGGTCGATGGTAAGAATGATATAAATTGTATAACAAATCCCTATTTTCGGCGTATTGTGCCAGACCTGAAAAAATGGGGGTTGTTACATTTATAAACACTCCTTTTTAGACTTATCGGTCTGAAATCCTGAATATCAATTGACCCCCTTTTTTCGGAAATTAGGGTAATGAACGTCACATTCTAGCATCTAAAAAAATACCCTATGTCATGGAAGTCAACGAAAAAGGCTATTACCTCCCCTTTGATAATAAGCCATCAACGCTCATAAAATTCCATCCTGAACCCGTCCCGACCAAGCGCCTTATCTCCATTCATCGAGCTCAGAACCTGTACGATTTCCACCTCAGTGAACTAAGCCTCTAACATCTCTGCATCCTCAACCGAGATGTTGCCCAACTCAGCTCCATCAAGAGAAGGGATCCACTCCTCCTCCTCCCTGAACAGATTCTCATAAAATTTAGATATGACCCCCTAACCTCATTGACATCATCAAACTCCTCTCTTCCCACAACGATTTTTTCGATATGATTAAAGCGCCGATGGGAGTTAGCCACTTTATGGAGAAAAAAATTGTATTTTTATCTCCGTCCCTTAACCATAGAGCCCTTGATTTCTGTCTCTAATTTCTTTCTTTCATAATGAGCCTCCTCCCAATCTCCCCCTTCCTATCCTCCCTCACCCTCTTCTCCTCCTCTAAGAGAATGAGTCTCCTTTATTTCTCATCTAAATAGATTACCTCCTCCTTATATCTTGAAATAATGTGTTAGATTACTAGTTTAATTATATAATTTATCTAAGGCGTGCTTAATACCATTTCATAATAAGATATGAAATTCTTTCAAATCGAGATTTCAGTAATAGGTAAAATAACATCTCTTAAAATTTACGTTCTAAAAACTACTTTGAATGGCACGGTTTAAAAAACATAACATGTGTACAAGGTAACCCCGCAAGAATGCGCAGGCATCACAAATCAAGAAGCCAAAATATGAGACTTGTGTAAATCAAACTAGGTCACTTATCTTGTGCACATATAGATTAAAGCGGACCATATGCATATTGGTGTTGCACTTTCCATTTGTTCCTTGCAAAATATCACGAAGGCTTGGAGACATTAAAAGATACCAGAACCACATTTAATTAATTTTAGAATTTTATTTTAACAGGCTAATGAAGAGTATGTATGGTGTCTAGGGAGTACACTTGTTACCTTAAAGTGATCAACATTGATCATCCAATGGTTATTGTATTCGTGGAGTTCGGTATATCAAATAAATGTAGATCCATGAAAAAGCACATAAAAAAACTAGACAGAGACTAAAATAAAAGATAATATGTAAGATATGTTCCCCATGATCTAAAAAACTCAATGTATGACACAAAATACATCAAGAATAAGAATACTCTAGCCATATATATTGTTTTGGGGTATATTTCTCTAGTGTAAATTAATTTTGAGTAGAATGCACTGAATGTAAAATTCTATCATGTATTATTATATAGTAATTTGCCACATTTATTTTTTTATTTTTTTATTTTTAACAAACAAAAATACTATATAGTAGGAATAGAGAAAAGGCCTCTCTAATGGCACTTACAAACATAAGGAACCCCATTAGAGTCGAGAGAGAATTGCCCTCTCACAAGATTACCAAAATGAGGGCTAAAATGCGAAATATCCAAAAACACATCAACTCGATGGAGATTCAAACCATATCCAGCTATATTGGAGGGCACATAATTTGTTTCTATAGGAATGAGCTGAGTTGGGATGTCCCTTTGAAGGATATATCTACAAATCTTGAACACTTAAGATCTTCTAGGGGTACAAGCAGCTAAGGTAAGAGTATCAAGGACCACCTGAGAGTCCACAACCAATGAACTGGGGAAGCACCCAATGAGATTGCAGTGATTCAAACCTTGAAGGATAGCTTCAATATCCACATCATCCTCATTATAAGACCCCACAAAAGCCCCAACAAATCAACTAGAATGGTCCCTAATGAGCCCCCCCACCACAAACCTACCACCACCGGTAAGTGAAGCAATATTCAATTTAAAATTAGAAGGTATAGGAGGAATCCATCTAATAAGCAACTGTGATAAGCATTACCTGAATTCCCATGGCAGACATGACTTCTCTATTAACATTTAAGGACTCACTTCTAACTTTCGAGCTGGCATAGATGAGGGATACAGCATTTTTAATATTGTAGATAGCCTTGTCCAAATCACTCTTGTAGTTATCAAAAACTAATTTGCACCTACAACACCAAATTTTCCAAGAAATGAGCATCACAGTAGTTTTATATAGAACTTGGTAAAACTTTTTTTTGGGAGCATAACACCACCAAAACATAAAGATGGAGTGGATACCTCTTCTATTGTGAGGAATACCAAGAGACTTGTCAAAATGAAGCCATAAGGAATTTGAAAAAGGGCAGTCACAAAATAAATGTTTTTGGGTCTTAGAGTTTTGAAGACAGAACTTACATTGGGAGGCTAATAAAATACATTTTGTCTGGATATTCACCTAAACTGGCACAATATGATTCAGCATCTTCCAAGCATGAACAGACGTTTTGAGGGGAACATTATGATCCCAAATCCACTAATGAAGCCTAGAAGATAAAAAAACTATCTTTGAGCACCTCTTTAGCATATTTCATGGTGAATGTGCGAGAACTAGAGCCCATCCACCTCCACACGTCACCATCATTGGAAATGTTAGCCTCATAAATGCTTTTCACGTCTTTAATCCTTCTCCAATTTTTGGAGCCAACGTGTTTGTAATCTTTACTGCTATTGTATCTAGACTTTATGAACAAGCCCCAAAGGGAGTTCTCAGTGTTCAATTTCCAGACCATCTTTGGAGAGAGGGCTTTAATCACCACATTTAAGTCTGAGTGCCAAACCCATCATGGTTTTTGTCCTTACTCAAATTCTTCCAAGACATCCACACATGTTTCCTGTCAAGAGATCCACTCCAGAAAAATTTAATAAGCATGGAATGTATAATTTTGACTATAGCTTTGGGGGGGTTTAACGAAGCAATGAGATAAAATGCCATAGAGGAAAGAACTTATTAGATTAGGACCATTCTACCACATTTGGATAACCATTTCGAGCTCCACCCACAAATTTTAGATCTGATAGATTCAATAAGAGGCCCAAAATGAGATTTAGATATCCTCCCTTTGAAAAGAGGGCATCCCAAATACTTAATAGGGATATGCTTGATGTTAAAGCCACAAGCCTCCTTAATCAAGGCAGCCCTGTTGTATCTATTACCCACCATAATGCAAGATTTTTGAGAGTTCACTTTCTGCCCTGAGCTAGCCTCAAAAACCTTAAGGAAAGTCATTAAACTAGATAAGCTTCTTTTGTAACCTCTACTGAAGATAACAATATCATCTGCATATGCCATGTGAGAAATAATTGTGGTACCACTTGGATGGTAGTAAGGCTTAATCATGCCAGACAACATAAGTTGGTTCAGACCCCTGCTTAGGCTCTCAGCAGCAATGATGAAGAGGCTGGGAGATATATAGGATCTCCTTGATGAATACCTTTAGACGATTGAAAGAAACCAATTGATTCACCATTCAGATTGATAGAGAACTAGTTGGAGGAAATCAGTCTCCAAATTAGATCAATAAATCTTTCACAAAAACCAAATTTCCTCAACACATGAAGAAGAATTCTCCAATCAAGCCTTTCATAAGCCTTCTCCATATCCAGTTTAACCACAGCATTGCCCCCATCTACTTTTTTATCAATATTATGTATCATCTCCTAAGCAAGCCATATGTTATCTTGGATGTTCCTTCCTTTTGACAAAGCCATGTTTATTAGAGTAGAACATTTTAGGGAGCAAATTGTTCAATCTTGTGGTCAACAGCTTGGAAATCAGCTTGTAGGAAAAGTTGCAAAGACTGATGAGTCTATAGTCCTCACACTTTTGGGGGTGGGAAATCTTGGCAATAAATACCATAAGGTTAATAGTCCAAATTCTAGGGAGATCATGGACAGCCATGAAGGAATTAGTGGCAATAATGAAATCTTTTTTTATAATCTTCTATCATTTAGCATAGAAAGACCCACCAAAACCGTGAGGACCTGGAGCAGAGAGAACACTCATAGACTTGAGAGTCTGAGAAATCTCAACATCAGTGGCAAAATCACTAAGCATATCATTGTCCCCTGGAGTAATCAAATGAGGGATGCTTTTTAGCAAAACCTCAAGCTTTTCAAGCTCTTCAGCAGACAGTAGTAGCTTAAAGTGATCCACCATGTGGTCAGCAATATCCTTCTGGTTGTCAAGGTTAAGTCCACTATTCCCCATAATATAATGGATCCCCAACTTTCTGTGTTTACTCTTTAAAGAGGAATGAAAGAATTTTGAATTGACATCACCTTCGTTCATCCACTTGACACTTGTTTTTTGCCTCCAGTAGGTATCCACATTTTTCAAACCAGTTACCAACTCATCTTTCGCTTTATTCATCTCTCATATCATATCCTCATCCTTACTACTTTCATACCGAGCTTCCATAATCAGCACTTTATCTTTTAAGTCATTAATGTTCTGAAAGATATTCTTGAACATTGTTGTACTCTAGGTCTTAAGATCTCCTTTTAGCCCTTTTAATTTGTAAGAGAACAAATGAAGACCACTACCATCACAATCAACATCCATAAAATCATCATGACTCATCCAGAAGTTTTGAAATCGAAAATATTTTGGAATGTTATCCATCCAGCTTTTAACCTCAAACAGGAGGGGATAATGGTTAGAGCAAGATCTATTCAGATGAATGATAGTAGAATTAGGGAATCGGTCTCTCCATACATCATTAAAAATACCTCCATCCAATATTTCAAAAATTAAGTCCTATTTTCTTCTTTTATTACTCTAGGTGAATCGCGAGCCAGAGAAGCCCATATCAATCAAGCCACTATTATCAATGCAGACGTTGAAGTCCATCACTGCTTGAAAATTGATCTCATTATCCCCACTTTTTTTTCCTCCTGACCAGCCACTGTATTAAAATCAACAGTAATTAGAAAGGGGTTATGAGCATATCTTCTACTTATAACCATAATTAGCATCGATCCTGAGCAATACATTTAGCATAGACAACTTCAATCTTAACTGTCAAAATTAAAGTTGAATGAGAGACCTCCACTGCAAGAAGTTGATCAGAACTCCATTCCATGCTAATGTTGACCCCAAATATCCAAAAAATCCATATCTTACCATTTTGATTAGGCATACACCCCTCCATAGACCATTTGTGCTTCAGTTTCTCCATTTTTTCAATTCCAATTTTGGGTTCTAAGGTTGCAAATATTGGGAAATTATACTTTTTAAGAAGTCTTTTGATTCTCCTAGAAGTAGCAGAGTTGCCAACCCCCCTCACATTCTAAACAAAGAACCTCAAGATTTAAAGATTTTTGAGATGGTGATCTTATCTTGTTTAGCAGAAGCTCGAGTGATTCTAGCACCTTGACTGCACAGTTTAGACTTACCCAAGTTAGGAGACTTCAAATCATGATTTTGCGAATCACCAGCGTCCATCATGTTCTTTGACATTTTTTAATAACTTCAGAGAATTCTTTAGCATCAGCAGCTTCTTGATTCCTCAATTAAACCTCCAAAACATCATCAGTAGCATATTCTTTGTCTTGAGTGTATTTCTCAGTGACGAGAGGAAGAGAATAAGACCTAATTAAGCTCCCTACACTGTTACTCCTTTCAACATTCGACTTTTTATTAACCCCTTGATCCTCTCCCACTTCTAAGTTGTCCACCTCCTTATGAGGACTATTGTTTGACATGAATTCCCTTTCTTCCATCAGGTCTCCACCCTTCCCAAGATGTAATCTTTCATCAACACCATTAGTCAGCACATTTTGGTTTTTTATGTTAGAGAGGATGGTGTTTTTTCTATTGTCTGAACCAGTCCTATAGTTATGCAAATAAGAACTCTCAATAGTGTATGATAAAACACCTTTCTTCTTGTGAAGACTACTTTTTTCAACCCATTCCTTGGTATTCATCCTTTCAACTCCTCTATTATCCTCACCGGCTAGCTTTTATCCCTTTAATGGATCCACAATATTTATGGTAGTGGACTTTCTGTCCAAAACAAATCTCCTATCTACCTGGCCAATCTTCTTAGAGGCATTTACTTTAGGTAGATCAATTTGAGTCAGCTTAGAAAAGAAATTTGTGATTAAGTTTTGGCCACATATTGGGGTACCACTGGGGTGAGGAGCGCAGTTCACCACCTTAATGCCACAAACTACTTCAGTAACTTTATTACGACCCTCATAAGAATTAGCATTAGAAACCTCTTCTGACTATACCTCACGAGTTTTTCTTTTAATCTTCCTAACAAGCTCATTACTCAAGTCTTTCTGTTTCAAATCCTTAGGGATAGCGTCACCATTATCTACCTTTTTTCCTAGCTCAGAGTTTTTAAACAAACACCTTTCTTCAATGTGACCTTTTTCGTAACAATAAGAGCAAAACTTGGGTATATCTTCAAACTCAAAATATTGCCAAAAGCTACCACCTGAGTTTTTGTTGCCAAACCACACCCTAGTAGGAGTTTCTTTTCGAGATTAACTAACACACAAACTCTAGCCAAACCTGGTCGAGCCAGAGCTGCAGTAGCAGCATCCATTTTTAGGGGAGAGCCAACCACATTGCAAATAGAGAAAAGAGAATCTTTATTATACAAATGTATGGGAATAAGTGGAAGCTTGATCCAAACCGGAGCAATATGGGATTCATGATCAGGTTGGAACTCAGGGGACCACTTAAAAACTCTCATAGGTCATTTGGTAAACCACCAGGTTTCTTTCAACTAGATTCTTGAAAAGTCCTCTTCATTAAACAAATGAATGAGAACATGGTTGTTATCAACCAAACCTAAATTCGCATCAGCCTTCAACCCAATCGCTAACACAACCTTCCTTATTTCATCCAGAGGAGGGCTACCATGAGAAAATTTGCCAATCGGCGTGTACTTATAGGGGCTAACCAAAACTTAGATCTCCTTATTAGAAAAAAAAAATGGAGTCCTCACCTTTGAATTTTTCCACAGTTTTAAGGGTAACATTAAGGACCAGACTCTTACCCACGACTTTCACAAAATATTGTTTACTCAAAGCCTGGGGAGGAGAAGAAGAAAGAGTGGCAGTAAAGTCAGAGGCTACAACCACCGAACTTGTGGTATTGGCATTGATATGATTTAGGTTGCCACATATCCTCCTTGTTAATCATTAGAATTGGAATACATGTTATACTCATATAAGCCACATGTGAGGGGACTCGTTAACAATATATATTTTAAATTTGGAATTTAAAATGCCTCAATATAGTATGCTCGGGAGCCTCTCCAACGACCAAATGGCCTATATCAATATTTTTCAAACATCTCTCCACTTTAAGAGGTTGTCGGATACGAACCCTTTGAGGGAGTTGAAAAATAGAGTAATATCTATAGCTATCTAACTCATCTTCTTTTTTTATTAAATATGACTCCTAATATCATGGAGTGTCAATTTTGTTTGATAAACAATTTATTATGACATGCATGCTGATAGTTCGTGGATATTAATTCATTCTTACTAGCACAGGTTTAGAATAGGTTTACTTAGACATTTTTTAATCTGCTAACAGTTTAATGCTTTCATTTTGTGCAACTACACAATACATTCATTTCTTTCTATATTCAATGAGAGGACTTATCGCCAGGGAGCATTATAAAATCATTGTTAAGAACACCTAATATTAATCGCGAACACATTACTTTAGCATACAATTGTTCTTAATAAAAGGATCTTGGATCCTCATGTTTTCACAAAATGCATCTAAAATATAGAAAATAAGACTTACCTTGATTCAATGCATTAATCAATCTTGATTAATTTCTCCATCAATCTCCCTTCTGGAAAAATTACACTCAATTGAAATCTCAGAATTTCTCTCCCACCTTACAAATAGTGTGTTATGAGATAACCCCAGATGGTGTAAGGCTCCTCTATATATAAGGGGAAGAGGTGTGGAATCCTAGTCAAGGTGTGACTCTATTTCAAGTCCCCCACTAATGACACTAACCATCATGTGACTAACGGATAAGACTGACCCAATCTTCTAATATTCGTATTTATCACGTTACTAATTAATTATCTGATAACCAAATAATTGGGAAATTCATAAATTCAGAATTTAATATAATTGAAATTAAATAATTAATTTCAACACTTAATATTAATTTCCAACAGTCTCCCACTTGGTCTTAATAATCCTCATAATTAAATTAGGTACCATAAGGTGCACAATAACTAATAAATATAGTTTGCTTAAATCAAACAATTAACGGATGCGAGTCATGGCGGTTCCATGGTATTCAAGATCATGGTTCCTTCCATGTACTACAACACCAATGTGTCATTCAACCAAGCCATTAATATTGGGTATCATAATGGCCTCATTATCTCCTTTTGAATAAGGACTATTTCTGTCAACAATAATTCATAATCATACGCATGCATTCACAAAAGACATAAATAATTGAAATCAGAAACACTTTTATTGAATTCAAGTAATAGTGTTAAACAACTAAGCCAAATAGCAATTATAATTTTACTAATCGACACCCATCTCTTTGACACATTCCATAAGGCCTTTGGAGATAGTCCTTTCGTAAGAGGATCTGCTATGTTATCACCGGTACTAATGTGATCAATTGACACTCTTTTTTTCTGAATTTCGTCTTTCACTGATAGGTATTTCATTCAACATGCTTAGTTACTTTAAGAATACCTAACATTTCTTCATGAAGAAGATTACAACGATATTATCATAATATTTCAGTGGCTTGGTAATAGTGTCGACAACTCCAAGTCCCGAAATAAAGTCACGCTGCCAAAATACATAAGTTGTAGCAGCAAGCATGATACAAACTCATCTTTCGCAATAGTTAATGGATGGATTGTGTTGCACTACTTCATTATATTGGTTGATAAACCAAAACAAACATACTTAAGCAAGAGTGAACTTCATACCATCCATACAACTAGTAAATCTGAGTCACAATAATTGTCCATATTTAAATAAACACATACATCATAAATGTGAGCATATAATCCTTAAAGTATCTCATTACTTCATACACAACTTTTAAACCCATAAAATTATTTTGATTCTATACTTTATAAATCCGTGCTTGTATATAGATAAAATATATAAACTTACTCCTACTGATCTTAAGGTGTATACAAATATACAACGATTGAAAAATTATGATATTATTTTTTAAAATACGTCATGTGGGAAACTTATGTTTATAAAACGATCTCCTAAGCATATACTCATGGTTTATCCAAAAAGTAATTTTCACATCCACTTTATGTAACTCTCAATCATAATGAGCTACTAATGTCATAAGAATTCCATATCCTTACATATAATTGAGAAGGTTCATTTATAACCTTTTCTTCATTAATGGTGAAATATTTTACTACAACTCGACTCCAAAATTTGTAAGAGACATTACAAAAATCTTGTCCACGAAAATTATAAAAAAGGAGTCTAGACTTAATTTGGCACAAGATTAAAAGAGTTTCATCAATAATGCTACGATTATGATGCGGGATCAAACAAATCTTTAAAGAACTATGTCCAAACTTTATTTTGTACAAAACATCAACAGGAATACCATAACCCTTGAAAAAAATATACATCAAAAGATTCTTTAAAACACATCCCTCACGATCAAGTCTAGACAAACATTTTTTCAAGCAAAAAAATTGCGGGTTTATGAAAACAAATGGCGATTTGATTCCCCAAGAACAAAAGAAAAATAATCTTATTAGCATTTCTAGTTTATTTTGTAAGAAATCCTTGCATCAAAAGTAAATAATTTCTATAACACAGTATGTATAACTTGCAATCTCTACTAAGATGAAAAACTCGTTTCAAATTATAAAAGATACATATTATCTTTATCATTATTAGTCCAAGTGTACAACATGTAAACAAACATAATTTGTTTAACCAAATTAAATATGAAATTTTTAGACAAAAAAAATGGGATACAATAATATGTGACAAGATAATGAGATAAACTGCTCACTTCATTAATGCTTTGATTTAACAACACACTCATAGATTACATGATAATAAATTGAGTGAATAACCGTGAGTTTTCTTCAGTAGTAACCCTGAAATATCGATTATATGATGCTTGTAAATTACTTTATTGGGTATAATGTTATTTCATTATAGTGTACAGGATATTTGTGCACAACTTATTTTCACGTACTATAATAATGTATGTGATCCATGATGCTCATTCAATCACTTAAAATCAATTCCCGGTAAGGAATAGCATTGCTTGAAGAAATAAGTTCAATATACCCCATTAATATCTTTACAATTATAAGCATCATGAGTTACTACTACCATCATCTTTACATTTAATATTCATTGCCATTCTAGTTGGGTCACTATAGTGACTACCAAACATATCATAATATGAATATTACATTACTTAAAGACTTACATACACAAGTCAATAAATTTTTCACTTATTTTTATTAAATATCGCATGATCAATAAACTAAATTATTCATGTTTATGTCTTTCATAAACTTAATTGGTGATATAATAGTGAAAGAAACTATGGCATCTGCGTTTGACGACCATTATTACCTTCCCAAAATATATATCATCACTTACATTTTGTTCAATTATTGTAATCATAATAAATGAATAAACAATAATATGTATGCAACATCATAAAGTATCATCTTCCTAGCATTCAATATCATACATGGACCCATAAGCAACCAAAATATGCACGATATTAATGCATTAGTCCAATATTTATATCTTCTGGAATGGAGCACTTTAATGAACACCAAACCTTATATTATATAAATATTAGAGATTCGCATACATGTTCAAATACCCGTAATACATGAATAATTATATTATTGTATATCCCTTAATTTGAAATTAACAAAAAAATTAGACATAATGTGAAAATCAAATAGACAAAGAGTTTACATGATATATTGCACAAATAATAGTAAATGGAAGACACAAATCATTTACTTTCACTTCATCACTTATGTATGAGTAACAAATCATAAATATTGCACAATACGGTTATAATCACAATTATCATACTAGTGGCATATGTAAATATGACTATTTAACATGGATGCCAATTATTTAACATTTACAAAAATTCCAATGTTTATTTGATTCAAATTTCAGCATGTATTGCGCTTCAATTTAACCTTATAACAAACATTAAGATAATCTGAAATGACTACAAGTATAATATCTTCACATGTAATCTTAGCCTGTATTTGGCATTTTATTAAACTGAATGAATACCTACTTATGAGTCTCAAAATTTGCAAGTCATGCATTCAAATATGCATGTATGCAACGAAATCGTAAATCTAGTATCCGCACATATGAATTGTAGCCTGTGTTTGTCATTTAATTCAACTTAATGGAAGTACTAGCATTAGAATAAATAATAATTATAATTTTTAGCCACATGAATCCTTGGCCTGTGTTTGGCATGAGACTCATTAAAGCATGAATATCATAATATTCAACAATATGAATCATTCGCCCGTGTTTGGCACGAGACTCATCAAAATTGGCACGAGACTCATCAAAATATGAATATTAACAATAACGCAAGTCTAATATCCTACCATATGAAATATGTTGGCCTGTGTTTGGCACGTATATTCAACTAAAAAAGGTTCATTAGAGCAAGGTGTAATCTCAGTTCTAGATAAAACATACCTGAAATATGGGAAAACTTAAATTTTTCCAAAAAAAAATGAGTTAGCATCATGGAACTATAGGAAATTACTCCATAATCTCAAATATTCGATAGAATTAAAAAATATTTTTCTTGGAAGTCACAAACATTATTGATGTAAAATCGATGCCCCCAAAAATATTATACTCATAACTTAATGTATAATTAATGGTCCCAATATAGATGCATACACAATAATCTAATATTTATAATTATAGATTAAGACACTTTCATATCATTCCCATCCAACATCATATAAATATTATTGTCGAAACATCAATTCATAATTACATTAGAACTTTTGGATTACCAAATATAGATTATGCTCAATTACCTAATATATCGTAATGTTATTGTCAAACAAATAATCATACATCTAATATTCAAAATTTTATACTGAACTCTTTCATCAATACCAAATAATACATAACATGAATATTATAACAACCATGAACATACAAAATATTCCCTGTGGTGAAAAAAATACATAATATTTGGAAATTAATCATAATTTTTGCCAAAAATATAAAATTTGAGTTAGCACCACAGGGATGTATATAATTACTCCAGAATCTCAAAACATTTTGCAGAATTCAAAAATCAATTTTCTGGAGTGAGATATTGACGTCAACATTATTATCAAAAATGGCAAAAACGCAATTTTAGGGGTCTTAACAACATCAAAACGCAAAATTAAGGTGGTGCCCATTGTAAACAATGGGTTTGTTTATTTCGACGTTTCTAGTCGACCATGTCCGTTTCGTAAAATTTCGAGCAAGTTTTGACCTTTCATTTTAACCAGTGAGTATTGGTGACTGAAGAAAAACTTCACAGAAAGTCTCAGACATACTTTAAGAGTAGATTCAATGACATAAATTAAAACGTCGCTAAAAATCTCAATTATAAGCAGATTTAATGACATAAATAAAAATATCGCACGAAGTCTCAGGCACATATTTCATTATAGATGAACATCACGCAAAATTAAGGTGGTGCCCATTGTAAACAATGGGTTTGTTTATTTCGACGTTTCCAGTCGACCATGTCCGTTTCGTAAAATTTCGGGCAAGTTTTGACCTTTCATTTTAACCAGTGAGTATTTGTGACAGAAGAAAAACTTCACAGAAAGTCTCAGACATACTTTAAGAGCAGATTCAATGACATAAATTAAAACTTCGCAGAAAATCTCAAGTATAAGAAGATTTATTGACATAAATAAAAATGTCGCAGGAAGTCTCAGGCACATATTTCATTATAGACTAAACATCAATAAGGAATATCATGAGATCCTAAACTTTAGCTCTGATACCACATATAAAATCATTGTTAAGAACACCTAATATGATTAATCACGAACACATTAATATGATTAAACTTTAGCATATAATTGTTCTTACTAAAAGGATCTTGGATCCTCATGTTTTCACAAAATACGTCTAAAAGATAGAAAATAAGACTTACCTTGATTCAATGCATTGATCAATCTTGATTAATTGCTCCATCAATCTCCCTTCTTGAAAAAATTACACTCAATTGGAATCTCAGAATTTCTTTCCCACCTCATAAATAGTGTGTTATGAGATAACCCCAAATGGTGTAGGGCTCCTCTATTTATAAGGGGAAGAGGGCCGGAATCCTAGTCAAGATGGGACTCTATTTCAAGTGTCCCACTAATGCCACTAACCATCATGTGACTAACAAATAAGATTGACACAATCTTCTAATATTCGTATTTATCACGTTCCTAATTAATTATCTGATATTTATCAAGACCAAATAATTGAGAAATTCATAAATACAAAATTTAATATAATTCAAATTAAATAATTAATTTCAACACTTATTATTAATTTCCATCAAGCATTACATGGGGTTGTGTGATTCAAACACCTCTTATATATCACATTACTCACACTTCACTCTGTCGAAATAGTTCCTTCATATGATGGGATTCGATGGACTATAAGGAAATATTGTGTATTTCTTGATTCCCATCATATTATACATGTAGGTATTAAACTATAGTTTGATCTTTCGTAGCGAAGTCCGGTTAGTCATTGTTTACACCGTACAACCCAACAATAAGTCAACAAATGTCATTTGACCTTAAAGTATGGGCTGGAATCAATTGCAGCAAAATAATACAACCCCGCTACAAGGAAAAATAAAAAGACATCTCGAACAGAATATTTGAGTTGACTTTTACTTCAACTTTCTACCTTCCAACCTCTTTATTTTATTTCCTTTTTAATGTACTTGTAAGCTTTTGTTTAAAATTTACTCTTTACATTTCCGTCAGGGTCTACTTAGAATTACTGTTTTAATGTCTTTAAATTCTCTTTGTTATGCCATATACTTTGTAACTAGAATGGCTTGATTGTTGAGCTAGTATGAACTAGATAACCTACCTGTTGGAATTTTTGATGACGTTCGAACTAATATAAGAAAACTCTCTCAATATTATAATAATTAAACATTATTATTCTCATTTATGAATCATTAATATTTTATTTAACAACTCTAGAAAAATCTTTATATGAAAAATCCACATAGAAGTTTTAAATCATTGTGTTCAATGTGGAACTAAAATTATCCTGATAATATTGCAAGAGCAAGATTTATAACTATTCATTTTATCTTTTATTTGGCTTTTCCCGTTACACTCCACTGCACCTTTATGATTGTTCTTAAGTCTTGGAAGAGAAGAATCGTTAGTGATATTTGCAAGATTGAAGATCGTTCGTCACAACTGTACCCGTGAAGTGTTATGCGGTGGTTTGGTAAAGCTTTAAATATTCAGGTGTCGTTTTTAAAAGTGTTCGCATTTAAAATTTTTAAAAATGTTTTTAATATACTTTTTAATGATATTTTGAAAAACTCATTAACTCGTTTGAACGAGATTGACATGTCATTCGAACGAGTTGCGTAGTGTCGTAAGAACGAGGTTTTCACGTTCGAAAGAAATCTGGAACGTCTCCTTCTGCGTTCGCTCTAGAATTTAATTTTAAGTTTTGTTAAAAACTGTTTGAACGAGATCAAGTACATCATTCGAACGAGATCAGATATATCGTGGGAACGATGTAGCAATTCGTTTGAATGGGTACGCATGTTTTTTATTAAAAAAATTTTAATCTTTAATCATTATCTCTTTGTAACAACTTTCCCAACAAATAGAGATACGGGTTTAGTCTTTTTAAGAAACCCTTTTAGAGTTATTTTTGTGATCAAATTCTACAATTTTTTCATCCAAACCCCTTGGATATTTAAGGATCACTTTTCTAAATAAAGAATAACACAATCAAAGTTCTAAACCCTTGTATAGATTTTGTAATACCCCGTATTTCTGGATATTTATATTTAATTAAATTAGATAATTAAATGAGAAAATATGATTTAATTTAAATTGCGTATGAGGAGTAATTTAATGAGATTTATCAAATTGTAATTTTGGAATATTAATCAAGAGATAGATACCAATTTATATTGCCTCATTCTATTTACTTAGTGCGAGTAGTAAATAGTTACTTAACACGTGTAGACCGTTTTGGGGTGAGAACAAGTAATATTTTTTAAGTGACTCAAATGATAATTTAGAGGTCACAGATGAGTCCGGAAGGCTCACATTAGTCAAAATAGTATACCCGGGGGTACTAGTTGAGTCTCGGGGTAATTTTAGACTAAACCGAGACCGTTCGGGGGCGTATTGGTCTTTTAACATGAGAGGGTATGGAGACCTACGAATTTGAGAGCCTTTTATCAGCCGTATGAAAGAGGGGTTAGGGTTAGAAAACCCATGTAAACACCAATACCAATAGAGAGAAGGAGAAAACCATTCTCAAGGCTTAGAAGATGCTTTTGAGGAGGTTGGGTTTGGATCTTGCACCCTAGGAGTCAGAGGAGGAAGGATTGAAGAAGAGAAGCATAAATCCATCATCAACACCACGAAATCAGATTCCCTCTGTAAAGGCAAGTTGTTTCTAGGAAAAATTATAAAGTTATAATACCCATGTGTAATAGTTTTGTTAAATCAATATCTTGATAAGAGAATAATGATGTTTATACATGTTGGGATAGGAATTGCATGTAGAATGATTTAACATATGTACAGGATTAATATTCAAAGTAGACTTGATGATTATTTCGGAATAAAATCCGGGTTTTGAATGAATATATGGGAAGAACACCATAACTAGGGTTTTAAGAAATTATGGGTTTAATTCACTATTTCTTTAAATGAACTGAGGTTTTGATGTATTTGAGAGGTTAGAAATTGTCCTAGTATATATGGAAACACATTAGGATCATTGGGTCGAAGTTTGGTGGACTATAATGAAGTTTGGAGATTTGTTAATGGAGGAAGAGGTTAACGAAGAAGAAGAACTGCGTCTATCCCTGTTCGATCGATCGATCGATCTTGAATGTCGATCGATCGACTAGGACGATCGATCGAACCCAGTAGTCGATCGATCGACGTAAGGTGTTTTTCCCAAATTTTCCGTGTTTAAGGTTTCTTTGATTTTTGGGAATGAATGGGTATCATAGGATTTATATTATACTTATATGGGAGTGAGAATAAGACCAGTAGGTATATTGTTGAGGTTCGATAAGGCCATTGGGTGTGGGACTTAGATTATGGACCGACAAGAATAATTCGATTTAGTAGAGTATCGAGGAATTTGGAATTGAGTTACGAGGCGAGGTAAAGTCAATTCAGGTAATAGACCAGTAGGGTAAGTAATAATTACTAAAATTATATGTAAGGGGTAACTAGGACCCTTAGAGTTGTGTGAATACTCAAATAAATGCGATTAATGAGATAAATCGTAAAGCGAATATTGTACGGTAGATATAAGAGATTAAAATATTACGATAAGAGAATGATTTAACATATGTAGAGGATTAATATTCATAGTAGACTTGATGATTATTTCGGAATAAATTTTGGGTTTTGAATGAATATATGGGAAGAACACCATAACTAGGGTTTTAAGAAATTATGGGTTTAATTCACTATTTCTTTAAATGAACTGAGGTTTTGATGTATTTGAGTCCTAGTATATGTAGAAACACATTAGGATCATTGGGTCGAAGTTTGGTGGAGTATAATGAAGTTTGGAGATTTGTTAATGGAGGAAGAGGTTAACGAAGAAGACGAACTACGTCTGTCCCTGTTCGATTGATCGATCGATCTTGAATGTCGATCGATCGACGTAAGTTGTTTTTCCCGAATTTTCCGTGTTTAAGGGTTCTTTGATTTCCGGGAATGAATGGGTATCCTATGATTTATATTATACTTATATGGGAGTGAGAATAAGACCAGTATGTATATTGTTGAGGTCCGATAAGGCCATTGGGTGTGCGACTTGGATTATGGACCGACGAGAATTATCCGATTTAGTAGAGTATCGGGGAACTTGGAATTGAGTTACGAGGTGAGATAAAGTCAATTCAGGTAATAGACCAGTAGGGTAAGTAATAATTACTGAAATTATATGTAAGGGGTAACTAGGACCCTTAGAGTTGTGTGAATACTCAAATAAATGCGATTAATGAGATAAATCGTAAATCGAATATTGTACGGTAGATATAAGAGATTAAAATATTACGTACGAACATAATTAATAGGTCGGGCGTGTACCTACTGAATTACATGATCTTTTAGGTTAAGAGAAGTATACCTGAATTAACTGTATTAGGGTCGATGAGATATTACGAACTAACATAGGGTTATTATATGTTTGGGGTCAATGAAAAATGTCGAACCGAACCTTAAAACTGTTGTCGTGATGAAAGAGTCCCGGACCAGAATATGTGTATATATATAAATAGTTGGGGTCGATGGATCATTCTGAACCAACTCTTACTTGGGTCGATGAATCATTCTGAACCAAGAGTCCTTTACGTGTGTCAAAGGGACGTAATAGTAATGATTGATATTTAACATATATTGTGAGTGAAATATATACTTAATGATATTCTACTTTTGTGAAATAGTAGATTGATATATGATGTATTTAGGGTTACATATCAAATTGATAAGTTAAGTAGTGATACTTAATTGCGAAATATACCTTTAGATAGAGAATATCTAATTAGTAATTTTAGTAGTGAAACTTAATTACACAAGTGGGAAGACAACAATTTTGAGAATTGTAGTAATTTTAGTAGTGAAACTAAATGAGAAGTCTTGAAACATAACATAGGTGAAATGTTACTTGAGAATTAATTAACATACGCGAGATGTTAGTGAAACGGATGTACTGTATGGGCGGTACTAGAATTTAGGTACAAATAAGTCAGTTGATTACTTTGGTTGTAGTTAGCTTGGGAGGTATGGCTAGATAAACTAAGTGTAGAACATTAGGTGTGAACAAAAGATGAGGGGTGAGTAAACTTAAGAGAGTGTACGAGAACCTAACATGTGTAATCAATAACCGCATTTTATATTGTGATAAACGCTTGCTAAATATTTTCAAAATATTTTGAGTACTAACTCTTGCTATAAAATATTTTCAAAACCTTTTAGGTGTCCAGTCACAGGGGCGCTATGGATGGTGATTCTATTCCAGGGACTCGAAGTTGTAGCACAGTGGATGCTTACAGGATTTTGACTAGACAATATCTCTCATTCAGATCTAGTACAAGATCTCACACTATTCTATGTCTGGACTTGTAGTCCTGTATCAGTCTGAGATGTTAGTTTCAGATTAGTGGTTATTCTGTTGTTGTTTGGGATTTTTTTTTAGCCGATGGTTTATTCGGTAATACTCTTGTTCTGTTGTACTTATACTTTGTTGGTTTGGATTTTTGTACATGGTAATTGTTTTACTATTTTCCTCATGGTTGATTTTTTTTTGTTTAAAAAAGATAAAATTTTGGCACCGGTCTAATTTTCACTTAGGTGATTAGTAATTAAAAAGTTTTTGAGAGTGATGCTAAGAATGAACCATTTGATAAACATGTTTTAATTTAATGAAGGTCTGATCACCCGATGTTTAATTAGGCGGAGTGTCACAGATTTTCTCTGTGACTGGTTTGTGGAGTCAAGGCTCTACTGCTGAAAAGGAAGGGAATGGCAAGAAAGATTTGCTTATTGTGGATGGTGCTGGACGGCATCGTTTTCTATTGAAGATTTGAAAACATCTTTGTGTTATACTTAGTGGATCTCTACGTATTTTTCATTTGTCTTCTTCCCATTCTATTTGTTTGGAATTTGGTTTAATGATTTATTTTGTATATTCACTTTATTTTAAATAAAAAAATAAATTTGTATATTTGAATTAAGATGCAAGTAAATTCATATAAGTCCGGCTATTTTCTCAAATACTCTAAATAACTAAGACAAAAATAAAATGATAGAAATAAGAAACTTAATGGGAAAGGTGAAAAGCTAATTCCATCACTGGAAAAGCGAGAAAGTAGGCTTAGAAGCCTTTCTCTTGCTACGCCACAGTTGCACGGGAAACTGATTAAAAAAATATATGACAATAAATTATTTTCATTACAAGGAAGTTATTATTAGAGACGCTACAGTTGCACGGGAAACTGATTAGAAAAATAGATGACAAGATATTATTTTCATTTCAAGGAAGTTGCTATTCTGTCAAAAACAGGAGAAAGTAAAGAAAAGATACCAAATACGAGATGAGAAAACCTTTTAATAGATGTGAACCAACATACATGCGAATCTAGCAACAAAGTCAAGGCATCTCTCTACTAGCCTTTGTCTGTGTCTCCCGCCCTAACCGAAGCTCAAGGTCCAACTCCTTGTTCATCTCTACAAACTCAACATAACAACTTCTTGCTTGTTGATCATCACCTGTTGATGGGGTCTCAACAAACAAAGGAAGCTGATGTACCTCTCTTTTCCTTGGGCTAACATAATCTTCTTCATAAAAGACAAATGGCCTTTTATGAATCTGATCAGTAACCTCCTGCGAATGACCTGTTAACTTCTTGTTTGAGATGTCCACAGATATTTGGGTTTCACTAGTCGAACAATATTCTTTTAGCCTTGCTTTATCTCTTCTATGAATGTTCATGTGTCCTCCAAGTGCCTGGGCATTCAGGAATCCTTTTTTGCAAAAACTGCAAGTGTAAGATTTAACTTGTTTTAATCGTTGCCCGTCAGAACTACACACTATTTCTTCTGTCTTTTCGATGTTTGATGGATTGATTTTCATACTAAAAGAGGCCGAGAGAAGGTTTATCTTTTGTATTGCGGTAGAGATGGTCAAATTGTGAGTTGACAGGATGTTTCATCGAGAATAACTAAGTATAGCAGGCCTGCTCAGTTTCTTGTAGCTTACTCACAAGGATGATAAAAAAATGATAACATATACAATTAAGCTTCTCACGGGTGACCAAAATGTAGTTAGAAAACGCACAATTAAAAACATTATCTTCGACGGTCGTAATATTTATCCGTATATATATTTTTCTGTAAATATATGTCATGGAAGTTGGAGTATTCAACCTATAACTAAATGAAATATATATAATTATATTCACTTGCGTCCTGAATCAATCATTGTATATTAATATTTAATACTGAATTGAAGTAAAAACCTATTGTATTAAAATTGTACAATATTTTATCCATAATCCCTATTGTCTTTTTGTACAATAACTTTATTGTTAAATGCTTTCCAAAATACAATTCGGCTTGGGATAAATTTTATTTAATGGAGCGCTCTCAACGAAAGCTATCATGTCATGCCAAATTTCTCACTGAAATTTGTTAGTGCAGTTTTCCAGTGAAATAGTTTAGTGCGAGATTGCAGTTAAAAAATTATTTTTTATTAATTTGCATGTTCATTTTTTGTTAATCGTGTATTTTTTGAATTATTATGTTAATATTTATAACAACAGTTTAATTTATATTGGAATTGTGAAGAGAAAGAAACTACATGTGAAATTGTTGAAAATTAAACTTGGTTTGTGGGCCTATTTAATTTGTATTTTAATTTGGTTTAAAAAAGTTGTATTATTTATTGGGCTAAATTGTAACTTTAATATGGGCTAGCTAAATTAGTTATTATAAATTAGTTGGGTTAACATATCTAAGAAGTAAGTGGTAGATGAGAGTTGTAATTAGTGAATTACTAGATTCTTCCCATTGGACCTATAAATAAGGATGTGTCTAGTCATTTTATATCAAGTCAAATTTGAAATCAATAGAGAGTGTTCATTTCCTCTTATCTTCGCATTGCTTCCTTAGTGATATAAAGCATCCCTCTCCCAACAAAGTGGTATTAGAGCCAAGTTCTTATGTAAGAATGGCATATGGCATGGTTCCTTTCCATGTCCCTCAATTGACCAAAGATATCTAGAACATTGGAGTATCAAGATGAAGCCTTTGATTGGATCTTATGATGTCTGGGAGATCGTGGAAAAGGGCTACAATGAACGCCAAAATGGAGCGACTTTATCCCAAGCTTAAAGGGATTCTTTGAAGGGCACAAGGAGTAAGGACTAAAGGGCTCTCTCCCTCATCTATCAAGCTTTGAGTGAAGGCACATTCGAGAATATTTCTTGTGCTACAAAATCAAAGGAAGCATGGGAGACTTAACAAAATTCTCACAAGGGAATTTATAAAGTAAAAAAAGTTCGTCTCCAAACACTTAGAGGTTACTTTGAATCTTTAACTATGAAAGACTCTAAATCAATTTCTGATTATTTTTCAAGATCTTTAGCTGTTGTAAATCAATTCAAAGAAAATGGTGAAAATATGAGTGATACCCGAGTGGTTGAGAAATCCTCCGCTCTTTAGGTTTCAAGTTTGAATATATTGTTGTAACAGTTAAAGGATGTAAAGATACAGAGTCTTTAGCAATTGATGAGCTCATGGAATCTCTTAAAGCCCATGAACATAGGCTAATGAAAAAGAATCAAGAGAATTTAAAGCAAGCTCTTTAAACAAAGCTTACTCTAAACGAAAGAGGAGAATTCAACAATGAGATAAGCCATAGAAGAAAAGGAAGAGGAGAATGTTAAAGCCGAGGAAAAGTGGTTTGAAGACATTTACCAATGAAGAATGAAGACTTACTTATTTTCCAACAAGAGGATGTGGAAAATGGAGAAACTCAAGACAAAAGCATGACAAATCTCAAATTAAATGTTATAATTGTCAAAAATTGGGTCATTATGCTTTCGAATGTAGAAATACCACTAATAAAGTTAAGAAGAAAGCTAACTACGTTGAAAAACAAGAAAATTTCATACTTTTACTCGCATACAAAGGCGAAGATAATGGAGAAATAAAGACATGGTATCATGACACGGGAGAAAGCAACCAAATGCGTGGCAAAAAATACATGTTCATGGAGCTTGATGAATTGGTAAGTGGCAAAGTTACCTTTGGAGACAACTCTAAAATTCCGGTGAAAAAAAGGGAAAATTTTAATTCGTTTGAAAAAATGGAAAGAACCAATTTATCTCCAATGTATACTATGTGCCCAATATGAAAAATAATAATATATTAAGTTTAAGACAACTCTTGAAAAAAGGTTATGATATTCATATGAAAGATCATAGTATTTTTATTAGAGATCAAAGAAGAAATCTCACTGATAAGGTGCCCATGAAAAAAAAAATAGAATACTTTTGCTAAATATTCAAAATGATATTACAATGTGTCTAAATGCTTGTTTCAAAGACACATATTGGCTTTGGCATTTAAGGTTTGGGCATCTTAATTTTGGTGGCCTCAAATTATTACGTAACAAAGTAATGGTAAAAGGATTGCCCTCCATTAATCATCCTGGTCAATTGTGTGAAGGATGCTTATTTGAGAAGCACTTTTGAATTTATTTCCCAAAAGAATACACTACAAGAGCAAGGGAACCCCTAGAACTAATCCAAGATGATGTTTGTGGGCCTATTACTCCATGTTCTTTTAGTACAAATAAATATTTTCTTATGTTTATTTGGAAGTGTTTTATGCATTTAAGAAATTTAAAGTACTTATTAAAAAGGAAAGTGGTTATGAGGTAAAATCCATGAGATATGTTAGATGGGGTGAATTCACTTCTAATGAAATTGAATTTTTTTGTGAAGATAATGAGATTCGCCTCCCTTTAACCATTTGAATATTATCCTCAACAAATTGGAGTAGCCAAAAGAAAAAATAGAACAATTTTTAACATGACTCGAAGCATGTTAAAAACTAAGACAATGACAAAGGAATTTTGGGCCGAAGCTATTGATTGTGAAATTTATTTATCAAACCGTTACCCCAATAGAAGTGTGTGAAATAAAACTCCACAAGAAGCTTGGAGCGGAAGAAAATCGACAATCTCACACTTAAAAGTTTACGGGAGCATAACATATGCTCACGTGCCAGATCAAAAGATGTCCAAGTTAGATGATATGAGCGAAAAATCCATATTTATTGGATATAATTAACGCTCCAAAGGCTACAAGTTGTATAATCCAATCAAAGTAAAATTCATAACTAGCAGAGATGTCATGTTCGATGAATGAGTGTACATGGAATTGGAATGTCCAAGAGGAAATTATAATTTCTTCTCATTTTTTAAGACAAAGAAAGAAATCAAGTCATTGAAGATGTGCAAGAGCCCATTACACCACCTCTATCACCACTATCATCCACACATGGAGATTTATCATCAGCAGCAACATCGAGTGGAAGCTTAAGTGAAAGAACATCATGCATGAGGAATTTACAAGAAATTTATGAGGTAACCGAAGATAACAATGAGGTAACACTTTTTTTTATCTTTTTATCAATTATGAGTGTGGTATAAAAAAACACCACAATAAAGAATTTAAGAAGAACAATCACAATCAAGAAAGAAAGCATACAATAACACACACGATACCACTATGTAAGTGGTTTAGCAACTTGCCTATGTCCACGGAGAGGTCTACTGATTTATTAAGTATCTCCCAATATGCTTGGTTACAGGCCCCTATGCCCCAAGACAGGAGTTATAATTTGTAGATGTAGAATTTCAGTTGTGAAAGTAACTCCACGATGACCACGATGGGATGAATCGTGAATCCACTAAATTTCTCCCCGCGATTCTTGGAGATTGACTTGATCTTTTCCCGAAGAAGTTAACTGTATTCGATAATGCATGTTCATATCTTGGTTCCATGGTTTGGGTCAGGCAACTTCTTAGGTCCATTGGGCTTGGTCGGCTACTCTCGTGGGATGAGAATAAATGGGTTCCCACAATTGCTCCTAAAATGTTTGGGCCATCATTTGGGCCAATGGATTTTAAATAAGTCAAAGAATAAAACACTGTCTGCAATGTTACGTTTGTAATTTATTGAAACAGAAAGGATACGCTTGTCTTTTGTGAGAAATCGAAGCGTGAAATCTTTCTCGAGAAGCGTTGATCATTATTTGAGTGCTTGAAAATAACTGCTAGTACACGACTAATCATCAGTTCATTGTTCTTGGTCATTTTTGTGGATATTGTGTTCTTAAGCTTCACCTCTTTATTTCGTTCTTCAAAATCAAGGCTTATCTGGTTTCCCAAGATTCATTTTTGTCATGTAAGTTTCAGTTCTTCTCTTCCTTCTAATTTTTATCTTCTATGAATCCTTTGTTACTGTAATTAATTTTTTTTTGTGTTTCTCTTATGGCGATGCTTGATAAAAAAATCTCTCCATGAATTTAGAAAGTGCTATAATATTCCTGATTGGGTAGATATAGAGTGTACATTAGTACCCAAGAATGTCTGTGACCTGGAGGATGGTCGCTAGATTCATGTGCTCTTAGTTTCCCAAGGGGGTTTAACATTTCCCTCTAATCCTCTATTCTTGAACTTTTTTAGATATTTAAACATTGTTCCCATCCAGTGTTATCCAAATGTATGGAAGATTGTCAATGGGGTTCATAAGATAAACCATCTTTATGGTATCAATCTAGGATTAGCCTAGATGTTCTACTGTTACTCTTTCTCGCGCACAAGGGGAAGCATTTTATACTTGAAAGCAAGGAGAGATGATAGGGTGTTGGTAGTAAATCTACCCGATTCCTATAAAAATTATTGGTCTGAAGGCTTCATTACCAAAAATTATTAGTATCATCCCCAATCAGAGGGCGTAAGGTATAGGGGACCTTGGATCCCTACTTTTGGGGAGGAGTACATAGGTTGTTATCACCATCTCTTTTTATATTGTTTGTTTCTCTATCCATGTATGTCTTTCCTCTGATGCTTCTCCCTTTTTCTTTTCTATAGCAAAGGCTAAAAACCAGGAACCCAATCTTGGTAAAATCCGAGCGGCTAAATTCTTAAAAGCTTAGAGGATAAGAGATGATGTTACTAAGGCTGATCATCCTTGATCAACTGCATTTGGGTCGAAGTACAAGAACACTACGTCCATCTTCATTTCTCGTCCAATAGATATAATTTCTCATTTAGATATTACAGAAGAAGAGGTTGGTGGTTTTTCTGAGCCCATTGATTTAGAGGACGAGGAAGAGAGAAGCTCCATAGAGGATACAAGAGAAGGCAACATGGAGGGTAATGAAGAAGGTAGTGAAGGAAAGAGGAGTGAGGAAGAAATGATCCCTCCAAGGAGAAGGAACTTGATTCAGGATGATGATGACGATGATCTATTATACAATAGGGTGAAGTTTCTGAAGTAGAAAAGTAGAGACTCTGTTGATGTAAAAAATTAGATTGTATCTAATTATTTAATCACAAATAAAATAAATGAGACAAAGAACTTTTAAGGTGGTTCAACCTTATAAGAATGGCCTACGTCAACTGTTTTTGTTATTGATGACTGTTTGGGAATTCTCGATTACAAGTTCAATCAAGAAATTTTGGCCCCTTTACAATGAGGGTAATACAATGTATTTATATCCCTGAGGCTTTAATGTGGAAGGGTAATACATTAAATGTTGTACATGTGAAAGGGTAATGTATTAAATGCCCCTTAAGTGGATACATCTGAATGATAAGCATTTAATGAACAGTCAAAATGTTGGTTATCCTGCTATTAATGCTTTGTTCGAGGTGTAGCTCGGACCGCCTAAGTTCCTCGGTACTCAAAAGTTCCTCGGAGAGTTCTTGTAAGTCGGAGCGTTTGAGTTGGTCGGGGAAGCAGTGTTCCTCATTGTAGCATGGTTCCTCGGAGCGTCTGAGTTCCTCGGAAGTGTTTGTTGTTGCCACGTATATTGCCACGTGTCTTCACCCAATTGAGCCATGTCAGCAGACTAAATTTGGTATCAACAGAAGCCCCCAATGTTTCATAATTCGAAATTTGAGGAGTGTGGAACATTCTTTCTCGATATATGGCGGTTTTAAATTGTTATCCTGAAATTTAGGAGTGTTTCCTTTGTATTTATTTTTCCTTTCAAATTTGTAGAATCAGGCTTTTTGAATTTTTATAACCGCCTCGATCTCCGCGCACTTTTTGTCCTTCTAGCCGCCGGTAGCGTAATCGTTTCTTTTTGTAATCATTAACTTTATCGTTTCCCAAGGCAAAGTATTTAAATGCTGCAGAAAATCCCATCATCTTCTACTTTTTCAAATTTGTATCTTCGAGTTTTCCATCATCTCTTTCTCTCCTGTGCACTCATATCTTCCATCGTTCGTTGTCAACAGATCCATTACTTTTCTGTAAGATCTTCTTCCTTCTTCTTCATTTCCTTTATTCATCATGGTTTACCTTGTTGAATCTCTTGATAAATTTCGTTCTAATTTTTTTATTCCTTCATGGGTTGTTCTGGAGGAACTTTCTGAACCTTCTGATTATTTTCGTTTGGCTGAGGGATATTGGTTCCCCAGTCTCTTTATTGCTAAGTGTGGATTTTCTTTTCTCCCAAACCCTCTATGTCTGGAATTCTGTCAATACTTTGACGTGGTTCCTGCAAGAATAGCCCCCAATACATGGAGAATAGTTAACGGGGTTCATAGACTAATGGAACTCGCATCGGAATTCCAGAAATCATGTTTTGTTATAGATGGGTCATTGGTGATATTACTTTTTATTTAAAAACTATATTTTTAAATAGGTTTTTAGTGGTCAATCTCTCGAATGACAATAGGGATTATTTTGAGCACGGGGTTGTTATAAAAAATTGGCAACATGCTCCTTTATGTGGAGATGAAGTGTATCAGGGTCCCAGATGCCCTCCATATGGCAATGGGATAGGTTATTTTTATTTCATTTTAATTATTTTGAGATTATGCTTCCTTTATATTTGATAAAATGTGTCACTGATATTTTAATTTTGATTTATTTGCAGTTGACAACAAAAGAAAGTGTCCAAAAGATGCAGACGTTAATATAAGGCACTTACAACTTATCTGGAGTTTGCATCAGACTATTGCCGACGAGCATATTAGGTCAACTTCATATCTGCTTCAGTACAAGAGTTACACAACTTCTTTTATTGCTCGTCCGGTGATAAGCGAAGCAGAGCTAGTACCAGCTTCCACCAATTCTTCGCCTGAGTCACACGTTCCTTTAAGTGAAAGGATGAAGAAAAGAAGACCTTCTACTCTCTTCGAGAAACCAGCCTCTGCTGCTGGAGAGGCAAAAAGAAGTAAACATGATGTCCTAGAAGGGACAAAGAAAATTGATGCACCTCCCTTGGCTGCCCCTATAAAGGTTGTCGAGAAGCCCCCAGTGGCCCCGAGCAAGGCTGCTGCTCCAGGTGAGGTGATTGTCATATCACCGACCAAGATTTCTTCCTTGGTCGAAACTATTCCTGTTCCTCCGAGGAGGCTAAATAAGAGCTCCTCGGTCAATTTGGCTAACACCGTCTCTCAGCCCCCGAATAGTGGAGTTCCCACTTTTGTTCCTCCGAGCTCTGCTAGGAGCTCGGTGAAGACTTAGATCCTTCCCGAGATCCAAGGTATTGAAGAAAACCTTTCTCGGGACATGGTTACCTCATTGGCTACTCGCCATATTGCATCTGTAAGTCTTATTGTTTTGAACTTTTCATCTTTCCCTTGTTATATCTGTCTCTGACTTGCTTTCATTTTCTTTTCACAGTTGGTGAGCTGTTTTAACACAATTTTGAAGAAGGATGAAGCCATTAAATCTTCAAGCTCCTCGACTGGTGTAGATGAAGCTTTGATAGGCTTGGGGCAGGCTCTTAAAGATTCTCGCTAGAAATATGATGATGATAAGGTTGCTTGGGAGAAGAAACTTGCCTCAACCGAGCAGGAGAAAGCTCAAGTTGTTGAAGTCTCCAAGGAGTTGGAGAAAAAATTAAATAGTCTGGAGGAGAAGAATAAAGAGCTTGAAAGGAGGCTCAAGAATTCTGAGGAGTTTGAAGATAAACTCAAGGTTACTGAGGAAAGGTTGGGTCAGCTTCAGGAAGTAAGTCGGCAGAAGGAAGAAGCTGAGAATAAACTGAAGGCTGCCGAAAATCTTCTGTCCGAGAAGCTTTCCTCGGAGAAGTTAAAGAGGAAATCGGCTGTGAAGAAATCTTTCAGCGCTGGCTGGGATAAGGGGTGGAACAAAGGCTTGGCTGCCATGATGTCGTAAGTCGAATATGGCAGCCTAAAATAATTTAGAGATGGGTGGGTCGCAGCTCTTCAGGAGATGAAGGTTGATGAAACTTCTGAACTCTTCCAGCGACACATCCCTGGTCCCCCTCCAACTCATGGAGACGAAGAAGAGGATGAAGCTGCCTCTGAAGAGTCTTCCATGGTGAAGGGAGATCAAGTTTCTCATCCCCCATCCATCCAGCCTACTAACAAGGAACTTCAGCAACTCGTTACTTCATCTGAGCAATTGCTAGCGCTCCCCGACCAACTCTCTGTTCCCTTCGAGCAACCTACCTCCTCATCCCAGCCTCCCGAGAAATTTTTGGGAGACAAGGAAAAGGTGTAGAGTTGTTCGGGTTTCTTTCTATTTTATTTCTCTTTGTCAAACATAACCCTGAACATGTACTCTGAACTTTATGATATAATAAAAATTGAACTTTTGTTTATGCTTACTGTTGTTTCTGCTCTTCATACTCTGTTGGTACTCTTATTGATTATTGCTTTTTCTTCCTCTACTAGTTTTTGGCCAAGATAGAATTATTGTCTTCTCATGATACAAAGATGTTACAGCAATGCAATGAATATTTTAAGGCTGGTCACACAGATCTGAGTGCAGCACAAATCATCGACATCCTCGGCCAAGATGCTTCGGAACAAGAAATTGAAGCTTACCAATATCTGAAGTGTTTGCTTGATCGTGCGGTGGCCAATAATGTAGCTTATTATGATATGATTGAGGATCTCCAAGGCACTCTTGAAGACCTTCAACAAAAATATAAGGAATCCACTGCCCTCTTGCATGAGGGGTACGAGAAGAAGTATCAGCAAATCATTGCCAACAAGGGATACGAGAAGCGTTTTGCTGCATACGATGTGAGGGAAAGAACTTTAAAAGATGAGGTCGAAGAGCGCAAATAGACGAGTTGTTGGAGCAAGATAATAACAACTTTCAAAGAGAAGTATCTCAATTAAAATCTGTTGCCTCCACCTCAAATGCTTTGATCCCAGTGACTGACGAGGGATTCTCGTTCTTGGAGGTAGAGAACGCCAACCTGAGGGATGAGTTGGAAAACTTAAAAAGCGTTGACCCTTCTACATCTTCTCGTGGACGAGCAAGAGCTTCTCGGATTCCTGTCGAGGAACAAAGGACTCAATCTGCTTTAGAGAACCAGGCCTTCCAGCTGATGGCGAAGAACCAGGCATTGGCTGAGATGTCTAAGAAAATCAAGGACCTGGAATAGCAGCTTTCTACTCAAAAATCTGTGACACCCCGCCTAATTAAATACCGGACAATCACTCCTTTATTAAATTAAAATCAAGGTGAACAATTGGATCATTCTTAGCATCACTGTCGTGAAAATAAATTTCCAATTTAAACACCCTAATTAATTAAGCTAAGTGTCAAAAATCATTTTTTAACATTACTTTCAAATTTTATTTATTTCAAATAAGATTTAAGTTAATTACAACAATTTAATATATAACGAATCACACCACAAGTATGTCGGAACCAATCAATCCAATAATTTAACATTCAACAACTGGCTAATAAAAATAAAACTTAAAGTAAACCATCCAGAATATCATAAATCCCAAAGTAACAATCCTAGAAATAGATGAAGTACAATATCCAAATGACAACTGAATAATGGAAAGGGCGACACATGCCCCAATAATGAATATGCTAGGAGTAGAATCAAATGGATGAAGTCGTCTAAACAACAGGCCTGCAACTCCCACCTAAGCTGCAGCGCGTTCCTGCCAAAGGACCCTATGCAAGACGCCCCTGTGGCTGGGCACCTGTAATATATACATATATATATACAAGAGAGAAAGAGAAATGGAAACGGGTCAGAGGCCGATAGTGTATATGATTTAAAAATTCGTTTAACAAGTATTAAAATTAATTACAGGCTAATGCAACAACATATTAGTGCGATACTCTCTTGAGAAATTCTCACCTCTCTTCTAATGTGCACACCGCACTAACCTTCCCAAAGGTTTATCTCGTCATATATCGCACTATCTTTCCCCAATGATTTAACTTATCTTAGGTTATTCGCAGGATTTAAAATTGAACAATACAATTGTTTGAAACGAATATTTCAATTAGTATCCAAAAATTCTCGTTTTAACTTTATTAATTTATAAAGTTTTCCAGTGTCATATTATACTTTCTCAAAACAAGTATTATAATTTGAGTCATCAACGATGTCCTACACATCAAATCACAGTTGGCAGTTCCAGATTTCAGAATTTCATGTATATATTAACTACTCGTAAAATATATATATCATAACAGCACCCCACATAAAAACTATGGTGCGGGCATACTCTACTATCCAAACCCCGTATCACTCGTATTAAGGGGAATACAAATTCAGAATCACTCTAGAATTGTATTAACACATACACAACAATATTGAGGCGAAGCATAGATTCCAAGTCTCTAAGAGGATGGCACATACCCGCGTCTCTTAGGACCGTCTGAACTATCAAATCGATAGCCTGTACCAAGGATATCTATCTTCTAGGGTACGAGTTAATATCCCCCATAAGGCAACACAGGATAAGATCGTCCTAACGCGGCAACCTCCGGGATAGCAAGTAGCGTGGGTATGTTTTTCACACATAGATAGTATATGCAAACACAGACATATAACTATACTAATATTACCATATCAATATTGGGTATATTTCAAATCCCATAGTTACGACTTTTATCCTTATTTTCACCTTTTTAGTAAACACATATAACGGTTCGTTTCTAACCTTGATTCGGTATTATTCCAACTTAACACATAACTCTCATGGCTTTATCCTCCCAATTATAAAATTCAGTAGGTATTCATCTATTCTCTATCATAACTATTTGACGTAATCTATCACTTTAAATACGTAGTTTCATCGTTCGTTATATAATTATCCCAAAAATACAATTCTCGTCATATATTAGAGGTCCCAAAATTTATTCATATACCCTACTGGTCCTCTTTATCTCCCAAAACATATTTTTAAGGGTGACCATGAATTATTCCTCATTAAAGTGAATTTCAACTAATTAAGAAGGCAAGATATGAGTCTGCCAGGAGGGGTCGATCGATCGAGGTCTAGGGCTCGATCGATCGAACCTTCGATCGATCGAAGCTCTGGGATCGATCGATTGATCAAGCAGGTCTGTGAAATCTGCAGATTTGCAGTTACGGGTTTCATCTTCTAACCTTCACCAAATCCATATTTTTCATACCCAATCGACCCAAAATTTATACTAATGACATTATATCATCATACTATGAAATTTCAACGTAAAGCATGTAGATTTCTATTATTAAACATGGATCAACAAGCCCCAAATTCATATATAACCTTAAGAACCCTAGAATTTCATTAATGTGTTTCAATCCATCTTTTCCAAAATTTTCTTCATCTACAACCTCATAAATTCATGGTTCAATCCTCTACATATTAAGGGGTTTCCAGAATAACAACTAATCCATCCCTACATGCAATTTCCTATTTCATCTTTTAGGTTTCTTCCATAAAAACTCATTCTAATTACTTCTAAACTAATATGAAAGATGCATCAATGAAATAAGCAAGATAAACACTTACCTGGGATTTTCAGAAGTCTGGTTTTGTGCCGAAATTTGTGTGGTTGCGTTCCCCGTCTCGCGATCTACGCGTTGGCGGTGACGGCGGTACAAACGGTTGAGTTTTGAGCCTTGGAATGCCTTGAGAGCTCTCTCCTCTCTTCTCTGATGGCCGTTCTAGTGTTTTGAGCTTTCTAACCCTAGATGATAACCCAGATATCTGATATAACCCTTTTAATTTTCGTGGATTTAATTACCCAAAAATGTGAAATGTCCAAAATGCCCTCCCGGGGTTCTAATTAGGCCTAAAAATGCCCCGAGACCCAAACTAAACCCCCGAGCACACTTTTCTGACTATCTCGACCCTTCCGAACGCGTTAGCGCACTCAAAACGACCATACGAACAACTTATAAAATATTCACTTTTATTTATCAATATTTAGTCCCGATGCGACACGGACGCGTCCCGACTCAAATTTCCAAAATTGTCATTTAATTCACTCGTGACATTCAATATAACTAATATTATATATTACTTTTCTCATTAGTAACATTCGAAAAATTTCCCATAATTACTAACTCTCGTCAAGTTAATAATTATAACATAATTAATTTTCGAATTTTATTACATAATTAATTCACATTAAATTTAATAAATCCCCAAATTAATATAGCATAAAAATACGGGGTATTACATACTTCCCCCCGAATAACGGAATTTCATCCTGAAATTTAGAAAATAAGGCATACCTGGTAAGAACAAATCTGGATATCTCTTGCGCATATCGGCCTCGCGCTCCCAAGTGGATTCCTCCACATTATGATGCTCCCACTGGACCCGTACAAGTGGAACTATCTTCGACCTCAATCTCCTTTCACTATAGTCTAGGATAGCCACCGGTCTCTCCTCGTAAGAGCTATCAGGCTGTAAGTCTATCTCATCTATCGCGATGTGAGTATGGGCCATATCATCCCGAAGATATCGTCTCAACGACGAGATGTGGAATACATCGTGAATGCGATGTAATTTCTCTGGCAATCCCATTCTGTATGCAACTGGCCCAATACTCTCGATGATGGGAAATGGTCCTACGTACCTCGGAGCCAATTTCCCCTTCTTCCCGAACCTCGTCACTCCCTTCATAGGAGATACACGCAGTAACACTTGGTCCCCCACATTAAACTCCCAGAAGAACCGTTTCTCATCGACGTAGCTCTTCTGCCTGTCCTAGGCTACTCGAATGCGACTCCTGATCATCTCAATCCTCGCGGAGGTTTCCTGAATTACCTCTGGTCCTAGCAACTTATTATCCCCCACCTCGAGCCAACAAGCTGGGGAACGACAAGGCCTATCGTACAAGGCTTCAAATGGAGCCATACCAATAGTGAACTGATAAGAGTTATTATAAGCAAACTCTACCAGTGGAAGATATGGCTCCCAACCTCCTCCAAAATCAAGAACACACATGCGTAGAATATCCTCTAACATCTAATTAGTACGCTCTATCTGTCCATCTGTCTGTGGGTGATAGGCTGAACTCAACCTCAACTCAGTACCCATATCCTCCTGAAAACTTTCCCAAAAATGCGACACAAAAATCTTGTCTCTATATGACACAATATTCAGGGGCACCCCATGTAATCTAACAATCTCAGAAATGAACAACTGAGCATACTGACCCATGGTATAATCTGTCCGCACCGGCAGAAAATGAGCCACCTTGGTCAAACGGTCTACAATCACCCATATAGAGTCATGGCCCCACTGTGATGTAGGCAACCCTGTAATAAAATGCATAGAAATACTCTCCCACTTCCACGCGGGTACTTCCAATGGCTGAAGCAATCCTTACGGTATCTGATGGTCCACCTTCACCAGCTGGCAGGTAGAACACTTGGACACAAACTCAGCAATGTCCTTCTTCATCCCACTCCACCAATATTGCCTCCTCATATCCTGGTACATCTTATCTCCTTCAGGATGTACCACAAATTGGGACCCGTGAGATTGGGTCATCACTGCATGACGCAATTCTGCCCCTTCTGGAACCACTAACCTCCCATTAAACCTCAAACCCCCATCAGAACTAATAGAATAGGACTCAGCACCCTCCGCTAAAAGTCGTACAATCTGCTCCTGGAAAAATGGGTCTGTGGTTTGGGCCTGTAGTACCCTCGTAACAATCTCGGGTGTGACTGTCATAACAGATATGAAGGAATGGGCTACTGCGTCCTGGTGACCCAACTCCTTCCACTTCGCTTTCCAGACGTTCACTACCTCATTTACCGGTCTACGGCTCAACGTATCAGCAACTATGTTGGCGTTCCCCAGATGATACTGTATGTCGAACTGATAGTCCTTCACAAATTCTAACCATCTGCGCTGACGCATATTCAGCTCTTGCTGAGTGAACAGGTACTGTAGTGACTTGTGGTCTGTGAACAAATGAAACTTCTCCCCCAATAAATAGTGTCTCTATATGCGCAATGCAAAAATGACCGCTGCTAAATCCAGGTCGTGGGTGGGGTAATTCTTCTCATGCGGCTTAAGATTGTGGGAGGCAAAATCTATAGCCTTCTCTTCCTGTTGAAGTACTCCCCCAAGTCCCCGTAAATAGGCATCGGTGTAAATTAGGTACTCCACACCCCGCTTCGGTAAAGCAAGGACTGGCGCTGGAGTAAGCTTGTCTTTCAGTTCGTCAAAAGCCAACTGACAAGCGTCATCCTAAACATATGGTACCCCCTTGCGAGTCAGATTCGTCAATGGACCCGCTATTTTGGAGAATCCCTAAATGAATCTCCTGTAGTATCCGGCTAACCCCAAGAAACTACGCACTTCCGTCGGTGTCATGGGCTGTCCCCACTCCCTCACCACTGACACTTTACTCGGGTCGACTGCTATCCCCTGTTCAGAAACAACATGCCCTAAGAATTGTACCTCTCGCAACCAGAATCCACACTTCTCGTACTTAGCATACAACTGATGCTCTCGTAAAGTCTGAAGAACCTTCCTCAAGTGCTCGGCATGCTCCTCCTCGAAGTGTGAATATATCAAAATGTCATCTATGAAGACGATGACAAACTGATCCAAGAACTCTATGAATACTCGGTTCAATAAGTCCATGAATACGGCTGGAGCATTTGTGAGACCAAATGGCATCACTCTGAACTCGTAAGACCCATATCTCGTCAAGAAGGTAGTCTTTGAAACATCCTGCTCCCTAATACGTAGCTGATGGTACCCCGATATCAGATCTATCTTCGAAAAGAAAGTTGATCCCCTCAGCTGGTCGAACAGATCATCGATTCGAGGCAACGGATACTTATTCCGTATCGTGACCTTGTTCAACTCCCGGTAGTCCACACATAACCTCAGTGAACCATCTCTCTTCTTCACAAACAAGACTGGAGCGCCCCAAGGTGAGGTACTCCTGCGAATGAAGCCCTGACCTAACAGCTGCTCTATCTGATCTCGTAACTCTTGCATCTCCGTCGGACCCATACGGTATGGAGCGCGTGCTATCGGTCTAATATCCGGTAATAAGTCTATGACAAAGTTTATCTCTCGACTGGGGAGTAGGCCTGGTATCTCCTGAAATACATCGAAATACTCACTAACAACTGGAATCGAGTCTAACGGAATCACAACATCCTTAGAGGTATCCTCCTCTATATAATACAAATGAGCGGTTGAGCCTCCCTTTGGGCGAGGCATCACCACTACAAACATCTCTTGCCCCGGAATGGCAAAAATAATGCTCCCACCAATGCAATCAATCATGGCTCTATAAGCTGTGAGCCAATCCATACCGATAATAACATTGTGCTCATGCATATCTAAGAGTAACATGTCTGCAGGTAATACCAAACTACCAATCCCTACCCCCACTCCCCGGCATATAAAGAAGATAAGCGACCCACTCCCCAGTGGTGAGTCTACACACGTCACTATGCTCTCTGCTGTGGTTAACAACCCTAAGGCCTTCGCAAAATGCGTAGCTATAAAACAATGCGTCGCCCCAGTATCAAATAAAACCCGACCCATAGTACCATGGATAGGAAACATACCCTCAATCGCGGGTGGTGCCTATGGAGCTGCTGCCTGGTGGACGTTATAGACATGTCCGTACTATAACTGCCCCTACTGCACTGGAGCTGCTGGAATGGCTGGTAGGGCTGGTACCTGGGCTGGAGCTGGGAGGGAAGGTGGAAAAAGTGGTCTTTGCGGATCATTATGGGCACCCTGCTGATGTGGGGCCCTATCTCCCTCCGGACAATCCTGGCGCCTATGGCCGTACTTACCACACCCAAAACATCGGCCTTTGAAGTTGCCTCCCCTCTGACCCTGCTGGCCATTACCTCCCCGCCACTGGCCCTGATTAGCACGCTGTTGGCCCTATTGTCGGTGTTGGCCTTGTTGGCCCTGTTGATTAGGCTGGCCCTGCTGACCCTTCTTATAACCCCCTAAATCCCTGCCTGGAATCACCTGAACGGAATCGCTTAGCAGGGTCCCCCTGATGGGAACTCTTCGTGTTGACGAGTCTGTCCATGAGATGGTGCCCCACTAGCACTACTACCCCCGGTCCTTCCCTGCTGGCTGGACTCTCCTGCTCTCCTATTTCCCTGCAGATGGAAGCGGTGATCCTAGCAATGTAGTAACGCAGCATTGAGTACATCAGTGAAAGTACTCAGAGATAGATTCCCTATAAGATGTTGGCGGATCCTCCAAGCTAACCCGTCCACAAATAACATTATCTTCTTACTATCAGTAGGTGCCTCATCTGGCACTATGGTGAGAAGTCTCGTGAACTCCTCCTCATACTCAGCAACGGTAGAGTTCTCCTGTTTCAAATTCAGTAATTTCCGCCTCATCTCAGTCTGCACGGCGGGTGGAAAGTACTTGCGGTCAAACCGCTCCCAAAAAGACTGAATAGGGATCGTGTCCTTCTCCTCTAAGGTGGTAGTAGACTCCCACCACTGCAAAACGGCCCCCACCAGCTTAAAAGAAGCCAATAACTGCCTTTGCACGATGGTGCACTCATACATACGAAGATGTCGATGGATGCCCTTCTTCTATTGGCTGACTGTGACGATATCGGAGCTACCTGTGAACTCAGGGGGGTGCGCCTTCTGAAAAGCATCCCTAACCCTCTCCCATGCAGATGGAAGATGTACTGGTACTGGCGCCACTGCCTGAATCTGGAGTGGAGCCTGCTGAACCACCGCTAGCGCGGCATTCACCGCCTGAGCAACAATGGCGGCTACTTCATTTGCATTCATAGTGCCTTGTGCCGGAGCTGCTGGCTGCTCGGCCTAGGCACGCCTATCCTTCGGTGCACTTCTCAGAGGCATCTGAAACGTGAAGTATTTTATTAGTCTACAGTCATTATCAATTCTCAAATAGCTGAAGACATAACGTAAAAGCAGAAATACAACAATCGTAAAAATAGGGCTCTATAGCAAAAACGTTAAGCTGAAAGCGAAAATAAGCCGTACAAATCCTATGGACACGAGAACCTGATGCTCTGATACCACCTGTGACACCCCGCCTAATTAAATATCGGGCGATCACTCCTTTATTAAATTAAAATCAAGGTGAACAGTTGGATAATTCTTATCATCACTGTCGTGAAAATAAATTTCCAATTTAAACACCCTAATTAATTAAGCTAAGTTTCAAAAATCATTTTTTAACATTCCTTTCAAATTTTATTTATTTAAAACAAGATTTAAATTAATTAAAACAATTTAATATATAACGAATCACACCACAAGTATGTCGGAACCAATCAATCCAATAATTTAACATTCAACAACTGGCTACTAACAATAAAACTTAAAGTAAACCATCCAGAATATCATAAATCCCAAAGTAACAATCCTAGAAATAGAGGAAGTACAATATCCAAATGACAACTGAAAAATGGAAAAGGTGACACATGCCCCAATAATGAACATGCTAGGAGTAGAATCAAATGGATGAAGTCGTCTAAACAACAGGCCTGCAACTCCCACCTAAGCTGCATCGCGTTCCTACCAAAGGACCCTATGCAAGACGCCCCTGTGGCAGGGCACCTGTAATATGTACATATATATATACAAGAGAGAAAGAGAAATGAAAACGGGTCAGATCCCAATAGTGTATATGATTTAAAAATTCATTTAGCAAGTATTTAAATTGATTACAGGCTAATGCAACAACATATTAGTGCAACACTCTCTTGAGAAATTCTCACCTCTCTTCTAATGTGCATACCTATCGCACTAACCTTCCCAAAGGTTTATCTCGTCATATATCGCACTATCTTTCCCCAATGATTTAACTTATCTTAGGTTATTCGCGGGATTTAAATTGAACAATACAATTGTTTGAGAAGAATATTTCAATTAGTATCCAAAAATTATCGTTTTAACTTTATTAATTTATAAAGTTTTCCTGTGTCATATTATACTTTCTCAAAACAAGTATTACAATTTGAGTCATCAACCATGTCCTACACATCAAATCACAGTAGGCAGTTCCAAATTTCAGAATTTCATATATATATTAACTACTCGTCAAATATATATATCATAACAGCACCCCACATAAAAACTATGGTGTGGGCATACTCTACTATCCAAACCCCGTATCACTCGTATTAAGGGGAATACAAATTCAGAATCACTCTAGAATTATATTAACACATACACAATAATATTGAGGCGAAGCATAGATTCCAAGTCTCTAAGAGGATGGCACATACCCGCGTCTCTTAGGACCGTCTGAACTATCAAATCGATAGCCTGTACCAAGAATATCTATCTTCTAGGGTACGAGTCAATATCCCCCATAAGGCAACACAGGATAAGATCGTCCCAACGCGGCAACCTCAGGGATAGCAAGTAGCGTGGGTATGTTTTTCACACATAGATAGTATATGCAAACACAGACATATAACTATACTAATATTACCATATCAATATTGGGTATATTTCAAATCCCATCATTACGACTTTTATCCTTATTTTCACCTTTTTAGTAAACACATATAACGGTTCGTTTCTAACCTTGATTCGGTATTATTCCAACTTACCACATAACTCTCATGGCTTTATCCTCCCAATTATAAAATTCAGTAGGTATTCATCTATTCTCTATCATAACTATTTGACGTAATGTCTCATTTTAAATACGTAGTTTCATCGTTCCTTATATAATTATCCCAAAAATATAATTCTCGTCATATATTAGAGGTCCCAAAATTTATTCATATACCCTGCTGGTCCTCTTTATCTCCCAAAACATATTTTTAAGGGTGACCATGAATTATTCCTCCTTAAAGTGAATTTCAACTAATTAAGAAGGAAAGATATGAGTCTGCCAGGAGGGGTCGATCGATCGAGGTCTAGGGCTCGATCGATCGAACCTTCGATCGATCGAAGCTCTGGGATCGATCGATCGATCAAGCAGGTCTGCGAAATCTGCAGATTTGCAGTTACGGGTTTCATCTTCTAACCTTCACCAAATCCATATTTTTCATACCCAATCGACTCAAAATTTATACTACTGACATTATATCATCATAATATGAAATTTCAACGTAAAGCATGTAGATTTCTATTATTAAACATGGATCAACAAGCCCCAAATTCATATATAACCTTAAGAACCCTAGAATTTCATTAATGTGTTTCAATCCATCTTTTCCAGAATTTTCTTCATCTACAACCTCATAAATTCGTGGTTCAATCCTCTACATATTAAGGGGTTTCCAGAATAACAACTAATCCATCCCTACATGCAATTTCCTATTTCATCTTTTAGGTTTCTTCCATAAAAACTCATTCTAATTACTTCTAAACTAATATGAAAGATGCATCAACGAAATAATCAAGATAAACACTGGCCTAGGATTTTCAGAAGTCTGGTTTGGTGCCGAAATTCGTGTGGTTGCGTTCCCCGTCTCGCGATCTACGCGTTGGCGGTGGCGGCGGCGGCGGTGCAAACGGTTGAGTTTTGAGCCTTGGAATGCCTTGAGATCTCTAACCTCTCTTCTCTAATGGCCGTTCTAGTATTTTGAGCTTTCTAACCCTAGATGATAACCCAGATATCTGATATAACCCTTTTAATTTTCGTGGGTTTAATTACCCAAAAATGTGAAATGTCCAAAATGCCCTCCCGGGGGTACTAATTAGGCCTAAAAACGCCCCGAGACCCAAACTAAACCCCCGAGCACACTTTTCTGACTATCTCGACCCTTACGGACGCGTTGGCGCACTCAAAATGACCATACGGACAACTTATAAAATATTCACTTTTATTTATCAATATTTAGTCCCGACGCGACACGGGCGCGTCCCGACTCAAATTTCCAAAATTGTCATTTAATTCCCTCGTGACATTCAATATAACTAATATTATATATTACTTTGATCATTAGTAACATTCGACAAATTTCCCATAATTACTAACTCTCGTCACGTTAATAATTATAACATAATTAATTTCAGAATTTTATTAAATAATTAATTCACATTAAATTTAATAAATCCCCAAATTAATATAGCATAAAAATACGGGGTATTACAAATTCTATCTTGGAGAATAAAGAACTCTTCATCAAAAATCTCCACGAGCAGCTGGAAAGACTGACATATCAATTTCACAAGCAGCCCAGGGAGTTCTGGATGGCTGGCTACAACGAGGCTCTCTACCACTTGGACGATCGTATCCAGAATGCAAATAATGAGGGCTACAAACAGGGATGGATGAATGCCTTAGGTGTGCTGCAACTCGAACACGTTCATTACCTGTGGGATTACCATAATCCTGGGTTGCTCGACCTACCCGTGCCACCATTCAATCTTGATATGAGTTGGATCCCTGCTCGGGCAATCCCTTGTTGTCTAATTTCCAAATACCTCGGTGATTACAATCTCCATTCAAATGTCGAGATATATCGTCCCGAGCACCTCCTGGATCGACCGTTCGTGATGAATATTAGGATGTTAAAAGATCTTAACTTCATAAATTCTCCTCTCGCTTTAAACGATCCACCTGCTGGCGAGGAACCTGTTTCAAAAGCAGAGGGGAAGAAACCAATAGAATAGGAGTATTGATGTAATAAATTTGTATTTTATTTATGATGTATTGTGTTCTATATTTAATGAAATAATTTTATTTGCAAATCTTGACTGCTATTGTTTTGTGACACTTTACATCTGTGCATGTGTATCTGTTAAAAAGATAACAATATTGTGTTATTTGTCGACCAACTTATTGTCGTGTAGTTTGAATTTGTGGTAGTCATTTGGCGAATATGATGTTTTGTTTCTCGACCAACTTAATAATAATCAAAAATTCTACTCGATCACTTTCTCGTATTCATAAAATGTTTCTGACCAACGAAGGTCGATAAATTTTCCTTCTCGACCAACTACAGTTAGTGGGTTTTTATCCCCGACCAGCCATAGTTAGTGGATTTTTCCTCTACGAGGAGCTTTGGCACTTTCTGGAATAATTTTACTTCCCGACCAACTTTAGTTGGCATTTTCGAAAATATATTTACTTCCTAACCACCATAAGTTGGAATTTTTAGGAATACTTTTACTTCCGGAGGAATACATAGTTTTACTTCCCGGAGGAATACATAGTTTTACTTCCCGGAAGAATACATAGTTTTACTTCCCGCAGGAATACATTTACTTCCTAACCAACATAAGTTGGCATTTTTAGGAATACATAGTTTTACTTCCCGTAGGAATACATAGTTTTACTTTCCGGAGGAATACATAGTTTTACTTCCCGGAGGAATACATTTACTTCCTAACCAACATAAGTTGGCATTTTTAGGAATACATAGTTTTACTTCCAGTAGGAATACATTGTTTTACTTACCGGAGGAATACATAGTTTTACTTCCCGGAGGAATACATTTACTTCCTAACCAACATAAGTTGGCATTTTTAGGAATACATAGTTTTACTTCCCATAGGAATACATAGTTTTACTTCCCGGAGGAATACATAGTTTTACTTCCTGGAGGAATACATTTACTTCCTAACCAACATAAGTTGGCATTTTTAGGAATACATTTGTTTCTTGACCGAGAAGAGATTTGAGTAATCCGAGTTTTGTCGAGTAGTGTGTAACACTAGTATTCCCCGAAAAACTTTCAATAAAAGGAGAAAATTTGGCAGAATATATTCATTTTATTCATACTGACGGAACTGCGTTACATGAGAATATACATCACTGATAATACTTGCACAAGTGCTCTTTGTTCCATGCATCCTTAAACTCCTCCCCCTCTAAAGTTGTTATTCGGTAGGTTCCTGGTCGAACAACTTCTGTAACTCGGTATGGTCCATGCGAGTTTGCCTCCAATTTGTTGTGCTTTTGAATCACTTTCTTTAGCACATAGTCTCCTTCTATCAGGTCGCACTTCTTCACCCTCTTATTGTAGAACAAAGTTGTTCGTTGTTGGTATACAGCATTCCTGATGGCTGCTTCTTCTATAACTTCCTCGAGCATGTCTAAATCCAATCTTCTCATTAAGTTGCTGACAGGGGAATTGAAATTCAGTACCCTGTGTGTTGGGAAGCCCAACTCGGCAGGTATAACAGCTTCACTTCCAAACGCCAGCATATATGGTGATTCTCCAGTTGCTGCTCGGGGAGTAGTACGATAAGCCCACAGTACTGACTGTACCTCGTTGATCCAGTTTTCTTTTGCGTCACTTAGTCTTTTATTCAATCCATTTAGCAGTGTTCTGTTCGTCACTTCAGTCTTTCCGTTGCTTTAGGGATGCCCTGGTGCCGAGTGGATCTTCAAGATATTGGACTGATGGAAATAGGCAGCGAACTCCTCGTTGCCAAATTGTGTTCCATGGTCTGTGATGAAGGCATGAGGAAGACCATATTGAAAAATGATGTTCTTCTAAATAAATTGGTACACCTTGTCGTACGTCATATCATTGAGAGGTTCATCTTCAACCCATTTAGTAAAATAATTCACAACGACCAGGAGATACTTAAACCTTCCCCTGGTCATCGGCAGTGGCCCAACCAAATCTACTCCCCATAGAGAAAATGGCCAAGGGGAAGTAATGGGTGTCAATAATGCTTGGGGAGTTCTTCGGATGGAGGAGAAGCACTGACACTTGTCACATTTCTTAGCATAGGCTACGCAATCAGCCCTCATCGTCGGCCAGTAGTATCCTTGCGTCATCACCTACATGGGCTCCACAGGACCCTTCATGGACCTCTTCAATTAAATCTTTCACCTCGGTGGGATGCACACATCTCTGTAAACCTGCTATAACTCCTCATCTGTATAAAATACCGTTGGTCAGTACATAACGAGCAGCCCTAAACTTCAATTTCTTGGCTGCAAGTTTGTCAGTTGGTAATTCCCCTTTCTCAATATATGCCCTGATGGGATCCATCCATGATGATCCTAAATCGAGGGTAATAAAGTTCATCGTTAGATCTTCATCTATACTCCGACCAGCTAAAACTTCAATTGGGATTATTCTTCGTAGCTCGATACGAGTAGCTGATGCTAATCGAGCTAGGGCGTCTGCTCTTGTATTCTCCATTCTTGGTATTCTGACCAGTTGAATAGCATCAAATTCTGATACCAACTCCATCACCTTTGCATGATACTTGATTATTAATTCTCCTTTGGCTGCATATATCCCCAACATTTGATTTACGATCAATTGAGAATCACTGAAGACAATGACCTGCTGCGCCTCCATAATTTTTGCCAAATTCATACCTGCAATCATGGCCTCATACTCAGCCTCATTATTGGAAGCTTTGAATTGGAAACGTAAGGCGTATTCCATGTCGACCTCGTCCGGACTGCTCAAAACTATCCTTGCGCCACATCCTGTAGTGCAAGATGAACCATCCACATACAGACTCCATATAGGTAACTCCTCTTTAAATTTCTGATCTGAGAGAGTTCCTTGGTGAAATATTTATTGCTTCCTTTCATCCTCCCCTGATATTTCTTACTCTTCGTCGATCATCTTTTCTTGCCCTTTTACCAACCTGAGTTGGTCTGGGCTTGAATTTGATGATCCTCTAACATCTACTTGCCCTTTTACCAACCTAAGTTGGTCTGAGCTTGTGTTTGATGATCATGTAACATCCATAGGTTGATCAGCGAGCAACTTTTATTCCTCGGGGGTATCAGGATAGGTGAACTCTGCTATAAAATCTGCTACAACTTGCCCTTTTAGCGATGATCTGGGTTCATAAACTATATGATACTCACCAAGTTCTATTGCCCAGCTCATCAATCTTCCTGACTTTTCTGGTTTGTGAAGGGCTTGCCTTAATGGCATATCAGTATATACTACTATGGTATGAGCTTGAAAGTATGGCTTCATTCTTCTACTTGCCTCGATCAATGCTAGTGCCAATTTTTCCAGCTTTGGATATCTCATCTCTGCTCCTCGGAAGGCCTTACTTGTGTAGTAGATCGGTTTTTGTACTCCATTCTCCACTCTTATCAATGCCGAACTGACTGCATTCTCGGACACTGCCAGATACAAGTATAATTTTTATCCCATCACTGGCCTGGATAACAGTGGAGGTGCTCCCAAGTATTTCTTCAAGTCTTAAAAAGACTTCTCACATTCATCAATCCACTCAAAAGTCTTTCGGAGTGTCTTGAAGAATGGGAGACATCGATCAGTTGCTCGCGATACAAATCTGTTGAGTGCTGCTACTCGTCCTGTAAGACTTTGCACCTCTTTCTTCGTCGTTGGGGATCGCAGCCCTAGCAGAGCATTGATATTTTCAGAGAGAGAGAGAGAGAGAGAGAGAGAGAGAGAGAGAGAGATTTAGTTTAAATCAATTGGGTCGATTAAGGTTAGATTGATTTACTCTGCATAACTTGTACCATCCAAAATAGAAGCAAGGAGGTAAGTGCTTGTTGTATTGTGAGAGAGAGTCGAGATTGGAAGAGAATGAGCAGGAGAAGGAATGGGGTGAAAATGTAGATGGATTTAAATGAAAAGTCAAATTATTTTTAGTATTGACTTGTCTTACTTAACCTTTACAAATTTGACATAGTTTTATCATGGTTATAAACTGTGCCAAATTCTGCCACAATTTAAAAATGTGCCAATTTATTGATAAATCGTGCCAGATTTTGGCACAGTTTAAACCGTGCTAGATTCTTCTTGTCCAAACGTTCTAGATTAGCATTTTTGGTGTAGTGGCAATACAACTCCCAATATTGACATTCCATGTATTTGTCCAACTGTCCATAGATTTCTAAATAATTCTTTTTTGGTAAATTACACAATCCACCATACCACCTCAATAATATAAAAGGATGGTGGATTGTACATATGTACGGAATGTCCACAACCCACCACCCACTTTCCCCAAAGCCTATTTTGTCAGTGGATTCTACTCCCATAAGTTGATAATGTCTCAAATAGATAAAGAGATTTTAATCGTGTTTAATGTGTTGGCATTTCACAACATTTACTTCTCATTATAATTATTTGAATGGCAATGCCTGCAATCAGGCCATGGAACTCAATATTACAAAATTTGAGCTGTAAATAACGTATTTCACTAATAGAAAAATAACACCGATGATGTTTTTTTACAATGGACCTCATTATTTAAAAAAAAAGAATTAAAATTAAGATTGTTATAAGAATCTATTCCGATCATTTTTTCTTTCTAATATTAAAGCCGCCATTTCCTCTAAATGACATGCAATTGCATCTTATATACACAAAAAGAACCAACGAAGACATTAGTACCTAAAAAACACTTCATGAGGAATGGGTGATTCGAAAAAAAAATTTGAATACCCTTTATGGTAGTGAAGCTTCATTAGACAAAAATAAAAATGCAAATTTCCTGAATTCCAAATACTCAGGTAGATACATCACATTTCCAAACCAAGAAGAACCCTTTGTGGAGTAAAGCTTCATTAAAAGACTCAATTATATGATTGAACCATACTCAGTACCTCAGTTCAAAATAAATGAACACCACCAGTGAATCGCATCAAAGGCCTACTGGTAAATTATCATTATATGAACTTCAATTGTGAAATCCTGGTCTACCTAGGGAAAACAAGAAGTAGGGAAATAAGATTAAATGGTAGGAAAATTATATAAAAAACAAAGAGAATAAATAAGAATATAACTTGCTTAAATGGGTAGGAAATGTAAAAAGAAAAACGATTAATAATAAGGTTCATTAAGAACATAACTTTCACCTTTTAGAGGTAGTGGGAACCCAAAAAAATAACAACTTGTAAGTTACATAGAATGAACATTCGATAATATTTAAAATTTAAATTCAGTTAAGAGGGATAAAACAAAAAATAGTATGCACCTGTGCTAAAATTGAGATAAGGGACGATAGATATGGACTTATACAATGTTTTGTTAATTCGAGTTTATGGGTGAGAGATATGTAGTGAGATGTATTAGATGAGAGATACAATTTTAATAAATTAATGACAAGCACTCTAATAGAAAACTCTCTAATAACCAAACGCACTTCCAACCACAAGAGAGACACACAGGCAGTGATACAAGATACCTCTATCCATGATAAGGGATATGTAAATAATACACAAAGAACTACAGGAGGAGGAGGGAAACTTTCTAGTTGAAACCATCATGGATGAGGAGTAGGGCAAAAAATACTATGGAAATTTGCCAAAGTCCATTTGAGAATACAAGTAAGCCCCTACTAGTTACTAGAGGACCGAAAAGTAGTGACAAATATTAGTCAACAATATCAACAAAAGAAATAGTACGAATAATGAAGAACCAACTTCCATGGCCTGAATCTGAGCCACTGCCTCTACATCCTAAGTTGTCCTCAGTGAAAGTACTCATGTGGAACGTTAGGGGTGCGGGTAAACCCTTATTTAAATCCAACCTAATTGAATTAAACGTTATGTATTCTCCTCAGGTTTTAGTTAATCTAGAAGCCCAAATCCCCCTGGCATATATGGGAGCTTTCTTCGAAGATATGTTTTTCAATGAGAATAAGAAATAATACCCGGATGCAAGGTCTAGAGTCATTTGGGTACTCTGGAATGAACCTTCTATCCCTATTCAACCTATCGTAGTGTACAGGCAATCAATCCACCTCCTTGTTATGACCAAGAGCTACAATGATTGTCTTTTCACAAGAGTTAATGCTAGTTCTCTCTTTATCCTTAGAAAAAAAAAACTCTGGGAGAACATTTGCATCCTTGCTGAGAGATTTAACATCCCTTGGATGGTCATGAGAGACTTTAATGACCATCTTGACAGAAGCAAAAAAAAAGATCTTCACCAACTCACATGCAAATAACAATTGTTCTACCTTCCCTAGGAATATTGACAGATATAAACTTTTGGAAATTAGAAACATGGAGCCATGACTCACTTGGACAAATATTCGTTAGGGTTTTGAAAATTCTATGGCAAGACTCGACATATATATGGATAATGTAGATTGGCGGATTAATTTCTCAAAGACAATTTTCCAACATGGCCTTGAACCATAGACCTATGCTCATCTACATGGAAGGTAAACTCGCTCCTAAGACTCATAATAAACCTGTTAAACTCCTTTCTAGTTGGTTTGAGAGGGATAGTTTTGATGATTTTATTAAAGTTAGTTAGAAAACATCTCATAATATTGCCTATAATATCAATTTACTTACTAAAAATGGCATGTTTTGGCACAAAAATGTCTAAGGTAATATTTTTCAAAGAAAAGGACGACTGCTTAATAGACTTAAAGGGATCCAAATGGCTCAAAAACAAAATTTTTGGCATAGTTTGGACTGTTTAGAGATTGACCTTAGGGATGACCATAATAATATCCTTTGAGAGGAGGAAATTTATGGAAACAAAAATTGAGAGTCCAATAGCTAGTGGATGGAGACAAGAACACACAATTTTTTCACACCTCTACAATTATTAGGAGAAGAATAAATAAAACCGACATATTGTTCGTTAATGGTGAGTGTTCCGACGATCGAACAATAATAGGCAATCACATAAATGACTATTTCGATAAGTTATTTTCGGAGCCTAACTACATTGATAGTGCAAAAATTTATGACCCTTTGTTACTTCCTAAAATTAGTAAGCAAGATAATCCGAGACTCAACTGTGAGGTCAATTAATATGAAAATAAGAGAGAAATTTTAGTACGAACTCGTTTAAAGATCCCGGTCTTGATAGCTTCCAATTTTAAAATTATTGTAACATCGTTGCTCCTAGCCTTAGGGGTGTGATAAAAAAAGCTTTGTGGATGGACTTGTACATGTTCTTATGAACATGAGTCACATTACCCTCATTATCTAAATCGACAACCTGAAGGCCATTAGCTAGTTTTGACCCATTAACCGTTGTAAACCCATTACCCGTTGTAATGTCATGTATAAAATTTTATCTAAGGTGATTGTGAATATGAAAATCATCAGCCTGTATGAAGATAGCTTTCTACTTGGTAGACAAACCATGGATAATATCATTATCACCCAACAAATCCTCCACGCCCTCCAAAATAAAAAAGGTAAAATGGGTGGGGTCATTTTCACAATTTACTTAGAGAAGGTGTACGATAAAATTAGTTAGAATTTTTTAAAAAAGGTCATGCTTGATTTCAATTTTAGTGCTAACTTGATTGATCTCATCACGAGTTGCATCACATCCACTAGTACGACCACTTATGGAATGACGAACCCTTCCTTAATTTAAACCTACTAGGGGGTTTTGCCATGGGCACCCATTGTCTCCCGACCTTTTTGTCCTATGTATGGATTACCTTTCGTGCAACATTGCGAGGAAGGTTGATTGCAAAGAATGGAAAGGATTGAGAGCCTCTGTTAGAGCCATCTTATTCACATCTATTCTTTGAAAATGATTTGATCCCTTTCACTGAGTCTTCCATCTTTGGTTTATATTCGGTTATGGAGTTACTGAAAGATTTATGTCATATATTAGGACAAACTATTAACTTTGCTAAGTCGATTTTTTTGTGTCCCCCAATGTCACTAAGAGGGAGGCACTTGATCTTGCTCACATATGTGGTATAAGCTTTAATAGTGATCTCGAGAAATATTTGGGCACCCCACTCAGTAATGGACAACTGTGCAAAAGTACCTCCACTGACATCATTGACAAAATGAAGATAAAGCTTATGGGGTGGTAGTCAAACATACTATCCATGGTAGGAAGAGCGAAACTTATCCAAGCCACTACCTCTGCCATTACGAGTTGCAATATATAGACCATTCGCTTCCCAGTTAGTGTTTGTAAGGAGATTGATAGGATAAATCGAAACTTCCTCTTGGGAGATAAAGACACCGAAAAGAAGGTCCACCTTGTGAAGTGGGATGTTGTTTGTTGTCTTAAAAGCGAAGGAGGGTTAGGAATTAGGAAAGCCACGCTGAATAATAAGGTTATCATATCTAAATTACAGTGGAGACTCATAAATGAACATGATAGTCTTTGGATCAAAGTCATGAGACATAAATATGGTAAGAACCCAAATTCTAGAACGAGGTACAGGAAGAATAAGGTCACCCAGATCTGGAGGGGATTTTTCAAAAATAAGGCAACCCTTAATAAAAATATAAAGTGGAACATTGGAAAAGGGAATGTCGTTAACCTCTTTGAGGATTGGTGGTGCGAAGGAAATCTTATTAAGCCACACAAAGGGATCAACACTAGGGAGGGCACGAGAGTGGAGGTTCTGATAGACTATCAGGGTTACTGGACCCTAGTGCCATTCGCCACAGGATTCATCCCACGGAGACTAGGTCATTCTTAACACGGATATCCTTAGGATTAGAACTCAGGTAGATAGACCTACATGGACACCTAGCCCAAATGGTAAATTTACCATTAAAACCAATGTTCCCATGCATAATGAGGGTAATCTCATATGGAAAAAGAAAATCTCCCCAAAATAGAAAACCTTCTTGTCGACCAACCTACACGATAAGCTACATAGTAACTAGCACCATTTTGCTAGAAATATGACTAGTGAGTAGGGGTGCAGCATATGTGGTAAAATTGAGGATGTGGAGAATGCGTTTTGTGAATGCACCATTTCCAAGGAAATATGGGATCTTATGTGGCATAAGATGACTCCGACTAGTGAGTGTACGGAGAGCTTCGGAGAATGGATCGTACAAGATCCATCCTCTCTCTTATTCTTATCATGTGAATCTTAACTGCAGGTAAAAAAACAAACTAAATGTCTTCTTTCAGTTGCGACAATGCATAGTGCTTTATGTTATCCACTATGATTTTGTAATTATATTACAAAAATCATGAAATTATTAATTACAAAATAATTACAGAATTAATATGAAATAAAAGATAGTTACAAAATTAATCTACAATAACACGATAATTTTGATTGAGGCAAGTTTTAAACACTCTGACCTTAAGACGAATTTTACCCAGAATTAGTTCTTCTCGGGCGCAGCGGAAATCGTCTCCCAGGATATAACATTCTTACTTGCAAATGTAGCACCCCAATTTGCAAGTCTGTTTAACCAATTGTTGAGAAGTCTCATATAAACTCACAAAAAATATGGGGACTGGCTTTTTAATTTTGTAACCAAAGAAATGAGATCCAAGGACACTTATTTATACAAAAATAACTGGGACTTAAAAACGTTTGGAAATCTGAACAGTCAATTATTGGGAATAAACGAAATTAACTGTCAACAAAAAAGAAGAAAAAAAATTGAAAAAACTAGACTTGTTCAATAAGAATAACCCAAAAAAATAATAAAAAGCCTAATAAAATTTGACTCAAAAAGTTCGTACTTTAGCCAAGTTAAAGCAATAAGCCTATGAGCCCGAGTCGGGTCGGGCGGGCAATGGCGGTGCGGGCGTGGGCTTGGAAATCAACCCAAGCTCATGTAAGTCCTCCCTCATTGAAAGAGTTGGGATACCCTAAGGTAACCAATCCTTTAAAACAAAATTGGTTATATTATACAACACCCATTTTACACATTCTTTCCATGTGGGACATGCTTTAACTTAAACACTTAAACCATTTTCTATATTCTAAGTGAGTACTTTAAGCTATAATTCTCATTCAATAATTTATGATTTTCTACCTATGAGTATACCACGTTATACTCCTTGTGGAGGAAAACGAGTTACCACTTTAATTTTTCTCTAAAGACGTGTGGGTACCATCTTAAATTGACCCCAATGTTGTCCAAAATATGATTTTTGACAACTTAATAATCCATAAATTCTAACACTTTATATTGATTTACAACTTTGCCCAAAAATTGGCTTGAGGTTGCAACTTCTAATGATTAGGAATGCGACAAATGTGGAAATTTGAAGACGATCTTGAAAATTTTCTTCGTGTCAATGCAATGGGCCCTCAAAAAGTACTAAAGATTTAAGGATATGTTGATTAAACTAAAATTTTAGCTTAACCTATTTCTAGAATTTTTTTAAAAATGAATGTTCATTGTGGAATATTATATTAGAAGACGAAATCAATATCCATTATGTTTTTTTTTACAGGCGGAGACTTTTCCAATTTTAAGGGATCTCAATAACGTGATGAAACCTACTCAAGTAGTACAACATTTGGGATACCACTCTGAATCCTTGATCTCATTTAGTCAACCACGCTGCATTTAACCATGTTACATACTACAAGTTAAGTGTTGGATTGTTGTGAATATATGATCCCCTATTATTTTACTCTTAATAAACAACTTATGTGTTTGTATGAATCAACATATCTGTCTGACTGCATCAAATTGTTTATCCACAATAGTGGTACTTAATTCATAATTTAACAAATCGTGAAGCCCCGATGCATGATTGGCATGAGCAGATTTTTCTGCATGAAACCTACAAGAAATGTTCCACAACATCACCGACCCATATATAATCCTACTCAAGCAGTTGTATGACTTAAAACAAGTTGTTATCCTATAATTTTGTATTAAACCAACTAATGAAGTGGTATGACTTACTTACAAAGTGGCATTAAACCTACTCATGTTGTTCTATGGCATATAACAAATTGATCGCATATGATTTGACACTACCACCTACGTCCGATTAATTTGGTGATTAAAATGATATTTTCCTTTTCACCATTGGCGGGCTTTAGGAAAGAATTTCATAAATTGGTCGAGAATGAAGATTTAGGAAAATACGACTCCGATGATATCATTTATGGTAGATACCCAACCGGAGTTTCTTTTGATGACGAATTAGGGACACCTTAGTTGGCTACAAATTTACCTTTGAGAGTTAGGGATGTTTTGGGATTTTGTTTTAGGACTAGGTCGACCTATTGGATGTCTCATTTATGGACCTTCGTATTGAATAGTTGGGGGATACGTTGTTGGTAACACTTATTATGATTCACAGATCTCAGTCTCCCCTTATCGAGGAGTTATAGTTCGTCATAACAAGATTGGACTCCGTCGATTTTGGCCACTTAGATTTACATCATGACCCCCAACGACAGTATCTCAAGTTCTATGGAAGGACTACTTCCATGCCATAAATGAAGGAATATGGGCGGCCCCTATCTAGTTTCGCTCAATAGTGCAGTGGTCTCAGGGGCTTATGGGAGTTTTTATAATTATTAATTGTAAGTTTAAGTCATCTTACTGATGATATTCCTGAAATTATTAATTGAAACATCAACGACTCCATTAGTTTGTTGTCTGTACAGAGATAGCTTTTGTCAAGTAATCACATATTCATGTAGTGTATTTGAGACATCTTTCTTAAAATGATGGCCTAGTGTTTGATACGAGCTCCTTGGCCACATTAATAGCATTTTGTACTACATAATATTTGTCCTTTACCTATCTAGTGAAGTAGTCGATTGCTACCCAGATAAATTTATGTCTTATATATGTATTGGGAGTCACTTTATCTATTATGTGTATCCCTAATTTAGAGAAATGTCAGGGTGGCATCACGCAATAGAGTTCTCAGGGAGGTAGATGTTTGCATGGGGCATACAATTGACATATGATGAACCTTCTAACGTAGTCCGTGAAATATTTTTCATGGTAGTCTAGTTTAATGACTATCTTAGGATTGCCGAGAGAGGGTATGCCCACTTATATGAAGGACCCATTAGTCGCTATAGTTTTTGTCAATCATCACAAATGTCTTATCTTTAATGATGCATCATAAGTGTATTCTAATGAATCCTTTATTATATAGTTGAACCCCATAGATATGGAATTTGGCTCCCAACTGTCTTAGGGTCAGACAGTCATTTGGGGAAGCATCAGGTGGGTATAGGTTTTTATTATTAAAATTTTACACATCGTAGTACCACATCATGGGTCCTACGATAGTTTCCTTAGTGGCATAAACCTTAGAGCAATAAGAATGGGTGCTTTGGAAGGTCATAGTGAATGTGATTTCCATGGTTCATTTCAGCATGTTTATCATGGAGGATAGGGTGGCCACTATGTCTACAAAATTTCTTTTAGCCCTAGAGAGAAAGTCAAATTTGAGATGCATGAATCACAAAGCTACCTCTTCTAAGTACATATTGTAGGGTTGTAATTTTTCATCCCAATTTTCCATTTTCCAAATATTTTTTTGATGGCTAGGCTGGAATCCCCATAGCATTTCAAGCCGATAATCCCCATCTCCAAAGTAATTTTGAGACCCGTGATGCAAGATTTCTACTTGTCCATGTTTCCAGTACAGTCGTGTGTGACTTTGATAGTAGTGGGGTACCTTCATGATTCGAGAGGGATTAGAATCATTTTAATTCAAAATCTACATTTGTTTGAATCCATATCGAAGTAGAGTTTCCAATTTTCTCTATCATTTAGGGCAAAGATATATTTGTTAGGGAACTTCTGCTCATTTTGTTCTTCCTTGTATGTCACGAGTTCCCTTATGAGAAGGTTGAAGATGGCATGTCCACTGGTGTCATTTTGTGTGACATACGTGATCTATAACTTGGATAGCATCAGTCTCCATTTGGACTTTCGGCTAGAGAGATCATGTTTCTCAAAATGGTATTTAAGGGAATCCATTATGGATATGAGTCATAACATGAAGGAAATAAAGTAATGTTGTAGATTGTGAGTGATCCATATGAGGGAAACACATGCCTTTTCCAAGACGGTGTATTTAAAATCATATTAGACTAGATTTTTACTGATATAGTAAATGGCACATTATTTTTGGGAAGTCTCTACATATTGGTCTAACATGGATCTAGTTGATGTGTCGATTATGGTCATGTTCGCAACATAGGTTGTCCCGATTGGGAGGTACTAGCACCAGTGGGTGAGTGAGGTACTATTGCATTTTTTCGAATCAGTCTTGGCATTAAGTGTTCCACTCTTTTCGTGAGTTGGTTAATGAACTAGCTTATGGGATGAATTTTCGAAAAGAATCCTCTGAATTTTTTTTATATTTTGGGTGGTGGCATTAATCGTATGGATTTGACCTTAGCGGGGCATACCTCGATTCTATCTTTTCTCACAATAAATCTGAGGACTTTCCCTTTAGTGACTCTAAAGACATATATTCAAGGATTTATCCTCATTTTTAAGAGGCGTAGCCTTTGGAAGAATTTTGGGAGTGCCAAGACGGGTCCTTCTCGGTCTTTGGATTTCATGATCATATTGTCTATATAGACATCTAATTCCTTGTGTACAAGGTTGCTTATGATGGTTGTCGCCTATCTTTGGTAATTTCCACTTGTATTTTTTATACCTCTGGGCATGCCTTTATAATAGTACGTCCCCCAAAGGATTAATGAACATAGTTTTCTCTTCGTAGTCAGGGCCCATTTTTTTGGTTGTAGGCTGAAAATCCCTCTATGAACAACTTGAGAACATTAATGGATTTATTATCTACCAAAAGTTGGATTTAAGGTATAAGGAAATCATCATTAGGGAAGGCTTGATTAATATCCTTATAGTCCATGCACATTTACACTTTGCCTATGGCTTGGATACTGTTATGATGTTGTCTAGCCAGGTGGGATATTCAATTACTCGGGTGAGCCTAACACTCATTTATTTTTCTACTTCCTCTTTTACTTTCAATGACCATTTGGGTGTCAGCTTATGTAGCCTTATCTTTATAGGTTTTTCATCAGGAGAGTTGGTATTTCATGTATGAAAATAGTTAGGATAATGGGGGGCATGTAGCGATAAGATAAAGAAAATACATCTACGAAGATGGAAAGGAGATATGTAAGATCCTTTTATAATTTATCTTACAGAGGACCCTAATTTTAACTATTTAGGGTTTTGGGGACTGCCCTGGTTTATAGTTATTGTGTATTCATCATTAGAAGACATACGTCTATGTTAACTTTGGGAATGTTTTTGTAAGTGTTTTAAGTACTTTATGTCTGCCAAGTTATCATTATTTTGTGTGAGTTTTAATTCATCGTTTGATTCATAATAATTACATGCAACACATGTAAGCAAATACAAGAAATAAGTATTAATTATTCCATTGAAGGGAGGCATGACAACATTGATACTAGAAGAAAAGTCCACTTTATAGAGGGGGAAAGTAGGAGAGGGGATAAGGGGACTCTTTTTTTAATAGGAAATAATCAAAGGACCTTATAATGATAGTTGTAGGGATGCATTTGAATGAAGTCTAGTTGTTGATTATTTTAGCTCTTAAAATGCTAGTGATAAAGTGGGCTTGATTCTGATGAGGTACCTTCGGAGTGGTATTTAAAGTCTCTGGGACCTCGGCACAAACTGGAGGCTGGGGAAGGCGGTGTTTCTTGAGTCACAATACTTATTCCTTAGAGTTTGGATAAGGATCATTTACAATGTTAACCATGGGTTATGTGTAAGGTATTCCATGAAGAGGGATCGTAGCAAGATCTGTTATCCTTATCCATTCCAATAATAATCCCAAGCGGGCTGGAAAATTGTATCCTAAGGATCGACCTAAGGCAATGTTTCAGTGGGTGGGCAATTGAGTCTACTACTCAGAGGTAAAGATTGATTACATGTATTCTGATTATCATCCTTTCTTAAAAGTAATACCTCATGTGGATGAGTCATTACTAATCATCGAAGAATTATGTAGGAGTTAACTCTGAGCTTTCTAACATGTCTATCATGACAACTTCATCTGTAAATAGAGTGGCCAATCCCCACTCTATTTTAGTTTGAAGCTCATTCTATCTTACTCAATGACTTAGGAGATGTTGAGCTTATTCTAGCTAACCTTTCTAGATCTTCCAATTGTCTACGTACAGTCCTTTATCAGAGAACATTTCTTATTTTTATCCTACCATGGTTTAGGGAGTCTATGATAAACCCTTTGTTGCTGTCTTTAGGTTCCAAGGTTGAAATCTTAATGTTATGGGTATAACTGAGATAAGAATTTTCCTTATATTCCATGGTAGAAATGATTTATATGGTTCCTTATTTATTTCATCCAGTGCTAAACCCTTGCATGTATTCAATTTAAGGATGATCCAATAAACTAAACTATAAATAACTGGATCCTCTTCTATTATCTGAGGAATTTTAATGACGTAGAATACACTGAGGTTGATGTCACAACTATTATGATGGGCCTCAAGGAGAGGAACGGTACTAGTGCTGGCAATTATGGTCCAACTGTCATCCCCTTAGGCTATGATGACCTTCATATCGAATGGCAGCTAACTTCCATGTGTAATGATGAAGGTAATGCACCTATGGGGTGTATTTATTCTATCAAAGATTAAGAGGTTGAAGTTAGATGGAATGTTGAGAACTTGAAACTCCACATCACATTTGATGTGCCATATTATGAGGGTGAGTAGAATTCTCCCTAAGACCTCTCAGCGAGTGTTATTATAGGCCCTAATGGACCTAGATGATGGTGTGAACCCCAAGGCAATGTGTCCTAAAACCTTAGAAGTAAGGAGGGGAAACATGTTGATGGTGGACCCATTATCTATTAATACCGTGGGTATGTATTCACAGGTCTCAGTGGTGATGTGAAGTGCAAATCGATGATTATGTCCTTCTATGGGTAGGTCATCACCAGAGAAGCTGATGTGCTACTACTTAGTGATAGATCTGAAGGTATCTCAGATCTTAGCAAGATTTATATCCATAGCCACAGAATCTTAGGACAATAGGTGGATAAGGGCAACTCAGTGTTATCAGGATGTAGCTAATAGTTTTGAGATGGTGATATAAACCGATGTTTGTCAAAATTTCTCCTCTATCTTATTATTTTTTTTGAGGAGGTAATGAGATAACTCTTTCAGTGGGATTTCTCCTTATATTGAGTTTGGAGGAGTGGAGTGTCAGTCCAACTTGGTGAGGAATTCAAACTCTTTCTTTCAGGAAAGAACATATTTTGCCCTGACTTCATGTTCATCATTCTTTAGATGGAGTAGAAGAATGGCTAAGGATACGAGGTCATTGCAGGGCGGTGTTGGATTTAAGACCATAACTTTGGAATAATAAAATCTTGGGGATAGCTTCGATCTTTTGCAATCCTTGTTTCGATTTTTAGCAGGAGTTCGAGTCATGGAGTCATCTATCCAATGAATGGCTACGTAGGCGCTCTGGGTAGATGTGGGGATTTTTGGCACTGTTACTAGGACTTGGTCATCTATTTTGTATGGAGTATTAAGTGCTAGTTCCATGGAGATGGATGACCCAACTAGATTTCATTATCATAAGTTGTCTCATGGTGCTCATCTTTGTCGAATTAGGTTTTTAGTTCTGTTGGTCCAATCTATTTCATGATACTAGCAGCCTCGCAGAAGATGTATTTGTAGTTGTACCATTACTCTGCACATTTTGTTCCCTAGGGTGAGAGTTATTGGATGAATATGGCATGGACTTGAATGTAGGATATTGAACCTTTCCTGCCCGTGTTCAATGGGGAGCATAATTAACTAGATCCATCTTGGCACTATATGAGCATCTCCGGGAGGGGGTGCTTCTAATTGAGGATGACCTTGATGGGTAATCTTTTCTTAGAGGTTGATTATGCCTATATTTGGTGATATCTAATTAAGTGTTCCTATGGTTATATCCTACATCGGTGTAGTGGTAGTTGCAGGGTGATATCCTAGGTATTAATATGTCAAATGTTAGGTGTAGAACAAGCATTCCTAGTTCACTATAGGGATGAACATGATCATCCATAGGTGAATGATTTTAGTAGGTGTATAATCAATCTTTATGCCCTATAGATGGGGTTCTGTGTTTCGAAGGTTAAGTATCCGCATTTGATAGGTTGTATGTTCAGGCATATGTCGACGTCGAGGTGCTTGAGTTCCCCCTTGTTATTGAAGAATTTGAGGGGTGGCCCTCCACATGAGAGGATTGGGTGTAAATTATTTATTGTGTAGCCTATTATTTTGAAGTGGCAAGTCTAATGCTCATGCTTCTCAAGTCAGTCAAGTTCTTTTGAGGTAGCCTTGTACTCGGACCCGAACATGTAATACTGAATGCTAGGAGCTTCGAAGGATATGAGTTCTTGTTCATGGCATTTAAATCCTTTCCCTAGGGATAGGTTCAATTATGTCAACATTTCCCATATTTGGGGGTCTAGGAGATACTTATCTTTAAATCTTTATGAGTTTTTGCCCTCGATGATCAAGTGGTGATCAAAATTATTTGTGATTACCTACTCGGGTAGGTGGGTTTATTAAACTTGGTCAGTCTTGGAAGATGAAGGTTTGGGAGTAATCTTTGACTTACCAAGGCTGTGTTTTTCATGGTGGGGGTTATAGGCTTTGTAACTATTAGTGGAGAAAGATTGAAGTCACTATCGGAGTTTTTTTTTTATCATTATTTGAGTGGTACTCTAGTGTAAAACTATTGAATTGTTTATCATGGGATTGTCCCCCGAGTCATTCCTCATTTTGTATCATATTGATATTGGAACAATATCTGGGAAACAAAGACCCATTTGTCTATACAGAGAAGGTTCTATCATTCCTTTGGAAGGATCACATGTAGAGAATATGCTATTAGGATAGGGTTATTCCTTAATTCGTCCTTCTAAGTGGTGTTTCTTTGGATAAGGTGGAGCCTAACTACTTCTTCCTTTTCGTACAACCATTAATGACGGGTTCAAATTTCCAAGAAATGTGGTCATCTGCCCTGATCAGTATATCTTTTTCACTCACCTAGACCAGAGTTCTAGGATATCAAGGAACGTTAATTATGGGTTCTCCTATCTAGTGACTTGCAAAAATGGTTATCCCAATATTTCACGTAGAGTTGATCAAAAGTTTGTATGATTATGGGGTACCATTTTTGGTTCCTGAATCCGTTTGAGAAAAAAGTTTTGCCTCAGCGGTGTATCCTTTTCAAGTGGTGGATTGGATTGGATTGGTACTATGAAGTAGATATTCATGATGGCTTGGAAAGTGTCATCGTACATCTCCTCCCACTCGATTGAGTGATTTATCTCTTTTGAAGATGGAGTAAAGAGTCTGGGATCATTTGAGAGTATTAATTTCATGACTAAGAGTATGTTTGGTCTGTATGTTCATGATGAAGAATATAATATCTCGATGGTGGGCTTGTTCTCTATAATGATTCTTAGGAAGGTGATGGTGTCCCTAAAAGGGGAAACTATTTGTAATTGGAAGTGCTTCCTCATCCCCCGATTTTTTATGAATGATTACTAGGGTGGAGATGACAGTACTTGGAATAAGATCATATAATAGGCCACTGGTTCTAGGGTTAGGATGATATGGTAGAGGGTTGTTGGTGACATTTGTCTTTGGCGTGATAAGTCTTTTGGCCTCGATGGGGTCTTAGATTAAATACCTCATGGGACAATAATTTTCAATAATGTGGTGGAGTCCTTGATGACCCTCGAAATGGGCATTGACCCGCCATTTATTTTTTGGGAATTTAAGGAGAGGTCTAGGGTTGAGAGGTCTCAAGAGACTATCCATTTTTTGGGAGGCATATACCCAGATGAGGGGAGACTGAAAATTAATGAATTATTTAGGTAGAACCCTGAAATCTTTTAGGGGATCTAATGCTTTGTAATTTTTGGGAGGGGGTCCTTGTTAGAAAGGTGCAGTAGTGGCTACTATAGCTTAGGAAGTATTACCAAATGGGTATGATTAGGGTTATGTACTGACCTAGAGCGTAAGCTTTGTGTGATTCTTGTAGTAAGAGAACTAGTTTGTTCCTTGATGAGGTTCCTCTGTAGATTTGGTAACCCTAGTAGTAAAACTATCCTCGATTTTACACCAAATGTGGTTGAGTGATTTGAAATTAGGGAAGTGGGTGAGCCCCAGTTCATAATGTATTTATTTTCAAAGATTTTTTTATTATGGTGTCTATATGATCATCTTTAATGGGGTTGACCATCTAATCAACTTCTTATCTCGAGCATGTGACAAAAGGGCCAACTGTATTTCCTTATTCTTTCTTTAGCATCTCTAAGTCTTTACGAGTGACACCTAGTTCCATGTTATATGTGTACTACTTTAGAAACACATTATATACATCATCCCACCTTTTTGTATTCCCCTAACGGTTCAACCCCAGATACCAGGTAAGGTCTCCTTCAGACAAAGTGGAAGATAGCATGCTATCTATAACCCCTAGGCTTAGATTTTAGACATTCATATGAAGATAGTAGTTGTATATGTGGGAAGATGGGGAGACCACTCCTTTTTAGGTTTTGAACACTGATATTTAGAATTTATTTTTCAACCTAACTTGGGACAAATGTCCATGTTCTTGATGTTCACGAGTTCATCGATAGATCATATTTTACTAAGGGCTTCCTGAAGGAGACACGATTCAAATTGGACCTATGTGATCTCCTCATTTGGAGGTAGGTGTACAACTTCTTCGGTTGGTTGGGGCTCTATGGATTCAACTCATGGAGGCCTTAGAAGGAAGTATATGAGTACTTAGGGTACTCCTAGTAATGTTTGAAGTATCCATGTGGGGCAAATGGTGCTTGGAAGCAAGGGGAGTTGGCATGAGAAGGGAGATCTAGTGCTAGGAATAGTGTAAGAAGATCCTAGGGAATAGGTGGTACTGCTTCAGCAGCGACCGCACGTGGTTTTCTAATTTTGGGGATGGGAGGAGAAATTTTGTTCTCTCTTATTTCAATCCCAACAATTGCCTCTTTTAGGAAGACTTATACTAGGTTTAGTGCCTGATCTCGAGCTTGATGATATTCTGTATGACGGTGATGGTATCAATCTCTGATCCATTATAGATAGGATATGGTCTTCTTCAGTAGACATAGAGCGTACTACAAATCAAACTTGATAACCGTGGGTGGGGATCTCGCTGATAAAAACTAATCAGCCTCATGGTGCGAAACCTCAGGCTTCCAGTGTAAGGACTTACTATGATCTCTCTGTTGATGATAACATCAATAGGAAAATTCGGGTCACTTTCGTTTTGGTTTTTGTGGACATAAGTACTTATATAAGGATGATACATAGGGGAGAATGACTCACATATGAATGATGTTTTCTGATACAATTATTTTACACACATTTAACTGTATGTGGATGGTACTAAATTTGTGATATTTTTTGTTTGGTAGTATCTTCGAAGGGGAAGAAATAAATAGAGTCCCATTGGATTTGTGTAGACAGGGTTGATCTCTCACATTTGGTCTGGGGAGCGAGGAACTGATAGACTGCGGTTTATTACTTCCTTAAAAATAAAAACTAGGTAAGTAAAACCATCTTAAGGGAATTATATTTTGTCGATAACTTGCGAATTCATTTAATTTTTCAATCTTCCACCTAAACATAGGAAGACATTTATGATGGCATCTGAGGGGCTTTGGACTAGCCTCCGACCTTCTAGCATTTTTTTTAAAATTTTTTGTCGAAGCGAAAGACCTGCAAGTATATTCTTTTGATGCAATAAGTTGTGTTCCTAGAGATTTTATCTATATGAAGAAAAGGGCGATGCGAAGTGATGATCGGTTCATCGATTTTCATTATCATGGATCACAATATACAGGGTTTATCGGTGAGCAAGCTTGAAGGTACGTGTGATACCACTTTATTCTAGTAATGAATAGCAATAAAAATCTATTCTATATACCCCATTACTAAAAAAACCTCAAATGTTCCATGTCACAGAGACCATGGGATCAATAGAGAAATCATTCAATATACCATGTGGGTGGGCAAAGAGAGTGCAAATTCATTGGCGATTAGATATCCAGGAAAAAGACTTTTTAGAATTACAAACTTCACTTTAAGGAGCGATTTCTCTAAAGTAAAAACTTCTAACAAGGACAAATGACTTTTCTAAGGTTCGAACTTTCTCTTGTTAACCAGTTTTGGTTTCGAGGGTATATGCTTTAAATAATATGAAAATTAATACTATGAATTTTGTGATGTAAAACAGGTAAAATCTCTATTTGTACAGCCTTTGATTATTAGTTTATCTCGAGGTCCTTTGCTCGTAGCTATATGTTTGGGTAAAATCTACAATCCTTTACATGGGGACCTAAATGTGTATCGAAAGTTTGGGGGACTCTAAAACTAATGCCGCTAAAAAAATTCTAAGAATATAATAAAGTAGTCATGAAGGAGAGTGATATTAAGCATATTAGGATGCCATTATAGAGATAGTTCGGTTCTCTAGGATTATTTCCAATAGAGTTTCCACTATAGTGTTGTGGGCCATGAGCAGCGCACAGGGGGAACATGTGTGCGTTAATGGTAGAAGCTCGAGGGTTCTTGTCTCCCCATCTGCCACATCCCCACGAGGTTGCGTTATTTGTTGGACGTGGGCCGAAGTGACTTCCCCTAGAAGATATTTGATATCATATCCAGTTTGAGTCTCTCACTCCTAGTTTTGAGGCCTAGGTTAAAGGTGTTTTCTGCTATAAGGGGTTTGGTTGATTAGTTCAAAAATGTAAGTTTGTTTTATACAAAAATAAAGATAATATTCAGGTTAGCCAGTTTGGGTTAATCCTAAGGCATGTTTAAGTTTGTTGTTGGTCTAGAAATTCTAGTTATGTGGGTTTAGGAATCAGGTTACCAGTGGGAAGGGTATTAGGCACTCCACTTGTTATTTATGTTTCTCAATTATATCCTTATTATCCCTCTTAGCATTAATTGATTAATTTTTTGTTATTTTTAGAATGGGTATACAAACGTTAGGTTGATAATCCCTTAAACAAAGATAGGTGCTTAGGTATGAAATGGTATGGGTGAGACTTGTAGGAACATCACTTCAACATGTTCGGGTACATAAGGGTACTTGTGCATGACCCCATGCTAATTTATAACTTTTTATAGGAAATAAAATTTTATTTATAAACAAATAGGAGAAAACTTCTATCCCAGAGGCTCTTACAAGCGCAAAAGAAAAATAAATTAAAAAATTATGAATTCTTTAGAGATAAACAAAAGCCCTTAAATTATATTTAAGAGTCGATGTATCCTCTTTTGTTAAGAATATCCCCCTTTTTACTGTCAACCACTGCATCTTGACAGATTGAGGAATCTTCTATGTTTAACAAGACACCAAACGAGTTGCTAAATTGAGAATAGAATATTTCACATTTAGTTTTTTCATAATTTTTACGAACCAGGGCTTCACTAAAATGATGAGCTTGGTCGGAATAAGAAGACATTTCTAAATCAAATTCTGGGATCTCTACATATAAATTTACTCGTGGATTCGTACCATCCTCTTCCGCGTCTTGACAGATTGAGGAATCTTTTATGTTTAGCAAGACATCAAACGAGTTGCTAACTTGAGAATAGAACATTTCATATTTAGTTTTTTCATAATTTTTACGAACCATGCCTTCACTAAATTGACGATCTTGGTCGGAATAAGAAGACATTTCTAAATCAAATTCTGGGATCTCTACATATAAATTTAATCGTGGATTCGTACCATCCTCTTCTATCCTCAATGAATCCTTTAAATGAGCTGACATAATTTCATTAAAATTTGGAATATGAAATAGAGGGGGCATTTCATCATTAGAATTATCATTATCATATTTAAAAATCTCCCCCGAAGAACGATTTATATTTTTATCATAAATTATATTTTTTTGGGTTCAATTACCCAAATATTTTTTCCCCGATTATTTTCTTCTAGTGCCAATTTAAGAGGCCCAACACCTTGGTAATTCATTTTTTTCGATATAAAAGGAGTTGAACATTTTTTCAAAGCTTGAGATTTTGTTCTAACATCATCTCTAATAAAATCTGTCAGCACCCATACTAGGAACTTGTGCCACACATGATAATTTATCAATTGGTTCACTTAACTCATTAGCTTCTAAAATTGTGGGAGTAGACTTTTCATCCTTTTGATTTACTTTTGCTACCGAATCATTATTAACCATAACCGTTTTTCCACATGATAACTCAACGGAGAATATATATTCTCCACGTTATTAGGAACCAAATCAGATTTATCCACTCCAATACCATTATTTTCATAAACTTTTTTCCTCATCTGTAACCAACTATATTGTTTGTATGAAAAATTTATTGACCATTCAATTAGGTTGATCAAATCTGCTTAATAGATGGAACATCTTTGATCATAATTTGAATGTTCTCCTGATTTGGAAGCTCTTTATTCACACCTATATTGAATCCATAAACCGATGATGACCTAGATCATGGTTGATAGTATGAACTTGAATGTCCTTCTTTTTAACATTTGTTGCAGAGACACCTCCTTTTCAGGAAAGTTTCTATCAACACTTCATTCATATTTTTGCAAGAAGATATTAGATGAAAAATATATCCATAAAAATCATAAAAGTTGGGAATTTTTTCTTAGATAATTTTAATGGGAATTTTCATCTCATCTAGATCAATATCCATAAATTTTGATAACAAAAAGGAGAAATTAACATCAACAAGAACTCTAGAAATTAAACCATATCTTTTCTCTAATGTTTTTTGATATAGTCTTAAAGGGAATAGTTTCTCCTCTAGCAATCTCAGACAACAATCTTGGGTGCAAAAATTCATCCAATAAATAAATAAATTAAACCCAAACACTCGTATTAGATTATATAAAAAAAAATGGGAAAAAGTTTATACACCATTTCACAGGCTTTAACAAGCCTACGTTTGATTCAACTGGTCCTAAAGTCCATGTTCTTTGCGAATCATCAACATATTCAAAAAATAAACTATAAAAACCCTTACCTTTTGGAGTTAAACACCGTGGATATTTCATTTGCCAAAAAGAATCTAAAGATTTCTTCAATTCTTGAGCCGTAACCAGTTTTGGTCCTTTGATGGTGTTAACCTCCTTAAAAGACTTGATTTATATGAATCCATTGATTTCTATAGTTTCTTTAGAAATCTTCACATGAGGGATATCATTTTATAATACGGTTTGAGTAGATTTGATAGATGGTGAGAAATACATTTATAGCTAGCTGAGAGTGTACAAATCCTATTTTTATTAAAGAACTTGTGCATTTGATGAGATCATTGAAATTTGATAATAAATTTCAATTGAATTATGGATAAAAATTTAGAAATAAGCTAGAGTTTATCTCTCTAGGGTAAATAACGTATCCATTAGCCAGAGATGTGAACTTTTATTATTCGTGCTAATTTATAACTAGTGGACATTGGTATGTGTGAAAGTATGGAAGGTAGCTCAATTTCTAGATAGTTTGATATATTTTTTGAAGCTGGAGTAGTGATATAATGGTACTCTGCGAGATGGGTGCATATATGTTTATGATAACATATCGAGAAATATGTTTTCGAAAATTGTACTTAGGAGAATGACTAAGTATTGCACCTATGTACCAAAGGAGACTTGGAATTAAGGCCTACATTGTTTTTTTATATGCATTTGAGCATTAATGTGGATGTATTATGAAAGATTACAACTTTGAGATTGTTAGATATATCCTATGAGTTGAAAAGGGGTGAGGGGTGGTAGATAAGAGATGAATGCATCTCGATGAGGACAGCATATCATGAGACATGTTATCAAAGCTCGAGATCACGATAAAGAATCAGTATTGTATCCACGTATCCAAGGAAACTTAAGTTCAAAGACTACGTAGTTCGGTTATATGCATTTGAAAGTTTATGTAGGTGTTTGTGGGAAGCCAAGAAATGAGGTTTTAATATCTCATTAATTTTATATGCGATAGGTGAGGGATAATTTTTTCCTGTCCTTTGACATGTGTATCCTTTAGTTTTAGGAACATCACAGTTATTTTAACTGTTACACTAGCACTTCAGGTAAGTCATAATCGTGCAAGGTATGAGCCTTTCATAAATAATGGACCTCTTAATCATGAGAGTGTTAACACATGAACATATTTATTTTTCTTCCAATATCTCAATGGAGATACTATTTTCAAGTGTGTGGAAAGATAGTCCATGGTTCTTATTGTGGTTATGTATATTATGTATGCTTTTGAGCATGTAAATGGGGATGCATGAGAGACCGTTATTTTAAGATAATTTTTGTATCTCATTCGTAATATGCATGAAATATAATGTGAGGGAGATATGGGTGCATCTCCGCGGGAATAATATATCATGAGACAAATTTTGTACTCTCGATCTCATGAAAAGGAATCGATAGTGCGCCTACCTACTTATGTATCCATGAGATCAAAGACTACATAGTTTGGGTGGTTCACTTGTTTGAACGTGATGGGTGTGTAAGTGTAGGACTTGGTTTGTGAGTTAGAGAATATGTGTGCGGGCCAAAGGTTAGCTTTATTGGAGGTTCAGAACGGGGTCGACCTAAAGTCATCGATAAAGACATCCATTATCCATAGGGGATCACTAACTCAAAGGTGTTGTTAAAACTTTGGTCTAGTTTGGAGGTGCATGACTAATGGTTTCCTATTCTATACATCCTCAGCTAGGAATGTAGAGGTAGAAGACAAGGGAGTTTGGAAAAGGGACATATGCTTTGTTAAGAAATAATACACTGAGAAATGCAGTATGAGGTTTAAGATTAATGAGTTTAGTTCGGTATATCTTCTACATAATTAAGGATACTTAGGACCAAAGCCAATATATTTCCACATATGGGACATATTTAAGGGTGTAGGCGATGGGATATTGGGTACATGATATATGAAATTACTTTACTAATGGATCCTAGTCTTACTATAGCATATACATTTTTTGGATTGATATATTTATATTTTAAAAGTATGTATAATGAGAGGCTGATGTTTCACAAGTATTTGATATGAAAAAATATTCAGGGTGCACCCTCGGGGATGGTCTATGTTCGTCGGGATAAGAGATGGGAGTAGTTATATTTTAAATTGTGGATTATGCAATGTTTCGAACTGCATCAGCTCGTGGATACTTTCCTTAGAACTATATTGAAAAATATGCGTTCATGTTTTATATTTGGTTGTTGTGTCAATTGATTAGCATTGTTTTAACATGTGAGCATGTCAACTAAATTAATAGAGGTGTTGGGTTTAAAACTAGGTTTTAAAAAATAAATGATGTAAAGAGAATACCCAGTCCCTTAAACCGGGGTTGGGTTAAAATAAATAAACAAGTATCAATAGTTTATCACGACATATATGGGGTTCTTGACTAGAAATGTGGGCAAAGGTTATTTAATATATAGGGAATGTTTTTCCTAAATTTCTAACCTAGTTTTTTTAACCTTGTAGTGTGGATCTGATTTTTCCTAGGGAAGTGTCCCCACATGAGGTGCTTGAGGTGGAAAGAGATTTGTTTACCCGGGAAGAGCTTCATTTAGAAATGTCGATGTCTACGGAGTGCGCATAGAGGTTTGCCTATATTTTTTTCCAAAGGCAAGTTTTTCATAAATATGAACCTCTTTTGGGATCTTAACGACTTTTGGGAATAACAAACTTTCCCTGGGGAAGGGTACTCCTCCGAAGTACATATTTCTTTATGAATTTTCAAAATAAGATTGAGCATTTTGGACACTAGGGGGAGATGGAAATGAAAAAGGATTGAGGTAAGGTTTTCGTGCCCTTTTTCTTTGTCTTTGGGGACATCTATTTATAGGGGTCTGTATCGAGGAATTTAACCGATCAGTTAAATCCTCTACATGGTGGATTTGAGAGGTAGGGCACGTGTATGGCTAGGAGAAGATTTTCCAAAGATATGTAATGATCACTTTCGGAGAGGATAGCCGAATGATTATCGATTTTTGGGACCTCATGCTAATCGATTAGTTAAAGGTCCAATAGTAGCTATTTAGCTCATATTTTCTTATATGTTTCTACTATCATTTTGACCCCATTGTCTTTGGTTCTTTAGGTTTTGAACCTTTGAATTATTATTTTTGGATAGGATGTTTCCATTTTGGGGAATTTTTCCCCGAGTTTGTGTTGGTGGTTAACTGTGATATCAAAAATTGTCCCACACCCCGATTGAGATCGAGCTATCCATAGTGTACCATTATGTTTTTATAAATTCCCTGTGCTTTTATGATGATTTTGTTTATATGAAGCAAGGTTTGAGGTTATGTATTATTTTGGCATCTTTATTTTTTCCGCTTTTTTTAATGTACCTTATTTTTGTATTTTTTATGTAAAAAGAATATAAGTGATGATGAATTATAACAACAAGTTTTATAGTTCAATAATTTATAAGGTAAATAGCTTAGTTTATGAATATGGATATGAACAAACTCAGCCTAGGCTCTTTTATTTAAGTAGTGGAGAAATATACATTTTTATACAAAAATAACAATGGGGATATATGCATATGAGAATTTCTTTTTGAAGGACACTCTTCATCTATTGGTGGTATGTAGTCGTTGTATAGGTATCGAGGAAAAAGGATTCCTTTCATTGTTTGGGATATATTGGGAGATTTTGTCATTGCTTTGGAATCAGAGTTTTTTCCTTTAACGTAAATAGGGTACCGTTTGTGGGGATCCATTTGGGACTCTACATATTGGATAATTTTTGTAATAGGATGTGAGGTATTTTGAGAAGGGTATTTTTTGTGTTTACTTGTTTAGAAAGAGGTGCGCGGTTTAGTGTCTTTCCTGTTAGTATTATTTCGACTCCTTCGTTCGAGTCATTAACCTTTGTGTATTGTTTCTTAAATAAGGATAGATTTTATAGAGTTCCAAAATTCCTTAGGGAACCATTTTATTACTTGACGTTAATATTTAAGCCATGCCGACTTCTTAAGACGGAGGGCACAATGACCAAATAGGGTTTTCCCTTAGGAGGTTTTTTGGTGTTTATTTAGACCGGGCCCTAATTAATATCCCGGGTTGCCTACATATATCCAATTCAGGACAATAATGTGTCTGTATTTGAATGCCTATGATAATATTTATAGTAGAGAATCAGGTCTACATTGTTTTGTTAAATGAAAGAGTTTGGGGGACGTCATTTTTAGCTGAGTTAAAATAAATGGTTGGTGGCTCAAGTGGGTGTTTTGATGTAAGGTTAGGAATGTTTTTGGTTTACATGGTTTTCCCTTTGTATTACGACCGATTGGAATTAAATTAGTTCCGTTATGATTTTCACAAATATACTTAAGGAATGAATTTCTTCAATCATTCGAGATTCAAAAGATTGGGAAATGATGACTTTATCAAGATCAACTAAGATAGATACTTTTCCCATATTTATTTTGGTGAAGAGGTAAGGTCCTCCTCAGTTGGGTGTAAATTTTCCTCTGCCAGCACAGGCAGGTTTGAGATTTTTGTTTGTGACTATGTCTTATTCTTTTATGTTTCACTTATTGGCCCTCTTATTAAATACAAGGGAAATCCGTTATTGGTGGCCCAAATTGTGAAAAGATGCCTATAACCCTATCATCGAGTAGAGGAAGATCATCTTAGTGGGGTTGGACCTAGTCATTTTGGTCCATTTGTCTTCCGAGGATGACCCTTAATGGTGGTATCTGAAGTTTAATGGGTCGGCTTACTTTCATTCCATAATCCCGTGAGCAGTTGGTGGCCCCTATCGAATTTTTCTTTTTTGTGAAGTAACCCTATTGGAATAATGATATATTTTCTGACTAGTCTCCATGGGTCTTAATAATCATGGTAATGATGTTTTTATTAGGAACTTCGACTACTCTGTTGGCTCGAGGTTAATATGGGGAAGACTTATATCTAGTAATCTTGGGATCTTGTAATGGATTAAAGAACAATTTATCAAAGTCAGATGCACTACCAGTTATCAACTAATGGGGTGTTCCAAACTGTAAGATGATGTTTTTGCATATGAACATTGATAGCTTTTTGGCATTGGGAATAGAATACGATTTCTATTCGACCCACTTAATGAAGTAGTGGATGGCGACTAAGATGAATTTCTTCCTGGTAGAGGCTTCAGGGGTTAATATGCCTATGATAAATATCCCCCCTGATGGATAAGGTCCATGGTGAAGTAATTCAATAAAGATCTTGGGCAGATACTTGTTGTCACATGGCATAAATTTGGAACTTGAGGCACCATTCAATATAATATGTGCAGTCTTTTAGCATGTTATTCCAATGGTATGAAAGTCTGAGTATTTTTTCCAAATAGGCTATGCCAACTCATCTGTGGGCCAAATTAGCTTCTATGGACTTTGTCCATGATGTGAAGGGTATCATCCTTTGTGACTCTCCTTAGGTGTACTCCGTTGAACCCTCTTTTATAGAGTTGCCCCCCATATATGATGAACCAGGCTACCAGTCGTCCTTGGGAAAATTGATTTATCGGAGAGGAGTTCGATGTCTAATAGTTCTTGTCTAACAAGTTCCATATTTCTATGTAGCATAGTGTGGGTCCTACCGTTATTTCCCCAACAACATCAATCTCAAAGCAATATGAAAGGGTTCTCTATCTAGTTACTATGAAGGTGATATTTCTTGTTTTATCTAGCATATCAATCATTAAGGCTAGTATATCGAGTACGTTTGATTTTTTTTTTCATCTCTACAGAGAAAGTCAAACTGAAGATGTTCGAATGGTTAAGCAACCTATTTTAAGTAGGCATGGTAAGGTTATAGTTTTTCTATCTCTAATTCTCCATTGTCCTAGTAGCTTTACCGATATAAATTTGTTGCTAAAAAAAATTCCTGCACACTTAGGCGAAACATTAAATGTATAGGGAATATCAAAATATTAAATGCAATGAAAATAAATACTCCCCTAAATTAATTCTCCCCTTTTTATCTAATAATGAACTACTTAGAAAGATGTCTCCCCCTAAGTTAAATCTCCTAAACTAAAGGTTAGATACCACTTATCCCTCTTTTTGTTCAGGAATAGACAAAGGTGATAGAATTAATTAAATACTCACTTTCCCCTAATATAACTAAGTACCATTTCTCCCCCTAAAAACTATATAAGGGATATAAATGTGGGAAAGCAAGTAAACATGATGATGCATAAGGTGATGAGAATATGAAAGCATATGGGTAACAATAATAAGAACTAATCCACAACAAGGATAAATAGATACCAACTTATGATGCGATAAAACAAATGATACCACTAAAATGTATTCAACACAAGCATGGGATATCAACCAAAATGTGCAACAAGATTGATACAAATTATTAATTGAAAGCATAAATGGACTATTAAGCAAGGCAAGGACTTAAAAACCAAAATATACCATATATATATATATATACACACACACACACACACACACACACTGAATATCACTAATGTACACGCACATATACATAGGTATAAACACCACACAAGACACAAAATACATTAAGCTCTTCACACTCGTATGGAAAAAATGTGTCCAAATACATGTGCTAAATGTAAGTGTAGGTGTGTGAACTACTAACAATTAAATTTCGACCCAATCACTTAAAATATGTTCACGGAGTTCTCATTTGATTGCAAAACTTTATCACATTTAGATATAGCCTCATGTGACAATATAAATTGAAATCAATGAACAAACATACATAATGCACACAAGCCTAGAATTTTGATGATTGTATAAACCAATAGAGTCATGATAATAAAAGCTTGACTAGGATTCCAAGTCAGTGTGAAAACCCGTTAATACATCCAACTAAACTTCTCATAATTTCCTTTTTCTTTTTATTGAACATATTAACTAAACTATTTTTGGCATTGGCAAATACTCTTTTTAATGCCACATTTTTGAAGGCCTAAACTTCAATGGTGTCTTTTCACATAAAGTAATTTTTTCTTTCGCAGCCCGATTCCATTGATAAACAACTACACCGGATAAACATATTTTTCTATTTTTTTAATCCGCAAAACGGTTATTACATGCACAAATCCTCCATAGTCATAGCAAAATTTAGATGAGTAAATTGATGGGAGAACATCTCACTTAGATCAAATATACATGTGACGATTAAAATTCAAATGGGCTCGTGCATGTGTGAATAGAGGCATATAAAAATATAATCCATTAAGCAACACAAAATCCAACTACTCCATGCATGCATGACAAAGAACATTTTAAGGATTGATAATCTTAACCAAAACTTCTAGACACATGGAAGCAAAAATGAAAGGATTCAAACATAATTATATTCTACATAAAGTGTGTCAAACTAAAATACACACAAAACAAACAAAAAAAAATCTTTTTGAGTTTTTCAAAAAAAAAAAAATTACCAAAAAAAATTCAACTCAAAAGAAGCAAAGAAAATATTTTTTGTATTTTTCTTAATAAGACACAAAACAAATTATGTACACAAATCATAGTTTTATCATGTGAATAAGCATGGATTATACACTAGAAAATGACAAACAAACATACGACTAACATAAATATATAGCTTGGAAAAAAAAACATGGTATGCAAAACAAAGCTAACACATTCATCCTTTCGATTTTGCAAGGGAGGAAGCATGTGAAAGCAAACGAGAATAATAAAAATCCTATTTTATAAAGTTACCAAGTCGTATCTCATAACCGAAACTAATAAAGAGTGACAAACTCGGGATGTCGGGATCTTACCTACCTCGGTTACCTTATTCTTGGATTTCCTAGAATTTCTTTAAAGATCAAAACAAAACTTCCTAAGATGAACTTTTCGACCATAATGTGAGAAAGTAAAGACACGTCGAAAAGTAGTACCTAAGGATTGACCTCTAGAATTTTTCCTCGGTGATTCTCTCAAAACATTGGTTTTGGCATTATTAGTGGGATCGTTACAAGAATCGAAGCCTAAACCACAGGTGTCCTTTTTTACTTGGACGGTTCCTAATATTTTATCAAATTTAGCGGACCTACATTACAAATCAAATTTGACCTCACTAGAGTCTCTCAATTTTTCTTCCAACTCTAAAATTCTAGACTCTCGCAAAATGATCCTCTCTTTAAACATAAGAAGCTCCTTTTTCATTAATTCTATTAACCCCTTAAGGCTATCTCTCTCGCCTTCTACATATTCAATCTTCTCATGAAGAGATCTCTCACGTGTCCTAAGGTCATCAACCAATGCACTCGCATCAACGACCTTGGCACGTTCCCTTAAACTAGCTTCTAACTTCAAATTTGCTCTTTTAAATTTGATAGATTCATCATATATTTCTCTCAAAGAAATTTGAAGTTCACTCTCATTAACCTCCTCATCACTCTCTCTCTCTCTCTCTCTCTCTCTCTCTCTCTCTCTCTTATCCACTGTCACTACCATCATCTTTTTTAGCTTCACAAATAAAGGCCTTGGAAGCGTCATGTTTTAAGGTGTCATCGTCGAATAATATCTCACACTCACTAACATGACTAGCCATTAACGCGGTAAAGTTGCGCTCAAAGGGGTAATCGGGTCCCTCTTCCTTATCACTATCACTAAGGGTGGCATTATACAAAATAGGTCGATTACCCTCTCTCCTTAGTTTAGTAAGGCCTTCGAAATCCCTATGGCCATACCCTTCATAACCAAAGCACCTATTGGACTTGTCCCTATTAATATTTTCATTATAAGATTTAAACATCTTTTCGGCTTTGTCATGCTTAGAATTTTCAAAATTCTTAAAATCATTTTCAAACTTATCTTTATAAAATTTAAGAATTTTTTGAACTTTCCTAGCAAACATAGCCATATCCTCCTAGCCACTATCACTCTCATCAACCACAACTTGTTTTTCCTCCTTTCGGGCTTTCAAAGCATTGCCCTTACCTATTTTCTTTTCATTTTTAGAGGGAAACATATCTAGCTCATAGGTTTACAAATCACCTACTAATTCCTCAAGTTTGGTAGAGTGCAAGGTGGGTAAATAATTTAAAATGGTCAATTTAGGGATAAATCTCTCGAGTAGGGACCGTAAAATTTTCTTTACTACTCGGTCGTTGGGTATTTTCTCTCCCAAATTAAAAGATAAATTAACTATATCGGAAATTATAGCATAAAATTCATCAAAGGCTTCTTTCTTAAGTATTTTGATGGTTTCAAATTGAATGGTGGGGTTTTGGAGTTTTGAATACTTAACAACACTAGTTCTCTCGTAAGTGAGTTGTAAAATATCTGAAGCTTCTTTAGCGGTATCACAAGTCATGAAACCACGGAATTCATCCGGTGTGATCGGACTAAAAAAATCATTTAATCCTCGAGAATTAAAATTACTAAGTTCAAATTCATTCTGACTCCATCTATCTACGGGTTTAGGGACACGCTCATTTTCTATCAAACATGTGGGCGGGGACCACCCATTAACAACTCACAACCAAACCCTCTTGTCTATGGACTTTAGTGCCGATTTCATATGCGCTTTCCAATACGCGTAATTGGAACCATCTAAAATAGGAAATTTGAAAATGTAGAAAAATCAATTTTTAAACAAAAATATAAAAAGGGCCTTAACGCAATAAATTAGCTCTCTGTCTCTGATACCAATTTGAAAAACGTTAGTTTTTAATACTTAAAGCTCGTATACCATTTGTTGGAATAAATGCTCCCAAATTTGAAATTTTTTTTAAACTTAAATATGAATTTTCTAAAAGTGCGGAATAGGATGGTTTAACACAACACACAAAACCTTCAAATTTTAATTTCTTTCAAAATAAAATAAAAGTAAACTAAAAGTGAGATAAAGTTAATCCAACACAAAATTTCACTTCAACAAATTAACTCAATTGAAGTCCTAAAATTTGCCTAACATGATTAATTCATTTTTCTATATAGGCCAAACAAAATTTGACCAAATAAAATTATTTTGACTTGAATTAAATTAAGTTAAACAATACCCAAACTAATTTTAGCACCAAATTAAACTTTAGTGTGATAAAACCCAATTTTTTCTTTAATTACCTAAGCATGCATTCTAAGGTGATTTTGCAAGATAAAGAGAAATAAGTCACACTATGCCGCGATGTACGAGGAAAACTCAAAATGGAAAAAATCTCGGGTGGCCCCTAGGCTTAAGTCCACTAAGTACGAAATTTTACAAATACAAGACAGATGGCTTATAGGACTCCTTCAAGCCCCTGACGCTTCTTATTGTACCAACCTCTGCTTAGCAGATAATCTTGGACTCCACCTGAACCTTGGACTCCCCCAATGAAGCTTTTGGACTCTGTCAACCTGAATTCGAAGCTTTTCTCCAAGTGGGAACGCCGCAACAATAAACTTGTCTTCTTCTTTGTGGTATGTAGAAGAAAAACCAAGCAATCCTTTGATAGGTAAAGTAGAACCCGGTGCCAAACACCCCAAGGACTATATATAAATAATACTTGGATTTAAACTAAACAATGGGTGTATGTGCTTTAGAAGATCATTTGTTGACAAAATTGAAACACACAAACTTGAACTTTTTTTGTTAGAATTTTTTCTCTCAAAGGCTTTGGGAAACTCACAAAAGTTTATTCAAAAAGTTGGTTCCCGCTCCTCATTAATTCTGGCAAAAAGTAGTGGGGAAAAGTAGTGGAAAAATGGGAAAAACTACAAAAAAACTGTTCCCGCCAAATCTCGTTCGAATGACTTTTTCGTTCGAACGAGTTTACTAACAATAAGTCAGTGAGAATATGAAAATCTCGTTAGAAGTCTCATTTTAATGACCTGTGAATCTCATTCGAATGAGATCCCAGATTCGTTCGAACGACTTTACAGAAAATATAAAACTTCATTTTAATCTCAAAACTTTTATGTAGAGTTCTAAAATAATATTTTTTGAGAAGAGTAAAGTCGTTAAAACTATTTAAAACATTTAATAAAATAGACCCAATTAAAATATCTGAGGCTCTAAATATACATAATTTCATTCATACCTTTTGGAGACCGTGGAACAATGTGATGTTGGTGATGCATAAACGAGGAACAGAAACCAAAAAATGATGTTCACTTGAAAGGCTTGCCGCTACATCTTTAACTTTACGTGTCATAGGAATGAAGGATACACATGAACACTATCCTATGACTCAAATGTTTTTATCTAAAATTGAGCGAAAACTACAACGGACTCAATTGGAAATTTGTGTCCTTACAAACTTCTTACATAACCTTTATGAACCATTGGATATGCACTAATGAGGATCCTATTTAATAGGATTTACGTTAGGGGAGAGTTGATATCTCATGCTTAATGATCGTTGTGTAAATTCTGGGCATGCCGCTATAATACCAAACGAATACATCCACGAAATTGGGAGGAGGTTAGTGAAGTATTTTTGTTTGTTTCAATAAGGGAGGACCACATTCCTAGTTATTTGGGGTTTGAAGGAGTTCTCAAGTTTATTATTATTGTGACATCATCATTGGAACACATACGTATATTTTGACTTTGGTCAAAATTTTAAAAATATTTTAAATGTTTTAGATCTTCATTGTCATCATTATTAGGTGTGAGGTTCAATCCACTATTGGATTCATGATTATGAAACGCAACATGCATGGGAAAATGTTAGAAAGGTAAATTTCTTTTAACGTCAAAGGGATGAATGATGACTTTGATAGTTACGGATAAATCTATTTTATATAGGGATAAATCAAGAGAAGGGAGGGTAAGGGGGGATTCAGTATCTAAAATGACAGGTGTCGATATGCAAGTAATTGAGGTAAAGTTATTTAGTATAGTTGATCGTATGATGTTTAGGATGATATGGGGGGAATTATACCGGAGGACATTTAGAGTGGTCTTTGGGTATTAAGGAACCTTGGCGCGGACTATATAATATGGAATGTGGTGTTCCTTAAGTTGAGATGTCTTTCCCTTCGGGGCTTCAACAATGTACTCCCTTATGCTTATCATGTTATTGATGCAGGGTAAGTCCTTTAAGAGAGAGTTAAATAAGTGTTGGTGGTTTTCCTAGTTACACTAATAGTCCATATGTTGTTGAGAGGTGGTAACATGAGATTTCGTCAAAAATGATGTTTCGGATAGTGATTATCCTAAATCGAGCATGAAAAGGTATAGATTGAGCTTGAGGATGCTGACTAATCGTCCATTCTCTGTAGTTTTATCGTGGCTAACGAAGGAGGTGTATCATTTATGGATGCATTTTACTGGAAATAAGTATGATGATACTAGTATGGTGATCAATTCAATTTCTTCGAGGAATGAGGCAAGTAGTCCCCACTCAGGATCTAACAGGGGGAATTTTTTTATCCTCCGTGACCTATGAGATGTTGAATTAGTTATATCTATCTTCATAGATTTTCTCATAATCTATGCATAGCCATTGTGCATAGATAATCTCTATTGCAGGTAATAAGTATCTATTTTCTTCATCGCACGATGGCTTTGGGAGGTCGTGATAAGTAAAGGATTCCCCTTGAAGACAAAAATGAGCGTTCCATCAACGATAGGGGCCTTTGGGATAAAGGGTTAGAATTTTTCGTTAGGAGTGTATCCAAGATCGACTTTCCCCTTGTCCTATGTAGTTGTGATGACCTCAAGGTTCCTTTTTGATTATTCTCCAGTATAAATCGTAGGTGTACCCTATCTTGTGAATGATTCTAGTGGATACATTATGAATAAATGTCTCCTCCTCAACCATGTGTGTGAATAAAATGAACCAAAATCCATTGAGGCGTATCTATATGTTGTCACGGTGGGTGTATAAGAGTGGGGTAGTACTAGTGTTTATGAAAGTGACCCAACCATCTTTCCCTTGGATTATAAGGACTTATTTGTTGAATGGGAACATTCTTTTCATATGCAATTAGGAGTATAATGACCTCATGGGATGTATCCATGCTCTTACTCGTATGAAGGTGAAGTTAGTTGATTTATCAAGAACTTGAAAACATACATCACATTTGATGGGCTGTACTATGAGTGTCAGAGTGATGACAGTGAAGACCTCTTGATGAGTATAGTCATTAGCCGTCGTGGCTGCAAAAGATGGAGTAAATTGAAAATATTATATCCTAGACTACTGGTGGTGTGAAGGGGCATACACTGATGGTGGAATCATTGTCTATTAATACCAGGGGTACAATGTACCCAAAAGGGTAGTGATGTGTAGTGAACATCGATGGTTGTACCCTATATGGGGAGGTCCTATTCAGAGAATTCGATGTACTGTTGTAATTGAACTCATGGTTGTAGGCAACTCATATGGAGTACAGTCATGAGGCATAGAAGCTTGAGAGAGAATATAAATGAGGTCATCTTGGTTTTCTCATGATTTTTCAGTAACTCCCAGTTGTTAGTAATAACTGACGTTCAGTGGAGTTTCTCATAAATTTTATTATTTCCATGGTAAACGAGAATGGTAGCTCCCTCGGTGGGATCTTTATCTTTATTTGCGTGATTTAGAGGAGCGGAGTGTCATTTAGATCGGGAAAGTAAGTCTACCTGCTTGTCTGGGGAAAATATGTATTATACCCATTGTTCTGATTTGACTTTCTCGAGCTAGAGTAATAGGCCTAGTAAGGATATGGGATTGAGTATAGGAGGTGTTGGATTGAGGAAATTCATTTTGTACCAGTTAAGGATTAGAGTATGTATTTGGTCACTAGTGGATTTGTTCTGAAGTTTGAGAAAGGGTCCAGGATATAGCATCAACTATCCAATTCACTTCCATATACGAATTAGGGGTTAGAGTGGTGGGTTTTTTCTACCATGGTGAGGACTTGCTCCTCCTCCTAGTTCAGCATATCATAAGTTTATCATATAAACATGTATGATCCTGACCATATGACAGTATCCGAAGTGATCTCTTGAAGTAATTTATCTTCGGAAAAGGCTTCATATATTTTTGGGTTTATTTCCCTTACCATTTTCATAGACTCGGAGTATATGAACCCTTTATAGTGCAACTTATCCACATATTTTGGTCGCCAAGGTGAAATAAGAGTTAAATAATTATGTTCTCAATCAATATGAATATGTTCTGGTTGAAGGACCTGATGTTGGGGATGGAATCGACAAGTAAATATTTTATGGATTTTGATTATGCCAACGATACGAATTGTATTTAGATACGCTAACGATATGTTCTGGTTTGACATTCCAGGATTATAATGTTGGTTATAAACTCAAAGAGGTGATGTTTTCCCTATTAGGTCATTATTTTGTTTTGGGGTCAATCAATTGGAAAGGGTGGATGTTGCCCTTCATGTCTATTTGGATCATGTGAGTTATGGAAAGGGGGATTTCATGGTTCATCTTCTTAGGCATTGGGAGGAGCAAGAATTCCTTTTTTGTAATATTCAGTGTGGAACATTATTTGGATGGCCATGACATGTTGAAATTTTAGAATTTGGTTCCACTTCTTGTATGGAAAACTTCAGTGAGGGACATAAGTTATTGGGATAGTTTTAGATCTTATTTCTGAGCCTTTTTTCCTCTTCGTACAATTGTTGATGGTGACCTTGATACTCTAAGTAATATGATCATCTACCCTAAGCTATTTATCATGCTCATTTATTTGGATAGAGGGGCTAATGTGTCGAGGTGTTCAAACTACGAGTTCTTCCCCTCCGATAACATGTATATGTTATGTTTCCATTTTTCTAAAGAACTAACAAATAATTTGTTTGGGATAGTGAGTGAGTGTGTGTCACTACATTCGTCAGAGTCAACAAAGGAAAATAAATGTACCTTAGAGGCTGGTCCGTCCCATCGATGTATTGGATTAGAACAAATGTGATATGATATATGCCCTAGATAGACTCATCATACATTGCCTCCCACTCATTTGAGTGAACTCGATAACAGGGATAAAGGAGTCCGCATTTATGGTTATTTACAGAGCATGAACTTTTTAAGAGAGAGAAAGTTTGAGATCCGGTGATTGGTTTGTCAAAAGTGTATCGACATGATGAAGAAGGTCATATGGTTAATTTTAGCCTTAGTGTTGATGATGATTTTCATGGCAGGTAATGGAATACTAGAGGCGTAGTTGTTTGGAAGAGGAAGTGGGTCCTCATTCTCAATTTATGATGAATGGGGACAATCAGAGTGGAAGGCTCAATGTATAGGGGGAATTACTTGATATGGCATTAGTATGCGGGGTGGGATAAAAGGGAAGGTTTCTTTTTATCATATTTGGATTTGGTGGGATGAGTCTTCTGGAATCTATGAGGTCTTGGATTGCATACCTAAGCTCCTAAAACTTATCAGTGATTTGGTTGCACCATTGAAGAAACTCATTTTCTAAGTCATCTTGATAGTTTCTTCTTTGCTAGTAAGTGGTGGTCTAAGATTGAGTGCTTTCAGGTTGCCATCCAATTTTAATGAAGATAATACCTAACTAAGAGGTCTTATAGATTCGAGGTTCCTTTGTCGGTTTTGAGGGTTTTTAGGAGGCAAAATGGCTTGGTATGTTTTGGTGGGAGACCATAGTTGGTACGGCACCATGGTGGCAACCATACCCTGACAAAAGTATTGGGTGCCAGGTATGATCCGAGTTGGATACTGACTACCATGGTAGTCATATAGGATGTATAAGCTCCATGTGATTTCTTTTTACTGGAAAACTAATTTGCTGGTCAACGAGACTCCTCAGCAGACTTGGTTGCTTTGGCTACCAAACTCCCATGATTTTTTAACTAATATTGTTAAGAGATTTAAATTCAACGATTGAGTTGAGCCCAAGTTATCTCTAGACTTCCTTCCATAGGGTTTTTTTTTTCACAATCTTAATGTGGTGATTTTCTTAGGAATTGTTAACCATTGCATCAGCCTTCTCTCTCTATCACGTGATGCATGTACCGACTATCCCTACTTCTTCCAGTTTTATCATCTCTACGTATTTACGAGTGACGTCGAGTTCCTAATGGTATTTGAACTTCTTAAAAAACACTAGATACATTTTCCTATGTTTTTTTGTTCCCCCGTGCTGTGACACCCCGACTAATTAAATACCGGGTAGCTACTCCTTTATTGAATTGATACAAAATGCCAAGTTGGTCCAGTTAATAGCATCACTGTCGAAAACATTTTAAAGATTACTAATCACCTAGTATTTAAAAAGTGAGTTGCCAAATTTTAAGTTAACTCTGATTAACATGCAATAAAAGAATAATGATAGAATAACAACATTCACCATAACGAAACAATAGAATAACCAACAACATAATAATAAGTCCGGAGGAAAAACTCCTCACAACAATCCCACAACTGAACTAAATAAAACAAAGTATTCTGAATTAATTTCATGCCAAATGTCTGAAAATCTGAAATAAGAAATGTTTCTACTAGAAATGGGCAACATTCCCTACAACTGATCAATCCTGAATAAGGAATCAAGATGAAAGAAGCGTCTATTAGCAAGGCCCTGTAACTTCCACAAACAGCTACAGCTCATCACCTGAATGAGAATCCTAAGCATGGTGTCCTTGTGGCTGGGCACCTAAAATGGTTTTTACAAAAATAGATTTGAAAGCAAATGGGTCAGAGCCCGAAAGTGGAAATCATTTTAAAAACAACAAGTGTTTTAATAACATTAAAACAATGAATGCAAAATACATGTTAGGACGCGCACTCACATGAAGTACTCACCTCTCGTATAATTGTGCACCCCTAACGTACCGTACCCATCTAAATGACATACATAACTATCCAAACCGTAATAAGTTCTACCCCTTACTACTCAATTCCCATTGTACATTCTAGTGTCATCAATATAATAGCGGCTATACTTAACTCAGATTCTCAAGTATTAGCAATACAATTCACTATCGGTTAACCCGTTATGTTTTCTCAAAACATTACATAATTATTTTCACAATACCAACATGAAAGTTCCCATTATATAAGTGTATATTATTCACATCATAAATATACAATACAAGCACTCGAGACTAAGCTACGGTGCACACATACTCTGCTATCCATCCCGGTACATCACGTACATAAGGATCACGCATTCCGAATCTCTCAGGAATCGTTCTTAGATAATAGCAAAATCACAAATAATGGAGGCGAACACAGTCACATCACATGGGTCACGCACATACCTACGCTCCCACGATCAGCAGACTTATTAAAATCCCAATAAGTCCTTCTCTGACCAATGTTCTCGAGGTACCATTCTAAATCCGGGAAACACAAGGATTAGAGGGCCCTGAGCGAACGTAAACCTCCCGTGATAGCAAGTATGGTAGGTATGTCATACACATAAAATCATATACATATACTAAGTATCACATCTTAGTAAATCACCATAATATATTTATGGTACACTTCTTATTCTCGTACCGACATATAATACTACACAATTTATATGTTCCCGGTTAATATAATTATTTAGGCCGCTAATAGTTCTCGCATCGTAATAGACACTCACGACCTAATTCATAATTTCCCTTATGTTCAAACTACACTTATAGGTTTTACTCCTCATTATATCCCAAATATCCCAAATATAACATTTAATCATCAAGGAAGTGTTGTCTCTACATATAAACAAGGTTACGGGACACGCGAAATCAAAACAGGTTAAAAAGCCTAAAATGTCAACTCGTTAGAAGTCTCGTTCGAACGAGGCTGTTCGAACGAGAGTTCTTTCGAACAAACTGGATATCTAACGAGATCTCGTTCGAACGAAAGGCATCGAATGAACATCCCTCTCGTTAGAAGGAAAACTGTCAACTCATTAGAAGCTCGTTTGAACGAGCTCGTTCGAACGACCTGGGTAGGTCTTCTAACGAAAGGCCAGTTTCGAGCCCAGAACTTCCTTATTTCGTTTTTCCAACTTTTCTTCCTCTCTAATCTCATCTAAACATCAATACAACAATTTTTCAAGGTTTCTAATCGTCCCTAAACATACTTAGGTCACATACTAACGTGTTTTGTAGGGTTAATTCATTCTAAACATCATCCAAATATCAAATCTATACAGTTTTCCCCATTTTCAAGAACATGAACCCTAGAAATTGTCAAATCCCCAATGAGCCTAATTAAATCCATTTTTTTGTTTCATCCAAAATATATTATCATCAGATTAATCACCTACATACAATTCTACATGCAATTGCTCTTCAAAATACAAGTTTCTAATTCCAATTTAATGGGTTTTCAACAATCTCCAAAAATAATGCAATTTTATCAATATCTTACGCATGGAAGAAACATTATTTGCCAAAAATGAAATTTAAACCACTTGCCTTTGATATATCTCTAATTTTGATGATGAATTGATGATTTTCTCTCTCTCTCTCTTTGCAGAATTCTCCTCTTTCTACAAGCTCTTCTACTCCAAAGTGAATGGTGGCTAGGGTTTTGCCTTAGGAACTCTTAGAACTAATTCTAATAACCTCCATAGTCCATAAGGCCATAAGGTGTAGTTAGTGGGTTTAGTGGGTAATTACGAAGTCATATTTTAATTCCTAATTTTCGTTGGTTTTAAATCTGAAAAATTCAAAATTACCAAACTACCCTTTTACGTTGTCGGTATGGCCTAAAAATGCCCCGGGACCCAAACTAAACCCCCGACTAGTGTTTTCTGACTATTTCGACCCTTTCGGACGCGTTGGCTTACTCAAAACGACCATACAGTTAATAGAAATAAAATTCACTTTTTAATTAAATAATAATATTCCCGACGCGACTGTCACACGCGTCTCAACAAAATTTCCCAAATTGCCATATATCAATCTCACGACAAATTTAATAACTCAATATTCATATATAATCATATATACACATTACAATCAAATACCAACTCTCATATCACTAGTATTTTAATCCGGATTAATTTCCAATTAGTACACATTTAATTCAATTAATCCCATAAATAAATATCACAAAAATACGGGGTATTACATACTTCCCCCCTAATAACAGAATTTCGTCCCGAAATTCGGAACTAGAAAGTACCTGATAAGAACAACTCTGGATAACGTTCGCGCATCTCATCCTCGCGCTCCCATGTGGACTCCTCGACATTATGATGTCACCACTGAACACGCACTAGCGAAACTATCTTTGACCGCAGTTTCCGCTCACTTCGGTCCAAAATGGCAATCGGCCCCTCCTCGTAGGAGCTCTCAGGCTAGAGATCGATGTCCTCCAAAGCAATGTGAGAATGAGCCAAATTGTCTCTAAGATATTTCCTTAGCGAGGAAATATGAAACACATCGTGAATCTGATGTAAATGCTCCGATAACCCAAGTCTATACGCAACCGGTCCAATCCGCTCAATAATAGGAAATGGTCCCACATATCTCGGTGCCAACTTCCCTTTCTTCCTGAACTGCATAATCCCCTTTATAGGAGATACTCTGAGAAAAACCTGGTCCCCCACTTGGAACTCTCTGAAGAATCTCTTTGCATCAGCATTGCTCTTCTGCCGATCCTGAGCTACCCGAATGCGACTCCGAATCAATTCTATCCTCGTCGAAGTATACTGAATCACTTCCGGCCCAAGTAGTTTGTTGTCCCCCACCTCCAACCAACATGCTGGGGAACGACAAGGTCTACCGTACAACGCCTCAAATGGAGCCATGCCAATGGTGAACTGGTAGGAGTTGTTGTAAGCAAACTCCACCAGTGGAAGATACTGCTCCCATCCACCCCCGAAATCAATGATGCACATACGTAGCATGTACTCCAACATCTGGTTTGTACGCTCAATTTGCCCATCGGTCTGCGGGTGAAAAGCCATACTCAACCGCAATTCGGTGCCCATGGCCTCCTGAAAACTTCCCAAAACTGTGAAACAAATATCTTGTCTCGGTCAGACACGATATTTAGGGGCACACCGTGAAGTCTCACTATCTCTGCAATAAAGAGCTGTGCATACTCTCCCGTAGTGTAGTCTGTCCTTACGGGTAGAAAATGAGCGACTTTGGTCAACCTGTCCACAATTACCCAAATGGAATCGTGACCTCTCTGAGACGTAGGCAACCCCGTGATAAAATCCATGGATATGCTCTCCCACATCCACATCGGGACCTCAAATGGCTGTAGAAGTCCTGTCGGTCTCTGATGATCCACTTTTACTAGCTGACAAGTGGCTCATTTAGAAAAAAACATGGCAATATCCATCTTCATCCCGCTCCACCAATAGTATCGTCTCATGTCTTGGTACATTTTGTCCCCACCGGGATGTACCGCAAACTGCGAGCCCTGCGACTCTGCCATCACCTCGTGCCGTAATTCCTCCCCTTCCGGAACTACCAATCTCCCATTGAAGCGTAATCCCCCATCTTAACCAACGGTATAGGACTCGGCTCCCTCTGCCAGTAATCGAACTATCTGTTCCTGACAGAACGAGTCATTTGCCTGTGCCTTTACCACCTTCATGACAATCTGCAATGTAACGGTCATCACAGACATGAACGATCGGGCCACTGCATCCTGGTGTCCCAACTCCTTTCACTTGGCCTTCCACACCCCTGCCACTTCATCTACTGGCCTACGGCTCAACGCGTCTGCTACCACGTTAGCCTTCCCCGGGTGGTATTGGATATCAAACTGATAATCCTTCACGAATTCAAGCCACCTCCGTTGCCGCATATTCAACTCCTTCTGCGTGAATAGGTACTGTAGGGACTTGTGGTCCGTGAACAATCAAAACTTCTCCCCCAAAAGATAATGTCTCCAAATCCGAAGGGCAAAAACAACTGCCGCTAACTCCAAGTCATGAGTGGGGTAATTCTTCTCGTGAGGCTTTAGCTTACAGGAAGCATAAGCTATGGCCTGACTCTCCTGCTATAATACACCTCCAATTCCTTGCAAGGACGCATCGGTATAGACTAGATACTCAACCCCCTATCTCGGCAATGCTAACACAGGTGCTGAGGTCAATTTATCCTCAACTCATCAAATGCCAACTGACAGGCATCACTCCAGATGAATGGCACACCCTTACGAGTCAGATGTGTCAAAGGACCCTCTATCTTCGAAAATCACCGAATGAACCTCCTGTAGTATCCTGCTAGGCCCAAGAAACTACAGATCTCAGTCGGTGTCGTGGGCTGTCCCCACTCCCTCACCGCGGATACCTTCCCCAGATCAACAGATATCCCCCGGTCGGAAATAATGTGTCCCCAAAACTGGACTTCCTTCATCCAAAACCCGCACTTCTCGTATTTTACATACAGCTCGTTCTGACGTAGCTTCTGTAAAACCTGCCTCAAATGCTCTGTGTGCTCCTCCTTTATCTGGGAGTAAACCAGAATATCATCAATGAAGACAATGACGAAATGATCAAGGAACTCTCTGAACACCCTATTCATCAAGTCCGTAAATAATGCTAGAGCATTGGTCAAGCCAAAAGGCATAACTCGAAACTTGTAAGAACCATATCTCGTTAAGAACGCAGTCTTCGAGACATCCTCTTCCCTGATACGCAATTGATGGTATCCCGATCGCAAATCAATCTTAGAGAAGAAAGAAGCTCCCCTCAACTGGTCGAATAAGTCATCGATTCGGGGCAGTGGATATTTATTCCGTATCGTTACCTTATTCAACTCTCGGTAATCTACACACAACCTCAACGATCCATCCCTCTTCTTCACGAATAACACAGGGGCACCCCACGGAGAAGTACTCCTCCGTATAAACCCCTGACCCAACAACTGCTCAATCTGATCCCGTAGCTCTCGCATCTCTGCCGGAGACATACGGTACGGTGCGCGTGCTATAGGTCTCGTACTTGGTAATAAGTCTATGGCAAAGTCTATCTCTCGACTGGGGAGTAGGCCTGGTATCTCCTGAAACACATCGGATTACTCCCTGACAACTGGGATCGAATCTAAAGGAATCGCAACCTCCTTAGAGGTATCCTCCTCTATGTAATACAGATGAGCGGTCGAGCCTCCCTCTGGGCGAGGCATCGTCACTACAAACATCTCTTGCCCCGGAATGGCAAAAACAATGCTCCTACCGAAGCAATCAATCATGGCTCTATAAGCTGCGAGCTAATCCATACCAATAATCACATCGTGCTCATGCATATCTAATACTAACATGTCCGCAGGTAATACCAAACTACCAATCTCTACCCCCACTCCCCGGGAAATAAAGAAAATAAGTGACCCACTCCCCAATGGTGAGTCTACACACGTCACTGTGCTCTCTGCTATGGCTAACAACCCTAAGGATTTCGCAAAATGTGTAGCTATAAAGCAATGCGTTGCTCCTGTATCAAACAAAACCCGACCCATAGTACCATAGATAGGAAACATACCCTCAATCGCGGGTGGGGCCTGTGGAGCTACTGCCTGCTGAAGCTGGTATAATCTCCCATACTGCAGCTGTCCCTGCTGAACTGGGACCGCTGGAATGGGTGGTAATTCTTCCATCTGAGGTGGCGCCGGGAGGGCGGCGGGAAACACGGGTCTCTCTGGCTCCTGTCGAGCACCCTACTACTGCTGCGGGGCCCTGCCCCTATCAGGACAGTCCTGGCGTTTATGGCCAGTCTTTGCACAAACGTAAGACTTCCCCGGAAAGTTCCCCCTCTCTGTCCCTGCTGCCCCCGCCCTGGTGGCCATTACCGTTCCTCCCCTGACCCTGCTCGCCCTGCTGAAACTACTGTTGACCATTCTGACCTTTCTGGTTCTGATGGCCGTTCGGACCATAATGGCCCTGCCGAAAACCTCCTTATCTGTGCCTAAAATTTTATGATCTGAACCTCTTATGATCCCCCTGCTGGGAACCCTGGTCACCCTGTCTTTGCCCCTGAACAGATTGTGCCCCACTGGCACCATGTCCTCCAGTCCTGCCCTGATGGTTGGACTCTCCCGATCTCTTACCCTCATCCATGTGAAAGCGATGATCCTGAAAGTGTAACAGTGCAGCGTTAACCACATCAGAGTAAGTGGGCAATGATAGGTTCCCCAACAAATGCTGACGGATCCTCCAAGTCAACCCGTCTGTAAATTTCTGTATTCTCTTTTCTTCTGTCGGTATTTCATCTAGAACGATATTCAACAGATTGGTGAATTCGGCCTCATACTCGGCCACAGTCTTACCTTCATTTTTGAGATTCATCAACTTCCTCCTCATTTCCGTGTGAACAGCTGACGAAAAATACTTGCAGTCAAACCGCACCCAAAACTCCTGTATAGTGAGAGTATGTCTCTCCTCCACGGTGGTAATAGACTCCCACCACTGCAGTGAAGACCCCACTAGATTAAAGGTAGCTAGTATCTGCTTCTGGAGATCGGTGCACTCATACATCCTCAGGTGCCGCTGAATGTCTTTCCTCCACTGACTCGAAACGACAACATCGGAGCTACCTGTGAACTCCGGTGGGTGTGCTTTCTGAAAAGCATCGCGTACACGTTCCCAAGCTGACGGGAATGCATGTGCCTAAACTGGCGCAGCTACTGGCGCCAGAGGTGGTGCCTATTGAACTACAGCTAGTGCGGCATTTACCGCCTGGGCCACAATGGCTGCAACCTCGGCGGCGTTCATCGTGCCCTGAACTGGTGCAGGCTGTGGTTCTGGCGTAGCATCCCTGGGAACCCTTTGTGCACATTGTGGAGGCATCTTAAATAAGAATAAAGTTTATAAGTTCGCAGTTATAAACTCAAAATAGCTGACGAACGTAGCATACACAAAAGAATACAACAGTCCTAAAATATAGGGCTCTACATCAAAGAAAGCTCAGCAGAAACATAATAAGCCGTACAGATCCTAAAGGACACTAGAACCTGATGCTCTGATACCACCTGTGACACCCCGAATAATTAAATACCGGGTAGCTACTCCTTTATTGAATTAATAAAAAATGCCAAGTTGGTCCAGTTAATAGCATCACTGTCGAAAACATTTTAAAGATTACTAACCACCTAGTATTTAAAAAGTGAGTTGCCAAATTTTAAGTTAACTCTGATTAACATGCAATAAAAGAATAATGATAGAATAACAACATTCACCATAATGAAACAATAGAATAACCAACAACATAATAATAAGTCCGGAGGAAAAACTCCTCACAACAATCCCACAACTGAACTAAATAAAACAAAGTATTCTGAATTAATTACATGCCAAATGTCTGAAAATCTGAAATAAGAAATGTTTCTACTAGAAATGGGCAACATTCCCTACAACTGATGGATCCTGAATATGGAGTCAAGATAAAAGAAGCGTCTACTATCAAGGCCCTGTAACTTCCACAAACAGCTACAGCTCGTCACCTGAATGAGAATCCTAAGCATGGTGTCCTTGTGGCTGGGCACCTAAAATTGTTTTTACAAAAATAGATTTGAAAGCAAATGGGTCAGAGCCCGAAAGTGGAAATGATTTTAAAAACAGCAAGTGTTTTAATAACATTAAAACAATGAATGAAAAATACATGTTAGGACGTGCACTCACATGAATTACTCACCTCTCGTCTAATTGTGCACCCCTAACGTACCGTACCCATGTAAATGACATACATAACTATCCAAACCGTAACAAGTTCTACCCCTTACTACTGAATTCCCATTATACATTCTAGTGTCATCAATATAATAGCGGCTATACTTAACTCAGATTCTCAAGTATTAGCAATACAATTCACTATCGGTTAACCCGTTATGTTTTCTCAAAACATTACATAATTATTTTCACAATACCAACATGAAAGTTCCCATTATATAAGTGTATATTATTCACGTCATAAATATACAATACAAGCACCCGAGACTAAGCTGCGGTGCACACATACTCTGCTATCCATCCCGGTACATCACGTACATAAGGATCACGCATTTCGAATCTCTCAGGAATCGTTCTCAGATAATAGCAAAATGACAAATAATGGAGGCGAACACAGTCACATCACATGGGTCATGCACATACCTACGCTCCCACGATCAGCAGACTTATTAACATCCCAATAAGTCCTTCTCTGACCAATGCTCTCGAGGTACCAATCTAAATCCGTGCAACACAAGGATTAGAGGGCCCTAAGCGAACGTAAACCTCCCGTGATAGCAAGTATGGTAGGTATGTCATACACATAAAATCATATACATATACTAAGTATGGACACATCTTAGTAAATCACCATAATATATTTATGGTACACTTCTTATTCTCGTACCGACATATAATGCTACACAATTTATATGTTCCCGGTTAATATAATTATTTAGGCCGCCAATAGTTCTCGCATCGTAATAGACACTCACGACCTAATTCATAACTTTCCTTAGGTTCAAACTACACTTCTAGGTTTTACTCCTCATTATATCCCAAATATCCCAAATATAACATTTAATCATCAAGGAAGTGTTGTCTCTACATATAAACAAGGTTACGGGACACGCGAAATCAAAACAGGCTAAAAAGCCTAAACTGTCAACTCGTTAGAAGTCTCGTTCGAACGAGGTTGTTCGAACGAGAGTTCGTTCGAACGAACTGGATATCTAACGAGATCTCATTCGAATGAAAGGCATCGAACGAACATCCTTCTCGTTAGAAGGCAAACTTTCAACTCGTTAGAAGCTCGTTCGAACGAGCTCGTTCGAACGACCTGGGTAGGTCTTCTAACGAGAGGCCAGTTTCGAGCCCAGAACTTCCTTATTTCATTTTTCCAACTTTTCTTCCTCTCTAATCTCATCTAAACGTCAATCCAACAGTTTTTCAAGGTTTTTAATCGTCCCTAAACATACTTAGGTCACATACTAACGTGTTTTGTAGGGTTAATTCATTCTAAACATCATCCAAATATCAAATCTATACAGTTTTCCCCAATTTCAAGAACATGAACCCTAGAAATTGTCAAATCTCCAATGAGCCTAATTAAATTCGTGTTTTTGTTTCATCCAAAATATATTATCATCAGATTAATCACCTACATACAATTCTACATGCAATTCCTCATCAAAATACAAGTTTCTAATTCCAATTTAATGGGTTTTCAACAATCTCCAAAAACAATTCAATTTTATCAATTTCCTACGCATGGAAGAAACATTCTTTGCCAAAAATGAAATTTAAACCACTTGCCTTTGATATATCTCTGATTTTGATGACGAATTGATGAGTTTCTCTCTCTCTCTCTACAGAATTTTCCTCTTTCTACAAGCTCTTCTTCTCCAAAGTGAATGGTGGCCAGGGTTTTTTCCTTAGGAACTCTTAGAACTAATTCTAATAACCTCCGTAGCCCATAAGGTCATAAGGTGTAGTTAGTGGGTTTAGTGGGTAATTACCAAGTCAGATTTTAATTCCTAATTTTCGTTGGTTTTAAATCCCAAAAATTCAAAATTACCAAACTACCCTTTTACGTTGCCGGTATGGCCTAAAAATGCCCCGGGACCCAAACTAAACCCCCGGCTAGTGTTTTCTGACTATTTCAACCCTTCCGGATGTGTTGGCGCACTCAAAATGACCATATGGTTAATAGAAATAAAATTCACTTTTTAATTAAATAATAATATTCCGGACGCGACTGTCACACGCGTCTCAACAAAATTTCTCAATTTGTCGTATATCAATCTCACGACAAATTTAATAATTCAATATTCATATATAATCATATATACACATTATAATCAAATACCAACCCTCATCTTGCTAGTATTTTAATCCGGATTAATTTCCAATTAGTACACATTTAATTCAATTAATCCCATAAATAAATATCACAAAAATACAGGGTATTACACGTGCTTCAGACCCATATAAAATGTAAGGGACCCACCAGATAAAGTTGAGGAGAACATCCTTTTAAGTAAACGTAGGTCTATGTTTTGGACTTTAATCTAGAGGAGATAGTTGTATAAATATATTGAGGGGACCTCATTCCTTTCTATGTCTCAAAGACATGAATCTTGAATTTATGTGGTAATCAGAGTTCAGGATAATTGAGTCAATTTCTTAATGTTGGTCAACTCATTTGAGGTTACAATTTTTTTAATCTTTTTATGGAAAATAAGAACCTCAGTCTGGACATGTCCTATCTCCGCATTTGGTGAAGGAGGATCAATCTCGTAGTGTTGTGGAGGTGTTACTAATTCATCCTGTCGGGGGCCTTGATAGGTACGGTGAGAATACTGAGGTTACTGATGGTATGGTTCCAATTAACCATGAGGGGAAAATGGTACATGGAAGTTGGGAAAGCCTAGATTACTAGGAGAGTTGATGCTGGAATTAGTGCAAGTGGGTAATGATGTTTTGTCAGTACATGTAACAACCCTTATTTTTAAAGAATTAAGAATTAAAAATGAATTAATTTGGTTAAAATTTAAATTACTTGTGTAATGTAATTTAATGGAAATATTATGGGTTGATTAAATTATTAATTAGAGAGAAATGATTAATGATTATTGAATAAAATCACTAAGTGAATAGTAATTATATAATTTATGTGACAACAAGTGATATTGACATGATAATATGATATCTCAATCGGATGTCGTGAATGGACTAAATAAGATTGATATATAAAATAAATTATGAGTAACTCGAATGATGATTTTGTGGTTACAAGTGAGTTCAAAAGAGTTAGAACAGTCAAAATAGTATACTCGGGTGTGTAGTTTAGGTCCCGGGACAGTTTTAGACATAATTGGTAACTTAAGAGGGCATTTTTGTCTTTTTATAACTTAGGGTCAAGGGAATGTTGGGGTTTTTAGTATATAAATAGTTTTGGTGATGGGAAGCTAGGGTAAAGAGATTATAAAACAAGTGGAGGTGAGTAGAGGGGACAAGAAGAGTTTTCTTAGAGCTCAAGGAAGGGTTTTGGAGAATTAAAGCTCAATTTAGCATCATAACCACTATTGGAGGAAGGATTAGAAGAGAAGATTCATCAAAGAGCATCAAATAAAACCACTTAAAAATAAAGAAATTATTTATCTTGAAATTTTTATTGGTAATCAGACCAATGTAGAGTAGGAACTTGATATTGAGGACAATTCATGTTATACTTATAATTTGATGAGAAAAATTATAATTGAGAAAAGGATTTGATGTAATAAAAATCGAATTACATGGGAAAAATAAAATCAAGAGTTTTGGGAATTTAATTATTAATGAAATCTGGTTTTTTGGTGAATTTATATAAAGAACATAAAACTATAGGATTTATGATTAAGAGAGGTTAAATCTGATTATATGATGAAGTTATATGTAGTTGTGATTTATGTCAGAAATCATTCCTACAGGTATCCTTGATGTTTAGTTATGTTAATTTAAAAATTGGGATGTTTGTATAAAAGTTTGAGAAACTTGATATAGGAAGAAATTTGAAATAGCAACCAAAGAAGAAAATACTCGCTATATTTCGAATCGACTCATCCATTGGGTGAATCGATTGGATTTTCCTAGAATTGAAAATTTTCATTTTAAGCCCGGAACTTATGGAAAATTCTTGAAGAGAATTTTGGAGAAGTTATAAATCCTAGAAGTGAATATAAAAAATGGTCAGTAGTCCTATAGAAGAGTTTAGAATTATGCAAAATTGAGAACAGTAAATAATTTGGGGAAGTTGACAAAAGATACGAAATTGATAAATTAAGGAAATTCGAGAAGAAATTACATAGAGATGAGTGAAATTATGTGTATGACCAGTAGGATATGATGGGAATAACTATGTATTTCAGAGTGAGTAATTAAGAATATTAGATTAATAAACGATACTCAAAATTTCACGAATTGGAAGATTAATTGAAATTTATGGTACGTCGAATATACGAGTGATATATACTACATAGAGTTGATGAAACGGGTTTATGTGTATAGCTACTGATTAGTATATAAATAGGTTGTGTGAATCCCTATTGATATTATTTGATTATGTGAGTGAACATACCATTGCTGCCTGCTATCAGGAGGTTTGTGCATAGAGGACAATCCCACCTTGACGATTCTAGTGAGGTCTAGATTAGTGCCCAAAAGCATGGAACTTAGGGATGTCCAATATGTGTCGTTTATTAGTAGGATTGGAAGGTCATTTTGGTATGTTGGGTATGTGCATACCCTAAAATTTTAGAACCATGTCCGCGTCCACTATTGTGTGTTAATTTATTTTGGTTTGAGGATACAAAACGAACCATTAGTCCTTACTTGAGTACGAGAGGTACATGGACATGACCGTAGAGTATGCCACCATCAGGAGGGTCCATTCTGGGAATGCTATATTTGTTTATATATTATATGTGTGATGAAAATGTATCAGTATAATATATCTACTTATGTGAAAGAGTAGAATTGATGAATATATAAAAAAATAATTGGCGAAACTTAAATAATTGACTCAATAATAAAATAGGAATACATAATTTATTATTGAGCCATAGTACACGGATCTATGTGAAATTTGTACTATTGAGACTATTGGGTAGGAATACATAATCTATTGGGTAGGAATTTCTAGTTAGGTAGAATACATTTGACATGCACACTAGTTGAGAGGTGACGATCTCAAGTCCCTGTACATTAATAATACATGTGTAGAAAATAACTGATTTAAATTGTGATTTCAATACTTGATAAATATTTTCAAAATGTTTTACTAGGGGATCTGACCCATGTCAAAATATTTTAAAAGCTTTTAGGTGTCCAACCATTGGGACGCCAGACTTGACGATCCATTCTAGTGACGATTAACTGTAGCATTGTGGAGATTTGCCAGACTAGATTACGCGCATGCATCTTTCCTTCCGAATGCAGGACTTCATTCCAGCCTATCTGTTGGGCATGTTGCCCCATTTAGATTTTATATATTCATTTATTCAGTTCAGACTTATATTGGGATTCAGTTATTTACTGCTGATTTCATTATGAATGTTAGACTTGTAGTCGATGGTTTATTCAACAAGACTTTTATCTATTTACTACTTGTGATGGTTTGTAATCTATTAATTTTATGAATGTTTTATTTAATTTTGATTATTATTATTATCTGTTTAATGAAAAATTGACATAGACTTAATTAATCATTAGGTAATTACTAATTAATTTTTTTTACAGTGATGCTAAGAACGAACCAAATTCAAAACCTATTTAATTTAATAAAGGACTGATCAATCGATATTTAATTGAGTGGGGAGTGACAGTATGGTCTCAACTAAAAGTGTTGAAAGGATACTAGTGTTGGAGATAGGGGATGGAGTATGTTCTATCCGATATCATGTGTATCAACAGCTTCTTTTAGGTGAGCTTATGCTCAGCTTAATGCCGGATATCTGATTGCATGGTGTTTTGAGAGGCGATGATATAATCTAACTTCATTAAAACCTCATTCGTTATGAATGGAGCCTAATCTTCTTCTATATACACGTAATGCACTACAGAACAAGCATGGAAGTCATAAGTGGGGATCTATTTTATGAAGACAACTACTACATGGAGTACAAATGTGAGTTTCTAGGGTAAAATCTTAATTTGAATTTATACCGGTAATGATAACATCAGAAAAAGGAGGTTCGCCTTTTTTTTTAAAGATTTTTCAAACAAAAAGACGTTGCATTTAGGAAGAATGACTCACATATGTATGATTTGTTTGATGAATTATTTTCTATGCTTTTTTAACCATATATTAATTGGTATTTATTTATGGTATTTTTTATTTGGTGTTATCTTATGAGGGGAAGAACCATGTAGTCCTTTTGGATTAACATGAACTCGGGTAGGCTCTCGACTTTCATACATGTGGAGGGGAACTAACAAACTATGGCCCATTATTTTCTCAGAAACAAAATGTTGGTCGGGGTATCCAACCTACTTTCATGCATTGGATTCGTGAATTTATATTGTTTTATCTTCTCAAGAAAAGGAAGACAACAAACATGGAATCTATGTGGTTTAGACCAGTATCCAACTATCTGGAATTTTTAAAATTTTTTGGCGAAGGAAGCATCCCACAAATATATTTTCAATTTTTGTAAGAGGAAGTGTACCCAAAGTTTTTCCCTATGAAAAATGGCAATGCGGCTCGGTGATTGTCAGGTCATTTTTCATTGCCATGGATCATGATAATACTTGGATGAAATGATTAAAAACCCTTTAAGGTACATGAAAAACCACTTTATCCTAATACTGAATATAAATGGAAGATTACTTTATATACAGCAGTACTGGATGAGGTCCAAACGCTCCTTCTCACTAGGACTTTGGGAATGAAAGATGATATGGCTGATATAAAAGACGGGTTGGTGAAAAGTGTGAGGATAATCATTTCCAACCAGCCTTTCGACTAACCATTTTTTCGCCTCACAGGTTTAGGGTGTAAATAATCTGAGAATTAAGACTATGTATGACATGATGCAAGAAGGTAATGTTTTTTCACATACTTTTGTTCATTGTTTTATCGTGAGGTCCTTCATAAATACCTTGTGATGGCAAGTGATCTGCATGTTTGACCAGAGTGTCATAGGTATAGGGCATGGGTTACATCTTGGGAATGTGTTAAACACACGCTCTCCCTTTCGATCTCTAATGTAGATGTAAAATATTTATATGATAATGTTATATTGTGATAAAAAAATAATAAAATGATAATAGTTACTTATTAAAAATACTATGCGGTGCATTGTGGAATGTGTGTGTAGATAGTAGAGACAAATTATAAGTATATACAAAATCGGACCGTTCACTCGGACGGTAGTCTGAGTCAACCTATGTACTCACACAAAATGATTTATTGTTAATGTACTTCATAAAAGGACAAGGATGGATATACATCTTATTACAGCTAATGCTAATCAAAATCGGTATAACTTTTCAAAACTTTTCTTTGAAAAGTGTCCATGAATGGAGTTACTCTGAAACATTCCTAAAACCAAAGTTTAAAATCATAATACCTTTGAACACATATCGAGTGAACATTCTCGTCTCAACGAAACCACCCATGAATCTATATTTTTTTGAATAGTTATCAAACACATATCTTTGATTTTATATTTTTATCATACTAATATGCAATCCAATGTTTAATAGAAATATTTTATATACTATAAAATGCTATGCAGGCCTTAAAGACTTATCTTCATTCAGTGTGTCCATGTGGTACTCGACTTATTTTCAAGGCTATTTTCTCTTCCTATGCGAGATTAAATTCATTCACCACTATCCCTCTGTCTCTTTCATTTCTTCACCTTAATGCTTTAACCCCTTCATATCCTCTCTCCCTTTCAAAATAAATCTGTGGCAGACCTCAGATGGGCATATGGGCTCTCTTTACCCCATTCATATTCTCTCTTTGTCAAATTGGCCTGGAATGATCATACTAGAAAAACACATAATAACAAAACCAAATATCACCACTAGACCAAATGGACCTTCCCACCATAACAAAAACACACAAAGATTGGAAGACCAAATTTAAGGGTCAATCGTCACAAGCTCTAGATCTCCTTCATCATCGATCTGTTCTATGGTCAAAATAATTGTGAATTTATTGACGGGGTAAATCTTCAATAATCTCATTTCTGGGTTTTTTTTGTTCTTGATTCAAATCCCTTTGTTTGTTATGTTGACGCTTCACATCCGTATGATTTTGTCAATATTCCAACGATTGGAGTGATGGTCAGCGGGTCAGTTGTGGTTTGAGCAATGCATTATTTTCTTCACCTTAATGCAGGTTATGATATGCCTTTTGCAAGTATCTCTACTAAATTTTTGTGCGGTAAAGTTCATTATCAAAGCTTGGCCAATATCTATTGAACCGTTTCACATTTTTTTACCAAATTCTTATAATATAACCCCCTTTACAAAAAACCAATTGAAATCTTTCTAATTAGAACCCCCATTTTAACTATGCATTTTGTTGCAAAGATAGCAATGTTATTTTGTATCGACACTCTCTGCAAAAAGTGCCAACTATTGGAGTGATGGAACACAGGCCAGTTGTGGTTTGAGCAATGTATTATTTTCTTCACCATAATGCAAGTTATGATATGCCTTCTGCAAGTGTCCGTACTAAATTTTTGTGCTGTAAAGTTCATTATCAAAGCCTGGACAATATCTATTGAACTGTTTCAAATTTTTGTACCAAATTCTTGTAATATAACCCCCTTTGCAAAAATACAATTGAACTATTTCTAATTAGAACCTCGATTTTAACTATGCATTTTTGTTGCAAAGATAGCGATGTTATTTTTTTATCGACACTCTCTGGAAAAAAGTTCATAATTCAGTTTTTATTTTATTTATTTATTTTCATATCATATATGGTTCAAGGGGGTTTATTACAAAACTGAATAGTTTAGGGGATATTTTTGCACTTCACCCTGTATATATGTATGCATAATTAAGTATATATATGGGTTTTTGTATACTTTCAATGGAGCCTTAATCCAAACTACATGTGGTTCCATAAAGTGGAAATCATAAAATAAAGGATGAAATTGATGTGTGTGTTAATCATATACCTTTTGGTTACCGATTCTGATTTCTGTGCTCATGTCATTTCTTAAGGAGTCCGCTTCTGGTTGAAAAAATATGCACACAATGACAAAAATGTCTTTATTGCATCTTCCATCACATGTTCTGTTTTAATTCATTTAAAGGTTTTGCAATTCAAACTTTGTGCCCACTTTAGGCCAATATTGGTTCATGTTATATTTTGCTTGAAACATAATAATCTGTGATTTCTTTTAAATATTTCCAAGGATTGTTCGTGTAATGGCTTACAACACTATGCGGCCCTTGGAAGCGACTAGGTAAACTATTTTCCTTGGTTTATACATTAAATAAGTGGTTTGTTTATGACTCATTAGTAACTGACACATGAACATGCATTCCTTTGTAATAAAACTCTCTACTGTAGTGACTATAGTTGAACATATTAGTTTCATTCGTATTTTAATTTATTCTTTCTTTATTATACGTTTGATATAGGTTGTGTATATTAACTATTTGTCGAAATGTCATATAATATACAACTTCTATAAGCCATGGTTTCCCAACTAGACTGAGAGACAAGTTTGGGTTTTGTTAAGAGTGCTCATTCAACTTCATGGATACAATAGGTGGGTGCTATAATTCAATGTAGAGAGTTGGAGGGTGGCATCAATATTATGTATTAAGAGAGAGAATATTCTGTGTAATTTCTATGTATGCATTGTGTTTTTTGGAGGTTAAAAAATGGTTTCTTGAGTCTCATTGAATATGTGTTCATTTTTATTAGGGCAATGGATGGTCAAGATGGAGTCATGAAAGTGAGAAGTAGAAGGGAAGGAATATATACAAGTGCACCATTCCTGTCAATTAAGTAGTCTGAAATTCCTTTGATTATTGAGTTTACTAATATAAATCAATGTGTATGTACATTTTATTTAACAGTATAATCAATTAGATTTAAAATATGAAATGATTCAAACTAATTGCTGAAAGATATAATTTACATGTTATGAATGGAATGTTTAAGTGATTGAGTAACATTCTCTTTTACTTTTTCTTTGACCTAAAAATAGTTTTGAAGAAAGAAAAACAAAACTAACATTTTTATTAGTTGTTTCCTTTCAAATGTCTTTGAAGACTTTTGACGGGCACCCCACCCTAGATGGATATTAAGAATAGAATTATGTTGGTGGACAACATTATTTTATATTTATGTTTGCCTATAATGAATTTATTCACAACAAACTCTTTTCAATAGTGCACCTTGTTTAGAAAAACAGTATAGCCAATAACATTTGAAGTTGTAAAATATCATCATGCCAAACTATGTTAGTCATATAAATGTGGCATTAATGTTTATATAATTTCACTTTCCCTTATTTTATCATATAAAGTTTACACAAGGCCTACAAAGAGCCCGAAATGCACAGGGGTAAAATCTAATGACACACAATGGCATGGAATGTATTTAAGAGAAGGGCCACATGGAACCTTTCCCTTTCCCTGTTTTTATTATATTACGATAATATAAGTTTTAATTTAAGATTTGTGTAAAATTGAAAGTAATATTAGTTCTTGTCAACTCTTTTTCTAATGATAATATTTTTTCAGAAAACACGCATGTTTGTATTCACGTATACATAGTCTTCTAACTCGCGCATCACGCGGGATTACAACTAGTTATATATAAAGGATTAGCCTTTGTAAATTCATTAATGTTGTATAATTTATATTTTCTATCCGGTAGACAACACTTGTAAATATGCCTCATTTGTTAAAACTATAATACCTTTGATCTTAAAACCTCCACTGTGTGTAGAAATAATAACGACTCTTTATCCTAATACTTATAATATATTACTTTGATTATTATCTTTAGGAATTCTTCTATATCTATTCGAAAACCCCTTTCTCAGATGTAATGATCATTTCTTATCACTTCATATCAGGTTAAGGCCGTACAACACCTCCGAAATTTTAGCCATTTCAATAAGGGATATATAGATATATATCAATGACTTCAGTTCCACTTCAATCTTAAAGTGCCATGTTTAAGCCAGCCACCGTGTACCCTTACACAATAACAGGTGTCTAAACATCACATACTCTATATTTTCAAACCAGCCCAAATAATTCACAACACCTTTGAGTTAGTGATCACCCAACATACATAAATGTCCTTGTCGGTGAGTTTAGATCCACATACATTTTGAAATCCACTAGAGTAAGCCTACTAGATCACATATATCTTCTCCCTCTTTCAAACCAAGTCCTCACACTTGAACACACATCACATTGGAACCTTTTTCTACTATCACCCTAGAAACCAAACTATGTACACTTTGGTCCCATGGCTAAATGTGTATGTAGGAGAAATATCAAGTCCTTCACTTAAGAATAATCCTGGTCAATATTTCTCTCTATATGTTATCCCCACATATATTATTCCATATATTACTTCTCATAGATTACCCGTTTGTCCTTCTCTGCACGATATATCAAACTATCTCAACTATCGACTACTCACGCTTATACGTACAAACTTTAACAACCTCACATTACACAAGACAAGTCTCCTCACACCCATCTGTAATGATACAAACTAACTTCCACTCATTAACCAAATACGAATTCAAATACAAGCACCCACGAGTACCCATACCAGTTTAGTGATGTTCTTACACCTCTAATCAAAGCCATTTTTGTACCTAAGCATACATCTATGTTTTAAGGGATTCTCAAACTCTGGTCTCTTAACATATTCTAAAATAACATAAATGTAATTATAAATGTAAAATGATATAATAATTATATAAATAAGGAAGCATAAAGAACAAGTTGGGTTCCTAATACCCTTCCCACAAGTAACAAGGTTCCCGAACCCACACGAGAAATACCTGAGTCATTTGCAGGCCTCTAATTGCCTTAGGATTAGCCCAAAATATCTAACCAGGCCTTTTTTTATTTTTATATAAAATAAACTGGCTACTATGAGTGATCGGCAACCCCTCAGACAAAAAAAATAAGCTTAGGGATAAATAGGGGCATAAAAAAAACTCAATATGATGTTGAACAGGTTTGAGGGGCCATAATGACATATACTAGATCTTAAGGGGAAACGATGGATCGAGAGACTAGAACTCTTGCATCCTCATAAGGATGACCCTAACACCGGTACGCGTAAAACTCCATGTAACAAACTAGTGTCGTGCCTAATTTGACAGACGAAGAGTTACATACCACATCTATTGGGTGATGAAAATTAATGAATCATATATGTATATTTTCACACTGAGGACTTTTCCTCTCCACAAGTATGGCATGTGGTTTATGACACTACATGTCAGGCAACCATACCCCATTGGCACCAATTTGTGGATATGATCTGGAATAAAAAAAACATACGACTATAAGATATGGTCAAACTAAGGACAATATCGATGGTGGTAGAGTGGGCTATTACAAAATGTTATCAGAGCTAGTACTCATCCAGAATAATAGCATCAATGTGTTGGGTGATAGTTGATTTCAGAAAATCGAGGACACTGGGTTCCCCATATGAGCGAATTTTAACAAACTCGTGACATTGTTGATATTTTATCTAGAGATGTATATCCCACATCACCTAAGTGAGTGATAGTAATGGTTCATATATGAATATTTGTCGTCTTCTAACGCTAGGTCCTTTTCAACTCCACTCATAAGGCTTATAGTTTACCATACCACATGTTAGGATTTCAAACCCTGTTGGCACCCGTTTATGGATGTTTGGTAGAATAAAAACTCCATACTGCTATGAGCTGTAGTTAAATTAGGTACAATATCGATATTAAAGAGTAGGGTATTATAGGGCACCACGCCTTGATACGGCGGAAATATTGCATATTTCACCCGTTAACCTACGCGTTATTAGCCCCCTCGGGTATCTTATTCCCTATATTTATGCTCGTTAACCAGACAACCCTCGAATTTCTATGTTAACATGTTTTGCAGGGGTTAAATGAGCTTTTGTAGGTGTTTGGATGCTTAGTGTGAACTTCGGATGCGTTTCGCTCGATTTCCGTTCACTATCGCACGCGCAAGGGCATTTTAGTCTTTTGATAGTTTGGGCACCTGGCCTGACATCTACACGGAAGTTGTATCTCTCCTCGCTAGCTTTGCATGGCCATGAACGGTGCGCGATTCCGATGCATAACGAAAAAGTTACGGCGATTTGAGCGACATTGGATTGTATGCCAATGCAGGGGAAATTGCAGGCTGCCCCTGCTTGATCGATCGATCGAGCCTGGGGGTCGATCGATTGAGCATTATTATTTTTGCCACGTTTTCCACTGTCGATCGATCGACCACAGGGGTCGATCGATCGATCCCCTGTTTTTCCCCTGCAGATATTTTCTTTCTTTTATTCCAACTTACTATATAAGTTGGTTTTTGTTGTAAAGAGATATATTTAGAGACTCAAATATTCTGAATTAGATAGTTTAGTTAGGGTTTGGTGTGGAGATTTCATTTCTCTCTTCTTCTTGGATTGACAACCCATGTGGTTTGTAAGATTGAACTACTCACTTCCTCTCTATTAATATAGTTTGTTCTTCTTCTTCTCTTGCCTTGTAATTTAGTTTCAATGCTTTCTAACTAGTTTACTTGCTTTAATTATTGATTTCTTAGTTTAATTAGCATAATTTAGTTTAACTCACCATGCACCCTTAGATAAATAGGGTCGGGATTTCATTTCCGCCATTTGCGGGCCCCGAGCTCCGAAAACTAGGTTTTGTGCAAAATCGCGTTTAATTGAAACCGCGTATATTAAAGTTGGATTGTTATGCGTTTAACTTTATTTGTCACGCAACTTTAGTGTTTATAGCGACCATTCGAATTTAATCCACGTGCGACCATTTTCCATTAAATGTTTAATCTCGCAACTTTGGGTTAAATTCCTTCTTGTGTGATGTTTATGCTTAATTGTAAATGCTCGATTAGATTGCTTTCGAGCCTTAACTCTAGTTAGTAGTTGTTTCGATCCGTATGGTAGGATGCGATCCCGATCCTCGCTTTCCTTTAATCTAGCATTAACTTATTCTTTTCTTTTGTCACCATAACCACCTATCATCTTTTATATTTTTATTCCTCAAGTAATTAAACAATTAACAATTAAAAATCAATTACTCCCTGTGGATTCTCGATACCCGACTTACCGCTCTACTTGCTTGTCAAGTGTAGCTGTAGTTTAGGTTCTTTTGCATGTCGAGTGGGAGCCAAAATCAACGATAGTGTCCCTACAAGAACACTCGGTTTTCCTCGCATCAAATTGGCGCCGTTGCCGGGGAGTGTGTTTTAGATAGTAATTGTTTTATTATTTCGTAGTATTTTTCTGTTTGTATTTGTATTCTTTGTTTTAACCTTTTTTGCAGGATTTGCATACTTTGAGCGCTAAGAAACTTCTATTCGCGGTTGCTCACTTTATTTCTTGGTTTCTCCATCTTTCAATAACGATGTAACCATGTCTTTCTTTTATAGTTATTACGGTTATTCTAATGATTCATACTTTGGGGATAGTTTTCAAGTTTTCCATTTTCAAGATTTTCTTGAAAATGAAAGACTTGAAAACATTTATCGGAATGAAAATCGTTATTGGGAGCTTGAGTTGGATTCATTATTCGAATCCAATGACGATTCTCATTTCATTACTTTCGAAGACGAGTTTCAACCAAATGAGGAGTCCGAGGCTCTTGAGCCGAGGAGGCCTACTTTGGAAGAGACTTTTCTTCTTTACTCCCAAGGTTTGGAAGGCTTAAATGATGGTGGAATGAGACTTGGTTCACTTTGCGATGAGATGAATTCTTATGCACAAAACAACGAGGAGGTGGAAACTTGTGCTTCACCTCAATTTTTCAAAGAATTTCTCATCGAGTGTGAATCTCTGTCCCTCGAAATTCAATCTCCTTCCGACGATGAGTCGATTGAGATTGAATTTGTTTCATCACCATATTCATTTTCCATCATCGAACCATTAGAATCACCGGTTGATTCCTATGAGTCGGTAGAAACTTTTAAAATTTCTAGACTTTTTGCCGACGAGGACTCTTTACCAGACTTGTTTTCGATGGACGTTATCCCGACGTGTGCACCGTCTCCCATTCCCTTTGAAAAACCTTTGGGAGATGAATCGATTTTTCTTGGACCTCAAGTGTAATTTTCCCCCTTGTTATCCAAATCCCCCATCGTCCGCATATAATTTCAAATTGGCGATGGTTCATTTCTTTCACCGCCCATATGCCTTCCGTTGTTCAAACGGAATTCCTATTTTTCGGGAGGCATGCATGTTCGGGAGGGTCCACCGTTGATCCTCCAAAGTCAAATCGTGTTTTGGATGGACCTTCAAAAATTTCAACTTTTGGTATATAGTTAATTGCACATCCTAAGTGTAGGTTGTATATACTAACTTCTTCATTTTTGTTTTTCTTAATTTTAGCCTAGTGTAATTAGTTAATCTCTTTTTATTTCTTTTCGTATGCTTGGTTCTAATTCTTTTGTAGGTTCAACGGACTTGAATTTGCGGAGATATGCGCCCCGGCACACATTTGTTAAGAAAACAATCAAAAAAATTCACAAAAACATTTTTTCCTTTGTTTTTAACACACGCATCCTCACGCATTTGCATTTGTTTTTATTTTTCTTTTATTTTATTTTTCATTTGTTGTCGTGAATATGCGTGTGCGTTGCTCATTGTACATATTTTTATTTTTTATTTTTTATTTTTTATTTTCTTTAGCTTAGGCCTTTTTGGTGTGTATAATTAGGCCTATGTGTAATTTATTTTTATTTTATTTTTATTTTTATTTTTCTATTTTTATTTCATATTTTTATGTATATACATATATATATACCATATATATAGTTATTTTCTATTTATACCTCCCATTTATCCCCAAATTGCAATTCCCCCCCCCCCCCCCCCCGCCCACATTTAATTTGGAAGCAGTAGGCCTGGCCCTGCTCGTTCGATCGATCGAGCATGGCTTCGATCGATCGATCGACCAGGTTAAGCCGAGGTCTGCTTTGTTTTTTCCCCATTTCTCTTATTCTATTCTCTCCTCTCTCAAACCGATTTATCCCTAGCTTTCTCCCCACACCACATTCTCGATTTTTCTTCCAATCACTACACATCCAAGGTATAATCTTTACTTGTTTTGCTTGAATTTGTAGTTTTTGTTGGATTTATGTCACAAATTACTAGTTTAAACCCTAGTTTGACACATTGTTTGAATGTTGGTGTTTACCCCTAATTTCGTTTGTTCCAACTGTATTTTTTGCATGATTCTTGATATAAATCCACTCATGAACATATTTTGATTGCTGCATTGTTGGTTGTTCATGAGTGGGGTGGTTTTGTTGGTTCAAACTCAGTATTTTCAACCTTGATGCACATTGCGCATGCCAAGTGTTCGTCAAAATGCCTAAAACAGATTTCAATCCATATTTTGACGCACACTTGGGTGATTTTCATGCCTTGTCGCATTTCGACATTTTTCATCGCAATGTTGCATATTTTCACCTCGGTTTTGCGCACTTGCACCACCATTTCAACTTTTACACCACTAACCATAAGCTGTGCTTACACTTGCTTTGTTTTGTGTAAATTCTTGTTTTGTAGGTTGAAATGGCACAAAAAAAATATTCTTCTACTAAGTGTGTGCCCGCTGGGGGCGTCGATGGGTTCCGCTCAGAACAGGAGCGGGATTGGTTTCGTGCACATTTCTACACTTCCGAGCGACCGCTTGGTAATCATTTTGCATGGGTCCTTGACGAGATACCGAGGGAGACGCGGGTTCTGTTGCGCCATCAGGAGTGGGAGCCCTTTCTTTCTACTAACGGGCGTGTCAACGAGGAATTGGTTCGAATATTTTACGCGACGTTAGTAGAGGTGAAGAGAAGCGATGGGCCGACTACATATGAGGCCATGGTTCGTGGGGTGAGGATTCCATTTAGTATTTCAGACTTGGCAGATTTCATGGATGTTCCTCTCCCTGCGGATCCAGTTAGTTTTCTTGATGGGTCTATCTTCGGCCGTGGGACATTGATAGAGGCCCTTGCACCGGGCGAGGCGTGGAAGAGGGGTGCTTTCCGCTCGGCTGCGATGGAGGACTTTCCTAGACTACTACACTACATTAATGTCCATTCCTTTATGGTGACGAACAACCGGTCTGAGGTTCGTCACAAGCATGCCGCACTGATCTACACTATGCTGAATGGATTGGGCAGTATCAGTTTGCCCAGTATTTTTCTTGACATGATGTGCGCGACGGAGAAGGAGGTCGCTTGGAGATATTCCCTTCCTTTTCCTGCCCTTATCATGAAGATATGTATTTCACACAGTTGCCCGGAGATGGACGCAGACCGTAGGCATATGCCACTCGGGCTTCTCTCTAAAGACAACATCTCAAAAATGCTGAAGCGCGAGTGGGGGCAACCGGCTGGGAAGAGACCGAGGGCAGAGATGGCTGACTTGCCTGACGACGAGGAGGATGAGATCAGAGAGATGGATATGGGTGAGGGTTCTTACGCGCCACACACAGAGGATGATGCCCGCTTTGCAGCATACCAGGCCGTACAGGACCAGCGCTGGGAGGAGACCCAGCTCAGGTGGGCGACTTGGGAGTCCCGGCTGCATCAGCAACAGGCTTAGCAGGAGCAGTTTCAGACCGAGCAGTGGCACGAGTGGGCTTTGCAGAGGCAGGCTAGGGCACAGAGCAGACAGGATTACCGGATGATGCAGCGGATGATGAGAGATCTTTATCTGCAGCGCAGTGATTCCGACTCACCAGTGCCTCCTCATTTTCAGGACCCCTCTGATCCTAGTGGTTCTTGCCACTAGGCTGTTGCTGTACTGGGTTTCATTTTTGTATTCTAGGATCGGATAGTATATTGTACTTTTTATTTTTATTTTTATTTTTATTTTTATTTCTTTTATTTCAGAAGTTGTAATGTATTAAGTAATTTTGTATTGAACTTATGAAATGAGAAATGAAAATGTAGTTTGTGGTTGTTTATTTGATTTTGATGTGTGTGACCTTTCATTTTATAAAATCAAAAAGTTCACCATCAATTTATCTAGTATTTGCACTTCAGCCCCTCTATATTATTGTGACTTGTGACATAGATTCTCTTAACTTAATACATCGGTACATATTCTTCATATGCTTTGTACTAACTTGTTTTGCATCTTCATTTGGACTTGTACTTATGGAGATCGCTCCACGTGTGGGTGATATCATTCTTTTCCTAGCTTTGTGTTGTGCTCTTTAATGGACGCATTGGGGACAATGCAACTTTTAAGTTAGGGGGTGTAGGATATTTGATCCATTTTGCTGATTAGTCCTTGGATTTGATTACAATTTAGTTACAAAGCATGTTTTTGTAAAAATTTGAAAAATTTGAAAAATATTTTGTTTCTTTTTTCTCCTTTATTGGCCATTTTTCCCTGTTTCCGATGATAAATTTTAATAATTGCCCGATCAAATAGACAATTCAACTATGCATGTTCTCGATTTTAGAAGTTATTATATTTTAGTCCCTAAATCATTGATATTATGAATGACTTCATGAATTAAACTTTATCCATGAACATATGCACCATTCTTGTTACATTGATTCAGATTAAGATTTTTATAACTCGGTATGCTTTTGTTGCATTGTATATACTTACACCGAGTGGGATTAGAGACTTATCTTCATTTGTGAGTGTATACACTATTCTTTCCTCTTTGAAAACGTTAAATTCGTCGGTATTCTCTTTATTCTTTCATTGACCGTTCATTAATTGAGTTCATACTTGAAATGTGTTACTTGAGCATGATTTTCATATATTGTTTTGACTCGAAAATTGTGTATACTTTGTGAAATGATCATAGGCCCTCTTTGGTATATCACCCATATGACCTTGACCTCACCCTTTATATGTTCCCTAGTCAACCCACTTGAGCCTAAATACTAGCCTTTCTTTTCATTACCCAAAATCCCATAACCAACTCCAAATTGGAGTTTTATACCATATATATTACCTTACATACCCTTGTTTGGATTGTTGCTTGGAATTGAATGTTATTATTGTATTTTGGTTGCAATTTGAGTATGAAAAGAGTAAGAAGTGTCAGAAAAAGAAAGTTGTGAAAAAAAAGAGAAAGCAAAAATCAAAAAAAAAAAGAAGAGAAAAAGTGAGAAAAAGGAAGAAAAGAAAAAGAAAGAGAAAGTTGTAAATATTGTTTGTAGTGTTTCAATAAGCTTTGATTACTCTCTCGATTGTTATATCTATGCTCGTTAGGACATCTTTGTCCAACTTTTGATATTGCCCACTTTTTCACATTATTCCGAGTTTCATCCCCAAACACTTTGAATCCGTATATACATCCCTTTCATTTCGTACCTTAACCTAGCCTACATTACAACCATATTACAAGTCCTATGTGATCTTAAGTACATGTAATTTAAATGTTTAAATAGTTTTGATAATCTGTGAAAATGCATTTCGCCTCTTTTATATATGCGGTATCTTTTCACTGAGATTGCAATTTTTATTTCCTATATAGCGTTCTTCTTTTGTGACATGTGCGCGGCCTAGTTTCCATTTACATTTACTCTTAAGCCCGCATGTCCCGTGTGTTACCTCCCTGTTTTGAGTGAATTCGCTTGATGAGCGTAATGCCCGTGAGGATTGAATATATGCATTCTTTGATGTTTAGTATCAGAGTTATTTAAGTTTTTCGCCAAATCATACCTTGCATATTATCACTCCCCTCCCACATTTTAAGGTTTCAATTCATTGAGGTGCATTCGATAATGTTAATAACTACGAACTTCTCATGCGAATTCGTTTGCTATGCTAATAACATGTTGAAATCTTGTTCGCACTGATGAGTTTGTCTTACTTGATTGGGTATATTTGGAGGAAACTTTATGATGTTTGTGGGTTTTATCCCTGAAAACCCTCACAAGACGACACTCGTCCACTAGGGTAACCTAGGGGTTTAACGGCTTATTGCATACGCTAAATGCAATCGAATCGCCCGCGAAAGTGTCCTTATCTTTTTATTGCTTTTATACCATACTTTTGTACTCTCTCCTGTGTTGGTTTACTAGTTCTTCTTGTTGCATCCTATTTCATTGCTAGGGACTAGCAATGTGTAAGTTAGGGGGTGTGATACGGCGGAAATATTGCGTATTTCACCCGTTAACCTACGCGTTATTAGCCCCCTCGGGTATCTTATTCCCTATATTTATGCTCGTTAACCAGACAACCCTCGGATTTCTATGTTAACATGTTTTGCAGGGGTTAATTGAGCTTTTGTAGGTGTTTGGATGCTTAGTGTGAACTTCGGATGCGTTTCGCTCGATTTTCGTTCACTATCGCACGCGCAAGGGCATTTTAGTCTTTTGACAGTTTGGGCACCTGGCCCGACATCTACATAGAATTTGTAGCTATCCTCGCTAGCTTCGCGTGGCCATGAACGGTGTGCAATTCCGATGCATAACGACAAAGTTACGGCGATTTGAGCGATGTTGGATTGTATGCCAATGTAGGGGAAATTGCAGGCTGCCCCTGCTTGATCGATCGATCGAGCCTGGGGGTCGATCGATTGAGCATTATTATTTTTTCCACGTTTTCCACTATCGATCGATCGACCACAGGGGTCGATCGATCGATCCCCTATTTTTCCCCTGCAGATATTTTCTTTCTTTTATTCCAACTTACTATATAAGTTGGTTTTTGTTGTAAAGAGATATATTTAGAGACTCACATATTCTGAATTAGATAGTTTAGTTAGGGTTTGGTGTAGAGAGTTCATTTCTCTCTTCTTCTTGGATTGACAACCCATGTGGTTTGTAAGTTTGAACTATTCATTTCCTCTCCATTAATATAGTGTGTTCTTCTTCTTCTCTTGCCTTGTAATTTAGTTTCAATGCTTTCTAACTAGTTTACTTGCTTTAATTCTTGCTTTCTTAGTTTAATTAGCATAATTTAGTTTAACTCACCATGCACCCTTGGATAAATAGGGTCGGGATTTCATTTCCGCCATTTTCGGGCCCCGAGCTCCGAAAACTAGGTTTTGTGCAAAATCGCGTTTAATTGAAACCGCGTGTATTAAAGTTGGATTGTTATGCGTTTAACTTTATTTGTCATGCAACTTTAGTGTCTATAGCGACAATCCGAATTTAATCCACGTGCGACCATTTTCCATTAAATGTTTAATCTCACAACTTTGGGTTAAATTCCTTCTTGTGTGATGTTTATGCTTAATTGTAAATGCTCGACTAGATTGCTTTCGAGCCTTAACTCTAGTTAGTAGTTGTTTCGATCTGTATGGTAGGATGCGATCCCGATCCTCGCTTTCCTTTAATCTAGCATTAACTTATTCTTTTCTTTTGTCACCATAACCACCTATCATCTTTTACAGTTTTATTCCTGAAGTAATTAAACAATTAACATCTAAAATTCAATTACTCCCTGTGGATTCTCGATACCCGACTTACCGCTCTACTTGCTTGTCAAGTGTAGCTGTAGTTTAGGTTCTTTTGCATGTCGAGCGGGAGCCGAAATCAACAATCGTGTCCCTACATGAACACTCAGTTTTCCTCGCATCACGCCTCCCTTGCACACATATAGAACTCGTATCCTGCTCTCCCTCTTGTCTGGGGCCAATTGGGACGTAGTGGCCAATCTTTTCGGAATACATTAAGCTATTCTAACTAGAATTATTAAGCATTTATATATAATTAATACCGCATGCCTCCATGACTACTTTATGCACCTTTTTGAACTGATTAGAGGAGTCCCTCAAAATGTAGGTACCTGCTAGGGTCCCCCTGTACTACTTGGTACTTTCATCTAAATGTATAGAGCCCCGCGAAGGACCACAATATAAAACGAACATCAAAGTATGTATATTAAAAGGTTATATATTTTCATCACGAATTGCATACATATTTTTATTTAAACAGTATACTCCCAATGCTAAAATTAGTCAGCTGAAAGTTTGGTTCACAATTACTTTCCTCACTCTTTTCGCCCACCTGTATGTTATATTGAGAATCTACTATCTCAATCCTGAATTCTAGGTGACATGGGACGTTTGGAGCTCGTCTAATACTAGGGAATATCGAATAGGCTTCCAGAAATATTCAATACTAGGGTATTTATTTCAAATGTACCTTAAAGGTTGTTCAGTTTAAGTAGCCCGGTATATAATACTCAATGGAAATGAAAAGCAATTTGTCGATCACTAAGTCTCATCGCCCTTTTACATATATAGAAAAACTCCATGTATTCACCATGTTGCACAAAAATAACAGATACCTATGGGCCACTTGATTTTATAGAAAAAATTAAAATTATTAGATAGTCGGAGGCTGATCCATCGCCCTTAGATTCCAAGCTGAGTGTCTTATTTTTTTAGGAACATAAAATAGTATGAATTCACAAGTCCTTGATAAAGAAAAACTCCCTTACATTGGATTCCCTACCCATATTTTATTTTTGAGAAAATATTGGACCACGGTGTATTAATTCATCACTCCTAAATGTAAATTAAGAGCTCGCCCCAACTCACCTAAATCTAGTGGGACTATGCTCAGTTCTTCCCTTCAGAAGATACCACCGAATAAAAAAAATATTATCCACATACGATTAAAAATAGATAAAATAATTTCATCAAACAATTTATTCTTACGTGAGTTCTCTCCCCCTATGTATTGTCCTTCTATCAGTTCTTCTGTTTAAAAAATCCTAAATGAAGGTGATCAAACTTTCCTGTCGTTATCAATACCCATAGAAATTCACACCTAGATATTACCCCAGAAGATATTATATGTGATTCGTGTGGTCATTTAGACTTCATCATCGAATTTTCCACTCCTAACTACCAAGTTTGTTCTGTACTGCATTCTATGTCCTTAGAAGAAGATCAGGCTCCATCCATAATTGATCAAGTTTTGAGGAGCTTAGAGAATATCAACGCCGCTCAAAACATAATGCAATTGGAAATAAGCATACTAGGTCAAGCATATGTCCTCCTATATGATGCCACTATTGCACTCGTGACCGATAAATCCTCGGGACCCTCATGCACCATTCCCAGCCCTGATCCACCTGATAATTTCAAAATTCAAAGATTACAATTATCATTTGACCATCATGGTTACTTAGAACCATACCACCAATACCCTCAGTACTGTCAGCTTACCTATCAAGGTCCCCCCAGGAGATGGATTAGTATCCGCTTCACCAATCTACGAGATTGCTACTCATCATCATCATCATCATATTCCTCCAAATCAAGAGATAAAAAATGTCAATATTGAGTTGTGTCTTCTCTTGAAAGCCATTGAAAAAATGCAAACCTATGATAAGTTTAGCAACATCAAGAAGATTGCCCTTTATCCCAAGGCTCGAACGTTTAATAAGTTCAGGAGGACTATTACTAAGATGTACAAATGACTTGGCTCCTCTTCTACACGTTTATATAGCTATCACCTCTAGATGCAAGTCTAAAATGTGGAACTAGGGGTAATAGAAAGGATTTTCTCCTCGAGTTTGTTCGAATAGGACCTTAATTTTTAGATGGATTTGAAGCATTAGGGAACCTCCAAAACCTATGAAGACGTGTGTCATGATTTTCTCAAGAAGCGTGAATATAACGAGGAACTCGTCATCACTTGTAAGCACCTAAAGATTTAGAAACAAGAGGAATGGGAGGTAGTCATTACATTTACAACCTAATGGATAAATAGGTACAATTAAATGGTTAAACATACCTAAAACATTATCGTATTGGGATCATCATTAGGAATGTTCAAAGAGAGGTCCATAACAAACTTGGGCAAACCTGAATCCCCGAATTCAAAGATCTCAACCACATAATGTCAAAAATCGAGGAGAGTTTGGATGCCAAACCTACAAGGTACTCTAAGGATACGGATCCATAGGCCCTCTAATTCTATATTTACAATTAAATTAGTTCTTTGCTAAAAAAATCTTTCTAGGAGATTCTAAATCCCATACCAGTACTGAGGTGGTCACTCCTCAAATCATATAATACCCTTCACTAAACACCTTTTCGAATATGGTCGGTATTACTGCATTGTACCAACTATAGGATCCCCTAAATAACTACAAAGAAGTTCCCCTTCCCAAAGAATCCCTAAACTGGAAAAGACCATGCACGAATCTACAATACCACCTTAGTCAGGTCTTCTCTACCTTGAAATTTATTGGTCACCTTAAACCCCACAACCCTAGGCCACCGCCTTCCATCCTAGATAAACACTGGCTAGTCGACACACTATGAATTCCCTCAAGTGTATGACCAAATCACTGATAAGTATTCGATTCTTAGGTATGAAATCTAGGTCCTCACATATACGAGGCGGCCTCATCCTATCAAAACCCAATGGGATAAATTATCCATTTCCCTGTCATCATAACTTTCGTAATAATGGCATATCAGACAATCTCCCCCTAAAAACAAATATGTTTTCTCTGATAGTCCCTATTCTTCAGATCCTAAGAATAAGGAAACCTACTTCTTAAAAACAACCCTTATCGAAACTCCATCACTTGACATAAAAATCATCGTTGAGACTGAGCCAATTATGAACTATATGGACTTCTTCATCATGGACATACACTTCATATATACCAATAACTTTAACTCAGACTTTTTCCTTGTTATAGAGTTGATGTTCTCAAGAGAACCAAGAACTATTGACTCCTTCTATAATATTAATGACGACTCAATCGAATAGAAGAAATGCATGATGAGGCTCTTCAGGCAATAGATTATATCACATCTTATGCACCAATCCAATCTACTAAATGGGAATGATCAACATCGAATGTACATTTATTTTCACTCATGGTCTCTAAAGCATGTAGCAAGGCCCACTCACCCATTACCTCAAAAAATTATCCACCAATTCTTCAGATACTAGTGGAAATGTCACATCTACAATTCACAAGATGATAGGATCCTTAGTTCGAACACCGAGATACCCTACTCCTCCAATCTAGATAAGCGAATTTGAATGAATGCTTAGGCCATATGATCAAATTACTTGGAGTTATTGAGCTTTGTATCAGTTGTTATATGAAGAGGAAGAAAATTTTAGGTCCCACACCACTCGCCTAGACACCATATAAGTGGAAGAATTAAGAGAAAACCCCGATAGACCATCATATGTTCCTAACCCGAGTTTGTTATAAGAGAGGTGGAATAATCTTTGAGAAAATCAATGGATCATGTCCATCTACATAATCTTCAACACTAAGTATGACATACAATGAGGAATTACCTCTTGTCCCTTACCTAAGAATCCAAATGCAACATACCTCGTTAATCACCGTTTAGATGATCGAATTTTTTTTGCAAGGAAATCATCGACCCTTCCAGTTTGATCACCCAAAAATCCAAATAATGCCCCACTAGGGTAAAAATCACCCCCGATAGTCCATACGAAACCTCGGTCCTTGATCCCTAGACCAAGACATATACAATATACTCACCTCATCGATCTAGGCTTTGGAGATTGATTTGGCAACCTTTTGATCACCGAGGGGAAACAACTCTGAAATATGAGTCGAGTTTTTCCTTAACCAAATATGATAAATAATAATAGAATGACATCACTCCTAATGAAAATGGTTAGGCATCCACGAGTAAGTACCTACACCGTTCGTTGATCCTAACACCTTAGATTAAAAAATTAGGATTGGAATCAAGTCCATAGTATAAGAGCTTGATCATCTCGGACAACATGTACAATAGGCCAAGAACATGAAATAATGAGGATACACTGCGGACAAATTACAACCAAGCTTCTCCTATGAAGGGCCACCCCTCCAGTTCTTCAATAGTGAGGGGGTTACTTGATCCCCAATATCAATGTATAACGAATAATTTGACCCACCATATAGGGTGATTTTCCAAAGTAAATATAAGACACTAGTTGCGAGACTATTGAGGTTGAACCTATTTCACCCAAAGTTTTCCCCCTTCAAGCATATCCTTGGGAAGAACCCATCAATCTCTATATTGTGCTAGACCTACTAGTTATGTATTTGGCATTATACATATTTGTACAGGGTATATCATCATGGGTACATCACCGCAACAATTTTTTGATTAGCTACAAAAGAACATATCTAAATTAATCCCACATCATTGGGATAATTGAACTCCAAGTCCAAATGATGAGCTAAGTTAATACTCCCCCATAAGTTCCCCCACTAAAATATACTCATACAACTTGGGCATAGAATTGGTTAACCCCTCCCTACACGACCATACACAATGGAAATTTGATAGTCGTTGATATGTAATGTATGCATCTAACATTTCTAGTTCTATCAAGGGATTCGCACCTTGAGATCATAATATGCAGATTGTCGGTATAATTACGGGGACATCTACTATGAGGCTTTGAGCGTAATATGATAAATATACCCGACAAGATATCAAGTCTTTTTTGACAATGAAGACCTAAAAGAGGTTGACTTGCAAAACAGCATTCTCTCAGGATCATCTATGTCTACAAGATCATCTTCTGATATGCCAAACTAAGAGGATGAGTAGATCCTTGATACGGTAGCATAAATACTTACCCATGACCTTGAGTCTGACATGTCAGTACCTTGGATAGATGACTCCGTATAGAGAAATCCTCCCCAAACTCAGAACGAAGATCCTATTAACCCCCAAAAAACTCCATTCCTCAATTGGGCTAAAGTGATTATCCATGATTAAACACCTCCTACTTTTGAGTACATCTTAGTGCTCCAAGAGAAAATCGAGTGAGAGTTTGGGTGAGAACCCATACATTCCATGGACAAGGAGTTCGACTTCCTCACCATATCTTGACAAAACTGTAGTCCTCTGAATGTCCCTAACAAAGAGAAAGGTTCGACCAAGTGAACTGTCATCATACTTCCCTAGAGAATAGTAAGTTTCAGGAGCAACTGCATTACGCGTTAGCTAATATTACCATTTGGGCGCCGATGTGTAATACCCTGTGTTTTTATGCATTAATTTAAATTGTGAAATTATTATGCTTGCATTTAGTGACATGTGATACCACTATTTGTATTTTCCATGTGTTATATAATTGTAAATTGAAATCGATCCTAATACATAGTAATTCATTAATAAAATATTTAAAAGTGACTACATATTATGGGAGAGTATAGAATGATCAGGGATTCGCAATCGAGGGTTTCCTTGTTTAAATTATCCATCACTGCTAGGTTCCACCTATCGTGAAGTAGTTTCTTTAAATGTCATATTGCACTAAATTAATAATTAATTAAAAAATTGATAGCTGCACTCGTACATGATAAAATATTGGTTGTTTAGCATCATACTTCAGGTGGCAATATGGAACATTAGAACATCTAATTTTTAAAATAGAGCGTTTTAAGTCCATAGGGTTGCTATATGGTCGGAGTAGTGTTTTGGGCCAATTGAAATAGTATTTAGGCTCATTGGGTTGAGAACCATATGAGGCTTAATACTAATTTTGTGTGCAAGGATATTATAAAGTGATTAGACATAGCATAGACTCATTCTAAACAATTCAGAGGAGACATATGGCTAGATAGAAGAGGCATTTAAAAGAAATAGAACATTGGAGTTATTGTTACTTAGATTCAATCCCTTTTTTAAGGCAAGTTTACCTAGTTTAAAGTTTTAATTTAGGGTTTGGGTTATAATGATAACTGTTCATTGGAATTTGTTAATTTCATTTTTTATAATATGTTTTTTTTTAATAAAATCTCAATTTCAGAATTAATCTAATCTGGAATGTTAAATCTTAATCCATTGTTAATGTGGTAGAGAATATTCACTACTAGAAAAATCCCCTTTTATGACAGTTTTAAAATTCAATTTAATGACCATTTTAATTAAATCATCATAATAAGTATTATTATTTCACAATTATGACCCTTTTTCATTTAAACAAATAATTATGACCCATATATATTTATTGGGTCATATTAATATGATATTTTATGACGATAATATTTTAAGTGTCATGTAATATATTTATATTTTATGACAGTTTTATATACATGGTAATATTAAATATAATTTATAAAATTAATAGTTTTTTTAATAAACTTATTTAGTTATTTACGACCCATTTTAAGAAAAAATGTCAAGAGGGAAAAAAATTTGGAGGGAGGAATCGTAACAATCTCAAATTTTAGAGAGACCCACTTCTCCCCAAATCTATATTCATACGATTTTCATGGAGTTTCCCTTATCCCCACTATCTTCTTCAACCCTCATCCCACAACATCCCCTCCCACCCTCTTCTTCAGCCCACATCCAACAAAAACCGCATCACACACTTTTATTTAACCCACACACCCTCCTCTTCATTCGTGTCCCACTCTGTACAGATGGCTTAACTCACATCAGCTTGAAGAATTCATTTTTCCCTTTCCTTATCTCGAGAGTCAATTAAATACACGAGTAGGTAGTTGTAGTTGAAGTTGTAGTTGTAGTTTTTGTTGTTGTTAGTGTTGTTACAATTATGTTTTTCTTGAAATTCAATAATTTGGCTACATTATAGTCCCTAACAGAATTTATCATATTGTATGGTTGAATTGTTAGTTGTTTATGCTCATGGGAGTGCTCGTTATCGCAACTTGATTGAGGACTCACAGTGGTTGGATTTCTTATTTATCAAGTTTATTAAGGTAATTTTGAATTCTCATTTGTTACTCATATTTATTTTTAGGTAATAATATACACTTATATTTCCTACTCGTCAACAGTTTATTTTTAGTTCATAGATTGATTGTTTAGTTTTTAAGTTCAAGTTCAATGGGTCTTAACTCTTAATTTTAAGTTAATGGTTAAATATTAAATAATTTTAAATGTCACTTTTAAATTTTAATTAATAAATGCACAATGTCTAAATGTCCATTTTTTGTTATTGGGTAAATATAAATATAAATATTATAATCACCCAGGTACCATGCTTATTTTTATGTAGTTTTTCTGTTTTTTATTTTTTATTAGAAATTTGGTTGGAAATATTTTTTATTTGTAGGAAATATTTTTTTTATTGTTGAAAATAATTATGATTTGCTGAAAATACTTTATTATTGCTGGAAATCATTTTTATATGCTGAAAATATTTTATATTGCTGAAAATCTTTTTTTATTGCTGGAAATTATTTCTATTTGTGGGAAATAGTTTTTTATTTGTTGGAAATCATTTTTTATATGCCGATAATAATTTATATTGCTGGAAATCATTTTTTATTGCTTGAAATAAAAAATGCATCCCGAGAGGTGGAAAATTATCACACGACACGACCTACATGACTTTTTAGCAGGTTTGGGTGAAGCCTTAATGAATACGGGTGCTTAACGGGTGGACCCACTAAACACGATAGCTTAACGAATCGGGTTTCCATTTCGCCATTTAGCGTAAATACACGACATGACTCGTTAAGGAATGACTTGAACACGATCCAAACACGACACGAACCCGATAAGACACGACACGGTATACACGAAAGACTTAACGAGTCGGGTTTAGGTAGAGGTGATTCTGATACAAACCCAGTTAGACCCGACACGAAATCGACACGACACGACCCATTGCCACACCTAATCCCACTGATGAAATTAATGACACGACACGACCCATTGCCTCCCTTAATCCCGATGATGAAATTAATCATTTTTTATATACTGAAAATAATTTATATTAGTTCAAGGTTGCACTGTATGAGGTAACCTAGTATCCCAAGTTGGCACACACAAACTTGCACACAAACACACAAATGCTCATGTGAGGACCCAAAGTAGGTCTTATCTTAAGGACCATGTTGTTTACCAGTAAATTCATTCTCACTCATCATTAAATGCATCTAATGGAAAAAAAATGGTCCTTACTCTTAAGTCCATACTCAAGGTCATTACAGAAGCACTCATATATACAGGTCGTGCGATGGCCATGTCTTTGCCGTCAGGCCAGCACATGATGAAGAAAGGGGATGTGGCACTGAACACGCGCACGACCAATACGCATAGTTGAGATAAACCATAGATAAGTTATCGAGAACTTTAGAGAGATCTTGAACGGATACACCATAGATAATTTTGAGAAGTTGAACCCTAAAATGATATAAGCTATTGATGACATGCTCGGATATGACATCCCAGAAATCCTAAAGTGTTTTAGAAATCATCATGATTAATTATGATGTTAATAGTTTGAGAGAAACTCCTAGATCGATACTAGTTGATGACAAGTTTAGTTATGATGGACTGATTTATTTATATATTTTAGTTAAATATCAATATTTCCTTATAAGAGAAATTATTCACTCTATCATCATGACTTTCTTTATTTTCTGACTAAACGTACACCTCGAATTTTTAGTTAATATTTCCCTTTATTTATGACAACTTGCATTTTATTGATCTGCCAAGCTGGCATAGTTTCTATTGTTTTTAATGGGTTGACGTTTAGTACTTAATTAATGTATCACAATATAACTATATGTTATCTCTCTTGGATGTGAGTAGGTGCGCTTTGGGATCACAGTCTATTTGCGATGGATAGATCTTGGATTTCCATGAGTAGATTATTAATTGAATATGAAGAAGGGATTAAGGATTTTTTTAGAGTTACTAAAGCACATGCAAAGGGGAGTAACTCCATCCCATGCCCATGGTCTAAATATGGGAATGGATGTAAGTTGAGTCTAAAAGTGGTTAAAAATCATTTATATGCGAATGGTTTTGATAAAATAGATCGTACATGGATATGGAATGGAGAAGTACCTAAAAGTGATGCCCCACCTAATGACGACACGTGTGATACAAACCTTCAAGATTATGTGATGGAGACTCCAGAGGATCTTGAAAACACAGTGGAGATGGTTCTAGCTACAGAGGACGAATTTATGGGAGATCCTGAAAGCTTTGCAAAGTTGCTTGACGATGCTCAAAAGCCTTTATATAGGGGTTGCAAAAAGTTTACTAAATTATCAGCATTGATAAATATTTTCAACTTGAAAGTAAGTAGTGGGTGGACCGATACAAGCTTTTCGAAGTTATTGGAATTGTTACGAAAAATGCTTCCAGAAGATAATGAATTCCCTATAACTACGAAAAAAGCTGTTAAAACATTTTCGATTTTTGAAATGGGATATGAAAAAATACATTCGTGTCCCAATGATTTCATACTTTACAGGAAAGAGTACGCGGATGCTACTATATGCCCTACATGCGGAACTTCGAGGTATAAGCTAAGTAAAAACACAACTGAGCCAAAGGTGGGTGTGCCTGCAAAAGTGTTGTGGTATTTTTCACCTATTCCACGATTTAAGAAGTGGTACCAATCTTTTCAAACATCAAAAGATTTGACATGGCATGCAGATGAAAGAGAGATTTATGGTAAATTTCATCACCCGACAGATTCTCCAGCATGGAAGTTAGTGGACGGGAAATGGCTAGAGTTTGGGAAGGAAGCAAGAGACCTTCGGTTAGCACTTTCAGCTGATGGGATCAACCCACATAGTTCTCTTAGCAGTAGGTATAGTTGTTGGACAGTTATGTTAAGGATCTACAATTTTCATCCTTCATTGAGTGCAAAGATAAATTTTTTTAAGCTGACAATGTTGATATCTGGTCCACGACAACCAGGTAATGATATTGATGTTTAATTGGCACCATTAATTGAAGATTTACAAACTTTATGGCTTGAAGGTGTTCAGGATTATGATGCTTACCGAAAAGAATCTTTTACGTTAAAGGCTATACTTTTGTGGACTATTAATGATTTTCTTGCATATGGTAATTTGTTAAGTTGTGCTGTAAAGGGATATTATGCATGTCCAATTTGTGCGGAAGAAACCGATTCTATTAGATTAACAAATGCTAATAAGAATAAATATGTGTCACATAGGAGATTTCTTCCACATGACCATCCATTTCGAAAGAAAAAAAAGGCTTTCAATGGTAAGCAGGAGTTTTGAGTACAACCTGAACCGTTGAGTGGTGAACAAGTATTAAAGAAATTGGTAGGGATTAGGGCATCTTGGGGAAAGAAGGTGGGTTTTAAAAAGAAAGTGGGTTTGAAAAAGAAGGTCGGTTTGAAAAAGACTGTAAAATAAAAAAGAAAGCGCAGTGAAGACCACGTTGAAGGTAGTGCTTCCTCCAAAGATAATAATGCTAGTTTCGTATGTTGGAAGAAAAATCCATATTCTTTGAGCTTGAGTATTCGAAGCATTTTATTATTCGACACAACTTGGACGTCATGCACATCGAGAAGAATGTTTGCGACAGCATCATAGGGACCCTACTTAATATTCCTGGAAAAACAAAAGATGGAGTTAAGAGTCATCTTGATCTTGTAGAAATGGGAATCCGGGATGAGTTGGCACCACAATATAATGGTAAATGCACTTACTTTCCACCAACTTGCTATACAATATCGAGGGAAGAGAAAGTAAGGGTTTGTGAAACTTTGCGATGACTTAAGGTCCTTAATGGGTACTCTCCGAATTTTACGAATCTTGTTTCCATGGAAGAATTGAAATGTTTGGTCTTAAGTCCCATGATTGTTGCATACTAATGCAACAAATACTTCCCGTTAGAATATGATATATATTACCAAAGCATGTGAGAAATGCGATTATTAGAATTTTCTTCTTCTTTAATACTATTTGTGAAAAAGTAGTGGACGTGCCAAAATTAAAAGAAATTCAGAACAATATTGTGATAACTCTGTGTTTGCTGGAAAAATACTTCTCTCCCACATTCTTTGACATCATGGTGCATTTAATGGTACATCTTGTTAGAAAGGTTGAATTTTGTGGTCCAGTTTTTTCACGATGGATGTACCCTTTTGAAAGGTAAGTTCGTGCTTATAATTATGAAATAAATCAATAACATCTCAATTAGTTAATACTATTTAAATTTTTTAACATTGATGTAGGAACATGAAAGTGATAAAGGGTCAAGTGCACAATAAAAATCGTCCAGAAGGTTGTATTACGGAACGTTATATTGCAGAAGAGGCGATTGAATTTTATTTCCAGTTCTTATAAGGACTCGATTCAGTTGGAGTTCCAATTGGTAGAAATATGAGGACTAGTGATGATGATGATGGAATACAAGATGGCAAACCAATAGGTGGTGGTAATGTCATTGAAGTGGATGAGTCATTATGGGAACAGGCACATCAACATGTGATGGAAAATACAAATGATGTCCAACCTTATATTGAGTAAATATTATATATTTCATTTCAATAAATATTACTCTCTTGTCTAAGCATAAGATCTTGATGGCTGACTATATATTTTATTTTTAATAACTAGGGAGCACATGGAGATCTTGAGGCAAAAATATTCTCAAAAGCGCAAAAACCAAAAATGGTTACAAGATGAGCACAACAAGACTTTTAATCTTTGGTTACGTCAAAGGGTATGATAAATTTATCAAAAGGAAGACTCTAAATAACTCTAATTATTTTAATTAACGCTCTTAAAATTCAGGTTGATGAAATTCAACAAATGGGCAACAACGTTTCAGACACCTTAAAATGGGTAGCTCGAGGACCACATCGAGACGTAATAAAATTTCCCGGTTATGTTATTAATGGATGTCGCTATAATACAAGGGAACGTGATTCTGATCGAGTCAACCAAAATAGTGGAGTGAGCATTGTTGCCACAATGATGCAGGTTTCTAGTGCTAAAGATAAGAATCCAGTGGTTTCAAATCTATGCTATTACGGCGTCATTACTGAAATTTGGATACGTGATTATATAACATTTAAGATTCCGGTTTTCAAGTGTGATTGGTGTGACAGCAACAACGGCATCAAGATTGATGAACTTGGTTTCACATTGGTTGAACTTGGTCGGGTTGGCCCTCAGAATGAGCAATTTATTTTAGATTCTCATGCTAAACAAGTTTTTATGTACCAGACCAACTCGATCCTAAATGGTCAATTGCTTTAACAACTCATCAAAGAGTATATAATATTGATGATAGTGATGAAGACTACATTTCTGGTTGCATTGGAGATCATGAATCGAGTAGATCAGTGCCAAATGTTCAGGAAATTGATAACTCGCCATCCACGTATGCGAGAACAGATTGCGAGGGGACTTGGGTAGACAATTAGTTATATTGGGATGTGTTTGATTAGTTGATTGACTTTATTTTCAAGAAATGCACTTTATGTTTTGACTTTTGGCTAAAAATATTGTTTAGGCAACAATTCAATCTAAGCCAATGAAACATTTCATTGTAATTGAGAATGTTATTTTTAGAGTATCAGATATTGGTTAGAGAGTGAATTTGAAATGAGGAATCAGATTTTTCAATCAACGAACTTTAAATATGTTAAAAGTTAATTATTGTCCAGTTTGGTGCAGGAGCTATTGTTGATGCCGATAAGATAACATAGATGCTATTTCTAGGATCTGTTGATGACTAGAAATAACATCTATGTTATCTTATCGGCATCAAAAATGGATAAAATAGAAGGTATGAAGATGAAATAGTGATCACATCAAACACTTAAGAGACAAAGGTTTTTAAAGTGGTTCGGCTATGAATAAAGCATGTGTCCACTATTATTTTATTCCCAGGGGTTTACGATAGCACAATATGGTGTAGAGAGAGAAAGAGTGTGTATCTTGTGTATGGTATCCCTTAGTTGTCCGTCCCTTTGGCTAAGGGAATACATGTATTTATAGTGATGGTAGTTAAAGAGATACAATGTCTTTATACATTAAGACATTTATATCTATATACAATGAATATAACCGTTGGCCTTCTATGGTGGTTGGTCTTCCTTGAGTTGCTTGGTATGCTATGTGTTGGTTGGTATGCCGATCGACTCTCCTCGGGTGCCGACTAACTCTCCTCAGGTGGTGACCAACTCTCCTCAGGTGCCGAATAAGTATAAATATTATCACGTAGGATGACATGTGTACTTTTCTGATTGGTCCTCGTAGATGGAGAATTTTTGCGTCAACAGAAGCCCCCAATGCTCCATGCTTGATGGTTCACTGAAAGGATGGAGTATTTATTCTGTAGTGTTGCTCGGTGCTCGTGAAATTCTTGATTTATTTAACATAAAGTGCATTATTTCCTGAATGACATATGATGCAGGCTGATCGATGGTTGCTAATCTTTCTTTTGTGGAACTCTATTCTTCAAGCGAACGTGTGCTATGTATCACCCCTGGGAATTTGGATGCAGCCATGCCATAGTATGCAACTTGTAGCTTGTCATGATCTTCAAGTATGTTGATTGGTTTGCTAGCCGACCAACTGCCTCCTGTGTCGAGCAACTGAGAGCTAACTTCACGTGCTTGATTTCTCTGATTTATGCTCCTCTAAATACTTTATCGAGTAACATACTAGATTTTGAACCCCAAATCTTTAATCTGATTAGTACCAAGATTGTGGTTGACTTCAAAACATTTTCATACAACTTCTTCTTCCATATTAGTCGGGACAATAGTAGTAAAGATCTCAATGTAGATGCTGAATCTAACTCCTGAATGTGCATAATGCCTCTGGAACTTCAATATGACTCCTAAACTTCAATATGACTTCTGAACTTCAATATGACTCCTGAACTTCAATATCAAAACTAATTCCTGAGCAAGAAAAACAACTCCTGAATGATGATTGTTCGAGACCCTGACCGTGTAAGTTTGTGGAGTTGAATTTAATGCTCGACTGCATGATGTTATAAGAATGTGCCACCAAATGAACAACTATATCTATAATAGAAGTCCCCAAGTGTGGAATATGAACTTTGAATGCTTTTTTAGCCTTGAATTATGTTGGTCTTGCTAGAAAAATAAGGTCGAGGAAATGTTCCATGAAATGACTCCCTGAGATCTTTGCATGTTTGCATTTTCATTTTCATGGAAATACTTTGTAACATGCTTTCCTCATTGTTTGCTGATGAATACATATATGTAGAAGGACAAAATGTCCTATTTTGCATAGATAATAAAACTTGCTCTGTAAGGACATTTTTGTCCATTATCAATTTGTATGTCGTACTCTGTTACACCTTGAAGAAATTCAAGATCGCAACTACATCAACGGATCCAAATATCAAAGCGTCTTCAACATCATAACCTTTGCGAGAATGAACTTGGTAAAGTTTTGTTTTTAAGTTCCTTAAGCTTCATATTTAGTAGTGGGAAATTTTTATAAAATGTTTTTATAAAAAATAAGAAGTTTTTTCAAGCAGAATGAAGTTTTTAAAAGAATTTTATTTTTTTGGAAAGCCGGACCGGTCAGCCTTCCTACCGGACCGATCCTCTTTGCACCAGTGAACCACAGACCGATTACGAACCGAAGAAGCCTATTTTAAAGAGAACCTATCCGAGGTCGGATCGATCCGCCTCCAAGCCGGACCGGTCCGCCTAGGATAAACTCGATCAGTTTTGTGTGATGTTTATCCCCCAGCACATATTTCCTATATATATAACTATTTCGGTGGTATATTTTTTTAAGTCTTTGAGAAAATGTTTCTAAGAGTTCAAACACAACAATACTTCATTTTTTGATGTGCCAAACATCTTTTTGATTCACACACAAAAATCCCAATTACTTTTGTGAATCTTTTGGATCCCTAGAACACAAGCTCTGCTATTGTTCAACCTTTGTGGGGAGATCTTTGCAACCAAGGGTTGCGTGTCATTGCTGAGGGAGTCTCTACAAAGTGTTATGGTTGCGTGTCATTGAGGAGAGTTGCGGTTCTTCCTTTGTTGTTTGGGCTGCGAGTCCTTGGAGGGTGTTGCGTGTATTCTCTTAATGAGTTCAAGAATGCGTGTCTTTGTGGGTTGGCTGCGCATTGATCCATTGAAAATTTCTCTATGTAATTGTAAGTTGCGATTTATATATTCATAATGAAATAAAGGTTTTACCCGAAAGGGGTTTTTTACTGAAATCTGTGTCTCAACATATTTTGTTTCACATGCTTTCTTTATTTATGGATTGACACACGAACCTTAGATGAATGTTTAGGGACTTTAATTAAATATGGGTTACTTGGAAACTTGCGAATTGAATTTAATCAATTATCACACAGTCTTACGTTTTCATGCTCCTCCTGTTGTTTCATTATAGCGACTTGTCACTCCTTGGGACTAAGCAATGGAATGATTTCATCCCATATTCCTGCTTAGTTATAGTAATCCCGTTAAGATTACCTGGTTGCCTAGACAGTGGATTCCCCGGGAGGTCACCCATCTTCTTGCCTAGTTTGGTACCAACCAACCGGAGATGGTAGTTAATGAATTACCAACCAACCGGAGTTCGTGGTAATTAATTTCTCGACCAATCGGAATTGGTGGTAATTGATTTCTCGACTAATCGGAGTTGGTGGTAATTGAGTTCCCGACCAACCAGAGTTGGTGGTAATTGATAATAAATACTAGAGACTTCCCTGGAGCTGACCAATAGATTTTTGGGAATAAGATATAATAAATGTTGGAGACCTCCTCAACAGATTGTTGGGAATAAGATAATATAAATGGTGGAGACTTCCTTGGAGCTGAATATATGATTATAAATATTTTGACGAGATCCATGCTGAGATAAATATAGAATATGCATCCAAATAGATATAAAGAATGATTCAGAATAATAATAAAGTGTCTTACTGATCTGTCAAGGCAAAATTTCATAATGCCGAATAAGGATAATATTTTCCACAATATAAGAATATGGCCGAGAACTTTGCCGAGCCTGAATATAAATAAGAATTACCCCGACCAACTATCTGTTGGGGGTGAAATATAATAAATGTTATAGTTCTCCTCGATGGTGAATATGATAATAAGTATCTCGCTGAGTTCCATGTTGAGATGAATATAGAATATGAATCCCAGGGGATATATAGAATAATTTGTGCTTGAGCCGATATTTGGTCCTGAATATAAATAAGAATTTACCCAACCAACTATCCGCTAGGGGTGAAATATAATGAATGTTGTAGCTTTTCCACGGATCTGAATACGATAATAAGTATTTCACCGAGCTCCATAATGAGATGAATATTGAATATGAATCTGAACGAATATATAGAATAATTCTTGCTTGAGCATAGATCAGAGCAATAATAAAATATATAGTTCCTTGCTGAGGTGAAATTTCATAATGTTGAGCAATGATAATAGTTTCCAGAAGTTTAAGATTGTTTCCGATCATTCGTCGGAGTAGAATCTTGTACCTGTAAAAATTAATAACTTGCTCTACCATATGTGTAGGATGAATTCATTAGTCATGAGAATAATTTACTCATCCAATCAATATATGATATGTATATGCTTGAGAAATAAAAATATTAATTTCACAAAATGAAATAATATATGTTGGCTGATATGTCGAGGCAAAATTGCCTGATGTCGAGCAATAATAGTTTCCAGAGGTTTAAGATTATGGATGAGATTTTGTCGGGATTGAATATCGTCCCTATGGAATTTTAATAAGCTTCCCAAGCCCCCAAGATTCTACTACTGTCGACCAATATTTGGGGACGTCTTACGTTGTAGAATATATGGTGCCGACCAAGAAGCAAATGGTCTCCGACTAGTAGAGCGATTTCGCCGATCAACAAAAATGGTGCATTGATATTGCCGACCAGATGTTAGATGGTCACCGAACAACATTAGATGTCTTCGACCAAGAAGTGGATGGTTGGATAGTTTTCGACCAGTAAATTGGACCCTTTGAATAAAATTGAGATGTCGTCGATCAAGAAGTAGATGATTGTCGACCTGCAATTGGTTTCACCGAGCTACAATATGAGTCTCCGACCAACAATAAGATACCTCATAGTTGGATAAAATTATTTCAGCATTGCTGATGGATCTTCACATATTTTCTTCGACAGATAAAAATGGTCTGGTTAAGCTTCCCTTTAATAAAAGATGGCCCAAGATGATGCCGACCAACAATATGGATGACTGACTAGAATATCTCGAATCCTTATATCAGAAAAATAACATTCGATGTAAAATTTAAGCATTAAGAATGATAATTAAATGAATAATCATCTAATCCACTAGATCGTGTCATTTCGACAAAGAAACCCTGTGATGTGATGAACGAGGGGCCAACATATCAAATTTGTGCCTAGAGTTTTGATATGGTCATGATTGTTTTACTGATCCTCTTTTACAAAGAGGTGGGTAATGATTTTTCTGGTGAGAGAAAATTATTTTTTATATTGATCCCTTCCTATTCCCCATTTGCATAGATAAAAATATGCTGAATGATCTAAATTATTACCAAATTTATATCAAAATTAGTCAATGGGACTTTATTGACCTGGATGGCATGCGTACCAAATTAAGTATATAGCTCATAAAAATGAATGCAAAGAGACTCAAACTTGAAGAGAGGGAAAATAGATATGGGTCATGATTTCCATGAGAAAACTTTTTATTATCTTTAACCTTTTCCCACTCTTTGATTAAAAATATGATGGGAATTTGAATAGACATCAAAGATCTTACAAAATTTATAATGAAAATTATCAAATCTTACCACCGTCGTATATATTGGTATATGTAATCATTTAAAATATGTATTCCATGATATAAAATTGAAACTTGAGAATCAAGAAAAAAGTTATGATTTAAGAAATCCACTATTTTTCGCATTTCTAAACAAGAATTAATCTAACAGTTATGATTTTAAAATCATGATATGCAATATTTTGCAGATAAAAATTGGACAATTAATTTATGTATATAAACATAAAGATCATGATTGAATCAAAAGATGTATGTATAATATATAATTGATTATACATAGAGAAAATAAAAAAACTTAGCTTTTGATGGAGAACAATGCTTGTAACACGTTCCCACAGACGGCGCCAATCTGTTGATGACTAGAAATAGCATATATGTTATCTTATCGGCATCAACAACAGATAAAAATGAAGGTATGAAGATGATGATTGAAGATGAAATAGTGATCACATCAAACACATATGAGACAAAGGTTTTTAAAGTGGTTCGTCTATGAATAAAGCCTACGTCCACTGTTATTTTATTCCCAGGGGTTTACAATAGCACAATATGGTGTATAGAGAGAAAGAGTGTGTATCTTGTGTATGGTGTCTCTTAGTTGTCCGTACATTTTGCTAAAGGAATATATGTATTTATAGTGATGGGAGTTAAATAGATACAATATCTTTATACATTCAGACATTTATATCTATATACAATGAATATAACTGTTGGCCTTCTATGGTGGTTGGTCTTCCTTGAGTTGCTTGTATGATATGTGTTGGTTGGTATGCCGACAAACTCTCCTCGGGTGCTGAATAAGTATAAAGATTGCCACGTAGGATGACATGTGTCCTTTTTTTATTGGTCCTCGTAGATGGAGAATTTTTGCGTCAACAGCTATAATACGAGATGTGTTAGGAAGGTTTTTATGGGCTAAATCTTATTATAATGACAAAGGTGAAAGCATAGATCTTCAATAATTACTAACGGTTATCTCTTTGTTTAATAATTATGCTGAGATATTTTATTGTAATGTTCTAAATGTATTCTACACAATGCAAATTCTAGTTTTAGGCTCTCTCTCAATAGAGGATCATGTACGAAATGGAGGATCACGATATAGATAACTTGGAGCCTTCAGAAGAAAATTCTAATAACACAAGAAAAGGTAGAGGTATTGTTGTTTGTCAACGGATAACCAAAATTGAAGATAGAAAATGAATTCAACTCGATTACAACATATCTGGGAAGCCCTCTGGTAAAACAAGACTTGATTTTGCGAGTTATAGAAGAGTCATAGTTAAGACGATGATTCCAATACGTTATGGATCTTGGAAGAAAGTGCCAATTCCTTTGAAAGAAAATTTATGGACAGCTTTGCAAGTAAGTATTTGATTTCTCCCATGTGTCTACAACCTTTGTTATTCGTTATTTGTATGTACACTCTTGTTTTTTGTTCCTTGGTGAACTCGGTTTATCAAAAGTGTGATTTGTCCAGGGCTTTTTGCACTTCCTACGCTAGAAGGCTCTATACCTATTGGCCCTGTCACAAACTATTGGTATGATATCATTACATTAGCTAAACTTTGTAGCTACAGTTGTCAAATCTACAAAGTGTGAAGATTTGGATATATCCATAATATCCAAGTCTTCCCATTCTCATTATAGCAGCAGTTGTCAAATCCCCATTTTTTTCTAAACTTTGTATTTTTTTATAAATCAACTCTGGGCTCCAATAAAGCAATAATCAGACATTTGTGAATTTTTATTAGATTTTTTAGCCTTCTATCTGCTAATTTCTTTGCATCCCCTCTAATGTTCCACAAAATTCTAAAATATTATTGGAATTGGAAAAAAACTAAGGCTTCGATGCAACATGAGCTTGCTAAAGAGGAATCCTTTTGGTGTAAAAAATCTAGGGTAAAGTGGATTTGTGAAGGGGATTCTAATACCAAAATTATCCACTCTTTGGCTAACAAAAACATCAATAGACTTTCTATTTTCAGATTTAGAGATGGCACAGGTGCTTGGTCCTCTGATGTACATGTCATCAAGGGCACTCTGTTTCTTTAAAGCATTCTCACCTCGGGGGATGAGATTGTTTATGTCAATTTTTTGAATATGATTCTGCAACTGATTTCAGCATAGCAAAATGAGATGTTGACCGTCTGTCCCACTTTGTAATCCCCAAAGACAGATGGAAACTCATCCACTCATCTCCCCATTGGATTCTCTAATCGTCATTTGACCCTGACGATAAGATTCTTATTGGTTATTTATGCTTGCACGTTCTATTGTGGGAAGACCATTAATGCGTAGTGAATTATAATACCATATTCTGCATAAAAATCCCCAACGATGTCACCAAATCCTTAGGGATAATGCCTCTACCTCCCTGACCCAAAAAATGTACCCTCTATGGAGCCTCTAAACCTCAAGCCTTGAAATTCTTTTGGTTAATTTTGTTTTTGTAAATTCTTGGTTTTTTATGGAGCATTTCTTTCAATCTAAAGTCCCTATCTTTAATAAAGAATAATTATTGGAATAGCATAGTTTCTCTACTTTTCTTTTCCTCGGTATTTGTTTCATATTTAATTTTTTTACTTTGATAAGGAATTTTTGCTCTGTATTTATCTGTGTGAGGTTTTCTAGCGAGTAATTCTCCTTTATTCCCCCAAGATTTGTTAGTAAAGAATCATAACTTATGCAGTAAACATACCAAATTGGATCTGAGGGTACTAAGACCTGAAGTCACACAGTTGTGAGGATCCTGAAGTGAATAATGAGGTTATGTGATGGGTCATTAGACCTTAGGGCCATAAGATACCTATTATTCGTACTTTTATAGGACTATAAGACCACAATTTATATGGAAACACTTTCCCTCAAAAAAATTTGGGCTTAAAGGCTTAAAAATAAACTCTGTAAATGGTCCTAAGAACGAGACTTAATGTTTTTCTTAGCCTTAAGCCCGTAGTGGATCCTGAGACCTTTGAGATTAGGCAAATTTTGAATGTTGTAGCTCCACAAAGGACCCTAAGTCATTTGAACTTAGAATTGGAGATCTTTAAAGTTTTATAAATGGGTCATGGGACCTTTAGACTTGATAGATTTTAAACCTGAAGTCCCACAAATGGTCTGAAGACCATTGAACTTAGGTAAATTTTAAATTCTTAATTCATTCTTAGGGTTATAAGACCTCTAGATTAAACTTGAAGTCCCATCAAATTTACTTAAGAATTTAGCCCACTAAAAAAATCAAAATAGAAATTTTTTCCTTTAAGAATTTTCAGAAATAGGTTTAAGGGGTGTTGGGCCAAGGTTTACACATTTTTTTTAGGGGCATTTACGTTTAGATCCTATTAGACGTTCTTATAGACATTCTAGTCCCATCATGTTTTTCTCTTACATATAAGTCCTATTCCTAATTTTTTGGAACTTTTTTTCCAATTTTACCCATTTAAACCCAACAATCCGTAACTTCCTTGAGAAGTTACATAAGTGGTTGAACTTTTTTTTTAATCTTCAAATGATCATAAATTTTGATTCACAAATCCGTTTTTCACAAAATTACTATTTTTGAAATCTGCTCGACGAGATCTATCAAACAAGATCCATGAAGGCTATAAAATTCCAAAGAAAAAAATTTACACAAACAGTAAAATTTACTGTATGCACTAGAATATGAAATAGTTTTATATATGTGACATTTTCACAAATAGACAGTAACATTTAATGTGCTAATACTACAAAGCATATATATATATATATATATATATATATATATATATATATATATATATATATATATATATATATATATATATATATATATATATACGGTGGATCCAAACCATTTTTTTCAAAATTACCTTATATTTGAAGGTTCGCGCTAGCGGTATCCAATCCTTACCACCATTATTGGAGCTTCAACGACCTTAGTCAGAGCTCTGATTTGGGGTGGGTAAGGGTGGCATGTGGTGCCGCTGGCGCAGACCTTATAAAATAAGAGACTCTTGAATAAATGGGCTTTGGATCCACCGAATTATCATGGGGGCAGCTGGTGCGGACCTTTGAAAATAAGATTGGATAAATGGGATCGGGATCATCGGGAGCGCCGATTTGGGGTGAATAGGGGTGGCACAGAACTTTAAAAATAGGAGCATATTGGATATATATATATATATATATATATATATATATATATATATATATATATATATATATATATATATATATATATAATTTGTAAGAATGTCACAGATATCAAACTTTATTGTATATACCAGAAAATGAAATAGTTTTATATTTCTGACATTTTCACAAACAATAACATTTACTGTGATAATATTTTTATGAAATAGTTTTACATATATAACATTTTCACAAACAGTAACATTTACTGAGTTAATATTACACAATATATATGTAACATTTTCACAAAAACAGTAACATTTACTGAGTTAATATATATATATATATATATACACGGTATATCCAAACCTCTTTTTTTTTTTAAATTACCATATTTTTAAAGGTTTACGCTAGCGACATTCAATCCCCACCACTACCCACCACAATTGTCGACGCTTCAACGACTTTCATCAGCGCTATGATTTAGGTGGGCAGTAGTGGCATAGGGTGCCGCTGGCGCGGACCTCTGAAATTAAAAGAATATTAGATAAATGGAGTTTGGATCCACTGGCGCTCCGATTTGGGGTGAGTAGGGGTGACAGTGGGTTAGGTTTATATCTATAACATTTTTACAAACGTTAACATTTACTGTGTTATAACACAGTGTATATATATATATATATATATATATATATATATATATATATATATACGGTGGATCCAAACCTCTTTTTTCTGATATTACCTTATTTTTAACGACCCGCGCTAGCGGTATCTAATCCCGACCACCACCAACCCCAATTGTCGGAGCTCGAACAACCTTCATCAGAGTTCTGATTTGGGGTGACATGGAGTGTCGCTGGCGCGGACCTTAGGAAATAAGGGAATATTGAAAAAATGGGGTTTGGATACACCGGCGCTCTAGTTTGAGGTGGGTACGGGTAGCATTGGATTAGGTTTATATCTGTAATATTTTCACAAATAATAAATGTTACTGTTTGTGAAAATGTTACATCGGCATCCCATGCCACCTCAAATCAGAGCTCTGATGAAGGTTGTTGGAGCTCCGATAAAGGGGGTGGGGATTGGATGCCGCTGGCGCGGACCGTTAAAAATAAGATAATATCTGAAAAAAGAGGTTTGGATCCACCGTATATATATATATATATATATATATATATATATATATATATATATATATATATATATATATATATATATATATATATATATATATATATATATATACTGTGTTATAACACAATAAATGTTAACGTTTGTAAAAATGTTATAGATATAAACTTAACCCATTGTCACCCCTACTCACCCCAAATCGGAGCGTCAGTGGATCCAAACTCCATTTATCTAATATTCTGTTAATTTTAGAGGTCCGCGCCAGTGGCACCCTATGCCACTACTACCCACCTAAATCATAGCTCTAATGAAAGTCGTTGAAACTTCGACAATTGGGGTGGGTAGTGGTGGGGATTGAATGTCGCTGGCGTAAACCTTTAAAAATATGGTAATTAAAAAAAAAGAGGTTTGGATCTACCGTGTATATATATATATATATATATATGTATATATTAACTCAGTAAATGTTACTGTTTGTGAAAATGTTATATATATATATTGTGTAATATTAACTCAGTAAATGTTACTGTTTGTGAAAATGTTATATATATAAAACTATTTCATAAATATATTATCATAGTAAATGTTATTGTTTGTGAAAATGTCAGAAATATAAAACTATTTCATTTTCTGGTGTATACAATAAAGTTTAATATCTATGACATTTTTACAAACTATATATATATATATATATATATATATATATATATATATATATATATATATATATATATATATATATATATATATATATCCAATATGCTCCTATCTTTAAAGTTCTGTGCCACCCCTATTCACCCCAAATTGGCGCTCCAGATGATCCCAATCCCATTTATCCAATCTTATTTTCAAAGGTCCGCGTCAGCGGCCCCCCATGATACTTCGGTGGATCGAAAGCCCTTTTATTCAATAGTCTCTTATTTTCAAAGGTCCGCGCCATCGGCACCACATGCTACCCTTACCCACCCAAATCGAAGCTCTAACGAAGGTCGTTGAAGCTCCAATAATGGTGGTAAGGATTGGATACCGCTAGCGCGAACCTTCAAATATAAGTTAATTTTGAAAAAATAGGGTTTGAATCCACCATATATATATATATATATACTGTGTAGTCTTAACTCAGTAAATGTCTGTTTGTGAAAATGTTATATATATATTGTGTAATATTAACTCGGTAAATGTTACTGTTTGTGAAAATGTTATATATATAAAACTATTTCATAAATATATTATCACAGTAAATGTTGTTGTTTGTGAAAATGTCACAAATATAAAACTATTTCATTTTCTGGTGTATACAATAAAGTTTAATATCTATGATATTTTTACAAACTATTTATATATATATATATATATATATATATATATATATATATATATCCAATATGCTCGTAAATTTTTAAAGTTCTAAGCCACCCCTATTCACCTCAAATTGGCGCTCCAGATGATCCCGATCCCATTGATCCAATCTTATTTTCAAAGGTCCGAGCCAGTGGCACCCCATAATACTCCGATGGATCCAAAACCCATTTATCCAAAAGTCTCTTATTTTCAAAGGTCCGCTCCAGCGGCACCACATGACACCCTTACCCACCCCAAATCGGAGCTCTGACGAAGGTCGTTGAAGCTCCAACAATGGTGGTAAGGATTGGATGCCGTTAGCGCGGACCTTTAAATATAAGGTATTTTTGAAAAAAGAGGTTTTGGATCCACCGGATGTGTATATATATATATATACTGTGTTGTATTACCACAGTAAATGTTACTGTCTGTTTGTGAAATGTCACATATATAAAACTATTTCATATTCTAGTGCATACAGTAAAGTTTACTGTTTGTGTAAAATTGTTTCTTTGGAATTTAATAGTCTTCATGGATCTTGTTTGATAGATCTCGTTGAGAAGATTTCAAAAATAGTAATTTTGCGAAAAATGGATTTGTGAATCAAAAGTTATGATCATTTAAAGATTAAAAAAAAAAGTCCAACCACTTATGTAACTTCCTCAAGGAAGTTACGGATGGTTGGTTTTAAAAGGGTAAAATTGTGAAAAAATTTCCTAAAAAGTTGGAATAGGACCTATGGGATTATGAAAAAGTCAATGGGACTTATATGCTTGTTGACCTAATAAATGGGACCTAGATATAATTTGCTCTTTTTTTTAAATAACATCGTGAAAGAAAATTCTTGTTTGAGAAAACCCTTATGTATGGGGTATTCTGTTTAAGACTTTAGCCTCTTGGAATTATGGATGAAAATCACAATAATTATTTTTATTCTTTTATCTATCCTTAGACCTTGCAGTATGAGTTTAGGGTCGTCTATATGTATGGACTGTAGTGTTATATGCGTCATAAGACCTTGGACTGTTATTCTTAAGAAAACGCTGCAGTCCTTGCAACAAATTTTGGGTCCTAAGACCTTAGCTTAAACCAAGAGCCAAGGATGAAATCCTTCTAACTCTTTTTTGGATATTTAATTAATTGTTTAAGTTTTGAGACAAGAATGAAGTCCTCGCTCCTCCTTTTTTGTGTCCTTATACCTTAGATTTGTATAGTCAAGAGTGAAATCCTTGTAACTCTAGTACACATATTTATTACATCATGAGTAGTAAATATTTCTTTTCATTTCTTTCATATAGCATATTACATTATTCATAGCCATTATGTGGGATGGTGTACATCCCTGAGGCTTCTATTATCTTGATGTTCTTATTTTGTTTGGATCCCTAGTCACGAGGGAAACTATCCTTTTCTTACAAGGATGAGGTATCTAGGTACAAATAGATGGAGGCATGTGTAACTCTTTATCCTGAGACTAGCAGTCGAGATGATAATAGGAAACGATATGATCTCTTATCAAATGAGGTCAATTATGAAGCCTACCCTACAGTAGAGAGTAAGTCTAAGATTTCTCAATCCAAAACTTACCTTTTAAATGCCTTAAATCTTGAACAAGACTTTTGGAAACAAAATATCAATGTAAATGGATGCTAGATGGTGATTTAACACCAAATTCTTCAATGAAACAGTAAAAATAGAAAGACTGGGCCTTAGAATTCATAGAATCAAAAATAAATAAAGGGACTGGATATAATCAGATTTGGGTATTTAAGACCTATTCATTATGCATTATCAATCCATATTCAATCCTGCTAGTTTTGAAGGAGAAGAGGAGGTTCTAAAAGTTATTGACCAGGTAATCATTGATAGGGGTGGAAATTTTAGAAATGACACGAAAAAATGACACGGAACGACATAAAATTGACCCGAAATTAACACGACGTTTCGTGTTCGTGTCGTGTTTTTTTGACACGAAGTCGTGTCTTGTCGTGTTCGTGCCTTAATTATGAGTCGTGTCGTGTCGTGTTATCGTGTTTTTTAAGCCTGAAATTTAAGAAATTATGGTTGTCGTGTCGTGTCATGTCGTGTTATTTTTTATTCGGGTTGTGTTCGTGTCATCTAAAAAAACACAAATTCGTGTCGTGTTCATGTCCGAAAAAACCTTGTCGTGTCGTGCCAAAACACGGCCCGTTGACCTGAATTTCCACCCATTGATCAACATCTTCATATTCTTGCTACTTTCCTTTAGAGGTAGAGGTGTTGACTGCTATAAATGATCTTAAAGCAGATAGTAATGCTAGACATGATGGCTTTCATGGGGCCTTCTATAAAGCTTATGGGTATATTTTTAAGGTGGATATCCTAAAAGATGTTGCATACTTCTTATCTGGTGGTGATCTACCTAGGAGTTGGACTAGCACTAATATAGTTCTTATCCTCAAATCCAAAAATGGTACAGAATGCTCTAATTTTAGGCTTATAAGCCTTTGCAATTTTTGCTTTATCTTAACTACAATCCTTACCACTGAACATGAAAATTTGCTTCCTGATATTATTAAAAAATCCCCAGTTGGTTTCATCATAGGTAAAGTGATTCATGATACCATCTTGATTTGTCAAGAGTTAATGGGGATGCTTGGGAGAAAGGTTAATGGTTTTAATATAGTTATTAAATTAGACATGTCCCAAGGCATATGGTTTTAATATAGTTAATAAATTAGACATATTTGCTTATAACACTATAATTTTTTGTAACAGAGCCGTCAAAAACTTAAGAACCTTATTGAAATTCTTAAAAAGGTATGAGAAGTAATAAGTTAAAGTAATAAAATATGATAAAAATAACTTCACCACTCATGAATATATAGCAAGAAATAGAAATACGATCATCTCAGAACCTCTGAATCTCAAACACAAATCTATTCCTCTCAAATACTTGGGTTGTCCAATTTTTTATAGTAGGCGTAAACACAAGTATTTTGAAGACCTGGTCAATAGAATCAAACAAAAGATTGTAGGATGGCAATGCAAGTTCATATCCTTTATAGGTCTGATATTTGTAAAGCACTTAACATGAAGATGTGGTGGTATTTAAGGACTCAAGATAGTTTATGGTCCAAATTATTTTGGAACATGTATAAAAACTGCTCTAAGTCAACCGGTTCTTCCATTTATAAAACATTATTGGTTGTGAAAGGAGCAACAGATCAATTCGTTACTGATATGGATAGATCTAGCCACTGTAATATTACTTATGATGGTCAATTCTTAGCTAATTCTTCCTAGCAGGCAATAAGGTCAGCCCAGTCCTCATCATTCCTGTTCAAATCCATTTGGAATAAAGCTCTACCTACTAAAATCTCCACATTTCTTTGGAAATTCTTACATAATACTATTCCACTAGATTTAAATATTCAAGCAGTGGGTAGTAAGTTGGCCTTGGGGTATAGATTTTTTTGTAATCTTTCTTCTAAAGATCTAAATCATCTCCTCATTAATGGTCCTATAGCTAAAGTAGTTTTGGAAATTCTTGCAAATCTTCTAGGAGTGAAAGTTTCATTCTCCTATATCAATTCTATGCTTGTGTCTTGGTGGTTGAGGAACCCTAAAGAAGACTTCATTAAACACCTGCTAGGATTTGCAATCCAAAACGTTAGTCATGTGAACCTAAAAATGACATGTTCAATTAATATTTTGGGTTAGTGTGAGGTCATATGACATGATTTGTAAAACGGGTCAACTTAAAAGATTAAGCACAATTATTTTGTGAAACCCACATTTATCTTATCCTTAATTTATTTTCATTTTTAATTCACAGTCTAAATTTGATATGGATCCGAAGACAAAGAAACAAGTGCTATCTAATATGTCGGCTCAGTGGAAAAATTTTAAAGGAGAATTGACTAGGCTTTACGTCAGACCATTTAGAGCTGAACTTGATCAACTCAAGCATCGGCCTGAGATGTATAAAAAATATATTAAACAGGAGGATTGGGAAGAATCCGAAAAAGTGAGAATCTCAAAGGGGTTTGAGGTGTATAGAAAATGGTTAAAATAATATATATTTTTCAAATTTATTTGTATAAGTTGCTCATGCTTATGTATTAATAAGGTGCTAAGCGCGGTACAAGCTGAAAGACGGGGGAAGAATATATATAACTATCGGATCAGTAAGAAAGGCTATTCCGGAATTATCGAAGACCTTGTATGTACTTCTTTTTCTTAGTTGACAAACATTGATATTTATGAATTAAACTACACATTCTAAGTTCACCCAATTTTTTTATCTAATATGTTAACAGAAAGAGGCAGGTGATAAGTTTGATGACGACGATATGGCTCATCTGTGGAAAAAAGGTCTCATATATAAAAATGGGCGATTTGGTGATGAGGCTACATGGAAATAGCGGATAAAATTGTGAGTTTCTATTTATGAGTTTGTTTACATAAATATTCAACATCAAATACATCTAATTGAATTATTGTTAATGTTATATATCTTATCTTGATTGATTTGTTTTTGCAAGATATGTTAAACTGTCAGATTAGAGCTATGAGCTTGGTCACCAAAGGAACCTCAGGCATCCTAACTTTGGCATTAGGGACACCCAAGCATTCGAGTCGTGTTAGGGGTAAAGGGCATGAAGTCACCCCCACAACCTTTTTTAACCTCACTAAGCGAGGATCAAAGAAGCATATTAGTGAGTTGGAGTCTAAGATGCATGCGGAAAGAGAAATAGGCAAAGAAAAAGATGTGCGGATGCAAGAATTGTTGGCAAAGGTGTCGGAGTACGAGAGGGAAATGATGAAAGTCAGACAGAACACCCCAAAAAGTGGCAATGGATTTCACAAAATAATTTCATCAGATGTAAGTGCATCATGTGCTAAGAAGACAAATAAGAAGAAAAATAGCAATGTAAGAAATAAATATTATATATCATTGGTGTTGACTTTTTATTTTTTATATTATATAAATGTTATTGATTTGAGTTTTTATTTTTAATTTTTACGTATAAATAGTTGAAAGATGATGGAAAGAGATCCGCTCACATGACATCTCTGAATCCCACACTTCATAATGGCATGGGCCAACCATGTAAATTAGCATTAAATTCACGTACCAATATTGTCGCTATGGGTTGTGTTTTTGAGAGGGTTAGGCCAGACGACAAAGTGCACCATAAACATTTAGGAGAAAATTATGTGCGAGTGTTTGTGGATACCGTTTACACTCCGGATGCCCCCCTTCTCGTACCTTGTGGTGATGAGTTAGTAACAGTTATGACTGCACATAATTCACATGTTGCGTAGCCTAAAGAATTTGTTATAGTAGATGCAGAGGTAAAGTTGTGAGAAATTTTCTTTTATATTAAAGATACCATTGTTAATATTTTTAACTATTTATAACCACTGCAAACTAGGAAGAAGATAGAGAAAATGGTGTTGAGAGAGGGTCACTTATGGTATTTGCAAGCATGCTAGATTCAATTATGAAAAGTGATACCGTAAAAATTCCAGTCGGGATTTTTGGAGACGAACTTCAATCAAACTACATTCCTAAACATGGGGTGGTGCGTTTTTGTAAAATGGAGGGGCTTGATGCCAGTTGTCTAATCGGCTACATGAGGTGTGAGAATAAGTTATTTTCATCTTAATTTTTTTGGCTACTCATTTCTAATATATTTTTATTTTGTTTTTTATATTCTTGTACGAGAAGTTTCAAAATAATCGGGATTTTATTGTATTTGTTAATCCCAGGGTTGCTCAACAAGCTTATTTGAAGAAAAAAATGCATATTTTAATTAGGAATGCAATGAAAGATGCTAAAGAGAACCAAACATAATTTATGCCAATTAATATAGGGTAAGTTTATTTATTGTCCTAAGTTATAATTATATCAAAACATAGTTGTATCATTGATGTTAACAACTCATTACATTGCAGGTTTCATTGGTCTTCAGTAGTTATCGATTTCTCTTCGAGGAATATATTCTATTTAGATTCTTTAAATAGGGCGCCAGATCGAGACTTGAAACTCTTTACAAGAATGTGAGTAATGACTTATATATATATATATATATACCTTTAGTCACATTGTCTTTGTACACATATTTTTCATTTTAACCTTTGTCTTGAATTGAATTTAAAGCGTTGGTGGTATCGAAAGGAGGAAGAATTTTAGGTTCAAACTGGGAGAATGTTAAGGTACGATAATGTTAATGAATATACATTACTGACTTATATCTTAAATCTTAATATAACTATTATGTTCAACATATCATTCTATAGGGCCCTCTACAACCGGGAAATGTTGAATGTGGGTTTTACATATTGAAGTTCATGAGAGATTTAATGGAGAATCCGTCTCAATTTACTAAACTAATGGTAATAAATATTTATTTTATAACATTTTGTTTCATTGCTAATTACTTTTATAAGGAAAAATTGAATAAAACTTATGTTATTTGATTTGTTAGATGAAAGAGTTGGCTGGAAAAGCAACCTACGAAAATCATGAGATAGAAGAAGTTCAACATGAGTTCGTCGATTTCATTCAGGATTATTTTTAGTGAGCTGCAGTTGTGGACAATTTTGGCTTATCTTTTCGGGTACCTTTTTTTTCTTCTTAAATCTAATTAATTACTTTGTTGATGATGTTGAATGCCCGGGGTGGGCTTTATATTGTTATTGTTGGTTGAATATGTCACGTTTAATTTTGGATTATTAAAAAAATAAAGGAAACTCATGTCCTTTAGCCCGATCCTACGACTAACATACCCATATCCTTAGGGGGGACACACGGGGGAGATCTAGGATATAGCCTTAGGTACAAATGTCTTGCGTGTGACGGGAATGTATAGTAATTATCCCCTCCTAATGGCTTTGAGATTATTGGTTTGAGACGACCTATAACAATTCCTACTATGCACGAGTGATTCCCAAAGGATATAGGGATAGGCCTTTATATATTTTTATATGTGGACTTGAGAGTATTACATTTACTTATACATAATGGGGACCACACTTATGTGGATATTAGACTTCAGATTATCTTATTATTATTTGGTATTATAATTGAGATGTGTATACTGGCATATGTATCGGGATCCTTTATAATTAAATTCAAGTGAGATGAATGATAATTGAATGTTGCGGTCAATTGGGATTGGGTTTAGATAGAAGTGATATTTAGGGTTATTTGGATTGGTATTACTTAAAAGCAACTAAAATATGGTAGGAAGATGCCTATTTATGTATTTTAGCCAAAATATGGTTAAATCTTTTGAAGTTGCACAAGGTAGGGGATGTACGGAGGGTGGCTAAAAGAAAATCCAATTTTTAATTTTTTAAATTAAATATAAAACTTAAACAAAATTAACCAAAATTAAACTTAACACCAATTTTAAATAGATGTTGTCATAAATGGTTTACCAAATTTGTCGTGTCATAAAACATGCTTTTAGGTGAGTACATGAATAAAATAAAGCAACAAACCACAACACGTCGATGTACGAGAAAACCCACAACAAGAAAAACCTTGGACTACCTAACCACACAAATTTCATTATATACGGAATTGCAAAGGACACGACAAAAGACTTAGCCAATCGACTCGAATCCCTTAAAATCCTTGACGATCTTCGTTCATCAACCTTCACCATAGTGACATGCAGGAGTCCACCCACGAAGCTGCCACAATGAGTGACTCCACACACCTCGGTATCCACCTATAAGTCTCATCAACCATCTACAGTTGTGGAACACGGAATCAACCACTTTTTCATCCCAACAAATCATCACAGAGACCACTGTGTGTAAAAAACAAACCGTTTATGGAGTCCACCACACGAATTTATTATCAATAAGATGAAGAGAATAAACTTCTTGGTGCCCAAAAAGAAAATTCCAAAGCATATATGATAATGAAACTTGGATCTTAAAGAGTTTGGGTAAAACTAGGGTTTGGGGGCTTTTGGATATGTATAGGAAAACAATTTTTGCTAAAAGTCACGCTAAAAAGAAATGTGAGAACTACTATATATAGAAAACACATTTTTCGAGGCAGCACATTTTTTGAGAAAATCATTTGAATGAAAACAAGATATCGTTTGAACGAAAATACTACCTCGTTGGAACCAGTTAAAAACTCATTCGAACGAACTTGACAATCTCGTTTAAACACACTTTGAATGGGATTCAAACGACATATGCTTAGCTAATAGAAAAATCTCATTTGTTGTTCATTGGAAGGTCATTCTAACGACATCCAAATCTCATTTGAATGAACAACGTAAACTTATTCGAACGACTTAAAAATAAAAAATATTTTTTTTCTTTTAATACCTTTTAAAAAATAACCCTCAAACATTTTATAAAAACAAACACCCAAATAAGATTACAAGGATGAAAATGTATATGCATTCATACGCGAGAGATCCTCAAAAACATGAAGACGAAGATTGGCGCTAAACTTGGCACGATATTCCGATCTCTGAATTGTTGACACTAAGTCTTCAAACAAACACATCATAGGCTTGAGAGGTCAATATATAAAGCCTAACCAATGACTCATTATTTTTTGGCCTGAATGAAGCCAATACATACAAATTAACTCTATTATAAATTTGTCCTTACAAATATTCCCCTTTGGATATTTTAGGACAAAACACAAATAAAAACTCATGTGGGCCATCAATCTCTTTAAAATACTTGATCCCCAACACCAAGAGAAAAAAGTACAAACTTTATAGACAGATACCAAGTAGCTCGGCACGCTTGTAAACTTGTCACGTGTTACAAACTTGCACACTTAAACACACTTTCAAATGGAAGGAATATGTAAAATTATAAACTGCATAATAATAAACTTCCCTTATGTCTAACAATCCATGCCAAGGTAAATGTCTCCCCTAGGATAAATATCTCATCCTAAAAACTAAATTGAAATATACCATTTCTCCCCCTTTTTATTCAAGAATAGACAATAAGAATGCATAATAACCATTTAGCCACCATAATCCATATCGATCCAAAATGTGACAACATGTGATACCAATAAGGAATATAAAAGAATGAAGAATATCAAACAACGGCATGAAGTACAACAAACAAAACATGGCAACAGAATAAAAAATAATCCAAGAAATGATCAATTAATACCAATATTGATGCAAATATGATACCAACTTGAATACACAATAAAGCATGAGATTCCATTGCGTACAATTAATAAGAGATACGAATAGTTTCATACAGCATGCCAATTTGATCCAAAGATAAAGTAGATGGCAAACATGGATTATATGGAAATGCAAAAACTCAAAAGAAAGTGACACCATATGTATTATATATGAAAAATATATCAATGACACATACACACACACACACACACACACACACACACACACACACACACACACACATATATATATATATATATATTTATATATATAAAGTAGGAAACTTATGTATGTCATAGGCTTACTTAATGATGTCATCTTCATGAGAATTTTTGCACTTGCTACTTTGTCCCTCAAATTTTTGATTTCCCCCTCTTTTTTTACTTACCAAATTTCCACTTCAATTCAAAATTGTGGGTACTTTTGTAAGAACTACTTCATTCTCTACTTTTCTCCCGCTCAAATCCTCTCCCATTTCTCACGCACCCTCTCCCATTCTCTCAACATCAACTCAAAATAATCCTACCTCAAACATCATCCCAAGGGTTTCGATATCAGGCCGCCGATCTATGGTGGTTCTAGGGTTATACATGAACATTTGTACATCTATCTAAGGTGATTTTTTGCTATACATACGCATTTATATATACATCAAAAATGGGGATCTATATTGTTCTGTAATTTAGGATTTTACATCCTAGGTGCTTACAAAGGAGAAGACAGACTTGGATCTCTACATGTGTGGGGGTTAGGTTTCTAAAATGGGGATCTGTATTGTTACAAATCTGTTTTTTTTTATACGATTGGGGATTTTATTGGTTTGTTGAAATTTCGTATTGGAATTTTTATCTCTATCTCATTAATCTCTCATTCCTCACTAAGGTTTTGTAAGATTTCCAACTATTATCAAGGTGTGAAAAATTTATGCTTTATAGGTATTTATGAAAATGCCCAAATGTAAGCATTATTTGATATTATGAAGTTTTTTATTTCATATTATTTTGAGCTATGATTTTTTAGAGTTTTATGATATGGGGATTTGTATTTTTTAAAGGTCTATCTCGGATCTGTTCAACTGTTATAATTTTAGGATCGCACACAATAGTATTCTGTATTCATATTATTTTGAGCTATGATTTGGTATTTGGTATTTCAGGTTCAAGATATTTGACGCATATTTTTGTTCGTATTTCAGTTTTCACTTCATATGAATATTCAGATATGGGAGTATAAGGACATTGGTTCTACAGTGATAACACATTTCATATAGAGATGTGGTGTGAGCATTTACTTTTATCGAATTTCAAATTCCTTTTTTTATTTTTCTCCCAAGTCCTTGAGTCAAATTCATCTTATCAAAAATAAAAAGATAAAATCAAATTCTTGACCTGCTGCCATCTAGAAAATCATAGTTTAGAAGTCAATTGATGTAATATGGTAAAAAATCAGAGAATAGAATAGAAACTACAAATTTACTCAGTAAAAACATCAGAGAATAGAATAGAATTCAATTGTTTTCGCAAGGCTATTGAAAAACCAAATATTTTTGTTTTTAGCACCCTAAGTTGGTAAGAATGTGGCACACCTACTATTTTTGTTTTGCGAAAATGGTGTGAGCATCATTTAAATACAGACCCTCAAGTTTAAAAGGTGAAGTTTCAGAATCTCAAATACAATGAAACTGTGAAAGTTACTTCCTCATGCTACAATAGTTATGAAAATCTTTTCAGGTCTCATTGTCCATAAATGACACACTTTTGGGATTTCCTCAAAATCTCCAAATGCCTAAACTCAGTTACAAGAATCTATTTCTCATTGTAATTCTAATCTACTTCTTTAATTTGGTGGAAAGTTATTGATCATAAGCAGTGCCCTGCAGCCACTAATCCATTGAGGCATCAGTGGTCCCAAATCCAACCTTCCCCTAGGTACCCGCTTGGTTTTCTTGGAAAGATGTGTTATCCAACTACGAATCGAAAATCCAAGTACGCTCAAACAGATTAGTGGTGAACTTTTGTTATGTTGATGCTAATCTAATTTATTGATGCCTCGAAATGAATAGTTCGGGTTTAACCTAATTTTTTTGTTTTTTTGAATATTGAACTGCATAGTTAGGGTTTAACCTAATTCATTGACAATTTTAGTTTTGTTGTTAACAAGGGTAAATGATCCACAAGTATGAAATTCACAAGAATATTTCATGATGGAGATGCGTGCGGCCATAATGGTACATGCAGATGATTCATTACTTATGTTGATGTCGGAGTTAAAACCGATGGCTATCTTTTTAGGGTTTGCAAAGAAAAAATACTATTGAGCCTGCATGGGAATTCCCGTGCTAATTTAGTATGTTGGCATTGCATGGGAATTCATTTTTTAATATTGTTTACTTTCCTTTTCTACAAAATTATTTTTCTACTAATTCTTCGGTGTTGCAGCTATACCATGTTGAATCACTATTGTTGTTTTATATTTTGAATCACTATTATTGTTTTACAGCATTATTCTATATACACCGATATAAGGGACTAAATGTATCATATTGTGCATTTAGTTCTTTTACATCATTATTCTATATAAGAGGAGGAAAATGGATGTAAGGCTTAAGAGGAGCACAATATGGTACATTTAGTCTCTTTGATTCTATTTGTTTTCCATGTCTCAAACTCGCAAAGTGGCAAAGTTACTCAGATCAAAATCTGTGTGTGTTTCAATGTACTGTGCTTTGATTTCAGTACGTCATGTTTCATTGTTTTTGCTTTCTTTCGATAATGCTTCAATAGTGTGCCCCAATGTTATTATGCTAAACAACCACTTGCCATTTGAATCTTAATTTTTTTAACCTAACTTAGTTCTTCTTTTCTTGATTTTATACAGCATGAAAAAACATGAAGCCTAATTATATACAGCGAACGAAGAAGAATCATTATATATATAGTGTTCCCCAATTATATTCATCCCAATTATATGCAGTGTGCCCTAATTATATGCAGCAAATAACTACTGATATTTTCTTTGTTCACTATGTATATACACTAGAAAGGCAAAGCAAACTGAAAATCCCCTAGAAGAGGATCAAATTGCTCCAGAAGCGAAATCGAAATGGCCAGAGGTAAATCAAATTATTGAAGAAAAACTGTTCAAGAACATTAACTAAGGCAGGAAGCATACCAACTTGATAAGACTGTATTGGATCAAACTTCTACATAAGAATAATGAGAGTTTCGATGACCAAGAGGCTCTAGAAAGTCAAGAGGGTGAGAATACTGAGACATACCCATGAACATAATTGCAAATACTGCTAGAATACTCCATCGTGATGTTGTTGTTCAATGTTGAGGAAACAATATTGCAAATTTCTTGGCGATAATATATTATTTATAATTGTCTTCTATTTTATGCATTCGAATGCCACACTTGGGATATGCATCTATGTCATTGTGCATTCAAGGTCAACGTTTTTCTCTTCAGTTAAAGTTTTTTACTCTGTGAAGAAGTGGGATAATGGAAGTAGCATTATAAATTTTTATTTCACTTCTATTGGACTAAGAAACGAAATTACAGTTAAAAGATTAGGACCTTAAGAATTGTCTTTCCTTTCCTCATGATCAATATGTAACATTTATGTGTAAATTGGTTGGTTTTGGACTTCTTCCAAAATTATTGGTTTTGTATGTAATGAATGTTTTTTAATTCTAAACTCTGATTTTGCGCGTCTCTTTTGTTCTACAACTCTAAACTTGGGATCTCATAAAAAAATTTGGGATGGAGAGATTGCGGAGAATGTTTGCCGGTGCTGAAGGTGCTTTAAGTCACCCGCAACTAGATTCTCCCACACTTGATACATCCGAGTATGTTTACATCTCTTCACTTGCCCTCCTAAAAATGCCCAAACATGAGACAGCTAGTTTACCTATGGAGGTTATGGGTTTGATGTTGGGTGAGTTTGTGTATGAGTACACAGTTCGTGTAGTTGATATTTTGTTATGACTAATATGCTTGATATGCTCAAATAAACTCGGAGACCTGAGATGGTGGTTGGATGGTACAATTATTATCCCGAGTTTCGCTGTTGGCTCTATCGTGTCGACATTAAGACTTAACAGTTTTTTGAATCTCTAAACCAATAAGTTGTGGTAGTGGTGGTGGACCCCCATTCAGAGTGTTAAAGGGTCTATGATGCTTGTCTAAGATCCACTTCAGACAACATCCAACCTTGGGCATCTCAATAAACCATCAATCCAACCATTAATCCATGGTTTGAGCGGGTATTATTACTCCATTAATACAAGCAGTAATATCTAAGAGAAGATATTACTCAACCTTCATAAGACCGTTCCAGAGATGTTCAAACTAGCCATCAAATACAATAAAACATCGTTCCATAGGTGTGTTTTCCGAGGGGCTTCGATGAATGACAATCACTTCACAAAAAATCCTAATTTACTCGAAAACAGAGCCACGCATCACACCAAATGAATCACATGTTTGACCTGGCCGAAGCTAAATACGACCCGATGAATGACAGCAACATGTTGTGGTATGGAAGGATAATTTGGGGTTAAATAAGGTAAATTTCAATGAATCTGCTACGCCGATACCGGTTTTCTCCTTCCATGGGGTACCCTATATGTGCTATAAGTGGGGAAATGATGGGTGGACGTCATCTTGCTGCATGACCAATAAGCCAATGTGTTCATTGCCTCAAGCTTCTAATAAACGATATTCGGGAATTGGTTGTAGAAAGATGAGTGTAAGTGTGTTCACTAAATTGCTTAATTGACTAGCCAATGAAGGGAACGATTTAGAACTATGCGTTTGAACCCTTTTCTGTATTGGGCATGTGGTGTTCAAATAAAGATAAGAATTATGTTGCATCTAAAGAGAATAACACTAATGAGCTTGGGTTCAGTAGGAATTTGAGGATTACAACATGAGAATAACACTAATGAGCTTGGGTTCAGTAGGGAATTATGTTTGGGTTGTGAGCTTTGTATGTTGTTCATTTATACTTAAGTACTGATCACACAAATTAATTCAAATATTAAATAATATATGGTTTGATCCATTTGGAAAATGAAAATGTTATTTTACTTAAATAATATATGTTTCTATTCAGCCATTTTTGTTGCTTTGTAGTTTATCTCAGTTCTGTCATGATATTTTTTGCATGTGGAAGCCAGAAAGCAAATGGTTATGGATATCACGGTGATGATGGAATGATTTATCATGGACCTGGAAAGAAAGAGGCATTTGTCCCAACTTATACAACCGGTGATACAATTGGTGGTGGTATTAAATATGCTTCATAGTAGTTTTTCTTCATGTAAGTTATTCATATAGTACAAGTTTGTAACTCCCATGGTGTGTGGGTGCATTATAATTTTTTAATTATAGATTAATGGAAATAAATAAGCAATTAATTATAATTCTTCAGTCTTGAATTAATAGTTAGTTTCAAAACAATTAAATGGAAAAAATGATTTATTTCTTCTAAAATAATCAATAAGCCATCATATTCTATGAGACAAATTATGTTTAACGATCGCTAGAAATTGGCATAGTTGTCTTCGAACTAGAAAAATTTTGAATATGATACTGCATAACGTTATTTATTACGTTTAAACCAACTACATTGTTCATTGAGAGTTTTAATTGTTATTAATATTTGTATTAAGAGGGGTTTGTCCAACCATGCTAATCACATCTCAAACTTTTCTCGGAACAGTAATCTTGGTGCAGTAGTTGCAAGGCGATTGTTGGACTTTAAACTCCCATTCAAGTGTTGTTGTAGGATAATTCACATGGAAAATAATGAGAGAAGCAAGTCATGGCGTGCTTTAATTTTTATAGAAGGCTTGGTTCGTGGTGGGAAAACATCGCAATCTAGCAGGCTAGCCTTATACGTGGAGGGAAAATAATTAGACCAGTATATTTTAACCATTTTGTTCAAATTAAGCTCATTATTGGACCACCACCCATGTAGGAGGAGGGACCACGATCGGGGAGGTTCCAAGTGTTGAGTTCAGAGCAGGGAAGAGGACAATTGCAAGCAGAAATGATTGTGTTAGCAACTTCTTGGATGCAAATTTTGATTATTAGGTGAAGATTATTCGTTGGATTGAATGTGACGATGACATTAAGCAGGAGTTGAGGTTAAAATTGCTAATGTGGTTTATATTGATATCAAATATCATATCCAGCAAGAGGCCCCAGAATGGCCTTTGTAAAAACTACAGTATTAAATTAGAGAGGATGGGGGATTGATTCAGCAGGCATTTTTTTTGTCATTTTGCGATTATCAGCGTGCCTTCAGGCACGGAAATACCCTTGTATATATATAGGGCCAACAAAATGACCCAATCACATAAGATTTACACAATAGCAAAGTATCGATGTGTCTAAACATGGGGGGTGGAGTGAAGGCATGTGAATTACAAACAAATGAACTGTTAACCATTAAATCAAAAATTCCAAGGAGTTCTATTTGACCAAAAAACATCAACAAACGAAGATTTAGCCTTATGTGAGAGATAAACAGAACTCAAAGAATAGACAATAATAATTCACACAAGCCTAGAATTTTGATGATTCTACACATAACAAAAACATTCTTAAGTTTCTAAACATTTTTTAAAATGATACCAATTTAAAAAAAAAAAAAACTCAAAAGGCAAACATAACCGTTTTGTATTTTTCTGTAACACCAAATAAAATGAAAATAAAAAAGACTTAAACCACACACAACTAATAAATACATATAAAATAAAGTAAAAAAGATACTATTTGTTAACATACGAACACAATCAACCATTAGATTTAGCATGAGAAGTATCATGTGCAATAATTCAAGAATCAACAGGTCCAGAGCGTACAAATCTAATTTTTTAACCCACATACATGCTACGTGACTCTTTTGTGTTGTGGGAATCTCGGTAACTCTAGACTTAGACTTTCAAGGACTGTTTCTAATATCAAAGTGATCAGCGCGTGAAAGATGTGTTCGTGTAAGGACACAGTCATTGTTTTTGTTTCATCGCGATAATACAAACAAACCTAAATTACGACTACACTCAACAGGTGAGTATAGCTGTAAGTCGGGTATCGAAAATCCACAGAGATGAGTTGCTAGAATTTAATCGGTATAATACTCCTGAATAAAAGTGTAAAAGATAAATATGAACAAAAAGGAAAAGATGCAAAAAGGGAAATGATTAATCTAGGCGAGTGTATTTAAACTAGATTAACAAAGTGAGTAAAAACTATAGGTTGCATCGAATATCCCTCATCCGAGTTAATTAGTATAAAATGGCGACATGGGTCGACGAGTTATTACAAATGCGTCTCATTTTGACAGTTAATCGAACCAAGGGTTGTCTCGCCCCTAAATTCGTATAAAAGCCTAATAAGATTTGGGCATCAACAAATACCCTAAAAATTACGCACGCAAGGTCATAAGCACTGAACATACATCATATGTCCCATAAAATCTCCTAGGCATAATAACTAGGACAACGCACCCAAAATTGACCCGTAAACTCCATAACCAAAGCAAAGCAACATGTCAACCCGGAATGAGTTCCATCCAGCACAACCTATACTAAATTAGCTAGAAAGCATATTAAAACGCGATAAAGAAACGCGGTAAATAAACGCGATAAAAGTTACACTTGAAAGAAAAGAAAGAAAAGCATGTGAAGAAAGCATGTAAACCTAAATTAGAAAGCATGTAAATTAACTACAAAGCAAGAATAAATGAAATACAAACTATTTTAATGGAGAGGGAGAGATGAAAGTACCAATTACAAACCCTAAAGGGTGTCAAACCAATAGAGGAAGAAGAAAAACTCTCAAATCCCTCAAACCCTAACCTAAAACACTCTAAAATCTAATATATAACTTAATATCTGATATTTACAACAAAATTGGTATTTATAGTAAGTGGAATTAAAATAGAAAAGAAAATAAAAGCCAAAATATCTGCAGAAAATAGGGGATCGATCGATCGATGGTGAAAAACCAAGCCCACTGTCTCCCCTAGATTGTCAAATAATCAAGGATCGATCGATCGATCATTTTGATCGATGGATCGATGTCTACAAGTTTACAACTCTTCCCCCTGCTTTGATGTGTTTGATTTTCTCCTCCGCTAAAATCGACGTAACTTCTTCGTCCTGGATCAGAATTGTGCACCGTTCAAGGCCACGTGAAGATTGCGAGGAGGGATAAAACTTTCGTGTATATGTTTGGCCAGGTGCCCAAACTGTGAAAAGACTAAAATTCCCTTGAACGTGCGATTGTGTACTGAAATCGAGCGAAAATCCTCCGAACTTCACACTTAGTATCCGAATACCTATAAAATCTCAATTAACCCCTGCAAAACATGTTATCATAGAAATCCGAGGTTGTCTAGTTAACGAGAATACATATAAGGAATAAGATACCCGAGGGGGGTAAAATGCGTCGGTTTGAGGGATGAAATACGCAATATTTGCGTATTATCACACCTCCTAACTTACACATTGCTAGTCCCTAGTAATGAAATAGGATGCAACAAGAACTATAAGCAAGCCAAAAGCAGGAGATAGTACAAAAGTATGGTATAAAAGCATAAGGCCACTTTCACGGGAGATTTGATTGCATTTAGCATATACAATAAGTCGTTAAACCCCTAGGTTACCCTAGTGAACGAGTGTCGTCTCGTTAGGGTTTTCAGGGATGATACCCACAAACATCACATGGTTTCCTCAAAATAATCCCAAGGCAACATGCGACAAACCCAAAATGGTGAAAAAGATTTCATACACATTATTAGCACGTTGAACGAATTCAAACAAAATTCCAAATCATTGACATTATAGAATGCACCTCATAGAGTTGAAACATTAAAATGTGGGAGGGGAGCGAGCACATGCAAAGTGTGATTTGGCAAAAACTTAAATAAATCGGATACTAAATAAAGCAAGCATATATTCAATCCTCATGGGCATTACACTTATTAAGTGAATTCACTCGAAACAGAGAGGTAACACACGGAACATGCGGTCATAAAGAGTAAATGTAAAGGGAAACTAGGTCACACACATGTCACAAATGAAGAACGCTATATAGGAAATGAAAAATTGTAATCTCAATGAAAGATACCGCTCATTAAAGGAGGCAAAATGCATTTTCACAAATTATCAAAACTATTTAAACCACTGAATTTCATCCACTTAAGATCACATAGAACTTTAATAGGGTTGTAATGTAGGCTAGGCTAGGGTAAGAAATGAAAGGAATGTATGTATGCATTCAAAGTGTTCAGAATGAAAACTCGGGATAATGGGAAAATGCGAGAAATTCCAAAATTGGAAAACAAGTTCCAAAAAGGCATTAGATATATCATCGGGGAGAGTAATCAAAGCTTATTTAATACTATACACAACATTTACAACTTTCTCTTTCTTTTCTTTTCTTCTTTTTCTCATTTTTCTTTTTTTTTCTTTTGTTTTTTGCTTTCTCTTTTTCTTATCTTTTTCACTTTTTTCACATCTCTTTTCTCACTCTCATATGCCTAAATTGCAACCACAACACAACAACAACATTCAATCCCAAGCAACATTCCAAACAAAGGTATGGAAGGTGTATGTATGGTGTAAAAACTCCAATTTAGAGTTGGTATGGGATTTGGGTTATGAAACAAAGGGCTATATTAAGGCTCAAAAGGGGGTGACGAGGGTAAATGTGTAAGGTGAGGTCAAGGTCAATATGGGTGATATAACAAAGATGCCCTATGATCATTTCACAAATTTTACGCAATTCTTGAGTCAAAACAACATATGAAAATCATGCTCAAGTAACACATTTCATGTATGAACTCAATTAATGAACGATCAAATGACAGAATAGAGAGATTACCAACGAATTGAACACTTTCAAAGAGGAAAGAATAGTGTATACACTCACAAACGACGAAATGTACATACCTTACTCGGTGTAAGTATATACAATGCAACAAAAGATTACCGAGTTGTAAAAATCTTAAATCAAATCAATAGAACGATAAAAGAGCATGTGCTCATGGGATTAAAGTTTAATTCATGAAGTTATTCATAATATCAATAATTGAGACTAAAATCTAATAACTTCTAAAATCGAGAACATGCATCATTAGGTTGTCTACTGGATCGGGCAATTATTGAAATTTATCATCGGAAACAAAGGCAAAATGCCTGATAAAAGAGAAAAAAGAAAGAAAATCTTTTTGTAATTTTTGAATTTTCTAAGAAAAACATACTAAGTAACTAACATGTGAGCAAAACCATGGACCAAATAAAGAAATGGATAGAATATCCCACACCACCTAACTTAAAACTTGACAATGTCCTCAATGTGAATTAAAAACCAAGTTAAAGAGAGGAAACGAGCGATATTACCCAAAATTGGAGCGATCCCCATAAGAACAAGTCCAAAGAATCTACAAAACAAGTTAGTACCGAGAATAGGAAAAACAAATAACAAAAAATTATCTAATTACACTAGACTAAGTTAAAAAGGAAAGGACAAAATAAAGAAAGAAAGAATAAAAAGCTAACTATATACAACCTACTATTTAGGCTTCACACTAACTATACACTAGAAGTCTAAATAGTTGAGGGTCCACCGCAAAAACAATTTGACTTTGAAGTATAACCGGTGTACCCTCACATACAAGCATGCCCTCAGAAAAATATGAATTTCGTTTGAACAACGAAAGGCATGTGTAAGGGGTAATAAATAAACCATCGTCAATTAAAAGTTTTGGAGGGACGATGGGGGATTTGGATTGAATGGGTGACAAAAAAATGTGGGGATCGAGAAAATCCTAATATCCTCCCAATGATTTTGAAATTGGAATGGGAGGTGACGCACACAAAGGCAAAGATGCGATCAAGTAGTCCTCATCAGTGAAAAGGTTTAAAACATTAAAGTTTGAAACCGAATCATCCGGTACTTATGACGGTGTGATAACAGAGAATGAAAACGGGGATGAAAGAAATTCAAACTCATGAGATGAATCATCATCGCATAAAGATTGAGTTTCGAACTAAATAATATCTGTTTCAATGAAATGTTCTTCTTTGGGGGCCAAAGAAAAACTTATTTCATTGCAAATAGATATTACATCATTTTTATCCTCACTTTCAATATCTATTACGCAGTGGGTAAAGTCGACAATGATTTGTTCCAAAGTAGGGACAAAATCCTCATTTGGTTCAAAACATTCTTCGACTTCGAAAGTCTCGGAAGCAAAAATCGTCGTCGGACTCAAATAACAAATCCAACTCATGTTCCCACATAAGATTTTCTTCTCGATAACGATTTTCAATTTTCTCATTTTGAAGCATACGCAAGCCCTCACCAAAAGTCATAGTCCAAGGTACAGATACTTGAAAATGGGAACTTTGAAAATTATCATCGGACTTAAACTTAAACTCATTATTATAAGAATTTTGAAAACTATTTCAATTCATTTCAAAATTCCTATTATAAGGAGGTAAAGGCCCAAAATCATTATCATCATCATCAAAATACACGCACTCAAAAGCTTGACTTTTGTAATACTAGCCCAAAGTCATTTTAGATGTTGCAATTTTTTGGGATTCTAAGTATTGACAAAATGTCAAAGGTTTGTGAGAATTTTGAGAATTATCATAATAATTACCGACAGAATTGGAATAAGACATGATTACCCCTAAAATGGCTCGAAGTGGCGAATTCCACAAAGTAGGTGCGCGGGGGGAAAATTCAAGTGTTTCTAAGTGCTCAAATGTGGAAGTCCTGCAAAAAGGATGGCCAAAAAATAAAAATAGAAAGAAAATACTATGAAATACTAAATCAAATAAATTCTAAAACAAACTCATCCTCGGCAACGGTGCCATTATGATCAGCGGGTGAAAGGTGTTTTTGTGTAAGGACACAGTCGTTGTTTTCGTTTCACCACGATAATACAAACAAACCTAAATTACGACTACACTCAATAGGTGAGTATAGCGGTAAGTCGGGTATCGAAAATCCATAGAGACGAGTTGCTAGAATTTAATCGGTTTAATACTCGTGAATAAAAGTGTAAAAGATAAATATGAACAAAAAGGAAAAGATGCAAAAAGGGAAATGATTAATCTAGGTGAGTGTATTTAAACTAGATTAACAAAGCGAGTAAAAACTATAGGTTGCGTCGAATATCCCTCACCCGAGTTAATTAGTATAAAATGGTTACATGGGTCGACGAGTTATTACAAATGCGCCTCGTTTCGATAGTTAATTGAACCAAGGGTTGTCACGCCCCTAAATTCGCATAAAAGCCTAATAAGATTTTGGCGCCAATAAATACCTCAAAAATTACGCACGCAGGGTCGTGAGCATGGAACATACATCATATGCTCCATCAAATCACCTAGGCATAATAACTAGGACAACGCTCCCGAAATAGATCCGTAAACTCCATCACCAAAGCAAAGAAACATGTCAACCCGGAATGAGTTCCATCCAGCACAACCTAGACTAAATTAGCTAGAAAGCATATTAAAATGCGATAAAGAAACGTGGTAAATAAACGCGATAAAGTTATGCTAGAAAGCAAAGAAAGAAAAGTACGTAAAGAAAGCATGTAAACCTAAATTAGAAAGCATGTAAATTAACTACAAAACAAAAATAAATGAAATACAAACTATTTTAATGGAGAGGGAGAGATGATAGTACCAATTACAAACCCTAAAGGGTGTCAAACCACGAGAGGAAGAAGAAGAACTCTCAAGTCCCCCAAACCCTAACATAAAACTCTCTAAAATCTAATATATATCTTAATATCTGATAGTTACAACAAAATTGGTATTTATAGTAAGTGGAATTAAAAGAGAAAAGAAAATAAAAGCTAAAATATCTGTAGAAAATAGGGGATCGATCGATTGATCCATTGTTATCGATCGATCGATGGTGAAAAATCAAGCCCACTGTCTCCTCGCGATTGCCAAACAATGAAGGATCGATCGATCGATGGCTACAGGTCTACAACTCTTCCCCCTGATTTGATGTGTTTCATTTTCTCCTCCGCTAAAATCGCCGTAACTTCTTCGTTTTGGATCGGAATCACGCATCTGTAAGAGCGTAGTTTAGATAAGATGGAGGCGTAACCCCTTTTGAGTATGGTGATGACAAGATTAATCAGTAAGCACTAGTAATTTAGTCACAAGACACAAAGAACAGTTTGGAACGTATGAAACCCAGCTTAAACCCACAAATCTCTCATGTATAACTCACAATATAATAAAGAACTCAGAAATAACTTAGCTAGAGGGAGAGAGAAGTGAGCTTCCTAGATACACCTTAGTAGGCAGGTAAAAGAACACACACACCCAAAAAGGTCTTCTTTAAGGCTTTCCGTCAAGTTATTAAATCTCCCTAATAAATGACAAATGGTGGGTAGAAGAACTCTCTGGTTTTTCAATAACTCTTTCTCTAGTAATAATTTCTCAAAATCTTAGAAGAATATCTCCAAAAGAACTCTTTTTTGAACTTTTTGATCGATGCCCTTCCTTGGAGGTGGTTGGGGCCTTAAATAGCCCCCACACCACCCCCGAGGCAGCTAAGTCATTAATGCCTGTGAAAGACCTCCCTCATACCTTATGTCACGAGCATTAAATACCTGATGCACTAGTTGTCTTTACGTCATAAACATTAAATGCCAAGACATGCCTTTTGCCTAACCACTGTGTGTCAGGGGGCTGTTGCCACAGAGGTTGCTTACCCACCGTCTGACAGCCCCAAATACCACGGTGGTTTACTCAAGTGCAGACTTGACGTTGTCTAGCTGGCTAGTGACATCACCTATAGTAGATGGGACATAAAGTAGAGGGCAGTTTGGTTCACAGCAAAGCTCCCGATGGAACTCAAAGCTACTTTGCTCTAGGTTCCACGGTGAAGATCTTTCGGTGTTTTACCACGTGTATCTAAGATGGTCAGGACAAGCCCCAACGGTGCCCCACTTCTCAATCCTCCAAACCAAGTCGCTCTAAAGTTCCCACTGTGAGGTTGTTCGATAGAGCATGAAAGCTCTCCCAGGCCCTGCCAAGCCTGGTCTCTCGCGAGTAATGTTCGACCTCACACCCATTCATTATTCTCATTACAACATTACAGTCGTTAAAACTCGTAGTCAATATAAACAAAGCTACAATATGACAAAGTAATAATAAGCTAAAGTACGAGTTGCCACGCCAAGCTTCCACGCTGAGCTTATCCTCAGAACACTGTTGCTAATTGGTGGATTATCCCTAATCCCAGGATTACCTTCAGGCCCCCTCTACATTTGCCCCTTCGTGGAGGGATTTGTTGTGGGAACAAGAAGTGCCTCCACGAAAACTTCTCAATCCGATGAACATTCTCTGTCTGGCCTGCTACTTTTTCCTAATGCCGAGCCTCAACCGTTCTAGCTTGAATATCTGAAATTCTCCCGAAGGACCTGCAAATATTCTCCCAGTAATGTTCGAAAAAGAGAAAAATTCTCCCCGATGTAACTGAGTCATAACTAAACAATCGTTTGAGCTTCTGACGAGGGGACATCGTGGCTTTTTGAACCATTGGGACATCTTCTTCGTTGGGGGGTTTATTGGATATGTCTAAGAAAATCTTGGCGCCCAAAACTCAATCTTGCTTAGGAAGGTAACGATGGCTGTTCCCTAGGTGTCACTTCATTAATGACGTAGCGTTGTCTTTTCCATTGTCAGAACACTTCTCGAAGTGCCACGTGTACATTTGAAATGATTGCAGGCGGCCTCGCACGTGCAATGGTGGGAAACTTAAACGACGAACTTAAAAATTAAAACGGCTAAATCTCCCAAACACTTAAAACCTTCCTTTCTCTTACTTTGCCATTACCTTCTTCAAATTTCCTTCGCTTTTAGAGAGAGAGAGAGAAAAAGAGCTTCCATTGTTGAGCATCTGAAACCTCCATTGCTGTTCAAGCTTGTGCCTTCCTTTTCTTGCTCTCATCTTCTATGCCACCTCCTGTGGTTGATCTCCTCCATTGTCGTGCTCAAGCTCCTCTTACTCAAGGCTTTTTTCATTTGCTCTAACACTCTGCCATGGCGTCTCCAAGTTACCCCACCATCTCTTCAACCAGTGTGCCGCCTGCTACCACTGTTGCTACCACTGTTGCTGCCACTACTGCTGTCACTACTGCTGCTTCCACTTTGGACGCTGCCCGTCGTGAACAGTTAAGGTTTTATCGTCGCTCTCCCATTTTTGGCAAGGATGATAGCTTTGCTGCTGCCTACAAGACTGTCAAATTTGAATGCAAGTTTGAGACCTTATTGCTGGGTGACGAGGATGAAGAACCCTCGAAGTGGGGCTTTCTTCCTCCAGAGGGGACTCTCAGGTTTCGTCTGGAGCGAGGGGACTTCCAATGGTCCCAAATTGAGTTCGAGGCACCAGGGGGTTCTCCTGCCCATTTTGCTGCTTGGAACTCTCACATGGTGAGTTCCCATGGTGATATTCTAAGTAAGATTGGCCTTCAACGGGCCAAATGGTTTGGTGAGTTTACTCTCTCCAAAAATAATGATGCTCTCCCCATTCTTGTTTTCCGTTGGAACGTGACGACTCACACCTTCATCGCTGCATGGGGAGAGTTTACGATAACCCTAGAAGATGTCTGCGAGCTCCTGGGGCTCGAAGAAGCAAGCCATGAGCCTTATACCGATGAGCCTCTCGACGCCCAAGAGATTGCTGACCGTTTGGCGTTGGACCGAATATGCCGAAGTTGCATCGGTTCTTCAAACAAAGCTACCTTCACTCCGCTGATTAACTACTTCTTCAAGGGTTCTAGCGAAGGCAGTTCTTCAACTTCAACGGATGCCCCTGGTCAAGGTACTTCGTTAGAGCTCCCTGCTTACATCCTTGTGATTCTTTCCCATTTTCTTTTAACGGGAAAACCAAATGATCAGCCCCGAAGGTACCTTATCAATATATCCCTTCGTTTGGCCTGGGGCATCAAACTTCCTTTGGCTGCAATTGCCTTAGGGTCCCTCTACACCTGGCTCGAGAGAACATTATTCGACATGGAACGATCGCTTGGCCGTTATAACCTGGCTAATTTTTCCAACAGCGTCCTTCTAACTGGCTTCCTGTACGTGCGCTTTCCTGTTGTAGCGGCCAAGGCCAACCGACCTCCTTCTGGGGAAACCATTCTGCCCCCACGCTCTTATATTTATCACAAGAGGCAGAGCCGAAAAGAGCTGATCGCCTCAATTGACCGTTTTGAGGACTTTGTTATGAGGCCTTACGAAGAGGACGTCTTTTTTCATACTTGTGATTTCTTCCAGCATGAATCCAGGGTGGTTCAGGTGGGGGTAGACATTGAAGATCCTCAGTTAGCCGTGGTGCTTCTCATTTCTCCGGGGTATTTGCCGTCCTACACCGAGTGGGGATATTCCAGTGAACATTATAACCCCAATCGGTGCAGTCATCAATTTGGGTTTGATCAGGGGGCTCCTCGCCAAGTTTTCCAAGCTTCAAACCCAAAGGTTAGCTTCAGTGAGGCATGTTCCTTATTTTCCTCTACTGCTGCGTGGGGGATAAGTGAATCAATGGCTGGGCGAGTCACCATTCCTTCCAACAAAAGGCAAGGGGATGTGACCGGTCTATTTGCCACGAAGTTCTGGCCGAAACAACTGGCTGACATTTCTGAGTTCATAGATGGCGAGCCCGTGTACCCTCCAGTTCTGTCTTTTTCGGCGTTGGAGCTGGGACTTAAAGGCAACTCCGTTCTTGGGATTGAGTTCCCTCTAAGCAAAACCCCTAAAAGGCCTACCGAAGAGATTCCTCCGTTACGCCCCATGACTCCCACTGCCATACCCAAAGCCAAAAGTGCTGGGGTATCCAAGAAGACTGCTCCTTCGACTGGAGCCACTGCTGATGAAGGGTCTTCGCAGCCATCAACCAAGAAGGCCAAGAGTGGGGTGGCTTCCACGAAAAAATCAAATTCCAAATCCCAGAGTCCTGTGGCATCCCTTCCCATAACCTTCGTTCCTCCTCCCATGTCTGCTGAAAAGGCCGAGAGGTTAAGGAGGGAGGCGCGGGCTGAGATAGATCGGGCAAATGCAGAGTTTCAACGGCGCGCTATCGTCATTCCTCCTTCAGTTGCTTTCCATACGATCGTCATCGATCCAACTGAGCCAGCTGCAAGGAGGAGGAAAAGTTCGAAGGTTCCTCAAGCTATTGGCAGTGACGTGACAAAGTCAAGGAGGAAGACTTTAGGCACCAAGTCCCAGAGGAAGCAAGCTCCCACGGTGCAAGCTTCTCATTCTTCTTCCCGATCTGAGGTATGTACACTTATCTTGTTCTCTTTTCCTCTTTAGTTAAAGCAAGCTGCATTTGCTTATATATATTGTTCTTAATTACTTTGGTGCAGGGGTTTAAAGAAACTGGGCCTCATCCTCCTAGTCCCCCAAGTCCCCCCATAAGCCGTTTCGTGGGTGGTCGCTGTGGTGCCCTCTCATCCGATACTACCCCACCCCCTTCGCCAATGACCGGGATTACTTACTCCCGTCGTTCAATCTCACGACGGGCGAGGGAGGCAGCTGTGGAGGGTGAGGTTATAGAGCCCATGGATGTCTCTTTTCCACCAGAGACAACGCAATCCGAGACAGCTACCTCAGTCCCCTCTGGCTCAATGGCTTCCCCTGAGGTTGCTCTGCCCATTGTTCTGGCTGCTGCAAGTGACCCTGAGGTAATGATTTCATACTTAATTTGTCTGATCTGGCATTCCTTCTCTTTCACCCCCATTCTATGTGCTGAATTTGGGATGTTGGTTGCCCTAGGTCGAAGTGTCCTTGCTGTTAGCAAACATTGTTCGTCCAACGGTGCTGGCGAGACCTCTGACCACAGTGCCCCTTTTCAATGTCCTGACTGAGGTAAGTAACACTTGGATATATTTTTCCCTTTTTCTGTACTTGTTCCTCTTTACTAACATTGGCTTTTATATTGCAGCTTTCCCCTGATCTTTCACCACCCTCTTCTTTAGGTAGTCTTTACGCACAAAGGGCTAAGGTTGGGGCTTCTTCGCAGCCTGGCGGTTTTTCTGCGCCCCTTCGTGCTGGGGCCTCTTTCGAGAGTCCATCATCTATTCCCAATGAACCCCCTACGCTTGCTTTGGTACCTTATGTGGGCGAGGGAACTTTGCCGATAGTTGAGGTTTCTGCGACCAGAGACCCCGTTGAGGCTGATGAGGTAACAAGTCCCCTCCCAACGGTTCCTGCCCCTTTAACCTCCGTGGTGACTCCCATTCCTGCCCCTGTTGTGACTCAGGTACTTTCTTAATTCTCTGCATAAACTCCACCGTATGTTAGGTTTTTTTTTCATAACTCCATCTTATAACGGTGACTTAACAACAAAAACGCTTGTTAATATTTTTATATATAGTCTCCACCTAATAACGGTGACTTAACAACGAAAACGCTTGTTAAGATTTTTATATATAGTCTCCACCTTATAACGGTGACATAACAACGAAAACGCTTGTTAAGATTTTTATATAATCTCCACCTTATAACGGTGACTTAACAACGAAAACGCTTGTTAAGATTTTATATAATCTCCACCTTATAACGGTGACTTAACAACGAAAATGCTTGTTAAGATTTTTATATAATCTCCACCTTATAACGGTGACTTAACAACGAAAAGGCTTGTTAAGAATTTTTTTTATATATATATAATCTCCACCTTATAACGGTGACTTAACAACGACAACGTTTGTTAAGATTTTTATATAATCTCCACCTTGTAACGGTGACTTAACAACGAAAACGCCTGTTAATATTTTTATATAATCTCACTGTATTTTATATCTCTTCTCAGGTTGCTCGGGAGGATTCCTCACCAGCTCTTTCACTTATGGGCACACCTCGTTAGGAACCTGCTGTTTCGGAAGAACCTGATCATGCTGACCAAGGTTCCACGACTAGTGCCGAGGCAGAAAGTGAATCTGGGTGCGAATTGCCTCTTCCTGACTTAACTCCTCCTGCCTTTTGCCTAATGGTGCTTCACAATTCTACCCAAATGCCTGTGAGCCATCGCTTGTTGATTGAGCAGTTAGTGAACCATCACCCCGAGACCTTCACCGTGGACTGCCTACGGTCCACCATTCCCGTGATGAGTCATCGACTGCAAGGCATGGCGATCGTTGTTGCTGAGATTGCCAGTACTCCCACTTCCAGTGTCACCCGAGCCCTGATTAATCAGTTTATGGGTTTTCTGAAGGAATTGGGTCGTGATGGTTTCCGGTTCGACTGGCTTATAACGTATTTGAAAACCTTGAAGAGTCAGCAGCTGATCAGCTAGAGGGAATTACTGAGAAAGCACCAGGAGGACCAACGGGCTAAGGAGGTTAAGTTAGCTGAGTTGGCACCTCTTTTGGAATCAGTGGGTGAAGAAGTAAAGAATGCCGAAGAGGCTCTACGTTTGGCCAAGCTAAAACCGGAGAGACTTCTTAATGAATGCGCACAGGTGCAAACCAGGCTAGAGATTGCTGTCAACGCTCAAAGCTCCTTTGTGTCAGCTTCTTCGGGCCTTCCTAGGGATTTTTTCTCTTCCCCGGACCTATGGTTCCTCTTAGGTTAGTAAACTCCTGTATATATATTTTCTTTCTTCGTCCATTCATGTAATTCTTGGGCAATAGTTCCCAATTTTTTTTAATGCTCTCTTGTTTAATGAATGAAAGAATGTATATTTTCCAGTTTATCTCTGAGTTATGACTGCTTTCATATCAATGTCTATACTTCACGTCATCAATAAAACTTGTATATTCATAATCAAAGACTAGATTCATCGATGGTACAAACTTAATTGTTCATCCAATGCCTCCAACTGCATATGCCCTAGAGAGCTGCTTTGTATACATTTGAAAATGTTGCATCGCGTTGTCTCTGTGTTCATCCAATGCCTCCAACTGCACATGCCTGTTCTGAGGAAGCATGCAACTTCGCAAGGCGTATCGAGCAGAGGGAACTTCCAACTCCACTGGAAGGATTGCCTCAGCCCCGTAGACAAGGGAGAACGGAGTGTACCCTGTGGGCTTCCTCTTTGTCATTCGATAGGCCCACAACACTGCTGGTATCTTGTCATCCCACGATCCTAGAAAGTCCTCCATCGTTTTAGCCAAGATATTAACCAGAGTTTTGTTAGTTGCTTCGGCCTGATCGTTCCCCTTCGGGTATGCCACCGTTGAAGTGTGATGAACAATGGAGTACTTGTCTGTGAGCATCGTTACTTCTGAGTTGACGAAGGGAGTCCCATTATCTGAGAGAATAACTTTTGGGATCCCAAAATGGCAAATGATATACTCTCTGATGAAGTTACTCACTACCCCAGTCGTTGCCCTTCTGAGTGTTATTGCTTCAGCCCATTTTGTAAAGCACTCAGTTGCTACTAGTATCCATATCTTGCCCCTAGACGAAGGATGTATCGCCCCCACGAGGTCGAACGCCCAAGTGTGGAAAGGATAAGGCGTTGCCAGAGAGTGTAAGTCCACCGATGGGGCATGGATCATATTTCCATGAATTTGGCAAGATTTGCATTTTTGAACAAATTCGAAAGAGTCTTTCTCCATCGTTGGCCAATAATACCCCAACGTCATTAGCTGATCATTTGGCCCCTCCTATGTGAGCTGGGTCATGGGCTTATTTGAGGACCTCAGTTGGTTCTTCCTTTGTGATGCAACACAATGGCCTGTTGAAGTACCCCCTTCGATAAAGCTGCCCCTCCTGGATATAGAACCTCGGGGCCCTTCGCTTCAGTCCCATCGCATCCATTTTCTCCATTGGGACAATTCCATCTTGAATAAAGTGGATATAGGGCTGCCTCCAGTCCGTTTGGGCTTCGATGAAATGGCACTCAGCTGCTTCGAAAAATAGCTGACACTTATCACAATTCCGTTGTAGTTCTGCCGCATCCTGTTTCATTTTAGGCAAAAAATATCCCCCTCTTTGAATTCTCCTATAAAGAGGTATCTCAGTTGTTTCGCAGTGCTCCTCATGTGTTTTCTTCAACCTCCGCTCTGCTTCCTCTGGCCCGATGCATCTCGATAACCATCCCTCTGCATTTCTGAAGTAAAGATTTCCCTGGTTTGTAAAGTATTGGGCTAAATCTCTTAGTCCCATAGCTCCTTCGCCAGACTCCAGTTGCTTCCTGGTCTCTCCTCTCCAATCCGCGTCTCCCTCCATCGGTAGTATTGACTGCACCACCGAAGGAGCTGTTCTTCGTTGGATCGTAACGATAGTCATATCGCTCCTCATGACCATCTTTTGAGCAATAGTGGCATAAGCGTCTGGATGACAGTTCATCGTTCTGGGATGTCTTCTGATTTTGGTCCGATGGAACTGGCTGAGGAGCCTTTGAATGATCGTTCTGTACGGTGCCAAACTCATGTGCTTCAACGCATATTCTCCGTTAACTTGCTGAATTACTAAGTTCGAGTCACCCTTGATGTAGAGTGAACGAATTCCCCTTCGAAGAACCTCCAGTAACCCCAGTACCAACGCTTCGTATTCTGCTTCGTTATTGGAGTAAGGGAAATCTAGTTTGTAGGAAAGGCAAATCTCCTCCGTTCCTTTTGAAAGGATGACCCCTGCCCCTCCTTTTTTCTCTGCCGAAGACCCATCAAACTGCATCATCCATTCCTCATCGGTTGCATCCAGATAGTTGGCTTATAAGTCATCTCCCGGAATGTTTTCTTTAGGTGGTTCAAACGTTCCTGATGGAAAGATTGCCAACAGATCAGCATATGCCTGGCTCTTGATAGCACGAGGAACCACACATTTTAAATCATATTCGGAGAGAATAAGGAACCACCTAGCTGCCCTGCCAATCAAGATAGTTCTAGCCAACAAATACTTAATAGGATCACATTTAGTTACAATATGAATTGTAAAAGACAGCATATAATGTCTAAGTTTTTGTTCTACAAAGACTAAGGCCAAACAATGCCTTTCTAGGCTGCTATATCTAATCTCTGGCCCATGTATGATCATGCTGAGGTAATACACTGGCTGTTCTTGCTCGTCAATATCCTGTGCCAGCAAAGCTCCAACGGACCTTGTAGTGGAGGTGAGGTACAGCTGCAACGGTACTCCTGCCTGTGGAGGAACCATGATTTGTGGTGAAACGAGCAGCTTCTTCAACTCATCGAGAGACTCCTGGTGATCCTTTTCCCACCTGAACTTTGTGTTCTTTCGCAGCAGCTGCATCAACGGGTGTGTTACCTCGGCCAATCCCGGTACAAATCTTCTGAGGTAGGAGACTTTGCCGAGGAAACTTTTTAGCTCCTTCGCCGTTCTTGGGAACGGCATCTCTAAGATCGCGCATTGTTTATCCTGGTCCATCTGCACCCCTTGTCGATCAACCACAAAGCCTAGAAACTTCTCGCTCGTTACTCCAAAGACGCACTTCAATGGGTTCATCCTTAATTTATACTTCCTACATCGAGTAAACACCTTCTTTAAGTCGTTTAGGTGGGACTCCTCCTTCTTCGATTTGATGAACAAATCATCCACATAGAATTCTACAAATTTGTGGAAGAAATCATGAAAAATGTCCATCATTGTTCTTTGATAAGTATCTCCCGCGTTCTTATGTCCAAACGGCATTACTTTGTACATGAAATTGCCCAACGGGGTTCTGAATGCCGTTTTCTCTACGTCCGCGGGGTCCACCTTGATCTAGTTGTACCCTACGTACCCATCCATGAAGCTATACATCTCATGCCCAGCCGTGGCATCTATCAAGCTATCAATGGAGGGTAGAGGGAACTCATCTTTGGGGCAAGCCCTGCTCAAATCTCTAAAATCCACACAGATCCTTATTTGATTCTTGTCCTTCTTCCCTACTAGCACAATGCTAGATAGCCAAAGGGGATGCTTTATTGGTTTGATGAACCCTGCTGCCAACAAACGCTGAACCTCTTCCTTAATCTTTAAGTCCAACTCAGGTTTATAAGTCCTTGTTGCCTGCTTCACCGGGATGGCTGAAGGCATCACGTTTAGCTTGCGGCAGCTCACTTCCTCATCTAGCCCTTCCATTTTGGTATACTTCCACGCAAAGACATCTATGAACTCCCGGATTAGCCCAACCAAGGCTTCTTGTTTCTCCTTACTGAGATCCTTCATGATGAAGATGGGCCTTGGGTCTTCCCCTTCTCCTGCTAGGTTCAACTGCTCTAACTCTTGTGCCTGGGGCTTTGGTTGATTTGCCATGTAGTCTGGTTCTTCGGCGACCTCCTCCACGAACTCCTGTATGTTGGAGTTGTCTATCACCATACACTGTCCTTGTTGATCCACCAAGAAACACTCAAATAACGGGTCAGCCTCATCCTCGGTCTCTTCGGCCGCCCTCTCACACCGTTATAAACGGTATACCACCTTCCCCTCTTCAGTGACCAACTTCTTGCATTGCCTGTTGGTAGCTATTGCCACGGCCTTCCTCTTCCTCTCTCTCGAAGCCTCAGCGATTCTTCCCCCTGAAAAGCAACTCAGCACGCTTTGTCGTTGGACCTCATGCTCCACAGGATCCATTCTAAGCCTTACTTTGTTTTTGAGCTGCTTCGTGGTATTTTGGGGTCGAGGGATCACCTGATGGGTTTCTTCGGCCCTCACCCCTTCGTTACTCGCGGCTTCTTTACTTTGCTCGTTCAGAGGACCCGTTCTATCTCTGATCGAGGGAACCCATGCCCCCTCCATTCTTCTCGTTAGGACTCGAGCATCCTCCTCCAACTCCGTATAAAAGGCCGCATCTACAAAGTGAGCTTCCTCGATAGCAAAAGGCCTTTTTGTAGCCCTAATGGTCACTTATGTTCATTTAACATTTGCCTTGGCGCATTGATGATATGTTGAAGGAACTAAACCTTGATTGTGCATCCACACTATTCCTATTAGTAAATGATAGGAAGTTGCGCTTTCTATTACATGGAACTTGATGTGGGAACTCAGATTTCCCATTACAATTCCCACATTCACATACCCAATGGATCTGGAAGATTGGTTGTCATACCCTGAGATTACCAGAGGCATGGGGACCAACCTTTCTTCTGGGATATTAGCTGCGTGAAAGGAGTTGATCGGCATAATGTTGATGGAAGCACCCCCATCCATAAGCGTTCTTTCAAAACTAACCTCGTTGTTACTGGCCGTCACATACAAGGGCCTGTTATGAGGGAACCTTACAGCTCTATCTGCATCGCTGAAGGTCACCTCTGATAGGAACTTTTTTACCAGCCTCGCCATAGGTCCCCTCCATTTCAACGAGGGAACCACGTCCTTCTTCGCGATGTCTAGGATCGCCCGAGTTATTTCCAATCTGCTCTCCTTTGGTATCCCCACTTGATCGAAGAACCAAGCGAACTTTGGAGATTTTAAAAATGCACTGTATTCAACGACTGCCTCTATTTTCTCGCCCTCAACGCTGTATACGTCTTCCACGTCTTTAGCGCTTGCTTCATCGTAGGCTAAAACTACGTTAGCTATTCCCGTGGTGAAATGTTCCAGAGTTTCTTCGAATTCCCTTTGCTTCATTGTTGACCTTCCTCCTTCTCTTTCCGCCTCATCATTGTAGGCCATCACCGAGTTGGCCCCATGCGCTGGAAGTGGGTTGTTGTTAACGTTTTGTGGGGGGATTTGCAGCATCCCTGCCTTCATGTACTTGTCAATGATTCTTCTCAGTGTGAAGCATCTCTCTGTCGGGTGCTGGATCTTTCGATGAACCTGACAATACCTAGGATCCGCCTTCGTTGCGTCATCGGGTTCTTCCGTCGGAATGCCTTTTGGTAGGTAGACCGTTCCACCTTGGACCATGGTGTTATAACAGCTCACCGCCTCTTCTTTCGTGCACGGTAACGGTGGTGGGTCTTCTCTATCCCTTCCGAACTTCCTTTTGTTGTCCTTCTTCGCCGCCTTACCCCCATATGTTCCTTCGGTGTATCCCACTCGTGGGGGTTGAGGCCTTTCTCCCCCAGGTTGTATCGGCTGCCTGAATATCATAGGCACCGCCACCGGGTTTGGTCATATGACCAATGAGATGTTCCTTACAGATTTTACGAACGCCGAAAAAGTTCCCTCGCGCGTCTCATTGATAAGATGGCAAATGTACTCCGGGAGTAGTCCTTCGGCACAGATTTGTAATAGTTTAGACTCATTGGCCTCCTCTCTCACATCCAGAGACCTTTCCCTGAACCTCCGAACGTATGCCACCACGTCTTCTCCTGGTCGTTGCTTCTCTCTCCCTAGTTGGGTCAGAGTGAATTCATCCTCTGCTAGAAAGAACTTTTGGACAAACAGCACATGCATCTCTTCCCACATGGAAACACTCTTAGGGGCCAAATGAGAATACCACGTGTATGCTTTATCGGTCAGGGATTTGGAAAACTCTCTCAACCTGAGCTTCTTGTTGTTGCAATGCGCCCCCAAGTGCTCAATAAAACATTTAATGTGCTCTTTCGGATTCCCACCCTTCCCTGTGTATTTTTTAAAGATGGGGGGAATATAATCCCTCGGGTAAGGCTCATTGTTGTATTCCTGAGGATAAGGTGTCCTAAAGTCGTCATAGACTGAAGCTACCTCGCCTATAGACTGTGAGGAAGCCTGCATGAACTTCAACATCTCCTTTTGCATTTCTCTCTCATTTCCTCCATGGGCGATGGGGCAACGACCAATGGGGGTGTTGGCTGAATGACCATTACAGTTGGAGCCATCGTTACAGCTGGCGCCGTTGATACTCCAGAGATTCCCACCGCCGGATTCACGACGGAGGGTATGCTTGCTGGGGCTGCTCCAGTTGTACCTACGCCTGGTGGAACTGTTGGAGCTGCCCCTGGTGTTACGAAGGAATTGGCTTCGAGTCCTCCCAGCACCGTTGAAGCTGCAGGAGTTTGCAAAAACTCATAGAACTTGCTCATGAGGAGAGTCATTTGGGCAGGTCCCAGCCCAGCGGTCGTGGAAGCCTGCATCACTCCTTGAGCGTCTATTGTTGTCTGAACTGGAGGCACTTCTATTCGAGGAGCTCCGCTCCTTAAAGCCTCTAATTCTACCGCTGCTTGCTCTTCACTGTGTTGGATATCATCAAAGTTGATCCTTCGATTAACGTTATCTTGCGCCATACTCCTTCCTTAGAAGAATGCCTCCCCAGCAGAATCGCCAAATGTAGGAGGGTAGTTTAGATAAGATGGAGGCGTAACCCCTTTTGAGTATGGTGATGACAAGGTTAATCAGTAAACACTAGTAATTTAGTCACAAGACACAAAGAACAGTTTGGAACGTATGAAACCCAGCTTAAACCCACAAATCTCTCGTGTATAACTCACAATATAATAAAGAACTCAGAAATAACTTAGCTAGAGGGAGAGAGAAGTGAGCATCCTAGATACACCTTAATAGGCAGGTAAAAGAACACACACACCCAAAAAGGTCTTCTTCAAGTATTTCCGTCAAGTTATTAAAGCTCCCTAATAAATGACAAATGGTGGGTGGAAGAACTCTCTGGTTTTTCAATAACTCTTTCTCTAGTAATAATTTCTCAAAATCTTAGAAGAATATCTCCAAAAGAACTCTTTTTAGAACTTTTTGATCGATGCCCTTCCTTGGAGGTGGTTGGGGCCTTAAATAGCCCCCACACCACCCCCGAGGCAGCTAAGTCATTAATGCCTGTGAAAGACCTCCCTCATACCTTATGTCACCAGCATTAAATACCTGATGCACTAGTTGTCTTTACGTCATAAACATTAAAAGCCAAGACATGCCTTTTGCCTAACCACTGTGTGTCAGGGGGCTGTTGCCACAGAGGTTGCTTACCCACCGTCTGACAGCCCCAAATACCACGGTGGTTTACTCAAGTGCAGACTTGACGTTGTCTAGCTGGCTAGTGACATCACCTATAGTATATGGGACATAAAGTAGAGGGTTGTTTAGTTCACAGCAAAGCTCCCGATGGAACTCGAAGCTACTTTGCTCTAGGTTCCACGGTGAAGATCTTTCGGTGTTTTACCAGGTGTATCTAAGATGGTCAGGACAAGCCCCAACGGTGCCCCACTTCTCAATCCTCCAAACCAAGTCGCTCTAAAGTTCCCACGGTGAGGTTGTTCGATAGAGCATGAAAGCTCTCCCAGGCCCTGCCAAGCCTGGTCTCTCGCAAGTACCGTTCGACCTCACACCCATTCATTATTCTCATTATAACATTACAGTCGTTACAACTCGTAGTCAATATAAACAAAGCTACAATATGACAAAGTAACAATAAGCTAAAGTACGAGTTGCCACGCCAAGCTTCCACGCTGAGCTGCCTCGCTGAGCTTATCCTCAGAACACTGTTGCTAATTGGTGGATTATCCCTAATCCCAGGATTACCTTCAGGCCCCCTCTACAGCATCGTTCGCGTCCACACGAATCTTATGAGTATGGCTACAACTTCCATGATGTTGGGCCAGGGCCCAAGCTGTGAAAAAGCTAAAATGCCTTGAATGTGCGCTCGTGTACGGAAATCAAGTGGAAAGCGTCTGAACTTCACACTTAACATCCGAATACCTATAAAAGCTCAATTACCCCTACAAAACATGTTATCATATAAATCTGAGGTTGTCGGATTAAGAGCATAAATATAGGGAATAAGATACACGAGGGAGCTAAAATGCGTCGGTTCGAGGGATGAAATACGCAATATTTGCATATTATCGCAAAGCAAAAGTGCCTAAGGTGAACATTCCTACAGTAACAAGTGCATGTGTAGACATGAGGAATTTTACAACTCGTTTGACATGTTCTAATGTTCCTACCAATGCTTGAATATCTCAAAAGCATGGCCTTGATTTTAGTAGCAGAAGTATTGATATCATTAAAGCTAATCCCATAGTTGTCATCTTTGATTCAGATGGTGCCTAATATTTTATCCAATATTTCCTATGTAAATTCCAAATCAAATTTTACATGACTCAAGTCTCTCAATTTCTCTTCTATATCTACTATCCTTGACTCAAGTAAATGATGTTACTTTTCAAAAATTAATTAATCCTTCTATAAAATCTCTCGAACCGGCACATTTTAGCCCACCGGTGAGGTTAATGATGAAATACCCCAGCAAAGTCGCCAAATGTAAGAGAGTAGACTAATTTTGGGGAAATATCAGATTTTTGTATGTGTTTTAACTTGAGCAACTTCGGTTGCGCCTACGTATACATCTTAGTCGGAATCAAAGTCAGCGCAGTTCGTGGGTTCCTACTATTCGTCAAAAAACTCAGTATGGTGGAACTCAAGAGGTAAAAGGTGGAGAAACTCATCTCAAAACTCTTCTCCAAAACTCTTTTCTAAAACTCTCTCTAAAAACTCATAACACAAGAAAATCACTCTTCTCTCCCAAGAAGATCTCTCTTTAATGTATGGGGGTGAGGCTTATTTATAGCAAAATCAACCCAAGTGGGTCTCCACATGTCAAATAACCCGTGGTTACACATGTCTTATTTTAAGTGGCATGTGTCCCATAACATATGTCAAAACTCTCAATACTAGAATGTTGTCTAGTTAATATGTAAATAATACACAAATACGCGTGATATGTCGGACGCATAAAATAATACCTCAGTCGCATAAACACATGGACTTTTGTCAATATTAATCATCTCTAATCTCATTTAATAATTTAATGAGAGGCTTATCATTAAGCCCCCCATACAATCCCAAAAGTCTATCCCTCTCTTCCTTACTAAATGATATGCTCAAAGTGCACCCTCTTACTCAAAATGACTAACCTCGGCCAGTCTCATAGACGAGTTAACAAGGAGCCTATGAAACCCATCAGTAAGGTCATCTTTTTTAAGGTCATCCCATCATATACCAACCTCGATTGGCTATCCACTGAGTTCACCAGAGTGTCATGGGCTCAACTAACTGCCAACATCATCGTCTGCCTTAGCCGACGTTATAGCTACCTCATACCCAACCTCGGCCAACCCTCCTGGTTGAGGTCATCACGGATATTAATAGGACAAAGCAACACTATCAAACTTCGCCAGCCTCATACTAGTCCAGGTCGAGGTTACATCAGTCAAGGGCACAGGGCTGAGCATTTACAAGCACATGTAAGGTTTGGAACACGTGGATAAGTCAGTTATAACCGATCATTCCCCTCACGTGAGGGAATATTGCAGTCATCATTATCTACATAACATCAGCCAGGTGTCATTCTCATACTGGTTCGATCCTCATGCACATGCTCATTACATGCTTGGGGGGTACATTACACCCCCCAAGAACTATATATAGAGATCATCCTCTACCTTATAAAGGGATCCATAATTACAATCCTAGCTAAAACTCTGTTGGTTTACATAGTACGGAGAGAGAGCTTGAGATACTGTATCTATGGCTATTAGTGCCTTTATCTAGTGATATCACTCGCACACAATGGACGTAGGCCAAATTGGCTTAACCACTTATATACTAGTGTTCATCCTCTTCTCCTCACCTCGTTCTACTATATATTCACTCTTATGGTGCCATTGTAATTACTAGTTTGAGATTAACAACACCTTACCTGGTGGTGCTATTTAAAGAATCATCATTTTGACACCATATGTAGGAACGAGAAGATTCATCTCTTCCTTTTTGCAGCTTAACCTCATCGAAGACTCTGGTGGTGAATCATGCCTCACCCTTCGCATGAAATTGTGTCACCATTGAAAGAGGTCTTATAAGGAATCAAGCTCTCTAATATCTTCATTGCAAGCTCTCTAGTCTTATCATATGTCACCAGAGTTACCACCACCTCCTCCACCATCCGGTGTTGGAGGACTTAGTTCCATCCAGGTACCACCCCAGTGCGAGATGACTGAGGTGGTAGCAGCCTTGAAATCCTCCGCTACAACGTAACCAGCGATGCAGGAGTAATTTGCCCAGCTAAGCCAGAATATAATAAGACCATCTGGGGGTCTCACAGGAGATAATTACTCCGGAAGCTTCTCGAGCACATCATGAGGCCAGGGGACCATCCCAGGCATTACGAAAAGACCAACCTACTCCTCAATGGAGGAGGGATGTTGGTGACCCTAGGCATCTATGCTAGGGGAGGCGAGGAAACCCTTGCCCTGAGGATTGGTATGATGACATTGAGGTAGAGGATGCTCCAGAAGACTGTTAGGAGCCATATGAGGTCTCAAATAACACTGTACGTCCTATATAGCAGAGCCAAGGTCAGTGTGAAAGACAGGATGGTGATGCATAACAAAGAGGGTCATATTTTGGTCGCTTAAGCAGAGGGTCGAACTTTGAAAGGATCGGCCCAGTTAATGATCTGAGGCAGAGGCTATCTAGGTTAAAGAGCATAGCAGGCTCACGAAGGGGAGGTTATGAACATCAGCCTCATTACGGTCAACCCCCACATGGTCGAGACTATTGATAGGGGGAGGTTAACAGTCGACGTTGCACTGTTGCTAGGGAACCCTCGATTCACCCCCTTTAGAGGTGTCTGGGGACAATCTCGGCCAGGGCGACATTGACAGGCCATGGAATTATTCCATCCAAAGGCTAGAATAAAAGATAGGGCACCTTTTAAAAAGCTGAGACCCATTACAGAGGGGGTTTTCAGAGGGCTCGCCATTTGTGGAAAGGATTATTAACTTCCCAACTCCTGCCAAATTTAAACCCCTGATGGAGTCTCCCAAGTACGATGGAAGTACCAACCTAGTGCATCATATTGAGATGTATTAGTCTGTGGAAGACATGTACTTAATCCCTGATGAGATGCGGTGTCGAGCTTTCTCAAGCACTTTAACGGGAGATGCACATATTTGGTTCACTTCTCTTCCTAAAAATTATGTTGAGAACTTTAAGGGTTTGGCCGAGCGATTTATACATAACTTTTATTTTGGTGTAAGACCTCAGAATAAGACACCCCATCTGCTCTATGTAAAGAAAGGCAAGAATGAGAGCCTAAGAGACTACATCACAAGGTTCAACAAGGAAAAGTTAGAGGTTAAAGATTACGAAGATAGTATAGCCATAACAGCCCTTATAAGAGGGCTTCAGAAGGGAATTTTTCTCTGGAAGCTTGCGAAAGACCATCATAAGTCTATAGTCGAGCTGTTAGCAACTGGTACTATTCTTCTTATGTTTGTCCTTGTTGCTGAGGCCAACCTTGCAAGTGAATCGGCTCGACTGTTGTCTTACCGAGGTAACCTCTTCATGTTCACTTCCTTGAATCTTTCTATCATCATTCTCACCCTTTTTCAGGAATTTGGTCATACTTTCATCTTTGGCCTCATACACTCCCAGGATTTGTTTGACAACTAACCTTGAGTCACTGTGGACTAGGATTTGGCCAATACTAAGGGCTTTTTCCAAGGAGAGACCTGCTATCAATGCCTCATACTCTGAATCATTATTCGAAGCATTGATGTTAAACCTCAGCACATATTCAATGTCGGTAACATCTAGTGCTGACACTATCATCCCCGCTCCGCTCTGCTTTCACAAGATGACCCATCAATGAAGAGGTTCCAAACATCTTCATTTAAAGAGAAGTTCCCTTCTGACAGGGTCCCTTGCTTAAAGAGGTACTTATCTTCCTCATTCTCAACTACTCTTTTTTCGGGCCTACTTGACCCATCCTCGTCCAGATCTTAGAAGACTTTTTTATTTGGTTCATTAGCGTCCCTATGACTAATTTCAATCTCAGCCTCTTCCCAGGTAAACTCTGCTACAAATTCTGCAAGTGCCTGCCCCATGATGGTAACCATGGTTGATAAAAAAGGTCATACTCCCCCAACTCAATGGACCAAGTCATCAACCTGCCTGACTTCTCAGTCTTATAGAGGACCTGTCTGAGTGGGGAATCAGTGAGGACAACCATAGAGTGGGCTTGTAAGTAAGGCTTCATCTTCCTAGAAGCATGTATCATAGCATAAGCTAATTTTTCCATTCGAGGGTACTTCCATTAAGACCATTGAATATCTTTACTGTTGAAGTATATTGTCCTATGCACTCCATCATCTTCTCTTACTATGGTTGCACTAATGGCTAATTTTGAAATAGCTAGATATACATACAACTTATCCCCTAGAATGGGACGAGACAGGAGTCAGGGAGAGCCGAGGTAGGACTTGAGGTCCTTAAAAGATTTGTCACACTCCTCATCCCATTCGAAAGCCTTTCTAAGTACATTGAAAAAGGAAGACACTTGTCTATAAATCTTGAGACGAACCTGTTAAGGGCAGTAACTCTTTCGATTAACCTCTAAACTTCTTTGATAGATCTGGGTGTCTTCATTTATAGCAAGGCCTTGATCTTTTCAGGGTTGGCCTCTATTCCCCTCTGATTGATGATGAATCCCATAAACTTTCTTACTCCTATTTTGAAGACACACTTGGCTGGGTTGAGCTTCATCCCGTATCTGTCCATGGTGCCAAAAGTTTTTTTAAGGCTGGTCACGTGAGTGTCAGCCTTCAGGCTCTTCGTCAGCATGTCATCCACATACATTTCCATGGACTTGCCTATTTGATCCTCAAAATATCTTATTTATAATATATTGGTAAGTAACCCTTGCATTCTTCATCCCGAAGGGTATGACCTTATAGTAATAGGTCCCCTTATTTGTGATGAACGTTGTCTTCTCGGAGTCTTCTGGGTTCATGAAGATCTGATTATACCCGGAATAGGCATCCATGAAGCTCATGAGCTCATGTCCAGCTGTGGAATCCACCATCTAATCAATACGAGGCAGGGGTAAACTATCTTTAGGACAAGACTTATTCAAATCAGCGAAGTCTATACACATCCTCTATCTCCCATTTTCCTTTGTCACTATGACTGCGTTGGATAACCACTCGGGGTATATGACCTCCCTGATGAACTTGTCTTCTTCAAGATTTCGAACGTCTTCTATGATGACGTCATAATTTTATCTTGAGTATACTCTTCTTATTTTCTTGATGGGCTTAGCGTCTTTCATAACATTGAGTTTGTGGCACTTGACCCCAGGATCAATACTTGGCATGTCTGAGTGGCTCTACGCAAATACATTTTGTCTTTTCCTTAAAACCTTTGCCAGATCTTCCTTGATCTCGGGTGTTAGGGCTTTATCGATTTGGATAATTTTTTTTTTGGCTTATCCTTGTTGAGGACAATGGATTCTACTTCTTTCATGACCTCTCCCTTCTTGAGTTGTGTCTCATCTCTAGGATCAAGTGTGTCGATGTTTTGTGTGGTTGTTGCCTTCTTATAAGCCTCTCTATCTTCTACAGAGTTGAAGTAGCATTCACGTGCCGATGTTTGGTCACCTTTCACTTCCCCTACTCCAAAGGGAGTCGTGAATTTCATTATTTGGTGGACTGTTGAAGGCACGACCTCAAATTCCTTAAGGGCTACTCTTCCTATAATGAGGTTGTAAGCTGAGAAGATGTTCTCATCCATCACAAAGAAATTCATTTCGATGGTCAACCTCTCAGGTCACTCATCTCCCATTCTAACATCCATCTCATACATACCCAATGGATGAACATTTTTTCCACTGAAGCCAATCAAAGGATGATGATAACGGACAAGCCTAGCTCTGTTGAGGCCTGGGCTCTAGAAACAGTGCCAAAACATAATGTCTGTTAAACTTCCCCCGTCAACGAGTATCCTCTGAACTTCACACCCATGCACCCTTGTAGTGATTACCATAGGGTCATCATGAGGAGCTAAGATACCTTCGAAATAAATTCTTGAGAAGCCAACTATGAGGGTATTCATATCTACCTTCTTTCTCTTCTCGTCTTTAACCTCTGTAGAGGCTAAGTTAGCAACCTTGGCCTTAGTTACTACCTTGGCCTTTTCCACATGGGCCTTTCGATCAACGACCTCTGAACCTCCTCCTTCTAGTCCTACGCAGATAGTTGATACGATGCAAATATTGCGTATTTCACCCGTTAACCTACGCCTTATTAACCCCCTTGGGTATCTTAATCCCTATATTTATGCTCGTTAACCAGACAACCTCGTATTTCTATGTTAACATGTTTTGTAGGGGTTAATTGAGCTTTTGTAGGTATTTGGATTCTTAGTATGAAGTTTGGACGCTTTTCGGAAAACTTTCGTCGACTATTGCAGCTTCGGGGGCATTTTAGTAATTCTAACATTCGGGTTTGAATCCCGAGCTCTTCAAGGAAGTTGAATCCCTCTGATTTCTCTTCGCGTGGCCTCCAACGGTGCATGATTCTGAGTTGTATCAAAGGAGTTATGGCATTTTTAGGATGGTTTTTACTTCAAATTCACACTTAAGGCCACATTCAAGGGCATTTTTTTCATTTCATATTTTGGTTTTTTGGCCCAATGTCTTCTTAGATGTTGTAGTCCTCTGAGTTATCTTCGCGTAGCCTCCGACCGTGTCTAATTCCGAGCTATAACGAAGAAGTTACGGCTTTTTCCGTAAAACAGGGCAAAGCTGCAGATTTGAGACCTGTAAGTCCGAATCGATTCGGCCAGTCAGAATCGATTCGATTTGCGACCAGAAAGTCCGCAAATTGCTACTTTTAAGTTGGTTTTTGGTGGGGTATTTATAGGTAAAAATTGTTTTAAGTTGGGAGATCATTTTTAGACATTAGTTAGGGTTAGAAATCAGTTTTTTGGGGGATTTTTGTTGGAGCTTTGGTCCTCTCCTCTTTTCTCTTGGATCCTTGTCCATTTATATATGTAAGCTTTACTATTCATCATCTCTTTCATTGTTTATGCTTTATTTCTTACTTTGTTCTTCATTTCCATGCCTAGATAAATTAGTTAACTTTAATTAATTCTTATTTTATTAGTTAATTAGTTGTTTAAAGTAGTTTAATTCATGTATTGCCCGTAGATAACAGGTTGGGATTGCGTTTCCGCCATTAATGGGAGTCGAGCTCCGAAAGTTAGGTTTTAGATAAAATTGCATTTAATTAAAACCTCGCGTATTAAAGTCGGATTATTATGTGTTTAACTTTCTTTGTCACACAACATTAGTGTTTATAGCGATAATCCGAATTTAATTCGCGTGTGACCATTTTTGATTAAATGTATAATCTCGCAACTTTGGGTTAAATTCCTTATTGTGTGATGTTTATGATTAATTAAAAATGCTCGATTAAATATTTTCGAACCGAAATTCGAATTTTTAGTTCTTTAGCCCATGGTGGGGATGCGATCCCGACTCTCATTTTATTAATTTTAGTATAGTGTTAACTTCTTCCTTTTTCTCTTTTGTCACCATTCCCAACCATCACCTTTTCATTTATTTATTTTACACTTTTATTCCACAAGTTTTAAAGCAATTGACATCTAAAATTCAATCACTCCCTGCGGATTTCTTATGATACCCGACTTACCGTTGTGCTTGCTTGTCAAGTGTAGTTGTAGTTTAGGTTTTTGCATCGCGGTGGCGAAACACACAACGATTGTGTCCTCACACGAACACACTTTTACCGCTCGATCAAAAATGGCGCCGTTGTTGGGGAGTGTGTTTTAGATAGTAATTGTTTTATTATTTCGTATTATTTTTCCTTTTGTATTTGTGTTCTTTGTTTTAACCTTTTTTGCAGGATAGCATATTTGAGCGCTAAGAAACCTTGATTCGCTGTTGCTCACTTTCTTGCTCGGATTCTCCATCTACAAACAACGAGGTAATCATGTCCTACTATTATAGTTATTTCGGTCATTCTAATGATTCTTACTTTGGGGATTGTTTTCAAGTTTTCCATTTTGAAGATTTTCTTGAGATTGAAAAACTTGAAAACATTTATCGGAATGAAAATCGTTATTGGGAGCTTGAGTTGGATTCATTATTCGAATCCAATGACGATTCTTATTTTGATACTTTCGAAGACGAGTTTCAACCAAATGAGGAGTCCGAGGCTCTTGAGCAGAGGAAGCCTACTTTGGAAGAAACTTTTCTTCTTTACTCCCAAAGTTTGGAAAGCCTAAATTATGCTGTAATGAGACTTGGAGCACTTTGCGATGAGATGAATTCTTATGCACAAAACAATGAGGAGGTGGAAACTTGTGTTTCACCTCAATTTCTCAAAGAATTATTCATCGAATGTGAATCTCTCTCCCTCGAAATTCAATATCCTTCCGACGATATGTTGACGGAGAATGAATTTATTTCATTACCATATACGTTTTCCGTCATTGAACCATTAGAATTACCGATTGATTCTTATGAGTCGGTAGAAACTTTTAAAACTTCTACACTTTTTGCCGATGAGGACTCCTTACCGTATTTGTTTTCGATAAATGTTATCCCCACGTGTGCACCATCTTCCATTCCATTTGAAAAATCTTTGGGAGATGAGTCGATTTTTCTTGGACCTCAAGTGTACCTTTCCCCCTTATTATCCAAATCCCCCATCGTCCGCCCAAAATTTCAAATTGGTGATGGTTCATTTTTTTCACCACCCACATGCCTTCCGTTTTTCAAATGGAATTCTTATTTTTCGGGAGGCATGTTCGTTTTAGAGGGTCCACTGTTAATCTTTCAAAGACAAATCCCTTTTTGGGTGGACCCTCAACTATTTAGACTTCTAGTGTATAGTTAGTGTGAAGCCTAAATAGTAGGTTGTAAATAGTTAGCTTTTTAATTTTCTTTCTTTCCTATTTTTCTTTCCTTTTAATTTAGTCTAGTGTAATTAGTTAACTTTTTGTTATTTGTTTTTGCTATGCTCGGTACTAACTTGTTTTGTAGATTTCATTGGACTCATTCTTATGGAGTTCGCTCCAATTTTGGGTAATATCGTTCTTTTCCTATCTGTGTGTTTTGTTCTTAATTAGCATTGAGGACAATGCAACATTTAAGTTAGGGGGTGTAGGATATTCTATCCATTTCATGTGTAGTCCATGGATTTAATCACCATTTAGTTACTAAGTATGCTTTTCTTAGAAAAATTGAAAATTTTCAAAAATATTTTCTTTCTTTTTTCTCCTTTGTTGGGCATTTTGCCTTGTTTCCGATGATAAATTTCAATAATTTCCCGATCCGATTGATAACTCAATGATGCATGTTCTGGATTTTAGAAGATTTTTAGACTTTAGTCCTCAAATCATTGATTTTGTGAATAACTTCATGAATTAAACTTTATCCCATGAGCAAATGCACTTTCCTTGTTATATTGATTTGGTTTAAGATTTTTATAACTCGGTAATCTTTTGTTGCATTGTATATATTTACACCGAGTAATCTTTGTACCTTTCGTCGTTTGTGAGTGTATACACTATTCTTTCCTCTTTGAAAACGTTGAATTCGTCGGTAATCTCTCTATTCTTTCATTGATCGTTCATTAATTGAGTTTATATCTTGAAATGTATCACTTGATCATGATTTTCATATATAATTTTGGCTCGAGAATTGCGTAAACTTTATGAAATGATCATAGGCCTTCTTTGTTATATCACCCATATTAGCCTTGACCTCACCCTTATATGTTTACCCTCGTTAACCCCTTTGAGCCTAAATATAGCCTTTCTTTTCCTAACCCAAATTCCCATAACCAACTCCGAATTGGAGTTTTAAACCATACATACACTTTCCATACCTTTGTTTGGAATGTTACTTGGGATTGAATGTTGTTGTTATGATGTCGGTTGCAATTTAGGCATATGAGAGTTTGAAAAGTAAAGGAAAGAAAGAAGAAAAGAAAGTGTAGTGAAAAAGAGAAAGCAAAAAGCAAAAGAAAACATGAGAAAAAGAAAAAAATAAAAGAAAAAGAAAAGGGAAAGTTGTATATGTTGTATATATAGTTCAATAAGTTCCGATTACTCTCCAAATGATACATTTAATTATTGTTTTGGAACTTGTTTTCCAATTTTGTAATTGCCCACATTTTCCCCATTATTCCAAGTTTTCATTCCGAACACTTTGAATCCGTACATACATCCCTTTCGTTTCGTACCCTATCCTAGCCTACATTACAACCCTATAAAGTCCTATGTGATCTTAGGGTGAATTTGATTTAAAAGTCATAATAGTTTTGATAATCTGTGAAAATACATTTCGCCTCTTTTAGTGAGTGGTATCTTTCATTGAGATTACAAGTTTTTCATTTCTTATATAGCGTTCTTCATCTGTGACATATGTGCGGCATAGTTTCCATTTACATTTAATCTTTATGCCCGCATGTCCAGTGTATTACCTCCCTTTTCATAGTGAATTCATTTGATGAGCGTAATGTCCGTGAGGATTGAATATATGCTTGCTTTATGTTTATCCGATTTATTTAAGTTTTTACCAAATCATATTTTGCATTTGCTCTCCCCCCTCCCACTTTTAAAGTTTCAATTCTATGAGGTGCATTCAACCTGTTAATAACAACAGACTTTAGCTTGAATTCATTCAATATGCTAATAACGCGTTTGAAATCTTTTTCGTTGTTGTTGAGTTTGTCACATGTTGGGTTGGGCATATTTTGAGGAAACTATGTGATGTTTGTGGGTATCATCCCTGAAAACCCTCACGAGACGACACTCGTCCACTAGGGTAATCTAGGGGTTTAACGGCTTATTGCATATGCTAAATGCAATCGTTCACCCGCGAAAGTGGCCTTATCTTTTTATTACTTTTTCATCCCATTTGGCACTTGTATCATGCTTTTGGTTTTCTTGTAGTTCTTGTTATTTCTTATTTCATTGCTAGGGACTAGCAATGTGTAAGTTAGGGGGTGTGATACGACGCAAATATTGCGTATTTCACCCGTTAACCTACGCCTTATTAGCCCCCTTGGGTATCTTAATCCCTATATTTATGCTCGTTAACCAGACAACCTCGGATTTCTATGCTAACATGTTTTGCAGGGGTTAATTGAGCTTTTGTAGGTATTTGGATGCTTAGTATGAAGTTTGGACGCTCTCCGAAAAACTTTCGTTGACTATTGCAGCTTCGGGGGCATTTTAGTAATTCCAACATTCGGGTTTGAATCCCTAACTCTTCACGGAAGTTGAAGCCCTCTAATTTCTCTTCGCGTGGTTGTGGGCGGTGCATGATTCTGAGTTGTATCGAAGGAGTTATGGCATTTTTAGGATGGTTTTTACTTCAAATTCACACTCAAGGCCACATTCAAGGGCATTTTTGTCATTTCATATTTTAGTTTTTTGTCCCAATGTCTTCTTGGATGTTGTATTCGTCTGAGTTATCTTCGCGTAGCCTCCGACCGTGCCTAATTCCGAGCTATAACGAAGAAGTTACGGCCTTTTTCGTAAAACAGGGCAAAGCTGCAGATTTCTGACCTGTAGGTCCGAATCGATTCGGCCAGTCAGAATCGATTCGGTTTGGCACCAGAGAGTCCGCAAATTGCTACTTTTAAGTTGGTTTTTGGTGGGCTATTTATAGGTAAAAATTGTGTTAAGTTGGGAGATCATTTTTAGACATTAGTTAGGGTTAGAAATCAGTTTTTTTGGGGATTTTTGTTGGAGCTTTGGCCCTCTCCTCTTTTCTCTTAGATCCTTGTCCATTTATATATGTAAGCTTTACTATTCATCATCTCTTTCATTGTTTATGCTTTATTTATTACTTTGTTCTTCATTTCCATGCCTAGATAAATTAGTTTAGTTTAATTAATTCTTGTTTTAATAGTTAATTAGTTGTTTAAAGTAGTTTAATTCATGTATTGCCCGTAGATAACGGGTTGGGATTGCGTTTCCGCCATTAATGGCAGTCGAGATCCGAAAGTTAGGCTTTGGGTAAAATTGCATTTAATTGAAACCTCACGTATTAAAGTCGGATTATTATGCGTTTAACTTTCTTTCTCATGCAACGTTAGTGTTTATAGCGATAATCCGAATTTAATTCGCGTGTGACCATTTTTTATTAAATGTTTAATCTCGTAACTTTGGGTTAAATTCCTTATTGTGTGATGTTTATGATTAATTAAAAATGCTCGATTAAATGTTTTCGAACCAAAATTCGAATTATTAGTTCTTTAGCCCATGGTGGGGATGCGATCCCGACTCTCGTTTTATTAATTTTAGTATAGTGTTAACTTCTTCCTTTTTCTCTTCTGTCACCATTCCCAACCATCACATTTTCATTTATTTATTTTACACTTTTATTCCAGAAGTTTTAAATCAATTGACATCTAAAATTCAACCACTCCCTGTGAATTTCTTACGATACCCGACTTACCGCTGTGCTTGCTTGTCAAGTGTAGTTGTAGTTTAGGTTTTTGCATCGCGGTGGCGAAACACACAAGGACTGTGTCCTCACACGAACACACTTTTACCGCTCGATCAAATGGTATTCACCCCGAAAGAGATCATACCAAATCTCTTCACTAGGACATTATCATCCTTTAGTGGGAGGTCTGGGTCATCATCATCATCATCTGAGTCATCTTCTCTTCTGGCAGGGGCATCTTCCTAGTGCCTGCCATTTATCTTCCTTTTGGGGTCTTCTCTTCCCACTTTAGGGACTCTACAATCCATGTACTCTTTGAGCTTTCCATATTTCAACATCTTCTCAATCTCATCTTTCAGGGCAAAGAACTTGTCTGTCAGATGGTCGTGGTCTTGGTGGAACTCGTTCTAAAGATTCTTGTTCCTCTTATGTGGAGGAGCCTTCAGCTTCTCCAGCCATCTCAGGGACCTGTCATTCTTTATTTCATTGAGGATGTGTTCGCGGCTCATAGTGGAGTGTATTGTGCAAAATTGTCATCTACAACCCTTTTCTTTCCATCATTCTTCCTTTGGAATTTTACACTCGTACTTCCATTCTCATCCTCATATTTTGCGTCCATTATTTCTTTCGCATTCATGACCCTACCAGCTATTCCTAACATCTCTGCCATATACTTTAGAGGGTCTTCAACAAGCTTCCAAAGAAACTTCCCCTTCTGAAGTTGTCCTATAAGGGCTGTCATAGCTGTATTCTCTTCGTAATCGTTAACCTCCAATTTTTCCTTGTTGAATATTGTAATGTAGTCTCTGAGGCTCTCATTCTTTCCTTGATTTACTTAAAGTAGATGGGTTGTCTTATTCTGAGGTCTCACCCCAAAATAGAAGTTATGTATAAACCGCTCAGCTAACCCCTTAAAGTTCTTAACATAATTTTCAAGAAGGGAAGTGAACCACATGTGCGTAGCTCCCATTAAAGTGCTTGAGAAATCTAGGCACCTCATCTCATCAGGGATTGAATAAATGTCTTCTAAAGACTGATACATCTCAATATAATGTACAGGGTTGGTACTTCCATTATATTTAGGTGACACCATTGGTGGTTTGAATTTGGCAGGGGTTGGGAAGTTGACAATCCTTACCACAAATGGGGAACCCTCTGAGAACCCCCTTTGCAGTAGGTATCGGCTTTTTATAAGGATCCCTATCTTCTCTTCTAGCCTTTGAATGGAGCCATTCCATGGTTTGGCTAAGTCGGCCTGGTCGAGGTTGTCCCCAGCCACCTCCAAGGGGTGAACTGAGGATTTCACAGCCGCTGCACAACGTCGGTTGTTGATCTCTTGGCCACAGTCTTGGCCATGTGGGGGTAGACCATGTCGGGGAGGATGTTCACCATCTTCCCTCCGTGAGCCATCTGCACTTCTTAACCTGGATAAACTCTACCTCAGATCATTAATTGGGTCGATCCTTTCAAAGGCCGACCTTGTACTCAAGCGAACAAAAGTTGATCCTCTTTGATAGGCATCACCAATATCGGCTCGTCTTACTCCACCACCTCCACTCTGTTGTATAGGACGTATTGTGTCATTTGAAACCTTATATGTCTCCTCACAGTCTGCTGCAACATCTTCTGCCCCAACGTAATCGTATCTATCCTCAGCGCAAGGGTTTCCTTGCCCCCCCAGACATAGTCAACAATAACCCTCCTCCATTGAGGAGTAGGCTGGTATTTTCGTGGTGCCTGAGGTGGTCCTTTGTCTTCAGGATGAGGCTGTACAGCTTCCAGTGTAATCATCTCCGGTGAGACCCCAGGTTCTCTCATCATATTTTGTCTTATATGGGCAAATTGCTCCTGCATCACTTGCTGGGTTGCAGCTAAGGACTTGGAGGTTGCTGCCATCTTGGACTGGGGTGGTGCCTTGATGGAACTGGGTCCTCCAACACTAGATGGTGGACGAGGTGGTGGTAACTCTGGTGCTATATGTTAGGACTAAAGATCTTGCAATGAAAATATTAGAGAGCTTGATACTTGAATGGACCACTTTCAATGGTGACACAGTTTCACACGAAGGGTGAGGCCTGGTTCACCACCAAAGTCTTCAGTGTGGTTTAGCAACAAAATAGGAATAGATGAATCTTCTCATTCCCACAGACGACGCCAAAATGATGATGCTGGAAAAAACACCACCAAATGAGGTATTGATAAGCTCAAGCTAGTGATGACAGTGGAAGCATAAGAGTGTATATATGTATAGTAGAAAGATGTGAGGAGAAGAGGATGAACACTTTAATGTAAGTGTTTCACCCAATCGGGCCTACGTCCACCGTACGTGTGTGAGTAGTATCACTAGAAGAAGGCACTAATGGTCATGGATACAATCTCTCAAGCTTTCTCTCTCTACTATGTAAAATGATAGAGTTTCAGCTAGGGTTGCAATTATAGTTCCCTTTACAAGGTTGAGGATGACCTCTATATATAATTCTTGGGGGGTGTAATTGTACCCCCTAAGCATGCAATGAGCATATGCATAAGGATCAAACCAGTATAAGGATGACACCTGACTGATCTTAAGTAAATAATGATGAACTCAATATTCCCTCACGTGGGGGGAATGATTCTGTTATAATTGATTTGAACACCTGTTTCAAACCTTACATGTGCTTGTAAATGCTCGGCCCTACGTCCTTGACTGGTGCAACCTCGATGTGGACGAGTACGAGGTTGGTGGAGTGAGGTATAGTTTCCTTGTGTCCATTAATACCTCTTCCAGGGGGACTGTCAGAGGTTGGGTATGGTATGTAACGTCGTCTGGGGCTGATGATGATGTTAGTAGATGATTGAGTCCATGAGACATGCTGATTTTGGTTGGTGGCAGTAACGTCGGATGGGGCCGATGGGAATGTTAGTAGATGATTGAGCCCATGAGACCTTCCTGACCCCGGTTGTTGACCAACCGAGGTTGGTGTATGAGGTTGCTACAATGTCGGCTAGGGCCGACCTTATGTGAGATGATATTACTAATGGTTGCAATTCGCTTTTGGTCACCTCGGTTGTGAGACTGGCCGAGATTAGTTGCTCTGAGTAAGAGGCTGACCTTTGGGCATATCAGAAATCTTTAAGGGTAACCTTTCTCGAATTATTGGAATGCCGATCACTTGAAGAAATATTACTTATGATGTTGCAGTTCTTTCTTTTTATAATGCATGTACTAGTTTATACAAAGGGTGTCAATAAAAAAGACCGAAAGATTGTGCTAATACTGTTACATTGTGCTTAAACATCATTAGTTTTGTGAATTATGAGGTGAAATATCATAATATGGTGACCTCAGACCTTAAACATCATTAGTTTGGTGAAAATTCAAGAGGTAAAGCATCATACTAAGGTGACCTAATACCTTAAACATCATTATTTGGTGAAAATCTATGAGGTGAAACATCATAATATGGTGACCTCAAACCTTAAACATCATTATTTGGTGAAAATCTATGGGGTGAAACATCATAATATGGTGACCCCAAACCTTAAACATCATTAATTTGGTGAAAATATATGAGGGTAAACATCATAATATGGTGAACTCAGACCTCAGACATCATTATTTGGTGAAACATCATAATATGGTGACCTCGGACCTTAAACATAATTAATTTGGTAAAAATTTAATAAGTAAAACATCATAATATGGTGACCTCAGACCTTAAACATCATTATTTGGTAAAAATATATGAGGTGAAACATCATAATATGGTGACCTCATGCCTGAAACGTCATTAGTTTGATGAAATTTTATGAGGTAAAACATCATAATATAGTGACCTCAGACCTTAAGCATCATTAGTTTGGTAAAACTTTAAGAGGTAAAACATCATAATATGGTGATCTCAGACCTTAAACATCATTATTTTGTGAAAATCTATGAGGTCAAGCATCATAATATGGTGACCTCGAGCCTAAAACATCATTAGTTTGGTGAAAATTTAAGACATAAAACATCATAATATGGTGACCTCAGACCTTAAGCACCATTAGTTTGGTGAAAATTTAAGAGGTAAAACATCATAATATGGTGACCTCAGACCTTAAGCATCATTAGTTAGGTAAAAATTTAAGAGGTATAACATCATAATAGGGTGACCTCAGACCTTAAGCATCATTAGTTTGGTAAAAATTTAAGAGGTAAGACAAATTTCAAGCAAAACATCGTATAAGGCAATAGAATCTGAAGAAGATTGGACTAATGACTATTATTATAAAGATTAAAAGTTACAAATCAGGAGTATCAAGAGGAAATCAAAGTTCACAAAAATAAGAGGTATAAACAAAAGGGAAATCAAAATTACAACTTTGAAAATCTTCACAAGAAAAAAGCTTATGTCTATGCAGCTACAGATGTCTTATCATGGCCGACGTTGGTCACTTCAACTCCATCATCATGATGAGTAGCATCTCCATTCTCTGTGACCTCGAGAGGAGAAATCTCGACTGGAGCAGCATCAGTCTCTTTAACTTCCTTCAAGGCCAGAGCGAACTGAGGGTCACCAAAGCGGAGACCAACTAAGTCTGAGGCTGTCAAGGTCCCAGACTCACACTATTTCATGGTTACCCACCTGCTAGATTCTTTGATACCCCTCTCTAGGTATTAAAAACTGAAGCTGATAAATTAATCTAAGACCTTGTACTCTTCAATGGTCTTCTCAACAACATCTTCCAAAGCAGCCTTGACTAAAGAATCAACCTTAGATCGAAGGGCATCATCCTTGGCCTTCAGAGCTATGTCATGGTCCTTCTTGAGCTGAAACATTCTTTTGTCTTTCTCCTTGATGATCCCCTTAAACCTTTCAACCTCTGCATTCAGAGAAGCTTCAACCTTTTCTGCTTCTTAACCCTTCTCTATAAGGGCAAGCTTCTGTAAAGTCTAATTAAGAAGGCGATGGAAGGATAAAACACCCTGTAAAAGAAAACCAGACGTACGAACATACAAGTTATAATTTCTAAAAAGTCAGTGTTACACTTGGGAGAAAATAACTAAAAAACTGGTACCCGGATTGACTTGTGAAGAGAAAACTCAGCCAATAAAGGGACATCCAAGGCACGTAGAAAATGCTTGTCTTCCTCTGTCATTATTCTGCCAATAGCATCGACAGCTTTCACACTGTGGCCGAACAAGCTATCACTGATTTTAAGCTGAGAAAGACAAGCATACGGGGCATCGTCTGTAGAAATGGGTATGGCACGATCCCGGTCCTGAGTCTTGATCGGCCTCATACTCTCAGGGTCAATCGTGGTCTTCCTCTTTTTGTTAACATCGTTCTTGGAGGTGCCGAAGTTCTTATTGGTTTGAGGTGGGGGTACATTTTTTACACCCCTTTTCTTCATTAGCATCACAAGACCAGGAGCTGATATTTCCCAAAGGTCGTCGGATATGCCTGTTGGGCGCTCTGCAAAAGATAAGCCTCTGAGTTAGTCAGTCAGAGATATAAAACATAAGAGGTATAATTTGTAATAAAAATTAAGACTTACGAATCTCTTCCTAGGGACCACCCCCTAAACCTGTCTGAGATAGGTAGTAGGGGGTCATCAGATCTTCATATTTAATAAGATAACCCTTCTCGCCCTGACTGCGAAGGTCTTCAACATTTTTATAATTCTACTGGCTAAGTCCAGGGTCAGCTTTGGCAGCAAGGGTGACCTTCCTGCATCTCAGAGGGGTCCTTGGAACCAGCATTTCAGTGGCCTCATTTGAACCAAATCCCCATGCCCCAAAAATAAAAAAATACCGAGGTTTCTAGTTATGATTCGATGTTTGGTTAACTAAGAGAATTTTCTTCTCTGATTTCTTGGATAAGAAGTCATAATAGTTATGGTGGTTTTTGGCTGAGAAGGGAACATAACAACTAGCAAAAACTCTAACTGGAAGGTCTGAGTAGTGGACAACCCTCAAAAGGACGATAGCCCCAATCATAACTCTCCAGGAATTAGGGGATTGTTGAGAAAGGGCAAGATTTATATGGGAGAGTATAGCTCTGATGGATGGGTGGATAGGAAGACTAAATCCCAACTTGAACATGTGCTCATAGACACAGATCCCTCCATCTCGGCCATCAAAGGACCTCTCATTCCTCAGAGGTTTCCTAGGGATAATGGAGGAATTTATGGAATATAGGTGCCTAAATGTAAAAAGGTCGACTCACTGATGGTGATATCATACTCGACCACCTTATATGTATCGAGATCACTCTCCTCACCATCATCATCATCCCCAGTAACATTGGCCTGGACAGGTGTTGGAGCACCACCAGGAAACCTATGAGAAAATTCGACCCCGGTGGCATCCGACGGGGGAATGCCATCAATGGGAGGTGGAAGTTCCACACTTGGCTCTAAGATTTCGACGTCAGAAGACCAATGAGAAGTGTTATCAACCTAGTGAGAAGAGTCACGACTTGAAACCATGGCTTCCTCAGGAACCTCACCCTATCTAGGAGAATAGTCCATAGCCTCTTGAAAAGAGTCTCCAGATTCTCCTACTTCTGAGGTTGACATGGGGTCTGAGGAAGATGACTCAGACTCATACATTAGTGCAGGATCCACAGGAGCCTCTGCAGGCTCAGCAGGCTCGACTGGCTCAGGGTATATAACCTTTAAAGGTGGAGGAAATATTGGTCTTAGGGGAAAGGCCTCATCCCTGTGAGCTTCCTCTTAGGATAGATTTATTTGCCTAATTTTCTCAAAGGTCTTCTCATTAAGAGATGTGAACTCTTTTATTAGTTGGTATAAGGGTCTGAGCATAAGTGAGATAACACTACACTTTAAAGACTCAAACCACAAACAGGTATACAACTTAAAAGAACCCAAACTAAAGATCAAAAAGGGGAAGTTAAAACACTTGATTGAAGAACACCAAGAACACTCAAGGGCAGGTCACCAGAGAAGGTGATCGAAAGGCCACCGATAAACCTAAAAAGGGTTGTTTGTGGCTAAAACAACCTCGGAGCTTCCTGGAATAGTCCAAAAATGACCTAACCACTATGAAACTAGCCCTACAACTGTTAACACTGGTGGAAACCCTCGTCGAAAAATTGAAGCTATAAAAATTGCAACCAGAAATGGAAAATGATAGGTTAAGAAGCAATACCTGAGAGTACGATTGAAGAAGGAAAAGACTAGAAGCGAAAGACTCTGAAACACATCAAACGATGGAAGGTTTTAAGATATTTGCAATGGTAGAAAAGCTTAGGTGGGAGAAAGAAAAAGATAATGAGAAAGAGAAGGTGTTTTTAAACCTATTTAATGATGGGGCGCGATTCCTAATGCCCCTATAATTGCCCTAGGGAACCCAAAAGATAAGTCAGAATCATCTCACCTTGGGGAATACGTTTGTCACTTCAATAAGTGGCATGTGTCAAGAAAACATTAGAACCCAAAGAGACTTAGCCTCGGCCTAACACATATACCCTTCCATCATCTATTCACATAGAAGACTAAGAACTAGGGGGTGATTGATATTCCCAAAGTGAACTATCTTACTCAAAATAACTAACCTCGGTCGGTCTCACAACCGAATTGATAAGAAGCCTAGGACAACCATCAACAAGGTTGTTTTTTATAAGGTCAGCCCCTCATATACCAACCTCAGCTAGCCATCCGCCGAGGTCAGCAGAGTCTCATGGGGTCAAGTAACTGCCAACATCATCGTCTACCTCAATCGACGTTACAGCTACCTCATACCTAACCTCAGCCAGCCCTTCTGGATGAGGTCATCATGGATATTTATAGGACAAAGCAACACTATTGGACTTCACCAACCTCGTACTTGTTCGGGCTAAGGTGACATCAGTTAAGGACACAAGGCCAAGCATTTACAAGCACATGTAAGGTTTTGAACATGTGGACAAGTCAATTATAATCGAATCATTCCCCTCACGTGAGGGAATATTGAAGTCATCATTATCTACATAAGATCAACGAGGTGTCATCTCATACTGGTTCGATCCTCATGCACATGCTCATTCATGCTTGGGGGCTACATTACACCCCCCAAGCACTATATATAGAGGTCATTTTCTACCTTGTAAAGGGATCCATAATTGCAACCCTAGCTAAAATTTTGTTGGTTTACATAGTAGGGAGAGAGATCTTGAGAGATTGTATCTATGGCCATTAGTTCCTTCATCTAGTGATATTACTCACACAATGTGTACGTAAACCAAATTGGTTGAACCACTTATATACTAGTGTTCATCCTCTTCTCCTCACCTCATTCTACTATATATTCACTCTTATGCTACCATTGTTATTACTAGTTTGAGCTTGACAACACCTTACCTGGTGGTGCTATTTATAGCATCATCACTAAATCTGAGTTTTGCACCAAATGTCTTCCCATATGACCTAATATCATTAATAAAACCACTCGCATCTTTACATAAAACACATTATTTCAACCTACATTCCAAGTTCAAATGATCTTTTTTTAGTTTTAATATTTTTGCATATAACTCGTGGAAGAAAACTGGGAGTTCACTATCTTCTTCCTCTTCTTCATCCTTTTCTTCTTGTCTACTCTTTCTACCATCAATCTCTTGGTAATTATAAATAATGGCCTTGGAAGTGTCGTGCTCATAAATATCTTCATGGGAATATTTTTCATTAAGTATCTCATGACTAGACATGAACGCAGTGTAGTTGCAATCAATAGGGGAAATGGGTCCCTCTTTTGGATCACTAAGACTAAGGGGGCATTGCACACCTTTGATTTCATGCCCTCCTTCTTTATTTTAGTATGACAATGATCTTCCCTATGTCCATAACCCTCATATCCAAAGAATCTATCTGAGTCATCCATCTTAAAATTATCTTTATGATTTTTAGGGAATTGATCGGCCTTGTTATAATATTTTTTATCAAACTTCTTTACATCTTTTGATTGTTTTTTAAACATAATTTTTTTTCTAAAATTCCTTCCAAATAAGGACATATCATTAGAATCGATGTCAGACTCGTCATCTAAAACACTTGTTTCCTCCTACTGGGATTTTAAAAAAATGGCCTTGTCTTTCTTAGTCTATTTGGAGGAAAACATGTCAAAATCATAAGTTTGAAGATCACTTAGCTCTTTGAGTTTCATATAGTCCAAAGTACCCAAGGAATTCAAAATTGTCACTTTTGAATTAAATATTTTAGGCAAAGACCATAATATTTTTATGAATACACGAGTTTTGGGTATTCTATATCCGAAGTTAAAAGATGAGTTCACATCATCTGACAGTCTAGCATAGAAATCATCAAAGGTTTCGCTGTCCTCTATCCCAAGGGTTTCAAATTGAGTGGTGAGGTTTTTGTGTTTGGAATCCTTAACATCACATGTACCTCCATAGGTGAGTTGGAGTATGTACCAAGGCTCTTTGGATGTTTCACATGTCATAATATGATAGAAATCTTTCTATGTAACCGAATAAAATAGAGCATTTAAACCTAGCAAATTTAATTTTCTAACCTATGCTCTTCCTTCCTCTATGATTAAATGATTTTGGTAATCCTATTATCATCACCTAAGGTTGTGGATGCAGACCAACCCTTAACTACCACTTTCCATACTCACTCTTCTATCACCTTAAGTGTAGATTGCATTCCCATTTTCCAGTATGCGTAATTAGACACATCAAACATTGGATTCTAAGAAGCCGAGTGACCTAATGAATAAAAACTGCTAAAACACATGCCCAAACACAATTGAACATAAAAACTTAGTGTTCTCACTCTAAGATGAATTTGAAGTTTCAAAAGTTAGGGGGTATATGAAAGGTGGTCAAAATAAAATGAAATTTTTAATTTTGTAAATTAAATATAAAGTTTATAGAATTATCCCAAATTAAACATAGCAACAATTTTAAGGAGATATTGTGATAAAACAATTTACCAAATATTATGTTGTCCTAAAACATGTATAAAGGTGAGTATAAGAATATAAAAAATCAACAAACCATTACACACCGATGTACGAGAAAAACCCATAATGGTAAGAACCTCGAATGGGCCAACCGCATAAATTTCACTATGTATGCAATTACAAAGGACACAACAAAAGACATACATAATCGACTCAACGCCCTCGCAATCCTTGATGCTATTAGTTCCTCAACCTTCTCTGCACTGACATGCTAGAGTCCACTGGTGAATATGCCATAATGCGTAAGTCCACACACGCCTTTATATCCACCGATAATCCTCAATAACCGTTTGGGGATATGGAACATGGAGTCCATCGCTTCTTCACCACAACACCACACCACGGAGTCAACCACGTGTACACGCGAAATGATGAACGAAGTCCACTTAACAAAACGATTCTCGACAATATGAAGAGAAAAAAACTTCTTGGTGCCCAGAGACAAGATCTCAACGCATATATGATAATGAGACTTGGATCTTAAAGAGTTTAGGTGAATCTAGGGTTTGGGAAGTTTTGGATATGTTTGGGAAAATGATTTTTGACAAAATTCATGCTAAATATAGAAAATACATATTTAAGGCAGCACATTTTTAGAAAAAACACGTTAGAATGAAAACATTTTCTCGTTCGAAACACTTAAAATGTGTTCGATCAAACATGGATATCTCGTTCGAACAATCGTCGAACAACATTTGTTTTGCTAATAGATATATCCCATTCGATGTTCGTTGTAAGGTTTTTCTAATTACATTCACATCTTGTTTAAAAATATACAGTCGTTCAAATGACTTTACATCAAAAAATAGATTTTCTATTAAAACCTTTTTTAAATTGTTAAATATTTTAAAAAAAAACACCCATAAATAAAATTTTAAGGATCAAAATGTATATGAATTCATACTTGGGAGTTCCTAAAAGAGAAGAAGATGGAATGTGGCACTAAACACGACACACTAATCTAATCTCTAAAGCTTTACCGCTATGTGTTTAAATAAACAGGTCATAGGTTTAAAAGGTCAACATACAAAGCTTAAACTCTTACTCAAAATGTTTTTCCCGAAATTAATTCAATACATACAAATTGATTCTATTGGAAATTTATCCTTACATATTTATTCTCCGTAAACTTGTTTTTAGATTGTTATTGATTCTGATTTTTAGGACCTAGTCCACAGCTACCACCTCAGCCCCGATCCATCCATTTCCATTCTCTCATGTTGCTGATACATTGGGATATAGATGTCGAGAGTGCATGCTCATTCACTTTAGCTTCCACTACATTCATGTTGTTTCAGATTTGGCAATTCATTTTTCTGAAGTTTGTATTTTATTCCTACTTGTTTTGGAATTATTATGAGAGATTTGTAATTCCTGAGTGGGTTTTATTATTATTGGTTCCATTGATACCCGAGATTTTGCAATTTACTCTTATTATGTATCAATTATTTACTGTATGAATGTATTTATATTTTAGTCTTGCTTAGAATGATATTCAATTGTTTGAGACTCATGTATTACTTATTTTAGACCTAATCAATCTAGTTTACATTTTATGGGGTATCACATGCAGGATACATCGTGAGAAAACTGAGCTACCTTCATCCATTTCTTGTCCCAATTTTCTAGGCCTAGAGACCCCTGACACTAGTATAAATTTTTGCCACCATCAGTTATATTACCATGCAATAATACATAAGATTATCTAATGAGAACCGCCTGATTGAGGGCCATAACCATTGGTTTGAATCACACATCGTTATTGAATCTTGGGGACATATTGGTTCATTGGTAATAATAGAAAATGAGTAAACCATCAATATATGTGAGCTTCACACTACCACCGATCTAGGATGATAATATACACCAAGAGGTTCTATGAGCCGTCACTCTCACACTCAAGGTATGGCCGGTTATTGGCAATGTGTAGTTTCAAGGAGTCGATGTCCCGACCATCCTCAACCTTTTACTTGGAATGGCTTGGACAAATACCACGGGAACGTTACCCTTATCGTTTCATATGCATGTTAGACTCCTATTCAATCAAAGGGTATGGTTGTTAGGACATAGTCTCCTTACCAACACTATCCTTTTCTTAGATACCAACCATGATAATAACAAATTATTCCTCAATAGATTTCGATTCATACCTTTCACACATATGATTGATGAGGAGCGAATTATTCATAACACAGTCTCCCAAATCATTTATAACATAGCGTACATGCATGGATTTGTACTATGGAAGAATAAATAAAGAATCTTGGAAGTATCCATAGTTATAAAACATAAGGGGAAGGTCGGTCTTGGTAACGCTCCTAATGTAAAAACCTAAACCCCTATCCTAAAGAGACTCATCATGGGGGGAAAATTCACTTTCATCTTCTAGGGGAAGGCTTTCCTTATCACGACCTCCCAGAATCATGATGGCATGGAGAAAATAAAACCTTACAACCTAGAATATAGATCCTTTGTAAGGAAGGGCTATATGTGGATTAGGGGAAAATACATAAAGTCGTATACAATGAACTCAAGACTTATGGGTCACAAACTAAGATAGAATATAAGAGAAAGATTTATAATTGCTCGTCATTTATTTTAATTTAGCTCATCATGTTACACCCCTTTGCACCATCATGAAAATTCTCAAGACTTCAAGTGAAGATAAATTAGTGGCTGAATGCGGCAATGAATGATCGATCATCACTATATTTATTAGAGAAGGTTTATGAGGTCATTTCTAAGAACTCTTTTTGTTCAAGGGTATTTTTTATAAATTTTAAAAAATTAAAATAATTTTTTTAAATGATTTTAAAGTTTTTTTTTTTGAAAATTTGCTAAGTCATTATAACGACCTTGGATGTCACTCGAATATGACCCTATAGCTCATTATAACATCGAACATCATTCGAAGTCGTTTGACGTGTGCTCGAATGAGAAAGGGTATGTTGTTCGAATGAGATCTATCTTCATTAGACGAGCACGTGGGAATTTGTTTTTTAACATATTTCAAATGTAATGTTTCATACTTATAACTTGGAGATTATTTTCCCTTTAAATAGAGACGGGGCTACATTTTAATCGAAGCCTTTTAGATTTCCTTTTGTGATCAAATTGTTTTATATTTTCAATCAAAACCCATTGGATGATTTGATATCTCTTTACCAAACCACGAAGAACACATTCCATGTTCCAAACCTTGTGGAGTTAATTATCTTCTGCTGAACTTGTGGACATAATTCTCTATTGATCAAAAAGAAATGAATATTAATTCCTGAGGCTGATTGGTGGATATCGAGGTAAGAGGAGATTTTTGTGGGATGGTGATGGATTTTTATAATTTTCATGGACAACTTGAAGACATTGATACGTCATTTAGTGGATCTCAAAGTTTTTGTAATTCTGTAATTGTTTGTATAGTTGAAAATAGTGTTTAATGTGGGTTTTGCACGAAATGGATTTTTCCTCATCTTCTTCTTGTTTTGTTTTGGTTTTGGTTTTTTTTCAACTTCATTTGAATTCAAATATCTTTCAGGATCACATAACTTAATCGAGATCAAATTTGGTATAAATAAGATTTTGTTGTTTATGTTTGTGTAACCTACTCTATGACTTATTCATATAACTAGGACCTTGCATTTTCTAGGTATCAGAGCTTATATCTACAAGTTATGTTGATGAATCCTGGTAGTGACATGGATAACTCGTATATTAGGGAACCTATTTTATATAGGTCTAATTATGAAAATTAGACGGTCTAATGAGGACACTACTAAAATTAATTGATGAGCGAGTTTGGATTGTTGTTGAAAGAGAGTGGTCTCTAGCCACGGTGACTAATGATGATGGAATTCGTCTCAAAGATGACACTTTATGGAGTGAGGATGATTTTTAATGGAATAAATTTAGCTCCTGATGCTTAAGTGAGATTTTTGGTGCTATTATACCTGACAATTGTTTTTGTATTATGACATGTACCACATCTAAGGAAGCATGAGATATCCTCCAACTAACTCATGAGGGTACCAGTATTATGAAAGCTTATAAGATTCAAAAATACCATCACACAATTTTCAACCATTAGTGGGCTTGAATCTAAAACATTTAATGAAGATAATGTGTGCTTGTCTGATATTGTGAACTCGAGTTTTATTATGGTTAACAAAAAACCTGAGACGATGGTAGTTAATAAAATTTTGAGATCTCTTCCATCCCATTCAAATGTGAAATTCAAGATCCATAATTCTTTGGGAATATTATATACTCTTAGGTTATAAGGACTCATAGGTGACCTTCAGACATACGAAATAGCTATGTTCGCCAAAACATAAAAGAAGAAAGAAAAAAGGGATCGCTTTAAAGGCTCAATCAAATAAAAAAGAGGAGATTTTTTACCCCGAGTTTGATATTAGTCTAGGCGATCTTTCTTTATTTGGGAAGAAATTTAAAAAGTTTCTCAAACTAAGAAATAAAAATTCTTCCAAAGAAGAAAATAAAAGTTTTGAGAAAGACAAAATTTTCAAATCGGGCAAGAAAGATTTTGAGAACGATTAAAGAAAATTGAGAGGAGAGTATCCTAAGAAAGATGATTCGTAAAGATTCTTGGAGTGAGAGGGTGAGGGTTATAAAGCCCATAAGTGTGCTAGAAGTCTTTAAAATGAGGAAAAGACAAAGGTGTAATGCCACTTTAAGCGATATTAATGTCAAATCAGTGGATTTCAAGGATAAATCACCTCATGGACATAACTTCATTTCATTTATAACTAGTCATGTTATAACTTTAGGTACTTATCACAACGGTGATGATGTTTTTAAACATGATAGCCTCAACAGTGAGTAAAACCATTTTAGAGAGAATGAGGGAGATAATGTTTTGAGTGAGGAAAAACTTGACCTCTGACATGCCCACACTGAGCTTTATGCCATGTAATTTATAACTAGAAACCAAAATAAGAATTTGGCTCTTATGTTGTTATCATCAGAAAAGGATTTGAAGTCGTGGAGAGAGTGAGACCTCAATGAGGACTTCTTTGAGAGAGCTATTAGTTTTGATGGGGAGGGAAAATAATGACTTGACTAACAAAGTATCTAGTCTTATGATAGATCTATAAGCATCATTAGAGACTCCTGAGAAACTTGAAGCCCTTTTTTCCTAACTTGAGAGAGATCTCAAACATGCCCAGGAGGTCATGGTTACTTTAGAGGACACGTTGAAGAAGGTTGGAAAGATGTTCCTCGATTATGCGTTAGGTTTTAAGGAAAGGCAATGGATAGGTTAAGACGGTCCAACCACATCTAAAAATGCATCAGAACCGATTCTCAAGTTTGTGATGGATATGTATGGGCCTCAACCTAACCCACCAAGGAGAACTTATCCTAGATGAATTAACCAAGGTAGACCTAGCAAGTTTATGTTTGTGCCCATTGTAAATAAAGAAGTTATAACTTAAGAAGTGTTTCTTGCACACATTCTCCTATAGACCACAATAATGATTATGCTATTCTTAGAGACCAAGTTGAGTCCTTAGTCACGACTTCTAAAAACCTAATGGAAGATTTTAAAAGTATGTCAACACCTTTTGAGAACACTTCTAATACTACAACTAGAGATAACCATGATAAGGGAAAGTAAAGGGTTACCTCTACTTACGGACCTAATAATGATGACAAAGACCTTAATGTTCATGTTGAGCTCAAGGTTCAAGATGCTTGTCAATGGTATTTTGATAATGGGTGATCCAAGGACATGAACGGCTACAAGTCATATTTTACCGACCTTGTGGATCGCGAGGAAGGAAACATCACCGTGAGATATGGGAGTATGTCTAGCATCTAAGGATGTGGTTACATAGAAATACTCAGTTTTCCTAATTAAGTCAATGTTTTGTACATTGAATGTTTGAAAGAAAACATGGTTAGCATAAGCTAACTTTGCGATAAAGTTTGACTACTTGGAGTGTAATGTTTATGATAAATATAGTGAACTTTTACTACAAGTTTTTACGACTAACGATAATTTCAATGGGATCGTTCCCAAGTACGCTTAGGTATGCAATAATAAAAAAGTATCCTCTATCGACCTTTGGCATCAACGTTTAGTTCTTTTTAATTTTAGAGATCTTGATATATTAGTGAAGAAAGACCTAGTTCATAAATTACCATCACTTGGGAAACCAACTTTATCAGTTTGTGGTCTTTACCAATGAGGAAAAAAATCAATAGCCTTGGATACCATTATCACCTCCCATATTTTGGAGTTGATACATACGAATACTATGGATCCAATACCTACGAAAAGTATTGGTGGTAAGAAGTATATACTAGTGATGGTTGATAAATTTTTAACATATTCCATCGTTGGATTTCTTAGAGAAAAGTTTGATACTGTTGAGTTCCTAACAATCATGTGTCGCATACTATAAAGTCAACATGGTGTGTCTTTTAATCGGATTAATAGTGAAAATGACACTAAATTTGAAAAAGAAGGAGTGGATATCTTTTTTGATGAATTCGAAATCAAACATGAGTTTTCTTCCGTTCATACTCCACAACAAAATAGGATTATTGAGAGGAAGAACCGAACAACTCAAGAGATGGCTAGATCCAAGCTTCTTAGAATAAACTTGCCTAGATATTTTCTGGTGGATGCAGTTAATCCTGCATGCAATATTGGGAATAAGGTATATCATCGTCCACATGCACTTCACACTCCATATTAATTATGGATTGCTAATAAAACCAACCTATCATATTTATGATTTTTTTAAAGTCCTTGATATAGCCTTATAGATAAAGAGAACTTAGGAATGTTAGAATCAAAAGCCTATAGGGTGTTTATCCTTCAAAATCTCTAATGTTATGGAACTGACAAAAGTTACGATTAAAGATGATAAGACAACTGCATTTACTAATCCTAGTCCTAAGTGTGAGAGCAATGCCCCCAGTGACGATCTCATTATTCACCACACCACCTCGGTTGACACCTCCTCTTGATATAAAGGATCCACCCTCTTGGGTTCAAAATATTCATACATGTTCGTGCATACTTAGTGATAGCACACTTGGTGTCAAGACTCGCGTTGAACTTGAGAATGTAGTTAGCTATTTTTACTACACCTCCATAGTAAAGCCCATGAACGTGAATGAATAACTCAAGGATGAGCATTATATATATGATATGCAGGATGAGTTGATTCAATTTTGAAAGAATGATGTCTCGTAGTTAGTCCCCTAACCTAACGAGACTAATGTGATGGGTACTAATTGTGTGTAAAAGAATAAGGTGGATGAGAAAGGTTGTTCACAAGAGTGTTATGTTGGTCTCTCAAGGTTACACACAAAATCAGGGTGTGGACTTGGATGAGACATTCTCTTTTATTCCTAGGCTTGAGTCTGTCCCCTTACTACTTCCCATATTATGTCATCTATAGTTTATGTTATAACAAGTGGATGTCAATAGTCCCTTCCTCACTAGCATTCTTCAAGACGAAGTTTAAGTGGAATGACCAAATGGGTTTAAAGAGCCAAAACACCCAGGACGCGTATTTTATCTTAAGAATGCCTTGTATGGTTTGAAGCAAGCACCCCGTGATTGGTATGAAAAATTAACTTCCCATCTCTTATATCATGGCTTCAAAAGAGGGGGAGTTAATAAGACGTTATTTATTAAAAGAGAGGGAGGTGCAATGCTTATTGCCCAAGTCTATGTGGACAACATAGTCTTTGGATCCACATGTTCCCGACATGCTCACAAGTTTAAAGAGGAGATGAAGAGTGTGATTGAGATGAGTATGGATAGTGAGCTCATATTCTTATTAGATTTTCAAGTCCGTAAAATTGAGAATGGGAAATTTATATCTCAATCTAAATATGCTAGGGACCTAGTAAAGAAATTTGGTTTAGAGTTTACTAAACATTGACACACATACACACAAGTTCCTCGAATAAAATTAGCAAGGACACTTTGGCAAGGATGTAGAGAAACCATTTATAGGAGTATGACAGGTAGTCTTCGCTACTAAACTTCAAGTCGTCTCGACATTACCCTTAGTGTTGGTGTTTTTGCACGTTAGTAAGTATTCCCAAAAGAGTCTCCCTTGATTGTAATTAAATGTATGACCAATACGTGAGTGGAACTTTTTCTTATGGTATTTAGTGTTGCTTTGATACTGATGATCATTTATCGGCTTATTCAATGACGATTGGGCTGAGGATGTTAATGGTTATAGAAGAACCTAGGGTGGATGCTTTTACATTAGGAGTGCTTTTGTTTCTTTGTTGAGAAAGCAGAAAAACTCCTCTCTTCCACGACGGAGGCCGAGTACATCACCGTCGGGATTTATTTCACACCACTCTCGTGGATGAAGCAAATGTTGGACGATTATGGGATTTTACAAGGAATAGTGACTATTTATTGTGAAAATAGGAGTGCAATCCATATTTCTCGTGAATTTTCCCATCACACTTTACGAAGCATATTATTATTTATGAGTACCTAACTTGCGATCTTATTGAGGAGAAGATCGTTTCCTTGAGCTTTGTGAGCACCAAATGTGAATTGGATAATACTTTCACTAAACCTTTAGATGCACTTAGATTTGAGGATCTTAGGAAGCATTTGGGAATTTTTGTCATTGATTGAGTTAGGGCCTTATATCTAGTATAAGGTGATTATCATGTTGTTATATTTTATCCCGATTACTAGATTGTATTTTTATGTCTATATTTTTGAAATTACAAAAGTGCTAAAATTTTCAAAAATAAATAGTTTTCATAAAATATTTGGAAAATTAAAAAAAATTATATTTTGTTTAAACACCATATATAGATGTGCATTTTAGATATTGAATCATAAATACATTCCATCCATTAATGTGTCTTTGTCATGTGTTATGACACGTGCCTTCATTTCTTTAGTGTGCTTAATTATGTGTGTTTAACATATCTTTGTTCTTTGATGATTACATTCTTCACGATAGACTCTTTATCGTCTTTATTTCACACATTGACGGACTTTTAGAACAATATACTTCTTGTCATGCATCGAATACGGTTTTCTCATATGAATATTGTTTGATAATGAACAAAATGTATTAGTAACAAATTGTTCTTGTAAAAACCATTGCTCAGCTTTCTTTTATATGAAAACTTGATTTTGTTTTAATAAAATGGAAAGGGGCTACAAAAGAAGAAATCTTATTTGCATTTAGGCCACCATTAGCAAGCCCTAAAAAATTATTTCGGTACAGAAAAACAAAAGTACCAAGGCCAAATTTTTATTTCTTTGATGTTTCATAATTACGATCATATAATTCCTTCAAATTTTAGAGTGTATACTTCAAAGGTGATATTTTGAAGGAGTTATAAGTTGAAGATCAATGATTTTTCACAATGAAATTCCTTGGAAAACAATAAACAGTTTGGCATTATTGATTTCAAAAGAATTAAAGGTCGCAACTTTTTTCATAAGTTGAGTCAATTTATGTATTAATTCTTGGGTTACCGTGGTCAATCCGGTCCGACCCGAGCATTGGGTGTGAAGTGCAATGAAACAACCTACATAATTTTTCTACTCTAGTTTTATTTAATTAACATTTCACTTGTTTAGCATGCAATTTCCATTTAAATCAAGCTACTTGAGGGACCCGTGAGAAGCGTCCTTGGTATCTAAGCATACAGAGATACTAACGTAAAATAAAAGAATACTTACATGTACAATGCTCTAAAAATATGAAACCACACCTAACCTGTCGTAAAAAAGACGAAGGAATGAGCCGAATGCTTAGTGGTAAAATGCAATAATGCAGTTTAGAATTAAAGGGAAGGAAAGAGACTCTAACGGGTTATATCTACGTGTATATGTGACTACCTAATACACAGACACACACACACATTAGAGTATACCTGTGTCGATATCACGGTAATAAATTTGTTCCCGTAATATTTTATACTCGTGCCGATGACATGCTCGTAATTTTAGCCAGTGCATTTTTGTTAGCGACCTATCAATACCGACACACATAAGTTTTATATGATTTATATATTCGATTAAATAGTAGACATTTGTGGTTTCTTAAGTTTAATAGCTCATGTTCTTAATTGATTTTACTGTCACTATTTTTTTCATATTCCTAAAATTTATTTGTTATCCGGGATTTTTAACGGCATTACAAATAAATCAATCTACATTTTAAATTATACAGATTTATGACAAAAAAAGTAAATAATTAAGTGGGATTATCAGTAGATAGTATGAATGATCATCAATGTTTTGAAATGTAAAAATGTGTTGTATAAATAATGAAACATAATAAAATTTTAAAAAAAGGAATTTTTCATTTTGATTTCAACATGTCAAAAGACAAAAATTCATAGTCATCTTTTGTCTTCTTTCATAAACCCATAATAAACTCTCCATTGGAATTGTGAAGTACCACACCTATAATAGCTTTATGCATTTTGGGGCTAAAAGCTACATAAAAAAGGAGGGGTTCATGACCTGTGGCCCTGTGGCTATCAACTGTGGCGGATGGGAGCAGGTCATAGGGTTACAGCAGGTCATAGGGTGGCATCTGATAGATCTTGAAAGTCTCTCTAAAGCTCGCTGTGATCATAGCAATTTGAATAAGTAATATGGACCCTTGTTTATGTCCACAAAAAAATGAGATGCATTTAGGCAAGTCTTCATAATTTTTAATAACAAATATTGAATCATCAGTAGATAATAAATAGATAGTTATAAAGAGTTTAACATCTACCATTATTTTAAACATATAACCCCTTCAAACGTTTTTAGTACATATCATGATATTTGAGAAATGAGATTTGAATTCAATTAACACGGGAAGGGATATATAAGACATGACCCCATGATATATGATATATTATATTTTATCCTATCATGATACATGAGATAATATATCATGATATTTTGTTTATTAAAAATAGTGGAATAATATTATTTGAAAATATAATCTAAATTTATAGATATATACAAATAAAATAAATAATAATATGTTATAATTTCACAACAATCCCAACAGTTGCTCTAGTTGATTCCTGTATATACATAAATATATTACATATTGTTTATCTATATATGGCAGGGGCAATCATTGTATATTTAACTGGGGGTTCATATATACAAGGGGTTTACAAGTGGGTTTATTGAATACCGGGTACCCAAAACACAATACCCAACTGGGTTTAACGAAGACACAAAGTTCAATACATATATACAAAACTGGGAACCTCAAATAATTTAAATGTTCACTAACACCTATAAAATCGAAAACCTCACCAAGAACACCAAAACGAAAATGAAAACGAAAATGAAATCTTGAAACAAAACGAAAACAAAAATGAAAACGGGTTATGAATATGAAAAAATATTTATCTTTTTTAAAACACTAATACTAGAAAAATATATTAATTTTTAAAAGAAAGTAATATATTTACCATATTACCTTCAAAAGCAGGTAATAAATTTATAGGGTAACCCAAAGATATTTCTTCCCAAATCAAAACATTTAATTCAAATCACGTTCTAAGAACCAAAATATACACACGGTGAGTATACCTGAGTATGGCTCATAAGAAGATTTCTTATGGTTTCGTCTACAAAAAGATAAACAAAAAAACACAAATAAAAAATTTAACATAATGTAACGAAAAAAATCCCTCTTTCAACAATATGAAGAAAGAACCTTACACTACACCACACTCATAGAATAAAAATTAAAGATTAGAAATATTGGAAAGAAAGGGAAATTACGATAACTTTTTGCACTTTCCATCAGCGCCCGTGATGATGTAGGCGGTTCTGCAGTACGATTCTCGACTCATGAGATTTTGGTTGTTTTGAAGATGGGGATGGGTGAGAGAGAATCATTGATCTGAAAGTTTATTTAATTATTTAGATCTACATGTTGCTTTAATTTTTTAGATCTGAAAGCATGTGATAATCTTAAGACTCTACTGAAAAACAACAAAGGTGATGGGTTTCAGGAACTACCTTTAACAAAGGCATGTGAAGCAAAAGGTTGTCCTGCAATTAGTGGATATAGAAGCAAGTCTGTCAATGGTAAAGCCCTCACAGGAAGACAAAACCAACACCTTAAAATTCTTAAACGAACTCAAAATCAAGTCCAACGTCTCATCTGTTACAACCATCTTCTTTAACCTAATCTCCTCCAACAAAGGGTACCCCCCCCCCCCGCCATCGCAACGATCCATGGGTACACATAGCCGCCTCATTCGTCTGGTAGCAGATTACTCGTAAAATGCAGTTTTCCTTTCAACTCCATAGATCTCACCTTCAAAAACCTCCTAATCATCATCCTCGGACTTACTGCGTAACAGTTACTAACAAGCACACATTTCCTACTCCACCTATCCACCTCGTATAAACCACCAAAACAATAGACAAAAGGTTTAAGGAGAAATACCAAAGAATAGAAAGTATAAACCCTACAGTAAAAAGGGTTTGAGGAGAAGGATGATACCTACATACTTGGGAAAAAAAGATTTATACCCACGAGTATCGAACCAAAATACAAATCCTCGTACCAAAATCCCTTCTTGTAGCGTGAAGTTCTTCAAACCCAAAAGAAAACCAACTTAGGACCAACATAAAACATTGTATGTTCAGAAGTGAAAGCCCTGTTTTGAGGTTGAGTGTTTGAGAGGTGCTCTGGCTGTATAAGAGAGCCACAAATGAGACATTTGAGAGGTTTAAGGTAATGGAATATGAGAATCATGCATGTAAATGCAGTGTCAAAAGTTATAAGGCACTAATTATACTTGACACGTGGATCGATAGATACAAAACCTGTTCATATAAGTTTTGTATACAAAACCTTATATGATATGACATGAATAGTGAAAATAACCTCCTCCTTTATTATATATATATATATATAATAAGATAAGTTAATTTTTGAAAATATGCATATTTTTAACGGTGCGAATGAGTGCAATGTAAAAAGACATTTTTCCAATATTACGGGCTGAGATCAACTCCCCCCATTTATATTTTGAATTATGAATTATAAAGAATCTTCTTATTTCCCCCCTTTAGTTTTTCAGTATCACTACACTGACCCACTTTCATACCCATTTCCCATACCCGCCTAATAAGACAAGGCAATAGAGGGTTGTACTTTGTGCCCTGGCAGGACTCACAACAACAAGGTATAAAATTTTAATGCACCGGGTATGGAAAATGGGTACCAAAGTGGGTACATATATCTTTATCCTTAACTTTTCATTCCCCAATGTTTTCTTTAATATATCTTCATCTTCCCCTTCTCTCAATAACTGATCGTCTCTCTCTCATTTGGTGTAGATCTTTAACTCTTGATTTCTTATTTGCAGGAGAAAATAACAATGGAAAGAAGAAAATATGGGTTATCCGAACCGTCGAACATGAGAGGTATTACATTTTTTATTTTTTCAGCTCCATTGAAAGTGGTGATGAGTTTTTTTGACGGAACAAATACATAAATCAATTTCTACTATGCGTGCGTGTGTGTGTTCTATTGTGCGCGCGTGTGTGTGTGTGTGTGTTCTACTATGTGTGTGTGTATGTGGAAGGGATAAGAGAACAGAGAGAGAAGGGCATGTGTGTGTCTGTTCTGTTGTGCGTGTGTGTGTTATGAACAGAGAGAGAAGTGTGTGTGTGTGTGTGTGTCTGTGTGTGTCTGTGTGTTCTGTTGTGCGTGTGTGTGCATGTGTGTGTTGTATTGTGTGTGTGTGGAAGGGATGAGAGAAGGGTATTCGTGTGTGTGTTCTGCTATGTGTGTGTGTGTGTGTGTGTGTGTGTGTGTTTTGTGTACGTGTGTGTGGAAGGGGTAAGAGACGAGAGAGAGAAGGGAGGAGAAGAGAAGACCTCCCTCACCTGATGTTCGGTTTTTGATGAAGTTATTTTCGTTTATTTCCAATCATATGTTTTATGTTAATTTTTGTTAAGAAACGAAGGAAATCCGAGTCTCAAAAGTAGGCTCGCTAAAATTCTGAGGGTCGTGTTTCGGGACGACATAACACGAATTCATGTTTTTTTAGTTGACACGAACATGATCCGAATAAAAAATAACATGGCACGACACGACACGAATACCAAAATTTCTTAAATATCATGCCTAAAAACACGATAGCACGACACGACACGACTTCGTGTCAAAAAAACACGACAGGAACACGAAACAGCATGTCAATTTTAGGTCAATTTCGTATCGTTTTGTGTCGATTTTTCGTGTCATTTCTAACATTCTCACCCCTAATATTTGGTCCAAAAATAAGGATGATTTTATATAAACCCAATTAATCTGTAAATTGCCCCAATCAACCTGTAAATAGCCCCAATCAACTTGTAAATACCGTGTAAAGATTCAAAACCATATCCATATATTGTGGCCTTTGTTTTTTATTGACACGGTTCCAAACCATCAGATGGAATTGCAAATTGGCCAAAGGAAAGTAGTTGAGAGCTAATTGTTACAACACTGTGTGTAATGGGTTTTTGGACCTTATATGCACAATTAAGAATATTATTATTTTTTAGTGTTTATTTTAAATTAAAGCAGGGTTTGTTCCATTTTGTGTCCGTATTATGATCAACTCTCATGAGTTTTTTAAAAACTAACTATAATAAACACGACACGACATGAAATATGATTGTTTTATCTGTCTTGAACATGTTATTAACTAAAAATAAACACGATATGACATGAAATAATATTTTTTAGTAATCGCAAATACTATCTAAGTAAAGGCCGCTAACACAAATATTTTTTTACCAAAAAAAATTCTAGCAAAAAGTGAACTCGATACAAATAAACACGGATTGACACAATAAGACACAACATAATATAATATTTTTTTACCAACTAAAAGCACTACCCAAGTAAAAATGACAAAAAAATATATATTTTTTGTAAATAAAAAATGAACCTAACTAAAATAAAACATGGCACAACATGAAATATTATTATTTTTACTTATCTTGAACACAAACCATGTAAAAGTGTCACAATATCAATTAGTCACAGAAAATTTGTTTTGGATCACTTTGTTGGCTTTCATGTTGTGTCATGTCTAAATTTATTAGTACCTATTTAACCGTTAAAACAAATAACTCAGAGAAATTAAAGGGACAAATGGACTAGGGCAAAGTGTCATGTATTATGAATTGAACTTGAGCAAAGTGTTATTAGACACTACGCGACACTTATAAAATTATGCGTGCCTTCGAAAAAGTTGACCATGATTGATGTTACAATTTAACATTATTGATTTGACCACAATTGATACTTTGGAAGTTTTTGTTGTTTTGTGATTACGTAGTTTGGAATTTTGTCTTCGACATGAAATAGTATGTTTTTACCAATCATGAACGCTATCTAAGTAAAAGCGACAGAACATAATGTTTTTTTAACCAATCACGAATGCAACAATTTTGCACGATAGTCCTATAAATACAGCAAATTGTGGTCAATTTTTTTAAAATTACACTTTGTTTTGTCGGGGAACGAAATTTTTTTCGTTTTACAATTACGTACTTTGAAAATTTTTTCCGTTTTGCGATTACATGCTTTGAAAATTTTCGGCGTGCCTTCAGGCACGGGAATACGCTAGTATATATATATATATATATGTGTGTGTGTGTGTGTGTGTCTTTAAATGCATAAAAATTATTTATTCCAAAAACATTACCTACCCTGATTAATTCACCTTAATCCCATATAATAATTTACTCTTCACTTGTCTTGACATTATTATTTCTCGATTTAACACACACGGTTAAATACTTTAGAAAATGCCCGTTGCTTAAGGAAAATAATTTATGTCATCGAAATTATTTCTTTAATAATACAAATTCACATTAGTATTTTCGTTGAAATTCACTTTTCAAAACACATAAGCAGTGTGTCAAAGACTTATTTTTCTTTGAAAACCTTTCATGAATACACTCTTGTGTTAATTATGGGTTAAACCTCGTTAGATTGCTTAACGACCCATTTAATCACTTAACTTTATCCCCCTCCCCCTTTTACTATTAGAACATGTATTACTTCATTCAAGTTAGGTTGCCTTTTCTCATATTCACCACACAACCTATTTCTTAACATGTTCCATTTTTCATTTTCTTTTCCTTGAAATCTTTCAATATTCGCATACTTTAACGGGATCCACACTGCTAGCTATGCTACCATATGCTCTTGCCAGTGATTTTGGATCTTTCACCCCAATGCCCAGGGCCCTCCTTAAAAATGTCCACATTTTTACACTTTTCCCTTGTCGTCCGAATCCAAAACCCAGAGCTTCACCCTATCTTGTGTTACACTTTAAAATAATCATTTCTTTTCCATTACTCTAGCATTGATTTCATCCAAAATCATGTTCATTTAGGACCATTTTGTGTAACACCCTTTTACAACATTTTTATTTCATAAAAATGTTCCACTTTACATAAAATTACAATTTTGCCCATTTGTTTCCAACCTGTCTTTTCTCCATTTTCAGAAGTGTTATTTTCCAAAACTTTATTAAGTTACCCACACTAACTTCTTAATTATTTTTAATTCATTAACACTTATTTATCACTCTGGATTAAAACACTTCTCAAATTTGAAACCTCTTTATTTCATTATTTTCTTTCTCTAGGAAATCAATGAACTTTAAAGACTGTATTATAAGAAAACACCATTTTTTTTATTTCAACATGAAGTCTTGCAATCATACACTTATCACATTTACAACACCATTTCCACACACTATATACTCAAGTTTCTATTTTCTTTATTTCATCCAATAAACCTTCATCCAACTCATTCATATATTCATCATCAAAATACTGTAAGTTTATATGCATGAGAAGATGGATTTTAAGTCCAATAATCCTATTAAAAAGGGTCTAACATAAAATTTATTCTATAAATTTCATAATGTTTGCATAAACATACTTTTTATGTCAAAGGCATTTTTGTTTCTTCAAAACATGAATAAAATGTCCATTTATATAAAATTCCAATTTTTCACAAGAAAAGTTTGAATCATATATTCATAAAATATTACAAACACAATAAGCATAATTCCAACATTTTATTCCATTAAAATGTTTAAACACCAAACTTTCTCAAAATATATCATTTTGCTCAAAATCATTGAAACCCTTTTGTAGACCCATTTTCATAACTTTTAAGAAATATCATTTTTGAATCATAGATGCATACTACTCTTACACTCTACATGCAAGATCAAATATTAATAACGTAGAGTCTTAAAATTAATAGTAGAGTTTTTCCCACCTCAATAGAAGCTCAAAAAATTGTAGGATGAAGGTAGAAGAGGATTGCAACATCCCACCTGCTAAGGTGGCCTTAAATTGGTTGCCTAACTCCACAAGCATTTTCTATGATAGCTCAAAGAAAAACCTCTTCAAAAATTCATAAAGTTCTACTTCTTCTTTTTCAAAATGTAACACCCCTCCTGGGGAGAGAGAATGGAGTGCTACTGTCGATAAAAACTATACTAATCCACAAATAACCAAGTTATAGAGAATCTAAAAAATCCGGCAATATAAACGAAACCACTAATATAAATTCTTCAAATTCAATACAACAAAGTCTCTCGAAATAATATAAATCATCAATGCTCTATATAACACGATAAAATAATACAAATCTTTCAAAAAATATTATTTCCAAAATAATACACGCTAAAATCATCCCAATTGGTCCATAGTGCTCAAATCCACGCTAACTTGTCACTAAAAGAAAATATGGGGAAATACATAATACTACAGGAAAGATGCTCAACAAATATATTAACGATGAATAAAGCGTAACAACACGAGTAGGAATATTCAAATCAAATGCAAATCTCAAAGCATTTATCAATAAATTTCTCAACAACACATTAACCAGGTCACTAGGCCTCACCCCATCCGCATATGCTTTATCAAGAGATAGCCCGGAAAGCAGGAGTTTTGGAGGGTGCCCAACATCCGTGACATACTAAAATCTCATGACAACATGATTAATAGTAATATGGATAATACCACATCAATCAAAATAATTGGACAATTATTTTTCCAGATTTCAAAAAATTTAACAATTCAAATATGAGTTGAATTAATAAGAAATCAACAAAATAAACTCTCGCGAGATTTCAAGGAGCATATTGTGTAAAATCCCATACCTTAAAATCATTGCATGAATCGCCATATAAATTTAACCTCAAAATCTGATCGAGCCATCACGTTCCTCTAGCAAAAATAATCAAATCACGTTCTAGCCCCAACACGAGATAACCCCAAATAGTCCTATTTTAAAAACCCAGGAAAATCAGATCTAAAAATTATTCCAATCACCAATCTGACTTCAGATTTGGATTCTACACGAAAAATTGAGTCAGGTATGTGTTTTGGATTTTTCTCAAATCTCATCCAAATGCACTCAAAAAGAAGATTTAAACATTCCAAATCGGCTCTTCTCATTCCACTCGTTTTTGCCTCTTTGGATTTCATTTTTGGCCTCTCTTTTTCATCTCACGTTCCTTATAATCACCCATAATATTCCTTATATAGTCCCTCTCTCAAACCCTAGCTTGGATACTAAGCTAATTCATATTACTATATTGCCCTTTAATTCAAAATTGTCAACTTTACATATATAAACCATTACAAAATGTCCAAAAATAATTTTAATTTGAATTGAAATATTCGATTCATTTGAAATAAAAATAAATAAAATATCAATTTCCTGATTAATAAAATAATAATATTAATAAAATTATATACCATATTCATAAATAAAGCCCTCAAAATTATGGGGTATTACACAAAGCCCCTAACAACAACTCCTTAAATTCGTAGCTCTACTCAACAATGCAGGAAATGGGTGTATAAAGCTCATATATGGTGGAGTAATTATAAAATATAATGGTACAAGGTGGATAAAGGGTTTGTTGTGGTGGGGGAAGGAAATATCAAAAGATCTAGAGAGAGGGAGAGGAAAATGATGATTGGTTTAGGTCGGGGAAGGATCTCCCCACCTCTATCCTCTTTATTACCCATGGAAACCCACATAGACGTCTTAAAAATGACTCCCAAACACTTAAATCCCATTTTTTACCATTTAGGTTCACAAGGAGGAGATACGTCATTGATCCGTCGATCCAAAATGCAGTAGTTCACAAGGGCAACCCGATTTAAAATATTTCTAGGTAGGTCATTCGAAGGAGAATGGGAACTCATTCGAAAGACAATAGGATCTCATTTGATCTCCCATCGAACGACCTATTAACGAGGTAAGGAAACCTTATAAAATGATATCTCGTTAGATCGTCATTAGAACCCAACCACTAACGACATTAGATTTTTTTGAACTAACAATGTTTTCATTCGAATGAAATGGAGACCTCATTCGAACGACTTCCATTTTTATTCGATCCACAATTTTTTTCCTAAATTTCCAATTTCTCCCAATGACTTCCACATTTAGCGTCAAGGCCTAGAGGATAATCAATTATACAGATAAAATCATATATATAATGATCCAAATCCCTAGAGTTTTATATTATTATATTTAACATGGGAAAAATAATAAAATATTGGGCGTGGGTATTACATTCTTCCCTCTTTAGGAAATTTCATCCCCGAAATCAGTGATCCGTCAATTCCTAAAGTCTGTTATGTTTATCGACTCTTATTTCAAATCATAGAAATATTCCAAGATCGGTTCATCAAAGTTCCCAATAGCTATGATGACATCATACGCTCTTTCACCGGGGCTGTCATCAAAGGTTCACCATCCAACATACTATAACTCTCTTTGTCATGCTAACCATCAAAATCACATAATAATTTTTAAGTATCCCCTCATTTGATGATCACACTCAATCAATTCCTAATACTACCTTTCTAATAAGAAAATCATATAGGTTCCCTACCGGTTAATGCACCCAGTGATCAACACTCACTCCAGAGCAAAACAATGTTTGACTGACACTGAGTCTGATTCATCACCAAGGACTATCTCTAATCTTAGGACTGAACATCCTAAGTTTCCTCAAATTCTCCAGTCATGATGACCAAATAATCTTATTTAAGCTTGATAGTTACCTCGTATCGCAAATCACTTACTCCGTGGAGCGGCACAGCAACCAAGCCACAAATTTGTGCACCTGAGTAACACCCTCCATAATATCCTTCCATGAACCTAGGATCACTTTAGGCATCTAAATGTGGAACACACACCTGAGTATTTTTCCAATCCGCTCACTTTGTCAAAACAACATTGTGTTTAATGTTTCCTCGAGTTTTAACACTATACTACGTCTTCAAATCATCATCCTACTATTTATAACCAGAACCACTTACTGCCATGCTGGCCAATCATAAGGTCGCTAATTCAAAGGAGAATAAATACTATGAGGAAACCGTGCGGACAAAAGTGCATCCACCCATACACAGAACTATGTGTAATAGAAAGGATACCTTAGAGAAGGGTGTACCCAGTTATCGAGTTGCATTGGCCATAACAGTTCCAACTGCACTATATTGGGCTAAACCGCATTATACCATAACCTGGTAGAAATCTAGGCTACCACAATCGTGGGAACATAATCCTCAATCATCGGAACCAAAAGGGGCATAAAGAATTAGAAAGAACAAGTAACCATTTCAAAAAATCCCATTTTTCTGCAACAGACTATAATTAATGAAGGATAAACCTACATCACATTCTATAAAGTTTATGACTCCTCCTGAATGTTCTCACTAGATCCTAACCTAGACACACACCTGGTTAGAGTAACCAACTATGATGGATCTAATCAAAAGCCATATATTTCCATAAGTAAAGAGCAATATACAAACCTATTGTTCTCTGGGAAGTCCAAAAATGGATTCCCTCTGCTTACTTCTTACATCCTTGACAAACGTGAGCCACTCCGGTTGACAAATGCTAATGGTTTTGTCCATGACGACTTTATCCATCACTCTAGCGATGTCTTGACCAACCTAAGACACCTAGGTCATTTTCAACATTATCATACCATGATCGAACCCAAACGTCTCCTTAGGATGAACCCGTTAAGATAAACATTCATGTTACAATAACCATTACCTACACAAGGTCATCATTGAGCTTATCTCCACCTCCTACCCAAACATAATTTATATGATGGTTATACCGGTCTCCATTAGCATTCTAAGGGTAGTAAGTACCACACAGTGCTAAATTTCCAAATTCATACTGGTTTGTCAAAACATGCCGAGAGATGTGAGGGGCCTATAATTATATATTATTCTTTGATACCACATGTAAGAATGTGATTTCTTAAATTATAAATTAAGCTCTAATACCACTTGAAAATGATTTGCCAAATTCTGAATTTTAAATTTATTTCAAATTAAATAAATTCTTCTGAAACAAGACTTCAATTCAAGTTCAAATTTATACAAAACAAAATAGACATTAATTTTTTGATTAATACTTACAACTTAAATTAAAGTAAACTTAATTACCCAGATGAATTAAGCATGAATTACACCATTTTTTTTATTAAACCAATTTTTATCTTATTAGACCTAAGCATGCATTTAGGTGAGAATTTGCAAGATAAAAATATAAAACCACAACGCTGCGAGTACGAGGAAAACCCACATTGGGAAAAACCTCGAATGACCCAGCCATAAGTCCACTAAGTATGGATTTAATAAAAGGACATGACATAAGACTTACTCAACGACTCCACATCCTGACAAGCCTTGACGCTCTTCGTTCCTTCCACCTTTGCCTAGTGACAACGTAGGGGTCCACCTACATCTCGGAGTCCACCGATGGGGCACTGCTACCGTCAAACATATGAAGTCCACAAAATGTACACCAACGAACATGGAATCCTCTATAAGAAACAATTCGTAGGAATGTACGAAAAAAACACGATGCCAAAACAATGATCTCAAAACCTATAGTATGTAGAACCTTGGATCATAATATAATTTGGGTGTAAACTTCGTTTTGTTTTGGAAAATTAATCATTAAAGATTAATAAAACATGAGGGACTTTTGGAAGAATGTTTTTTATCTCAGAGTATGGTAAAAGTCTTTTGAAAAACTGTACCCCCGGACTACATAAATGCATGGAAAAATTAGGTTGATGTTATGGAAAAAACTACATTAGAAAATTGATATCTTTTTAAAAAAACTTCTCTGGTCTTTCGAACGACATCCAATCTCATTTGAATGACATTTTTACCGAGAATGCAGCACAACCCAAAAGTAACCTTGTAAGAAGTCTTGTTTGAAAGACACCAAAACCTCGTTCGAATGACCTAGGAAAGTCGTTTAAATGACGTGAGAAAAATCAAAAAAAAAATTCTTGAAAAAATATAATGTCAGATAAAAATATATTTGCAAAAACTCTAGCAGCTAATAAAAAAAATTCAATGGCTCAACATAATATAAGCATTCATACCTTAGAGATCATTGAAATGTTGATGATGAAAACTCGACATAAAACACTGTATAGGATGTGATCGCTTCGACTTGGATGCTACATCTTCAACAAAAATGTAATAGGCCTTCTATCTAATGGCTCAAATATATTTGTCCGAAATTAAGCCAACACATATAAATTGACTCAAAGCCAATCCAAAAGAAATAAAATATTGACGCTTTACTGGAACATATTCTGAGAAGCTTTGCATTTGAAAATTTACCGCATGGATAGAAACATGCACACTAAAAACACGTCATAAAACACATAAGGATTATAACAAAATAAATTGCATAATTAGATATTCCCATTTTCCTAACAATATCTACTTAAGAAAGGCATCTTCTCCTAAGTTAGATCTCCCAAATGAAAAGAGTTAGATACCATTTCTCCCCCTGTTTTCAGGAATAGACAATGATTACTTGAATAAAATAATTAGTTTCTCCCCAATTAAACAAATTCTTCCCCTAAATGAGACAAGGGCTAAGCATAAATAAAAAACAATTGTGTCATGCAATGATGTATAATGATACAAGAATAACAAAGCATCATGGCAACAAAAGAACAACTAATCCAAATAAATCACAATAGATACCAATTATGACGCGATAGCAAAATGATATCAACTAGAATGAACTGGGATAAGCATCAGATATCAACGAAAAATCATTACGTAACAACACCATATAAGGACTAGATGCAAAAGCAAAGACTCAAAGAAAATCATATGATATACATAAGCACTAAAATATATCAATGAAGGATAAGAACACATATAGGTATAAAAACCACAAAACACACTAAACACAATAACCTTTCCACACTTTGATGGCATAAATGTGTATAAACCAAATTTGGTAAACGGAATAAATGGGTGTGGAATAGAGAAAAAAGAGTTATGACTCAATCACTTAAAAAATTTCACCGAGTTATATTTGATTGAAAAACTTTATTAACTAATATTTAGCCTCATGTGACAATATAATGTGAACTCAAAGAACAAACAAGCACAATGTACACAGGCCTAGAATTTTGATGATTCTACAAATCAACAGAGTCATGAAATAATAATCATAACAGGATTCATTGTGCGAATCCATTGTTCTTAAACCCATGTCTCCCATAAATGAACATATTTTGAATTTTAAACAATATTTTTCATAGAACACATTCACCTTGTCAATTTTCATTTCTTGTGCCATATATTATTTTAGGATCTTTTTCTTTTTGTAAATGGTGGCTATTCAAACAAACACAACCTCTCTTTCATAGCCCGATTCCATTGCTAAACAAAACTTTAGAGGATGAATATTTTTCTATTTTTCTTAATCCGGGCAATGGTTCTTACATGCACAAATCCCCCATAGTCACAAATTATGTAGATGACAAAATTGATGGGATAACATCTCACTTAGCTTAAATATACGTGTGAAGGTAAACTTCAAAGGAGCTAGTGCATGTGTGGGTGAGGAACAAATACAAAGAGAATATGTTTAGAAATCAAAGTCAAACTACTCCATGCAATAATGATAAAGAACAATATAAGAATTGAAATTCATAACCAAAAGCTCTAGCCACATGGAAGTGGAAAGTGATATAGGATTAAAACAAAAGAATATGTTACACAAAATGGGTAAACTAAGATACACAGAAAAAACATTTTTTAATTTTCATATTTTTTAAAAACTCTAAAACAAACATAACTTAAAGGGAATTTTTTTTTTGTGTGTTTTTCAATAAGACTCAATAAATGCAAAAAGAAAATACAAAAGATACACTTGTCGTGATTCCAACAAAACATATATGATGAAGCATAAACTATAATAAGACTAACAAACATACAATTAGCAAGAATATATCATGACGAATAACTAGTGTACGCAAAAATATACAAGCAATCATGCACAAGATATAGCAAGTGAAGAGTCATGTTCAAGCATGCGGAAATTAACCATATTCAAACCTAAAGGACCTAACAAGATAAATTAGTGAGCTCAAATTTATACAAACTAAACTAAACATTAATTTTTCAGACTAATACTTCCAATTTAAATTAACGTAAACTAAATTACCCAAATGAATTAAGCACCAATTACACCATTTTAGTGATTAAACCAATTTTTATCTTGTTAAACCTAAACACGCATCTAGGTAAGAATTTTCAAGATAAAGATACACAGCCACAACGCCACGATCTAAGAGGAAAATCCACAATAGGAAAAAACTCGGACGGTCCAACCAGGAGTCCACTGAGTACACATTTAATAAAAGGACACAATAGAAGACTAACTCAATGTCTCGATGCCCTCAAAAGCATTGAAGCTCTTTGTTCCTTCCACCTCTGCCTAGTAACAATACAGGGGTACATCTACGTCTCGGATTCCACCGATGGGGCACTGCTATCGTCAAACATACAAAATCCACCAAATATACACCAACGGACATTGAATCCTCCATAGGAAACAATCCATAGGAATGTACGAAATAAAAACGCTGCCAAAAAAATGATCTCAAAACATATATTATGTAGAAGCTTAGATCATAAAATAATTTGGGTGTAAACTTGATTTTGTTTTGGAAAATTAATCATTAAAGATTAAAAAATTAATCATACCTCGGCATCCCATCTGGGGTGTCATACTCAAGCCTCTATTGTGACATCATCACTCTAAGTCCCAATTGAATTTCCTGGTACTCCTCAAAATCAAGTGTTACACTACCTACACTAGTCGTCTCATGACACTCGAGCATTGCCCATTTGTGCCAATTCGAATGACAGTGCCCAACATGTGCATTATTCAACTATTTCTAGACATTGAACAATACCCAGAGATCGTCATATGACTCTCAGCACTACTCTAATTATAACCCCATCACTCCACGATAAAATTGGATTCGTTCCCCAAGGACGCTAAGTATTACCCCATGTAAAAGTTATGAAAATCCGATAAGATCTCATCACCTATGTCTCTCTTACCGTAAGTATGCTCCACAAATTTCTCAATATCCACATTATGACCATTACTATTCTATGAGCCTCTATGCATGGCGCACTTCATCATAATAAGTTGACTTATATTCCTCAATGACGCCACATGTAACCAGTCCTAAGGAAACAACAAGGACTTCCTCAAATCCTTTCCATACTAAAATCTTCTCGCATCCCATCATCTTTTAGGTCGCTCGATCGGGATGCAACACCTAGACAATAATCTTATTTTTCTTTCGACTAAGACTCCGACATGAGTCTAACTCGCGACTCAATTGTCGAGATCCAATAAAGGTACGAAAACCTCCTTCTAAACGGTTGATGTCATAAACCACGCATCAAACCAAGGACTATCACCACTAATGATTTTGGTAGGATACAGGATGTTGTATACAACCTATAAGCCTTTAAGTCTACCTCACCGACATCACTAACGATCCTATTCCTCAAAATTGTATCACATTTTCTCAAACACTATAATAGAAGACTAACTAGAGTTCAATCCTAAATCTCCTTAACCATTGTTTCATACGTAATATACTTACCAAAATTTTCCCTTAACTTTCAAGGTACAAATTTCAATCAAGGTACAACTTTGCAAGGTACAACTTTGCAAGGTACAATAGCCACTAAGGTACAACTTTCAATCAACAGCCACCAAGACACTTACTTACAATAATAATATTTAGCGACTCAGACAACCCCAAGGATCGAATTTTCCTAATTACATCATCCTTATTAAGTATCCAAAAGTAACTCACCCCGGAACTTAATTCATCCTCATCATAAATAAATACTGCTTAAGCATGACACTCTAATCACCTAATTTCGACAATTGACTTTACACAATTCATGTCTCTAATTTAATGGAAATTATTAAGCCCTACCAACATCTCAATATACCTATCATATTGTAACAACCCGCCCTTTTGGAGACCATTAAATTCCACAATTGGATATAAATTAGAATTTGGGGAATTTTCCTAAATAGTAATTTTTGGGATATTCGAGGATTGATTGATTTTCGATGGGTGCTGTAATTATTTTTGGGACTATATAAGTCGAAATATTTTAATTATATGTCGTCATTGAGTAAAGCGACATGAAGTAAGATTTTTAATTGGAAAACCCGCATTTATTTATTTTGGGTTGGAATAGTAATTTGCGGTCAAGTACCTCGGATGGGAATTTCGACTGCGCCGTGAGTCTCGAAATGTCCGAGATAGTCGAAAAAGAGTGTCCGATTGTCGAAAATGAGTTTCGGATAATTTTAGAGGTAAAAGTCACTGTAATTGGGTAAACGAGCCGTTTTTGGGTTTTAAGGGTTAAAACCCTTTTCTTCCTATATAAAGAGGGAGAGAGGGAAAGAAAAGAGAAAGAAATAAAGAAAAGAGAGAGAAGAGAGAGAGGAAGGAGAAAGAGGAGGAGAAATGGAGATTCGGGCCAAACTCCGCCGGATTCGACTCGAGGTCGTCGGATTTTATCCACGAGGCAAGTGTTTACTTCCTTTATTTATCTTTTTGCATAAATATCTCATACCGTAGTTTGGTATAAACAAACCCTAATGGTTTTGGGGTGAGTTATCGTGGCTAAAACGGGTTTTTGGGAGTTAAAACAATTAAACCACAAATAATATTTCAATTTGTGGAACTTAGGTTTTAATCTAAATTAATTGGTGGTTTTGGGTTCTAGGATGTTTAGAACCCTTAATATATGTGTATTTGTAGTTGGTTGAGGTTGTAGGACGTTGGGTTAGGAGACAAAAGCTTGGGAGAAGCTTTAATGGCCGAAACCGTCTCGGAGAAGACGATGAATAGTAGAGGCACTGTGCTTGCCGAATCGATTCGGCCTAGAGGCGAATTGATTCGGCTCTTGGTCAAAAAATAAAAATTGTAGATCTTTTCGACGCGGTCGCGTGGGCTCTGACCGCGTATTTTTCGTTTTTTATTTTATTTATAGTGATATTTCTACGGAAAGCTGTCCGAGATTGAAATCATTAGTTAGAACTTATTGGAGATAGATATTAGGGGTCTCAAAATAATTGTTAGGACCTATAAAGAATTTGAGGAGATATAAAAACATTGGCTTTGTAGTAATAAAACCAAGTTAGGATTTAAATGGATATTGAATTGAATTTCGGGTATTTTGGAGATTGAAAAATCGCCCAAACTGTGGCCCTCGAACTGGCCGAATCGATTCGGGTACAGGCCGAATCGATTCCCTAAAGGAAATTGGGTTTCTGCAATGGGCCGAATCAATTCGGGTACAGACCGAATCGATTCACCATTTACAGACTTGTTTGCAGAATACTTTCCGAATCGATTTGGATTGGGAACCGAAATGATTCGCCCACCCGAATCGATTCGCTAAAGGGGCGAATCGATTCGCTTAGGTCAGAATTTCTAGTTTTCTCCCTTTAAGAGTATGGGGAGTTGAATTACCATCTCGTATTTTTATGGGGATTCCTAAATAATGGTTTTGAGGATAAATAAACCTTTAAGAGATGATTGAGGTAATTAGTATTGAACAGAGTAAGGAAAAACTTTGGGTTTAGTATCATGCTTATATGAAAGCATGGTTATGATTCCCCAAGGGAATCTTTGGGATTAATGGTCATCGCTATATATATTTGGCAAATATGGCCATTTATGTACATTCGAGGATGAATATATGGTATATGTATATACTATGTGATTAAAGTATATATGATATGATGTAAATGATTTTGAAAATAAAATATGAATATTTTCAAAATGGAAAGAGAAATGTTTTTCATAATTAATAAAATATGGATTACACACCTCTCTAAATCACTATCATAAGGGAAGTTGCGTGCGCATGGTGAAGCCCCCTGACAAATTAACGCAGGGTGGATATAGACCTATAGGCCATGTGAGCGTTTGTTGATATATATATTTTCTGCGCTGGTTAGGAGATTCTGGGTGTGGTCTGGACTATCCCGCAGGCACATGGCCGCTTCCCGACGTCTTGCGATGTAGGATCCCAGGTTGTCTTATGATAGGCCCTGGAAGATGATAGCCATTTAGGGGCGCGCACAGTGGAGAAATCCGGACTGGTGGTCTTAGAACGCGTTATATTAAAGCAATTCATGATAATGGATTGGCTTTAATTACATTTCCTGGATATAGGAAGGGAAATGGGTTGTATAAATTGGCTTCGGTAACACTTTCCGGATGGAAGAAGGGATGTGGAAGCATATGATATGATCAAAGCATTTTTATGATGATGAAAATGGCTTTAAATACATTTCCTGAATATAAAAAGGGAAATGGGATATTTTGAAAAGGAAAAGCATTTTTATGATAATAAAATTGGCTATTAAAAAGTATATGATTTGTTAAAGCAATTCATGATAATGAATTGGCTTTTATATTTACATTTCCTGAGTATAAAAAGGGAAATGGGAAGATTTGAGAAAATGATAAGTATTGATAAATACTTGGTAAATGTATTCTCATTCCTGGAGATAGATCCGGATGTATATAGTAAAATCTATGTATATGTATAAATTTAGTGTCGAGGGTCTAATGGATCCCGACGATCGACCGTGCCGTATAGTAGTGTATCGGGGGGGTTCCTTGTTTGGATTTTGCTTTGCGAGACACCCCACGCACGAATATGGCACTTTGTTGAGACTGGCGGGAAGTTTAATCCTTAGTGCTCTAATATTATAAATGTTTGTGGTATATATATATTTATATACATATTCTGTACTCAGGGACTGGCGGATCTCGACAATCGACCTTGCCGCATAGTAGTGTATCGGGGGGTTCCTTGTTTGAATTTCGCTTTGCGAGACACGCCACGCTCGAACATGGCATAGCGTTGAAACTAGGGTGAAGTTTAGCCCTTAGTACATTTCTTGGACTATCTAGGGTAGATAGTGCCTGGGTGATAGACAAGTTTAGCCGGGTAGCTTGACTAGGATGTTTAGATGGATGCGTTAGGAGTGCACTGTTAGTGGAGAGGTGAGGGATATCTCATGGGAGTGCGATACCAAATTTAAATATGAGATAAAATAATTTTTTAAAATAATAAGGCATTTATGCACTTACAAAATATTTTCAAAACTCGGGCTCTGACCCGTTTATCTACTCTCCTTTCTTTCTATATATTATATATATAGGTGTCCAGACACAGGGACGCCTGGATGGAAATTCTTTCGAGTCAGACGTCAGCTGCAGTAGCTGTGGATGCGTGCAGGTTTTTGATAGCCGCTTCCATTGTTGTACTCTAGATGGGAGGTATTGTATAAACATTCGAGCCAATGGCTCAACTTCATTTATTTATTCTTTCGGTACAGCATTCGATATGGTTGTATATTTTGACCGAGTGTTCGGTTATATTATTTCATTTCAGTTTCATTTACGCATAAACTGTGTGGATGTTTTAATTATTGTTGTTAAAAAGAGTAGTAAAGTTAAAATTTTGACACCGGCCTAATAGGTTATTAGTAATTAAATGAATTTTCGACAGTGATGCTAAGAATGATCCATATGAGACTCTTGTTTTAATTTAATATTGGAGTGATCGCCCGGTATCTTATTAGGTTGGGTGTCACAGATGGTATCAGAGCATCAGGTTCTAGTGTCCTTAGGAATCTGTGCGGACGTACTACGCTTTCAGCGTTCCTCTCGATTTGTTATAGAGCCTCAGGAATAGGATTGTTGATTTCTCTTGTGATATTTCGTTCTCCTGCCATATTATGAGATTGTAGAAATCTTTTGCGCGCTCGTTTGAGAATCGTGTGCGGAACTTGAATGGTAGCAGGAGGTGAGTCTTAGCTGGAGCAACTGGTAGAAGGTTGGGATGAGGACCTTAGTAAAGGTCACTCTCCTTATGGTAATTGTTAAGGATTTTGGCGGCAACTACTAAAGAATGGTAGTTAGGAGTACCACAGTACCGCTGAAGTTGGGAGTGGTACTAAAGTTGAATTCCTCATTGAAGTTGAGGGTTCGAAAGGGATCTTATGGATAATTCTAACCGTGAGTCCCCATGAATCAGCAGGATGAGAAGAATGTTGTTTTGGGAATTATTCGCCTAAGGTTCATCCAGAGGCTGACGGTGAATAAAGAGTATTATGGCGAAATGAACCTTGTACCTAAGTAAGTTAGGTGCTATGAATATTGAGTCCTTTCTAAGAAGGATGGGCTCACTAAAGAATGGATATGTTCGAGGACCCCGTGGTTGGACATCCACTGGGGGAATTCGTTAAAATGAAGTTGTTGTTATGTGTTTTACCTCAATCGAGGAGGTATATTTGGCGTGACTAGATAAAGTCACGGTATTAGTTAGCTCTAGACTCGTGTGTGTAATTTGAGTTATGGCGGTTACGATAACATAATATCATGTATGCCTATGTGTTGTCCGTAGTAGCGGAGTTTTGTTTTCCATCACTCGTCATAAAGGCGGGTGTTGATATATTGTGTATATACATATATATATGGTTTGGGATACTCGTTCTATATGTCTATATGAGTACGGTGTTATAATGAGTATAATACATTATGGTGTATTTTTGGAGCGATAGCAGGCTAAAAATGACAAGTCTATCGTGTCCATGGTTCCTGGAGGGAACGGGTTATTGTTGTGGTGTCTCACCTAGATATAGGTTGAGTTCACCTTATTGGTTATGGGATATGAAACTTCGATGATTAGAGGTTTCATTATCGTGAGTTGGGTATATGGTGACCTTATATATATGATTTAAGGGCGCAGGATTTACGTTGAGTTGTAAGATTAAGCTCATTATTGTTTGCGCAAGGACTTAAAAATGAGTGCGAGCGTAGGGTGGTATGACTCTTAGTTAGAGATAGGAGTTCAGACCATCTTTTTGTTGGATTAGGGGATAGGGATATCCCGGTTGCATGTTGAAATGACAGAACTACATAACCAACGAATTCAAGGGTTATTGCGTGTAGGGGTTCCTTGTTTGGATTTCACTTTGCGAGACACTCCACACATGACTCTTAACGGCGTCGGGAGTGGGGAGCTGTTATGGGATGCAAGGATGTTGATTTTATGGAAAGGTCTTATAGTGTGGATGAGCCACTATAGACTATGAGCCACATGATATTGATATACTTATGGAGATATTGTGCTATGGAAAAGCACCAAAGTGCTCCCCTCTCCTCAAGTGGGTGGTTGAGGTTGGACTTAGGGAAATTGGGTTGAGGAATATAACCAGCCTTAATAAAAAGGCAGATTTTGAGAAGATAAATTTTGGGTATTATGTTCGTGACAATTTCTACAGAAATTGGGCACTTCGATTGATTAGGTTTCCTTCTGTATGGGGGTAAGGATAAGATAGTAGGAATGCATTCATAGGCTAACCTAGTAGGATTTAGGACGTCCCGCTTGTGTGCCTTGGGTCTCTATGTCTCGATGACCGACTACGCGAGGGAGTAGTGTAACGGGAGGGTTCCTTATTTTGATTTCGCCTTGGCGAGACGTTCCACGCATGAAACCAAACAATTGTCGGGAGTTGAGAGAGGCCTTGGGCACTAGGGACATACTTAGGATTATATTCGTTCCGTGTAGGTAGGATATCGTATAGACTTTAGTATTATTTAGGACATAAGTTTGTTAATGTTAGTGGCGCCGAGATTAGAAGTATTGATTTCTTAGGTGAGTATTACACCGAGGAAAGGAAACCCTTAATAGGAGAGAGTGTTACGTGTCAGACGTTCACTACGGATGTGCAGATGTGCACAAGTTGGAAAGGTGTATGGGAACCTTGGTAAGATGGTTTTATATACCGCCTGAAATAGAATGGGCATAGTATATAAGGTTGAAATTCATGCCGATAGGCATTATAGATGATGGGTATTATGTGACGTATAAGAGTCACTTTGCGATCGTGATAGTCGTGTAGCATATGGTTGGGAACCGTTAGGTTAGTATCGTTTCCATTGAGGTATTAGGATTTGGAGTGATCCTAAGATTGGTGGTGTAGGTCGTATCTGAATTTCGAGGACGAAATTTCGTTGTAAGGGGGGGAGTATGTAACAACCCGCCCTTTTGGAGACCATTAAATTCCATAATTGGATATAAATTGGAATTTGGGGAATTTTCCAAAATAGTAATTTTTGGGATTTTCGATGGGTGCTGTAATTATTTTTGGGACTATATAGGTCGAAATATTTTAATTATATGTCGTCATTGAGTAAAGCGACACGAGGTAAGATTTTTAATTGGAAAACCCGCATTTATTTATTTTGGGTTGGAATAGTGATTTGCGGTCAAGTACCTCGGATGGGAATTTTGACTGCGCCGTGAGTCTCGGAATGTCCGAGATAGTCGGAAAAGAGTGTCCGATTGTCAAAAATGAGTTTTGGATAATTTTAGAGGTAAAAGTAACTCGTAATTGGGTAAACGAGTCGTTTTTGGGTTTTAAGGGTTAAAACCCTTTTCTTCCTATATAAAGAGGGAGAGAGGGAAAGAAAAGAGAAAGAAAGAAAGAAAAGAGAGAGAAGAGAGAGAGGAAGGAGAAAGAGGAGGAGAAATGGAGATTCGGGCCAAACTCCGTCGGATTCAACTCGAGGTCGTCGGATTTTATCCACGAGGCAAGTGTTTACTTGGTTTATTTATCTTTTTGCATAAATATCTCATACCGTAGTTTGGTATAACAAACCCTAATGGTTTTGGGGTGGGTTATCGTGGATAAAACGGGTTTTTGGGAGTTAAAACAATTAAACCCCAAATAATATTTCAATTTGTGGAACTTAGGTTTTAATCTAAATTAATTGGTGGTTTTGGGTTCTAGGATGTTTTAAACCCTTAATATATGTGTATTTGTAGTTGGTTGAGGCTGTAGGACATTGGGTTAGGAGACAGAAGCTTGGGAGAAGCTTTAATGGCCGAAACCGTCTCGGAGAAGACGATGAATAGTAGAGGCAGCGTGCTTGCCGAATTGATTCGGCTTAGAGGCGAATCGATTCGGCTCTTGGTCAAAAAATAAAAATTGTAGATCTTTTCGACGCGGTCGCGTGGGCACCGACCGCGTATTTTTTAGTTTTTTTTTATTTATAGTGATATTTCTACGGAAAGCTGTCCGAGATTGAAATCATTAGTTAGAACTTATTGGAGATAGATATTAGGGGACTCAAAATAATTGTTAGGACCTCTAAAGAATTTGAGGAGATATAAAAACTTTGGGTTCATAGTAATAAAACCAAGTTAGGATTTAAATGGATATTGAATTGAATTTCGGGTATTTTGGAGATTGAAAAATCGCCCAAACTGTGGCCCTCGAACTGGCCGAATCGATTCGCTAAACGAAATTGGGTTTCGGTAATGGGCCGAATCGATTCGGGTACAGACCGAATCGATTCGCCATTTAGAGACCTGTTTGCAGAATACTTTCCGAATCGATTCGGATTGGGAACCGAATCGATTCGCCCACCCGAATCGATTCGCTTAGGTCAGAATTTCTAGTTTTCTCCCTTTAAGAGTATGGGGAGTTGAATTACCATTTGGGATTTTTATGGGGATTCCTAAATAATGGTTTTGAGGATAAATAAACCTTTAAGAGATGATTGAGGTAATTAGTATTGAACAGAGTAAGGAAATACATTGGGTTTAGTATCAAGCTTATATGAAAGCATGGTTATGATTCCCCGAGGGAATCTTTGGGATTAATGGTCATCGCTATATATATTTGGCAAATATGGCCATTTATGTACATTAGAGGATGAATATATGGTATATGTATATACTATGTGATTAAAGTATATATGATATGATGTAAATGATTTTGAAAATAAAATATGAATATTTTCAAAATGGAAAGAGAAATATTTTTCATAATTAATAAAATATGGATTACACACCTCTCTAAATCGCTATCATAAGGGAAGTTGTGTGCGTATGATGAAGCCCCCTGACAAATTAACGCAGGGTGGATATAGTCATATAGGCCATGTGAGCGTTTGTTGATATATATATTTTCTGCGCTGGTTAGGAGATTCCGGGTGTGGTCTTGACTATCCCGCAGGCACATGGTCGCTTCCCGACATCTTGCGATGTAGGATCCCAGGTTGTCTTATGATAGACCCTGGAAGATGATAGCCATTTAGGGGCGTGCACAGTGGAGAAATCCGGACGGGCGGTCTTAGAACGCGTTATATTAAAGCAATTTATGATAATGGATTGGCTTTAATTACATTTCCTGGATATAGGAAGGGAAATGGGTTATATAAATTGGCTTCGGTAACACTTCCCGGATGGAAGAAGGGATGTGGAAGCATATGATATGATCAAAGCATTTTTATGATAATGAAAATGGCTTTGAATACATTTCCTGAATATAAAAAGGTAAATGGGATATTTGGAAAAGGAAAAGAATTTTTATGATAATAAAATTGGCTTTTAAAAAGTATATGATTTGTTAAAGCAATTCATGATAATGAATTGGCTTTTATATTTACATTTCCTGAGTATAAAAAGAGAAATGGGAAGTTTTGAGAAAATGATAAGTATTGATAAATACTTGGTAAATTATTCTCATTCCGGGAGATAGATCCGGATGTATATAGTAAAATGTATTTATATGTATAAATCGAGTGCCGAGGGTCTAATGGATCCCGACGATCGACCGTGCCGTATAGTAGTGTATCGGGGGGTTCCTTGTTTGGATTTCGCTTTGCGAGACACCCCACGCACGAATATGGAACTGTGTTGAGACTGGGGAGAATTTTAATCCTTAGTGCTCTAATATTATAAATGTTTATGGTATATATATATTTATATATATATTCTGTACTGAGGGACTGGCGGATCTCGACGATCGACCTTGCCGCATAGTAGTGTATCGGGGGGTTCCTTGTTTGGATTTCGCTTTTCGAGACACCCCACGCACGAACATGGCATAGCGTTGAGACTAGGGTGAAGTTTAGCCCTTAGTACATTTCTTGGACTATCTAGGGTAGATAGTGGTTGGGTGATAGACAATTTTATCCAGGTAGCTTGACTAGGATGTTTAGATGGATGCGTTAGGAGTGCACTGTTAGTGGAGAGGTAAGGGGTATCTCATGGGAGTGCGATACCAAATTTAAATATGAGATAAAACTATTTTTCAAAATAATAAGGCATTTATGCACTTGCAAAATATTTTCAAAACTCGGGCTCTGACCCGTTTATCTACTCTCCTTTCTTTCTATATATTATATATATAGGTGTCCAGACACAGGGCAGCCTGGATGGAAATTCTTTCGAGTCAGACGTCAGCTGGAGCAGCTATGGATGCGTGCAGGTTTTTGATAGACGCTTCCATCGTTGTACTCTAGATAGGAGGTATTGTATAAACATTCGAGCCAATGTCTCAACTGCATTTATTTATTCTTTCGGTACAGCATTTGATATGGTTGTATATTTTGACCGAGTGTTCGGTTATATTATTTCATTTCAGTTTCATTTACACATAAACTGTGTGGATGTTTTAATTATTGTTGTTAAAAAGAGTAGTAAAGTTAAAATTTTGACACCGGCCTAATAGGTTATTAGTAGTTAAATGAATTTTCGTTAGTGATACTAAGAATGATCCATATGAGACTCCTGTTTTAATTTAATATTGGAGTGATCGCTCGATATCTTATTAGGCGGGGTGTCACAGATGGTATCAGAGCATCAGGTTCTAGTGTCCTTAGGAATTTGTGTGGACGTACTACGCTTTCAGCGTTGCTCTCGATTTGTTATAGAGCCTCAGGAATAGGATTGTTGATTTCTCTTTTGAGATTTCGTTCTCCTTCCATATTATGAGATTATAGAAATCTTTTGCACGCTCGTTTGAGAATCCCGTGCGGAGATTGAATGGTAGCAGGAGGTGAGGCTTAGCTAGAGCAGCTGGTAGAAGGTTGGGATGAGGACCTTAGTAAAGGTCACTCTCCTTATGGTAATTGTTAAGGATTTTGGCGGCAACTACTAAAGAATGGTAGTTAGTAGTACCACGGTACCGCTGAAGTTGAGAGTGGTACTAAAGTTGAATTCCTCATTGAAGTTGAGGGTTCGAAAGGGATCTTACGGATAATTCTAACCGTGAGTCCCCATGAAACAGCAGGATGAGAAGAATGTTGTTTTGGGAATTTTTCGCCTAAGGTTCATCCAAAGGCCGACGCTGAATAAAGAGTATTATGGAGAAATGAACCTTGTACCTAAGTAAGTTAGGTGCAATGAATATTGAGTCCTTTCTAAGAAGGATGGGCTCAATAAAGAATGGGTATGTTCGAGGACCTCGTGGTTGGACATCCACTCGGGGAATTCGTTAAAATGAAGTTGTTGTTATGAGTTTTACCTCAATCGAGGAGGTATATTTGGCGTGACTAGATAAAGTCACGGTATTAGTTAGCTCTAGACTCGTGTGTGTAATTTGAGTTATGGCGGTCACGATAACATTATATCATGTATGCCTATGTGTTGTCCGCAGTAGCGGAGTTTTGTTTTCCTTCACTCGTCATAAAGGCGGGTGTTGATATATTGTGTATATACATATATATATCTGGTTTGGGATACTCGTTCTATATGTCTATACGAGTATGGTGTTATAATGAGTATAATACATTATGGTGTATTTTTGGAGCGATAGCAGGCTAAAAATGACAAGTCTATCGTGTCCATGGTTCCTGGAGGGAACAGGTTATTGTTGTGGTGTCTCACCTAGATATAGGTTGAGTTCACCTTATTGGTTATGGGATACGAAACTTCGATGAGTAGAGGTTTCATTATCGTGAGTTGGGTATATGGAGACCTTATATATGTGATTCAAGGCCGCATAATTTGCGTTGAGCTATAAGATTAAGCTCATTATTGTTTGCGCAAGGACTTAAAAATGAGTGCGAGCGCAGGGTGGTATGACTCTTAGTTAGAGATAGGAGTTCAGACCATATTTTTGTTGGATTAGGGGATAGGGATATCCAGGTTGCATGTTGAAATGATAAAACTCCATAACCAACGAAGTCAAGGGTTAATGTGTGGAGGGGTTCCTTGTTTGGATTTCCCTTTGCGAGACACTCCACACATGACTCTTAACGGCGTCGGGAGTGGGGAGCTGTTATGGGATGCAAGGATGTTAATTTTATGGAAAGGTCTTATACTGTGGATGAACCACTATAGACTATGAGCCACATGATATTGATATACTTATGGAGATATTGTGCTATGGAAAAGCACTAAAGTGGTCCCCTCGCCACAAGTGGGTGGTTGAGGTTGGACTTAGAGAAATTGGGTTGAGGAATATGACCAGCCTTAATAAAAAGGAAGATTTTGAGAAGATAAATTTTCGGTATTATGTTCGTGACACTTTCTACAGAAAGTGGGCACTTCGATTGATTAGGTTTCCTTCTGTATGGGCGGAAGGATAAGATAGTAGGAATGCGTTCATAGGCTAGCCTAGTAGGATTTAGGACGTCCCGCTTGTGTTCCTTGGGTCGCTATATCTCGATGACCGACTACGCGAGGGAGTAGTGTAACAGGAGGGTTCCTTGTTTGGATTTTGCCTTGGCGAGACGTCCCACGCATGAAACCAAGAAATTGTCGGGAGTTGAGAGAGGCCTTGGGCACTAGGGACATACTTAGTATTATATTCGTTCGGTGTAGGTAGGATATCGTATAGACTTTAGTATTATTTAGGACGTAAGTTCTTTAATGTTAGTGGCGCCGAGATTAGAAGTATTGATTTCTTAGGTGAGTATTACACCGAGGAAAGGAGACCCTTAATGGGAGAGAGTGTTACGTGTCAGACGTTCACTACGGATGTGCAGATGTGCACAAGTTGGAAAGGTGTATGGGCACCTTGGTAAGATGGTTTTATATATCGCCTGAAATAGAATGGGCATAGTATATAAGGTTGAAATTCATGCCGATAGGCATTATAAATGATGGGTATTATGTGACGTATAAGAGTCACTTTGCGATCGTGATAGTCGTGTAGCATATGGTTGGGAACCGTTAGGTTAGTATCGTTTCCCTTGAGGTATTAGGATTTGGAGTGTTCCTAAGATTGGTGGTGTAGGTCGTATCTGAATTTCGAGGACGAAATTCCGTTGTAAGGGGGGGAGTATGTAACAACCCGCCCTTTTGGAGACCAATTGGATATAAATTGGAATTTGGGGAATTTTCCTAAATAGTAATTTTTGGGATTTTCGAGGATTGAACGATTTTCGATGGGTGCTGTAATTATTTTTGGGACTATATAAGTCGAAATATTTTAATTATATGTCGTCATTGAGTAAAGCGACACGAGGTAAGATTTTTAATTGGAAAATCCGCATTTATTTATTTTGGGTTGGAATAGTGATTTGCGGTCAAGTACCTCGGATGGGAATTTCGACCTCGCCGTGAGTCTCGGAATGTCCGAGATAGTCGAAAAAGAGTGTCCGATTGTCGAAAATGAGTTTCAGATAATTTTAGAGGTAAAAGTAACTCGTAATTGGGTAAACGAGTCGTTTTTGGGTTTTAAGGGTTAAAACCCTTTTCTTCCTATATAAAGAGGGAGAGAGGGAAAGAAAAGAGAAAGAAAGAAATAAAAGAGAGAGAAGAGAGAGAGGAAGGAGAAAGAGGAGGAGAAATGGAGATTCGGGCCAAACTCTGCCGGATTTGACTCGAGGTCGTCGGATTTTATCCACGAGGCAAGTGTTTACTTGCTTTATTTATCTTTTTGCATACATATCTCATACCGTAGTTTGGTATAAACAAACCCTAATGGTTTTGGGGTGGGTTATCGTGGATAAAACGGGTTTTTGGGAGTTAAAACAATTAAACCCCAAATAATATTTTAATTTGTGGAACTTAGGTTTTAATCTAAATTAATTGGTGGTTTTGGGTTCTAGGATGTTTAGAACCCTTAATATATGTGTATTTGTAGTTGGCTGAGGTTGTAGGACGTTGGGTTAGGCGACAAAGGCTTGGGAGAAGTTTTAATGGTCGAAACCGTCTCGGAGAAGACGATGAATAGTAGAGGCAGCGTGCTTTCCGAATCGATTCAGCCTTGAGGTGAATCGATTCGGCTCTTGGTCAAAAAATAAAAATTGTATATCTTTTCAACGCGGTCGCGTGGGCGCTGACTGCATATTTATTTTATTTTATTTGGATTTATAGTGATTTTTCTACGGAAAGCTGTCTGAGATTGAAATCATTAGTTAGAACTTATTGGAGATAGATATTAGGGGTCTCAAAATAATTGTTAGGACCTCTAAATAATTTGAGGAGATATAAAAACTTTGGGTTCGTAGTAATAAAACCAAGTTAGGATTTAAATGGATATTGAATTGAATTTCGGGCATTTTGGAGATTGAAAAATCGCCCAAACTGTGGCCCTCGAACTGGCCGAATCGATTCGGGTTACAGGCCGAATCGATTCGCTAAAGGAAATTGGGTTTCTGCAATGGGCCGAATAGATTCGGGTACAGACAGAATCGATTCGCCATTTACAGACCTTTTTGCTGAATACTTTCCGAATCGATTCGGATTGGGAACCGAATCGATTCACCCACCCGAATCGATTCGCTAAAGGGGCGAATCGATTCGCTTAGGTCAGATTTTCTAGTTTTCTCCCTTTAAGAGTATGGGGAGTTGAATTACCATTTGGGATTTTTATGGGGATTCCTAAATAATGGTTTTGAGGATAAATAAACCTTTAAGAGATGATTGAGGTAATTAGTATTGAACAGAGTAAGGAAATACTTTGGGTTTAGTATCATGCTTATATGAAAGCATGGTTATGATTCCTCGAGGGAATCTTTGGGATTAATGGTCATCGCTATATATAGTTGGCAAATATGGCCATTTATGTACATTCGTGGATGAATATATGGTATATGTATATACTATGTGATTAAAGTATACATGATATGATGTAAATGATTTTGAAAATAAAATATGAATATTTTCAAAATGGAAAGAGAAATGTTTTTCATAATTAATAAAATATGGATTACACACCTCTCTAAATCGCTATCATAAGGGAAGTTGCGTGCGTGTGGTGAAGCCCCCTGATAAATTAACGCAGGGTGGATATAGTCCTATAGGCCATGTGAGCCTTTGTTGATATATATATTTTCTGCGCTGGTTAGGAGATTCCGGGTGTGGTCTTGACTATCCCGCGGGCACATGGCCGCTTCCCGACCTCTTGCGATGTAGGATCCCAGGTTGTCTTATGATAGGACCTGGAAGATGAAAGCCATTTAGGGGCGCGCATAGTGGAGAAATCCGGACGGGCGGTCTTAGAACGCGTTATATTAAAGCAATTCATGATAATGGATTGACTTTAATTACATTTCCTGGATATAGGAAGGGAAATGGGTTATATAAATTGTGTTCGGTAACACTTCCCGGATGGAAGAAGGGATGTGGAAGCATATGATATGATCAAAGCATTTTTATGATAATGAAAATGGCTTCGAATACATTTCCTGAATATAAAAAGGTAAATGGGATATTTTGAAAAGGAAAAGAATTTTTATGATAATAAAATTGGCTTTTAAAAAGTATATGATTTGTTAAAGCAATTCATGATAATGAATTGGCTTTTATATTTACATTTCCTGAGTATAAAAAGGGAAATGGGAAGTTTTGAGAAAATGATAAGTATTGATAAATACTTGGTAAATGTATTCTCATTCCGGGAGATAGATCCGGATGTATATAGTAAAATGTATGTATATGTATAAATCGAGTGCCGAGGGTCTAATGGATCCCGACGATCGACCGTGTCGCATAGTAGTGTATCGGGGGGGTTACTTGTTTGGATTTCTCTTTGTGAGACACCCCACACACGAATATGGCACTGTGTTGAGACTGGGGTGAAGTTTAATCCTTAGTGCTCTAATATTATAAATATTTATGGTATATATATATATATATATATATATTTATATATATTTATATATATATTCTGTACTGAGGGACTGGCGGATCTCGACGATCGACCTTGCCGCATAGTAGTGTATCGGGGGGGTTCCTTGTTTGGATTTCGCTTTGCGAGACACCCCACACACGAACATGGCATAGCGTTGAGACTAGGGTGAAGTTTAGCCCTTAGTACATTTCTTGGACTATCTAGAGTAGATAGTTGTTGGGTGATAGACTAGTTTAGCCGGGTAGCTTGACTAGGATGTTTAGATGGATGCGTTAGGAGTGCACTATTAGTGGAGAGGTGAGGGGTATCTCATGGGAGTGCGATACCAAATTTAAATATGAGATAAAACTATTTTTCAAAATAATTAGGCATTTATCCACTTGCAAAATATTTTCAAAACTCGGGCTCTGACCCGTTTATCTACTCTCCTTTCTTTCTATATATTATATATATAGGTGTCCAGACACAGGGACGCCTAGATGGAAATTCTTTCGAGTCAGATGTCAGCTGCAGCAGCTGTTGATTCGTGCAGGTTTTTGATAGCCGCTTCCATCGTTGTACTCTAGATAGGAGGTATTGTATAAACATTCGAGCCAATGGCTCAACTGCATTTATTTATTCTTTTGGTACAGCATTCGATATGGTTGTATATTTTGACCGAGTGTTCGGTTATATTATTTCATTTCAGTTTCATTTATGCATAAACTATGTGGATGTTTTAATTGTTGTTGTTAAAAAGAGTAGTAAAGTTAAAATTTTGACACTGGCCTAATAGGTTATTAGTAATTAAATGAATTTTTGACAGTGATGCTAAGAATGATCCATATGAGGCTCCTGTTTTAATTTAATATTGGAGTGATCGCCCGGTATCTTATTAGGCGGGGTGTCACACATATCATCAAAGGCTGACACACCATCACCTGGCACTAAAAACTGTGGTGTCGCCACTACTGGCTCACATAGAGACTCATAAATTACTAACATATTAAAAGCAGATGTACATAACCGATTAATGACAACTAACTTGGTCATTTGCCTCTTGGAAATGAATTATTTTTCGTGCTAATATCTTTGATTCTACCACCGAGAAAACAAACTGAGACCGTCACCAATCTCAAAAGATTCACTACTAACCTCACCACATCACTCCCAAAAAGAACCTTGAACCTAGACCTATAATACCATTTGTAATGCCTTGGCCCGGATTCATGGGTTACTGTGGCCAACCTGGTCCGACCTGAGTTTTAGGTGTGAAGTGCAAGGAAATAACCTACATAATGTTACTAGTCCAATTTTATTTAATTAACATTTCACCTATTTTTAAGATGAAATTTCATTTAAATCAATCTATGTGAGGAACACGTGGAAAGCGTAGCTGGAATCCAACCATACAAAGTTACTAATGTAAAATGAAAGAATACTTACATGTACAATGCTCTCAAAATACAAAACTAAACACAAACTTCCATAACAAAGATGAGGGAATGAGGTGAATGCCTAGTGGGAAAATACAATAATGCATTATAGAATCGAACGGCAGAATGAAGACTCTAACACGTTATATCTAGGTGCACATGCAACTAGATTATATATATATACTTAAATGCATGAAACCGTTTTATTCCAAAAACGTTACTTATCCCAGTTAATTCACCTTAATCCTGTAAAAGAATTTCCCTTTTACATGTCTTGACACTTATTTCTTCATTTAACACACCTGGTTAAATACTTTAAAGTGTTCCCTCTGTTTAAGTAAAAGTATTTATGTCACTGAAATTACCCTTTTATTCATACTAGTTCACTTTAATATTTTCATTGAAAATCACCTTTCAACACACGCAAGCTCTGTATTAGAAAATACTTAGTTTTCTTTGATAACCTTTATTGAACACACTCTTGTGTTAATTACTGGTTAAACCTCTTAGGTTGGTTAACTACCCATTTAATGACTCCACTTTACCATTCTTTTACTTTATGGACATTAATCAACTTTCACATTTAATTATCTATGTTACCCTCTACCGGAACATTTATTAATTCATTCATGTTAGGTTGTCTTTGCTCATATTCATCACACAGCCCATTTCTTGACATGTTCTACTTTTCATTATCTTTTTCTCAAAATTTTCCAATATTTTCATACTTTAGCGGGCTCCACATCCCTGGATATGCCACCATATGCTCTGGCCAATGATTTTGGATCTTTCACCCCGGGGCTTCGGGACCTCCTTAGTTATCCTAATGTCATCTGAGTTCACATTAATGTGTTTTAAAATTTTACAAATGTCCACATTATTGCATCTTTCCTTTATCGGTCGAATCCAAAACTCGAGGGTTCACCCCATCTTGTGTTACACTTTAAAATCATAATTTCTTATCAATTCCACTCTACTATTGATTTTATCCAAAATCATGTTCATTTAGGACCATTTTGTGTAACACCCTTTTCCAACATTTTTATTTCATTAAAAGGTTCCGCTTTATGTCACATTTTCATTTTACCCATTTGTTTCCAACTAGCATTTTCCTCCATTTTCACAAGTGTTATTTCGCAAAACGTAATTAAGTTATCCTCATTAACTTCTCAAGTATTTTTAATTCATTAACACTTATTTAACACTATGGAGTAACATACTTCTCAAATTTGAAACCTTTTTATTTTATTATTTTCTTTCTCTACGAAATCATTGACCATTTAAAGACTACTTTATAAGAAAAAAAAATTCTTTATTAATGCATGTAGTCTTGCAACCATATACTTATCACATTTACAACAACATTTTCACACACTTTAAGGGCTGAAGTTTCTATTTTTCTTATATCATGTTTAAACCCAATAAACTTTCATCTAACTTGTTCATATATTCATCATAAAAATACTACAAGTTTATATGCGTGAGAAGATTGATTTTAAGTCCAAAAATCCAATTAAAAATGGTCTAACATATAATTTATTTTAGAAATTTCATAATACTTTCATAAACATACTTTTCAAGGCAAAGACATTTTTATTTCTTCAAACCTTGAATAAAATGTATATTTATATAAAATCCCAATGATTCACAAGAAAACATTGAATTGTTTATTCATGAAATATTCCTAACACAACAAACATTATTTGAACATTTTAATTCCATAAAAATGTTTAAACACTAAGTTTCCTTGAAATATATCATTTTCCTTAAAAACCATTGAAACCCCTTCATAAACCCATTTTCACAAACCTTAAGAATTAACATTCTTGAATCATACATGCATCCCACTCTCAAATTCTATATGAAAGATCAAATATGAATAGCATAGAGTCTTAAACTTAATAGTAGAGTTTTTCCCACTTTAATAAAAGCTCAAAAGATTATAGGATGAAGGTAAAAGAGGATGTCAACCTATCACCTCCTAAGGTGGACTTAAAGAGGTTGCATAGATCCATAATTTTGCTTTATGAAAGCTCCAATCAAAACCCCAACTCCATAATGTTCTACTTCTTATTTAAAACCCCCAACAACAACTACATAAATTCATTGTTATATGCAACAATGGAGGACATGGGTGTATATGTCTCATATATGCTGGAATACTTGTAAAATATGGTGGCATAAGGTCGATAATGGTGGTGTATATGGTTTTTGGAGAAGGAAAGCACCCAATAGCTAGAGAGAGGGTGAAGAAAATGCTCATGGGTTTGGCTGGGGGAAGAACCTCCCCGCCTCTCTCCTCTTTCTACCTAAACTAACCCTCATAACCCTCTGAAAACTAATCCCCAGACACTTAAATCCAATTTTTGACCATCTGGGTTCACAAGGGGGTGACACCTCATCTGTCCAATGATCTAAAATGTGACAGCACACAAAGGAACCCCGATTTAAAAGATTTATGGGGAGGTACTTCGAATGAGAATGGGACCTCCTTTGGATGAGATTAGGATCTCGTTCGATCCCCATCGAACGAACTTCTAATGAGGCAAGGAAAACTTATATATGTACATCTTGTTAGATCCTCATTAGTACCCAACATCGAACGCCATTAGATTTTCTCTTGAATCAACAATCATTCGAACGAAATGGAGACCTCATTCAAACGATTTCCATTTTCATTTGATCAATAGAATTTTTCATAAATTTTAAATCTCTCCCAATGACTTCCACAATTACCATCAAGGCCCAAAGAATAATTGTTTATAGAGAGAAAATCCCACGCGTAATGAACCAATTCCCAAGAGTGTCATATTATTATAATTCACACGGGAAAATGATAAAATATTGGGCGTGGGTGTTACATTGTGACTTCGTTCAACATTCTTACACCTAAGGTTGAAGTTGGGTTTTTCTTAAGGAGTATCTCATTAACTATGTTCACCTTTGCTTCGTTTGCCTGTGTTGATTTCCTTGTGGTTTAATTTCACACAAGTTCATTCAACTTTCATTATTTGTATATTTTCATGCTCCTCTATGGTGTGCTTGTTTTGTATTTGTACGTATATGTAGTTTTTATACGTCTGTACTTTTTATACCTATAAAATTATATACTCAAAATTTTGATTTTTTTTCAAAAATAGTGTTCGTTTCTTTGGAATCATATCTCATGTGCTTAAATGTTTTATCTTCGTGATGATAGTTAATATTTGGATTCTTATGATGCTAACATTTCAGGATTAGTTTCTAACCCGTTGTCTATTAAAGATAAAAAGGGGGAGAACATATCGAGGGGGAAGTTTTATGTTTTTTCTTAAACCCCAATGTGTCAGGGGTATTTCTTTTACTTCCTTTGTGTAGGTCGTTTGCACCTTCATGATTTTATGCACTATACGTGAAGACTTTCAGTTGAAGACAATGTCAGTTTTGCTTTTTTATTTTCTACTTTTGAAGGGCATTAGTTTATTTTTTCCTAAAGGTTATTTGTTTTCATTACTACATATATCGGAGAAGGTTTATGATGTTACTTGTGTGAACTCCTTTTGTTTAGGTGTATTTTTTAAAGAGTTCAAAAACTTAAAATATTTTTTAAAAATGATACTAATGTTGCTTCTGAAAATTCATTAAGTCATTAGAGAAACCTTGGATCTCGTTCGAACGAGTTCCTATACCTCATTACAAAGCTTAAAACATCATTCAAATGAGATCAGTTTTTTCATCCTTTGGTAGTCTCTAGAATCTCATTGGATCAGTCATTTTAAGTGTGTTCAAATGATAAAATGTATGTCGTTAAAATGAGATATAGCATCGTTAGAATGAGTATGCGATAATTTGTCTTTTAACTGATCTCAAATTCAATCTTTCATACCTATATCTCGATATTCTTCTCCCTATAAATAGTGATGAAGGGTTGCATTTTAATCTAAGCCATTTATAGTTCCTTTTATTATCAAATTTTTTACTTTTTAATCCAAACCTGATGGATTATTTGAGATCACTTTTCCAATCCATGAAGAACACATTCCATGTTCCAAACCTTATGGAGTTAATTCTTTACTGCTGACCTTGTGGTTTTAATTCTCTATGGGTAAAGAATAAATGAATATCGATTCATGAGGATAATTGTGGATACCCAAGCAAGAGGAGCTTCATTTGGGATGGTGTTGGATTTGCATCATTTGCCGTGGACAACTTGAAGACATTATTGCGCCACTTGGTGGATATTTAAGTTTTTGTAAGTCTTTAATTGTCTCTCTAGTTAAAAACAGTGTTGAATATAGGTTTTTTCTCAAAGGGATTTTTCCTGATCTTCTTCTTGTTCTGGTTTATTTTTTGTTGCATTTAGATTCAAATATTTGGAATGATCACATAAATTAATCAAGATAAAATTTGGTCCAAATTAGAATTATGTGTTTATGTGTGTGTGTGACCTACCTTATGACTTATTCATATAACCGGGACCTCGCATTTTCACTAAAATATCTCTAATCCAAAACCCGAATGGGTACTACCCACCTTATTCCCTAAAGAAACCACCTTGGTTGCGATGTTAGGATCCTTAAACTTAGGCATCAGATTTTTCTTCCATGATTGGTGCATTGCCTCCATTCATCATGATAACATAATGTAGAAGGGATGATTTCTCAGCATCCCTAAGCTCAATATCTATATTCGTATACTGAATTTTGTAGCCTATTTATTTGAGAAACATATTTTGATTAAATCTCATGATATGACCTCTCAACCTTTATGGTACAATAAGTGGAATAAGGAAGACCTACAGGACTTACTCAAACCCTATCAAAATCCATACGCTACACCGACAACATGATAAGAACAACTAAAGACCCTATTGAAGCCTCAGAGGGGAAAATAACTCACCTCAATGAACACTATATGTCCCAACCGACAATCCTCGCCAAGGATCTCGAAGACCCAAAGACTAATCCAAGGGTCCTCCAAAAAATCCATTTTACCTCATAACCAATATCGAGGGAGTACCTATACTGGATATTTGGATCTCTATCAGATGAATATCAGCGCATATCCTTTTGAATTCCTTGTGAAACTATCATGACAAATATCGAGCCCCCTAGTCCCATTTCCTATTATATCCATCTATAAAACATACTATTCTACTATTTTAATGTTGTCATTCCTCCCTTTGATGGAATACCAAATCGTATTTTCCAATATTTGTTTGTGTGTTTTTGTGTGTGTTGCATGTGGTTATTAAGAAACCAATGATGGGTTAAATGTCACACCTAATAATGATGACAGTTCAGTTCGAAAATACTTGAAACACTCATAAAAAATTAAATAAAGTCAAAATAGGCATATATCTCCCAACGAGGATGAAACGATAATTATAAACTTGAGCACTAATAAAATCCCTAAAAAACTACAAATAGAGTCATACCTTAGTTAAAATAACTAAAAAGAGTTCACCGACCTCCTCGTCAATTCCATTGACGTGTTCATTTGGTCTTACATCAACATGCCAGAATCAACCCAACCATCGTCATATAAGGGATAACAACTCTCTGTGATGCAAAGTATTTCATACCGAGGCTCTGTAAACTAATACTTAACTACTCCTTAAACTTAAAGAAAGAAGTGGAAAAATACATCCGTGTAATCTTCATCCTAATGGTGGAATACCTAATATAGTTGTCCAAACTTGTGGTCAGTCCTAAAACCAGTAAAAAGTTATGGATGTTCAAGAATTCTGGAGATCTCAACCATGATTGTCCTAAGGATGATTTCCCTCTACCACATGTAGACCTATTGGTACACAGCATGACCAATAATGCACTTAAGTACCTTTTCACATGTATTTGAAGGATAAAATAAGATAAAAATAAACCCGAACCACCATAAGAGACCAAATTCACCCCCACCCCACCCCACCCGCCATAGGGAAAATATTGTTTCATTGTTATGCCCTTAGGTCTCAAGAATGCCGGAGCAACATACTAGAGAGAAGTAACAACCATGCTTTATGACCTCATACACAAGGAAGTGGAAGTATACGTATAAGATATGCTCATAAAATCTAAGGATCCCAAGGGACACATTCTAGTAGTTTAAAAATTCTTTCAAGCCCCTGCCGTTTTCAAAATAAGGCTAAATCCTTATGAAGGTGTCTTCGGGTTACCTAGGGAAAGTACTTAGATATATTGTTAGAAAAAACTGAATCGATGTAGACCCGACCAAGGTCAAATCTATAAGCATAAATTCCACCCCCAAAATGCATAAATAATTGAGAGGGTTCTTAGGTCAAATTAAGTTCACAAGTTAGTTCATCGACCAACTTAACACTATATGAAAACCCATATTCCAAATACTAAAAAAGAACTCACCTAAAAATATAAGCACTCAATGCTATGAAGAATTTAAGAAGATAATGTACTACCTAATTTATCAATCGATATTGATATCTCCTAAACCATGACAACATTTGCTTACATGACCACAACTGACACAACTGCCAGAGTAATGTTGGCCCACTACACAGAAACTTCCCAAAAGTAGTGTGTCACATACTATATCAAAAAGAATTTAGTATCCTATGATATAAAATAAACCACCTTGGAGAATTCGTGTATATCTCTTGTATGGATCACCCATAAACTTCGCCATTAAATGATGTCCTTCATAATATGACTCATCTCCATGGTTGACCCCTTGAAATACTAATTTAATAAACAGACTATCTCTATCCGAATGGCCAAATTTCTATTAACGCTATTAGAATTCAAAATCACGTGCATTATATAAAAATATATCAAAGGGAGATCCATATTGAATCATCTCGTGGGAAAACCCTTATCAGATGAGAAAGAATAAAATAAGGAAGAATTTGGGTGAGGACCTCTTCCCTTAGATAATAGAGAAACATGGGAACTATACTTCGACGTGGCTTCTAATTAATGAGGATTAAGCATTGGAATGGTTCTAATATCCCCCAATTCATATAGACTCTCCACGGTTATCAAAGTCACTTATGATTACATAGACAACATGGTCAAATATGAGGCTTGAATCAAGAATCTCAAAATTGCCTTCGAAATGGGAATCACCAAACTAAAAGACTATAACGATTCAAGCCTAGTACTACGACCATAGCATCCCTACTAAGAATAGGTTCCTCCATGATTCAATCATCCCGAGTTTAACTTTCTCCCTTAAGCTAAAAATAACTTTTACGAGCCAGTCATTACCTTAGCCTTAATGAAAGATGTTCTAGAAGGAACCACTGAGATGACCTTCACTGCAAATAGTTATGCCTTCCTAATTAATTAAGATTGATACTATTAAGGAAATTTTATTGGGCCCAATATCTGGTAGGATGACATAGAGTAAGAATCATTACCCAGTGGAATCATCTCCAACCTATCGATTCACCGTAAGATGATTGACATCCTTTTTCATCATATGTGGGGGCTAACTCAACAAAATAGGCTTCGATGAAGTACACCTAAGATCCATCATCGGGAATGAGACCCTTGAGATCATTGAAAAAATCCAAAGTGGGGAATGTATCCTAGACATTAGCGGACACACTTTCTATAGAAAAATACTCGAACAATCATACTACTGGAGTACCATATAAAAAACTGCACATATTATGCAAAAGGTTGCTGAAGTGATAACATTATGCCTCATGGAAACATTTACTCATTGAAATATATATTGCATGACCTCATCATGGCCCTTTTCCACCTAGTGCATCGATATTATATAGAAACTAACTCATAAGGCATCCATTGGACATGATTCCTCCCAATTGCCAATGAATACTTCACCAAGTGGGTCAAAGATGAATCTTATTCGATTATCAACACAAAGAATTCATATTCATTGATATTCTAGAATAACATCTACGGCATCGGTGTACCCCATGAAGTGGTATAAGATAATGGTTCTCAGTTTCAAAAGGAGGGAGAAGTCAAAGCTATTCAATTACACGTATACAGGATCACTCAATATAAGTTTTCACCATACAAACTTCAATTTAATAGAGACATAAAAGCTACTAAAAATGTCAAAAACATCGTTAACAAGATGACAGAAACACACACTGACTGCTCAAGAAAACATCAATACGCCCTCTAGGTTACCACACTAAAAAGAAAAATTCGATATGGGCATCCCTCGACTCAATTGTTTACTAAATGGAAGTATTCCGATCAACAGAAATTGAGATACCCTCATTAAGGATTATTCTCGATAGCTAAGTAGTTGAAATTGACTAGGTTCAATCCTACTATAATGAACTAGATCTCCTCCATGGGAGGAGGATAAAATTCACATATCACAATCATTGTTACCATAGACATATTATCGAGGAATTTTATAAGAGAATTAAGAAGCAACATGTACAAGAAGGGGACCTACTAGTGAAACAAAATCTAAATCCTATCCATACTCCCGGTGGTAAATTTTAACTCAATTATGAAAGAGCATGTCACGTCACCAAAATAAACATTGATGGGCAACTACATTAGCTCATCTCGATAGAGTCACATTTTCCAAACCTTTTAATCTTTACTGATTTAATAAAAAAATAATCGATCGTAATAAGAAGACAAAACAACATAAACCCAAACACGTTCATTACCCTGCACCAAAATACCCACTTGATCCATCAATCACTCCTTTGAGGCATGATAAAAACTTTGATCCCTGGAATTTTTCTTTGAACAAAACTATGTGTACCTAATTCTGTGTTATATATATTCTCGCATATATTGAAAATACAAACATGCCATGTTCTTTGAAATGGGGATTCATAGAAAATCAGAGATATCATTTCAAACCTGGTCTAAATAAACACCCCAAACCCTTCGTACAGGAAGACCCTATGTATGGTCCTTGTGCCCTCACTGTTATAAAGTTAACACATTTTAATAAATATAACATCAAGTAATTAAACGATTCCCTATAGAATTTTGGAACTCCTTATAGTTATACTTATTTTAGAAACAATACAAAAAGGATGATTCCCTGAAAGAAACAATCAACAGAATCCTAGCAAGGAAGACACTAAACCTCACACCTCTTTCCAAAAATAATCAAGAAATATATACTTCTTAAAGAAGCCACGTCCTTGGACAAAAATCAACAAGCAAACAAACTCACAATAGGGCTTTTTCGTAAAGGGTGAATAATATGGGATAAAGTACTATGGTCTGGCTCTAAGGCAATGTTAAGAGCTTCCACACAACTAAAGGAAGCCTCATTCCCTGACTAGGTACCCACATAACAATAATGCACAACTAATAAATAAAGATTCCTCTCTTTAAAAGAAAAGTCTCAAAAGATAGAGAACTTTCATTTTTATGTGTATATGCCGCCTTTCTGTTTTTCATAAAAATGTGTGTATCTCCACCATTTTCAATAAAAGATCCTTGGTTCACTCTATTCATATGCATATGCATAAACTATGTTATTTACCCAGTGAATTATGCTTTAAAACTATTTTTGTAATTTATCATCCTTTAATTTGTTTTCCCATAAAAGAGTATAAAAATATTGTGCATGAATAAAAAGCAGAGTAATAGTATAAAAACCATAGAATATAACAAATCCCAATAGCCTATCACATATCGAGTCCCTAAAGAACTAAAAACAAAGAATACCAATTATGCACCTATGGAAGGTTAGACATTGGGACCACTACCGCCTTAAACAAAAATACGAAAGAAAATCAGTAATTAGTGTAAAAACTAGAAAGCAAGAAACGTAAAACAATGAAAAAGAATAAAGAGGTAAATATACCTCATTAGTCCCCAATAACGTGTATAACCCAACGAATATTAATCTAAAATGGTCATGGATGGAGTAATAGGAACACAGCTGGTAAACATTTCGAAAGGTCTCCAAGTCAGCATTCAAATGAGTGATGAAAACCATCCTAGGGTTAGAGTCTCCTTGAGAAACACCTACCTCCTGATCTCGTCCCAAGGCTCTCCCCTCGAACTCCCTCACTATTTCTTCGGTGGCTCAGGAGCTCTCCTCATGCTTATGAACGACCGCCTCAATAATTCTCATGAAGGACTCAATCTATGCAAGATGAATCTCTTCTACCCTCTTTGCCTGGATCTTCGACTTATCTGAATCGTCGACATGCGCATGTGACCACATATCCTCCACTTCCTCTTATGTTCCTCAAGACTCAACTTCCATCCTCCCCATGTTTAGGATGGAAAAGAACTCCCTACCTTCTCCATAATACATTTCTCGAGATGTATCCTAGAGTCCATACCCCTTCGTATGGAAGATCTATCATGAGTCTCCCTGAGATGAGAATTATTATACACCTATTAAAATCCCAAAAAAGTATTCCCCAAAGGGCTCGTCCCCTCAGACCACGAACGTGAGTCAACCCTAGCTCCACCATAATCCCCCACTAGTTTCCCCTAGTCCTCGATAAGCCAACATATTTTTTTAAAATTAAACACTCCACCCTAGCATAATAATCCCCATAAAACTTATCTCCAACCTCATCATACTCCAAAACAACTGTACACACACCATCATCTCCCCCAAATAATGTTACATGTACGTCCGTGTAAGTCACCTACACATAAGTAACCCTCAACAACCCCTTCACCGCCTCATGTCCACCCTCCCAGTCCACCTACTCCTCACCCATCATTAATGGATCTCTTGTCATAGGATCTTCCCCCGCCCACGCCAATAGATACCTAAAGGACACGAGGTCGGTCATCATCATCATCGTCCTCTCTATAAAGACGTGATAATCTAAGCCCCCTCTAGGAAAATTATCTGTAGAAACACTATCTTGGAATTCCTGACACTCATCCCTGGTCAATCCTCAGCATGCCTAATATGATAAGGAGGGGGAAACAAACACATATTGGAAAATCCAACATATATTGGCTGTTCACAAGCTCCCACAGATTAAAGAAAGCACCATAGGGATCCTCCAAAACCATGCTTCAACAGGAAAATGACCAAGCACATCACTCACCTGTAGCACATGTCGGGTTAACTCCCAGGACACCGAGAGGATGAAAAAGAAGAACATAAATATAGAAAATATGTAAATAGAAAAAATGGAATAGAAAATATGGAAATAAGATAAATACAACACAACTTAATCGATTTGCCTTCAATTCCCTCGCTTACTCGCTCGCTACCTCCTGCAATAAATATAAACTCTCCATAAATTTCTCCATTTGTATCTATTGATGAGAAGGAAAATATTGTCCATCGGCTTCGCGATCACAAACCTCCCGACGGATGGATCAACATAAGAAAATAACCATATATCTAATAAAAATAAAATACAACATAATTATTACAGAGACCACATCTAAGTAAAGTAAATAAAAGATAAAAAATTTACTAGTATGTAACTTCCATAAATAAGAGAAACCCGTAAAGTTGAATAAGGGGACATGGACCATAGCTCCCAACCCTATCCTCCCCCATGAATAGCTTAGAATCAGTGAAAATTGGATCAAGGGGGAGATAGCACAAGTGAATCTATGATGATCCCTTTCCTGCGAAGATATTTCTCACAATCATCAATAAAAGGCACCTTGCATTCCTCCTAGCTTCCATAACATAAATCCTAAGATCCCCCACCTGATCCAAATGTGCACTCAGAACATTACCATCAATGAAATCTCCTTGAACAAGAGTCGCCTCTAGCCATACAGATGCGTGGAATCCATCCATTGTTGTAGTTCGGGATCGATTCACCATAAGAGGTACTCATACAAAAGGGAGCCCATTAAAAGTAAAGAAGTTTAAGGGTGTCTTGGTGGTCTCCCCCACGATCATAAGGCAGGTGTTGGTGGTATAAAACCAATGGTTCCATAGGGAAACCATGATCCCCATATACCTATGAAATGTCCTTGTGAGCAAAGTTTCAAACAATAGGCGAAATCCCACGACATAAACAAAAGCACGTACAAACATTGTTGCCCTCATCTAGTACATCCCCATCAAGTTGACAAAATCCCTAACCCTGGAATGATCAACTATTTACAAATAACACTACAAATAAATAGGAAATAATAATAAGGAAATAATGTATCCCTTTTAGTTTTTTTTAACTTTCGTACATTCACACTTAACCCATATTTATTTAGTTTACATTAACTAAAAAATATTAATCAGTCATGATATAATCCTATACTCTTCGGAGCTTTTATCCCTCCTAGTGTTTTAATTATCATACGTTCACACTTAAAACTATCTTTCACCAATTCTTGTTAACTAAGAAGAATAATCTGTCGTGAAATAACACTAAACTCGTCGAAGATTTCTCCTTCCAATTATTTTAATTATTGTACGTTCACACTTAAAATATCTTTCATGAATTTCATCAACCAAAAAGATTAATCAATTGTGAGATAATCCTAAACTCATCAGAGATTACTCTATCCTAGTGATTTGATTATCTTACGTTCACACTTAAATTATCTTGTGTTAACTCCTGTTAACTAAAAACATTAATTAGTTATGAGATAATAATAAACTACCTTGAGGTTTCTCCATCCTGAAGTTTTAATTATTGTATGTTTACACTTAAACTCTCTCTCTTTAGTTCTCACTAACTAAAAGAGTAATCAGTCCTGAGATAATCCTAAACTCGTCGAAGCATTCTCCCTCCCAATGTTTTAATATTCACACTTAAACTATCTTTCGTAGTTCCAATTGATTGAATTACATGTGAGATAATCGTAAACTCCCACAACATTTCTTCATCCCATTTTCTAATTATTATACATTCACATGTAAACTATATTTTGTTCGCTCTCATTAATAAAAGAGATAATTTTTTTACGAGATCATCCTAAACTCGCTAAAGCTTTCTCCCACTACTTTATTAATTATTATACATTCACACATAAACTATCTTTCCTTTGTTTTTATAAACTAAAAATGTTAGTCAATCGTGAGATAATCCAAAACTTATCGGGGCATTCTCCCTCCCGGTGTTTTAATTAGCATACGATCACACTATATTTCATTAGTTTCGGACAACTAAATAAGATTAATATATCGTGAGATCCTCCTAAACTCACCGAAGATTTCTTCCTCTCAGTGTATTATTTATCGTACGATATACTTAAACTATCTTTCTTTAGTTGTCTGCTAACTAAAAGGATTCATCATTCATGAGATAATCCTAAACTTGTGAGTGATTTCTCCCTACAAGTGCTTTTATTGTCGTAATTTCACACTTAAACTACCTTTTGTTATCTCCCATTAAATAAAAAGATGAATTAGTCATGAGATAATCCTAAAATCCTCTAGAGATCTCTCCCATTTAAATTATTTAAGACGTACTTCGCTCTCACTTATAAATATGTCCCTTTGTCTATTCCTTTCAAATAAGGATAACTAAGACCATGAAACTCCATGTTTAGCAAGATGTCTAAAAAGTTTATTTATGGCTATAAATAAGAAGGAAATGGTCACCAGGGACTCACAATTTGTTCCCATCCGGATTTCCATCATCTTTCACTATCGGTATATACGATTGTTTAAAGGTTTGAATATATGCAGAGAGATTTTCTGTTAATTCGTCATCATTATATATTTATTTTTACTACCAATTAAACCTTTTTTAATCATTATTTTTTTTTACTATTATCATTATTACTATTCATGTTCTTCTCATTTTATTTTTTATTTTTTATGTATTAATTTTTACATTTTGTTTTATTTTATTATTATTATTATTATTATTATTATTATTTTATACTGGTTTTGGTTTTTATTATAATGAAATATAAATTCATCACATTCACCCATCTTTATCCCATTTCCACTTTTTCCACAAGGATTAATAGGAAGTTGGAATAAAGGTCATTCAACGAAAAAGAAAATAAATAAATAAATAAAATATTACATTCTAATGCAAGCGTAGGGGATTTAATATAAACATGCAGAAAATAAAATATACAGAACGCAGGTCATCCCACTAACACGTAATGATGGTTACAACCCCGCAACAATATCTCACTATTCGCCTCGTCCATTGGCAAAGGTGGATCGTAGGCCTCCCATAGTCCTGACATCGTAGGATCGCGCCGCAAAGGCACACTATCCAAGTCATTGATGTGCAATAACATGAATAGATACCCTTACGATCCATAATGTATATTGGGGGCCAGTGCACCGTCCCCGCTTGGGCTTCACCTCCATCAATACTAATGCCTCCATTCTAATTGCGGTCTATACCCTGATCTTGATGATCCATATGATCAACAAAACACAAAAAATTTGAAAAAGGCCTCACAAAAAGGTGGGAAAATGAAATAATGAGAGAAGAAAGTGAAAGGGAAGAAGGAAGAAGAAAAGAGACTGAGAGGAACCGCCTTGAATACATGTTCTTATATGTTTGGAATTTCAAATACTCAACATCTCAGTTGATTGCCTTACCTTTTTTCAAACAACAAGGTTGATTCGATTCAATCGTCGACTTCTCATTTCACATGTACGATCGGATGGTTTAAATAAAACCACCTCAACTTTGTAAACAATCAACCACACAGTTGGTGCACCAAAATTTTCAAAAGTTCTGAAAAATACCATTATTTTCCCAAAATATTCATACTCCTCAACAAAAAAATGAATAAATAAATATGAAACCTCATATCAACTCAATTTTGACGAAAACTATCTGCACGAGCATAATCCTAGTCAACCACCTCCATGGACACCTCAACTTGTAACCTCAACTTAACTTTTCTTAAAATGCAAGCACCCAACATTCCTTTGACGTAGAAAAATGAACATCCTAACTTGTGGGTCACACTTATGTAGTGGTATATATATTAATGAAAGGGTGAAATTATAAGTATCCAAAAATACCAAGCCAAAACTCATAATTGCGAAGTTCACGTCATCAATCACATGGTGGATTGGCATCGACTGTAAGTTGATCCCATGAACTGCACGATTGAAGAATCTATGGTGATCATTACAACATCAATCCATTGACCTCGCGATCGTTCCTTGAGGTATTTTATCCCTCCAAAATGAATCCAACCATACATGTGTCCCACCACAACCCATCCACGATGACATTTTTCTTTTATCATCGACTGCTTGGTTGATCAAAGCATGAATGGCATAATCGATGACCTTAAGATGGAAGCTATAAAATAGAGGTCACAATACAATGATAAATACACCCTAAAACCCAACATTTATACAATTTTCTCACTTTCTTCAACCCTACGACATAAGAATCTCAAGTTTTGTTCAAAATCTTGAGTGAAATTTCAAATTTATGAAAAGTCACTTCCTCCAACAAATAGAGTCAAACCTTTGTGATCATCTGATGAAGACGATCCCTTTATAACAAATATATGTCCCATAGTTCCACATCATAGGGACCACTCCCCTATGAAAAACTTGGCTCACATTACAAGGCTAAAAACTTTAAAGAAAACTCGAGTCAATATCCTAAATAAACATTTTGATATGAAAATATAGATATCTACCTAAACAACTTAATTTGGCCTCCGTTAGGGGACTGGGTATGAATTTTACATCGTTTATATTCTAAAGTCTAATTTTTACACAACATATTTATTTGTTGAGTTGAATAACATATTGATAAGGCTAATAATACCAGTCAAAAATGAAAAAACTATGTACAACATGAAAACATACTTTTCATAACCATTCTAAAAAAAGTGTCCATGAACCGAGTTAATCCAAAACATTGTTAAGGCTAATATTTAAAATCAAAATAATCTACATCATTTTCAGAGCAAACATTCTCTTCTCAACGATATCACCCACGAATCTATGTTTTCCTATAATACTTATCAAACACATGTCTTTAATTACTTATCGTTAACATATGAATATGCACTCAAACTTATAAAAGAAATTATATATAAAGAAAAAGGGCCCATAAATACCATAACTACATATAAATTATACCCGGTATGCATAGCCTAGCCCTTTAAATATTCCATGATAGTTGTAACTACGTTTGATTTCGTTGCAGAAACTCGTTGGTATGTGGGTCCAATAATGAGATACATTCGTGAGCCAAAGCCCTATATCACATCTCTTGGCAATTATCTTTATGGATATCTCCATCACTAGTCTAAACCACATTTTTATGGTGATTTGACCATCTATATCACTTCGAATCAGCTTGAGGCCCTATAACCCAGAGGTGTTATAACCCGGAGGTGTTATAAGAGATATATAGATCAATGTTAGTGACTTTTGGTCAACTTCATTCCTAAATTGTGATGTTAGAGTCAGCCTTCCAGCTCTATAATATTACATCCTTAGGACAACCCCTCACATTTTTCCAAGTACCCATTGGCAGTAAAAGATGTCTAAACATCCCCTTCTCAATATTTTTAGCCAATACAAAGGTTCAATAATACCTTCGAGTTAGTGATAGACCGATAGACATGACTGTCCTTGTCAGTGACTTCGAGTCCAATCCCATTTTGAACCTCGATATTTTTAGCCTCGGGTATCATAGATATCTTATCACCCTCTTAAGATAAGTCCTTCAACTTGGACGCACATCACGTTGGAAACTTCCATGTAGATGGCCACATAAATTGAACAACATATGCTTCGATCTCATTGCTACACTAATAAGTTGGTGCAATATCGAGTCCCATTAGCATAAGCCTTAGAAATATGGCACTCAATATGTTTTCCCCACAGAGTTGCTTCCATCTCTTACACCCCATATCTTTCCCATTAGTCCTTTTGTTACATCTCCAAGGAGATATGAAACTATCTCAAGTCGTAATTCTCACACGCACATAAAATTATTAAAAGTCACCCATTATACCAGACGAGTTGTAATACCTCATATTTTTGGAAGATTTTATTTTAATTATGGGATTAATTAACTTAAATGTGAAATTATTTATAATTAATCCGAAAAGTAAATAATTACTAGCGTGATGAGAATTAGTATCTATTGGTTAGAATTATGTTGAAGATTATGATTATGAATATATTATAATTATCGAAAGTGAAAAAAAACATGGCTGTTACAGTACACTTAGTTAGGACGCACGTGTGAGTCATGTTGGGACTTAAATGAGAAATTAAAATGTAATTTTAATTCTGGTTACTCTGATAGCTGTTTGGAGTATGCCAGTGTGTCTGGAAGGGTCGAGCTAGTCAGAAAAGTCTCCTCGGTTAGTGTCCGGGGCAACTTTAGGCCAACCCAACACCCCAGAGGGGTATTTTTTTCTTTTGAAAATTGGGATTAATTAATGGACAAAAATTGGAGAAATATAACTACATGTATGTGGGAAAGTTAGGGTAAATAACTCATAAACCAAAGAAAGATACAAGAGGAAGAAGGAGAAGAGGTTCCTAGGAGTTCAAAGGCCAAAACCCATCTGAGATGATTTAGGATACCTCGGCCAGGATTGAGATGATTTAGAGTCGTATTTGGGTTGCTCTGGATAGAGAAAAGAGCTACGTCGATGCCAATAGCTTCTTCAAGGAGTTCAATGTGGGGGGCTAGGTATTATTACGAGTATCTCCTATAAAGGGGGTAATACGGTTTGGGAAGAAAGGTAAGTTAACGGTGAGGTACGTAGGGCCATTCCCTATTATTGAGCGGCTTGGGCCAGTAGATTACAGACTTGGTTTACCGGAGCACTTGCATAGGATTCATGAAGTTTTCTATATTTCTTCACTGAAGAGATATCTTTGGGATGGCATGACCCACACTCATATTTATTTAGAGGATATTGACCTACATCCCGATAGTTCCTACGAGGAGGGGCCAGTTTCTATCCTAAATCATAGAGAGAGGAAATTGAGGTCAAAGGTAGTGTCGTTAGTGTGTGTTCAGTGGCAGCATCATAATGTCGAGGAGTCTACTTGAGAGCGTGATGATGAGATATGCGATAAGTATCCAGAGTTGTTCCTACCAGGTATAGTGTTCTTTTTTTTTACTCTTTTCCAAATTTTGGGATGAAATTCTGTTATTAGGGGGGAAGTATGTAATACCCCATATTTTTGGAAGATTTTATTTTAATTATGGGATTAATTAATTGAAATGGGAAATTATTTATAATTAATTCGGATTTAATTAAATAATGACCAGGGTGATGAGAGTTAGTATTTATTGGTGATGATTATGATGAATATTATGATTATGAATATATTATAATTATCGTAAGTGAAAACAAATAGCGACAATTACAGTACACTTAGTTGGGACATGCGTATGAGTCATGTCGGGACTTAAATGAGGAATTAAAATATAATTTTAATTTTGGTTATTCATATGGATGTTTTTAGGTCGATATTGTAAAAAAAGTCTACTCGGGGATTTAGTTTGGAGTCCGGGGTAACTTTAGGCCAACCCCCGACACCCCGGAGGGGTATTTTTATCTTTTGAAAAATTGGGATTAATTAATGGATGAAAATTGGAGAAATATATCTACATGTACGTGGGAGAGTTAGGGTAAATAACTGGTAAAGCCAAGAAAGAGTCCAAGAGGAAGAAGGATAAGAGGTTCCTAGGAGTTCCAAGGCCAAACCCTGTCACCTTTCACCAAAAACATCATCAATGTGTAGATCGGGAAGAGAAGTAAGCATCTATACCAAATTCAAGAGACAAATCAGACCTTCGTGAAAAAGGAAAGTGTTTATCTTTCTTCATTTAGACCATATAATATCCATGTTAGACTAGTTGATTTATTCTTGATATTACAAAATTTGGGACTGGAATTGGGTATTAATCCAAGATTGTCGTATAGGTATTGCATGTACCATTTATTGAGAATTAGAAATCTGAATTTTATATGTCGAAATCATGAATTTCAATCTGGGTTTAATTGTGATTAATGGTGATTATATGAATTTAGGGCTTTTTTGAAGATTTGAAGAATTAATCTAAATTCATGTTATAACTATGAAGGATTTGATGTTAAAAACGTGTTGAAAATCTTTCTATTACCTGGGAGTATAGTTTATAATCGTTGGATTTGAGTTAGGATAAGTTTTGGGTGATTTGGGTGATCAAAAAGTTGGAAAAATGCAGTTTTTAGAGAACATGGATGAACTGCGAAATTCTCATTCGAACGACTTCTTTCGTTCGAACGTCTTCGTTCGAACGAGAATTCTAATGACCTATTCAACAAGAATTCAAAGAGTATTTCATTCGAAGTATCATTCGAACGACCTCGTTCAAACGACAACGTTCGAATGAAATTCCAACGAAAATTCAGTCCTTAATCCGTTCGAAGTTTCGTTCGAACGAGATTTTTCCCAGCTTCTAATGACGTTTCAAAAGTTAAAATTTTTGCCTGAACAAGTTAAAACCTTATAAAGTTGATTCGAGTGAAATAGAATGACCTACTCCATCCTTGAGTGACTTCATTACATAATCTAGTAATGAGATGATTGTGTAACTACTAAAGGAATATGTTGGAATAAGAGGGCCTTATGGAATATATACAATAGAGAGATTAATCACACGGATAGAGTAACACGAGTATTAGCGATAATAATAATACGTATAAATTCGAGAACATGGGTTTTGTGAATACCTAATGATTATTATAGGTTATGTATGTACCTATTAATTGAATTATTGTGTGTATAACATACCTACACTGCTTGCTATCGGGTGGAGGTTACGCGTTGTGGATGATCATATCTTGAGAAACCTTTGGGGGTATTTTCATTTATATCACTAGAACATAAAACCTAGGTACGAGCTATTAGTGAGAACGATAGTTTTGACAGTCATATGGGTGCGTAGGTATGTGTGTAACCCATGGGCTTGAAACTATGTTCGCCTCCAATATGTGTGTTTATTTTGATGATTTGCGAGAGATTTAACCTATAGTCCTTCATGCAATGAGCGATGCACTCGGACATGATAGCAGTGTATCCACTGCACCAAGGGGCCCTTAACCCAGGGGTGCTGAAACAGTATATATAGAGAGAGATAAATATATGTATACCTGTTACTTATTATACTGTTCGTGTTTAGTAGATATGGAATTAATGATATTTAAAAATATTCCTAGTGAAAAAAAATACCTATGAGAATAATGGTTATGTATACGAATAACTATCTTTAAACATATGGTAATACGGGATACGGGTGATACGGGTAAACACAATTGATTATGGGTGTGATAATAGTCATCTTTGGGCTAGTTAGGCAGGTTAGTATGACTAGGATGGGTTATAGATACGCGTTATATGTGCACATTAGATGAGAGGTGAGTATCTCAAGTGAGAGTACGAAAATCTAACATGTACACAATATGTGCAATTGTTTTCATTTAAGAACTTACCGATTTTTAAAGTGCTTTCAACTCGGGCTCTGACCTATTTATTGTAAATCTCTTTTCTTTTGTCAAATTATTTTAGGTGCCCAACCACAGGGATACTAAGTATTAGAGTTCCATTCATCTGACGGGTTGTAGCTGTTATGGATGTTACAGGATTTGGTAGTAGATGCCTCCATGACTTTCGTTTATCCATCTTAAGTTAATTACTTCAGTTAGGGCATGTCGCCCCTCTTACTTTTTCAAATAGTTAGAGATTGTGGATTTATTTATTTACATCTTTTAGTTTTTGGTTTATTTTTGTTGGAGGATTGTATTCAATATTTAGGTTGGATGTGTTTACTCCAGTCACATTTATTATTCCGTCATTTTTTTCCATGTGATATTAGTTTGAATGGTGTATGTTAATAATTGATTAATTCAATATTATATGAATTCAAAGATAAAATTTTTACTTCATCCTTTTTAAATATCATATGGTTAGTAATAATATTAAGTTTTCGACAGTGATGCAGATTCTGAACCAACCACATATTTTGATTTAATTTAATAAAGTACTGATCACTCGGTATTTAATTAGGCGGGGTGTCACAGTGGTATCAGAGCATCAGGTTCTTTAGTCCTTTGGCTCTATGCGGCTTGTTATGATTCCAACGCATCTTTGTTTGATATAGAGCCCTATATTTAGGACTGATGCATTCACTAATTGTGCATTTTATGTCTTTAGCTATTTGAGATATTACTGTGGACTTATAAAGCTTCTCCCTCATTTTATATGCCTCCCAGACGTGAATAGTGAGCTCCTAGGGATGCCCAGCCTGAGCCCCATCCAGCTCTGGCCCAGGGCACGATGAATGTTGCGTAGGTTGCTGCTATCATAGAACATGCGGTAAATGCAGCTTTTGCTGTCGTATAGCAGGACCCACCCGAGGCACAGGTGGTGGCCCCAAAACCATCTCAAGCATTTCCTTTTGCTTGGGTACGAGTCAAAGATGCCTTCCAGAAGGCACACCCTCCGGTGTTCGCAGGAAGTTCAGATGTTGTGGTAGCGAGCCAGTGGAAAACAGACATTTAGCTTAAGGATGTATGAGTGTCCAGAGGTTCAGAGGTAGATACTAGATACTTTAAAGATAGTGGAAGCGACAATGAAGTGGTGGGAGTCTATTACCACTGTTGAGGAGAGAGATAGCATGACTATCCAGGACTTATGGTTCGACCGCAAATATTTCCCTTTTGCTGTTCAGATTGAGATGAGGCAGAAATTACTGGATCTCACCCAGGAGGGGAAGACCATTGCGGAGTACGAGGGAGAGTTAACAAGATTGATTAATCTGGTGCCATGTGAGGTACCTATTGAGGGGAAGAAAATTCTGATGTTTATGGATGGCTTGACGTGGAGAATTCGTTGGCACCTTTTGGGCAATCTTTCGTTGGGTACATGTACTGATGTACTTAACACTGCCTTAATACACTCCCATGATCATCGCTTCCATCTGAAGGGAATCAAACGAGTGGGGGAGTCCATCCAGTAGGGCAGGACAGGAGGTAATAGTGGTAGTTGGGCAATTAGTCCAGGGTCAGTAACAACAGGGTGAGAAGAGTTCCCACTAGGGGAAAGCTGCTAAGAGGTTCAGATCAGGTGACTACAGGCAGGGACATGGAGCTTTTAGATAGGGCCAACCTGTCCAGCAGGGGAAGTAGCGCTTTCAATAGGGCCAAGGGAGGGGTGGTAACGGTCATCAGGGCTGAGGTCAGCAGGGTCAGAGGGGAAGACACTTTCCAAGGAGATATTTCTCTTGTGGCAACACTATCCACAAATGTCAAGATTACCCTTTGAAGGGTAAAGCCCCACAGCTGCACTAGGGCGCTCATCAGGATCCCCAACGATCGATATTTTCAATCCCCCTCCCAACACCACTGCAGATACCATCTTTTCTAGCCTTTCTAGTCGTTCTGATCTAGTAGGGACAACTACAGTATGGGTGTGTCTACAATGTCCACCAAGCCGCAGTTCCACCGACTCCACCCACAGTTGAGGGTATGTTTTCTATCCAGGGGACTTTTTGGCGGACATTATTTGACATGGGGGCTTCGCATAGTTTCATTTCCACTAGGTTTGCACGTGCCACATGGTTATTAGACACGACAGAGTGCACAATTACTAGTGTAGACTCACCCTTGGACTATTGGTCATTGATATTCTTTATATGTCAGGGAGTGGGCATAGATATTGGGAGATTGATCTTACCGGATGATATGCTTGTCTTAGATATGCATGAGTATGATGTTATTATAGGTATGGATTAGTTTGTTATGTATAGGGAAATGATTGACTGCTATAGTCGTAGTATTGTGTTCGCCATACCGGGCTAGGAGATGTTTTTGGTGGTGATGCCTCGCTCGGAGGGGGGGTTATTCCACCCATTTATAATTTATAAAGGAGGATACCTCTAGGGGTGGTGACACCACTTGATTCAATTATAATTATTCGTGAGTTTGATGATGTATTTCAGGACATACCAAGGCTACCACCCAGCAGGGAGATGGAGTTTGTCATAGATTTGGTGCCAGGCACTAGGCCGATAGCCCATCCACCTTACCATATGGATCCATAGAGATGAGGGAGCTAAGGGATCAGATCGAGCAGTTGTTGGGTTAGGGATTCATCCGTAGAACTACCTCACCTTGGGGTGCTCCCGTATTGTTCGTAAAGAAGAAACATGGGTCGTTACGATTATGTGTGGACTACCAAGAGCTGAATAAGGTCATGATACAAAATAAGTATACGTTGCCCCAAATCGATGACCTATTCAACCAGTTGAGGGGTTCTTCCTACTTTTCGAAGATTGACTTGAGGTCAGGATACCATCAGTTACGTATCAGAGAGCAGGACGTTACTAATACTACCTTCTTGACAAGATATGGATCCTATGAGTTAAAATTATGCCATTTGGGCTAACTAACGCACCGATTGTATTCATAGACTTGATGAACAGGGTGTTCAGAGAGATTTTATATCAGTGTTTCATTATCTTCATTGATGACATCTTGATTTATTCCCGGACTGAGGAGGAGCATTCCAAGCATTTGAGGCTGGTTTTGCAGAAACTCCATGAGCACGAGTTATATGAGAAATATGAGAAGTGTGGATTCTAGATGAGAGAGGTTCAATTTTTGGGGCATATTATATATAAAGAAGGGATATTCTTAGAACCGGGGAAGGTGCCAACAGTGAGGGAGTGGGGACAACCCACAACGTCGATAGAGATACGTAGTTTCTTAGGGCTGGCAGGATACTACATGCGATTTATTCAGGGATTTTCGAAGATAGGGGGTCCGATGATAAATCTAACTCGTAAAGGGGTGACATTTATATGGGATGATACCTATCAAGTGGCTTTTTATGAAATGAAGGACAAGCTGACTTCAGCACTAGTTCTAGCACTAACCAGGTCGGGGGTGGAATACCTGGTTTATACTGATGCGTCCTTACTAGGACTTGGGGGTGTGCTTCAGCCACAGGATATGGCTATAGCTTATGCTTACCGTAAGCTTAAGCCTCGCAAGAGGAGTTACCCCACCCACAACTTGTAGTTAGCGGCAGTCATGTTTGCACTTCGGGTATGGAGACATTATCTCTTGGGGGAGAAATATTCCCTAATCACAAATAATAAGTCACTGCAGTACATATTCACGTAGTGGTAGTTGAATATGCATCAGCGGAGGTGTCTTGAATTTGTTAAGGACAATCAGTTTGACATCCATTATCACTCGGGGAAGGCTAACGTGGTAGCAGGTGCGTTGAGCCGTAGGACAGCAGGTGAGGTGTCTGAGGTGTGAAAGGAGAAATGGAAAGAAATGGGACATTAGGATGCGATTGCCCACTTATTCATGTCATTGATGATCGTTACACCTGAGATGGTTACTAAGGTGATACAAGATCAGGCAGCAGGCTCATTCTGTCAGGATCGGATTGTATAGCTTCTAGCTGAGGGGCAGAGTCGTATTTTATGAGCTTAGATGGGGGATTAGGATTCAATGGAAGACTAGTAGTTCCAGAAGGGGAGGAGTTACGACATGTGGTGATGGCGGAGTCACATGGTGTAACACCCCGCCCGCCCGGGGAGAGCGAATGGAGCGCTAATGCGATAAAATAAATCCAAATCCACAAGTGACAAGGTATAGAGCATCTAAATAAACCCACAATAATATAAATCCACTAATCTCAATCTCTTCAATTACAACAAGTCTCTCGAATTAAAATTATAACTATCTAACTCGAATAAAATAAAATACAAATCTTCAAAACTCAATACATCAAAATAATACAAATCTTTCCCAAACAATCCTCGCTAAAATCAATCTCTATAGCGTCCCAAAATCCACGCTAGCCTGCCACTAAAAGAAAATATGGGGAAGTACACAATATGACAAGAAAGATGCTCAACAAATATATGTTAGCGATGAATAAAATGTAACAACATGAGTACGAATATTCAAATCAAGATGCAAATCTCAAAGCATTTATCAACAAATTTCTCAACAACACATCAATGGGTAACCTTCCTTCACCCCATCCGCATATGCTTTATCAAGTCAGAGCCTCGGGAATAGGTATTTTGGCGGGTACCCAACCTCTGTGCCATATTAAAATCTCATGACAACGTGCTCATCAACAATATATTGATACCACATGAATCAAAATAATTTTAACAATTATTTTCCAGATTTCAATGAATTTATCAATTCAAATATGAGCTCAATTAAACAAGAATTCAAAGAGAATGACACTCGTGAGATTTAAGGAGCATATTGTGTAAAACCCCATACCTCAAACCATGATGAGAAACCAATTATCACATCCTCAAGATCAACAAAAAAGATCTACAAAATCTCCTCCAAGAACCTCCAACAAAATAGCCCCAAGAACACCTCTAATATAAGGTTGGAACTCACAAATCTCAAGGGCCAATGTGTATATAAAAAGAAGAGGAATATAAAATATATTTGTTGCCAAAAGTATGCTAAAAGGGTTGCCCATGACTTCCTTTTATAATGCAAAGAAATAAAGAGTTGGAAGCCAAAAGACTCCTTTAAATAAGGCAAAGAAATGAAAAGTTGGAAGTCAAAACAACTCCAAGAGTTAAAAATATTTAAAAATCATTTTAAAATCCGTTATAACTCCGATTTCGAAACCGTTTGAAATTCTCACCTTTAAAAATAATAACCAACATATTTGAGCAATAAACATAATTTTATCAAAAACTTTATTTTCCTCCATTTTCCTAAATTAATTAAAATAGCCCAAAAATTACGCAGGTTGTTACACTTCCTCACTAACAATGGAATTTCGCCCTCGAAATTCACCGAATGCCTAACTCTAAAAATTAGGCCAAGAATCTCCCAAAATAATTTCCTCACATCTAATCTAGATGCCTAATACGAATATCACCTAAAATTTTCTATCTCAAAAAATTACTAACCACGCAATGAACCCAAAACCCAAGCCCCAAGGGTTGTCGTATACCTAAGCTCTGATACCATTTGTAACACTCCGCCCTCCCGGGGAGAGCGAACGGATCGCTAATGAGATAAAATAAATCCAAATCCACAAGTGACAAGGTATAGAGCATCTAAATAAACCCACAATAATATAAATCCACTAATCTCAATCTCTTCAATTACAACAAGTTTCTCGAATTAAAATTACAACTATCTAACTCGAATAAAATAAAATACAAATATCCAAAACTCTATACATCAAAATAATACAAATCTTTCCCAAACAATCATCACTAAAATCAATCTTCATAGCGTCCCAAAATCCACGCTAACCTGCCACTAAAAGAAAATATGGGGAAGTACACAATACGACAAGAAAGATGCTCAACAAATATATGTTAGCGATGAATAAAACGTAACAACATGAGTACGAATATTCAAATCAAAATTCAAATCTCAAAGAATTTATCAATAAATTTCTCAACAACACATCAATGGGTAACCTGCACTCACCCCATCCGCATATGCTTTATCAAGTCATAGCCCCGGGAATAGGTATTTTGGAAGGTACCCAACCTCCGTGCCATCTTAAAATCTCATGACAACGTGCTCATCAATAATATAATGATACCATATGAATCAAAATAATTTCAATAATTATTGTCCATATTTCAATGAATTTATCAATTCAAATATGAGTTCAATTAAACAAGAATTCAAAGAGAATGACACTCGCGAGATTTAAGGAGCATATTGTGTAAAACCTCATACCTCAAACCATGATGAGAAACCAATTATCACATCCTCAAGATCAACACAAAAGATCTGCAAAAGCTCCTCCAAGAACCTCCAACAAAATGGCCCCAAGAACACCTCTAATCTAAGGTTAGAACTCACAAATCTCAAGGGCCAATGTGTATATAAAAAGAAGAGGAATATAAAATATATTTGCTGCCAAAATTTATGCCAAAAGTATGTTAAAAGGGTTGCCCACGACTTCCTTTTATAATGCAAAGAAATGAAGAGTTGGAAGACAAAAGACTCATTTAAATAAGGCAAAGAAATGAAAAGTTGGAAGTCAAAACAACTCCAAGAGTTAAAAATATTTTAAAATCATTTTAAAATCCGTTATAACTCCGATTTCGAAATCGTTTGAAATTCTCGCCTTTAAAAATAATAAAAAACATATTTGAGCAATAAAAATAATTTTATCGAAAACTTTATTTTCCTCCATTTACCTAAATTAATTAAAATAGCCCAAAATTACTTAGTTTGTGGGCATCTTGGATAGCTGCAGTTAAAAATCATTCGAGTCGAAGGGACGTGGAAATAGACGTGTGAAATATATGTTTGTGGGACTAGTATAATGAAGTGGAAGTGATAGAGTGGATTAAACGTCACATGAGTGGCAATAATCCATACATATGTGTACAATTCGAATAGCACACCCTAATTTGATTGGAATGCTGTGGGGAGCCATCTAAGAAGGGGTATTCCTTGAATGGAGCAGAAATAAATTATTATGAAGAACACTCAGAGCGGAGTTGTTAGTAGTCAAGTTCGAGAGCGACTTGAGCGTACAAATAGTGATGATGTTAACATGGTCAAAAAGATCCAGAAGTGCGCATCGTGGAGGAAAGAGTACGGGTCGAAACTTTCGGCATTCACCAAGGAAGGAAGGGGAGTATTACGTGTCACTTAATGTGAGACATTTCAAGGAAAAACCGATGTTTAGCGGGATTTAGTGAGTAGTCTCTACATGCATCCCCCATAGGTAAGGTTTGGTTGAAAGAGGAGATTCAACCAAAGAATTTTGGTGTTTATCGACAATTCCTGAAATTGGAAGAGGTTGGTAAAGTCGGTAAAGTTCTTGGATGGGTTGACATCCTCAAAACAAGATCAAGGGTTCATCCCGAACATGTGAATTAAGTCGCCGAGAAAGAAGTGATTGATATTCCTTTGGGCTGGTTTACAATATTAACTTGTATTCCCCAGACTTCCTTTGAAAGGAAGGATCGCGCCAGTGCATGGTCCGGCGCAGTATAAATTTCTAAATCAGGATGAAATTGGTGAATCCCACCATTGATATGGGATTTTAGGAACCAGTGGAGATAAGGTTTCGTTTCAAGTAGGATGTATCACCCTTAGCCAGGAAATAGGCGCACGATGATTAAAGAATAGTGGAGCCACGTAAAGGAGATTTTGGAATCTTGGTACAATGATTTCAGGAATGCTCTGTAGAAGCACTCGCACCTATTTTCGCGTACGAGGTTCTTATTAAAGTTTTGTTATGGAAGAACCCCGACTATTCTCCTTCCGTATGTTTAGAGGTGAGTAGATCATCAGAATTTTTGGATTGGTCGAGAAAATATCCGATAACTATAATAGAATTCAACGACTGTTTTAGGCGAACAAGTGGTCAAATGTTCATATAATTTTCTCGGAATGGGAGTTTAGTATATGAATAAATCCGAGTGGTTGTCATATAGTGAGGTGCGGCCTCCTAATGATAGTGAGATACTGGAATTTATGACGTATAGGCGTGACCTATGCGAATGTTGTCGGTTGGGAGCGCAATGTGAAGTGTCTCCAATGAGAATGTAAAATAATGTTGCTGTGAGGAAAGGGCTATAGTAATTGAGCGCCGTAAAATGTAGTTAGTTTGCGTACTGACAAGGATATCCATAATTGTGCTACCTGGTGGACCTTATTTTCCGAATTTCGGGACGAAATTCCGTTATTAGGGGGGGAGTATATAATACCTCGTATTTTCATGGATTTTAAATTTAGGGATTTATTAAATTTAATTGAGATAAATTAATTTAGTTTTAATCCGGAATGTTGTTTTTAATATTTACTAGCATGACGAGAGTTAGTAAATATTGGAAATTTACTATTTGTTGAATGTTACTGGATGAGTACAGTAATATATGAGATTTATTTTTATAATATTGTCACGTGTGAATAAAATGATAATTATGGAAATTTAAATCGGGACGCGCATGTGTCATGTCGGGACTAAATGTTGATTAATAAAAGTAAATAAATTATAAGTTTCCCGTATGGTTGTTTTGAGTGCGTAAAAGTATCCGGGAGGGTCGAGATAGTCAGAAAAGTGTACTCGGGGGTTTAGTTTGAGTCTCAGAGCGTTTTAAGGCTTAATTAGCACCCCGGGAGGGCGTTTTGGACATTTCGTAATTATGGGTAATTAAACCCACGAATTTGCAAGGGTTATATCAGATGTTAAGTGTCATATTTTAGGGTTAACACAACCTAAAACTAATGACTACCATTAGAGAGGAAGAGGAGAAGCTCTCTAAGGAGTTCTAAAAAAAAAAAACCTCCGATTGCACTGCCGTCACCGCCAAATCGTATATCGCGCGAAGGGGATCACAACTACACCAAATTCTTCCACAAATCAGAGACTAAATTTCCAAGAAAGTATCTATCTTTCTTTTATCAAGTTAATGCATCCTTTTATATTAGTCTTAGGTTGATTAGAATTAGTGTTCTTGAAGAAAAATGTTAATTGGAGATACAAATTGCATGTTATAGTGATAGAGATCATATTTCTGGAAATCCATTCCATATGTAGAGGTTGAACCACGAATTTCCATGGTATTAGTGATAGAAAATCTGGAAGAAGAATAAAAGAAACGAAGTTAAAGAAAAATTAGGGTTCTTGAGAGTTATAAAGATTTTGACCCTTTTTCCTTGTTATAGATTATGAAAATTTGCATGTGTTACGTAGGATATTGTTTAAATGGGTATACAATACTTGTAGTATGAATTGTTGGGATTTTGGGACTGTAATATGATGGTTTGGAGGAGTTTGGGGTAACAATTCCATAGCTAGGTTTTCTGCAGTTTCACCATAACTGCTTGATCGATCGATCGAGCCCAGAGCATCGATCGATCGAAGGTTCGATCGATCGACCCCCTTTCATCGATCGATCGATCCTTGTGGGAAAACTGCATTTTTGCTCGTGTTAGCTTAATTCGATTTTATGCGTATTAAACCTTGATTAGGATTGCTAGAATTTAATGGAACATAAAGAGGACCAGTAGGGTCAAGAGAAATCCCATAAAGTGGAACTTTAATGTGAAAGGAAATAAAAAGGAAAACGGGGAGACTTTTAGATTTAATAAATCATACGTGCGTTGATTATATAATCTAAACATCTAATAAGTTGGATTAGAAGGCAAGAGAGGGCCTACTGAAATTGTACTTAGACGAAGGAAATACTTCGAGAGACGAGAAGTGAGTTAAAAATGACTTAATTACGAGAATAAAAGGAATGAGGTCGTTTTACGATATAATTGAGTAAAATGTGTAATAACGGATACTTATAATTATGGGTCGTGAGCGCACCTAATTTAATAATGTGGATGTGAATACATATTTATATATGACGGTGTGATTGTGCATATATTATTTCTGTGTAAAAATTGTACCCGCGGTACTTGCTATCCCTGAGGTTACCGCGCTGGGACAGTCTTATCTCGATGGGACCTTTATGGGGGATATTGACTCGTACCCTAGAAGATAGAAATCCTTGGCACAGGCTATCTGATCGATGGTCAGACGGTCCTAAGAGACGTCAGGGTATGTATTGACCTCTTAGAGACTTGGAATCTATGCTTCGCCTCAATGTTATTTGTGTTTGTGTTAATACAGTTCGAGAGTGATTCCGAACTAGTAATTCCCTTAGTTTGTGTGATACGGGGGCTTGATAGCAGAGTATGCCAGCACCATAGATTTTATGTGGGGTGCCATTAGTATATATATAATTTATGAGTGATTGGTATAAAGATACTTATATATGGAAGTCTAGCACCATAGATTTGATGTGGGGTGTTGTTTGTATATATATATTATACGAGTAATTAATATATATACGTGTAACTCTATGAGAACTTTCTACTGAGTAAAATAGTAGTTAAGTAAAGTATGAAATTCATCAAGTTCACTGTAAGTATTCGGAAACGTTATAACAATACGGAATTTTTCTAAATAACGTAAGAAATCTTGAAGAGTTAGATTTTCTAAAAATGAATATCATAACCTTAATTTCACGTGTTAAAACTTATGGAGAATACGTTAGAGAGATATATGGGATTCATTAGTACGATAGACGTGCACACTAGATGGGAGGTGAGAATTCTAAAGAGAGTATCGCATACTAATATGACTGTTGCATTAGCCGGTAAGCATTTTAAATACTTGCTAAACTATTTTTTAAACGGTTTTACATTCGGGATCTTACCCATTTGTTGTTACCTCTTCTCTCTTGTGTATATATATATATATATATATATATATATATATATATATATATATATATATATATATATATATATATATATATATATATATATATATATATATATATTACAGGTGCCCAGCCACAGGGGCGTCTTAATTAGGATTCTTTGGATGGAACGCGCTGTAGCTTTTATGGGAGTTTCAGGCCATTGCTTAGACGACCTCATTGTTGACTCTACTTCTAATTCAGCTTTATCCAGTGGGCGCATGTATCGCCCTTTTTCCATTATTTAGTTGGTATTTTCATACATTGTAATTCTTTTAATTTCAGTATCTTTATTTTGGGATTTGTTACTGTCAGGATGTTTTCCTTTAGTGTTTTAATGTTGGGATTTATTATTGATGGGTAAACTCTTGAATGTTCAGTTTATTCTTATACTTATTGTGTGACTCTTAATATGTAAATGGTTAAAGGTTTTATAATTAGATTTAAATAAAATGGAAATAAAGTTTTAAATGGTTTTGACATTTAGCTTAATTATTTATGGTGTTTAATTGGAAAAGATTTTCATTTGCGACAGTGATGCTAAGAATGAACCAACTGTTCACCTTGATTTTAATTTAATAAAGGAGTGATCACCCGATATTTAATTAGGCGGGGTGTCACACATGGTTCATGATTTGCGATACATCTCGGAGGGGATACGATGTACCAGTATATGAGGCGACAAAACTGGTGGAGTGGAATGAAAAAGGACATCGCCAAGTTTATTTCGAAATGTGCCACTTGTCAGCTGGTAAAAGTGAACCACCAGAGAACGCCAGGGCTCCTACATCCGTTAGAGATCCCTATGTGGAAATGGGAGATCATTTCCATGGATTTCATCACAGAGGTTTCCTATATCGCAGAGGGGTCATGATACCATATGGGTGGATTTGGATTGATTGACCAAGGTAGCTCACTTTCTATCAGTTTGGATCGGCTATACTACGGGGTAGTACGCTCATATTTTCATTATCGAGATAGTGAGAATCCATAGGGTTCCACTTGATATTATATCCGACTGGGACAAGATTTTTTTATCCATGTTTTTGGAGAGCATCCAGGAGGCCATGGGTAAGGAGTTACAATTGAGTTCGGCCTAGCACCCGCAGACTGGTGGGAAGACCTAATGAATGAATCAAATGTTATAAGATATGTTGCGAATGTGTAACCTTGATTTTGGCGGGGGAGCAATATCTTCCACTGGTGAAGTTTGCTTATAATAATGCCTACCAGTTTCCTATTGGCATGGCTCCATTCGAGGCGTTATAAGGTAGGCCTTGCCATTTTTCAGCATGTTGGCTAGAGGTGGGGAACAACAAGATTGTTGGGCCAGAGGTGATTTAGGATACCTCGGCTAGCATTGAGATGATTTAGATTCATATTCGGGTTGCTCTAGATAGGCAAAAGAGCTACGCCAATGCCAAGAGGTTCTTCAGGGAGTTCATTGTGGGGAACCAGGTATTGTTACGAGTATCTCCTATGAAGGGGGTAATACGATTTGGGAAGAAAAGTAAGTTAATGTCGAGGTACGTAGGGCCATTCCCTATTATTGAGCGGATTGGGCCAGTAGCTTACAGACTTCGGTTACCAGAGCACTTGCATAGGATTCATGATGTGTTCCATATTTCTTCACTGAGGAGATATCCTCAGGACGGCATGGCCCACACTTATATTTATTTAGAGGAGAGTGACCTACAACCTGATAGTTCCTACGAGGGGGGGCCAGTTTCTATCCTAGACCATAACGAGAGAAAATTGAGGTGAAAGGTAGTGTCGTTAGTGAGTGTTCAGTGGAAGCATCATAATGTCAAGGAGCCTACCTGGGAGCGCGATGATGAGATACACGATAAGTATCCGGAGTTGTTCCTACCAAGTATACTGTTATTTTTTTTCACTCTTTTCGAAATTTTGGGACGAAATTCCATTATTAGGGGGGAAATATGTAATACCCCATATTTTTGAAAGATTTTATTTTAATCGTGGGATTAATTAATTTAAATGGGAAATTATCTATAATTAATCCGAATTTAAGTAAATAATTACTAGCGTGATGAGAGTTAGTATTTATTGGTGATAATTATGTTGAAGATTATGATTATGAATATATTATAATTACCGTAAGTGACAAAAATTCGCGGTAATAACAATACACTTAGTTGGGGCGCGCGTGCGAGTCATGTCAGGACTTAAATGAGGAACTAAAATATAATTTTAATATTGGTTATTCGGATGGATGTTTTGAGTACGCTAGTGTGTCCGGAAGGGTCGAGATAGTCAAAAATGTCTACTCGGGGGTTTAGTTTGGAGTCCGGGGTAACTTTAGGCCTACCCCCGACACCCTGGAGGGATATTTTTGTGTTTTGAAAAATTGGGATTAATTAATGGAAGAAAATTAGAGAAATATATCAATGTGTACGTGGGAGAGTTTGGGTAAATAACTGGTAAATCCAAGATAGAGTCCAAGAGGAAGAAGGAAAAGAGGTTCTAAGGAGTTCCCGGGCCAAATCCAGTCACATTTCACCAAAAACATCGTCAACGTATCGATCGGGAAGAGAAGTACGCATCTATACTAATTTTAAGAGACAAATCATACCTTCGTCAAAAAGGCAAGTGTTTATCTTGCTTCATTTAGACCATAAAATGTTCATGTTAGACTAGTTGATGATTTATTCATGATATTATGAAATTTGGGACATAAATTGGGTATTAATCCATGATTGTGGTATAGGTATTGCCTGTAGTTGAATAACCATTTATTGGGGATTAGAAATATGAATTTTATATGTTGAAATCACAAATTTAAATCTGGTTTTAAATGTGATTAATGGTGATTATATGAATTTAGGGATTTTTTGAAGATTTGAGGAATTAATCTAAATTCATGTTATAACTTTGAAGGATTTATTGTTAAAAACATGTTGGAAAACATTCTATTACTAGGGAGTATAGTTTAGAATCGTTGGTTTTGAGTTAGGATAAGTTTTGGGTGATGAAAAAGTTGGAAAAACACAGTTTTTAAAGGATAGGGACGAACTCCGGAATTCTCGTCCGAATGACCTGTGTCGTTCGAGCGACCTTAATCAAATGATAATTCCAACGACCTATCCAATGAGAATTCAGAGAGTAGTGCGTTTGAAGTTTTGTTCGAACGACCTAGTTCAAACGAGAGCGTTTTAACGAAATTCCAACGAAAATTCAGTTCTTAATTTGTTCAAAGTTTCATTCGAATGAGATTTTCCCCAGCTTCTAACGAGATTTCAAAAGTTCAAATTTTTGCCCAGACAAGTTAAAACCTTATAAAGTTGATTCTAGTGAAAGACCTACGCTATTCTTGAGTGACTTTATTACATAGTCTAGCGACGAGATTATTGTGTAACTACTAAGGGAATATGTTGGAATAAGAGGGCCTTATGGAATATATACGATAGAGAGATTAAGCATGCAGATAGATTAACACGAGTATTAGTGATAATAATAATGCGTATAAATTTGGGGACATGGGTTTTGTGAATACCTAATGATTATTATAGGTTATATATGTACCTATTGATTGAATTCTTATGTGTATAACATACCTACCCTGCTTGCTATCGGATGGAGTTTGCGCGTTATGGATGATAATATCTTAAGGAGACTTCGGGAGGATTTAGATTCATATCACTAGAGCATAGAACCTTGGTACGGGATATTAGTGAAAACGATAGTGTTGACGATCATATGAGTGCGTAGGTGTGTGCGTAACCCATGGGTTTGAAACTATGTTCACCTCCAATATGTGTGTTTGTTTTGATGGTTCGCGAGAGATTTAACCTATAGTCCTTCATGCAATGAGCGATGTACCGGGACATGATAGCAGAGTATGCATTTCACTAAGGGGGCCTTAACCCAGGGGTGCTGAAATAGTGTGTATATATATATATATATATATATATATATATATATATATATATATATATATATATATATATATGTGTGTGTGTGTGTGTGTGTGTGTGTGTGTGTGTGTATACATGGTACTTATTTTACTGTGCGTGTTTAGTAGATATGGAATTAATGATTAAAAATATTCCTAGTGAAAAAAAGGGAATTCCTGTGAGAATAACGGTTATGTATATGAATAACTATCCTTAAAAATATGGTAATATGGGATACTGGTTAAACGGGTAAGTGCATGTGGTTATGGGTGTGAATACAGTCATCTTCAGACTAGTTCGTAAGGGTGGTATGACTAGGATGGGTTATATATACGCGTTAGATGTGCACATTAGATGAAAGGTGAGTATCTCAAGTAAGAGTACGAAAATCTAACATGGGCACGATATGTGTTATTGTTTTCATTAATCACTTGCATATTTTTAAACTGTTTTCAACTCGGGCTCCGACCCGTTTATTGCAAATATCTTTTCTTTTGTCAAATTATTTTAGGTGCCCAGCCATGGGGACACCAAGTAATGGAGTTCCATTCATTTGACGGGTTGTATCTACTGTGGAAGTTACAGCACTTGGTAGTAGAGACTTTCATTTCTTCATCTTGAGAGATTTACTTCAGTTAGGGCATGTCGCCCCTTTTACTTTTTCAGAGAGACAGAGATTGTGGATTTGTTTATTTGCTCCTTTCAGTTTTTGGTTTATTTTTATTGGATGAATGTATTCAATATTTGGGCTGGATGTGTTTACTCCAGTCACATTTATTATTCAGTTATTTTATTCCATGTGAGATTAGTTTCAATGGTGTATGTTAATAATTGATTAATTCAATTTTATGTTAATAAAACGATAAAATTTTGACATTAACCTTTTTAAATATTAAGGGATTAGTGTTAATATTAATTTTTTGACACTGATGCAGATTCTGATCCAACTGGATATTCTGATTTAATTTAATACAGGACTGATCACCTAGTATTGAATCAGGCGGTGTGTCACACGAGTCTCCTCCCACCAGTCCGTGTACATACACATTAACGACAACTCATTAATCAAAACGCACACTTTCATACAAACACTCTTGTGTACCCACACCAGTTAAGTGACATTCCTACACATCTCCCTAATGCCATTTCATAGTTAACCATACATCTACGTTTAAGGAATTCTCAAGCTAAACCTCTCAGCATGTTCTAAAATAAATCAAAATTAATTACAAATGTAAAATAATAAATTGGGTGACTAATACCTTCCCCACCCGTAACTCAGTTTCCAAACCAACACCAATAATTTCTTTATCATTTGCAGGTCTCCAACTACCATAGAATTAGACCGAAAGGGATAATTAGCTTCGTTTTCTTAGGTTGCGATGTGAATAATAAAATGTTCCATTTATAGTTTACGTGATAAAATATTTATCTTTTTAAACAAAACATAATGTTTATCATTTTAATGCAACATGTATGTTTTTCACATGGTTATTTGTTTGAGAACGTCTTGTGCCTTAGTGTTCATATTTGTGTAAGTGAAAGTGTGTATGGGTGTTTTGTTGTTAATTCTTGGAACTTTTTACTCCAACGAGTTTTTTTTTCCTTCATAATTTTTTACTTGGGATTTTTCTTTCTAATTCTGTGTGTTTAGGTGAGTGCAAAAGTGTCTTTTAGTTTATTAGCTTCAATTTTTGGGTCTGTGGTCAATGAAAAAAATGAATTGTTGTACAAATATGTGGCTTCCTTTTGTCCTCATTTTCTGCTGTCATGTTTAGATATAAATGGATTCCTATTCAGTTTGACTAGTTGTGTCACATCATTTTATATGTCAAGTGTATTTTTGTTCATGCGAGTGTGTATGTTTGATTACGGGGCAGTTGATTTATGATTGTATCTGTTGTTAGTCTGTACTATGAATGCAAATGACATAAAGTTTTTCAATAGTTCTTTTGAAGTTTTTATTTATAAAAAATAGTTTTTAAGGTAGAAAAAGTTTTCAAAATTTCAAAATCGTTTTTAATATAAATAAAAAAATGGTTATAAATTTTTTTTTAACATTTTATTTATAGAATAAACTTTAAGTTTTGTATCTATAAATGACATACAGTTTTTATAACTAAAAACAAATAAAAATATGTATAATTTTTTATATAAAATATATATAGTTGTTTAGTTGTTTTTATTTATAAAAATAGTTTTTATATGATAAAAACATTTAAAAATAATAAACAAGCTTTATTTATGAAAAAATTAACCTTTTATAATCACTTTAAGATAAGATATGGAATATATGATATATATTAATTTTTATATTATTATTATATTTATTCATTATACATCATCGCATGTGTATCGCACGGGTTATATGTTAGTATTAAGTAATAGTCAAAGACCTAAGGTCATAAGCATTATTCAAATTGATAAGGGAGTTGAAAAACCGAAAGTCTTAATATTTAATTTTTTTTTTGGTTGATAAATATTTAATTTTAAAACAAATTGAAAACGGTAATTTGAAATAAATTCCAATATTGATAATAATATCTTCTTTTTTTTTGTGTGTGTGTATCTAATAAAAGAACGCACAGTACGTTATTGCTAATTCCAAATAGATGAAGGCAACAATGTTAATGCCCTTTTTCAAATAGACACTTGTTTTTTATTCAAGTTTTTATAGAACCATTTACAAATTCTGTTGACTGATTTAGAAAATCTATTGGTACGGCATATTCTCCTAACTTTAAATATCAGTGTGTAAAATCTATTATTACAAATCACAAACCAACTTGCACGCTTGCACTCAAATTTGCATATTTATGAAACTTGCTTGGATTTTATTTCGCTATCAATTAGTTTGACATTGCTTAATAACTAAAGATGGTTGTACATTTATTCTGTAATTTGTTCTTTTATATATGTTTTTATAATGAAATTTGTAATGATTAATTATGTTAGTTGTCATAAATTATAATTAATCACAAGAATAGTGTACCATTGAGAATATTAATACAAATTGATGTAATTTAATGAATTTTGGTATTAACTAAGTTTTTAACTAAGAAATACTCAAGCATCGCGAGAGTTAAAAACCTAATAATAATTAAGAATTATCAAGAATCTTATTTGAGAGCGTCCATCCTCAAACACAAGTAACGAAACCTTTACTGAAAGACATATATAGCCAAGACTTCTAATTGAGATTAATATGATTAAACACACTTAACATGGACATTAAAGCAAGGACGTCATTAGATATGGAGCAATATGCGTGGATATCAATAGATTTGGTATACAGATATTGCTTAACACTTGATGACTGCATTAATTTGACTTATTTGTCTGCCTATACGTGAGTAAAATAATTCTGATCTTCAACTTTTTCTTCAATTTATATAGGAAGCAAAATTAAAGTTGACATTGTAGGCAATATCTTATGGGTCAAAACCTATCATGACTGCGAAGCTTTTCCATAATGTTTATAAGAAATCACCGTCGGTAATATCTTATGGGTTGTAGAGCTCGATGATGTGGTAACATATGATTTTAATACGCATTCCGCATGATGGTGTGACAAGATCTCCGAAAATGTCACTTATTAAGTAATTCAATTTTATCACTACTATTAATATAGTTAACTAAAGCTTGCGTTTGATTTAGTCACATCTAGTCATGATCCGACAGTGACTAATATGAGCTGAGGAACACATTAATTCCTTGCTTCACATACTGGCTATTTCGTCACTAATAAAAAAAATATTTTTCTTTTATTACTTGTTATTTATGGAAATGTAATAAAACAATCCAAAGCAACAGGATATTAATGTGCAATTTAAAAGGTATTATGAAACTCTTCTTAGGTCCACTAATCCGTCACTAGATAGTGCTTCTTATCATTTTGTTCCGATCAAAGCCCTGGATAGAGCCAAACTGCTGGAACTGGTGGTTGAGATGGAGATTTGGCACACGTTAAAATGTATGGGCAAGAATAAGAGCCCTAGCCCAGATGGTCTTACGGCTGAATTCTACCAAATTCATTGGCATGAAGTTGGAACAACAGTCTGCAATCTTATTTACCATTTCTTCCATTCGGGTACTCTGCCACTTAATTTAAATCACACCTTACTATTTTTTATACCTAAAGTTAAAAATCCTATTCAAATTACCCATTTCAGACCTATCACTACACCAAAATGGGTAAATTGTCACCTTTTAGCCGGCCAGCCTTGTCAAGGTCATTGACCGTGACAAAAAACATGCGTTTTATGTCACGGTCATTGACCTTGACACGACCGTGACAACTAATTGTCACGGTCAATGACCGTGACAAGGCCGTGACAAATTTACTTGTCACGATCATTGACCGTGACAATTCTTTAAATACTTGTCACGGTCAATGACCTTTACACGACCGTGACAATATTTGCAGCAAAAACCCATTCCCCTTCTTTTTCCCCTACCGCCGTTCCCTCCCTCTCTCTCTCTCGACGCTGCTCTCTCTCTCTCTCTCTCTACTTTCAGGTCGATTTTCTTTCTCTCTCTCTCTCTCTTCCATTTATATATATGTTTGTGTGTATATTTATGTGTGTATGTGTATATATATATGTGTGTATGTGTGTGCGTGTGTGCGGGGTGGAGCAGGGTGGGGTTAGGGGGTGGGGCGGGGTGGGGGTAGGGCGGGGTGTGTGCGTGTGTATATGTATGTGTATGTATGTGTATATGTGTGTGTATGTGTGTGTATATATGTGTGTGGTGGTGTGTGGTGGTGGAGGGGGTGGTGGAGGGGGGCAGGGGGTGGGGTGGGGTGTGTGTGTAGGTGTGTGCGTATGTGTGTGGCGGGGGGAGGGGGTGGGGGTGGGGGTGGGGCACCCATTTAATAACTTTTAAAATATTTGAAAAAAACATAATATCACAAAATTGAAACGAAATGGTATTGATGGAACTTACACATACGTTATAATATAGAATCTCAAGATAAAAAAATGTACAGTAAAACTCCAAATTGATACGAAAAAAAATAAAAATAAAGGACGTGTTTGGAATTATGTACTATGCTCTTACGTTGAAAATTATTAGATAGAAAAAAATATATAAATTGATATAACCTTAGAATCTAATTAGGCTAAAAATATAATGGTATCAACTAACATATATACACAACACTAAAAGTAGACATCAATTTTATAGATTTTTACTTTATAATTCAATATGGGTTATACTCCCACATAGTTCATCAACAAATATTGTAAGAACATTGTGAAAATAATAAACATCGGGAGGGGGGCAGGGTGTGGGGGTGGGTGGGGTTTTGAATATTATTTACATTTACATTTTTGGATATTATTTACATTCAAAATAAATAATTGATAATAGTTGGATAATAATTGATATTTTCATTCAAAATAAATATTTCATTCAAAAATATTGGATAATAATTGATATTTTCATTTAAATTGATAATAATTTTATTCATGAAATTAATTCAATTAGGTAAAACCCTAGATAATTTTTTAACAGAATTTGATAATATTATATAAAGTTTAGTAAATTCACAAAATGTTGCCAATTGTATGTTTTTAGGAATATCATTAGTTAGAATCCATACACATGCATGTTGTTAGAAAGTCTTAAATTTAATTCTCACTTTAATTTGTAGAATCTCTGTACTTGGTTGGATTTATCCCTTTATGATAATGAAATTTATGCTCCAATTATAATTATCTCATGTCATAATTTTATTGATAAACAATATATGTAGTTGTCACGGTCGTGGTGGGGGGAGGGGTGGGGTGGGATGGGTGGGGGTGGGGTGTGTGTGTCTGTGTGTGTGTGTGTGCGCGTAGGTGCGTAGGTGTGCGTGTGTGCGTGGCGGGGGGGAGGGGGGAGGGGGAGGTGGTAGGGTATGTGTATATGTGTGTGTATGGTGGTGTGTGGTGGGGGAGGGGGGTAGTGGGGGTGTGGTGTGGTGGGGGAGCTGATAATATTTTGTTATAATTTGTGGAGGTGGGGGGTGGGGGTGGGGTGTGTGTGTGTGCGTAGGTGTGTGCGTGTGTGCGTGGCGGGTGAAGTAGGGGTGTGTGCATGTGTACTATTAACATTTTTTTTATTTGTACTAATAACATTTTTTTTACAGCAAAAATGTCTCCTTCGGATATCAAGGCGAAGATGATGACGCTGTTTATGATGATGTCGTCTGGGTTCGGTGGTAGCGGAGGCGACGAGGGCTCCTCCGCCCCTACGCTGCCCAAATATAGAAAATTTGGGATTACCGTCGAGAACAAGTCGGACCTATTAGCGAGATCACTCGAGATGCTAAAGACGGTCATCGGCCCAAGGTTTATGAGTTGGAAGGAAGTGCCATATGAGCTCAAGTTAGCTATTCGGGCGGCACTACAGGTAATATATTTATATTTATATTTATATGAATATTTCAATTTCAATTTCAATTTCAATTTCAATTTCATATTTATATTTATATTTATATTTATATTTATATTTATATTTATATTTATATTTATATTTATTCGCAACTAACATTGTATTTGTTGGACAAGAACAATTCAACTTGGATCCAAAGCTACGCGATTCCGTCTTGGAGCAGTTGAGGGAGAAACATAAGACGTGAAAGAAAAATATGCGAACACGGTACTTTGGAAAAACACGAGAGTCCATTATACAATGGCGCGGATCCGTCCCGCCCAAGGAGCCGATCTCATTGGTACAATGGCAAAAGTTCATTGACAATGAAATCGAGGATCGACAATTGGCATCTCGCCAATCGGGGAGGGAAAATCGGGCAAAAAAGACGGACGTGCACTACTCTGGCCGGACCTCTTACGCTAAGGTGGAGCATAGGATGCAGGTAAGATTTAATTTATCTATAACTACAGAAATATATTATTCTTCATTATTTTACTTTGCGGGGCCGATACTAATTTTACTTTACTTTATTTTATTTCATGAAGCGTACGTTGGGTGGAGACCGTAAAGGGAAAGGGAAAGGGAAGGAGAAGGCGGTGGAGGAGGAGGTGCGGGAGGACGAGGCGCAGGATGACGAGGATGTGGACCTCGCTGCTTCATCACCGACATGTTCGTACTTCGATGATCCACTTCCCTATTTGGCGCCCTTCAACAGACCATTGTCGACACTTGGTTGGCTGAGCGTGTTCATAGTGGACGTATTTGATGGCCAGCGGATAGGGAGGGGGTTGAGGGACCCAAATATCGTCGAGGGTGGAATAGTCCATAGACGTGTGCTTCAAGAGATGGAGTCCAGGGTGCTCGTCACGCATGTCATACCCGGGAAGGAGAACTCCCTATTGTTGTTGTGCGAACAATGCGGCACGACGTATATTGGTGGGTGCGTCAATTCGTATGTCGTGTGGCCTACTCACCTCCTCAGTTTTATCCAAGACATGTAGTAACATTATTTTTAAGTTTTTCCATTTTAATTATATTTGGATTATATCGTCATGTATATTATTTTTACTTTGAATATTTGGATTGTATCGTCATGAATATATATTTGCATTATCTTTAGTTTGTGTTGGATATATGATGTTTGGAATAGGTACAACGTTGCTATACCAGGTACAAATATACTGCTGGGCAGTGGCAGTGGCCATACTGCCGAGCAGATTTTTTTTAAATTCTGCCCAGAATTGTCACGGTCATTGACCGTGATAATTTTTTTAAAAAGGGTCACGGCTTTGTCACGGTTATAAACCGTGACAAACGTGTCACGGTCATTGATCGCGACACGACCGTGACACAAAATACGAGTTTTGTGTCAAGGTCAATGACCGTGACAAAAAAAGTTGTCTCGCCTCAAAATGTCACGGTCATTGACCTTGACAAGTTGGATTTGTCAAGGTCAATGACCTTGACAAATGGGCAGATTTGGTGTAGTGTATTAGTGTGTGTAATGTTATCTATAAGTTAATTTCATCCATTCTGATTGCGGGAATGCGGTCCATTCTCCAGTATCTTGTATCCCCTTACCAAACAGCATTCGTGGAAAAGAGACATATCCAGGATAACATTCTAATTAAGCATGAAATATTGCACTTGATGTGTAAATCCAAATTGAAAAAGGGTAGTTGTGCAATTAAACTCGACTTATCGAAAGCCAACGACCAATTGGAATGGCCCTTTATTCGATGGGTGTTGCAACAACATTGATTCCCAAAATAGTGTATTCGATAAGTTATGACCTGTGTTTCATTCGCCTCATTTCAAATGTTCATTAATGGACAAATTGGAGTACGGTTTCATCCATCTCGAGGTCTCAAACAAGGATATTTGGTGTCCTTAAGTTATTTATTTGGGCCCTTGGTGTGTTATTGAGAAAGGTTGAGCAGGAGTGCATCCCGAAGAAAATGACTTCACTTCGAACCTTTCCTAAAGGACCTTTTATCCCTATACTGGCTTTCGTGGATGATTACATATTTTTTATTCAACCTAATCCTCACACGATTAATTATTTTAGAACCGTAGTTGCTGAGTTTACGATCGTACCGGGTCAAATGATTAATCGGGATAAATCAATGATTATATTTGGACTGTCAACCCCATGCGCGACTATGTGTAATACTAGAGTCATGTTAGGGTTCCATAGACATTGTTGGATATTATGAATGCAAATACAGAAATGGAACTCTTTATATATCTCAAAAATGTCAACTTCAATACAACAATGTAATTTCTGAATAGTCACTATAAAACTTCAAGGCGTGATGTCACTTTCCTAAATACAGTATTTGCCCCACACGAAGAATTTCGGTATACAAACAGGAATCAGCAAATCCGTACTCAAGATACAATGAAGCAATTGCACTGTCTGCAACTTGTATATTTGAAGACAGCCCTTGGATGTAGCAGCGAAGAACAGTCAATCAAGTTCTTATTCTGTTTATGTGCACAAAACAGAATAAGAGAATTTGTGTCTCCTAAAAATTGAAAGAGAGTAATAGCAGGGTCTGGAAATCTGAAACTGGTTTTTGTTATCAATGTAATTCCGTTTTTAGGCAGCCTTTATCTATAGAAAATGAAAGGCTTTGTCTTCAAGAGTCATGACTGTTGAATTAAGTCAGTTCCAAACAGGTATGACTGTTAATTACCAACAGTCTTAAGTCCTTTCCGAACAGGTATTAATAATACCAAATCGGTTTTGCACGGCTCAACCAAAAAGTGACCGCGCCCGAGCTACCGCGATCCGATCCGGACGAATCCCGGCAACCCGCTACCACTGCGGACACGCGGCGTGCGAAGAGCAAAGTGCGCCACTAGCGCCTCTACAGCCCACTGCCCCGCACCCGTACGCGCGCGCGCGTGTGCGTGTGCGTACGGTTCTTCGCACCGTATTGAGGTCTCTTGAATAGCCTCTTAAATGCTAGATGAATTAACTCTTCATCTTCCATTTGTACTTATTAAGTGTACAAATTCTTAACATTTTTCCAATGTGGGACTCAAAGGTTGCCCACCCCTTTTATAGCTTAGTGGTGACACTTAGCTTTGTACATTTTCCATTGTGGGACACTATCCCCTTTTATATTTGGGTTAGCTTCCCACCTCTTCCTCACACTTCCAATGTGGGACAAGCTCTTAAGGCTTTTACACCCAAAAAACTCTTACTCTCTTATTTTAAAAATCTCCAACATTCCTCCACCATTTTCAAAATAAGTTTTGTAAATCTTTGATTGTCTATAAGACTGTGTATAAGCATTGGTGTCTCACGACTTGAACCAATACCCTGTGAAGGTTCGTCAAGGTTAACCATGAAAGAATAGTAGACTTGTCTTTGAACTATCAATCTATATTGATTATCCAGATTTGTCTTCACACACAAATCTTTTAGTCACTGATTATCCATATAAGCCGACACATGAATTAGGCCTTGTGTCTGTACCTTGATTTCATGAGTGCTTTAGAGTCAAGCCCAATACTCATAGGAAGCGGAACCACTTCCACACTCATATAGGTAGATTATCATAGGTGTCCATGTAACTTAAAACACCATAAATCTATTAAGGTTGAACCCATCCTCTTTCATTATTCATTACATGTTCTAAGCACTTATCCTTGGGATGTTAAATTTCATAGTGCTTACAATCACGTCGTATGATGTACTTTAATCATTGAACTTGAGACTTGAATATATCAAGTTTCAAGTTGAGTTTCCATCAAGAGTGATTATTATTAATGGGCTTTAGTCCCATCCCGATTGATGTCTTAGACACCAGTCCTCTTGCAAGACCTTTTGTAAAAGGATCAGCTAAATTTTGACTTGATTTTACATAATCCACTGTGATTACACTATCTATAATCATTTGTCTGACATAACTATGTCTCAGGCCAATATGTCTAGATTTTCCATTGTACACTTTACTATAAGCTCTGGAAAGTGTAGACTCACTATCACAATGTATAGATATTGGAGGCATTGGTTTTGGCCAAACTGGAATTTCCATTAATAAATTCCTTAACCATTCTGCCTCTTTACTAGTTGCAGCTAATGCTACAAACTCAGCTGCCATAGTAGAGTCAGCTATACAAGTTTGTTTCTTTGATCCCCAAGAAACAGCTCCTCCACCAAGAGTGAAAATCCATCCACTTGTTGAGGAATGATCCTCCCGCTCAGTTATCCAACTGGCATCAGAAAATCCTTCTAATACTGAAGGATATCCACTATAGTATATACCATAGTCCATAGTTCCTTTCAAATATTTTAATATTCTATTGACAGCATGCCAATGCAATAAACTTGGATTACTAGTATATCTACTTAATTTACCAACAGCATAAGCAATATCAGGTCGAGTACATTTCATGGCATACATTAAACTACCAATTACTCGTGCATATTCCAATTGTGAAATAGCTCTACCATTATTAGGGATCATCTTTAGCTGTGGTTCAAAAGGTGTACTAACAGGTGTGCAATCACTCTGATTAAATTTCTTTAAAATTTTCTCAACATAATGAGATTGAGTGAGAATTATATTTTTATCTTTCCTTATTATTCTCATTCCTAATATGACATCAGCTACACCCATATCTTTCATATCAAATTTAGAAGACAAAAAACTCTTAGTATTATTAATGCTTTCTAAATCAGTACGAAGAATTAACATGTCATCTACATATAAACAAATGATCACACCTTTACCATTAGCAAATTTACTATAAACACACTTATCAGATTCATGAATTTTAAAACCATAAGAAATAATGACTTTATCAAATTTTTCATGCCATTGTTTAGGTGCTGGTTTTAGGCCATATAAGGACTTAATAAGTTTACATACTTTATTTTCTTGTCCAGGCATAACAAACCCTTCAGGTTGTTCCATGTAAATTTCTTCTTCTAAGTCACCATTTAAAAAGGCAGTTTTCACATCCATTTGATGAATCTCAAAATTATATATAGATGCTAATGCAATTAAAATTCTAATAGTGGCGGTTCTAGCAACAGGTGCATAGGTATCAAAATAATCAATTCCTTCTTTTTGTGTAAAACCTTTAGCAACCAATCTAGCCTTGAATTTATCAATTGTTCCATCTATTTTCATTTTCTTTTTAAAAATCCATCTACACTTAATGGGTTTAGATCCTAGAGGTAAGTCTACTAATTTCCAAGTTTTATTTCCCAAAATTGAATCCATTTCATCATTTATAGCCTCTTTCCAAAATGCTGAATCTATAGACTTAATTGCCTCATTATAAGTTTGTGGGTCTGTTTCAACGCTAAGAGTCAAAGCATATTGATTACAAGATGTGTTTCTAGTTCCTTCAACAAGATAGACTACAAAGTCGGGACCAAAGCTTTTTTCTTTCCTAGGTCTTTTACTTTTTCTAATCTCTTCTTGTTCTACTGGTGGAGTTCCAGGTAACTGTGAAGGAGTGCTTACTTCTTTTTCATTATTAATTCTAGGAATAGAAGAAAACCTTTGTTCATAAAAAATTGCATCTCTCGATTCAATTATTGTATTTACCTCAACAGAATCATTAGGTTCACTAACCAAAAATCTATAGGCTTTACTATGTTGTGCATAACCTATGAAAATACATTCAACACCTTTGCTTCCTAATTTCTTTCTCTTAGTTTCAGGTAGTCTTACAATATCTCTACAACCCCAAACTTTAAGATAACCTAAATTACGTTTTCTATTCTTCCATAATTCGTAAGGAGTTTTCTTATTATCTTTAACAGGTGTTCTATTCAGAATATGACATGCAGTTAAAAGTGCTTCTCCCTAAAACCCTTTACTTAAACCAGAATAAGAAAGCATAGCATTAACCATTTCAGTTAGTGTCCTATTTTTTCTTTCTGCTACTCCATTTTGTTGTGGTGTATAAGGTGCAGTAACTTCATGTATAATTCCCATATCTTCACAAAATTGAGGAAAGTGATATTCACCACCTCTATCAGATCTAAGACATTTTATTTTAGAATCACATTGATTTTCAAATTCATTTTTATATGTCTTAAATCTATTAAGCACATCATCCTTAGAGTTTAAAAGATATACGTAACAATATTTTGAAAAGTCATCAATAAATGTAGCAAAATATTTACTACCACCTCTAGTAGGCGTTCCATGCAAATCACAAACATCATTATGTACTAATTGCAACAAAGATGTAGTTTTTTCTATTTTAGGAAAAGGCAATCTTGTTATTTTTGTTTGCATGCATATTTTACACTTTTCATTCATATCATTCTCATATTTAGGAATTAAATTTAAATTAACCATGAAATGCATTTTCTTTGTATTAAGATGTCCTAAACGACTATGCCATAATGAAAGACAATCAACGATATAAGCAGAAGAATCCTTTTCATTGATATTGAGCTTAAACATGCCCTCATACAAATATCCTTTGCCTACAAAGGTACCATTCTTAGTCAGAATAAATTTGTCTGACTCAAATACAAGCTTAAAGCCAAATTTGTTAAGAAGACTTCCAAAAACTAAATTTTTCCTAACATCAGGAACATGAAAAACATTGGTGAGGCTAAGGATTTTCCCGGAAGTGAATTCGAGATCCACTGTCCCTTTGCCTTTAACCGCAGCTGTAGATGAATTTCCCATATAGAGAACATCTCCTTCCACTGTTTCATAGGCAGAGAACAAGTTCATGTCTTTACAAACATGCCTTGTGGCACCAGAATCAACCCACCAAGAGTTGTCTTCTCCAAGCATATTAGCCTCGGATATCATAGCAGCAAATTTTTGCTTTGTGTATGATGTCCCTCCTTTTTCCTTTAGTTTCTTGAACTCACGACAATCCTTCTTGAAGTGACCTGGTTTGTTGCAATGAAAACAATTTCCTTTCTTCTTTTTGTTTGCTTTAGAATTATTTGAAAAATTCTTTCGCTTGTTATTTTTTCCATGATTGCCATATTTTTGCTCCTTTCCTTCCTCCACCACATGGACCTTAGAAACAGAATTTTCTTGTTCCTCTTTTCCATCTAGAATTCGAGACTCTTGTTCAATTCTTAAATGAGTCTCTAATTCTTCAAGTGAAAGATCCTCCTTTTTGTGTTTGAGTTCTTTCTTATTGTCTTTCCAAGAAGGAGGAAGTTTTTCAATTATGGCAGCAACAATTACATTATCATCCATATTTAATTTTTTCAGTTTGCAATGATTTATGATGCGTTGGATGTCATGAAATTGTTCTAGCGCAGGCCTATTATCATGCATTTTAAAGCTTAGAAACTGACCGATAAGGAACTTCTTACTTGTAGCGTCTTCCGTTAGATATTTGGTCTCTAATGTTTCCCATAAAGTTTTTGCAGTCCCAACATTTTGGTACAAGTCGAACAAATTATCAGCAAGTGCATTGAGAATGTGACCACGACACAAGTAATCATCGGTCTCCCATTTTGTGCGTTGCCTAGTCTGTTCCACGGTTTCATCTTCATATTCATTTGGTTTCGGTTGTGACAAGACATATACAATCTTCAATGTTGATAGAAGAAAATGAGCCTTTTTCTGCCAACGCAGAAAATTACCACCATCAAAACGGTCCAACTTGGCAAAGCTTTCTGTTATTTGTCGAAGTGACTTTGAAGAGTCGGCCATTTCTGAATACTGTATTTAGATTTCTGGATATTATGAATGCAAATACAGAAATGGAACTCTTTATATATCTCAAAATTGTCAACTTCAATACAACAATGTAATTTCTGAATAGTCACTATAAAACTTCAAGGCGTGATGTCACATTCCTAAATACAGTATTTTCCCCACACGAAGAATTTCGGTATACAAACGGGAATCAGCAAATCCGTACTCAAGATACAATGAAGCAATTGCACTGTCTGCAACTTGTATATTTGAAGACATCCCTTGGATGTAGCAGCGAAGAAAAGTCAATCAAGTTCTTATTCTGTTTATGTGCACAAAACAGAATAAGAGATTTTGTGTCTCCTGAAAATTGTAAGAGAGTAATAGCAGGGTCTGGAAATCTGAAACTGGTTTTTGTTATCAATGTAATTCCATTTTTAAGCAGCCTTTATTTATAGAAAATGAAAGGCTTTGTCTTCAAGAGTCATGACGGTTGAATTAAGTCAGTTCCGAATAGGTATGACTGTTAATTACCAACAGTCTTAAGTCCTTTCCGAACAGGTATTAATAATACCGAATCGGTTTTGAACAGGTCAACCAAAAAGTGACCGCGCCCGAGCTACCGCGATCCGACCCGGACGAATCCCGGCAACCCGCTACCACTGCGGACACGCGGCGTGCGAAGTGCAAAGTGCGCCACTAGCGCTTCTACAGCCCACTACCCCGCACCCGCACGCGCGTGTGCGTGTGCGTACGGTGCTTCGCACCGTATTGAGGTCTCTTGAATATCCTCTTAAATGCTAGATGAATTAACTCTTCATCTTCCATTTGTACTTATTAAGTGTACAAATTCTTAACATTTTTCCAATGTGGGACTCAAAGGTTGCCCACCCATTTTATAGCTTAGTGGTGACACTTAGCTTTGTACATTTTCCAATGTGGGACACTATCCCCTTTTATATTTGGGTTAGCTTCCCACCTCTTCCTCACACTTCCAATGTGGGACAAGCTCTTAAGGCTTTTACACCCAAAAAACTCTTACTCTCTTATTTTAAAAATCTCCAACATTCCTCCACCATTTTCAAAATAAGTTTTGTAAATCTTTGATTTTCTGTAAGACTGTGTATAAGCATTGGTGTCTCACGACTTGAACCAATACCCTGTGAAGGTTCGTCAAGGTTAACCATGAAAGTATAGTAGACTTGTCTTTGAACTATCAATCTATATTGATTATCCGGATTTGTCTTCACACACAAATCTTTTAGTCACTGATTATCCATATAAGCCGACACATGAATTAGGCCTTGTGTCTGTACCTTGATTTCATGAGTGCTTTAGAGTCAAGCCCAATACTCATAGGAAGCGGCACCACTTCCACACTCATATAGGTAGATTATCATAGGTGTCCATGTAACTTAAAACACCATAAATCTATTAAGGTTGAACCCATCCTCTTTCATTATTCATTACATGTTCTAAGCACTTATCCTTGGGGTGTTAAATTTCATAGTGCTTACAATCACGCCGTATGATGTACTTTAATCATTGAACTTGAGACTTGAATATATCAGGTTTCAAGTTGAGTTTCCATCAAGAGTGATTATTATTAATGGGCTTTAGTCCCATCCCTATTGATGTCTTAGACACCAGTCCTCTTGCAAGACCTTTTGTAAAAGGATCAGCTAAATTTTGACTTGATTTTACATAATCCACTGTGATTACACTATCTGTAATCGTTTGTCTGACATAACTATGTCTCAGGCCAATATGTCTAGATTTTCCATTGTACACTTTACTATAAGCTCTGGAAAGTGTAGACTCACTATCACAATGTATAGATATTGGAGGCATTGGTTTTGGTCAAACTGGAATTTCCATTAATAAATTCCTTAACCATTCTGCCTCTTTACTAGTTGCAGCTAATGCTACAAACTCAGCTGCCATAGTAGAGTCAGCTATACAAGTTTGTTTCTTTGATCTCCAAGAAACAGCTCCTCCACCAAGAGTGAAAATCCATCCACTTGTTGAGGAATGATCCTCCCGCTCAGTTATCCAACTGGCATTAGAAAACCCTTCTAATACTGAAGGATATCCACTATAGTATATACCATAGTCCATACTTCCTTTCAAATATTTTAATATTCTATTGACAGCATGCCAATGCAATAAACTTGGATTACTAGTATATCTACTTAATTTACCAACAGCATAAGCAATATCAGGTCGAGTACATGTCATGGCATACATTAAACTACCAATTACTCGTGCATATTCCAATTGTGAAATAGCTCTACCATTATTAGGGATCATCTTTAGCTGTGGTTCAAAAGGTGTACTAACAGGTGTGCAATCAAACTGATTAAATTTCTTTAAAATTTTCTCAACATAATGAGATTGAGTGAGAATTATATTTTTATCTTTCCTTATTATTCTCATTTCTAATATGACATCAGCTACACCCATATCTTTCATATCAAATTTAGAAGACAAAAAACTCTTAGTATTATTAATGCTTTCTAAATCAGTACCAAGAATTAACATGTCATCTACATATAAAGAAATGAGCACACCTTTACCATTAGCAAATTTACTATAAACACACTTATCAGATTCATGAATTTTAAAACCATAAGAAATAATGACTTTATCAAATTTTTCATGCCATTGTTTAGGTTCTTGTTTTAGGCCGTATAAGGACTTAATAAGTTTACATACTTTATTTTCTTGTCCAGGCATAACAAACCCTTCTGGTTGTTCCATGTAAATTTCTTCTTCTAAGTCACCATTTAAAAAGGCAGTTTTCACATCCATTTGATGAATCTCAAAATTATATATAGATGCTAATGCAATTAAAATTCTATTAGTGGCGGTTCTAGCAACAGGTGCATAGGTATCAAAATAATCAATTCCTTCTTTTTGTGTAAAACCTTTAGCAACCAATCTAGCCTTGAATTTATCAATTGTTCCATCTATTTTCATTTTCTTTTTAAAAATCCATCTACACTTAATGGGTTTAGATCCTTGAGGTAAGTCTACTAATTTCCAAGTTTTATTTCCCAAAATTGAATCCATTTCATCATTTATAGCTTCTTTCCAAAATGCTGAATCTACAGACTTAATTGCCTCATTATAAGTTTGTGGGTCTGTTTCAACGCTAAGAGTCAAAGCATATTGATTACAAGATGTGTTTCTAGTTCCTTCAACAAGATAGACTACAAAGTCGGGACCGAAGCTTTTTTCTTTCCTAGGTCTTTTACTTTTTCTAATATCTTCTTGTTCTACTGGTGCAGTTCCAGGTAACTGTGAAGGAGTGCTTACTTCTTTTTCATTATTAATTCTAGGAATAGAAGAAAACCTTTGTTCATAAAAAATTGCATCTCTCGATTCAATTATTGTATTTACCTCAACAGAATCATTAGGTTCACTAACCAAAAATCTATAGGCTTTACTATGTTGTGCATAACCTATGAAAATACATTCAACACCTTTGCTTCCTAATTTCTTTCTCTTAGTTTCAGGTAGTCTTACAATAGCTCTACAACCCCAAACTTTAAGATAACCTAAATTAGGTTTTGTATTCTTCCATAATTCGTAAGGAGTTTTCTTATTATCTTTAACAGGTATTCTATTCAGAATATGACATGCAGTTAAAAGTGCTTCTCCCCAAAACCCTTTACTTAAACCAGAATAAGAAAGCATAGCATTAACCATTTCAGTTAGTGTCCTATTTTTTCTTTCTGCTACTCCATTTTGTTGTGGTGTATAAGGTGCAGTAACTTCATGTATAATTCCCATATCTTCACAAAATTGAGGAAAGTGATATCCACCACCTCTATCAGATCTAAGACATTTTATTTTGGAATCACATTGATTTTCAACTTCATTTTTATATGTCTTAAATCTATTAAGCACATCATCCTTAGAGTTTAAAAGATATACGTAACAATATTTTGAAAAGTCATCAATAAATGTAGCGAAATATTTACTACCACCTCTAGTAGGCGTTCCATGCAAATCACAAACATCATTATGTACTAATTGCAACAAAGATGTAGTTTTTTCTATTTTAGGAAAAGGCAATCTTGTTATTTTTGTTTGCATGCATATTTTACACTTTTCATTCATATCATTCTCATATTTAGGAATTAAATTTAAATTAACCATGAAATGCATTTTCTTTGTATTAACATGTCCTAAACGACTATGCCATAATGAAAGACAATCAACGATATAAGCAGAAGAATCCTTTTCATTGATATTGAGCTTAAACATGCCCTCATACAAATATCCTTTGCCTACAAAGGTACCATTCTTAGTCAGAATAAATTTTTCTGACTCAAATACAAGCTTAAAGCCAAATTTGTTAAGAAGACTTCCAGAAACTAAAATTTTCTTAACATCAGGAACATGAAAAACATTGGTGAGGCTAAGGATTTTCCCGGAAGTGAATTCGAGATCCACTGTCCCTTTGCCGTTAACCGCAGCTGTAGATGAATTTCCCATATAGAGAACATCTCCGTCCACTGTTTCATAGGCAGAGAACAAGTTCTTGTCCTTACAAACATGCCTTGTGGCACCAGAATCAACCCACCAAGAGTTGTCTTCTCCAAGCATATTAGCCTCGGATATCATAGCAGCAAATTTTTGCTTTGTGTCTGATGTCCCTCCTTTTTCCTTTAGTTTCTTAAACTCACGACAATCCTTCTTGAAGTGACCTGGTTTGTTGCAATGAAAACAATTTCCTTTCTTCTTTTTGTTTGCTTTAGAATTATTTGAAAAATTCTTCCGCTTGTTATTTTTTCCATGATTGCCATATTTTTGCTCCTTTCCTTCCTCCACCACATGGACCTTAGAAACAGAATTTTCTTGTTCCTCTTTACCATCTAGAATTCGAGACTCTTGTTCAATTCTTAAATGAGTCTCTAATTCTTCAAGTGAAAGATCCTCCTTTTTGTGTTTGAGTTCTTTCTTATAGTCTTTCCAAGAAGGAGGAAGTTTTTCAATTATGGCATCAACAATTACATTATCATCCATATTTAATTTTTTCAGTTTGCAATGATTTATGATGCGTTGGATGTCATGAAATTGTTCTAGCACAGGCCTATTATCATGCATTTTAAAGCTTAGAAACTGACCGATAAGGAACTTTTTACTTGTAGCGTCTTCCCTTAGATATTTGGTCTCCAATGTTTCCCATAAAGTTTTTGCAGTCCCAACATTTTGGTACAAGTCGAACAAATTATCAGCAAGTGCATTGAGAATGTGACCACGACACAAGTAATCATCAGTCTCCCATTTTGTGCGTTGCCTAGTCTGTTCCACGGTTTCATCTTCATCTTCATTTGGTTTCGGTTGTGACAAGACATATACAATCTTCAATGTTGTTAGAAGAAAATGAGCCTTTTTCTGCCAACGCAGAAAATTACCACCATCAAAACGGTCCAACTTGGCAAAGCTTTCTGTTATTTGTCGAAGTGACTTTGAAGAGTCGGCCATTTCTGAATACTGTATTTAGATTGTTGGATATTATGAATGCAAATAAAGAAATGGAATTCTTTATATATATCAAAAATGTCAACTTCAATACAACAATGTAATTTCTGAATAGTCGCTATAAAACTTCAAGGCGTGATGTCACTTTCCTAATTACAGTATTTGCCCCACACGAAGAATTTCGGTATACAAACGGGAATCAGCAAATCCGTACTCAAGATACAATGAAGCAATTGCACTATCTGCAACTTGTATATTTGAAGACAGCCCTTGGATGTAGCAGCGAAGAACAGTCAATCAAGTTCTTATTCTATTTATGTGCACAAAACAGAATAAGAGAATTTGTGTCTCCTGAAAATTGTAAGAGAGTAATAGCAGGGTCTGGAAATCTGAAACTGGTTTTTGTTATCAATGTAATTCCGTTTTTAGGCAGCCTTTATCTATAGAAAATGAAAGGCTTTGTCTTCAAGAGTCATGACTGTTGAATTAAGTCAGTTCCGAACAGGTATGACTGTTAATTACCAACAGTCTTAAGTCCTTTCCGAACAGGTATTAATAATACCGAATCGGTTTTGCACGGCTCAACCAAAAAGTGACCGCGCCCGAGCTACCGCGATCCGATCCGGACGAATCCCGACAACCCGCTACCACTGCGGACACGCGGCGTGCGAAGTGCAAAGTGCGCCACTAGCGCCTCTACAGCCCACTGCACCGCACCCGTACGCGCGCGCGCGTGTGCGTGTGCGTACGGTTCTTCGCACCGTATTGAGGTCTCTTGAATAGCCTCTTAAATGCTAGATGAATTAACTCTTCATCTTCCATTTGTACTTATTAAGTGTACAAATTCATAACATTTTTCCAATGTGGGACTCAAAGGTTGCCCACCCTTTTTATAGCTTAGTGGTGACACTTAGCTTTGTACATTTTCCAATGTGGGACACTATCCCCTTTTATATTTGGGTTAGCTTCCCACCTCTTCCTCACACTTCCAATGTGGGACAAGCTCTTAAGGCTTTTACACCCAAAAAACTCTTACTCTCATATTTTAAAAATCTCCAACATTCCTCCACCATTTTCAAAATAAGTTTTATAAATCTTTGATTGTCTGTAAGACTGTGTATAAGCATTGGTGTCTCACGAATTGAACCAATACACTGTGAAGGTTCGTCAAGGTTAACCATGAAAGTATAGTAGACTTGTCTTTGAACTATCAATCTATATTGATTATCCGGATTTGTCTTCACACACAAATCTTTTAGTCACTGATTATCCATATAAGCCGACACATGAATTAGGCCTTGTGTCTGTACCTTGATTTCATGAGTGCTTTAGAGTCAAGCCCAATACTCATAGGAAGCGGCACCACTTCCACACTCATATAGGTAGATTATCATAGGTGTCCATGTAACTTAAAACACCATAAATCTATTAAGGTTGAACCCATCCTCTTTCATTATTCATTACATGTTCTAAGCACTTGTCCTTGGGGTGTTAAATTTCATAGTGCTTACAATCACGTCGTATGATGTACTTTAATCATTAAACTTGAGACTTGAATATATCAGGTTTCAAGTTGAGTTTCCATCAAGAGTGATTATTATTAACGGGCTTTAGTCCCATCCCTATTGATGTCTTAGACACCAGTCCTCTTGCAAGACCTTTTGTAAAAGGATCAGCTAAATTTTGACTTGATTTTACATAATCCACTGTGATTACACTATCTGTAATCGTTTGTCTGACATAACTATGTCTCAGGCCAATATGTCTAGATTTTCCATTGTACACTTTACTATAAGCTCTGGAAAGTGTAGACTCACTATCACAATGTATAGATATTGGAGGCATTGGTTTTGGCCAAACTGGAATTTCAATTAATAAATTCCTTAACCATTCTAGCTCTTTACTAGTTGCAGCTAAGGCTACAAACTCAGCTGCCATAGTAGAGTCAGCTATACAAGTTTGTTTCTTTGATCCCCATGAAACAGCTCCTCCACCAAGAGTGAAAATCCATCCACTTGTTGAGGAATGATCCTCCCGCTCAGTTATCCAACTGGCATTAGAAAACCCTTCTAATACTGAAGGATATCCACTATAGTATATACCATAGTCCATAGTTCCTTTCAAATATTTTAATATTCTATTGACAGCATGCCAATGCAATAAACTTGGATTACTAGTATATCTACTTAATTTACCAACAGCATAAGCAATATTAGGTCGAGTACATGTCATGGCATACATTAAACTACCAATTACTCGTGCATATTCCAATTGTGAAATAGCTCTACCATTATTAGGGATCATCTTTAGCTGTGGTTCAAAAGGTGTACTAACAGGTGTGCAATCAAACTGATTAAATTTCTTTAAAATTTTCTCAACATAATGAGATTGAGTGAGAATTATATTTTTATCTTTCCTTATTATTCTCATTTCTAATATGACATCAACTACACCCATATCTTTCATATCAAATTTAGAAGACAAAAAACTCTTAGTATTATTAATGCTTTTTAAATCAGTACCAAGAATTAACATGTCATCTACATATAAACAAATGATCACACCTTTACCATTAGCAAATTTACTATAAACACACTTATCAGATTCATGAATTTTAAAACCATAAGAAATAATGACTTTATCAAATTTTCCATGCCATTGTTTAGGTGCTTGTTTTAGGCCATATAAGGACTTAATAAGTTTACATACTTTATTTTCTTGTCCAGGCATAACAAACCCTTCAGGTTGTTCCATGTAAATTTCTTCTTCTAAGTCACCATTTAAAAAGGCAGTTTTCACATCCATTTGATGAATCTCAAAATTATATATAGATGCTAATGCAATTAAAATTCTAATAGTGGCGGTTCTAGCAACAGGTGCATAGGTATCAAAATAATCAATTCCTTCTTTTTGTGTAAACCTTTAGCAACCAATCTAGCCTTGAATTTATCAATTGTTCCATCTATTTTCATTTTCTTTTTAAAAATCCATCTACACTTAATGGGTTTAGATCCTTGTGGTAAGTCTACTAATTTCCAAGTTTTATTTCCCAAAATTGAATCCATTTCATCATTTATAGCTTCTTTGCAAAATGCTAAATCTACATACTTAATTGCCTCATTATAAGTTTGTGGGTCTGTTTCAATGCTAAGAGTCAAAGCATATTGATTACAAGATGTGTTTCTAGTTCCTTCAACAAGATAGACTACAAAGTCGGGACCAAAGCTTTTTTCTTTCCTAGGTCTTTTACTTTTTCTAATCTCTTCTTGTTCTACTGGTGGAGTTCCAGGTAACTGTGAAGGAGTGCTTACTTCTTTTTCATTATTAATTCTAGGAATAGAAGAAAACCTTTGTTCATAAAAAATTGCATCTCTCGATTCAATTATTGTATTTACCTCAACAGAATCATTAGGTTCACTAACCAAAAATCTATAGGCTTTACTATGTTGTGCATAACCTATGAAAATACATTCAACACCTTTGCTTCCTAATTTCTTTCTCTTAGTTTCAGGTAGTCTTACAATAGCTCTACAACCCCAAACTTTAAGATAACCTAAATTAGGTTTTCTATTCTTCCATAATTCGTAAGGAGTTTTCTTATTATCTTTAACAGGTATTCTATTCAGAATATGAAATGCAGTTAAAAGTGCTTCTCCCCAAAACCCTTTACTTAAACCAGAATAAGAAAGCATAGCATTAACCATTTCAGTTAGTGTCCTATTTTTTCTTTCTGCTACTCCATTTTGTTGTGGTGTATAAGGTGCAGTAACTTCATGTATAATTCCCATATCTTCACAAAATTGAGGAAAGTGATATCCACCACCTCTATCAGATCTAAGACATTTTATTTTGGAATCACATTGATTTTCAACTTCATTTTTATATGTCTTAAATCTATTAAGCACATCATCCTTAGAGTTTAAAAGATATACGTAACAATATTTTGAAAAGTCATCAATAAATGTAGCAAAATATTTACTACCACCTCTAGTAGGCGTTCCATGCAAATCACAAACATCACTTTGTACTAATTGCAACAAAGATGTAGTTTTTTCTATTTTAGGAAAAGGCAATCTTGTTATTTTTGTTTGCATGCATATTTTACACTTTTCATTCATATCATTCTCATATTTAGGAATTAAATTTAAATTAACCATGAAATGCATTTTCTTTGTATTAACATGTCCTAAACGACTATGCCATAATGAAAGACAATCAACTATATAAGCAGAAGAATCCTTTTCATTGATATTGAGCTTAAACATGCCCTCATACAAATATCCTTTGCCTACAAAGGTACCATTCTTAGTCAGAATAAATTTGTCTGACTCAAATACAAGCTTAAAGCCAAATTTGTTAAGAAGACTTCCAGAAACTAAATTTTTCCTAACATCAGGAACATGAAAAACATTGGTGAGGCTAAGGATTTTCCCGGAAGGGAATTCGAGATCCACTGTCCCTTTGCCTTTAACCGCAGCTGTAGATGAATTTCCAATATAGAGAACATCTCCTTCCACTGTTTCATAGGCAGAGAACAAGTTCTTGTCCTTACAAACATGCCTTGTGGCACCAGAATCAACCCACCAAGAGTTATCTTCTCCAAGCATATTAGCCTCGGATATCATAGCAGCAAATTTTTGCTTTGTGTCTGATGTCCCTCCTTTTTCCTTTAGTTTCTTGAACTCACGACAATCCTTCTTGAAGTGACCTGGTTTGTTGCAATGAAAACAATTTCCTTTCTTCTTTTTGTTTGCTTTAGAATTATTTGAAAAATTCTTCCGCTTGTTATTTTTTCCATGATTGCCATATTTTTGCTCCTTTCCTTCCTCCACCACATGGACCTTAGAAACAGAATTTTCTAGTTCCTCTTTACCATCTAGAATTCGAGACTCTTGTTCAATTCTTAAATGAGTCTCTAATTCTTCAAGTGAAAGATCCTCCTTTTTGTGTTTGAGTTCTTTCTTATCGTCTTTCCAAGAAGGAGGAAGTTTTTCAATTATGGCAGCAACAATTACATTATCATCCATATTTAATTTTTTCAGTTTGCAATGATTTATGATGTGTTGGATGTCATGAAATTGTTCTAGCACAGGACTATTATCATGCATTTTAAAACTTAGAAACTGACCGATAAGGAACTTCTTACTTGTAGCGTCTTCCGTTAGATATTTGGTCTCCAATGTTTCCCATAAAGTTTTTGCAGTCCCAACATTTTGGTACAAGTTGAACAAATTATCAGCAAGTGCATTGAGAATGTGACCACGACACAAGTAATCATCGGTCTCCCATTTTGTGCGTTGCCTAGTCTGTTCCACGGTTTCATCTTCATCTTCATTTGGTTTCGGTTGTGACAAGACATATACAATCTTCAATGTTGTTAAAAGAAAATGAGCCTTTTTCTGCCAACGCAGAAAATTACCACCATCAAAACGGTCCAACTTGGCAAAGCTTTCTGTTATTTGTCGAAGTGACTTTGTGCGTACGGTGCTTCGCACCCTATTGAGGTCTCTTGAATAGCCTCTTAAATGCTAGATGAATTAACTCTTCATCTTCCATTTGTACTTATTAAGTGTACAAATTCTTAACATTTTTCCAATGTGGGACTCAAAGGATTCCCACCCCTTTTATAGCTTAGTGGTGACACTTAGCTTTGTACATTTTCCAATGTTGGACACTATCCCCTTTTATATTTGGGTTAGCTTCCTACCTCTTCCTCACACTTCCATGGTGGGACAAGCTCTTAAGGCTTTTACACCCAAAAAACTCTTACTCTCTTATTTTAAAAATCTCCAACCGACATCACGGGAAAGAAAAGTATTTGGGCCTCTCGCTCATAACTAAACGCCTCACTCGCTAGTTGTTTCTTGACTTGACCGAAGACTTGGAGAATCACCTCTATGAATAGTATTCTCATTTTCAGTTGTGTGAAGGTCGTGCGACACTCATCAATGCATTGTGTATATCTCTGTCGTCTTACATCCTATTATTCTTTTTGAATAATAGGATGACTTTACAATGTGGGACACTCCCTTTGCATCTCCTTAAATCCTTCACCAAAAATATCAAAGTATTCTTTTTGAATGACTTTCCAGTAAAATCCTGATTATTCCTACGTCAACCATCAATCTCCCTAAACGATATGGTGGACTTGGAATAAAAAACCTCACTAAACTATATATGGCGTACATGCTCAAACTCCTGTGGAAATTATATTCGAAACCAGACAATTTATAGTCCCAAACTCTTAAGAAAAAATATTTTCCACAAATGCCCTTATTGTTGGCTCCTCGACATAACCAGGCCTCTTGGTTTTGGACCAAAATTTCAAAGATTCTTCCTCTGTTCAAACATAGTATTAAATGGTGTATAAGGACCGGTGATATATCCTTTGGTTATCATATTTGTCTTCTTCTCGAACCTCTTAGTCAGCGATTTTTGTATCTCCCTTCGTAAGTTTTTTATGCAACACTCTACTCTTTTTTCCAGCACTATCAGTTGAATTTTTTGATGCTCGCACAGTGGCTACCCATGGATTTCTTGCTATATATTCAGACGATTTATATATCTCTTACCTTTGGCCTCGATAAACTTTACTAGTGTCCGAGTAACATGGGCTTGTTTATGATCAATGATACGTATCATTGGCTTAATAAGGCAGAGTATAAGCAGTAAATTCCAGAAGTACCTTGGCAATGGTTGTGGCTTTATGTGCTCCCACCAAAAATTAAAATTTTCCTTTGGTTTCTCTTACATCAGGCACTGCCTACAGCAGATAAATTATATTATTATCATAAAATCACATCCCCATTGTGTGCATTATGTGACTTGGAAGATCACAATTACCATATTTTCACTCAGTGACCTATTTACTTCCAAGTTCGCATGCCAAATGACATGATATATATTTCGACGGTTTCCATTTTTTGTCAATTGTCTGCATTGCGAGAATCCTCTCAATATACATACCATTCACACGGACTGATTTTTTTTCTTCGCGTTCTTTGGATTGCGAGGAATGAGGCCATTTTTAAATATAATTTGGTTCTCAAATCGAAGGTACTGTAGTCTCTTTTTGACCAAATTCTAAATTTCTTACGTGCTTACCACCCTCCACCAAGTCCCTCACCAAATCCAGTTAAGATATTTCATATTTCCAAGTCCCGGCCACTATCTCCATTTTTTAAATATATTACGGAAGGTGCGAAGTCCCAACTTTCGGGACAACCTTCTATTAGTGGAATTATTCAAAATTTTCATGGTGCTTTCCATTGTGCATTTTTCAGAAATATTGCGAATGCGTATGAAGCACCCTATAGTTCTGACTCACTTGAGTTATACTATATGGGATCTTATCTAGTCTGGAAATAGTGACAAAATTAGAGTCATATCCCTTTCTACCAAAGAACCTCAGACACTATATCAATTATCCTCTAATGGTCTCAAAGGTAGTATACCAACACTGCACCTAGGCTTTCATATTTTATGTTGCATTTATATCATTTTAGGTGTGTGAGTGTTAATTCCTATCAAAATAATTTTCTAATATTTTTTGGGATTTTTTAAACATTTTTTAGGAATTTTTAAACATTTTTAAAACATTTAATATTAAGGTTTTAAAATGTTTTGGGTTGATTTGTAATTTCTTTTAATTCCTAAAAACTTGGTTGGGTAGAAACCAAAAGTGGCAAGAAAATATGGGGTAGAAAGTGGAATTTTTAAAAATTCAAAAACACTCATTGTTTGTGTTATCTAAGCCCTACACGTGTCTGCCTTATAATAATTAAGATTGTGTTTCTTCTTACTCACATAACTGAGAGCCCTTATCAACCATTGGATCAATAAGGATGCGTTTAAATGCAGTGCATTTTCAGCCATTAGATTTACACTCGATTTGAAAGACTTAATCCAGGACATTGATTTGGTTATTGTTACAGATCCTTCCATCGACTTGTATAAATAGAGGCCCTGTGTTAAACGTTTACAATATTTTGGTGAGTCTGAGTTTGAGAGAGAGAGAGATTGCAAAACGTAGAGAAACCCTTGAAAATTTTTCTCAGAAAATTGTCTTGTGAGTTTGAGAGTGATTCTTGTTCGTATATCATTTCCACTCTTGTTTTAAATCTCTTTTCCAACCAATCATTGAGTTAGATCTCGTTCCTTTTTTATAGAAAGTGTAGATATTATTATGTTATGATATAAATCACTTAGATCTTCTTAGTTTGATTTCTTTATTTAGAAATTATTATTTGTTAGTGTTTTTGTACTCAAATGTTTTCATTTAACGTTCTACCAACAAATGCCTTTTTCTGTTTCAAGTTTTGAGAAAAAGATACTTCAAAACATTTTCAGATCTTGAGACATTTACACTTTCCAGTTTGTATTTCACATTTTGTGAAATAGATTTGAGAAAAAAAATAAAAAGAAAGTGTATAGGATCTTGGTTCTTTTTTAATAGCAAGATTGTCACTCAGTCTATCACAAAAAGGAAATATAGTTTTCTAGAAATTGTGATTCAGAATCTTGCATATCATTTTTAGTAGAAATTTATAATTTGTAGGACTGATGTGTATAAGTGTGTGTGTGTGTGTGTGTGTGTGTTCATGCATGTTTTAGGCACAACACCACAATACACGTTTCACACTACAACACTAAAATAGTGTTGGTTGATAGATTTCTGACCTTAGAGTCGACGTAAAGCTAAAATGAGGAGGAGGTACAAAGATGCAGAATAACTAGGACAACTTCAGAGCCTTAAGAGAAGTCAGATTTACCTAATGGGTCTAGTATAAATTGTTGACTTAGTATAGGTATGGTTGTGTGCTTAGTTTGTTAATAGTTTGTAACCTTATAACTCATTTTTAGTGGATTTTTGTTTTTGAGGTGTAGACACCTCCGTGGATGTTTCCCCAACTGGGTAGGGTTTTACCACGTTAAAATACATGTGTACTTGCATATTTAATCTTCCTCTCATCCCCTTCCAATCTTGTGGTGATTTAAACTCACTTAGTTTTGGTTTTCAAAACTTGGTCACCTATAACTGAAATATCTCGTTCATAACAATTTTCATACACATCTTGTGTTGGTAATTTGTTTTGTAAAAAAGAGTTTCTTAAACAAATTGTTCGGAGCCATTTAAAATGTTTTAATCTTTTATTAATTAACTTAAGTGGCATTTTTCAATTGGTATCACAACATTGGTTTTATAAAATCTCTTTAGATCGTGAGTTTCTGAAATTATTTTTTCAAAACAAACAATGGACGAGAAATTTGAGAGATTAGGTAACCTTTACAGACCCCCACTCTTTGATGGAACCAACTTCCCTTACTGGAAAATGAGGATGGTTGCCTTCATTTAAGGTACGTTGGGAGACGATGCTTGGTATGAAATTGAAAATGGATACATTTTTCCTACTAAACCAGCAATAGACGGAAATATTCAAAGGATTAGGAAACTGCTAAGTGAATACAATAAAAGAGAAACATGCCTCACTTGGTAATAATAAAGGAAAAAATGCAATATTCATGTCTATAAGTGAACACAAATTCAAGAGGATATCTTTTTGTATTACCTCTAAAGAAGCATGGGACACCTTAGTGACTACACATGAAGGAGACACACTTGTTAAAGCTACTAAAACCCAAATATTAATTCAGCAGTACAACACTTTGGTCATGACTGAGATTGAGTCATTTGATGACTTATATATTAAATTAATAGACATAGTGACTAAGCTACATGATAATGGAATAATTTATGACATGAAGCAAATTGTTTCTAAAATTCTAAGGTCACTTCCACAAAAATTTGATAACAAGCGCGATGCCATTGAGAAGTTGGATGACCCGAATTTAACACCTGAACTCCTCACTAGCAAGCTAAGAACAATGGAAATGGAATTGAAGTTTAAGAAACAATTAACTCAGTTCCAAAAGAAATAGTCCACCTTTAATCTTGTCTTCTCCTCTAAGTTGACCAAACATGAGTTCAATTTACCTGATATTGACTTAAATTCTAATTAGGTCTATAATTTAGATAATTTGGATAATCATATTGCCTTAATGTCTAAACTGTTTAAGAAAATTTCAAAATAAGGTTGAAAATAGACAAGGAAAACCTACTTATTCAAAGTTTTCTAATAATATGCCCCATGAGAAAAGACAGGACAAACACCAGACCGATAACCAAAATAAATCTAGAAAATATCTCAAAAATATTGAGTGTTTTAGATGTGGGAAATTAGGACATATGGACAATGATTGTAGAGTCGATTTGAATAAAAATAACAAAAACAATAAGGTTAATTTGTATAAGACCTGGGATTATTTAAGTGAATCAGAAATTAATGAGCCTGAGTCATCTAATTCTTTTGACCCCTGTATGTTATTATTTACTAAAATTATTGACACTGATGATAGGCCTATGACTAATACTGAATCTGATAATAGTATCTCTAGTCATGCTATGCTGAATGATACCGTTCCTAATGGTTTATCTGCTTTGTAACTAGAGAACGCTTCCCATATAGAATCCACTAATAGTTCGAATGCCGTGTGTGTGAGTCAAAGGGAACGTCCTATTGATGATGTAAATGTGTTTGTGAGTCCTAAAAATGAATCGCTAAGGGACACTGCACACTGCACACTTAGTGACTCCGACAATGAGGACCTCTCAGACATTCACACTGTATACACGAAAACTCTCAAGAAAAGTACTAAACTAGAAAAAGTAGTCAGTGACCTTACCAAGAAAATAGAAGTCCTAAGACAAATGTTCAAACAGAAAGCTGAAGAGTACACCTCTCAATGTCTAGCTCATGAGAATTCTCTGAATCAAATGAAATTCAGGAAAACAAATATAAAGGGACATTACAAACTAAAGAAAATACATCAACAGTCTTTAAAAAAAATTCTAAATTTGAAAATAACTCAAACTGTTTTGAAGACTTTGTTGGTGAAAGTAAAACCAATTATGATGGAAGAACTTGAATAGGATTTTGCCCCAATACCAACAAATAAACTAAAATTTTTGAAACTATTAAGTTTGTGTCTGGTGGCAAAAGACCTATTGAAACTTGTCCGAACTTTCAAGTCTTGAAAAATGATTTTGATTTAAAATAATAAATTATAGACATTGGTGAGGCCAGTACTTCTCAGCTTAATGTTGAACATAAGGTTAAATACACATGTCCTCCCATACGATAATAGGAATCATCTTTCCAACCTGTGCCCTTTAGAAATAAGGTTAGAGTCCAACCTTTAGGCAAATCCATACTTGTAATACCCCGTATTTTTATGCTTTCTAAATATGGGGATTTATTAAATTTAATGTGAGTTATTAATTTAATATAAATTTGGAAATTAATTATTTTTTTTATAATTACTAACGTGACGAGAGTTAGTAATCATTGGAAACCTTTTGAATATTACTAATGAGCAAAGTAATATATGATATTGGTTCTATTAAATGTCACGAGTGAATAAAATGACAATTTTGGAAATTTAAGTCGGGAAGCGCCTGTGTCGTGTCGGGACTAAATGTTGATTAATAAAAGTGAATAAATTATAAGTCACCCATATGGTCATTTTGAGTGCGCCAAAGTGTCCGGAAGGGTCGATATAGTCAAAATAATGTACTCAGGGATTTAGTTCGGGTCTCGGGGCGTTTTTAGGCATAATTAACACCCCGGGAGGGCGTTTTGGACATTTTACAATTTTAGGCCTGAAAACCCACGAAAATTGTAAGGTTATATCAGATGCCTAGGGTTGTATTCTAGGGTTAAAACAACCCAAGACAAGTGACAACCATAGGAGAGGGAAAGAGAGAGCTTGCCAAAGAGTTCTAGGCCAAGAACTCCTCCGTTTGCGCCGTCATCGCCGCCAAACGATAGATCGCGTGACGAGGATCACCACCACACTGATTTCAGCCACAAAACAGAAATAAAAATCCCCATGAAAGTATTTATCTTGCTTAATTTCATTAATGCTTCATTCATATTAGTTTAGAATTGATTAGGATGAGTTTTTTTATGGAAGAAAACCCATGTTGGTAATTAGAAATCGCATGTTGTAGTGATGTAAACATTATGCTAGAAATTCCCTTCACATGTAGAGGTTGAACCACGGATTTATGATGGATTAGAAGTAGAAATTTTGGAAAAAGAATGATTTGAATTAAGTTAAAGAAATTTTTAGGGTTCATGAGAATTGTATAAATGTTAGCACTTTAATCCATGATTCTTGATGAAAACTCACATGCCTTACATTTAATATTGTCCATTTGGATTTAGAACGTTTTTGGTATAAATTTCTAGGAGTTTGGGAGTTAAAACATTGGATTTGGATGATGTCGGATGATAGAACCCGTAACTGGTTTTCTGCAGAATTCGTCATACCTGCCTGATCGATCGATCGATCACAGAGCATCGATCGATCGATGGTTCGATCGATCGAACACCTGCCCTCGATCGATCGACCCCTCCTGGAGACTTATATTTCCCCTTCTAAATAGTTTAATTCAATTTAAATGAGTAATAATCTTTGGACATCCTTATTAAAATATTTTGGGAGGTAAAGAAGACCAGTATGACTTATTAAAAATATGAAACCTTTAATGTAAGACGAGATTCATAATTCTGGGGATGTTTACATATAAGGGACTATAGAACTATGTATTAAAGGAGGAGACGCGTAAAATAGTTACGTTGCAAAATAAATGAGTACCTACTGAAATTACACTTGGGAGTTGATTAGGCATAAATTCTTCAAATTTATCCCCTTAATTTCGGTATTTTTATGATCCCGTTCAGTGTAAATAGCTTGGATTTGTCTCATATTTATGCTACTAACCCTTTTTGGCAAGTATTTCGTATTTTGTGTATCTCTTATGTGTTTTGCAGGTATTTCATGCAAGAAAGATGAAAAAGAGAACTCAAAATAGTGAAAGAAACTAAGAATCGAGGAGTTGAAGGGCATTTTCGTAATTTTTCAGCTTTAGTACGGAGGTGGGGCCAACTGTAAAGTTTAAGAGCTTTCAATTACAAGAACACTGGAAAAAACGGCACCTCAATCCGAGCTACGGTGAAGAAGTTATGCCAATTTGAAGTTGAGAAGAAATCCAAGAAAAAAAGCTGTCAGACCCAAATCGAACCGAAGCTGAGAAAAAAGAACCGGTCTGCCCATTCGTCACGCACCAGGCCCGTTACTAAATAAGTCACGCTCCAGATCCGTTACTAAATTAGTCATGCTTTCTAAGTGTGATAAATTGACAGATACGGGATTTTTATTTTGTGCTTATCTTTTAGCCAAAAGAGTTTTATGTTTTTGGGACTCTTCTAAGCGACCTCTAGCCTGTATATTTAGTTATTAGGACTCTTTTTATTAAGATTTCAATCATGTAAAAGCTCCATAACAAGTAGGAACATCTAGGAGAAAGATTCACTTATTTTGCACCATTAATTGAAGAGCTTTTCAAGTTTTTCTTCAATCTTTGATTTCTTCTTGCATGTTCTTGTTCTTCAATCCTGGTAACTGTAATACCCCGTAATTTTTATGACTTTTAAAATGGGTTATATTTTAACTTAATGGATTAGTTGGATTTTATTATTAATTAATTCATTTGGGTTCTACCCGAATTGTGGATATTAAAATGGATGATTCTGAATATTACTTAAAGATATTTAGGTAATATATGAATGTGATGTCATTGATATGACGGTATGATATAATTTCTCGATAAATTGGATTTTTAGTCAGACACGGTATGGAACATGTCGGGACTAATTTATTAAATTAAAAAGGGAACTTATTTTTATATCATCCTTATAGTCATTTCGACTGCATCATTGCGTCCGGAAGGGTTGAGATAGTCAGAAAATTCTATTTGGATGTTGATATTGGGTCTCGAGTCATTTGGAAATGAGAAGACAACCCAAAGGTGCATTTTGGTTATTTTTACAAGGGGGATGAATAGTGATTTCGGGTTTTGTCTTATTGCAAGTATTTGGAGATTAGTTGAATGTGGGTTCATTCATCTCTTCTACAAAAAATAGAGAAGTCATCTTCCTAGAGAGAGTGAAAGGTTGCTTGGGAAGGGAAAAGCTTGCTTGGAAAGGAGGAGAACCAAAGGTCAAAGGTCACGACCACCATCACCACCTATGTTATTCAACTCCAAATGATCAGATCTTCAGTAAAGGCAAGTGTTTGATATTTGCAACTTAAGTTCGTATATTGTCCATGTTAGAATAATTATGAAAAGAGATGATTTTTCATATTTGGAAGATAAAAATGGAGTAGTAATGGATTTCTGGAAGTATGAACATATGTAGGAATCAAACTCATGTTGTAGGTTGATTATAATCCATGAAATTATCATATATCTCTGGAAGAAATTCTGAAAATCATTTTGTGTTCTTGAAGATAATATGTTGATAATTTTCTAGAAAAAGAGGCAAAAACGAGTGGAATGAGAAGAGCCAATTTGAAATGTTTAGATCTTCTTTTTGAGTGCATTTGGATGAGATTTAAGAAAAACTCAAAACACATACCTGACTCAATTTTTCGTGTAGAATCCAAATCTGAAGTGGGATTGCTGATTCGAATAATTTTTGGATCTGATTTTTCTGAGTATTTAAAATATGAGAATTCATGAAGTTGTTTCTTTTTAATGTTGGTTCTTATCCCAAAACTTTGGTATATTTTTGGTGATTGTTAATGGGATATTATGGGACTTAGAGGAGATCAGTAAGACCTAGATAAGATTTGAATTGATTTGATTGTGATTTAATAGATTGGAATTATGGGATTCTAATTTGTATGCATGAGGATTAAGGATAGGTCGAGTAGGGAAGATTTAATATAAGTGAGGGTAGCCTTAGGGTTACAATTTGAATACCAAGGACTGAGTTTAAGCTCATTATTGATTTTGCAAGGACTGGGTGTAGCTCAAGAGCGTAGTGGTATGGCTCCTAGATAGATATGGGAGTTTAGAACATATTTGGTTGAAAGAGGGTATGAGCTTATCCCGATCGCGTATTTGAAGTTGACGAATCTCCACGTTCGACAAAGTTAAGTAGTAGTGTATTGGAGGGGTTCCTTGTTTGGATTTCTCTTTGCGAGACGGTCCGCGCATGAACCTTAACGATGTCGGGAGTGGAGAGATGTTATAGGATGCGAGGATAATTAAATTATGAAGTAAAGATATGACATTTTAATACGTGGGATTTAAAGAGATATAATGCTACGTAAGGGAATAATCTAAGGTTAATGTGAGTACCTTGTTGTTAGTATATTATAGGTATGATAATGCCTATTTGATTGATTTATGATTATGTGTATGACATACCTAGCTTACATGCTATCGACGGGAGGTTTGCGCGTGAGGGCAGTCATATCCTGATGAATCCATGGGATCTTTGATTTGTCGCTCGAGAACATAGGTCTATGAAAGACATATCGGGGAGTTGATAAGTCCGCTGACTATGGGTACGTACGTATGTGCGTTACCCATGGGTATGAGAACTATGTTCGCCTCCAATGATTGTGTTGTTGTTAATGGTTCGAGGTATCCTCACCGAACCTTTTGTCCCCTTTTCGGCGACCAATGATATTGGGACATGATAGCAGAGTAATGCATTGCACCGCAGTTGTGACTCGGGGTGCCGTATTATATATGAATATATATATATAATGGATTAAATGAATGAATGGATATTTATTATGGTTAAATCTATCTACGGTGATAATTGTAGATAACGGTGAATAGAGAAAGATAATTGAATTAAGTTAATGAATGTTTATTGAAAAACTTAATTCATATTAATGAAAAATGATTCATGTTAATGAGAAACGATGAGAAATGTAAATGAAAAATAATGTGACGTATGGTATGGGACATACGGGGATTATGATATTGGGATGGAATTATAATATGGAGACTAGAAAAGAGGAACCATTAACCAGGAGGTTAATAGGAAACGTTAAGTGTGCACTCTAGTTGAGAGGTGAGAATGGCAAGTGAGAGTTGGGTCTAACATGTACATAATAAAAGATTTATTGCACTTGTTAAATACTTGCTATTTTAAAAATCATTTTCACAATCGAGCTCTGACCCGTTTCCTTGCATATTTTCTTTTTTATTGTATCTTCTATATCAGGTGTCCAGCAACAGGGACGCCAACCTTAGCGGATTATGACAGGCTATGGATTTATGGAGTTTTTCATTAGATGCCTATCATCATTTGATTCACATTATTCTCTTAGTAGGGCATGTTGCCCAAAGGATTCAGTTATCTTCTTCTATCGGGGTCAAATACTATGGTATTCGTGTCATTTTAATACATTTGATATTGTTGGGATTATTGTAATGGATTAATATTATTTGGGAATGTTTATTCCAATTGCATTCAAATTATTTGGTGTTATCTAATTGGTTATCAGTGTTGTAGAATAAAATGTGTTGTGTTATTCTTAAACTGAAAATGGATTTTGTTAAATTAAAATTTGAAAAGTTTTTAACACCAGCTTAATTGAGTATTGAGTGAGTTGTAAATGTTTTCGACAGTGATGCTAAGAATGAACCAACTGTATATTCTGTTTTAATTTGGTATGGGACTGGCCACCCGGTATTCAATTAGGCGGGGTGTTACAGGTGGTATCAGAGCTTCAGGTTCTAGTGTCCTTTAGGATCTGTATGGCTTACTGTGTTTTCAGCTTAGCGTTCTTTGATATAGAGCCCTATGTTTAGGATTGTTGATATCTTTGGTAAGATTCCGTATATATCAGTGAATCTTATTTACGTTCGGGAGTGATCGAACAAAGAAGTATGGAAGATGAGGGCCATTGAATGGATAGCGGAGATCGTACTTAGGTGGTTATAAAGTATGTTCGAGTATGATGACCGTAGTCGAGGTCACCCCTATTATGGAAAATTGAGGAGAGACATCAGTAGAAGTTCTTGAAATGCGGGAATTATGTGTGTTACCTAACGAAGGCAATATATTCAAAGGCTTGGGCATATAGTGGAGTGTGGTTAACTAGAACCGAAAATTTGGGGTAAAATTTTTCTTGACTTATCGGAGCAAAGTTATAATAGTGGGATTCAACAACCACCACCCACGAATGAGGGTATGTTCTCTATCTAAGGAATTATAAGGCGTATATTAATTTTTGTAGCGATTAATATTATATGGGAAAATGGGTTGCTAAACTTTGACAATAGCACTGTTATTTACGTAGACTCACCGACGGGTGTAGGATACCTATATTTTCATGTCATCACGTGGGTTTGATTTTTATCGCTGAATTATTTACTTTGGGAATGTCCGAGCATGATATGACTATCGGCATGCATTGACTTGTGGTATAGGAGAGCGTATGTACTACTACTATAGATAGCATCTTGTCTTTTATAAGAGAGTAGATGAGTAGACTTTATTCGAATTAATAAAACCTGTAGAGAGGTTATAAACTATTGACTAAAGACCTGAGGAGTTTCGATGACCGACTACTTTAGGTAGTAGTGTATCGGGGGGGTTCCTTGTTTGGATTTCGCTTGCGAGACACCCCACGGATGAAACTAATAACCGTTGGGAGTCAAAATAAGATAGGTCTTTAGGATATGAGTTTATAACCTTTGCTATTATAATGAAAGTTGTACGATAGGGTGTATGGGCGCCCTGGATGATTGGATTGTAGTAGTTTTCAAAATTGTGGAACAGTAAGTAGTTGTGACTTCATAATTTATTTGTTTAATAAGTGAGGATCATTTTTCCCAAACTTTGTCACGAGGACGGTATAGGGAAGATTGGGTAAAGTTTAAATTTGGTTCAGTTGAAACTATATGGTGCGGCTTGGCATATAACATCAATAGGGATTTTCGTTAATGTACTGTATGGGCAGTACGTCTTAGATTTCTTGCGATGAGAGATTTATACTCGGAGTTGACCTTACCGGTATGATTTATATTCCTGAATTTCGGGACGAAATTCTGTTATAAGGGGGGAAGTATGTAATACCCCGTAATTTTTATGACTTTTAAAATGGGTTATATTTTAACTTAATGGATTATTTGGATTTTATTATTAATCAATTCATTTGGGTTCTACCCGAATTGTGGATATTAAAATGGATGATTCTGAATATTACTTAAAGATATTTAGGTAATATATGAATGTGATGTCATTGATATGAAGGTATGATATAATTTCTCGGTAAATTGGATTTTTAGTCAGACGCGGTATGGAACGTGTCGGGACTAATTTCTTAAATTAAAAAGGAAACTTATTTTTATATCATCCTTATAGTCATTTCGACTGCGTCATTGCGTCCGGAAGGGTTGAGATAGTCAGAAAAGTCTATTTGGATGTTGATATTGGGTCTCGGGTCATTTGGAAAAGAGAAGACAACCCAAAGGGGCATTTTGGTTATTTTTACAAGGGGGTGAATAGTGATTTCGGATTTTGTCTTATTATAAGTATTTGGAGATTAGTTGAATGTGGGTTCATTCATCTCTTCTACACAAAATAGGGAAGTCATCTTCCTAGAGAGAGTGAAAGGTTGCTTGGGAAGGGAAAAGCTTGCTTGGAAAGGAGCAGAACCAAAGGTCAAAGGTCACCACCACCATCACCACCTATGTTATTCAACTCCAAATGATCAGATCTTCAGTAAAGGCAAGTGTTTGATATTTGCAACTTAAGTTCGTATATTGTCCATGTTAGAATAATTATGAAAAGAGATGATTTTTCATGTTTGGAAGATAAAAATGGAGTAGTAATGGATTTCTGGAAGTATGAACATATGTAGGAATCAAACTCATGTTGTAGGTTGATAATAATCCATGAAATAATCATATATCTATGGAAGAAATTCTGAAAATCATTTTGTGTTCTTGAGGATAATATGTTGATAATTTTCAGGAAAAAAGAGGAAAAAACGAGTGGAATGAGAAGAGCCAATTTGGAATGTTTAGATCTTCTTTTTGAGTGCATTTGGATGAGATTTAAGAAAAACTCAAAACACATACCTGACTCAATTTTTTGTGTAGAATCCAAATCTGAAGTCGGATTGATGATTCGAATAATTTTTGGATCTGATTTTTCTGGGTATTTAAAATATGAGAATTCATGAAGTTGTTTCTTTTTAATGTTGGTTCTTATCCCAAAACTTTGGTAGATTTTTGGTGATTGTTAATGGGATATTATGGGACTTAGAGGAGATCAGTAAGACCTAGATAAGATTTGAATTGATTTGATTGGGATTTAATTGATTGGAATTATGTTAGTTAAATTGGAAGAAATTTTGGTTGCTAGATTCATGTGTTGGATTCTAATTTGTATGCATGAGGATTAAGGATAGGTCGAGTAGGGAAGATTTAATATAAGTGAGGGTAGCCTTAGGGTTACAATTTGAATACCAAGGACTGAGTTTAAGCTCATTATTGATTTCGCAAGGACTGGGTGTAGTTCTAGAGCGTAGTGGTATGGCTCCTGGATAGAGATGGGAGTTTAGAATATATATGGTTGAAAGAGGACATGAGGTTATCCCGATCGCGTATTTGAAGTTGACGGACCTCCACATTCGACAAAGTTAAGTAGTAGTGTATTGAAGGGGTTCCTTGTTTGGATTTCGCTTTGCGAGACGGTCCGCGCATGAACCTTAACGACGTCGGGAGTGGAGAGATGTTATAGGATGCGAGTATAATTAAATTATGAAGTAAAGATATGACATTTTAATGCGTGGCATTTAAAGAGATATAATGCTACGTAAGGGAATAATCTAAGGTTAATGTGAGTACCTTGTTGTTAGTATATTATAGGTATGATAATGCCTATTTGATTGATTTATGATTATGTGTATGACATACCTAGCTTACTTGCAATCGACGGGAGGTTTGCACGTGAGGGCAGTCATATCCTGATGAATCCATGGGATCTTTGATTTGTCGCTCGAGAACATAGGTCTATGAAAGACTTATCGTAAGTTGATAAGTCCGCTGACTATGGGTACGTACGTATGTGCGTGACCCATGGGTATGAGAACTATGTTTGCCTCTAATGATTGTGTTGTTGTTAATGCTTCGAGGTATCCTCACCGAACCTTTTGTCCCCTTTTCGGCGACCAGCGATATTGGGACATGATAGCAGAGTAATGTATTGCACCGCAGCTGTGACTCGAGGTGCCGTATTATATATGAATATATATATATATATATATATATATATATATATATATATATATATATATAATGGATTAAATGAATGAATGGATATTTATTATGGTTAAATCTATCTACGGTGATAATTGTAGATAACGGTGAATAGAGAAAGATAATTGAATTAAGTTAATGAATGTTTATTGAAAAACTTAATTCATATTAATGAGAAATGATTCATGTTAATGAGAAATGATGAGAAATGTAAATGAACAATAATGTGACGTATGGTATGGGACATACGGGGATTATGATATTGGGATGGAATTATAATATGGAGACTAGAAAAGAGGAACCATTAACTAGGAGGTTAATAGGAAACGTTAAGTGTGCACTCTAGTTGAGAGGTGAGAATGGCAAGTGAGAGTTGGGTCTAACATATACATAATAAAAGATTTATTGCACTTGTTAAATACTTGTTGTTTTAAAAATTATTTTCTCAATCGGGCTCTGACCCGTTTCCTTGCATATTTTCTTTTCTATTGTATCTTCTATATCATGTGTCCAGCAACAGGGACACCAACCTTAGCAGATTATGACAGGCTATGGATTTATGGAGTTTTTCTTAGACGCCTATCATCATTTGATTCACAGTATTCTCTTAGTAAGGCATGTCGCCCAAAGGATTCAGTTATCTTCTTCTATCGGGGTCAAATACTATGGTATTCATGTCATTTTAATACATTTGATATTGTTGGGATTATTGTAATGGATTAATATTATTTGGGAATGTTTATTCCAATTGCATTCAAATTATTTGGTGTTATCTAATTGGTTATCAGCGTTGTAGAATAAAAATGTGTTGTGTTATTCTTAAATTGGAAATGGATTTTGTTAAATTAAAGTTTGAAAAGTTTTTAACACCAGCTTAATTGAGTATTGGGTGAGTTGTAAATGTTTTCGACAGTGCTGCTAAGAATAACACAACACATTTTTAATTTGGTATGGGACTGGCCACCTGGTATTTAATTAGGCGGGGTGTTACAGTAACTTTTATTTTCAGCACTTTTATTATTATTTCACCATGCTAGGCTAGATTTCTCAAAGTCGGGATACATAAACCCAGCCTGATGTGTTAGTTGCATGTGTATTGCATTAATCCTCTGAATTTAGTGATTGATTATGACCGTATCGCATAGGAACATAACAATTGTAGATCTTTATATCTCGTTTGCCTCTGGGTAACCGGGATGATTTAGAATGCAATTCGAGTGTCACTGTCGCGATACCGATTTACTCGTCCTCAGATTAAGTATGACGCGGGCTTGAACCTTGTATACGTAATGATTAGGAGTACTAAATTCTAGGTCAAATTAATCATTTAAATTTACGATTAGTATTATATCTGCAATACACTAGGGTTGGGGGATTGTATTCCCGTCCTATTTTTCTCATACATAGTTTAAAGTTTCAAATCATTTTTTCATCAGTATTTTAGGTAAATTAGTATAATTGCATCTTTTCATAATTTCATATTTTCACCTAGTTTAATCATTCCCAAAACCAAATCAATTTTCCTTTTTCTTTAGAGTCAAAGTGTAATACCCCGTACTTTTATGGATATTTATTTATGGGATTAATTAAATTAAATGTGAATTAATTGAGAATTAATCCGGATAAAATACTATCGAGATGTGAGTTGGCATTTGATTATAATGTGTATATATGGCAGTATATGAATATTAAAAATATTAAAATTATCGCGAGACTGAAATACGGAAATTTGGGAAATTTTGTTGGGACGCGCGTGACAGTCGCGTCAGGAAGGTAATTATTTAAATTAAAAAGTGAATTTTATTTTTTATCAACCGTATGGTCATTTTGAGTGCGCCAACGTGTCCAGAAGGGTCGAAATAGTCAGAAAACACTAGTCGGGGGTTTAGTTTGGGTCCCGGGGCATTTTTAGGCCATACCGGCAACCCAAAAGGGTAGTTTGGTAATTTCGGAATTTTGGGAATTAAAACCCACGAAAATTAGAAGTTAAAATCTGATTTAGTCTTTACCCACTAACCCATTACCAACACTTAACTGATTAGAGGGCTACGGGGGTTTCATGAGAAGTTAAGAGAAGTTCCCAAAAGAGAAAACCTTAACCTTCATCTTCAACCTTCAACCTTGGGAGAAAAGGAGAGAGAACAACCTTCATCAATTCAACACCAAATTCAGAAAAGAATCCAAGGCAAGTGGTTTAATTACGTTAACTTCAAGCGAATGTTTCTTCCATGCTTAGAAATTGATATAATTGCATTGTATTGGGAGACTTGTAAAAACCCATGTAATTGGAGTTATAAATTCATGTTTTGATAAAGAGATTTCATGTAGAATTATGTTTTATATGGTTAGAAATACATCTTTTATATTACAAAAACGGATTTAATTGTGGATATTGACGACTTTAATTTTCTAGGGTTCATATTCATAAGGGTTGGGGGAATATTGGGAGATTTGATAATTGGGTGTTATTTAGGGAGACTTGACCCCATAAATATGTTAAAATAAGACCTAAGTATGTTTAAGAATGATTAGGAACCTTAAAACACTGTTGGGATAATGTTTGGATCAGTTTTGAGAAGAGAAAGTTAGAGGAAAAACGAATGTAGAAATTCTGGGCTCGAAACTATCACCTCGTTAGAAGACCTGTCCAGGTCGTTCGAACGAGCTTCTAACGAGTTGACAGTTTGACTTCTAAAGAGTGGTATGTTCATTTGATGCCTTTCGTTCGAACGAGATCTCGTTAGATGTCCACTTCGTTCGAACGAACTCTCGTTCGAACGAGACTTCTAACCAGTTAACAGATTGGCCTTTTTGGCCTGATTTGATTTCTAATGTCCCGTAACCCGGTTTAATTGTAGAGATAACATTCCCTTGATGACTAATTGATATAGTTGGGATATTTGGGATATATTGAGGAGTAAAATGTAGAAGTGTGATTTGAACCAAATGAAAATTGTGGATTAGGACGTGAGTGACTAATTACGATGTGAGAGCAATTGACGACTTAAATATTAATATTAATCGGGGATATGTGAATTACGTAACATTATAAGTTGGTATAGAATGAGAAGTATACCACAAATAAATTATGGTAATTACTAAGATGTGTGCATGCTTAGTATATGTATATGATTTTATGTGTATGACATATCTACCATACTTGCTATCACGGGAGGTTTACGTTCGCTTAGGGCCATCTAATCTTTGTGTTCCCGGATTTAGATTGGTACCTCGAGGACATAGTTCGGGGAAGGACTTATTGGGAAGTTAATAAGACTGCAGATCATGGGAGCGTAGGTATGTGCGTGACCCATGTGATGGGACTGTGTTCGCCTCCATTGTTTGGGATTGTTGTTATCTAAGAACGATTCCTGAGAGATTCGGAATGCGTGATCCTTATGTACGTGATGTACCGGGATGGATAGCAGAGTATGTATGCACCGCAGCTTAGTCTCGGGTGCTTGTATTGTATATTCATGACGTGAATAATATACGCTTAAATAATGAGAACTTTCATGTTGGTATAATTATGGTAACGCTTTGAGAAAATAAAAAGGGATAACCTGTAGTAAATTGTATTGCTAATAATTGAGAATCCGAGTTTAAGTAAAGCCTCTATTTAATTGATAACGTTAGAATGTATAATTGGAATCGAGTAGAAAGGGGTAGAACTTATGACGGTTTAGTTAGATATGAATGTCACTTAGATGGGTACAGTACGTTAGGAGTGCACAATTAGTCGAGAGGTGAGTATTTCATGTGAGTGCACGTCCTAACATGTATTTTGCATTCATTGTTTTAATGTTATTAAAGCACTTGCTATTTTTAAAATACTCTCCACTTTCGGGATTTGAACCGTTTGTTTTCAAATCTATTTTTTTGTAAAAACCTTTTAGGTGCCCAGCCACAAGGACACCATGCATAGGATTTCCATTCAGGTGACGAGCTGTAGCTGTTGTGGAAGTTATAGGGCCTTGACAGTAGACGCCTCTTTTCTAGTCTTAACTCCATATTCAGTTCCATCATTTGGAGGGCATGTCGCCCATTTCTTTTAGAGACATTTTACATTTCAGTTATTCAGATTGTGGATTGTAATTAATTCAGGATTCAGACTTGTTTTATTATTTCAATTGTGGGATTGTTGTGAGGAGTATTTCCTCCAGACTCTTTATTACTTGTTGATTTCACTATTGGGAATTTATTGTGTATGGTTATGTTATTCTTTTATTCTTCACTTAATTCATGTTAATCAGATTTAATTTAAAATTGGCAACTCGCTTTTTAAATACTAGGTGGTTAGTAATGATTAAAATGTTTTCGACAGTGATGCTGTTAACTGGACCAACTTGACATTTTGTATTAATTTAATAAAGGAGTAGCTACCCGGTATTTAATTAGTCGGGGTGTCACATGTGGTATCAGAGCATCAGGTTCTAGTGTCCTTTAGGATCTGTACGGCTTATTATGCTTCCAGCGTAATTCTCTTCGATGTAGAGCCCTATGCTTAGGATTGTTGATTCCTTTAGTAAAATTTTGTTCTCCTGCTATGATGTATATGATAGCGAATCGTATTGCGATCGGGTGTATTCATGTGTCGAACAATGTAGTACGTCAGGCGAAGACAGTTGGGTGAACAGTAGGAGGCAAATATATATTGAGGTTAATTGATTTATTTAAAGAAGGATGACCGTAGTTGAAGTCACTGATATTATGGCACGGAAGTCCTAGATGATATAGAAGGCTAAGGCGTGACTTGAGACTTCCGGGTACAGCTATAGTAGGAATGGGGTCAAATTAGACACATCCAACAAGGTTGGACTGGGAGAGAAAGAGTTAGGTGTAACATTGAAGAGAACCAGCAGTAGCAATACTCGAAAGGCGAAGACGGCATGTGCTAGACAAATGAACGCAATGTATCCAAAGGCTTGGACATATGTCAGGATATGACCAATTGAGAGTGAAAATTTAGAGAAATTTTTTTCCTTGACTCGTAAGAGCGGAGATTCAATGGTGAGAAACAAGTAACCCACTTAAAAGTGGAATGTGCTGTCGAGAGGGTGTACACGTATGGTTTGACCATAAGTTCCTTCATCAGATGTTCAGGTTGAAAGGCGAATGTTATTCTGAACTCACATAAGAGGGCCAAACAGGGGTCAACTTGTGAGGAGAAATTTAATGTTTTAGCGAACCTTACACCGGGTGGAGAAGGTGGTATGGAGAAGAGGATGTTCAAGGGAGAATCTACATACAAGAAGAATTGTTAGCTCTTATGGGGAATTCTTCTTGGATGATAAATACAGATAGTAATTATATCGTGTGGTGTAAATTTGGAGGTAAATGTTCCCTTGAGTAGGTAGATACCAACATCGAAGAATTTTTGTAGAATAAGACTGGGAAAAGGGTGTTGGAGAAACACCACAAGGAGGAAGACCCAACGGAGAAACCATTAAAATAATTCGATAGCGGAATTACTACCGAGTGATGGTAATCTCAGTAAGAGAGGTGGAAAGCTAGTAGTGTGTTCCTTAGGTACATCTTAAAGGAACAGTGGAGATAGTCTTCAGAGCTGAGGCTACCAACGTCTGAGGAAAGGACCACTTTAACATGGTCAGGGTGACCGGAAATAAGTGGAGTATGTGTAGAGGTACTTTGTGGGAATGAAACCCGTGCGTTATAAAAATTTTCCCGATACAAGAGTAGGGATCAAGGTATTGTGCCTGGCGAGGGCAATAATTATTGAAATATCCGGTTTGGGGCAGACATGTGTGGTAAGTCCAGGAACCATTTGAGCAGCCGGGACGATTATTAGGATAGAAGTATGAGTTATATCCTCAGATGAGGATGCATGTTATTTGTGGCATGAGTGCGTTACTACATTTGTTACAATTGCATTTTCACTTGAGAGTCGAGTTTAGTGAGTATCAGTAAATTTATTATATATAAGAACATTCTCCCTGATAGTGTGGGGGTTACTTTTATTGTCATCCGCGGAGGATGAATGGGTATATTAATAGCGGTTTATGCTTTATCGAAATTACTCGTTTTAGTGCTGTGTTATACGAGTATGATAGGATCTTAATTATTGTTTTATATATATGATTATACCGATAGTGTGCTGGTATTACAAGTTTATCGAAGTTACTACCTTGGGGTAGAATGTTTTGGTTCTGGAGAGGCCCCATGTGTGAGAGGGCCGGGCTCAAAATTGTACTATTGTACATATGTATATATATATGTTGTGATTTCAAAGTATAATGGTCTCGGACATTTAATCCCAGTATGCGTAGGGATTTCATTATTATGAGACGTATGTAATTGATTTACTAGTCAACAAAGAGTTAGTTTGTTTTTATAATTAACGATAGAGAGGTCGTAACAAAGAGTGCATACATCACCCGTTAGAGATTTGGAAGTTTATACTCATAGTTGTGTGTTTGGGGACGGGAATTTGAGGGTCTCAAAATGTCTCGCATGTTGTATATGAAATGTGATTTCCATCACTGTAAAGAGAAAAGTGTCTTTCAGAAGGAGTTCTTTGTTTATGTATAATTGCGAACTGAGATGAAACTTTGTTGTTAAAAGACGAGAGTGTAGGGGTACATATTATGGACAGGGCTTAACGGATTCCGATGACCAACAATGTTAGGTAGTAGTGTATCGGGGGGGTTCCTTGTTTGGATTTTGCTTTGCGAGACACTCCACGCATGAAACTTAGCGTAAGGTTGGTGGTAAGGAAATGTGTGGTCCTTCGTTCATGATTTGGATACCTCTATCATTATGGGAGTACGTAGTTATAACGGAAAGTTACAAGGAGTAAATTATGATGTACGACCATTAGAGCCAGTTGTTAGTAAATTACGATATAAGTATTAATAATGTTGGTTTTGTCACGGCGTGTTGAGGGACGCATTGAGGATAAGGAGGATTTAGGATTTCTAATTCAGAAGCGATTGAGAATGCCCAAGTGGTATAGAACCGTAGTATTTACAGTGAAAATAAAGAGTTTGGGATTTGTATGAAGCGTATATAATGTTTAAAAACCGTATGGTTGGGTCACAAGGGGCGTAGACATCTTGATTTGCTAAAGTGTAAATCAAAGGAAGAGGGAACATAGACGGGTGAGATTATTACTTATGAGATTAAACGTCATAAGAAAAGGTGTAAGTGAATATCATGTGTAGTCAGTGTATCACGTTCAAATTTGGAGGAAAGGCAGTAGAAAGCCATTTATTAAAAGGATATCTCATGAGAAGGAGAATAAATTATTATGAGAAATTTGGAGTAGAGTTTCGATCAACCGAATGTTGAGGGTGACTCAAGAGTAAATAGAGTGAGAATGTCAATCAGGTATAAAGTCCAGATATGCACAAAGTGGTGAAAAGTGTAAAGGTCCAAACTTTTGGTATTCGTCGGGAGAATAAGATCATTAAGTATCATTTAACGGGGAAAATTTTATGTGAATATCGACATTGAAAGAGGTATAGTAAGTAGTAGAACAGTTGGGGTTAGATGATCAACCAAATAATTTTGTATCAAGACGACGATTCCATGAATGGGAGGGTCAAGTTGGAGAATTTTCTTGAGAGGTAGCCAACTTATTGTTAAGTAATGAGTTCCTTCGATTATGTGGGACATGTTGTCCAGAAGGAGAAAAATTGTTATATACTTGGGGTGATTTACACTATTAGATAGGGAACACGCCGGTACGTGGTTCGACGTAGTACTATTTAGAACTCGGATGAGATCCCCGAAATCCACCTTTAACGTGGGGTAACAAGAAGTAGAGGAAATACGTTTCACTTGGACTAGGCTGTATCACCTATGGCCCGAGGTGTAGGAGCAAGGTGATTGGCGACTGGTGGGTTGTATAAAAGAATGTTGAATTCATTTCAATATTTTTATTTTCCAAATCGAGAAACTAGTAAGCAAGGTACATTGTGGTAATAGGAGAAAATATTATCTAATAGTAGAGCTAGGTGAAACCACCCGTATCTATTTTATTATGGACAAGGTGCTTACAAAGGTTTGTGTAACACCAACAGGCTGAAGCAGTTTTCCCTTGTGTAAAAGTCACAACTTCGGGATATTTCAAGGAATGGACAAGCGTAGTCAGATGTGTTATTGATTCATCCCAGGATGGGAGTTTGGAGTTTTGATAAACGCGGGAGTTAGTAGTGAGGTGAGGACTCACAATACTAATAAAAATAATGCGGCTAATGATGTATAGGCTATTCTTATTCGAATGTGGTTTAATAAGAGCACAACTTGAGGTGCATTTATCGAAGATTATTCTGATAAGGTATCAAGTATGTTAAACAAGCTTATTGTGAAGCGAGGGTTTTAGTGATTTGGGCTTTTCTTTATAATTGTTTTGAATACTGGAGGATACCTAATTTTTCCAGGTGTGCCTTACTTATCCAAATTTTGGGACGAAATTCTGTTGTTAGGGAGGAAGTATGTAATACCCCTTACTTTTATGGATATTTATTTATGGGATTAATTAAATTAAATATGAATTAATTGAGAATTAATCTGGATAAAATACTAACGAGATGTGAGTTGGCATTTGATTATAATGTGTATATATGGCAGTATATGAATATTGAAAATATTAAAATTATCGCGAGACTGAAATACGGAAATTTGGGAAATTTTGTTGGGACGCGCGTGACAGTCGCGTCAGGAAGGTAATTATTTAAATTAAAATGTGAATTTTATTTTTATCAACCGTATGGTCATTTTGAGTGTGCCAACGTGTCCAGAAGGGTCAAAATAGTCAGAAAACACTAGTCGGGGGTTTAGTTTGGGTCCCGGGGCATTTTTAGGCCATACCGGCAACCCAAAAGGGTAGTTTGGTAATTTCGGAATTTTGGGAATTAAAACCCACGAAAATTAGAAGTTAAAATCTGATTTAGTCTTTACCCACTAACCCATTACCAACACTTAACTGATTAGAGGGCTACGGGGGTTTCATGAGAAGTTAAGAGAAGTTCCCAAAAGAGAAAACCTTAACCTTCATCTTCAACCTTCAACCTTGGGAGAAAAGGAGAGAGAACAACCTTCATCAATTCAACACCAAATTCAGAAAAGAATCCAAGGCAAGTGGTTTAATTACGTTAACTTCAAGCGAATGTTTCTTCCATGCTTAGAAATTGATATAATTGCATTGTATTGGGAGACTTGTAAAAACCCATGTAATTGGAGTTATAAATTCATGTTTTGATAAAGAGATTGCATGTAGAATTATGTTTGGACGATTATATTATTAGAAATACATCTTGTATATTACAAAAACTGATTTAATTGTGGATATTGATGACTTTAATTTTCTAGGGTTCATATTCATAAGGGTTGGGGGAATATTGGGAGATTTGATAATTGGCTGTTGTTTAGGGTGACTTGACCCCATAAATATGTTAAAATACGACCTAAGTATGTTTAGGAATGATTAGGAACCTTAAAACACTGTTGGAATAATGTTTGGATCTGTTTTGAGAAGAGAAAGTTGGAGGAAAAACGAATGTAGAAATTCTGTGCTCGAGACTGTCACCTCGTTAGAAGACCTGCCCAGGTCGTTCGAACGAGCTCGTTCGAACGAGCTTCTAACGAGTTGAAAGTTTGACTTCTAAAGAGTGGGATGTTCATTCGATGCCTTTCGTTCGAACGAGATCTCGTTAGATGCCCACTTCGTTCGAACGAACTCTCGTTCGAACGACCTCGTTCGAACGAGACTTCTAACGAGTTAACAGATTAGCCTTTTTGGCCTAATTTAATTTCTAATGTCCCGTAACCTGATTTAATTGTAGAGATAACATTCCCTTGATGACTAATTGATATAGTTTGGATATTTGGGATATATTGAGGAGTAAAACATAGAAGTGTGATTTGAACCAAATGAAAATTGTGGATTAGGACGTGAGTGACTAATTACGATGTGAGAGCAATTGACGACTTAAATATTAATATTAACCGGGGATATGTGAATTGTGTAACATTATAGGTTGGTATAAGAATTAGAAGTATACCACAAATAAATTATGGTAATTACTAAGATGTGTGCATGCTTAGTATATGTATATGATTTTATGTGTATGACATATCTACCATACTTGCTATCACGGGAGGTTTACGTTCGCTTAGGGCCATCTAATCTTTGCGTGCCCGGATTTAGATTGGTACCTCGAGGACATAGTTTAGGTAAGGACTTATTGGGAAGTTAATAAGACTGCTGATCATGGGAGCGTAGGTATGTGCGTGACCCATGTGATGGGACTGTGTTCGCCTCCATTGTTTGTGATTGTTGTTATCTAAGAACGATTCCTGAGAGATTCGGAATTCGTGATCCTTATGTACGTGATGTACCGGGATGGATAGCAGAGTATGTATGCACCGCAACTTAGTCTCGGGTGCTTGTATTGTATATTAATGACGTGAATAATATACGCTTAAATAATGAGAACTTTCATGTTGGTATAATTATGGTAACGCTTTGAGAAAATAAAAAGGGATAACCTGTAGTAAATTGTATTGCTAATAATTGAGAATCCGAGTTTAAGTAAAGCCTCTATTTAATTGATAACGTTAGAATGTATAATGGGAATCGACTAGAAAGGGGTAGAACTTATGACGGTTTAGTTAGATATGAATGTCACTTAGATGGGTATGGTACGTTAGGAGTGCACAATTAGTCGAGAGGTGAGTATTTCATGTGAGTGCACGTCCTAACATGTATTTTGCATTCATTGTTTTAATGTTATTAAAGCACTTTCTATTTTTAAAATACTCTCCACTTTCGGGCTCTGAACCGTTTGCTTTCAAATCTATTTTTTTGTAAAAACCTTTTAGGTGCCCAGCCACAAGGACACCATGCATAGGATTTCCATTCAGGTGACGAGCTGTAGCTGATGTGGAAGTTACAGGGCCTTGACAGTAGACGCCTCTTTTCTAGTCTTGACTCCATATTCAGTTCCATCATTTGGAGGGCATGTCGCCCATTTCTTTTAGAGACATTTTACATTTCAGTTATTCAGATTGTGGATTGTAATTATTTCAGGATTCAGACTTGTTTTATTATTTCAGTTGTGGGATTGTTGTGAGGAGTATTTCCTCCAGACTCTTTATTACTTGTTGATTTCACTATTAGGACTTTATTGTGTATGGTTATGTTATTCTTTTATTCTTCAGTTACTTCATGTTAATCAGATTTAATTTAAAATTGGCAACTCGCTTTTTAAATACTATGTGGTTAGTAATGATTAAAATGTTTTCGACAGTGATGCTGTTAACTGGACCAACTTGACATTTTGTATTAATTTAATAAAGGAGTAGCTACCCGGTATTTAATTAGTCGGGGTGTCACACAAAGTTAGGATTTCTCTGTCTATCCAACGTCGTCAGGTTCACTCGTCCTAGTTCCCTGAGGATTCGATACCCAGACTAGCCACTATATTCCGCAAGAGTGTAGTTACAGTTTAGGTTTGTGTATTGTGGTTGGATGCCGATAACAACGACTAGCGTATTTACACGGACGCTCGGTTTTTTGACTCGATCAAAATGGCGCCGTTACCGGGGAATTAGGTAGACTTAGGTATAGATCGAGTTAATCTAAAATTTTGACCAAAAAAATAAAAAAAAAAAAAATAAAAAAAATTTGATGAGTATTACGAGGGAGATGCTGGATGATAGCGAATGGCAAGATACAATAGATGAATTCCTTCGTAATGACCAACCATCCACATCACAGAAGTCTTAAGAAGAGAGTGAACGAAATTGTTCAAAACACACTCGAGAGAGAGAATTAGGAGATATAAGTCTTGAAGACTTTGAAAAAGAATTCGGTCCGGTGGATGAGAGCCTTAACGACGAAGTCCAAAATCTATTGGATTCATTTAGTCACCTAGAAGAAAGCGAATGGAAAGATAAAATCGATGAATTCCTTCTTTGTGACCATCCACCCATACCACTAGAGGTCCCGAAGGCGAGTGAGGAGAAAAGTTATGTTTCATCCGACCAAGAGCTTGACCCATGCGTTCCAAAAATGGAAAGAAATTTAGGTGTTCCCTCCGAGTCAGCGCACGCAGAACACGCTTTGAGTCAGCATCATGAGGATCCCTTTCCAATTAGTCACGATGAGTCTCCCGGTCTATCCTTTATCTATGGGCGAGGTCCCAACTTATTCACGAGTGTCACTTGATAAGTTGGAATAATCCCACAAATTAAGATAAGAGGCAAACGTTATACGTGATAACTAAATAACGAGTAATAATGACAACTGTCATAATTATGGGTTATGAGATGTATCTAAATTTGATATGGTAATAGTAGTATATTTATATGACTGTGTTTATGCATATACTATATACGTGTGAAAATCATGCTCGCACTACTTGTTATCCCTGAGGTTATCGCGCTGGGACAGTCTTATCTCGATGAGCCTTTATGGGGGATATTGACTCGTACCCTAGAAGATAGAAATCCTTCGGTACATGCTATCGATTCGATAGTTCAGACGGTCCAAAGAGACGTGAGGGCATGTGCTGACCTCTTAGAGACTTGGAATCTATGCTTCGCCTAAATATTGTTTGTGTTGTGTTAATACAGTTCGAGAGTGATTCCGAACTTGTATTTCCCTTAGTACGAGTGATACGGGGACTAGATAGCAGAGTATGCCCGCACCATAATTATTATGTGGGGTGCCGTTAGAATATATATATTATATGAGTATTTAATATATATATTTAATTCTAGAATTTGGGAACTACCTATTGTGTTTATGGTAAGTAAGAAAATGAATAATTATTTCAATTGGTGAATGGGTGTTTGAAAAGTATAATATGTTACTGAGAAACTTTATTAGCAAATAATGTTTAAATGGGAACTTTGTTATTAAGTGGAATTAACCTCTTAAACAATTGAATTTGTCAGTTTAATCTTACGAGCAACCTATGATAAGATAAGTTAAACCGTTGGGAAGGTTAGTGCGATAGGCGTGCACATTAGAAGAGAGGTGAGAATTTCTCAAGGGAGTGCCGCACTAATATGTTGTTACATTGGCCAGTAAACATTTTAAATACTTGCTAAACTAATTTTAAATCGTTTTTACAATCGGGCTCTGACCCGTTTCAATTTTCTTCTCTCTCTTGTATATATATGTATATATTACATGTGCCCAGCCATAGGAGTGTCTGGCACAGGATCCATTGGAAGGAATGCGCTGCAGCTTAGGTGGGAGTTGCAGGCCTCTTGGTTAGACGACCTCATTTCTTGATTCCACTTCTAGCATTTATTTTATTCAATTGGGCATGTGTCTCCCTTTTCCATTATTCAGTTGTTTTATTGGATATTGTAATTCATTTATTTCCAGTATTTGCACTTTGGGATTTATTACTCTCAGGATGTTTTCCTTTAAGTTTTAAATGTTGGAATTTCTTAGTTGGATGTTTAATTAATTGGATTGTTTGTTCCAGTATATTTGTTAGATGAGTCTTAAATTATGAATTATGTAAAGTTTTGAAATATTGGTTTTAAATAAAATTTGGAAAGTAATGTCTAAACTGGTTTTGACACTTAGCTTAATTATTTAGGGTGTTTAAATTGGAAATGTTATTTTTACGACAGTGATGCTAATAATGAACCGACCGTCACCTTGACATAATTTAATAAAGGACAGATCACCCGGTATTTAATTTGGCTGGGTGTCACAATACTTCATAGCTTTCCTAAGGATAAGCCTCGTACAAGCCATCTTTATTGTTCATATTACAATGTCTATGGACATTCTGTTGATGGATGTTTTTCTAAACGTCTATATAAACCGATCATTCAATCACATGTCTATCATAACTTTAACTACTCTAGAAAAGGAAAAAATAATTATATTCTTCCTAGGTAACCAGATAAGAACTCTAACTATCGTAATAGGAAGAAAAGATCTAGTACTAAAAGATCATCAATAAGAGGGAATCCTAGATTCATGACTAAACCAAATGCTCATAGATTTGAGAAAACACAAAATTATGCACCAAAATCTTTTAAAGAAAAGTCTAATACTCGCAAATTTTACCATATTCAAGCTAATCAGCATAAACGTTTAAAAATAAGAGGAATTTGGGTTAGAAATGATGAATTAATACCTCAAATGAGATGTAATATCGTGATCAGTGCACAACATCCCGAGGGTATTTAGATTTAGGATGTTCTAAACACATGACTAGGGATGATACCAAACTTTCAAATAAAATAAGCTTCTCAGGAGGTAATGTTTTTTTTGGTGATGGGATATCAGCCCAGATCATTGGTAAAGGGACACTTCATGAAAAAGGGTTACCTACTTTAGAAGATGTACTTCTAGTAAAATGTCTACAAGCAAATTTACTGAGTATATCACAATTTTGCCACTCTAACCATACTGTCACATTTTCAAAGAATAATTGCAAAATTTTAAACAAAAATGGTGACTGCATTATTACAGGCCTGCGCACTCCAGATAACTATTACACAGTTAATCCAAGTAATGAGGTTTGTAACATTGCCAGAATGAATGACAATGAGATTTGGCATAATAGGTTGGGTCACCTAAATTTTGATAGCCTTAATAAATTGTGTTCTTAAGAAATTGTTACAGGTCTTCCTAAGATAAAGCCTATATCAAACATTATTTGTGGGCCTTGCCAAGAAGGGAAAATGGTTAAGTCTACACATAGGAAAGTCAAAGATGTATTGACTACTAAACCTATAGATTTCACCAATATGGACCTTATGGGTCCTACCAGAATGGTTAGCCTATGTGGCAACAACTACATCTTAGTGATGGTTAATGATTTTACCCATTTTACTTAGATAGATTTCCTTAAACAAAAGTCAGACACCTTTTAAGAATTTCTAAAAATTCTCCTACGTATTGAGAATGAAAAGGATAGTCAAGTAAATCGTATCTGTAGTGATCGAGGTGGAGAGTTTAAAGACTTAGGTGTAACAGAATATTATACCTATAATGGATATCAACACGAATTTAGCGCTCCTAAAACCCCTCAGCAAAATGGTATAGCTGAAAGAAAGAGTAGGACTATTCAAAAAATGGCATGAATAATAATTCATGCCAAAATCCTCCCTAAGTATTTTTGGGTTGAAGCTGTTAGGACTGCCTATCATATTATAAACCGAGTTTACCTTATAAAAGATTCCAAACAGACACCTTACGAACTTTTGTATGGCAAGAAACCTAACCTAAAATATTTTAGAACCTTTAGCAGTGTTTGCTATGTGTGTAAGGACAGAGAACATTTGTCCAAATTTGAAACCAGAGGTGATAAAGACATCTTCTTAGGTTACTCTCCCAATTGCAAAGACTATCTTGTCTATAATATTCGTACCAAAACCCTAATGGAATCCATTAATGTGATTGTTAGTGACACTAATGTTTAGAGTAAACCCACAGAACCAACTATCGTGGATGAGTCTAAAAATATTTCAAATTGTGACTCTCCAGAGATAGATGATTCTTTACCACCTAAGACCCCTAAGGTGCCTAACTGGGTTTCGAAAGATCATCCCTTAGACATTGTGGTTGGTAACCCTACCGATACTATTCATACAAGATCCTAGTTACGTAATTTTGCTCATTATGCATGCTTTGTGTCTCTTATAGGACCAAAGAATGTAAATGAAGCCCTAATTGACTCCTTATGGATAAGTTCTATCCATGAGGAACTTCATCAATTTATCGCTCATGACGCATGGCATCTTATACCCAGGCTAGAAAATAAAAAGTTTATTAGCACACGTTGGGTTTTTAAAAATAAAATAGATGAGGCTGGGATGGTCATTAGAAATAAGGCTAGATTAGTTGCTCGGGGCTATTCTCAGATTGAAGGGATAGATTTCGAGGAAACTTTTGCACCTATCACTCACCTTGAGTCTATTTGCTTATTCTTAGCAATAGCTTGTCATTGCCAATTCACTATCTATAAAATGGATGTAAAATCTGCGTTCCTTAATGGTATTTTAACTGAGGAAATCTATGTAGAACAGCCCAAAGGGTTCAATGACCCTCACCATGCGAATCACGTCTTTCGACTGAAATGGATCTATATGGTCTAAAAAAAGCACCTCGTGCTTGGTATGACCGATTGTATATATTTTTATTAAATAACGGCTTTAGGAGAGGTGGTAATGATCCAACCTTATTTGTCAAACATTTTGACAAAACTATAGTCATAGCCCAATTCTACGTAGATGATATAATATGTGGATCTACATCTTTAACCGAAGTTAAAAATTTCTTCAAAGTTATGCATGGAGAATTTTAACTATCTCTTATGGGGAGTTATAATTCTTTCTAGGACTTCAGGTCAAACAAATGCAAAAGATGTTAGGACACCCATGAGTGCCTCGGTAAAAATTTCTAAGGAAGAAAATGGGAAATACATTGATCCCACTCTTTATCGTAGCATGATAGGAAGCTTACTATACCTTACTGCCTCACGCCCTGACATTATGTATGTTGTTTGTGTATATGCTAGATATCAGAATGCACCTAAAGAGAGTCATTTATCGTGTGTGAAGGGAATCATAAAATATGTTAAAGAAACTCTCAACTTAGGACTTTGGTACACAAATGACACATCCATTTCTGTAATTGGTTACACCGATGCTGATTAGGCTGGGTGTTCCGATGACAGTAAGAGTATGTCAAGAGCTTGCTATTATATAGGAAATAACTTCATAGGATGGTCTACTAAGAAACAAAATTCTACATCGTTATCCACCGCTTAATCGGAATACATTGCAGCAAGAAGTTGTTGTTCGCAATTACTTTGGATAAAAAAGATGTTAAAAGGCTATGGCATAATTGAAGATAAGTTACATATCTATTGTGATAATCAAAGTGCAATTAATATTTCCAAAAATCCTGTTCAACATTCTCGCACAAAACATATTAAGATTCGATATCACTTTATTCGTGAATTAGTATAATCCAAGGAATTAGAAATTATGAATTTGCCCACAAATCTTCAATTAGTTGATTTGTTCATAAAGCCTCTAGATAATTTAAGATTTGAATCTCTTCGAAAATATATTGGCATGATATATCTTGAATAAATATTTGATGTGACTCGTTGATGTTTATGCGTTGATATATATTTATCTTTTCTATATATTTATTTGCTTATGTATATTTGTTCCTACTCTTTGTCCATTTGAGACAAAATGGGGGAGAAATTTGAGTCCACTTGGACATTTTTTTGTTTACTTCAACTAAATTTTTTTATCTTAGTTATCTTATTTTCAGGAATCAATACCTCATTTATATCAAAATATTGTTAGGGTATTGGTATGTATTTAGTTGAGTAATGTAATTTTCCTTTTCTAGGATATGGGGTAGATAGAAATTTTTTATAGGAATAAGATTTTCTTACTTTTTTGTATCCCTGTGAGTCCTCGATGACTTAAACAAGATTTTGTCTCATATATCCAAAGGGGGAGATCGAAGCACCCTATATTTTTTACTCACTTGAGTCTATACTATATAGGCGCTTATCTAGTTTGGAAATAGTGACAAAATTAGAGTAATATCCCTTGCTACCAAAGAACCTCAGACACTACATCAATTATCTGTAACACCCCGCACTTTTATGGGAAATTAAATTTAATAATTCAGTGCAATTTCAGAATTTAAGAAATTATCGTGAATAGTAATTTTTGGAAGTTTTTCAAGGATTAGATGATTCTTTATGTGGGTTATATTTACTTTTGGGATTAAGTAAATGAGTTGGAACATTTTAATTACATGTCAGAGTTGGGTAAATTGACAAAGGATAATATTTTAAATGGAAAACCCGCATTGAGATGTATTGGGTTTAATTAGTGGATTGCAATCAAATACCTCGAATGTAAATTTCGATTGGGCGGTTGGTCTCAGAATGGCCTATATAGTCAGAATAGAGTATTTGGGGGGTTGTAATTGAGTTTAGGGAATTTTTGAACCAATAGGGACTCGTAATTGAGTAAATGAGTCATTTTTGGATTTAATAAGGGGGCTTATAAAAGACACGAGAGAGTGGGAGAAAAGAAAGAAAAAGAAAAAGAGAGAGAGAGGGCAGGAGAGGAAGAGATAAAAGAAGAAGAAAAGGGAGGTTCCGGACAAACTCCGCGGGATTCAACTCGAGGTCGTCGAATTTTATCCTCAAGGCAAGTGTGTACTTGCTTTATTTCATTTTGAGCATATATCTCATATTATAGTTGGTAAACTATATGATTTTGGGTTGGAACCCTTAAAACAAATTAGTGAAAATTTGAGTATGAGTTTATATATTGATGTAATGTAAACTCTTAATGATATCTAGTGTTAAAACCATGTAAATGAATTGAAACGGGGGAAATGAGAAAACTAGGGTTTAATGGTTTTTTAGGACCAAATCCAAAATTATTGATGTATTAGTTAGAAATCAATTATTATATGAATATAATGTTGTTGGTGGAGATTTGATGCCATAAAAATGGAGTTTGGGGCTGGTTTTGGGAATTTTGGAAAACAGATTTTCGAGGGACTGGTATGACCGGTCGACCGCGCCCCTATGTCCAGTCGATCGCGTTAAGGAAAAAGGGCCTACTGGTTGGTTTGTTAGGCTTAATTACAAACCGCGGTTGACCGGGGGTCCAGGGCCGATCGACCGACACTCTGTTTTTAGCCCAATATTTTGGAGATTTTTATTCCTCTTTTTTAAGTTTAAAGTTTAGGGGATTTTTAAATTAGAGCATTATAAAGAGTTATGTTCTAAAGGACTTGGGGAAGTGTTAATTGACCTTAGGTTATTTGAGAGATTAATCCGGGGTATGGACTTATCGAATGGTTAGGAAGCGAGTGACATTTGGAGAAATTATTCGGTAAGCATATATGGGTATATTTATGTGGATGAAATAGATAGAGGCCATATATAATTGGGTAAATCCTATGAAGCGATTATGATTGAAATTTGAGGTTATAGGCTAAAGATAATTTAAAGGCATACTTATCATATGGTTATGAATTGGGATATTTGGAGAGTATATAAATCCCTGATAGCGATCAAGGTGTGAGGTATATTTATGTAAGTGAATACTTAAATAACATTATGAGATTGGCAATTATAGCCATGTATACATTTGAGGAGTGATAAATGTATATATATGTATGATGTGATTATAGTATATATTATATGATGGGAATACATATATATCTGTGTGTGATTGGTATATGTGTATCTTATAGGCTATTTTCACTGGCTTTCCTTTGGCGCAGGCTTGGAACAGCCAGATTATATATTTTTCTCTAGTGCGATCCAGGGAGGTTGCACGATGTGGGTGAATCCCCTGGCTTCAAGAGTAGGGTATGTATATCCTCAGGTCATCTCGTCCCGCATTCTATTGCGATCTGTTTAATTCACTTGCAGGGTGAACATGACCGCCTCCACCGTTGTGTATTTATTTACCATGTCCATGAGAGAGTCTGGCTTGGTACCGTGGTATAGTGAGTAAGCTCGGATTTTGGATAGGCACTATGAGATCGCATCCTCGAGTTATAGATCGTTGGGATAGTTATTATGCTTGTGTTTATAGTATAATACATGTGTATGAGAACAAGATGTTATATATCTCTAACTAGAGCAAAGAGATAAAATGAATATAGATTAAATCTCATTCCGGGAGATTCTATCCGGATGTATTATTGTGATATGTATATGAGAGTGAGTATGATTAAAATTATACAATTATATGAGTGTGTGTATATATATAAGTTGTGTATCGGGGGTCTAATGGATCTCGACGATCGACACTGCCAAGTAGTAGTGTATCGGGGGGGTTCCTTATTTGGATTTCGCTTCGCGAGACACCCCACGCACAAACATGCCATAGTGTTGAGATTGGGGAGAAGTTTAGCCCTTAGTACTCGATTTACTTAGGACTTTTAGAGTTTAGGGGTGACGGGTTGGTTAGGCAGAGTAGTTTAATTAGGATGTTTAGAGGGATATGTTAGGTGCGCACTATTAGAAGAGAGGTGAGGGGTATCTCATGGGAGTGCGATACCAATTTACACATGAGATAAAACATATTTTTCTTAGATAAAGCAATTATGCACTTGCAAAATATTTTCATAACTTGGACCCTAACCCGTTTCTATATTTTCCCTCTTTTGCTATATATGTATATATATATATAGGTGTCCAGACACAGGGACGCATGGATGATGTTTCCTTCGAGTCAAACGTCTGTTACAGTAGTTCTGGATGCATGCAGGTTTAGCGTAGACACTTCTATCCTTGTCATCTAGATAGAAGGTATTGTATAACGCTCGGGCTGAAAGCCCAATTGTATTTATTTACTCTTTCACCGCCTTTTTAGTGCGGCGTTTGATTTGGTTGTATTATTGTAAACCGAGTGATCGGTTATTTTATTTTATCTTCGTTTCATCTATATATAAACTGTGTGGATGTTTTTATTGAATGGTCTATTTAAAAAAGATTAGTTAATTAAAATTTTGACACCAGCCTAATAGGTTATTAGTAATTAATTTGGTTTTCGATAGTGATGCTAAGAATGAACCATATGAGACTCGTGTTATAATTTAGTACAGGATTGATCTCCCGGTATTTTGTTAGGCGAGGTGTCACAGATGGTATCAGAGCATTAGGTTCTAGTGTCCTTAGGAATCTGTGCGAACGTACTACGCTTTCAGCATTGCTATTGATTTGATATAGAGCCTTAGGATTAGGATCGTTGATTCCTCTTGTGAGATTTCGTTCTCCTGCTATTACATAATATTTTAGTATATATTTTGTGCGCTCATTCGAGATTAGTGTGCTGATCGATGAAGGACGACCACAGAAGGCCATTGCAAGGGTAGCAGAAGGCGGGACTTATTTTGGAGCGATTAGTTGAAGTCGGAGACTAGGGCCGCAGTGGAGGTCACTCTCCCTGTGGCATTTGTTATGGATGGTTACAATGACTACTAAATAGTAGTAGTTACAAGTATCCCAATACCGTTGTAGTAGAGAGTGGTGTTGAACTTAAATTACCTAGTGAAGTAAATTCGGAAAATGATTCGAAAGGTCTTGGATAAGGACCATACATTGAAGTTTAAGTTATAAGGAGTAAGTGTAATATGATCAGCGAAATTGAAAGGCTCAGAATCTTTGGCTTAAAGCATGGTGTGGAAATAACCATATGTGAAAATTTGAGGAAAATTTTTCACTCGTGGGAGCAATATTGAAATGGTGGGAACGGTGGTCACCATATTCGGGGGAGCAAGATGTGGTGCTCGTAGAGGAATATCACTGACGGTTTTAACCACAAATTCCTTGGGTTGATTAGGAAGGAAAAGAATACAGTTTTGAAATATTTTACATAAGGATCTGCCAGAGACCGACAGTGAATAAAGAATGGTATGGAGAAGTGAAACTTGTACCGAAGTAAGGTAGGTACAATGAAGACAGAGTCCTTTAGTGGAATGATAGGCTCACTAGATAAGTGTTGATAACACTTGTGGAGAATTTGTATCCATGGAACCCCATAGGTGGACATCCACTCGAGGAATTCATTGAACCAGGGTTGTTGAGGTTGGTGGTGAAGTTTCCTTTTAACGAAGAATTTAAGGTAACTATGAAGGCAATCGTCCGGATCAAGGCTACAGAGTCCGAGATACTGATAACCTTAACCAGGTCAGGGTGCACAGAGATGGATAAAGTTTCAACGTGTAATGTTGAACCACACGCTTTGACCTTTCCCGGTAGGAGTTAAAGGACAAGAATAGGGTGCCGAGGTGGAGCATCGATTAAAGTAGTTTTTTTTTCTGTTAGGGAAAGTATATCAAGTTCGGGAACCATTTGGAGTAACTAGGGAGATTGGCAAAGTTATTTTTATGAGTTTCACCTCGGATGAAGGAGGTATATTCTATGTGACAAGATTGAGTCACAGTATTATATTAGCCCGAGATTCGTGTGTGATTCGAGTTTACTAGTTGTATCGATAACATTATATAGTATATGTTTATGTGTTTTTCCGCAATAGCGGGGATCTTTTTTCTTTCATTCGCTGTGAAAAGCGGGTGTTAGTATTTTGAGTTTATATCATATTTTCATTTCTCATTTTGTGGGTGTTATACGAGTTTGGTGTTATTAGAGTATAATATGATCTTCGTTGATCGAAGCGATAGCAGGTTAATGATTGCAAGACTATCGTGTCCGTAGTTCCAGGGTGGAATAGGTTGTTGTTATGATATCTCACCTGGATACAGGTTGAGTTCGCATTTATTATATTTATAGATGGAACTTCGGTGGGCAGATGTTTCATTATCGTAATATATAAAATGATGTAACAACCCTTATTTTTTATGTAACTTCGGTTGAGTTCGTAATATATTGTAACAACCCTTATTTTTGAGTAATTATTTTTATATAATTTTTCCATGTGAGGTAATTATATAAAATGATGGAAGTTGGAGTAAATATTATTTAAAGTGATTTAAAAGATAATGTTTACTAAATTTTTTGCATATTTACTGTTAAGAGAATGTAAATAGCATAATGTTATGCTTTATTTCGTCGTTGTGCTTTAAGCGACAATTATGGTTTAAAGTGATGTTGGATCATAAAATGAATTATGTTATCCCGAATGACAATTTAGAGGGGGCAGTTAGTCCTAAAATGATTGAGATAGTCAAAATAAGTGTCATATTGTATTTTTTGGTTTCGGGCACTTTTGACAGGTTATGGCTTAATTATGTAGTTACGAGTCATTTTAAGAGTGTAATAACATTTAAAGATGGGATTTAGTGTTAAATAAATGTTTAATTCTTATAACCCTCATATTTCCCAATTACATATGTTCCTAAACCTAGAGAGAAAGAGAGAGAAAGAGAAGTGTGGAGAAAAGAGAGAAAGAGGAAGAGAATTGAAGATTTGGGCATTTGGAATTATTGCTACTAGAAGAGAATCCAAAATTTCAGCCCTAAGACATGTTTTTACTTGCAAATATATGATTTCACGTGGATAATTTGTAATGATAGTTGTGTATTTGGAAGAGAGGACCAAATAGTAGGTTTTCATGAGTTTTAGAGTTTAGCCCTTAGGTTTTGTTGTTTTTATGAATTAAGTTGGTTATATTGGCTTATTGTTGTGTATTATTGTTGTAGTTTTGTTGTTGGTTGATGAGAATGAACAAAGTGGAAGAATAGGGGGTGAGGAATTTGGATTTTGGGTTTTAGAAGAAAGTTTAGCCGTGGGTCTGATAGGCACGGTCGACCGCGGTCCAGAGCCCACTAGACCGGGCATTAAGGGTAAGGCCTACTGTTTTCTTCGATAGGTATAACTTTAAAGCACGGTTGACCACGGTCCTATGATCAGTCGATCAAGCCTTCAATTTTATCTTATTGCATTCTTTCCTAGACAAAACTTCATAGGCGTGGTCGACCGCGGTCCAAAGCCCGTTCGACCGATCCCCTATTTTTCTCACAAAATCCTTAGTTTTTCTCCAGCTTCTTTCTTTTAGGAGAGGGACCAAGGAACCTTCTTGAATGAAGTAAAACTAGTGTTTTATATTCTAGTAGTGAGGTATTCAATAACTTAAATTCGAAACGAGAGTTTGGGCTTAGACCGGGGATTGATTTAGTCAGTTGTTAGAGGAAGGTAAGGGGTCTCTTTTAAATAATGTGCTAGTCTAAGTCTAGGGGGAATATAATTTACTCTAATTGTGGACTTCTAGAATTGAGATGAAGCAATATCATGCATTATGGTTTAGAAGATTACCTTTAATTCATGGAGATAAATAAAACGTTGAGGTTTATAATTATGACATGAAAAGCTTATGGCTCCAGATAAAATATAATGTACATTCTAAATTGGCATATATTATGAATATTGAATTGCATATACATGCCTCTCTAAATGCTATCATAAGGTAAGTTAAGTGAATGAGGTGAAGTCGCCTGGCTAGTGAATGCAGGGTGAATATAGTCCTTGGCCATAGGACCGGTTATTATATTGTGTTGTTATTTTTCGCAGTGAGATAATTCCGGGTATTGTTATGACTCATTGTAGAAGGTATATGTCCACTTGCCAACGTCACACGATTTAGGTTGCCGAGGTGGTCTTGTTGATAGGCCCTGGAAGATGATAGCTATTTAGGGGCGCATCCAGTGGGGTGACTCCCAGAAGGATGGTCTTAGAATCGTTATATGTTTTGATTATAACTATTCTTATGAAAGCGGTATTTTACAAATGGTGAAACATTTTATGAAATTAACAGTGTTGGAAATAAGTTCCTAATGAGGAATAGACTTGCTAAGTCTTAACGTTCTAAATCGAAATGGAAATTTTATCAAGTGAAATTGGATTATATTCTCATGCGTAAATGAATATTCATCATTTCAATTGATTTTTCGTTAGGTTGTGCATTTAGATTGAGAGGTGAGGACTATTATTATTAATTATTGGAGAGCGAGACAAGCTTATTCATGATGATTTGATATTCATAACTTTCATTCATTTTATTGACATGGTGATCATATCAAACTCGGTCCCTGACCCGTTTATATATCTTATTTTTGCATGAATTCTCTTCACGCCCAGGTGCTCCACCACAAGGACTCCCGTAATGACTCTTCCATACTAGCGTTATGAAGCTCTAAAATTTTGCGGATGTTATAGGGGATTTGTTATAGACGCCTCTATCTTTTGTACTCTAGACATGATCCGTTTACACATTCGGGCGTGTTGCCTAAGTTTTGTACATGTTTAATATATTGTGATAATTGTTTACTACTTGGTGTAACCAGCTTGTAATAGTCTATTAAATGACAGCCTATTCGATTATTATATGGTGAATGCATGTATAGTTACATGTTTGTTTTACTTTCCACCATCTCTTTAAATTGGATTATCTAAAGGATTTTCTTTAAACTTACAATTAATTTGGCATCCATTTTCTAAAATAACTGATGGTTATCTCGTATTATAATTGTAACGACAGTGATGCTAAAAATGGACCATCTATGATTACTATATTTATTGGAGTATCGAGCTGGCCACCTCTTATTTTAATAAGCGGGGTGTTAGAGATGGTATCAGAGCATGAGGTTCTAGAGTCCTTAGGATCTATGCGGACTGTCGTGATCTACCGTAGCGTTCTTTGATGTAGAGCCCTATTGATAAGACTATTTTGTTTGTATACATATGTGACCTTTGGTAAAGATAAATTGTTTTAAATCGTATTCTGATTTAGTTGTTTCTTCGTCTCACATGCCGCCCAAAAGAGGCCGACCAGTGAGGAGAAATAGAGTTGTCGAAGATAATGTAGAACCTCCACCGCCACATCCAGGAACTATTAATGCTGCGGAGGTAGCTAATATTATCTCCCAGGCGGTCAATGCTGCGATGACAGCCTTGGCTCAACAGTTTCCTCAAGCCCAACAACTGATAGTTCATGAGGTACAAGCCCACGTGGTACCTTCCCTGTGGGAAAGAGTCGGAGAATCTTTCTTGAAGGGTCATCCCCCAGAATTCCAGGGTGGTTATGATGTAATAGTAATAAACCAATGGAAGAAGGACATGCAGTGTCATCTTCGCATGGTAGACTGTAGTGAGGAACGGAAGCAAATCCTTTCTACTTTTAAACTGGTTGGAGTAGCCTTACACTGGTGGGAGTCGGTGACCACGCTAGAGTAGAGAGATACTATGACTATATCAAATTTTTTAGTCTTGTTCGATCAGGAGTATTTTCCTCCTAGAGTCCAAAAGGAAATGCATAGGAAACTTCAAGATGTAGTCCAAGGTGAACGTTCTGTGGCAGAGTATGAGGAGGAATTTACTCATCTGGATATTTTTGTACCGAATGAGGTAGTTCCGGAGGAACGGAGGATATCAAAATTTATTGGAGGTTTGCATTGGAGAATACGGTAATACTTGCTGGGAAATCCGGCTTTACAAACATTTAGTGATGTGATTAATGCCGTATTGCTTCATTGCCAAGATCATCGATTGCATGTGCAAGGGAGTAAGAAGGTTTTAGTGTCGGGGCAACCTAGTAAACAGGGAGACAATGGAGCTGGAGGAGCACTACCCTCGTCTCAACCGTCGGGAAGCAAGCAGAAGGAAAGGGACACCCGGTAAGGAGATTTGTCCAAGAGACAACATTTTGGGGGCTTTAATTTTGGTGGTAGCAATTTCAGGCACAGTCAGGGTGCCCAGCAGCAACAGCAGTAGCAGGTGGGCCAGCAAGGCCAGGAAGGTTGGGGTAACAATGGGGGTCGAGGCCATCCATGTCAAGGCTTGGGGCAGTCTCGAAATAATTGGGGCCATCATCAAGAGAATATGGCGGGTCATTATTTTCAATGTGGGGAAATGGGTCACTTTAGGAGAGCTTATCCCTAGTTAATTGGGGGACAGTTACCTCGAGTTACACAGAATCAACAGGCACATTTACCGCCACCACCGCTTATTCCAGTCGCCCCTCTGCAGCAGGGTAAATTATAGTATGGGCGTGTTTACCATATTCAGGATGATTTCCTTCCCCCATCCCCACACGCACCGCCAGCTATCAAGGGTAAGTTTCCCATTCAAGGGCATATGGGACGTGTGTTGTTTGATACGGGTGCAACGCACTCATTTATTTCTAGAAGTTTTGCTTAATCGACGGAGTTAATTAAATCTGTGAAAAGTACCTTTACTAGTGTCGAGTCCTCTATGGGTGATGGTTCTCTCATTTTCTTTGTTTGTAAAAGAGTAGAAATGAATCTTGGAAATTTATGCTTTGAGGCCGATTTACTCGTCCAAGATATGGTCGGGTATGATGTAATCCTGGGTATGGATTGGCAAGTGAAATATTGTTCAATAGTAAATTGTTATGGGAAGAGTATAGTCCTTGCCGTTCCGGGGCAAGAGATGTTTCTTGTGGCTATGCCTATTTCCGAGGGAGGTTCTAGCACGTATTTGTATTGCATTGCGGAGGAGACTTCACATGACATAGTTGTTTCTCCAGATTCGATTTCCGTTGTGAGAGACTTTGAGGATGTTTTTTGGGAGATATCGGGTTAACCTCCAAGTCGGGAGATTGAGTTTGTGACTGATTTAGCATCGGGAACGCGGCCGATTGCTAGGGCTCCGTACCGTATGGCTCCTGTTGAGATGAGGGAGTTAAGAGATCTGATTCAGAAGTTGTTAGAGCGGGGGTTTATTAGGCATAGTACGTCGTCATGGGGAGCTCCTCTATTATTTATGAAGAATAAAGATGGCTCCCTCGGGTTGTGTGTAGATTATCGGGAATTGAACAAGGTTACCATCAGGAACAAATACCCACTACCTCGGATTGATGATTTGTTCGATTAACTTAGGGGAGCTTTGTACTTCTCTAAAATAGATTTGAGGATGGGGTATCATCAGTTGCAGATACGAGAGCAGGACGTGTCCAAAACTGCGTTCTTAACTAGATATGGGTCCTATGAATTTTTGGTCATGCCCTTTGGGCTAACCAATGCTCATGCAGTGTTTATGGAACTTATGAATAGAGTGTTTCGGGACATCCTGGACCAGTTTATTATCGTGTTTATTGATGACATCCTAGTTTATTCTTATAAAGAAGCCGATCATGCCAAGCATTAATGGTTGGTCCTGCAAATGCTACGGGATCATCAATTATATGCCAAGTTTAAGAAGTATGATTTTTGGCTACAGGAAGTGCAGTTTTTGGGTCATATTGTGACAGCTTAGGGTATTTCGGTAAATCCGAGTAAACTTATTGTGGTGAGGGAATGGGGTCAGCCTACGACACCTACAGAAATTCGCAGTTTTCTGGGCTTGGCTACCGTCGATTTATTCGGGGTTTTCTAAGATTTCTATCCCTTTGATAAATTTAACTCGAAAGGGAGTGAGGTTTGTATGGGATGATTCTTGTCAACCATCTTTTGATGAGCTGAAAGATAAGTTAACTTCTGCTCCAATACTTGCGTTACTGAGGTCGGGAGTGGAATATTTTGGGACAACCCGGACATAATTATGATAAATTATATTTAAATCATTCTTATCTTATGTGACATGGATAATTGAATGTTAAGTGATTATGTTTAGTTTAATCCTACTTTCATAAATCGTGAAATGTCGAGTTATGTACGAGCACAAAATTTTGTTATTTTCGATAGAAATGTGTCTGTTTAAGACTATTTTTGACCCTTATAACATTACAAATGACTTGAGGTGAAAAATAGATAGTTGTAGACATGTGAGTTAGGGTGGTAACACAACAAACGGTACATCAAATGGATGTCCGAGTAAGAAGTTAGGTGGAATTTACGAATAGGGGGCAAATGTGTCCATTCCCCTTAAGTGGAAAATTGTCTTTTAGTAAACCAAGTGTTATAATTTGATTGGTTGGCATGGGAGGCAGCCTTGTACGACTTAAACCTCCCCTTTAACTTATTTATTCATCAAATATAACCCTAGGTTCAGTTTTGAGAGATTTAAGCTTAAGGAACGAGAAAGTAGAAGTTTAAGAAAGAAAAGATTTCAAGAAAATCTAGGAAAATTCCAAGAAAATCCTTAAAGTGTTTCCAAGGTAAAATTATGTGTTAATATTGTTTTAATATTGTATTATACTTATTTTAAAGTATATAAATCTTGAATTATTAATAAAAAATTCCATCATCCTTTGTGATAATATGTATTGGTTCCTATGTGAGATAAGTGGTGTTTATAGGTTATATTGCTTTATATTGAAACCCCTTGTATTCAAACTTGCATATCTCTTTGTGTGATTACGGGAATTTAGAAATTCGAATTGGATATGAAATTAGACTCATATATTCATGTCATATACAAGTATTAGAATTTAACTCCTTGTGGTTAGGCCTTAGTGATTGTTGCAAGTTAGTATATAGTTGTTGTTTGTATATTTCTTTTCGGTATGCCCTGAGTTTAGTCAAGCTTTCGAGATAGGAAATGAAGTCAAAAAATTATGAAACTTTAATTCGGTACTATTAAGTATGTGTAATGATAATGTCTTGAAAATCATGTAAAGTTATGGTAGATAAAAATTATGATAATTCTTGGAAGTTGAAGGAACAATAGAGGAGCTTGTAGGGCAAATTTATGATGTTGTAAAGTAATGGTCATAACTTTCTCTAGGAAGCTTGAAAAATTTCACCGTCACTTGTAATGGAAATTATATTTAGATATGTTTTCATATTGATAAGCTTGGACACCTGTATATGTACTATTTACGAATATAGGATGGTTATGTATAGAGGACAATAATTTGAGGCCATACTGGATACCCCATGAAAGAATATTTTTATCTTCTCTTTCCAAAGAGTATTTTGAGTACATGTTTCATGTGTATATGAATTCAGCAGTATACTTTTATGTTTACTTGATTTTAGTTATAAATTCCTTACGAGGTAGTCCTATCGTTGAATGTTCATAACCTTATCAACATATATACCATTGTTTCGTCTTTACACTTGTTTCATGGAATGCGACCTGAGTAGAATTATATTGTGGTTTAATAATCATTGAAAGTTACATAGATATATTAAGATAATACTTATGATTGAGATTGAGTACTGATTTAGTTGGATTAACAGGTGTAAGATCAAATCAACCTAGTTCAGCCCCACCTAAGGCAAACGTGAATACATAGTTGACAACCCAAGGTGAGTGTACTTGCTGAGTTGATTATGGATATGGTGTGTATGTATTATATATTGAGATGATATGGCTTATTAAAAGTCATGAGATGTTGAGATGTTATTACTTATTAAAAGTCAAGAGATGTTGAGATGTTATGACTTTATAAAAGTCAAGATATGTTGAATTGCTATGCAATTCAGGAGATGTTAGGTTATTAAAACCTATAGAGATGATTATTGCCTACGGGCAGAAGATGTGGGGTTTATTAACTCTGGATATGTAAATGGACTAATTTGGCCCAGAGATGGATATATTAATATGTTGAGATGTTAATATAGTACTTTTACTATATAGAGATGTAGTACATTCACTGAGTTTTTAAACTCATGGTTTTATATGTTTACATTTTCAGGTTTTGAAGGTGTCACTGCCATGTCTAGGATGTTGAGTGAATAGTAGTACTGTCTCATCAGTTTGTTTTGTACATTGTACTAGTTGTAATTAAGTTAAATGGTATGGGAGTTTTGTTTAAATTATGTCTCCTAAAAACGATTGTATTTTTAGTATTCCGCATTTTAACCTTGAAGTTGTTTTAATGTGCATTACTAAATAAATAAATAATAAGTGTTGTTTGTGAACTATTGAGTTAATTATATCCTAATGGGGTTAGGGGGTGACAACTTGGTATCAAAGCTTTAAGTTTTTATATTCTGGGGTTAGAGAGTCTAGATGTGGCAGTGGCAAAAATAGTGTGGTGTGGGTCATTTATATTAACTTGTGAGAATTACTAACCATTATGTTAGAAATAAATGTTGTATTCTTGTTTCTATAATTGTAGTTTATGACAGATAGTAAGCTATGGAAGGAGAAAATGTTCATGAGAAGGTGGATGAGGAGTATTCAAATACAGTAAACCAACAAAATCCAAATAATGTAGAGGGGGCTCCTGAACAACTTACAGATATGCAGAAAATGACTCATGCCATGACTTTAATGGCAGAACAACAAAACATGTTTATGACGCAAATAGCAGAACAACAAGCCAAGTACTTGGAGGAGCAAACTTTGGCCAGAAGAGAAAGGGAAATACAACGAGAGGAGAGTATTACTCTGTACGAAAAGTTTATCAAATTGAACCCCCCAGCATTCTCAGATCTGTAGATCCTTTAGAAGTTGAAGCTTGGGTTAGAGACACAGAAACTATCTTCGGGGTGATGAATGTACCTAGCGCGTAAAAGATAATTTTGGCTACTTTCGTGTTAAAGGTCGAAGATAAATATTGGTGGGAGTCTTATAAACATCTATTGCTTACTCCGGAGGTAGGTGAGGTAGTTAGTTGGGATTCCTTTATTAAAATCTTATATAAAAAGTATTTTCCTCGCATGTATCGGAAGCAAAAAGAGAGACAATTTTTATCATTGACTCAAGGGAATATGTTGGTTAGGGAGTATGAAACTAAATTCATATCTTTGTCTCGATTTTCATTACGTTTCTTACACAATGAGGACGATAAATGCACCAAATTTCAGGATGGGTTGAATTTGGTTATCAAGTCTAGACTCACTGCACTTGAAATGGTAGATTATACTTCATTAGTTAACAAAGCTATGATGGTTGAAGGAGATGTTAATGATTCAATAAAGAATAGGGAACAAGGGGAAAGAGGAGTATATTTGATCCATCTCAGCAAAAGGAAGGCAATATAGAACACTCGAAATAGGGGAGTCAAAGATTTCAGCGCGGTAGAGGGTCTAGAAATTTTTTTCAGAATAGGATACCAAGAAGTTTTAGGGGTGCAGGATCGATGGGCCAACAGAATATACAACATGAGAATGACAATGGGCAGTCTAAGCCTGTTACATGCTATTTTTGCAAAGCTGAGGGCCAAGTTAAAGAGGGTAGAGTGTTATCATTGTCATCAAATTGGTCACACAAAAAGGAACTGTCCTATGCTATTGGGAGGGATTCAATCAGCTACTACTAGTCGAGGTTCATCACCTGGAGGCATAGGGAGGGGAGGAGGTAAAGGACAGGCTAGTGGTTCCAGGGCACCGGGAAGAATATTTGCAATGACTTTACAGGATGCTCAGGCTACTCCAGAGGTGGTGACAGGTACATTTTCTATCATGAACAAACATGCTTACGTGGTTATTGATCCAAGTTCTACTCATTCATTTGTAGCACTGTCATTTACCATGCATTTGGGTAGACCATGTTCTTATCTAGATTGTGGTTTATATATTTCTACACCTATGGGAGATATGATGTTAGTTGTGTATTGTATGTGGGGGAGAGGGAGTTGACCATTGATTTAATTCCACTAGATATTCGAGATTTTGATATTATATTGGGTATGGACTAGTTATCTTCCTACCATGCATCGATTGACTGTTTTTGCAAGGAGGTTACATTTAGTATACCGGGGGAGGAATAATTCAAATTTGTTGGGGAAAGAAATATGGTTCCAAACTCTCTTATTTCTACCTTTTGGGCGAGGAAATTATTAAATAAGGGTTGCCAAGGCTTTTTAGCATATATTGTGGACACAAATAGGGAATTGCAAAAATTAGAAGATATCCCAGTAGTTAAGGATTTTGCAAATGTGTTCCCAGATGAATTACCAGGGTTGCCACCTAGTAGAGAGGTAGAGTTTACTATTGATTTAGTGCCTGGTACAGCTCCAATTTAAATTTCTCCATATAGAATGGCACCTGTGGAACTAAAGGAGTTAAAGGTTCAACTATAAGATTTAATAGATAGAGGTTTTATTCGACCCAGTGTATCACCATGGGGTGCACCAATATTATTTGTGAAGAAGAAAGATGGCACCATGCGACTTTGCATTGATTATCGACAGTTAAACAAGGTAACTATTCGAAATAAATATCCATTGCCTCGTATTGATGATTTGTTTGATCAATTTCAGGGTGCTAAAGTATTTTCAAAAATTGATTTGAGATCGGGTTATCATCAATTAAGGGTGAGAGATTGTGACATTTCTAAGATAGCTTTTCGTTCACGCTATAGTCATTATGAATTTTTGGTAATGTCGTTTGGGTTAACAAATGCTCCTATAGTGTTTATAGATTTAATGAACTGGGTATTTCATCCTTTCATAGATTCATTTGTGATTGTCTTTATCGATGATGTTTTGATATACTGACCTAGCCAAGAGGAACATGAGAAGCATCTAAGAGTTGTATTGCAAGTTTTGCGAGATAGTCAATTGTTTGCTAAGTTTAGCAAATGTGAGTTTTGGTTGAATCAGGTAGTATTTCTGGGGCATGTTTTTTGAGGAGATGGAATTTATGTTGACCCTAAGAAGGTAGAGGTAATTGTGCAATGGGAAAGACCAAGAAATGTAACGGAGACAAGGAGTTTCCTAGGATTGGCTAGATATTATAGAAGATTCATAAATGGGTTTTCACCTATAGCCTTACCGTTGAATAAATTAACCCGAAAGGAAGTGAAATTTGTGTGGAGTGATATATGTCAACACAGCTTTGATAAGTTGAAAAATAGGCTAGTATCATCTCCAGTTCTCATTGTTCCATCAAGTGGAGAAGGTTTTGTGATTTATACTGATGATTCCCATCAGGGCCTGGGTTGTGTTTTCATGCAACATGGAAAGGTAATTTCTTATGCATATAGACAGTTAAAGACGCATGAACGTAATTATCCTACACACGATTTAGAACTTGCGGCTATTGTTTTTGCCTTGAAATTATGGAGATATCATTTGTATGGAGAGACGTGAAATTTTCACTGACCATCAAAGTTTGAAGTATTATTTACACAAAGAGACTTAAATTTAAGCCAGAGGTGTTGGATAGAGGTGATTAAAAACTATGACTGTACCATTCATCATCATCCTGGTAAGGCCAACGTAGTAGAAGATGCTTTGAGTAGAAAATCATCAGGGATTCTACGTTGCATACAGTCTGCAGGTGTGGGAAATATCCTTGACTTGGCATAGATGGGTATTGAATTAAGTTTTTCAAATAGGGGAGGCTTATTAGCACATGTCATAGTGAGACCTTTCTTGGCAGAACGCATAAGAAATTTGTTGGTCGGTGACCCATTCCTTGAGAAGAAGAAACAAGATGTCCTGGATGGTAAAGAGAGTGACTTTGAGATTAAGAATGATGAATCGTTGTGTTATAAAAATAGGATTTGTGTACCGAATGATCCACCCTTAAAGAAGGATATATTAGAAGAGGCACATAGTTCTATTTACTCTATGCATCCGGGAGGTTCCAAAATGTACAGAGATTTGAAAGAGTATTACTGGTGGAATAATATGAAACGTGAGATTGCCGAATTTGTAGCTAAATATTTAGTATGTCAACAAGTGAAAGCGGAGCATCAGAAGCCGACATGATTATTGAAGTCATTGCCTATTCCAGAATGGAAGTGGGAACATGTAACGATGGATTTTGTTTTAGGATTGCCACGATCACCAAAGGGGCATGATTCTATTTGGGTGATTGTAGATCGATTGATGAAGTCGGCCCATTTTCTTCCAGTTAAGACCACCTACACTGTTGACAAGTATGAACGTATGTATGTTGATGAGATTATCTATTTACATGGGGCACCAATGTCAATTGTATCAGATAGAGATCCAACGTTCACTTTTAAGTTTTGGCCTCGATTACAGAATGCCATGGGCACATGTTTGAAGTTCAACACTACATTTCATCCACAAACCGATGGACAATTTGAAAGGATGATTCAAATATTAGAAGACATGTTACGAGCTTATGTATTTAACTTTAAGGGTAGTTGGGATGATCATTTGTCATTGATGGAATTCTCTTATAATAATAGTTATCAGTCCACCATTGGTATGGCTCCGCATGAAGCTTTATATGGGAGGAGATGTAGAATGCCTTTGTGTTGGGATGAAGTAGGTGAAAGGAAACTTTGGGGTCCTGAATTGATAAATATGACAACATAAAAGATTAAAATGATCCGGGAACGGATAAAGATAGCGCAAAGCAGGCAGAAATTTTATGGAGATAAAAGGAAGTATCCACTGGAATTTCAGAAATGAGATTTTTTATTCCTATGCATTTCACCATGGAAAGGCATTATGAGATTTGGGAAGAAGGGGAAACTAAGTCCAAGATACATTGGACCATATGAGGTGTTTGAAAGAATTGGGAACCTGGAATATAGACTAGCATTACCTCCAGATTTATCTCGTTTACATGATGTGTTTAACGTATCTATGCTTTGTAAGTATTTGGTAGATCCATCTCATCAGTTGAAAGCTCAACCAATTGAACTGAAGGAAGAATTTTCGTACATCAAGGAACCAATGGAAATTATAGATCGTAAGGAGCAAGTATTGAGAAATAAAGTTATTCCCTTAGTTAAGGTTATGTGGATGAGCCATGGTATTAAAGAAGAAACTTAGGAAATGAATGTTATCACGAAGAAACAATATCCCCATTTGTTTGGTAAGTTAACTTCATATTAAATTTCGGTGACGAAATTTTCTAGGGGGGAGGTTGTGACAACCCGGACATAATTATGATAAATTATATTTAAATCATGCTTATCTTATGTGACATGGATAATTTGTTATTAGTATATCGAATGTTAAGTGATTATGTTTAGTTTAATCCTACTTTCATAAATCGTGAAATGTCGAGTTATGTACGAGCACAAAGTTTTGTTATTTTCGATAGAAATGTGCCTGTTTAAGACTATTTTTGACCCTTATAACATTACAAATGACTTGAGGTGAAAACTAGATAGTTGTAGACATGTGAGTTAGGGTGGTAAAACAATAAACGGTACATCAAATGGATGTCCGAGTAAGAAGTTAGGTGGAATTTACGAATAGGGGGAAAATGTGTCCATTCCCTTTAAGTGGAAAATTGTCTTTTAGTAAACCAAGTGTTATAATTTGATTGGTTGGCATGGGAGGCAGCCTTGTACGACTTAAACCTCCCCTTTAACTTATTTCTTCATCAAATATAACCCTAGGTTCAGTTTTGAGAGATTTAAGCTTAAGGAAAGAGAAAGTAGAAGTTTAAGAAAGAAAAGATTTCAAGAAAAGCTAGGAAAATTCCAAGAAAATCCTTAAAGTGTTTCCAAGGTAAAATTATGTGTTAATATTGTTTTAATCTTGTATTATACTTATTTCAAAGTATATAAATCTTGAATTATTGATAAAAAAATCCATCATCCTTTGCGATAATATGTATTGGTTCCTATGTGAGATAAGTGGTGTTTATAGGTTATATTGCTTTATATTGAAACCCCTTGTATTCAAACTTGCATATCTCTTTGTGTGATTACGGGAATTCAGAAATTCCAATTGGATATGAAATTATACTCATATATTCATGTCATATACTAGTATTAGAATTTAACTCCTTGTGGTTAGGCCTTAGTGATTATTGCAAGTTAGTATATAGTTGTTGTTTGTATATTTCTTTTCGGTATGCCCTGAGTTTGGTCAAGCTTTAGAGATAGGAAATGAAGTCAAAAAATTATGAAACTTTAATTATGTACTATTCAGTATGTGTAATGAAGATGGCTAGATAAAAATTATGAAAATTCTTGGAAGTTGAAGGAAAAATAGAGGAGCTTGTAGGGAAGATTTATGATGTTGTAAAGAAATGGTCATAACTTGCTCTAGGAAGCTTGAAAAATTGCACCGTCACTTGTAATGGAAATTATATTCAGATATGTTTTCATATTGATAATCTTGGACACCTGTATATGTACTATTTATGAATATGGGATGGTTAAGTATAGAGGACAATAATTTGAGGCCATACTGGATACCCCATGAAAGAATGTTTTTATCTTCTCTTTCCAAAGAGTATTTTGAGTACATGTTTCATGTGTATATGCATTAAGAAGTATACTTTTATGTTTACTTGATTTTAGTTATAAATTCCTTACAAGGTAGTCCTATGGTTGAATGTTCATAACCTTATCAACATATATAACATTGGTTCGCCTTTACACATGTTTCATGGAATGTGACTTGAGTAGAATTATATTGTGGTTGTATAATCATTGAAAGTTACATAGATATATTAATCTAATACTTATGATTGAGATTCAATACTGATTTAGTTGGATTAACAGGTGTAAGATCAAATCAACCAAGTTCATCCCCACCCGAAGGAAACATGAATACATAGTTGACAGCCCAAGGTGAGTGTACTTACTGAGTTGATTATGGATATGTTGTGTATGTATTATATATTGAGATGATATGGCTTATTAAAAGTCATGAGATGTTGAGATGTTATTACTTATTAAAAGTCAAGAGATGTTGAGATGTTATGACTTTATAAAAGTCAAGATATGTTGAATTGCTATGCAATTCAGGAGATGTTAGGTTATTAAAAAGTATAGAGATGATTATTGCCTACGGGCAGATTATGTGGGGTTTATTAACTCCGGATATGTATATAGACTAATTTGGCCCAGAGATGGTTATATTAATATGTTGAGATGTTAATATAGTACTTTTACTATATAGAGATGTAGTACTTTCAATGAGTTTTTAAACTCATGGTTTTATATGTTTACATTTTCAGGTTTTGAAGCTGCCACTACCAAGTCTAGGATGTTGAGTGAATAGTAGTATTGTCTCATCAGTTTGTTTTGTACACTGTACTAGTTGTAATTAAGTTAAATGGTATGGGAGTTTTGTTTAAATTATGTCTCCTTAAAACGATTGTATTTTTAGTATTCCGCATTTTAACCTTGAAGTCGTTTTAATGTGTATTACCAAATAAATAAATAAATAATAAGTGTGGTTTTTGAACTATTGAGTTAATTATATCCTAATGGGGTTAGGGGGTGACATATTTGGTCTTTACTGACGCATCTTTGCAAGGGTTTGGAGGTGTGTTACAGCAAGAACAACGGGCTATTGCTTATTCTTCTCGCAAGCTAAAGCCCCATGAGAAGAATTATCCGGTCCATGATCTGGAACTTGCTACACTGGTATTCTCCTTGAAGATTTGGAAACATTACCTCCTAGGAGAGAAGTTTAGTCTTTTCACGGACCACAAATCGTTGAAATATTTATTCTTGCAGAAAGATTTGAATATACGACAACGTCGGTGGTTGGAGTTTGTAAAAGACTACCAATTTGATATTCATCATCACCTGGGTAAGGCGAATGTAGTGGCGGATGCATTGAGTCAAAAACCCGAGGGGGAGTTAGCACGGGTATGGAAGGCAAAATGGAAATAACTTAGCCAAGAAAATGAAGTTGTGAGAGCGTTCATGTCGGTGTTAACCGTTACGCCTACGATAGTGGAAAAAGTTGTATAAGCTCAAGGAAGGGACAAAGATTGTCAGGATCGTAAACGCTAGTTACTAATTGAGGGAGCGAAATCCAACTCTATAAGTTTGGAGGGTGGATTGCATTTCCATGTGAGACTTATTATCCCAGATGAGAGGGATTTGAGGCAAGCCGTAATGAAAGAATCTCATGGGTCCAGATTTGTAGTACATCCTAGTGGGGACAAAATGTATCGAGACATGCGCCGTCAATATTGGTGGGAGGGTATGAAACGGGATATCTCTGAATTTGTTTCCCAATGTACTACTTGTCAGTTGGTGAAAGTAGATCATCAACGACCGACGGGATTGCTACAACCCTTGGAAATACCGATATGGAAGTGGGAAAGCATCTCGATGGATTTTATCACAGAATTGCCAATGTCACAAAGCGATCATGATTCCATTTGGGTTATCGTTGATCGCTTAACTAAGTCATCACATTTCCTACCGGTACGTACAAATTACAATATGGCTCGTTATGCTCGGCTATTTATTACGGAGATTGTTAGACTCCATGGGGTTCCCATTAATATAGTCTCCGACCGAGACAAGATCTTTGTTTCCCACTTTGGGCAAAGTTTCCAAGAAGCGATGGCAACCGAATTGAAGTTGAGTACCTCCTACCACCCTCAAACGGACAGACTGATAGAAAGAGTCAACCAAATATTGGAGGACATGCTTAGAATGTGTGTACTTGAATTCAAAGGAGGTTGAGAACAATACCTTCCCTTGGTAGAATTTTTCTTACAATAATTAGTACCAATTCACTATAGGTATGGCACCCTATGAAGCATTATATGGCCGGCCTTGTAGATCACCTACTTATTGGTTGGAAGTAGGAGATAATAAATTTCTTGGACTTAAAATAATTCATGATACTTCTTCCAAGATTGAGTTTAATCTCAACCGCATTCGAATCGCTCAAGATCGTCAAAAGAGTTATGCCGATGCGAATAGAAGGCATTCGGAATTGGAAGTTGGAGATAAAGTTTTGGTGCGGGTGTCTCCAATGAAGGGCATAACACGATTTGGGAAGAAATGGAAACTTGCGCCTCACTATGTAGGCCCTTTTCCCTTTATTACAAGAGTAGGCGTCGTAGCTTAACAACTTGCCTTGCCGGAATGCCTACACCAGATCCATGATGTGTTTCATGTTTCTTCCTTGAAAAAGTATAAAAGGTGTGAAGCATCCCACTAGCACATTCCTTTAGATGATATCGAATTGCAGCCCGATATTTCATACGAGGAACAACCAGTTGCAATCTTAGATCACGGGGAGCGTAGATTAAGGTCCAGAGTGGTGCCCTTGGTTTGGGTCCAATGGGGGCATCATAATGTCAAGGAGTCGAAGTGGGAGCGTGAAGATGACATGAGAGAGAGATATCCACATCTCTTTTTGCAAGGTACGGTTGAATTTTGAGGGCAAAAATCCCCTATAAGGGGGGGGGGGGGGGGGAGAATGTAACAACCCTTATTTTTTAGTAATTGTTTTTATATAATTTTTCCATGTGAGGTAACTATATAAAATGATGGAAGTTGGAGTAAATATTATTTAAAGTGATTTAAAAGATAATGTTTACTAAATTTTTTGCATATTTACTGTTAAGAGAATGTAAATAGCATAATGTTATGTTTTATTTCGTCGTTGTGCTTTAACCGACAATTATGGTTTAAAGTGACGTTGGATCATAAAATGAATTATGTTATCCCTAATGCCAATTTAGAGGGGGAGGTTAGTCCTGAAATGATTGAGATAGTCAAAATAAGTGTCATATTGTATTTTTGGGTTTCAGGCACTTTTGACAGGTTATGGCTTAATTATGTAGTTACGAGTCATTTTAAGAGTGTAATCACATTTAAAGATGGGATTTAGTGTTAAATAAATGTTTAATTCTTATAACCCTCATATTTCAAAATTACATATGTTCCTAAACCTAGAGAGAAAGAGAGACAAAGAGAAGTGTGGAGAAAAGAGAGAAAAAGGAAGAGAATTGAAGATTTGGGCTTTGGAATTGTTGCTACTGGAAGAGAATCCAAAATTTCAGCCCTAAGGCATGTTTTTACTTGAAAATATATGATTTCATGTGGATAATTTGTAATTATAGTTGTGTATTTGGAAGAGAGGAGCAAATAGTAGGTTTTGATGAGTTTTAGAGTTTAGCCCTTAGGTTTTGTTGTTTGTATGAATTAAGTTGGTTATATTGGCTTATTGTTGTGTATTATTGTTGTAGTTTTGTTGTTGGTTGATGAGAATGAAGGAAGTGGAAGAATAGGGGGTGAGTAATTTGGATTTTGGGCTTTAGAAGAAAGTTTAGTCGTGGGTCTGATAGGCACGGTCGACCGCGGTCCAGAGCCCACTAGACCGGGCATTAAGGGTAAGGCCTCCTGCTTTCTTCGATAGGTATAATTTTAAAGCACAGTTGACCATGGTCCTATGACCAGTCGATCAGGCCTTCAATTTTATCTTATTGCATTCTTTCCTAGACAAAACTTCATAGGTGTGGTCGACCGCGGTCCAACGCCCGTTCGACCGATCCCCTATTTTTCTCACAAAATCCTTAGTTTTTCTCCAACTTCTTTATTTTAGGTTAGGGACCAAGGAACCTTATTGAATGAAGTAAAACTAGTGTTTTAGATTCTAGTATTGAGGTATTCAAGAACTTAAATTCGAAACGAGAGTTTGGGCTTAGACCGGGGATTGATTTAGTTAATTGTTAGAGGACGGTAAGGGGTCTCTTTTAAATAATGTGCTAGTCTAAGTCTAGGGGGAATATAGTTTACTCTAATTGTGGACTTCTAGAATTGAGATGAAGCAATATCTTGCATTATGGATTAGAAGATCACCTTTAATTCATGGAGATAAATAAAATGTTGAGGTTTATAATTACGACGTGAAAAGCTTATGGCTCCGGATAAAATATAATGTACATTCTAAATTGGCATATCTTATGAATATTGAATTACATATACATACCTCTCTAAATGCTATTATAAGGGAAGTTACACGAATGAGGTGAAGTCCCCTGGCTAGTGAATGCAGGGTGAATATAGTCCTCGGCCATAGGATCCATTGTTATATTGTGTTGTTATTTTTCGAAGTGAGGTAATTACGGGTATGGTTATCACTCACTATCGAAGGTATATGGCCACTTCCCAACGTCACATGATTTAGGATGCCCAGGTGGTCTTGTTGATAGGCCCTGGAAGATGATAGATATTTAGGGGCGTATCTAGTGGGGTGACTCCCAGAAGGATGGTCTTAGAATCATTATATGTTGTGATTATAACTATTCTTATGAAAGCGGTATTTTACAAATGGTGAAACATTTTATGAAATTAACTGTGTTGGCAATAAGTTCCTAATGAGGAATGGACTTGCTAAGTCTTAACGTGCTTAATGGAAATGGAAATCTTATCAAGTGAAATTGGATTATATTGTCATGCGTAAATGAATATTCATCATTGCAATTGATATTGTGTTAGGTTGTGTATTTAGATTGAGAGGTGAGGACTATTATTATTAATTATTGGAGAGCGAGACAAGCTTATTCATGATGATTTGATATTCATAACTGTCATGCATTTTAATCACATGGTGATCATATCAAACTCGATCCCTGGCCCGTTTATACCTGCTAGTTTTGCATGAATTCTCTTCACGCCCAAGTGCTCTGCCGCAAGGACTCCCGTAATGAATCTTCCATCCTAGCGTCATGAAGCTCTAACATTTTGCGGATGTTATAGGATATTTGTTATAGACGCCTCTATCTTTTGTACTCTGGCTATGATCAATTTACACATTCGGGCGTGTTGCCCAAGTTTTGTACATGTTTAATATATGGTGATAATTGTTTATTACTTGGTGTAACCTGCTTGTAATAGTTTGTTAACCGACAACCGATTCGGTTGTTATATGGTGAATGCATGTATAGTTACTTGTTTGTTTTACTTTCCACCATCTCTTTAAATTGGATTGTCTAAAGGATTTTCTTCAAACTTACAATTAATGTGACATCCATTTTCTAAAATAATTGTTGGTTATCTCGTATTATAATTGTAACGATGGTGATGCTAAGAATGGACCATCTATGATTCTTGTATTTATTGGAGTATCGGGCTGGCCACCTCTTATTTTAATAAGTGGGGTGTTACATATATATTAGGCGAGAGTCGGCGACTCGATTATTTAGATTTTCCTTTTCGCCAAGATGGAAGGATAGAGTGGTAGAAGAGCAGTAGTAGGTTAGTGATGTAGGATTTAGGACGTCCCGCTGGTGTGCCTTAGGACGTTATATCTCGAGGACCGACGGCGCGAGGGTTAGTGTAACGGGAGGGTTCCTTGCCTGGATTTAGCTTTGTGAGACATCCCACGCATGAAACCGAGCAAATGTCAGAAGTTAAAAGAGGTTTCGGGCACTAGGGACATAGTTAGGATAGTACTCATTTCACGTGGGTAGAAAAATGCATTGATCGTAGGATTATTAGGATTATGTTCAGCAGAATTAGTAACGCCGACGTAAGGAGTTAGTTGTGAGTTAACCACAAGAAGATTGGTTGGGTAACCTTAAGAGGAATTGGATTTCCAGGTATAGGAAGAATTGATTTTTGTGGGTTAGTAAAACCCATGTGTGAGTATTACACCGAGGAAATAAGGCCCATTGTTTAGAGAGAGTGTACGTGTCGGACGTTTGCAATGGTTGTGAAAGTTATCACGGATTAATAAGTATATGGGCACCCTGGTAAGTTGGTTTTATATACCGTCTGATATGGAAGGGGCGTACTATATAAAATTAAAGATTATCACGAGGCAGTGTAAGTTGAAATTGAAATAGGTCGGATCGAATGTCGTAAGAAGTACGCGATAATCCAATTTTATGGGGCAATAAAAGGTAGCATGCCCAGATAAGCAATGAGACTGATGGGAATAGTCAAGCGCTAGTGTAGTCTCTTTTTTTAGGCGAAATTAGATATCCTGATGTAGATGAGCGGACACTTAGAATCGTGATTCTCCTGTGAGATTTAGATGTTAGAGTGGAGGATATAAGATAGTTTTCTCGATATGTGGCACTAGAAATGATGGGTGCGATGTGATGCTATTAGAGTCACTTTATGACGAGGTAGTAGTGTAGCACATAGGGATTTAGTAAGTTAGTGTGTTATAGTATTCACCTTGAAATAGGTGGGTACCGAATGAGTGTATGGTTAAGAGCCATCGGGTTAGTACCATTCCACTTTGAGGCATTAGGATGTGGAGTGATTCACGATCCTAGGTTAGTGTTGGTAGTATCGGTTGTATCTGAATTTCGAGGGAAAAATTCCATTATAAGGGGGGACTATGTAATACCCCGCACTTTTATGGAAAATTAAATTTCATAATTCAGTGCAATTTGGGTATTTAAGAAATTATCGTGAATAGATATTTTTGGAAGTTTTCAAGGATTAGATGATTTTTGATGTGTGTTATATTTACTTTTGGGATTAAGTAAATGAGTTGGACCATTTTAATTACATGTCACAGTTGGGTAAAGTGACAAAGGATAATATTTCAAATGGAAAACCCCCATTGAGATGTATTGGGTTTAATTAGTGGATTGCGGTCAAGTACCTCGAATGTAAATTTCAATTGCGTGGTTGGTCTCGGAATGGCCTATATAGTCAGAATAAAGTATCCGGGGGTTGTAATTGAGTTTTGAGAATTTTTGGACCAGTAGGGAGTCGTAATTGAGTAAACGAGTCATTTTTGGGTTTAGTAAGGGATAAAACATTTTCTCTCTTATAAAAGACACGAGAGAGCGGGAGAAAAGAAAGAAAAATAGAAAGAGAGAGAGGAGAGGAGAAGAGAGGAAAGGAAGAGATAAAAGAAGAAGAAAAGGGAGGTTCCAGTTAAACTCCGCGGGATTCGACTCGAGGTTGTCGAATTTTATCCTTCAGGCAAGTGTATACTTGTTTTATTTCATTTTGAGCATATATCTCATATTATAGTTGATAAACTATATGATTTTGAGTTAGAAACCTTAAAACAAATTTGTGAAAATTTAAGTATGAGTTTACATATTGATGTAATGTAAACTCTTAATGATTTCTAGTGTTAAAACCATGTAAATGGAGTGAAGAAATGAATTGAAATGGGGGAAATGAGAAAACGAGGGCTTAATGGGTTTTTAGGACCAAATCTAAGAAAATTGGCCTAATCCTCCAAATTTATTGATGTATTAGTTAGAAGTCAATTATTATATGAATATAATGTTGTTGGTGGAGATTTGAGGCCATAAAAATGGAGTTTGGGGTTGGTTTTGGGCATTTTGGAAAACAGATTTTCGAGGGACCGGTATGACCAATCGACCGCGCCCCTATGGCCGGTTGATCGCGTCAAGGAAAAAGGGCCTATTGGTTGTGTTGTTAGGCTTAATTACAAACCGCGGTCGAACGGGGGTCCAAGTCCGGTCGACCGGCACTCTATTTTCAGTCCAAGATTTTGGACATTGTTATTCCTCCTCCTTTTTGAGTTTAAAGTTTAGGGGCTTTTTAAATTAGTGCATTATAGAGAGCTATGTTCGAAAGGACTTGGGGAAGTGTGAATTTACCTTGGGTTATTTGAGAGATTAATTTGGGGTATGGACTTATCGAATGTTTAGGAATCAAGTGACATTTGGAGAAATTATTCTGTAAGCATATATGGGTATATTTATGTGGATGAAATAGATAGAGGCCATCTGTAATTGGGTAAATCCTATGAAGCGACTATGATGGAAATTTGGGGTTATAGGCTAAAGATAAGTTAAAGGCATACTTATCATATGGTTGTGAATTGGGATATTTGGAGAGTATATAAATCCCTGACTGCGATCAAGGTGTGAGGTATATTTATGTAATGGAATACTTAAATAATATTATGAGATTGGCAATTATAGCCATGTATACATTTGAGGAGTGATAAATGTATATATATATGATGTGATTATAGTATATATTATATGATGAGAATACATATATATATATATATATATATCTGTGTGTGAATTGTATATGTGTATCCTAGAGGTTGTTTCCACGGGCTTTCCTTTGGCGGAGGGTTGGAACAGCCAGATTATATATTTTCTCTAGTACGATCCAGGGAGGTTGCGCGATGTGGGTGAATCCCCTGGCTTGAGAAGCAGGGTGAGTATATCCCCAGGTCATCTCGTCCCGTGTTCGAGTGCGATGTGTGTACTCCACTTTCAGGGGGAACACGTTCACCTCCACCGTTATGTATTTGTTTACCATGTCCATGAGAGAGTCTAGCTTGGTACCGTGGTATAGTGAGCAAACCCAAATTTTGGATATGCACTATGAGACGGCAGCCTCGAGTTATAGCTCGTTGGGATGGTTATTATAGTTGTGTGTATAGTATAATTCTTGTGCATGAGAACAAGATATTATATATCTCTAACTAGAGCAAAGAGATAAAATGAATATAGATTAAATCTCATTTCGGGAGATTCTATCTGGATGTATTATTGTGATATGTATATGAGAGTGAGTATGATAATGTATATCATTATATGATTGTTTATATATATAAGTTTTGTACCAAGGGTCTAATGGATCTCAACAATCGATACTGCTAAGTAGTAGTGTATCGGGGGGTTCCTTATTTGGATTTCATTTCGCGAGACGCCCCACGCATGAACATGGCACAGTGTTGAGACTGGGGAGAAGTTTAGCTCTTAGTACTCGATTTACTTAGGACTTTTAAAGTTTTGGGGTGATGGATTGGTTAGGCAGAATAGTTTTATTAGGATGTTTAGAGGGATACGTTAGGTGTGCACTATAAGAAGAAAGGTGAGGGGTATCTCATGGGAGTGCGATACCAATTTAAATATGAGATAAAACATATTTTTCTTAAATAAAGAAATTATGCACTTGAAAAATATTTTCACAACTCGGGATCTGACCGGTTTCTATATTTTCCCTTTTTTGCTATACACGTATATATATAGGTGTCCAGACACAGGGACGCCTAGACGATGTTTCCTTCTAGTCAGACGCCTGCTACAGCAGCTGTGGATGAATGCAGGTTTACCGTAGACGCTTCTATCCTTGCCATCTAGATAGGAGGTATTGTAGAATGCTCGGGCCGAAAGCCGAATTGTATTTATTTATTCTTTTACCACCTTTTTAATGCGGCGTTCGATTTGGTTGTATTATTGTAAACCGAGTGTTTGGTTATTTTATTTCATGTCCGTTTCATTTATATAGAAACTGTGTGGAAGTTTTTATTGAATGATCTATTTAAAAGAGATGAGTTAATTAAAATTTTGACGCTAGCCTAATAGGTTAGTAGTAATTAATTTGGTTTTCAACAGTGATGCTAAGAATAAACCATATGAGACTCTTGTTATAATTTAGTACAGGATTGATCGCCCAGTATTTTATTAAGCGGGGTGTCACATTATTGTCTAATGGTCTCAAAGGTAGTATACCAATACTTCACCTAGGCTTGCATATTTTATGTTGCATTTATATCATTTTAGGTGTGTGAGTGTTAATTCCCATAATAATAATTTTTTAATATTTTTTGAGATTTTGTAAACATTTTTTTAGGAATTTTTAAACATTTTTATGACATTTAAAGTTAAGGTTTGAAAATGTTTTGGGTTGATTTGTAATATCTTTTAATTCCTAAAAACTTGGTTGGGTAGAAACCAAAAGCGGCAAGAAAATGTGGGGTAGAAACTGGGATTTTTAAAAATTCAAAAACACATGTTTTTTGTGTTATCTAAGCCCTACATGTGTCTGCGTTATAACGGTTAAGATTTTGTTTCTTCTTACTCACATAACTGAGAGCCCTTATCAACTGTTGGATCAAACTCATCAATGGTCTGCATGTTGCCTAACTCAATCCAAGTCTTAACCTATTGGACCAATAAGAATGCGTTTAAATGAGGTGCACTTATAGCCATTAGGTTTACACTCGATTTGAAAGACTTAATACAGGACGTTGATTTGGTTAATTGTTACAGATCCTTCCATCGACTTGTATGAGGCCCTGGGTTAAACGTTTACAATCTTTGGTGAGTCTGAGTTTGAGAGAGAGAGAGAGAGATATTACAAAACGTAGCCAAACCCTTGAAAAAAATTCTCATAAATTTTCCTTATGAGTTTAAGGGTGATTCCTGTTCAAAGATCATTTCCTCTCTGGTTTTAAATCTCTTTTCCAACCAGTCATTGAGTTCGATCTCATTTCTTTTTTATAAAAAGTGTAGATCTGATTCCGTTGCGATATAAATCACTTATATCTGCTTAGTTTGATTTCTTTATTTAGAAATCATTATTTGTTGGTATTCTTGTACTCAAATGCTTTATTTAACGTTCTACCAACAAATACCTTTTTCTTTTTCAAGTTTTGAGAAAAAGATACTTCAAAGCATTTTCAGATCTTGAGACGTTAACATTTTCCAGTTCATTTTTCACATTGTGTGAAATAGATTTGTAAAAAAATAAAGAGAAAGTGTATAGCATCTTGGCTCTTTTTGAATAGCAAGATTGTCACTCGATCTATCATAAAAAGGAAGTCAAGTTTTCTAGAAATTGTGATTCAGAATCTAGCATACCATTTTTAGTAGAAATCTGTAATTTGTGGGACTATTGGTCTATATGAGAGAGAGAGAGAGAGAGAGAGAGAGAGAGAGAGAGAGTGTGTGTGTGTAATACCCCGTATTTTTATGCTATATTAATTTGGGGATTTATTAAATTTAATGTGAGTTAATTATTTAATAAAAATCCGAAAATTAATTATGTTATAATTATTAACGTGACGAGAGTTAGTAATTATGGGAAATTTGTTGAATATTACTAATGAGTAAAGTAATATATATAATATTGGTTATATTGAATGTCACGAGAGAATAAAATGACAATTTTGGAAATTTGAGTCGGGACGCGCCCGTGTCGCGTCGGGACAAATTATTGATAAATAAAAGTGAATATTTTATAAGTCGTTCGTATGGTCATTTTGAGTGCGCCAACGCATCCGGAAGGGTCGATATAGTCAGAAAAGTGTACCCGGGGGTTTAGTTTGGGTCTCGGGGCGTTTTTAGGTCTAAGTGGTACCCCGGGAGGGCATTTTGGACATTTCACATTTATGGGCAATTAAACCCACGAAAATCAGAAACCTATATCAACCATTTAGGTTAGTCAGCTAGGGTTAGAAAACTCAAACACAAGTGACGACCATAGGAGAGGGAAGAAGAAAGCTTCCAAGGCAATCCAAGGCCCCAAAAGTCATCCATTTGCACCGCCACCACCACCAACGCGTAGATCGCACAACGGGCTACGCAACCACACCAAAATCATCTGCAAATCAGAACACCAAAAATCCCAGGAAAGTGTTTATCTTGCTTATTTCGTTGATGCATCTTTCATATTAGTGTAGGAATGATTAAGATGAGTTTTATGGAAGAAAACCTAAGATTTGAGATAGGAATCGCATGTAGTTATGGTTTAAATGATAATTCTGGAAACCCTTGCCATGTAGAGGAACTTACCCACGAAATTATGATGCTTATAAGAAGAAATTTCTTGAAAAACAGATTGGAACCGTGATTTAGAGATTTCTAGGTTCCTTGAATATTTAAATGAATTATGGCATGATAAATCCATGTTTAGTGACGTAAATTGACATGCTTTACGTAGGGAATGTATGATATCATGTTAGGATGTTAGTAGTACAAATTTTGAGACGTTTGGGATTGTAAAATATGGATTTGGTGTAAGTTAGAAGATGAAACCCGTAACTGCAATTCTACGAAATCGTTTATGTTTATCCCAGGTGGACCGGTCCGGGTCTGAGGCCGATCGGTCCGATTGACCGGATCGGTTCTTTTATTACAGGCGGACCGGTCCGGTGATAGAATCCCTGAGCGTTATGTAGTAAGTGGAAAGGTTCCTCAAAATTAAAGTAAGATGTGAACGGTTATACGTGATAACTAAATAATGTTAAATAAAAGTCGTAGCTATGGGATTTGAGAATATACCCATTATTGATATAGTAATATTAGTATAGTTATATAATTGTGTATGCATATACTATCTATGTGTGAAAACATGCCCACGCTATCTCGATGGGACCTTTATGGGGGATATTGACTTGTACCCTAGAAGCTAGATATCCTTGGTACAGGCTATCGAATCGATAGTTCAGACGGTCCTAAGAGACGCGGGTATGTGCCATCCTCTTAGAGACTTGGAATCTATGCTTCGCCTCAATATTGTTTGTGTATGTGTTAATACAATTCGAGAGTGATTCCGAATTTTGTATTCCCCTTAATACGAGTGATACGGGGTTTGGATAGAAGAGTATGCCCGCACCATAGTTTTATTTTGGGGTGCTGTTATGATATATATATTCTTACGAGTAGTTAATATATATACGAAATCCTGAAATCTGGAACTGCCTACTGTGATTTGATATGTAGGACATGGTTGATGACTCAAATTGTAAATACTTGTTTTGAGAAAGTATAATATGACACTGGAATACTTTATTAATTAATAAAGTTAAAAATGAGAACTTTGGTTACTAATTGAAATATTCTTTTCAAACAATTGAATCATTAAATTTTGAATCCTGCGAATAACCTAAGATAAGTTAAACCATTGGGAAAGGGTAGCGTGATATGTGATGAGATAGACCACTGGGAAGGTTAGTGCGATAGGTGTGCACATTAGAAGAGAGGTGAGAATTTCTCAAGAGAGAGTCGCACTAATATGTTGTTGCATTGGCCTGTATCAATTTAAATACTTGCTAAACGATTTTTTTTTTAAATCATACACACTATCGGGCTCTAACCCGTTTCTTTTTCTCTCTCTCTTGTATATATATGTATGTATCAAAGGTGCCCAGCCACATGGGCGTCTTGCTTAGGATCCCTTGGAAGGAACGCGCTGCAGCTTAGGTGAGAGTTGCAGGTCTCTTGATTAGACGACTTCGTTCATTCGGATTCACTCTTAGTACTTTCATTTAGTTGGGCATGTGCAGCTCTTTCCATTTTTACGTTGTTATTGAACATTTGTATTTCAGTTATTTCCAGTACTGTTACTATGGGATTTATTCAGTTTGGATGTGTGACTTTAGATTTCGTATGTTGATATTCGATTGACGAATGTTTTAAATTATTTGGATTATGTTGCAGAATTGATGTGGTGTGATTATTACTTTTTGAATGTTGTTAATAAAATAAATAAATAATCTTTCTTTAAATAAAATTGGAAAGTTATGTATGAAAATGGTTTTGACACTTAGCTTAATTAATTACGGTGTTAAATTGGAAAAATTTATTTTTATCGACAGGGATGCTGAGGATGAACCAACTGTTCACCTTGATTTAATTTAATAAAGGAGTGATCGTCCGGTATTTAATTAGGCGAGGTGTCACAGTGTGTGTGTGTGTTCATGCATATGTTAGGCACAACACCACAATACAGGTTTAATACTACAACACTAAAATTAGGGGTGGACAAAAAAAAGACCGACCCGAATGGACCGATTGAACCGAACCGGACCGAACCAAAAATTAAGGCTATTTTGAAACCGGTCCGAAAATCGGTTCACAAAACCTAAAAATCGATTAAATCGGTCCGACCCGCGGTCCACTATATTAAAAGACCGATTTGGACCGGACCGGACCGATTTCGATATATATATAATAAAAATAATGTTATTGTGTTTGTTATGTATAGTTTTTGAATTAATGTATATAACTTATGAATTTAATTTGGAACATTTTATATATGTATAGACATTTTTTTATTTGGGTTAAAAAAACCCATATAAATATCACTTGGAGTTTTGAGTATTATTTTTTTGTATATATATTTGTGAGAAAAATAGATAAAAAATTCATAAAATGTACATATATATAAAATAGGGTCAGGACCGAATTTTACCCCGGACCGGACCGAAAAAATCCTGGACCGAATTAGTAGGTTAACCGAATTAATCGGTCCGGTCTCGGTCCAAAAAATTTGAGGACCGAATATTCGGTCCGGTCCAAAAAAAAGGCAAAACCCGGACCGGACCGGACCGTGCCCACCCCTAACTAAAATAATGTTGGTTGAGAAATTTCTGACCTTAGAGTCGACGTAAAGCTAAAATGAGGAGGAGGTAAAAAGTTTCAGAACAACTAGGAAAACTTTAGAGCCTTTAGAGATGTCATATTTACCTAATGGATCTGGTATAAATTGTTGACTTTATATTTGTCTGGTTGTGTGATTAGTTTTTTAATAGTTTGTAACCTTATAACTCGTTTTTAGTGGATTTTTGTTTTTGAGGTGTACACACCTCTGTGAATGTTTTCCCAATTGGGTGGGGTTTTACCAAGTTAAAATACCTGTCTACTTGCATGTTTAATCTTCCTCTCATCCCCTTCTGATCTTGTGCTGATTTAAATTCACTTAGTTTTGGTTTACAAAACTTGGTCACCTATAACTGAAATATCTCGTTCGTAATAATTTTCATACACATCTTGAGTTGGTAATTTGTTTTGTACGAATGAGTTTCTTAAACAAATTGTTCGGAGCCATTTAAACTGTTTTAATCTTTTATTAAACAACTTAAGTGGTATTTTTCAGCATCCTCAGTTTTAGCTAAAATTTAGGGCATTAAAACTGGTTTAGATCTAGCTTCTCATGTGCACATTAAATGTATTGAATTTGAAATAGATTGTCAAATTTTATTTCATATGATCTAGCTTTTCATATCTTATATTATATACGTATGTAGTAGGAGCATTGAGGAGGCTCCAAAAGGTGAATCCTAAATTCTCAGATTTTTGAGTTTTTTTTAATCAAGAAAATACACGTGGCTACATATGATGTTTCCACATTTCATCGACCAAAAACTACCTCTCCACGATGGCTAAAATGAAACTCCCCACTCCCCACGTTTTTTTGAATCACATCCACACATAAAACTTTTGCAACCTTTCCATTGTCAGTGAAATATATTTTGTTAACATCGGTTTTCTACTGTAAGACCTCCATCACCGCCCTCTTCGTTAGTCCCCTCAAGTCACTGAAATAAAAGCTGTGTCCATCTCTGTCAAAAGACGCTCTCTTAGATGAAACTTCTCCCACCACACGTGCGATGCACGGTCGGGTGTAACGCATTTTGAAATAAGTTATTCAAATATATAATTTAATATATAATTAGTATGAGTATTTAAAGAAATGATCGTAGCTATAATCATGAACATGTAAATTAATTAATATGATGAAAAACGCACACTAATTGAAATAAAAATGAGGAAATATTTTAAATGAATATGAGGAAATGAATCAAACTATATTTTGTAGACTAACATGTTACATCATTGTTTATTATGAAAATCTGAATTATATATATAAAAAAAGGGGACTTTAATTTCAAGTTTTAAATCTTAAAAAAAAATGGGATTCACTTCCATATCGTTTTATAATTAGTTGGAAGTCCTAGATTTTAAAATTTTCAATGTCATTTTATTAATTGCAGAGATATTTCTACCAACAATGCAAATATATATTAATTATTTTGCAACTTAGAACAAAAGATTTATGACATAGGACTAAAAATTAGCAAATTCAAGAAAATAGGACCATCAACTAAATATCTAAAAAAAAAATCATGTTATTTTATGTTTCTTTGATGTGTTTCTTGTGTGCATGTGCCGATAACACGGTAAAAATAATAATCTAGTTAAAGGAGATACGAAACAACATAAATGTCTTTTTATATAATTTAGATTCCCATATAGCAATTAAGAAATTACTCTGCCTTCCATCTCCGCTAATTTATAGAGGGAAACATTAGGCATGTGCGTGGCACATGACTTAAAATAATGTCATTTTTGCCCTAACATAATTTGTTAGCACTGATCCTGACCTCAACTGTTAGTTCTTTAAGCTCTGTTTTTTTAAAACAAATCTTAAAATAAGAGTGAATAAAATATTATTCCAGCAATAAAGAAATGATATTCAGTAATATAAACTTATTTTCAGCATATGAAATGATTTTGAGTAAACAAAAAATGATTTTCAGCAATAATAAAAAAAATCAGCAAATGAAAATTATTTTTAGCAATACAAAATATTTTTCAGCAATATAAAAGTATTTTCGGCATACGAAATGATTTTCAGCAGATAAAAATTGATTTTCAACAACAATAATTTATTTTTAGCAAATAATATATGATTTTCAGGAAAAAAATATGAATTTCAACAATGCAAAAGTATTTCCAACTAAATTTGTAATAAAAAAAATTAAAACCAAAAAATATAGATAATTTTTTTTCCAAAAAATGAACCTAACTCAGATTTCCCAAATATAGGGAAAAAAATTAAATTTTCGAGAAAAAAATTTCACGAAGAATTAACCCGAATCTAAATAACATTTAGAAAATAAAATTGTCTTCATAGTTGAAATTACATATATATGTCATCATTTATCAATTACCATCTTACAAAAAACAATTAAATTTATAGTAATAAATTCGGTGAAATTCTTGGAGGTTAAAACTCAAATGTGTTTTTTAAGTTAAGGAATGTATACTGAATTAATCGATGGTTTGAGCTAGTATGATTTGTATAATTTTGAAAAAAACTATAGTTGTATATGATTTATATCATTTTTAAAAAAACAATAGTTATATGCAAAGCAATTTTCGCGTAGTGTAAAATCAATGTGAAAATGAATAGTGTGTTATCTATCAAACATGGAAAAAAAAATTGTTTTTGCCGTGCTCATTATAAAATCTCATTTGATACCGAAAGCCCACTTTGTATATTCCATCGACGAATCTAGTTTTTTTATTTTTTGCACCCTAACAATGACCCTCCTCTGCTATATTTTTCCACGTCTCCCCACTGCACGTAGAGTAAAAACAAATGAACAAAAAAAAATGCATATTTCTGCCTATAGTTTAGTTAGACTAAATATTTCTATTTTTCACGTTCTAGTTGGATAATCACTTCCCTGGATGAGTTTCTCTTATATTCTATGCACATCACATTATTTGGGCAATGAAATGGTGTGGGGAGATAGGGTAGTGATCAGATGAATGTAGTCAGATAGACGCGTAAATGTCCTACAAAAAGTAATGAGTAATTAGTAAAGAAAAAGTATTAGACGCATCACAAAAAATTAGAAAAGAAAATAAAAAATTTGATACCAACCTAAGCATACACACACTCGTTCAGAAGTTTACAACCAAAAACATATCAAAAATACTATTGTGACCGAATTTTTGATCAAAATTTGATGGACAAACTGACGTGGTAGGATTTTATTGGTTGGTTTTGGGGGTCCACGCCAGTGAGACCTAAAAACCAACCAATAAATATCCACTACGTTAATTTGTCCATCAAAATTCTGTCAAAAATTCGACCACCGTATAACTACTCAAGACACGCAATTGTCCACTTTTTGCTTCGTAAAAAAAATGGGTAGTAAGAACCTGATAGAGGGTACATATATATGTATGTATGCATGTAGTGGTGATGATGAGTCAAACTTTAAATCTGATTTTTTTAGATTTTTGAGTTTCTTTAAAATAAAAAAATTAAGTCTCACCTTCTTAAGCGATTCATTAAATTTTAAAACATATACAACCATCCACGCACCCACTAATAAAAAAAACTCCCGCATATTATGGACGTCTTCACGGGTAGAATCACTCTCTCTCCCCACATATTCAATGGATCCCTTATTTCTCCTTTATTTTCAATGGAAAATCTGACCATTTTCCCTTTAATCGGATCTTACATTGAACCCTAAAATGGGTCACTGAGAGCTGGTTTGGTAAAAATGGGTCATAGGTAGTTTTTATTTCGAAATAATATGGTTAGGGTCACCCACTGGATATAGCCATGATAGCTTTGGGGACTTATTGTGGTGCAGTGGGTTTGGTGGCCGTTCCGGTGACGGGGACGGTGACGGGAAGAATGCGTTGCACGGCGGCAATGTCCTCCGCATAGATCTACATTTCCTGTGAAGGCCGATGCAGGGAATCTCGGTGGCGGGAATTGAACCGTTGAGACCCTTGTGTGATACATTCAAGTCCACTATGTTCTGGGGATTTATGTCTGGGTTTTTACCTCTAAACCAGTTCTCTAAGAAGAAAACAGGGATATACATATATATAAAGAGAGTGGGAGGCAAATACACAATTCTGCATTCCGAATAACTGGTGGTAGAGATGTTTGTAGTTTTAAAGAAGTACAAAAGTTCTTTTTATTGATCACACCAGAAAGAACAAAGCAGGGTTAAAAGATGAGAGGATTCTCAATAGAAAAATTGTGCGTAAATGTATAATAGATTGTAGGCAACATATTATGCAAAACACAATAAGTTTTATTCTATATAAATAACTCTACAAAAAATGTGACGCGTTACCTGCAACGACGGTGATCACCAAGAGGGGAAATGACGTGTGGTGGGAGAAGTTTCGTCTAAGAGAGCGTCTTTTGACAGAGATGGACACAGCTTTTATTTCAGTGACTTGAGGGGACTAACGAAGAGGGCGGTGATGGAGGTCTTACAGTAGAAAACCGATGTTAACAAAATATATTTCACTGACAATGGAAAGGTTGCAAAAGTTTTATGTGTGGATGTGATTCAAAAAAACGTGGGGAGTTTCATTTTAGCCATCGTGGAGAGGTAGTTTTTGGTCGATGAAATGTGGAAACATCATATGTAGCCACGTGTATTTTCTTGATTAAAAAAAACTCAAAAATCTGAGAATTTAGGATTCACCTTTTGGAGGCTCCTCAATGCTCCTACTACATACGTATATAATATAAGATATGTGTGTGTGTGTGTGTGTGTGTGTGTGTGTGTGTGTGTGTGTGTGTGCAGTCTCTTACACATGGCACACATAAATCCCATTCATGAAAACCATTTTTTTTAATTGTAAAAATAAAATATGCCTTAATTTTTTTTTGTTATTTAAACATTTCAGGAAACATTACAAAAAAATCATTTCAAAACGATTTTTTTTGCTTTTTAAAAAAATGGGTCAAAATATGTGACGTTTTAAGAATTTTAAAAATTAACATATTATGATCAATTTTTTTAAATAGGAAAAAATCGTTTTGAGGTATTTAACTTTTGTGAAGTTCCTTGAAATGTTTAAATACCACACAAAAAAAAAAAACAATTAGAAATTGATTTTTTTACTAATTTAAAAAGCTGGTCCGCAAAGGAGGTCTCCATTTAAAATTTTCAAAAGAGACTTGATATTTATATACATAAATATGCATATTGTTGTATCATAAATATGAAGTGTGACTTGGGACAATGATATTGTGATACCTGTCATTAGAAAAAGCTCAGCTCACTTCACAGAACAAGGTTGGTGCATCTTTTCCTTAGTCAGCTTAGCATTACTTATGGTCGGCTAGGCAGCCAACCATAATAAATTGATATTATTAGCTTAAATCACCAGGCGGGCATGTGCATCACGTATGGAAATATGTATACCCCCATTACACACATGTGGAGCAGTCCCCCTCAGCCAATAGTAATTAAATCTTTATTAATTGCCTATAGAATGTAAAAGAGTGCAATTGCCTGACTTATTAAGGCACTCCACTTGTCCATCTACTCTCTCTCTCATATGAACATCACACAATCCCATCTAAGGATTCGACAAAAAATCGATATACGAACAGGGACAATCTTAAGAGTTTGTAACCATCCTCCTTCATGATTGAATAATAAACCCATGCACAAAACCTATGGACATAGGCATCATATTAGCTGAACCACGTTGATCGCCTATTTTAATCTCAACTTCCCATCTCTCTAATCTGTTGATCTCTTTATTTATTAAAGTTTATTATTGGTATCTACAAGATAATATTCATAAATTCATATACCAATTTTAGATGATAACAGATTGGCGTCATCAATGGGAAAAGACGACCCATTTGTTATTTTCTACCCCCTCTTATCCATAAACTCTCGAACCGTGACTGTTCAGATGCCTAATTTATTTATTGAAAATGCGGGAAGATTTTAAGGGAAGTCGTGCAAATGAAACCATTCAACTTTTAACCCCTGTTAGAATGGGAGACATACCAGGAATTCTGACGAGCTTTGTTAGAGACCAAGAGGCAACGTGAGAAAGTGTTAAATAGTTGACGCATACACTCCAGGCTGAACAGGGCAGACCTATGGGAGAATCCACCAACCTAGGAGAAGGCGAATATCCTGTTAGAATGGTGGAAATGCCACCTCTAACTCCTCGTCGAAGAGGACGATATTGATATGAGGCTAAGTGGGGAATCACAAGTAGAAAAGGGTAGGTCCATATACTATGGGTTTCAAAATGATAGGTTGTACTTCTCAAGAGTTACCTCATCTCTCAGAATGACTGATTTTGAAGACGATAAAACCTTCTAAAGAAAGGCCTAGTATACTAGAAAGGTTGAGCATAGGGTCTGCATTTGATTACCTATGTCTACAGACCGAGAGAAGGCAATATCGCGTAGATGCTGCTAAATCTAAACAACATGAAGAAGACTAAAACTCTACTTCCAGTAGGATAGAGAGTTCGACGCACGCCGAACAAACTTTTTGAAAAAGGAGTTAGGCAAAAAGTCGTAGTCGACTAGGAAAATCGATTGCACTCGTGGAATTACAGGACCACCAACCCTCGAAAGGATCAACTAGTGTCTAGAAAATCACCTTGGGGAGATTGCTAAATCCAAGGATCCTTTACACAGAGGATTTGTGGAAGGATCTCTAATAACCTCTTAAAATGTGGGTTATCTCGCACTCATAAAGTTCAAACCGTTGGTGGTAACCCTGAAGTATTATGGTAAACTGACCCAGTGTTACATGTAGAACAGTACCAAGCCATAATCGATATTTAAACTATCCTGGATGAGATGCACTGCTGGGCATTTTCCAGTAGAAGCACAAATTTGGTACAATGGTCTTTCGCGAGGGCAAATTTCAAGCTTCTAACAACTGGCTAATCACTTCGTTATCAATCTCCGTTTTGGATCCAAGACTAATAAGAGGGTGGCTCATTTATTGAACATTCACTAGAATGTCGATAAGACGACTCGAGATTCCATACCCATTTTCATAGCGAGAAGCTGGATGTGATTGCCTATGATGAGAAAAAAACCATCACAGCGTTAATTAATGGTCTGCAATCAAGAAAGCTATACTGGGCATTATCTAATGAACCAACCAAGATGGTGACTGAGTTACTATACAAAGATAAGAACATTATGAACGCTAGAGAATCTATGGCTACCAAAGAGTTTACTAGCTCCACAGCCAACACTAGTAAAAGATCGAGGAAAAAAGATAAAAAGGCTGATAAACTAAAGAGATATGGCAAATATACTCGTTTGACCGTTGATGTCCATCATATCCTTGAGGAAATTTGCCGAAGAAAATACCAAAATTGGCCCAATATACTGAAAGCCCAAGCCAACAGAAGGGATAAGAGAAAATACTGATAACTGTATATCCCTGAAGAATAGGATAGAAAATCTAATCAGGAGAGAAAAATTGCCAAAGTTTGTGGACAAAGGTGACGAGATCAAAGGGATGAGGAGAAGCCAAGGATATGGTCAGAGTCTCCATGCCTAAGACCTAACGAGAAGAAAAGAGGGAGAGACGATGACTCCGAGGATGACCCAGATCTAGCCAAGAGTCTTAAGGAACCTATAAATGAGCCCACAAAGAGGAAAACCTATCTCAACGAGGTGAATTCTTGCGCTCATATTATATAGATTAACCTGATGTGCACTATGAACACTCATCCTAGGATGATAAACAAATATCACCTTATGGTCTACTTCTCCAAAGATGACTAATTCGGTATGTTATATCCAGAAGACGATATGTTGGTCATTTTTATGATGGTGCATGAAAGCAAGGTGGCGATAATTCTTGTCAACAATGATAGTTTCGCTGATGTTTTGTTTTATAACTGCTTCAAAAGTCTGAAATTGAAGGATAAAAATCTTGAAGCCTATCGAATATGTATTGTCTTCTCAGGAGAAAAGGTATATCCTTTGGGCAGAATTGAGTTAGAACTTATGGTCGAGATGTGGCCCACCTGTAGAACAGAGAAGATCTATTTATACGTCCTTGATAAGAACGTCCATGACATACAACCTTACCTTCGATTGGGTAAGGATGAATAAATTTGAAGTGGTTCCCTCCACTGTACATTAATTCATGAAGTTACCCACTCATTATGGGGTATGTGTAATGAAAGGAGGTCAGGCAGAAGCTAGTGAGTGTTATTATACCTCAACTGACTAGGAAGATCAAAAGAAACTGATAATGACCTAACATATCGAAATGATAGATTTGCGAGAAGAGGCAAAACTATTCAAAGGCTAGGTTGTTGAATAAATTGAGTCAATTATCTTGGATGACAAGCATTGAGAGAGAACATCTCAGATCGGCTCATCACTGGATCCAAACCTCTAAAGAGATTGATTTGACTTTCTAGGGAAGTAAAAAGTGTGTTTGGTTGGAGTCATATAAACATGCCTGGAATTGATACAGATTTTGTTTGTCGTGATTTAAGAATAGTCAATGATGTTAAGCCGGTTAAATAAAACTGACATATCTTCAACCAGGAGAATAACGTGGTTGTGCTAGAAGAAGTGGAGAAATTCCAGAAAGAAAATTTCCTAGAGGATGTCAAATAACCAAAATGGCTCTCCAATGTGGTGATGGTAAAGAAGAAGAAGAAGAAGAAGAAGAAGAAGAAGAAGAAGTGGCAAATGCGTGTCAACTTCACCAACCTGAACAAACCATATTCGAAAGATCACTATCCTTTTCCCAGGATTAACTAGTTGGTTGATGATACTTAGGGTATAGGCTTCTTAGTTTCATGGATGCTTATTCAAGAAACAACTTGATTAAGATGAAATCAAAAGATTGGGAAAAGTCTTATTTTATCATAATTCGAGCTACTTATTGCTACAGTGTTAATCCCTTTAGGCTCAAAAATGCCGGAGTGGTGTACCAAAGGCTAGGAAACAAAGTATTTGAAGAATAAATTGGCAAAAATATGGATGTTTACGTTGATGACATGCTCACTAAGATCTGGAGAAGATATGCGATCAATTAGAAAAACACATAATGAAAATCAACCTAATGAAATGTGTCTCCGAAGTATGAGAAGGGATGTTCTTGGGCTTCATAGTCAATCCGATAGGCATTAAGGCCAATAGAAAAAATTCAGGGAATAATCAATATGCAGTCTCTAACGAACAAATAGGAACAGGGAGTGTCGCTGCATTAAACTGATTTGTTTCGTGAGCGATCGATTAGTTCCTAACCTTCTATAAAGTATTTCAAAAGACATTTCAATGGAATGATGAATGTGAGGCTGCATTCATGATATTAAAGAAATATCTGGGATGTCCACCTTAGCTTTCTAGGCCTATCATAGGGGAGAAAATTTACCTGTACTTAGCCATATCCAAATCAATAATTAGCTGGACATTAGTTCAATAAGAAAATGTAGTATATATTCTAGTTTACTACACTAGCAAAGCATACCGAGGAGTGGATATTCGATTTCCAAGGATGGAAAATTAGCACTAGCTATAATTGAAGATGTTTGGAGGATGAAACCATACTTTCAGGACCATATTATCATTATTTATACACACTTACCTCTATGCCAAGATGTTTCGGGCAGACTTATGGCTTAGGCTATATAACTAGGAGAGTACGACATCCAATATGAACCTTGAACGACCATCAAGGGCGAATTCATAGCATATTTTATAGTTCCACTTGCGAAGAAAAACTAGCCAAGAAGACATCTAGGAAAGACACCTCAGTAGTAAAAGCGGTAAAACATAATTCCATGGAAGAAAGTTTTTCCCCAAGACAAATCGAGTAGACTTCTTCAAAAGAGAGCTCACGGATACAATGAAATGAGCATACTTCTATGCAATATAACTCAACCATTCATTCGTACGATCGGGGAACTGTGATTTTAGGGTCATCGACCAAGCAGGGTCGCGACTTGGAGCAAATGAAAAAAATAATTATAGCAACTTAATCGAAGTAGATTTCAAGGAAGACCCTCCTATCTGGCAAATGTTCATTGATCGTTTATTTTGTGTCACTGTCAGTGGAGAAGTTTTAATTATTGCAATGCCAGATGACATTGATGTGGAATATGCCTTTAGATTATGATTTGAGGCCTCCAACACTCAGGCTATGTACTAAGCGCTCATAACAGAGTTTAGATTGGTATCATATCTTGGCGCCGAATAGATACTAGCACACAGTCACTCTTAACTTGAAAAACCTGGGTGGTCCCTTATGTGCGTGTGTTTCAAATCAAACTAATTTATTACGAAAAATTATCCAACTTTTAATGTGCACCAAACCAAGTTGTGAAAACCCAATTCTTACTTTAAACCAATTTTATCTTGATTAATCCTAAACATGCATCTAGTGATTAAAGCAAGTAAAATAAAGTATAGAATACTCACAATGCCGGATGTACGAGGAAAAAACCCAAAACGGGAAAACAACCTCGGACGGCCCAAGCGAGACAATCACTATAAATAATGGTTTTACAAAGACAGATTTGCCTTACTCAATGACTCAATCCCTTCGGGTCTTGATACTCCTTCTGATCTTCTACCGTTCTTCAATAGTGCCCATGTAGAAATTCCATCTTCCACGATACCTGTCCACAACACTCAACTCCATGAATTTCTTGATGTCCACCGATTGGCTTTGATTCGTCTACGATGTCGAACAAGAAGTCCTTTGATTTTCTTCACCACAAAACCCTGATGTTAAATGGTAGAAAAAACCTTGTTGGTGTAGCAATATCACGTAAACATATAAGAATGATAACTCGGATCTTTGCAAACTCTAAGGATGTGTTTAAGCTTTGTAAACCTTAGAAAACATGTGCAAAATTCGTACTGGATGGTAAACTATTTTCCAGATGCACACATTACGAAACTCTAACAAAAACACACTTTAAATAAGATTTAAGCGCCGCCTAAAAAAAAATGTAGTTCAAACGACAAGGCCACGTCGTTCGCACGACATGAGCATCTCGTTCGAACGAGAGCTTACGTCGTTTGAACGACAGCGCGTAAGTTTGACTTTTTGACTTTTTAATTAAAGCGTCTCTTCTAAAAGAGATCTAAATTAGTCAAACTCTATTTCGATCTTATCAGAATAAAACGTAGTGTAAACCATTTAAAACACTTTAAAACGTTTTAAAACATTTTTCTTTATAAAAATTACATATTATCTTTTATAAAATCAATTCCGAGCACCATTAATTATACGCATTCATACCTGTGTGATCTCGGAATGAAATTAACTTTTAAGACGATTAAACTTGCACCAATTAAACTTAGGCATGATCAATTCTTTTGAAGCATTACTGCAACATCTTCAATTTTCTTCAATACATCATAGACCAAGTGGGATCATGACAAAATAAAAATCTCCCTATGACACATTACAAACACAGTTTTATTCACGAAATTAAGTCAAAACAATACAGGAACTCAATTGGAAATTTATGTCCTTACAAATCTCCCCCTTTGATTATTCCGGGACAAAACTAAACCAGTGAAATGCCTAAGCCGGGTCGTCAAGCCGTATGATGCCTAAATTCCATCCCATAAACCCAAAATAAAAATACAGGACACGGACTAGTATATGTAGCACCGGTAAGCATGAGCTGTCTGAATGTGATGTAGACTTAAAATCACAAATCGGTGAAGCATACCTACACACATGAAATAGACAAACAAATACAAAGTGAAGTATGGAAGAACAAATGAAACTAATATATATATATATATATATATATATATATATATATATATATATATATATATATATATATATCCAAATGATACCAAGCAACAATAGATACCAATATGAATAAACTCTGAAAATATCATTTGTTAAACAATTTGAGCAGTAAAATGATACCAATGTGTAATACCAATTTTTAAACTAAGCAATCAAAAACATGCTCAAATATCCCCCTACATCACATACATCTCTCCCCCTTTTTGTCTCGAATAGACAATCAGGTGAAAAGATAAACCAATCTAATTATCTAGCATGAGAATATAACAATTCGAATCAATGTGAAATCGCTAGATAATCATAAAACAACCTGCTAAATATGATCAAGAAATGACAAAACAGTAGCCAGTAAACCAATGAATCACTCAAAAAAATATAGCAAATTAATCAACTATGATAAACGGAATATATGCAAAAAACCAATTTAGAACCAATAAATCTTGCATATAAACCAGTCAGTCCAGAAACACTTCCAGCAGTACCAAAAAAAATATACCATAATAACCAGTGGACTGCAAACCAATCAAAGGCCATAATTAAGGCTATCGTTCGAACGAGCCAGGGACATCGCTCAAACGAGATGACGACGTCGCTCGAACGAAGTGCAGATGTCGTCCGTGGAACATGGAGATGTCGTTTGAACGATTTCTCGCAACCTGCCCAATTTTCACATTTTCCCAGAAATATTATATATTTTTTCCCAGTGAAAAAATTTCTAGAAAAAAATCTGTGGAAGGCCGTGACAGCAGCAAAACAGTGTTAAGACAGTAGGCTTATAACACAAAATGCAAAAACTCACAAAAACTAACAATGTGAGTTACATGCAAACATAGTACCGATGTACTTAAACATGGATATGAAATGAATGCGCGTGAAACTACAACAAATGAATCACAATTCCAACACATCGAAACGATCAAGAAGCTCTAATTGATAGCGATAAATCATAAAACTTTTTCATAGCCTTATGACAATTAAAGTGTGAGTTTAATGAAATAAACAAATTACATGCAGACAAATCCAGAATTTTGACGATTCTACAAACAATAGCGTCAAATTGCAATGTTTCAACATTAGGATTAGTTGTGCAAGCCCATTTACATTTTTAATCCATCCAAAGTTCCTCAATAATATCATATTTTCGTTGGAATGAACTTAACTAATTTGGCCCTTTTCTTAGCATATTGCATTTTCTTTTCGGCTCTTTTAAATGATGGCTTTCACGACGAGTTAATTTTGAACTCTCGCATCCCTTTCTTGGTGAATCACTCATCATTTTTTCAATTCAAATCCTCATGGTAAACGGTTCTTACATGCACACTTCTGCTTAAGTCTACTTACGCATAGATGATAAGATTGAGATAAGAACGCCTCACCAAATTCAAATATGCAAGAGAAGTCAAACATCCATATAAACTCGTGCATGTGTTAAATGTTGTCATATATATAAAATCGAATCAAAATGCATATCAACTTTGAAACAACCCCATGTAAACAATGGTTAAGATCATTCTAAGCATCGATAATATTGACCAAATGTCCTAGCCACATGGATAATGAAACGATGGGGGGGTCCAAGGACACCAATATTCCACATCAAACATGTAAACTCAAAAACAAAAACCGAAAATCTTTTTGGCTTTCCATATTTTGACTCAAATAAAAGAAAAATATTTTTGGTTTTTCAAAAGTTTTCTAAAAAAACAAAAATTCTTTGGATTTTTCTAAAAAAATCTCAAAACAAAATCTTTTTGTATTTTTTCAATAGGACTCAAGCAAATGAAAAACTATAATACAAAATGATACACATGTGATAATACTAAAAATGAATATATCATGAAGCAAACTAGCATATGACAAATAAGGCAACACTATCATCCTTTAGATTTAGCATGGGAAGAATAAAGTGCACCCAAACGAGAATCATGAAGTTTAATTCCTAAAGACACTAAATCCGATTTCCTAACCCAAGTAGGTGTAAAATGACGCATGGGGGTTTGGGGAACCGGGGAAAATTTATTCCTAAACCTCCTACGATCTTGTCTAAGGTCGTAACAATAACGCCTAAGGTTACCTTTCCTACCGCAAAATGTGCAACTGTAGAGATGGTGGGAATGATTACCTATATTTGAACCTTTTCTAACCTTCCTAGTGTTTCTCACACGTACGGGGGAATGGGAACAACTCTCTCATCAAAACCAATACCTCCCCTATCTCCCTTAATTTGGATGGTGCCTAGGATCTTATCTAACTTCTTCGACCTAGCTTCCAAATCAAACTTAACTCTAGAAAAGTCTCTCAATCTCTCCTCCAACTCGTGAATCCTAGACTCAAGCAAACACCAAGACTCCTCAAATGATAAAATCTCCTTTTTCAAAGACTCCATCAAACCCCGGAGATTATCTCTCTCTTTCCTCGCAAACTCTAGTTTTTCCCTAAACTTCTTCTCTCGTGTCCTAAGATCCTCAATCAAACTGCCATTATTTTCTATGGCATGCTCATTCAACGTAGTTTGCAATTTTGAGTTATCCTTTTTCACCTTCACAGTTTTGGCATACAATTCATTAAACGCATTTTGCAACTCTTTCACATCTACATCATCCTCGTCACTCTCTTCACCCTCACTAACATGGTATACACTCAAAACCTCCTCGGAAGTGTGATGCACATGAGAATCGTCATCCCTCACATGACATGCCATAAACGGAACAAAGTTACGATCAATGGGGGAACTCTCTCCCTCTTTCGGATCACTATCACTTAAGGTTCGATTATAGATAATGGGTTACTTGACCTCTTTCTTAAGTCTAGTGGGACACTCCTTAACTTTGTGACTGTACCCCTCACACCCAAAACAATTATCTGACTCATCTTTCTTAGGCTTCTCAACTTATCCTTAGAGGTGGGATCTACTTTGTTATTCTTGAATTTTTCAAATTTCTTAGCCACTTTCGTTTTCTTTTGAAACTTAATAAATTTTTTAAATTTCTTTGGCAACAAAGAGACATCCTAAAAATCGGAATCGAAATCGGAATCGAAATCGGAATTTAAAACTTTAATTTCCTCCTTTCGGGTTTTCAAAGCAATACCCTTTTCTTTATTAGGCACTTGCTTGAAGGTAATCAAGTCGATTTCATAGGTTTGTAAGTCACCTACAATCTCTTCTAGTTTCGTCGACTCTAACTTACCCAAGGAGTTAAAAATGGTAACTTTCGCATCAAACCTACTAGGCAACGACCTAAGGATTTTCTTAATGACACAGTTGTCAGGAATTTTCTCACCTGGGTTAAACGAAGAGTTGACGATATTGGACAACCTAGCATAAAAGTCATCAAAAGTCTCACTCTCTAGCATCCTAATGGTCTCAAACTGTGTAGTGAGATTTTGAAGTTTTGACGCCCTAACCGTGCTAGTGCCCTCGTGAGTGAGTGCTAAAATACCCCAAGCCTCTTTTGATCTTTCACAAGTCATAATTCTATTATATTCTTCTGGTGTTACATGTGATGAAATAACGTGCAAACCCTTATAGTTATATTGTGAAAGTCTATGTTCAGTTTCAGTCCATGACTCGATAGGCTTTAAACTAGTGACCTCACCTACAATAGTGACAGGGGGTGTCCGTCCTTTCTCAACTGCTACCCACACATGCTCATCAATTGATTTTAAAGCACTTTTCATTCTCATCTTCTAATAAGTGTAATTAGTGCCATCAAAAATAGGAGTTCGAGAAAGTTCGTTAAATCCAAAATTCATCTTTGAAAACACACTGGATCATAAAACAAATAAAATACGTTTTCTATCTCTGATACCAATTTGAAAAACCTGGGTGGCCTCTTATGTGCGTGTGTTTTAAGAAAATCCAATTTTTCTTAGAAAATAATCCAATTTTTAATTATGCACCAAACCAAGTTGTGAAAACCCAATTCTTACTTTAAACCAATTTTATCTTGGTTAATCCTAAACATGCATCTAGTGATTAAAGCAAGTAAAATAAAGTAAAGTGTACTCACAATGCCAGATGTACGAGGAAAAAACCCAAAATGGGAAAACAATCTCGCACGACCCAAGCCAAACAATCACTATGAACAATGGTTTTACAAAGACAGATTAGCCTTACTCAATGACTCGATCCCCACGGGTCTTGATGCTCCTTCTAATATTCTACCATTCTTCAATAGTTTTCACGTAGAGATTCCGTCTTTCACGATACCTGTCTACAACAATCGACTCCACAAATGTCTCGGTGTCAACCGATTGGCTTTGATTCATCTACGAAGTCGAACAAGAAGTCCTTCTCTTTTCTTCATCGCAAAACCCTGATGTTCAATGGTAGAACTGTTGGAACAATGGAAACCCTAATTTTAAAGTCTTATCAAAAAGATAATTTCAATTTCCTTTTAAAGATGCGGAATAAAGATGGATCAACTCAACACACACATAAACTAATTTTAATTTCTTTTCAAATTAAAATAAACAGAACACAAAGTGAAGTTATTAAATAACTTTTTAATTTTTTCACGTAAACCAAATTAATTCCATTCAAGTCCTAGAATATGCCTAAACCAAATTTTTAATATTACCAAATTAGGCCAAACCAAATTTAATAAATAAAATGATGACTTGAATTAAATTAATACCAATTTTACCAAACAAAAATTATTTAGCACCAAATTAAACAAGTAGTGATTTAATCCAATTTTATCTTTTTTACCTAAGCATGCATCTAAGGTGAATTTTACGAAAGATAAAATAAACAAACCACTACGCCGCGATGTATGAGGAAAAACACACAACGGGAAAAAAACCTCAGATGGCCCTAGCCTCAAATCCACCAAGTACGGTATCACAAATACAAAACAGTAAGACTTACAACACTCGAATTGACTCCGTCCAAGCCCCGACACTCCTTCTTGTACACACCTCTGTCTAGCGAATAACAATGGAGGTCCACCACGGTCTCAAAATCCACCGATCAGACTTTTTGGAACCCGTCAACCACACATGGTGCCTTTCACTGTATATGAATGCCGCAGCAATAAACAAGTCTTCTTCTTTGTGGGATGTAGAAGTAAACCCAAGCTTCTCTTCTTCAAGGTGTACAGATAAACCGGTGCCAAAAATTCCAAGCAAAGTATATATATTAAGGAACTTGGATAAACTAAACAATTGGGTGTAAACTTGGTTTTGTTCTTTGAAAAAATCAATTTGACTAACAAACACCAAGGGAACTTTTTATGAAAGTATTAAACTCTCAAAAAATTTCTAGGAGATGGAAAAATTTCTTAGAAAAAATCTGGTCCCGAAATGGGTTTAAACTATCAAAAGTTAGTGGGGACAAAGTTGTGGGAAAATGCCAAAAAATTGCCAAAAACGGTTCCCGCTGAAATCTTGTTCGAACGACATTTTTGTTTGAACGACATTCTCGTTCGAACGAACTATCTAACGAAGTTCCAGTGGCAAGTCATTGGCAAACCTCGTTTGAACGACATTCTCGTTCGAATGAGTTTCTCATTCGAACGATAATATCGAACGAACTGCCAGAATGACATTTTTTCAATTTTAAGACAAAAAACTTTTATTTAAAAGTTCTAAAATAACTTTCTGAAAATAAAATTCATTTTAAATAAAATTACACCGAATAAAAAAATTTCCAAGATCTTATATATATATGTATATATATATATATATAATGCATTAGTACCTTAGAAGGACTTGGAACTAATGTTGGTGACGTAGAAACGAGGCACACTAAACTCGGCATATGACGAAGCTTTATACTCTTAGCCGCTACGCCTTCAACTAACACGTCATAGGCTTGGATGGATACACATGAACACTATCCTATGACTCAAATGTTTTTGTCCGTAATTGAGACAACACAACATTGAGACTCAATCGGAGACTTGTGTCCTTACAAATCTCCCCCTTTGGCTATTTTGGGACAAAACCAAACCAAAATCCTAAAGGGCCGTCAAGCTCTACTAGACTTTAAAAAATATTTCACCCAAAATAAAAATACAGAGATTGACTTAAAACCCAAGGATCAATATCTTTGCGGATGAAGAAAGTTGCCATATTTAGAAGAATTCATGCACACTTAAGCAAACTATCAAACGCATAGGAAATATCATAAAATTAAATGCAATTAAATAATTACCCCCCCTAAATTAATTCTCCCCTTTATCAACTATGATTAACCTAAGAAGATATCGCTCTCCCCCTAAGTTAAATCTCCTAAACTAAGATACGAGTATAATAGGATTAGATACCATTTTCCCCCTATCATTCTCCCCCTTTTTGTTCAGGAATAGAAAAAGGTGATAGAAGTAACAAAAGTGCATACAAAGCAAAGAACATGAAATCATATAGGCAACAAAAGCATAACTAATTCATATATAGAATAAAGGATACCAATTAAGATGCAAGAAAATGATACCAATATGATACATAAAGAACAAAGCATGTGATATCAACAAAATATGCAACTAGATAGATACCAATCATGAAGAAGAAGCATAGATGGACTAGAAAGCAAGCCAAAGATAAATAGAATACCTCATTTATGAAAAAATAATAAATATCATTAATGAACATGAACATTTACTAGGTATAAACACCACACATGACACAAAATAAAATAAGCTTTTCACACTCGTATGGCAAAAATGTGTCATATGGAAACGAAAGTGTTGGGGTGTGAACTAGTAACAATTAAATTTAGGCCCAATCACTTAAAACATGTTCACGGAGTTCTCATTTGATTTCAAACTTCATCACATTTGAATATAACCTCATGTGACAATATAAATTGAACTCAATGAACAAACTTACACAATGCATACAAGCCTAGAATGTTGAGGATAAATGGACATTGTATAAACTGTTGATATACCATCCACTCTCCCTCAATAAGCATATATATATTTGAATGAATATATCAATCACACAAAATAGGCCATGGCAAATATTTTCTTTTAATGTCATTATTCTTTTTGGCCTTTGGACCACGTATTTGTTTTAGGTCCATTTCAAACGGTGGCTTACTCACAAAGGATGATATTTCCTTTCGAAGCCCTTCCCCGTGCACATTTATATATATAATTTTATGACTCACACAAATCTCACGTGCAACGAATTTTAACATGCACTAGTCCTCCTAGGTCACATAATACGTAGATGACAAGATTGGTAGGAGAACACCTCACAAAGTTCAAATATACATATGACGTTAAAATATCAAGTGAGCTCGTGCATGTGTGAATTGAGACATATAAAAATAGAATCCATTTAAATCAACACAAAATCCAACTACTCCATGTAAGCATGGTAAAGAACATTTTAAGGATTGATAATCTAAACCAAAAGTTCTAGCCACATGAGGGCAAAAAAGAAGGGATTCAACAAGTATATGCCACATAGAGTGTGTCAAACTAAAATACAAACAAACCAAAAATCTTTTTGAGTTTTTGACATTTTAAACCAAAAATAAAAATATTTACTCAAAAGACAAACAAAATCATTTGTATTTTTCATAAAGTCTAAATTACTAACAAGGTAAAACACAAATGATAAACAAAAAACTTTTTTGTATTTTTCATTTAATGAAAACTAAAATGAAAGAAGTATAATACCAAAGACAAACAAAAATCATTATTCTAGCATTTGATTAAGCATGGATCATAGACTAGAAAATGATTAAACATGCATACACCTAGCAATGATATTGTAACACCCCGTAATTTTGAGGATTAAATATTTAATTATTTTGGGAGTTATGAAAATATTTAAATTAGATAAACTTAAATTCGTGAGTTGGAGAATTTAATTGAGTGAGCCGAATTATTTATAATTAGCGACTTTTAAGTTAATGGTTCAAAATCTCGTGTGTCGCATTTTGAGGTCGAAATTTGGTGAGGTCAAAAAGTATTTTGGATGGAAATTTCGAGTGCGTGGTTGCGTTCGGATGGGTCGAGATAGTCAGAAAAGAGTACGCGAGTGTAGTAATTGGGTCTCGGGGTATTTTTGGGCATAGCCGGACCCACACGGGGTGAGTTGGGTCACTTTAATTAAGCCCATTAGGTGAAAAATAGGATTTAGTGTTTTAACCTAAGTAAGGGATTAGAAAATCAGTAGCCATCACAAATCTAAGCCTAGGGCTTGAGAGGGAAATTGGGGGAAAGCTTAGCAAAAGCCAATTTGGGGATTTTGGAGCCAAATTAAGGGACTGCACCAACGGATCAGACCCTATGAACAATCCAGGCAAGTGGTTAACTGTTGCGATTTCTAAATTGATGATAATCAATTCATATCATAGTGATGTGTAGACCAAAATTCGTTTTGGGGATAAATGGTTACAAAATGGGGTTTTCGTTCATGAAACTATTGAATGAGATTCATAGTAAAAATTGTTGTGTTGAACATATCTGAGTATAAATGTTTAATTAGAATAAGAATTCGGAATATAAACTGGAGAAAATATGGATTTGGAATTTGATTTGTAGAACAAGATTGATGAATGTAAATGGAAAATTTGTAAAAGCTGGAACCCCCGGATGGTGTTATTTCCTTTTATATTAATTCAATAAATGATGCGGAAGCGTTGAATGATGGTTCACAAATAAACAAAGCCAAATTTTAATTTCTTCAAAACAAATTAAAATAAGTTAATCCAAGTCCTAGAATTTTCCTAAGCCATATTTATCAATATTAGCAAGTTAGGCGAAACCAAATTTTAGCAAATGACTTGAATTAAACAACATTACCCAATATTTAATTTAAGTCCAAATTAAAGTGAGTGTGATAGATTAAACTGAATTTTATCTTGAATTATTCTAAGCATGCATTCTACGTTATTGAAGCAAGATAAAATAAACCAATCACACTACGCCGCGATGTACGAGGAAAAACCCAAGACGGGAAACAACCTCGGATGGCCCTAGCCACAAATCCACTAGATACGGAATTACAATTACAAGACAGGTAGACTTACAACGACTGACTCGATCCCTCTCAAGCCTCGACGCTTCTTCTTGTAGACACCTCTTCCTAGCGGATAACCTCAGAACACCACCGCGATCTCGGAATCCACCGATGGGGCTTTCTATGGTCACCGTCACCCGTACATGGAGCCTTTCTCCAAGTGGGTAGAGTCGCAACAAAAATGTCTTCTTCTTTGATGGATGTAGAAGCAAACCAAAACTTCTCTTCTTGAACTCGGTAGAGATAAACCGGTGCCAAACTCCAAGCAATTTAATATGTAAATAAGAACTTGGACTAAACACAATTGGGTGTAAACTAGAGTGTGAAGGATTTTCTCTTTGAAAAATTAACACTCAAAACATGAACATTTTCTTAAACCATTTTTTCTCTCAAACTCTCTCTAAGAGATAAACTAAGTTGGAAAAGTTATGGAAATGTTTTTTGGAAAATGTGATTCCCGCACTTCATAAAGTCTGAAAAAGTTGGTTAAAAACGAAGTGGGGAAGTGGGTGAAAAACTGCCAAAAATTGTTCCCGCCGGACAGCTCGTTCGAACGACATTTCGTTCGAACGAGAGTTCGTTCGAACGATCTTCTAACGACGCACCAGTATGGACTTCGTTAGAATCTCGTTAGAAACCTCGTTAGAACGAACAATCTTGTTCGAACGACATTTCGAATGACAGACCAGTTTGGAATCGTTGGCAAACTCGTTCGAACGAAACCTGGTCCGAACGAAAAACTCGTTCGAACGACATTTCTAACGAACGACTAGAAAGTTTGTAAAATTCGATTTTGGCCAATAAACTTTTATAAACTTATTTTAAAGTTCTAATTAATTCTTTCTGAGAATAAAACGCAGTTTTTATTAAACCTAACACCAATTAAACTTTGTTCCAATCTCCTATATATATATATAATTGCATTCATACCTTGGGAGCATGGAACTATAGATGATGACGTAGAAACGAGGCACGCAAACCGGCATATTTGATGAAGCTTTATATTCTTTGCCGCTACGTCTTCAACAAACACTTCATAGGCTTGAGAATATTACATTTACAAACTATCCTATGAATAAATGTTTTTGTCCGAAATTGAGCCAAAACTATATATGGACTCAATTGGAAATTTGTGTCCTTACAAATCTCCCCCTTTGGCTATTCCGGGACAAAAACTAAAACAAAATCCTAAAGGGCTGCCAAGCTCAGTAGACTCAAAACATAACCCACCCAAACTTGACTCAACCCAAGGATCAAACGTTTTGCCATTAAAAGATGCCTCTTTAGAAGAATTCCTACACACTTAAGCAAACTCATCAAATGCATAGGGAATATCAAAGTATTAAATGCAATTAATTAATTACTCCCCCTAAATTAATTCTCCCCTTTATCAAACACATGACCTACTTAGAAAGACGTCTCCCCCTAAGATCAATCTCCCCCAAACTAAGATACGATAATAATAGGATTAGATACCATTTCTCCCCCCTATCATCATATTCTCCCCCTTTTTGTTCAGGAATAGGCAAAGGATAAAGAACTAATAAACATAAAAGCATGTTGAAGCTTAAAGTGTCAAGACATGAAAGCATATGGGCAATAAAAGCATAGGTAAAGACAAAACAAATATCATATATATATAAACTAGAAATATATCAATGAAGCACTTGCATATATATATAGATATAAACACACACATGACATAAAAATACAATAAGTTTGCACACTCGTATAGCAAAAATGTGTCATATGGAAACGGAAGTGTAGGGGTGTGAACTAGCAACAATTAAATTTAGACCCAAACACTTAATAAACATTCACGGAGTTCTCATTTGATTGCAAATTTTATCACATTTAAATATAACCTCATGTGACAATATAAAGATTGAACTCAATGAACAAACATACACAATGCATACAAGCCTAGCATGATGATGATTCTACAAACCAAATAGAGTCATGACATTAAAGACAACTAGGATAAACGGACATTGTGCAAACCGTTGATATACCATCCAATTCTCCCTCAATAAGCATATATATTCTTTTGCTTTTGAATGAATATATTAAACAAACATAGGCCTTGGCAAATGATTTCTTTTTAATGCCATATATTCTGTTTTTAGGCCTTTGGATCACGTATTTCTTTTAGATCCAATAGACGGTGGCTTACTATCGCAAAAGATTTAATTCATCCTTTCGGAGCCCTTCCCCGTGCATATTTATTTATCATGTTTTCATTTTCACACAAATCTCACATGCAACGGATTTTGACATGCACTAGTTCTCCTAGGTCATAGATATGTAGATGACTAGATTGGTAGGAGAACACCTCAAAAAGCTCAAATATAACATGTGACATTAAGATTTCAAAAGAGCTCGTGCATGTGTGAAAAGAGGCATATAAAAATAGAATCCATTTAAACAATACAAAATCCAACTACTCCATATAAAGCATGGTAAAGAACATTTTAAGGATTGAAAATCTAAACCAAAAGTTATAGTCACGTGGGAGCGTAAAAGATGGGATTCAAACACAAATATATGCCACTTAAAGTGTGTTAAACTAAAATACACACAAAAAAAAATCTTTCTGAGTTTTAACATTTTTAATCAAAAATAGATATTTACTCAAAAGGACAAACAAAAATCATTTGTATTTTTCATTAAGCTTAAATGAAATAAATAAAACACAAATGATAAACATAAAGTTTAGCATGTGAATACAAAAAGATAAACAAGTCATAATACAAAAAGATAAACAAGTCATAATTTCTAGCATGGGATAGAAAATAAGGCTATGACTGGAAAATGACTAAACAAACATACATTTAGCATGTGAATATAGCATAAAGTGCAAACGCTAAAGTATGCAAACACTAACACATTCATCCTTTAGATTTAGCAAGGGAGGAAGCATGTGAAAGTAAATGAGAATCAACAACCCTATTTTGCAAGGCAACCAAGTTGGATTTCCTTACCCAAATTAATGGAGAATGACTATCTTGGGGTGTAGGAACTTTCACTACCGTGGTTACATTACTATGGGATTTTCTAGAAATTCGTCTAAGATCAAAACAAAATTTCCTAAGATGACCTTTTCGACCACAATGTGTACAAGTGAGAGTATGTCAAAAAGATTTACTTAAGGAGTGATCTTTAAATGTATTCCTAGTAGATTCTCCTAAAACATTGGTTTGGGCATTATGAGTAAATTCATTACAAGAATTGAAGCCTAAACCACAAGTGTCATTTTTAATTTGGACCGTTCCTAACATTTTATCTAGTTTTTCTGAACGACACTCCAAATCAAATTTGACATTACTAGAGTCTTTTAATTTATCTTGTAATTCTAAAATGTGAGACTCTAATAAAGCATTTCGCTCTTCAAAATCAAGAAGCTCCTTTTTCAAGGATTCCATTAAATCCCTAAGGCTATCTCTCTCACCTTCTACATATTCAAGCTTCTCTTGAAGAGTCCTCTCATGTGTCCTAAGGTCTTCTATTAAAGCATTTTCATCAGCGACCTTGACACTCTCTCTTAAACTAGCTTCTACCTTCAAATTAGCTCTTTTCAATTTAATAGATTCGGTATACAGTTCTTGAAAAGCATTTTGAAGTTCACTCATATCAACCTCATCTTCATTTTCACTCTCTCTTTCTTCTTCACTCTCACTATCATCAAAAATAAGAGAATCATGTACAATGACCTTGGAAGTGGCATGTGCTATCGTTTCATCAATCGATGAGTTCTGACTATCACTCACATGACTAGCCATAAAAGCCACAAAATTTTTCTTAGTGGGGGAATCGGGATTCTCTTCCTTATCACTATCACTAAGGGTTTCATTATATGAAATGGGTCGCTTACCCTCTTTCCTTAGTTTAGTGGGGCACTCAAACGCCCTATGGCCATAACCTTCACAACCAAAACACTTATCAGACTCGTCCCTATCTAAATGTTCATTACTAGGTTTAGGGATCTTCTCGACTTTAGAAAACTTATCTCTTTTATCATGTTTAGAAGTATCAAATTTCTTAAAATCATTTTTAAATTTATCTTTGTTAAATTTAAGAAATTTTCTAAATTTACGAGCAAACAAAGCCATGTCTTCCGAGTCACTATCACTATCGCTCTCTACTACTTATTTGACCTCTTTTCGGGCTTTTAAAGCAACACCCTTTTCAATTTTCTTTTCAGTTTTAGAGGGAAACATATCTAGTTCATAGGTTTGTAAATCACCTACAAGCTCTTCTAATTTCGTAGAGGCTAGAGTGGGTAAAGAATTTAAAACGGTCACTTTAGGAATAAATCTATCGTGTAGGGACCTTAAAATTTTTTAACAATACGGTCGTCAGGTATTTTCTCTCCCAAGTTAAAAGATGAATTAACAATATCAGAATGTCTAGCATAAAATTTATCAAAAGTTTCTTTTTCATCCATTTTGATAGTTTCAAATTGAGTTGTGAGGTTTTGGAGTTTTGAAGCTTTAACGACACTAGTTCCTTCATGAGTTAATTGTAAAATATCCCAAGCTTCTTTAGCGGTTTCACACGTCATAATACGTCGGAATTCATCCGGTGCGACAGCGCTAAATAAGGCATTTAAACCTCGGGAATTAAAGTTAGCAAGTTTAAACTCATTTTCAGTCCATCTATCGGCGGGTTTGATAACACGTTCATTTTCAACTAAGTAAGTTGGTGGGGAGTACCCGGTAACAACAGACATCCAAACTCTCTCGTCGATAGATTTTAGTGCCGATCTCATTCGCGCTTTTCAATACGCGTAGTTTGAACCATCGAAAATAGGAAATTTTGAAAATGGGGAAAAATCCATTTTAGCCCAAAATTATTTAAAAAGATCGTTAACGAAATAATTTATCATTTTTGTCTCTGATACCAATTTGTAAAAGCTGGAACCCCCGGATGGTGTTATTTCCTTTTATATTAATTCAATAAATGATGCGAAAGCGTTGAATGATGGTTCACAAATAAACAAAGCCAAATTTTACTTTTTTCAAAACAAATTAAAATAAGTTAATCCAAGTCCTAGAATTTGCCTAAGCCATATTTATCAATATTAGCAAGTTAGGCGAAACCAAATTTTAGCAAATGACTTGAATTAAACAACATTACCCAATATTTAATTTAAGTCCAAAGTAAAGTGAGTGTGATAGATTAAACTGAATTTTATCTTGAATTATTCTAAGCATGCATTCTACGTTATTGAAGAAAGATAAAATAAACCAATCACACTACGCCGCGATGTACGAGGAAAAACCCAAGACGGGAAACAACCTCGGACGGCCCTAGCCACAAATCCACTAGATACGGAATTACAATTACAAGACAGGTAGACTTACAACGACTGACTCGATCCCTCTCAAGCCTCGACGCTTCTTCTTGTAGACACCTCTTCCTAGCGGATAACCTCGGAACACCACCGCGATCTCGGAATCCACCGATGGGGCTTTCTATGGTCACCGTCACCCGTACATGGAGCCTTTCTCCAAGTGGGTAGAATCGCAACAAAAATGTCTTCTTCTTTGATGGATGTAGAAGCAAACCAAAACTTCTCTTCTTGAACTCGGTAGAGATAAACCGGTGCCAAACTCCAAGAAATTTAATATGTAAATAAGAACTTGGACTAAACACAATTGGGTGTAAACTAGAGTGTGAAGGATTTTCTCTTTGAAAAATTAACACTCAAAACATGAACATTTTCCTAAACCATTTTTTCTCTCAAACTCTCTCTAAGAGATGAACTAAGTTGGAAAAGTTATGGAAATGTTTTTTTGGAAAATGTGATTCCCGCACTTCATAAAGTCTGAAAAAGTTGGTTAAAAACTAAGTGGGGAAGTGGGTGAAAAACTGCCAAAAACTGTTCCCGCCTGACAGCTCGTTCGAACGACATTTCGTTCGAACGAACTCTCGTTCGAACGAGCTTCTAACGACGCACCAGTATGGACTTCGTTAGAATCTCATTAAAAACCTCGTTAGAACGAACAATCTCGTTCGAACGACATTTCGAACGACAGACCAGTTTAGACTCATTGGCAAACTCGTTCGAACAAAACCTGGTTCAAACGACATTTCTAACGAACGACCAGAAAGTTTGTAAAATTGGATTTTGCCCATAAACTTATTTTAAAGTTCTAATTAATTCTTTCTGAGAATAAAATGAAGTTTTTATTAAACCTAACACCCAATAAACTTTGTTCCAAGCTCCTATATATATATAATTGCATTCATACCTTGGGAGCATGGAACTATAGATGATGACGTAGAAAGGAGGCACGCAAACCGGCATATTTGATGAAGCTTTATATTCTTTGCCGCTACGTCTTCAACAAACACTTCATAGGCTTGAGAATATTACATTTACATACTATCCTATGAATAAATGTTTTTGTCCGGAATTGAGCCAAAACTATATATGGACTCAATTGGAAATTTGTGTCCTTACAAAACCCATTTCGGAAATTGTGAGATAAGTTGAGAAATTTATATAGTAGAGGGTGTATATGATGTATAGGATCAATGTTCATATGTTATGTGATGGGATGACTTGATCAGGGGATGAAATTAAGGTTTACAAACCTTGAATTTTCGTTAATGGTGTAATGCAGTGGGGAAGAAGAGTTGCCCAGGGGTGATTGATCGATCGATCGACAGTCCCAAGAACTTGACAGTTCGGCCAGTTTGTTTTTAAAGAGGACTTTATTTAAAATTTAATCCCTTAATTTTATTTAGTGATAAATTCATATGGACACATATTTCCTTAACAATTATAGGGTGATATAATTGGGTTTAGGGGGGGGGGGGGTGAATGGTATGTCATGAGATGATGAATTTGGAGAAATAATTCATAATTATTGATATTGGGCCGAGGAATAATATTCGGGTATTGTAGTTGGGTGGCACTACATTATTAAAGGAATTTAGGTGAAATATTTAATTTTGGACCAAGTGGGAGAGTCCGGGTATGCTAATAATTATAGGAAAATATAATTGGGGAAATTATGGAGATGAATGTGTGACACATTGTGGGCGAATATGTGAGAACGAATTTTTGAGATGTAAAATGGACCAAGTGATCGAGTCCGGGTATGTTGGTTAAGTGACACCAAAGTATTAAATTAATTATTGAGAGAGAGAGTAATTAATTTGGAGTCGGAACATAGACTCGGAAAATATTAAGTTACGGGCCAAGTAAGTGAGTCCGGGGATAATGGTTGGATGATACCAAGTTATTAAATTAATAAATGTGATAATTAATTTAATTAGAGTCGGATTGTAGATTAGGGTAGGATTAAATTAATAAATGTGATAATTAATTTAATTAGAGTCGGATTGTAGACTCGGGTAGGATTGAATTAATAAGTGTGTTAATTAATTATATTAAAGTCGGTTCACAGACTCGGATATGTGTTGTTTAATTAATGTGTAAATTAATTATGTTAGAGTTCGACCACAGACTCAGATTTATGTCGATTAATCAATGTGTAAATTAATTTAATTAGAGTCGGATTGTAGACTCAGAAAGGTATTAAATTAATAGGTGTGTTAGTTAATTTAATTAGAGTCGGGTGATAGACTCGGGAAGGTATTAAATTAATAAGTGTGTGAATTAATTTAATTAGAGTCGGACCATTGACTCGGGAAGATGATAAATTATTAAGTGAGAAAATTAATTGCGTTGAGTCGGGCCAAAGACTCAGGAAATTATAGGCAGTGTACGGGATTTTTAGTATACGGTAAAGCCGGGGTTTATATTATATATATACAGTGTTGTGATAGTATATATATACGTGTATATATATTGTGTGTGATATTAAATTACAGGCAGTGCACGGGATTTTGAGTACACGGTAAAGCCGGGGATTGTAGTATATGTATACGGTGTAGCGATAGTGTGTATATATATATATATATATATATATATATATATATATATATATATATATATATATATATATATATATATATATATATATATATATACGTATATATATTGTGTGTAATATTAAATATCGGTGACTAGATATTTATTCAATTAATACACTCTAATGCTATCAAGGGAGGTTGCGCGAGGTGGGTAAATCCCCTAGTTTGAGGAGTAGGGGGAGTATATCGCCAGGTCATAGCGTCCGGTATATATGGGTGAGGGATTTATCTCACTTTTAGGGAAGGAATATGACCGCCTCCACTACGTTTATATTTTGGGACAAGTTGGTGAACGATTCCAACTTGGGGAACTAGGTTTTGTGAGCACGCCTAGTGAGATAGCATTTTAGAGGGAATCATCCGGCGAGGGTATACTCGAAGGGATGGATATACGTATGTTATATGTGTGGATGTTGTGGTAAAGGTACGTATATAATGGTAGTAAATATTATATACAGATAATAATATAGTGTGTGATGTATTAATTTTATATAACTTGTGATACGGTTATATGCTACTATTTAAGAGGAATTAATTAAGTTAATTGTGAGATAAATTATAATTTAAGTAATTCTTATACTCGGGTTAGAGTAGTATGGCAAGGGAAGGTTATACCAGGACTAGTTGGACAGGGTAGTACAACTAGGTGGGGTTAAGGTATCTGTAGGTGTGCACAATAGTGGAGGGGTGAGAATGTCCACAAGAGAGTGCGACACTAACTTAAATATTAAGCGCATTCATGCATTTTTAAATTACTGCAGTTAATTCACTTGCTAACTATTTTCAAAATGTTTTGGGTTCTAACCCTTGCTATAAAACTATTTTCAAAACCTTTTAGGTGTCCAGCTACAGGGACGCCAGGATTGATATTCTATTCCAGGGATACGGAGTTGTGGCATATGTGGATGCTAGCAGGAGTTTGGATTAGATGCATCATTCATTCATTCCTAGAGTAGGAATATTGTATCAGTTTTAGTTTTATTTAGGGCATGGCGCCCAGACTTTCAGTTCAGTTTTCAGATTTGTTTTATTCCTGTGCTGGATATTTGTTTTGGATTATTTCACTTTGGTGGCCGATGGTTTATTCGATAAATTGTTTAATTAATTATTCAGTTGAGTTTTATTCAGATGTGTGAATGGTTTATATTTATTTCCGCATGTATTGTTTTGTGTAATTAAAAAGTTAAAATTGGCACCAGATTTTGGAATACTAGGTGGTTAGTAAGTTTTAAAAAGTTTTCGACAGTGATGCTAAGGATGATCCAACTGAGATTCCTGTTTTAATTTGCTATAGGACTGATCACCCAGTTTTTTATTAGGCGGGGTGTCACAGATGGTATCAGGGCATCAGGTTCTAGTGTCCTTAGGATTTGTTCGCCTTTTCACGTTTTGGCTTAGCAATCTTTGATATAGAGCCCTATTATAGGATTGTTGTATTCTCATACGTATGCGCATATACGTTCTTCTGCGAAATTTATATTTAAGAGTGAACTCATACAAATTCGATTCTCATTACGGATGACGCCCAGGAGAGAGAGAATAGCTAGGGCAGCAGGGGGAGATGAGAGAGGCTCTTCAGGAGCAAGAGTTATCGAAACAACTGCCAGAGATGATTTTGGCAGCAAAGGTAACTAAAATAGTGGCACAGGCAGTTGAAGAGAAGGGGGTCGCAACGGCAGGGTACATTCCACGGGATCCGCCACAAGTGTTGGTGGCGCTAGATGTTCAGACTCACGCGGGTGGAAGCAAGAAAAAGAGGTTATTTTTAGTGGGAACCCACCAGAGTTGCGAAGGGGTTCAGATGTAGTGCTAGCGTGTCAAGGAAGAGAGATATCGAGCGTCACCTACGCATAGGAGATTGCGATAAGGTGCGTAATCAAGTGCTAACCACTTTTAGTTTTAGTGGGAGCAGCGCTACAGTGGTGGGAGTCGATCACCACAGTGAGGAAAGGGACACACTAGCTATTGCAGAGCTTTGGGTACAGTTCGACAGCAAGTATTTTTCCTCCAGCGGTTAAGACCGAAATGAGGAGAAAAATTTTGTGAGGTGACTTAAGGGGACCATTAAGTGGCCGATTACGAGGAAGAATTCACTCGTTGGAAAAATTTTGTACCGGATGAGGTAAGCAAGGAAAAGAGAAAGAAAGCAAAGTTTATGGATGGGTTAGTCTGGAGAATCAGACAACATTTAATTGATAAATACGCATTAGTAGCTTATACTGATGTCGTTAACGCAGCACTCCGGCACTGTCAGAAAATCGCTTCCACGTGAAAGGAAGCGGGAAGGGAGTGGGAACTAGCCAGTCGGATAAGGCAGGAGGGAATAATACCAGTGGGGTATCCCAGCAGCAGACTGGGGGAGATCAGGGGAAGAATTTTCGATAGGGAAATCATGCCAAACGATCTAGAACTAGAAGCTATCGACAGGATGGACAGGAATTCCAACAAGGTCGGTATGGAAGGGACCAGTGGCAGGGTGAATGTATTAGAAGGAGATTTTATTCCTGTGTTGGATATTTGTTTTGGATTATTTCACTTTGGTGGCCGATGGTTTATTCGGCAAATTGTTTAATTAATTATTCAATCGAGTTTTATTCAGTTGTGTGAATGGTTTATATTTATTTCCGCATGTACTATTTTGTGTAATTAAAAAGTTAAAATTGGCACCATCTTTTGGAATACTAAGTGGTTAGTAAGTTTTAAAAAGTTTTCGACAGTGATGCTAAGGATGATCCAACTGAGATTCCTGTTTTAATCTCGAATAGAAAAAACTTCATTATCATTAGAAATGGACAAATTATCAATAAGACGTCCCATTGAGGGATAGAAAAAAATGAGAGTGAGTAAAAAAATGAACTACCTAAAAATACAAGGAGCACAAAATTTACAAAAGCCTAAAAACGGATCTTGAACGCGATAAATTAGCGCTCCGACTCTGATACCAGTTGTTGGAACACTAGGAACCCCAATTTTAAAGTCTTATCAAAAAGATAATTTCAATTTCCTTTTAAAGATGCGGAATAAAGATGGCTCACCTCAACACACACAAAAGCTAATTTTAATTTCTTTTCAAATTAAAATAAACAAAACACAAAGTGAAGTTAAATTAAACAACTTTTCAATTTTTTCAATTAAACCAAATTAATTCAACTCAAGTCCTAGAATTTTCCTAAACCAAATTTTCAATATTACCAAATTAAGCCAAACCAAATTTAACAAATTAAATGATGACTTGAATTAAATTAATATCAATTTTACCTAAAAAAAAATATTTCGCACCAAATTAAACATGTAGTGATTTAATCCAATTTTATCTTTTTACCTAAGCATGCATCTTAGGTGAATTTTACGAAAGATAAAATAAACAAACCACTACGCCGTGATGTACGAGGAAAAACCCACAACGGGAAAAAACCTCGGACGGACCTAGCTTTAAATCCACTAAGTACGGTATTACAAATACAAGGCAGTAAGACTTACAACACTAGAATTGACTGCGTCCAAGCCCCGACGCTCCTTTTTGTGCACACCTATGCCTAGCGAATAACCATGGAGGTCCACCACCATCTCGGAATCCACCGATTGGACTTTTAGGAACCCATCAACCACACATGGTGCCTTTCACCGTATGATAATTTCGCAGCAACAAACAAGTCTTCTTATTTGTGGGATGTAGAAGTAAACCCAAACTTCTCTTCTTCAAGGTGTAGAGATAAACCGGTGCTAAACTCTCCAAGAAAATTATATATATTAAGGAACTTGGATAAACTAAACAATTGGGTGTAAACTTGGTTTTGTTCTTTGAATAAATCAATTTGACTAAAAAACACCAAGGGAACTTTTTAAGAAAGGATTAATCTCTCAAAAACTCTCTAGGAGATGGAAAAAGTTCTTAGAAAAATCTGGTCCCGAAATGGGTTTAAACTGATAAAAGTTAGTGCAGACAAAGTAGTGGGAAAATGCCAAAAAATTGCCAAAAATTGTTCCCGCTGAAATCTCGTTCGAATGACATTCTCGTTCAAACGAACTATATAACGAAGTTCTAGTGGCAAGTCATTAGCAAACCTCGTTCGAACAACATTATCGTTCGAATGACAAACTCATGCGAACGACAATATCGAACGAATTGCCAGAATGTTATTTTTTTAATTTTAAGCCCAAAAACTTTTATTTCAAAGTTCTAAAATAACTTTTTAAAAATAAAATTCATTCTAATTAAAATTACACCCAATAAAAATTGTTCGAAGATCCTATATGTATATGTAATGCATCATACCTTAGGAGGACTTGGAACTAATGTTGTTGACGTAGAAACATGGCACACTAAATTTGGCATATGATGAAGCTTTATACTCTTGGCCGCTATGTCTTCAACTAACACGCCATAGGCTTGGATGGATACACATGAACACTATCCTATGACTCATGTTTTTGTCTGGAATTGAGCCAACACAACATTGAGACTCAATCGGAGACTTGTGTCCTTACAAGAACAAACCTTCTTGGTGCGCAAGATCATGTAAACATATAAGAATGATAACTCGGGTTTTTGAAAACTCTAAGGATGTGTTTAATCTTTGTAAACCTTAGAAAACATGTACAAAACTCGTACTGGATGGTAAACTATTTTTCCAGATGCACACATTACGAAACTCTTACGAAAATATGCTTTAAATAAGATTTAAGCGCTGCCTTAAAAAATGTGTCGCTCGAACGACTAGGCCACGTCGTTCGCACGACATGAGCATATCGTTCGAACGAGAGCTTATGTCATTTGAACGACAGCGCGTAATTTTGACTTTTTGACTTTCTAATCAAAACGTCTCTTGTAAAGGAGATCCAAACAATTAAAACTCTATTTCGAGTATATCAGCATTAAGACGTAGTGTAAACACTTAAAACACTTTTAAAAACATTTTAAAATATTTTTCTTCATAAAAATACATCCTTATCTTTTTATAAAAACAATTATGAGCACCATTAATTATATGCATTCATACCTGAGTGATCTCGGAATGCAATTAACTTTGAAAATGATTAAACTTGCACCAATTAAACATAGACATGATTTAATTCTTTGAAGCTTTGTCGTAATGTCTTCAATTTTCTTTAATACGTCATAGACCAAGTGGGATCATGACAAACTAAAAATCTCCCGATGACATATTACAAACATAGTTTTGTTCACGGAATTAAGTCAAAATAATACAGGGACTCAATTGGAAATTTATCTCCTTACATAACTCAAAGTAAACTGAGTTCTGTGAATCTATAAGGTAGGAGAGGAGTCCATGAAAAAATACTTAACCAAAACCAAGGAGTAGCTAGAAAAAATCTCGATGGTCAAGATGCTCAGAATTCGAGGTTAGAAAATACCCGAGCACTAGATCGATTGGCATCTGTTACATTGAAAGAGTTGAGAAGAATAGTTCCAATTAAAATCCTCATACATCGGAGTACAAACTAGGAGTTTGTAAATATAATGGAACTAGACTTTGGAATATCATGAGTGGATCCAGTATGAGCATACCTAGAGACCGACATTCTCATAGAAAAACCTAAAAAATCAAGGATACTCAGGTACAATGAAGAAAGATATGTTCTTGAAAGGGTAATCCTATTCATGAGAGGGTTCATCATTGTGTTATTCAGATATCTCCATCTAGCCAAAGTCCATAACTTTATTAAAGAAGTAGATGAAGGATCTTGTGGAGCACATTCAGCTAGCTGATCATTGGTAAACCAAGTAGCCACATAAGGCTACTACTCGGCAATAATGAAGGTTGATTGCTCAAATTATGTGAAGAATTGTGTAAAATGTCAAAATTACGTAAACATTCATAAGAGTCCAAGGGCTTTTATTATGCCGATCACATATTCTTGGTTGTTCACAATATGGGGGATAGATTTGGTCAGACCTTTACCTATAACTAGAGGAATATTAAAAAACTTGGTCATTGTAGTAGATTAATTCACTAATGGGAGGCCAACCCCCTACTGGATGTGCGTTACGAAAAAATATTCCATTTAATTTAGAAGAATATCATTTGTCATTATGGGATGCACAATTCTTTCATCATTGATCATGGGATTCAATTTTACGATCAGGAATTTGAAGATTATTGTAAGCACTCTAAAATCCAAAAACTTCACTCTGCAATCGTCCATCCTCAATTGAATGGACAATAGAATTAACGAATAAAACCTTGCTCAAAGGAATAAAGAAGTGGATGGACACTCCAAAAGGAAATTGGATTAATGATCTCCAAAGTATTCTATCAGCATACAAGACGACATCGAGTATTGCAATAGGCAAGACCCCCTATATGTTGGCCTAAGGAACAGAAGAAGTAGTCCCCACAGATATTGGTCTGCCCAGTCATAGTGTTCTTAATTTTGACTTACCAAAAAGAAACCTAATGAGAAGACTAGATCTAGACCTTATAGAATAAGTCATAGAACACGGAACACTTCGAATGGTAGAGTACTAGTAGCGAAATGCTCAATTTTACAATAAAAGATAAAGACCGGTCACTTTGAAGGAGGGAGATTACGTGCTGAAAATGGTTGTTTAGAAAACGAAACAATTTGGAGCTTAACCAGCTGTAATACCCCGTATTTTTATGCTATATTATTTTAGGGATTTATTAAATTTAATGTGAGTTAATTATAAAAAAAATCTGGAAATTAATTATGTTATAATTATTAACGTGACGAGAGTTAGTAATTATGGGAAATTTGTTGAATATTACTAATGAGCAAAGTAATATGTAATATTGATTATATTGAATGTCAGGAGTGAATAAAATGACAATTTTGGAAATTTGAGTCGGGACGCGCCCGTGTCGCGTCGAGACTATACATTGATAAATAAAAGTGAATATTTTATAAGTCGTTCATATGGTCATTTTGAGTGTGCCAACGTGTCCGAAAGGGTCGAGATACTCAGAAAAGTGTACCCGGGGGTTTAGTTTGGGTCTCGGTGCGTTTTTAGGCCTAATTAGTACCCCGGGAGGGCGTTTTGGACATTTCGCAATTATGGGTAATTAAACCCACGAAATTCTAAAGGTTATATCAGATGTCTAAGGTTGTCTTATAGGGTTAGAATAACCAAAGACAAGTGACGGCCATAGGAGAGGGAAGGAGAGAGCTTCCAAGGAAATCCAAGGCCCAAAATCCATTCGTTTGCACCGCCACCACCACCAACGCGTAGATCGCGCGACGGGCAACGCAACCACACCAAAATCATCTGCAAATCAGAACACCAAAAACCCAAGGAAAGTGTTTATCTTGCTTATTTCATTGGTGCATTTTTAATATTAGTTTAGGAGTAATTATAATGAGTTTTTATGGAAGAAAACCAAAGAGTTTATATAGGAATTGCATGTACTGATGGATAAATTGATAATTTTGGAAACCCTTGCCATGTAGAGGAATTACCCACGAAATTATGATGCTTATAAGAAAAATTTCTGGGAATACTTGTTAGAACCATGTTTAAGAGAATTCTAGGGTTCTTGATAATTATGATAATTTTTGGGCTGTTAATCCATGTATAATGATAGAAATCCACATGCTTTACGTTGGAAATACCTAATATGGGGATATAATGTTAGTAGTATGAATCTTTGGACGTTTGGGAATGTAAAACTCGAATTTGGATGAAGATAGGTGTTAGAACCCGTAACTGCAAAACTGTAGAAATTGCAATACCTGCTTGATCGATCGATCGAGCCCAGAGCTTCGATCGATCGAAGGTTCAATCGATCGAGCCCCAGACCTCGATCGATCGACCCCTCCCGGCAGATTCCTATTTCCCTTTCTAAATTAGTTAAGTTCAATTTATTGTGAAATAATTCTTGGGCATCCTTCATAAAATGTTTTGGGAAATAGGGAAGACCAGTAGGACATGCGAATAAATTTTGGGACCCTTGATGTCGGGCAAAGTTTGTATTTTGGGATAATTACATAAGGGTTGGTGAATTTATGATTTAAAGAAAGAGACACCTAAGAGAGTTACTTTGGGACAAATGTGTATACCTACTGAATTTTATAATTGGGAAAATAAAGTCATGAGAGTTGTGTGGTACGTTGGAATAATACCGAATCAAGGTTAGAAATGAACCGTTATAAGTGTTTACTAAAATATGATAATATGGATAAAAGTCGTAACTATGGGATTTGAGAATATACCCAATATTGATATGGTAATATTAGTATAGTTATATGATTGTGTATGCATATGCTATCTATGTGAAAAACATACCCACATTACTTGCTATCCCTGAGGTTGCCGCGCTGGGACGATCTTATCCCGTGTTGCCTTATGGGGGATATTGACTCATACCCTAGGAGATAGATATCCTTGGTACAGGCTATCGATTTGATAGTTCAGACGGTCCTAAGAGACGCGGGTATGTGCCATCCTCTTATAGACTTGGAATCTATAATTCGCCTCAATGTTGTGGTGTATGTGTTAATACAATTCGAGAGTGATTCCGAATTTGTATTCCCCTTAATACGAATGATACGGGGATTGGATAGTAGAGTATGCCCGCACCATAGTTGTTATGTAGGGTGATGTTATGATATGTATATATTATACGAGTAGTTAATATATATATGAAATTCTGAAATATGGAACTGCCTACTGTGATTTGATATGTAGGACATGGTTGATGACTCAAATTGTAGATGCTTGTTTTGAGAAAGTATAATATGACACTGGAAAACTTTATTGATTAATAAAGTTAAAATGAGAACTTTGGTATTTAATTAGGCGTTGTGTCACAGGTGGTATCAGAGCATCAGGTTGTAGTGTCCATAGGTTCTGTACGGCTTATTTCGCTTTCAGCTTAACGTTTTTGCTATTGAGCCCTATTTTTAGGATTGTTTTATTTCTCCTTTTTAGTTTACGTCTTCAGCTATTTGAGATTTTTTAATGACTGTAGACTAATAAACTTATTCACGTTTCAGATGCCTCCGAGATGTGCACCGAAGGATAGGCATGCCCAGGCCGAGCATCCAGCAGCTCTGGCACAGGGTACTATGAATGCTAATGAGGTAGCCGCCATTGTTGCTCAGGCGGTGAATGCCGCACAAGCGGTGTTTCAGCAGGCTCCACCCCAGATTCAGGTAGTGGCACCAGTACCTGCACAGCTTCCATCTGCATGGGGGCAGGTTAGGGATTCTTTTCAGAAGGCGCATCCCCCTGAGTTCTCTGGTAGCTCAGATATCGTCACCGTCAGCCAATGGAAGAAAGACATCCAGCGGCATCTTTCATATGTATTTGTGCACCGACGTGCAAAAATAGTTGTTGGCTTCCTTTAAGCTGGTGGGGGCCACTTTGCAGTGGTGGGAGTCCACTACCACATTGGAGGAGAGGGACACGATCCCTATTCAGTTGTTCTGGGAGCGGTTTGACCGCAAGTATTTTCCACCCGCCGTGCAGACTGAGATGAGGCAGAAATTACTGAATTTGAAACAGGAGAATTCTACCGTAGCTGAGTATGAGGAGGAATTCATGAGACTTCTCACCGTCGTGCCAGATGAGGCACCCACTGAGGCCAAGAAGATTATGTTGTTTGTGGACGGGTTAGCTTGGAGGATCCATCAACATCTTATACGGAATCTATCTCTGAGTACTTTTACTGATGTACTCAATGCTGCGTTACTACATTGCCAGGATCACCGCTTCCATCTGCAGGGAAGCAAGAGAGCAGGAGAGTCCAACCAGCAGGGCAGGACCGGGGGTAATAGTGCTAGTGGGGCACCATCTAATGGACATACTCGTCAGCACGAGCAGAGTTCCCATTAGGGGGACCCTGCTAAGCGATTCCATTCAGGTGATTCCAGGCAGGGATTTGGGTGTTATAGGCAGGGCCAACTTAATCAGCAGGGCCAGTAAGGCCAACACCGACAGCAGGGCCAACAGCGTGTTCATGAGGGCCAACAGGGCCAGTGACGTAATGGTAACGGCCAGCCGGGCCGTGGTCAGCAGGGTCAGAGGGGAGGTAACTTCAAAGGCCGATGTTTTGGGTGTGGTAGACACGACCATAGGCGCCATGATTGTCCGTAGGGAGATAGGGCCCCACAGCAGCAGGGTGCCCGTAATGAGCCACAGAGACCATTTTTTCCGGCTGCCCTCCCAGCTCCAGCCCAGGTGCCAGCCCTACCAGCCATTCCAGCAGCTCCAGTGCAGCAGGGGCAGTTACAGTCCGGACGTGTCTATAACGTCCACCAGGCAACAGCTCCACAGGCACCACCCGCGATTGAGGGTATGTTTCCTATCCATGGTACTATGGGTCGAGTTTTGTTTGATACTGGGGCGACACATTATTTTATAGCTACGTATTTTGCGAAGGCCTTAGGGTTGTTATCCACAGCAGAGAGCACAGTGACGTGTGTAGACTCACCATTGGGGAGTGGGTCGCTCATCTTCTTTATATGTCGGGGAGTGGGGGTAGAGATTGGTAGTTTGGTATTACCTGCGGACATGTTAGTCTTAGATATGCATGAGCATGATGTTATTATCGGTATGGATTGGCTTGCAGCTTATAGAGCCATGATTGATTGCTTTGGTGGGAGCATTGTTTTTGCCATTCCGGGGCAAGATATGTTTGTAGTGGTGATGCCTCGCCCAGAGGGAGGTTCGACAGCTCATTTGTATTATATAGAGGAGGATACCTCTAAGGAGGTTGTGATTCTGTTAGACTCGATTCCAGTTGTTCGAGAGTATTTCGATGTGTTTCAGGAAATACCAAGCCTACCCCCCAGTCGAGAGATAGACTTTGTTATAGACTTATTGCCAGATACCAGACTTATAGCACGCGCTCCATACCGTATGGCTCCGACGGAGATGCGAGAGTTACGAGATCAGATAGAGCATCTGTTAGGTCAGGGCTCCATTCGCAAGAGTACCTCACCTTGGGGCGCTCCAGTTCTGTTTGTGAAGAAGAGAGATGGTTCACTGAGGTTATGTGTGGACTACCGGGAGTTGAACAAGGTCACGATACGGAATAAGTATCCGTTGCCTCGAATCGATGATCTGTTCGACCAGCTGAGAGGAGCAACTTTCTTTTCGTAGATAGATCTGAGGTCTGGGTACCATCAACTACGTATTAGAGAGCAGTTAGAGAGCAGGATGTTTCAAAGACTGCCTTCTTGACGAGATATGGGTCTTACGAGTTCAGAGTGATGCTATTTGGTCTCACAAATGCTCCAGCCATATTCATGGACTTAATGAACCGAGTATTCAGAGAGTTCTTGGATCAGTTTGTCATCATCTTTATAGATGACATTTTGATATATTCACACTTCGAGGAGGAGCACGCCGAGCATTTGAGGCAGGTTCTTCAGACTCTACGAGAGCATCCGTTGTATGCTAAGTACGAGAAGTGTGGATTCTGGTTGCGAGAAGTACAGTTCTTGGGGAATGTTGTTTCTGAGTAGGGGATAGCAGTCGACCCGAGTAAAGTGTCAGCAGTGAGGGAATGGGGACAACCCACGACACCGACGGAAGTGCGTAGTTTCTTGGGGTTAGCCAGATACTACAGGAGATTCATTCGGGGATTCTCCAAAATAGCGGATCCATTGACGAATTTGACTCGTAAGGGGGTACCATATGTTTGGGATGACACTTGTCAGTTGGCTTTCGACAAGCTGAAAGACAAGCTTACTTCAGCACCAGTTCTTGCTTTACCGAAGCCAGGTGTGGAGTACCTGGTTTACACCGATGCCTCTTTACGGGGACTTGGGGGAGTACTTCAGCAGGAGGAGAAGGCTATAGCTTTTGACTCCCGCAAGCTTAAGCCTCATGAGAAGAATTACCCCACCCACAACCTGGAGTTAGCAGCGGTCGTTTTTGCATTGAGGATATGGAGCCACTACTTATTGGGGGAGAAGTTCCGTTTGTTCACAGACCACAAGTCACTGCAGTACCTATTCACTCAGCGAGAGCTGAATATGCGACAACGCAGATGGTTAGAGTTTGTGAAGGACTATTAGTTTGATATACAGTAACATCCGGGGAAGGCCAACTTAGTTTCTGATGCGTTGAGCCGTAAACCGGTAGACGAGGTAGCGGATGTCTGGAAAGAAAAGTGGAAGGAGTTAGGCCACCAGGACGGGGTAACCCGTTCCTTCATATCTGTTATGACAGTCACACCCGAGATTGTTATGAGGGTAATACAGGCCCAAACCACAGACCCGTTTTGCCAGGAGCAGATTGTACGACTTTTAGCTGAGGGTGCTGAGTCCTACTCTGTTAGTTCTGATGGGGGTTTGAGGTTTAATGGGAGATTGGTGGTTCCAGAAGGATCAGAATTACGTCATGCAGTGATGACCCAGTCTCACGGGTCCCGATTTGCGGTACATCCTGGAGGAGATAAGATATACCAGGATATGAGGAGGCAATACTGGTGGAGTGGGATGAAGAAGGACATTGCTGAGTTCGTGTCCAAATGTTCTACCTGCCAGCTGGTAAAGGTGGACCATCAGAAACCGTCAGGATTGCTTCAGCCATTAGAAGTACCCGCGTGGAAGTGGGAGAGTATTTCCATGGATTTTATTACAGGGTTGCCTACATCACAGGGGCCACGATTCTATCTGGGTGATTGTAGACCGTTTGACCAAGGTGGCTCATTTTCTGTCGGTGCGGACAGACTATACCACGGGTCAGTATGCTCAGTTGTTCATTGCTGAGGTTGTCAGATTACATGGGGTGCCCCCGTATTTTTATGCTATATTAATTTGGGGATTTATTAAATTTAATGTGAGTTAATTATAAAAAAAAATCCTGAAATTAATTATGTTATAATTATTAACGTGACGAGAGTTAGTAATTATGGGAAATTTGTTGAATATTACTAATGAGCAAAGTAATATGTAATATTGGTTATATTGAATGTCACGAGTGAATAAAATGATAATTTTGGAAATTTGAGTCGGGATGCGTCCGTGTCGCGTCGGGACTAAACATTGATAAATAAAAGTGAATATTTTATAATTCGTTCGTATGGTCGTTTTGAGTGCGCCAACATGTCCGGAAGGGTCGAGATAGTCAGAAAAGTGTACCCGGGGGTTTAGTTTGGGTCTCAGGGCGTTTTTAGGCCTAATTAGTACCCCGGGAGGGCGTTTTGGACATTTCGCAATTATGGGTAATTAAACCCACGAAATTCTAAGGGTTATATCAGATGTCTAAGGTTGTCTTCTAGGGTTAGAACAACAAAATATAAGTGACGGCCATAGGAGAGGGAAGGAGAGAGCTTTCAAGGAAATCCAAGGCCCAAAATCCATCTGTTTGCACCGCCACCACCACCAACGCGTAGATCGCGCGACGGGGAACGCAACCAAACCAAAATCATCTGCAAATCAGAACACCAAAAACCCGAGGCAAGTGTTTATCTTGATTATTTCGTTGGTGCATCTTTCATATTAGTTTAGGAGTAATTATAATGAGTTTTTATGGAAGAAAACCAAAGAGTTTATATAGGAATTACATGTAGTGATGGATAAATTGATAATTCTGGAGACCCTTGCCATGTAGAGGAATTACCCACGAAACTATGATGCTTATAAGAAGAAATTTTAGGGAATACTTGTTAGAACCATGTTTAAGAGAATTCTTGGGTTCTTGATAATTATGATAATTTTTGGACTGTTAATCCATGTATAATGATAGAAATCCAAATGCTTTACGTTGGAAATACCTAATATGGGGATATAATGTTAGTAGTATGAATCTTTGGACGTTTGGGAATGTAAAACTCGAATTTGTATGAAGATAGGTGTTAGAACCCATAACTGCAAAACTGCAGAAATCGCAATACCTGCTTGATCCATCGATCGAGCCCAGAGCTTCGATCGATCGAAGGTTCGATCGATCGAGCCCCAGACCTCGATCGATCAACCCCTCCTGGCAGATTCCTATTTCCCTTTCTAAATTAGTTATGTTCAATTTATTGTGAAATAATTCTTAGGCATCCTTCATAAAATGTTTTGGGAAATAGGGAAGACCAGTAGGACATGCGAATAAATTTTGGGACCCTTGATGTCGGGCAAAGATTGTATTTTGGGATAATTACATAAGGGTCGGTGAATTTATGATTTAAAGAAAGAGACACCTAAGAGAGTTACTTTGGGACAAATGTGTATACCTACTGAATTTTATAATTGGGAGAATAAAGTCATGAGAGTTGTGTGGTACGTAGGAATAATACCGAATCAAGGTTAGAAACGAACCGTTATAAGTGTTTACTAAAATATGATAATATGGATAAAAGTCGTAACTATGGGATTTGAGAATATACCCAATATTGATATGGTAATATTAGTATAGTTATATGATTGTGTATGCATATGCTATCTATGTGAAAAACATACCCACGCTACTTGCTATCCCTGAGGTTGCCGCGCTGGGACGATCTTATCCTGTGTTGCCTTATGGGGGATATTGACTCGTACCCTAGGAGATAGATATCCTTAGTACAGGCTATCAATTTGATAGTTCAGACGGTCCTAAGAGACGCGGGTATGTGCCATCCTCTTAGAGACTTGGAATCTAAGCTTCGCCTCAATGTTGTTGTGTATGTGTTAAAACAATTCGAGAGTGATTCCGAATTTGTATTCCCCTTAATACGAGTGATACGGGGATTGGATTGTAGAGTATGCCCGCACCATAGTTGTTCTGTAGGGTGCTGTTATGGTATGTCTATATTATACGAGTAGTTAATATATATATGAAATTCTGAAATCTGGAACTGCCTACTGTGATTTGATATGTAGGACATGGTTGATGACTCAAATTGTAAATACTTGTTTTGAGAAAGTATAATATGACACTAGAAAACTTTATTGATTAATAAAGTTAAAATGAGAACTTTGGTCACTAATTGAAATATTCTTTTCAAACAATTGAATCGTTAAATTTTGAACCCTGCGAATAACCTAAGATAAGTTAAACCATCGGGAAAGGATAGCGTGATATGTGATGAGATAGACCACTGGGAAGGTTAGTGCGATAGGTGTGCACATTAGAAGAGAGGTGAGAATTTCTCAAGAGAGTGTCGCACTAATATGTTGTTGCATTGGCCTGTATCAATTTAAATACTTGCTAAACAAATTTTAAATCATATACACTATCGGGCTCTGACCCGTTTTTTTCTCTCTCTCTCTTGTATATATATGTATGTACTACAGGTGCCCAGCCACAAGGGCGTCTTGCTTAGGATCCCTTGGAAGGAACGTGCTGCAGCTTAGGTGGGAGTTGCAGACCACTTGCTTAGACGATTTCATTTACTTGATTCCACTTTTATGATTCTCTGTTATTGGGGCATGTGTCGCCCTTTCCACTATTTATCTGTTTGGTTGGGACATTTGTATTTTAGTTATTTCTAGTACTGCTACTTTGGGATTTATTCATCATGTATGTTTTACATTAAGTTTTATCTGTTGGGATTTTGGATGTTGAATGTTTAAAGTAATTGGATTATGTTCCAGGAAAATCGTTGTATGATTCTTACTCTTTGAAAATGTTGTTCATAATTAAATAAATAATTTTCCATTGAAAATAAAATTGGTTAGTAATGTTGAAAAATGGTTTTGACACTTAGCTTAATTAAGTAGGGTGTTAATTTGGAAAAAATTATTTTCACGACAGTGATGCTAAGAATGAACCAACTGTTCACCTTGATTTTAATTTAATAAAGGAGTGATCGCCTGGTATTTAATTAGGCGGGGTGTCACATCAGCATAGTCCGTGCAAAGTAAATGTAGTTGTTCGACCAAGGACCAGTAGAATTGAAACACTCGAAGGGGAACAATTCAATAATCCTTGGAATGCTGAACACCTAAGAAAATACTACAAATAATGAAGAAAATGTAATGACCTTGTAACCCATTTCTTAGTGATGAATAAAAATTTATTAAGTCAATATGGTTGTTTCTTTTAAGTTTTTTTCTCTGTATTGGAAGATATGATCTAACATTTCTCCCACATATCAAATCACTTCATGTATGATCTCGCCTTTATGGAAGACCAATACCAAGAAGTTAGTTTCACTTCATGTATGATCTCACCTTCGGGGTAGACCAAGAACCAGAAGTTAGTTTCACTTCATGTATGACATTTCCTTTAGGAGAGAACAAAAATAAGAAGTTATTTTCATTTCATGTATGATCTTGCCTTCCGGGCAGACAAAGAATAAGAAGTTAGTTTTACTTCATATATGATCCCACCTTCGGGTAGGCCAAGAATAATAAGTTCACCAGATCCATTCCAACCATATGCACGACAAGATCTGACCATAAATGACTAAGGTCAAGGATATTCCTCGACACATTTGATCATCTCAGACAGCTAACACGAGTATTTGATTATAAAACCTAAGAATGGACAACACAGGTTCGTCTAACCATGGTAACAAATAAGGCAAATCATTTACACAACAACTGACAATGTCATCGTAAGACTAAACTATTTGTAGAAACATTTTTTCAACATACATAACTCATCAAGATAATAGATCTCACAGTTATAATAACTTTATTACATCTACTAATGCAAAAGATAAACAAGCAAGGAAGCATGAATATAATACTCCATTATCACTTGGGAATTAGTACAAAAATGTCAAGATATGGAAAGACATCATAAAAATATATTACAAAAAAATCATTATTCGCGAGAATAGGATTGCTTGCTTGTTAAACCCTCAAAATCAATAAGAGGAATGCCTATGGCATAAGGAGTAACAGTCATCTGTAGATCTTTAGTTCTAGGATGACTACCATAAATCACCCTATCTACAAGATGAAGAGTTCTTCTTAGATCTTTATCTCCAGCAACACTATAATCCCCAGATATTAAACTCACAGGATAGACATCTAGAGAAATCCTTGAGGCATCAAGCTTGAGAGGAGGTTCAGGCAAATCCAAATAACCTGGTCATTCCCGTGCTATAGTTTATTTTCTTTTAAAACTATCATTACTTCTAGAGCATTGAGATAACCGTTCTTGTACCCGAATTTCTTTGCCTAATCAAGTTTTTCCTCTATATGTACAAGGGCCTTTTCATGGTCTTCCATATAAAAAGTAAGAGGTTTCTTATGAATGTTATATGTGAGGCGATCTACCTTCCCATTCATCCTCTTGATGGTGAAAAATTGATTATGTATAGTCAAAGCTTGGTTTGACAAAGTTTTCTTAGTTACTTCGTCCTCCATTGAATGCACAATCCTCCTCTATTATTAATAATACTGGACCTTGGATTTATTTGTTTGTGCTAATTCCTCCAACAATCTACCATTATCTTCTTTCAAAAAGTAAACACCCTCATTTTTTTAATAGGCCCGAAATTCTAAAAACCTTTAATTTCAATATGTAAGGCATTATTTTCATACTCGAGCATTGTGACAACCTCTCTGGCACCTTTCAACTTAACATTAGGAACGAACTCTTTCTTAGAATACATTGAGGCTAGAGAAAATAGATTTTGGTCAATTCCATTGTCTTTCTATAGCTCATCCAATTTCTTCTCATGGTCAGTGCGAAGACTTATCGCTGATTCTTTATGGCTCTTTTTCAGATCAAAAATCGTATTGTGGTAAGCACTGTTGTTCGCGACTTCACGATGGAAAAGACAGTGCAGAATTAAGTATGATTGTTTGACTAGGGATAATTCATCATGGATAAGTAGCCCCATAAGCTCATCTTCATAGATCTTAGTATAGTCAACGCCGAATAGCCAACTACATCTTTTGGGGATATCATTTGAATAATGACCATATATCCCAGTCTTGTATTAATCTGTAAAGCAGGTGATTAAAGGAAAGGTGATGTTTTCTAAAAGGGGGAAGTCCTAAAGAAGGGTGCTGAGACCTTTAGTCATTCGAAGGGGATAATTTCAAATAAGAGGTATTCCATAACTCCTTCTATTGAGGAGCTAAACTTTTATGCTTATTTTGTGGACGTCGTCCATTTTATGGATAGAGGGAAGTGCTCTGATGTAGTGGACAAGATAAGAACACGGGAAACCCTTGTCAATGATGAACGACTCGTCTTTAAAGTTACGCTAGTTTTATTTTAGTTATTTTACCTTATATTCCTTTTATCTTACGTTTTTCTTATCTTTTTATAAGCTCAACACCGACTGAGGCTCTTTTGGCAACTTTTATGGAAACAAAGGATATGACATGGATGTTAAGATGGAAAAAGGACAAAACCTTACCTGAATGGAATTGGATCGGACCATTAATTACTTGATAATTGAGGGAGATGTACTTAGAAAGGAGAAGGAACCTCTGAGGTCTCGACTCATTATTCTAGAGTAAGAGAAACATTTTTCTACCAAAAAATTTGATGGACAGTGCTTCACTAATGGCCTCCATGAGAGACTTCTTGGCGGAGATATAGAAACTTCATGCACTTGAAAAGGTTGAACTTCTTGGGATGAAATAGACTTTTTGGGTTCAGAAGGTTATGGTCCAATGTTTACAAGAAAGCTTCTTCTTGTCGATTATGAAGTGGAACATTTCGAGAAGTCAGTATGGGAGCTCGTTGTCGTGAAGGAGGAACTAACCTCCAAGGTCCGGGAGCTTTAGAAATAACACGTTAGGTCTTCCTTGCTTTACTCCGATCTTTATGGGGAAATACACTCTACTGTTAAGGAGAATGTGTACGTCTATCTTCGGTCTGAGCCCTTTAAGAAGTACCTTTTCCAGTAACCCATCTCTGGATTTATGCCTACAAGATGAAGGTTCAAAGTTTATTTCAAGAGGTAGACACTTCTTTACTCTTTTCTGAGGCCCGTGGATTAGGTAGGGAGAGATAAGATGGCGAGGTCAACCCTGAGAATCCTAAGGAAGATGCCTCAACTTCTGCCAGAAAGAAGATTCCATGGATCCTGAAGTCCCGAGCCTTGATTAGATCTAAGAAATGTCGTGTGCAATAGTGATTCACATTTATACTTCTTCTTTTGTGAGACGGGGAGCCCATAATTTTCATTTAAACACTTAGCCCCAAGCAATTTAGGCATAACTGTTCAAAATTCCAAGTTGTAAGAGGTCCTAGTACCTTTGGCTTAGGATTATTTTGCACTCTAAAATCCTTATAAGGGTCCTACGACCTCTAAATTTAGAAAAAAAATGCAACCTAAAGTCCCACAAAAGGACATAAGACCTCTGAACTTAGGAAATTTTTTAATTATCATGTCCTTATAAGGTCTCGGACCTCTGGATATATAATTTTTTTGAAAGTTTACTCTCCTTGCACGGTTCTGAGACCTTCGGACTGGAATTTTTTGTAATTTGAAGTCTTACAAGGGTTTTGGACCTCCAAAATTAGAAAAAAAATGTAATTTTGAAGTCCTTATAACGGTTTGTGACCTCCATACCGGAATCTTTTGTAATTTGAAATCTTTATAGGGTCTGGGACCTCTAGAATTAGAAAAAAGAAAGTTTTGTACAAATGTTTTTTTTGTATTCAAACACTTAGCTCCCCATATTTTTTAACAATAAAAGTTTATTTTCTTTAAAAATTTTCACAATTAAGGATATTAGGTTTGACAATCTTTTGGTGTAGCACCAAGGTAAAGGAAATGTTTTGTTATAAGGAAATGGTTTGCTCACGGGTCCTTAGACGTTAGCCTTTTGGAATTATGGATGAAAATCTCAATAATTCTCTTGGTCTTATATCGGTCCGGAGACCGTTTTACTTTTCTTTTCAGTTTTTTTAAGTTCGAGAACTGTAGTCTTTTTTTTGGTCCTAAGACCTTTGATTATTAGTCCTAAGCCTCGGATAAAATCCGTGCAACATGAATGTTGGGTCCTAAGACCATATCATAAACCCAGAGCCAATGTTGAAATACTTGTAACTCTTTTTTAGGCACTTAGGCCATAGTTTAAGTTTTGAGTCAAGGTTGAGGTCGATTTATCCCATAAAGAACACTCATACAGTACACATCGTGGGTAAGAAAAGATTTATTTCATGTTACTTGAGTATTTAATGCATCACTGGTAATATTTTTTATGTGCTCTATATTTCAGGGATGAGGGAGTTCGTATTCCTCCATGTTCTTGGGTCTCACAATTTTGGTCATCGCGTATGGGCCTTCCTACCTGGGGCCTCGATTGCCATCCCTAGGGTTTTTGGTTGCCATAGTGACCTCCCTTAATACCAGATCTTGCACCTTGAATTACCTATGGTTGACTTTTCTTTTGAAGTAAGAGGTTATTTTCTTCTTATAAGAAGGCATCCTGACTAGTGCATCTTCGCTCTTCTCCTCTAATTTATCTAGGGACAACTTCAGTTTTTCTTCGTTAGCCCTTGGCTCAAACTAATATACCATTTATGTGGGTATTTCAACCTCAATTGGTATTGTAACCTCAGTGTTGAAGGTCAGAGAGAATGGGGTTTCTCCCTTCAAGAGTCTAGCTATGGTCTTATAAATTTATAATAGGCTTGGAAATTCTTTGGCTTATAGTTCCTTACCTTTTGCTAGTATTTTTTTTCAATTATGGAAGGTTATTTGTTATTGAATTCGACTTGTTCATTGGCCTGAGGATGTCTTGGATATGAATAATGGTTTTAAGGCCATAGACTGAGCATAACTTTATGAACGCTAGATTATTAAACTGCTTGTCGTTATCCGATATGATGGCATTAGGCAGGAGAAACCTAAAAATGATGTTCTTCCAGATGAATTTGGTGGTTTTCTTCTCATTGATGGTAATTCAAGGTCCAGACTCAGCTCACGTAGTTACGTAATCAATGGCCATTATCCAGAACTTATTTTGACCTTTGTTGAGGGGCAGTGGTCCTACCAAATCCACACCCCATTTAACAAAGGTCCATGGACTTAACATCGGATCCATCTTCATGGTTGATCTCTCTTGAACATATGAAAATATTTATTACTTTTTATAACTCCATACCATGTCCTTGGCCTCCTTTCCCATTATTCTCCAAAAGTATCCTTGCCTCAATACATTGTAGGCTAAGGTCTTTGGGATCGTGTGGGAACCACATGACCCTTTGTAGAGGTCTCTAAAAATGTAACTGAAATCTAATGGGATCAGGAATATTTAGGTGATGAGAATTATTTATTATTATACAATACTTCATTTTCCATGTAGTATCTTGAGTCTATGTACTTTACCCGGCTGTTCGGGAACTTATCTTTGGAAAGCTCAAAATTGACGAGGTAGGATTTGATCAGAGTGGTCCACTATGAGCTCTGATCAAACTCTAGAGTGTTGTTCTGTAGTTGCGTAAGGCTTGGCTGATCCTGGGTTAAAACTAGAACCTCTGGGTCCATCTCATCTGGTGAGGCCATATATGTAAGGTGTTATTCCTCTGAGTTCTCAATACAGGGACCCTTCTGATGTAAAACTTGGTTATCCTCTTGATAATGTGTTCTATAATTGCTAGGTACCCTTCCAATTTATCGCCTTTGGCATTATATACTTGAGTGACATGATTGACCATCAACTATGAGTCGCTGATTGCCTTTACTATTGAGACTTTCGATGGACGGACAAGCCTAGTCCTACTACAAAGGATTCATATTCTTCTTCAGCACTAGAGGCTTTGAATTTAAAGTGGAAAGAGAGAGAGAGAGAGAGATCGTACATTCTTTTGAAATGTCCAGGTCGAGTCCAACCCCACTACCTGAGATATTAAAGGATTCACCCACATGAATCACCCAGGTAGGTGAGATGAGATCTAATTTCTATAATATGGATTGCATAGGCTCATTAGGTACCACCTGGACCTTAACCCAGAAACTCGTGGGTTCTTCTTCCACTTTTTCCAAGTTACTGAACTCCACAATGAAATTATCTAAGGCATAACCTTTTACAAAACTTCAAGGTCGATACTAATATGAAACTTTCCCATCTCTATAAACCACTTGACAAGCCTTATTGAGGTGTTAGGCTTATCAAGGACCTATCGGAGGGGTTGATTGGTCATAACAACGTTGGAATGGGAATTTAAGTAGGTCCTTAATCATTTTGCTGAGATGATGAGGCTCAAATCCATCTTCTCTATCCTTGGGTATTTTCTCTCGGCCTCCTAGAGGGCTCGGTTGACATAATAGATGGGGTATTGCACACTAAATTCCATGGTGAGAGCAAAACTGGAAGTAGTGGGTGAGGTGGCCAGGTACAGGTATAAGTCTTCCCACACAATTATTTTGGACAACAGAAATGCAGACCCTAAATACCTCTTGAGGTTTTAAAAAGATTCCTCAACCTAAGGAGTCCATTAAAAGTCCACATTTAAAATTTTGGAGAAGGGTAAGCACTTTTTTATGGCCTTAATGATGAAGCGGTTTAGGGAAGAGACTCTTCCAACCAAGTTTTGAACCTCCTTTATTTTTTTAAGGGACCTCATATCAAATCAGGCTTGGGTTTTCTCTTGGATGGATTCAATGCCCTGTATAGTTACCATGAACCTAAGGAACTTGCCTCCGGCCACACTAAAAACACACTTCTTCGGGTTGAGGCTCAGTTGGTTCCTTTTAAGGACAACTAGGGTCTCTCTTATATTATCAACATGGTTATGGGCCTCTAAGATTTGGACTAGCATGTTGTTAATATAGACCTTCATGGTTTTACCAATGAGATATTTGAAAATAGATTTCACCACCTTTTATAAGGGAGGCCTGCATTTTTTAGTCCAAAATGCGTAACTTTATAGCAAAACGTACCTTTGTCAGTGATGAATTGTGTATTTTCTTTATCAAAAGGAGACATCCTGATCTGGTTGTACTAAATACACATCTATAAAAGGAGAGGAACTTGTGACCACCTATAGAGTCTACCATGGTGTCAATCTGATGTGGAGGATATTAAGACTTTGGGCATGCATTGTTAAGGTGAGTGAAATCAACACACATTCTCCATTTTTATTGTCTTTAAGCAATAGTACAACGTTAGAGATACATTATGGGTACTTGGCCTCTCGAATGAAGTTGGAGTCTAGGAGCTTATCAACTTACTCTGTTGTGGTATTGTTACTCTTTGGGTCAAAGAATTGCCTCTTTTGACGTACTGGCTTGTGATTTGTATCCAAGCTTAAGTGATAGACCATGACTTCTGTGTCTATGTCGATCATGTCGGAGTGGATCTTGGATAAGACGTCCTTATTTCCACTCAGAGTTCTTTTGTGAGGGAGGCTTGAGGTCGGCCCCAATTTAAACATCTTTGGTTGGATCCTCTGAATCAATACATAAGGTGATTAGAGTTTCGGTGGGCTCTGCCCTTTTCCATTTCTGTTCACCACGTGGATCTAAAGTGTCCACATTTAGAAATTCTATGGTTGAGACTTATATGGGGGCATATTATTACTGAATGTCTACTCGTTTAAGGAGGTAAAACATAATGGTGTCGGTTTCCATCTTGAACAGAACAAGATGTGCTTATGAGAAAAAAGGAACTTGTCTATCGCACAGACGATGCCAAACTGATGAGTGTTAAAATCTTAAATGACTTTAGACCCACAAGTTCTCCCTTATCGACCTCAGACGGATAAGAGGAGAGAAGTGTCAATGTGAGAGACAAAGGTTTAATGTGGTTTGGACTTCAGGAGATGGTCCTACGTACACTATACATTAGTTTTATGCCTATTTATTATAATTTACTTGAGCATTACAATCTAATATACCCCTTGAGCTTTGGTCATAGAAATGTGAGGTCTTGTAGACTTTGTTAATGGTATAATGGACCTTAGTAAGTGACTGAATGACTTCTCTAAGGGTGTATAAGTACTATTTTAGGGATCTTCTAAGATATAAAAAGTGTATGAAAAATAGAACTAGTAGAAATATAAGTATATAATTTGCTATAGTGGGTTAATGTACAAAACATGGTAACACTTATGAAAATACATAACTCTTATGTGTCTTATTGTTTGAATGCTCTAATATCTCGATTTTAATGTTATAATGTCTTCGAATGTTAGAGGTAGATCCATTTCCCACCTTCTACTAGCCTTCTATTTATAAGAAAACTCTTGGAGACGGAACGAATGAGTTGTCACAGCATGGCTTTGGCAGTTCTGAGGTCCTCTGGTGTGAGTCAGAAGGTTGAGAGTTGGGAAAATTATATTAAAGTGTTGTAAGTTGGTTATTGAGTGCATTAAATTCTGATGGGATCACTCAATGCATGTGGAAGTGGGTAGTAGTGGTAGGTGGAATAATGTTTTGTTTTCGACCTGCTCCTCCATACTAGTTGAGGAATCTCTGTCGTGGTCTTTTGAGCTCAGTACCTTCTATAGGTTGTTCTTAGATTATTCTTGGGATGCTTTGGGAAATATACCCCATCATTAAGGGTTGAACAGCTCAATAATTCCATTATTCTGAAGCATGGTCATAAGCCTTAACGGAGTCATGGTCATATGATTTTTGGACTCCCTGGTAGAGTTATGCTAGAATGATTGAAACTTCTAGGAGGAATAAAGTCTTTCTAAGGTTTACCGGATTAGCGAGGCCTTCCCTTAGGAATAACATATGTCTCTAGTTCAAAATACTATTTTGGATGAGGTTCGATGTCAAATAAGGAGACGATGTCCTTGCCCGAGGGGGTTTGAGCCATTAGAAGGTCAAGAGTTTAAGAGGTTATTATCATATACCATATTTTTTATTTGCATGATACAGTTGTTAATTAATCAGATTTTCAGTAATTAATGAAGTTAATTGAAAAATAATATTAAAACTGAGTTTATAAAAATTTATTGGAACCTTAAGAGTTTCATGCTTATTACCCCTAACCCTCGTCTTGCCCAATGCATATCATGCTGGGTTTTTATTCTTAAAACCATGTATTACATTTACTTTTTAATAAAGACATGTAAGTTCATTTTGAAATAATAATCATGTTTGTTATATAGCCCTACATTTATCCTAAATATGTGTTGTTTAATTCAACTTAGTAGGAATTTTTGTGAGTTAGGTTCCGCCTGATCACAGAAGATCGGAATTTCAGTTATAATTCAATTGGACTATTCACAACGAAGATAGGGATTGAAAACCCTACCAATAATGATGCGAGTATGATAATTCAAAGAGGATTGTACTTGTACATAAATAATGTATTGAATATACAAGGATGAAATCAACTCTAAGATGTGACTATATTAGACTTTCACAATTTTACAACATTTGTAAATGGTGTATATATTCTTAATCGCGAGGATTGTGATGCTTGGTCAACGCACACAATTATTGATTTTATTTTTATGGGAATGATCCAATTTATTAGGTCTAAAATATCGCAAGTTGGTCAACTATTGTGTGGATGTGTCTTAGATTATGTCCCGGAGGAATCCGCGTCTGGGAGATATCTAAGATTGTAATACCCCATTGATAAAATTATAAGTCTTTATTCTAGTACTAAATCAGACCAGTGGATATTTATATCAAGTAGAGTATCAAATAAGTTAATTTTGAGATCAAGAGATACATAAGATGTTGGTAAAAATTGATTAATAACGAATTGCATTTCACAATACGGGTAATGGATGATTTACGCATGGTGTGAGAGTATACGTACAATCGTGTTCCCCACACATAATTTTTTTATCATATTCCGTTTGCAAAATATATTTTGTCTATTTTAGTTCCATAACACAACTATGCTACATTTAATTCATATAATCTCTATTTTCTCAACTCGGTATCGTCATCACCACATATTGGTATTTCCAATGCATTGAAGTATATTTGACATTTTAAAAGACTTTAACAACTTCCATACTCAAATAAAATTTTCTTAAACTGAAAAATTGATTTGTGTGCGCATGTTAGTTTTTTTTAATTAGATGATATACATATGCAAGTATACTATTCATTCAGAAAATATACTTAAATATTCCTTACAAGAATATATTGTATGATGGCTTGAGAAATGTTCAAACTTTCATAGCTTTTTATTTCCCTATCCAAAGTCTAGGGAATTTTGTTAAACATACCCCTTAGCAGAGTAATACATGAAGGTCGAAGTTTGTTGGTCGCATGATCAATCGGAGATTTACTCTAAACTTGTTTTTTTTCTCTTGACTTCCCTTGTTATCTGTTTAGGATTCTAGCACACTACACTATCAACTTGTACATAAATGGTTCCTTACTCTGATAGGCTTATTCATATTTTGGTTGATCCGGTGTGCATTTAATGAAGTTAAGTATATGCGAAGGATTTATTAACTTGATTGGTATACATAATACTCATGCATTCACTTTATTGATATGAAAAAGGTTTATGTAAATAGAGATTGTCGCCATCCCGACCCTGAGAACATATTCTCACTCACACAGGTCACGGGCTTAAAAGAACATAAAACGACCGTCGTCGGTAATGTGAGGGTGTGTGAATGTGTAGCTATAAGAGTTGCCACTTTATTTTACTCAAAACAGACAAATGAAATAGCAATCTCCAACGTGAAGATTAAAGACTACTTGTGCATATGCAACCACATACAATATGGACTCGAAGACTATGTTACAGAATCAGAAGGTGGTAAAAACCCATTCTGCCCTTTCAATCTCTCGTGGGCAAAAAAATATTGTCCTTATTCTAAAGTGTTTGAACATTTGTGTAAAGTGTAAAATGTCTCATATGTGAAAGGTGTACATAGTAGAAATTTGTATATATGTATAAATGTGTGTAGATGAGGAATGAAATCACCATATTCCCGCCATAGGATTAACGGTAATAAATCATTCTAAGATGATAAATTACTAAAGCGTGGAAACTTAAAATGTGAGAGGCCTACCAAATCGTAGCACCAGTATAGAAAAATGAGCATGCTATTGAGGTTCTAAACTAAAAGTCATAATTTATTAGTGAATTTTAGTATGTCCATTTGATAAAAATCTTCACAAGTAATGTTTGCATCATATTATTTATATATTTATGCATAGGTGTCTTTTATTCTACGTAGCAGATGATTTGGTATTTAGAGTTGGTTTGCACACCTAAGATCAGATATTATGTTCTTGTAGAATATAAGTATTGTTCATAATATTATATGGAGATGGACATACCATCGAAAGGATTGCTGCACAATATTTTTGTAGGTCTATCTTGATTACATAAAATGGTATAGTTTTGACTTATTGTGCTAGTACACTTTGTGCGCATTGAACAGGGCCAATTTGAGATAATTGTTTTTATATTGACTATATATGATAAGGAACATCTAATGCTTATTATGAGTTCTTAAGCTCTTAATCCGGACCTAATTGATGGACTCGTGCACCAATTTTTCATTACTTTGACTTATTGGGTGAGATTCATTTATGGATTAATAAGATTGGTAGATTGAGTAATGGTGATTAGTGTGTGGTGAAAGTTAATTATGAATGGAAGACATGTATAGATATAGATATTGATGATACCCAATTCATGTAGCTTATAAGTTTTAACTATGTCCAACCAGATCGATGGATTTAAGTATCCGACATATCAAATAAGTTAAGCGGAAAGGAATTTATAAGACGTATATTAAATATAATTGTCAGTGATTTATTTTAATCGGCGAGTATATGTAATATTAACATGGGGAGATTATTAATAATTGAATAATGAGGAGCTCAGAATTATAATTTTGAGATAGCAGACTAGAATGCAATTATTATTCTTTAGTGCACTGAATAATAATTTATCAAATTATGGAATTAATTATAGAGTTTACTTAGGATTACTAATTATGTAGGAAACTAGTCCCCTATTTCTCCTTGGGGTCCTATGTCTCCTAATAATAATTGGATCATTACAGATTAGAAAAATATATAAAAGGAGTGGTAGGGTTGTTATCCTTAGTGCCCACACACCAATGACATCTATTGGGTTAAAGGAATATCATGGAAGATCTCAAGGTCTATTTCAAATCTCTCATCTTAAAAAATTAATTTCGAACAATTGAAAAGTCCAAGAATTACGAATTTGGAACCATGGGTTCCTAATACATAGGAAAAGAGGCACGAGAAATTTCAAGTCATTCATAGATCTTTTACAAAATAGTGATTCACGAAGCAAATCTAACAACACAAATTAGATTTGGAATCAAATCAAGAATGGATCAGAAGGTTGATTAAATATTCAAGAAAGTGTTATGATACACATAAACCCTGAAATAATATGTTGGGATTCATAGATATGAAGTTTTGGTGATGAAATAAATTCAAAAATACACAATTTCAAATGCCCAAACAAAGTCTCAAAACGTCACGGTGTCTACTTGTCGGAGCCATAACTTAAGAACCATTCATCGAATGGGGATGAAATTTTTCAAAGACTCGTAAAAGATCTCATTTTGATGCTGTTAGGATTTTTGAACGAAATAATTTCAATCCGTTAGATTTATGACACGGATCGGTGTGACACGAAAGAGATTAAATATTTGTGGTTCAAGACATAAGTAACGACAACGGAATGAGATCTTGAATCTACTTTGTAGGTCCAACATAATTTTTTTATTGAAACCTCATTATTATCTAAATCAAATGATCCAATATTTTTTGTGTCCTACAGCAATTGGTATTATAGTAGGATTTTGATTTACATGATAATTGAAGAATCTTTGTTGTGGGGTTTTAATATGTGTAATTAGAAAATATAAATTGAATTACCAAATTATTTGGGAAATATAAGGGCATTTAGAATTTATATTTATTACACATGTTTTGAACGCATGCAAATTTGGGCAACCAAAAATTTTGACACGCGTCAGTTTCCCTGTATTTTTAAAATATAGAAATTGAACTTGTCTTTTTTGACAACCCTCAGAAAAGTTTTTTATTACTAAGTGGGAGAGGGTGTTGGTCACAAAAAAATCCCATGGTGTCCATTAAAGGTTTATAGGTTTTCGGTAACAAGTAGGACCTCTAAAGAGGAATCATAATTGTTGTGGTAAACAAATCAAATTTCCTTACAAGTAATTTCGGGCTCATATTCATATGGGAGACCACCGGAGAATTTCATGTGATATGGAATAGTCTAAAATAAGTTGGTGGTATACACTTAGACACAAAATTATAGTAGGTTCTCTAAAAAGGAATGCTATAATTTCATGAGACCAAATTGTTAGCTATTAATTTTATTTGGCATAGTCTTTGCCTAGATGGTAAAATTGAAAGAATATGCCCGCCTAATGTAATTATGGATAGTGGGTTCTCCAAAGAGGAATGATATTCAAATGGTAATTGGGATGCTGACGAATTCTTTTAAAATTATAAAGGGGACCAACTTTAAATTGAATTCAAAGTTACTTGATCATCATAACATTTTCTTTATTATGTGATTATTTGGTTTTAAATGGGAACTCCAATACCTACTTCTTTCATAGTCAATATTATATACCTTCTGGTAATAATTAAAATGATTGAATTTAAATTGGACATAGTGTTGACAGTAGAGAAATGTATATGTGTATTTTATAAGTGTTGTCTTGAATAATCACATTATAAGATTTTAGTAAGGAAATCTGGAATATGTAACACCCCATCTTTTTAGAATATTTAAATTACACATAATTTAATTAATTTTAGAAATAAAGTAAAATAAATGAATATTAATAAGTGAAAATTGGATTAATATTTATGTGTTATTATATTTACTTGTGTGATAAATAAATGAAATTGTACTATTTTATATCACGTTATGTGTGGGTAAAAGCGATGGGTTGACAGGATCTTATTCGGGACACACATATGGGGTCGTGTTCAGAATAACATGGTATGATAAGTGATAAGGATGGTATTTTGAGTTCACGAATGATCCAGGATGGGTTTTGATAGTCAGAATTAGGTATCTGAGGGTTATAATCGGGTTTTGGGGACTTATAAGCTATACAGTACCCGTACAGGGATATTCAGGTCATTTTAATCATATAACTTAACCTATAAGCGGTATTAGGGGTATATAAAGTGGTTTTAGATGAGTGTGGCAGCCAATGACTCATTTAAAATCACCTAATCTTGAGAGAAGAGATAAAGGTGAAGGAAAATAGAAGGGAAGATCAAGAAGGGCAAGAATTAAGTGAAAATTGAAGAGATTTTTGGAGTTGAATCATCACACAACAAAGGATTCTGACACTTCTCAAATTTTAAGGAAAATGTTTAACTAGCTTTGATAGTATATGTTGTGTTTTAGTTCATATCATGAATGGTGAAAAACAAATATGAACTTTTGGGTGGGATTTACATGACAAAAATAGAATTTTAAAGGATGAAACTATAGAAATAAAGTGATTATTTATCTCATATGGAATCTAAATTTAGTTCATATAAGAGGTGAAATATTGCGAAGAAATATGAGATTGAATTGTGATGAATTGATGTGATCTTAAAATTATAAATTTGAAAAAATAGTGAAAAAAGAGGTATTTGAATTAAGGTGGATTAATTCTGGATAATTAATGTTGGATTCCATGTTCTAGGTGAGTTATTAGATCAATTGATATGTGAAAATATGTATATTGATGATAAGTAATGTTAGGGCTGATTTAAATTGTAAGAAAAGCAAATAGAGAGGCTAAAAATGAAACTCAAAAAGGCAAAAACAAGAGGAATGAGAAAAGTCACTTTATAGTATTTTAGAGCTTCTTTTTGAGTGCCTTCGGAAGATATTTGAAAAGGCTCAAAACACATACTTGACTCAATTTTTCGTGTAGAATCCAAATCTAAATTCATATTGGTAATTTTGATAATGTTTGGATTCTGCATTTCTAAAATAGGCCTATAATTGTGGATTTTGACTATATTCGACTGCCTGCTTGGCTTGGATTAGGTGTTTTAACGTGTTATTGATTCGGTTTGGATCCGAGTTTTTTTGTAAGGTCTTTAGAGGGTGTTTAGGACTTATGGAATTTTTGTGACATATTATTACCTTAGGGTTAGTTGGGAATTAAATTGGGGTACGAATTTAGGAGTGTTTAGTATGAATGGCACTCGAAAATATATTTATGGATTCGAATGGGAATTTTGGATTGAATTGGGGCACGAGTTTGATTGAGATAGGATTAGTGTCAAAAATAAAATATAATAGTGATATAAAAATAAGTAAATGACTACTTATAGATTTAGGAATCATATTTAGACTTGAAGAATATAGGCTCGTGCTACGACTGATATGTACGGTTAGCCAAATTTTAATTTATATATGTATGGGTATAGAGACAACATATATATGTATGAATATATCTATGTGTTGTTGATTTATATGAAACATACATACTCTTTTGGATGCTATCAGTGGAGGTTTCCTGTAGTGGGTGCTCTATCTTGGCGAATACCAGTAGGTGTAGTATCGGTTCATGAGTCATAGGTTTGTCGCACGACTACCCTATGTAAGTTTTGAGTCTACTGGGGTACTATGGTATGGTTATGACCCACTGATGTACGACTATGACCGCCTTCAATTTATGTTATGATTTGGGTTCGGAGGTGTGATTCCGACTCGGTGGATAAGGTTGAGGTGTCCCTAATGCCTAATAGCATACTAGATAATTCATTCGCGAGGTGCTGCTCTAGGGATTACAGTTATACATATATAGTGAGTGATATATACATATGTATACTTGATGTGATATATATATATACTAGCGGAATGCCCGTGCCTGAAGGCACGAAAAAAAATTCCAAAATACATAATCGTAAAACGGGAAAAAAAATTCGAAGCACGTAACTGCAAAACAACCAAAAAATTGTTCCCCAAAAAAACAAAGTATAATTTTAAAAAATATTGACCACAATATCCCAAAAAAATTGTATAATCAAGTCAAAAGGTTCTTTTTGCATCACGGTTCTCTTTACATCACGGCTAAAATTTTTGAAAATAAAATACATGCTTACTACATATATAACTGAGTCCCCAACAAAAATTAATGTTTCAATACACTATGAAAACAATTATTGGTTTACTACTAATCATTATGTGAATAAATATTTTGAATACATACTTCCATGACATCAAGGTGTTATAAATAAATAAAATAGAACGGTGTATTAATATCTCAAAGACATTTAAAATAATATAAAGAAAACAATACTTCCATGCTCATGCTTTTTAAACAAACCAAACGGAAAATGGAAACAAACCTAGAAGAGTGTTTGAAGGCATGTTTTCGTATTCCACTGTTAGACAAAATTCCTTCTCACCAAACCCAAAAAAATGTTGTATCCCCCCAAAAGCACAACATTTATACTGAAAATAAGAAGAGAACATATAATATAGTACAAAATCATTAACTTGGATATTTTAAAAAAATCAACATACCCAAAAATTAAGGCATGCATGACTTGTAGAATCGAATATATCAAAGAAATCAAAATTTTAATTCCAATTGATATGAATATATATATTTCATTAAAGACAAAAAATTGGAAATGTTGAAAATCTTGTGAAATGAATCCAACATTGTCAATTAGCTTTGGGTTAATAGTGCCAAATGTTGGAATAGTGCTAACATTGTAAACTATTCTACTCCTTAATCTAACATTTCACAACATTGTCAACTTTTCAAAATACATAATTGCATAGTAGCACACTTTACATTTGTCGCCCACGGATTTAGTAAGCCAGGATCTCCATATAATAACACTGTGAATTCATATTTAATGCCACCACTTATAACAATCTTGCATATATGAAATCTCTACAGAAATGTCAAAAGTAAAAATCTGTACATAAATCTGTATAAAAAACCCCAAAACAAAATTGTCAAAAGTACCAGACATACGTTTAATCCACTAAAAAGTAACATTTATTAGAAAAACACTATTTAATTGAACACGGATGCACAAAAATAAACAATCAAGACTAAAGCGTGACACGGTAGCACAAACTGAAATAAACACTAAGATACACAGCAAACTCAAATACACAACACCACTTTTACAGAGTATAGTTTTAGAGAGATACACGAAGATGAGGAGCAGCTTGTGATGCTTCAATTTTTTTCTCAGTTGCTCACGTATATAAAATTTGGCATTTGTTTTGGTTCGGGATTTCGAACCCATTATTCCACCACCCCACTTCTTCTTATACTCGTAGTTATCATTGAAGTTTCCCTTAATAGCTTCCAAGATTTGGCTGAATTTAATTTTATCTTTGTTCTCGACTGTGGTCAAGCACAACACTAACGTTGTTTTCTTACAGACAATAGCTCTCAATCGTTCTTTCCCCTTCACAATGTAGTGAGGAATTTCCATCAGTGCATCACAATACAGGGAGCTAGACAATCAACTCTACTGGGACCACATAATGAGCAATAAGTACCAGTTGTTCTTTATTCTGCTCGATAAGGTAGGTTACATGGTTCAAACTATACTTCATATAAATAGCATTCTTTACCTCAGGAGCCTTTCCTTCAGCCTCAGCTCGAGCCCTTTTCAATTGGCGATCCTATTTGGCAACTTTATCCTCAGGCCTACACTTGAGAAGCATATTAAGCAGACTTGTTGCGAGGTTTTTGTCGAGAGTTTTGGTGAATTGGTTGAGAGCTAGTGGGACCTTCAACCTCTGCTTGAGGATCATTTTCTTCCCCTAAAAGACAAACAACAAAACATCATATAGAACCCAATTAAAAACATTAATTGCATCATCCATCAAAATCAATACAAACATCTTAATTGGATCATTTATAATCAAACACCTTAAATACAAATAGAAACCAAATGAGCGTTTGAGCAAACAAAATATTTACCATATAAAAATAGCTAAAACGATTAAACTGAATAACTGGATCATCTATCAATATGTCTCGTGGTCAGGCGTGGAAGATAACCAAGTAGGGAACCTCCCTTTATTTTTGACCAGCCTAGTGAGGGGTGAATCTGGAATCATGACTTTCTCATCTTCCTCCATCTCTTCCCTTGCCTTGGGCAAACCATCTGACACCGAACATTTTCTCTCCTCCGTCTTCTCTATATTCAACGCATTGGCCAATATAATTTCTTCTTTTTTGGCTTGGTGAATTGCTGATATTCAGTGTAAGAATCCAATCAGCAATTTTAGTTCCCCTGCCTGAAGTATCAGCTTCTCTACATCCACCTTCGGACTTTCTTTTTTGAGATCTTTAAGTTCGAAATAGGCTCTCCAGTAACTATATGAAGAGTCTCCTTCCAGCGTTGAATAGTATTCTGAAAAAATGAATAGAAGAATGAGATGATATAATATTAAATACATAAATCTACAGAGACAGACTGTCTGAGAGTTCGTCTTCGGATTTTTAGATCAAGGGCGGGTCTTTAGAAATCCAATCCAGTTTGGTTCGGCTAAAAGGTTGAAGATTAGGGATAAAATTATTGTTTCTTGAAGAACAACATATTAGGGAAGTAATTCTTGAAGGATGGAGGTCGTTGGATTCGATGAATAGGATGGAAGGTGAAGGGAAATGATGGACTGATCTTATCATCATCGACCTCATCGCTAAATATGGATGTGTCTCAGGAGTTGCAACTAAAAAAACATCGGATACTAATTTTCCAGTGTATACTACACATCAAAGTTATAAGTTTCCTAAAAACTTCAAAAATTCATATAACATTATGTAGATTAAAAAAATAATCCCAAACATCTACGAATCAAAACTATATGTTTCTAGAAACTACAAACAGTTATATAATATCATACAAACAATGAAAATTCTAATTAAAGTTTTTTTTATCAAAAACATAGGTAATTATCAAAGGTCCATAGTAATTGTATTTACCTTTGAAAAGGAAAGTGAGAGACAAGAACTCACCAACATAAATGTCTAGTCTCAACTTACAAAATAAGAACTTACCGGTATCAATGGAATGAAGCAACGCGTAGCTTTTTAATCTTGTAATCTATAGGTCTGCAACTTTTTAAGCTTGAATCTAAAACTTCAGGAGTTTTCTATGAATTAAAACTCCCAAATAAAACAAAAAAAAAGTTAAACAGAACACACATAAACATAAAGTTAATTTAAATCGCAAAACAAACACAACAAATTTTAAAGAAAAACGTATACCTGGTGAGGGGTGGATCTGCAAATCGAATAAATGAAAACACTTTATACGGGGAAACCAAAGACATTTCTATGCAAATCAAAAAATTTATACAAATAATTAAAAACAATCTGAAATCCCTAAGGTTGGGTTTGTATTTTTTAATGTTTCAAGACCATTAAAACAAAATCCCGTTCTTAGAACCAAAATATACACAGGGAGAGACAAATATTTACTTCCCTCTTTCAAACATCCAAATTTTGACTACTAATCGATCAACAATATGAAAAAAGAACCCTACAATGCTCATATTAAGGCATCGAAGAGACGGGTAGTAATTAAGGCACCGAATGTCGACCTGAAAATGCTCAGAATCATAATTTCATTTCCCCTCCTCAAAGATGATGAATTGAGGTTTGTCTTCAGGTATGAGAGGGCCTGGGCGGACTGAGATAATGGACTTTAGTTGGCGGATCCTTTTGCTTGTTGTTTATTACTAAAAAATTTACCTCAGAATGAAGTTTTAAGGCAGAACGTGTTGCCAAAATGACCTACTTAACTGCCTCAAATGGCCTGCCTCAAATAACCTGCCTCAAATAACCTGCTCAATTTTAAACACAATAACAACTTATCAATACCGAATCTCTATTGGAAACTAATGCGATAATGCAAACTGATTCGTCTCGTGGTCATACTACAGAACATACTAATTTTATATTGGAGATATAGTATATGAAATCGTACACAAACTAAGCTAAACAACATTTGCCCACAACATGTTGAAGGAACCAAAGAAACTGAGTTTGTACGGATATATCAAAACTGCAACTAAAGAAAAAATTCTTTTGGAAAGAGAAAAAATCCATTATATTGTGCTGCATTACTCGGTTATGTAGACAACTGAGTCAAATAATGCAATGGAACAATATGCCCCAGAATCCATAGAGTACATTCTTGTCCTTTACTCCTGGACTAATAAAGTTTGGGCATCATCACCTGGTTTGTGTGGCCATCTCAACTGACAGATCTTCCATATCTTTAGATTTAAAAAATGATTTGCTAAAACTATTCATCTGGTGCAGAATCTCACATACAAAATTTAACAACATAGAGAGCAGGGCTAACAACGGATATATGTTGGGCCTTCGATAATTTCTTCTCAAATGTAATTGTAAATGGACCAAAATATGGGACCATATATATGCAAATGTGGTTGTCAATTTCTGTGAAAATGTGGTTAACTCAAATTCTATTTATAGATTGGAGTAAATATGGAACCATCTATATGCTGCTGAAAATAAAGCTCACACAGGTACACAATAAGCTAAAACTAACAATTCCAAAAAAAATTGGGCAAAATTTTCATGACTACAACACCGTCTAACATATGTTACCACATAAGCATTTATGTGGAGAAAAAAATAGATATCAATCATGTTAAAAAGATTAATAGAACAAAATTTCATAGCTATTAATAAAATTATATGTATTATATTCATTTTGTATTACAATGAACTCTACCTCTTCAATTACAAAGCCTTAAATAATCTACAAAAACAAAGCTTCAAGATGGCTGCTTTGCTTCTAACTTGTTTGCTTACATCAAACGCTTCAATATTCTTTGCTTCCATCAAATCTTCAACTTACTCATTTCCAATATTAAGACAAAAAACAAATAAAGTCAAGAAGAAAATCCAAAAAAGAGAAGATCCATTGAAATCACAACCATCACAACTCCAGGGGGAACTAAAATCAAACACACAAAAATATATAAAGGATCATAAATAAATAAAAACATCTCCTTATATTTTCAATGTTTCTAACTCAGAATTCAGATGACACAAACTTTATTGCCAAACCACCCAAAAAGTTTGCTACAAATTGGACTTTGGATCAAGATCAGCTAAGTCAAGGTCGTACTGTTGAAGTGGACTTGATTAATTCTCAAGCAAAATTTGGGACATCAAAAGCTACAACTGAACAAAACTCGTAACAGTCCCTTTTGGTATCTCACCAGATGTCTAAATTGATCAATACCTAGTCTTAAATGGACTCATCTCAGGATAAATTGCAGGCCACAGGTTTAGTTGAGACAAATACTTAGATTGAATGTGTGTCAATATTAGGTTTCGTGCTAGTCATGTAATTGTGCATTGTCATGTCGTGTTATATACTATTTGTCTGTGATGTGTAATGTAAAAAACAAAATGCTATGTTGTGTAGTGTTTGTGTGCATAAAATATTTGTCGTGTTAGGCCATGTCAGCCCAAAACATGGCCAAAAAATATTTTATGCTCAATACTCTTTAATTAAATAATGTCCATTAATCTAGGAAACAAAAAATTTCCCTCTCTTTTTACCTACCTTAACTAATTGTGTCCACAACCAAACCTGTCGTCGCAAGAAAAGTCCACCAAAGCCTCAAAAGCAAAGGCATCAAGTGGTCCCAATAAGCCCGTGGCACACCCTCCATACTCAGTGATGATTGAAGACGCAATAGTGGCACTAAAGGAGAAAATAGGTTCAAGATAGTATGCTATCACAAAACTCATTGAAGATAAATAAAAATCCCACTTGGCCCCTACTTACAAAAGGCTCGTTCTCGCTCAAGTGAAGAAGCTCATGGCCGCTGGAAGGCTCACCAAAATAAAAAACTCCTCCAACCATGTCGTTCCAGCCAAAAAGGCCCCGTCCGAGAAAATAAATAAATCCTCTACCAAAAAGGCTGCTACAAAGCCCAAAACCGCTGCTCCTATAAAAAAAAAGCTGCTACTAAACTTGCCGCCAAGAAACCTAAGATAGCATAAGAGAGAAAACATCGTACTGAAAAAAATGAACATAACGAATATTTGCAATGAAGTAAGACAATCCAGAATTAGTACAAATTAAGAGATTTATATGGCGGCATACCTATCATAACCAAGTCAAGTACAACGAAACATGAAACTAAATTCATGGAAACACCTCCAATTGAAGTATTGGTATTATTTCCACGAATTGAGTTGAAATTCCCAAATGAACTTCCAATATATATTCTATATTGTTTATAAGTTAAATGATACATAATTAAACACCACCTCCATATACTATTCAAAACACACCTATATTCACACACCCAAAGCCATCCCCACCAGCTTCATATTTCACAACCACCATCTACTGTGTAAAACATAAATAACCTTTGACAAAAACCTTTTTTACATCACAAATAATGTTCGGTACAAAGTACCCTTGTCTTCCTAAACAAAGTCTTTATCATAAATCTTTGTCATTAAAAGAGATTACTTATATCGCTCTAAATCTCAATCGGTTGCCATTGTTCTTATATGCACGCTACCGTGAGATAAACTAAATTCTTTATACCAACGCCTAAATTATTTGTACCAACTCTCATATGCATAGTGCGTCTTGAACTGTGTAGTTCTCACGTCATATAACCATAAATCAACTCTCAAATGGTGTATAGACACAATACCTGAAAATAGTTAAAGCAACCAATAATATCAGAATAAAGATTAGAAATATAATAGACAATGTTTCATTGCACCATTCATGGTGAATCTCAGTGTATAAGTAGAATAATCATTCCTCCATTTAGAGAAAGAGAAGGTTACATAAATATTCTGCAACAAAGAAATATTGTAACAGGTATTGATATTGACTTCGGTAAGTAATATAGATATATAGAAGATATCTCAACACAACCTCTTTGGTGGAGCAGACTTAAATGACCCCTTTAATGTGATAAAACGCAGTTGATTTCATTAAGAAATAAGACATATAGAAACTCGATTAATTTGATTAAAATGGGATGAAGACAATGGAAGGCAATAGAAAAATATATTTGGCCATGCTTTCCTCATTAAACCTTAAGCTTTTCTTTGAGGACTATACATCAGAATTTACATGGAGTCGACCTCAAACCTGTTAGCATTGAAGACAATGGGGGATTGATCAAAGATGGCTCTGGTCTAATTTAGATGATATAACATTGGTATGTGAAAGAATACACACGATCAAGGAAAAATATAGGATGAATCATTTAATCAAATATTTATTGTGCAAGCAGTATCATAATTTCAACCTAGATAACAAACTTAGAACATATCCAAAAGATATACATTAATCATCAAAGAATAAAAATAATCAAATGATACCCCCCAAAACTATATAGGAAGCAAAACTATTAAAAATAACTGAATCAAATGATACCCCCCCAAACCATAACATAGTAAAATGTTGGTGTGCATTTAGAAACAAAATCAGATACCCCCAAAACAAAATCTTGGTGTTGAATCTATAAAATAAATCTGCAAAATAGTAGTATAACAACATAAATTAGCTTCAAACCCATATATTAATTCGTAAAATTGCACAAATCGAAATCAAATAAATTTTTTAAACTCCAAAACTATATAAGAAGAAAAACTAATAGAAGTAACTAAATCAAATGATACCCCCAAATCCATAACATAATAGAATCTTGGTGAGCATTTAGAAACAAAATTACATACCCCCAAAACAAAATTTTGTTGTTCAAACGTGTATATTAATTAGTAACACTATACAAATCCAAAACTGGATCTAGAGAAAAATAGAGATGACAAAAAAAACACCTAAGAGAAGCAACCTCAGAAGACGAAGAGAGAGAGAGCGGGGTTAAATGTGGGTCGGTGGGTTATGTCCGACAGGAGAGGGTGAGAGGTTGAAAAGTGAGACCAAAATAGGCACAATACCATTTTACCCTTCCTTTTGAATTTTGAACAAAGGGGGAAATAAAGTAGTGTGTTTCAAAAGAGGGGGAAATTAAAAAATTTAAGGGCAAAAATGGTAAGAGGGGTATTTTAATTTCAACCATTGGATTGTTGCATTGTTGGTTCAATCCTAGCCCCTGATTAAGTTATCATCTTATGGAATAGTGCAAAAAATTTACTCCTTATTATATATATATATATATATATATATATATATATATATATATATATATATATATATGCGGGCAAATTAAAGGATATAATGAACATTATATTTATATGAATTCGAGAGGACAGCTTGGGGATGTTATGTGTAAATACGTATAACTAGAATAAAGTTATGTGAAGTTATAAATTATAAATGAGAATTATAATTATAAAGCAGGTGAGAAAGCTAACTGGGAATTTAAAGTGAAATAAAGTATACACGTGATACAGGGTAGTGTATGGGACTAAGATTAGTGTTGAGGTACTAGTTAGGCTGGGCAGCATAATTAGGGTTTTTAAAATACATATGTTGGTTGTGCACTATAGATGAGTGGCGAAGGGTATCTCATGGGAGTGCGGTACCGGTTTATATATGAAAGATTATATAACATATTTATTAATGTATTCTAAACACTTGAAAAATATTTTAAAAAGTTTTTGGGCTCTAACCCATATCAAAATATTTTTAAAACTTTTAGGTGTTCAGCCATAGGGATGCATGGCTTAACCATTCTTCTAGTCAGACGATGTTGCGTTAGTTTTGGATGCCTGCGGGGATTGATTAGATACTTTTGTCCTTGAGATTTAGATAAGAGATACTTCAAAGTTATTCCATGTAATACCGCACATTTTTAAGATAAAATAAAACTATTTTTGTTGGATGATATAAAATTCAAGGGAATTGAAATTAAATTGGTTGAATTAAATTGATTAAGTTGCAAGTGAATTTATTTACTATTGTTTCCTGTTATGTGCAATGGACCTTGCATGATAAATAAATTTCAATAGGAAAATAAATACATGTGCATTGAATAATTTATGTGTTACTCATTAAAATATAATTTTTGGATAAAATATTTGTGATGCGCTTTGGAGAGTTTTAAGGGCTTGTGAGGACATTCTAGACCCTTAGGAATGGTCCCGGGATATATATGTATATGATTTGCGAGGTAATCGGACTTAGGAAATAAGGTATTTGGGCTCATTTGGGGGTCCAAAGTTATGGCCTAAGGCCTAACTCGGGAATTGTAAACTAATCACACTTTTTAAGGGTTAAACAGCTCCCTTGGAAATACATCGAGTAACCCTAAGAACCTATCTCAAAAGAGAGAGAGACAAGACCAACTAGAAGAAAGAAGTTGAGTAGAAGATTCAAGGGTGGATTCAACCAACCAAGAAACAATCCAAGATCCAAGGCAAGAATTTTCATGTTTAATCTTTATTGGTTTAAACTAATTTTTAATTCATTGTGTGTTGTGATCCATGTAGAAATTTTAGACTTAGGTATCTTGATGATTTGATGACAAAAATTGAATATACTTATGATATAAGTGACATTTATGAGTAATTAGGAAATCTAGAATTCAGGATGGTTCAATTATAACGATTAAATGAATATAAATCATGCTTAGGTGTCCTATTGAAATGGTTGTATTGATTCATATGTAGAAGACTTTTAGAAAATTTTAGAGATTGGTTGTTATGAAAATTATGAAATAATATGAATATAAATTGGTCACTCAAATTTTTGGGATTTTGGGTTATTAATTCGTTGTTAACATACATGATTTAATTATCCTGAGTTGGTGAACTAATTATTATAGATACATTTGGTGGAGCATACATTGGTTGGAACCTAAAAAATCAGGTTCTGCTTTAGAAAGTCTAAATCCCATATAGAAGAAAAACTCGAAAAATGAAGTCTAGAGGAGTGAACCGGTTCGCTCCTAGATCAAACTGGTTCAGCTCTTGGGGGCTTGGTCACGTCCGTCGTTGGGTCTGAGTGATTTTTAGAAGTTCATACGGAGTTGGTAGAACCGTGTTTGGGCATTAGTGAAATTTATAAAAAATGGAAACGCGTGACTAGTTATCAAAGAAGGACTAAGTTAACTAGATGGTTAAAAATATCATATAAAGATGGACTATTTATAACTCACATATTGGTAAATTATTAAATAAGAATAAGTTTGGAATATTATTTTTGGGTAGCTATGGGGTAATTATTAGGATAATTACCTTTACATATGATAATGTGTAATTATATTTTTGTGTGGATATACTGATGTTCGTGGACTGTCCTATCGGTTGGGGTACGTGCACTCGGGACTGGAGCACATGTCGACACAAGTGGGCTAGGCATAATGTTAGGTCATATTTTAGGTGCTACGTGGCAGCACCACTTATAGGAGTTAAGTTTTGATGTTGAATATATGTGACACTGCTTGGCATGGGTTGTGCAATGGTGAAATTGCATAGGTACTGCCCCACTTTCTTATGTTATGTTTGTCCATTTTGGATAAGAGACTCCTCACTGATAGAGCACGAACGAGATACTATAGGTAGATGACTTAGTGTCGTAAATATAATGACTTATATGAAATTAATTCAAATAAATGAAAAAACTCCTAAGTCTAATGTTGTGGACTAAAAATACAGACCCAATACTACGCAGTACGAATGATATTAAATGTATGTCTTTATGGGTAGTATAGCGGTGGTAAATCGGGAAACAATTACTTGAGATTATTTAACTTTGTATCAATACATTATCTTGCTACATGCATCTTTATATTACCATTTGCACTTATTATGTATCCATATCGGGTTATGGGTAGGAATTCGAGTAGCACTGCTTTTAGGTGAGGGTGAGATATATTATTCATGAGAGTGGCGATGGGAACACTCACTTTAAATTCACTGTACTTTTGCCCTATTAAAAAGAGTAAATTAATTCTTGCACACTTTAGGGTGTTGGCCCAAAATTCAAATGTTTTCCCCAAGGTGTGCCTAGGCAAGGATAACAGGATTCTCAAGAGACTGGAATTGCCATTTCTTCTATTTCAGAGATTCCAGTTCTTGATTTTATCTTAGGTTGTCTTGTCATTTTGATTATTTCATTCTAGATTATTGTAAGGGCATAATGAAAAAGTTTATTTCCTTTCAGTTGGGTTGAGATATTAATCTATGTTGGAGTTTTATTTATTTAGTTATTCGTACTCTGGACGTTGATTTAGTGGTGTGTGATTATTTATTCACTTGTAGTTAAATTCATTTATGTCTATTAAATTATTATTTTATGGCTTGATGATAAGAATCAAATAAGTTGACAACAAGTCCCATCTTCGACATACTGTGTCTGGCCAAACTTTATGTGAGAAAATGGTGGTTGTTACGGTTAGTATCAGAGCATACAGGCTCTAGTGTCCTTAGAATCTGTGTTGCGTTCGTTACGTTTTGCGTTGTGATCTTTGATATGTAGAGCCAATAATTTGGATTTTTTATATTTTTACTATCTGTACCGATTCGAATCGTGTTTTCTTTCAGATGGCGAATAGAATGACAGGTAGACCTAGGCGCGCAACCACACTCTTTGCAAATGAGGAGGCTCAGTCGGAGCCACAACAGTAACCTCAGGCTCCACCAGCCCCACAGTCACACCAGCTGACATCACTACCATCGTGACTTAGATGGTCTCTACCGTGATGGTAGCAATGCTCCACCACCTCAGGCACAACTGCAGCCACCACCACCATAGCAGGTGGTGTTACCAACTCAGACACCGGGGCTAATTTGGTACAGAGCTAGGGAGGCCTTCACAAAGGGCCAACCTCCAGAGTTCGTGGATGGTTTAGACATTGTGGTGGTGAGCCAATGGAAAAATAATATTCAGTTGCACTTATGGATGGTGGAGTGTACTCCAGTTCAGAAGAAGAAGATGGCTTCATTTTGACTTGTAGGGGCAGCACTCCATTGGTGGGAGCTGATTACTTCAGCTGTAGAGAGGGATTGCTTGACCATAGACGAGTTCTGGGAGAGATTCGAAGGGAAGTATTTCCCTCATGTGTTGTATTCGGAGATGAGGAGTTGATTTATAGGGCTAAAAATGGGTAACCACACAGTGGTGGAATACGAGGATGAGTTCACTACTCTTTCTTACTTTGCGAAGGAGGATGGTAGTACAGAACAGAGGAAAATGGATAAATTTATAGCAGGATCGGCTTGGCACATCAGGAAGGCACTTTGGGGAACCCGACATTCACTACGTATAATCATATGGTTAATGTTTCCCTTGTACATTTCCAATACCACAGGGCTTTTTAGAAGAGCAAAGCAGAAAAGAGACATGGTGGTGAGATGTCGAACCTACAGGGTAAGATGAGTGGTGGTAGTGGTTAGGCAGCCCAGCAGTTTAAGGGTCCTCTATTTTTAGACAAGAATAAGCGATTATGGGGCCCGATGATAAGGGGAAAAGGGGCCAACAGGTCCATGGGCATCAGCGACAGGGCCAGAGCCATCAGGGCTAATAGTATAGGGAACATTAGGGCCAGGGTTATCAAATTTAAGGCCAGTAAAGCCGGAAGAGAGAGAGACGCCCATTCACCAGGAATTGTTACGCTTGTGGTGAGAAGGGCCATACATTGAGGCGGTGTCCTCAGGGTAATCAAGTACCTCGGGATAAGGGTGGTCATAGAGGTTATCCGATGCCACGAGGGCAGCACCAATAGTTACCAGCTCCAGGAGTGGCAGCACCAACTGCACCAAAACCCACCGCCCCACCTCAGGGGCAGTTGCCACAGCTGCAGTACAGACGAATGTACCACATCATGTCGACAGAGGCACTAGCGTGAGTTCAGGTTGTTGAGGATACGTTCCCTATCTTTATGCATGTAGATCGTATGTTGTTTGACATGGGGGAATATCATTCATTTGTTAGCATTGGTTTTTCATGGGTGACTGGGATAATAGATTTTGTTTTTGACATTATACTGAATATAGACTCACCTGTAGGTAGAGGGGCACCCATACGTTTGGTATGTCGAGGTATATGGGTCGACATAGGGCGACTCTCTTTTGTGGCAGATTTACTGGTACTAGATATGCACAAGTACAATGTCATATTAGGGATGGATTAGTTATCTACACACAAAGCATGTGTTCACTATTACGATAGGTCCATTGTCTTCATTATTCCAAGGCAGGAGATGTACTTGGTTGCGATGCCGTACCCCATGGTGGATCGAGCACACTATTATACTATATTGAACAGGACAATTCTACGGAGGTCATATTGTCGATAGATTCCATCCCAGTAGTTAGCGAATTTTCTAATGTATTTGGGGGGATCCCAGGGTTGCCACTTAGTCGAAAGACATACTTCATGATTGATTTGATTCTGGACACGAGACCCATTGCCCGCATACCATATCGAATGGCTCCTCTATAGATGAGGGAGCTTTAGGACCAGATTGAGCAGTTATTGGGATAGGGATTTATTAGGAGGAGTACTTCGTCGTGGGGTACTCCAGTTTTGTTCGTCAAGAAGAAGGACGGATCCTTACGACTTTGTATCAACTACAGGGAGTTAAACAAAGTCACCCTATCGAACAAATATATGTTTCCCTGCATTCATGACTTTTTTTACTAGCGAGGGGATGATGCATATTTTTCTAAAATCGATTTGAGATGAGGTTATCATCATTTAAGGGTTAGAGAGCAGGATATCTTGAAGACGGTATTTCTTACGAGATACGAGTCTTATAACTTTTTGGTTATGCTTTTGGGCTAACCAATGCACCAACTGTGTTTATGGATTTGATGAACCAGGTATTCAGGGATTATATGGACCAGTTTTCCATAATGTTAATTGATGACATTCTTATTTATTCTCAGACTGCAGAGAATGCGCAAAACATTTATGGGTAGTCTTACTAAGGAGACCACAGTTATATGATAAGTTTGAGAAATATGGTTTTTGTTTGCGATATGTGCAGTTCCTGGGTCACATTGTGTCTGAAAGGGGGATATCAGTGGACTTGGGGTAGGTTTCTACAGTAATAGAGTGGGGACATCCCACTACACCCACCAAGGTATGCAACTTTGTAAGGACACAAATTTCTAATTGAGTACTTTGTAGTTTTGTCTCAATTCCGAACAAAAAAGTTTGAGTCATAGAATAGAGTTATTGATCATCCTTCAAGCCTATGACGTTTTTGTTGAAGACGTACCGGGCAAGAGTATAAAGCTTCATCAAATTGACGAGTTTATGTGCCTCGTTTCTACGTCATCATTAGTGGTTCCATGCTTCCAAGGTATGATGCATTACATATATATATATATAAGAGCTTGGAACAGTTTATATTGGGTGTAGGTTTAATTAAAACTGTTGTTTATTTTCAGAAAGATTTAATTAAAACTTTAAATAAACTTTATAAAGTTTCTGGGCTAAAAATGAAAATTTCCAACTTTCTGGAAGTTCATTCGATATCTCGTTCGAACGAGTTTTTTCGTTCAAACGAGTTTGCCAACGAGTTACCATATTGGCCACTGGAACTTCATTCGAAATGTCGTTGGAATGAGATGACTGTTCGAACGAGATTTCTGACGAGTTCACACTGGAACTTCATTAGAAGGCTCGTTCGAATGAGACTTCGTTCGAATAAAAATCTCGTTAGAACGAGATTTGGCGGGAACATTTATTTGGCAGTTTTTCCCACTTTCCCACTACTATTTTCCCACTAACTTTTACCTGATTAATAAAGTGCAAAAACCAACTTTTTCCATTTAACTTTTTCATACACATCTATCTCCAAGAGAGAGTTTGAGAGAAAAAGAGAAAAAGAAAAAGTTCCTGTTTTAAAGTGTCTAAGTTTTCAAGAAAAACTGATTATACATGAAAGCGCAAAATAATTTCCTTTTTGAATAAAACACAATAGATGATGCGGAAGCGTTATAAAGGTGATGGTTCAACTTTAAAAAACAACAAGTCCTAGAATTTGCCTAAGTCATAATTTTCAATTATATCCAAAGTTAGGCGAAACCAATTTTAGCAAATGACTTGAATAAACCAAATTTACCCAATATTTAATTTAGACCCAAATTAAATGAGTTTGATAATTAAACCAAATTTTATCTTGAATTTATTCTAAGCATTCTTTCTAAATTATGATGCAAGATAAAATAAACAATATCACACTACGCCGAGATGTACGAGGAAAAACCCAAGACGGGAAACAACCTCGGACGGCCCTAGCCACAAGTCCACTAGATATGAAATTACAATTACAAGACAGATAGACTTACAACGACTGCCTCGATCCCTCTTAAGCCTCGACGCTTCTTCTCGTAGAAACCTCTTCCTAGCGAACAACCTCGGAACACCACCGCGGTCTCGGAATCCACCGATGGGACTGTATATGGTCACTGTCACCCAAGCATGGAGCCTTTCTCCAAGTGGGTAGAATCTCAACAAAAGTCTTCTTTGTGATGGGGTGTAGAAGTAAACTCGAAACGTCTCTTCTTGAATTCGGTAGAGAAAACCGGTGCCAAAAACTCCAAGTAAAGATATGTATATATAGAACTTGGATAAACAACTATTAGGTGTAAACACTAGAGTGTGTATGAATTTTTCATTAAAAATTGACACTCAAAACTTGAACATTTTCCCTAAATAAATTATCTCTCAAACTCTCTCTAAGAGATGGCTATGGAATAGAAAAGTTGATTGGAAAAATGTGATTCCCGCACATATTAAGTCTTGAAAAAGTTGGTTAAAAACCAAGTGGGGAAAGTGGGAGAAAACTGCAAAAGACTGCTCAAAACTGTTCCCGCCCTGGCGTCTCGTTCGAACGAACTTGACTCTCGTTCGAACGAGGCTTCTAACGAGCGACCAGCCTGGGCTCGTTAGAATCTTGTTAGATACCTCGTTTGAACGAAAAACTCGTTCGAACGACATATCGAACGACTGGCCAATTTAGGGTCGTTGGCAAACTCGTTAGAACGAAACCTGGTTCGAACGAAAAGCTCGTTCGAACGAAACCTGGTTCAAACGAAAAAACTCGTTCGAACGAAATTTCTAACAAACGACCAAAAAGTTTGAAAAATTTTGAAAAATTCAATTTTGGCCCAGAAACTTTTATATACTTATTTTAAAGTTCTAATTGATTCTTTCTGAAAATAAAATGCAGTTTTTATTACTCCTAACACCCAATACAAATTGTTCCAAGCTCCTATATAAATATAATTACATTCATACCTTGGGAGCATGGAACCTTAGTTGATGGCGTAGAAACGAGGCACACAAATCGGCATTTTGATTAAGCTTTAAATTCTTTGCCGCTACGTCTTCAACATATACTTCATAGGCTTGAGAATATTACAATCAAATACATTCCTATGAATAAATGTTTTTGTCCGGAATTGAGCCAAAACTATATATGGACTCAATTGGAAATTTGTGTCCTTACAAATCTCCCCCTTTGGCTATTCCGGGACAAAAACCAAACAAAAATCCTAAATGGCCATCAAGCTCACTAGACTCAAAACATAACCCGCCCAAACTTGACTCAACCCAAGGATTAAACGCTTTGCCATTAAAAGATGCCTCTTTAGAATAATTCCTGTACACTTAAGCAAACTCATCAAATGCATAGGGAATATCAAACTATTAAGTGCAATTAATATATCAAACTATTAAGTGCAATTAATTAATTACTCCCCCTAAATTAATTTGCCCCTTTATCAAACATGACCTACTTAGAAATACGTCTCCCCCTAAGATAAATCTCCCCCAAACTAAGATACAATAATAATAGGTTTAGATACCATTTCTCCCCCTATCATCATTCTCCCCCTTTTTGTTCAGGAATAGGCAAAGGATAAAGAACTAATAAATAGCTTAAATCAAACTATTAAGTGCAATTAATTAATTACTACCCCTAAATTAATTCGCCCATTTATCAAACATGACCTACTTAGAAAGACGTCTCCCCCTAAGATAAATCTCCCCCAAACTAAGATACAATAATAATAGGTTTAGATACCATTTCTCCCCCTATCATCATTCTCCCCCATTTTGTTCAGGAATAGGCAAAGGATAAAGAACTAATAAACAGCTTAAAGTGATAAGACATGAAAGCAAGGAAAAGACAAAAAAATATCATATATATATATACTCTAAATATACCAATAAGTACTTGCATATATAGATAGATATAAACACACACATGACACAAAATACAATAAGTTTGCACACTCGTATGGCAAAAATGTGTCATATGGAAACGGAAGTGTAGGGGTGTGAACTAGTAATAATTAAATTTAGACCCAAACACTTAAGAAACGTTCACGGAGTTCTCATTTGATTGCAAACTTCATCACAGTTAAATATAACCTCATGTGACAATATAGATTGAACTCAATGAACAAACATACACAATGCATACAAGCCTAGCATGATGATGATTCAACAAATCAAATAGAGTCATGACATTAAAGACAACTAAGATAAACGGACATTGTGCAAACCGTTGATATATCATCCAATTCTCCCTCAATAAGCATATATTCTCTTTTGCTTGTGAATGAATATATCAAACAAACATAGGCCTTGGCAATTGTTTTCTTTTTCATGCCAAATATTCTGTTTTTAGGCCTTTGGATCACGTATTTCTTTTTGATCCAATCAACGGTGGCTTACTATCGCAAAGGATTTAATTCATCCTTCCGGAGCCCTTCCCCGTGCATATATTATTTTATCATGTTTTCATTTTTCACACAAATCTCACATGCAACGGATTTTGACATGCACTAGTCCTCCTAGGTCATAGATATGTAGATGACTAGATTGATAGGAGAACACCTCAAAAAGCTCAAATATAACATGTGACATTAAGATTTCAAAAGAGCTCGTGCATGTGTGAAAAGAGGCATATAGAAATAGAATCCATTTAAACAATACAAAATCCAACTACTCCATAAAATATGGTAAAGAACATAATAAGGATTGAAAATCTAAACCAAAAGTTCTAGCCACGTGGGAGCGTAAATGATGGGATTCAAACACAAGTATATGCCACATAAAGTGTGTCAAACAAAAATACACACCAAATAAAATCTTTTTGAGTTTTTAACATTTTTAATCAAAAAGAAAGATATATACTCAAAAGACTAAACAAAAATCATTTGTATTTTTCATTAAGCATAAATGAAATAAATAAAACACACATGATAAACAAAAATCTTTTTATATTTTGCAGTTAAATCAAACACAAAAAATAATACAAAAAGATAAACAAGTCATAATTTCTAGCATGTGATATGAAATAAGGCAATGACTAGAAAATGACTAAACATGCATACATTTAGCATATGAATATGGCATGAAGTACAAACGCTAAAGCATGCGAACACTAACACATTTATCCTTTAGATTTAGCAAGAGAGGAAGCATGTGAAAGTAAATGAGAATCAAAATCCCTATTTTGTAAGGCAACCAAGTCGGATTTCCTAACCCAAATTAATGAAGAATTACTATCTTGGGGTGTAGGAACGTTAGCTATCGTGGTTACTTTACTATGGGATTTTCTAGGAATTCGTTTAAGATCTAAACAAAATTTCCTAAGATGACCTTGTCGACCACAATGTGTACAAGTGAGAACATGTCGAAAAGATTTACTTAAGGAGTGATCTTTAAAAGTATTCCTAGTTGATTCTCCTAAAACATTGGTTTGGGCATTATGAGTAAATTCATTACAAGGATTGAAGCCTAAACCACAAGTGTCATTTTTAATTTGGACCGTTCCTAACATTTTATCTAGTTTTTCTGAACGACATTCCAAATCAAATTTGACAATACTAGAATCTTTTAATTTATTTTCCAATTCTACAATGTTAGATTCTAGTAAAACATTTCGCTCTTCAAAAGCAAGAAGCTCCTTTTTCAAGGATTCCATTAAACCCCTAAGCCTATCTCTTTCGCCTTCTACATAATCAAGCTTCTCTTGAAGAGTCCTCACATGTGTCCTAAGGTCTTCAATTAAAACATTTTCATCAATGACCTTGACACTCTTTCTTAAACAATCTTCTAACTTCAAATTAGTACTTTTCAAATTAATAGATTCTTTATATAATTCATGAAAAGCATTTTGAAGTTCACTCACATCAACCTCTTCTTCATTTTCACTCTCACTTTCTTCTTCACTCTCACTATCATTAAAAACAAGGGAATCATGAACAATGACCTTAGAAGTGGCATGTGCTATCGTGTCATCAATCGATGAGTTCTCATTATCACTCACATGACTAGCCATAAAAGCCACAAAATTTTTCTTAGTGGGGGAATCGGGCTTTTCTTCCTTATCACTATCACTAAGGGTTGCATTATATGAAATAGGTTGCTTACCATCTTTCCTTAGTTTAGTGGGGCACTCATAAGCCCTATGGCCATAACCTTCACAACCAAAACACTAATTAGACTCGTCCCTATCTAAATTGTCATTACTAGTTTTAGGGATCTTCTCGACTTTAGGAATCTTCTCGCTTTTATCATGTTTAGAAGTATCAAATTTCTTAAAATCATTTTTAACTTTATCTTTGTTAAATTTAAGAAATTTTCTAAATTTACGAGCAAACAAAGCCATGTCTTCCGAGTCACTATCACTATCGCTCTCTACTACTTGTTTGACCTCTTTTCGGGCTTTTAAAGAAACACCCTTTTCAATTTTCTTTTCAGTTTTAGAGGGAAACATATCTAGTTCATAGGTTTGTAAATCACCTACAAGATCTTCTAATTTCGTAGAGGCTAAAGTGGGTAAAGAATTTAAAACGGTCACTTTAGGAATAAATCTATCGGGTAGGGACCTTAAAATTTTCTTTACAACACGGTCGTCAGGTATTTTCTCTCCCAAGTTAAAAGATGAATTGACAATATCAGAAAGTCTAGCATAAAATTTATCAAAAGTTTCTTTTTCATCCATTTTGATAGTTTCAAATTGAGTGGTGAGGTTTTGGAGTTTTGAAGCTTTAACGACACTAGTTCCTTCATGAGTTAATTGTAAAATATCCCAAGCTTCTTTAGCGGTTTCACACGTCATAATACGTCGGAATTCATCCGGTGCGACAGCGCTAAATAAGGCATTTAAACCTCGGGAATTAAAGTTAGCAAGTTTAAACTCATTTTCAGTCCATCTATCGGCGGGTTTGATAACACGTTCATTTTCAACTAAATAAGTTGGTGGGGAGTACCCGGTAACAACCGACATCCAAACTCTCTCGTCGATAGATTTTAGTGCCGATCTCATTCGCGCTTTCCAAGACGCGTAGTTTGAACCATCGAAAATAGGAAATTTTGAAAATGGGGAAAAATCCATTTTAGCCAAAAATTAAAGGATCTTAACGAAATAATTTATCGTTTTTGGCTCTGATACCAATTTGAAAGCGCAAAATAATTTCCTTCTTGAATAAAACACAATAGATGATGCGGAAGCGTTATAATGGTGATGGTTCAACTTTCAAAAACAACAAGTCCTAGAATTTGCCTAAGTCATAATTTTCAATTATATCCAAAGTTAAGCGAAACCAATTTTAGCAAATGACTTGAATAAACCAAATTCACCCAATATTTAATTTAGTCCCAAATTAAATGAGTGTGATAATTAAACCAAATTTTATCTTGAATTTATTCTAAGCATGCATTCTAAATTATGATGCAAGATAAAATAAACAATATCACAATACGCCGAGATGTACGAGGAAAAACCCAAGACGGTAAACAACCTCGGACGGCCCTAGCCATAAGTCCACTAGATATGGAATTACAATTACAAGACAGATATACTTACAATGACTGACTCGATCCCTCTCAAGCCTGGACGCTTCTTCTCGCACAAACCTCTTCCTAGCGAACAACCTCGGAACACCACCGCGGTCTTGGAATCCACCGATGGGACTGTATATGGTCACCGTCACCCAAGCATGGAGCCTTTCTCCAAGTGGGTAGAATCGTAACAAAAGTCTTCTTTGTGATGGGGTGTAGTAGCAAACCCGAAACGTCTCTTCTTGAATTCGGTAGAGAAAACCGGTGCCAAAAACTCCAAGTAAAGATATGTATATATAGAACTTGGATAAACAACTATTGGGTGTAAACACTAGAGTGTGTATGAATTTTTCATTAAAAATTGACACTCAAAACTTGAACATTTTCCCTAAATAAATTAGCTCTCAAACTCTCTCTAAGAGATGGCTATGGAATAGAAAAGTTGATTGGAAAAATGTGATTCCCGCACATATTAAGTCTTGAAAAAGTTGGTTAAAAACCAAGTGGGGAAAGTGGGAGAAAACTGCAAAAAACTGCTCAAAACTGTTCCCGCCCTGGCGTCTCGTTCGAATGAACTTGACTCTCGTTCGAACGAGGCTTCTAAAGAGCGACCAACCTGGGCTCGTTAGAATCTCGTCACATACCTCGTTAGAACGAAAAACTCGTTCGAACGACATATTGAACGACTGGCCATTTTAGGGTCGTTGGCAAACTCGTTCGAACGAAACCTGGTTCGAACAAAAAGCTCGTTCGAACGAAACCTGGTTCGAACGAAAAAACTCGTTCGAACGAAATTTCTAACAAACGACCAGAAAGTTTGAAACAGTTTGAAAAATTTGATTTTGGCGCAGAAACTTTTATATACTTATTTTAAAGTTCTAATTGATTCTTTCTGAAAATAAAATGCAGTTTTTATTACTCCTAACACCCAATACAAATTGTTCCAAGCTCCTATATAAATATAATTACATTCATACCTTGGGAGCATGGAACCTTAGTTGATGACGTAGAAACGAGGCACACAAATCGGCATTTTGATTAAGCTTTAAATTCTTTGCCGCTACATCTTCAACATATACTTCATAGGCTTGAGAATATTACAATCAAATACATTCCTATGAATAAATGTTTTTGTCCGGAATTGAGCCAAAACTATATATGGACTCAATTGGAAATTTGTGTCCTTACAATACACTTTTGTTTTACACCCACAGTTTCTACTTTCCAAGCTTCCATACATATATAATTTTCTTGGAGTGTTTGGCACCGGTTTATCTCTACATCCATTTGAAGAGAAGTTTGGGTTTTCTTCTAAATCCCATAAAAAAGAAGATCTTGTTTTGCTGCGGCATTCTCATATGGTGAAAGGCACCATGTGTGGTTGACGGTGTACCTATGTCTCATTGGTGAAGGCCAAGATTCCGGTGGAGCTCTGGGGTTGTCTACTAGGCAGAGGTATTTACAAGAAGAAGCGTCGGGGCTTAAGTGGGATCTAGTCGAGTGTTGCAAGTCTTTCTGTCTTGTAATTTGTAAATCCATACTTAGTGGACTTAAGGATAGGGCCTTCCGAGGTTTTTTCCCGTTGTGGGTTTTTCCTCGTACATCGCGGCGTAGTGATTTATTATTTATTTTATCTTGCTATGCTCACCTAGAACGCATGCTTAGGTAATTCAAAATAAAATTTGGTTTTAATCACTACATGTTGAAGTCGCAAGGTTATATGTTCTTAGTTTAATTCATAGAATACACACACGCAATCCAATTTTAATATTAGCTATAAAGAGATATTCTCCAATTTCAATTTAAAAGTAGATTCACAAGTTCGCAAGAACAAATTTCAATTAATGCAATGGTATTGATAACTTGACTAATTAAAATAAAATTATTCCAATTTTATTCATTTTATCCTAAGCATACATCTAGGTGATTTAATAAAGTAAAGTGCGAAAATCCCAACCACAACACGTCGATGTACGAGGAAAACCCAAATGGAAAAAACCTCGGATGGCTGGGCCTAGACAAAATCCACTACAAAATAGGTTTTACAAGAGACTCAAAAGACTTACAGACATGGACTCACTCAAGACTTGCTATGCCGTCCTCAACCTCTAAATTTGTAGTACGCAAAGCTCTAAGATGTTTCTCGACAATCCTCGTGTCGTGGTATCCACCGAAGCCCAAAACCACCGTCTCCTCAAAGCTTGAATGTAGAGATCAACCGCAAACTTGCTTGTTGAATGTCAAGTTGATTGAAGGGGTTTTGTTTCAAAAGATGATAAAATTGTTGGAGATGATTTTTACCAAAAGGAGGGAAGTTATGAAAAATGCTCTCAAGATAATAATGAACTTCCTTGACCTTTGAAACTGATTTTCGTCCATATAATATAACTGAAAAAGTAGTGGACCAAAACAGTTGTAGGAAAAAACTGCTTAAAAAAATAAGTTTAAAAATTCAGATCTAGCAGAACTCGTTCGAACGAGGTCGTATGAACGACTTGTCATTCGAACGAGTTATCTAACGAAGTTCCAGTTTCGAATTAGATAGGTCATTAGAAACCTCGTTCGAACGAGATCGTTGGAACAACCTTTCTAACGAAGTTCTAACAAAGTTCCAGTATAGCCTAGGGAATGTCGTTAGATCCAGGTAGTTTGAACGACCTGGATAAACTTCGAATGAGATTTCATATTTTGCACAAATTTGTTCAAATTTATTTCGAAGATATTTCTTTATGAAAATTACTTATTTAAGAACATTTCTCTATATGAAACTTTCTTGATTAAACAAAATACTCCAACACATAAAATTTATTTTGGTCATATACCTTTTTAGGATAGCTAGCATGGCGTGCGTATTGATGACGCGTGAACTTTGGATGCGATGCTTGAACCTTTACGTTGAATGATGCTTGATGCAGATTGACCCAAAATTGTTTTGTCCAACGGAATATAGCCAATATAACAAATGACTCGATTGGAAATTTGTCCTTACAAATCTCCCCCTTTGGCTATTTCGGGAAAAAACAAAATAATAAAAAATAAATAAAAAAGGCAGAATTTGCTAAGCCAGCCGTCAAGCCGTTTCTAAGGCCCGTCCCAAAAACCCAAAAAAAATATAGACACAAAGACAAGACTGGCGAGCTGCAAAGAAGTAGGAGATGTATCCTACACACATGAAATAACATATTCATAAATGCATGGGGAAGTAGATAATGAAATATAAATAAAACCATGTGTTAGCATATGTTGTGAATGGTAAATGGAAGTCCCCCTAAAATATGCAAATGTTCAATATTCATAATTTAACTCCCCCTAAATTATGAATTCATTTCAATATTTGATATTAATAATTTAACTCCACCTAAATTATGAATTGATTTTAATATGAAAGTCTTAAGAATTTAACTCCTCCTAAATTATGAATTCATTTCAATATGAAAGTCAATAATGAATGTCAATTATGAATTCCTCCTTGTCAATATTTCTCCCCCTTTTTGTCCGGAAAAGACAAAGGGATAAATGGCCTGCATGTTAAAGAATAGGAGAGAGAACAATAGGCAATTAACCAAGAAAAATGAAGAAATGAAATGACATAGGAAATAACATGATGATTCATTAACTAATAGAAACGGGGAAATAGTCACAGTGAATACACGGATTAAGTAGAAATGAACAAAGATCCAAACCAAAGGAACCAATACAGGAAAGAAAATAGCCACTCAGCCTCACAAGTACATGGAAAATGGAAATGAAAAACAAAGTACATCACGAGGCAGGAGCATCAGGTGGAGTTTCATCGGGAAGAGTTCCGGAGCCGGAGCCGGAACCGGACGAACCTGCACCGCGGCGCATCTCCATACGGCGAATGGCATCAAGATGCTCGAACAGTAGAGAGTCTCTACGGGCTTGGGCTTCAACTCTGCGCGCCTGAGCCTCCTCACGGCGAGCTTGGTTGTCCTGCTGCATAGACATCAAAAGCTCCTGCATACAGGCCCTGTCCTGACGGCGCTCCTCTTGAAGTTGTTCAACCTGAGAGTGAACAAACAAAAAATTCTTCGATTCGATGGTTGCGGGAATATGGGAAGGGGATGGACGATGGATAGAGCGGGAGGGAGTGGGAATACTGGGGGCAGGGTGAGAGGAAGAGGCGGAGTGAGAAGAGGTGGAGGGGGTGAGGTGAGGGGTATTCGGCGGCAAATGCCCACGAGAGAGGCTAACCGACGACATGTAAATGGTTTGATATTTGGTGGAGGGAATATCGGTGGAGACACGGGGGCAGCCAGCGGCAAGACCAAAACGGGTAATAATGGTCGCAAAAGGAAGGGCTTGGCGAGCGGGACTCGAGGGAGGATCCTAACAGTCCGAATGACACTAAAAATGTAGGCGGGGAGGTCGATGTGAGCCCGAATGCTAATAGCAAACATAAGGTCCAAGTGTTGTTTGGAAATTTGGGTGGTGTTTGCACGTGGAAGAAGACAGGCACAGACGATCCAATTAAGGACCATAAAGTCAGGATGTAAATGTTTATGGAAGATAGTGATAGTGCCGGGAGGGAGGAACCTAAAAATGGTGTTTAGAACAAGGGATGGATCGGGACGGGTATCGGATGTCCAAGGGAATGAGGGATTAGTGACCCGAGGGAGTGGGATGAGTTGAGCTATCGATTCGGGAGAGACAATAATCTCCCTACCGCGCACCTTAGAATAAATGTGATTAGTCTTATCATGCATCCCAAAATAAAATTCCCGAACAAGGTCGAGAAAAATGGTATCCGTGAGAGAGAAGAGAGGGTCCCATCCTAAATCTGAAATTCACGAATGCACAGTGGTGCCGTGGAGAGAGTGGAGATTAATAATTTCTCCCTAACGATAGAACGGGTAGCGAAACCTTGAGTGTGATAAAGAGTGTGTGCAGAGAGGGTCCTCCAACGCAGCCTAAGGTTGGGTATAGCTGCATTGGCATGGGGATCCTCATCAGAGGACGAGGAGCGTTCCTCGGGGGAATTGCTTAAACGGCGTTGGCGACGATTACGGGCCATGGGAAACACGACGGAAACTAGAACCTACCCGAACAAATTCCAACCAATCCACCAAGCACCAACAATCCAACAACCAATCAGAATAATCCCATCCTCCATTAGGAATAAGTGAAAATAAAAGAAAATTAATAAATATTGTTTATGATAAATTCCATGAAAGTAACTGAATTTTAATTTGAGAAAAATAATATTATCATGGAATATGTTTTAATCAGGGGCAACACAAACAAAATCAGAAAATAAGATTGCCCCAAAAGAAATTAAAGAGATATACACACATTCATATATATATAAATGTTGGGAAAAAATGAAATCGATTAGATTTTTAATATAAGATCCAACAGCATATATATATATATATATATGTGTGTGTGTGTGTGTGTGTGTGTGTATGTGTGTGTGTGTGTGTGTGTGTGTGTGTGTATATCGATATATAAATATATATACATATATAGGTATATATAAATATAGATAGATAGGTAGAGATATATAAGTATATATATATATCGAGAGAGAGCAATGCAAAGAAAAAAAAACCTTGAAGAGAAGATGGAAACAGCAAACACAGATCGGAAGAACAAATGGGTGGATGAAATAAGGTTTATGGAGGTTGAAATCGTGGGAAGTGGAAGATAGTGGGTGATAGGGAGAATGAGGGATAGAGGGAAGAGAGTGGGAAATTGAAAGATGTGGGAGAGAGAAAATCTGGGAAAGAGGGGTTTGGGAAAACGTGGAGAGTGGAGAGAGAATGGTGGTAGTTTTGGGAAGCGTAACTGCACGATTTAAACGCAGGTCATTCGAACGAGTGATGTCATTCGAATGAGGTATTTCGAACGAAGTCACAGTAGCGATTCGTTAGATATCTCGTTAGAAGTTCGTTCGAACAAACTTGGTCGTTCGAACGACATTTCGAACGAAGTGACAGAATGAGGGTTATAAATGTCGTTAGAAATCTCGTTCGAACGAGAATTTTTGACGAAAATCAATAATTTTTAAATAAAAATAACATAAAATAGGGTTAAAAATAGCATAATATTAGGAATTGGGAAGGCCAGAACAATGCCAAAATGTGATTTTTATAGTCCTAGCGTGAGTCAACAATCCAAATGGTGGGAGCAAGAATGTAGGGGTGTGAACAATAAGAGTGAGAGTTTTTAGCCACAATAATGTACAAGTGTGTAATGCCAAACAATATATACCCGCAATATTCACTCACATTAGCCTTGTGTCAAGAAGGAAATATTATTGAACACTTAAACACAAATGTAACAAGCATACAAAATAGATGATTCTCTCACCAATAATGTCACAATGAGAAAGCAATGAATCGATTACATGTGCATGCCCATTGATCTTCAACTTATGTCTCCTATGAGTAACAATAGATTGAGACTATTCTTTTTGAAGAATCAATCAAGCTAATAATTTTGGCCTTGGCATTATATATCATTTTCAATGCTTCTATTTTAGGCACACAACTGAGAATGCAAATGGTGGCATTTCACGCAAAAACTTTATGTTTTTTGCAGCCCCAGTTCATTGCTTGAAACGGTAACCAACCGGAAGAATATAATCACTTTTGTTTCAATCCGGGCAATGGATGATCATGCACAAGTTCGATTGCTTATAACAGATGTGACAGAATAGAGACGATAACACCAAATCTCATTTTTGCAAGTACAATGTGAACAAGATATCCGCAATATTTTGTGAACGGTGTGTGCAAGAAGGTAAAGGTGTGAAGAATTCACTACAATATATCATAAAAGAGCATTTTTGTGCACAAGATAAGCAAGGTCTGGATTAACTACTCATCGAAGGCCACATGAACATGGAAAAAGATAGGGATCCGAATACATCGACCACAAAGCCATACAGACAAAAATTTTGAAAGCTTTTCTAACCATTCCCGTTTTCCTTGAATATAAAAGAAAAATATTTTTGAGATTTTGAATAAAATATATACACAAGAAATCTAGTTCATAGGTATAAAAAATATACAAGATAAGCAACCTAAACTATATAAACGATTCGATCTCAATCAATGGAGCAAACCCCAATTCATTTCCTAAGGTTTTCAAACCTAAGGGCATCTACAAGTTTAGTAAAGATATCGGCCAATTGTTGATCGGCAGGAACGAAGCTTAGAGAAACAATTTTCTCTTCAACCAAGTCACGAATGAAATGTTCACGGATCTTAATATGCTTGGTTCTAGAATGTTGAATGGGATTACGGGAAATATGAATTTCACTAGTATTGTCACAATATATAGTCATAGTGCCTTGGCAAATACCGTAATCTTCCAACATTTGTTTCATCCAAATGAGTTGGATGCAACAACTCTCGGCGGCAATGTATTCGGCCTCCACCATGGACAAAGAAATAGAATTTTGTTTCTTGCTCATCCATGAGACAAGTGCACTTCCAAAATAGAAACAACCGCCAGATGTACTTTTACATCCATCAACATCTCCTACCCAATCGGCGTCTGAGTATGCCGATAGACAATCATTGGTGTCAAAAGAGTACCAAATTCCAAAAGACAGGGTCCCACTAACATATTTGATGATACGTTTGATAGCAAGTAAATGTGACTCTTTTGGAGCGGCTTGATAACGAGCACAGACTCCTACACTAAAGGAAATATCCGGACGGCTAGCAGTTAGGTAAAGTAAACTACCTATCATACTTCTAAAAAGAGTATGCTCTACATCCTTTCCGTTGGTATCCTTACTAAGTTTAATAGATGAACTCATAGGAGTACGAGCATGTTTAGTGGATTCGAGTTTAAATTTCTTTACGAGGTCTTTAGCATACTTAGTTTGGGACAAAAATATCCCACTTTCGAGTTGACGAACTTGAAGACCTAGAAAGAAAGTAAGTTCACCTACCATACTCATCTCAAATTCATTGTGCATTTCTGTTGAAAAAATTTGAGTATGTTTATCACACGTAGACCCAAACACTATATCATCGACATATACTTGAGAAACAAGGATACCTTTTTCATCACGATGAACAAAAAGAGTCATATCTACTCCCCCTCTAAAAAAGCCACGAGAAAGGAGATAAGAGGTGAGTCTTTCATACCAAGCACGGGGTGCTTGTTTCAAGCCATATAGAGCTTTCTTTAGAAAGAAGACATGAGTAGTATGTTTTGGGTCCTCAAACCCTTTTGGTTGTTCAACATAGACTTCCTCTTGAATAATACCATTTAAAAAAGCACTTTTTACATCCATTTGATATAATTTAAATTGAAGGTGACAGGCTATGGCAAGTAAAAGGCGAACCGATTCTAACCTAGCAACAGGAGCAAAAGTTTCTTCAAAGTCAACGCCTTCTATTTGGGTGTATCCATGAGCAACTAATCTAGCTTTATTTCGAACAATGACACCATTTTCATCCATTTTATTTTTGAAAATCCATTTAGTACCAATGACATTGGTGTTAGAAGGCCTAGGGACTAATTCCCAAACATCATTTTTCTTAAATTGAAACAGTTCTTCTTGCATAACATTAATCCAATGTTCACCTTTTAATGCTTCTTTAAAGTTTTTAGGTTCAATTTTAGAAGTATAGCATAGATAGGTAACTTCATTTTCTAATTGCGCCCTAGTCTTGACACCTACCTCGGGATCTCCTATAATTTTTAAAGTGTCATGACTTTTACGCACCCAAGGAGTAGGATCCTTTTTCTCGATAGTTGGAACAACCAAATCATTTGAGATTCAATACTTTCAACATTTGACACAACATCACACTCACATGACAAATTTTCCTCATTATCAATTGATGTGGCCGGAGCATCATCTTTTATGACAACATTAATGGATTCCATGACTTTAGAGTTACTTAAGATGAAAACTCTAAAGGCTCTACTATTTTGAGAATATCCTAGGAAAATACCTTCATCACTCCTTGAGTCAAATTTGCCTAGAAGTTCTCTATCTCGAAGAATATAGCATGGACTACCAAACACTCTAAAATAGGAAAAATTAGGTTTCTTACCCATCCACAATTCATAAAGAGTTTTGTTAGTGTTAGGACGCAAATGAACTCTATTTACTGTGTGACATGTAGTGTTAACTGCTTCGGCCTAAAACCTACGGGGCACTTTTCTTCCTAGGAGCATAGATCTTGCCATTTCTTGGATCGTTCGATTTTTTCTTTCAACTCTACCATTTTGTTGTGGTGTTTGAAAGGCTGAGAATTCATGTTTTATTCCTATTTCATCACAAAAGGCATTCACACTGGATTCCTTGAATTCGGTTCCATTATCACTCCTAAAGCGGTTTATGGTAACACCATGTAGATTTTGAAGAGCTCTACACTTAACAGTAAGAAAATTAACTGTTTCATATTTTTCTCTTAGAAATCCTACAATAGAGTACCTAGAGAAATCATCCACCATAACTAAGATGTATCTTTTTCCTCCTATGCTCTCGGTTCGAGTGGGACCCATAAGGTCCATGTGTATCAATTCTGAGACACGAGATGTTGTTATAGAGTTTAACTTCTTATGAGGACTCTTAATTTGTTTTCCTAATTGACACGGACCGCAAATGGTGGGGGTTGTCTTTCCTAGTGGCGGTAAGCATCGAACTAGATCTTTTTTAATTAATCTATCAAGATCTCTAAAGTTTACATGTCCTAATCTTTGATGCCAAAGATCGGCAGATGAGGCTTTTGCATTATTGCAAACTAAAGAAGATTTAGGAATAATTCCATAGTAATTGTCACTAGTTCTAACACCTTGTAAAATAGATTCACATGACTGGTCATACACGGTACACTCCGATTGACTAAATTTTACATCAAGATTTTCATCACATAGTTGGCTAATACTTATCAAATTAGCCTTGAGACCATCAACATAAAGAACATTTTTTAGTTTAGGAAATTCGGATATTTCAATAGATCCTCTACCCATGATTTGAGATTTACTACCATCCCCAAAAGTGACTTTACCATCTTTGTAGTTTTCGAGAGTGGTAATTAGAGATTTATCACGAGTCATATGTCTTGAACAACCACTATCAAAGTACCATTGAGAGGTATTTTGAGCCTTTAGTGCAACATGAGCAACAAAAGCTTTCTTGGTTTGATTTTTTTTAACCCAAGCTTAAGTTGTTTTCTTTCCTTGATTGGCTCTAGTCTTATATTAGAATTATTTCCTTGGACTTTAGAAAACCTAAGAAAATCTTCCATTAGACTTTTGGAAGTATTGACTAGATACTCGACTTGACTCTTAAGATTAGCTAAGGAGCTATAGGGTTGTTTAGAATTTGTGAATTGAGAGTTCTTTCCAAGTTTGTAGCAAAAATCTTTAAGATGACCTCCTTTGTGACAATATGTGCATACATAGGGTTGTTTTGGGTCGGATTTTAAAGGTTGCTTAGAAGGATTTATTTTAGGAACTTTAGATTTTTTAACAAACTTAGCAACGGGTTCGGGTTTGACTTTTGATGAATTTCCTTCTTCATTTCCTATACCCTTTCTCTCTTGATAACATTTCTCCTTATATCCTAAAACTGGACCAAGAAATAATTTTCCCATTCTTCCTGAATTATCCTCGAGTGTGACTTTAACTTCACGAGAGGACTCGAGATCTTTTTCAAGTTGGGCAATTTTAGCTTCTAGAGATGTTCTAATTTCTAAAGACTCATTAAGATCTTTGTTAACACCTTCCAAGGAGATAATTAAGTCACATTTTTCTTTACCAATCACGATAAGCTTTTTCAGAAAGAGATATCTTAATTGCCTCGAGTTGACTAACTAAAGCCTCCTTCTCCTTCAAGCCTTTCAACTCTTTTTCTAAAGTTAAGACTTTAAAGGTTAATCTTTTGTTAACTTTTTGAATGCGAAGAGATTCATTGTAGAGTTCAGAATAACCAAATTCTAGTTCACTCTCATCTATATCACTATCACACTCTTTTTCATCACTACTGGTAGAATGAGTAGAAACAATCTCAAGATTTTGTTCGGAATTGTCAACATTAAGGTATAACACACTCGAATTACTAGCATGGCTTTCCATAGAGGCAGTGAAGTTATTTCTAGACGGGTTAGAGTCATCAGAGTCTTCAAACTCATTATCACTGTCACTAAGAGTAGCATTATAAATAGCTTTTTCTTTGCCTTGTCTTTTAAGTTTTGTAGGGAACTCGAAGGCTCTATGACCACGTCCCTCACATTCAAAGCATCTCTCCGAATCATCCTTTTTAAAGATATCTTTTTTGAACCTTTTTGGATCATGATTATTGAATTTTTTATTTCCTCCTTTGTTTTTGTTCTCAAATTTAGGTTTTTCAAATTTAGAGTTTTGTTTTTTAAACTTGAGAAATTTTTTAAATTTTTTAGCAAATAAGGCTATATCATCAGAATCAAAGTCAGACTCATCAGATTCAGACACATCGACTTTCTTAACTTTTAAAGCAACACCTTTATCTTTGCTTTTGGAATCTTTAGGAAACATATCCAGTTCATAAGTTTGAAGATCACCAACAAGTTCTTCAATTTTAAAGTATTTTGGTTTCCTAAAGAATTAAGAACAATGACTTTAGGAATGAATCGCTTAGGAAGACATCTGAGTATTTCCTTAACAACACGATTTTTAGGTATTTTTTTCACCTAAGTTAAAGCAGGAGTTAACTATGTCTGATAAACGAGCATAAAACTCATCAAATGTTTCAGTTTCTTTCATGGTGATCATTTCAAATTGTGTAGTTAAATTTTGAAGTTTTGACACTTTAACAACACTAGTTCCCTCATGAGTAACTTGGAGAATGTTCCAAGCTTCCTTTGACGTTTTGCACGTCATTATACGACGAAATTCATCGGGAGGCACGGCACCAAATAAGGCATTTAATCCTTTAGTGTTAAAGTTACACCATTTTAGTTCTTCCTCACACCACTGTTCAATAGGAGTCAAAATAATCTCATCATTAACAACCATAGAAAGAGGGGACCATCCTCTTTCAACAGTAACCCAAACACGTTCATCAATAGATTTAAGAACAAATTTCATACGTGCTTTCCAATAGGTGTAATTAGTTCCATCAAACAAAGGTAGTCTATTCGATGAAAAACTATCCATATAACCTCCAGGATTCATCTAAATAACTTTTAGAGACTAGCTCTGATACCAATTTGAAGTCGTAGGGTTATATGTTCTTAGTTTAATTCGTAGAATACACACACGTAATCCAATTTTAATATTAGCTATAAAGAGATATTCTCCAATTTCAATTTAAAAGTAGATTCACAAGTTCGCAAGAACAAATTTCAATTAATGCAATGGTATTGATAACTTGACTAATTAAAATAAAATTATTCCAATTTTATTCATTTTATCCTAAGCATACATCTAGGTGATTTAATAAACTAAAGTGCGAAAATCCCAACCACAACACGCCGATGTACGAGGAAAACCCAAATGGGAAAAACCTAGGACGGCTGGGCCTAGACAAAATCCACTACAAAATAGGTTTTACGAGAGACTCAAAAGACTTACAGACATGGACTCACTCAAGACTTGCTTATGCCGTCCTCAACCTCTAAATTTGTAGTAAGCAAAGCTCTAAGACGTTTCTCGACACTCCTCGTGTCGCGGTATCCACCGAAGCCCAAAACCACCGTCTCCTCAAAGCTTGAATGTAGAGATCAACCGAAAACTTGCTTGTTGAATGTCAAGTTGATTGAAGGGGTTTTGTTTCAAAAGATGATAAAATTGTTGGAGATGATTTTTACCAAAAGGAGGGAAGTTATAAAAAATGCTCTCAAGAGAATAATGAACTTCCTTGACCTTTGAAACTGATTTTCATCCATATAATATAACTGAAAAAGTAGTGGGCCAAAATAGTTGTAGGAAAAAACTTCTTAAAAAAATAAGTTTAAAAATTCAGATCTGGCAGAACTCGTTCGAACGACTTGTCGTTCAAACGAGTTATCTAACAAAGTTCCAGTTTCGAATTAGATAGGTCGTTAGAAACCTCGTTCGGACGAGATCGTTCGAACAACCTTTCTAACGAAGTTCCAGTATACCCTGGGGAATGTCGTTAGATCCAGGTCGTTCGAACGACCTAGATAAACTTCGAACGAGATTTCATATTTTGCACAAATTTGTTCAAATTTATTTCGAAGATATTTCTTTATGAAAATTACTTATTTACGAACATTTCTCTATATGAAACTTTCTTGATTAAACAAAATACTCCAACACATAAAATTTATTTTGGTCATATACCTTTTTAGGATAGCTAGCATGGCGTGCGTATTGATGACGCGTGAACTTTGGATGCGATGCTTGAACCTTTACGTTGAAGATGCTTGATGCAGATTGACCCAAAATTGTTTTGTCCAACGGAATATAGCCAATATAACAAATGACTCGATTGGAAATTTGTCCTTACACATGTTTAATTTGGTGCTAAATTAAATATTGGGTAATGTTTAGTTAATTTTATTCAGGTCATTTTATTTAATTTGATAAAATTGGTTTGGCCTAATTAGTTAAAAATGAAAAATTTGACTTAGGCAAATTTCTAGGACTTGGGTTAAATTAATCGTGTTTAAGTGAAATTAACATAAGTGTGTGTTTTAATTATTTTCACTTTGTTTAATTAGAAATTAAAATTTGTTTATTTGTTTGAACCATCAACCCGCTTCCACATATCTATTCAAAAAAGGAAATTATATTTTTGGAATAAATAAAATTTGGGGGGCCTCGCGCACTTTTCAAATTGGTATCAGAGCCGGAGCGCTAATTTATCGCGCTAAAGATCCATTTTTCGGCTTTTATAATTTTTGTGTTTCCTTGTATTTCTAGGTGGTTCATTTTTTTACTCACTCTCATTTTATTTTGTATCTCTCGATGGGACGCCTTAATGATAACTTGTCCATATCTAATGATAATGAAGTTTTTGCTATTCGAGAGGAATTTAATGAGCTTAATAAGTGTAATGAAAAATTAAGATAATTAAATTTGAGATTTGCAAAAAGAATTAAGTTTATTGAAAATGAAAATTTATGTTTTAAATCTAGAATTGAACTTTTGAAAAATTTGCTTTCTCAAAAAGATATTTTTCGTGAAAAGATCATGGAGATAAATTACAATGATAATATTTTAGAAATGTTCAAGAAAGAGAGTGATAATTGAGAAAAGACTCTTAGGGACATGTTTGCTCACATTGAGGTGGAGTGTGATAACCTTCTAGGTGTAATTGAAAATTTAAAGAAGGAATCCCGTAAATATGTGGAGTCTAATTTATTACATGAGTTCGATATTTTAAAATTGAAAAATGACTTACAAGACTTGAGTAGTAGTTGTGATGGTTCTAGCTCATCTTGTTCAAATACTTCCGTTGCTAAAGCTAAAACCATTATTTGTTTTAGAGGGTCTACTTTATCCAAAGACTTTAGAAAAGGTCACACCTTAGGTAACATTTCTCGTGTTTTCACATGCTTGCATTGTGGTAGGAAAGATCACCTTATGTCATTTTATTTGATCTTAAAAGAAGTCCTAAGAAGTCGATATCTGGCATTTCATTAGTTTCCAAATCCCATCATTTTAAATATACATCTATATGGATTCGAAAATCATTTTTAGATGCGCTAGATATTAGATTTGTTGATTCTCATTTGCTTTCACATGACACCTCCCTTGCTAAATTTAAAGGTTGAATGTGTCAGTTGTTTGCATACTCTAGCTTGTTGTGCTTCATATTATATATCATTGCTAGGTGTATGCATGTTTAGTCATTTTCTAGTCGTTGCTTTATTTCATATCTCATGCTAGAAATCATGACTTCTTTATCTTTTGTATTATATTTATTTTGTTTGCATTAATTGAAAAATACATAAAGATTTGTGTTTATCATTTGTGTTTTATTTGTTTCATTTAAGCTTAATGAAAAATACAAATCATCTTTGTTTGTCCTTTTGAGTAAATGTTGTTATTTTTGGTAAAAAATGTCAAAAACTGAAAAAGATTTTTTTTGTGTGTGTATTTTAGTTTGACACACTTTATGTGGCATATACTTGTGTTTGAATCCCATCTTTTTCTCTCCCATGTGGCTAGAACTTTTGGTTAGGTTATCAATCCTTATTATGTTCTTTACCATGCTTACATGGAGTAGTTGAATTTTGTGTTGCTTAAATGGATTCTATTTTTATATGCCTCTTTTCACACATGCAGGAGATTTTTCGAAATTTAACTTCCTATGTTATATTTGAGCTTTGTGATGTGTTCTCCTATCAATTTTGTCATCAACATATTTGTGACCTAGGAGGACTAGTGCATGTCAAAATTCGTTGCACGTGAGATTTGTGAGATAAATATATATATATATATATATATATATATATATATATATATGTGTGTGTGTGTGTGTGCACGGGGAAGGGCTCCGAAAGGATTTATTATCCTTTGCGATTGTAAGCCACCGTTTGTTTGGACCTAAAAGAAATACGTGGTTCAAAGGCCTAAAAATAGAAAAATGGCATTAAAAAGAAAAATCATTCCCAAGGCCTATGTTTAGTTGATTTATTCATTCAAAAGAATATATATGCTTATTGAGGGAGATTGGATGGTTTATTAACGGTTTGCACAATGTCCGTTTATCCTAGTTGTGCTATCAATGTCATGACTCTATTGGTTTGTAGAATCATCAACATGCTAGGCTTGTATGCATTGTGTATGTTTGTTCATTGAGTTCAATCTATATTGTCACATGAGGTTATATTCAAATGTGATGAATTTTTCAATCAATTGAGAACTCCGTGAACGTGTTTTAAGTGTTTGCGTCTAAATTTAATTGTTACTAGTTCACACCCCAACACTTCCGTTTTCATATGACACATTTTTGCCATACGAGTGTGAAAAGCTTATCTTATTTTGTGCCATTTGTGTGTTTATATCTATATATATATATGCGTGCGCATCTTTGGTATATCTAGAGTATGTTTATATATGATATTTTTGTTTAGTCTTTGCCTTGCTTTCTAGTCCATCTATGCTTAAATTCATAATTGGTATCCATCTTGTTGCATTCTTTGTTGATATCACATGCTTACTACTTATATATCATATTGGTATATGTTTCTTGCATCTTCATTGGTATCCGTTTGTATTTATTGGATTAGTTATGATTTTGTTGCCCATGTGCTTTAATGTTCCCATCACTTTATGCGCTATTGCATCTTTAGCGTGTTATCCCACATTATTTATCCCTTGATTAGTTTAGAGGGTGTATATGCTTTAATTGGCGGAGAAAAGTTAATGTTTTTAATTCTTTAGCCTTTGTCTATTCCTGGACAAAAGGGGGGAGAATGATAGGGGCAGAAATGGATTTTAATCCTATTATAATCGTATCTTAGTTTGAGGGAGATTTATCTTAGGGGGAGACGTCTTTCTAAGTTGATCATAGTTGATAAAGGGAGAGAATTACTTTACGGGGAGTACTTACGTTACTTGTATTAAATATTTTGATATTCCTTATGCGTGTAATGTGTTTGCTTAAGTGTGCAGGAATTATATTCTAAGTGGAAACTTTCACCGGCAAAGATTTTAATCCTTGGGTTGTTTGAGTCAAGCATTATAATTTTATTTTGGGTGGGACTTTTGTCAGTCTAGTAGAGTTTGACGGCCCTTTAGGATTTTTGCAGGTTTTTGTCCTGGAATATCCAAAGGGAGAGATTTGTAAGGACATAAATTTCTAATTGAGTCCTTTGTAGTTTTGGCTCAATTCCGGACAAAACGTTTTAGTCATAGGATAGAGTTATTGATCATCCTTCAAGCCTATGACGTGTTTGTTGAAGACGTAGCGGGCAAGAGTATAAAGCTGCATCAAATTGCCGAGTTTTTGTGCTTCGTTACTACATCATCATCAGTGGTTCCATGCTCCCAAGGTATGAATGCATTACATATATATATAAGAGCTTGGAACAGTTTATATTGGGTGTAGGTTTAATTAAAACTATTATTTATTTTCAGAAAGGTTTAATTAAAACTTTAAATAAAGTTTATAAAGTTTCTGGGCTAAAAATGAAAATTTCCAACTTTCTGGAAGTTCGTTCGATATGTCAATCGAACGAGTTTTTCATTTCGAACCAAATGACGTTCGAACGATTTTGCCAACGAGTTCCCATATTGGCCACTGGAACTTCGTTCGAAATGTCGTTCGAACGAGATGACTGTTCGAACGATATTTCTAATGAGTTCACACTGGAAATTCGTTAGAAGGCTCGTTCAAACGAAACTTCGTTCGAATTAAAATCTCGTTCGAACGAGATTTGGCGGGAACAGTTATTTGGCAATTTTTGGCAGTTTTTTCCACTTTCCCACTTCTATTTTCCCACTAACTTTTACCTGATTAATAAAGTGCGAAAACCAACTTTATTCATTTAACTTTTTCATACACATCTATCTGCAAGAGAGAGCTTGAGAGCAAAAGAGAAAAAGAAAATGTTCATGTTTTAAAGTGTTTAAGTTTTCAAGAAAAATTGATTATACACTTTTGTTTTACACCCATAGTTTCTATTTTCTAAGCTTCCATACATATATACTTTGATTGGAGTGTTTGGCACCAGTTTATCTCTACATCCATTTGAAGAGAAGTTTGGGTTTCCTTCTATATCCCATAAAGAAGAAGATCTTGTTTTGCTGCGGCATTCTCATGTGGTGAAAGGCACCATGTGTGGTTGACGTGTACCTATGTCTCATTAGTGAAGGCCAAGATTCCGATGGAGCTCTGGGGTTGTCTACTAGGCAGAGGTATTTACAAGAAGAAGCGTCGGGACTTGAGAGTGATCTAGTCGAGTGTTGTAAGTCTTTTTTTCTTGTAATTTGTAAATCCATACTTAGTGGACTTAAGGCTAGGGCTGTCCGAGGTTTTTTCCCGTTGTGGATTTTTCCTCGTACATCGCGGCGTAGTGATTTATTATTTATTTTATCTTGTTATACTCACCTAGAACGCATGCTTAGGTAATTCAAGATAAAATTTGGTTTTAATCACTACATGTTTAATTTGCTGCTAAATTAAATATTGGATAATGTTTAGTTAATTTCATTCAAGTCATTTTATTTAATTTGATAAAATTGGTTTGGCCTATGACTTAGGCAAATTTCTAGGATTTGGGTTAAATTAATCGTGTTTAAGTGAAATTAACATAAGTGTGTGTTTTAATTATTTTCACTTTGTTTAATTAGAAATTAAAATTTGTTTATTTGTTTGAACCATCAACTCGCTTCCTCATATCTATTCAAAAAAGGAAAATATATTTTTGGAATATTTAAAATTTGGGGACCTCGCGCACTTTTCAAACTTTTTAGGATTAGTTGGTTACTACCGTCGGTTCATTCAGGGGTTTTCAAACATAGTCGGGCCCCAAAAAAATTTGTTGAGGAAGGACATGTCATTTGTATCGAATGATGCATCCCAGCAAATGTTTGATAAGCTGATGGCTCGATTGAATATAGCGCTAGTCCTGGAACTACCTTGGGAAGGGATGGACTATAAGGTCTTCACGGACGCGTCCTTGAGGGGACTTGGAGGGGTATTCATGTTGGAGGGGAGGTCAATAGCTTATGATTCACGGAAGCTAAAGACTCACGCGGCGATTTAATAATTCACAAGTTGGTAAATTATTAAATAAGAATAAGTTTGGAATATTATTGTAGCTTTAGTGTAACTCCACTCAAAATACGCCCACTAAAAAACATATACTCCACTCAAAACAAAACAAAACAAAAAACTTAATTTCATTTCATTTCTCTTTCGTACAAAACAAGAGAAAAGAAACCCTCATTTGACTCCATAAAAAACCCTCATTCCGCCACCTTCCCCTCCGCCACATCAGCCCGCCGCTGCTCATCAACCCCGCCATCGCTTCTCATCAACCCCTCCACTGCGTATCAACTTTGTCGTTGTGCAGCCCCTCCTCCTTCAACAGAAAGGTAGCAACAATAGGTACATACAAAATAAAAATACATATATATAACTGTATTTATATATTGTTCATGTGGTTGTTCATTAGTTTCCTTAATTATAAATAATATGAGATAATCAAAAAAGTAAAGAGATGGTTTTGATTGTGATGAGAATTGAAGTTAACAACAGGCATATTATATACAAAATAAAAATATGTACTTATTAAAATAACATATTAGTATGTTTTGAAGACGAAAAGGTCCATGAGGTTATCATTCTCAATAAATTTGATTTAATCTAAAAGGTGCATATTTATATCTACTGTTATGGTATGCTACTGTTATTTTTATTTTTTTGGATGGCTTTAAGCTTATATGGTTGTAAAGTATTAATGGATTTAAGTCGTATTATCATTATGGAATGCTACTATTATTATGGAAGACATAATTGTTGAGGTTAGGACGTAGTAATTTTGTTATATATTTATTTGGATTGGATTGGACATTTTAATAGTTATTTTTTGCAATGATTAGATAATGTAAACGGATACGGATATTATCCGAATTCCTGATATCCGAGCGGATATGGATATGGATAGTTGTTTTAACTATCCGGGAGGATACATATATGGATACTGCATCTAGATAGCAGATATGGATATGAAAAACATGATATCCGGTCCGTATTTGTCTGTTTCCCACCCCTATGCATATATAATGACATATATGAAATTAATTGAAATAAATGAAAGAACTACTAAGTCTAATGTTCTGGACTAAAGATACATACCCAATACTACGTAGTATGAATAATATTAAATGTTATCTCTTTACGGGTGGTATAATGGGGGTAAATTGGGAAACAATTACCTGAGAGTATTTAACTTTGTTTTAATACATTATCTTGCTTTGTACTTATTATGTATCCCTATCGGGTTATGAGTGGAAATTCGAGTACCACCACTTTTAGGTGAGGGATGAGATATATTATTCATGAGAGTGACGATGGGAACACTCACTTTGAATTCACTGTTCTTTCACCCCATTAAAATGAGTGACGATGGGAACACTCACTTTGAATTAGACTAATCTTGTCGTTGCTTCTATTTCAGAGATTGCGGTTCTTGATTCTATCTTTGGTTGTCTTTTAATTTTAATTGTTTTATTATGGATTAGTAAATTTCATAAGCCCGGAATTTATTTCCTTTTAGTTGGGCTCAGATATTCGTCTATGTTGGAGTTTTAGTTATTTAGTTATTCATATTCTGGACGTTGATTTAGTGGTGTGTGATTATTTATTCACTTGTAGTTAAATTCATTTTATGTGTATTAAATTATTATTTTATGGTTTGATGCTAAGAATTATATAAATTGACAATAAGCCCCATCTTAGGTGTATTGTGTCTCACTGACCTTTATGTGAGAAAATTGGGGTTATTACGTTCCGAACATGTTGCCCAGTTAGTTGGTATTTATTTTATTCAGATGTTTTCCTTTCAGTCTATTGGATTATTGAATTGTGATTTTTATCGAGAGTTATCGATTAATTTATTTATGCTAGTGAGTGTCATTTTTATTATTTGCATGATTGGTTATGTGAATGAAAATTTTGTGTGAGCAAATTAATAAGTTTTAATATTAACACCAGGCCTAATAGGGTATTAGTAATTAAATTATTTTCGACAGTGATGCTAAGAATGAACCAATTGAGATTCCTGTTTTATTTTAGTAAAGAACTTATCAACCATTATTAGAAAGGTGGGGCGTCACAGATGGTATTAGAGCATCAGGTTCTAGTGTCCTTAGGATATGTGCCGACTTACTACATTTTCAGCGTAATTTTCTCTTTGATATAGAGCCCTATGCTTAGGATTGTTGATTCATATTGTGAGTTATGTTCTCCTTTTACTGTGTATAATTCAAGTGAATCTTACACGAGTTCGGTTGGGTTTCGTATTTCGAACAGTAGAGGATGACCGGCGAGGGCCATTAGGAGGATCGCAAGAGAAGAGGCTCAAACGGAGCCATATGTTATTTTAGGGATGGTAACCGTGGCAAAGGTCACCACTATTGTTGTTCATAAAGTTAATGGTATGATAACCTCTAGGATGCAGTAGTTTCCCAAGAACCTCTAAAGCAGACAGTGGTGCCAATTCAAACTCACCTAGTGCAGTCAATATGGGAGAGAGTCGGAAGGACCTTTCAAAAGGGCCATCCGCTAGAGTTTTAGTGAAATGCATATGTGGTATTAGATAGCCAATGGAAGGAGAACATGCAAAGGCATTTACATATGGTGGAGTGTAGTGACATTCATAAACAAATTTTGGTGACTTTTAAGCTCACAGGAGCCGCGTTGTAGTGGTGGGAGTCATTCACCACATCTGAGAAGAGAGAAACCATAAAATATCGAGAAATTTTGGGTGCAGTTTGACCGCAAGTTATTTCCATCTGATGTTCAAACATAGATGCTAAGGAATTTTATAGACTTATCACAAAAGGAATGGACGGTGGCCTATTACGAGGAAGAGTTTATTCATTTAGCGAACTTCGTGCCCGATAAGGCGGATACGAAGGAGAACTTATTTCAGTTTAGACGTGAATATTATGTCCAAGAACCATTTAAAGAACCAGTGATATTAGCAACTGAAAGTATGAGTTTTATTTATGGGTAAATGGGGTATGTTTTACGTGACACTGGTGCATCACAGTATTTTGCTAGCACTAGATTCAAGCGCGAGACGGGTTTAGTGGATGTATCATTAGTATTATTAATGTGTGTGAATATATTTACCATTGGGTAACGGGGCTTTCTTTGGTTCCATCTGAAAGGAAGCGGATGTGGAACTTGGGAGGATATGTTTTGTAGATATACTTGTTTTAGAGAGAGATGATATTCGAGTATTATGTTATCCTGGGTATGGACTGATTGGCGTTGGTTTGAGCAACATTGGAATGTTATGGTAAGGCTATCGTATTCACTGTTCCAGGGTAGGATGTGTTGTTTTTGCAATGTCTCACCTGAGAGAGGGTCGAGCTCGCATATATGTTATATTGTAGAGTAGACTTCAGATAGTGTAGTTATCTCGTTATATTTTATCCTGGTGCGTAAGGACTTTACCGATGGAATTTAGGGGATATCGGGCTTAAAGTAGAGCGGTACGATTGAGCTCGTTATTGATTTAGCACTGGGGAGTTTGTGATATTGCGAGCATCGTATTGTACAACTCCTTTAAAGATGTGGGAGAGGACAATTGGACTTATACGTCTGGCAACAGGATTTTGGGTGCCTCGGTTATGTGCGTCAAAAGTTAGGAGACATTGTTGGGCATTAGGACATCGATTTTGAATGTTAATTCTTTTATGTGTGGAGAAAACACTTTGAGTTGAGAGCCATTATACGATATAAGGCTAGTGGAGATGAGTAGTGTTGCGTAGGAAGCACTGGAAAAATTTTGCACCACTAATTGATAGGTGAGGCAATCTCAAGAACAATTATGTCGCAATTAGTAGGGTAATCGAGTATTCCCTTACTGTATAGCCATGATGAGCATGCAGGGCTGAGTTTGTTATAAATATGTAAGTTGTTGTAAAAATACGCAAAGGATATAGGGTGTATGGGTGCCCTGCTAAATTCGATTTTGAGTTTCGTTCGAGATAAGGGGACATGGAAATAAATGTATTGAACCGTATGCCTGTGGGGCAATTAGAAGCAGAATTGGAATATTAAGATGGACTGAACTTCATTTGAGGAGGAAGATAGTCTAGATATGTGTACAGCAAGGGTAACTATCACACCTGAAAGGGGTTGAAAAACTATGGAGCCACAGGTGAAGGATATATTTTGCCAATAGAGGATCCAATAGTTTCGGGAAGTAGCGCAGAGTCGTACTCAATCAAATTTTGAGGGTGTCTTGTGCATAAATAGGATGTTGATTTTTACTAGGCGAAAAGGACATAGGAAGAGCGCAGTTTTGGAGCAGACACATGGGTCGCGGGTTTGAAATGGATAGGCATACTCTAGAGTTCATTGTTGGGTTTGAAAAACGTCACTAATGCCGTTTAACACAAGGTTAAACTGTATAAGAAACTCCGAGTGTTTGTTGGAGAAACCCTTTTCTTTTGAAAATAAAAATTATAAACAAGATGTGTTTACAAAGAAACTTATGTACGAGAGTAATTAAGATTGTGTAATCAGTTTTTAAAACTAAGGCAGTTTAAAAAATACAGCACACTTAGAGAATGAGATGAGTAGATGAAGATAATCAACACAATGATTTTAACGTGGTAAAACCTCTCCCAACAGAGGAAACATCCACGGTGACTTCTAAGTTACAAAAACAATAGTCCACCAATAACAAAAATCAGTTACAAATAATACAACATGCAAGCACACAAATAAACCTATTATAAGTTTAGGAATATACCCCCTTGGTGTCCTTCTAACTTCTCATAGATCTGATTTGTTGATGATGTTCTTCAGTTTGCTAACTTCCTTTGCTTTAGCTTCTTTACGGCGACTCAATGATTTCAGATCTTAAACACAACACTTCCAGTGTAGTAGTGTATTAAGTGTTTGTGAAGTGATTCCTATTCACATGCATGAACTCACACACACTTAGATTTACAAACAGTCCTAGTAAATTACATATAAAGTCTATATGCAGTGATTTTAATTTATTTCTTTCTCATAGAACTCAAATCCTTTTGACCTTTAAAGATAACCCAGATTCCACGGAGATCTTGCTTTAGAAATCGGTCAAGACCTTAATCAATCTCTTTTGAAAACATTTATGAGATTGAAAACCCTCCAAGTACGAATCCAACTAGGTCAGGATTAAGTTTCGTAAGAAAAGAAACCAGAAAACATTTTAAAACCAAATCAGTAAGATTTTCTTAATTCAAGTATAAAAAATGCAGATCTAGTGAAAATGTAACATATAGTATGTAGATCTAACGTTTCTATTAAAGAGAAACTAGATCTTCACACAAATGTTTAAGTTGTGTACAAGATCTAAAGATCAAGAGGTTACAGCAACACAAGAACAAACCACTCTCTCTCACAAACACTCAAGGTTGTGTTTGGGATTGATTGTACGAAGGTTTGTTTCTGAGAAGATGAACTGTTTAGGGTTAGGGTTAGGGTTTGGCTAACAGGTTTCCCTTTCTCTCTCTTCTCTCTTCTCTCTCTTCTCTCTTCTCTCTTCTCTCTTCTCTCTTATTTTTTTCTCTCAGAAAGAAGAATGACCAAAAGTTCTCTAAGGCTGAGAAGAGGAAGGTATTTATAGGGCTGAGGGAAGGTTCTGGATGATCGAGGCAAATCAAGGGCTGAGATCAAGTCTTGCTAGGTTTGACTTGATCCAAAGGTTATAAAACAGCGGTGGATAAAAGTAATTCTGATTGGTTCATATGGATAGCACCGGGATTAACCAAAAACACATTCAGACCCTAGATTAAGAATGATCCAATGATCAACAATCATCCATCCAACCCTCTCACATAACAAACACAAATACATTCACTCGGAGGATGACAAGTGTTGGCTTGTTAGTGGCACTCACACGCGCATCAAACTAATTACAAAACATCACCCTGAAGTCTCTAGCGCTTTGAGATCGTACCCAACCAAACATTTCAGTGAAAATTGAAGTTTCCAAAATAGTATATTAACCCCACAAATTTTATAAACCCATTTTATTAATAAAAACATTAATTAAAAAAAGTTTAAAAAAATGTTTAAAAAGGATTAAAAATTCCCAAAAAATATTAAAGCTCCAATTCAAGGGGAATTAAACACACACTCAATTTTAGGAAATATTAACACATGTATGCACTTCTAATTGTGTGTAGTGTGATTCATTTTATACCATCAAAGATCATAGAAGAGGATTAGAAAGATAGGTTATGAGGCTTTTTGGTTTCTAAGATGGACTACCAATTTTGTCAATATTTCCAAATTAGTTGAGCACTTATACAATACAGACTTAAGCAAGTCAAAGGTATAAGGTGCTTCAATCTCCCCCTTTGGAAATATGAGACAAAATCTCCTTTGAGTTAGCTTAAAACTCGTAGGGAACAAAAAAAATAAAACCTAGTCCTATACAAAAGATACTATCTACCCAAATCCTAGAAAGTCAAAAATTACATAACTCAACTATTTACAAATTTTTACACTAGAAATGGTAGACAATCCGTAGAAGAGCTTCCTGCAAATATATACACTAAGATCAAGCAGTTTAGATGAAATGTGAACAAAAAATGAACTCATAAAATTCAAATTTCTCCCCCATTTTGTCTCAAATGGACAAAGGGTAAAACTTAAAGTCTTGAGAGTTTAATCAGCGCATATCATGCCTATAGAATTTCACAAATACAGAAATCTGTTATAGTCTAAAGGTTTAGTGAACATGTCTGCAAGTTGCAGATCAGTAGGCAGGTAATGAATTTCTAATTCCCTAGTTTCAACAAGTTCGCGTATAAAATGATGCCTTATTTTAATATGCTTAGTTAGCGAGTGTTGAACCGGGTTTTTAGATATATTAATGGCACTTTGATTGTCACAATACAATTGTAATTGATCTTCTTTAATCCCATAATCACTTAACATCTGTTTGATCCATAACAATTGAGCACATCAACTTCCTGCTGCTATATATTCAGACTCAGCCGTAGATAATGATGTGCAATTCTATTTTTTACTACTCCAGCCAACTAAATTATTGTCGACATAATAACAGGCACCTGATGTACTTTTACTATCATCAGTACAACCGGCCCAATCAGCATCAGTATACCCTATGATGGTGCTACAGGTATCCTTAGTCTACCTAAGTCCAAGATTAAGAGTGCCTTTTATGTACTTTATTATACGGTTTACACTCAATAAATGGCTTTCTTTAGGGTTATTCTGGTAACGGGCACACAGACATACAACATACATTATGTCTGGTCGTGAGGCAGTTAGGTAGAGTAGGCTACCAATCATATTACGATAAAGTGTGGAATCAACTGACTTTCCATGTTCATCTTTACATAATTTAATAGTAGTACTCATAGGTGTTTTGGCAACTTTAGCATTCTCTAAGCCAAATTTCTTAACAAGGTCTAAGGCATACTTGGTTTGAGATACAAAAAGACCATCAGAATTCTGTTTCACTTAAAATCCTAAGAAAAGTTGTAGCTCCCCCATAAGAGACATGTGAAATTCCTTATGCATACTAGCAGAAAAGGATTTAACTTCAGATGGTGAAGTAGACCCAAAGATGATGTCATCTACATAGACTTGGGCTATAATAATACTATTGTCAAAATGTTTGACAAAGAGAGTCTGGTCATTTCCTCCTCTCTTAAAACCCTTATCCAACAAAAAGTTGGAAAGGCGTTCATGCCAAGCTCTAGGAGCTTGTTTTAAGCCATACAAAGCCTTTTTTAGACGAAAGACATGATTAGGGTATTTAGGATAAATGAACTCTTTGGGTTGTTCTACATATGTTTCTTCGGACAAAATTCCATTTAGGAAGGAAGATTTGACGTCCATTTGATAAAGTGTGAATTTTAAGTAACACGCTATGGCGAAAAGAAGTCGAACAGATTCAAGACGAGTGACAGGGGCAAAAGTCTCGCTAAAATCTATCCCTTCTATTTGAGAGTAGCCTTGAGCAACTAGTCTAGCTTTGTTTCTAAGGATTACCCCATTTTCATCAGATTTGTTCTTGAAAATCCAACGTGTTCCAATAACACTTTTATTTTGAGGCCGAGGTACAAGATACCAGACATCGTGAATGACAAATTGTAAAAGTTCTTCCTGCATAGGAGAAATCCAGTGTGTGTCATTCAATGCTTCATTAATATTTTTCGGTTCCACAAGGGAGACGAAACATGCATAATTAGCATAATTTCTGAACTGGGATCTAGTACGAACTGGCTCATTAAGATTACCGACCACGTTGTCAATGGGATGATCTTTAGATACCCAGCCAGGTACTTCTGGATTCTCAATAGGTAATGAGTCATCTATTTCTGGTGAATCAGTTTTGAAATCATTTTCAGATTCAACCACAATAGGTGATTTAGATATCTTATTTTCGACAATAGTGTCACTTACAATTACATTTATCGATTCCATAAGAGCCTTAGTAAGCAGATTGTATATACGATAAGCACGACTGTTTGGAGAGTATCCTAAGAAGATGGCTTTATCACCACGAGTTTCGAATTTAGACAGATGTTCTCTATCTTTACAGACGTAACACTGACTTCCAAAGGTTCTTAGGTATTTCAGATTAGGCTTCTTACCGTACCATAACTCATAAGGGGTTTGTTTAGATTTTTTCCTAAGATAGACCCTATTAGTGATGTGACAGGCAGTTCTAATGGATTCTACCCAAAAGTATTTAGGTAGGGATTTGGCATGCAATATGACACATGCCATCTCTTGAAGAGTTCGGTTTTTCCTTTCAGCAATGCCATTCTGCTGAGGAGTTTTAGGGCACTAAATTCATGTTTATAACCGTTGTAGTCACAATATTCAACTATTCCTGTGTCGATAAACTCTCCCCCTCTATCACTACGAATGCGATTGACTTGTGTGTCCCTCTCATTTTCAATTCTTAGAAGAATTTTCAAAAAATTCTGAAAGGTGTCAGATTTATGTTTTAAGAAGGCAACCCAAGTGAATTGTGTGAAATCATCAACCATGAAAAGGATACAACTATGTCCACAAAGACTAACAGTTCTAGAGGGACCAATAAGGTCCATATGGATGAGATCTAAAGGTCTAGAGATGAGAATGTCTTTAAACTTTTTGTGCGAAGTCTTAACTATTTTTCCTTCCTGGTAATGACCACAGACAACACTTGAAATAGGTTTAATTTTAGGAATTCCTCTAACAATCTCTTGACTAGACAATCTACCAAGGATATCATAACTTAAGTGACCCATACGATTATGCCAGATTTCATTATCATCCATTCTGACAATGTTACAGGTTTCAGAACTAGTCTTGACAGTATAGCAATTGTCAGGTGTTCTAAATCCTATAATAATGCATTCACCTTTATCATTTATAATTTTACAATTGTTCTTTGAAAAGGTGACTGTATGGTCAGAGTCACAAAATTGTGATATACTTAGGAGGTTGGCTTTAAGGACTTTAACTAGCAGAACATTTTTTAGAACAGGCATTCATTCTTCTTTTAGGGTTCCTTTACCTATGATCTGAGATGAAACACCATCACCAAAAACTACTTTCCCACCAGCAAATCTGGTTTTGTTTAAAAGTTTTGTTTCATCTCCTGTCATATGTTTGGAGCATCCTGAATCTAAATACCAACCAGATGAAGTGTGTTCAGCTTTTAAGGCAGTGATAACAATGTTACACTTCATTTGGGGTAAAAGATCCTCTTTTCTAACCCAAATAGCTCTAGTTTTAATTTTGCGCAAGTTTGCGCTCATTTGATAAAATTTTCGAGATACAGTTTTTTGTCGAAAAACATTTGGAGCAGCAAACTGATTGTTATGAAAAAGTTGAGCTTTTGGTTTAGGAAAGTTTTTGGGATCCTTTCTCTTAAATGAACTCTTAGTTTTGGTCTTTCTATTTCTATAGTTAGAGTTCTTATCAGGTTGTCTTGGAAGGACATAATTGTTACGACTTTGCCTAGAATAGTTAAAGTTCTTGTAGACAGAAGTGTTGTAAACAAGGGTATTTAGACGCCTAGCATAACAACCTTCAAAGGAGTGACCATAAATGTCACAGTAGGAGCAATATAGATTGCTCGAGGGATGAATTTCCTTAGGAAAACTTCTAAAGATAGGTTTAACAGTATTCTATTCAGAAGTCCTATTCCTAGCAGGTATGGTCTTATAGGTAGAATCGGCCTTTCTGATTAAAGGAAAGACGTATTTAGTCTTAAGTGTAGTGTCAGCCTTAGAGTTACTAGACTCTCCAATGTCTTTCTGTTCTTGTTTTTGATCAAATTCATTTTTAATCAAATGAAAGTCTGGACATGTTTCAATTGGTCTTTTTCCCCCAGACACAAACTTAATAGGTTCAAGTTTTGTTGTTTGAGATTTGTTCTTAGGGCAAAATCCAATACCGATTCTATCATCAGAATTGGTCTTGGAGTCAACAACAAAGTCAGTAAAGCAATTTGAATTGTTTTCAAACTTAGAAAACTTTTTGAAAACAGTAGCTGTCTTTGTTTTTGCTTCCTCCAATTCTAATAATGTTCCCTTATATTTCATTTCCAGAATTTCATTAGTTTTAGTCAACTCTTTTAATTTTAGATCAAAAGTTTCAATTTCAGATTTATGGGAAAGACACTAGTTAGTGTACTCTTTTTTTTTCTTTCTTTTTTTTTTTTTTTTTTTTTTGAAGAAACTATGATTTATTCATCATTGGAGAAATAGCCTCTCCGAGTGGCATAAACAAAACAGAAAAAAGAGAGAACTTGAAAATAGAAACTTGGTGCTTCATACTAGCCCCATTACATGGTTGGTGAGAAAATTACATTTCTAATGTAAAGGCAACCCATTTTGTCCAGCTTGAGAGCTCCGCGAGATAATGTTGGAAGATCACCTACATTGTGAAATATAAAAAGGGTATTAATGTTAGCTCCATAATTAGCTAGAGAGTCAGCTACCATATTTGATTCCCTATAGCAATGAGATAAAGTAAAGCTAAGATTCTGTAGAGCAAGCTTAATTTCTTCAATTGAATGGATCATCTTCCAGGGAAGCTTCCAGTTCTTGTTAATCAAATTCACAACATATGAAGAATCTGATTCAATATCCACTTCAGTGATGTTGAGATCTGCGCACAACTTGACACCATGCCAAAGACTTATAATTTTCGCTGTTGAATTTGAAGAAATTCCTTCTGGACTAGCATAAGCAAAGATTAGATCCCCTTTGTCATTCCGAAGAACCACTCCTGAACGACTTATTCCTGGGTTACCCTTTGAAGCCCCATCAATGTTTAGCTTAAATCTTGAAGATGTTGGAAATCTCCATTTAATAGCAGTGGGAACTTTGGGATAAGGTTTGCAGTTGATTTTGAAGATGACTTGAATCCCCTCATCAAAAGAGGAAATTTTGTTCTTGAAAACCTTTCCTTGACATATGTTTGATATAAGAGAAATAACTTGCTGAATGATGGTTGTAGAACTTACTGCAGAATTTTCAAAGTAGGCTTGGTTGCGAGCTTTCCAGATTTCCCAACACACTAAAATTGGAATACACTTACCAATAAACTTGGCATAGTCTTTTGGACCAGACTTTATCCACCAATTCTGAATTAAGGATGAAATGTTTGTGGTATTCATAACCACCCCCATAATATTTGAAAAAAATTCCCAAACAGGTAAAATGGTAGGACAATTCAGGAACAAGTGATCAATTGATTCGATATGGTTAAGACATGCTTTGCACCGAGAGCATAATCTAATTCCAATCGACTTAACATTCTCGTCAAGAGGCAAACAGTTGTTTATAATTTTCCAAACGTTAATGGAGCACTTTTTTGGAATATTTTGATCCCAAATAAGGCTATTAACTGAGGAATAGGGAAAATAAGAACTGCAGACGCTGTATGTAGAAGAGAGGGTGAACACACCTGTTTCTTTAGGAGTCCAGATCCACTTATCCTCTATGAGCTCCATGTTGTTGAGGCATGCGTCCTTAACTAACATCAAATTTCTCCAAGTATGAGAGGTACCGAGGGACTTAGCTTGTTGATTTCTGTATCTATTTGAGATGAACTCATACCAAAGAGAGTTTTCAGTATGAGTTTTCCAGAAAAGCTTCATGAAGGCTGCTGATGAGAGAATGCGAAAGTTGATAAGACCAAAACCTCCTTCTTTAGTAGCTCTACAAATCAACTCCCAGTTTTTCCATTGGTGTTTCCATCCTTGTTCCTCATTCCCTCCCCAAAAGAATTTGTTAAGAATTCTATGAAGGTTTTGGACAACTGCTTTGGGAGGGGAAAGAGTAGCGAGAAGATGAGATGGAATAGAAGAAAGAACATGCTTTAATAGAATCAGCTTTCCACCCGAAGAAAGGAGTTTTGATTGCCAACCTGCAATTTTAGCCCTTATGGAATTGACTAGACTGTCATAATATGTGATTCTATTTCTTCCTTTGAAAATAGGACAGCCCAAGTATTTAAAAGGCAACGGTTTGAATTTGAGTCCAGTTGCATCCGCTACTTTTGATCTGAATTGAGGCTTGCATTTAACATCAACAGTGAAAGAACTTTTATCAGTATTTACATTTTGACCTGACAAACTGCAATAATGTCTGAGAACTGCTTGAATTTTGTGCAGGCTTCGTTTGTCTCCTCTAGAGAAGACTATGAGATCATCAGTAAAAGCTAGGTGAGAAATGAGAGGACAGCCACTTGGATGGTAGAAAGGCTTTATAACATTTTTAACCATTAAATTGTTCAAACTCCTACTCAGATAATCTGCTGCAAGAATGAATAGGCCTGGGGATATAGGATCCCCTTGTTTAAGACCCCTTGAAGATTTGAAGTAACCACACCTTTGACCATTAATGATCAATGAAAACCAATTGTTGGAAACAATTCTCCAAATAAAGTCTATCCACCTTTCCCCAAAACCAAAGGCTCTAAAAACTTGGAATAAAAACCCCCACTGGATCCTATCATAGGCCTTCTCCATGTTTAGCTTTAAGATAACATTGCCTCCATGAGCGTATTTACCTAGATTATGAACCATCTCTCTAGCAAGAAGAACATTTTCTTGGATGGATCTTCCTTGAATAAAACCACATTGATTTTGAGATATCAGCATAGGAAGATATAAGGCCAGTCTTGTATTCAAAATTTTTGAAATTATTTTGAAAGAAAAGTTACATAGGCTGATTCGCCTTAGATCCCCACACTTTTTTGGAGCTTTAACTTTCGGGATTAAGATCACTGCAGTGCTTGTCCAACTTTGGGGAAGAATTGTACCTGCAAAAAATGAGTTAATTGCAATTACTAGATCAGACTTAATTATATTCCAGCAGCTTTTATAGAATTTTCCTCCAAAACCATCAGGTCCTGGGACTGAGTCTTCACTCAGAGAATTAATTGATGCGAGAACCTCCTCTTTCAGTAGTGAATGCCTCAAGAAATTCATTATTTTCAGGGGTTATAATGGTTGGGATGATATTCGACAGATCTGGCATACTCAGAGGCTGATCAGATTGCAACTGTTCTTGAAAAAATTGCACAATGTAGTCCTTGATCTCTTTCTCAACTTCAAGCAGAATACCCTCTTTGTTTATAATAGAATTTATCCTCAACTTCTGATTTTTATTCTTAACACAGTGGTGAAAGAATTTTGTATTGGAATCACCCAACTTAAGCCATTTGATGGATGATTTTTGCCTCCAAAACTCTTCTTCATACCTGTAAGCTCTCATTAACTCAACTTTTCCTTTATTCATAGCAACTCTATTGTCTTCATTACTATCCAGCTCGAAATTTAGCTCCAACTGTAAATTTTCATCTTCTAAATCTCGAACATTTTGAAAAACATCCTTAAACTTTTCCTTATTCCACACTCTCAAAACCTTCTTTAACTTTTGCAGTTTCTTAGCAAATTTCTTCAAACCCTCTGCTATTAACTCTTCATTCCAAGAATGTGAAACAATATCTTGGAACTGAGGGTGATTGCACCACATGTTCTGAAAGATAAAAGGTTTAGGAAGGGCCTCTAAAATGGAATTAACAGAAAGCAATAGGGGGGCATGATCTGAGCCCACTCTATTCAAGTGTTTAAGACTGGAAGTAGGGAAGTCAGATATGAAAGTTTGGTTAACCAAGCATCTGTCAAGTCTTGCCATAATAAGAGCTGCATTTTTCCTGTTATTACACCCTGTAAATTTTGTTCCTGAGTACCCCAAATCAATGAAACCACTGTCATCAATAGTTTGAATGAAGTCCTCCACAGCTGCTGAATCCACCTCATTACCACCTAGTTTCTCATTTTAGGAAGTTACCACATTAAAATCACCAATGACCAGATATGGAACACCATGGTAAATTGAAGATAAATGAGCTAATTCCTCCCAAAGAACTTTCCTTTCATTTGTGCTGCACTTCGCATAAACTATAGAGACAATTGTGGAAGACTTAACAGCAGGATGGCTAATTTTGACGGTCAGATGTTGATGATGATCAGAAATACATTGGACTGTTACATTGAACCTCCAAAATAACCATATCTTACCACTCACATTACTACAGCTACCATCATAACCCCATTCAATCCTGAACTCGTCAATTTTTAAAGAGTCTACTTTTGGTTCAAGAAGAGCAAGAATAGGAAGTTTATGCAATTTACTAAGCAGATTAATTCTCCCCGACGAAGATCGTTTGGCTGCTCCTCTGATATTCCACACTATGCAACTTATCATTGAGATATTGGGGATTGGGAGTTGTTGGTACCTTGCACTAGAGATCTAGTAATTCTCCTGAACATTGGATCTTGCATTCGTTGTGGCTTAAGTTTATTGTGACTTGCTTCAGTTATAACCTCCTTCTTTACTGCTGCTTCTTTTTTCTTTCGCTTATGAGCATAACTTATAATCCAGCTGCTTAGAGAAAATTTTGAGTTCCTCAATGAAAGGTATATGATAGTATTCAGCAGCATCACCTTCATTATCAGTATGGTATTAGTGCTGGGTTGATGGCTTTATCCCAAACTCTGGTATGTCTGTTCCTCTAGGAGAAAGGGATATCTGATCAACCAAATGCGCTTCATCTACGGTGAGATCAACATTGTGGAATTTTCCAAAATGATTTTGAATACTTATCTATTTCTCTTGCCATTTCTTCTTCTTAGACACTTTGTTTGGAGTTTTCTTTTGGCCCACTTCAATTATTTGCCCTTCTTCCAGATCACCTGCTACTGCCTTTTTGGCTTCGTGGTTTATATCATCTCGATTTGCAGTCACTGTAAGCCTTTCTGGAACTGTTTCTTGGTTATCATTGTCTTTCCTCTTTAAAATATTCTTGATGTTTTCTTGGCCCCTCTCAATGCGTTGATGATCGTTGTTGTCCCTTAAAAACATGCAACTATCCTCATCATGACCTTTCTTTGAGCAATTGGTACAATACTTTGGCCTATTTTCAATTAACACTTCCTGCCAGAAGCCCTTCACACCACATCCAATCCACACTCTCTTAGGTAGCCTTTTGGTCAAGTCTACTTCCACACATACACGAGCAGTACTAGGTCTATTCAGATCTAACGTAGATGCATCGAGATTTAGAGGTTTTCCAATTAGTTGGGCAATTGAAAAAAGAGAGGATTTAGAGAAGAAATGGATAGGTAGTTGAGGGAAAGAAATCCAAATGGGGGAAAGACTGCTCTCCATGTCTGATCGAAATTCCGGAGTCCACTTGAAGATCCTCATAGGAAATCTTCCAATATACCATGTATCACGGAACCACATCCTTGTAAAATCCTCTTTCGAATTCAGTCGAATAATGATATGCTTATAATCTAGCAGGCCAATATTGAATGCTGTTTTAAGGGAAAACGTTTGAAATACCTTCCTAATAACTTCCATAGAGGGTCTCCCATGTGAGAACTTACCCACCAGAGCATGCTTAAATGGTTTTGCAAGGATGTCAATGTCTTCATTGGAAAATATGACTGCGGGTTCGCCTTTAAAAGTGGAGGGTGGTTTAAGATTGAGATCTTGTTCAAATGCTGAGTTATGAGCTACAACAGTTGCAAAATATCGATTCCACACAGGTTTTGGATCAGGTGGTTTGGGTTCAACGTGAGATGAGGTATCATGGTTTTCCATGCAAACCCTAATTAGGGTAAAAGGCGACTGGGAGAGAGAGAGAGATTAGAGAGAGAAGGTCGTCCAACCTGAAAAGCACGTTATGGTTAGTGTACTCTTCGGCATTCAGTTTCACAATAAGACTTAGATCATCTAATTTCTTAGTCAAGTCTCTAACAGTTTTCTCCAGTCTAGTGCCTTTTTTAAGAGTTTTAGCATACAAAGTATGGATATCTGGGAGGTCATCTGTGTCTGAGTCGCTAAGTGAAGTGTGTGTAGTGACCCTTAACGATTCAGTTTTAGTACTCACGCACCCATTTGCATCGTCATTATCGAGATCACTTTGACTCACACACACAGAACTAGAACTAGCAATATTTTCAGACAATAAAGCATCTAAGCCAATCAAAGCAGTATTCACACAAGCAGTAGTAGGAGCATCATTATCACACACATGTGTATCATCATTGTAAATGATCTTAGCATAAAAAGACATGCAAGGGTCAAGAACATTAGATGAATCAAGTTCCTCTTCATCAGAGTCACTTGAATCATTCCAAGTTTTATAGACATTGGCTCTATTGTGTGTGCTGGTTTTATTCAGATTAACTCTGCAGTCGTGAGCAATGTGACCTAGTTTCCCACATCTAAAACATTCAATCTTTTTAAGGTCTCTAGTGAGTCTGGAATTGTTGTCCTTAGAATGTTTGTCAAGACCTCTCTCATGAGGTTTGGGATTAGACAGAGTAGGATAATTAGGCTTGCCTTGTTTAGTTGCCTGTTTGTTTCAAAATTTGACAATTTTCTTAAATTGTTTAGAAATCAAGGCAATCTGACTATCTAGTTTGTCTATATCGCAATCCTCATCAGAGTCAGAGTTGGTCAAATTGGACTTAAGTTTGGGTATCTTAGAGGCAAAACTCAAGTTAGAGTTAGGTTTTTTCTTTGAGAATGATTCAATTGTTTCTTAAAGTCTAATTCCATTTCCATAGTCCTAAGTTTGCTACTGAGTAACTCAGGGGTAAGGTTTTGATCATTCATTTCCTCAATAGCATACCTCTTACTGTCAAACTTTTGTGGTAATGACCTTAGAATTTTAGAGACAATTTCATTTCTATCATAAGTAATACCATTAGCATGCAACTTAGTGACTATATCAGTTAAGTTCATGTAAAAATCATCAAAAGATTCAGAGTCAGACATGATTAAAGAGTTGTACTGCTGGATAAGCATTTGACTTTTAGCAGCTTTAACTCTTGAGTCTCCTTCATGGGCAGTGATTAATGTGTCCCAAGCTTCCTTAGAAGTGGCACAATATGAGATTCTCTTGAACTCATACTCATTAATGGACATAAAAATGGCATTCTTGCCTTTATTGTTATTTCGAGAAATGGTTTTCTCTTCTTGGGTAAATTCACTCAAGATTTTCTTTACCCTCTCATCACTTCCTTCAGTGGCTGGTTTAGTAGGATAAGTGTATCCATTTTCGATAATGTCCCAGACATCATCTCCTAAAGTCCCTTGGATGAAGGCAACCATCCTTACTTTCTAGTAAGCAAAGTTGTTTCCATCAAAGAGTGGAGGTCTGGACAGATTACCAAACCTTTCATTCTTCTCGTCCATAGTTAGATTTTTCAGAAACACAAGATCTTTTGAAATAAAAGTTAACAGGGCTCGGATACCAATTGAAAAACGTCGCTACTGCCGTTTAACACAAGGTTAAACTGTATAAGCAACTCCGAATGTTTGTTGGAGAAACCCTTTTCTTTTGAAAATAAAAATTATAAACAAGATGTGTTTACAAAGAAACTTAATTACGAGAGTAATTAAGATTGTGTAATCATTTTTTAAAACTAAGGCAGTTTCAAAAATACAGCACACTTAGAGAATGAGATGAGTAGATGAAGATAATCAACACAATGATTTTAACGTGGTAAAACCTCTCCCAACAGAGGAAACATCCACGGTGACTTCTAAGTCACAAAAACAAAAGTCCACTAATAACAAAAATCAGTTACAAACAATACAACATGCAAGCACACAAATCAACCTATTTTAAGTTTAGGAATATACCCCCTTGGTGTCCTTCTAACTTCTCATAGATCTGATTTGTTGATGATGTTCTTCAGTTTGCTAACTTACTTTGCTTTAGCTTCTTTACGGCGACTCAATGATTTCAGATCTTAAACACAACACTTCCAGTGTAGTAGTGTGTTAAGTGTTTGTGAAGTGATTCCTATTCACATGCATGAACTCACACACACTTAGATTTACAAACAGTCCTAGTAAATTACATATAAAGTCTATATGCAGTGATTTTAATTTATTTCTTTCTCATAGAACTCAAATCCTTTTGACCTTTAAAGATAACCCAGATTCCACGGAGATCTTGCTTCAGAAATCGGTCAAGACCTTAATCAATCTCTTTTGAAAACATTTATGAGATTGAAAACCCTCCAAGTGCGAATCCAGCTAGGTCAGGATTAAGTTTCGTAAGAAAAGAAACCAGAAAACATTTTAAAACCAAATCAGTAAGATTTTATTAAATAAAGTATAAAAAATGCAGATCTAGTGAAAATGTAACATATAGTATGTAGATCTAACGTTTCTATTAAAGAAAAACTAGATCTTCACACAAATGTTTAAGTTGTGTACAAGATCTAAAGATCAAGAGGTTACAGCAACACAAGAACAAACCACTCTCTCTCACAAACACTCAAGGTTGTGTTCGGGATTGATTGTACGAAGGTTTGTTTCTGAGAAGATGAAATGTTTAGGGTTAGGGTTAGGGTTTGGCTAACAGGTTTCCCTTTCTCTCTCTTCTCTTCTCTCTTCTCTCTTCTCTCTTCTCTCTTATTTTTTTCTCTCAGAAAGACGACTGACCAAAAGTTCTCTAAGGATGAGAAGAGGAAGGTATTTATAGGGCTGAGGGAAGGTTCTGGATGCTCGAGGCAAATCAAGGGTTGAGATCAAGTCTTGCTAGGTTTGACTTGATCCAAAGGTTATAAAACAGCGGTGGATAAAAGTACTTCTGATTGGTTCATATGGATAGTACCGAGATTAACCAAGAACACATGCAGACCCTAGATTAAGAATGATCCAACGATCAACAATCATCCATCCAACTCTCTCACATAACAAACACAAATACATTCACCCGGAGGATGACAAGTGTTGGCTTGTTAGAGGCTCTCACACGCGCATCAAACTAATTACAAAACATCACACTGAAGTCTCTAGCGCTTTGAGATCGTACTCAACCAAACATTTCAGTGAAAAATGAAGTTTCCAAAATAGTATATTAACCCCACACATTTTATAAACCCATTTTATTAATAAAAACATTTATTAAAAAAAGTTTAAAAAAAATGTTTAAAAACGATTAAAAATTCCCCAAAAATATTAAAGCTCCAATTCAAGGGGAATTAAACACACACTCAATTTTAGGAAATATTAACACATGTATGCACTTCTAATTGTGTGTAGTGTGATTCATTTTATACCATCAAAGATCATAGAAGAGGATTAGAGAGATAGATTCTGAGGCTTTTTGGTTTCTAGGATGGACTACCAATTTTGTCAATATTTCCAAATTAGTTGAGCACTTATATAATGCAGACTTAAGCAAGTCAAAGGTATAAGGTGCTTCAGGGTTACCAACATCACGGAAAGGTCAAAATCCCTTCGGGCTTGTGGAATTTATTGATCGAAATGGAATAGGTATTGCATATTGAGAAATACGTGTCACCCATAGACCAAGCAGTAGGCGTTGGAGGTTACTAAAATGTTAGAAAACGCAAGGGATGTGTATTCTAAATGTTAGGGTAATTGGGAGGAGTAATTACCGTCGGTAGAGTTGCGTGTCATAACTCATACCAGTTTATTATTGGCAATGCGCCTTTTGAGGCTTTGTACATAAAACCGTGTCGTCTACTGTCTGGCTGATTAGAGGTGGGGGATAACAAGTTTCGCAGGTAGACGTGATTTAGAGTACGTCGACATGGATTGAGCTAATCAAAAATTATTTCATGTAGTTCAGGAACGTCATAAGAGTTACATCATCACGAATCGGATTTTTTGAAGTCTGACGTTTATGGTTAAGTGTTATTACAGATGTCTCACATAGAGGGAGTTATGTGGTTTGGTAAAAAGGGGAGTTGGCACTAGGGATGTTGGGGCCTTTCCTCAGTGTGAAGTGGGTACCATCAGTGGGTGCATGGTGGAGGCACCATAATGTTATCATGATTTGAATTTGGATACGTCGAAATCCCATGTAGGTAAGGATACAAAGTTTTTTACACCAGACATATCCGAATTTCGAGGACAAAATTCCATTGTAAGGGAGAAAGTATGTAACACCCCGTATTTTTTAGAATATGTAAATTACACATAATTTAATTAATTTGAGAAATAAAGTTAATTAAATAAATATTAATAAGTGAATATTGGATTAATAATTATGTGTTATTATATTTACTTGTCTGATAAGTAAATGAAATTGTATTATTTTATTTCACGTCGTATGTGGGTAAAAGCGACGTGTTAACAAGATCTTATTCGGGACTCGCGTGTGGGTCATGTTGAGAATAAGATGATAAATTGACGGTAGCTGACTCGGATGGTGATTTGGAGTGCACGTACGATTCGGGATGAGTCGATATAGTCAGAACTAGGTACCTAGGGGTTGTAATTGGGTTCCAAGGACTTTTTAAGCTATAAGGTGCCCATACAGGGGTATTCGGGTCATTTTAAACTTGTAACTTAACCTAAAAACGGGATTAGGAGTATATCAATGGGTTTTAGATGAGTGACGCTGTAAGGACATAAACTTCCAATTGAGTCCCTGTATTGTTTTGACTTAATTCCGTGAACAAAACTTGTTTGTAATATGTCATAGGGAGATTTTTATTTTGTCACGATCCCACTTGGTTTATGACGTATTAAAGAAAATTGAAGACGTTGCGGCAAAGATTCAAAGAATTAAATTATGCTGATGTTTAATTAGTGCAAGTTTAATCGTCTTCAAAGTTAATTGCATTCCGAGATCACTCATGTATGAATGCGTATAATTAATGGTGCTCGGAATTGTTTTTATAATGTATTTTTATAAAGAAAAATATTTTAAAATGTTTTTAAAAGTGTTTTAAGTGTTTACACTACATTTTAATGCTGATATACTCGAAATAGAGTTTGACTTATTTGGATCTCCTTTACAAGAGATGTTTTGAACAAAAAGTCAAAAAGTCGAGCTGCCACGTCAGCTCGTTCAAACGACATAAGGATCTCGCTCGAACGAGATGCCTAAGTCGCGCGAACGACATGGCCTTGTCATTTGAACAACATGTTTTTCGAGGCGATGCTAAATTGTTATTTAAAGCGTGTTTCAATCAGAGTTTCGTAAGTGTGCATTCTGGAAAACAGTATACAAATGATCAACTTGTTTGCACATGTTTTCTAAGGTTTACAAAGCATAAACACATCCTTAGAGTTTGCAAAGATCCGAGATATCATTCTTATATGTTTAAGTGATCTTGCTGCACCAAAGAAGTTTGTTCTACACATTAAACATAAAGGTTTTGCGATGAAGAAAAGAGAAGGACTTCTTGTTCGACATCGTAGACGAATCAAAGCCATTCGGTGGATACCTAGACATACGTGGACGCGTGTGTTGTGGACAGGTATCGTGAAAGACGAAATTTCTGCGTGGGCACTATTGAAGAACGGTTGAAGATCAAAAGGAGCGTCAAGATCCGTGAAGATTGAGTCATTGTGTAAGGCTAATCTGTCTTTGTAAAACCATTGTTCATAGTGATTGTCTGGCTTGGGCCGTCCGAGGTTATTTTCCTGTTTGGAGTTTTTTCCTCGTACATCCGACATTGTGAGTATTCTTTACTTTATTTTACTTACTTTAATCACTAGATGCATGTTTAGGATTAATCAAGATAAAATTGTTTTAAAGTAAGAATTGGGTTTTCACAACTTCGTTTGGTGCATAATTAAAAGTTGGATTATTTTCTGATAAAAATTGGTTTTGTTTAAAACACACATATTGGGCACCTTTCAAATTGGTATCAGAGCTAGAAAACATTTTTTTTGTTTTGTGATCCCGTGTGTTTTCAAAGATGAATTCTGGATATAATGAATTTTCTCAAACTCCTGTTTTTTATGGCACTAATTACACTTATTGGAAGATGAGAATGAGAGGTGCATTAAAATCTATTGATGAGCATGTGTGGCTTGCAGTTGAGAAAGTTTGGACACCCCCTGTCACTATTGTAGGGGAGGTCACTAGTTTAAATCCTGTTGAGTCATGGATCGAAACTGAACAAAGCCTTGCACGATATAATTCTAAGGGTCTGCACGTTATTGCTTCACATGTCACACATGATGAATATAATAGAATTATGACTTGTGAAACATCAAAAGAGGCTTGGGATATTTTGGCACTCACTCACGAGGGCACTAGCACGGTTAGGGTGTCAAAACTTCAAAATCTCACCATACAATTTGAGACCATTAGGATGTTAAAGAGTGAGACTTTTGATGAGTTTTATTCTAGGTTGTCCAATATTTTCAACTCATCGTTTAACCTAGGTGAGAAAATTCCCGACAACCGCATCATTAAGAAAATCCTTAGGTCATTACCTAGTAGGTTTGATGCGAAAGTCGCCATTTTAAACTCCTTGGGTAGGTTAGAGTCGACGAAACTAGAAGAGATTGTAGGTGACTTACAAACCTATGAAATCGACATGATTACCTCCAAGAAAGTTCCTAAGAAACAAAAGGGTATTGCTTTGAAAACCCGGAAGGAGGAAATTAAAGTTTCGAATTTCGATTTCGATTCCGATTCCGATTTTGAGGATGTTGCTTTGTTGGCAAAGAAATTTAAAAAATTTATTAAGTTTCAAAAGCAATCGAAACATGCCAAGAAATTTGAAAAATTCAAGAACAACAAAGTAGATCCCACCTCTAAGTATAAGTTTGAGATGCCTAAGAGAGATGAGTCGGATAAGTGTTTAGGGCGTGAGGGGTACGGTCACAAAGTTAAGGAGTGTCCCACTAGACTTAAGAAAGAGGGCAAGCAATCCATTGTCTATAATGCCACCTTAAATGACAGTGATTCGAAAGTGGGAGAGAGTTCCTCCATTGATCGTAACTTTGTTGCGTTTATGGCATATCATGTGAGAGATGACGATTCTCATGTGCATGACACTTTCGATGAGGTTTTGAGTGTATCCCATGTTAGTGAGGGAGAAGAGAGTGACGAGGAGGAGGTAGATGTGAAAGAGTTACAAAATGCGTTTAATGAGTTGTATGCCGAAACGGTGAAGGTGAAAAAGGCTAACTTAAAATTGCAAGCTAAGTTGAATGAGCGTGCCATATAAAATAATGATTGTTTGATTGAGGATCTTAGGGCACGAGAGAAGAAGTTTAGGGAGAAACTAGAGTTTGTGGAGAAAGAGAGAGATAATCTCCGTGGATTGATGGAGTCCTTGAAAAAGGATATTTTAGAGTTTGAGGAGTCTAGGCATTTGCTCGAGTCTAGGATTCACAAGTTGGAGGAGATATTGAGAGACTCGTCTAGAGTCAAGTTTGATTTGGAGGCTAGGTCGAAAAAGTTAGATAAGATCTTAGGCATCGTCCAAATTAAGGGACATAGGGGAGGTATGGGTTTTAATGAGAGTTGTTCCCATTCCCCGGCAGTGTGAAAAACACTAGGAAGGTTAGAAAAGGTCCACATATAGGTAATCATTCCCACCACCGCTACTCTTGCAAGTTTTGTGGTAGGAAGGGTCACCTTAGGACAAGCTCCTAGGAAGTTTAGGAATAAAGTTGCCTCGGTTCCCCAAACCCCCATGCATCGTTTTACACCTACTTCGGTTAAGAAATCGGATTTGGTGGCTTTAGGAATTAAACTTCATGGTTCTCGTTTGGTTGCACTTGATTCTTACCATGCTAAATCTAAAGGATGATAGTTTTGCCATGTTTGTCATATGCTAGTTTGCTTCATGATAAATTCATTGCTAGTATTATGACATGTGTATCATTTTTGTATTATAGTTTTCATTTGTTTGAGTTCTATTGAAAAATACAAAAAGATTTTGTTTTTAGAAAATTTTTTGAAAATCCAAAAAGATTTTGTTTTTGAGAAAACTTTTGAAAAACCAAAAAAAACAATTGCTTTTCTTTGAGCAAAAAAATGAAAAGCCAAAAATATTTTCGATTTTTGTTTTTGAGTTTACATGTTTGATGTGGCATATTGGTGTGCTTGGACCCCCCCCCCCCCCCCCCCCCCACACACACACATCATTTTATATCCATGTGGCTAGGACATTTGGTTATTATTATCGATGCTTAGAATGATCTTAACCATTGTTTATATGGGGTTGTTTCGAAGTTGATATGCATTTTTATTCGACTTTGTATATATGCCAACATTGCACACATGCACGAGTTTATATGGATGTTTGACTTCTCTTGCATATTTGAATTTGGTGACTCATTCTTATCTCAATCTTGTCATCTATGCGTAAGTAGACTTAAGGAGAAGTGTGCATGTAAAAACCGTTTACAGTGAGGATTTAAATTGGTAAAAATGATGAGTGATTCACGAGAAAGGGCTGCGAGAGTTCAAAATTAACTCGTCGTGAAAGCCACCGTTTAAAAGAGCCCAAAAGAAAATGAAATATGCTAAGAAAAGGGCCAAATTAGTTTACTTCATTCCAAAGAAAAATATGATATTATCGAGGGAGTTTTGATGGATTAAAAAAAAATAAACGGGTTTGCACAATAATCCTAATGTTGAAACATTGCAATTTGACGCTATTGTTTGTAGAATCGTCAAAATTCTGGATTTGTGTGCATGTAGTTTGTTTAGTTCATTAAGCTCACTCTTTTATTGTCATATCGCTATAATAAAGTTTGATGACTTATCGCTATCAATTAGAGCTTCTTGATCTTTTGAATGTGTTGGAATTGTGACTCATTTGTTGTAGTTTCATGCCTATTCATTCCATATCCATGTTTGAGCACATCGGTACTATCTTTGCATGTAACTCACATTATTAGTTTTTATGAGTTTTTACGTTTTGTATTAAAAGCCTACTGTTTTAACACTGTTTTTCTTCCGTCAGGCCATTCCTGGAATCTTTTTGTGGAACTTTTTTCACTGGGCAATATTTTATTATTTTTCTGAAAATTTGGGAAATTCTGACAAGTCGCGGGAAGTCGTTCAAACGACTTATCCATCTCGTGCGAATGATAGATGTACTTCGTTCGAGCGACATCCTCAACTCGTTTGAGCGATGTCCCTGGCTCGTTTGAACGGCAGGCTGATGTGTTGGCTTATGATTGGTTTGCAGTCCACTGGGTTAATTTGGTATTTTTTTGGTACTGCTGGAAGTGTTTCTGGACTGACTGGTTTATATGCAGGTTTTAATTGGTACTAAATTGGTTTTTTGCATATAGTCCGTTTACCACACCTGATTAGATTGTTATTTGTTTGTGTGATTCCTTGGTTTACTAGCTACTGATTAGTCCTTTCTTCATCATATTTAGCTGGTTGTTTCATGATTATCTAACGGTTTCTATTCTCAAATTGATATCAAATTGATTCAAATTTGTATATTCTCATGCTAGATACTTTGATTGGTTTATCTTTTCACCGGATTGTCTATTCGAGACAAAAAGGGGGAGAGATGTATGTGATGTATGGGGGGATTTGTTGAGCATTTCTATTGATATCTGGATTTACATAGTGTTTGATTATATTTCTTTCAAATTGGTATCAAATAACTGCTCACATGTTTCAAATGATTTGTTCTTATTAGAAATATATTTTGGTATCATTTGTTCCTCCATACTTTACTGGGTATTTGTTTGTCTGTTTCATGTGTGTAGGTACGCTTCAGCGATTCGAGATTTCAAGTTTACATCACATTCAGACAGTTTATGCTCGCCGGTGCTACATATACTAGTCTGTGTCCTGTATTTTTTATTTTGGGTTTATGGGATGGGATTTAGGCATCATACGGCTTGACGGCTCCACTTAGGCATTTCACTGGTTTAGTTTTGTCCCTGAATAGTCAAAGGGGGAGATTTTTAAGGACATAAATTTCCAATTGAGTCCCTGTATTGTTTTGACTTAATTCCATGAACAAAACTTGTTTGTAATATGTCATAGGGAGATTTTTATTTTGTCACGATCCCACTTGGTCTATGACATATTGATGAAAATTGAAGACATTGCGGCAAAGCTTCAAAGAATTACATCATGTCAATGTTTAATTGGTGCAAGTTTAATCGTCTTCAAAGTTAATTGCATTCCAAGATCACTCAGGTATGAATGTGTACAATTAATGGTGCTCAGAATTGTTTTTATAAAAAGATAAGGATAGAATTTTATAAAGAAAAATATTTTTAAATATTTTTAAAAGTGTTTTAAGTGTTTACACTACGTTTTAATGTTGATATACTCGAAATAGAGTTTGAATTATTTGGATCTCCTTTACAAGAGACGTTTTGAACAAAAAGTCAAAAAGTCAAACTGCCACGCCAACTCGTTCAAACGACATAGGGATCTCGCTCGAACGAGATGCCTAAGTCGCGCGAACAACATGGCCTTGTCGTTCGAACGACACATTTTTCAAGGCGGCGCTAAATTGTTATTTAAAGCGTGTTTCTATCAGAGTTTCGTAAGTGTGCATTCTGGAAAACAGTATACAAACCAGAAACTTGTTTGCACATGTTTTCTAAGGTTTACAAAGCATAAAAACATCCTTAGAGTTTGCAAAGATCCGATATATCATTCTTATATGTTTAAATGATCTTGCTGCACCAAAAAAAATTGTTCTACACATTGAACATCAGAGTTTTGCGGTTAAGAAAAGAGAAGGACTTCTTGTTCGACATCGTAGACGAATCAAAGTCATTCGGTGGACACCGAGACATATGTGGACGCGTGTGTTGTGGTCAGGTATCGTGGAAGACGGAATTTCTGCGTGGACACTATTGAAGAACGGTTGAAGATCAGAAGGATCGTCAAGACCCGTGGGGATCGAATCATTGTGTAAGGCTAATCTGTCTTTGTAAAACCATTGTTCATAGTGATTGTCTAGCTTGGGCCGTCCGAGGTTGTTTTTCCGTTTTGGGTTTTTTCCTCGTACATCCGGCATTGTGAGTATTCTTTACTTTATTTTACTTGCTTTAATCACTAAATGCATGTTTAGGATTAATCAAGATAAAATTAGTTTAAAGTAAGAATTGGGTTTTCACAACTTGGTTTGGTGCATAATTAAAAGTTGGATATTTTTCTGAGAAAAATTAGTTTTGTTTAAAACACGCATATTGGGCACCTTTCAGACGCAGTCGATGACTCATTTTAAATCACCTAAGCTTGAAAGAAGAGAGAAAGGTGAAGCAAAATCAAAGGGGAGATCAAGAAAGGCAAGAGTTAGATGGAATTTGAAGTGATTTCTATAATCAAATCATTACACAACAAAGGGTTCAGACTATTCTCAAAATTTAAGTTAAGTGTTTAAATCTCTTTAGTATTATATGTTGGGTTGTAGTTTATATCATGATTGGTGAAAAATAAATATGATCTTTTGGGTGGGATTCACATGACAAAAATGGGATTTTTGGGGATGAAACTACTGAAATAAAAGTGATTATTTATCTCATATGAAATATGAATTTAGTTCATATAAAAGGTGAAATCATGAGGAGAAATATGAAATTGAATTGTGATGAATAGGTGCGACCTTAAAATTATAAATCTGAAAACAATAGTGAAAAGGGGTATTATAATTAAGGTGGATTAATTATGGATAATTGATGTTGGATCCCATGTTGGAGGTGAGTTATTAGATCAATTGATATGTGAAAACATGTATATTGATGATAAGTAATGTTATGGATGATTTTAGGTGTAAGAAGAGCAACTAGAGAGGCCCAAAACAAAACTCAAAAAGGAAAAAACGAGATGAATGAGAAGAGTCACTTTGGAGAGTTTTAGATCTTCTTTTTTAGTGCTTTTGGAAGATATTTGAGAAAAACTCAAAACACAAACCTGATTTAATTTTTCGTGTAAAATCCAAATCTAAAGTTAGATTATTGATTTGGATAATGTTTGGATTCAATTTTTTTTGCATTTTTAAAACATGCCTAGATTTTGACTCTGTTTGACTGCCCAACTCATCGTAGGTTAGGTGTTTTGTTGTGTTATTGATTCGATTGAGATCTAAATTATTTTGGAAGGTCCGTAAAGGGTGTTTAGGACTTCTGTGATTTTTGGAACATATTATTACCTTGGGGTTAGTTGGGAATAAAATCGGGATATGAATTTAGGAGTGTTTAAGACGAACGACACTCGAAAATATATTTAAGGATTCGAATGGAAATTTCGAATAGAATTGGGGCACGAGTTGGATTGAGACATGCTTAGTTTCTAGAATAAAATATAATCGTGATATAAAAATAAGTAGGTGGCTACTTATGGGTTTAGGAGTCGGATTTAGGCTTGGAGAATATATGCTAGTGCTACGAGTGACATGTACGGTTAGCCGAATTTTAATTTATACAGATATGGTATAAATACAATATATATGTATGAATATATCGTTGTGTTGTTGATATATTCATACATATATATTGTAGCTAATTTTTGGATCTGATTTCGTGTAGAATAATTTTTAAAATCCCAGAAAAATCAGATCCAAAAATTATTCAAATCGTCAATCCGACTTCAGATTTGGATTCTACACGAAAAATTGAGTCAAGTATGTGTTTTGAATTTTTCTCAAGTCTCATCCGAAAGCACTCAAAAAGAAGATCTAAACATTCTAAATTGGCTCTTCTCATTCCACTCGTTTTTGCCTCTTTGGATTTCATTTTTGGCCTCTCTTTTTCATCTCCCCTTCCTTATAATCACCCATAATATTCCTTATATAACCCCTCTCTCAAACCCTAGCTTGGAGCCTAAGCTAACGCATATTACTATATTGCCCTTTAATTTAAAATTATCAACTTTACATATTTAAACCATTACAAAATGTCCAAAAGCCAATTAAATTTGAATTTAAATATTCGATTCATTTCAAATAAAAATAAATATAATATCAATATCCCAATTAATAAAATAATAATATTATTAAAATTATATACCATATTCATAAATAAAGCCCTCAAAATTATGGGGTATTATAGCTTTCGCGCAGTGGACGGTCTATCTTGGTGAATACCAAAAGGTGTAGTATCGGCTCTCAAGTCATAGGTCTGTCGCACGATCGCCTTATGTGAGTAATGTAGTATGGTTGTGACCCACAGGTGTATGACTATGACCACCTCCAATTTACATTATGATTTAGGTTCAGTGGCATGATTCCAACCTGATAGCCGAGGTTAAGGTGTGTATCCCTAGCGCCTGATAGCATACTAGAGAATGCATCCGCGAGGTAATGCTCTGGGGATTGCAATTATACATATATAGTGAGTGACATATATGTATGTATACTTGATGTTATTTCTCTCTCTCTCTCTCTGTGTGTGTGTGTGTGTGTGTGTGTGTGTGTGTGTGTGTGTGTGTGTGTGTGTGTGTGTGAATATATATGGACGAATTAAATGGATATTATGAACAGTAAATTTATATGAATCCAAGAGGACAGCTCGGGGATGCTATGTGTAAATACGTATATAAGTGTCAAGAAAATATATACGGGTATTGTAAATGTTGAATTAACTAGAATAAAGTTATGTGAAGTGAAGTGATAAATTATAAATGAGGATTATTATTATAAAGATGATGTGAAAGCTAACTGAGAATTTAAAGTGAAATAAAGTATACGCGTGATACAGGATAGCGTATGGGACTAAGATTAGTGTTGAGGTACTAGTTAGGTTGAGTATCTTAACTAGGGTGTTTAAAATACATGCGTTAAGTGTGCATTATAGATGGGGAGGCGAGGGATATCTCATGGGAGTGCGACACCAATTTAAATATGAACTATTGCAGAACATATTTATTAATGTATTTTAACACTTGCAAAATATTTTCAAAAAATTTTGGACTCTACTCGTATCAAAATGTTTTCAAAACTTTTAGGTGTTCAGATAAAGGGTTGTCCAACATAACCATCCTTCTAGTCAAGCGATGTTGCTGCAGCTAGATGCCTGCATGGATTGATTAGACGCTTATATCCTTGAGATCTAGATAGGAGGTACTTTAGAGTTATGCTGGGCATGTCGCCCAGTTAGTTAGTATTTTTTTTATTCTGATGCTTTCCTTTCAGTTAGTTGGATCATTGTATTGTGATTTTTATTGAGAGTTATCGATTAAGTTATTTAAACCAGTGAGTGTGAGTTTTATTATTTACATGATTGGTTATGTGAATCGGAATTTTGTGTAAGCAAGTTAATAAGTTTTAAAATTGACACCAGGCCTAATAGGGTATTAGTAATTAAAATGTTTTCGATAGTGATGCTAAGAATGAACCAGATGAGATTCATGTTTTATTTTAGTAAATGACTGATCAACTAGTATTAAAATGGGCGAGTTGTCGGAGAATATAAGTGTACAATATTAATAAGATGACATACTATGACTTGTTCATTAAGTTAGCAATATTGTGACATCAGTAATAGTCGGTGTCCACCACCTATGATTTGATAATTATCTAAGATCTAATGTTTGATAATCAGGGTCATATAGTTGGGCAAGTTGCCATGAATAACTTAAAGGAATATCAATATGATTGATACAACCCTAGTTATAAGATTATGTTTTGATGATGGTTTCTCACCTGAAGAAACTAGAAATCTAAGGAGGTGGATTTGGCAGGGAAACCCACGTCGATATCCCCCTAGTAACAGGTTTTTTCAAGATGTATTCAAGTTACTGAAATAGCTTCACTTGTTAGCCAAAAGATGGGTATAAGCTAAAGTCAAATCCGAAACTATTAAGTCGTAATTAAGGTAGTGGCCACGCTTCAAAGATAGTGAATTACGTAATCGCAAATGAATTCACTATGAGCAATCAGAACACTAGTAAGAGTTAATAAGCCTATGTTGTTTAAAAGAACAATGTAGATACATGTTTGTTTGTTTTTGCAAAAAGGTTTATGTGTAATGATTATTTTTATTGTAAACTGGATTGTGGACATATAAGCCATTAATCAATAGTTCTAGGAAACCAGTCAACTAGTCATGGGTGAATTTATCTACAACTGGAAATTTGTAATTGCGGTGGGAGACATGAGTCTCAATTTTGATAATTTGATAATAATTTTAAACAATTTCTTATAAGTATGTAAGAATATAAGGAACTTTTGTTTGACTTCTACTATTTTTATGGAAGGATATTTGTTTTATTTCAATAATATATATATTGTTAATGGTAATAATCAATATATTCATCTTGGGTACTAAAGATGATAATCATTACAAAATAAATCTCATATTTGCTACACTGTAGTTTTTGAATAATATCCGTGATTTATCACTAAAAGGGTAAGATTCTTCTCTCCCTATATATATATATATATAACCAAATACCTAGTTCATTTTATCTAAATGGATTCTATACTGGTAGAAGATGGGTTCTCACGTTCATCGAAGGTGGAGGCATTTCTAGTTAATGACTATTGTTTAGATGAAAAATGATCGAAAGTTATTATAGCTACAGAAATATTAGAAATGGTCTATTATGATTGATGTAATTCGATTACTACCTATTCGGGAATTTGATAATTACATTACATATCATTAGCTCGAATTATATCAATGAAGATAATGCCACGAGTTACTCTCAATAACGGTGTGCCAAAGAGAGAAGAATTAGATTTCTTTCACGCGTGATAAGATTCATGATGAATTGTTCATAAAATATAAATACACACATGTTTTAATTGTTTTCCAAAGTAGTTTTGTTTACTCCCATAAAACATAGTGGATTGCTTTCAAACTTAACTCTAGTACTTTCTATAATCTAGTACAACACTTGTGTTGGGAGAAAACTCGACAAGTTGGAACAAAGACGAATGTTTAAATCTACATTCTAGACCACATTTTTAAAAGCATTGTTCGGAACAAATAAAGACTTAATAGTCTTATGGGAACTTCTTTCATACCACTAATAAAAGTGGAAACATCATAAAGAAATGAGTATGACATTCTACTACATTATCGTAGTGAGATTACAAATTCTCATGACGGAATAAACCATATAAACGCATCATGAATGTACACCCTTGAAGGGATTACTTTATCGTAGTGGGAGTGTTTCTTACTCTTAGGATTGAGACCAATCATGACACCTATAGAATAAGTTAACAAACCATGTAATTATAACAAGGTAGTCCTTCATGATAATGCATAACATTCTTGAAAACATTATCACATTTTGTACCATATAGATTCAGTAAGATGGGACTAAACCAATCGGTTGCCGGTGGATCTAGTAAGAGAGGTAATCAAATCTATGATTTTGATAAATGGCTGGATATGTCCAGCATGCACAAAAGGAGTGATAGAAGCGTGGTGGTATCACTATAAGAAAAAAACATATTTCGCAACACAAAAAGTGTCGCAAAAGGTATTTATTATGTCACCAAAGACATTTCGCGACATACTACCATATGTCACCTCTGTGTCGCAGAATCCCTATATAGGAATGTATTCGGCGACATAAAATATATATCACGAAATGTACTACTATTTGCAACAAAGATACATGCCGCGGAATGTAAATATTTAAAAATATATATATTAATATTTGTTTTTTATATTAAATAATATCTTACTTTTTCGCGACATAATAATTTGTGTAATTGACATCTATTAGGTGACTTGCTCTCGAGATGTCATCTATTAGGCAACATACTGCATATATCGCGAAATGTCATCTACTATATCCCTAAAAGTCGTTTTCAAGAATATGATTTGATTTTTAGCAACACCAACATTGTGTCGCGAAAAGAGTTTTTTTAATAAATAATTTCATAAGAAGATTGCAAGATACGCATGTAAGAATTTTTGCATCGACATAACCAGTATAAATGTGAATTAATAACAATTTTGCATTCAAACTGTCACACAAAATTACATCCAATTCAATTCTACAATTATCTCTGTTAAAAGATAATTCATCACAATCAAATTATATATATATATATATATATATATAGAGAGAGAGAGAGAGAGAGAGAGAGAGGGAGAGGGAGGGGGGGGGGGGGGGGGGGGGGGGGGCTCATGTGCACACTAAGTTTGCACATCATTTTTTTAAAATAGTAAAAAAAATATTTTTCAGTTGATTTTGTGTGATATTAAATTTAAAAGCTATGAAAATTTGACCCATTTTTTAAAATAGCAAAAAAAAGTCTTTTTGAAATGATTTTTTTTACATGGGTCCGTTGAAATGTTTAAATATCACATAAAAAAAATCAACTCAAAAATATTTGTTTTAATGCTTTAAAAAAATTGGTGTGCGTCAGCACTGTGCTAACTTAGTATGCACAGAACCTGCCTCTCTCTCTCTCTTTATATATATATGTGTGTGTGTGTGTGTGTGTGTGTGTGTGTATTATTAGAACAAATGTTCAAAATAACACCGAATGCAAAAATAAAATAAAAATACAAGAAACTCCAGGTCATCAGCTGGCCCGACAAAATCATATCCAATGAAATCTAACATCGATGTTTGATAAGAAACAAATAAACACGTGTTAACGATAATTGGATTTCGTAATATGAACAAAAGACAACTTTTATCTGCTCAAAGGACTTGAGGGATCAACAGGTTCCTCCTCATCATGAAACCTGGGCAGCCTAAAGTCATCATAGAATAATATCTCCCCAATTATCGGAAACACTAATCTACAATAAACAATTGGATATGAACTGCAAAGTTCATTCAAAGTAAAAAAAAAAAAAATCAATGACATAACTGATACAATAATTATTTATGTTACGAAACAAAAATAGTAAGAAGGAAAGAAAAATGGACATCAAATCAACCCTTAGTTATAGAATTACCAAAGCATACACGTTCTTTTTTATCTTATCACATTACCAAAAGTGCAACTGGCTCACTTAAAAGGTTGACATTTTATTGCATACCTTCTTGCTTGATTTGCGAAGTTGGATGGGATGCAACTTGGGTTCAAGAATGGACATCCAATATTCTTCGTGTAAACTTATAATGTTCTGCCAACTTGATGCCATAAATATGGAGATGAAAATTGAAAAGTTACAGACTCCACTTTTTGGGAATAATGTTTGAAAAAATGAGAGTCGTACTAACCTTGGACAGAGTAAATTTGTGAAATTCCATTACAAAATCATATTTTTATAGCAAAATTATCTCTCACAAATGTTATACCGTCAGTTTTGGAGTTTAGAACCATATCACCAATCACAAAACATTTCACTGTATACATAATGGACTTAACAATTTCATCCTGAATCCAACCATCATATAACTGTGTGAGAGAAAATACAATTAAACAGTACCAATTGCACAACGTAAGTCTAAAATATTTATACCAACTTACTGTTTTCAACTATGTTTTAAAAAATATTAGGACATAGAATGGGTGAAAAATATTACCCCAGTTTTGCCATCAGGAAGGATGTTAATGGATTTGGGGGTAAGGTCCTATTCCCCACAGCTGAAATTGACAGTAGCAGGTAATCTCGAGCAATTGTCGTTCAAAAAAGCAACACAAGCATCAGGTCCCCCATAGGTAGTAATCTTCATAGTAACCACATAATGAAAACACATTTCAAAACATTCCTATACAATAATTCAACAAATCATGGAAGCATAGTAAACAATTGAATGCACGTGCATAAGGTATTGGGGAATAAAGACATATATGTGGATGTAATTAAGGATGGTTACTAGCATATTATACAAAAATTCTATTATGGTGGTTGTCACTTCGAAAACTCTAGAAGCTATGATCTTTCATAGTATAATGATTCACTTTAACTCGTGCATGTATGCATAAATGAAGGGATATGAATAGGCATAATGTGACCAGTGTGTGTGTATACATAATAGATACAATAACTCAGTTCCCTCGTTGTGTTAAGGTCAGACTGGGTTCGATAATTCTAATGTTTTCACACTGTGTTGTACTAGAAATTGGTGTGTAATGGAATGTGCCATGGATCTATACTAGCAATTGGTGTGTACTATAAATTCTCACCTCCCCACACATGCTTCGGATCTGTTTTAGCTGGTGGTTCATCTGTTGCATACTCTAATTTACATTTCAACACAAAAACATGCTCACATGATGCACAAGACAGATAATTAAGCGCATTCATGATCTTTGAGGTAACAGATTTGAGTATATCATCATCCCTTACCAATGAAGGCTTATCCTCTGCTATAGAAAAAAATCGCTCAAGAATGTGTGAAAAAGAAACACATACTCGCAATAATTTTAATGCAGCAGAATACTATTAAAATAATTCCCCTGAATTCCAATAGAGGTTATCATTTAAAATATAAAGAGACACACACCGTTGTCTACTAAAACTCAAATGATGTCCACGAACTACTGAAAAATAGAGTTTCTTAAATGATGTCCAACTCAATTGAATGTTTTTTAAAATAACATAAAATTTACACTCAGTTTTCTGACCTGAAATATGACATCAAGGAGCTTGAGTTTGTGGAAAATATTAATATATTGTGTATTGTAAAAACATGTTTGATTTCATAGTGTTATCGAGAACCAAAAATAGGATTACTATTTTATATTCATGTAACCAAGATCTTGTGTTTAATAGGAATGCGTAGGCGAATAGTAGATTAGGAAAATGACTTTAATTTTTTTGGGATAGCTAGTTATCAATTGCTCCCTCCAACACGTTTTAATGTTTATGTATATATTAGTTTAATCTATGTTTATTAAAAGGATTAATATAAGTTAATTTACAATTTTTTTTTTTTGCACAGATCTAAGTTTTTCATCTTGCAATATGGTGTATGATGTCGCATGTCGGTCCCTAACATAAGTTACAAATAGTTGAATATAGTTATTTGACGCAGCGTGTAAGTTGACTCTAATTATGTGCAGTATGTTTACGTACTTATATATAGCTATCTCTACTTTCATTATCATGATGTCTTTGTGATTCTTTGCTAATTTATTGTTCAACTTGTTTCTATTGTACTGGCTCGACGCTAGGTGACCTGAATGATTATTTAGTTTTACATATTGTATTTTCATGCTTATATTATTGAATAATTTTCTTAATAGTTAGAAACTATTTTTTTAATGTCCTTTAGAGACACAATTCTTCTACTGTCAGACCTCAATTAATTGGAAAATGATTTGTTTAGTTTAGTAGTTTCATGCATACATTTTTAAATGATTTTCTTAAATTAGACATAATTTGCAGGTTATGTGTGTTTGAGAAGATTCCAGGCTGGGTAATTCGGTCATGTACATTTGCAATGTGCAGATTAAAGAATATGAGATTTGTTCTCTTACCAAACAATAAATCTTGAATAGTTATTTCTTTTAGTTGGAAATTAGGAACATCAAAGTTTGACTTTTAATCATTTTATTTATTGGCTTCTATTTATTTTTAGAAAAATAATATAGTATGTAATTACTTAGTCGTATTAAGTGATTACATTATGTAAGTATAACACTTGCCATTACATTCACAATCTGATGAAGCCAAATTTTATAAGATATAGGCTTCCCTTAACTGTGAAGTGATTCGGACCAGTAGAGAAAATAAGATAATTGGTAATTGGAACACATAATGTACATGGTTCGGCCCAGATAACTGGTCCTACATCCACCGACAGAGTGATTTATCATATAAGGGACTACTCTCAAATGGGAAATATACATGTTCATCTGGGGGGAATGAAATAAATTTACTTATAACTATTGATTTGCACCTCTCTGTTTGTAGTCTAATGATATTATATGTTATTTTTACTATACAATTACAAAAATCTATTTTGTAGTCTAATGATAGTAGCTGTAAGAGGGTAGTTTAGATAAGATGGACCCGTAACCCCTTGTTCGAGTATGGTAATGATAAGCTAATTGGCCAAAGTTTTGGATTAATGATAGGACATACAAGCACAAACCCAATGGAGATAAGACTCAGTTTAAACTCACAAATCTCTCGTGTATAACTCAAAAAGTGGTAATGAAACTTACAAGTAACTTAGCAAGAGGGGGAGAGAAGTAAGCACCCTAGATACACCTTGGTAGGCAGGTAGAAACACACCAAACACCCTCAAGAATCTTTGTCAAGTATTAAAAGCTTCGTAATAAATAACAATGGTGAGTGAGTAAGACTCTCTGGTTTGCAATAACTCTCTCTGATGTGTATTCTCTCTGGCAATAACTTCTGAACTCTCAAAAGATCATCCCCTCCTCAAAGGTGGTTGGGGTCCTTAAATAGCCCCCCACACCACCCCCGAGGCGACTCGGTCATTAAATACTATGAAAGACATCCCTCATACTTTATGTCACAACATTAAATGCCTGATGCACTAGTTGTCTCCATGTTATAAACATTAAATGCCAAGACATGCCTTTTGCCCAACCACTGTGTCAGGGGGCTGTTGTCGCAGAGGTGGCTCACCAACTGCCTGACAGCCCCAAATACCACAGTGGTTTACTCGAGTGTAGGTCTGACATTGTTTAGCTGGCTAGTGACATCACCTACAGTAGATGTGACATTAAGTAGAGGGTTGTTTGGTTCACAACTCAACGCCCAATGGAACTCAAAGCTGCTCCGCCCGAGATTCTACGGTCAGGGTCCTTCGGTGTTTTACCACGTGTATCTAAGATGGTCAGGACAAGTCCCAACGGTGCCTCACTTCTCAATCCTCCAAACCAAGTCCCTCTAAAGTTCCCACGTCGAGGTTATTCGATAGAGCATGAAAGCTCTCCCAGGACCTACCAAGCCTAGTCTCTCGCGAGTACCGTTTGACCTCACACTAAAACTCATTATTATTCTCGTTACATCATTACAACCGTTATAGCATACATTCAACATAAGCAGAAATACCATATGATTGATACAACAAGCTAAAGTATAAGTTGTCAAGCCAAACTACCTTGCTGAGTTGCCACGCTTGAGCTAACTCGGTTGCTTAATCTCAAACACTGTTGCCAATTAGGGGATTATCCCTAATCTCAGGATTACCTTCAATCCCCCTCTACATTTTCCCCTTCGTGGAGAGATTTGTTGGAACAAGAAATGTCTGCACGAAACTTCTCAATCCGATGAGCCTTCTCTGCGTGAAAAAATTCTGGCTATCTCTCTTCGTTAGAACCTGAGTGTTGATACCAAAATTAATATGCTGATGTGGACGAATAGTATGAAGACACGTGTCGATCTACGTGGCACAATGACAGCGAGGAAGATCATTTACTGAATAACCATGGTTGGTACCGAGCAACGAGAATATACCGAGGAGCTCTATCATGCCGAGGAACTCCATCCGAGGAACTCTATCATCCCGAGATACTCTAAGCACTCCGAGGAACTCTTGATCAACGAGCAACTAAGGCGGTCCGAACTGCACCTCGGCCGTGTCATCAATTATCAGACGGACAACTGTTCAACTATTCATTAGATTCTTGACGCACACGCTGCATTAAATGTATTACCCATTCATATGTATATCATTTAATGTATTGGACCTTTCATGTATAGCCTTGAGGCTATAAATACCTTGTATCAATCCCATTCAAAGGGGCGGAATTTCTTGAGAGAGCTGGTAATCAAGAATTCCACAAACACTCAGCAATAACATAACAGTGGACGTAGGCTTTATTCCTAGCCGAACCACTTTAAAAATCTTTGTCTTATTTATTTATCTGTGATTGAATAATTAGAGCGATCTAGTTTTTTACATCAACAGATTGGCGCCGTCTGTGGGAAACGACTGTTGTTATCGTTTTTCATAAAAATCATTTATCACCAATGGCAGATAATCCAGAATCCAGTAATCGAAATGCTGGAAATACTGGAAATCTTCCAAATCCATCTGCATCTCCAAATCTGGCCGGAATTATGACGAATCTGGCTCAAGGACAAACCGCCATGCAAGAATCTATGAGGCAACTCCTTCAAACTCTTCAAGGCGGTGTACCTACTCATTCAGGGCAAAGGACTGATCATGGGCAATCACGATCCAGACGTATTGGGTCATATCGCAATGGGGAATCCAATGATTCTTCTTATCAACCTGGGCGAACTTCATCAATACGGGCTACGGATACAGATCAACATATCTCTTTTTCTCCGGAGAGAACTAGCGCTTTAGAAAGATTAAGCAGGGTGTCTCCTTTCAGTCGGTTAGGACCAAGGAGGAACATGAGTCCACCTAGGGCTCCATCAGGAAGTTTTCGACCACCACCAGGTTTGAGAGAAGGATTTGCACAATCACGACCAATTACTCGTCGAGATAAATCTCAGGAAGCTACGTCAGAGCAATCAGTTGCTCGGACTAAGCAGCCCGAGGAAGGGAATGAAGCATGGAAAGGTTCCATTCAACGATTGGAGGATAGACTGGGAGAAATGGCTAAGGCAAGGAACCTCTTACAGAGAACTTTTGTTCAAGGGACACCTTTTGTGCAAGCCATTGTGGATTTCCCTACACCGTCGAAATTCAAAGCACCTGTAGTGACCCCCAAGTACGATGGAAAGACAGATCCCGTACTTCATATAGAACAGTACCAAGCTGCTGCAGATATCTATGCTGTCCCCGACGAGATGAGGTGTAGAGCATTCTCGGGAACTCTTACCGGATCTGCACAGATATGGTACAATAATCTTCCTCGGGGTAAGATTTCAACTTTTGTTCAGTTAGCCGAGATGTTTATTGGCAATTTTTGTTTTGGAGCAAAGCCAGTAAAGCGAGTAGCGCACTTACTAAGTGTTAGACAAAAATCAGGAGAAAGTACTAGAGATTACATAACTCGTTTCAATAACGAGAAGTTGGAAGTCATGGATTATGAAGAAAAGACAGCAATCACTGCTTTGATGAGTGGTTTGCTGCCTAACAAGCTATACTATACTCTGGCCAAAGATCCGCCTAAAAATATGTCGGAATTGATGGCAAAGGCGGCCAAAATCATGAATGCCGAGGAGGCTATGACTGCGAAGAAGAATATGGATAAAGAAGTTAAAGTGGAGGTCGACAACTCTAAGAAGAAAGATCAGAAAGGTAATGGTGGTGACAAACATTCCAGGAATAACAGGATGAAGTTGGAAGCCCTAAAGAAGTATGATAATTATACTCCATTGAAAATGGGTATTAATCATGTTTTAGAAGAGATCAGGAATAACGAGGAAATCAAATGGCCAGAGAAACTGAAGACAGATCCAGACATGAGGAATAAGACCAAATATTGCGAGTTTCACAAAGATCATGGCCATATGACCAAAAATTGTATAGCCCTTCAGAACGAGATTGAAACACTCATTCTAAGAGGAAAATTATCAAAGTATGTAGATCGCAGAGGTGAGAGGACAAATGAGGACAGAATTAGAAAGAGATCTAGATCTCCTCGTCGTGCAGAGGAGAAAAAGAGGAGGGACCATGAAGAGGATCCTGATGATGACCCCGATCTTCCCAAGAAGCCAAGAAAACCTGAACGAGAGGTATTTTCCATACGTTTTGGATCATTTCATTGTAACGTTATTACAGGGGGAGATGCAGGAGGAGGAGACCTTACTGCAGAAAGAAAAGCTTATCTCGGAGAGGCTCAAGCTTGCTCATATATTCAGCGAATAAACCTGGCCGAGGATGATCGTCCGAGGAAGGTAAACAAAGAGAAGCTAGTAATTGGTTTTTCAAAAAACGACCTGGCAGGTGTTCTTTACCCTCATGATGATCCTTTGGTGATCAAAATGAGAATGAAGGACGTGATCATTTCAAGGGTGTTTGTAGACAATGGTAGTTCGGCAGACATCATGTACTATTCATGCTTTGATAGCCTGAATTTGAAATTATCTCAATTGGAACCTTATCACAGACCCCTTCTGGGTTTTGCTGGCGAGAAAGTTTTTCCACTTGGGACGATCAAGTTGGATATATTCATTGGAACCTGGCCTGTTTGTCGAACAGAAAGAATACGATTCTTTGTGATGGATAAGAATGTGCAATCGGCCTACAACATCATCATGGGAAGAGTTGGATTGAAGAAGTTCGAAGCCGTTCCTTCTACAGTACATCAATGTTTGAAATTCCCAACAAATTTTGGAGTTGGAGTGGTGAAAGGTGATCAAAAAGTAGCTCGGGAATGCTATTATTCGTCGGCCGAGCAAGAAGAACTAGAAGGATCGATGAAAAAGACTACTACTTATCAAGTGGATGAATGTACAGAAATTAAAACTCTTGATCCTAGAGATGAGTCCCAACTTGTGAAAGGGCAAGTGGTAGAATCTACAGAAAATGTTATTCTGGACGACGAACATCCTGAACGAATAACCCAGATAGGTTCATCGTTGGATATGTCAATAAAAGAGGAGTTGATAACTTTCTTGAAGAATAGGAAAAATACTTTTGCTTGGAGTCATGAAGACATGCCAGGAATAGATCCAAACTTCTTATGTCATGAACTCAATGTGAATAAGGAGATTAAACCTGTAAAGCAGAGAAGAAGGGTGTTTAGTCCCGAGAAGAACCAGGCCATACAGGAGGAAGTCGAGAAACTCCAGAAAGCCCAATTCATTGAAGATGTAAAATATCCAGATTGGTTGGCTAATGTGGTGATGGTAAAGAAGAAAAACAACAAATGGAGAATGTGTGTCGATTTCACCGATCTCAATAAGGCATGCCCCAAGGATCATTTTCCATTGCCCAGAATTGATCAACTGGTGGATGCTACCTCGGGACACGAGCTACTCAGCTTCATGGATGCTTACTCTGGCTACAACCAGATCAAAATGAAACCTGAAGACAGGGAAAGTACTTCTTTTATTACCCCTAGGGGAACTTATTGTTATAATGTTATGCCTTTTGGTTTAAAAAATGCAGGTGCAACATATCAGCGGTTGATGAACAAGGTTTTTACCGAACAAATCAGCCGCAACATGGAGGTCTATGTCGATGACATGCTCACTAAAAGCAAGAAAGCTGCTGATCATTTGGTTGACTTGAGTCAAACTTTTGATCAATTGGATAAATACCAAATGAAGCTTAACCCGACGAAGTGCACCTTTGGAGTACGAGAAGGAATGTTCCTCGGATACATCGTCAATCAGCGAGGTATTGAGGCAAATCCAGATAAGATCAAAGCTCTTCTAGGGCTGCGATCTCCGATGACGAAGAAAGAAGTGCAGAGTCTTACCGGACGAGTTGCAGCGCTCAACAGATTTGTATCTCGAGCAACTGATAAATGCATACCATTCTTCAAAACACTTCGAAAAACCTTTGAATGGAATGAGGAATGTGAAAAAGCTTTTCAAGACTTGAAGAAATACTTGGGAGCACCTCCACTGTTGTCCAGACCAATAACAGGAGAAAAGTTGTATTTGTATTTGGCAGTATCAGAGAACGCAGTCAGTTCAGCGTTGATCAGATTGGAGAATGGAGTCCAGAAGCCAATTTATTACACAAGTAAGGCTTTCCGAGGTGCAGAAATCAGGTACCTAAAGCTAGAAAAATTGGCATTGGCACTAATTGAAGCAAGTAGAAGAATGAGGCCATATTTCCAAGCCCATACCATCATCGTTTATACTGATATGCCATTAAGACAAGCCCTCCATAAGCCAGAAAAATCAGGGAGACTGATGTACTGGGCAGTAGAACTTGGTGAATATGATATTGTGTATGAGCCCAGATCATCATTCAAGGGGCAAGCTGTAGCAGATTTTATAGAAGAGTTCACATACCCTGATACCCCCGAGGAGCAAAAGGTGCCTGCTGATCTACCTGTGGACGATACAGGATCAACAGAAACATCTGCTGATCTACCTGTGGACGATACAGGATCAACAGAAACATTTGCTGACCTACCTGTGGACGATACAGGATCAGCAGAAATAGGTCCAAACCAGCCAAGGTTGGTAAAAGGACTTGTGGATGTAGAGAAATCATTATATTCAAACTCAGACCAACCACGGTTGGTAAAAGGGTACGAGCAGATGACTGACGAGGAGCGAAAGATACCGGGGGATGATGGAAGAAAACAGCAAATATTTTATCGAGGAACTCTGACAGATAAGAAATTTGAAGACGAAATACCTACATGGAGATTATATGTAGACGGATCATCCTGCACAGCTGGTTGTGGAGCAGGAATTGTTTTGATCACTCCAGACGAGATTGATATGGAATATGCTTTGCGATTCCAATTCAAAGCCTCTAATAATGAAGCGGAGTATGAGGCCATGATAGCAGGTCTTAGCCTAGCAAAAACTATGGAAGCACAACAAGTGATGGTATTCAGTGATTCTCAATTAATTGTGAATCAGATGATGGGAATATATGCGGTTAAAGGAGACTTAATGATCAAATATCATGCAAAGGTAATGAAATTGTTGACAGAATTTGATGCCATTCAATTGGTGAGAATACCGAGGATGGAGAATGTACAAGCAGACGCACTGGCCCGACTAGCATCAGCTACTCGTACCGAGATGCGAAGAACCATACCGATTGAAGTATTAGAAGGTCGGAGCATAGATGAAGATCTGATAACGAATGTGATTACCCTTGATTTAGGACCATCTTGGATGGATCGAATCAGGAAATATGTTGAAGAGGGCGAATTGCCGGAGGACAAACTCGCTGCCAAGAAACTGAAGTATAAAGCTGCTCGGTATGTATTAACTAATGGTATTTTGTATAGACGAGGAATTATGGCAGGTTTGCAGAGATGTGTACATCCCACCGAGGTGAAAGAATTGATTGAAGAAATCCATGAAGGATCTTGTGGAGCTCATGTAGCAGGTCGAACACTTTTACAAAGAGTGATGACACAGGGATATTACTGGCCGACAATGAGGGCTGATTGTATAGCCTATGCCAAGAAATGTGACAAGTGCCAAAGTTTTTCCTCCATCCGACGAACTCCACAAGCATTGCTAACACCAATAACTTCCCCTTGGCCATTTGCCATGTGGGGAATTGATTTGGTTGGACCACTGCCGACCACCCGAGGAAGATTCAAGTATCTCGTAGTTGCAGTGGACTATTTTACTAAGTGGGTGGAAGCTGAGCCTCTTATCAATATGACGTACGAGAAGGTATACCAGTTTGTATGGAAGAATATCATTTGTCGATATGGTCTCCCTCATGCTTTCATCACAGATCATGGAACACAATTTGATAATGAAGAATTTGCTGCCTATTGTCATCAGTCGAACGTTTTGAAGTTTCATTCAGCACCAGGCCATCCCCAAAGCAATGGACAGACTGAAGTGACGAACAGAACATTACTAAATGGGTTGAAAAAGAGGCTAAGTGAAGCTAAAGCAAATTGGATTAATGAGCTCCAATCAGTATTATGGGCCTACCGAACAACTCCCCGAGCAGCAACTGGAGAATCACCATATATGCTAGCATTTGGAAGTGAGGCTGTGATACCGGCCGAGTTGGGTCTCCCAACGCATAGAGTGCTGAATTTCAACTCTCCGATCAGTGACTTGATGAGAAGAATGGATTTGGATATGCTCGAAGAAGTAAAAGAAGAGGCAGCCATTAGGAATGCTGCTTATCAACAACGAACAGCTCTGTTCTACAACAAAAGGGTGAAGAAATGCGATTTGAAGGAGGGTGATTATGTGCTGAAGAAAGTCATTCAGAAACAGAATAAACTAGAAGCAAACTGGCATGGACCTTACCGCGTTACAGAGATTGTTCGACCTGGAACTTACAGAATAGCAACTCTAGAAGGAGAGGAATTCAAGAATGCATGGAATGCTGAACACCTGCGCAAGTATTATCAGTGATGTAAAATGTAAAGTATTTCTTTCATTATGAATAAAATGATGAATAAAATGAGGATGGTTCACCATTTTCTTTCTGTTGAAAGTTTTTCGGGGAATACTAGTGTTGAACACTACACTGCTTGATAACAAGAAGAAGACTGCTCTACGGAGCCAAGCTCTACGGAGCAAAAGTGCTATAAGTAGCCAACCTCCTTTGGTTAGGAGGACAAGCTCTACGGAGCGCTCTACGGAGCAAAAGTGCTATAAGTAGCCAACCTCCTTTGGTTGGGAGGACAAGCTCTACGGAGCGCTCTACGGAGCAAAAGTGCTATAAGTAGCCAACCTCCTTTGTTTAGGAGGACAAGCTCTACGGAGCGCTCTACGGAGCAAAAGTGCTATAAGTAGCCAACCTCCTTTGGTTAGGAGGACAAGCTCTACGGAGCGCTCTACGGAGCAAAAGTGCTATAAGTAGCCAACCTCCTTTGGTTAGGAGGACATGCTCCAAGGAGCCAAAAAGTTCGAAAGAACCCTACTACTCCTTTGATTAGGAGGTGTATACCAGCATGATCAACTACGGTTGGTAAGATTTTATATACTCTCGCATTACAGCTTATGTTGGTCGGGAGGTAACATTATTACAAAAAGTTCTTTAAAGAACAAAATATTCCAAACTGTACTAAGTATGGTTGGTCGGGGATAAAAACCCACTAACTGTAGTTGGTCGACGAGAACAAAAGTGTTGACCTTAGTTGGTCGGACGCATGTTTATATTTGAAATTGAACCAAGTATGGCTGGTCGGGGATAGAAACCCATCAACTGTGGTTGGTCGACAAACATTATTTATCCACCTTGGTTGGTTGGAAACAATTTTGAACAATTTATGCTTATTATAAATTCTAAGTTGATTGATGAACCATATAATTTGCAAACAAAAAAAATAGCTATTGGCAAAACAGAAAATGAAATTCTTTCATTAAGATAAAAATGCATTACATGTTACATGTATGTGCTAACTATTACATTAAAGATTCCTACTCTATTGGTTTCTTTCCTTTATCTTTTGAGACAGGTTCCTCGCCAGCAGGAGGATCCTCTAGACAAAGAGGAGAATTAATAAAGTTCATGTCCTTCAGCATTCTGACATTCATTATTGTAGGAGTGTCCAACAGATGCTCAGGACGAGAGACTTCAACTTGAGAATGAAGGTTATAATCACCAAGATATTTAGAGATCAAACTCCGAGGAATGGAACGAGCAGGAATCCATGCCATATCCAATTTATAAGGAGGAACAGGCAAGTCTAGCAATCCAGGAGTATGATAATCCCATAAATAATGACCTCGTTCCAATTTTAATACACCCAGGGCGTTCAACCATCCCTGCTTATAACCTTCGTTGTTAGCATTTTCAATGCGAGCATCCAAATGATAAAGAGCTTCATTATAGCCTGCATTCCAGAACTCCCGAGGCTGTTTATGGAATTGGAAAGTTAATCTATCTACTTGCTCGAGAAAGTTCTTGATAAGAGCATCTTTATTATTCAGAGCAGACTTCATCGCAGCCAATTGATCCTCTAAAGATAAATTTTTCTTAGACAAATCAGACAGAGCACGATCCTTAACATTCAGTTGGAATGCTTGAGTTTCCAGAGTAGATTGGGTGCGAGATTCTTCAACACTACGGCTAAGAACTCTTGATCGGCTCCGAGAAGCAACTGGAGAATTTTGCTCCTCGACGATTCTTCCTCGTCCCCGAGAACTCCTTCCTCGTCCCCGAGCAGTCACAGGAATAATAGACTTTTTCAAGTCATCCAACTCTTGCCTTAGTTTGGCGTTTTCAACCTCTAGAAACGAAAAACCTTCATCAGTAACTGGTACTAATGCAGTGGAAGAGGAGGCAACGGATTCATATTGAGCCAATCTTTTCTGCAGACTATTATTTTCTTGTTCCAGGATCTCGGCAATTTGTCGGCAGGCTTCAACTTCACCTTTTAGGGTCCTTTCCCTAATGTCATATGCAGCAATGATCTTTTTATGACCTGTATCAGAGGAAAGTTGTTGATATCTATTTTCATATTCCTCGTGTAATGAAGCCATCGATTCATTGTGCTGGCCTTGGAGATCCTCTAAGGAACAATGCAGCTCTTCAATCAAGTCATAATAAGCGACATTGTTAGCTACAGCTCGGTCGAGTAAATTTTTCAAGTATCGATAAGCCTCAATTGCCTGTTCTGAAGCATCATGACCAAGAATGTCAGCAATTTCAGAAGAACTAAGGTCTGTATGACCAGCCCTATAGTATTGGTGACATTGCTGCATCAGCTCGGTATCATGAGAAGAGATTAGTTCCATTCTAGCAACAAACTAAAGACAAGAAAAAGACAACAATCAACAAAGAATCATCAATAACAGCGATGAGTAAAGAAGTATTTTATTAGATCATAAAAGGATTACATTGTTCGATTACAAATGATAAAAGATAGAAATGATACCGAACAACTTCACACCTTTTCCTTGTCTCCCAAGACTTTCTCGGGAGGCTGGGACGAGGAGCTCGGTTGCTCGGTGATAACAACAGCTTGATCGGCAGAAATCTTCTCGGCAGGAGGAGGCATAGAAGAAATATCCTCAATGACAGAGGGTTGAGAAGCAGAGATTGGGACATCCACAGCCATGGAAGACTCATCTGAAGCAGGTTCATCTTCTTCTTCTTCCACAATTGGTGGAGGAGGACCAGGGAGATGCCGTTGGAATAGCTCAGAATTGTCTTGGATTTTTAGCTCTTGTAGAGCAGCTACCCAACCGTCATGGAAGTATTTCAACTCCCCATATTGGACTTGGGATGTCATAGCAGCAATCCCTTTATCCCATCCTTTTTCCCAACCAGCACTGAAATGTTTCCTAACTGCAACTTTTCTTTTCAACTTCTCCGAGGAGAGTTTGACATCCAATTGTTCTTTCTGGATTTTGATGTCTCGCAGGATAGACAGTTCTTCTTCTGCCTTCTTCAGTTGGTCATTGCATTTTTGCTGATTGACCTCTAAGCTTTTCACCTTCTCCTCCAAATTCTTGGAAGTTTCAGCCATCTTCATCTTATCAGCCTCAGCTGCAGCCAATTTTTTCTCCCAGGCAGCTTTCTCCTCGACGTATTGCTGGCGAGATTCTTTCACAGATTGGGCTAAACCCAAGAGGGCATCGTCAACATCGGACGATGAACTAGAAGCTTTAATAGCTTGATCTTTCTTCACGATGGTATTGAAACAGTTCACCAGCTGAAAGATAAGAAAAACAATAAAGTCAATACAAATGCAAGAAATCAAGAAAAGGAAAGAAAGACCAAAGGTATGAGAAATTTACTGAAGAAAGATGGCGAGCAGCTAAGGATGTCAGTGTATCCCTAGGAATCTTTTCATCAACCCCGAGAACCTCAGGTATAACTGAGCTCGTTGAAGAACTCGGAAGAAGGATTTTTGAAACACTACTACCACCAGCGGGTAGAGAAGATGCAGTTCCAGCAAGATTAACCGAAGATGATTTCCTCAATCTCTTCAAAGGAGGGTCAGCAGCATCAACCAAGGAAGAAGTCTTGGTCGGAGATATTGTAATTACATCAGCACTAGCACTTTTCTTGCTCGGGGCCACTGGGGGCTTCTCGGCAACTTTGGAGGAACTAACATCTACTTTTTTAGTCCCCTCTGGGACATCAATCTTGCCTTTCTTTGCTCCAACAGCAGAAGAAATTTCACCAAATAGAGTAGGAGGAGCTCTTTTCTTGCCCATTCTCTGAGATAGGGGAATATGAGAATCTGAAGATGAACTTTCTGGTGTTGAGGCTGGTTCAACAGGGCGAGCAGTATAAGAGGTTGTGTAGCTCTTATACTGCAGCAAATATGATGCAGACCTAATATGCTCGTCTGCAATCGTCTTATGCAAATTCCAGATAAGTTTTAAATGCTTGATATTCACTTCCGACTCTTTTGGAGTTTTTCTTTTACTATCAACTGCAAATAAATACATAAATTTCAGTTATACATTTTGTCAAACATGATGAAAACGCAATTTCATAAGTAAAGTAAAATGAAAAATAAACCTATCCCATTGCCGTATGGGGGGCATCTGGGACCGTTGTATACTTCATTCCCAGATAAAGGCGCGTGTGGCCAATTTTTTATAACCAACCCATGCTCAAAATAATCTCTATTTGAATCAGGGAGGTTAACTACAAGGGCTCTATTTAAAAACCTAGTTTTTAAATAATAAACATTATCTAAAGTGGCCCATTTATAGCAGTACATGATTTCTGGGATCCCTATACGAGTCCCATGAGTTAGATTTAACTTGTGCACCCCGTTAATTATTCTCCATGAATTGGGGGCTATTTTTGCAGGAACAAGATCAAAATATTGACAAAAATCAAGACATAATGGGTTTGGAGGAAAAGAAAAACCACATTCAGCAATGAAAAGACTGGGGAACCAATGTCCCTCAGCCAATCGAAAGTAATCTAAAGGCTCAGAAAGAACCTCTAGAGTTACCCAAGAAGGAATGGAAAAGTCAGAACGAAATTTCTCAGCAGATTCAACAATATAAACCATATTGAATAAAAGAGATGCAGAAGAAAGGAATAAGATCTTACAGAAAGAAAGGAGATATGTTGACAACGAACGGAAACAATGATGAACACACAAGAGAGAGGAAGAGAATAGAAAACTTGAATGCAGAAAAATGGAAAGTGTAGACGACGGTATGGTTACCAAAGGAGTTTAAATACTTTGCATTGGGAAGCGGCGAAAGAAATGATTACTAAAAAGAAACTACTGAACTTCCGGCGGCTAAAAAGACAAAAGTTGCACGAAGATCGAAGCGCTTATAAAAAAGGCGGAAACTGCGAAATGAGAAGGAAATTTGAATACAATGCTCCTAAAACCCAGGAAGGTCATTTAATATTACCATATACCGAGAAAGAATGTCCCATACTCCTCAAAGTTCGAAATATGAAACATTGGGGGCTTCTGTTGATACCAAAATTAATATGCTGATGTGGACGAATAGTATGAAGACACGTGTCGATCTACGTGGCACAATGACAGCGAGGAAGATCATTTACTGAACAACCATGGTTGGTACCGAGCAACGAGAATATACCGAGGAGCTCTATCATGCCGAGGAACTCCATCCGAGGAACTCTATCATCCCGAGATACTCTAAGCACTCCGAGGAACTCTTGATCAACGAGCAACTAAGGCGGTCCGAACTGCACCTCGGCCGTGTCATCAATTATCAGACGGACAACTGTTCAACTATTCATTAGATTCTTGACGCACACGCTGCATTAAATGTATTACCCATTCATATGTATATCATTTAATGTATTGGACCTTTCATGTATAGCCTTGAGGCTATAAATACCTTGTATCAATCCCATTCAAAGGGGCGGAATTTCTTGAGAGAGCTGGTAATCAAGAATTCCACAAACACTCAACAATAACATAACAGTGGACGTAGGCTTTATTCCTAGCCGAACCACTTTAAAAATCTTTGTCTTATTTATTTATCTGTGATTGAATAATTAGAGCGATCTAGTTTTTTACATCAACACTGAGCGTTATAATCTCCTGGAAAAAGTAAAAATTCTCCCCGATGTACCTGAGCCGAAGCGCCATAACTTATTGGGGCTTTGGGCGAAGGGACATCGCCACTTTTTCCTCATGCTGAGCCTCAACCGTTCTAGCTTTATTATTTGAAATTCTCCCGAAAGGCCTACTAGCCTTCTCAAATACTCGTTTGGACTCTTGGTAAGTGAAATTCTCCCGAAAGGTCTACTAGCCTTCTCAAATACTCGTTTGGACTCTTGGTAAGTGCAATTCTCCCGAATAATTCTTCGCTATGTTCGAAAAAGAAGAAATTCTCCCCGATGTAACTGAGTCACAAATTAAACAACGTTTGGACTTGTGGGGAGGGGGCATCATAGCTTTTTTGAACCGTTGAGGCACTGCCCTCGTTGGGAGTTATTGGATATGTCTGACAAGAATTCTGGCGCCAAAACTCAAACTTGCTGGAGAAGGCAACCCCCTTCTTTTCCCCAAGCGTCACTTCATTAATGATGTGGCGTTGTCTTTTCAACTGTCGAGACCCTTCCCGATGTGCCACGTGTTCATTTGAAATGATTATAGGCGACCCTTGCACGTGCGATTGTGGGAAACTCAAGCGATGGTTTTTAAAAGGTTTAAAAGCTTCAAACGTCTCTATTATTCAAACCATTCTCTTTCCTTCATCTTCTTCACGCTCCCCGCTTTCTGTAGAGAGAGAAACTCTGTGAACTCTGTGCGACCTCCATTGTTGCCCCATTCTTTACTCAGTCTCCTCCTCTCATCTTTTGCACCACCACCTGCGGTTGTGCATCTCCCTATTCATTGCCAACTCTTCTTTTACCAAGCCTTTTCGTACTTCTGTTGTCTGCGATGGCCTCTTCAAGCAACTCTGCCACTCCTGCCACTAGTGCTCTGTCTGTTGCCCACGTTGTCATCGCCCCTTCTACCGCCTCATTGACTGCTGCTCGTCAAGAACAGTTGCGTTTCTACCGCCGGTCCCCCATTTTTGGCGAAGGTGATGACTTTGCTGGGATTTATAAGAGTTACATTTTTAACGCCAAGTATGATGCCATGACGCTTGGTGATGAAGATGAGAGTTCTGATGACTGGAGTTTTCTACCTCCCGAGGGGACTCTCAGATTTCGTCTTGATCGAGGGGACTTCCCATGGTCCCACATCGATTTTGAAGGTCCTGGGGGCTCTCCTGCTCACTTTGCTGCTTGGAACTCCCATATGCAAAGTTCCCACGCTGATACCCTCACTAAGATTGGGCTTCATCGGGCCAAGTGGTTTGGTGAGTTCACCCACTCCAAAACTAATGCTACCCTTCCCATTCTGGTATCCCACTGGAACGTTACCACTCATACGTTCATCGCTGCGTGGGGTGAATTCACAATAACGTTGGAGGATGTGTGTCCTTGAGGCAACAGGCCATGAGCCTTACTCTGATAAAGCACTGGATGCACAAGAGAGTGCTGACCGTTTGGAGTTGGACCGTATATGCCGACGGTGCATCGGTACATCAAACAAAGCTACATTCACTCCTCTTATCAACTACTTCTTCAAGAATCCTGCTAAAGGTAGTTCCTCTGAGGTTGCCCCTGGACAAGGTACATCGCTAGAGTTTCCTGCCTATATTCTTGTCATTCTTTCTCACTTCTTCTTAACGGGAAAGCCCAACGACCAGCCTCGAAGGGATCTCATCAACATATCCCTCCGTTTGGACCGGGGTATCAAGCTCCCCCTGGCTGCAATTGTCTTGGGATCCCTCTACACATGGCTTGATAGAGCGCTTTTTGACATGGAGCGATCTCAGGGTCATTACAACCTAGCCAATTTTACCAACTGCGTCCTCTTAACGGGCTTCCTCTATGTGCGCTTCCCGGCCGTAGCAGCCAAGACCAACCGCCCTCCTTCGAGGGAAACAATCCTGCCCCTCGCTCCTTTGTTTACCACAGGAGGCAAAGCCGAAAGGAGCTGACCTCCTTTATCGATGACTTTTCAAGTTTTGTAATGAGGCCCTATGAAGAGGATATTTTTCTCTATACTTGTGATTTTTTCAAACATGGGGCAAGAATGGTCCAGGCAACCACTATAGACCTTATTACTGAAGACCCCTCACTGTCAATGGTCCTTCTATTTTCGCCAGGATACCTGCCCTCGTACACCGAGTGGGGATACACTAGTGAACACTACAATCCCAACCGATGCAGCCGTCATTTTGGCTTTGATCAAGGGGCCCCTCGCCCGGTGTTTCAATTATCTAACCCCAAGGTGTCCTTTGGCGAGGCATGTTCTCTATTCTCCTCAACTGCTGCGTGGGGAGTGAGTTCCACATTGGCTGGGCGAGTCACCATTCCTTGTATCACCAGGCAAGAGGACGTGACCCCTCTGTTTGCGACCAAGTACTAGCCGAGGCAACTGGCCCAAATTTCTGATTTCATCGAGGGGGATCTTGTGTATCCTCCAGTTCTTTCATTTTCTGCCCTGGAGTTGGGGTTGAAGGGCAATTCCGTTCTCGGGGTTGAGTTCCCTCTAAGCCAGACCCCCAAAGAACCTCCCACTAAACTTCCTCCATACTGCCCCATGATCGCTGTTGCCACTCCTAAACCCAAAGCCGCCGCAACCCCCAAATCGTCTGCCCCTCAACTGAAGCTGCCACGGGAAAAGGGCCTTCTCAGCTACCTGCTAAGAAGGCCAAGAAGTCTAAGGCCCAAGTTCAAACGCAAATTCCTTTGGAGGAATTCCCTATTGCCTCCGTTCCCCCTCCTATGTCTCTAGAGATGGCCGAAGAGCTGAGGAGACAGGTGCAAGATGAAGTTGACAGAATACATGCTGAGTTTCAGCGGCACGCTATCGTCGTTCCTCCTCCGGGTACGTTCCCCATAATCGTGGTTGATCCCAGTGAGCCACCGGCAAAAAGGAGAAGAAGGTCGAGGGTACCTGAAAGTGGTGCTGCGACGAGCTCAAGGAAGAAGACGCTGGGTACCAAAACCCAGAAGAAACAAACACATGAGAAGCCTTCCTCAGATCCTCGCCACCTTCACCAGTGGTTATACCCTCTCGTTATCCCTCTGGATCTGAGGTATGTGTGCATTCTTTGCTTGTGAATTTCCTTCTCTTGAGGTGTGTTGCATCTGCTCATTTCTTAATAAGAAAATGTTTTGGTGCAGGGAGTTGAAGAAGAAGGGCCTAGTCCCCCTAGCCGTTTCGTGGGTGGCGTTGCGGTATCTCTCCACCAGACACTACTCTTCCCGTTCCCCCCTGATAAGTCTCACCTATTCTCGTCGTTCAGCCTTGCACCGGGTTAGAGATGCTGCCAAGGGGGCTGCTGAGATGTTTGACCAACCCGAGGCAACTACTCCAGCCTTCGAATTACCCACCGAGCAAGAGGTCCCTCTACCCCTCGTTGTGGTTGAGGAGAGTGTTTCTGAAGTAAATTTCTTGCGAAGTCTCAAATCTTTTATTTATCCCATTGCTTTGTTTATCATTTCTAACATGTTGGGCCATTTTACGTGGAAGTGGCATCATTGATAGCTAGTATTCTCCATCCTCCTGTATTGACAAGGCCCCTTACCGCGGTTCCTCTTTTCAGTGCTATAATGGGGGTAATTTAGGTGCATTCCTTCCCCTAATTCTTTTGGTGTTTACTGTAATACCCCATACTTTTGGTTATATTTATTTTTGGGGATTAATTAATTAAGTGAGAATTAATTGGGAATTAATCTGGGTAATATACTAGCGAGTTGTGAGTTGGTATTTGACTATATTGAGTATATATGATGTTATATGAATGTTGAATTATGAAATTTGTCGTGAGATTGATATATGGCAATTTGGTCATTTTATTGGGACGCGTGTGACAGTCTCGTCAGGATATAATTATTTTATTTATAATAGTGAATTTAAATTCTATTAACCGTATGGTCGTTTTGAGTGCGCCAACGCGTCCGAAAGGGTCGAGATAGTCAGAAAAAACTAGCCGGGGGTGTAGTTTGGGTCCCGGGGTATTTTTAGGCCATACCGGCAATATAAAGGGTATTTTGGTAATTTCGTATTTTTAGGAATAAAAAATGACGAAAATTAGAGAAGTAAATCTGATGTGGGTTTGACCCACTAAGCTACTAACCAACCCATGTTAACCCAATAGGTTACGTAGGTTATTAGAATTAGGTTCTATTACTTTCCATAAACAAACCCTAGCCACCATAGCCATTGGAGAAGAAAGCTTAGAGAGGGAAAGAAGGAGAAGGAATTCTGCAGAAAATCATTACAAAACCTACACCAAATTCAGAGACAATCGAGGCAAGTGATTTAATTTCTTTTAATTCAGAGAATGTTTCTTCCATGTTAGATAATTTGAAGATTTACAATTGTTCTTGGAAAATAAATGAAAACCCATGTTAATTGGACTTAGAACTTGAATATTGAGGACAAATTGCATGTAGAATCACATAGAGATGATTATTCTGGTATTAATATATGTTGGATGTAACAAAAACGGATCTAGAATGGACTAATTGATGATTACAAATTCTAGGGTTTATGTTCTTGAATAATTGGGGGAAAAGCGTAGAGATTTGTAAATTGATTGATGTTAGGATGAATTAATCCTTTAAAACGTGTTAGGATGTGACTATAGTATATTTAGGATCGATTAGAGACCTTAAAACAATCGTTGGGACTAATTTTAGAGGAGATTTGAGGAGTAGAAATGGTGAAAAACGAGATTGGGAAAAATCTGGGCCGAAACTGGTCCCTCGTTAGAAGACCTTCCCAGGTCATTCGAACGAGCTCGTTCGAACGAACTTCTAACGAGTTGACCATTCGCTTCTAACGAAAGGGAACTTGGTTCGATAACTTCGTTCGAACGAGATCTCGTTAGAAGGTACAGTTCGTTCGAACGAACTGGAATCTCGTTCGAACAGCCTCGTTCGAACGAGACTTCTAACGAGCTGGCAGTTTAGGCCTTTTTGGCCTGTTTTGATTTTGGGAGTCCCGTAAACTTGTTCGAGGGTAGAGATAACATTCCTTTGATGATGTATTGATAGATTTGGGACTTTTGGGTTATTATGAGGAGTAAATTATATACGAGTGATTTAAATCAATGGATCGTTTAGGTTGAGACGTGAGTGTCTACTATGACGTGAGAATAAATTATGGCGCGTATGATTATAAATCGGAATCATATAAAGTGTATAAATTATATATTGGTACTAGAATGAGAATAGTACTACAATTAAACTACGGGATTACTAAGACGTGTGTTTACTTAGTATTGGTATATGATTTGTGTGTATGACATACCTACCATACTTGCTATCACGGGAGGTTTGTGTTCGCTTAGGGCCCTCTAATCCTTGTGTTGCCCGGATTTAGACTGGTTACCTTGATGAACATAGGTCAGAGAAAGACTTATTGGGATGTTAGTAAGTCCGCTGATCGTGGGAGCGTAGGTATGTGCGTGACCCATGTGATGTGACTGTGTTCGCCTCCACTATTTGTGATTTGTGTTATCTGAACTATTCCTGAGAGATTCGAAATATGTGATCCTTATGTACGTGATGTACTGGGATGGATAGCAGAGTATGTGTGCACCGCAGCTTAGTCTCGGGGTGCTTATAATGTATATTTATGTTGTGGAAATATACGCTTAATAAACTGGGAACTTTTATATAGTATTGTGTGTAACTATGGAATAACATAGAGGGTTAATTTATAACGAGCTGTATTACTCTTGTATGAGAACCTGAATTTACGTTAAGCACCTATTTAAACTGAGATCGTTATTATGTTAATGGAACCGAGTAATAAGGGTAGGACCTATGACAGTCTAGCTAGATATGATGTTACTTAGCTAGTGGTTTGTGTCGTTTTAGATGGGTACTTACGTTAGGAGTGCACAGATAGACGAGAGGTGAGAATATCAGGTGAGTGCACGTCCTAACATGTACTTTGAATTTAATGTTTTAAATGTTTTTAAAGCACTTGCAGGTTTTTAAAATATCCCCACATTCGGGCTCTGACCCGTTTGCTTTCAAATCTATTTTTCTTGTAAAACCATTTTAGGTGCCCAACCACAAGGACACCATGCATAGGATACTCATTCATGTGACGAGCTGTAGATGTTTGTGGAAGCTAATGGGAATTGCTTTTAGACGCTTCTATCATTTGGATTCCGTATTCAGTATTCTATCAGTTGTAGGGCATGTTGCCCATTTCTATTAGAGACATCTTTCCATTACAGTTTTTCAGACTTTGGCATGTATTGTTTCAGTATTCAGTTTAGTTATTTCAGTTGTGGTTTTGTAGTAAGGAGTTTTCCTCCAGACTTTATTTACATTATGTGATGCTTATTCTATTTACTTCCTTATGGTGAATGGTGTTATTATTTTTCATTACACTTGTTGCATGTTAATCAGACTAAAATTAAAATTTAGCAACTTACTTTTTAAATACTAGGTGGTTAGTAATCATTAAAATGTTTTTGACAGTGATGCTATTAACTGGACCAACTTGGCATTTTGAATTAATTTAATAAAGGAGTAGCTACCCGGTATTTAATTAGTCGGGGTGTCACAGGTGGTATCAGAGCATCAGGTTCTAGTGTCCTTTAGGATCTGACGGCTTATTATGTTTCCGCTAAGTTTCTTTGATATAGAGCCCTATATTTTAGGACTGTTGTACTCTTTTTGTGTATGCTTCGTTCTTCAGCTATTTTAAGTTTATAACAGCGAACTTATAAACTTTGTTCTTATTTCAGATGCCTCCACGACGTGCACGACAAGTTCCCAGGCATGCAACGCCCGAACCCCAGCCCGCTGCAATTCAGGGCATGATGAACGCCGCTGAGGTTGCAGCTATAGTAGCCCAAGCGGTAAATGCCACAATTGTCGTTGTTCAGCAGGCACCACCTCAGGCGCCGGTTGCAGCGCCAGAACAGGCAAATGCATTCCCGTCTGCTTAGGAACGTGTACGTGACGCTTTTCAAAAAGCGCATCCGCTAGAGTTTGCAGGTAGCTCAGATGTGGTAGTCTCGAGCCAATGGAGGAAGGATATGCTGAGGCACTTAAGGATGTATGAGTGCACGGACGTTCAGAAGCAGGTGATAGATACATTCAAGCTAGTTGGATCTGCGCTACAGTGGTGGGAGTCTATTACCACCGTGGAGGAGAGGGATACTCTCACTATTCAGGACTTCTGGGTGCGGTTTGACCGCAAGTACTTTCCGTCGGCTGTTCACACGGAAACGAGGAGGAAACTGATGAATCTGAGGCAAGAGGGTAAGACCGTGGCCGAGTATGAGGCCGAGTTCACGAATCTGTTGAATATCGTTCCAGATGAGATACCAACTGAGAAGAAGAAGATTGAGAAGTTCACGGACGGGTTGGCATGGAGGATCCGTCAGCATCTGTTAGGGAACCTTTCGTTGGCCACATATTCTGATGTGGTTAACTCCGCTTTGTTACACTTCCAGGACCACCGCTTTCATATGGATGAGGGCAAGAGGTCGGGAGAGTCTAGCCATCAGGGCAGGACTGGAGGACATGGTGGCGGTGGGGCACAATTTGTTCAGGGGTAGAGATAGGGTGAGCAGGGTACCCAGCAGGGGGATCAGAAGAGGTTTCGATCAGGGAACTATAGACAGGTACAGGGAGGTTTCCGTCAGGGCCATCAGGGTCCAAACGGCCATCAGGGCCAACAGGGGCAGAATGGGCAGCAATTTCACCAGGGCCAGCAGGGCCAAGGGAGGAACGGTAACGGCCACCAGGGCCGGGGACCGCAGGGGCAGAGAGGAGGGAACTTCCCAGGGAAGTGTTTTGTTTGTGGTAAGACTGGCCATAAGCGACAGGATTGTCCTGATAGGGGCAGGGCCCTACAGCAGCAGCAGCAGGGTGCTCGCCAAGAGCCACAAAGGCCTATGTTTCCCGCCGCTCTCCCCGCACCGCCACAGATGGAAGCATTTCCACCCATTCCAGCAGTCCCAGTTCAGCAGGGGCAGCTACAGTATGGACGTGTCTATAACGTTCACCAGGCTGCAGTTCCACAGGCACCGCCCGCGATTGAGGGTACGTTTCCTATCCATGGCACTATGGGTTGGGTATTGTTTAATATGGGGGCTACACATTGTTTTATAGCTACACATTTTGCGAAAGCTTTAGGATTGTTAGCTACGGCGGAGAGCACAGTGACGTGTGTCGACTCACCATTGGGGAGTGGGTCACTTATATTCTTTATATGCCGGGGAGTGGGAGTAGGGATTGGTAGTCTGGTATTACCTGCAGATATGTTGGTATTAGATATGCATGTTCACGATGTGATTATCGGTATGGATTGGCTCGTAGCTTATAGGGCCATGATTGATTGCTTCAGCGGGAGCATTGTTTTTTCCATTCCGGGGCAAGAGATGTTCGTAGTGGCGATGCCTCGCCCAGAGGGAGGCTCGACCGCTCATTTGTATTACCTAGAGGAGGATACCTCTAAGGAGGTTGTGATTCCTTTAGATTCTATTCCAGTTGTCAGGGAGTATTCAGATGTGTTTCAGGAGATACCAGGCTTACCCCCAGTCGAGAGATAGACTTTGTTATAGACCTATTACCAGGTACGAGACCTATAGCATGCGCACCGTACCATATGGCTCCGGCAGAGATGCGAGAGCTACGAGATCAGATAGAGCAGCTGTTAGGTCAGGTTTTTATTCTTAGGAGTACCTCACCTTGGGGCGCTCCATTTTTATTTGTGAAGAAGAGGGATGGTTCATTGAGATTGTGTGTGGACTGCCGAGAGTTGAATAAGGTCACAATACGGAATAAGTACCCGTTACCTCGAATCGATGACTTATTCGACTAGTTGAGAGGAGCTTCTTTCTTCTCGACGAATGATTTGAGATCAGGATACCATCAGTTGTGTATCAGGGAGGAGGATGTCTCGAAGACTGCGTTCTTGTCGAGATATGGTTCTTATGAGTTTCGGGTTATGCCTTTCGGTTTGACCAACGCTCCAGCAGTGTTTATGGACTTGATGAACAGAGTGTTCAGGGATTTCCTAGACCAGTTTGTCATTGTCTTCATTGATGATATTCTGGTTTACTCCCAGACAGAGGAGGAGCACGCCGAGCATTTGAGGCAGGTTTTGCAAACGCTGCGTCAAAATGAGCTGTATGCAAAATATGAGAAATGCGGGTTTTGGCTGAAGGAGGTCCAGTTTTTGGGACACATTATTTCCGACCGGGGAATATCTGTTGATCCGGGGAAGGTATCCACGGTGAGGGAGTGGGGACAGCCCACGACACCAACGGAGATTCGTAGTTTCTTGGGTCTAGGAGGATACTACAGGAGGTTTATTCAGGGTTTCTCTGAGATAGCCGGTCCTTTGACACATCTGACTCGTAAGGGTCTGCCTTACATCTGGAGCGATGCCTGTCAGCTGGCATTCGATGAATTGAAGGACAAATTGACCTCAGCAGCTGTGTTAGCATTGCCGAGACCGGGAGTTGCGTATTTGGTTTACACCGATGCGTCTTTGCAAGGGCTTGGAGGTGTATTACAGCAGGAGAGACAGGCCATAACTTATGCTTCCCGTAAGCTTAAGCCTCATGAGAAGAATTACCCCACGCATGACTTGGAATTGGCGGCGGTGGTATTTGCCCTACGGATTTGGAGGCACTATCTTTTGGGGGAGAAGTTCCAATTGTTCACGGACCACAAGTCCCTACAGTACCTGTTCACACAGAAGGAGTTGAATATGCAGCAGCGTAGGTGGCTTGAGTTTGTGAAGGACTACCAGTTCGATATCCAGTATCACCCGGGTAAGGCTAACGTGGTGGAAGACGCGTTGAGCCGTAGACCAGCAGATGAAGTGGCAGAGGTGTGGAAGGCAAAGTGGAAGGAGTTGGGACACCAAGATGCAGTGGCCCGATCTTTCATGTCTGTGATGACCGTTACACCGCAGATTTTCACGAAGGTAGTACGGGCACAGGCTAATGACTCGTTCTGTCAGGAGCAGATAGTTCGATTACTAGCAGAGGGAGCCGAGTCCTATACCGTTAGCTTAGACGGGGGATTACGCTTCAATGGGAGATTGGTGGTTCCGGAAGGGGAGGAATTGCGACACGAGGTGATGGCAGAGTCGCCCGGCTCATGGTTCGCGGTACATCCCGAAGGGGACAAAATGTACCAAGACATGAGACGCCAGTATTGGTGGAGCGGTATAAAGAAAGATATTGCTGAGTTTGTTTCGAAATACACCACTTGTCAGCTTGTAAAAGTGGATCATCAGAGACCGGTAGGATTTCTACAGCCGTTGGAGGTCCCGGTGTGGATGTGGGAGAGCATATCCATGGACTTTATCACGGGGTTGCCTACGTCGCAGAGGGGTCACGACTCCATTTGGGTAATTGTGGACATGTTGTCCAAAGTCGCTCACTTTTTACCCGTAAGGACTGACTACACTACGGGACAGTATGCCCAGCTCTTCATTTCAGAGGTTGTGAGACTTCACGGTGTGCCCCTAAATATCGTGTCTGACAGAGACAAGATATTTGTTTCGAAGTTTTGGGAGAGTTTCCAGGAGGCCATGGGCACGGAATTGCGGTTGAGTACAACTTATCATCCGCAGACCGATGGGCAGGCCGAGCGTACAAATCAGATGTTGGAGGACATGCTACGCATGTGCATTATTGACTTTGGGGGTGGATGGGAGCAGTACCTTCCACTGGTAGAGTTTGCTTACAATAACTCCTATCAGTTCACTATTTGCATGGATCCGTTTGAAGCATTGTACGGTAGGCCTTGTCGTTCCCCAGCATGTTGGTTAGAGGTGGGGGACGACAAACTACTTGGGCCGGATGTGATTCAGGATACTTCGGCAAGAATTGAGTTGATTTGGAGTCGCATTCGGGTAGCTCAAGACAGGCATAAGAGTTATGCTGATGTGAAGAGGTTTTTTAGAGAGTTCCATGTGGGGGACCAGGTTTTGCTCAGAGTATCTCCTATGAAGGGGATTATGCATTTTAAGAAGAAGGGGAAGTTGGCACCAAGGTATGTGGGGCCGTTTCCTATTATTGAGCGGATCGGACCGGTTGCGTATAGACTTGGGTTACCAGAACATTTGCATCGGATTCACGATGTGTTCCATATTTCCTCGTTAAGGAAATACCTTAGAGATAACTTGGCTCATTCTCACATTGCTGTGGAGGATATCGATCTCCAGCCGGATAGCTCCTACGAGGAGGGGCCAATTGCTATTTTGGACCGAAGTGAAAGGAAGTTGCGGTCAAAGATAGTTCCGTTAGTGCGTGTTTAGTGGCGACATCACAACGTCGAGGAGTCCACATGGGAGCGTGGAATGAGATGCGCGAACGTTATCCAGAGTTGTTTTTAGCAGGTACTTTCTAGTTTCGAATTTCGGGACGAAATTCTGTTATTAGGGAGGAAGTATGTAATACCCCGTACTTTTGGTTATATTTATTTTTGGGGATTAATTCATTAAATGAGAATTAATTGGGAATTAATCCAGGTAAAATACTAGCGAGTTGTGAGTTGGTATTTGACTATATTGAGTATATATGATGTTATATGAATGTTGAATTATGAAATTTGTCGGGAGATTGATATATGGCAATTTGGTCATTTTATTGGGACGCGTGTGACAGTCGCGTCAGGATATAATTATTTTATTTATAATAGTGAATTTAAATTCTATTAACCGTATGGTCATTTTGAGTGCGCCAACGCGTCTGGAAGGGTCGAGATAGTCAGAAAATACTAGCCGGGGGTGTAGTTTGGGTCCCGGGTTATTTTTAGGCCATACCGGCAATATAAAGGGTATTTTGGTAATTTCGTATTTTTAGGAATAAAAAATGACGAAAATTAGAGAAGTAAATCTGATGTGGGTTTGACCCACTAAGCTACTAACCAACCCATGTTAACCCAATAGGTTACGTAGGTTATTAGAATTAGGTTCTATTACTTTCCATAAACAAACCCAAGCCACCATAGCCATTGGAGAAGAAAGCTTAGACACGGAAAGAAGGAGAAGGAATTCTGCAGAAAATCTTTACAAAATCAACACCAAATTCAGAGACAATCGAGGCAAGTGATTTAATTTCTTTTAATTCATAGAATTTTTCTTCCATGTTAGATAATTTGAAGATTTACAATTGTTCTTGGAAGATAAATGAAAACCCATGTTAATTGGACTTAGAACTTGAATATTGAGGACAAATTGCATGTAGAATCACATAGAGATGATTATTTTGGTATTAATATATGTTGGATGTAACAAAAACGGATCTAGAATGGACTAATTGATGATTACAAATTCTAGGGTTTATGTTCTTGAATAATTGGGGGAAAAGTGTAGAGATTTGTAAATTGATTGATGTTAGGATGAATTAATCTTTTAAAACGTGTTAGGATGTGAATATAGTATATTTAGGATTGATTAGAGACCTTAAAACAACCGTTGGGACTAATTTTAGAGGAGATTTGAGGAGTAGAAATGGTGAAAAACGAGATTGGGAAAAATCTGGGCCGAAACTGGTCCCTCGTTAGAAGACCTTCCCAGGTCGTTCGAACGAGCTCGTTCGAACGAACTTCTAACGAGTTGACCAGTCGCTTCTAACGAAAGGGAACTTGGTTCGATAACTTTGTTCGAACGAGATCTCGTTAGAAGGTACAGTTCGTTCGAACGAACTGGAATCTCGTTCGAACAGCCTCGTTCGAACGAGACTTCTAACGAGCTGGCAGTTTAGGCCTTTTTGGCCTGTTTTGATTTTGGGAGTCCCGTAAAATTGTTCGAGGGTAGAGATAACATTCCTTTGATGATGTATTGATAGATTTGGGACTTTTGGGTTATTATGAGGAGTAAATTATATACGAGTGATTTAAATCAATGGATCGTTTGGGTTGAGACGTGAGTGTCTACTACGACGTGAGAATAAATTATGGCGCGTATGATTATAAATCGGAATCGTATAAAGTGTATAAATTATATATTGGTACTAGAATAAGAATAGTACTACAATTAAACTACGGGTTACTAAGACGTGTGTTTACTTAGTATTGGTATATGATTTGTGTGTATGACATACCTACCATACTTGCTACCACGGGAGGTTTGTGTTCGCTTAGGGCCCTCTAATCCTTGTGTTGCCCGGATTTAGACCGGTTACCTTGATGAACATAGGTCAGAGAAAGACTTATTGGGATGTTAGTAAGTCCGCTGATCGTGGAAGCGTAGGTATCTGCGTGACCCATGTGATGTGACTATGTTCGCCTCCACTATTTGTGATTTGTGTTATCTGAACTATTCCTGAGAGATTCGGAATATGTGATCCTTATGTACGTGATGTATCGGGATGGATAGCAGAGTATGTGTGCACCGCAGCTTAGTCTCGGGGTGCTTATATTGTATATTTATGTTATGGAAATATACGCTTAATAAACTGGGAACTTTTATATAGTATTGTGTGTAACTATGGAATAACATAGAGGGTTAATTTATAACGAGCTGTATTACTCTTGTATGAGAACCTGAATTTACGTTAAGCACCTATTTAAACTGAGATCGTTATAATGTTAATGGAACTGAGTAATAAGGGTAGGACCTATGACAGTCTAGCTAGATATGATGTTACTTAGCTAGTGGTTTGTGTCGTTTTAGATGGGTACTTACGTTAGGAGTGCACAGATAGACGAGAGGTGAGAATATCAGGTGCGTGCACGTCCTAACATGTACTTTGCATTTAATGTTTTAAATGTTTTTAAATCACTTGCAGGTTTTTAAAATATCTCCACATTCGGGCTCTGACCCGTTTGCTTTCAAATCTATTTTTCTTGTAAAACCATTTTAGGTGCCCAGCCACAAGGACACCATGCATAGGATACTCATTCAGGTGACCAGCTGTAGCTGTTTGTGGAAGCTACAGGGAATTGCTTTTAGACGCTTCTATCATTTGGATTCCGTATTCAGTATTCTATCAGTTGTAGGGCATGTTGCCCATTTCTATTAGAGACATCTTTCCATTACAGTTTTTCAGACTTTGGCATGTATTGTTTCAGTATTCAGTTTAGTTATTTCAGTTGTGGTTTTGTAGTGAGGAGTTTTCCTCCAGACTTTATTTACATTATGTGATGGTTATTCTATTTACTTCTTTATGGTGAATGGTGTTATTATTCTTCATTACACTTGTTGCATGTTAATCAGACTTAAATTAAAATTTGGCAACTTACTTTTTAAATACTAGGTGGTTAGTAATCATTAAAATGTTTTCGACAGTGATGCTATTAACTGGACCAACTTGGCATTTTGAATTAATTTAATAAAGGAGTAGCTACCTGGTATTTAATTAGTCGGGGTGTCACATTTTCTTCTTATGTCTTACACTTGGCTTTTCTATTAGCAGATTTCTCCCAGTCTCTCTCCACCTTTTGCTCTAAGTGGTCTTTTCCCTTCCCAAGCTCATGTTGGTGCTACCCCTCTCGTTGGGGCATCTCTTGAAGGTTCAACGTCTTCTTCCTATGATGCCCCCATGTTGGCCTTAGTACCTTATGTTGGCGAGGGAAGTTTCCCTACCGTTGAGGCTTTTATAGGCAAAGGCCCCGTTGAGGCTTCCGAGGCAATGAGCCCGCCTCCAATGGTTTCTACCATTATGGCCCCCGTGGTGACTCCCATTCTCGCTCCTACTGCTGCTGAGGTACTTTGCTAGTTTTTCTGTATTTCTCAGCTTCTCGAATTTCAACAGTGTTTGTGACTTAACAATGAAAACACTTGTTAAGTTTTTTTTCATAAATTCCACTTGTATTGGTGACTTAACAATGAAAACGCTTGTTAAGGTTTTTTCATAAACTCCACCTATGATCGGTGACTTAACAACGAAAACACTTGTTAAGATTTTCTCATAAACTCCACCTATAACAGTGACACAACAACGAAAACACTTGTTAAGATTTTCCATAAACCCCACTTATATCGGTGACTTAACAACGAAAACACTTGTTAAGATTTTTTCACAAACAACCCTATAACGGTGACTTAACAACGAAAACACTTGCTAAGGTTTTTCACAAACTCATTATTTCTTCTACATGTTCTCAGGTTGCTCGGGAGGATTCTCCACCAGTTCCTTCACCTATTGCCTCGCCACATCTTGAACATGTCACCTCCGAAGAATCTAGCCATGATGATCAAGGCTCCACGACAGGTGCTGCTGCGGAGAGAGAATCTAGGTGCGAGCTTCCTCTGCCCGACTTGGCTCTTCACGCCTTCTGCCTGATGGTCCTCCAACGTTCTCCCCAAATGCCTGCCAACCACCATTTAGAAATTGAGCAACTTGTGAGCTATCATCCTGAAACCTTCACGGTGGACTGCCTACGTTCAAACATCTCAGTTATGAGCTACAGGCTTCAAGTCATGGCCATCGTCGTTGTTGAGATCACCAATACTCCAACTGCAAACGTTACCAGACCTCTCCTCAACCAATCCCTGGGTTATCTGAGGGAGTTGGGTCGTGACGGGTTCCGTTTTAACTGGCTCATTGCGCATTTGAAGACTTTGAAAAGCCAACGGTTGGACAGCCAAAGGGAGCGTTTATGCAAACACCAGGAGGATCAGTTGGCCGAGGAAGCCAAGTTGGTTGAGCTATCGCCTCTTCTTGAAACCATTGACAAAGAGGTGGGGGACCTCGAAGAAGCTCTGCGCGCGGTGAAGTCGAAACGAGAGAAACTCCCGATTGAGCGCACACAGGCGCAGATAAGGTTGGAGGTCTCTATCAACGCTCAACGGTCTTGGCAACCAGCTTCTTTGGGCCTCCCTGGAGATTTTTTTTCTTCTCTGGATCTGTGGTTCCTTCTTGGCGAATGAACCTGTATATATATTTTTCTTTTTTTCTCATGTAATTCTTGGGCAATAGCTCCCAATTTTGTAATCCCCACAAAGTTTATGAATGGAAAAAGATACTTATTTCCTTATGTCATCTCTTTGTGTTACAACTGTTTGCTTGTATTGTGAAGTGTGAAATTCCGTAATTCTTTCATCTCTTCTTGAGCCATAATAAAAAGAACTTGTACACATATCATAATAAAAACAAAAAACTTGCGTATTCATAATAGCCAACTACATCAATGGTCAAACATAACTGCCTACGCATGATAAACTTTTAACCATTTATTGTTAATCTTGAATAGTTTATATTCTTCTATTTTTGAAATTAAGCAATAACCTGAGTCATGAGCCTCCTTTACGATGAAAGGTCCCTCCCAATTTGCTTCAAACTTAGGTAGAGGAAGCCCCCTAATATGTTTCACTGTTGCCTTCAATACAAGGTCTCTTTCCACGAACTTCCTTGGTCTCACCAAGTTATCATATGCCCTGGAGAGCTACTTCGTATACATTTAAAAGTGTTGCATCGCATTATCTTTGTGTTCATTCAACGCTTCCAACTGTACATGCCTATTCTGAGGGAGCATACTACTTCGCAAAGCATATCAAGTAGAGGGAACTTCCAACTACACTGGGAGAATCGCCTCGGCCCATAAACAAGAGAGAATGGTGTATACCCTGTAGACTTCCTCTTAGTCGTTCGATAGGCCCATAACACGGCTGGTATCTTGTCATCCCACGATCCTGGGAAATCCTCCATCGTTTTAGCCAAGATATTGACCAAAGTCTTGTTAGTCGCTTCGTCTTGTCCGTTTCCCTTTGGGTATGCCACCGTCGAAGTGTGATGGACAATGGAGTATTTGTCTGTGAGCATCGTTACCTCTGAATTGATGAAAGGGATTCCATTGTCTGAAAGGATAACCTTTGGGATCCCAAAATGACAAATGATGTATTCTCTGATGATGTTCCTCACTACTCCTGATATTTCCCTTCTCAGTGGTATCGCCTCAGCCCACTTTGTGAAACACTCCGTTGCTACTAGGATCCATATCTTCCCCCTCGAAGAAGTGTATTGCCCCTACCAAGTCGAACGCCCAAGTGTGAAATGGATAGGGCGTTGCCAGGGAGTGTAGATCCACCGATGGGGCATGGATCATATTTCCATGAAGCTGGAAAGCCTTGCATTTTCAAACGAACTCAGCGGAATCTTTCTCCATCGTTATCCAATAGTATCCCAGCGTCATCAACTGGTCATATAACTTGGCCCCTCCTATATGAGCTGGATCGTGCGCCTGTTTGAGAACCTCGGCTTCCTCTTCCTTCGTGATGCAACGCAATAGCCTGTTCAAGTATCCCCTTCGATAAAGCTGCCCCTCTTGAACGTAAAATCTCGGGGCCCTTAGTCGGAGTCCCATCGTGTCAATTTTTTCCATTGGGACAACTCCATCCTTAATGAAGTCAATATAGGGCTATCTCCAGTCAGCCTGAGCCTCCACGAAATGACACTCAACTGCCTCGAAGAATAGCTGGCATTTGTCGCATTTTCGCTGTAGCTCTATCGCATCCTGTTTCATCTTAGGCCAAAAATACCCCTCCCTTTGCATTCTTCGGTAGAGGTGTATCTCAGTTGTTTCGCAGTGCTCTTCATGTGTTTTCTTCAACCTCTGCCCTGCTTCTTCTGGACCGATGCATCTGGACAGCCATCCTCCCGCGTTTCTGAAGTAAATGTTTCCCTGGTTTGTAAAGTACTGGGCCAATTATCTGGGCCCCATCATTCCTTCACCAGACTCCAGTTGCCTCTTAATCTCTCCTCTCAAGTCCGCATCCTCCTCTATTAGAAAAATTGACTGTACCATCGAAGGAGCTGTTCTTCGTTGAATCATGACTGTAGTTGTATCGCTCCTCATTATCATCTTCTGGGCAATGGTGGCATAGGCGTTTGGGTGACGGTTCATCGTTTTGGGCTGCCTCTTGATCTTGGTCCGATGGAACTGGCAAAGAAGTCTCTGGATAATTGTTCTGTACAATGCCAGGTTCATGTGCTTCAATGCGTACTCTGCATTCACTTGCTGAACCACTACGTTAGAATCCCCTTTGATGCAAAGTGAACAAATCCCTCTTCGAAGAGCCTCTAGCAATCCCAGCACCAATGCTTTATATTTTGCCTCATTGTTGGTGCAAGTGAAATCTAATTTGTAGGAAAGGCAAATCTCGTCCATTCATTTTGAAAGAATAACCCCTGCTCCTCTTTTCTTCTCCGTCGAGGAACCATCGAACTGCATTGTCCATTCCTCGTCCGTTGCGTCTAGGTGATTGGCCTGCAAGTCATCTCCTGGGATGCTTTCTTTGGATGGCTCAAACGTTCCTGAAGGAAAAATAGCCAACAGATCATCGTACGCCTGGCTTTTGATTGTGCGAGGAACCACGCACTTCAAGTCATATTCAGATAGGATAAGGAACCACCTAGCTACCCTACCAATCAAACTCGTTTTAGCTAACAAATACTTAATAGGATCACATCTAGCTACAATATGAATTGTAAAAGACAACATATAATGCCTAAGTTTTTGCGCTACAAAGACTAAGGCTAAACAATGCCTTTCTAAGCTACTATATCTGGTTTCTGGTCAGTGGATGATCCTTCTGAGGTAGTAAACTGGTCGTTCTTGTCCATCGATCTCTTGTGCCAGCAAAGCTCCCACAGACCTCATGGTGGATGTGAGATACAGCTGCAACGGTATTCCTGCCCTTGGGGGAACCATGGTCGGTGGCGAAACGAGCAGCTTCTTCAGTTCGTCAAAAGACTCTTGGTGGATCGCCTCCCATTTGAACTTCGCGTTCTTTCAGAGCAGCTGCATCAGTGAGTGTTATTTCGGCTAATCCAGGTACAAATCTCCTAAGGTAGGAGACTTTACTGAGGAAACTCTTCAGCTCTTTCGTCATTCTCGGACATGGCATTTCCAAGATCGCCCTCTGCTTGTCCTGGTCCATCTGCACCCCTTGTCGATCAACCACAAAGCCTAGGAATTTCCCACTTGTCACCCCAAAAATGCACTTCAGTGGACTCATCTTTAATTTAAACTTCCTGTAACTGAAAAACACCTTCCTCAAATCTCTCAGATGGGACTCCTCCTTCCTCGACATGATGACCAAATCATCCACATAGAATTCCACAAACTTGTGAAAGAAGTCATGGAAAATGGCCATCGTTGTTCTATGGTAAGTCCCCCCAGCATTCTTGAGTCCAAACGGCATCACCATGTACATGAAGTTACCCAACGGGGTTCTGAATGCTTTCTTCTCTGCATTCGAGGGGTCCATCTTGATCTGGTTGTACCCTACATACCCATCCATGAAGCTATACATCTCATAACCTGCCGTTGCATCTATCAGGATATCGATGGAGGGTAGAGGGAACTCGTCTTTGGGGCAGGCTCTATTCAAATCTCTGAAGTCCACGCAGATCCTTATCTGGTTTTTGTCTTTCTTCCCCACTGGGACAATACTGGATAACCAGAGTGGACGTTGTATCGATGTGATGAACCCTGCCGGTAGTAAGCGTTGAACCTCTTCCTTGATCTTCACTTCTAGCTCGGTCTTGTACGTTCTCGTCGCTTGTTTTACTGGAATGGCTGAAGGCATTACATTCAACTTGTGGCAGCTTACTTCCTCATCCAGCCCCTCCATCTATGTGTACTTCCATGCGAAGACGTCCATAAACTCCTGAATCAACTCAACCAAGGCCCCCCGTTTCTCCCTACTGAGATTCTTCGAGATGAAGATGGGCCTCGGGTCCTCCCCTTCTTTCTCCAGGTTCAACTGCTCCAACTCTTGTGCCTGGGGTTTTGGTTGATCTGCCATGTAATCTGGTTCCTCGGTAACTTCCTCCATAAATTTCGGTATGTTGGAGTTGTCTATCACCATGCACTGTCCCCGTTGATCTACTAGAAACCATTCATATATCGGGTCAACCTCATCATGAGTTTCCTCCGCCGCCCACTAACACCGTTACAATCGATATACCACCTTTCCTTCTTCAGTAATGACCTTCTTGCATTATTTGCTGGTAGTGGTGACTGCCTTCCTCTTCTTCTCTCTAGAAGCCTCGACCACTCTTTTCCATGAGAACCGACTCAGCACGCTTTGTCGTTGGACCTCATGCTCCGTCGGATCCACTCTGGGCCTCATCCTGTCTCTGAGCTGCTTTGAGATGTGTTGGGGCCGAGGGACCACCTGATGAGCTTCTTCGGTCATTGCTCTTGCGCTGCCTACAACCTCTTTACTCTGCTCGTTCAAGGGCCCCATCCTTTCTCTGATCAAGGGAACCCATGCTCCCTCCATTCTTCTCATTAGGACATGGACATCTTCTTCTAACTCTGTATAAAATGCCGCGTCCACCAAGTGAGCTTCCTCGATAGCGAAGGGCCATTTTGTTGCCCTAATGGTCACTTATGTCCCCTTGATATTCGCCTTAGCGCATTGGTGGTACGTAGAAGGAACTAGCCCTTGGTTGTGCATCCACACCCTTCCTATTAGAAGATGATAGGAATTTGTACTCTCTATTACGTGGAATTTTATGTGGGAACTCAAATTTCCCATCACAATCCCAGCATTAACATACCCAATGGATTTGGAATATTGGCTATCATATCCCGAAATCACCAAAGGCATGGGGACCAACCTTTCTTCCGTAATATTGGAAGCATGAAAGGAGTTAATTAGCATAATAATGATGGAAGCTCCCCCATCCATAAGATTCCTCACGAAACTAACTCCGTTAACACTGGCAGTCACATATAATGGCCTGTTGTGAGGGAATCTCACAGCCCTATCGGTATCGCTGAACATCACTTCTGACAGGAACCTCCTCACCAACCTGGCCATGGGTCCCTTCCATTTCAGCGAAGGGACCGTGTCTTTCCTCGCAATATCTAGTATCGCCTGGGTTATTTCCAACCTGCTCTCTTTTGGTATCCTTACCTGTTCGAAGAACCAGGTGAACTTTGGGGATTTTGCGACTGCATAGTACTCTAGGCTCAGATCTTCTTCCTCACCTTCAACGATGTACACGTCCTCCACGTCTTTGGCGCTTCCTTTATCGTAGGCTAAAACTACGCTAGCCATTCCTTTAGTACGGGTCTCTAAAGCTGCCTCATACTCTTCTCTCTCTCCTCTCTCCGCCTCTTCATCATAGGCCACCACGAGATTGGCCCCATGTGCTGATAGTGGGTTATTATTGACCTTCTGTGGAGGGATTTGGAACGTCCCTGCCTTTACGTACTTGTCAATAATTCTTCTCAATGTGAAGCAACTTTCTGTTGGGTGATGGATCCTCCGATGAACCTGGCAGTACTTAGGATCCGCCTTCGTTGCCGCATCGAGTTCCCCAGCGGGAATGTCTTTTGGCTCGTAGACCGTTCTGCCTTAGACCATTACGTTGTAATAGTTGACAACCTCCTCTACTGTACAAGGTAATGGTGGTGTGTCCTCCCTGTTTCTTCTGAACTTCCTCTTATTGTCCTTATTCGGTGCCTTGCCCCCATCTCCTCCCTCGGTGTACCCTACCCGTGGGGGTTGAGATCTCCCCCCCCCCCCCGCGGGTTGCATCGGCTGCCTAAACATCATGGGCACAGCCACCGAATTGGAACGCACCACCAAAGAGATATTTCTCACTGCTTTCAAGAACGCCGAAAAAGTCCCCTCACGCGTCTCATTGATGAGATGGCAGATGTACTCAAAAAGCAGCCCCTCAGCGCAGATCTACAATAACTTAGACTCTTTTGCTTCCTCCCTCACATCGAGGGATCTCTCCCTGAACCTTCGAATATAAGCCACCACTTCTTCCCTAGGTCGTTTCTTCTCCCTACCCAGTTGGGTCAAAGTAACTCATCTTCTGCCAGAAAGAACTTCTAGACAAACAATACATGCATCTCCTCCCACATAGAAACACTCATGGGAGCCAAATGGGAATACCAGGCATATGCTTTATCGGTTAAGGATTTGGAAAACTCCCTCAACCAAAGTTTCTTATTATTGCAATGTTCCCCCAAGTGTTCAATGAAGCGTTTGATGTGCTCCTTTCGATTCCCACCTTTTCCCGTGTATTTTTCAAAAATGGGAGGAGTATAGTCTTTCGGATAGGGCTCGTCGTTGTATTCCTGGGGATACGGTGTTCGAAAGTCATCATAGACCAAAGCTACCTCGCCAGCGGATTGCGAGGAGGCCTGCATGAACTACAACATCTCTTTCTGCATCTCCTTTCTCATTTCCTCCATGGGTGACACTACTGGGGCACCAGCCAATAGTGGGGACTGGGTGCCCGTTGCAGCTGGCACCAACGTCACAGCGGGGGTCATTGAAACTCCTGAGGTTCCCACTACTGGATTCATAATAGAGGGTATGCTTTCGGGGACCGTTCCAGCAACACCTGCACCTGGTGGGGCCGTTGGAGCTACCCCTGGTGTTACGAAGGCATTAGCCTCCAATCCTCCCAGCATAGTCGAAGCTACTAGAGTTTGCAAAAACTCATAAAACTTGCTCATAAGGAGCGCGACCTAAGTGAGTCCTAACCCCGAACTCGTGGAAGCTTGTGTCACCCCCGGAATGCCTGACGTCGCCGGAACCAGAGGTACCTCTAGTCGAGGAGCCCCATCCCTTAGGGCCTCTAGTTCTCTCACAGCTTGTTCTTCATTATGTTGGATGTCATCAAAGTTGAGTCTTCGATTAACATTATCTTGCGCCATACTCCTTTCTTAGAAGAATGCCTCCCCCAGCAAAGTCGCCAAATGTAAGGGGGTAGTTTAGATAAGATGGAGGCATAATCCCTTGTTCAAGTATGGTAATGATCAGCTTATTGGCCAAAGCTTTGGATTAATGATAGGACAGACAAGCACAAACCCAATGGAGATAAGACTCAGTTTAAACTCACAAATCTCTCGTGTATAACTCAGAAATTGGTAATGAAACTTACAAGTAACTTAGCTAGAAGGAGAGAGAAGTAAGCACCCTAGATACACCTCGGTAGGCAGGTAGAAACACACCAAACACCCTCAAGAATCTCTGTCATGTATTAAAAGCTTTGTAATAAATAACAATGGTGAGTGAGTAAGACTCTCTGGTTCGCAATAACTCTCTCTGATGTGTATTCTCTCTGGCAATAATTTCCGAACTCTCAAAAAATCATCCCCTCCTCAAAGGTGGTTGGGGTCCTTATATACCTCCCACACCACCCCCCGAGGAAACTCAGTCATTAAAGACTATGAAAGATATCCCTCATACTTTTTTGTCACAACATTAAATGCCTGATGCACTAGTTGTCTCCACGTCATAAACATTAAATGCCAAGACACGCCTTTTGCCAAACCACTGTGTGTCAGGGGGCTGTTGTCGCAGAGGTGGCTCACCAACGCCTGACAGCCCCAAATACTACGGTGGTTTACTCAAGTGTAGGTATGACATTGTTTAGCTGGCTAGTGACATCACCTACAGTAGATGTAAAATTAAGTAGAGGGTTGTTTGGTTGACAACTCAACGCTTGATGGAACTCAAATCTACTCCGCCCGAGGTTCTACGGTCAGGTTCCTTCAGTGTTTTACCAGGTGTATCTAAGATGGTCAGGACAATCCCAACGGTGCCTCACTTCTCAATCCTCCAAACCAAGTCCCTCTAAAGTTCCCACGACGAGGTCATTCGATAGAGCACGAAATGTCTCCCAGGCCCTGCCAAGCCTGGTCTCTCGCGAGTACTGTTTGACCTCACACTAAAACTCCTTATTATTCTCGTTACATCATTACAACCGTTATAGCTTACAGTCACAACATAAACAGAAATACAATATGATTGATACAACAAGCTAAAGTATGAGTTGCCATGCCCAGTTGCCTCGCTTGAGCTGCCTCGGTTGCTTAATCTCAAACACTGTGATCAATTTAGGGGTAGAGCTCTAACGGGGTCACGAGTAAGGGACTAGGGTTTTGGGCTATGGGTCATCCGGGAGGTAGATAAGGCAGAATAATTATCCCATGGTACGCAGCTATGAGATTAGGATATTGGGGCGACATCGAGCTAAACACGCAATACTATCTGCCCGAAGCTTCTGTTAGACGAGTGTTTCGCACCAACAGAGGGACTCATCGGAGGCAAGGGGTAGGGTTCAGGGGGACAGCATTGAAGCCCAAAGAGCGCAATCCGATGTAGGAAGCCGAAAGGCTGCATTTTAACAGCGGTGTCCAGGCGTCCCTATAGGCTGCGTGACTTATATAAGGAGTGTGGGTGGCATGACTAGGCCAGCATGCAGCTATGACAGTGATCCGGTGGGGTTCTCCCACCCTTGACCATAATCATCATTTTCAGTCGCTACGTTCAATGATATAACTTCTATAACTTTGATGTAAACATGAAATCTTTAATAAACTCTCATTGAATACAATTAAGGTTAAGGACCTTATTTAGAATAAGACATACCCTTATTATCACCAAAGAGTCCCAAGCTAATACAAACTCAAAGAGATACAGCCACATAAATGAAAATAATAAAAAAACAATGGGATAAGAACATCAAGTGGGAAGCTCCTCATACGGTGTTCCCTATGCGTGCTACATTACTTTGTTCCTAATAAATGTATATGTGGTCAAATAATTCTATGTTGGTATTCACACTTGTAACCTCTGTTTTTACTTTTATGAAGACAAAATTTAGTGTATCATTTATTACTGTGACACCTTAATTTGTGGGCATAATAAGCGAACCTCCTATTTGTAGATGTCAATAGATGAGTTTGTTTGTAATGAAGTTAATAGAGAAAAAGTGACATTTATTGCTGAGATGATGATCAACAACCCTAATTTAATTATTTATTGATAGAATTTATATGTTATAGATCTAGTCTCTGATAATTGGTAAGAATGAAAAGGGGAAGGAAAGTATGAACTTCTTTCTAGGAAGGAGCGGAAATACTCCTATAATCTACCATATACTTCTTTTTACACATAATTACACCAGCAAATGCTGTTCTTAAAAGTAATTATAGATACATTAACTAGGGCTTAAGTTTTAAAAGTAATAATTTGATTCATACATTTTACCCCTGATATATAATTGAAATCGTAAAGATGTGTCTAAATTTACTTTAGCAATAGTATATTTTCATTGTAATAGATGTGTATTAATAGTTATGATAGTACGCTGCTCAATTAATGTCAAAATTGAACCAAATTAATCTAATTTCAGTTCCATTGAATTCTCAATTCCACGTTTTTATGGTTTCTAAACTTTAAATAATTTAAAATTTTCAATCACAGACTTAAAAATCTTTTCCAATACATAGAATAGGAAAGCAAGAGTTGTTGTTTTAGAAAAAAAATGTGTATGTTGCAAGCGTCTAAAAGGCGCGAGACGTGGTCAAGGCGTGGAGGCCAAGCCTCAAGCCTTAGGAGCCTAGGCGTTTCCCCCTTTTTAATATTTTTTAATAATTATACTAATGCTAGTAAAAAAATAAAATAATACATATCTTGAAATTTGAAAATATATATGTATATTTGGTAACCCTTTCCCCCAAAAGTATAATATATTTCAAATATAATATAATATCATATAATATAATATAATCAAATATAATATAACATAAGTTAGTAAACAATGTATTTCAAATATAAAAGAAGAAGAAAAAAACTTAAGCCGAACCAAAAAAAAAAGTAAGCAGAAACATTATCCAAGGTTCTAAAAGGCGCGATGCGTGACCAATGCGTGGAGGCCAAGCATCAAGCATTAGGAACCTAGGCGCGCCTAGGTGAAACCTATGCGTGAAAAGGCGTTTTGCCTTTTTTTTAATATTTTTTAATTATACTTAGGTTTCTAAAATAATAAGCACAACTTTCATAAAAAAAACATAATCATAAACATTCAATCAAAATTTTGAATAAAATAATACATACCTTGAAATTTGAGATTTTATTCCTACAAAATTACGAATAAAATAAAACATACCTTGAAGTTAGGGTTCTTTTTTTTTTCTTTCGTTTTGTCTAATCGGGGTTCTCTTGGGGGGGGGGGGGGGGGGGGGGTTAGTTTGTTATGTTAGGGTTAGATTAGTATAGTAGATAAGAAATAAGTAAATAAAAAAAACTTTTGTATGCTTTTTACCCAAAACGACGTCATTTTAACTCAAACATAAGAAAAAAATGATTTTAGCAATATAATTTTTTTTAAAATTATGCGCGCATTGCACGCCTTATGCGCCCATTGCACGCCTATGCGCGCATCACCCTCGTTGACCGCCTTAAAAAAGCGTTGACCACGCCTTTTTCCACGCATACCCCTTATGTGTTGCGTTTCTAAAAAGCATCACGCATAGGCGCGCATAGGCACCGCCTATGCGGGCCTTTTAGAACACTGACATTATCCCTCTCTGACAGAATAAGAAAGAAAAAACATAAGTAGAACGAAAAAAATTATAGCAGTTAAGAAAAAAAAAACATTAGTAGAAACATCATGAAGTAGAATAAAAAAAATTATACGCAGAACATCGTGAAGTACTATGCCAATTTGGTTAGGGGTTTTGTTGTCTTTTTTAAGGCTTTTTTGATAAGAAATAAAACTTAAAAAAAAAACTTTAAATAAAAGGCGCACACCTTTTCGCGCGTAGGAGCTCGTGGACCGTTGACCGCGCCTTACACGCGCGTTGACCACGCCTTTTGTCGCGCCTATGCCTTATGCGGGGCGTTTCTAAAGCGCCTCACGCCTAGGCGCGCCTTTTAGAACACTGGTATGTTGTAGTTGTTCTGCTCAAGTTTAATAATGAATAGACTCCCCTTGCATCATTCAGTTAATTAGAAATGACGATGCATCGAAGGCTTTGGAGTGTCATGTATTTGCACTAGTATTAAGAAGTACCAACAAATATTTGAGTGATGTAATCTTACATAAACCTATCCCCTATCGTACCAGCCTTCAAAGTATATAGTTCCCGCTCTTGTTCCATGTACCCAAACGATTGTGTTCTAGCTAACATTGGCTAAAATATTCCCTATCTTTTCCTTGGTTTCTTTGAGGCGACACGACTGGGCTAACGTGTGTTGTCTAAAAGGAAATCATTTAATAAGTCCTACTTGAGAGGCTCCATACCTTTAGAGGTCCTGAACCCGTTCACTGCCTTTTCAAAGAGAATCATCTGATAATATCAATCTTGATATATGAAGCGTGGACTCGACACGTAATACGTATTTCGACACGACACACGATACGTAATTTTTCCAAAAACTAGGATACGACACGCTAGGATACGTATAATATATAATATATGTTAATATATATAATATATATTTAAATATAGATATTAATGAAATAAAACAGATTTGTTTTCATAAAATACAATATTAGAGCATTCTTAACATGAAATTATGAAAATGGACCATACAAAACAAAACTCAAACACACTTTAACATTAAAAACCATAAATAAGGTAGAATCACCATCACATAAGAAAAAAAAATTAATTTAAAAAGTGTCATTTTACATGTCCCAACATGTCGGCAACGTGTCCCAGCGAGTCGGCAACATGCCCCAGTGAGTCGGCAACGTGTTGGAGCGTGTCGCGTGTCGGACTCGTGTCAAAGTTGACTCATGACTTCCGGGAGAGTGTCGGTGCTTCATAGATCTTGATAAACCCCATGTTTAACCCCTGATGGTTGTCAGGAGAATTTGATGAAGCTCTTGAGGAGGTGAATATGTATCAAGATCTACAGTGTTCCTTTTAGAGCTAATAGAGTGTGCAAGCGAGCCAGCCCAAGGTAGATGATGGATACTTGTTTTTTAATCTACCCTCTGCAGCCTAGGAAATAATGCAAGTGGGGAGATGTTGAGACGAACAGTAGTCACACGCTTATTCCTATGTTCCCCACTAGTCCCAGATGATTTCAATGTATCCACTTGACAATTACTCAATAATTGCTTATATGATAATCCCAAAAATCCTCTCCCACTAACATTAATATTTGTAGTTGTAGTTGTATTTGTAGCACCAACTCTTCTTGCTACATTGAATGTGATTGTGACCATTTTGTTAATGAATTTCCACTCACCTGTCCACATTATTCTTGTTAATAATACATCGATTAGTGATATAAGAAGACGAAAATAATCAAAATAACATTAATTCAATTTTTACAAGCAAAATATTCAAACAAAAAATTTCATTGATATTTATAACAAGATCCTCAAACCTTCCATTTGAAACCCATAATTTAGCATTTAAATTTAGTGTTAGGCATTGAGACCTTAAGACAATGAACCACAACATAGTGCAAAGTGGAGTTGATTGGTGCATTGGAGTGGTAGGTTCAACTATTTAAACCTGAGTAATTTTGCCACGAGTACGAATAAGTAACCAGATACTAATTCCATCGTTATTTTTTTTTATACAACTCTTCAAACAGGAAGAAGATCAACAAAAAAAATAATGAGAGCAAACCCAAATTTACTAGATTGAGAGAGAAGCAAATTCATACATGACTTAAAACGCTAATTTACCAATAACTAGAATCAAATTCAAACCTCAAATTAGCACTAAAGTTAGATTACCTCGTGCGAAGTTAGATTGTTGAAGGCTGGTCGAGTCACTAAAATATGAAACCTAAAACAAAATCACTATTTTACAATTAATTCAGTTTGAAAACATCACATCCCAGAGCAAAACCCTAACAAATCAAAGTCTTACATCTCAAATCAATAACAAAATTAAGATAAAGCATCAAAGACAAGAAAACGCACCAGAGCAAATACATATTTTAATAAAAAAAGATAAATTTGAGTAATAATAAGAATTGATGAAATTGAAACAAGAATTAATTCGGGAGCTTTAGTCGGAACATTTCTAAGAATTAATGAAAATGAAACAAACATACTCAGATTTGAACATTTTTAAGAATTAATGAAATTAAAACAAGAGCCTCATCGATCGATGACGGAAATAGAAGGATACCTTTATTTGGGAGATTAAATCAACGAGAGGGGGGCTTTATTGATGTAGCTGAAAACCTTTATTCCACCGTCATCTGGAGCTGAGATCAATGACAGAAACAAGAGCCTTGGTCGGTGGCCAGCGACTAGGTATCTTAGATCGATCGACATCAATGGGAGTGTCTTGGCTTGAAGAAAAAAATGAGGAAGAGGAGGAGAAGAGAAGCGAAGAGGAGTGCGAGAGAACAGACGATGGACAAAACGGACGGACAAGTGACTGGTGGACAAATCCTCCCTTCCGTCGTTTATAAATTTTGAGTAAAAAACGTAGATAAAAGGTTGAAGGTGCCACTTTTTATTTTTAAATAAAAATATTTTAATGAAACGCTATCGTCTTTTAAAAATAAAAAAAAATCGGATTAATATTTTATTTAAAATAATTAAAAGGCAAGTGGTATTCCAAACTTATATGCCTCTCGTCTAATAAATTACGTATTTTTTTCCTTAGTATTTAAGAAATATAATATTTTAGTTTGCATATATTCTGACATAATTTAAGGTATGCACCGTTTTAATATTTTTTATATCCTTGTTATAGTTAAAAATATTAAAATATATTAAAAAATATCTAAACACCTTTTTACACCTAAAGCGCGGTTAGGCTTCTAAGGGTTTAGGTTTGGCCTTCATGTCTCGATCACGTCCCGCGTTTTTTAGAGCCTTGTGAAATACATATATGTAGACACCCCATCCTAGTACACCCTAGGTACCTTCTCCGGTCCCTAACACTCCTCTTCCTTCCGTAAACCCTTGGTCTTACTCTGAGTATTGATCTAGATGTCACAGGGCACTTTCGAGCCCCATTTGACTCCGATCAACTCTTCAACCAGAGCAAAGCTTAATGAAATTTTAAAGGGTTCTGAATTCCATTTCCAACAGTCCGTACCATGCACGAATTTGTAACACCTCGTATTTTTTATGATTTAAATAAATATGTGATTTATTATTATTATTGGATTAATTAAATTAAAATGCGAGAAATTAATTATTTATTATTTCGGATTAAAATAATTATTAATTAGCGTGCCAAGGGTTAATACTTATTGTTGAAAATTATTGAATATTACTGTGTGATATGTAATATGGAATTATGAAATTTGATAAAATGTCAAAAGTGAGAAATATAACAGTTTGATAATATAAGTTTGACGCGCGTGTGAGTCGTATCAGGATTAATTGATTGGGATAAAATGATAATTTATTTTTATTAACTCATATGGTCATTTCGAGTGCGCCGTTGAGTCCGAGAGGGTTGAGATAGTTAGAAAACACTACCCGGTTATTTTATTTGGACTCCGAAATATTTTTGTAATTTGGATTTTGGGGGGTTTAATTAATGAAGAAAATCAGTAATTAAATAAGAAAGGAACGTGGGTAAGACATTTCCCATCAGATTCTAAACCTAAGTGAGAAAGAGAAAAAATCTAAGAGGGAGAAGAAGGACTCCATATGTGTTCTTGGAGAAAGGCTCAAGCTTTTACACCGAAAATCCCACCAACGCGTGGATCGCGAAGAGAGGAACACGTCTATACCAACATCACCAAAGGATCAGACCTTCGATTTAAGGCAAGTGTTTATTACTTGCGTGCTTTAGTAATAATTGTGTTCATGTTAGAGTATGTGATAACCCATTAATTATGAAAGTTAATTTTGATGAAAATTGATGTTATGATTCGTATATTGGGGCTAAGATTTCAAGAGATTAAATACCTTCTGTAGATAGGATTACATTCACGAATTGATGATAATTTTCCATGAACAAATCTCGATTTAATTTGGAGTTATGCTCTTAATTTAAAAACTAGGGTTCTTGTTAAATAAATTTGAGGATTTCTTATTTAATTGATGTATGGTGAGGATTTAATGATTCTAGGCTGTTAGAAATCACCTAGATATGTTAGGACATCAATTGGATTTGTTGTTTGGGTGTTTGGGATTGAATAGTAGAGGTTTTAGAGGTGTTAATGGTGGAAAAACGCTAAAATCTGGGCAAGAAGACGAAACAGTGCATCTCGCGCGATGTCGAGCGTAGTCGTTCGATCGAGATAGAGATGTCGCGCGAAGTTGGTTCGAGCAACATGTGTAAGTCGTTCAAACGACTTGACCTTCTGGTTTGAGTGACAGGCCTAAAATTCTAGAAATTTCTATTTTTACCCCAAATTAAGTTACGCAATTAATTTGAGTGAGAAAACTGCAATTTGATGGACTTATCCTAGTGCAGAATTTTTAGGAAGTATTTGGGAAATAATACTTTAAATAATTGGAACAGTATGTTGACCTTGGTGATTACATGAGTGATAGTAATCAAATTAAATATACTATACATAGGAATGAGAGAATAATACGTATGGAATATATCTATATGAATTGGTTGGGTGAATACCTATGAATTTTAGTAGGATGTGTGTATGCCTATTATATGATATTATTGTTAAGTCTACTAATGGGTGATAACCCGAGGGTACAAGAATAATATTGTTAAGTGTACTAATGGGTGATAACCCGGGGGTACAAGAATATTATCGTTAAGTGTACTAATGGGTGATAACTCAGGGGTACAAGAATATTGTTGTTAAGTGCACTAATGGGTGTTAACCCGAGGGTGCAGGATTATTATCGATAGGGGCGCTAATGGGTGTTAGTCCAGGGGTGCAGAAATAGTATATATATGTATAGAGATGATGTAACTATATGTGTATATATCTATAAACTTATGAATATTTCTACTGTGTGAAACTGGTAGATATGGTGACAATAATAAAATGCTTTGCGCCAAGTGGTCTTAACCTAAGGGTGCAGGATTAGTATATATATATATATAGGGATGATGTGACTGTATATATATAATAATATACTTTGGAACATTCTACTTTGTGAAATTAATAGATATAGTATAAATTAGAAATAAATTAATCTTAGTGGGTAAAAGATTAACCATTCGAATGGTGAATAATGGAACTTAGTTATGTGAGATAAACTATTTTTTTAATGTATTGTATATGCGATACGGGTATACTACCGGAGAATGTAGATGGTAGTATTATGATTTCGAACTAGTTAGGCCGGGTAGCATAGCTAGTGTGGGTTAGATGTACGTTAGACGTGCCCAATAAAAGAGAGGTGAGAATCTCATGTGAGAGTGCGATATCTAACATGCACATAATACTTGCTTCATTGCAGTTTTAAATACTTGCTAAATATTTTTAAAACATCGAGCTCTGACCCGTCTCTTGCATCTCTTCTCTATTTTGCTATATATACGTATTATATCACGTGCTCAGCCACAAGGAAACCTGAACTAGGGATTTGGATTGCTTTACGTGCTGCAGCTGTTGTGGAAGTTGTAGGTCCTTGCATTAGACGCATCCATCATTTCCATTCAGTTTTATCTAGACATCTCAGTTGGGGCATGTGTCGCCCATTCTTAGTTGTTATCATAGTTATTATTTAGTTTACCTTTCAGTTCTTTTAGTTTGATGGAATTTTACTATGAGTCTGTGAATTGGAGTTTTGTACTGGGAGGTTTTACTCAGTCTTATTTATTTCAGTATTTGATTCATGTTTAGTATTTAGCATATTCTTGTGTATGATGAATGGTTTAGATTTTAATAATTAAATATAGAAATGGTTTTATTTGGTTATATTTTGTAAGCACAAATGTCTCCGATTGAGTCTTAATATAGTGTTGGCTCAATTCCGAAAAAAAACATTTGATTCATAGGATAGTGTTCATGTGTATCCATCCAAGCTTATGACGTGTTAGTTGAAGACGTAGCGACCAAGTTTATAAAGCTTCATCATATACAGAGTTTAGTGTGCCTTGTTTCTACGTCGTCAACAACATTGTTCCAATGCTCCTAGGTATGAATGCAATTTATATGTATAGGAGCTTGGAAATTTATTGGGTGTATTTTTTTAAAGCTTTTACAAAATAGTTTTAACGACTTTGTTTTACTCAGAATATATTTTTTAGAACTTTACATAAAAAATTTTGGGCTTAAAAAAACATTTTATTTTTCTGACACGTCGTTCGAACCATATGGCATCTCGTTCGAACGAGATTGCCATGTCGTTCAAACGAACCGGTATCTCGTTCGAACGAGATTGCCAGGTCGTTCGAACAAGACTTTTAACGAATTTCCTTTTTCCCTTCTGGAACCTCATTTGTAAAGTCGTTCGAACGACTTTGGCGGGAACAGTTTTTTGGCAATTTTTTGTAGTTTTCTCCATGTTCCACTACCTTTTCCCCACTACTTTTTGACAGAATTATCAAGTGCGGGAACTAACCTTTTCCAAGTAACTTTTTCAAATTCCTCCATCTCCTAGAGAGAGTTTTAGAGAGTTTCAATTCCAAATGAAAAAGTTCAAGTTTGAGTGTTTGTCTATTAAGAAAAATCCTTAAACACTTCTGTTTACACCCAATTGTTTAGTTTATCCAAGTTCCTTAATATATATATTTTACTTGGAGTTTATGCACCGATTTTATCTCCACTATTGGAAGAGTGTTTGGGTTTACTTCTCCATCCCACAAAGAAGAAGTTCATTGTTTTTGGCTGCGGCATTCTTATATGGTGAAAGGCACCATGTGTGGTTGTTGTGTTCCTAAAAGTCCGATCGGTGGATTCCAAGACCGCGGTGGACCTCCGTGGTTATTCGCTAGGTAGAGGTGTGTACAAGAAGAAGCTTCGGGGCTTGGACGGAGTTAAGTCGAGTGTTTGTAAGTCTTTTTGTCTTGTACTTGTAAAATCGTACTTAGTGGATTTGAGGCTAGGGTCGTCTGAGGTTTTTTCCCGTTGTGGGTTTTTCGTCGTACATCGCGGCGTAGTGGTTATTTGTTTATTTTATCTTTTTCCAATTCACATTAGATTCATGCTTAGGTTAAAAAGATAAAATTGGTACATTTAATTTGCTGCTATTTAATTTGGGTAAAAGTTAATTTAATTTAAGTCATTAATTTTATTGGATAAAATTTGGTTTGGCCTAATTTACAAAATTGAATATTTATTGTTAGGCAAATTTCTAGGACTTGGGTTGAGTTAATATGTTAAAGTGAAAAATGTATTTGTTGATTAATTTAATTTCACTTTGAGTTAAGTTTTATTTTAATTTGAAAGAAATTAAAATTTGGTTTATGTAAAATTTCTTGAGCCATCTTTATTCCGTACGTAAAAGGAAATTACATTTTGTAAAATCTAAAAATTAGGGGTCATCATTTACAACATATTTAAAAAAGGAAAATGTTTTGACGCCTAGTTTAATTCTATATTAGGTGATGAATATGTTTATAAGTTTTTCGACAGTGATGTTAAGAATGAGCCAACTGAACATTCTGTTTTAAATTGGTAAATGACTGATCTCCCTATATTTTATTGGGCGGGGTGTTACAGGTGGTATCAGAGCATCAGGTTCTAGAGTCTTTTAGGATCTGTGCGACTTATTATGTTTCAGCGTAGCGTTCTTTGCTGTATAGCCTTATGATAGGATTATTGTGTTCCTTTACGTATGCGACTTACGTTCTCCGATTGCGAATTATAATGGATGTGAATCATTATACGAAATTTTATGTGATTCGAACACCAAACATTTTAAAACGACCAGCGAAGGCCGTAAGAAGGACTTCAGGAGAAGAAACTCGACAGAAGACATAAAGTAATCTGGGAATGGTGATCGTGACAAATGTCACCATGAGTACTAATTAAGCAAGTGATAATGAGATCGCCACTCGGGAACAGTAGATTCCCAGGGCACAGTCATAGATAACGGTGGAGTGACTTCAAGACCACCTAACATAGTCGATAAGGGAGAAATCAGGGGGACTCTTTTGAAAACCATCAGTGAAGATGTGGAGAAGAAAGAGAGAAGTGTAAAAGTCCAACGGAAGTAGAAAATCTGAAGGCAATTGTGTAGAGTGAAGCGACACTCAGAATTAAATTTGGAATTAAATTGTTAGCTCTTAGGAGCGACATAAAGTGATTAGAATCAATCACCACGTGTAAAAAATGTGTTTGAAATTTAAAGAGAAATTTGGGTACGAGTTGACCGTGAGGTCTTCCATTCGATGTTGTAATAGAGATGCAAGTGAAAATTTGAAACTTAGCACAGTGAGTAAGCTAGAGACCGACTGTGAGAGAAAGGTTGAATTGCATAATGAACTTCGTACCTGGTCAGGGGGCATAAATTATCCAAAGGGTCTATAGTTGAAAAAGGACCCATGAGTAGAATATAAACATGGATGAGAAATCCCGCTAGGATGACTAATGTTGATGTCGTCAAGGTTATACAATTTCTAATTATTGCAGTATTTCCAGAAGAAGTGAGCCATGAGGGTTAGAAAATCTGGTTGTAAGGCATAACTGAACTTAACGGTGTTAGTGAAACACCAAAGGAGAGTATACCTAATAGGGAACTTAGTTAAATAATTTTGAGTGATTAACTTCCTACAAGGTGATGATGAAGTCAATCAGGGCCGGGGAGGCCACCCATAGTTCCCAAAGGCCAGCGTAGCCAGTGAGTTAAGACTACTCGATCCGAGAGAAGGATATTTTAAAATGGCCAGTGGGACTAGTGATGGGGAAATGGTTCGTGAAGTTTCCCTATGAGAAGAGAAGACTACAAGTGTTGAATGTGTCCATAATTCAAAAGTGAGACTGATGAGATTGGAAATGGTAAACCATGCCAGTTAGGCATTACAACTGGAGGAGGGAGACTTCCAGCAAAGGAATTTGGGTCAAGAGAATTAGGCCCGGGAAATTTACAACCCGAGGGTGATAGGTTCAGGATGGACCATTGGAGTCCTCCTTAGGAGTAGCATACAGTATGTTAGGGTCGACGGGGCCCGGGATGTAAATGGCAGTTCAGTAAAGCCATAATTGAGGCCTGGTGATTTTGGGCCAACGTTTCAATAATGGGCGTGAAACCCAAATGATGGAATAAATTATCCATAATGATAGGGGACAACTATAGGATGAAATCCTAAGATGTATAACGATTGCAGATGTTCATGGGTCATGTTGGCAGCCACGTGTTGAGACCCCGTGATTTGGCGAGACTGGTGAGGTTTTGCTTCTTCCTTGTGAATAAAGGATTAATTCTAGTAACATGGGTGTGTCACAACTTATATGTAAATTGGAAACCCTAAAACTCGCGTGCGGGTCGAGTTGAGTGGGAACGTTAGTTTTAACAGTCTTGTTACAAACGTATTGCTCGTTGATAGCGGGGGGGGGGGGGGGGGGGGCATTTTGATGTCACCCGTGAGTGAACCGGGTGGGCCCTAAGAGTATATTTTGTTGTTGTATTTTACTAACTGCATTGAGTTAGCATTAATAGAGTATATTATGGTAATGTGTAGTGATTAATTATCGTATATTTTAACGATAGTAAATTGAGTGATATGACTGTCGTGCTGGATACTCTGGGAGGAGAAATCTTAATTTTGTGCGGCGCCACCTGAAATAGGGTTGGGCCCAGATATATGAATATATGAAGACTTTCATGGTATTATAGACTTCGGCGAGTATGTTGTCTAGTTATATGTAATTTCGGTGACTGATAAGACTTAGTATACATTGTGTTCTTTGTCGAACAGCGTGAGATAGTTCGTTAGATATATCTAGCACTGAGTACTTGGGGTAGTGAGAGCGCCATGCTTCATGTTAATATTAGGGACATGAGAGTGGACGAGGAAAATTTTATGTACACATACGAAGATCGTGGGAAGGTACATAGTATGGACTGAGGGCCTTAAGGACCTCAACAATCGACTAGGCTAGATAGTAGTGTATCGGGGGATTCCTTGTTTGGATTTCATTTTGTGAGACATCCCACACATGAAACTAGCGGGCGTCAGGAGTTGGGGAGAAGTTTGGTCGATAGTACATAAGTTATGTACGTTGGTTATTGTACCTATATAAGAATATATTTGAGAATTGATAACTCCATTGTGACTTAAGAAAAGTAGACTCGCCTAGTCCTAATATCATTCTGAATAGATCAATGATGCCACTGGAAGAGTGATTAAATTATGACTAGTGGGGTGGTTGAGTACACCCCTACTATATCAGCACACCGAGTGCGAAGGGATTAATTTAAGAGAAATACATGTCATTGGGATAATGATGCGTGAGACATAGGGTGTGTAGGCACACTAGGTGATCGAATCAGATAGTGAGTTATGATAGTCTTGTGAATCTGACAACACATAGCTGAGAAGCCAAATCTTTTTCTTTAAAATCTAATAGAGGCCTATAACTCACAAGAAACTGAATTGCAGAACAGGAAAAAGACTTGTGTCACGCGGTGGGGGCAAAGTCACAAGTATCACGATTAGAAGTACATTCGAGAGAGTATAAAATGTATCGGGTTCCAAATAATAGTGATGAAGGGTTATGATGTAGAGTAATATTACAAAGTTCGTCTTGCGATGGGTCACCTGACTGTTAAAAAAAAAGGGTGGACAATCCAAAACCAATAGGAGTTTCTCCCACTAGTGAATGGGAGAGTATTCACAAGGATATTCTCATGTAGCTAAGATGGTGAGACCATAGGCACTGAGATACGATTGAGTATGGACTACCATCCGCAGAAGGATGGGCAGGACAAGCGGTCTAATCGGATGCCGGAGAGAAAATTTTATGTGCACCCTTAAATCTTCGGGGGGACGAGAGTAGTACCTTCCACTAGTGGAGTTGTGTCCCATAACTCCTATGAGTTCACGTTTGGGCAGAGTGACAGTAGAGGTATGGAACGGTAAACTTGGTTGTTGTCCTACTTGATAGTTAGAGGTGGGGGACCAACTATAATTGCAAATATCGGAGAAGGGTTGATAGTATCGTATATATTGTGTGTGAAATATATATTGCACAGCCAATTTAATTACACGAACGACACAAGACGAAGACGTATGTATCTGGAAGGAGGATAAATCTACTAAGGTGCAAATAGTAGAAGGCTAGATAATGAATATCTAAAATAAAGTTTAAGTAGTGGAACTTAATCGGTAAGGCTTGGGAAAGATCCTATATGACAGGGTAACCTGGGGTTTAAAACAAACTCATGTGAAGTGTTCACTAATTAAGGGTATTCGATAGCGTATTATATGGGTGGTACGGAGTAGTTTACTTGGGAGTGCAAGGACGCTATGCGTAACTTATATATAACGTTGTTTCTACCTGCTATACTTTTTCCAAATTTCGGGACGAAATTCCGTTGTAAGGGGGGAAGTATGTAAAACCCCGTATTTTTGATGATGTAAATAATTATGTGATTTATTATTAGTGTTGGATTAATTAAATTAAAATGCGAGAAATTAATTATTTATTAATTCGGATTAAAATAATTATTAACTAGCGTGCCAAGGGTTAATGTTTATTATTGAGAATTATTGAATATTATTGTGTGATATGTAATATGGAATTATGAAATTTGATGAATTGTCAAAAGTGAGAAATACGACAGTTTGGTAATTTAAGTCTGATGCGCGTGTGAGTCGTGTCGGAACTAATTGATTGGGATAAAAAGAGAATTTATTTTTATTAACTCGTATGGTCATTTCGAGTGCGCCATTGAATCTGAGAGGTTGAGATAGTTAGAAAACACTACCCGGGTATTTTATTTGGACTCTGAAATATTTTAGGCCAAACCGACACCCCGTAGGGGTAGTTTTGTAATTTGGATTTTGGGGGGTTTAATTAATGACGAAAATTAGTAATTAAATAAGAAAGGTACGAGGGTAAGACATTACCCATCAGATTCTAAACTTAACTGAGAAAGAGGGAAAACCCAAGAGGGGGAAGAAGGACTCCATAGGTGTTCTTGGAGAAAGGCTCAAGCTTTTACACCGAAAATCCCACCAATACGTGGATCGCAAAGAGAGGAATGTGTCTATACCAACATCACTAAAGGATCAAACCTTCGATTTAAGGCAAGTGTTTATTACTTGTGTGCTTTAGTAATAATTGTATTCATGTTAGAGTAGGTGATAACCCATTAATTATGAAAGTTAATTTTGATGAAAATTGATGTTATGATTCGTATATTGGGGCTAAGATTTCAAGAGATTAAATACCTTCATGTAGATAGGATTACATTCACGAATTGATGATAATTTTCCATGAACAAATCTCGATTTAATTTGGAGTTATGCTCTTAAGTTAAAAACTAGGGTTCTTGTTAAATAAATTTGAGGATTTCTTATTTAATTAATGTATGGTGAGGATTTAATGATTCTAGGTTGTTAGAAATCATCTAGATATGTTAGGACATCAATTGGATTTGTTGTTTGGGTGTTTGGGATTGAATAGTAGAGGTTTTATAGGTGTTAATGGGGGAAAAACGCTGAAATCTGGGCAAGAAGATGAAACAGTGCATCTCGCGCGATGTTGAGCGTAGTCGTTCGAGTGAGATAGAGATGTCGCGCGAAGTTAGTTCGAGCAACATGTGTAAATCGTTCAAACGACTTGACCTTATGGTTCGAGCGAGAGGCATAAAATTCTAGAAATTTTTATTTTTACCCGAAATTAAGTTACGCAATTAATTTGAGTGAGAAAACTGCTATTTGATGGACTTAGCCTAGTGCAGAATTTTTAGGAAGTATTTGGAAAATAATACTTTAAATAATTGGAACGGTATGTTGACCTTGGAGATTATATCTATATCGAATATATCTATATGAATTGGTTGGGTGAATACCTATGAATTTTAATAGGATGTGTGTATGCGTATTATATGATATTATTGTTAAGTGTACTAATGGGTGATAACCCGGTGGTACAAGAATAATATCGTTAAGTGTACTAATAGGTGATAACCCAGGGGTATAAGAATATTATCGTTAAGTGTACTAATGGGTGATAACCCGGGGGTACAAGAATATTATCGTTAAGTGTACTAATGGCTGATAACCCGGGGGTACAAGAATATTATCATTATGTGTACTAATGGGTGATAACCCTGGGGTATAAGAATATTGTTGTTAAGTGCACTAATGATTGTTAACCCGAGGGTGCAGGATTATTATTGATAGGTGCGCTAATGGGTCTTAGCCCGGGGGTGCATAAATAGTATATATATGTATAGGGATGATGTGACTATATGTGTATATATCTATGAACTTATGAATATTTCTACTGTGTGAAACTGGTAGATATGGTGACAATAATAAAATGCTTTGCGCCAAGTGGTCTTAACCTAAGGGTGCAGGATTAGTATATATATATATATATATATATATATATATATATATATATATATATATATATATATATATATATATATATATATAGGGATGATGTGACTGTATATATATTAATATACTTGGGAATATTCTACTTTGTAAAATTAGTAGATATAGTATAAATGAGAAATAAATTAATCTTAGTAGGTAAAAGATTAACCATTCGAAGGGTGAATAATGGAACTTAGTTATGTAAGATAAACTATTTCTTTAATGTATTGTATAGGCGATACGGGTATACTACTGGAGAATGTAGATGGTGATATTATGATTTCGAACTAGTTAGGTCGGGTAGCATAGCTAGTGTGGGTTATATATACGTTAGGCATGCACAATAGAAGAGAGGTGAGAATCTCATGTGAGAGTGAGATATCTAACATGCACATAATACTTGCTTCCTTGTAGTTTTAAATACTTGCTAATTATTTTTAAAAGATCGGGCTCTGACCCATCTCTTGCATCTCTTCTCTCTTTTTCTATATATATATATCTATTATATCAGGTGCTTAGCCACAGGGATACCAGAACTAGGGGTTTGGATTGCTTTATGTGCTGCAGCTGTTGTGGAAGTTGTAGGACCTTGCATTAGACGCATCCATCATTTCCATTCAGTTTTATCTAGACATCTCAGTTGGGGCACGTGTCTTCCATTCTTAGTTGTTATCAGAGTTATTATTCAGTTTACCTTTTAGTTCTTTTAGTTGGATGGAATTTTACTATGAGTCTGTGAATTGGAGTTTTGTACTGGGAGGTTTTACTCAGTCTTATTTATTTCAGTATTTGATTCATGTTCAGTATTTAGCATATTCTTGTGTATGATGAATGGTTTATATTTTAATAATTAAATAGAGAAATGGTTTTATTTGGTTAAATTGAAAAAAGGAAAATGTTTTGACGCCTAACTTAATTCTATATTAGGCGATGAATATGTTTATAAGTTTTTCGATAGTGATGCTAAGAATGAACCAACTGAACATTCTGTTTTAAATTGGCAAAGGACTGATCACCCTATATTTTATTGGGTGGGGTGTCACAAAATCGGGCCCACAGTCCGCACGAACGATCCTTTTTACTTCGAGAACTGATCTGAAGGTCGTCGGGTGTTCTCGCTCCCCGTTTGACTCCAATCAGTTATCCAACCTGAGCTAGGCTTAGTGTAATCTCCAAGGTCTCTGAATTCCCTTTCCAATGGTCCGTGATGTGTGAGAATCAACCTCACGGTTTGCAATGAACAACACTTTGACTCTGAAAATCCCCATTTAGAGACCATCTGACGCTTTCGAGCCCCATTTTGATTTCGGTTAACTGCCGAACCCAAGAGTGGCTTGTTGATTCTGGAATGGATCTAAATCACTTTTCCAATGGTCCCAGCTAAGCACAATTCGAAATTATGGTTTGCATTTTATGCCCGTTTTTCTAAAAAAAGATTGTTTTGAACTACCAATAGCCACCCCGACCCTCTGCCTATCGACGGGGTGTACTTTCCTTTCCCATCAACTCATGCACTGTGCCAATTGGCAGGCCAGGGTTCATGTCGATAGACACTCCCCCAAACCCTAAAATGGCATTATTTAAGGAACCCATGACCTTACTCCTACGGGACATCTTTTCGACAATTAGAAACATTCTCTCGAAATCAGAGCGCCATCATTCCCAAAAACCCTATTTACAACATTACCTCAATTTCTCTTACCCCACTTTCCTATCACCTTTAGTCACTTACCTCACCCTACTTTACCACCCTTATACCACTACAAAATCAGCCTACATACCTTCCAAATTCAGTAGAAAAAGTCTTATAGGAGGTCTATTCCTATCCTATTCTTTTTAGTCTCACTTTTTTTATCTCACATCAATTAATATCCATTTTTGTTACTAGTATTCACATAACCTACTTTCATAAAATCCAAAAGACAAGAAAGAGGTTTTAATTGTAAATTCCAAAAGTTAGACTTTCTCACTTTTTCACTTGGGCATACTTTCTTCAAAAATATTCAAAGAGGAGCCTTAAATTTGGGTTTATGAGTCAAACCCCACCCCTACGACTTATCAAACTACGTGGACTTTGATGCCCCTTGGGCTACGTAGGCATCCTGGGACTATCCTGGCATTCGAGTCCTCTTTTTCCGCTTTATGTTTTTATACAATATTGTATCTATTTTTGTGAGTCATTAACTCCTACATATTTGTGTCTGGTCCGACATGTAGATTCGCTTCCCTATAGATACTCGTGACTTGACGAACACTCATATTATATGTTTATTTTATTTTTGGGTACACTCATTAGGATGATTTCGCTTCATCTTTTCCATGACATGAGTCAGTTGATTTCCTTCTCCCAATATTTACATTATACATACGTACACACACATCACACCTTAGAGAAAAGGAGAATATTAACATAGCCATAAGAGATCGAAAATGTGGAATGGGTGCCCAACACCTTCCCTTTTGTAACTTATTCACCGGACCCTCGATTTACATGATTTCGTATGCATCAGTATGACTTTGATGTAGTTCTCTCAAGACGGCTATATTTCTTTTGCTTGTTTTGAGAAAAATAGGTTGACAAATCCATTCCTTCGTGTTATCCCCTTTTGACGACTGTCGATTTATATCCGAGGCATCCCATAAAGATACTAGTGCGAGTGGCGGAACGAGGACCCCCATATCCTCGAATCACTCACACGTGCATAGTGGGGATGAGGAAGAGAGGATCTCCTCCAAAGGGATTTATTCCTCCCTCCCGTCCTGATTTTGGGGCCGGCCTGCGCTGGAGGTATCCGACCTGGATAGGCATAGTGGCAACTCCGCTGGGAACTTTTTTAGAGGACTAGACTGTATTTTCACACGGGTATTATTTCCTTGATCTCCTACCTTTCGATTATCTGTACATGAGCCTCCACTTGTATGTTGTTCTTTCTCATATGCTTACATCTTGTATACATATAACATTCTTATCATGATGATTATTCTTACCATGCTCTTTTTTAACACATATATAGATGACCTTTTTGTCACTCATTTTACTTTTTACTCACTTCTATATGTTCACCGTATTCCACACTTTTCTCACTTGTATATATTCTCCATGCTCACTTCACACACTCATACTAGTATATAGTCTTACTCTTACATTCATGCTTCACACACCACTTATAGATTATCCATGCTTAGCTTCATTAGCTCATACCCTCATTTTTTTCTCACTCGTATATCTCCATTCTCACTTACATATATTTTACACACCACTTATAGATTATCCATTATTAGTCTCACTAGCACACACTTCCATGTTTCTTATACTTGTATATATTCACATGCTTTTTCACGCGCACTCTTCTCATGTCACTCTCTCACATTACACATATTCCTCACTTGTATATTCACATGTTTACGCTCTATCACCGTGCTTTGTATAGTCTCTATGGTCCATGTAGATACTTACTAGCTTTACTTTCTATGATTATCCCCTCATCTCATGCTATTTGTATACTCTCCCTCACAGTGGTATTATTACCATTATTTTGCATACATAAAATTATCCACAAGATACAAATCAAGACTCGTGCATTTTTTCACACTACGTCACCTGAGTATGGCAATATTGACCAAAATTTTGTCCAATACTGGGAGTGGGGGTCACTTCGTGATTGGTGTTGGCCCTGCGAGGCGCGGTTACCTTAAGCGATATGATTCTCATCTTCCATTGGCCTCATACTTTTGATGTATATTGAAAGGTCCCCCTCGCATTGTAATGATTCACCGAACTCTTGACGGGAGGTATATAGCAGGTAACTCACGTCGAGTAATATCGAATTCTCTCTACACGTACCATCCTCACGAGGTATATCGTGAGACAATTTAGGTACACTCGGGTATATCAAATTTCTTTTCCATGTGTACTGATGAATGATTGCCCTTATAAGAAAGATGTATATCATGGAAGTCATGCCACATGGGAGAACCCTTCCACTAGCCCACAAAATTCATCAACCTCATATAGGCGTCTGCTCTAGGATACTCATATCTAGTTTTTCGATTACAATGAGAAACTCCGTCGAAATTTAGGGTCCCCATAACGAACGAATTTTCATGCTATTTTTCCCATTTTTCCAGCCTTGGGTCATATCCGACATTTTTTTTTCTTTTAGGCAAACATAATACAAGTGGAACCTAGTAGTAATAACTTTCTCCCTCTTTAAAAGAAATATACCAAAAATATATCCTCCAATTTTTCAAAAGAAAATACCAAAAATACTCCTTTTTCCCTAAAAAATAAATTAAAATCATTTTTCCTCTCAGGTTGATCGCATACCCAGATTTTGGCATGGCTCCCTATTGGCTCCGGTCTTCCGTCAAACCACCCTAAAGCTATACCACTTCCTCTCCTACTTCCACCGAGTTTGAGACCTACCTCCGCAAGTTATCATTGGAGAACATGGATCAGGCTCCGAATGTTCAATCAGATCTGATGACTTAGCTAACTCAGTTCAGTGCTAAGATTAATAACCTTCAGGCTAATGTTCAAGAGATGCAACAACATAGATCCCAAACTCCCAACGTGTATGAACCCAAAATCCTCTTTCCTCGTGCCATAGGACCACCTGATCCTGAACCAGTTTGGGTCCCAAAAGAGTATTAACATGCCTCTCCTTCCCTTCCTGCACATAGGTCGACATCAGCTCAGTTACGAATCCCAATTCTTGCCTAACCAGTGGTTAATCTTTCGATGCCCGCGATTCTTAAGGAAGAAGAACATAACAAGGTCAAAGAAGACCTCAAGCTGCTATCAAAGAAATTTGACCAAATCAAGATCTCAGTGAATTACATAGACTATAACACATGCCCCCTATCCTAAAGCCAAGTTACCAGGGAAATTCGAGATGCTGGACATTGAGAAATTCAGAGGCAGCAGTCCCACGATTGTGCATCTATGTAGTTACCACGAAGCCATGACCCTATTTGGGCATTCAGAGGAGATAATGGACCATATATTTTAGAAAACCCGGATAAAATGTGCCCTCAGATGATTCTTATCCCTCAAGGAATACAATGACTGTAGTTAGGAGTTTGTGCCCAGAGAATTCATGTTACAATATAAATACAATGAAGAATTAGAAGTTATATGCACAAACCTAGAGCTACTTAAGCAGAATCTAAGGGAGTCAATTAGTAGTTTCATTATAAGATGAAGAGAAAAAGATTCTACCATGACTAACAGACCATCAGAGGAAGAACAAGTGAGTATAATTAAGAAATGCTTCATGCCCCATATCCAAACATTGATAGGAGGATAGTACTACTCACACTTCAGAGACCTTTTAGGAGGCTGGTATGGAGATTGAAGAAAGGGTCGCTAGTTACAAAGCAGAATCCATACCGAAGAAGTTGACTGGAAATTTGTGCCAAAGAAGTATAAAAAGCCAACAAATACCTCAGTCTTGACAATCAATAACATAACCCAACCTTCCACTACCTGGGCACCTGAAAATCATCCCATCCCTACTAGAAAAGAGTATACCAAACTCCAAGCCCCCTGTCAAAAGTCTACCACGCCTTGTTGGCACGAAACCTCATCAAGCCATTGGAATGATCATTATTAAATCCCCCTTCTAATAACTTTAAACATGATGCTCACTGTGATTTTTAATAGATCGTAGGACACACCACTAACTAGTGTTTCCACTTAAAAAGATTGATCAAAGGTCTCATAAATCGGGGCATCATTGCTCCATCGGCTAATCCTAAATTGAACGCTACTCCTAACCCTCTCCCAGCACTTGGAACCAGGGTAAACGATATCTTCACAGAAGGAAACCCAGAATTAGATACCTCTACCCAAATCATGCCTGTCAAAACACGTTATATATCTATAATCTCACCTAAATCCCTCAAACTTTGCCCATTTGTTTCTTATATCCCACGAGCTTCATCAATCAAGCTCTATCACTCATCACTCAAAACTGTATTACCGTCTGCACCCAATCAAAGACAAAAGGCATGGAATTACTCGTAATTCTGGACCAACTTCAGAGGTTTGGGCTGAAATTGACCACAAAGATGAGTATCAACTATGAAATGTTCAGTGGATTATTTACGGAAGCCTGAAAGTGGTTTTGAGAATCAAATGAATGGGTTGTGCCCATTGAAGATATCAACTTAGATGACATCGTACAGACTATGTCAGATATTGTTCGCCCGAAGGGGAGATATGCAGCATCATAACTTTCTCACAATATTGAAGCTTTAGGGGCATCTCGTCCCTTTATTTCTTTACTTCCTCGCTGAGTGGGAAGATTTTTATGATGAAGCTACGGAGGTGGTTGAATGCATTGACTACTCTTGGTAGGATGATGTCGTTACTATAGTATGGGGTGATCATTTTAAGAGCTCAAATGACGAATCAGAAGGCAAGAATTTCCCCTTCTACGGGTTCCTTGAAACCATGGTATGAACTTGTGGATAAAAAGATGAACCCGGGGATAAAAATCTACTTTGGGGATAACATCACCCTAGGCGAAGAGAGAAAATATGAGGTGGAGCCATTAACTCAAAAAACCATTGAAAGCACTGATAACCCTGAGGATAGCGACACTGATGAGTCATTATACTTGCACACACTACGACCAGGCCTCTGCTTGGTTTACTTAGAGTTCGCATTATTTAACCCTTCTACAAAGATTGTCATTATTGAATCACCTCTCCTTGACTGACATGCCATTCCAGTTCAACCTGTTTAAACTAATCTAAGCCCTGTTAACTACTCTCTCAAAGAGATCCCTGAGTTTGTTACTGTTTTTCCATTTTCTAATATCATTGTAAACGATACCTCTTTTGATGAGGTCCTCAATGTTGTATTTCTTAAAAATAAAATAAATGAGGATTTTGATTATCTTGTTGTACCTTACATTAATTGTCTGGTACCTAATCAAACTTTTGATGAAGATGATTTAGTAAATGAGTAATTCTTAACCAATCTCAGTAAGGAAAAAAATAAACAACATACCACATTCAAACTAACGATGATGAGACTTTTGTTATCAATCCCAGTTCTAGTAGCTATCTGTACGAGATTAGGATAGGGTCTAACCTCCATGAGCATGAGTGGGTGAAATTCGAAGAGCTTCTGAAGAGTTCATGAACGTCTTCGCATGGTCCTACGAGGACATGCCTGATATTAATCCAAAGATAGCTCTGCACGAGATTCCCACATTTCCTGAAAGAAATCCCGTTAAACAGAAACTTAGGAAGCTCAGAACAAAATGATCCCTCAAGGTTAAAGAAAAAATGGTGAAACAGTTGAATGTAAGCTTCATTCGCCAAGTTAAATACCCAACATGGCTTACAAACATCCTCCCCGCGCCAAAATTAAGAGGGAAAGTCCACATATGCATTGACTATCGGGATCCAAACAAAGCTTCCTCGAAAGATTATTATCCCCTAACAAATATCAACATGATCATAGATAACACTACCAACTATGCCCTTAAGTCATTTTTGATGGTTTTGACGATTACAATTAAATTAAAATGCATCCCGACCACCAAGAAAAAATCGCCTTCATCACCCGATGGGGAACCTTCTGCTATAAAGTCATGCCATTTGGGATCAAGAATGTTGGAGTTACCTACTAAAAGGCTACCTCAACCATATTATATGACCTTATCTATAAAGAAGTCGATGTCTATGTTGATGACATGATCGTTATGTCCAAGACTCGGGAATGTCACATTTTTCCCTAAAGAAATTCTTTGAGCAACTACGACAGTAACATATGCGACTCAACCCACTGAATTGCATCTTCAGCATCACTAACGGAAATTTCTTTGGGTTCATACTCGAGATGTCAAAGTAAACGGACCCTGCCAAATTAAAATCCATACTTGAGATGTCACTACCCCAAACAAAAAAAGAATTGCGTGGATTCCTGGGTATGCTGCAACACATCAGTCGATTCATCGGCCACCTAACCTCTATCTGCGAACCCATTTTCAAACTTATCTAGAAGGACTTAACCAAAGTTTGGAACGAGTCATTCTAAAATAACTTTCATTAGATCCACCAATACCACACCCGACCTCCGATGCTCATGCCTCCACATCCAAATCTCCTCTTCTTATACTTGACTGTCATCGATACTGTAGTAGGGTATTTACAGGCCCAATACATTGAGGAATATCATAAGTAAAGAGAAATGTGACACCCTGCCCATTTAAATATAGGGTGATCAGTCCTCAACTAATTTAAGACATGATATTCAGTTGGTTCATTCTCAGCATCACTGTCGAAAACTTTTTAACATATTAATCACCTAATATAAAATTAAGCTAGGTGTCAAAACATTTCAAATTTATTAAAACCAAGTAAATTTATTTTCATTCAGTCTTAAAATATAAACCATTCACCACACATAGGAATATAAATAAATACTGAACATGAATCAAGCACTGAAATAAATAAGACTGGATAAAACCTCCCAGTTCAAAACTCCAAACCATACAATAAACTGAATACAATATCTCTGATGGAAGAAATAGAAGTGGTCGACATATGCCCTAAACAAGAAGTCTAGATGAAACTGAATGGAAAGGATAGATGCATCTACTACAAGGACCTACAACTTCCACAACAGCTGCAGCACGTCAAGCAATCCAAATATCTAAATCTGATACTCTTGTGGCTGAGCACCTGATATAATACATATATATAGCAAAAGAGAAAAGTGATACAAGAAACGGGTCAGAGCCCGATGTGTAAAAAATGATTTAGCAAGTATTTAAAATTGGTTCTTAAAACAAGTCTTATACGCATGTTAGTTATCGAACTGTCACATGAGTTTATCACCTCTCGTCTATTGTGCACGCCTAACGTACATCTAATCTCCCCCTAGTTATACCTCCCAGTCTAACTAGTCAAAAACCATAGTAATACTAACTATGCTCACTAGTAGTATTCCCGTATCGCCCACACAATACGCTATTCAGATAGTTTATATCACATACTAAATTTCATTTTTCACCGTTTGAATGGTTAAATCTTTTATTCACTAAGATTATTTTACTTCTCATTTTCATTTTATCTACTAGTCTCACAAAGTAGAAAGGTACCCAAGTACACTCATACATATATATAGTCTCATCATCCATATATATATACACTAATCCTGCACCCTTAGGTTAAGACCGCTTGGTGCAATGTAATAATTATTATTATTACCAAGTCTACTAATTTCACACAGTAGCAATATTAGCAAGTCCATATATATATATATACTAATCCTGCACCCCCGGCTAAGCCCCATTAGTGCATATCTCCAGCAAATCATGCATCCCCGAGTTAGCACCCATTAATACACCTATGAATAACAATTCAGCACCCCCGAGTTATCATCCATTAGTGCGCCTAACAATAGAATATTGCATCCTAGGGTTAGCACCCATTAATGCACCTATGAATAATAATTCAGCACCCCTGGTTTATCACCCATTAATGTGCCAAACAATAATCATCTTTGTACACCCGAGTTATCACCCATTAGTACACTTAATAATAGAGTTTCTGCACCCCCGAGTTATCACTCATTAGTGCTCTTAACTATAAGGTTCTTGCACCCCCGGGTTATCACCCATTAGGGCTCTTAATAATAATATCACATAATAGGCATTCACACATCCTATTATAATTTATAGGTATTTATCCAACCTACATATATACTCTTCATACGTATTTTAACCTCATTACTACGTATAGTATAAATAATTAGATTACTATCTCTCTCGTAATCTCCAAGGTACATTATCTCTATACCGAAATAATTAAAGTATTAATTTCCACATACTTTTTCCAAAATTCTTTCTTATTTGAATTTACTATTTGGTAATTTCTCTCACTCCAATAAACTAATAAACTCCAAACTGGGCTCTACGAAAATTCTCAGAAATTCACCCTGTGGCTTGAACCAGAATGATATGTGGTTTGAACCAGAATGGCATGTGGTTCGAACCAGAATGACATGTCGTTCGAACTAGAATGCATGTCATTCAAACCAGAATGAGATTTAGTTTGAAACACTTTGACATGTCGTTCGAACCAAAATGATACATCTCTTGAACCACTTCGCGTGAGATCCCCATCTTGTTTGAACCACTTCGCGCGGCTTCACGCGAGATTGCACTGTTCGTCTTCTTCACCAAATCTCAGCGTTTTTCCGCCATTTTTGAACCTAAAAACTTCTAAGATTCAATTCCCAATGACTCATCATCAATACCCATCAACACCTAACAGGTTATAAATCATTCCTAACCTCCTTGAATCATTAATTCGTCATAAATCATCATAAATATATAAAATCCCCAAATCAATTCATATGAACCCTAGTTTCCATATTTTCAATTACAGAACCTAATCAACCCAGATTCGTTCATCAATATATAAATCAAATTCTGTGATTAATCCTCTACATACTTGAAGGAATTCCAACCACTAATTAAACCAATCCTTAATCATAATTTAAATCTCCAATTTCACCCAATTATCATATAAATCATGATTAAATCCACCTATACTAACATGAGCATGATTATTGCTAAAAGAAAGCAAGTGATAAACACTTGCCTCGAATATGACGGTCTGATCCATTGGTGATGTTGGTACATACGCGTTCCTCTCTTCTCGATCTACGCGTTGGTGGTCACAGTAATGCAAGGTGATGCCAAATGAGTCTTCTCTCTTGGAATTTGGTTCTCCCTTACACCCTCCATGGCCGTTCTTGATTTGTGTAACTTCTTAACCCTAATGGACTTCCTTGGCTGATATAATTACTCTTAATTTTCGTCCATTAATTTAGCCCAAAAATACAATTTACCATAATGCCCTCTCGAGGTGCTGGTTAGGCTTAAAATATTTCGGAGTCCAGATAAAATACCCGGGTAGTGTTTTCTGACAATCTCAATCCTCCCGGACTCAATGGCACACACGAAATGACTATACGAGTTACCAAAAATAAATTCTCTTTTTATCTCAATCAATTAGTCCCGACACGACTCACACGCGCGTCAGACTTAAATTACCAAACTGTCGTATTTCTCACTTCCGACAATTTATCAATTATCATAAATCCATATTACATATCACACAGTAATATTTAATAGTTCACAACAATAAGTATTAACCGTTGGCACGCTAGTTAATAATTATTTTAAATCCGGATTAATAACAAATTAATTTCTCATATTTTAATTTAATTAATCCAACAAGAATAATTAATCGCATATTTATTCCCATAATAATAATAATTAATCACATATTTATTTAAATCATCAAAAATACGGGGTGTTACGTACTTCCCCCTTATAATGGAATTTCATCCCGAAATTCGAAAAAAGTATACCAGGTATAGACAACACTGTAAAAATATTGCGCATCACATCCCGACGCTCACAAGTAAGCTGCTCCGTACCAGCCATATAGTACGCTATCGAATACCCTTAATAATGAACACTTCACATGTGTTTGCTTTAAGCTCGAGGTTACCCTGTCATATAGGCTCTTGCCCAAGCCTTTCTGGTTAAGTTTCACCACTTCAACTATATTTTAGATATTCTCTATCTAGCCTTCTACTATTTGCACCTTAGTAGATCTATCCTCTTCTTATATACATACGACTTCATCTCGTGTGGTTCCTACAAGTAAATGGGTTGTGCAATATATATTTCACACACAATATATACGATAATATCGATTCTTCTCCGACATTTGTAATCATAACTGGTCCCTCACCTTTAATTATCAAGTAGGACAACAACAAAGTTTATCATGCCATACTTCCACTGGCACTCTGCCCGAACGTGAACTTATAGGAATTATTTGGACACAAACTTCACTAGTGTAAGGTACTGCTCCCGTCCTCCTATAAGATCGCAGGGTTCACATAAAATTTTCTCTCCCGCATCTGATTAGACCGCTTATCCTACCCATCCCTTTGTGGGTATTAGGCCGCACTCAATCGCATCTTAGTACCTATAATCTCACCATCTCAGCTACATGAGAAGATCCTTGGGGATACTCTTCCATTCTCTAGTGGAAGGAGCCCCTACTGGTTTCGAATTGTCCACCATTTTTTAATCCGTCAGGTGACCCACTGCAAGACTATCCTTGCAATATTAACCTACTTCGTAACCTATCACCACTGTTGTTTGTATTCTGATACATTTCATCTTTCTTGAATAAATCTCAATTTATCTTGAAACGTAAGTCTCTGATAAAACTTCATGAATAAGCTTCGGCTTACCCGACTACATGTTATCGAATTCACATGCTAATCATAATCCACTACCTGATTCAATCACCCAGGGCGCCCATAAACCCTATGCCTCGCGCATCATTATACAAAGACATTAAAATTTTCTTACCTCAATTCTTGCACACTCGGTATGCTGATGTGGTAGGGGTACACTCAACCACCCCACTAGTCAAAACTTAATCAATCCTTCAATGGCATCATTTATCTATTTCGAAAAATACTAAGGCCAGGCTACCCTATTGGCCTTAAGTTATAAAAGAATTATCAACTCTCAAATATATTCTCCTATAGGTACAATAACCAACATACAAAACTTATGTACTATCGACCAAACTTCTCTCCAACTCCTAACGTTCGCTAGTTTCATGCGTGGGATGTCTCGCAAAGCGAAATCCAAATAAGGAACCCCCCCGATACACTACTATCTAACCTAATCGGTTGTTGAGGTCCGTAAGGCCTTCAGTACCTACTATGTACTTTACCACAATCTACGTATTGTGACATAAAAGTTTACTCGTCCACTCTCATGTCTCTAAAAATGTAATATGAAGCATGGCGCCCTCACAATCCCAAGTACTTGGCGCTATAAATATATAACGAGCTATATTTCGCCGCTCGATAAGAACACAATGTATTCTAAGTCTTAACAGATAAATAAATTCCTATGCTCGGAAATCATATTTAATTAGACACTATACTCGCTGAGGTCTATATTACCATGAAAGTTTCATATACACTCATATCTGGGCCCAACCCTATTTCAGGTGGCACCGCACAAAACTAATATCACTCCTCCCGGAGTATCCGACACGACAGTCATAACACTACATATTGACTATCGTTTAACCATACGGTAATTAATCACTACACATTACCATAATAAACTCTACTAAAGCTGACTCAATGTAATAGTAAATTATAACAACAAAACATATTCTTAAGGCCCACCCGATTCACTCACGGAAATCATCAAAATGCCCTGCTAACAACGAGAAATACATTTATTACAAGACTGTTAAAACTAATGTTCCCACTAAACTCGACCCGCACGTGAAGTTTAGGGTTTCCAATTTACATAAAAGTTGTGGCACACCCATATCACTAGAATCTATCCTTTACTCACAAGGAAGAAGCAAAACCTCACCAGTTAGCACGTGGCTGCCATCACGACCCATGAACATCTGCAATCGTCATACATCATATAATTTCATCCTATAGTTGTCCCCTCTCACCATGGACAATTTATTCCATCTTGTGGATTTCACGCCCATTATTAAAACGTTGGACCAAACTCTCCTGGCCTCAATTATAGCTTTATAAAACTCTTGTTTACATCCCGAGTCCCGTAGACTCTAACATACTGTATGCTACTATTAACGAGGACTCTACTGGTCCAGCATGAACCCATCATTCTCGGGTTATAAATTTCCTGGGCCTAATTCTCTTGACCCCAAATTCTTTCGCTCGAAGTCTCGCTCCTCCAGTCGTTATGCTCAACTGGCACGGTTTACCATTTCTAATATCTTCGGTCTCACTTCTCAATTGTGGACACATTTAACACTTGTAGTCCTACTTCCTTCACATAAGGAAAACTTCACGAACCATTTCCCCATCATTGGTCCCACTGACCATTTTGGGAATGTCCTTCTATCGGATCGACAGTCTTAACTCACTATTATTATGCCATTATCCCTTTGGATACGCTAGTTATTCGGAACTATGGTTGGCCTCTACAGCCTGATTGACTTCATCATCCATTTGAAGTTAATCACTTAAAATCATCTAATCGCGTTCCCTATTGGGTATACTCTCACGTGGGGTTTCACTAACACCGTTAAATTCAGTTTCTGCTCTTCGGCAGGTTCGTTAACCATCTTTAGTCCCTTCTCTTGGAAGGAGTGTAATCACTAGCAACCGTATACTTTGATGACATCAATATAAATCATCCTAGCTGGATTTCTCATTCATACTGATATTCTACTCACGGGTCCTTAATCAACTATAAACCCTTTAGATAATTTATACCCCTCTGCCAGGTACGAAGTTCATTATGCAATTCAACCTTTCTCTCACGATCGTTTTCTATCTTACCCATTATGCTAAACATCAAAATTTCACTCATATTTTGTTACCACACCGAATGGAAGACTTCACAGTCAAATCGTACTCAAATTTATCTCTAAATTTCAAACACGCTTCTTCGTATATGGTGATTGCCTCTAATTACTACACGATGCTCCTAAAAGCTATAGCTTTTAACTCCAAATTTAATTATGAGTGCCGTCATGGCCCACTCTACACAATTTCCTTCGAATTTTCTACCTCTGTTGGTATGTTACACTTTCTCATTTTCTTTTCCGCATCTTCACCGATGGGTTTTCAAAGGATTCCCTCTGATTTCCCCTTTATCGACTATGCTAGGTGGCCCTAAATTCACTCCACCGTTATCTATGACTGGGTCCTGGGAACCCACAGTTCCCGAGTGACAATTTTACTATCTCTTACTTTAGTAATTCTCATGGTGATTTTTGTCCCAATCACTCTTACCCGATTGCTATATGTCTTCTGTTGAGCTTCTCCTCCCGCAGTTCTTCTTACGGACCAGGCTGGTCGTTCTAAAATGTTCGGGGTTCGAATCTCACTGAATTTTGTATAATGAGTCACCTCCATTATGATTCGTAGCAGGAGAATGTAAGTCGTATACGTAAGGGGACACGTCAATCCTATCATAAGGCTCTACATCAAAGAACGATACGCTGAAACGTAATAAGCCGCACAGATCCTAAGGACACTAGAACCTGATGCTCTGATACCACCTGTGACACCCCGCGCAAGTAAATATAGGGTGATCAATCCTCTACCAATTTAAAATAGGATATTCAGTTGGTTCATTCTCAGCATCACTGTCGAAAACTTTTTAACATATTAATCACCTAATATAAAATTAAGCTAGGTGTCAAAACATTTCAAATTTATTAAAACCAAGTAAATCCATTTTCATTCAGTCTTAAAATATAAACCATTCACCACACATAGGAATGTAAATAAATACTGAACATGAATCAAGCACTGAAATAAATAAGATTGGATAAAACCTCCCAGTTCAAAACTCCAAACCATATAATAAACTGAATACAATATCTCTGATGGAAGAAATAAAAGTGGGCGATATATTCCCTAAATAAGAAGTCTAGATGAAACTGAATGGAAAGGATAGATGCGTCTACTATAAGGACCTACAACTTCCACAACAGCTACAGTATGTCAAGCAATCCAAATTTCTAAATTTGATACTCCTGTGGTTGAGCACCTGATATAATCTATATAATAAAGGGGGAGGGGGTTTTCACTATTCATGCCACGTCATATAATTTTGTATACAAAACCTATATAAATAAGTTTTGTATCTATATGTTAAGAGTTTGTATGTCATGGTTTCGGATGGAGCCACGTGTCTTTTACCTTCACTTCTAACTCAACCATTTTCGTACATTTGCGTGGCTCGAGAAGCATGGGGAACTCACGTTTCAACTTGAGACAACTAGGTAGCTGGTATTCCCAACTTTAATTTGAACGCCCCATTTATCCAAAGCAAACACATCCCTCTGCAAACTTAACATAACTCCATTTTTTCTCTACCCATTCCGTCTCATTTTTACTCTCCCTCCCACATATACCGGCGGTAAATTCTTCCCATAAATCCCGATGTCAAATACCATCTATATATATATACGAAAGTGGGTATTTTTTTACGATTGAACCTTGGTATTTGATGGCTGAAACTGGGTATGACTTGAATGGGTTGGGTGGCGATTGAGGGAGCCATTATTAAGGCCAAAGACATAGATCTTACCGGATATTTATTTTACCTGCAATAAACCGACCGTCGAAGCAGTAGGAAGGGTGACCTTCTGGTTGGTCCAACGCTTGGCTTTGATCCCCTACACATAAGGTATTTTCGTCCAACCCTTGGCCAACTTTCTGGTTCGTCTCTCTTTAATGGGTTCGTGGTGTTGTAAAAGAGAAAGATCCAAGGGTTTAAGTTCAAGGTTTAGGAGACTGGTATGTCTCTCTTTATGTTTGCTGCAAAACTTTTTTTTATTTTTTTTATTTGCAAGGTGGTGTTCTTGGAGAAAAAAAGGATCCAGCGGTGTTATTGATTTGCAACTTTTTTTTGGGAGATCATAAACACACACTCAAAAAACCTCTCTCTCTCTCTCTCTCTCGAAATCTGGGTATAGGACCAAATAATGAGGTAGTTAAACCTATTAGTTTCCTATTGGGTCCTGTTTGAATCTGGGGATGTTCGAATTTTTTTACTGCATATTTAACTGTATATGGGTTCTTCACTTTTTTGCCTTTTGTTTTTATGATTTTTCACAATTAGTACCCAAATGTTTGAGTAAATGCCTCAAAGACACTTTCAGTGTATCCACAAGATAGTATTCCCATTCTTTGTTGTATTGGGAATTTTTTATTTTATTTTCTTGCAGATCTAATAAAGCAATGGAGCATCCTGTTGGAATCCTTAGATACGTATACTCTCTCTCCCTATCTCTCCCTATATGTTACAAAGTTTCATGCCATGGTTATGTTATTAGTTCTTGATCTTTTATGCCTATTAAGCATGAGTTGCAACATATTTTGTAGGTTCAACAAATGGCTAATACGCGGGGGATCCATACGAAATGGTGGGACTGGCGATTAAGCTGGTGGATCCGTGTCTTCAATGGGCGAATACCCATCACTGCAATTTTTTATTTTTTACTTTCTGGTGGCTTATGTTGTTTAGCTGAGATCAGGTGAATCAACCCCTCTTCACTGAAGCTTTATTTCTTCAACCCATCACCTCAAGGTTGGCTCTCTACCGTAAGCTTGATCCTCTTTTAAAATCTATTCTTACAAATCCTTTTTGTTGACGTATTTGTAAATTTTGTTTATTTTGTTTTGTATTTTTCTGTTCAATTTTAGATACCATCTCCAGCACGTCTGATGCCACCATAGTATGGGTTTATGAATGGCACCACAGACACCGGTCACGGTATTTGGATGCCGACTTTTGGGCTTTTCAAATGTTAAAGGGATAATAAATGAGTAATACTATATGTCCTACCTCTAAACTGCATAATTCAATTTTTTTTTCTTATTCTTTTATTTTTCTATTAATGTATTAAACATTTTATTTAATTAATATTTTCGGATCCACATCATTTGTTGAACTTGGATCGGCGCCCACATCATTAAAATTTAATCAATTAGTCAATAAGCATATTTTTTTATATATGAAAAAAATATTTTTTTAATTTTAGTTTTAATAAAAAATTGTTTATGTTCAATAAAAAAAACTTTTTCTTATATTAAAAGAAAAACTATTTTTTTATATATAAAAAACTGATTTTATAACAATTGTTAAAAACAAAAGAATAAGAAACGTAGGACAATTAAAGATTGCTCAATGGTAAGAAAATCAACCTCATATTTCCATTTTATACACACTTTTTATTTCTGCATTTGAAGTTAGTGTACCAATTTGAATTTTCATCAAATTGACATCTGATTTAGGTATGTTTACTGTATAAGTGAATGGATTAGTTGGTATATGACATTTACATTGAAAACAATTGTTTTTATCATTTAAAAGTGGTTATTGTTGTTGATGTTAGTTTATAATGTTGCTTACTCTACTCAAAGTTTGAAGTTCCAATGGATAAATTAATTTTTTAACGTGCCATTAAATACCGTGAAATAGTCCACTTTCACGAGCTCTTGAACTACTTTTTTCTTTCTTTCTTTGGTACCCATTTCATGTATTTAGTTATTTAATCCTACTATTAGTACTTATATGAAAAACTTCACATTTGTTTTTTATTATCACTGTTGTGTTTCTTTCTTCGGTACCCATTTCATGTATTTTTACATCTCGGTATATTTTCCTCATTTCTTCATTTCAGAAATAAATCCCAAGGGCTTCTTATGAAAAGGTGGTGTTTTTTATTCTTAATTATGAGTGGCATAGTTTTCTTTGATTATGTAAGTATAGGTGTATTAATAGTTTTCTAGGTTTTTTTACATCTTGATGATCTGGGGTTTTTAGGGACATTTGAATTTATATTTACTCATGACTTTTTGAGACTGGTATTTGATTTTATGACAGGTTGGCCAAGACCTGAAGCCATGTGTAATGTCTTATCGAATTCGTGATGAGAAAACCCATCAGCGGAGCAATCTTTCGTTGATATGGTGTCACGTGATAGCCATGTTAGTACACCTTGCAATAAATTTATTTGCTCTGGTCAAACTGGTTATGTGCCCATGCTGTTGTATGATTTTAAAGATAGATAATAAATTGCTCTCTTAACAAGTTGATTAATAATGTAATCTTATGCCCCCTCAAATAGTTTTCTTTGGTTATCTTCTTGCTTGGAGCTAATTTCTCTAGGTTATGGCATGTTATACTGCCCTAAACTATTATAAAAAATATATATATGCAGAGTTGCAATTTTTTAATAGAGATTGGTTACTGTGTGACGCGGGCCCGCATTTTATATTTTTAATGGACGCGGGTAGAAAATGTTTTATATAAAAATATTTTGTTATAATTTTTTTAATACTGATTGATTAATGTTGCTGACGCGGACGTCCATTAAATGATGTGGGTACACGCCAGCGGCACTAAACAATCATTAATCTAATAAATATAAAAATTAATTTTTAACCAAAAAAACCTAACCATAAATAAATAGTAATTAAAAATATAATTTGAGAAAGAATTGTAGCCTTGGTTAATTGTTGAACATACAACACTCATTAACGAAAATATTTTTTTTAAATAAGTTATATCCAACTGTTTTTTTTAATATGCACATTTAAAAAAATAATGATTTAAGAAATTGTTTTACAATTAGTTTTTTTAAAAAATGTCCAATTTTATTTAATAAAAAAACATCAACGACAAATTTAACAAAATTTAAATATAACAACTTGAAAGAAAATTGACTAATGTGAGTGTTAGTGTTCTATAATCACAAATACTCGGAAGCAAATTTATCACTTTGTCACATGTTTGAGTGTGCGATAACTAGAAAAATATTCGGATGGATATTTATCACCGTTCCATCGGCACGGGTACACCCTAGTATATAATATGGGACAATGGTGTTATGAATAGTAACTTATGCATGATAAACATCCATGGCATTTTATGTGTTACATGCTTGCATGCATACACATGCATGTATGCATGCATACACAAGCATGTATGCATGCATACATATTTAGACTATTATTTTTTATTTTTTAATAATATATATATTTTTTAAAATAATTTTTTTAAAATATTTTTTTTGAAAAATATTTTTTTAAAAGTTTTTTTTTAAAAAAGACTGGTTATTATGGGTTGGGTTTTATCACGGGGGCAAATTTATCGCCGTTCCCTCGGGCACGGGCAACCCCTAGTACATATATATAGCAAAAGAGAGAAGAGATACAAGAAACGGGCCAGAGCCCGATGTGTAAAAAATGATTTCGCAAGTATTTAAAACTGGTTCTTAAAACAAGTCTTATACGCATGTTAGTTATCGAACTCTCACATGAGTTTCTCACCTCTCGTCTATTGTGCATGCCTAACGTACATCTAATCTCCCCCTAGTTATACCTCCCAGTCTAACTAGTCAAAAACAATACTAATACTAACTATGCTCACTAGTAGTATTCCCGTATCGCCCATACAATACGCTATTCAAATAGTTTATATCACATACTAAATTTCATTATTCACCGTTTGAATGGTTAAATCTTTTATTCACTAAGATTATTTTACTTCACATTTTCATTTTATCTACTAGTCTCATAAAGTAGAAAGTTACCCAAGTACACTCATACATATATATAGTCTCATCATCCCTATATATATACACTCATCCTGCACCCTTAGGTTAAGACCGCTTGGTGCAATGTAATAATTATTATTATTACCAAGTCTACTAATTTCACACAGTAGCAATATTTGCAAGTCCATATATATATATATATATATATATATATATATATATATATATATATATATATATATATATATATATACACTAATCCTGCACCCCCGGCTAAGCCCCATTAGTGCATATCTCCAGAAAATCATGCATCCCCGGGTTAGCACCCATTAATGCACCTATCAATAATAATTCATCACCCCCGGGTTATCACCCATTAGTGCGCCTAACAATAGAATATTGCATCCCCGGGTTAACACCCATTAATGCACCTATCAATAATAATTCAGCACCCCCGGGTTATCACCCATTAGTACACTTAATAATAGAGTTTCTGCACCCCCGAGTTATCACTCATCAGTGCTCTTAACTATAAGGTTCTTGCACCCCCGGGTTATCACCCATTAGTGCTCTTAATAATAATATCACATAATAGGCATACACACATCCTATTATGATTTATAGGTATTTCTCCAACCTACATATATACTCTTCATACGTATTTTAACCTCATTACTACGTATAGTATAAATAATTAGATTACTATCTCTCTCGTAATGTCCAAGGTACATTCTCTCTATACCGAAATAATTAAAGTATTAATTTCCACATACTTTTCCCAAAATTCTTTCTAATTTGAATTTACTATTTGGTAGTTTCTCTCACTCCAATAAAACAATAAACTCCAAACTTGGCTCTAAGCAAATTTCCAGAAATTCACCCTGTGGTTTGAACCAGAATGACATATGGTTTGAACCAAAATGACACGTTGTTCGAACCAGAATGCATGTCGTTCGAACCAGAATGAGATGTCGTTTGAACCACTTTGACATGTCGTTCGAACCAGAATGATATGTCGCTTGAACCACTTCGCGTGAGATCCCCATATCGTTTGAACCACTTCACCCGACTTCGCGCGAGATTGCACTGTTCGTCTTCTTCACCAAATCTCAGCGTTTTTCCTCCATTTTTGAACCTAAAAACATCTAAGATTCAATTCCCAACGAATCAACATCAATACCCATCAACACCTAAAAGGTTATAAATCATTCCTAACCTCTTAGGATCATTAATTCGTCATAAACCATCATAAATATATAAAATCCCCAAATCAATTCATATGAACCCTAGTTTCCAAATTTTCAATTACAGAACCTAATCAACCCAGATTCGTTCATCAATATATAAATCAAATTCTATGATTAATCCTCTACATAAATGAAGGAATTCCAACCACTAATTAAACAAATCCTTAATCATAATTTAAATCTCCAATATTCACCCAATTAACATATAAATCATGATTAAATCCACCTATACTAACATGAGCATGATTATTGCTAAAAGAAAGCAAGTAATAATCACTTGCCTGGAATATGACGGTCTAATCCGTTGGTGATGTTGGTACATACGCGTTCCTCTCTTCTTGATCTACGCGTTGGTGGTCACGGTAATGCAAGGTGATGCTAAATGAGTCTTCTCTCTTGGAATTTGGTTCTCCCTTACACCCTCCATGGCCGTTTTTGATTTGTGTAACTTCATAACCCTAATGGACTTCCTTGGCTGATATAATTACTCTTAATTTTCGTCCATTAATTTAGCCCAAAAATACAATTTACAATAATGCCCTCTCGGGGTGCCGGTTATGCCTAAAATCTTTCGGGGTCCAAATAAAATACCCGGGTAGTGTTTTTTGACTATCTCAATCCTCCCGGACTCAACGGCACACTCGAATAACCATACGAGTGACCAAAAATAAATTCTCTTTTTATCTCAATCAATTAGTCCCGACACCACTCACACGTGCGTCAGACTTAAATTACCAAACTGCCGTATTTCTCACTTCCGACCATTTATCAATTATCATAAATCCATATTACATATCACACAGTAATATTTATTAGTTGACAACAATAAGTATTAACCCTTGTCACGTTAGTTAATAATTATTTTAAATCCGGATGAATAACAAATTAATTTCTCACATTTTAATTTAATTAATCCAACAACAATAATTAATCGCATATTTATTCCCATAATAATAATTAATCACACAATTATTTAAATCGTCAAAAAGACGGGGTGTTACAAGAAATCTATTACGCCTATCGAAATATGGTTTTGTACGAAGTTAACTACACTTCCTTTATTGAAGGCATGTGTCACCCTAGTTTGGGTTACGTAGAAACTAGGGTACTACATGATTGCATTCCCCATTAGATTAGTATCCCAAATGGATCCCACAAAATAACTTCTAGAGAAACCTTCTTTGTCAAGACGAATGGCCTATTGGCTAACGTTACTAGCCGAATGACATTGTGTACATCACACATAAGGCTATGAAGGGGGCGGGGCATTTTTTATTATCTTGTCGACCATCCCATGGAAGGAATCGAAGTTTGCGTCTCCAAAATTTTAGATGAAGACATCCTGTGCACCTCTCAGGAAGATATCAAGTGGCAGATGTTCTTCAACAAAGATGCCAAGAAAAAAGAAAATGGTATTAGGATATTGATGATCACTACCGAAGAGTCTCACACCCCCATTTCCATTAAATTAGGTTTCCCTTGTACTAACAATATGATAGAATACGAGGCACACTATATGGATAAAGATCGACCTCGAGAAAGGAATCAAGAACATGGACATCTATGGGGACTCTGCCCTTATTATCGAATAAATTCGTAGGAAATGGAAATTTAAGGTCGAAAAGCTCCTACCCTTCCACATCCACCTATAAAAGCTTGCCTCTCAATTTAAAATGTCACCTGTCATTACCTACCTTACTGAAATATTAGCTTAGCCGATGCACTAGAAATATTAGCCACCATCTTTGACATTCTTGAGGGAATAAAAATGGCCCCTTGCCTGTTTAGAATCACTACCCACTACTACTATATCGAGATCGTCGATGAAGAAGATGTTGGCATGACAGGGTTATGGTACTGTGATATTTGGCGCCTTCTCAAACATGGTAGGTATCCGGGAGATGAAGACAAGAAAGATCATGGGAACCTTAGCAATCTGTATGCCCAATACATCATTTGCGACAAATCACTTTTAAAGAGAAACTTCAATAGAACCCACTTACACCTCATAGCAAGGGCTGGAATTGAAAAAATAATGAAGAAATTCCACAGTGGGAATATGGGTCCCATATAAACGGTCACATGATTGCCAAAAAGATCATCTGTTAAGAGTACTAGTGGACCACCATGGTCTAAGAATGCACTACTTATGTTCAATGACACCTCAAATGCCAACAGTTTGCCAACCTTCATCACTTGCCTCCTCGATAATTGTACAACATGACCTTTCTCTGGCCATTCCCTACCTGTGGCCTATGTATCATTGGGAAGGTTAACCCTAAAGATTCGAATGGGAATGAATTCATCCTATTTTCCATTGTTCACTTCATGAAATAGGTCGAAGCCAAGTCATATATGGTACTAAATGTGAAGAAAGTGGACCAGTTCATCAGAAAGAACATCATCTACCACCACAGAGTTCCCCATGAGTTGGTGTCAGATAATGAACTTCATTTCGAGGATGAGGTCACAAAATTAGTTGAATAATATAGAATTTAAAAACACAAGTATTCTCCCTATCAACTCGAAATCAGCGGTGCTGATGAAGCCTCCAATAAGAGCTTGAAGACCATCATCAGTAAGATGACTGGATGTTACAAACTGGGTCAATCGATTCCTAAATTCCCTCTGGGGATACCGTACCTCCATTAGAACACCCATTGGGGTACTCATATTCTCTAGCATACGACATCGAGGCAGTTCTCCTTATCGAACCAGAGGTACCTTCTCTGCGGGTTATGCTTGAAAGCAACGTTAGTGAGGAAGACTATCATCGAAGTCAGTACGATGAACTATTACTCATAGATAAGAAGAGGTTAAAAGCTCTATACCACATATAAGGGTACCATCGCCAAATTACATGATCTTTCATCAAGAAAGTTAAGGACAACGGTGTCCAAGAAGGAGATCTTACCCCTAAGGAAATTATAGAACCCGTTTAGAATCTGAGAGGAAAGTTAAACCTAACTGGAGTGGCCCTTAAATTATGAAGAAAATCATGTCTGGTGGTGCCATTATGCTCAAAGATCTCGACAGAGAAGAAATGGCACGTCCAGTTAACCTGAACCATCTCAAAATGTTTTACCCTTAGTATAAACTCTTATCGCGCTATAACTCTTCTAATCCCCCGTCTATTCTAAAAAAATCTCTCTCTTCGTTTCCTCTACTCAGAACTACGTTGGATCTGATCCTCTCAATTCACCCCTTTCAAATAAGAAGCTCACAAATTTTCAAAACCCATGGAGGTACATTGGTAACACATAAAACCCATATAGGCATGACCCTTTATTTCTCACAAAATGCTATTCTTTTCTTTTCTCGAGAATAATGGTCTCTCTTTCATCATTTGAACAAACAAAAGGATTATGTATGCCTTAGTGATTAGTATAGATAGTTCAAATACAAAATTCATCAAAGACATAACAAAATATGTCAAAATCACTTTTCTTTTACTTAGGAATATGACTACTACATGAAGTATTAGTGACGAGAGTCAAACAGACCATTACCTTTTTAACCCTAATACAACATACAAACCCCTACCATTAAACATGCTTCACAAAAGATCTAAAAACCTACCCGAAACTAAACAAAAATTTCCACAAAAACCTATCCCATCTTCTTAAACACTATCCACAACTACTATATGGGCCCGCCTCATCATCATTACCTGTCCTTAGAGGCCCCCAGGTAGGCCACTCCTAACTATTAATCCGGATGCACTTCATGTGAAGGTTGGCTTTAATGAGATTTGATGAAACCACAACTCCCCCTTCTAAGGTGTCAAACATGACAAGCTATCTTTTCTCACTCTACTCCACTATAATATTCTCAACCACCCATTTTTCTAACCATTTAAAATAGTCCATGGATATAAACCCAACCTCTCGAATAAATTGAGATGCACGAGTAGATGGTTGGTGGCAGTTCCATAAAGGCCCTGGTATTATTCTCAAGAACTCGGTCAAATCTGCCACCGAAAAAAAGTTATTTATACGGGGAGGAACAATATGCTCCCATTCTACTTGGTGCAGAAGCCACAAGGGAAAGTATAAGGAGGTATAGGGAAGACCAACCAACTGCACATATCGATAATTGACCAACTGTAAAATAAACTATAGGTTCCCCCACCATGGTACTGATTAGCGAAGGCATTAGGCCCGATGCTCCACATGCCAGTTAACCCAGCTCTCCATCAACGGGCCAAATATGAATAAATGCCTAGAAAAGAAATTGGGAATGCCCACCATAGGGTACTCAGGAGGAGGCGTAAGGTACAGTCTCTCATAAAGCCACATAAATATCATGATAGGGCTCCCTCGCAAAAAAATAGCCCCACCATCCATCCAGTCATCTAGGGCATTTAGAATCCCCATTAATACCATCATAGTGGGACTACAATGGTAGGACAACCACAACGCTACCGTGGACACCTAAGGGTCAGCCATTAGATCACCCGTCATAACAAAAGCCTGGTAGTCAAATATAGGGATACAATGCCGATAGAGCCATTATCAGTAAAATACCTTCGATATATTAAATTCTTAACTACTGGGAGGATGATGTTTCCTCCGTAAACCAACGGACGAGTAACTAAAGGGGAGATGTGAAGCAACTCAGCCAAAGACACTGGGGGAGAACGGGATAAATTCGACATAGATGTCACGACACCAGGGCTAACACCTAGCATCAAATTCAACCACCTTGATGTATGCGCTTTCCCTTGCGACGAGCAGTGGATGCTCCCCTCCCAGAATCGGAGCTCTCATAAGATGTGATCGAACGCACCAAGCATCCATTGACCGACTTCCTCATATAGGCTGACATTAATGCCATCCAATCCTTGATATCCCTCAGCCAAGTGGTCGACACACATATGTTATATAAAGAAAAAAGAACAAAAGTACCAAAATCAAAGAAAGATGGTAAAGGAGAGAATAAGGAAGGAAACATAAAAAAATGATTATACCTCACTTCGGAGAGCCTCCTTAGAAGGACCCTCCAACCCTTCCACCATCGCATGAGGGCGGTGAGGCACCGATACTGCATCCCCACTACTCAGTTGAATATAAATGAGAGAATGGAGACATGAAGAAGCTAAACCTCCCCCGATGCCATCGTCACAACTCCTTCGAAACTATAAACGATGACCTCAGTATGTTGGTACCTCTTCTCGATACCGCCGTAGATAGAGGCATATTCTCCACATCATATATGCACATTAACATCAACCATCTTATCACAAAGTCCAAATAGTCATAGCCTTCCATCATATCCGTGTACTGCGTATAGGGCTCACCTTCTATCGCCGCCGCCCTAGCCTCATCAGTCATCTTGTTTACCCCCTATCTACTCAAGAGGCACCGATGGTGGGACCTCCAACTCTCTCTCCATGATCTGTCGCACCACCCTTTATCCAAGATAACATGCATACCTAAGCTCATGCGCTAGCAAGATCCTCATATGTGCATGCATACCCGTAACCCCTTCGACCTTCGAAGATAGACTCTAAGGATAAAAGGTCACCTATTTCTATAGCAAAGAATCAGTAATATACCCAGAAGAAAAGGTTTTAAAGACTCATAAAGAGATAAGGATCAAAAGCCTAACCTAGTTGCTTATCAGGTCATTGAGCGTCGCCCTCACATATTTCAGGGAAAATAATTGGCAGTCCATTGGTCTTACCTATCGAAAGACCCCTCTTGACTATCGTTAGTGACCCTTACCTTTTCCCAAGAAGCCTAAGAGTCCATGCCGTGTGCCGATAGGTGCCTCCCCAGACCTGCCTCCCGACAACCCCTAAAGATTTCGTTACCAAAATGCCACAAAAATGCAAAAATTACCCAAATATTCCAAAAAAATCCCCACTAAGTTAAAAATGGAATTACTCTAAGAAAAACCTATTTGGAGCGCCAAACCAATTATAAACCCTCACTAATCCCCAGTAGAATCAGCAACACTCACTATTGCTGTTAACATACTCCCCAGCTAAACCAAAAATCTAAGGTGCGAGTGTACCAAAATACACAATGCTTACGCCAGCGGAGTCATAATATGAAAAACTCCCCATATACAACATCTTTAGGTCCACATAATCACCTCAACCCGCTGAATTGGTTATTTTAATTTTTAGGACTTCAGAATCGACCTCGACTCGTTGAATTAGTCATCTCAATCTTTAGGTCCGCATAATCGACCTTAACTAAATGAATTGGTCATTCCAAACTTTAAGTGTACAGAATCATCCTCGACCATTTGAATCGATCACTTCAATTTGACCCGCTGAATTGGTCATCTCAATCATTAGGTCCAAAGAATTGACCTCGAGCCTCTAAATCGATTACTTCAACCCGACCCGTTGAATTGGTCATCTCAATCTTTAGGTCCACAAAATTGACCTCGATCCACATTGCAATTCGACCCACTGAATTTTTCATTTCAATCCTCGAGGTTCATAGAATCAACCTCAACGCTCTGAATCATTCACTTCACTCTGACCCGTTGAATTGGTCGTCTCAATCTTTAGGTGTACAAAATTGAACTCGACCCTTTGAATCAGACACTTCAATTCACCCCACTAAATTGGTCGTCTCAATCTTTTAATCCGCATAATTGACCTTAACCCTCTAAATCGATCACTTTAAATTGACCCCTTGAATTGGTCATCTCAATCCTTAGGTTTGCTGAATCGACCTCGATCCTTTGAATCGGTTCCCTAAGTCTGATCCGCTGAATGATGACCTCAATCTTTATATTGATAGAATTGACCTCGACCCTCTAATTAATCACTTCAATACGACTCGCTGAATTGGTCATCTCACTCTTTAGGCCCCTTGAATCGACCTTGGCCCTATGAAGCAGTCACTTTAATTTAACCTATTGAATTGTATATTTCAGTCCTTACATCTGCAGAATCGACCTCGACCCTTTGAATTAATTGCTTTATTTCGACCCACTGCATTATTCATCTCACTCTTTAGCTAGGCAAAATTGACCTTGACCCTTTGAATCAATCAATTCAATTCGAACTATTAAATTAGTCATCTTAATCGTTAGATCTGCAGAATCGATCTTTACCCTCTGAGTCGATCACTTCGATTCAACCAAATGAATTTTTCATCCCAATCCTAGGTCCTCTTAATCGACCTCAACGCACTAAAATAGTCACTTCAATATTTAGGTCCACAAAATCTACCTTCTGAATCGGTCACCTCCATCCCCTAGGTCCGTAGAATTAACCTCAATCCTTTTCCCAATCATCGATGAGGCATGTATCTTCTATCAACCTTCTCTTGTTCCAAGCTCTCCCATCGAGAGGCTCTAAAGATACACCATGCTAGTACCACCCTAGGTACCTTTTCAGGTCCCTAACACTGCTCCTCCCTCCGAAAACCCTAAGTCCTTCTCCGAGCACTGATCTAGAGGCCACAAGGCAATTTTGGGCCCCGTTTAACTCCATTCATATCTCCAACCAGAGTGAAGCTCAATGAAATCTCGAAGGGATCTGAATCCCCTTTCCAACAGTCTGTACCATGAATAAATCAGCCCCATAATCTGTATGAACAATCCTTCTTACGTTGAGAACTGGTTTGAATGCCACTGGACGCTCTCGGCCCCCATTTGACTCTGGTCTACACTCTAACCTGATTAAAGCTCGATAAAATCTCAAAGGTATCTTAATTCCATTTCCAACCATCCATTCCATACGCGAATCGACCTCACTATTTGCACGAACAACACTTTTTACTCTGAAAATCCCCGTATAGAGTCCATTGGACGCTTTGGAGACCTGTTTGACTTTGGTTAACTCCCAAACCCAAGATTGGCTTAATGCATTCTTAAATGGGTCTGAATCCCCTTTCTAAAGGTCCTAGACATGTGCGATTTGAACATACGGTTTTCGTTCTATGGCTGTTTTTCGTAAAAAGATCATTCGAGACTATTTATATGCACCCCAGACCCTCAACCTATTGGCAGGGTGTACTTTCCTTGCCCAACAAGTCAGGAACTTTACCGATAGGTAGGCCAGGGACCACGCTGATAGGCACCCCCCAAACCATAAAATAACACTATTTCTGGAGCCTATGACCTCACTCCTAAGGGACACCTTTTCAACAGTTAGAAACATTCTCTCGAAATCAGAGCGTCGTTATTACCACAAAAACCCTATTTTCCATCATTCCCTCCATTTCTCTTACCTCACTTTCCTACCACCTTTAGCCATTAACCTCTCCATATTTTACCACCCTTTTACCATTGCAAAATCAATATACCTATCTTCCAAATTTAGTAGCAAAAGCTTATAGGAGGTCTATTCCTACTCTTTTCTAGTTTATTAATTTATCATTATTTACTCACTTTATTTCCATTTTGATATCTTTTTAGTCTCACTTTATTATCTTATATTAATTAATATACATTTTCATTATTAGTATTCACATAACCTATTTTCATAAAATCCAAATGACAAAAAGAGGGTTTACTTGTAAACTCCAAAAGTGAGACTTCCTCACTTTTCAAACTTTTACACTTGGACCTGCTTTCTTTAAAAATATTTAAAGAGGAGTCTTAAATTTGGGTTTATGAGTTAAACCCCACCTATACGACTTATCAAACTACCTGTACTTTGATTTTCCTTAGGCTATGTAGGCGTCCCGAGCCAATCCTAAGATTTGTGTCCCCTATTTCCATTTTATGCTTTTATACTATATCTTATCTTTTTTTGTGAGTCGTGAACTCCTATATATGTGTGTCTCGTCTGACATGCACACTCGCTTCTCTATAGCGACTCATGATTCAATGAATACTCATATTATATATTTATGTTATTTTTGGGTACACTCCTTAGGATGATTCCACTTTGTCTTTTCCATGACATGAGTCAGATTATTTCATTCTCCTGTCATTTCCATTATACATATGTACACACACATCAGGCCTTGAAGAAAAAGAGAATATTAACATAGCTCATGAGAGACCGAAAGGGCGAAATGGGTGCCTAACACCTTCCCATTCCGTAAATTACTCCTTACTTAGTTTTGTATGCACTAGTATAACCTTGATGTCGTTCTCTCAAGACGTCTACATTTATTTTTCTTGTTCTGAGAACAATAGGGTGGAGACTCCATTACTTCATGTTATCCTCTTTCGAGAACGACCAATTTATATCCGAGGCAACCTGCCAAAATGCAAGCACGAGTGATGGAAAGAGGACCCCCATATCCTCGAATCACTTGCACACACATGGTGGGGAAGAGAGTGAGATGATATCCTCCAAAGGGCTTTGTTCCCTCCACCCATCCTAATTTCGTCGACGACCCACACCGAAGGATTTAGACCCGGATGGATACAATATTGTGACATTCGTTTGAGGAAGTTTAAAGTATATATAATTTCACGTCATGAACAATATGTCGCCATAAGTAAGGGGTACTTTCGCGACATCAAAATCGTGTTGTCAAAAGTAGGGAATCAAATTCGCGACATCAATTCGATGTCCCCAAATGTAAATGATATTGTCGGAGGAGATTTTAGTGTGGGATCCACAAAAATAATACCTTTTCAAGACACATATATTATTTGTCGTGAAAAGTATGCCCTTTGGCAACACGAAAATGCTGATGTCTTTGAAACATGTCGCATATTTTATTTGTTCGCATCGTGTGTTTCTAAATACTATTTATATGGATATATTTATTATCACACGCGATGTAGGGATATATCATACACTTAGAGGGTAGTAGTCCAAGCAGTTCAATATGAAAGCATTAGAAACTTTTGTTACATTTTTGGGATCAGATTATCATTTGATCACTCGAAAGAATGTACTTAAACTTATCTATGTTATTATATTTATATTGTTCTTCGAGACATTGTTATACAATATTCCAAGAAATACTTCTGCTCTTTCATATTTGGAATTTTTATAAATCTAGAATATAACATTGGTTTGGGTCGACTATATATTCAAGTCTCTAAAAGGATTAATTAGTATATGTTTGGTTGCCAAATAAAGAGGTAAGTAAGTTATATGTTATTAACTCACGTATTCAGTCAGATTTAATATTCCGGAAAGTGTGTAGTACACCTATTATAAGAAAGTATATAGAAAAGTGTTTATAATGGTTGTATATGTATTTGTTGAAAATCGATAAGCCTCTTACTTTGTCTGTGAGGTATGATTATTAGATGCACGGTTTCATGTGCTTTAGTAATAAGTGGAAGATTTTTGGGGTTTGATATTAAAATTCATGGTTCAGTAGTGAATTTTAGTATGTACATTTAATGAGAATCTTCACATGCAATTTTTGTGTCATATTATTTATATATTTATTCATATGTATCATTTATTCTACAATGTAGATGATTTGGTGTGTATAGTTTGGCTTACGCACGGAAGATCATATCATCGGTTCTTGTAAAATATAAATATGGTTCATAATATTATATGAGATAGACGCACGATCGGTAGAATTGTAGCACAATGGTGTTATTAGGTATATTCTGATTATAGGAAACAATATAGTTTTGACTTATTGTGCTAGTATAATTTTTGCGTATTAAACGAGACCAATTCGAAATAATTGTCTTGTTATTGACTGTATAAGATAATGCATATATCATTATTATTATGATTGCTTAAGCTCTTAATCTGGACCTAATTGATGGACATGTGCATTAATTGTTCATTAGTTTAGTGTATTGAGTGAGATTCATTTATGGATTAATAAGCTTGGTAGATTAGGTAATGGTTAGTATACAATGATAGTTAATTATGAATGGAATCCACATCTCGGTATAGAGATTGATGATACCTTTTGATGTAGATTATTAATTTTGATTATATCAAACCTGACAAGTGGATTTAATTTTTCTACATATCAAATAAGTTAGACGGATGGTTTCAAGGAATTTATAAGAGGTCTATTAAATATAAGGGTAAATGACAATGAACACACACAAAACAAAAAAAAAATCGATAAAGAACACCCCTAAGCTATTGAATTTTGACAATAACACATTTCCATTGAAAATAAGTTGATAAAAATATGATTTTATGAATACAAAATGTTACAATTTTATCCATATTTTTTAAATGTCGAAAATCAATATCTTAGGGGGATAGTTATTGTTTTTTTTAATATTAGGGAATACCTTTGAAATCGCTATAGTTCCAGGGGGGGGGGGGGGGGTTGTTATAATTTACCCAATAAATTATCTGTAATTTAATTTAATCAGTGGGTATCTATAATCTTAATGTGGAGAGATTATTAACAATTTAATATTGAGGAACTCGAAATTATAATTTTGAGATAGTAGACTAGAGTGCAATTATTATTATTTATTAAATTGAATAATAATTTATAGAATTATGGATTATTTATAGAGTTTAATTAGGATTCCTAATTCTGAAGGAAGCTAGTCTCCTATTTCTCCGAGGGGTTCCCGTTGTAGCCTATATAAGCAACCCTTATCTCCTAATCAGTGTGGAATAATTATAAATCAGAAAAATAACTAAAACAGAGTTTTTAGGTCTTGGTGATTGGTGCCCACACACCAATGGAATTTATTGGTTTTAATGAATATAATGGAAGAGCCCGAGGTCACTTTCAAAGCTTTCTTCATGTAAAATAGATTCTAGATAAATGGAGAGTCCGAAAATTGTGAAATTGGAACCACGGGTTCTTAATGCATGGATTAAGATACACGAGAAATTTTAAATAATTCACATATTGTTTTATCCACTTGCTTCACACATCTTCACATAATAGTGATTCACGAAGCAAATCTGATAACAAAGATTAGATCTAGAGTCAAATCAAGAACATATTAATAAGGTTGATTAAATATTCAAGAAAGTGTTAAAATACACATAAACTCTTATATAATACTTTGGGATTCGTTGATATGAAGGTTTGGGGATGAAATCAATTCAATAACACACAAAATTTCATTTACTCAAAGAAATTAATGACACATCGTGATGTCTACTTATCAGAGCCATAACATGAGAAACATTTATTGAATGGGGTTGACATTTTTTCTGCGGGGTTTCAAAGGCCGAAAGATATAAAAATTTGAAAAAGATCTCATTTTGATGTTGTTAATATTTTTGAAAGAAATCGTCTCGATTTCTTGGTTGACACCTTGTTAGATTTATGAAAAAGATCGATGTAATAAAAATAAGATAAAATATATACGGTTCAAGACAGAAAGAACCGTAAAGGTATGATATCTTGAATCTCCTACGTAAGTCCCTCATAATTTTTTTATTAAAAACCAAATCTCATGTAAATCAAACGATTCGGTCTTTTTTTAAGTCGTCCAACATGTGCATGTTACAAAATTGCTAAGGAATAACAAACATAATGAAGCTAACTAAGTGAGAAAGACGAGTGAAAACAACCAAAATATGAGTGGTGCACTGGATTGTAGGGTTAAGATAAAAAAGTGATCATACATGTCACGAAAACACTAAGAAATAAAATAGGCTAACTATGCAAGAAAATTTGTGATAATGACGAAAATATGAGCCGTGTACCAAATTGTAGCGTCACTATAGAAAAGTGAGCGTGCATGTTACCGAACCATTAAAAATAATAGACACTAACAAACTATATGTATGAGATAAATGGACTAAGCATATGGGTGAAGTAATAACATTTGAAATATGAATATAAAAGATAATGTGTAAAAAGGACTCGAATCCCAAAAATAATTTCGGGATGCTTATGTAGCCAAAAAGAGCATCAAGGTGCATGTAGTTCGTAAGGTAAATACTGTGGGGTCTAACCCAAAATCAGAAATTAGACTTTCTCCTTTGGTTTATGACAATATGTGAGGAATGTGGTGAAAAAATGAGAAAAAGTGAGGAAACTTTAATTTGGAATTTATGGAATAAACCTTCTTTTTGGTGTTTTTGACTTATAAAAATAAGATTGAAATTACATATAATAAAAAGGGTGAGATTAATGGTGAGATAAAATAATAATCAACTAAGAATATGCTAAAAATAATAAAGTATGTGAAATAGAAACAAATTAGCAAAATGAAGTTAAGAGAATTTAGACGAAGCTACTTCAATTCTATTTTTGAGACTTTTTATATCTGATATATTAGTGTAAGTGATGGTGGTGGAATTGTGGGGAAATGTATGATGCAATAAGATGTAAATGGAATCTTATGAATATGATGTAAATAAATCATCCACATTGATTAAGAGGATGGAGAGTCTGAATAATAAGGTTAGGGTCTCTTAGATCAAAAATTCAAAAGAGACAAATGACCAAGCTTCCCCTATGGGGGTTATTAGGTGGCATGTGGGTTTCCCTACCTGTCTGTAGGGTGCCCAAACTTGGTGGTCAAGAAAGCCACCACCTTATTGTAGGCAAGGAAAATTGACTTTTCGACTAAAAAATGCAAACCATAGGTCCAATTTGTGCACGGCTAGGTATGTACGAAATTGGATTTAGATCCCTGTCCAAACTATAGGTCCAATTAGTCCATGGATAATAGTTGACTAAAGTTAAATAGGTCTCAAAGAGTGTGCAGTTATTCATTAGTTAGGGTTTAAAAGAGGAACAAAAGTCATGAGTTTGAAGTGGATTTGTTTGGACCTTATGGAAAGTGTGAGTAATTAAAATGGTGTGTCTATAAATTCACCCCAAATAAATATTAGAATAATCAAAGGTCGTTGAAAGATAGAGTCCCTATAAGTTATATCTCATGAGGGGTTTGAAAGTTGGGTCTTTTTTAGAGAGCCCAATGTGAGTTTTGATTGTGTATGAAATAAATGCTTGATTCTGAGAACCTAAGGAGTGTGTGTGACCATTATGAGGATTATGTATGATTCTGTGATCCAAGGTCAATTATAAAGACTTAAAGAGTGTCCGCGGTCAATATGGGGATTGAGGACAATTATGATGACCTCGGGAGTGTTCCAATACGAGGATTATGGATGATTATGAGGGCCAAGGTCAAATCGAAGGACCTAAGAATGTGTGCGACCAATATGGGGATTATGGCCTATTTTGAGGGACAATCTGAGGAAATAAAGAGTGTGTGCAACTAATACAAGTACTGGGGCCAATTCTGAGGGCTAAGGTTAATTTTGATAACCTAAAGAGTGATTGGTTGTTTAGGAATTGACGTATGATGATGTGAGAATTCTACTCTACCGTTTCAATTTTTCATGAGAGTTTTTAGGAATTTTAATAAATTTTTAATGTTTGAATTTTGACGAACTTCATGTGAAATGTGCATTTACTTGTGAAATTTGAGATTTTATGATTTGGGGGATTGTTTATGATCTTAGGGGAATTTTTAATATTTTTCGACGTATTTTTGGAATTTTTTGGATTTTTTATTATTAAATTTGGGGATGGTGACTTATACCGGCCTACAGGTGGCATGAAGTCTGATGGTTTTGCGGGTTCCAAAGGGGGACTTTTCGGTCGACATAGCCCTTAACCCCATGTTTCTAACACTCTGTCTTTACAAGTGTTTTTGTGAGTTTGATAAGAAAAATGAAGAACATCGTGAATGTTGATGACTGGGAAAATTGGACTGATCCCATCCCGATAGGAAGACCGTGGGGATAAATAACGTATGTCGAGGTGCCCAACTAGTGGGGGATGAGTGGATTTTTAAGGGAGCATCACATGCGTCGCTCAACTACAGTGAAGAGTCCTGATGGGTATGTAACGGTCATATTTATTTATTTATTGAGTTTTCTTTTCTTCTTTTTTTTTTCTTATGGTATATGGTCATTTCGTCGAATAAAATTTGTTGAAGGGGTTTAGTCAATTTAGTATAGCCTCCCGGATGAGGTGAAGAACTTCTTGAACAATGCGGGGCGGGGGATTTGGATGAAACATCACGGTCTTCAACAATATCCTACTCTCTCGGGGAAAGATGATGGGACACCACATGTACCTTCCATTTTTTTATGTGGATTAGATGATGCAAGCCATAATAGATGTGTACCAGATTGGGTGGTTACCATGTGAGGGATCTCTCATCATGGTGTACTGATCATTTGCCCGATGAGACTAATATGGTTATTTCGAGCCCTCTGCGAAGGGTAGGCTCAGAGAAGACTGTGAAATTGTCCTTGCTAAAGGATAATTTATTAGTGAGGGATTATTTCTGTCATTGGCGGTCAACATGTGGGACAAGCAGTGCACCTTTTAATCTAATTTCCTTAGGGGAGTATGTAGGTGGCGAAGTGTGACGATGACATCCACCTTTGGTTTCTTCCTTATATTCGAGATTTCTCTTAGATATGTTTGTATGACTTAGGGAGCCTGACTTTGGCATCCTTGTATGCTTATTTGGATGCCTTCAACCAATGTTGTTGGATGACTATTATGGGAGAACCATATCTCTTGGAAGTATTCTTCTTTTTATGCTTCTTTTAAAATATATTTTTCCAGTCTTTATGTGATATATTTTTTGAATATTTTTAAATTTTCCTTTGTTATTTTTCAGGTATAGTTCTATGAGATGATTGGTTGCAACACCTAACTGATACCATTGATGGCGGAGGAGGCTGATTTGTGGCCCATGATGAACATGTGGAGGAAGCTTATTAGTTCTTCGAAGGACCTCCTGACCCATAGGGACATGAAAGTTCTGTTGAATTCTCTAACAATTGAATAGGTAAGCCTTTATTTATTTATTTTTCTCTTTTTAAGTTTTTATTTTGTTTTGGATTGCGTGTTGACAATTAGAATTATTTGTACATGTGTCGTTCTTCCGTTGGAGTTAATTTTTATGAGAGATAGGGCATCGACTATTATTGCATGAGTTAAGGTATAGCTAGTACCTGGGGGAGTGAGTCGCATGACAGATTATAGAGGGATGTTTAATAAAGAATATTGTGAACCCTTCATTTTATATGTGAGATTTGGCGGATATGCCATAGGGAGAGAGGATAGTGGTATTTACAGGGGAGAACTACTCCCTTTATGCAGACACGGTGGAGACACACGATAACCTAGACTTCGTGACTAGTTCGTTGATGTCGATGTCCATATCTGATGAGAGGGGAGCTCCACTTTTTTCACTGGAGGTAGGGGTAGTGGTGTGCTGGGGCCATCAAAACATGCGTTAGGGAGCAGGACAGTGGTTGTGGAGGTTCCGACCCTTCAGGATTAAGGGTTGCCTTCGTATTATGCGAAGATGGGAGCAGGGTGTGTTTTTGTTATCTTCACTGGCCTCACTTAGTATTCGAGGATCTTACTCCCATACCTACATATGACTTCAGGTTGGGGGTAAGGCTTTAATTATTTAGCCGATTTCCTATTTTTTAGCTTTATGCACTTTTTTCTTTTTTACTTATAAGATCTTCTTCCAAGATTTTTCTTTTACAAACTGTCATTATGCGAACTTCTGTGGCTAAGCATATTTAGATAATGGACCGGTCTTGTGAAATCCCTCTTACATTGAATGATTATCATGTGCCGTCTTTGAGCTCTGAGATCGGGTCCTCTTCCTCCCGTTATTGTGAGAAGATCCCCCATCGGGACCATTGAGGTTGTTGGTAGTTAGGCTTAGGATAAAGTCTGGGCTGCGTAACGATAATTTTGTTCTATTTCTTACTTTTTGTTTTCTTTTATTATACTTGAAAACTAAAAATATAGAAAAAAAGATGCATTTTTTTTAATTTATCATGAGTTGGTGTCTTATTTTACATGTACTTTAATTTACCATCGAGAGTTTTATTTGAGAAAAGTAAGAAAATGTATTTTTGAATCTTTCAATACATTTTTGAATGACCAAGTAAACAAATGCATGGGAAACTTTGTTATAAAATGTCAATTTTTAAAAAGGGGATTATTTGGAAATGAAGGGAATAAAAAAGGAAAAAGTGATTTCCCAAAATGAGGGGGTGCCGACTAATATACCCATTGCCCTACCTGCCGGTATGTCAGTCCACATACATGTCTCTTCTGTAACGCCCCTTAGATTTTTTATTGAGGATAATCAGGCCATGATGCTAAATTATATCGGGGGTTAAAAATAAATATCATTCTTAGAATGGTGATGGATTTATTATGGTACCAAATATAACACCCCACATGTTTTGCCATTGAGGATGATCAGGCCACGATGCCAAATTATGTCGGGAATTAATATTTAATATCATTCTTATCATGTGATAGAAATATGAGACATTAAAAACATGTTCCATAAGATGTATATAAATAAAGTCCAACGAAGATAAATTATTAACCACAATAAAATCCATCATGCTAATCTCTAATAATAAAAACCCAATTCCAAATAATAAGTCTCAAATGGAATATATAAAACTATAAAAATCTATCAAACTAAGAAAACCATAAATCTCCAGTTGCAAGTCCTCATAATAATTGACTCATAATAAAATGAATGGAAAAGAAACTGAACTAAAGCAATAAAAAAATATCCAGTTGCAAGTCCTCTAAACTCCAAATATTATGCAGCTACCCAACAACATAACCTGAAATGTTAGTCAATAGGGAGAGGTCAGGTCCTACAAAAAGAATACCAACTACTATTCCCAATTAGAATCCGTAAATCAAGTTATGATCAATATAAGAGATAAATATCACAATAGAGGATTTTAATTAAGGAATCAATAATAATAACGTTGTAAGTAACGTAAAACTATAACAACCACCCACCTCCAGATCACTACCCAAGTCTAATTATATTTATTTAAACATTAATTAATGTTATTTCATTATCTTTTTCACCCGAACTTTCTATTAGCCTAACACATTCTTATGGTGCGCTTAATTTCTCAACACATTAAATCACATCCATCACTATAGCCTATCGGACCAATCTTTGTTAGCAAGTACATACCGTGATATTCCCCACACACGAGATGTCGCTATAATTAGTTAGCTTAGGTTTGACAATCATCGTAATGGTTGGCCTACACATGACACAACACATACTGATGATGCCAAAACAAATTGTTAAAGTAGCCAAGACAGTATCGGTCATGCAATCATCGTAATGAACGTCGTGCACACACCCGCACATATAGTGATGCACAACACAAACCTTCATTGTAACCAAGACAATGAGGGTTCAACAATCATTGTAATGTCCAGCCTACCCTAACCCACACATACAGTGATGCACATCAATCTGTCTCTAATACCTGTTTATTATTTTAGGTGTTAATTATATTTTCCTTATCATGTTTTCATTAGTTAACACTACCTCCTAAAAATAATCAGGGCATCACCTTAAAATTCATCCCTAGTCCCATAACTAAAGATCACAAAACCATAAGTATCACCTAGTCCCTAACCTAAGAAGAATACCTAAACCAAAATCATTGTCAGTGTTGATCATAGAATAACAAATGTAACGACGTATAACCTAGTCCTATACCTAGGAAATACCTAAATGTACAAGTGCACACTCCTTAGTCCCATACCTAGAAAGTGTCAATAATAATTTAATATGCCTACTCTCTAGTTGAAAGTAACACAGCAATTCAAATGTGAAAGTATAACTACATACGTAAAACCCAATGTCCCAATGGTGTCAATTTATCAACACAAGAAATTTCTACCCTAATTATGTTATTCATCCAACGTTTCGATTACTTTATTTAGAAATTATACAAATTTGATTCCATGCACAACAAATAAATTATAGTACGTGAAAGGTAAAAACCCAAAATTGATTTTATTATTTAATGAATTAATAATGATTCAAAAATTCATTTTGACCCTCAAATACCGAAACGACACTTTTTATTTTATTTTTTTAATTAAAAACACCGAGCCAAAAATATTTATACACGAAATCTTATGTACGACCCCGTTACACATTTGCAGCCCCTATAACCGATAATTTGTTGATCATCCTTTTATAGTGAGAACCTTTATAACCATCATAATGTTCTTTTAAGTATCACAGACTTCAGTATACCTGTGTCAGTGTTGTTGATATTTCATTTTTGCTTCAGATTACTATAAACTATGTTACATTACCATCATTTCAATCCCAGTTATGGTATTTAAAGAGATTCACATATATACATTATTATAAGAAGTAGAACTATCTACTTGGTAAAGTTTTGATTATTCCTTTCCTTCTAGTTCTTTTAAAAGATTACCTATAAGCAATTATGAGCATTTCAATCTAGAATTATACGAAGCTTGGGAATAGTGTTGATTAGACAATAATGATTAGTGATCAGCTGTTAGTCAAGAAATGAGGTATGTATATATCATTGTTGAGTTGAAACTATGGGCTATAACACCATGATTTCAAAAGATAATTTTCTCTTTTGAAAGAATGATGGGTTTCAATTATGGTTTAGTATTTATTAGGATAAACCTCACATTCGAGAAATCGCGATGTGATAGAGTTCTATAAAATAACCCAACAAATAGTCCAAATTTGATATTTTGACACGCGTAATAATAAATCGAATTGAGTGAAAAATCGATTCAAACGCGTGTATAAACAATTTTCAACATAAATTAATCCATTCTACATCATATAAATCTTCAGTGTGATTATAAATTAACACTTATAATCGTACAATGAAAAAGTTAATAAAAATAAATTTATAACTAGGTTATAAATTTCCTAGATTAACCTGCTAATCACATTAAGAAAAATGCATATTTAATGTTTAAGGAAAATTTAAATCAAATAATACTTAAAGAGAACAACAATGATATTCGTGCTTGAGAAATAATTATTCTAAAAATCTGAGCAATCGATTGCGTTCTTTTTTGGAAAAGAAGTAAGTTTAGTTCTTTGGCCTTCTTGAAAATATACGATTATAATCTCCCAAATTAAGGTTGAAGTTTGGTTTAATGGGAATTACAGGTTAAAAATATAGCATCTGATGCATTAAATTTGTGTTTGAGAAAATGGGTTGACTTAAAAAAATATGTGTGTAAAAAGAATTTAGGTCCAAGGCTCCTATTTAAAAAAATTCAATGTTAAAAATTGTTCTCAAAGGATTCAAAAATTATACATATGCAACACAATTACCCCACAAATCAATCTTCAACCCCAAAAGAATGGAACCCATGCTAACTTTTCCTTTTATTCTTACTTTAGAATTCAATTTTGAATATGACAAAAGCATTATTTATCTTTTTCTATCTTTCTTCCATTTTAAAGCAAACCAAATCCATAAAAGTTTTCAATAACATTAAAAAATTACAGCTTAAACTATCCAAGCCAAAACCACATTATTTCTTTGGAGTCTAAGTAAAAAAAAAAACTTAAATGCCCCTATGATTTTGAAAAAAATCCCATTTTACTCGATAATTACTGATGATACCATGTTCTAGACTTGGTATTTACAATATCCTTATACTCCCCAACTACCTCCAATGCAGGGCAGAGGTCCTATGGCTAGCCTAAGACCTCGGACAAATAATTACTTTCTTTATAAAGCCTCTTCTACTCTCAAAGGTGAGCTATGGTACCGTATCAATCTTCAGTTATGAACTTTTCCTCATAAAATGGTCAGTCGTTCCAGCATACCTCCTCAAGGAAGCTCATAAACCACATCATCAAGGTTCCTCCATGGCTTATGCTAATAGAAAACCTTAGATTAAAAGGGAAATTACCTCCCGAGTCCATACAAATATCATACCTAGGATGAGACCGTTCACATACTTTAGGATCAACTAAGAGAAACTCCACGATCATTCAAGATGACTTGGACCTCTACCAATGCTCCTGTAAGCAGTCTGGCAGAGTAAGTGAGATCTAGACACTATTCCACCTACCACCATTACCCAACACCACTTTCATTGAACACTCCCTTAAACACTTAATGCTTCCAATAATAACCTTACACCAATTACAAATACTTTGCATAACACTCTACCACATTGCTGACACCGACAGACCTACTAGCTATCATACCCCTTACCCTTATATAAAGAGGGTGAGGGAAATCTCCATTTCTCACTCCTATTTCAAAATCTCTCTCCCTGCGATTGTTTTTGTGAATTTGTCAAGAACAATGGATAACATCATGAATGTTGACGACTTGAAAAATTCCAGTGCTCCCATCCTATAGGGATGCTCGTGGGGAAAGAGACCATATATCGAGGTGCCAAACTAGTGACAGATGAGTGGATTTTATTAAGGGAACCTTATGTGCATCGCTCAACTATAGTATCGTGGGGAAAGAGGACGTATATCGAGGTTCCCAACTAGTAGAAGATGAGTGGATTTTGTTGACGGAGCCTCGCATGTGTTGCTCAACTATATCAAAGATCCCTAAGGGCTATGTGATTATTATAATTTATTTTTTAATTATTTTATTTATTTATTTATTTGAATTTTCTTGTCTTCTTCTTTTTCTTACGGCCTATGTGAATTTTGCATACGGACATTTCATGAAAGAAGATTCTTTGTCGAGTGATGACGGGGGTGAAGGAGATTTGGAATGCCCTCTATAATGAGGCGAATAACTTTGTGAACATTGCGGGGTTCGGAGCAGGGGTTTGGAGATGCGGCAATCTTTAATGAGTTATGCGCTCACGGGGAGAGATGGATGGAAACAACCCGTACCTTTAATTTTTGTGTAAATTAGATGATGATAACCGAGATAGATGAATCCCATATTATGGGGTTGTCATGTGAGGTCTCTCAGATCATGGTGGACCAGTCTCTTTGTTTGACCGATGACGCTATTATGGATTCTTTGGGGGCCCTCCAAAGGGTAGGCTCAGGGGATTCTATGAATTTATCTTTACTAAAGGATACTTTATAGGTGATGATGATCTATGTGGTTGACAGTCAATAAGTGGGACAGGCGGCGCACATTTTCATCTTATTTTTGTTTAGGAGTGCGATGGTGCGAAGAAAGGAGATGACGTCCACCTTTGGTTCCTTCCCCATCTTCAATATTTCTCTTAGATATGTTTGTATGATTGCGGAGACTTATGTTGGGATCTTTGTATGCTTCTTTGGATGCCTTCAACTGATGTTGTCGAATGACTTTTATTGGAGCACCATATCTCTGAGAAATATTCTTATTTATTTGCTTATTTTTAAATTTAATTTTGCATTCTTTTTGTGATAGTTTTTTTGAATATTTTTATATCTTCCTTTGTTATTTTTGTGGTTCTATCACATGGTAATGTGTAACACCTAATTGATTCCATTGATTGAAGATGTGGCTAGTATGTGATCCATGGTGAAGAGGTTGAGGAAGGGTTTAGGTCCTCGAAGGACCTCCTGATCCATAGGGACGTGAGAGTTGTGTTGAACTTTCTGATGATAGGCCATATTAGCATTTATTCTTGAGGATTTTTTTCTTTTATTTTGGATAATGTGTTGATAAATGGACTTATTTGGATAGGTGTCATTCTACCCTTACATTCGACTATTAGGAGATATGAGTATTACTAGCTTCAAGACTAAAATGCAGTGACTGATATCGCAAGAGTTTGGGTATAGCTGGTACCTGGTGAAGTTAGTCTTGAGGAAGATTGCATAGGGAAATATTGTGACGGCTTCGGTGAACCCTCCATTTCATATGCCAGATCTAGAGGACATTCCACACAAAAAGAGGATGGTGGCACTGGCAAGGGAGCACTAGTCCCATTATATAGACATGGTGGTGACACACGATTACCTAAACTTTGTTATTAGTTGGTTGATGTCGATGTCCATATATGATGTGAGGGGAGCTTCACACTCATCGCTATAGGAAGATGGTAGTGGTGTGTTGGGGTGATGGACGCAGGCGTCATGAAGTTGAGCAATGGTTGTGGAGGTTCCTCCATTCCAGGAGTATGGGCTGCCTTCGTATTATGTGGAAATGGGTGCAGGGTGTGGAGTTAATAATCCTCATCGCACTTATCAGTGTTAGAGTCTCTTCCTCCCATGACCGCATATGACCTCAAGTTAGGGGTAAGACTTCCATTCTTTAGCTGATTTCCTTATTTTTTCTTTCTCAACTTATTCTTTTTTGCTTACTCGATCTTCTTGTTGCCTTTTTCTTTTGCAAAATATCACCATGCAAACTTCGTGGCAGCGCGACACCCAAGACTAGGTGTCTCCTGCAGTCGAGCATATTCAGACGATGGCTCAGTCTTGTGCTACTCCTACTACGACAAATGATGATCCAGTATCTTCTTCGAGCTCCATGAGTGGGTCCTATCCCTCCTTCCATCCTTCAAAGAGCCCCCATCAGGACCATTGAGGCTGCTGGTAGTTAGGCTTAGGGAAAAGTCCGAACTGCATCCCGATAATTTTATTCTTTTTTATTTTCTTCTAATATACCTAAAATTAAAAATACATAAAAAGAAAATGCATTTTCTTTGTAATTTATCTTAAGTTAGTGACTTATTCTACATGCACCTTAATTTTCCACCGAAGGTTTTATTTGAGAAAAATAAGAAAATGTGTTTTTGAATCTTTTAATATTTTTTTGAATGTTCAAGTAAACATATGTATGGGAAACTTTGGTTTAAAATGTCAATTTTAGAAAAGGGTTTTATTTGGAAATATGGTAAACAAAAATGGAGAAAAAATGATGTCCCAAAATGAGGGGGTACCTATTAACATACCCCTTGGCTTTCCTGGCCGTATGTCACTCCATGTACTTGGATCTTCTATAACACCTTAGATATTTTTCCAATGAGGGTGACAAGGCCATGAGGCTAAATTATATCAAACGATAAAAATAAATATCATTCTTAGTATGGTGATGTATTTATTGTGGTACCAACTTTAATGACCCATATGTTTTGCCATTGAGGGTAATCATGCCATGATGCCAAATTATGTCAAGAGTTAAAATTTAATATCATTCTTAGGATTTGATAGAAATATGAGACATTAAAAACTTTTGCCTCAAGGTATAAATAAAGATAGTCCATGGAAGATAAATCATTTACTATTATAAAATCCATCATCAAGCTAATATCTAGTAATAAAAACCTAACTCCAACTAATAAATCTAAAATGGAATATAGTAATCTATAAGAATGTATCCAACTAAAAAACCCTAAATAACTATGGAGTTAAGTGCCCACGAAATCCATAAAAATTATCTCATAATAAAATGAAAAGAAAGGAAACTGAACTAAAGCAATAAAAAAAGTCTCCAAATACTATGCAGCTACCCAACAACATAACCTAAAATTTTAGTCAATGAGGATGAGTCAGGGCCCACAACAATAATACAACCTACTCTTTCCAATTAGGATACGTAAATCCGGTCATAATCACCATAAGAGATAAATATTACATTAAAGGATTTTAATTAATGAATCAATAATGATAACAATGCGAGTAATTTAAAACTATAACATTCACCCACCTATGGAAAATCGTCTCACTACCCAACTCTAATTATGTTAATTTCAATATTAATATAATCTCATTCCATTATCTTACTCAACCAAAATTTCATTATCCTAGAACATTCTCATTGCATGCCTAATATCTCAACACATAAAATCACATCCAGCACTATAGTTGGTCGGGCCAGTTTTAGTTAGCTATCACATACCGTGATGTTCCCCACACACGAGACGTCACTATATCCATTTCGCTTAGGTTCTGCAATCATCGTAATGGTCGACCCACACTAAAAACTGTACATACTCATAATGCCAAAAAAAACCATCAAATTAGCCAAGAAATTATGTTCCTCACAATCATTGTAATTGACGCCTTACCCACACCAGAATACACAATGATTCACAACACAAACCGTCATAGTAACTAAGACAATGAGGGTTCTGCAATCATGGTAATGGATATCTTACTCCCACCTACACATACAGTGACACACAACAATCCATATATAATACTCCTCTATTATCTTAGTTGTTATTACATTTTATTTATCATGTTTCATTATTCAACACAAACCCCTAACAATAATTCGGACATCACCTTAAAATTCATCCCTAATCCCATACCTGAAGATCATAAAACCATAAGTGCCACCTAGTCCCTAATCAAGGAAGAATACCTAAACCAAAATCATCACCTAGTCTCATGACTAGGATAAAACAACGTAACAACGGACTACCTAGTGCCATACCCAGGAATTTCCAAAATGTACAAGTGCACACTCTCCAGTCCCATACACAGAAAGCGTTAACAACAATTTAATATGACAACTATTTACTCCCGTACCTAGAAAGTAATAAACTAATTCAAAGGTGCAAGCATAACTTCTTACGTAAATCCCAACATCCCGACGGTGACAATTTATTATAACACATGCAATTTAAACCTTAATTATCTTTTTAATAAAACATCACGATTACTTCATTTCGCAATTATACAAATCTGATTCCATGTACAATAAATCAATTATATTATGTGATAAAAGAGTTCTACAAAATAACCCAACAAGAAGTCCAAATTCGATATCTCAACATGAGTAATAATTTATCAAACTAAATCAAAAACCAATTCAAACATGCTTGTTAACTATTTTCAACAATAAATTAATGAATTCTACATCATATAAATCATCTATGTGATTTTAGAAATTAACACTTATTATCGCATTAAGAAAAAGTTGCGAAAAACAAATTTATAATTTAGGTATAAATTTCCTTAACTAACTTTGACATGCCCAAAGTGTAACTGCCAACTCGGAGGCACCAACCTCGGCCAACATGAAGGTCGAGGTAACAATGACTCAAGACTGACAATCAATAATCTCGTCCAGCTTAAGATCAGCCACGACCGATGTTACTAGTCACCCCTCAATTAGGCAACAATCGAGGTCCGCATGACCCCGGGGCGTCAGTTATCCGTCAGGTCATCCACAACCAACATAATACCTACCTCATACATCAACCTCGACTGGGCACAAGCTGAGGACAGCAAGGACTCATGGGTTCAACCATCCTTCAACATCATCATCGGCCCTAGCTGACATTACAAGCGCCACATGAGAATCAGCAGCCCTGCAGGCTCAGCATCAATTGTCAGGATAACATCGGCCCTGGCCGACATTTCACATATCTAACCTCGGCTGGCATCCTAGCTAAGGCCATCATATAATTCCCAGCCAAGGCAGGGGTCATACCTCACCAACCTCGTACTCACCCAAGCCGAGGTTGGCACCAAACAAAGACATCCGAGCTTCTACGCTTACATGTATGCTTGAAGCACGTGGACAAATCTGTTATAACTGAATCATTCCCTCCACGTGACGGGATATACAGGCCATCATTACTTAGATAAAGATTATCCAGGTGTCATCCTTTCATTGGCTGGATATCCACAAACATGCTCATTGCATGCTTGGGGGGTACATTACACCCCCCAAACACTATATATACTTGTCTTCTCCTACCTCGAGAGGGATTCAAAATTACAACCCTAGTTGAAACTCTGTTAAATTATACAGTAGAGAGATAAAGCTTAAGTGATTGCATCCATGGCCGTTAGTGCCTTATTGTAGTGACCTTACTCACTCACTTGAATAGTAGACGTAGGCCTAATTGGATGAACCACTTAAATATTGGTGTTCGTCCTCTTCTCCTCATCTCAATATCTTATATTTAGTATACTCTTGTGCTGCCATTGTTATCAATAGTTTGAGCTTACAAACACCTTGATAGGTGGTGCTATTTTCAGCATCATCATTTTGCCACCGTCTATAGGAACGAGGAGCTGCCTCTTCCTCTTTTTCTGCTTAACCTCACCGTAGACTCTAGTGGTTAACCAGGCCTCACCCCTTGCGTGGAGCTGTTTCACCATTGAAAGAGGTCCTTTAAGGTACAAAGCTCATTTTCTTCACAAGATCTTTAGTTTTAACATATAGCATCGGAGTTGCCACCACCTCCTCCACCATTTGGTGCTGGAGGACCTAGTTCTACCCAGGTACTACCCCAATTCGAAATGACTGAGGTAGTGGCGCCCTTGAAGTCCTTGTCTGAAACACAACAAGCGATGAAGGATCAATTCGCACAACTCAGTCAAAATATTATGAGGCCACTTAGGGTCTCACCAGAGATGATTACTCCGGCAGCTGTCGAACCCCATCCTGAAGCCAGGGGACCACCCCAGGCACCGCGAAAAGACAAACCTACTCCTCATCAGAGGAAGGACATTGTTAACCCTAGGCATTTATGCTTGGGGAGACAAGGACACCCTTGCCCTAAGGATAGGTATGATGATATGGAGGAAGAAGATGCTCTAGACTGCTGGGAGCCGTATGAGGTTTTGAATAACATGGTACGTCCTATCCAGCAGAGCAGAGGTTATGGGGGCAGAAGAGATTTGGGTGCCCAATAAAGAGGATCATCTTTTGATCGCCTGAGCAGAGGGTAGGCCTTTCAAAGGCTCAGCCCAGTTATTGACCTAAGACAAAGGTTATCTAGGTCACCAAGTGACGCTGGCTCTCAAAGGGTTGAGGGGGGACCTCGGCCTAATCAGGGCCGACCTCATCAAGGCCGAGACTATAGTCAAGAGGGCAACAGTAGACGTCGTGAAGTGGCCAGGGAACCCTCAGTTCACCCCTTGGAGGTGGTTGGGGATAACCTCGGCCAGGACAATGCTGTAAGACCATGGAACGATTCCATTCAAGGTATTGAAGAGAAGATAGGGGAGCTCAACAAAAGTTGGGACCCACTACAAAGAGGGTTCTCAGAGGGCTCCCCATTTGTGGCAAAGATAGTGAACTTCCCAACCCCTGTCAAGTTCAAACCACCTACTGTGTCTCCTAAATATGATGGTAGTACTAACCCTGTCCATCATATCAAGATGTACCAGTCCGCGATAGACATTTACTCGATCCCAAATGAGATAAAGTGTCGGGCCTTCTCTGGGAATTTGATGGAAGCGGCACATATCTGATTTACCTCTCTTCCGAAGAACTCAATTGAGAACTTTAAGGGCTTGGCTGAACGATTCATTCACAATTTCTATTTTGGGGTAAGACCTCAAAATAAGACCACCCATCCGTTGTACGTCAAATAAGGCAAGAATGAGAGCTTAAGAGACTACATTGCCAGATTCAATAAAGAAAAATTGGAGGTTGAATATTATGAAGAGAATATAGTTATGACTGCCCTCATAGAGGGACTCTTGAAAGGGAAGTTATTATGGAAGCTTGTTAAAGAACCTCCTAAGTCCATGGCAGAGCTATTGGCAACTGCAGGGAAGGTCATGAACGCTGAAGAGGCCATGGACGTAAAATATGAGGATAAGAACGAAAGTGGCAGCGGGAAGTTCCAAAGAAAGAAAGAAAGAAAAAAGAGGTCTGTAGATGACAAGTTTGCACATTATACTCCTCTAACTGTGAGCTGCGAACACATCCTCAACGAGATTAAGAATGACCGGTCCCTGAGATGGCCAGAAAAGCTGAAGGCTCCTTCGCACAAGAGGAATAAGAACCTGTGGTGTGAGTTCCACCAAGACCATGGAAATTTGACAGACAAATGCTTTGCCTTACAGGATGAAATCGAAAAGATGTTGAAGTTCGAAAAGTTGAGGAAATACGTCGACGGTAAGGCTCCCCGGAGGGGAAGCGATGATCCTAAAAAGAAGAGAAATGACAAATGTCGAGATGAAACCCCAGCGAGAAGAGATGAGGACTCCGATGGTGATGATGAGGACGATCCAAACCTCCCACCAAAGGATGACAATACCCCTATAAATAGGGTTGGAATGATATCCTTCGGTGTTAACACCATATATGGAGGACTAGCAGGGGGTGGATCTGAAATAGCCGACCGTAAAGCTCATGTGGCAGAGGCGAAGGCAGTGACTAAAGCAGAGGTTGTGAATCTGGCGTCTTTAGAGGCCAAGCAGAAGATGAATAAGGTAGATATGGATACTCTTAGTTATATTCTCCCGACTCGATTTCAAAGGTATCTTAGCTCCATATGATGACCCTTTGGTAATTACAACAAGAGTGCTTGGATGCGAGGTACAGAGAATTCTCGTAGATGGAGGAATTTCGACAGACATAATGTTTTGGCTATGTTTTAAGAGCCTAGGCCTCAGCAGAGCAAGACTGGTACCCTACCATCATCCGTTGATGGGATTCAACGGTGAAAAGGTCCATCCATTGGGCATGTATGAGATGGATGTACGAATGGGAGACGAGTGGCCTAAGAGGTTAACCAAGAAGATAAATTTTTTCGTTATGGATGAAAACGTCTTCTCGGCCTATAACCTTATCATAGGAAGAATAGACCTTAGGCCGTGCAATCGATGGTCCACCAAATGATAAAATTCTCAACCCCCTATGGGGTAGGGGAAGTGAAGGGTGACCAGACCATAGCATGAGAATGCTACTTCAACTCAGTTGAAGAGCGAGAGGCCCATAAGAGGGAAACTACCACATATAACATTGACACACTTGATCCTAGGGATGAAACAAAATTGAAGAAAGGAGAGGCTGCGGAAAAGGTAGAATCCATCGTCCTCAATGAGGATGAACCGAAAAAAATCGTCCAAATCAGCAAGGCCTTAAAACTAGGGATCAAGAGGTTATGTGCCACAAACTTAAGGTGGCAGAGGATGTTAAGCAAATAAAAAAAAGATGAAGCGTTTATTCCAAGGAAAAGTATGATGTCATCGGGAAGAGGTCAGAAAGTTGGAAGAGGCAAAATTTATCAGGGAGGTCATATACCCAGAGTGGTTATCAAATGCCGTCATTGTGCCCAAGGCTAATGGAAAATGGAGGATGTGCGTAGACTTCACTAACCTGAATAAGTCTTACCCGAAAGATAGCTACCCCATACCACGGATCGATTAGATGGTAGATGCCATGGCAGGGCATGAACTTATGAGCTTCATGGATGCGTATTCAGGCTACAACCAGATCTTCATGGATGATGAAGACTCAAAGAAGACAGAATTCATCATAGACAAGGGGACCTATTACTATAAGGTCACGCCCTTCAGCTTGAAAAATACAGGGGCCACATATCAACGTCTTGTAAATAAAATATTTGAAGATCAAATTGGCAAGACCATGGAGGTATATGTAGATGATATGTTGACGAAGATCTTGAGGGCTTGAACTCATGTAGCCGACCTAGAGAGAACTTTTGACACCATGGACCTATACAGGATGAAGCTCAATCCTGCCAAGTGTGTCTTCGGAGTAGGATCTGGAAAGTTTCTTGGATATATAGTCAATCAGAGGGGAATAGAGTCCAACCCCAAGAAAATTAAGGCTTTGCTTGATATGAAGACATTATTAAGTATAAAAGATGTTCAGAGGCTCACGGGAAGAGTCGCTGTACTCAACAGATTTATTTCTAGAGCTACAAACAAGAGTCTCCCATTTTTTAAGGTGCTTAGAAAGGCCTTCGAATGGGACGAAGAGTGTGAAAATTCCTTTAAACACCTCAAGTGCTACCTCGTATCCCCACTGCTCTTATCTCAGCCCATTCTGGGGGAGAAGTTATATGTTTATCTAGCAGTCTCAGAGTCAGCTATAAGTGCAACCATAGTACGAGAAGACGTTGGGGTACAAAGGCTTGTATACTTCAATAGTAAGGCCCTCCAAGGGTCTAACCAGAACTATCCTAGGATGAAGAAGTTGGCCTACGCTTTGATACACGCTTCTAGGAATATGAAACCTTATTTCAAAGTCCACTCTATGGTCATCCTCACTGACTCCACACTAAGGCAAGTCATCCACAAGCCTGAGAAGTCGAGCAGATTAATGACCTGGGCTATTGGGTTGGGAGAGTATGACCTTATTTATCAACCAAGGGTGGCCATTAAAGGGCAAGCACTCGCAGACTTTGTTACTGATTTCACATGGGAAGAGGATGGGTTTGAGAATAATCTAGAGATTACAGAGGAACCAAATAGTAATGTCTTTCGAGACCCATAAAAGGTTATGTCCAGCAGAGCCAAAAAAGGAGTAGCTGAGAATAAGGAAGACCGATACCTTTTTAAGTAAGGAGCCCTGTCAAAGGGGAACTTCTTTTCAGATAAAGATGTTTGGAACCTCTTCGTGGATGGGTCTTCTTGAGAAAGTGGAAGCGGTGCAGGGATGATGTTGTCAGCTCCAGATGGTACCGACGTTAAATATGCACTAAGGTTCAACTTCAAAGCATTGAACAACGAGTCAGAATATGAGGCCTTAATAGCAGGCCTCTCCTTGGCAAAATCCATTAGAGTTGGTCGACTCTTACTTCATAATGACTCGAGGTTGGTTATCAACTAAGTATTTGGAGTATATGAGGCCAAAGATGAAAGGATGGCTAAGTACCTGAAGAGGGTAAGAATGACGCTGGAGGGTTTCTAAAAGGTAAAGATGAAGAGGGTATCTCGATAAAGTAATAATCGTTCAGATGCACTAGCAAGGTTGACTTCAACAACAAGGACATGCATTAGAAGGATGGTACCAATCAAGATCCTGCTCAAATCAACCATTGAAGAAGAAGGGGTTGCCAGATCCTGCCTCAACTTAAACCTAGGAGACTCATGGATCGACCCACTCATTAGATATATCAGAGAGGGAGAGCTGCCGGAATCGAAGATAGAAAGGAGGAAATTGAGGTACAAAGCTGCAAAGTTCTCAATAATAGGAGATGTCCTGTATAAAAAAATATTTCTGCTACCTCTCCTCAGATGTGTCCATCCCACAGAGGTTCCCCACGTCCTACAAGATGTACATGAGGGTTATTGCTCTTGTCACATAGGAGGAAGATCTTTATCCAAGAGGATAATAATGCAAGGATATTGGTGGCTGACCTTGGCCAAAGATGCTTCTACCTACGTGAAGAGGTGTGACAGGTGACAAAGATTATCTACTATCCCCCACCAACCTCATCAACCTATGACGTAAATCATTTCTCCTTGGCCTTTCGCTGTATGGGGGATTGACTTGGTGGGACCATTGCCGAGAGATGTGAACAATTATCAATTTCTGATAGTTGTAATTGATTACTTCTCCAAGTGGTTAAAGACTGAGACGATGATCACTTGTACAGAGAAAAGACCTTCCAGTTCATCTGGAAGATCATCATATGAAGACACGGTCTTTCGAACACCCTCATCTCAGACAACGGAACCCAGTTCAAGAATTCATCCTTAGAGAAGTACTGCGAGAGGGTCGGGATCAAGAAATTTTTCTCTTCTCCTGGATGACCTTAGGCAAACTGCCAAACCGAAGTCATGAACCGAATAATATTCGATAGGATTAAGAAGAGGTTGGAAGAAGCTAAGGGGAGATGGACGAAAGAGGTTTATTCTATATTATGGGCCTACAGAACAACGGATAGGACACTAACGGGGGAGACCCCATTTATGTTAGCACATGGCTCAGAAATCCTCATACCAACAGAAGTAGGACTCCCCACTCACAGGGTTCAGACCTATGACCCAAAGAAGAATGGGGAAGAGAGAAGAGTTAACCTAGATTTGATTGAGGAAAGAAGGGAAGACGCTAAGATCAGACAGGCACCCTACCAGCATAGAACAACAAAGTTCTATAATCAAAAGGTGAAATCAAAACCTACAGTTGTAGGAGACCTAGTTCTGAAGAAGACGTTGCAAAAAATAAACAAGCTTCACCCGAATTGGCATGGTCCTTACAAAGTAGTCGATGAGGTTATACCCAGTACCTACCTGCTTGAAAATCTCAAAGGGGAACCTTTTTCCAATCCATGGAACGCTGATCACCTGAAGAAGTACTACATATGATGTTACAATTGTTTCTATGTAAACGTATCATTTTATGAAGAGAATATTAATAGGAAGAGAAGTTACTATGTTAATACTTTGTTTAGATTGATTTAATGGTAAAATTATGAGGTAACATCATTATATGATGACCTCAGACCTTAAACATCATAATTTGGTGACAAGGTCTTAGGTGAAACATCATACTTTTATGACCTCAGTCCTTAAACATCATTAAATTAGTGAAAATTATGAGGGTAACATCTTAGTTTGATGACCTTAGATCTCAAACATCATATTTTGGTGACAAGGTCTGAGGTGAAACATCATACTTTGATGACCTCAGACCTTAAACATCATTAATTTGGTGAAATTTATGAGGGTAACATCTTAGTTTGATGACCTTAGACCTTAAACATCATTATTTGGTGACAAGGTCTAAGGTGAAACATCATAAATTAATAGCCTCGAACCTTAAACATCACTTCATGGGGAGTATGATTTTCAAGACAACATCAAAAGAAGCAAAATCATCTGAAGAGGATGATATAATATAAAAAAGTCAAAATTACAAGACATCAAGCCTTAAAGTTTGTCATTAGAGGTTATAAATAATTACAGATGAAAAGCAAAAAATTATAAGTGCAAAGCTTCACAAATTATGGTCTATGTGTTTGCAGCCAAAGGGGTTGGTAACCTCGGCCTCATCATTTTGGCGGACGTTGGTAACGTCGACCCCATCATCTTGAGGATTGACATCCTCAGTCTCTATAGCTTCTGGTTGGGCAGTATCTGCAGGTGCGGCACCTCCTTCCTCCTCAACCTCTTGCAAGGCCTGAGCAAGTTGAGGGTTACCATAGCCAAGACAAATGAAGTCCGAGGCTGTCAGGCTCCCTAATTATTTTTCCTTATAGGCCGCCCATTTACCTGTAGCTTTCACACCTCTTTCGAGATACTCAAAGCCAAAGCTAATAAATTGGTCAGAGACCTTATAGTCGGCCAAGATTTTCTCAAGGCGTCCTCAAGGGCAACTCTCACAGCAGAATCAACCTTTTATTGAAGAACTTCGTCCTTGGCCTTCAGGGCATAGGTGTGGTCCTTCTGGAGCTTGGCAATGTCCCTGTCCCTCTGCTTCACCTTATTCTCAGATTCAGCCAAGGCTGTCTTCAGACATTCAACCTCAGCATTTAGAGAGTCCTCCACCTTTTGGGCCTCTTTTCCCTTCTTAATTAAGGGCAGCTTCCTCAGGGTCCAGTCAATAAACTGGTGCATGGACAAGATACCCTGCTATACAAAGTTAGATGTCTGAATGCAAACCTGAAACTAATAAAATTCGAGGCTAGACTTGTAATAAAAAAGCAAAAGTTTTTACCTGGATAGACCTATGAAGGCAAAACTCGGCCAGTAGAGGGGTATCAATCGAGCGTAGAAAATGCTTATCTGCATCGGTCATCACAGAGCCGATGGCATCCATCGCCTTTAGACCATGATGTATCAGGCTGTCACTGATCTTCATCTACTCCAGATGAGCCACCAATGCGTCATCAGATGAGATTGGGATGCCTTTTTGGTGCTTACTCGGCCTTTGATCCTCTGAGGCAGTAGTGGTGGATTTCCTCTTCTTCGTAGCATCGACCTTAGAGGTGTCGATGTTCTACTTGGGCGGTGGAGGAGCAGGTGCATTGAGTCCATCTTTCTTCATCAACTTGATAAGGTTTGGTGTCGACATCTCCCACAGGTCGTCTGAGACACCTTTTGGGCATTCTGCAAAAAGTATGTCTGAGTTAGTAAATTAGAGACATTAAAATATTAGAGGTACAATTTAGAAAAATAAACACTTACGAAGCTTGACTAAAGGACTCCCCCCAGGCCAGTCTCAGAAAGGTAGTAGGGGGTAATCAGATGCTCGTACTTAACTGGCCAACCAAGATCCCCTGATCCTGAAGGTCTTTAACCTTTTGTAGGTTATCCTAGCTTAACCCAGGGTCGACTTTGGCAGCCAATGACAATTTTCCCCACCTTAGAGTGGTCATCAGCTCCAGTGATGAAGAAGGAGCACAAGTACCAAATTCCCACGCCCCTGAGACAAAAAATTACCGTTGTTTCTAGTTATGATTTGAGGTCTGGGTAACCAGTAACATTTTCTTATCAAACTTCCTAGCTAGGAAGTGGTAGTAGGTAGGGTGGTTTCTGGTAAAGGATGGCACGTAGCACCCTGTGAAAACCCTGACAGGAAGGTCGGAGTGATGGACTGCCCTCCATAGGATGATGGATCCAATCATCACCCTCCAAGCAGTGAGGGATAGTTAGGAAGGGGCCAGGTTAATATCATATGGATTTAATTGTTGGATAGATGGGGAGACAGAATCCTAACTTAAACATCTACTCAAAGACACAAATCTCACCATCTCGACCGCCAAAGGCCCTTTCATCCCTCAGAGGTCTCCTAAGCTTAATAGAGTAACTTATAGCATAAAAGTGACTAAAGGCTAACAGATCGAACTCAGTGACAATACTCTCTATCTCGGCTACTTCAGAGGTATCAACATCACTTTCATAACCATCATCCTCGTCCCTGGAAACATCGACCTGGGCAGGTGTAGGAACACCTCCAGGGAACCTCTGAGCAAACTCAACCCCTGTGGCTGTCGACAAGGGAATAGCATTAATAGGTGGTGGCATAGCCACACTCGGCCCCATAACTTCAACAACCAAAGAATTTCGAGAAGTGCTGGCACTATTGTGGGACGAGGCATGACTTTAAACCTCAGCCTGATCAAGGACATGATCTTGCCTAATGGAGAAGTCCATGGCCTCTTGAAAGGAATCCATAGACATAGGGTCTGAGGTAGATGACTCAGACTCAGACATGGGAGAGGGGTCAGCTGGATCCTCGACTGGTTCAAGGTAAATCACCTTAAGAGGTGGAGGGAAGATAGGTCTGAGAGGGAAGTCCTCAGCCCTACGAGCTTCCTCTTAGGCTTGTTTTATTTGCCTAATTTTCGCAAAGGTCTTATCTCTAAGAGAGGGGAAATCTTTTATGAGCTTATAAAGAGGTCTGAGCATAGGAAGACGACTGTACACTTGGGACCCTAAACCAAAAGCAAACAATTGGACACAAGCTAAACGAAGGATAAAAACTTTCCAGGTCAAGTTCAAACAAAGAACAGTCAAGAACAAGAGCCACCAAAAAGCTCAAAGAGTCACCTAAAAACTCATACAACCACTGAACAATTCAAATGTAGCCGAAAAATGCAAGAAATAGAAAAATAAGGCTAAAAATGGCAAAGGGAATGTTAAGAATGATACCTGAAGGAGTGCGAAATTAAGAAGAAGGAAGATTGAATGAAAGAAACCCCAAAATGCAGCAGGAACTCTTAAAGAGAGAGAAATTGTAGTGGAAAAGCCTTGTGACACCCCGACTAATTAAATACCGGGTAGCTAGTCCTTTATTAAATTAAATCAAAATGCCAAGTTGGCTCAGTTAATAGCATCACTGTCGAAATTTTTTTATTATTACTAACCACCTAGTATTTAAAAAGTAGTTGTCAAATTTTAAGTAAAGTCTGATTAACATGCAGTAAAAAGATTTAAAGCAAGAATAATATCACCATTCACCATAACGAAATGCTAGAATAACCATCACATGATATAAATAAATCCGAAGGAAAACTCCTCACAACAAATCCCACCACTAAAATAAGTAATGAAATACTGAAATAATACATGCCAAAGTCTGAAAAACTGAAATGGAAATGTCTCTAATAGAATTTGGGCAACATGCCCTACAACTGAGGAATACTGATCATGGAATCCAAATGATCGAAGCATCTAAAAGAAAATCCCTGTAACTTCCACAAACAGCTACAGCTCGTCATTGGAATGAGAATCCTATACGTGGTGTCCTTGTGGCTGGGCACCTAAAATGGTTTTACAAGAAAATAGATTTGAAAGCAAACGGGTCAGAGCCCGAATGTGGAGATATTTTAAAAACCTGCAAGTGCTTTAAAAACATTTAAAACATTAAATGCAAATTACATGTTAGGACTTGCACTCACATGAAATTCTCACCTCTCGTCTAACTGTGCACTCCTAACGTAAGTACCCATCTAAAATGACACAAACCACTAGCTAAGTGACATCATATCTAGCTAGACTGTCATAGGTTCTACCCTTATTACTCGGTTTCCATTAACATTATAACGATCTCAATTAAATAGGGGCTTAACGTAAATTCAGGTTCTCATATAAAAGTAATACAACTCATTATAGATTATCCCTTTTATATTTTCCAAATTTATACACACAATACCATTTGAAAGTTCCCATAATAAAGTGTATATTTTCCACAACATAAATATACAATATAAGCACCCTGAGACTAAGCTGTGGTGCACACATACTCTGCTATCCATCCCGGTACATCACGTACATAAGGATCACATATTCCGAATCTCTCAGGAATAGTTCACAGATAACATCACAAATAATGGAGGCGAACACAGTCACATCACATGGGTCACGCACATACCTGCGCTCCTACGATCAGCAGACTTATTAACATCCCAATAAGTCCTTCTCTGACCTATGTTCATCGAGGTAACCAGTCTAGATCCGGGCAACACAAGGATTAGAGGGCCCTAAGAGAACGCAAACCTCCCGTAATAGCAAGTATGGTAGGTATGTCATACACACAAATCATATATCAATACTAAGTAAACACGCATCTTAGTAATCACCGTAGTTTAATTGTAGTACTTATCGCATTGTCGTACCATATTATAATTTATATAATTTATATACTCCCGGTTCCTAATCATACACGCCATAATTTATCCTCACGTCGTAGTAGGCACTCACGTCAACTCAAAGTGTCTATTTGATTCGGTCCATAATTATATAATTTACTCCTAATTATGTCCCAATTGTCCCAAGTATACCAATACATCATCAAAGGAATGTTCTCTCTATCCTTGAACAACTTTACGGGACTCCCAAAATCAAAACAGGCCAAAAAGCCTAAACTGCCAGCTCGTTAGAAGTCTCGTTCGAACGAGGCTGTTCGAACGAGATTTCGTTCAAACGAACTCGGCTATCTAACGAGATCTCGTTCGAATGAGATTATCGAACGAACATCCCTCTCGTTAGAAACCCAAACTGTCAACTCGTTAGAAGCTCGTTCGAACGACCTGGGTAGTTCTTCTAACGAGTGACCAGATTGAAGCCCAGAAATCATATCTCGTTTTTCCAAATTTCTCTACACCTCAAATCTCATCCAAACCTCAATTTAACAATTGTTTAAGGTCTCTAATCATCCCTAAATATGTTAAAGTCACATACTAACGTATTATAAAGGATTAATTCTTCCTAAACATCATCAAATCACAAGTCTCTACTCTTTTCCCCAATTTTTCAAGAACATAAACCCTAGAATTTATCATCATCAATTCCCCGAATATAATCCGTTTTTATATCACATAAATTTGTAATTCTCTTAATTCAATCTTCCAATAACGTTTCTACATGCAAACCTACATCCAAAATTAAACTAACAATTCCAATTTCATGGGTTTTCCTTTATCTCCCAAACAAGAATGATTATCAAGATTTCTAACATGGAAGAAACATTTACTGCATAAAATGTAAATTAAACCACTTGCCTTGATTCAATCTCTGATTTTGATGAAGATTTGAAGAAGTTCTCTCTCTCTTTCTGCAGAATTCCTTTCTATCCCTCTCTCTCCAAGCTTTCTTCTCCAATGGATATGGTGGCTAGGGTTTTATTTTGGGAAAGTTTTGGAAACCTAATCTAATAACCCCCGTAGCTTATTGGGTCATGAAGGGTTGGTTAGTGGGTTTAGTGGGTCAATTCCCAATCAGATAAAAACTCCTAATTTTCGTCACTTTTAATTCCCAAAAATACAAAATTACCAAACTACCCTTTATGTTGCCGGTATGGCCTAAAAATACTCCGGGACCCAAACTAAACCCCCGGCTAGTGTTTTCTGACTATCTCGACCCTTCCGGATGCGTTGGCGCACTCAAAATGACCATACGGTTAATAGAATTTAATTTCACTTTTATAATTAAAATAATTATATCCTGACGCGACTGTCTCACGCGTCCTGATAAAATGTCCAAATTGTCGTATATCAATCTCACGACAATTTTCATAATTCCATATTCATATATCATCATATATACTCAATATAGTCAAATACCAACTCACATCTCGCTAGTATTTTATCCGGATTAATTCCCAATTAATTCTCATTTAGTTAATTAATCCCAAAAGTAAATATCGCCAAAAATACAGGGTATTACAAGCGCAGGCGGGAAAGATGGTGAGAAATGAAGAAGAAAGAGAAAGAAAAGGGCTTAAAACCTCAAAATCTCCTTGCACGCGTCCCAACGCCCATCATTGCCTTGGGAGCCCAAAAGACCATAATCATTGAACTTGCCAAGCAGCAACCTACTTCAGATGTTGACACTTGTCAAAGAAATGTTGGTACACATGGAAAATACAGCCTCAGAAATGTATACCCCTTAGTCATATACTCACATAGGTAACTAATGGCTAGGAGGTGATTGATATGCCTAAAATGTACCTTCCAGCTCGGAGGCACCAACCTTGGCCAGCATGACGACCGAGGTAACAATGACTCAAGACTGACGATTATCTATCTCCTCCAGCTTAAGGTCGGCCACGACCGATGTTACTAGTAACCCCTCAATTAGGCAACAACCGAGGTCTACATGACCACAGGGGGCAGTTATCCATCAGGTTGTCCACAATCGACATCATACCTACCTCATACATCAACCTCGGTTGGGTACAAGCCGAGGACAACAAGGACTCGTGGGTTTAACCACCCTTCAACATCATCGTTGACCCTAGCCGACATTACAAGCGCCACGTGAGAATCAGCAGCCTTGCAGACTCATCATCAATTGTCAGGATAACATCGGCCCTAGCCGACGTTTCACATATCTAACCATGGTTGGCATCCTAGCTAAGGTCATCATATAATTCCCAGCCAAGGCAAGGGTCGTACCTCACTAACCTCGTACTCACCCAGGCCGAGGTTGGCACCAAAAAAAGACATTGAGCTTCTATGCATACATGTATATCTTAAAGCACGTGGACAAATCTATTATAACTGAATCATTCACTCCACGTGAGGGGATATCGAGGTCATTATTACTTAGTTAAAGATTAGCTAGGTGTCATCCTTTCACTGGCTGGATCTCCACACACATGCTCATTACATGCTTGGGGGGTACATTACACCCCCCCAAACACTATATATACTTGTCTTCTCCTACCTGGAGAAGGATTCAAAATTACAACCCTAGTTGAAACTCTGTCAAATTATACAGTAGAGAGAGAAAGCTTGAGTGATTGTATCCATGGTCGTTAGTGCCTTCTTTTAATGACCTTACTCACTCACTTGCACAGTGGACGTAGGCCTAATTGGATGAACCACTTACATATTGGTGTTCATCCTCTTATCCTCATCTCAATCTCTTATATTTAGTATACTCTTGTGCTGCCATTGTTATCACTGGTTTGAGATTACGAACACCTTGACGGGTGGTGCTGTTTCCAGCATCATCAATCTTGTTAATCATATTTAGAAAAAATACATATTTAATGTTTATGCAACATTAGAATCAACTAATACTTAAGGAAAACAATAGTGATATTAATGCCCGAGAGAAAATTCTGAAAATCTGAGCAATTGGCTGCATTCGATTTGGGAAAACAAGAAAGTTCCGTTCTTTGGCCTTCTTGAATATATATGATTATAGCCTCCCAAATTAAGGTTGAAGTTTTGTTTAATGGGGGTTAATGGTTAAAAATATAACGTCTGATGCTTTTGGTTTGTGTTTGAGAAAAAAGGTTTCACCCCCCAAAAAATATATGTGTAAAAAGAATTTAGGTACTAGGCTTTTATTTACAAAAATCCACGTTAATAAGTGTTATAAAATGATTCTAAAATTGTACACATGCAACACATTAACTTGCACAAATTTGCCCTCAAACCCCAAAATAAAGGAACCCATGCCGACTTTTCCTCTTATTCTTACTTTATAATTCTATTTCTAATATGACACAATCATTATTTATCTTTTTCTTTCTTACTTTCATTTTAAACCAATCAAATTCAAAAACAATTTTCAATAACATTAAAATTTCACAACGTATATCGGTCATGCCCAAACCAAATTATTTATTTGAAGTCTAAGCATAAACAAAAAGACTCAAATGCCCATACAATTTTTACAAAACTTGCATTTTACTCGATAATTACTGATGATACCTTATTTTACACTTAGTATTTAGAAGATCGTTAGACTCCCCAATTGCCTCCAAGGAAGGGTGGATGTCCAAAGGATATCCCAAGACCTTAGACACACAATTACTTGCCTTATAAAGCCTCCTCTACTCTCAAGGGTAAGTTATGGCTTTATAACAATCTTAAGTTATGCATTATTCCTTATAGAAAGGTCAGTCGTTATAGTAGACATCCTTAAGCAAGTTCATAGACAACATCACCAAGGTTCTGCCATGACTTGCACTAAGAGCATACATCAGATTAAAGGGAGACGACCTCCTAATGTCGTCCCAACCTAAGACCTAAGATGAGACAATGTGTGGTCCTTCAGAATAAAATTAAGGAAATTCCACGATCATTCGAGACCCACAGGACCTCTGGTAAGGCTTCTGGATGCAGTTTGACGGAGTACGTAAGATCTGGACACTATTTCACTTACTACCACTACCCCAATTCAACTTGTATCGAACACTCCCATAAACATTTAGTGATACTAACAACCACCTAATACCACCTACAAATACTTTGCACAATACTCCACCACCTTGATGAAATTGGCAGACCTCAGGCACACCCCAACCATGTTGCGCTAGTCCACTCATTACCTTTTTGGGTGTGTGTGTATAAATAGGGAGCACATAGAAGGAGAAAGGAAAATAACAAATTTCATAATGATTAATATTTTATGAATCCCATGTGGGCAACAAACTGGTCCAAATGAAATAGCATCATCATTTTAACACGTGGTATGGAAAAAGTTATTATCCATATGCTGCAATCGCAAAATGCAAGGCATATGCGTTGAGTGCCAGTGACATAAAATCTTAGTCACTAATGTTTAATAAATATAGTTAAACTAATGATATTACAAATAAAATCTTTGTTGAGTTTATTGTCTTCAGCTCTCGAATTTTTGACAACGCAATTAGGATACATGCTAACATTTCCCTATATATATAGAAATTTGAGTCTTTAAAACCTTGTGATTTTATCGTTGTTCATAAATCGTCAAACTTCATATTTTGCTAACATCTCAGAAATCATGTATCAAAATTAAAAAATTATCCAAATAATAAATAGTAACTCACAAAATTTCAAATGAAAACTCAATACCAAAATTTGTGTAGTCGTTCATACTATTAATTTACAATTGGAACACAAAAATTTTGAAACTTTAAACCTCAAACTCAAAAATCATTGTGCAAGTTCAAAGAACACCCACCTAATACAAAACACAACTTTTGACCAAGAAACTGGAATTAAAAATAGCTGACCTAATGTGATGTTTGAAATTGCTACTACGTTCTCAGTGCACTAAATATTAAATTAAATATCTTATAAAAACACTCATAACTTATTCCAAACTCCTACAGAGTATGACTTACCAAAGCCACCATGTGTAACTTGTTAAATTAACTACCTACAAAAAGAAGATAAACAGTTGGCTCGAACTCGAAATCATGACTATTATAATATAGAAAATTACTTAAAAAATTATTCAGATGATAAGACAAATGTTTACATATCTAGATATTTTAATATATACCATTTCTGGGTCATTTTGAACATTTGTTAAATCCTCATGTATATAGCCAATTTGGTGTAACAGTTCACCAATACTCAAACTTAACTCACATGTAATTACTTTTCGAATAATGGTATGAGTCCCAAAAGATGTCCCAAATCATTCTCCAATGAGTTGGGATGGCATTGAATGTTGTACTTTTTACTTAATGACATGGTATAATACCTTAATGTCGCGACAACTCATTTGCGGATGATTTGGGGAATATAAGTTGGACTCATAACATTACTATTAGTTTTCAAGCATTATAGAAGAAAATATCTAGCAAAATCGTAGGGTCATAATTCTTCACCAAAAATCAAATACTTTAAAATCATTGGTTTTAGAAGCCATCACCTAAAAAATGTACATATAACTAATCTTTAAAGGCTAATATTGGTTCTATAAAGTAAAATTATATTTCTTCACAAAAAATCAATATCTATTGAAATTATTTGTTTAAAAAACACTTTGAACAAATTACATAAAATTTTCACTTAACCCACTTAATGGAGGTAAACTATAAATAATATAAAATTACATTGATATCTCCAGAAAACAAAATAAAATATAAAATATAAAATATGAGATGAATACCAATTTAAAAAAATGGCACTGGGTTGTTAAAAGTATCCCCCAATTCACCCATTTTGCTTTAGTAGATGAAAACAAGCCAAATATATAAGGCTTTAATATAGTACAGTAATACCCCGAACATTTATGTCATTTATTTGTGTAAAAGGTAATAAAAAAATAATTACTTAGGATAATAGGTAACTTACATCGTGCATGATTATGTCATTTGTTTGTACTTCGTGCTTTGCATATTTAGATAATAATTAAGTGTGCATATTATATGAATTATTCGTACCACGTGTTATTTTAATTAGTAAGTGTAACTAATGATATGGACCATAGGTTGTTAATGCATAAAATAATTAAGTGTGCCATTTAATTTTATGTCGATAGGTTTTATTGTGCGATTTGAGGTATACCTATCTTGAATGGACTCCGGGGTGATATAGAGGCCCATTTATGTGTTTTAAAAGTCTTAAGTTGGGCCCCTGGGTAGGTATACCTTTAAGAGGGACGTTGGGCTATTTCAGGTAGCATTCTGGGATCTTTTAAGGGCCCAAATTTAGGCCTCATTAAGAAATGTGGGAATTAGAGTTTTTAAAGGGGCTAAGACTCTTTCATTAGTGTTACATTACCAAATAAACTAAAACCTAGTAGCCATAAGCACTTGGGAGAATTAGAGAAAGCCTAAGGAAATAAAATCAAAGGGATTCAAGAGGGTATTCTTCAATCTTAAAACCAAAGGCAACATCATTAAATAATATTTACTCAATTTAGAATCATGTTCTTCCCATGCCGATTTCAGGTTTTGAATTATGTTTGGTGGTTTAATTCGTATTATCTAAATTATGTTATTGTTGGGACTAAATTTGATTAGTTATCAATTAAATTTATGTTGAAAGCTGATATTTTGGTGATAAAATATGAAATTGATATAGAATAATAATTGGAAACCATGTTAGAATCTATGTTCTGGAATCCATCGCATTTCGGAATCGAATCCATGTATTAACTTAAAGGTTTATTATGAAGTTGAAAGAGAATTGTAAACCATTGATTTTTTAGGCAAAGAGGTGGCCTTTATTGATTAACCATTGAAATTGATGAATAAATATATCTATAATGATTACGAATCAATGGAAACTTGTTCCCATATTTAGAATTAATTCTAGTATTGTTGATATGAGGTTTAGGAGCTTTAGAACTCGTTGATGGAATATGGGGAAGAAAACCATTCCCTCTTTAAGCAAATATGGGCTCCCACACGAATTGACTCGGCCCTATGGGCGAATCGATTCGACCCCGAGTCAGATCAGGTCAAGTTTGAGAAATGGATCGTGGAGTTATTACAGGCTAATTAGAGTATATTATAGGTTATACATTTGAGGAATGATTGATATAATACATAAGTGGGTATTGTTAGCATAAACCTAAAGATATAAATTGTTTTAATTACAGTAGAAAGTTAATAATTGAGAATAGTTACATACAACATAATTTGACATTGTGGGAATTGGGCTATATTAGATGGACGTGTGAGAGGTACGATATCATATGGGTTAGTTACATATCTTATGTGCTATAAATATGTGTATTCTATAATTATATGAACATACATGTACTCTTGATGAATCTATCGGTTGGAGGTTCACGTCACGTTCGCCATCGGGACTGTGTACTATGCACTAGATGAGATGTGTGAGACATAGTGGAGGTCATTATTTTATATCATGCATTCAGGGGTGTCACCTTTTATGATGAGAGAAGTTTGGTTGACTGGAGCTATTTGTCAGTCTTGGTATGGACATGTTAGAGGTTCTACTGCTTTATAATCGTCCTTCTATTTATTTATGTGTTTTTCCTTAAGCCCGTTAGGTGATGGACTCCAAAAAACTTATCGATAGAGGCACGAGATAGACACCGATGGTAGTGGCCTCTATGTGTTGTAACAATTATTGCGGAAGAACTACAATAGTCTAATTATAGACAAATTATAATAACCCTGATGTTATGTAAAATACATTATGTTCTTTATTCATATATTTTAGGGTTATATTGTGGGGGTTAGTATCGGGATTGAATTCATACACGCATTGGAAGTTACATCACTATTATGTGATAATTAGTTGAAATTCAATCTTTATGATAGTGTAGAGACTTGTTATCACAGTATGACCTGGGTCGGGTTATGCACGTAGTATTGCACTTAGATGAGGGGTCAGATACTTATTGCATGTGAGAGCCGATAGGTGGAATGTATTGTAAATAACCCACATAATTATTTATTGATATTGAATTTAATTCTAGCAATTTTAAGGCTTGGATAAAGAATCATAAAAATTGTTTTCCAGTTTTACATAGGCAGGATCAGTAGGGCTGAGGAAATATTAGATATACATCTTCACTTTGCATAGCAGATTTCAGCCTTTTGATTCTATCACAAGTTTCTATCTATTTTAGTTTCAAGTTCTTCCGTTTCATAGTTTTATATGGGCATAGACCCGAATTTATTATTCGGTTACTTTTTATTCAGAGTTGTAAGGACAAATTTTCAGTTGAGTCAATTTATATGTATTGTCTTAATTTCGGACAAAACTCTTTGAGTTATAGGATAAAAGTTGTGTTTGTGACCCTTCAAGCCTATGATATTTTTGTTGAAGACGTAGTGGCCAAGTCGAAGAGATCTCATCATATGTCATGTTTCGTGCCCCGTTTTCGTCATCAGCAGTCCAAGATCTCTCAGCTCTAAATGTAAATTTATATGTGTTGAGCCGTGGAAATTTATTATTGGATGTTAGAATTTTTGTTAAGTTATTTTAAAATGACTTTATATTTTTTCAAGAAAAATATTTTAATTTTTCCCAGGTCGTTCGAACTAGATTTAGTGTTCATTTGAACAACTTCCGACGAAGACTCTTTTTGGTTTATGCTGACTTCCCTTTAGAAGTTTCGTTCCTATCTCGTTCGAACGAGATGGCTACATTATTCGAATGACTGAAGAAATTTTTGTCAAAAAATAATTTTTTAAGAGTTTTTTCTCTTAACTCCCCAGTACATTTTCCCAATCATTTATGTAGTGTGGGATTGCATTTTTATCAGAGATTTTCTATCTTCTAAGTGCGAGAAACCTTTAGAAAAGTCCAAGAAAGTTTTTTCTATGATTCATGGTTTAATCCTTAAAAAAAAACACATGTTTACACCCAAATTGTTTTAAGATCCAAGCTTCTACACGATATATGTTTGAGATCATGTTTTGGCACCGAGTTTATCATTCTCTACATTATTGAGGATTGCTACTTTCGGAGGATTCCATGTTCGTTGGTGTACATATGGTGGACTCTGTATGCGTGATGGTAGTTGTGCCCAATCGGTGGGCTTCGAGTGGTATTGGACTCTTACATTGTCACTAGACATAAGTTAAAGGAACAATGAGCGTCAAGGATTGCGAGGGCATTGAGTCATTGAGTAAGTCTTCAATTGTGTCCTTACAGTAATTTTGTACTTAATGGACTTTTGGCTGGGTTGTCCGAGGTTTTTCCCATTGTGGGTTTCTTCGTACATCACAGCATTAGGGTTGTTTATTTTATCCTGCAAATTCACACTTAGATGCATGCTTAGGCTAAAAAGATAAATTTGTTTAACCAAAATAATGTTGTAATTAATGGTTAATTAATTTGGGTTGTGCTAGTTTTAGAAAAAAAGTTTATTTTGGAAAAATTCATGTTTAGCTTGGTTTGTGTTAATAGAACTTGATTTGAAGTTTTATTTAATAGGAGATAATTAATTTGAAGAAATTAAAATTTAAGAATTTTATGGGAACCTTCGCCCCATCCTCAAATTGGTATCAAAGCGTATAATTAAAGAAATCCCATTTTGAAATTGGTATGAGAGCAGTTACACTAAATTAACCTGCTAGACACTTTTAGATTTTAATATGGAAAATTTATCATTTTTGAGGTTTCCTATTTTTTATGGTTTTAACTATGCATACTGGAAAACGCGTATGAGGTCAGCACTTAAGTCATTAGATGAGCGGGTTTGGCAAAATGGTTGTTAGAGGGTGGTCCCCACCAACGTGTTTTGTAGTAGAAGTTTGTGTTATTAAACTCATAGAAAGATGGAGAGAGGGTTATCATGAGTTAGCAAATTACAATTCACGTGATTTAAATGCTCTTTTTAGTGCGGTTACACGAAGGACTTTCCTCGGATTATGATGTGTGAAATGTTTAAAGAGGCTTGGGACACACTACAACTCACCCATGAAGGTACTAATTCTGTTAAGATTTCTAAACTCCCAAACATCACCATTCAATTTGAAACTATTTAAATGGATGAGAGTGAATCTTTCGATGAGTTCTACGCTAGATTGTCCGATATTGTTCACTCATCTTTTAACTTGGGAGAAAAGATACCCAACAACCATGACATAATTTTTTTTTTGAGGTCATTACCGAATAGGTTTAATCCAAAAGTGATCGTATTGAATTATTTTGTCAGTTTAAACTATATTAATATTGAAGAGCTTGTAGGTGACTTACAAACCTATGAACATGACATGTTTACTCCATGGATGTGAAGAAGTAAGGTCATAACTTTAAAAGCCCCAAAAGAGGAAAGACCGATTTGAAATGATGAGTCTAAGATCGACTCGGATGATATGGCTATGTTTGCTAAGAAGTTTAGAAAATTTCTTATATTTAATGAAGAGAAATTTGAAAATGATTATAAGAAATTTGGTAAATCTAAGTATAACAAATCAGAGAAACTCCCTAAAAATTGTAATGATAATCTTGAGAGGGACGAGTCGAACTTATGTTTCAGCCGAGTGTCCCACTAAACTAAGGAAGGAGGGAAAAAAACAATTTCATACAGTGTCACCTTAAATTATAATGAACCGAAAAAGGGACCCAATCCCCCCATTGAGCTTAACTTCTCCATGTTCATGGCTAGTCATGTGAGCATTGCTAACAAATCTTCCCATGAACATATTTCTTTACATGACACTTCCGAGTAAATTGTTTGTGAATCCCAAGTGTTTGATGATAAACAGAGTGCAAAATAGATTGAGAATGAAGAAAAGGAGAAGGAGATTGAACTCCAAGTTTCCTTCCCTGATTTGTATGCAGAATCTGTGAAATTGAAAGAAAGCTAACTTGAAGTTGGAAGCTTGGATGAAAGAACGTGTCGTAGGTAATGATAAAAGTGTTTTAATTGAAGATATTAGGGCATGTGAGAAGACTTTTCGAGAGAATCTAGAGTATGTTGAAGGTGGGAGAGATAGTCTTTGAGGTTTAATGGAGGCTATGAAGAAATATCTTCTTGAGTTTGAAGAGACTAGGAGTTTACCTGATTATAGGATAGTGGATCTTGAAGATAGATTGAGAAACTCGCGTCGAGTCAAGTTTGATTTAGAGTTTGGGTCTAAAAAATTGAATAAGGTATTAGGCACGATCCAAATATAAAATGACAAGTGTGGTATTGGCTTCGATACTCAAAATGCTTCCGTTAATAAAGCCAAAACCGTGATTTTGAGATAATCAACTAGGAACGCTAGAAGAGATCAAACCTTATGTAATATTTCTCACCGTTCCTTCACTTACACATATCGTGGTAGGAAGGGTCACCTTAGGAGTTTTTGTTTCGATCATAGAAATTGTCCTAAGAAGTCCAAAGGTAGAGTCACCAAGGTCACCAAAAACCAAGCTCACCAAAATTCAAGAGCGTCACGTTACACCTATGTGGGTTAGGAGATCTGATTTAAAGGCTTTACATGATAGTTTATGATTCACATTTGCTTGCATATGATACTTCCCATGCTAGATCTAGAGGTTGATTGGGTTAGATGTGTTAACAAACATTAGTTGTGGTTCATCATATATTCTTGCTAGTATTATGTCGGTTAGTCATATTCTAGTCCATGCTTCATCATATATATTTTTCTAGAATTATGACAAGTGTAGTTTTTGTATTTTTTTTTGCATTTATTGAGTCTTATTGAAAAATACAAAAAATATGTTGTTTGACCTTTTGAGTTATCTTTGTTTTAAATTTTTTAAAATTTGGAAACTCAAAGCTATTTTTTTGTGTGTATTTTAGTTTAACAAATTTTGTGTGGCATATCCTTGTGTTTGAATCTTATATCACTTTCCATGTCCATGTGACTAGAATTTTTGGTTATGAATTTAAATTATTAAATTGTTCTTTATCATGCTTGCATGGAGTAGTTTGACTTTGATTTTCTTAATGAATTCTTTTTATATATGCCTCTTCACATACATGCACAAGCTCCTCTGAACGTTAAGGTTTATGAGATGTTGGTAACACCCCGCTTAATTAAATACCGAGTGATAAGTCCCATACCAAATTAAATCAGAATATACAGTTGGATCATTCTTAGCATCATAGTGGAAAACATTTTATAATCACCTAATACTTAATTACACAGGTGCAAAACTTTCCAATTTTAATTTAATAAAAAATCCATTTTAATAACATAAAACATTTAATACAAACCATTCACACAATGAATAATAACTGAATAGACATCACAATGGAATTTAAATGCAACTGGAAGAAACTTTCCACTAAAATATCTTAATACAATAATCCCAACAATACCAAACGTACCAAACTGGAAAAAGAATATAATCCGACTCAGATAGAAAGGAAATAACTAGAATCCTCTTGGGCGACATGCCCTAAATGAAAGATTAACTACTACAGAGGATGAATCAAGAATATGAAAGCGTCTAAATAAGGTCCACAACTCCATAGCATCTTTAGTATCATCAATATACCCAATCCTCTATGGATGGACACCTGATATATATATATATATATATATATATATATATATATATATATATATATATAGAGAGAGAGAGAGAGAGAGAGAGAGAGGAGAATGTGCAAGTAAACGGGTCAGATCCCGAAGTGAAGACAGTTTTAAAAACAACAAGTGAATAAATGCTAGATCCAGCAGTTATTATATACATGTTAGCTTATCGAACTCTTACTTAAAATTCTCACCTCTCATCTAGAGTGCACTCCTATTGTACCTATAAACCATACTAGTTACAGCCTCATGCTAACTAGTTCATCCAACTATATCCACTAACCATATTTCAATTCGTTCCCACGTATTACTCTCGCAATATATGTAATAATATCATATGTATCCATTTAGATTCAACATGGATAAGCCCCTTGTAAATTCAATTCAATTAAGTTTTCTCATACTTAATTAATTCCAGATATCATTATCTTTGAATTCTACTTTAGTCACACGGTAGATATCATCATATGTATATATATACATTCACTCTAATAAATATATACAATACTCCACCCCGAGACACAGTTCCGGTGCTGCATTACTCGGTTATCATGTCCCAATATATCTCGTCACTGTATAGGAGACTATAGGTTCAGCAAAGATCCCTCGAACCACAAATATTAAATCATAAATAATGGAGGCGAACATAGTCCTACGATTTTGGGCTACGCACATACCTACGGACCCAAATGATCGTTCTATACCATTTTCTCACTAATGGTAATTGACGTAACACTACACCAAAATGGGCAAATTGTCACCTTTCAGCCGGCCAACCTTGTCAAGGTCATTGACCGTGACAAAAAAACACGCGTTTTATGTCACGGTCATTGACCTTGACACGACCGTGACAACGAATTGTCACGGTCAATGACCGTGACAAGCCCGTGACAATTCAATTTGTCACGGTCTTATCACGGTCATTGACCGTGACAATTATTTAAATTCTTGTCACGGTCAAAGACCTTGACACGACCGTGACAATATTCGCAGCAAAAACCCTATCCCCCTTCTTTTTTCCCTCCCGCGCCGTTCCCTCCATTTTTCTCTCTCTCTCTCTCGACGCTGTTCTCTCTCTCTCTCTCTCTACTTTCAGGTCCATTTTCTCTCTCTCTCTCTCTCTCTTTCATTTATATATATATTTGTGTGTATGTGTATATATATATGTGTGTATGTGTGTGCGTGGAGGGGGGCAGGGGGTGGGGCGGGGTGGGGCAGGGTGGGGGAGGGGGTGGGGACGGTGGAGGGTGGCAGGGGGTGGGGTAGGGGGTGGTGGAGGGTGGGGTGGGGTGTGTGTGTGTGTGTGTGTGTGTGGTGGGGGAGGGGGTGGGGTGGGGTGTGTGTGTGTGTGTGTGGTGGTGTGTGGTGGGGGAGGGGGTGGGGCAGGGGGTGGTTAGGGGTGGGGTGTGTGTGTGTGTGTGGTGGTGTGTGGTGGGGGAGGGGGTGGGGTGGGGTGGGGTGTGTGTGTGTGTGTGTGGTGGTGTGTGGTGGGGGAGGGGGTGGTGGAGGGGTGGGGCAGGGGGTGGTTAGGGGTGGGGTGTGTGTGTGTGTGTGGTGGTGTGTGGTGGGGGAGGGGGTGGGGTGAGGTGGGGTGGGGTGTGTGTGTGTGTGTGTGTGTGGTGTGTTGTGGTGGAGGGGGGCAGGGGTGGGGTGGGGTGGCAATTTTTGACACGACACGATACCCGACACGAACTCGACACGAACTAAAGTCTTAATAACCTAACCAAAAGAAATAAAATAAAATATCAAATAAATTATCATCCACCTCATAGACATTCCCTACCAATCATTTTAAGATAATTTTATCCTTATAAAGATAATAGATTATGTAATTTTAGGACTTATGATTGGTTAACGTTTTATGAATATGGGTCCGCGCCAGCGGTTTTATTAAAAAATAGGGACTAAAATCATAAATAAAATGTTTGTTGTCCTATTTTCAAAATACATATTACAATAAATCCTAAATTTACAAACCCCTAAAGATAAATACCTTTGATTGCAAAGAATGCACTTGTATTATTTCGACGTGTAATTTGGAAATGCTTGTTTTTCTTTCTAGAGACCCGTGTCGTCAAAACTTGGTAGTGTTCGAGTGTGTTTTTATCACTAAATTATTATTTCAATAACAAATACTCCTTATATCCTAGATTAAGAGTCCATATTTAATTTTTGTACTTACTAATAATACACTTAATCAATGGCTAGGATTAACCCTTATTCACTATTATGAAATTTGGTTAATTGATTATTTAAAAAAAAAAAAGCAAAAGTAGACTAACATATATACACAACACTAAAAGTAGACATCAATTTTATAAATAATTGATATTTTCATTCAAAATATGTGTGTGTGCGTGTGTGTGTGTGCGTGTGGCGGGGGTGGGGTGGGGTGGGTAGGGGTGGTGTGTGTGTGTGTGTGTGTGTGCATGTGGCGGGGGTGGTATTGACGGAACTTACACATACGTTATAATATAGACGAAACATTTTTTTATCTGTACTAATAACATTTTTTTTATCTGTACTAATAACATTTTTTTTACAGCAAAAATGTCTCCTTCAGATGTTAGGGCGAAGATGATGATGCTGTTTATGATGATGTCGTCATCTGGGTTCGTGTAACACCCCGTATTTTTGGTACATTTTATTTAATTAATTCGGAGATTTTAAATTACTTAGTGTGTTGTAATTTAATGAATTAATTAGAACAGAATGTTATATAAATATTAATCTGGGATTGAATGGTTAATATTTAGGGAAAACTTATTTACTAAGCGAATAGTAATAATGTAATTATGTCGTCTAGAGTATTAATGACGAGGTATGTACTTATCGCATCCGAAAGCCGGTATAGACTGTATTAGGTGGGGGATAAGTATTTTTAGAAATTAACTCGGATGCAAATTCTGAGGGTACAGTTGAGTCCTAATGGGCCGAGATAGTCGGAAAAGTGTACCCGGGGGTAGTAAACGGGTCACGGGACGTTTTTAGACATAGCCGGGCCCACTCGGGTACATTTGGGGCACTTGGGCTTGGCCCATTAGTCAAAAAACGGGATTAAGTTAATTGATCTAATAAAAAGAAATAAGGGGGTGGCTGAACTTAATTAGAGAAAACAAATTAAGGGTTAGGAAACCCTAACAACAGCCAAAGCCAAATTGGGGATCAAAGAGAGCCATCAAAGGTCATCTTCAACCTTGGGATTTAGCTCCAATTCAGACTGTACGAACCTTAAGGCAAGTGGATAACTTGCAATAGCATTAAATCTGTTTTCGATTCATATTCATGTGTAGTGATTATGTAGAAATCCGTTTTTGGGTGTTAATGGAATGAACATGGGATTTTGAAAACAAACAATTCTGATTTACGAAATTTGGGGTGATGTTTCTTATAAAATCTGATAATGGTGAGACTTTGCATATCTGATAAGAATGTTATCTGCATATTTGGAAACGAATCTGATGATGAAATTTGGGGTATAAATGGACCTAGGGTTAATGATGAAACTTTCCCCAAATTTTGAAATTTGAGTTAATGGACGAATTATTGATGTTGTTGAATACTCTGGAGATCCTTAATGAGTTTCCTAATATGTACAAATGCTAAAAGAGACTTAGTTTCAGTGTAGAAGGAAATTAGGGATTGCAGATTTTTGCCCATGGCTGTCCGTCTTCGCGAAGAAGACGAGTACCTGTTCGATCGATCGATCGACGCCATGAAGTCGATCGATCGACGGTCGACAGAAACTGACAGTTCACCCAGTTTTATTTATATAGGATGAGATTTATAAAAAAGTTGTTATGCAATTAATTATTGTTGAGAAATTAATGCATGGGGTTACCTAATTAAATATGAGTGAATTAATTAGGAAATGGGAGGAGAAATTTGGATGACACGTCAAAATTGGTTGAGTGACATCGAGGTAAATTATATTACGTAGTAATGGACTAAGAAATTTAGAGTCGGGATTTAGACTCGGGTGAGGTTAATTCGGGCTATGAGATTGATTCCAATTAAATGGTGAGGGCAACATCAAAAGCAACTAAAATTATTAATGTGCAAATTAATTAATAATTCGAGTTGGGTAATAACCTCATAATAAAAATGGAATACGCTTGTGTCACGGGTTTGGTACACGGTGTAGCTAGAACATTTTTTATATATGTATATATATATATATACGGTGTGTGATAGTATATATATATATAGTGTATGCCTTAATATCAGTGGTTAGATATTATTATACTCTAGTGCTATAGGGGGAGGTTACGCGCAGTGGATAAATCCCCTAGCTTGAGGAGTAGGGCGAGTAGATTCCCAGGTCATAGCGTCCGTTACAGGGGGTGAGGGGCATCTCACTTTCCGGGAAGGAATATGACCGCCTCCAATCGTATACTAAACCAAGTTAGTGAGAGATTCTAACTTGGATAACTAGGATATGTGAATATACCTAGTGCACTAGCACTTTAGAGAAATTATATCCGGGGAGTACTTTTACTCGGGTGGATATTAGTGGTTTATGTATTCCAGTGTGTGTGTGAATGTTGCAATATTCTAAGTATATAATAGGGTGATTATTATATACGGACTAAATAAATACAAGCATGTGTTGTTGTATATGTATAACGAGTGGAGTAGTTATATGAATTAAAAAGGGGAATGATTTAGTTAAGTTGATGTTACTAATGACTTAAAAATCATAATCACATTTTACTCAGGTTAGAGTAGGGGGGAGTATAAGGAGACTTTAATAATTATCTAGTCATGAGATAGATAACTAGGTGATAATTAAAGCGTTAGTGGTGCACATTAGAGAAGGGGCAAGGAAGTTCTCAAGAGAGTGCGACACTAACTAAAATATGAAGAGCATGCATATTTATTATTACTGCAAGTTAATCATTTGCTAAATGTTTTCAAATGTTTTGGGTACTAACCCTTGCTATAAAAACTTTTTAAAAACCTTTTAGGTGTCCAGCCACAGGGACGCCAGACCTGACTCGATTCCAGGAAGTCCGTTGCTGCAGCATATGTGGATGTTGCGGGACCTTTGATAGACGCCTCTTTCTTTCATTCATAATGTAGAGACTCATTATTATTTATTCGAGCATGTCGTTCACGTTCCATTTATTTGTTTCTTAGATTGTTGGGATTCTATTCTTGTCTTTATGGGATTTATATTTTGGACCGATGGTTCATTCGGTTAATTATTTTTACTTGTGGAATGATTAGTTCAATTATCTGTGATGGTTATATTGCTGTATTTTCCGCATGGGTTTTAGTTTAATTAATGAAAGATAAAAATTGGCACCAATCTATTTTTCTCACTTAGGTGGTTAGTAATTAAATAAAACGACAGTGATGCTAAGAATGGACCAAATGAGAAACCTGTTCTAACTTGATTTAGGACTGATCACCCGGGATTAGTTAGGCGGGGTGTCACAGATGGTATCAGAGCATCAGGTTCTAGTGTCCTTAGGATCTGTGCGGCTTTCTACGTTTCAGCGTACCGTTCGTTTGTTATAGAGCCCTATTATTAGGACTGTTGATTATATTTCCGCTTGTGTGGTATCGTATTCCTGCTATTAATTTTTGTATAAATTGTGTACTTATACAATTTAATCTATTTCAGATGCTGCCAAAGAGACAGAGAGCGGAGAGGGCTGAGGCTAGAGATGAGGTGAGGGAGGCTCGACAGGAGCCACAGGTACCGCCACCACCACCACCGCCCGAGTTGATTTCTACCACTCAGGTGGTAGTGATAGTGGCCCAAGCGATCGAGACAGCGATACGAGCTATGGCAACTCATTTTCCACAGCCCCAGGCACCGCCTCCATTGGCTCCAGCAGTTCAGGCTCCAGTGGGGACACCATCTTGGCAACGAGTGAGGGAGACCTTTCAGAAGGGTCACCCACCTGAGTTTCGAGGTAGCACCAATGTGGTTGAGGCTTGTGACTGGAAGAAGAACATTCAGCGCCATCTGCGCATGTTAGAGGGTACAGAGGTACAGAAATAGATGCTGGCTACCTTTCGTCTGTCAGGGGCAGCCTTACAGTGGTGGGAGTCCGTAACCACCGCTGAGGAGCGGGATTTGATGCCGATTTCTGAATTCTGGGTGCGGTTTGACCGCAAGTACTTCCCTCCAGCAGTAGAGTCTGAGATGAGGAAGAAATTCAGCGAGTTGGTACAGGGTGACAGGTCAGTGGCAAAATATGAGGAGGAGTTCACCCGTTTGGCAAACTTTGTGCCAAACGAGGTGAGCGATGAGGAGAGGAAGAAGTCCAAGTTCATGGATGGTCTGGCTTGGAGAATCAGGCAGCACTTGATTGGAAACCCGGCATTGGTGACCTATACAGATGTCGTTAATGCCGCACTTATACATTGTCAGGATCATCGTTTCCACACTAAGGGGAATAAGAAGGCAGGTGAGCCGAGCCAGCAGGGCAAGGCGGTCACTGGTAGTGAGACGAGTGGCACACAGCAGCAGGTCATCATTCAGCAAGGGAATTAGGCTAAGAAGTTTAAGCCTGGTGGGTTCCGATCGGGAGGACAGGGGTTCAGACAGGGGCAACCAGGCCCTAATCAGCAACACCAGGTTCCTCAGGGCCGTCAGGGCTAAGGAAACAACGGGGGAGGCCAACCGGGCCAGCAACGTCAGGGCCAGCAGGGCCAACGGTAGGGTGACGACCAGAAACGCTGTTTCTCCTGTGGCCAGCCAGGACACTTCAAGAGGGACTGCCCGCAGAGGGGCAGAGGCCAGCAGCAGGGTGCCCAGCAAGGGCAACAGGGTCAGATGCCACCAGCAGCACCAGCACCACCCGCCCCACAGCAGCAGGGGCAGATGCACTACGGGCGTGTGTATAATGTTCGGGATGTTCCCAATCCTCCAGCACAGCAGGCGCTGCCCGCGATCGAGGGTACGTTCTCTATCCATGGCACTATGGGTCGGGTATTGTTTGATACGGGGGCCACTCATTGCTTTATAGCTACACATTTTGCGAAGGCTTTAGGGTTGTTAGCCACCGCAGAGAGCACTGTTTCGTGTGTCGACTCACCTTTGGGAAACGGGTCGCTTATATTCTTTATATGTCGGAGAGTAGGAGTGGAGATTGGCGGTTTAGTTTTACCTGCGAACATGTTGGTATTAGATATGCATGTTCATGACGTGATCATCGGTATGGATTGGCTCGCTGACTATAGAGCCATGATTGATTGCTTCGGTGGAAGCCTGATCTTCACCATTCCGGGACAGGAGATGTTTGTTGTGACGATGCCTCGCCCAGCGGGAGGCTCGACCACTCATCTTTATTACATTGAGGAGGAAACCTCACAGGAAGTAGTGACTCATTTAGACTCTATTCCTGTGGTGAGGGACTTTGAGGATGTGTTCCAGGAGATACCAGGATTACCACCCAGCAGAGAAATCGAATTTGTTATCGACTTGACACCGGGGACGAGGCCGATTGCTCGGGCACCTTACCGAATGGCCCCTTCAGAAATGCGGGAATTGAGGGAGCAGATTCAGCAATTACTGGGTCAGGGTTTTATTCGGCGGAGTACATCGCCGTGGGGTGCACCGGTGTTGTTTGTGAAGAAGCGAGATGGGTCACTCCGATTGTGCGTGGATTATAGGGAGCTGAACAAGGTGACGATACGGAATAAGTATCCGTTGCCTCGGATTGATGATTTATTTGACCAACTGAGAGAGGCGTCTTACTTCTCCAAAGTTGACTTGAGGTCAGGGTATCATCAACTGCGTATCCGAGAAGAGGATGTTCCTAAGTCCGCTTTCTTGTCGCGGTATGGATCGTATGAGTTCAGGGTGATGCCATTCGGGCTCACTAATGCACCAGCAGTGTTCATGGACCTCATGAACAGGGTTTTCAGGGAGTACCTGGATCAGTTTGTCATCGTGTTCATTGATGACATCCTAATCTACTCGCGTACCGAGGAGGAGCACGCAGAGCATCTGCGCCTGGTTTTACAGACACTGAGGGATCATCAGCTCTATGCCAAATTCGGGAAGTGTGGATTCTGGCTACGGGAGGTACAGTTCCTTGGTCACGTCGTGTCAGATCAGGGTATTGCAGTGGATCCGGATAAGGTGTCGGCGGTAAGGGAGTGGGGACAGCCCACGACACCGACCGAGGTGCGCAATTTTCTGGGATAGGCCGGTTACTACAGACGATTCATTAAAGGATTCTCTAAGATTGCAGGACCTTTGACGAATCTGACTCGGAAAGGGGTGCCTTTCAAGTGGGATGATAGTTGTCAATTAGCGTTCGACGAGCTAAAGGATAAGTTGACATCTGCACCAGTGCTGGCATTGCCAAAGGGAGGGCTAGAGTATCGGGTTTACACAGACGCATCCTTACGGGGTCTTGGGGGTGTGCTCCAGCAGGAGGAAAGGGCTATAGCTTATGCTTCCAGGAAGCTAAATCCCCACGAGAAGAATTACCCCACTCACGACCTAGAGTTGGCAGCGGTCGTTTTTGCTTTGAGGATATGGAGGCATTATCTTCTAGGAGAGCAGTTTACTCTATTCACGGATCACAAGTCACTTCAGTATCTCTTCACACAGAAGGATCTGAATATGAGACAAAGGCGGTGGCTAGAATTCGTGAAGGACTACCAGTTTGATATCCAGTATCATCCTGGTAAAGCCAATGTAGTAGCAGACGCATTGAGCAGAAGACCGACTGGGGAAATATCGGAGGTATGGAAAGCGAAGTGGAGAGAGATTCAATATGAGGACGACGTAGCAAAGGCTTGCATGTCGGCTTTGTCCATCACACCCGAGATCATTATGCGGGTTGTGAAGGCTCAGGCAGAGGATCAGATTTGTCGGGATAGGGTGGGCCAGTTGTTAGCTAAGGGAGCAGAGGGTTACTCGATTAGCTCAGAAGGAGGCCTACGTTTTAATGGGAGGTTAATGGTACCAGAGGATGAGGACTTGAAGCACGCAGTTATGACAGAATCCCATGGTTCGAAATTTGCAGTACATCCTGGTGGGGATAAAATGTACCAAGATATGAGGAGGCAGTATTGGTGGGCAGGGATGAAACGGGACATAGAGGAGTTTGTTTCGAAGTGTGCCACGTGTCAGCTTGTGAAAGTTGACCACCAGAGGCCATCAGGGATGCTACAGCCGTTAGAAATTCCCGTGTGGAAGTGGGAGAGCATCTCCATGGACTTCATCACAGGGTTACCGGTATCGCAGAAGGGTCACGACTCCATATGGGTTATTGTGGATCGGTTGACTAAGGTAGCCCACTTTTTGCCGGTACGCACAGACTTTGAGACGATGCGTTATGCACAACTATTCATAGCAGAGATTGTTAAGCTGCATGGAGTGCCGATAAATATCGTATCCGACCGAGACAAAATCTTTGTTGCCCACTTTTGGCAGAGCTTTCAGGAGGCAAATGGCACGGAGTTACGCTTGAGTACAGCGTATCACCCACAGACTGACGGACAGACTGAGAGAGTTAATCAGATGCTGGAGGACATGCTCAGAATGTGCATTTTGGACTTCGGGGGAGGATGGGAGAAATATCTTCCTTTGGTAGAGTTTGCGTATAACAACTCTTACCAATTCACAATTGGGATGGCACCGTTTGAGGCACTATACGGGAGACCTTGTCGTTCACCCGCTTGTTGGTTAGAGGTGGGGGACAACAAACTCTTGGGGCCGGAGATTGTCCAGGAGACATCTGCCAAGATAGAGCTGATTCGAGGAAGGATTCGAATAGCTCAGGACAGGCAGAAGAGTTATGCTGATGCTTCTCGAAGACATGTGGAGCTAGAAGTTGGGGACCAGGTTTTAGTCCGGGTATCCCCTATGAAAGGGGTGATGAGGTTCGGAAAGAAGGGTAAGTTAGCACCGCGATACGTAGGACCTTTCCCTATTATTGAGAGGGTGGGACCGGTGGCGTATAAGCTTGGATTACCAGATCATCTTCAGCGGATACACGATGTATTCCATGTGACATCGCTGAAGAAATATCGAAGGAGCGAGAGAGCCTTCTGGCATATTCCATTCGAGGAGATCGACTTACAGCCAGACATCTCGTATGAGGAGAGGCCGGTAGCAATTCTGGATCATAGTGAGCGGAAATTACGATCCAAGGTTGTTCCATTGGTTAGAGTACAGTGGGGTCATCACAATGTTGATGAGTCTACCTGGGAGCGAGAGGAGGATATGCGGGAACAATATCCAGAACTTTTCAACGCAGGTACGATCTAATTTCGGGGACGAAATTCCTTTATAAGGGGGGGGGGGGGAATGTAACACCCCGTATTTTTGGTACATTTTATTTAATTAATTCGGAGATTTTAAATTACTTAGTGTGTTGTAATTTAATGAATTAATTAGAACAAAATGTTATATAAATATTAATCTGGGATTGAATGGTTAATATTTAGGGAAAACATATTTACTAAGCGAATAGTAATAATGTAATTATGTCGTCTAGAGTATTAATGACGAGGTATGTACTTATCGCATCCGAAAGCCGGTATAGACTGTATTAGGTGGGGGATAAGTATTTTTAGAAATTAACTCGGATGCAAATTCTGAGGGTACAGTTGAGTCCGAATGGGCCGAGATAGTCGGAAAAGTGTACCCGGGGGTAGTAAACGGGTCACGGGACGTTTTTAGACATAGCCGGGCCCACTCGGGGACATTTGGGGCACTTGGGCTTGGCCCATTAGTCAAAAAACGGGATTAAGTTAATTGATCTAATAAAAAGAAATAAGGGGGTGGCTGAACTTAATTAGAGAAAACACATTAAGGATTAGGAAACCCTAACAGCAGCCAAAGCCAAATTGGGGATCAAAGAGAGCCATCAAAGGTCATCTTCAACCTTGGGATTTAGCTCCAATTCAGACTCTACGAACCTTAAGTCAAGTGGATAACTTGCAATAGCATTAAATCTGTTTTTGATTCATATTCATGTGTAGTGATTATGTAGAAATCCGTTTTTGGGTGTTAATGGAATGAACATGGGATTTTGAAAACAAACAATTCTGATTTACGAAATTTGGGGTGATGTTTCTTATAAAATCTGATAATGGTGAGACTTTGCATATCTGATAAGAATGTTATCTGCATATTTGGAAACGAATCTGATGATGAAATTTGGGGTATAAATGGACCTAGGGTTAATGATGAAACTTTCCCCAAATTTTGAAATTTGAGTTAATGGACGAATTATTGATGTTGTTGAATACTCTGGAGATCCTTAATGAGTTTCCTAATATGTACAAATGCTAAAAGAGACTTAGTTTCAGTGTAGAAGGAAATTAGGGTTTGCAGATTTTTGCCCATGGCTGTCCGTCTTCGCGAAGAAGACGAGTACCTGTTCGATCGATCGATCGACGCCATGAAGTCGATCGATCGACGGTCGGCAGAAACTGACAGTTCACCCAGTTTTATTTATATAGGATGAGATTTATATAAAAGTTGTTATGCAATTAATTATTGTTGAGAAATTAATGCATGGGGTTACCTAATTAAATATGAGTGAATTAATTAGGAAATGGGAGGAGAAATTTGGATGACACGTCAAAATTGGTTGAGTGACATCGAGGTAAATTATATTACGTAGTAATGGACTAAGAAATTTAGAGTCGGGATTTAGGCTCGGGTGTGGTTAATTCGGGCTATGAGATTGAGTCCAATTAAATGGTGAGGGCAACATCAAAAGCAACTGAAATTATTAATGTGCAAATTAATTAATAATTCGAGTTGGGTAATAACCTCATAATAAAAATGGAATAGGCTTGTGTCACGGGTTTGGTACACGGTGTAGCTAGAACATTTTTTATATATGTATATATATATATATATATACGGTGTGTGATAGTATATATATATAGTGTATGCCTTAATATCAGTGGTTAGATATTATTATACTCTAGTGCTATAGGGGGAGGTTACGCGCAGTGAATGAATCCCCTAGCTTGAGGAGTAGGGCGAGTAGATTCCCAGGTCATAGCGTCCGTTACAGGGGGTGAGGGGCATCTCACTTTCCGGGAAGAAATATGACCGCCTCCAATCGTATACTAAACCAAGTTAGTGAGAGATTCTAACTTGGATAACTAGGATATGTGAATATACCTAGTGTACTAGCACTTTAGAGAAATTATATCCGGGGAGTACTTTTACTCGGGTGGATATTAGTGGTTTATGTATTCCAGTGTGTGTGAATGCTGCAATATTCTAAGTATATAATAGGGTGATTATTATATACGGACTAAATAAATACAAGCATGTGTTGTTGTATATGTATAACGAGTGGAGTAGTTATATGAATTAAAAAGGGGAATGATTTAATTAAGTTGATGTTACTAATGACTTAAAAATCATATTCACATTTTACTCAGGTTAGAGTAGGGGGGGAGTATAAGGAGACTTTAATAATTATCTAGTCATGAGATAGATAACTAGGTGATAATTAAAGCGTTAGTGGTGCACATTAGAGAAGGGGCAAGGAAGTTCTCAAGAGAGTGAGACACTAACTAAAATATGAAGAGCATGCATATTTATTATTACTGCAAGTTAATCATTTGCTAAATGTTTTCAAATGTTTTGGGTACTAACCCTTGCTATAAAAACATTTTAAAAACCTTTTAGGTGTCCAGCCACAGGGACGCCAGACCTGACTCGATTCCAGGAAGTCCGTTGCTGCAGCATATGTGGATGTTGCGGGACCTTTGATAGACGCCTCTTTCTTTCATTCATAATGTAGAGACTCATTATTATTTATTCGAGCATGTCGCTCACGTTCCATTTATTTGTTTCTTAGATTGTTGGGATTCTATTCTTGTCTTTATGGGATTTATATTTTGGACCGATGGTTCATTCGGTTAATTATTTTTACTTGTGGAATGATTAGTTCAATTATCTGTGATGGTTATATTGCTTTATTTTCCGCATGGGTTTTAGTTTAATTAATGAAAGATAAAAATTGGCACCAGTCTATTTTTCTCACTTAGGTGGTTAGTAATTAAATAAAACGACAGTGATGCTAAGAATGGACCAAATGAGAAACTTGTTCTAACTTGATCACCCGGGATTAATTAGGTGGGGCGTCACAGTTCGGTGGTAGCGGAGGCGACGAGGGCTCCTCCGCCCCTGGGCTCCCCAAATATGGAAAATTTGGGATTACCGTCGAAAACAAGTCGGAGCTTTTAGCGAGATCCCTCGAGCTACTAAACACGGTCATCGGCCCGGGGTTTATGAGTTGGAAGGAGGTGCCGTATGAGCTCAAGTTAGCTGTTTGGGCGGCACTACAGGTAATATTTATATGAATATTTCAATTTCAATTTCAATTTCAATTTATATTTATATTTATATTTATATTTATATTTATATTTATTCGCAACTAACATTGTATTTGTTGGACAGGAACAATTCAACTTGGATCCAAAGCTACGCGATTCCGTCTTCGAGCAGTTGAGGGAGCAACACAAGACATGGAAAAAAAATATGTGGACACGGTACTTTGGAAAAACACGAGAGACCATTTTACAATGGCGCGGATCCATCCCTCCCAAGGAGCCGATCTCATTGGCACAATGGCAAAAGTTCATTGACAATGAGATCGAGGATCGACAATTGGCATCTCACCAATCGGGGAGGGAAAATCGGGCTAAAAAGATGGACGTGCACTACTCCGGCCGGACCTCTTACGCTGAGGTGGAGCATAGGATGAAGGTAATATTTAATTTATCTATAACTACAGAAATATATTATTGGATATTATTTTACTTTGCGGGGCCGATACTAATTTTACTTTACTTTATTTTATTTCAGGGGGTAGGGAGTGGGCCAGGGGGTAAGCCACATAGGCTCGATACTTATGTGGCTCTTCGGACGAAGAAGGGGAAGGACAAGGAGGTGTCCCCGAGCGTCGCGGCAACGATTGTAAGTAATCCGACAGTTTAATTATTGCTAATTACGTTATAATTTTTTAGTTTACTTATTTTACTAATCATGTGCTTTTTGTCGTTTCAGGCAAAGCTTAAGGAAGTGCATGAGTCGCAGTCTGATGCCGACAAGGCATCTTTGTCCACAGTCGCACTCATCCAAGTGCTTGGCTCTGATCGCAAGGGGAGGACAAGGGGAGTGAGCTCGCGGGTGGCCAAATCTAGGATCATCGGATTGGAGACGAGCGACACCGGGTTGGCTCGAGCGGTGGATTCACATGACGCGAAGCTGTCCCGTTTGGAGGCGACGGTCCAAGATATGTACGCATTCATGAAGCGTACGTTGGGTGGAGATCGTAAAGAGAAAGGGAAAGGGAAAGGGAAGGAGAAGGCGGTGGAGGAGGAGGTGCGGGAGGACGAGGCGCAGGATGACGAGGATGTGGACCTCGCTGCTTCATCACCGACACGTTCGTACTTCGACGATCCACTTCCCTATTTGATGCCCTCCAACAGACCATTATCGACGATTGGTTGGCCGAGCGTGTTCATATTGGACATATTTGATGGCCAGCGGATAGGGCGGGGGTTGAGGGACCCGGATATCATCGAGGGTGGAATAGTCCATGGACGTGTGCTTCAAGGGATGGAGTCCAGGGTGCTCGTCACAGATGTCATACCCAGGAAGGAGAACTCCCTACTGTGGTTGCGTGAACAATGCGGCACGACATATATTAGTGGGTGCGTCAATTCGTATGTCGTGTGGCCTACTCACCTCCTCAGTTTTATACAAGACATGTAGTAACATTATTTTCAAGTTTGTACATTTTAATTATATTTGGATTATATCGTCATGTATATTATTTTTACTTTGAAAATTTGGATTATACTGTCATGAATATATATTTGCATTATCTTTAGTTTGTGTTGGATATATGATGTTTGGAATAGGTACAACGTTGTTATAACAGGTACAAATATACTGCTGGGCAGTGGCGGTGGCCATACTGCCCAGCAGATTTTTTTTAAATTCTGCCCAGAATTGTCACGGTCATTGACCGTGACAAGCCCGTGACAAGAATTGTCAAGGACTTGTCACGGTCAATGACCGTGATAATTTTTTTTAAAAAGGGTCACGGCTTTGTCACGGTTATAAACCGTGACAAACGTGTCACGGTCATTGACCTTGACACGACCGTGACACAAAACGCGAGTTTTGTGTCAAGGTCAATGACCGTGACACGACCGTGACAAAAAAAGTTGTCTCGCCTCGAAATGTCACGGTCATTAACCTTGACAAGGTGAATTTGTCAAGGTCAATGACCTTGACAAATGGGCAGATTTGGTGTAGTGTAAGTCCTATGTTCTCGAGAGACAAGTCAAAGATCCCCCCGTGTAGGCTCATTTGTATATGACTACCCTCACGCGTGGACCTCCCCCGATAGCAAGTAATCTAGGTATGTCATACACATAATCATAAATCAATCAAATATGTATTATCATTGTAAGGACATTTTTGTCCATTATCAATTTGTATGTCATAAGCCGTTACACCGTTGAAGAAAATCAAGATCTTATCGTCATCAACGGATCCAAATGTCAAAAGAAGAAAGCAATCAATCATTTTTCTGCACAGCTGGACCGGTCCGCCCAGATTAAAAGAACCGATCCTCCCTCAATCGGACCGATCCTCTTGTTGAAGATCCAGTAGACCCCGGACTGGTAGCGAATCGATAAGGATAAAATTAAAAAGAACTGATCCGCCCCCTCGGATCGATCCGCCTCAGATCCGGACCGGTCCCCCTGGGATAAACTCATCCAGATCGTGCAAAGATTTTTTAGGGCCAGGACTTCTTTTATAAACCCACTACGGGGAGTTGGTTTAACAAGACTTCTTCACACGATTTTTAGAGTTCATAAACTAAAGTCTTCACCTTTGTGATTTACCAAACTTATGTTTTGATTCACACAAATTTTCAAATCATTTGTGAATCGTTTTGAAACCCTAAAACACAAACTATTTTGCTGTTCATACCCTTGTGGAGAAGACCAACCTTCTTCTTTATTGCTGCCTTCCTGAAAAGAGAAACTTCTAGCCGCTGACTACAGATCTGATGCCTGCGGGTAATTCTGTGTCACCCTTGTATTTCATTGTAATCCGTGTAAATTATGGTGAAATAAATGGTTTTGCCCCTTTGGGGGATTTTTTCTCACATGTGTGTTTGAATGTTCTTGCATGATTTACATCCTATTCAATCACACCTAGATACATGTTTAGGATTTAATTGGATTAAATTGTGTTTGATAATATGATTTCTTAATTTGAATGCAAGCGCACCTCTTCAAATTGGTATCAGAGCAGGTTACGCTAATCTATCACGTATTCTTAGTTTCCTCAAAATTTTTCTAAGATATCAATTTTCTAAAAAATTAATTTTTGAAAAAGAACGTGTTCAATGGAGAAATCATATAATAAAATGACAGTTTTTGATGGGACTAACTATGCATATTGGAAAGCCCGCATGAGGTCTGCTTTAAAGGCCATAGATGAACGTGTTTGGATTCTAATTGAAAGAGGGTGGACACCTCCCTCCGTCACTGTTGAAAACGTGACCAATTTAAAACCTGTCACTTCATGGACTGAAGATGAATTTAAATGGTCTTCTTTTAATTCTAAGGGTTTGAGTGCTATTTCCGGATCTATCACTCCTGATGAGTTCCGACGTATCATGACATGCACCACGTCAAAAGAGGCATGGGATGTTTTGCAACTTACCCATGAAGGAACTAATGCTGTGAAAGAATCTAAATTGCAAAATTTAACAACTGAATTTGAGCCATCACCATGCTTGAAACTGAATGTTTTGATGATTTTTATGCTAAGCTATATGATATTGTTAATACTAGCTTTAATCTTGGTGAACATATTCCTAATGCAAGAGTTGTGAAAAAGATTCTTAGATCATTCCCTAAGCGTTTTATCCCTAAAGTCACTGTGCTAAATTCTATGGGTAATTTAAATACGCTAAAATTGGAGGAACTTGTAGGAGACTTGCAAACATATGAAATTGACATTTTTCCTCAATCTGTGAAGTCTAAAGGTAAGGAAATTGCACTTAATTCCCAAGAGAGAAAAAGTGAGGGGACGAAAAAAAGGAGAGTAGAGTCATCTAGAAAGAAAGATAGTGAAACTTCTGATTCTGAGTGTGATTTTGATTTAGATGATTTGGCTCTATTTGCTAAAAACTTTTAAGAAAATTCTCAAATTTAAGAAAAGTGGAAATTGTAAAGATAAGAAGAATTTTCAGAAAAATAAGTTTGAAAAGAAAAATGAGAAAGATGCTAAAAACCCTCCTAAGAAAGACAGTGAGAGTTGCTATGAGTGTGACGGTAGGGGACATAGAGCTTTTGAGTGTGCTACTCGTGTGAATAGAGAAAAGGACAAAGTTGTCCTTAATGCTACCCTTAGTGACGAAAGTGAGGTCAAGTCGGTGGACTCGGGAGATGAGTCACCGCATGAGTGTAACTTCACCGTATTCATGGCTAGTCATGTGAGTATTCCTGGTGCACCACATGACGATGAGGATGCTACTTCACAGGGACACCTCGACAGTGAGAGCGATGCAAGTGAGGGGGAGGATGACACAAGTGAGAGCGAGAGTAATCTTAAACGCGCCTACCCCAAGTTATATAATGAGTCATTCAAAACTAAAAAGCATAACAAAGCGTTAGTTCTTAAGATCACTACGTTAGAAGATGAGTTAGAAGAGAAGAGAGAGAAATTGTCCTCCACCTGCACCGCATTGAGAGAGAGAGTATGCCTACGGTAAGTTAGAAAGTTTGTTTAGAGAGAAAGAGATTTGTTTTGAGAAAGAAAGAGGGGACTTGACTAAACAAGTGGCTAGTCTTACGAGTGAGCTACATTCCTCCATGGAGACTCGGAAGTAACTTGAAGCCCTTGTTGCTCAGCTTACTCATGATCTTGAGAGAGCACGGGAAGTCAAGGTACAAATCGAGGACAAATCTGGGAAAATTGGAAAGATGTTCCTCGGCCCCGCTTTAGGTTTTGGTGATAGGCAGGGAATAGGTTATGATGGTGACTCCACGTTCCAAATTGCACCTGGAGCAGTTCCTGAGTTTACTACGACTCCTTATGGCCATCGTCAAAAACCTCAAAGGAGATTTCGACTAAGAAAAGTAAACCAAGGTGTAACACCCCGCCTAAAATAATAACGGGTGGCCAGCCCTATACTATATTAAATCAGGAATTTCAGATGGTCCAGTCTCAACATCAACTAGCGATACTATATAATATAGGACTAACTACCCGAAATCATATAAGCGAGATGTTATAAAAATTTAAAACTTGCAACATACAACAACCCTACACTATAAAATTTCTAATAAATAAGAGAGATGCAAGAAAGAACTATAAGAAATGAAGGGAATCACTGTACATGAATATGCCATAAATAAATAAACCCGAATAAGCTGTCGGGTCACAGCAAATACAATAGGTGAAATGGAATAAATATAAACATGTATATAAATATCCCTTGGGTACAAAACCCATATACAACATGAATCCTACCTAGAATTTTAAAGAAGTAGGAAGCGGCTACATGAAACATCCCGCAACAGTCCGCACCTGTCACGGCTCCCGAGACTCTGGATAGAAGGTCATCCGACATCCATGAGGTAGGATACCTGTGGAAATATATATGTATATACAATAAGGAGGGAGAAGTAAACGGGTCAGAGCCCCGAATGTGTAAAATATTTAGCAAGTGTGTTAACCGTGCATAATAAATACCGGTGTACTTAATTTCATAAACAAGTGAGACCGCACTCTCGTGGAACCCCAACTCACCTCTCATCTAAAGGCGCGCACCTATTCGCGTCCTCGAATTTTAGTTAAATTACCCCGATTGATTTTTAGGACAACCTAACTTATCAGGCCTAGCCTATATCCACGAGAGCTACCTTCCCGTCATAATCTAAGGATCCACCCGTTTCTAAACCCACTAGATTATGATTACAACAATTATGCCATAATAGGCTTAGTGAAATCCTATTAATAATCTCATGAATTATAATTATCATAATTCCTAAAACATTACCCCTATACATATACATAAATATATATATACATATCTATATAGGCTAAAAACGTAACAATTAATATACTTAATAATATGCACATGGAATATTGGCAAGACTTCTCTCTAATCACAAAATTGTACTACATTTCGTGCGTGGGGAGTCTCGCAAAGCGAAATACAAACATGGAACCTCCCCGTTACACTACTCCTGACAAGGTCAAGACCAGAGATCCGTGATGCCACCTATGGAATTACTTCTCTCAAATCCCGACATGGCACTACGTTCCGTGCGTGAGGTGTCTCGCAAAGCGAAATCCAAACAAGGAACCACCTCGTTACACTACTCCTGGGCAATGTCAATCCTAGAGATCCATAATCCTCAACATACAAGTTAATACTACCATTACTACTAACTATAACTCCTAAGGAAAGAAAGAAAGAAAAGAAAATAAAGAAAACAAATAAGATAAAATAAAAGAACCTCCAATAATATCATTGGGATGATGTAACCGAAATAATACCTTATGTGCGATACATCAACCCCCATCAGTCTAGTACACCATTATCATCTAAGATGTACTTCATAAAAGTCCATATCCTTTAGTCAATAGTATATATATATATATATATATATATATATATATATATATATATATATATATATATATATATATATATATATATATGTATTTATTTCTAACCGTATATACATATCATCATCAATCCAATAGCCAAGTGTACATACTACATATGATGTACAAGGCCATGCACATAATATACCCGGCTATATATATCGCCGATAAACTGCATCAATGCTATCATCTTCCCAGTGCCCGGCTCACGTAGCAATACTGGGGCCACCATGGTGGGACTAAACGACACCCATCTCGTGGTAAACTCACACACACGACGTCCCGGGAAGCGGTCATAGCTCCAAACCGGCAATGATACGAAACATACCCACCACGTCTCATCCTAAAATAAATATATATATCATATAGTAACACACGGGACAACTATGACCTGGGGAATATCCACACCCTGCTTTTCTAGCCAGGATGCTCACCCTCTACGCGCGCAACTTCCCAATGATAGCATGAGCGGGGTATGCTTAACCAAATAAGTATATATCATATACATGCATAATATATATAATCCATATGATCCAATCATATGATCAAATAATAAACCATCATATACGGTTTAAATATCCATACCATGTATGTCCACAACATAAAGATATCCATATATCTATATACATACAGACATATATATATACATCAACACCTATTCGTATATCCTTTATCTATATATATATAAACTAAATCTCGTTCATATGTATAAGATATATATAACTGGCTATAAGTATACATAGTCCTCGATATACAAGCCGTCACTACCATTTCCATTAAATTTACCTTGATATGTGAATATAATTCCATACTTGAAACATTTTCAATCATCTTCCTATGATGAGTAGTCTCCCAAAAAAATATGTTTATGTCTATACATATACATTCAACATTAGGGTTATCACCCAAGAATTTGTGTAGGAATCCATCACTACACCTTTCACCTCTAAATGTGAAAGTACATAATTATCTTTAGTACTATCTAACCATAGGCGTAAACATGACTTAATAGTCTAAAAACCTCAATTTATTCCAACCTCATTTCAAGTATTGGAAATCTCAATGGCCATATCCCCATAATTGCGTTTAAACTATCCTAACTAAGATTTACGCTACCGCTTATCCTAATCGATAGTACACCACCAAGTTGTTTCCCATTTTTACTTATGGTTCAATTGTATTTTATGAATCCTTACCCCTATCGGGTTATCATTTATTCCTTAGTCTAAATATTTCTAAGGATAGGAGACCTCTCACTCTCTAAGAGTTCTCAACCTCAAACATATATATATATACCTTTATCTATAATTGGTAAATTTCAACCTCAAAGAGTTTTCCCCGATATCCATATGTAACTCCAATACGTACATGGGTACATTTCTCCCAAGTTACCCTAAGGAGTCCCCAAAACTCTAATGTGTGAGAAACTCCTTATGTGTCTCCAAGAACATATCTCTTCCATCATAAGAGAAGGCCCCAAATCAATAAACCCAACCAAAAAGGGTTTGAAATCACTATGGAAAAAATACTTCAAAATGCCCTGTTTCCGAATCGATTCGGCCTCCAAGGCGAATCGATTCGGGTCCAAAGACCTGGGCCTCTGCAATAGGCCGAATCGATTCGTCTTGGGGTCCGAATCGATTCGGTCAATGCAGACCTGCTAGTTTTACCAAACCGAATCGATTCGCTTGAGGGGGCGAATTTATTCGGACCTGCAATTTTTGAAGGTTTCATCTGTTTCTTCAAAACCTACGAATTCTAAACCCTAAATTTCTCATTCCAACCCCCAAACCTTCATCAAATCATGATTTTAAGCCCATTAACCAACCCAAAGTTGATCCCAATCATTTCTATGTCATTAATTCTCAATTTAAACATTGATTTCAAGATTTAAACCTAAAATCTAGGTTTTGACATTAATACCCAAAAACCATTTCTTTACCACACAATTTATGAAATGAAATACACAAATAGCTATTTAGCAAGATTAAACACTTGCCTCAGATTTGTAGAGGTTGGATCATCCTCGATGTTGCGGTTGGGCCAGAAATCCCAAGCTTTTTCTTCCTCTCTCTCTTCCTTTCTTCTTCTTTCTCTTCTTCCTCTCTCTCTAGGGCTTTTCTCTCTTTCTCTCAAATGAGAATATGGCTTCATCCGTAAGCCTCCAACCTTATAAAACAAAATCCCAGTTTTAAATGTTAATACACACTTTAAATGACTCGTTTAGACCAATTAGAGTCAAACTGACTTAAAAATATTCCGGAGCCGAAATAAAACCCAATGACAGTCATTTTGACTATCTCGACCCTTCTGGGATCGATGGCACACTCAAAATCATCATCCGGAATACTTTAAAACATCCCCTATTTTTGGACTCAAAATTCCCAAATTTTAAAATTCTCCAATTTAACTAAATTTAATTTTCCCAAAATTAAATTTCTCAGTCTCAAAAGTCTTGGGGTGTTACAATCTTCCCCCCTTACAAAAATTTCGTCCGCGAAATTTAAGATATGCCTAGGACCTCAATATCATCTAGTCCTAACATCAAGTATTAGGATCACTATATCGATCCTCCCTAGTTCTCATGTCGAACTATCTAGATCCTAACCGATCCCTAAAATCAACTAGCTACCCAGGGCGCCCATACACCCTGTACCCGAGTTTCTACTCGTGAAATCTTAATCAGACTCCATTAGCCTCAAAATTGTAAGATAACCCTCGGTAATATAATCTATAACAATATACTAAATATAAAAGTTTGAAAATTTCCACTGGTTGAACTCTCCTCAATTCCTGACGCTAGCCACCTTCGTGCAGGGGAGGTCTCGCAAGCGAAATCCAAACAAGGAACCCTCCCAATACACTACTGTGTAGCTAGGTCGGGGATTGAGATTAGTTGAACCAGGGTTAAGGTTTTAGAAAAAGATTTTTCATATATTAGATATTGCCCGAGGGCCTATACAATAATACAATATAAATATATTCCGCGTCTTTCGACACGCCAAACAAACACCTTATGTTTAAGACACAAGGCCTCAAAAAATACAACACTCTAGCCAATATCTAGTTCTCAAAACTAGCACAACTATGAGCTAAATTATCCGCTCCTCATAAATCTACCAAACCCTAAACCTCTCAGTTATGAAAAGGTCTATCTTCTCAAAAGATGCCATACCAAGGCCACACTTGTTCACTTCCTCCTCTAGGAAAAATTCCATACACCCTAGCGGTGTAGCGGCTAACTACCCATCATGCCTTAAGCGCGATGTTCCCAATTATTACCCAAAACGTAACTCAAACCCAAAGAAAGGTATTCTACCTTACAATTCCATAACCTAATGGTTTCCCCCTCACCCTAGAATCTCAACTCAGGGTCCTCAACTCCTTCCAGGAAAATCATTATTCCTAAGCCTATTTCTTCACAAGAGAAACATCTTCTTCAAAATCCTTCCCAACCATTTTGAAGGATATACACGATGGCGACAACCAAAAACTCCCTCAGTCCTACACAACGAAACTGAGTCTCCAAATTTCTTAATCCCACTTCCCAGAAGGCAATACTCCCAATATTGGGATAACTCCACACTCCTCACATCAAGAAAAGTCACCAACACCAGGTTTTCTAACGAAGGTTAACAGGTTTCTCAACCTAAACCTCCCAAGGACTACATTAACCTCTCCTCAGACTTACTTTACTAGGTCCAAGGTTCACCATTCGAGTAAATTTTCCTTTCTTACTCAACTGCCGATAATTCACCTCGAACCACTGCTAGAAATCTCCTCAATATCTCCTCCGAAACTGGGGAAAACAATTACCCCCGATTAGAGCGTACCCAAAATATGCTATGGGTTCCGTACTTCTAAACCTATTCTTTCCTAGACGGAAAAATCTAGGCGACGTCTGAAATGAAACAAGAGCAACTGTTATCAGAACGCCAATCAAGTGAATATACTTCACAGAAGAAAACAACGCAGTGAACACAACAGTCCTATTTATAGGGCTTTATGTCAAGAACGTTAACGGAAGAATGCAGAAACTCACACAGATCCTAAGGACTCTAGAACCTGATGCTCTGATACCATCTGTAACACCCCGCCTAAAATAATAACGGGTGGCCAGCCCTATACTATATTAAATCAGGAATTTCAGATGGTCCAGTCTCAACATCAACTAGCGGTACTATATAATATAGGACTAACTACCCGACATCATATAAGCGAGATGTTATAAAAATTTAAAACTTGCAACATACAACAACCCTACACTATAAAATTTCTAATAAATAAGAGAGATGCAAGAAAAAACTATAAGAAATGAAGGGAATCACTGTACATGAATATGCCATAAATAAATAAACCCGAATAAGCTGTCGGGTCACAGCAAATACAATAACTGAAATGGAATAAATATAAACATGTATATAAATATCCCTTGGGTACAAACCCGATATACAACATGAATCCTACCTAGAATTTTAATGAAGTAGGAAGCGGCTACATGAAACATCCCGCAACAGTCTGCACCTGTCACGGCTCCCGAGACTCTGGATAGAAGGTCATCCGGCATCCATGCGGTAGGATACCTGTGGAAATATATATGTATATACCACAAGGAGGGAGAAGTAAACGGGTCAGAGCCCCGAATGTGTAAAATATTTAGCAAGTGTGTTAACCGTGCATAATAAATACCGGTGTACTTAATTTCATAAACAAGTGAGACCGCACTCTCGTGGAACCCCAACTCACCTCTCATCTAAAGGTGCGCACCTATTCGCGTCCTCGAATTTTAGTTAAATTACCCCGATTGATTTTTAGGACAACCTAACTTATCAGGAATAGCCTATATCCACGAGAGCTACCTTCCCGTCATAATCTAAGGATCCACCCGTTTCTAAACCCACTAGATTATGATTACAACAATTATGCCATAATAGGCTTAGTGAAATCCTATTAATAATCTCATGAATTATAATTATCATAATTCCTAAAACATTACCCCTATACATATATATAAATATATATATACATATCTATATAGGCTAAAAACGTAAGAATTAATATACTTAATAATATGCACATGGATTATTGGCAAGACTTCTCTCTAATCCCAAAATTGTACTACGTTTCGTGTGTGGGGAGTCTTGCAAAGCGAAATCCAAACAAGGAACCGCCCCGTTACACTACTCCTGACAAGGTCAAGACCAGAGATCCGTGATGCCACCTATGGAATTACTTCTCTCAAATCCCGACATGGCACTGCGTTTCGTGTGTGAGGTGTCTCGCAAAGCGAAATCCAAACAAGGAACCACCTCGTTACACTACTCCTGGGCAATGTCGATCCTAGAGATCCATAATCCTCAACATACAAGTTAATACTACCATTACTACTAACTATAACTCCTAAGGAAAGAAAGAAAGAAAAGAAAACAAATAAGATAAAATAAAAGAACCTCCAATAATATCCTTGGGATGTTGTAACCGAAATAATACCTTATGTGCGATACATCAACCCCCATCAGTCTAGTACACCATTATCATCTAAGATGTACTTCATAAAAGTCCATATCCTTTCGTCTATAAGATATATATATAAATATATATATATATATATATATATATATATATATATATATATATATAAGTATTTATTTCTAACCGTATATACATATCATCATCAATCCAATAGCCAAGTGTACATACTACATATGATGTACAAGGCCATGCACATAATATACCCGGCTATATATATCGCCGATAAACTGCATCAATGCTATCATCTGCCCAGTGCCCGGCTCACGTAGCAATACTTGGGCCACCATGGTGGGACTAAACGACACCCATCTCGTGGTAAACTCACGCACACGATGTCCCAGGAAGCGTTCATAGCTCCAAACCGGCAATGAGATGAAACATACCCACCACTTCTCATCCCAAAATAAATATATATATATCATATAGTAACACACGGGACGACTATGACCTGGGGAATATCCACACCCTGCTTTTCTAGCCAGGATACTCACCCTCTACGCGCGCAACTTCCCAATGATAGCATGAGCGGGGTATGCTTAACCAAATAAGTATATATCATATACATGCATAATATATATAATCCATATGATCCAATCATATGATCAAATAATAAACCATCATATACGGTTTAAATATCCATACCATGTATGTCCACAACATAAAGATATCCATATATCTATATACATACAGACATATATATATACATCAACACCTATTCGTATATCCTTTATCTATATATATATATAAACTAAATCTCGTTCATATGTATAAGATATATGTAACTGGCTATAAGTATACATAGTCCTCGATATACAAGCCGTCACTACCATTTCCATTAAATTTACCTTGATATGTGAATATAATTCCATACTTGAAACATTTTCAATCATCTTCCTATGATGAGTAGTCTCCCAAAACAATATGTTTATGTCTATACATATACATTCAACATTAGGGTTATCACCCAAGAATTTGTGTAGGAATCCATCACTACACCTTTCACCTCTAAATGTGAAAGTACATAATTATCTTTAGTACTATCTAACCATAGGCGTAAACATGACTTAATAGTCTAAAAACCTCAATTTATTCCAACCTCATTTCAAGTATTGGAAATCTCAATGGCCATATCCCCATAATTGCGTTTAAACTATCCTAACTAAGATTTACGCTACCGCTTATCCTAATCGATAGTACACCACCAAGTTGTTTCCCATTTTTACTTATGGTTCAATTGTATTTTATGAATCCTTACCCCTATCGGGTTATCATTTATTCCTTAGTCTAAATATTTCTAAGGATAGGAGACCTCTCACTCTCTAAGAGTTCTCAACCTCAAACATATATATATATACCTTTATCTATAATTGGTAAATTTCAACCTCAAAGAGTTTTCCCCGATATCCATATGTAACTCCAATACGTACATGGGTATATTTCTCCCAAGTTACCCTAAGGAGTCCCCAAAACTCTAATGTGTGAGAAACTCCTTATGTGTCTCCAAGAACATATCTCTTCCATCATAAGAGAAGGCCCCAAATCAATAAACCCAACCAAAAAGGGTTTGAAATCACTATGGAAAAAATACTTCAAAATGCCCTGATTTCGAATCGATTCGGCCTCCAAGGTGAATCGATTCGGGTCCAAAGACCTGGGCTTCTGCAATAGGCCGAATCGATTCGTCTTGGGGTCCGAATCGATTCAGTCAATGCAGACCTGCTAGTTTTACCAAACCGAATCGATTCGCTTGAGGGGGCGAATTTATTCGGACCTGCAATTTTTGAAGGTTTCATCTATTTCTTCAAAACCTACGAATTCTAAACCCTAAATTTCTCATTCCAACCCCCAAACCTTCATCAAATCATGATTTTAAGCCCATTAACCAACCCAAAGTTGATCCCAATCATTTCTATGTCATTAATTCTCAATTTAAACATTGATTTCAAGATTTAAACCTAAAATCTAGGTTTTGACATTAATACCCAAAAACCATTTCTTTACCACACAATTTATGAAATGAAATACACAAATAGCTATTTAGCAAGATTAAACACTTGCCTCAGATTTGTAGAGGTTGGATCATACTCGATGTTGCGGTTGGGCCAGAAATCCCAAGCTTTTTCTTCCTCTCTCTCTTCCTTTCTTCTTCTTTCTCTTCTTCCTCTCTCTCTAGGGCTTTTCTCTCTTTCTCTCAAATGAGAAAATGGCTTCATCCGTAAGCCTCCAACCTTATAAAACAAAATCCCAGTTTTAAATGTTAATACACACTTTAAATGACTCGTTTAGACCAATTAGAGTCAAACTGACTTAAAAATATTCCGGAGCCAAAATAAAACCCAATGACAGTCATTTTGACTATCTCGACCCTTATGGGATAGATGGCACACTCAAAATCATCATCCGGAATACTTTAAAACATCCCCTATTTTTGGACTCAAAATTCCCAAATTTTAAAATTCTCCAATTTAACTAAATTTAATTTTCCCAAAATTAAATTTCTCAGTCTCAAAAGTCTTGGGGTGTGACACAAGGTCCGCCTTTGACTGTGTTCTTCTGCACATATTGCAAAAGAAAATCCCACCTGAGGGAGTTTTGCTATAGTTTGGGTCAGACACGATGTACTTCTGCTCCACCACGTCATACTGATGAGTTTGCTAGTCTGAGAGAGCGTGTTGAGTTTTTAGCCACCACATCACATAGCTTGATGGAGGAATTCCGATGGATGTCTTTACCGTCAGTGAATGCTTCTCACATTCCAACTAAAACCAACAACAACAAAGGAAAATACAAGGTCACCACTTCTTGGGTACCTAAGAAAGATAAAAAGGCCTTTGTTGTTCATGTCGCTCTCAAAGCACATAGTACCTCACAGTCGTATTTTAATAGTGGATGCTCCAGACACATGACAGGTGATGTCTCATTTTTTACCCACCTTAAGGATTATAAGGATGGTTGAGTCACCTTTGGAGATGGGAGGAATTCTAGCATTATAGGACGTTGTACTGTCGAGTTACATGGGTTTCCTAAGCTAGAAAATGTTTTGTATATCAAAGGTTTGAAAGCAAACCTTCTCAGCATGATCCAGCTGTGCGACGCTGAATTTTCCGTAAAGTTTGACTGGGATGCTTGTAAAGTCTATAATCAAGTCGGTAAACTTTTAGTACAAGGGGTGAGGACAAAGGATAATTGTTATAGAACTGAGGCCACATCCTCACTTGTCTGTAACAGTGCCATGATCACTCCTATGGATTTGTGGCAACAACGTCTAGGTCACGTGAACATTAGAGATTTAACTCGTTTAGCTAAAAAGGACCTAGTACGTGGCTTACCATCTCTTGGAAAGTCAACTTCCACGGTTTATGGACCCTGTCAGTTGGAAAAACAAATTCGTAGTCCCCATAGGAAGTTGCATTCCATTACCACCTCTCGTGTTCTTGAGCTTATACACATGGATCTTATGGGTCCCATCGTACCGAGAGTCTGGGTGGTAAGAGGTATATCCTCGTGATGGTGGATGATTTCTCCAGATACTCCATCGTAGGTTTTCTGAGAGAGAAATCCGATGCTGTAGAGTTTTTAATGACCAAGTGTCGTATCCTGGAAAATCAACACGGAGTCACTATTAATAGGATACGTAGTGACAATGGCACTGAATTTAAGGAAGCAAAGGTAGATTTTTATTGTGATAGCCTTGGGATCAAACATGAGTTTTCTGCTGTGAAGACTCCTCAACAAAATGGGATTGTTAAGAGAAAGAATAAAACGATCCAGAAATGGCTAGATCTATGCTTCTAGGTCGTAAATTCTCTAGGAGATTTTGGGCAGAGGCAGTGTCTACTGCATGCCATAGGGTGAATAGGGTTTACCTGCGTCCACACACTCTTAAAACGCCTTATGAATTGTGGACTGGAAAGAAACCCAACCTTGCATATTTCCGTATTTTTGGGAGTAAATGCTACATCCTATGGGATCTAGAGCTATTAGGAAAGTTTGACTCCCGGAGCGATGAGGGAATATTGCTAGGATATTCATCGAATAGTAGAGCGTACCGGGTTTTTAACCTGAAGAGCTCTAAGGTTATGGAATCAACAAATGTCACTGTGGAAGATGACGAACCTCTGACGACTATTGATTCTAACCTCTAGTGTGAGGATGAGGACTTTTCTGGGAGTGACCTACTTGTCCCTCACTCACACTCTGTGGAACCCACTCATGTGCTAGGGGACAGACCTGTTTGGGTTCGCAAGAGTCATGACCCTTCTTCCATTATTGGCGATCCCATTCTAGGGGTCAAGACTCGGGCTCAGCTAGAGAACGTTGTTAGCTATCTTTTCTACACGTCCAAAGTCGAGCCCAAGAATCACAAAGAAGCACTCAAGGATGAACACTGGATATTTTCCATGCAGGATGAGTTGCTTGAGTTTAAAAAGAACAATGTTTGGGAACTTGTCCCCCGACCTAGTAATACTAATGTGATCGTTACCCGGTGGATTTTTAAGAATAAAATGGATAAAAATAATACCATAATCAGAAACAAGGCTAAGTTGGTCGCTCAAGGCTACACAAAGATAGAGGGTGTAGACTTTGGAGATACATTTGCTCCTGTTACGAGGCTTGAGTCCGTCCGTCTACTACTCGCCATCGCATGTCATCTGCACTTCAAGTTATATCAGACGGATGTCAAGAGTGCCTTTCTGAATGGCATTCTACAGGAGGAGGTTTACGTTGAACAACCAAAAGGGTTTGAAGACCCTCAGCACTCGGAGTACGTCTACTATCTGAGGAAAGCCTTCTATAGTTTGAAGCAAGCACCCCATGCTTGGTATGAGAGGGTTACTTCCTATTTCTTAGCCCGTGGCTTCAAGAGAGGGGGAGTTGATATGACGTTGTTCGTCAGGAGAGATAACGGTGCAATTTTGGTTACCCAGGTCTATGTGGACATCATAGCCTTTGGATTCACGTGCTCTCAACATGCTCATCACTTTGAAGAGGAGATGAAAAGTGAGTTTGAGATGAGCATGGTTAGTGAACTTACTTTCTTCCTTGGTCTCCAGGTTCGTCAGCTAGAGGATGGGATGTTCATCTCCCAATCCAAGTATGCTAGAGACCTAGTGAAGAAATTTGGTTTAGACTCCACTAAGCATGCTCGTACACCTATGAGTACCACTACCAAGCTTAGTAAGGACACTTCAGGCAAGGAAACCTTATATCGGAGTATGATAGGTAGTCTTCTCTACTTCACTACCACTCGTCCCGACATAGCCTTTAGTGTTGGAGTCTGTGCGCGATATCAGGCATCCCCGAAAGAGTCACATTTACTTGCTCTAAAACGTATTATTAAATACGTGAGTGGGACTCTCTTTTACGGTATTTGGTATTCCTTTAATACTGATGACCGTTTGTTCGCCTATTCAGATGCCGATTGGGCCGGGGATTTAGATGGGTGTAGGATCACTTCTGGTGGGTGTTTCTACTTTGGTTCTGCTCTTGTCTCCTGGTTGAGCAAGAAGTAAAACTCCATCTCTTTATCCACTGCGGAGGGTGAGTACATCGCCGCCGGGAGTTGTTGCACGCAACTCTTGTGGATGAAGCAGATGCTGGAGGATTATGGGATCTCACAGGACACCATGATCATTTCCTATGATAACACGCGCGTGATACACATATCTCGCAATCCAGTCTAGCATTCATGCACAAAGCACATTAGGATACGCGAGCACTTTATACGTCAGTTAGTTGAGGAGAAAGTCGTATCCCTGAGTTTTATTCCCACTGACTATCAGTTAGCCGATATTTTCACGAAACCTCTAGATGCCCTTAGATTCGAGAGTCTTAAGAAGTCTTTGAGGATTTTCACAGTCGACTGAGGGTTTGGTCCGTGTCTAGCATAGGATGCATTTATTTCATATCATCTACTGCCTATTGCTAGATTATATCATATGTTTTGTTTTATTTTGTTTTGCTTTTTTTTACAAAAAATCCAAAAAGATTTTCCTTTTAGAAAATTTTTAGAAAAGCTCAAAAAGATTTTATTTTGATAAAATTTTTGAAAAATCCAAAAATATTTTTTGTTTTGCACCTTTTATGGATGAGCATTTAAGATAGCCAAGTCACAACTTCACTTCATTTATCCATGTGAATGCTTGATAGAGATTTGAAACGCTACATCATTTCATCAATGTGCTTTACATTATTTTCTTTGAGATGTGATTAGTGATATCTTTCTACATGTTTGACACTTATCTCCTTATTGCACACATGCATGGCTATATTTGATTATTGCACTTGTCTATCACATATTGGCTTGAGTGTTCCATCTCAATTCTGTCTATACAACGTACAATATGCGATAAAACTTGACAGGATTTGAATGCAGGTAAAAACCATTTTAGTGAGACTGTGTGATTATTTGAGAACGGGGAGGGGCTGCGAAAGGTAGTTATCTATCCTTTGCGCAAAAGCCACCGTTAAAAAGGACCTAAAAATGGAGGAATTTTATTATCCGAGGTCCAAAGAGGTTAAAAGAGCCCTGAAAAAATTGTAAAGGCAATAAAAAGCAATTCATGCCAATTATGGGCCAGTAGGTTTCATCAACAATTCTCCAAAGTTTGAGAATTTAGATTGCCTCTATTAAAAATAAATCTGAGGGAGTTTGGTTGGAGAATGTTTAAACGGGTTTTCACTTCCTTGAAAGTCCTCAAAAAGCTTGAAATTCGTTTTGGACGTTATTGGTGTGGAAATCACTTGAGCTTTGATTTGTTGATTTGATTTAGTCAATGTCTCGTTCCATTTTTACTTACACCAAAAGGAAGCATTTGATTTCATTCGTTAGGAGTATCCGATATTCACCGTGCACATGTGTCATGTTTGTATGCATTGATTTTCCTATCGAATTTGATCACATTCTTTTACGCTATCATCGACTTAGTTGTTTTGTGTTCATTCATGGTGTGTTCTTGTTTGTTTTAAAAATTTTGAAAAATTCAAAAATAGTTATTTATTCCTTGTGACGCCCTTGCTTTGATTGTTCGATTTATTCTTCTCATTTGTCTATTTGGGGACATCATATAAAGGGGGAGAAATAATTATCATATTATGGGAGTTTTGAGTTTTTGATATTTGATAAAATATGCTTTCATCATTTGATATCTATGTTTATCTCATTTCAAAATCGAAATGTCACTTGGTATTTTGCTTTATCTCATGTGTGTAGGTACTTCGTTGATGATCTCTGAATTGCACACCCTGATGAGAAAAGTGTTGAGATTCCTGAAGTTTTGAAGAGCAAACAATGAAGTCTTATTCATTTGTATCGTTCCAGTTTTGGGTTCATGGAAGGGTAGATTTGTATAGGCAATTTGATAATTCGGATGCTTGTTTTTATTTATGTACCGCTATAGACATAGGGGGAGATTTATAAGGACATTTTTGTCCATTATCAATTTGTATGTCATAGGTCGTTACACCATTGAAGAAAATCAAGATCGTATCATCATCAATGGATCCGAATGTAAAAAGAAGAAAGGAATCAATCATTTTTCTACACAGCCGGACCAATCCGCCCAGATTAAAAGAATCGGTCCACCTACGGACCGATCCGCCCCCAACCGGACCGATTCGCTTGCTAAAGATCCAGTACACCCTGGGCCGGTAGCGAACCGATAAAGCCAAAATTAAAAAGAATCGATCCGCCCCCTCGGACCAATCCGCCTCAGATCCGGATTTGTCCGCCTGGGATAAACTCAGCCAGATCATGCAGAGATTTTTTAGGGCTAGTACTTCTTTTATAAACCCACTACGGGGAGTTGGTTTGACAAGACTTCTTCACACGATTTTTAGAGTTCATAAACTCAAAGTCTTCACCTTTGTGATTTACCAAACATATGTTTTGATTCACATAAATTTTCAAATCATTTATGAATCGTTTTAAAACCCTAGAACACAAACTATTTTGCTGTTCATACCCTTATGGAGAAGACCGACCTTCTTCTTCATTGCTGCCCTCCTTAAAAGGGAAACTTCCAATCGCTGACTACAGATCCGACGCATGCGGGTAATTCTGTGTCACCCTTGTATTTCATTGTAATCGGTGTAAATTATAGTGAAATAAATGGTTTTGCCCCTTTGGGAGATTTTTCCTCACATGTGTGTGTTTGAATGTTCTTGCATGCTTTACATCCTATTCAATCACACCTAGATGCATGTTTAGGATTTAATTGGATTAAACGGTGTTTAATTATATAATTTCTTAATTTGAACGCAAGCGCACCTCTTCAATCATCTACCTATTCAATGTTAGGTACTCACACGACCTATATCATATTAGGAATTCATCCTATCCCAAGTACCCGTCGTATTTCTTGAATACCACCCATACTTGTTAATCATGATTATCATCGTATATTTTATTACGTAGTTATCAATCACATAATATTTTATCCGACCCAAGTACCCGTAAATATATCATAAATATTACCCGTACTTGATATAACGATTATTCTCCTCTAAATCGTAATATAATTAAGTAGACACCTCTCACAAAATTTAATCCTCAAATCCAAATAATTTTCCAACATTAACCCAAGTCCCCCGCTCCTTTTTAATTTACCAAAATTAATAAAATATCACCATGGGACGAATTACCATTTTTCAAACTTTTTTTTCCGATAAAGGTACAGTCTGCCCAAAAATATAAAATTACAATTTGAGGCTTTTCTGCTCCGATTTAAAAAAAAAACTTAAAACTGCAAAGTTGTGTAGAACGTGATTTTTTTTTACAAAAACACGCTACCACACTGCCAATTTCCCCTTAAAACAACCTAAAATTATCATACAATGTTCGTTATGTTTTAATAATTTTTCATGCATTTTATCCATTTTCTTTCACCCAAACTCACAAGAAAAATATTCTAACGAATCCCAAATATCTCAACATCATTTCTACATGATTATGGATAATTATAATACAAGTAAAAAAATCTAAATCACCAAGTTTGTATGAGATGAGAATTAACATCAAACCCAATTAACCCTCAAAGTTTCGTTTATCTAAATTCTCCATTTTTATACACCTTAAAAACCCAGAAATTAGAATTATGATTCCTTCTCCAAATTATCTAATTTCATATTCAATCATGATTAGGATTCATCTACATGCAATACCTATCATCACTTTCCATTTTCTCCATAAACATATATTTTTTGCATATCCATTAAACAAGATTTGTCAATCATTTCAATCCCAAATTCACAAGTTCATAATCCCAAAGAAAATCCTATTCTAACATGGATATTATAAACACTAAAATACAACAAGAATCACTTGCCTCTTAGTGTAGGTCTGAACCTTTGGAGAAGATGATGTTAGAACCTCCTCTTTCCTTTTTCTAGCGACTTTTCGGTGATGGTGCAAGGTGTAGAGATGGTGGTTCGTGGTGGTTGTCCCATTTGATTTCCCAATATGACTCTTCTTCTTCTTCTTCTTCTTCTTCTTTTTCTTCTTCTTCTTCAAGACAACTCTTCCTCTCCACAAGGTGACTTTTCTTTTCTCTCAAAGTCTCTTCATTTTCTCTCAAAGAACTCATAAATAGTAATAGATGAAATTAACCTTACATAGAGTGTAAACCCACTCATATGACAAGTCTCCAAGGCTAGCTAAAAGAATAAAAACATGGATACTATTCATCTCCCAAGAGAAATGACTAAAATGCTCCTTCAGGGTGTCCTTTCATCTTTCAATTGACCTAAGGCCCCAATCAAACAACCGGGTATACTTTTCTACCTATTTTGACCTTTCCGGACTCAACAGCACACTCAAAATGATCATCCGAATGATATTTAATTAATTTAAATTTTATTACCAAAGTTTAGTCCCGACACGACTCATAAGCGTGTCCCTACTTAAGTTCTATTATTGTCATATTTGAATCTCATGACAATATTAAAAATCATCATATCCACATATTACTTTATATCACTAAGGAATATTCAAAATCATATATCACTTTAATCTCTAGTAATATTTAGTCCGGATTAATCCAAATTAATTTTTCATAATTTATTCCAATTAATCCCCATTTATTTAGCCCATTAACTTTCAATTAATCTCATATTAATGTCATTAAAATTGTGAGGTATTACATACTTCCCCCCTTATAACGGAATTTCATCTTAAAATTCAAAAAATATAGTATACCTGGTAAAAATAACTGCGGGTATATATCATGCATGTCATCCTCGCGCTCCCAAGTAGGCTCCTCAAGATTATGGTGCGCTCACTAGACACGCACCAGTGGAACTACTTTTGATTTCGTATGAAGAAATATCGCCTCAGTGAAGAAATATGGAACACGTCATGTATCTATCCAAGTGTTCCGACAACCCTAGTCTATAAGAAACCGGTCCAACCCTCTCAATAATAGTAAATGGTCCTACATATCGTGGCACCAATTTCCCCTTCTTCCTAAATCGCATTATCCCCTTCATAGGATATTCCCCCAATAATATATGGTCCCTACACACTAAGATCCTTGAAGAAACATTTCTCATCGGCGTAGCTTATTTAGTCTAACCTACACTACCCGAATATAACTGCGTATCATCATAATTCTGGCAGACGTGTCCTGGATCACCTCAGGTCCAAGTATCTTGTTATCCCCCAACTCTAACCAACACGTTGGAGAACGATAAGGACTACTTATAATGTCTCTAATGGAACCATACCGATGGTGACTGATAGGAGTTATTATACGCAAACTCCATAAGTGGAAGGTACTGCTCTCAACCTCCCCTAAAAATCTAGGACACACATACGCAACATATCCTCTAACATCTGGTTAGTACGTTCAGTCTGCCCAACTATTTACAGTGATAGGCAGTACTCAATCGCACCTCAGTACCCATGGTCTCGTGAAAACTCTTCAAAAATTCGGGGTACAAAAACTCTTATCCCAATCGGACATAATATTAAGCGGTACCCCATGTAACCTCACAGGCTATAAAAATCTGGGCATATTGTCCCGTAGAGTAATCAGCCTGAACTGGAAAAAAGTGAGCTACTTAAATCAGCCGATCCATAATCACCCATATTGAATCTTGACCCCTATGAGAAGTAGGTATCCCCATGATGAAGTCTATGGAAATGTTCTCTTATTCTCACATCGGGATTTCTAATGGCTGAAGAAATCCAACAGGCTTCTGATATTCGCTAACTGACAAGTGGAACACTTAGAGACAAACTCAGCAATGTCTCTTTTCATCCCGTTCCACTAGTCAATAATCACATCCCGTCTACTCATCGGTCTCTAGGTGACATGACTTTACTGAACCAAACTTAATCCCCATTGCTTCCTGAAAACAAATATCTATGGGAGATGGGGTTCAAGGATCTCATCCTAATGCACAATAATTTTTGGCAGCAAACTGGCACGTCTATCTGTTTTGTTTCTGGAATCGTCGACTTGATACTGAATTTCAGGTTGATCTTCTTGAATCAACCTATTCCCATCTGAGTGGTGCGCCCGGAGATAGATTGACTATGTCCCTCTTAACACCAATTTTCACTTATAACTTCTCACATTAAGTGATGCTTTATACTTCCCTTCTTTCCTTGGAGTATACCAAAAGTCTCGACCTGAGCATTTTTCGTCATAATACGCACTTCTGGACCCCTTATTATCTATTAGACAAATACCGTCTTATTTATGCGCAATCCACTCTCAATATTCGACTGAGTAAGACTCCTATCTATTTTCCACAGCAGTTGGATTTTCCTCTTCTTAAGAGATATCCTTTTTTAAATGGCTTCTCATAGTCTTTCAACCCATCTTTGGTGTGTTACTCCCATAGCACTTATAAACTTGGATTATCGTCTTTCCCAATTGACGTTCAATGCATTATACCATTCTAACTTTGTTTATAACCGCCTTATACGCATATATTTCTCACATTCCTTGTAAATTGGATGATATGAAATCAAACTAACCAGGGCACCTATACACCCTCCAATCCATGCATCGCGGTATAAATGCTGACTAACACCACTAGCCTCAAGTCGTACACTCGGGGGATTTTATCCACTCATAAAATAAGGAAAAACTATAGTTTTAGCTATTACCATATCACCCAACACCTCTTTCAACTCCCAACATTCACTGAGTTTCATACGTGGGATGTGTCGCAAGCGAAATCCAAACAAAGAACTCCCCGATACATTACTACCTAACATTGTTGGTCATTGAGATTTGTAGACTTAAGGTACATGACCTAGACACTCAAAATCCTGATCCCTAGATATATAAATATAAATCTCAACTCCTACGTCTCTAAAGGAGTGATATAACAATGTGCTCTACCTATCACCAAGTCCTGAGCGCTAAATTTAAAATCGAGCTAAGCCTCTATGCTCCATAATAAACCCCAATACTCTGAATCATAAAAGTAAAGTCCTTACACTCCGGGATCAAATATCTAGAGACGAATACACTCTTCAAAGTCTCTTTCATTACATAATATCACATAAATATGATCTCAACTCTCTAAGTATCGCCAAAATGACACATCCTATCCTGAAACAACAACCATGATAGCCTTGCAATAACAACCCACTATCATACTAACCATTAATAACCACATCCAGGATGATATCGTACTCGTATAACACATCACTAAAATGAGTAATCTCAATAAAAATATTCTTACTATCTACAACCACTCCCTTGTGGATGAGATAAAAAATTAATCCCGTTAAACCACGAAAAGTACAAATACCCATAATGGTATCGATATAACCACTAAACTCGTCTCACATGCGAATCTAGCGCTAATCAAAATGTTGTGACTCGCTCGTGTCACATAAAGCATAATTCATTCTCCCTAGGATAACCCATATCTCCTACTTTGCCAATCACCCTAGCCAGTCAATAGGTTCTCCGAATATAACACGCTTGTCCTAACTGAACCAAAACTATCTTAATCATTGCCCCTGATAGGCACCAGACTCTTGTCCCTTACCTGCTTCGGGAAAAATTACATGCATGTGGTCTTAATATCCACAGATAATACATCTTAATATAATTCTCTATTCCAGGCCATACAGGCCATATATTAGGGTAGCTTCAACTTTGATGGCCACCCTCATTGTTCCCTTTATTTTGTTGGCCCAAAGTAACACATTGCTAGCTTTAATAGTCTTGACTGAATTCACCATCACTTGGTAGGAATTCGACTATCTGAATCATTTAAATGGGTCCCCCGATAGATCTCCCCCCGTGGTCTTTCACTAACACCATTACGTCTAGTCTTATTCCTTGGCTAGATCCTGTAACTCTTTGCTCCTTTCACATAGAAGCATTTGATATCATCATTGTGAAAACACGGCATTATCGCCATCAGTATTGAGCATCCAAATAGAAATTCCCTTAAGTGTTGGCGAATCCTCTTGTGAGTCCGTCACCCAGTCAAGGCTCTTTTCTTTATTGTACCTACTTTTTCGTGTACAAAGTTTAAAATGGCGTTCACATCACCTTCTAAAAATTAGAAGAAGGAGCTTGCGATAAGACCGTACTTAATATCCTTACATTGGCATAATATTTTACCTTTCAAACATGGTGATTGAGTTTCTCCATTACAGCACTACTCCTGCGAGCCAAGAACTTTTTTACCCCAATTTTCACTTCAGGTATTCAATGCTTTGTTATATGCGAAAGTGTATGAATATTCTGGATCCATTAGCTAACACACAAAATCTTCGCGCTAATATTTTTACGGATGGTCTACTTAAAAGGTATTATACGCAGTCCCATTCCAGATATGCTGGTGAGTCTAGAACGACACAAACATCATTGGTGATGGTGCTTGGGAAAACTAAAGCTCTGTAACGTCTTCTTTATTGTCCTTAGCCTAAATAACAATGATGGTGGGTTCTCTCTCAATCACCATTTCAAAAATCTTCTAAGTCTTTGACAGAGTCCTCCTCCTGCTGTCATGCTAACGACTCTTGCATGAGAACGTAAGTTGCAATACGAAGAGGAATACAATAATTCCTATGATAAGTCTCTACATCAAAGAACGTTACACTGAAACATAATAAGCCGTAAAAATCCTAAAAGACTCTAGAACTTGATGCTCTGATACCACCGGTAACACCTCGCTTAATTAAATATCGGGTGATCACTCCCATAATAAATTAAATCAGAATATACAGTTGGATCATTCTTAGCATCACTGTCGAAAACATTTTATAATCACCTAATACTTAAATGCAAAAGTGTTAAAAACTTTCCAATTTTAATTTAATAAAATTCCATTTTAATAACATAAAACATTTAATACAAACCATTCACACAATGAATAATAACTGAATAGACATCACAATGGAATTTGAATGCAACTGGAATAAACTTTCCAGTAAAATATTTTAATACAATAATCCTTACAATACCAAATGTACCAAACTGACATAAGAATATAATACGACTCGGATAGAAAGGAAATAACTAGAATTATGTTGGGAGACATGCCCAAAATGAAAGATCAACTACTACAGAGTATGAATCAAGAATATAAAAGCGTCCAAATAAGGTCCACAACTCCATATCATCTATAGCATCGTCAATAGACCAATCCTCTATGGCTAGCATCCCTATGGCTAGACACTTGATATATATATATATATATATATATATATATATATATATATATATATATATATATATATATATATATATAGAGAGAGAGAGAGAGAGAGAGAGAGGATAGAAGAGAGAGAGGATAATGTGCAAATAAATGGGTCAGAGCCCGAAGTGAAAACAATTTTAAAAACATCAAGTGAATAAATGCTACATTCAATAGTTATGATATACATGTTAACTTATCGAACTCTCTCTTGAAATTCTCACCTCTCATCTAGAGTGGATGCCTATCATACCTCTAAACCATACTAGTTACAGTCTCATGCTAATTAGTTCATCCCACTGTATCCAGTAACCATATCTCAATTCGTTCCCATGTATTACTCTCGCAATACATATAATAATATCATATGTATCCATTTAAATTCAGCATGGATAAGTCCCTTATTAATTCAATTCAATTAAGTGTTCTCATACTTAATTAATTCCAGATATCATTATCTTTCAATTCTACTTTAGTCACATAGTAGATATCATCATATGTATATATATACATTCACTCTAATAAATATATACAATACTGCACCTCGAGATACAACTGCGGTACATCATTACATTGATATCATGTCCCAATATATCTCGTCACTGTATAGGGGACTATAGGTTCGGTAAAGATCCTTCAAACCATAAATATTAAATAAGAAATTATGGAGGTGAACATAGTCCTAAGCCTTTGGGCTACGCACATACCTACGGATCCAAATGACTGTTGTATACCATTGTTCTCACTAATGGTAATCGACCTTAGTCCTATGTTCTCGAGCGACAAGTCAAATATCCCCCCATATAGGCTCATCAGGATGTGACTTCCCTCACGTGCGGACCTCCCCCGATAGCAAGTAATCTAGGTATGTCATACACATAATCATCAATCAATCAAATAGGCATTATCATCTACCTATTCAGTGTTAGGTACTCCCAAGACCTATATCATATTAGGAATTCATCCTATCTCAAGTACCCGTAGTATTTCTTGAATACCTCCTGTACTTGTTAATCACAATTATCATCGTATAGTTTATTATGTAGTTATCACTCACATAATATTTTATCTGACCCAAGTACCCGTAAATATATCATAAATATTACCTGTACTTGATTTAACGATTATTCTCCTATAAATCGTAATATAATTATGTAGATATCTCTCACAAAATTTAATCCTCAAATTTAAATAAATTTCCAACATTAACCCAAGTCCCTCAATCCTTATTAATGTACCAAAATTAATAAAATCTCACCATGGGCCAAATTACCATTTTCCAAGGTTTTTTTTTTCCTGATAAAGGTACATTCTGCCCAGAATTATAAAATTACATTATGAGGCTTTTCTGCTCCGGTTTTGAAAAAACTTAAAACTGTAATGTTGTGTAGAACATGATTTTATATAAAAACACGCCAGCACACTACCAATTTCCCCTTAAAACAATCCTAAAATTATCATACAATGTTCGTCATTTTTCATTCATTTTATACATTTTCTTTCGCCCAAACTCACATGAAATATATTCTAACGAATCCCAAATATCTCAACATCATTTCTACATGATTATGGATAATTATAATACAAGGAAAAACATCTAAATCACCAAGTTTAAATAAGAATTAACATCAAACCCAATTAACCCTCAAGATTTCATTTATTTAAATTCTCCATTATTATACACCTTAAAAACCCAGAATTTAGAATTATTATTCCTTCTCTAAATCATGAAGTTTAATATTCAATTGTGATTATGATTCGTCTACATGCAATACCTATTGTCACCTTCCATTTTCTCCATAAGCATATATTTTTTTCTACATGTTCAACCTAACAAGTTCACAGCCTCTACATGTGAATAATAAACTACATGAATTTGCATATCCATTAAACAAGATTCATCAATCATTTTAATCCCAAATTCATAAGTTCATAATCCCAAATAAAATACTATTCTATCATGGATATTATTAACACTGAAATAAAGCAAGAATCACTCGCCTTTTAGTGTAGGTCGGAACCTTTGGAGAAGATAATGTTAGAACCTCCCCTTTTCATTTTTTGTGAATCGTTTTGAAACCCTAGAACACAAACTATTTTGCTGTTCATACCCTTGTGGAGAAGACCGACCTACTTCTTCATTGCTTCCCTCCTGAAAAGGGAAACTTCCAGTCGCTGACTACAAATCCGACGCCTGCGGGTAATTCTGTGTCACCCTTGTATTTCATTGTAATCCGTGTAAATTAGAGTGAAATAAATGGTTTTTCCCCTTTGGGGGATTTTTCCTCACATGTGTATGTTTGAATGTTCTTTCATGCTTTACATCCTATTCAATCACACCTAGATGCATGTTTAGGATTTAATTGGATTAATCTGTGTTTAATTATATAATTTCTTAATTGGAACGCAAGCGCACCTCTTCAATCATCTACCTATTCAATGTTAGGTACTCACAGGACCTATATCATATTAGGAATTCATCCTATCCCAAGTACCCGTCGTATTTCTTGAATACCACCCGTACTTGTTAATCATGATTATCATCGTATATTTTATTACGTAGTTATCAATCACATAACATTTTATCCGACCCAAGTACCCGTAAATATATCATAAATATTACCCGTACTTGATATAACGATTATTCTCCTCTAAATCGTAATATAATTATGTAGACACCTCTCACAAAATTTAATCCTCAAATCCAAATAATTTTCCAACATTAACCCAAGTCCCCCGCTCCTTGTTAATTTACCAAAATTAATAAAATATCACCATGGGACAAATTACCATTTTTCAAACTTTTTTTTCCGATAAAGGTACAGTCTGCCCTGAAATATAAAATTACAATTTGAGGCTTTTCTGCTCCGATTTAAAAAAAACTTAAAACTGCAAAGTTTTGTAGAACGTGATTTTTTTACAAAAAACGCTAGCACACTACCAATTTCCCCTTAAAACAACCTAAAATTATCATACAATGTTCGTTATGTTTTAATATTTTTTCATGCATTTTATCCATTTTCTTTCACCCAAACTCACAAGAAATATATTCTAACGAATCCAAAATATCTCAACATCATTTCTACATGATTATGGATAATTATAATACAAGTAAAAAAATCTAAATCACCAAGTTTGTATGAGATGAGAATTAACATTAAACCCAATTAACCTTCAAAGTTTCTTTTATCTAAATTCTCCATTTCTATACACCTTAAAAACCCAGAAATTAGAATTATGATTCCTTCTCCAAATTATCAGATTTCATATTCAATCGTGATTAGGATTCATCTACATGCAATACCTATCATCACTTTCCATTTTCTCCATAAACATATATTTTTTGCATATCCATTAAACAAGATTTGTAAATCATTTTAATCCCAAATTCATAAGTTCATAATCCCAAAGAAAATCCTATTCTAACATGGATATTATAAACACTGAAATACAATAAGAATCACTTGCCTCTTAGTGTAGGTCTGAACCTTTGGAGAAGATGATTTTAGAACCTCCTCTTTCCTTTTTCTTGCAACTTTTCGACGATGGTGCAAGGTGTAGAGATGGTGGTTTATGGTGGTTGTCCCCTTTGATTTCCTAATATGACTCTTCTTCTTCTTCTTCTTCTTCTTCTTCTTCTTCTTCTTCTTCTTCTTCTTCTTCTTCTTCTTCTTCAAGTCAACTCTTCCTCTCCACAAGGTGACTTTTCTTTTCTGTCAAAGTCTCTTCACTTTCTCTCAAAGAAGTCACAAATGAAAATAGATGAAAAGAACCTTATGTAGAGTGTAAACCCACTTATATAATAAGTCTCCAAGGTTAGCTAAAAGAAAAAAAATGTGGATACTATTCATCTCCCAATACAGATGACTAAAATGCTCCTTCGGGGAGTCCTTTCATCTTCTAATTGTCCCAAGGCCCAAATCAAACAACCGGGTATACTTTTCTGCCTATTTTGACCCTTCCGAAATCAACTGCGCACTCGAAATGATCATCCTAATGATATTTAATTAGTTTATATTTTATTACCAAACTTTAGTCTCGACACGACTCATAAGCGCATCCCTACTTAAGTTATATAATTATCGTATTTGTATCTCATGACAATATTAAAAAACATCATATTCACATATTACTTTATATCTCTAAGTAATATTTAAAATCATATATTACTTTAATCTCTATTAATATTTAATCTGGATTAATCCCAATTAATTTTTCATAATTGATTCCAATTAATCCCAGTTTATTGAACCCGTTAGATTTTAATTAATCTCATATTAAAAGTCAGTAAAATTACGAGGTATTACAATGTTCTCAAATCAATTTTGCCATCTACATGCTTTGTGACTATGGGGTATTTGTGCATGTAAGAACCTTTGACCACGAGCTTTATTTGAATTATTAAGGAAATAGATAAGGGTGGATGAGAAAAGGCTATGAAAGGAGCAATTCTCCTTTGCGAGAAAACCACCGTTGGCACAAGAGCCTAATGAAAAGATTAAAGGCAATAAAAATAGAAAATTTGTCAAAGGCCAACATAGTTTACATGTTTTAATCTCTCTATAGACACCCCATCCTAGAACCAACCTAAGCATCTTAAATTCTTGTTGCCCACTCGTTCACTGTAAATCCATGTCATACTCCGAGTACCGATCTAGAGGTCACTGGGCGCTCCTTGGCCCCGTTTGACTATGGTCAACTTTATCACCTGAGAAAAATGTTAATAAATCAATGAATGGATCTGAATCCCCATTTTAAGGGTCTACCCCATGCATGAATCGGTCTCACGATTCGGACAAACAATTTGTTTTACTACTGAAAACTGATCTAGTGGTCATCGGGCGCTCTCGGGTCCCATTTGACTCCGATCAACTTTCTTACTTGAGCAAAATCTAAATGAATCTTAGAAGGGATCTAAATCCCCTTTTAAACAATCCACCTCGTGCATAAATTGTCCATACGGTATGGGCGAAAGATCCGTTTTGTCTGAAAAACTGATGTGAAGGCCACCGGGCGCTCTCAGGATCCGTTTGACTTGTGTCAACTCTTAAACTTGAATGAAGATGAATGAATCCTAGAAGGTCTCTGAATAACCTTACCAATGGTCTACCTCGTGTGAAAATCAACCTTATGATAGGGATGAACGATCCATTTTACTCCGAAGGGTCACTGGGCGCTTTTGGGCCCCGTTTGACCTATGTAAACTCTCCGAACAAAAATAATCTTAATGAAATATCAAGGGGCACTGAATAACCTTTCCAACGGTCCATCCCGTGCATGAATTGGCCTTACAGTTTGGATAGACGATCCATTTCCTTTGGGAGTTTCCTATCTAGAGATAAATGGGCGCTTCCGAGCCCTATTTTACTTCGGTAAACTCCCAAACTTGGTAGTGGATCAATGTATTCTTAAACGTCTATGAATACGATGCCTGCCTATTCGCACCCCCTAGACCTATAAATAGTATTCATGACCTAACTTTAAAAAGCACCCATGAACTTCCCTATCAGCAATTCAGAGAAAATTCTTTCAAATTCAGATTTTCCCCCCTTTTAAAACCGATTTCCTACATTCCTTCCATAATTTTCATACTCTTTTGAGTAAATTCTCACCCAAATACTCATACTTCCATCATCTTGTCATGAGATCAGCGCATCTACAATCAAGATCCACTTCCATCATTGTCCTTAAATTCTCTTATTTTTGCATTATTTACTTCATTTTCAGTTTAATACTTTATTTCATTTCATCACGTATCTTAATTTTAAACTTTTTATCATTAGTATTTGAACATACTTTATTTTCATAAGAATACCCAAAAACAAGAAAAAAGGGGTTTATTTATAAATTTCAAATGAGGAATTCTCTTCACATTTTCTCACACTAAAACACCTTTTTCTACCCATACACATATAAACAAAGTCCCCTGTTGGATTTATGGGCTAAACCCCACCTCGTATTTTCTTCGGACTTGTGAATCGCCAAAAACTTAGATTATACTTTGAATTACTGTTTTGGGAACACTCATAAGGATGACCTCACTCCACATTTATCCATGACGCGAGTCAAGCGATTCCATCCTCCATTTATAATATGCACATAAGCACACACATCTCCGATTTCAATAAGAGAATATTAACACATGCCCATGAGAGATCGAAAGTGTGGGATGGGTTCCTAACACCTTCTCATCTGTAACTTAGTCCTTGGATCCTTGAACTACTTGGTTTCGCAAGAATTAGTATTGTCCTTGATGCTGTTCTCTCGAGGCGACAATATTTCTTTTGCCTATTTTGTGCAAAATAGACCGGCGACTCTATCTCTACATATAACCCCACGTCGACGATGTCCGAGCGCCCTGAGAAAGGATGCAATCCTGCACGCACATTGAAAAAAGGGGAAGAAAGGAGGGTCCACATCCGAAGAACCCCCAACCTCAAAAAACCTTGGGATGGCCACAATGGCGACTTTGCTAGGGACTTTGTTAAGAGGACTAGACTCTATTTCTCCATGAGTGTTATTCTTTTATATATGTGTGCGTATGCACCTACCTGTATGTTCCCTTTTCTACTCGATATACCTTTTTGTATATCTCTCTCATGTATATATCACTTTTTACTCACTTAGACACTTCACACACTTGTATATACTCTCCATGTACACTTCACACACTTATGTTTAACATCACTTTACACTCACATGCTTCACACACCACTTATAATATCCATGTGTAGGATTCACTAGCATATACCCACACATCCTACACTTGTATATATCCTCACTTACACATATCACACATCACTTGTAGTTGATCCATGTATAGTCTCACTACCACAAACACTCACTTTTATATTCCCATGTCACCTACTCACTCACATCTATCCATGTGTAGTATAGTCTCCATGCTAGATTTACTTGTCATAATACTTGTATATGATCCCCATTAGCATAGTATTCCCTTTACTCATCTTACCAATAAAAAATGATAAAAAAATATCCTTTCTCCATAGTATGTTAATTAAGACTCATGCACTTTTGCACAATATATCACCAAGAGCATGGATATATTGACCAAAATTTTGTCTCGTACTGGGGGGTCACTTTTGATGGGCACTGTTCCTGAGGGTCGCAATAGCCTAAATGATATGACTCTCATCTTCCACTATCCTTGTATCTTCTACGTGTATCGTACGATTACCCCGCATCGTATCGCTTGACTGAACTCATGTTGAGAGGTATATAGTAGGGAACTCGTTCACGTATATTGAGTATATCGAATTCTCTCTCACAAGTACTATCCCCACGAGGTATATAGTGAGCCAATTCACGTACACTCAGGTATATCAAATGTCTTGTCCACACATACCGATGCATGATTACCCTTATATGCAAGAGGTATATCGTGGAAGACATGCCAAAGGGGGAACCCTTCCACTAACCCAACAAGTGCATAAACCTCATATATGCGTCAAACCTAGGGCACTCATATTTAGTTTGTCGATTACCATGTGAAACTCTACCAAAATTCTGAATCAGCATAAAACTCGATTTTTCTCATGATTTTTCCCAATTTTCAAATTAGAACCCCGTTTGTGAGCCTAGAAACAAGTCCAACCGTGTCTTAAATACTTTCAAACCTTATTTTCCAAGGCTCTAATCTTGTCCGACATTTTTTCCGCATTTAGGAAAACCTAATACAAGTGAAAATATAATAATAACTGTGAGCACAAGAATAATCACAACAAGGACCCACAAAATAATTACAAAAAATAGAATTATAAATCACGCACAGAATAATGATATACGTGGTTCGACAACTTGCCTACGTCCACGGAGAGGTTACTATTTTATCATAGTGTCTCTCAATTCTTGAGATTACATCCCTTTGCCCCAATTAAGGGTTTACAATTTATAGATGCATAAAAGTAAGTGGTTGAGTTATACAAGGAACTCTATTAACACATGGATAATTCGCAGTGTCCCTGAATATCTCCTCCAAGATTGTTGGTAATCAATTTAAATGTATCCGTAAGTGTCCCGGCGTATATTAAATACACGCGAGGTAATTGAATATCTGATTTGGTCCAGGCAACGCTCTAGGCAGATTAGGCTGGTAAACTACTCTCATGGACCATAATAGATGGGTCCTCACAATTGCCCCAAAAATTTTTAGGCCTTGTGAATTTTGGGCCAATAATTTTTAATTGTATTGAAGGCCTATATCTTGAAATTTTCATTATTGTGACCGGAGTGGCATTTTTGTAGAGTTAATGAACTTGTAGGGGTATGCTTATCCTGAACCAAACACCATGGCATATTTGTATTTTTTTCAAATGAGCGAGGGTACCATCGTCCGAGCAGCTAAACGAAGCACCAAAAATAATCCTAGGATGTCGTGTTCATCATTGGTGTTGGATTTCAAATCAGAGATACATCTCCTCTGTCAACTCAGTTCACACTTCTCTCTTCATCGCTAAGCTTTCCAGAGTTCTTCTCCTTCAGTGTTCTCTTTTTCTTCAGAGCTTCATCAATTCTTGTGAGTTTAGCTCACTTTTTCTTAGTTTTCCTCTTCTTTGAATTGTTCTCTAACTATAGTTAGGGTTCTTCTTTTGTTTGAATGTTCATGGAAAATCTAGATAAAAAATCAATAGCTGAGTTTAGTAAAACTTATAAGGTTTTAGATTTGGTGGAAATCGATTGTGCACCCTCCCTAGAGATGTCCGTGACATCGAAGGAGGGAACTTGATTCACACCCTGTTGATAACACAAATGGGGTTTGACATTTTGCCCAAACCCCTTTTTCCTTATATTCTCCAAATGCTTTGAAATTGTCCCTACTCAATGTGCCCTAAATGTCTAAAAAATAGTTAATGGGGTAGATAGGATAAACACCCTATATAGGATAAAATTAGGTTTTGCTGAGATTTGCTACTGCTATGTATGGTTGTGGACCAATGATGGCATTAAGTACTTAGAGACTAGGAAGATTGATGGGGTCCTAGTGGTGAACCTCCCAGACTCCTACAAATATTATCGGGTCCATGGTTTCCTTGCCAGAACTCGACAACGTCCTCGTACTCGTGAGGGAGAGAGACACCGGGTCCTTCTAATTTCAGACTTTGAGTAGGATCATATAGATCACTTCTTCTTTTCTTTAATTTTCTTGCGGTTTTTTTATTCGTGACCTCTAACTAATATTCTTCCTCTATTTTGCATCTCATGCTAAAACCTAAAAGCCTGGACGGAATGAAGTTGATGTTCTTGAACTAATAAAAGCCCAAAATATTAAAAAGAGGCTTTCTGACGGTGAGCATCCAAGGTCGGGAGATTATTTGCCTAAGTATAAAAATACAACAATTAACTTTTATTGCATGGTCAGTCGATAAGGTCCCCATCTTGAAAGCTCCTGAAGTTGGTCCCTCTGATATGATTGTTCTAGAGAAAGAGAGGAGGAGGAAGAAGAGGAGGAAGAAGGAGAAGGATAGGAGGAGGAAGAGGGGGAGTAAGAAGGAGAATGAGAGGAGGAATAAGAAATAAAATAAGAAAAAGATACGTCTCCCCTCATTAAGAGGAGAAAATCAAGGCTTGATGATAACGATTATAAAAAATCCCTGTCTGATCGGCTGAAGACTTTAAAGACATCTGAAAGTGATTCCCTTAGGGCTAGTTGTTCAATCCCACTAAGAAAGGGGAAAGAGAAGGAGAAAGAGAATAAAAGAGAGGAAGAAAAGAGGAGAAGAGAGAGAGAGAAAAAAGAAAGAGCAAGAAAAAAAGAGAGAGAATGAGAGTAATGGGGCCAAGAGGAAGCTGTTCTTGATGGCTTTTGCAATCCCCTCCCATGTTGCTGAGACTAAGGGGACTAGAATGGGTGATATAACTTCCCTTTCCCCCAATATGCTAAAGGTGGTAGTGCTCGCTATTGATCACAAGAGCTCTATAAGGATGGGGTCATCCCAGCTCATCGTCAAATCTGCTCAAGTCTCTTCCTAGTTTTTTATAATTACTTCTCTTTTGCATTTTCCTTCTTCGTACTAACTTGTTGTTTTATCTCTCAGTGAAATTTTTGTCTGACTTCATAAACCTCCTGGATGATCACATTGAGTAGTCCAGAAGTAATCAAGAGCTGAAAATTGATTTGCAGAATGAGATAAAGGCCTTTGCTGATTCTCATCTGGCATGGGAGCAAGAGAGAGAGAAGTTGACCAAAGTCTATGTTGACCTCGAGGAGTCCTAAAAATAGGTGGTCGCAGAGAAGGAAAAGTTGGTCGAGGAGAATCAGGGTCTACCCCAAAAAATCCTGAAGTTAGAGGAGAAGCTTCCTCAAGAGAAGGATGACAGCTACCTCGAGGGTTTCAACAAAGTGTACGATGATGTCGAGCTCCATCTCGCTTGTGGAAGGAACGTGGCCTTTTATAAAGGTTGGGATCAGGCCTTTAAAGCCGTGGGGATCCCTATTTACTCTGATAATTTCTTCTTACATTCTCTGGGGTCAGACCCCTTTGAATAAGAAGAGGAGGGTGTTGGTCAACCTATCGATCATTTTGAGGGTGGGCTTGCTGAGGTCGAACTGGATGCTGTAAAACCCCGCTCAATTAAATACCAGGGGATTAGTTCTATACAAAATTAAATCAGAGTATACAGTTGGTTCATTATTAGCATCCCTATAAAAAACATTTTTTGAATCACCTAATACTCAATTAAGCTGGTGTTAAAAACTTTCAAATTTTAATTTAATACAATCTCATTTTACCATTACAAACTATTTCATGTAATTCATTCCACAACAATGCATAATGGATAAGTAACATCACAACTGAATTAAATGTAACTGGAATAAACTCCCTAGTTTAAATATCTCAATACAACAATCCAAATAATTTGAATGTATCAAAATTGACAGTAATACCACTCTCTGAGATAGAATCAAAATAACTAGAGTCCTTGAGAGACATGCCCTATCTGAAGTAACTACTACGGATGTATGAATCAAGAGAATGAAAGCGTCTAAGAAAAGTTTGCAACACCATAACATCCATAGTACATCAAGTATCCAATCCTCTATGCCTGGGATTCCTGTAACTAGGCACCTAATATAGAAGATACAATGGAGGCGAGTGTTGACACAAAAATTATTCAGCTAACGTGGACCTATTACATGAAGACATGTGTTATCCTACATGGCCTAAATATAATTACCGAGCAACATAAAGCACCAAGGTACTCAACGTACTGAGCTACCCAACATACCGAGCTACTCAATATACCAATCACTTGGTCAAGAATATCAAACGACGAAGAAAGATTCAATGAACATTCTTACCATATATAGATGTATACGTCCATTTAATAAATGGCGCATTGTCAATTCACATTAACAGCCCAAGGGCTATAAATAAATTGTAGTTCCCCCACAGCGGGGCAATCTTTATTAGCGAACATAAGGCATAAATAGGGAGCAATACAAGATAGTGGACGTTGGCCATTTTCATTATGGCTGAACCACTTTAAAAATCCTTTGTCTTATTTCTTATTTCATATTTATCTGTGATTAATTAATTAGATCAAGTCTAGTTTTTTACATCAAACGATTGACACCATCTGTGGGAACGACTATACATAGCGTTTTCACTAAAACATTAATCACAAATGGTTGAGATCCCAAAATCCATTAACAAGAACAATGACCGAGTTCCCCCCAATCCATCTGCTCCCCCAACCATTCAAGATCTCACCGACATAGTGGCCAATTTAGCCCAAGGGCAAAAAGATATGCAAGAGACCATGCATCAACTCATTCAAACTATTCGCAACGGAGCGCCTGCCCGGTCACGTCAACGAAGCATTTAGATACCCACCCATTTTCCACCTTCAAGAACCGGACGTAAGCTATTCCTAGATGTTTCTCTGTCCAGACGCACTGTGTCTCATCATAATGAGAGGACCAATGATCCCTCATATCATCCTGGCCGAACCTCTTCCATAAGAGCTATAGATTCTCAACGAAATATTACTTTAGCCCCAGAACGAACAAGCGCTCTGGAGAGGTTGAGTAGAGCCTCTCCCTTTGACCGTTTGGGCTCTAGGAAGAATGGCAATCCCCTTAGGACTGTGTCGAGAAATTCTCAATGACTAAATAATCTAAGGGAAGGTTTCGCCTAATCATGACCAGCAACTCGCAATTAAAGATCCCAAGAGGAGAATTCAGCACGATCTGTTACTTGGGTAAATAGGTATGAGGCTGGAAACAACTCATGGAAGGGATCCATTCAGAGGTTGGAAGACAGGTTAGGAGAAATGGCTAAGGCTAAGAACCCTCTCCAAAGAACTTTCATCAAGGAATCACCCTTCGTACATGCAATTGTGGATTTTCCCAAACTATCAAAATTGAAAGCTCCTATAGTAACGCCTAAGTATGATGGAAAAATTGACCCCGTCCTCCACATAGAGCAGTACCAAGCTATTGCTGATATCGATGCAATTCTTGATGAGATGAGGTGCAGATCATTCTCAGGAACTATCACTGGGTCAGCCCAAATATGGTACAATAACCTTCCTCAGGGGATGATTGCTATATTCCATTAGCTGGCAGAGCTCTTCATAGTGAATTTCTATTTTGGCGCGAAGCCATTTAAGAAAGTAGCACACCTACTGAGTGTAAGGCAGAAAACAGGAGAGAGCACCAGGGATTACATCACTCATTTTAACAACGAGAAGCTTGAGGTAATTGACTACGAGGATAAGACAACCATTACAGCTCTGATGAGTGGTCTATTAACCAATAAGTTATATTATACATTGTCCAAAGACCCCCCCAAGACCATGGCAGAACTGATGGAAAAAACAACTAAGATCATGAATGCCGAATAGGCCATGGCACAAAAGCAGAGATGAAAGCTGAAGGTAAAACTAAGAGGAAGGATCAAAAGCACAATGGCGGCAGCAAGCAGTTGAAAGGCAGGGTAACGCTAGAGCAGTTGAGGAAGTATGGGAATTTAACTCCCTTAAAGGTGGATATAAACCATATTCTAGAGGAGATCAAGAATAGTGAGGAACTAAATTTTCCGGAGAAAATGAGGACAGCCCATGATAAGAGGGATAAGTCCAAATATTGCGAGTTCCATATAGATCACGGCCATACGACCAAGTGCTACATAGCTCTCCAGAATGAGATTTAAGCACTTATTCGACGAGGAAAATTGAGCCAATTCGTTGATCGTCACTATGATGGAAAGACTAACAAAATCGGAAGGCAAAGGTCCAAATCACCTCACCAAACAAAAGATGACAAGAAGAGGGGCCATGAAGATGATCCAGCAGATGACCCCGACCTCTCCAAAAATCTAAGGCAACCTGAACATGAGGTATTTTCAATCCATTTTGGATCATTTGAATGTAATGTGATCACAGGTGGAGATGTAGGAGGTGGGGAGCATACTGCTGAAAGGATACCTTACCTCAACGAGGCCCAAGCTTATTTCAATATACAACGAATAAATCTGGCGGAAGAGGATCACCCAAGGAAAGTGAACAAGGATAAGCTGGTCAGTGATTTTTCCAAAAATGATCTGGAAGGTGTCCAATATCCTCACGACGACCCCTTAGTAATCAAGATGAGGATGAAGGATGTGGTGATCTCAAGAGTGTTGGTAGACAATGGCAGATTTACAGATATCATATTCTACCCGTGCCTTGACTGTTTAAAACTAAAGCTAGCCCAGTTGGATCCATATCATAGGCCCCTCCTCGGGTTCATTGGCATGAAAGTCTTTCCACTTGGGATGATAAAGTTGGAAATGCTTAGTGGTACTTGCCCTGCTTGCAGAATAGAAAAATTACACTTTTTCATAATGGAGAAAAATGTCCAATCATCTTACAATATAATCATGGGGAGGGTAGGCATGAAAAAGTTCGAGGCAGTGCCATCCACGATACATCAATGATTGAAGTTTTTGATCAATTTCGGAGTTAAAGTTGTGAAGGGCAACCAAAAAGTAGATTGGGAATGCTATTATTCATCTGCCGAACAAGAAGAGTTAGAGTAAGACAAGAAGAAGACCACCACATAGTCCGAAGATGCAAATATTGAGAACTTGGTCCCTAGAGATGAATTCGAGCTAGTGAAGGGTCAGACCATGGAGGCTACAGAGAACATCATTCTAGATGACAAACGTCCAAAACGAACAACTAAAATTGGCTCCTCACTGGACCCGTCAATAAAGCAGGAGTTAATGGCATTTTTAAGGCACATAAAACAAGATTTTACGTGGAGTCATGAAGATATGCTAGGGGTAGATCCAGCCTTCTTGTGACACATGCTAAATCTTAATAAGGAGATCAAGCCAGTGAAACAACGAAGAAGGGTATTTAGCTGAGAGAAGAACCAGGCTGTCCAGGAGGAGGTTGAGAATCTACAAAAGGCCTCTTTTATTGATGATGTCAAATATCCTGATTCGTTAGCCAACGTGGTGATGGTGAGAAAGAAGAACAACAAATGGAGGATGTACATAGATTTCACAGATCTCAACAAAGTTAGCCCAAAAGATCATTTTCCCTTGCCCCGAATTGATCATCTGATGGATGCTACTTTGGGGAATGGATTGTTGAGCTTCATGGACGCTTATTCTGACTACAACCAGATTAAGATGAAACTAGAAGACATGGAGAATACTTTTTTCATTACCCCAAGGGGTACATATTGTTACAATGTCATGCCTTTTGGTCTAAAAAATGCAGGTGCAATGTACTAGCGATTGATGAACAAGGTGTTCGCAGAACAAATCGACAACAACATAGAGGTTTATTTCAAAGACAAGATGATGAAGAACAAGAAAGATGCAGACCACATAGATGACCTGAGCCAAACTTTTGATCAGCTAGAGAAATATCAGATGAAGCTGAACACCACTAAGTGCGTTCTTGGAGTATGAGAAGGCATGTTCCTCGGGTATATTATGAATCAGCGATGCATTGAGGCAAATCAAGAAAAGATTAAAGCTCTGTTGGAACTACGATCTCCAGCTACGAAGAAGGAGGTACGGAGCCTCACGGGTCGTGTCACAGCTCTCAACAAGTTTATTTCACGAGCAACATATAGATGTCTCCCATTCTTTAAGACTTTCAAAAAAACTTTTGAATGGAATGATGAATGTGAAAACGCATTCCAAGAGTTGAAACGATATTTGGGGACACCTCCATTATTGACTAGGCTGGTGGTGGGAGAAAGATTGTACTTATATCTGGCTGTCTCTGAGAGCGCAGTCAGTTCAACATTGATAAGAGTTGAAGATGTAGTATAAAAAACTGTGTATTATACGAGAAAAGCTTTCCAAGGAGCATAGGTAAGATATCCTAGATTGGAGAAGCTAGCCTTAGTATTGATAAAGGCAAGTAGGAGGATGAAACCTTATTTTTGGGCCCATACCATAGTGGTGTACACTGATATGCCACTCAGATAGGCTTTACGCAAGCCAGAAAAATCTGGAAGGCTGATGTATTGGGCGGTCGAGCTGGGAGAGTATGATATTGTTTACGAGCCAGGGCCCTCACTCAAAGGGCAGGCGGTAGCAGATTTCATTAAGAAATTTACTTACCCAGATACTGGTGACCAACAAGAGTCTAATGCAGAATAACCTGTGGATGTTAGGGAATTCTTGGAGACTACCCCCGATCAACTCCTATCAATAGATGTAACGAAGGGGACAAGCATAGAACAACAAGAATCATCAGACAACAACCCAGTGTTAGGAGATAATAAAAGGAAGTACCAAATATTCCATTAGGGAACTCTGTCAGACTAAGAGTTTGATAATGGCATACCCATATGGAATTTGTATGTTGATGTCTCTTCATATGCTACAGGCAGCGAAGCTGGAATAATTCTCAATAGCCCAGATGGGTTAGATATAAAATATGCTCTGTGTTTCTAGTTTAAAGCTTCTAATAATGAGGCTGTAATTATAGACCTCAGTTTAGCCAAATCATTAAACGCAGAACAAGTCATGGTGTTCAGCGATTCCCAATTCGTAGTGAATCAAGTGATTGGTCTTTATGCAGTAAAAGTAGAACTTATGACGAGGTATTTAGCTAAAGCTATGGATGTTTAGCTAGTTTCGCAGGTGTTCAGATGATCAGAATACCAAGATTAGAAAATGCGAGAGCTGATGCACTAGCTCGATTAGCCTCAGCTACTCACACCGAGCTATGAAGAATGATTCCTATTGAGTTTCTGGAGAACCGGAGCATAGATGAATATTTAATGGTAAGATTCATCACCTTGGATATGGGACCATCCTGGATGGACCCCATCAGGGAGTATATTAAAGAAGGAGTTGTACCAACTGACTAACTTGTAGCCAAGAGGCTAAAGTTTAAAGCTGCTCGGTATGTATTGAACAATGGTGTTTTGTATAGAAGGGGTATCATAGAAGGTTTACAGAGATGTGTTCATCCTTCAGAAGTTAAAGATTTAATAGAAGAAATTCACAAAGGCTCTTGTGGAGCTCATTTAGCAGGTCGAACTCTCCTGCAGAGGATAGCGACGCAGGGATACTATTGGCCAACGATGAGAGATGACTGTACAGCTTACGCAAAGAAATGTGATAAGTGCCAACGTTTCGCTTCCATTCGAAGAACTCCCCAGGCATTATTAACATCCATTATTTCCCCTTGGCCATTTTCCATGTGGGGTATAGACTTGGTCGGGACTCTGCCGACCACCAAAGGGAGATTCAAATATTTAGTAGTCGTTGTTGATTATTTTACCAAATGGGTTGAAGCTCAGCCTCTCATTGACATTCCTTCTAAAAGGGTTTACTAACTTATTTGGAAGAATATTATCAGTAGATATGGTCTACCACATGCTTTCATTACTGACCCTGGTACCTAATTTGATAATGAGGAATTCGCTGCATATTGTCATCAATCCAATGTCCAGAAAATCCATTCTACACCAGGCCATCCCTAAAGCAATGGACAAACTGAAGTGACAAACAGAACTCTACTGAACGAGTTGAAGAAACGGCTGGATGATGTAAAAGGAAATTGGATTAACGAGTTATATTATGTGTTATGGGCTTATCGCACAATGCCCGGAACAACAACTGGGGAATCTCCTTACATGCTAGCCTTTGGAAGTGAAGCGGTCATACCAGCTAAACTGGGCCTACCCACACACAAGGTGCTTAATTTAACTCTCCTGTAAGCGATTTTATGAGACGTCTAGACTTGGATATGCTGGAAGAAGTAAGAGAAGACACGACAATCAGGAACGCAGCTTAACAAAAATGAACTGCCATGTTCTACAACAAAAGAGTCAAGAAATGTGATCTTAAAGAGGGGGATTATGTGCTCAAGAAAGTGTTTCAAAAGCATAATAATCTAGAGGCCAACTGGAATGAACCCTACCGGGTAACTACGGTTATTCGACTTGGGACCTACAAAATAGAAACCTTAGAAGGAGAAGAATTAAAAAATGCGTGGAATACGGAGCACCTGTGCAAATATTATTAGTAATACAGATTCACATGTACCCCATTTCTTTCAATATGAATAAAGATGATATTTTCTCCATATTCTTTTTGTTCAATTTTTTTCGGGTACTCATGCTACACACTAAACCACCAACTACGGTTGGTCGGCATATCATCAACCACTAACTACGGTTGGTCGGCATATAAGAAACCACCAACTACGGTTGGTCGGCACAAATGAACTTTAACAACAATGTTGGTATAAAAATCATACAAGGCAAAGCCTTTTTGATTATGGGTGACCCCAAGGGGTATCCAAAACTAGGCAAGAAGATGGGTGACCTCACGGGGCATCCACTGTCTGGGAACCATGGTAATCCTGAAAAGATTACTACAACTAAGCAGGATCATGGGATAAAAATCATTTCGTTGCTTAGGCACTTATGGGTGACAAGTCACTACAACTAGGCAGCAAGTGGGACAAACTCCATTGTCTAGGCAATTAAAACAAAATAGGACAAATTGTCCCTCTATAGATATATATGCATTCATCAACAGACAATATATTATAAGAAAAACATCTTAAAAACTATTTCCAAGGAAAGAAAAGTGCACAAAGATGAAATTTTTCTTCATTAAATATAGGAAAGCGAATTACAAAAGATGAAGTTTTCTTCATTCAATACAAATTTCCTATTTTATTGGCCTTTTTCCCTCAGATTTTGGTACAGGTTCCATTCCAGCTGCAGGGTCATCTAAAGCATAAGGAGAATTGATGACATTCATATCTCGAAGCATTCTGATGTTGCTCGAACTTAGCCGCTCAAGCAGATGAGGAGGTCGGGATATCTCATAATATTCATGAAGATTGTAATCACCAAGGTACTTAGAGATTAAACATTGAGGTATGGCACGATCTAGAATCCAATTAAGATCTAAGTCGAAAGGAGGTACTGGTAGATCAAGAAACCCAGGTTCATACCAATCCCACAGGGAATTTCCTTTCTCAAGACGTATCACACCAAGAGCATTCAACCACCCTTTCTTATACCCCTTATTGTTTGACTGCTTTAACCTGGCGTCAAGATGGCATAAGGCTTCATTATACCCCTCCATCCAGAATTCTTGTGGCTATTTATGGAACTGATATGTCAATATCTCAACATTTTGATGGATCTTATTCACAAAATTCTCGTTACTCTCCAAGACAAAACTTTTCTTGGAAAGTTGCTTGGTAAGACTTTGGATTTTTCTGGACATCTCAGCCAAGGCTTGATTTTTTTTCGTCAGTTGAATGACTTGATTTTCTAAATCCAGTTGGGTCCTCGTTTCTTTAATATTAATCCGACCATCTCTTGCTCGACCATAAATAGAAGGCCTTGCTCTGCCACGAGTGGATGATGTAGGTCTGGCTCTTTTCAAAGCCTCTAAGTCTTCTCTCAAGGCAACATTTTCAATTTCTAAAAATCAAAAGCCCTCATTATTGATTGGGATCAGAGATCCATAGGAAGGGGCAGACTTTAGTTATTTCAATTCTTCTCTTAAAGCAATATTTTCCTCTTCAAGCAGCTAGGCAATGTTCATGTGTTCTTGGACTTCAAGTTTCAACACACTTTATCTCCTCTTATGGGTTGAGAGGAATTTTTCATAGCCCCGATCAGCACTCAACTATTGGTATTTTTTCTCACAACCTTCATGCAGGAAATCAGTGGTTTCTTTGTGATGACTTTGAAGTTCTTCGATTACTCCTTGACGATCCTCCATCATTTCATAGTACACCACGTTGTTTACCACAACTCGGTCAAGCAGATATTTTAAGTATTGATAAGCATCAATTACTCGTTCTGAGGCATCAGATCTGAGAATATTAACTATTTATGCTTCAGTAAAGTCTGTATGACTAGCTTTGAAGTAATCATTACATTTCTTCATCAACTCTCTATCATGAGCTAACAAGAGTTCCATCCTAGCAATAAAATAGTTAGGAAAAATGAAGACGAATCAATAACAGTATAATTATGATGAGCAGGTAAACGAGAAAATTCAGAACAAATAACAAAGTCCTTTTTATTGATCAATGGGAGAAGCAAGTATAGCCAAAGTTACAACAAAAAAGGAAAAGAAGAAGAACAACATAATTAAAGAGCCAAATAACTCTACACCTTCTCCTTATTTCCTATAACATCATCAACCGGTTTGGACGAATGAGTTGGTTGCTCGGAGGGCAGTTGGTGTTGCTTGATAGAAGTTGTTGCGTGCTGAACTTGCTCGGAGGTTTGAGGAATGGTAATAATAGGTACTTGTTATACTATCACCATCGAAGATCATCATATGCAACTTCATCATCTTCTTCTTCGTCAATAGTAGGAGGAGGACCATGGGTGTGTTTCTGAAATAATTCAGAATCGTCTGCAATACTCAACTCTTTCAATGCTGCGACCCATCCGCCTATGAAGTACTTCACACTTACATACTCTATTTGGCAAGTAATAGCAATTAAGTCTTTATTCGATCCTTTGTCCCAACCAGAGATAAAGGACTTCTTCACAACAACTTTCCTCTCCACCTTATCAGAAGAAGCATATCCCTCAGCAAGCTTCACCTTCTCCTTCAGATATTTCTTACGTCGTTCAGCCCCTTTAAGTTTGCCATCAGCTTATTCCTTGTTGGAAATGACGACCTTTAATTTTTCCTCCAACTCCTTGGAGGCATTTATAGCTTGGTCTCGAGCTGTAGCAGCTTATTGACGAGCTATCTCTGCAGATAGAAGTTTCTTCTCCCAAGCAGCTTTATCTTCCTCGTACTTTTGCCGGGAGTCCTTCAAAGATTATGATAACCCAGTAAAAGGTTCTTCCACCCCACTGGAGGAAGTTGAAGCCTTGATAGCCTCATCTTTCTCCAGGATACTAGTAAAACACGTTATAAACTAAAAAAGGAAAGAAACTCAGATCAGAATATGAATACGGTATATGGAGGTGAAGTAGTAAGGATGATGATACTTACTGATGCGATATATTGGGATGCTAAGTCAATAACCTTCTCTCGAGAAAGGAAACCCTCAGCAACTCAATATTCGGGAATGGTCCAAGACTTGATTAAACCTTTGGCCGAGCTCAGAGTAATGAGAGATGGAGTGTTACCTCTTAAAGAAGGATCCTCAACATCAGAAGGTTGAGCAGCAATTTCTATAGGTATTTTTGCAAGACCTCTCCTCAATCTCCTTAAAGGAGCACCTTCAATCAAAGGTGCTGCCTTTCCTTGTGTAATAGAAACACCTTTAATCAAAGGTACTGCATCTTTTGGGACAACAAGTGGCTTCTTTTCGACCTCCTTGACAGTTGGAATTGTTCCCTTAGATGGAGCAATATCCATTTTCTTCATCCCTTCAGCTGGGACATCCCCTTTGCTCTTCTTTGCCCCATCAGTGCCAGAACCATCTTTGGCAAAGAATTCAGGAATTCTCCTCTTCTTCGTCATCAAATCAGCAATAGAGGTACCCAAATCAGAAGAAGATTCTTCTACGCTAGCTCGAGGTGATGGAATTTTATCAAGATCAATTATCACAGGAGGGGCAAGAGGACAAGCAGTAAAAGAGGAAGTAGTGTTTTTATATCTCAGCAAATAAGAAGCAGCTCTAACGTTCTCCTCTACAATTGATTTATGCAAACCCCAGATGAGTTTTAAATCTTTTATATTAATTTCACTCTCTTTTAGGGGCTTTCTTTTGTTATCAACTACAAAAAGTAAAATAAATATCAGTGACGCATTTCATCAAACATAAACAGATATAAATTGATCAAACAAAACAACCTATCCCATGGCCATAAAGTGGACATCTGGGACCTTGGTACACGTCATTCCCCTTTTTAGGAGGGTGTTGCCAATTTTTCATCACAACCCCATGATCAAAATAATTCATATTAGCATCAGGGAGATTGACTATTAAAGCCCTATTTGAAAACCTAGTTTTTAAATAAAAAGTAGCATCGCTGGTAACCCAATTATAACAAAACATAATCTCAGGGATCCCTAAATGAGTCCCATGAATTTGGTTTAACCTATGTACGCCATTAACTACCCTCCATGTATTTGGAGCTACTCTTGCAGGAACAATATCAAAATATTGGCAAAACTCCAAACACAAGGGATTAAGCGAAAAAGAAAAGCCACATTCCGCTACAAAAAGGGAGGGAAACCAGTGTCCCTCAGCCCAGAGAAAATAAATCAGAGGGACAAGGAGGTTCTTTTAGAATAACCCAAGATGGAATCACAAAATTAGCTCGGAACTTATCCAACAATTCAATAAGATAAACCATGGTGGCTAAATTAAAGAAAGAAGAAAGAAGAAGTTCTTACAAAAAATTGAGAAATCTACTAAGGCGGATGACAAAAAAAATGACAGTACAAGGACAGAGCGAGAAGACAAAGAGTTTAGAAGTTTGGATGTAAAAAGTAGAAGATGATTTGAATCTATCGCCTTTAAATGCCTTGCATTGGGAAGCGAGAAAATAAATGATTACTACAAAAGACGATTGCGTTACCGACGGCTGAAAGGAACAAGTTCCCAAGCGTTCCCAAAATTCAAAATATTTACAAGTTTGCCATTTCGCGCTCAAAATTAATATGCTGAGAAGAAAAATTCACAAGTGTTGAGTATCTGTAGTCTAACAAAACTGGGAAAACATGCCCTAGCTACTGTTTGGACATAATATTCCACATTCTCATATTCAACTTCAACTGTGAAACATTGGGGGCTTTTGATGACACAAAAATTTGTCAGCTCACGTGGACCTATTATATGAAGACATGTGTTATCCTACATGGCCTGAATATAATTACCGAGCAACTTAAAGCACCGAGCTACTCAGCATACAGATCTACCCAACATATCGAGCTACTCAATATACCGAGCACTTTGTCAAGAAGATCAAACGACGAAAACAGATTCAATGAACATTCTTATCATGTACAGATATATACGTCCATTTATTAAATGACATATTCTCTATTCACATTGACAGCCCAAGGGCTATAAATATATTGTAATACCCCCACAGCGGGGCAAGCTTTTATTAGCGAACATAATGCAAAAATACCCAACAATATAAGATAGTGGACGTAGGCCGTTTTCATTAAGGCCGAACCACTTTAAAAATCCTTTGTCTTATTTCTTATTTCATATTTATCTGTGATTAATTAATTAGATCAAATCTAGTTTTTTATATCAACAACAAGAATATGCAAGAAAACGGGTCAGAGCCCATTGGTAAAATATTTTAAAAATAACAAGTGATTAATAAGTGCAATTAAGCAATTATTATTTACATGTTAGATTCCCATGGTAAAGAACTTCTCGATTAAGTTACATTCTGCCCAGAAATATAAAATTATAATTTGAGGCTTTTTTGCTCCGATTTTGAAAAAACTTAAAACTACAAAGTTGTGCAGAACGTGATTTTATACAAGAACTCATGTGCACACTACCAATTTTCACTTAAAACAGTCCTAAAATTATCATACAATGTTCGTTCTTTTACCTCTACCAAATGATCCCAAACCCTTTATAATTCATCCCAACTGATATACCCGAGTATCTACATGATTTATAACATCAAATCATATCAAAATCATCATGGAATTTTGATGAATCATGATAATCCCATTTTAATTTAGAAAATCTACATTTTATCATTCTTACTCAAGAACATGTATAAACCCCAAATTTCTTCATCAAATAAAATCAAGTTTCATGATGATAATTCTAATATCAAAAAGGGATTAATCCTACATGGTAATTCATCTTTGATTTATAAAACTTAAAAAAAAAAAAAAATTTGTATCTACCATGGACAACACACATGCTATTGATTGCAAGAGTTAAAACACTTGCCTATGATTTTATAGGTCCGAGCCTTTGGGGAAGATGATACTATGGTGTTCCTCTCTTTTTCGGTCACTCTCCGGTGGCGACGGTGGTGGTGCAAGGTGCATTTGTCCCTTAGTTTTCCTAGAACAACCCTTCCTCTCCTAGATTAAACTTCCCCCTCTCCTCAATGGATGTCTCTTAGAGTTTTGGTGAATAAAACTTTGTCTAATATATCTCTTCATTTATATAAAAATACCCAAATTTCGTAAGTACTATTCATCTCCCAAGTAAAATGACCAAAATACCTCTTTGGAGTGTCTATTCGGTTCCAAATTGACCCGAGACCCAAATCAAACCCCCAGGTAGACTTTTTTGACTATTTAAATCCATCCAGACACTTTAATGCACTTGAAATGACCATTCAGATGAAATAAAAATAATTTACTTTTCATTCCATTCAATTATAGTTCTGACACGACTCACACGGGCGTCTCGACTTAATTATCGTAATTGTCGTATTTATAAATCCCGACAATTTTTATAAAGTCATAATCATATATTACTTTTAATCACTAAGTAATATTTAATATCAATCACATATTACTTTATTCTAGTAATATTCAATCCGAATTAATTCCAATTATTTTCACATAAATAATTCCAATCAATCCCCATTGATTCAACCCATTTACTTTTAATTTATCTCATTTTAAAAGGAATTAAAAATATGGGATATTATAGATGCTAGACAAGATCAAAGGGCTACTGAGAAGGGTAAGGCCATTATTGAAGTCGAGTAGGTGAAGGAATAAGGCATCTAGATTAAGTTGTTTTTTAATTTCAATTTTGAAGCCTTGTAATTTTATTATTGCTATGACTGTACTGGGCTTTGGCCTCCCCTTTATCAGTGAATGAAAGAGAAATTTCTTTATTCATATTGATTTTGTCCTTTCCTGTATACTGATATCTTCTTGTGATTTTGCTTGTGTTATTTGTACTCTAATGAGGACTACATCCCCCCCAATTCACGGTTGGGGATGATCCTTAGGCCCAATAGTAATGTGAAAGCTTACAAGGTGTTTGTGAAGATTTGCATGTCTTTGAGGGAGAGGACAAAGTAGTACAAAAATTAGTCTATGCTCGTCGCCAAGCTAAAGGATGATCTTCAAGCAATGGAGGATATCGTAACTTGAGTCCAGGACGTGGTAAATGCTTTGAGGGCCAAACTCATGGAGACTACTAAAGTAGGCCAAGTGGGTGAAATGCTCTAGGTCGAGAATGACGCTCTGAGGAAAGAGTTCACCGGGCTAAAAGTGGTTATGGATAGGCTCCAGGAGGATGTCAAGAGGTTGAGGCATTTATTCAAAATGGGACCTTAAGAAGCCTAGGCAGAGGGTTAGAATGCTGCATGGGTAGATGCCCCAGTAAGGCTCAAGGAGGCAGAAGAAGTTGCCTTTACTCGTGGGTGGTTGAGTTCCCTTAGAGAGATGAAGACACCCAAGGAGTCCAGACTGTTGTACAAGTACCTGGTCGAGTGTGCTGCCTATTGGCATAATCCTTTCTCGAAGTACAATAAGTGGATCCAAACTGATCCTATCCCTGCCTAGCTCTTGGAATAAGACCTTGATGTTGATGTGGAACAACTCATTCCTAAACCAGATGATTATCGAAGAGAGCTCGTTGTAGAATATATTGCCCGACATCCTGGTACTTCTAGGTCTTTGTGTATTTTGGTCGAGATGTAATTATAATTTCACTTTTTATTAATAAAAAGATTAATTTATTAACCTTTTGCATATTTTGAGCATGCGGTGACTGAACATATACTTAAACTGGAAAGAGATATTTCTCGTAAGTTACATAAAATCTTTGTCGACCAAGCAATACTGTTAGACCGTCTTAGTCCTTTTGCTATTTAAATGGACTAGTATTTAGGTTTGATCATTTTGGGGTTTTTAGCTGAATAAATGATATTAAGAAGAAGTGTTATCCATTTGTTACTATGTTTTTAAACATTTTTCCAGTCCAACATGCCTTAATAGTACCATTCCATTTACTTTATCTTTTAGGTCGTGTCATCGCATTCCTTAGGCCTAAGTGAGATGTTGACGAGAATGTACCTGGTCGATAGGCCATCCACCCGAGTATGATTTTTGCGACCAATAAAGTTTGTGGCCAACATAAGTTGGCTTTGTTGCCTAAGTATCCCCTGTAGGACTTTCGTTGTTGCCGGGGAAACTCACGAGGTCCATTGTGTTTGCAACAAGGACCCGGGGTTATAGTAATTAAAACACTTTTGTTAACTTGTTATAATTACTGCTAACCCTACTCGGTACATGACATTCCTTGATTAAAACAAGTTGAACAACTTGCTCTAATCCCCAAGAGTTCTGGTAGTCATGAGGGAGTTATCATTTGGAAAGGGTGCGTAATACTGAGATGTGAAAAAGAAATTCTAAGAAGCTAATATACGATATGAAAATGCGAGGGCCAACTGGATTTATTCATTGAATAATAGCTTGTAAGTGATATAAGTTTCAAAATGAAAATTTGTTTAAATTAAATGTGCTAACTGGAGACAAAGAAGACTAAAAGTACAACTTATTGATATTGGTTGCATTCCATGCTCTTGGTATCTCCCTACCCTCTGAATTTTCCAAGTGATATGCTCCTTGAAGATCGTCCCTAAAGGGTCCTTCCCAATTTGGTAATAGTTTTCCATCTGATGGTTTTACGACACTATCTAGGACTTTCCTTAGGATATACTCCCATACGAGAAACTTCCTTAGATTGACTTTATTGTTGTACTACTTGGCCAGTTACTATTGGTAAGAAGTCAACTTAATCATGGCCAGTTCTTTTGGCTCGTCTGCTAAGTCAAGTTCAGTGCGTAATGCATCATCATTAAGGCCTTGGTTGACCAATGTGGTTCTCATAGTAGGGAGACCTACTTCTAGTGGAATGATAGCTTTCATTCAGTCCATCGAGTATGGTTTTATTATAATATTTTGCCTTACCATTACTTTGGGGATACGCAATAGAATTGAAGTGGAGCTTAATTCCATGCTCATCACAGAAATCTTAAAAGAAATTACTTTCAAATTAGGTGCCGTTGTCGATGATGATAGTCCTTAGTATCCTAAAGCGTGTTATCATGCTTTTCCAGGTTAACCTGGTCATGTCAGTATTGTGAATATTCGCTAGTAGTTCTGCCTTCACCCATTTGGTGAAGTAATCTATGCCTACAAGTAGATACTTGCAATTTCTAGATGCGAAAGTTAGTGGTCCCACGATGTCTAATCCCCTTCGCGTGAATGACCATGGGCTTATTAGAGATTTCAGGTCGCTAGCTGACTAGTGAACCATAGGAAAATGCGTATGGCAATTTTCACACTTCCAAACATAAGTACCTGCGTCCTTTTTCATGTGAGACAACTAGTATTCCTCGTTAGTTTCTCGGAAGGCCAACGATCTCCCTCCTACATGATTCCCACAAATACCCTCATGAAGCTCGCTAAGTACTTGCTCAGTGTAATGTGGGCGAACGTACTGGAGGTAAGGGCCTGTAAATGACTTCTTATAAAGCTTCGTTCCTGGGTCGAGGAAAAAATGAGAAGCTTTCACCCTTAATTGATGAGCTAATCTCTTGTCATCGGGACGTATGTCACTCCATATATAGGCGATGATGTGATACATCCAACTAGGGGCCTTCTCTGTGAGGAGAACTTGCTCAGCTAAGACTATCTGGTCAACCTTGGGCCAGGAGAGGAACTCTATTTGGATGGTTATTTTTATATCAAAGTCCACTGCTGAGCTCAGGGCCTATAAGGAATCTGCGTGAATGTTCTTCTCCCGGGTAAACTATTGCATGTCCACCTTCTCAAATCCTATCATAAGTCCTTTTACCACGAAAAGGTAGGCTACCATCTTATAACCTTTTGCATTGAAGTGTCCACTCACTTGATTGGAGACCAGTTTAGAATCTCCAAACACGTGGAGGCTCTTTTCCCCTAGTAGTTGGGCCTATTTATCTTCGTTGTTGGAGGCCTCAAGTCCCAATCTGATTCCCTGTTCGATGAAATAATCTTTCGGTATGATAAGGATAATTCTTACCCCTACCCCCTTGGTATTAGAGGCTCCATCAACTTATAGTGTCTAGTTCTTAGACCATGCTTTCCATCTGTTGACTGATCCACTCCCTGTTGGTCGATTAGTTGGTCCCCCGTTAATTCAACGATAAAGTATGCTAGGATTTGTCCCTTAATTACTATTCTTGGATAAAAGTGGATATCAAATCTACTGAGCTCCATCGACCATTTTAAGATGCGTCTAGAGAGGTCGGCTTTCTAAAGAACAACTTTGAGGGGGTAAGAAGTGATCACTGTTAATGAGTGAGCTTTGAAATAATGTTTTAATTTTGTAGAGGTGACCACCAGTGCATAGGAAAGCTTTTTTATGGGAAAGTAACGATGTTATGTGTCCACAAGTGTCTTGCTAGCATAATTAATAGGACGATATCCTCCTCCTTTCTCACACATCCCCCAATGCCCCCACCGCCTCCAGTGTCACTCTTAGTGTGTGATCCACCACTATCTGAAATCCCTCATAATCGACCCCCATCAGCTGCTAAACATATATGGGAGTAATCGTCATCACCCTAAAGCCAAGATGGAAAGTGTGGATAGTGTCCCACCATCTCCAACTTAGAGCACACAAAACTGCAATAGAATGCGGTGTCTTATTCAAAGCCTATAGCCAATGGCCCCGCATAGGAAACCATCCAACGCACCACAATAGAGAGCTTATCCCAAACCTCATTCAGCCCCCTCGTCCCCTGAGACTGAATACTCAAAGGAAGAATGTCATTATGTAAAATAAAAAGAAAAAAAATCCATCATTCGAACAAAGAAAATAGAGAAAAATGAAATGGAATACCAAAGGTCACCGTACTTATGTAGCCACTAGGGCTCCTCACCCTAGAAGAAAGGTGGTATGCCGCTTCACGTAGTAGGATATGTTCATCAGCTTCATTATCGAACAAACCAAAGGCATTTTTTTTGTCGAAAGCAAGAGGCACCCTAGACTTCCACTCGAGGCCTGCCTAGTCATTAATGACTAGATACTCGTTGTTGTACTCCTCGCTTGAGGAACTAACTACTTGAAGTCTTGAAGAAAAAAGGAATTGTAAACGATTTTAGAGAGGGAAAGCAGATGATTCAAAAACTTCAAGGTGCAAAAAATGGGGTGGATTTGCCCCACTTTTATAAAAGTCTAAGGGGCATGACGATCGGTAACCTCCTAACCATACTGATCGGCAATCGTCTTTTCCTCTTCCTAAGGAAGCCCAACAGTCCGTCCCCTTGACGATTCGAGCCCTCCTAAGACTTCTTATTGACTCATCCTTCCAAATTTTGTGCAAACAATGCCAAAAAATTCTAGAAATTTCCCATAATTTTTTTTATAAATCCCTGAAAAATATGGAACCTTAATTTCCTAAAAAAAATCATTGTTGTGGAGCACTAAGTCCCTTATAAACTCTCTAAATACCCATCCAGATAAATCTTATGCTCTTACCCCCATCAGGATTAATCTTACACACCGATCCTCAATATATTCCATAAGAAAACCAAATAATGCGCTCGCATCCAAGTCTACAACCATTCTCAGCCAAAATCCCAAAACTAAAACATCCCCCAACGGAGTTTCAAAAATAACACAATACCCAATGAAACCACAGGTAACTTAAATTCCTCAGGAGAGAAATCTCCCACGCTACAACTTAAGGTCCTCAAAATTGATCTCGACTCGCAGAATTGGTCGTAACAACTTAAGCTCCCTAGAAATAATCTCTGCCCTGAGAATTGGTCTTCATAACTTTAGGTCCTCAGAATTGACATCGGCCCTCGAAATTAATTGTCACAACCTTAGGACCTTATAATTTATTTCATCCCTCAGAATTGGTGGTTATAACATTAGGTCCTCAAAATTTACCTCATCCCTCAAGTTTGGTGGTTATAACTTAAGGTCCTCCGAGTTGATCTCGACCCTTAGAATTAATTATCACAACTTAAGGTCCGTAAAATTGACCTCGACCCTCAAAATTGGTTGTCACAACTTAAGATCCTCATAATGGACTTCGGCAGTGAGAATTGGTCATCACAACTTAAGGTCCCCAAAATTAACCTCGACCCTTGGAATTGGTCATCAAAACTGTTGGTCCCCAAAATTGACCTTGGCCCTTAGAATTTATCGTCACAACTTAAGGTCTTCAGAATTGACCTTGGCCCTCAGAATTTTTCATCACAACTTAAGGTCCTCGGAATTGACCTCGGCCTTTAGAATTGGTAGTCAAAACTTAAGGTCCCCAGAATTGACCTCGATTTTCAGATTTAGTGTCATAACTTGAGATTCTCATAATTGACCTCGACCCTCAGAATTGGTCGACACAACCTTTGGTCATCTGAATTGACCTCGGCTCATGTAATCATTCATCCTTGTCTCCTAAAGTCCTCATAATTGACCTCAACCTATAAAATCGGTCATCTTCATTTGCATAGGTCCTTAGAATCGACTTTAACCTACTGAATCTATCATCTTTGTCTCCTTAGGTTCACAAAACTGACCTCGATCCTTTGAATTTGTTAACCTCTTAATCTTGGTCCATAGAATTGACCTAAGACCCTCTTCCCCAACATCGATGTGGTATTTATCATCAGATGACCTTCACTTATTCCAAGCTAACCGATCGAGGGTCTTTCTGCAGACACCCTATCTTAGGACCCACCTAAGGACCTCCTTAGGTCCCTAGCAATCACTCATTCACCATAAACCTTAAGTCATACTCTGGTTACTGATCTATAGGTCACCGATCACTCATGAGCCCTATTTGCCCTCGGTTAAATTCCTCACTTGAGCAAAACTCAATGAATCTTTGAGGGTACCTGAATCCCTTTTCCAATGGTTCGCACCATACATGAATCGATCGTACTATCCATTTTACTATTAAAAATTAATCTGGAGGTCACTGGTGCTCCTAGGTCCCATTTGATTCTGGTAAACTTTCGCACCTAAGAGAAATCTTAATGAATCTTTAAAGGTATCTTAGTCCCCTTTCCAATGGTCCACCTCGTGTGTAAATCGACCACACGGTACAAACGAACGATCCCTTTTTCTCGAAAGGTAATATGATGGCCATCGAGTGTTTTTGGACTCCGTTTAACTCCTATCAACTCTTCAACTTAAACAAAGATGAATTAATATTTTAAGGAATATGAATACCCTTTCCAATGGTTTACCTCGTGCATGAATAAACCTTATAATACCTACTTTACTATGAATGATTATCTGGAACTTTCGGGCCCTATTGAACCAGGGTTAACTCTCCGAGCTGAATGAAATCTTGAAGGGCACTAAATACCCTTTCCGATGGTCCATCCCGTACACAATTCGACCTTATGGTTTGAAACGATCCATTTTCCTTCGGGAATTTCCTGTCTAGAGACCAATGGGTGCTTTGGATCCCCATTTGACTTCGGTTAACTCTCAAACCTATGAGTGCCTCACTCGATTCTTAAAGGTCCATGAATACCTTTTCAAATGGTCTGCCCTGTGGGAAATTTTGAGTTATAATTCGTTTTTTATGAACATTTTCTACAAAACATGCCTTAGACTGTAGAATGGTATCCCCAAGACTCTATTTATTGACAGTGTGTATGGGGTTCTATGCCGATAGGTAGGTCAACACCGCTGCCAATTGACACCCCCTTGGACCTATAAATATAGGCTATGACCTCACTTTGAAAAGCACCCCTAAACACCCCTGAAAATCCCTCTCAGGAATTTAGACAATATTCTATCACAGAGTTGTTCCCCTTTTAAATCCCATTTCCCACATTCCTTCCATCCTTTTCATACTCTTTTGAGTCAATTCTCAACCATCTCCTCATACCACCATCATCTCATCGTGAGATCAACTCATCTACAATCAAGATCCACTTCAAGTCTTCATAAGGAGGTCTAATTCTTCCCATTTGTCTTTGAATTCTCTTATTTTTCCATTAGTTACTTCGTTTCCACTTTAATACTTTGTTTCATTACATCACATATCTTAATTTCAAAATTTTTATTATTAGTATTTGCACATACTTTATTTTCATAAAAAACCTAAAAACAATTAAAAGAGGGTTTACTTATAAATTCGAAATGAGTAATTCTCATCACATTTACTCACACAAAACACCTTTTTATATACATAAACACATATAAAGTCCGCAATTGGGTTTATGGGTTAAACCCCACCTCGTATTTTCTTCGAACTATGTGGACTTTGATGCTCCCTCGAGCTACGTAGGCATCTTGGGTAAATCCTTAGACTCGAGTCCTCCCACTCACTTTTGTTACTATGTTTTTATTATATATTCTTAATATATATTTTATTCTTTCTTGCTTGGATCTTGTTCGATATACGCAATCGTTCTTCTGTAAAAACTTGTGAGTCGACAAACACTTACTTCATACCTTGAATTACTATTTTGGGAACACTCCTAAGAATAAACTCACTCTGTCTTCATCCACAATGCGAGTCGAACGATTCCATCCTCAATTTATATCATGAACATAAGCACACACATCATAGAGTTCAACATGAGAAGATTAGCACATGCCCACGAGAGACCGAAATCCCAAAAGATAGTTTTTCACTGTCCAAGATTGATTAGCTGGCTATCACCGTCTCATCTCATAAGAGGATGAGTTTTATGGACACCTATTCAGGGTGCCATCAAAATAAGATTTATAACATTAGTCGGTCTATATTTTGAAAAGTTCATACCGTTCGGCTTAAAGAACATGGGGGAAACTTATCAGAGGTTGGTCACAATGATGTTAAAAAAAATTGGATATACCATGGAGGTCTACATCGATGACATGTTGGTCAAGAGCAAGAATAGAAATGACCTCCTCACGAACTTAGCCATTACCTTTGAAACCCTCTGGAAGTACCGAACAAAACTTAATGCAAGAAAGTGTTCATTCGGTGTGTATTCTGGAATTTTTTTGGTTATCTAGTCTGTAAAAGAGGAGTTAAGGATAATCTATATCAGATTGATATGATCAATAAGGTCCAGCACCCAAGGACGTTGCAAGATATTCAAAAGCTTACTGAGATACTTGTGGCTCTCAATTGATTTATCTCCAAGTTCTTAAAACGTTGCCAACCATTCTTTCAGCTACTAAATAAAGATAAGGGACTCATATGTACTGAGAACTGCTCAAAATCTTTGGAGGATATCAAGTTATTCCTCAGAAAACTGCCCCTGCTGGTGATCCCCGATAACGAAGATCCTCTGTACCTCTACCTCACAGTTTTCGACCACGCTGTTAGCTTGGCTCTGGTATATGAAAAGAAGGCATATAGTAACCTGTCTACCATCACTACACCAAAAACACCAATTTGGCACACCTTGATATTAAAAATCTGGCACAGTTTAAAATTGTACTAAATTTTGGCACTGTTTAAAAGTGTGCCAAAATTGAGAACACTTCAATAAAATATAAATATCCTAAAAAAATTAATCCCCTAAAAGGATTTTTGTTCTCCCGCTCTCTCTCCTCTCCCCCGCTCGCCTCCCGCTCTCTCTGTCTCCCCCTCTCTCTCTCTCTCTCTCTCTCTCTTTGTCTCTCATGAACAGTACCAGAAGAAGAAGAGCCTAGGGTTTTTAGGGATTTGCGTGGTTGCTCCGGTAGCACATAAAATTTTAACATGCAATTACACCTCAAGGCAATTGTGTGGTTGCTCTGGTAGCACCGGCGGTGGTAGAGCCTAGGGTTTTGGAAGTATCGGTTCGTGTTTGGTTTGGGTTATTTGGTTTTGGTAGAGAAGGTATGGGGAATGGGTTTAAGTGGGTTTAACAAAATGGGTCTCAGGGTTGGTGAATGGGTAATGGTATGAGGTTGGGACTTCGGGTTTGGAACTGCCAGACGGGTTCATGGAGGCAAAGGCGATTGAGGTTCAATCCGAGTGGCTCCGGGATTTGTTGGGCTGTAAAGGGTTTGAGGATGCGGGTTGGTGGGTCGGAGGTTTGACAGCGGATGGTTCAGGCACCAAAGGGTAGCTCCGGGTTATGGGTTCAAGCAACAGTCGGTATGTTTCCCCTCCGCTGCACGGTATGTTTCAATCACATTCATTTCAATTGGGTTCTATTTTCACTACATGTATTTTGATATTTGGCTTCGAATTATTCTGAGATTGAACCTACGTATGGCTTTAATGATATTTGTAAGAATGTATTAATCAAGCACTGAGATTGAACCTACATATGGCTTGAACCTATATATGGCTTGAATGGCTCACTGCATACATTGCATACACGATCTAATACATTGATGTGCATATATTACATACATTGAAATGCATACCTTCGAATCTATACCGAATCTCATTTTTGGGTGTGACTCACTGACATGTCGTATTCATATTGACTCATATTATAACCGCTCACCAATGGAGTCCAATGGAATCCGAACACAATCCAACACGGGTGCGACACGCTAGCGAGTCGTACCCATTGAGTCGGAAATATGAGTCGGCATATATAGTCTTATCATTATTTTATTTTTCTATATGATATGCACCTGTGATTTTCTTCACATAGACCATTATGTAGAAAATCCAAGAGAATTATATCTTATGTATGGATACTACTGTATTAGATACCACCCTATACCTACTCCAACATCTCCCATCACTTAATTTGTAAGAATTAACCAGTAAAAGTTGATAATCTTGCCGGACTTATTGTCTATCTAATGCCAGCACTTCTATTAATCTTCCTGGAATTATTGTCTAAAATTTCGTTATTATATGCTGCAGGTCATGAAATTTGATGATATGAAGGAACTTGGTTCTAAATATGTTGTGAAGGTATTCTATGATTGTGTCACTAAATTATTAATTCACATATCAATTAATTACACCGTTGCTTATCTGATTAGATTATATCTGAATTATGCCCTGCCACTTCCCTTAGTGTACCACCATACTTTGTTATCCCCTTTTCCGATAGTTGCATCCTTTGATTATCATCGACATAGTCTATTCTACACAAATATAGGCACGTCCCTTTAGCTATAACCTCGCCGCAATAGAGATGGTGGAGAAGCTCCACTTGTCAGTTGAGCGCCCTTACAGATGTTATATATTGATTTAGTCACTTCAATGGAGAATAATGTTTTTTTAGTTGATTAGTGTCTTCTCACCCTCCACAACATATCACGAGCAATAATGTTACCACTATTGTATGCATATATGTTTCATATATGCTATTGTGTGCATATATGCACATATTTATTGCATGTATTCTTGGGTCACAGGGTCTTCTCACCTTGTGCTCAAAGATTTTAAGGTAATTGTGATCAATTGATGATTATATCATAGGCGTAAAGAGGGGAATGGCATGGCAGTTACCACAGCTGGAACTATGGCGCAAGCTAGCACGACTTCTACCCAAGATAGTTCTTTAGAATGGGTTAAAAAGGAAGAGAAGAATGATGCATGTTGTGTATCGTGTTGGACTTGACAAGTATGATATTGGATTTGGGTTTGGCCATTTTGGTATTGCCGTTGATGATGTAAGTTCTTGTTGAATTTTTATGTTGTTGATATATATTTGGTCTTACATTTTCCCCATTGCAAGTGAACCTCCTTATGTTTACTTTATTTTTCAATCACATATACTTGAACATGCCTTACATTATGTGAATTTCATATTATTAATCACTTCAAATTATCCATTGATTGGCTACACAATCAATAACGATCAATGGCTACACAATCAATGGCTATGATCAAAATGAATGTGTATATTACATAAGATGTGTATAATACTGTAAGGATGGAAATTTCCAATTGAGTCCTTTATAGTTTTGGCTCAATTCTGGGCAAAAACGTTTGAGTCATAAGATAGAGTATATTGATCATCTTTCAAGCCTATGACGTGTTTGTTGAAGACGTAGCGGCCAAGTGTATAAAGCTTCATCAAAAGCCATGGTTTATGTGCCTCGTTTCAACGTCATCAACAATGGTTCCATGCTCCGAAGGTATGAATGCATTACACATATATATAGGATCTTGGAACATGTTTATATTGGGTGTTAGGTTTTAAAACTGTATTTTTTTTCCAGATGTTTTCTATTTACACTTTTATAAAAAGTATATAAAGTTTTTGGGCTTAAAAAGAAAATTTTGAACATTCTATGAGTTCGTTCGAAGTGTCGTTCGAACAAAATTATCATTCGAACAAAATTGTCGTTCGAACCACAAGTCATTCGAATGAGTTTGCCAACGAGTTCCCAGTATAGGCCTTTGAAATGTCGTTCGAACGAACCTTATGTTCGAACGAGATATCAAACGAGTTCAATCTGGAACTTCGTTAAAAGTCTCGTTCGAACGAGATTTTGTTCGAACGAAATATCGTTCGAACGAGACGTCAGGCGGGAACAATTTTTGGCAGTTTTTGACAGTTTTTAACCCATGTCTCCACTTCTTTCCCCACTATCTTTTCACAGCATTTCTAAGTGCGGGAATCATTAGTGAAGGTTTAGCTTTTTCATAACATACTAACTCCTAGAGAGAGTTTTGTGAGTTTCTTCTTCCAAGAAAAAGTTCATGAGTTTGAGTATTTATTTTATAAAGAAGAGTCCGTTAAACACTTAGTTACACCCATATTTATTTCTTTCAAGTTCATATATACATATACTTTGCTTGGAGCATTTTGGCACCGGTTTATCTCTACATTTTTTTAAACAGAAGTTTAGGTTTTCTTCTATATCCTTCAAAGAAGAAGAGTTCATTTTGCTGCGGCATTCTCATGTGGTAAAAGATACCACGTGTGGTTGACGGTGTACCTATTGTTCGATTGGTGAGTCCAACATCGCGATGGAGATCCGTGGTTATCCGCTAGGAAGAGGTGGTTACAAGAAGACGCATCAAGGCTTGAGAGGGTTCGAGTTGAGGAAGTAAGTCATCTGTCTTGTAAATGTAATTCCGTACTTAGTTGATTTGAGGCTAGGGCCGTTCGAGGTTGTTTCCCGTTTTGGGTTTTTCCTTGTACATGGAGACGTAGTGCGATAGATTTATTTTTATCTTGCATAATGATTTAGAACTCGTGTTTAGGATAATTCAAGATAAAATTGGTTTTAATTGTAACACTTAATTTAATTTGGGGCATAATTAATTTTGGGTAATAGGTTATTTAATTTAAGTCTTTTGCTAAAACTGGTTTGGCCTAATTTGGAAATATTAACAAATATGACTTAGGAAAAATTCTAGGACTTGTATTAATGGCGTTTAAGTGAAATTAAATGTGCGTGTGTTTTAATTAATTTCACTCAGTTTAATTTTAATTTGAAATATAAATTAAAATTTGGTGTTTGTGTGTTGTTGTGAACCATCATCTAATGCTTCCGTATCTTTTTCATAAAAAAGAAATTATTATTTTGTGAAGTAAAAAGTTTTTTTAAATGATTTAAAACCGGGGGACCTCCGGGCGACGTCAAATACCTTCGTACCATATATATATTCGCTACATGTAAATTGATTGTGTATGTTACATGTAGATATGATCAAAATGATTTAAGAATTTCCTGAGTTTAAGCCAGGTTATTACTCGTGAGTTTAAGAATTTCATATGGAATGATTTGTGTTACAAGTAGCCTTATCAATATGAATAATTTGTTTCCCCTTACTTACAGGGGGATGTATGTATGTTGCGACCTGAGCTACAAACACGAAGAAATTAAAGTTGTTGACGTGCCGTTAGAGTCTGTAGGCTTTGTTGAAATCAACACACCGATTCTATAGGTTTGTAAATTTCTTAATGTTTATATTCGATTGATTCATCTTGTGGTTATGGTTATCTGAATTAAAGAGCTAGAAAGATTAGAGAACATACATGTTTAATAAAAAAAATGTAGATTAAGCTTGAAAACAAGCTCTTTGAGGGTGAAAACCCAAACCAGCCCCCAAATGGCCCCGTAGGAGGCACAAACACCTCGCATGGACCAATGTACCTTGTACGAACTGATCGCGTAGTCACGGGTCTCCTGGTTTGAGAATAAGACGATAATTTAAAAATATGTAGATTAGGCTTGAAAACAAGCCGTTTGAGGGTGAAAGCCTAAACTAACCCCCAAATGGCCCCGTAAGAGGCACGGACACCTCGCACGGGACCAATGTAACTTGTACGAACTCACGACGTAGTCGTGGGTCTCCGGATTTGAGAATATGACTATAATTTCAAAATAAGTAGATTAGGCTAGAAAATAAGCCGTTTGAGGGTAAAACCCAAACCAAACCCCAAACGGACCCGTAAAAGGAACGGACACATCGCATGGGACCAATGTAACTCATAGGAACTGACCGCGTAGTCCCGGGTCTCCCAATTTGAGAATATTACGATAACTTGTAAAAATCAACACTTAAACTTAAAAACAAGGCGTTAAAGGGTGAAAACCCAAACCAACCCCCAAATGACATCGTAAGAGGCACGTACACCTCCCACGAGACCAATGTAAGTTGTAGGAACTAACCGCGTAGTCCCTGGTCTCCCGATTTTGAGAGTAAGATAATAATTTGGCAAAATCAACACTTAAACTTAAAAAAACATGTCGTTAAAGGGTGAAAACGCAAACCAGCCCCCAAATTACCCCGTAAGAGGCACGAACACCTCGTACGGGACCAATGTAACTTATAGGAACTGACCGCGTAGTTTCGGGCCTCCTAATTTGAGAATAAGATGATAATTTGCAAAAATCAGCACTTAAACTTAAAAATAAGGTGTTAAAGCGTGAACACCCAAACCGGCCGCCTAACGACCCTGTAGGAGGCACGAATACCTCGCACGTGACCAATGTAACTTGAAGGAACTGATCGCGAAGTCTCGGGTCTCTCGGTTTGAGAGTATGATGATAATTAGCAAAAATCACACTTAAACTTAAAAAAAAGGGTTTAAGGGTGAAAATACAAACCAACCCCCTAACGACCCCGTAGGAGGCACGGACACCTCGCACGTGACCAATGTAACTTGTAGGAAGTGATCGCGTAGTCCCGGGTCTCCTGATTTGAGAATATGATGATAATTTCAAAATATGTCAATTTGGCTTGAAAACAAGCAATTAAAAGGTGATAACCTACACCAGCCCCCAAACGGCCCAGTAAGAGGCACGAACACCTCGCACGGGACCAATGTAACTTGTACCAACTAATCGCGTAGTCAAGGGCCTCCCGGTTTGAGATAAGTTGATAATTTTGAAAAATGTAGATTTAGCTTGAAAACAAGCCGTTAACGGGTGAAAAACCAAACTAGTCCACAAACGACCTCGTAAGAGGCGTGAACACCACGCATCGGACAATTGTTACTTGTAGGAACTGACTGCGTAGTTTTGGTTAACCCAGATTGAGAATATGATGATACTTTACGAAAATCAACACTTAAACTTAAAAACAGGGCGTTAAAGGGTGACAACCCAAACCAGCCCCCTAACGACCTCGTAAGAGGCACGAACACCTCACACGGGACCAATGTAACTTGTAGGAACTGATGGCGTAGTCCCGGGTCTCCCGGTTTGTAGTATGACGATAATTTACAAAAATCACACTTAGACTTAAAAACAAGCTGTTAAAGGGTGAAAACCCAAAACAGCCGCCTAACATCTCCGTAGGAAGCACGAACACCTCGCACGGGAGCAATTTAACTTGTAGGAACTGATCGCATTGTCCCGGGTCTCTCGGTTTCAGAATATGATGATAATTTGTAAAAATCACACTTAGACTAAAAAATTAGATGATAAAGGGTGAAAACAAAAATCAGCCCCCAAACGATCCCGTAAGAGGCACGAACACCTCGCACGGGACCAATGTAACTTGTAGGAACTGACCGCGTAGTTTCGGGTCTCCCGGTTTGAGAGTATGATGATAATTTGTAAAAATTCACACTTAAACTTAAAAACAAGGTGTTAAAGGGTGAAAATCGAAACCAACCCCCAAACGACCCCGTAAGAGGCACGAAGACCTCGCACGGGACCACTGTAACTTGTAGGAACTGACCGCGTAGTCCTGGGTCTCTCGGTTTGCGAATATGATGATAATTTCAAAATATGTCAATTTAGCTTGAAAACAAGCCGTTAAAGGGTGATAAACTACACCAGCCCCAAAACGGCCCAGTAATAGGCACGAACACCTCGCATGGGACAAATGTAACTTGTACGAACTAACCGCGTAGTTATGGGCCTCCCATTTTGAAATATAATGATAATATCAAAAAATGTAGATTAAGCTTGAAAACAAGCCGTTAAAGGGTGAAAACCTAAACTAGCCCACAAATGACCTCGTAAGAGGCACGAACACCTCGCACGGGACAATTGTAACATGTAGGAACTGACCGCGTAGTTTCGCGTCTTTCGGTTTGAGAATATGACGATAATTTGGAAAAATCAACACTTAAACTTAAAAACAAGGCGTTAAAGGGTGAAAACCCAAACCAGCCCCCTAACGAACCCGTAGGAGGCACGACCACTTCCTACGGGACCAATGTAACTTGTAGGAACTGACCGCGTAGTCTCGGGTCTCCCGATTTGAGAGTATGACAATAATTTGAAAAAATCACACTTACACTTAAAAATGAGCCATTAAAGGGTGAAAACCCAAACCAACCCCCATACGACCCCTGAAGAGCCACGAACACCTCGCACGGGACCAATGTAGCTTGTAGGAACTGACCGCGTAGTCCCGGGTCTCCCAGTTTGAGAGTATGACGTTAATTTGCAAAAATGACACGTAGACTTAAAAATAATCCGTTAAAGGGTGAAAACCAAAACTAGCCCCCAAACGATCCCGTAGGAGGCACGAACACTTCGCACCGGACCAATGTAACTTGTAGGAACTGACCGCGTAGTACCGGGACTCCCATTTTGTAGTATGATGATAATTTAAAAAAATCACACTTAGAATTAAAAACAAGTCGTTAGAGGGTGAAAACCCAAACCAGCCCCCATTCGACCTCACCAATGTAACTTGTAGGAACTGACCGCATAGTTTCGGGTCTCCCGATTTGAGAATAAGATGATAATTTGCAAAAATCAGCACTTAAACTTGAAAACAGGGCGTTAAAGGGTGAAAACCCAAAACATCCCCTTAACGACCCCGTAGGAGGCACGAAAATTGCGCACGGGACCAATGTTACTTGTAGGAACTGACCGCGTAGTCCCTGGTCTCTCGATTTGAGAGTATGACGACAATTTGATAAAATCATACTTAGAATTAAAAACAAGCCGTTAAAGGGTGTAAACCCAAACCACTCCCCAAACGATCCCGTAAGATGCATGAACAGCTCGCACGGGACCAATGTAACTTGTAGGAACTAATCGCGTAGTTCCGGATCTCCCGGTTTGAGAGTATGACGATAATTTACAACAATTAACACTTAAACTTAAAAATAAGGCGTTAAAGGGTGAAAACCCAAACAAACCCCCAAACGACCCCGTAAGAGGCTCGAAGACCTCGCACGGGACAAATGTAACTTGTAGGAACTGATCGCGTAGTCCTGTGTCTCTCGATTTTTGAATCTGATGATAATTTCAAAATATGTCAATTTAGCTTGAAAACAAGTCGTTAAAGGGGGATAAACTACACCAGCCCCAAAACGGCCCAGTAAGAGGCACGGACACCTCGCACGGGACCAATGTAAATTGTACGAACTAACCGCGTAGTCACGGGCCTCCCGATTTGAGATAATAATGATAATATCAAAAAATGTAGATTAAGCTTGAAAACAAGCCATAAGAGGCACGAATACCTCGCACGGGACATTTGTAACTTACAGGAACTGACCGCATAGATTTGCGTCTCCCGGTTTGAGAATATGACGATAATTTATAAAAATCAACACTTAAACTAAAAAACAAGGCGTTAAAGGGTGAAAACCCAAACCAACCCCCATACGCTCCCGTAGGAGGCACGAACACCTCGCACGAGACCAATGTAACTTGTAGGAACTCACCGCTTAGTCCCGAGTCTCCCGGTTTGAGAGTATGACGATAGTTTGCAAAAATCAGCCTTAGAATTAAAAACAAGCCGTTAAAGGGTGAAAACCCAAAACAACTCCCATACGACCCCTGAAGAGGCACAAACACCTCGCACGGGACCAATGTAGCTTGTAGGAACTGACCGCGTAGTCCCAGGTCTGCCAATTTGAGAGTATGACGATAATTTGCAAAAATCACACGTAGACTTAAAAACAATCCGTTAAAGGGTGAAAACCCAAACCGGCCCCCAAACGATCCCATAGGAGTCACGGGAACCTCGCACGGGACCAATGTAACTTGTAGGAACTGACTGCGTAGTCCCGGGTCTCCAGGTTTGTAGTATGACAATAATTTGCAAAAATCACACTTAGAATTAAAAACAAGACGTTAGAGGGTGAAAACCCAAACCAACCCGCATTCGACCCCACCAATGTAACTTGTAGGAACTGACCGCGTAGTTTCGGGTCTCTTGATTTGAGAATAAGACGATAATTTGCAAAAATCAGCACTTAGACTTAAAAACAAGCCGTTAAAGGGTGTAACCCCCCCCCCCCAAAAAAAAAAAAAATGACCCCGTAAGAGGCACGAACACCTTGCACGGGACCAATGTAACTTATAGGAACTGATCGCGTAGTTCCGGGTCTCCCGGTTTGAGAGTATGATGATAATTTGCAAAAATTAACACTTAAACTTAAAAACAAGGCGTTAAAGGGTGGAAACCCAAACTAGCCCCCAGACGACCCCATAGGAGGCACGAACACCTCACACGGGACAAATGTAACTTGTAGGAACTGACCGCATAGTTTCGGTTCTCCCGGTTTGAGATTATGATGTTAATTTGAACAAATCACACTTAGACTTAAAAACAAGCCGTTAAAGGGTGTAAACCCAAACCAGCCCCCAAACGACCCCATAAGAGGCACGAACACATCTCACGGGACCAATATAAGTTGTAGGAAATTATTGCGAAGTCCCAGGTCTCCTACTTTGAGAGTATGGCGATAATTTGTAAAAATTAACACTTAAACTTAAAAACAAGGCGATAAAAGGTGAAAACCCAAAACCAGCCCCCAAACGACCCCGTAAGAGGCACGAACACCTCGCACGGGACCAATGTAAGTTGTAGGAACTTACCGCGTAGTCCCGGGTCTCCCGGTTTGAGAATATGATGATAATTTCAAAATATGTCGATTTGTCTTAAAAACAAGCCGTTAAAGGGTGATAACCTAAACCAACCCCCAAACGGGCCAGTAGAGGCATGAACGCCTCGCACGGGACCAATATAACTTGTATGAACTAACCGCGTAGTCACGGGCCTCCTTGTTTGAGATAATGTCGACAATATCAAATAATGTAGATCAGGTTTGAAAACAAGCCGTTAAAGGGTGAAAACCCAAACCAGTCCACAAACAACCCCGTAAGAGGCGTGAACAGCTCGAACTGGACCAACGCAACTGGTAGGAACAGACTGCGTAGTTTCAGGTCTCTCGATTTGAGAATATGACGATAATAGCCAAAAATCAACACTTAAACTTAAAAACAAGGCGTTAAAGGGTGTACACCCAAACCAACCCCAGAACGACCCCGTAAGAGGCACGGACATCTCGCACGGGATCAATGTAACTTCTAGGAACTGACCGCGTAGTTCCGGGTCTCCCGGTGTGAGGGTATGACGATAATTTGTAAAAATTAACACTTAATCTTAAAAATAAGTCGTTAAAGGGTGAAAACCCAAACCAGTCCCCAAACGATCCCGTAAGAGGCGCGAACACCTCGCATGCGACCAATGAAACTTGTAGGAACTGACAGCATAGTTTCAGGTCTCTCGGTTTGAGAATATGACGATAATTTCACAAAAATAAACACTTAAACTTAAAAATAAGGTGTTAAAGGGTGAAAATGCAAACCAGCCCCCTAACGACCCCATATGAGGCACGAACACCTCGCACGAGACCAATGTAACTTGTAGGAACTGACCGCGTAGTCTCGGGTCTCCCAGTTTGAGAGTATGATGATAATTTGCAAAAATCACATTTAGACTTAAAAATGAGCTGTTAAATGGTGAAAACCCAAACCACCCACCATACGACCCCGTAGGAGGCATGAACACCTCACACGGGACCAATGTAACTTGTAGGAACTGACCGCCTAGTCCCGGGTCTCCCAATTTGAGAGTATGAAGATAATTTGCAAAAATCACACGTCGACTTAAAAACAATCCGTTAAAGGGTGAAAACTCAAACCAGCCCCCAAACGATCCCGTAGGAGGCACGAACACCTCACATGGGACCAAATTTAACTTGTAGGAACGTATTGCATAGTCCCGGGTCTCCCGGTTTGAGAGTATGATGATAATTTGCAAAAATCACACTCAGACTTAAAAAGAAGTCGTTAAAGGGTGATAACCCAAACCAGCCCCCAAACGACCCCGTAAGAGGCACGAACACCTCGCACGGGACCAATGTAACTTGTAGGAACTTTCCGCGTAGTCCCGGGTCTCCTAGTTTGAGAATATGACGATAATTTCAAAATATGTCGATTTGGCTTGAAAACAAGCCATTAAAGGGTGATAACCTAAACCAGCCCCCAAACGGCCCAAGAAGAGGCACGAACACCTCGCACGGGACCAATGAACTTATATGAACTAACCGCGTAGTCACGGGCCTCCCGGTTTGAGATAATGGCGAAAATTTCAAATAATGTAGATTAGGCTTGAAAATAAGACGTTAAAGGGTGAAAACCCAAACCCGACCACAAACGACCCCGTAAGAGGCGCGAACACCTCGCACAGGACCAATGTAACTTGTAGGAACTCACCGCGTAATTTCGGGTGTCTCGATTTGAGAGTATGACAATAATTTGCAAAAATCACACTTATACTTATAAACAAGCCCTTAAAGGGTGAAAACCCAAACCAACCCACAAATGACGCGGTAAGAGGCGCGAACACCACGTACAGGACCAATGTAACTTGTAGGAACTCACTGCGCAGTTTCGGGTGTCCCGGTTTGAAAAGATGATGATAATTTGAAGAAATTAACACTTAAACTTAAAAATAAGGCGTTAATGGGTGAAAACCCAAACCAGCCGCCTAACGTCTCGGTAGGAGGCACGAACACCTTGCACGGGACCAATGTAACTTGTAAGAACTGACCGCGTAGTTCTGGGTCTCCCGGTTTGAGAGTATGATGATAATTTGCAAAAATTAACACTTAAACTTAAAAATAAGGCGTTAAAGGGTGAAAACCGAAACCAACCCCCAAACGACCCCGTAAGAGGCACAAAGACCTCGCACCGGACAAATGTAACTTGTAGGAACTGACCGCGTAGTCCTGGGTCTCTCGATTTGAGAATCTGATCATAATTTCAAAATATGTCAATTTATCTTGAAAACAAGCCGTTAAAGGGGGATAAACTACACCAGCTCCAAAACGGCCCAGTAAGAGGCACGAACACCTCGCACGGGACCAATGTAACTTGTATGGACTAACCGCGTAGTCACAGGCCTCCTAATTTGAGATAATAATGATAATACAAAAAATGTAGATTAAGCTTGAAAACAAGTCGTTAAAGGGAGAAAACCTAAACCAGTCCACAAACGACCCCATAAGAGGCAAGAACGCCTCGCACGGGACATTTGTAACTTGTAGGAACTGACCGCGTAGATTTTCGTCTCCCGGTTTGAGAATATGACGATAATTTACAAAAATCAACACTTAAACTTAAAAACAAGGCATTAAAGGGTGAAAACCCAATCCAGCCCCCATATGATCCCGTAGGAGGCACGAACACCTCGCACGAGACCGATGTAACTTGTAGGAACTCACCGCTTAGTCCCGAGTCTCCCGGTTTGAGAGTATGATGATAGTTTGCAAAAATCACCCTTAGAATTAAAAACAAGCCGTTAAAGGGTTAAAACCCAAACCAACTCCCATACGACCCCCGAAGAGGCCCGAACACCTCGCATGGGACCAATGTAGCTTGTAGGAACTGACCGCGTAGTACTGGGTCTCCAAATTTGAGAGTATGAAGATAATTTGTAAAAATCACACGTAGACTTAAAAATAATCCGTTAAAGGGTGAAAACCCAAACCAGCCCCCAAACGATCTCGTAGGAGGCATGAACACCTCACACGGTACCAATGTAACTTGTAGGAACGTATTGCATAGTCCCGGGTCTCCCGGTTTGAGAGTATGATGATAATTTGCACAAATCACACTCAGACTTAAAAAGAAGTCGTTAAAGGGTGATAACCCAAACCAGCCCCCAAACGACCCCGTAAGAGGCACGAACACCTCGCACGGGACCAATCTAACTTGTAGGAACTGGCCACGTAGTCCCGGGTCTCCTAGTTTGAGAATATGACGATAATTTCAAAATATGTCAATTTGGCTTGAAAACAAGCCATTAAAGGGTGATAACCTAAACTAGCCCCCAAACGGCCCAAGAAGAGGCACGAACACCTCGCACGGGACCAATGAACTTATATGAACTAACCGCGTAGTCACGGGCCTCCCGGTTTGAGATAATGACGAAAATTTCAAATAATGTAGATTAGGCTTGAAAATAAGACGTTAAAGGGTGAAAACCCAAACCCGACCACGAACACCTCGCACGGGATCAATGTAACTTGTAGGAACTCACCGCGTAGTTTCGGGTCTCTCGATTTGAGAGTATGAAGATAATTTGCAAAAATCACACTTAGACTTATAAACAAGCCCTTAAAGGGTGAAAACCCAAACCAACCCACAAATAACCCGGTAAGACGCGCGAACACCTCGTACAGGACCAATGTAACTTGTAGGAACTGACTGCGTAGTTTCGGGTCTCCCGGTTTGAAAAGATGACGTTAATTGGCAAAAATTAACACTTAAACTTAAAAATAAAGCGTTAATGGGTGAAAACTGAAACCAGCCGCCTAACGTCTCGGTAGGAGGCACGAACACCTCGCACGGGACCAATGTAACTTATAGGAACTGACCGCGTAGTTCCGGGTCTCCCGGTTTGAGAGTATGATGATAATTTGAAATAAATTAACACTTAAACTTAAAAATAAGGCGTTAAAGGGTGAAAACCGAAACCAACCCCCGAACGACCCCGTAAGAGGCACGAAGACCTCACACGGGACCAATGTAACTTGTAGGAATTGACCGTGTAGTCCTGGGTCTATCGGTTTGGGAATATGATGATAATTTCAAAATATGTCAATTTAGCTTGAAAATAAGCCGTTAAAGGGTGATAAACTACACCAGGCCCAAAACGGCCCAGTAAGAGGCACGAACACCTCACACAGGACCAATGTAACTTGTACGAACTAACCGCATAGTAACGGGCCTCCCATTTTGAGAGTATGATGATAATATTAAAAAATGTAGATTAAGCTTGAAAACAAGGCGTTAAAGGGTGAAAACCTAAACCAGTCCACAAACGACCTCGTAAGAGGCACGAACACCTCACACGGGACAATTGTAACTTATAGGAACTGACCGCGTAGTTTCGCATCTCCCGGTTTGAGAATATGACGATAATTTCCAAAAATCAACACTTAAACTTAAAACCAAGGCGTTAAAGTGTGAAAACCCAACCCAGCCCTCTAATGACCCCGTAAGAGGCATGACCACCTCGTACAGGACCAATGTAACTTGTAGGAACTGACCGCGTAATCTCGGGTCTCCCGGTTTGAGAGTATGATAATAATTTGAAAAAATCACACTTAGACCTAAAAATAATCCGTTAAAGAGTGAAAATCCAAACCAGCCCCCAAACGATCCCGTAGGAGGCATGAACACCTCGCACGGGACCAATGTAACTTGTAGGAACTGACCGCGTAGTCCCGGGTCTCCCAGTTTGAGAGTATGACGATAATTTGCAAAAATCACACGTAGACTTAAAAATAATCCGTTAAAGAGTGAAAACCCAAACTAGCCCCCAAACGATCCCGTAGGAGGCACGAACACCTCGCACGGGACCAATGTAACTTGTAGGAACTGACCGCGTAGTCCCGGGTCTCCCGATTTGTAGTATGACGATAATTTGCAAAAATAACACTTAGAATTAAAAACAAGGCGTTAGAGGGTGAAAACCCAAACTAGCCCCCATTCGACCCCACCAATGTAACTTGTAGGAACTGACCGCGTTGTTCCGGGTCTCCCGATTTGAGAATAAGACGATAATTTGCAAAAATTAGCACTTAAACTTGAAAATAAGGCGTTAAAGGGTGAAAACCCAAAACAACCCCCTAACGACCCCGTAGGAGGCACGAACACCTCGCACGGGACCAATGTAACTTGTAGGAACTGACCGCGTAGTCCCTGGTCTCTCGGTTTGAGAGTATGATGATAATTTGACAAAATCACACTTAGACTTGAAAACAAGCCGTTAAAGGGTGTAAACCCAAACCACCTCCCAAAAGATCCCGTAAGAGGCACGGACACCTCGCACGGGACCAATGTAACTTGTAGGAAATGACCGCGTAGTTCCGGGTCTCCCGGTTTGAGAGTATGATGATAATTTGCAAAAATTAATATTTAAACTTAAAAACAAGGCGTTAAAGAGTGAAAACCCAAACCAACCCCCAAACGACCCCGTAAGAGGCGCGAAGACCTCGCACAGGACCAATGTAACTTGTAGGAACTGATCGCGTAGTCCGGGGTCTCTCGGTTTGAGAATATGATGATAATTTCAAAATATGTCAATTTAGCTTGAAAACAAGCCGTTAAAGGCGGATAAACTACACCAGCCCCAAAATGGCCCAGTAAGAGGCATGAACACCTCGCACGGGAACAATGTAACTTGTACGAACTAGCCCCGTAGCCACGGGCCTCCCGATTTGAGATAATAATGATAATATAAAAAAATGTAGATTAAGCTTGAAAACAAGCCATTAAAGGGTGAAAACGTAAACCAGTCCACAAACGACCCCGTAAGAGGTACAAATACCTCGCACGGGACAATTGTAACTTGTAGGAACTGATCGCGTACTTTCGCGTCTCCCGGTTTGACAATATGCCGATAATTTGCAAAAATCAACACTTAAACTTAAAAACAAGGCGTTAAAGGGTGAAAACTCAAACCAGCACCCATACGATCCCATAGGAGGCACGAACACCTCGCACGAGACTGATGTAACTTGTCGGTACTCACCGCTTAGTCCCGAGTCTCCCAGTTTTGAGAGTATGACGATATTTTTCAAAAATCACCCTTAGAATTAAAAACAAGCCGTTAAAGGTTGAAAACCCAAACCAACCCCCATACGACCCCTGGAGAGGAACGCACACCTCGCACGGGACCAATGTAGCTTGTAGGAACTGACCGCGTAGTTCCGGGTCTCCCAGTTTGAGAGTATGACAATAATTTGCAAAAATCACACGTAGACTTAAAAATAATGCGTTGAAGGGTGAAAACCCAAACTATCCCCCAAACGATCCCGTAGGAGTCAGGAACACCTCGCACGGGACCAATGTAACTTGTAGGAACTGACCGCGTAGTCCTGGGTCTGCCAGTTTGTAGTATGATGATAATTTACAAAAATCACACTTAGAATTAAACACAAGCCATTAGAGGGTGAAAACCCAAACCAGCCCCCATTCGACCCCACCAATGTAACTTCTAGGAACTGACTGCGTAGTTTTGGGTCTCCTGATTTGAGAATAAGATAATAATTTGCAAAAATCATCACTTAAACTTGAAAATAAGGCGTTAAAGGGTGAAAATGCAAAACAGCTCCCTAACGACCCCGTAAGAGGCACGAACACCTCACTCGGGACCAATGTAACTTGTAGGAACTGACCACGTAGTCCCTGGTCTCTCGGTTTGAGATTATGACGATAATTTGCACAAATCACACTTAGACTTAAAAATAAGGCGTTAAAGGGTGTAAACCCAAACCAGCCCCCAAACAACCCCGTAAGAGGCACGAACACCTCGCACGGGACCAATGTAAGTTGTAGGAAATTACCGCATAGTCCCGAGTCTCCTACTCAGAGAGTATGATGATAATTTGTAAAAATTAACACTTAAACTTAAAAATAAGGCATTAAAGGGCGAAAACCCAAACTAGCCCCCAAATGACCCCGTAAGAGGCACGAACACCTCCCCGGGTCTCCCAGTTTGAGAATATGATGATAATTTCAAAATATGTCGATTTGTCTTGAAAACAAGCCATTAAAGTGTAATAACCTAAACCGGCCCCCAAACGGCCCAAAAAGAGGCACGAACACCTCGCACGGGACCAATGTAGCTTGTATGAACTAACCGCGTATTCACGGGCCTCCTTGTTTGAGATAATGACGACAATATCAAATAATGTAGATCAGGTTTAAAAATAAGCCATTAAAGGGTGAGAACCCAAACCAGTCCACAAACGACCCCGTAAGAGGCGTGAACACCTCGAACTCGACCAATGCAACTGGTAGGAACTGACTGCATAGTTTCAGGTCTCTCGGTTTGAGAATATGATGATAATAGCCAAAAATCAACACTTAAACTTAAAAACAAGGCATTAAAGGGTGAAAACAAAAACCAGCCCCCAAACGACCCCGTAGGAGGCATGAACACCACGCACGGGACCAATGTAACTTGTAGGAACTGACCGCGTAATCCCGAGTCTCTCAATTTGAGAGAATGATGATAATTTGCAAAAATCACACTTAGACTTAAAAACAAGCCGTTAAAGAGTGTAAACCCAAACCAACCCCCAAACGACCCCGTAAGAGGCACGAACACCTCGCACGCGACTAATGAAACTTGTAGGAAGTGACAGCGTAGTTTCAGGTCTATCGGTTTGAGAATATGACGATAATTTCTAAAAATCAACACTTAATCTTAAAAATAAGGCGTTAAAGGGTGAAAACCCAAACCATCTCCCTAACGACCCCATAGGAAGCACGAACAACTCGCACGGGACCAATGTGACTTGTAGGAACTGATCACGTAGTCCTGGGTCTTCCAGTTTGAGAGTATGATGATAATTTGTAAAAATCACATTTATACTTAAAAACAAGCCGTTAAAGGGTGAAAACCCAAACCAGCCACCTAACGACCCCATAGGAGGCACGAAAACCTCACACGGGACCGATGTAACTTGTAGGAACTGACCGCGTAGTCCCAGGTCTCCCAGTTTCAGAGTATGACGATAATTTGTAAAAATCACACTTAGACTTAAAAATGAGCCGTTAAATAGTGAAAATGCTAACCAGCCACCATACGACCCCATAGGAGGCATGAACACCTGGTATGGGACCAATGTAACTTGTAGGAACTGGCCGCGTAGTCTCAGGTCTCTCGGTTTGAGAGTATGACGATAATTTGCAAAAATCACACCTAGACTTAAAAACAAGCCGTTAAAGGTCGAAAACCCAAACCAGCCCCCATACGACCCTGTAAGAGGCACGAACACCTCGCACGGGACCAATGTAATTTGTAGGAACTTACTGCATAGTCCCAGGTCTCCCGGTTTGAGAGTATGACGATAATTTGTAAAAATCACACTCAGACTTAAAAAGAAGTCGTTAAAGGGTGAAAACCCAAACAAGCCCCCAAACGACCCCGTAAGAGGCATGAACACCTCGCACAGGACCAATGTAACTTGTAGGAACTGACCGCATAGTCCCGGGTCTCCCAGTTTGAGAATATGACGATAATTTCAAAATATGTCAATTTGGCTTGAAAACAAGCCATTAAAGGGTGATAACCTAAACCAGCCCCCAAACGACCCAAGAAGAGGCATGAACACCTCGCACGGGCCAATGAACTTATATGAACTAACCGCGTAGTCACGGGCCTCCCGGTTTGAGATAATGATGAAAATTTCAAATAATGTAGATTAGGCTTGAAAATAAGACGTTAAAGGGTGAAACCCCAAACCCGACCACAAACGACCCCGTAAGGGGCGCAAACACCTCGCACGGGACCAATGTAACTTGTATGAACTCACCGTGTAGTTTCGGGTCTCTCGATTTGAGAGTATGATGATAATTTGCAAAAATCACACTTAGACTTATAAACAAGCCGTTAAAGGGTGAAAACCCAAACCAACCCACAAATGACCCGGTAAGAGGCGCGAACACCTCGCACAGGACCAATGTAACTTGTAGGAACTGACTGCATAGTTTCGGGTCTTCCGGTTGAAAAGATGACGATAATTTGCAAAAATTAACACTTAAACTTAAAAATAAGGAATTAATGGGTAAAAACCCAAACCAGCTGCCTATCGTCTCTGTAGGAGGCACAAACACCTCGCACGAGACCATTGTAACTAGTAGGAACTGATCGCGTTGTCCCGGGTCTCTCGGTTTGAGAATAAGATGATAATCTGTAAAATCACACTTAGAGTTAAAAATAAGCCGTTCAAGGGTGAAAACAAAAATTAGCCCCCAAACGATCCCGTAAGAGGCACGAACACCTCGAACGGGACCAATGTAACTTGTAGGAACTGACCGCGTAGTTTCGGGTCTCCCAGTTTGAGACTATGACAATAATTTGCAAAAATTAACACTTAGATATAAAAACAAGCCATTATAAGTTTGAAACCCTAACCAACCCTCATACGACCCTGTAAGAGGCATGAAGACCTCGCACGGGACCAATGTAACTTGTAGGAACTGACTGCGTAGTCCTGGGTCTCTCGGTTTTAGAATATGACGATAATTTCAAAATATGTCAATTTAGCTTGAAAACAAGCCGTTAAAGGGTGATAAACTACACCTGCCCCAAAACGGCCCAGTAAGAGGCACGAACACCTCGCACGGGACCAATGTAACTTGTACGAATTAACCGTGCAGTCACGGGCCTCCCATTTTGAGAGTATGATGATAATTTGTAGAAATCACACATAGAATTAAAAACAAGCCGTTAAAGGGTGAAAACACAAACCGGCCCCCAAATGATCCCGTAGGAGGCACGAACATCTCACACGATACCAATGTAACTTATAGGAACTGACCGCGTAGCCCTGAGTCTCTCGATTTGAGAGTATGACGCTAATTTGTAAAACTCACACTTGGACTTACAAACAAGCCGTTAAAGGGTGAAAACTCAAACCATCACCCATACGACCCTGTAGGAGGCACGAACACCTCGCACGGGACCAATGTAACTTGTAGAAACTGACTTCGTAGTCCCGTGTCTCCCGGTTTTTAGAGTATGACGATAATTTGCAGAAATCACACTTATACTTAAAAACAAGCCGTTAAAGGGTGAAAACCCGAACCAACCCCAAAACGACCCCGTAGGAGGCACGAACACCTCGCACGGGACCAATGTAACTTGAAGGAACTCACCGCGTAGTTTCGGGTCTCTCGATTTGAGAGTATGACGATAATTTGCAAAAATCACACTTAGACTTAAAAAGAAGTCGTTAAAGGGTGAAAACCCAAACAAGCCCCCAAACGACCCCGTAAGAGGCATGAACACCTCGCACAGGACCAATGTAACTTGTAGGAACTGACCGCATAGTCCCGGGTCTCCCAGTTTGAGAATATGACGATAATTTTAAAATATGTCAATTTGGCTTGAAAACAAGCCATTAAAGGGTGATAACCTAAACCAGCCCCCAAACGACCCAAGAAGAGGCATGAACACCTCGCACGGGCCAATGAACTTATATGAACTAACCGCGTAGTCACGGGCCTCCCGGTTTGAGATAATGATGAAAATTTCAAATAATGTAGATTAGGCGTGAAAATAAGACGTTAAAGGGAGAAACCCCAAACCCGACCACAAACGACCCCGTAAGGGGCGCAAACACCTCGCACGGGACCAATGTAACTTGTATGAACTCACCGTGTAGTTTCGGGTCTCTCGATTTGAGAGTATGATGATAATTTGCAAAAATCACACTTAGACTTATAAACAAGCCGTTAAAGGGTGAAAACCCAAACCAACCCACAAATGACCCGGTAAGAGGCGCGAACACCTCGCACAGGACCAATGTAACTTGTAGGAACTGACTGCATAGTTTTGGGTCTTCCGGTTTGAAAAGATGACGATAATTTGCAAAAATTAACACTTAAACTTAAAAATAAGGCATTAATGGGTAAAAACCCAAACCAGCTGCCTATCGTCTCCGTAGGAGGCACAAACACCTCGCATGGGACCATTGCAACTAGTAGGAACTGATCGCGTTGTCCCGGGTCTCTCGGTTTGAGAATAAGATGATAATCTGTAAAAATCACACTTAGAGTTAAAAATAAGCCGTTCAAGGGTGAAAACAAAAATTAGCCCCCAAACGATCCCGTAAGAGGCACGAACACCTCGAACGGGACCAATGTAACTTGTAGGAACTTACCGCGTAGTTCCGGGTCTCCCAGTTTGAGACTATGATAATAATTTGCAAAAATTAACACTTAGACATAAAACACAAGCCATTATAAGTTTGAAACCCTAACCAACCCTCATACGACCCTGTAAGAGGCATGAAGACCTCGCACGGGACCAATGTAACTTGTAGGAACTGACTGCGTAGTCCTGGGTCTCTCGGTTTTAGAATATGACGATAATTTCAAAATATGTCAATTTAGCTTGAAAACAATCCGTTAAAGGGTGATAAACTACACCTGCCCCAAAACGGCCCAGTAAGAGGCACGAACACCTCGCACGGGACCAATGTAACTTGTACGAACTAACCGCGTAGTCACGGGCCTCCCATTTTGAGAGTATGATGATAATTTGTAAAAATCACACATAGAATTAAAAACAAGCCGTTAAAGGGTGAAAACACAAACCGGCCCCCAAATGATCCCGTAGGAGGCACGAACATCTCACACGATACCAATGTAACTTATAGGAACTGACCGCGTAGTCCTGAGTCTCTCGGTTTGAGAGTATGACGATAATTTGTAAAACTCACACTTGGACTTACAAACAAGCCGTTAAAGGGTGAAAACTCAAACCATCACCCATACGACCCTGTAGGAGGCACGAACACCTCGCACGGGACCAATGTAACTTGTAGAAACTGACTTCGTAGTCCCGTGTCTCTCGGTTTTTAGAGTATGAAGATAATTTGCAGAAATCACACTTATACTTAAAAACAAGCCGTTAAAGGGTGAAAACCCGAACCAACCCCAAAACGACCCCGTAGGAGGCACGAACACCTCGCACGGGACCAATGTAACTTGAAGGAACTCACAGCGTAGTTTCGGGTCTCTCGATTTGAGAGTATGACGATAATTTGCAAAAATCACACTTAGACTTATAAACAAGCCGTTAAAGGCTGAAAACCCAAACCAACCCACAAATGACCAGGTAAGAGGCGCGAACACCTCGCACAGGACCAATGTAACTTGTAAGAACTGACTGCGTAGTTTCGGGTCTCCCGATTTGAGAGTATGACGATAATTTACCAAAATAACACTTAGACTTAAAAACAAGCCGTTAAAGGGTAAAAACCCAAACCAGCCCCCATACAAACCGGTAGGAGGCACGAACACCTCACACGGGAGCAAAGTTACTTGTAGGAACTGACCGTGTACTCCCGGGTCTCTCGGTTTGAGCGTATGATGATAATTTGCAAAAATCACACTTAGACTTAAAAACAAGCCGTTAAAGGGTGAAAACTCAAACCAGCCCCCAAACCAATCCATAGGAGGCACGAACACCTCGCATGGGACCAATGTAACTTGTAGGAACGAACCGCGTAGTCCAGGGTCTCTCGATTTGAGAGTATGATGATAATTTGCAAAAATCACACTTAGACTTGAAAACAAGCCGTTGGAGGTTATAAATCCAAACCAGCCTCCAAACGACCCCGTAGGAGGCACGAACACCTCGCACGGGACCAATGTAACTTGTAGGAACTGACCGCATTGTCCCGGGTATCCCGTTTTGAGAGTATGATAATAATTTGAAAAAATCACACGTAGAATTAAAAACAAGCCGTTAAAGGGTGAAAACACAAAACGTCCCCCAAACGACCCCGTAGGAGGGACGAGCACCTCGCACAGGACCAATGTAACTTGAAGGAATTGATCGCGTTGTCCCGGGTCTCCCGGTTTGAGTGTGTGATGATAATTTGAAAGAATCACACTTTGATTTAAAAATAAGCCGTTAAAGGGTGAAAACCCAAACCAACCCCCATACGACCCCGTAGGAGGAACAAACACCTCGCACGGGACCAATGTTACTTGTAAGAACTGACCGTGTAGTCCCAGGGTTCCCGGTTTGTAAGTATGATGATAATTTTCAAAAATCACACTTATACTTATAACAAGCCGTTAAAGGGTTAAAAACCAAATCGGCCCCCATACGACCACGTAGGAGGCACGAACAATACGCACGGGACCAATGTAACTTGTAGGAACTGATAGCGTAGTCCCGGGTCTCCCGGTTTGAGATTATGACGATAATTTTTAAAAATCACATTTAGACTTAAAAATAAGCCGTTAAAGGGTGAAAACAAAAACCAGCCTTCAAAATGACCCCGTAAGAGGCACGAACACCTCTCAGGGGACCAATGTACATTATAGGAACTAACCGCGTAGTCCTGGGTCTCCCGGATTAAGAGTAAGATGATAATTTGTAAAAATCAACACTTCAACTTAAAAATAAGGCGTTAGAGGGTGAAAACCCAAACCAACCCCCTAACGACCCCGTAAGAGGCACGAACACCTCGCATGGGAGCTATGTAACTTGTAGGAACAGATCGCGTAGTCCCGGGTCTACCGGTTTGTAGTATGATGATAATTTGTAAAAATCACACTTAGACTTAAAAATAATCCTTTAAAGGGTGAAAACCCAAACCAACCACCTAACGACTCCGTAAGAGGAACGAACACCTCGCACGGGACCAATGTTATTTGTAGGAATTGACCGTGTACTCCCGGGTCTCCAGGTTTGAGCGTATGATGAAAATTTGCAAAAATCACACATAGACTTAAAAACAAGCCGTTAAAAGGTGAAATCGAAATTAACCCCCAAACGATCCCGTAAGAGGCACGAACACCTTGCATGGGACCAATGTAACTTGTAGGACTGACCGCGTAGTTCTGGGTCTCCCGATTTGAGAGTATGATGATAATTTGCAAAAATCAACACTTAAACTTAAAAACAAGGCGTTAAATGGTGAAAACCCAAACCAATCCAGAAACGACCTTGTAAGAGGCACGGACACCTCGCACGGGACCAATGTAACTTGTAGGAACTGACCACGTAGTCCCGGGTCTTTCAGTTTGAGAATATGATGATAATTTCAAAATATGTCAATTTAGCTTGAAAACAAGCCGTTAAAGGGTGATAACCGACACCATCCCTAAAACGGGCCAGTAAGAGGCACAAACACCTCACACGGGACCAATGTAACTTGTACGAACTAATCGCGTAGTCACGGGCCTCCCGGTTTAAGATAATGATGATAATTTCAAAAAATATAGATTAGGCTTGAAAATAAGCCGTTAAAGGCGAAAACCCAAACCAGTCCACAAACAATCCCGTAAGAGGCGCGAACTCCTCGTACGGGACAATTATAACTTGTAGGAACTGATCGCTTAGTTTCGGGTCTCCCGATTTGAGAATATGATGATAATTTGCAAAAATTAGCACTTAAACTTAAAAACAAGGCGTTAAATGGTGAAAACCCAAACCATCCCCAAATAACCCCATAGGAGGAACGAACACCTCGCACGGGACCAATGTAACTTGTAAGAACTTACCGCGTTGTCCCGGGTCTCCCGGTTTAAGAGTATGATGATAATTTGCAAGAATCACTATTAGATTTAAAAACTAGCCGTTAAAGGGTAAAAACCCAAACCAGCCCCCAAACGACCCCGTAGGAGGCACGAACACCTCGCACGGGACCAATGTAACTTGTAGGAACTGACCGCGTAGTTTCGGGTCTCCCGGTTTGAGAGTATGATAATAATTTACAAAAATCACACTTAGACTTAAAAATAAACCGTTTAAGGGTAAAAACCCTAACCGGCCCCCAGACGACCACGTAGAAGGCACGAACACCTCGCACGTGACCAATGTAACTTGTAGGAACTGACCGCATAGTCCCGGGTCTCTCGGTTTGAGAGTATGCCGATAATTTGTAAAAATCACATTTAAACATAAAAACAAGCCGTTAAAGGATGAAAACCCAAACCAACCCCCAAACGACCCCGTAAGAGGCACGAACACCTCTCACGGGACCAATGTACCTTGTAGGAACTGACCGCGTAGTCCCGGGTCTCCCGTTTTGAGAGTATGAGGATAATTTGCAAAAATCACACTTAGACATAAAAAGAAGCCATTAAAGGGTGTAAACCCAAACCAACACCCAAACGACCCCGTAGGAGGCACGAACACCTCGCACAGGACCATTGTAACTTATAGGAACTGACCGCGTAGTCCCGGCTCTCCCAATTTGAGAGTATGATGATAATTTTCCAAAATCACACTTAGAATGAAAAATAAGTCATTAAAGGGTGAAAACCCAAACCAACCCCCAAACGACCCCGTAGGAGGCACGAACACCTCGCACGAGACCAATGTAACTTGTAGGAACTGATCGCGTAGTCCCGGGTCTCTCGGTTTGAGAGTACGAAGATAATTTGCAAAAATTAACACTTAAACTTAAAAACAAAGCGTTAAAGGGTGAAAATCCAAACCAGTCCCCAAACGACGCCGTTAGAGGCACAAACACCTCGCAAGGGACAAATGTGACTTGTAGGAACTGACTGCATAGTCTCGGGTCTCCCGGTTTGAAAATTTGATGATAATTTCAAAATATGTCAATTTGTCTTGAAAACAAGCCATTAAAGGGTGATAACCTAAACCAGCCCCCAAACGGCCTACTAAGAGGCACGAACACCTCGCACGGGATCAATGTAACTCCAACGAACTAACCGCGTAGTCACGGGCCTCCTTGTTTGATATAATTACGATAATATCAAATAGTGTAGATTAGGCTTAAAAATAAGCGGTTAAAGGGTAAAAACACAAACTAGTCCACAAACGACCCCTTAAGAGGCGCGAACACCTCGCACAGGACCAATGCAACATGTAGGAACTGACCAAGTAGTTTCAAGTCTACTGTTTTGAGAATATGATGATAATTTCCAAAAATCAACACTTAAACTTAAAAATATGGCGTTAAAGGCTGAAAACCCAAACCAGCCCCCTAACGACCCCGTAGGAAGCACGAACACCTGGCACGGGACCAATGTAACTTGAAGGAACTGACTGAATAGTCTCGGGTCTCCCAGTTTGAGAGTATGGCGATAATTTGCAAAAATCACACTTAGACTTAAAAATGAGCCGTTAAAGGGTGAAAACCCAAATCAGCCCCATACGACCCTGTAGGAGGAACAAACACCTCGCACGGGACCAATGTAACTTGTAGGAACTAATCGCGTAGTCCTGGGGCTTCCGGTTTGAGAGTATGACGGTAATTTGCAAAAATCACAGTTTGACTTAAAAATAAGCCATTAAAGGGTGAAAACCCAAACCATCCCCCAAACGACCCTATAGGAGGCATGAACACCTCGCACGGGACCAATGTAACTTGTAAGAACTGACCGCGTAGTCCCGGGTTTCCCAATTTGAGAATATGATGATAATTTCAAAATATGTCAATTTGGCTTGAAAACAAGCCGTTAAAGGGTGATAACCTAAACCAGCCCCCAAACGGCCCTGTAAGAGGCACGAACACCTCGTACGAGAACAATGATCTTGTACGAACTAACGGCGTAGTCACGGGCCTGCCAATTTGAGATAATGAATATAATTTCAAATAAGTAGATTAGGCTTCAAAATAAGCCGTTAAAGGGTGACAACCCAAACCAGTCCACAAACGACCCCGTAAGAGGCGCGAACAACTCACACGGGACCAATGTAACTTATAGGAACTCACTGCGTAGTTTTGGGTCTCTCGGTTTTAGAGTATAGAAATAATTTCCAAAAATCACACTTACACTTATAAACAAGCCATTAAAGGGTGAAAACCGAAACCAGCCCACAAATGACCCCGTAAGAGGGGCGTACACCTCGCACGGGACCAATGTAACTTGAAGGAACTGACCGCATAGTTTCGGGTCTCCCGATTTTAAAAGATGACAATAATTTGCAAAAATCAACACTTAAACTTAAAAACAAGGCGTTAAAGGGTGAAAACCCAAACCAGTCCCCTAACGACCCCGAAGGAGGCACAAACACCTCACACGGGACTAATGTAACTTGTAGGAACTGATCACGTAGTCTCGGGTCTCTTGGTTTAAGAGTATGAAGATAATTTGCAAAAATTAACACTTAAACTTAAAAACAAAGCGTTAAAGGGTGAAAATCCAAACCAGTCCCCAAACGACCCCGTTAGAGGCGCGAACACCTCGCAAGGGAAAAATGTAACTTGTAGGAACTGACCGCATAGTCTCGGGTCTCCCGGTTTGAAAATGTGATGATAATTTCAAAATATGTCAATTTGTCTTGAAAACAAGCCATTAAAGGGTGATAACCAAAACCAGCCCCCAAACAGCCTACTAAGAGGCACGAACACCTCGCACGGGACCAATGTAACTCCTATGAACTAACCGCGTAGTCACGGGCCTCCTTGTTTGACATAATTACGATAATATCAAATAGTGTAGATTAGGCTTAAAAAGAAGCCGTTAAAGGGTAAAAACCCAAACCAGTCCACAAACGACCCCTTAAGAGGCGCGAACACCTCGCACGGGACCAATGCAACATGTAGGAACTGACCAAGTAGTTTCAAGTCTACTATTTTGAGAATATGATGATAATTTCCATAAATCAACACTTAAACATAAAAATATGGCGTTAAAGGCTGAAAACCCAAACCAACCCCCTAACGACACCGTAGGAAGCACGAACACCTCGCACGAGACCAATGTAACTTGAAGGAACTGAACGCATAGTCTCGGGTCTCCCAATTTAAGAGTATGGCAATAATTTGCAAAAATCACACTTAGACTTAAAAATGAGCCGTTAAAGGGTGAAAACCCAAACCAGCCCCATACGACCCTGTAGGAGGAACGAACACCTCGCACGGGACCAATGTAACATGTAGGAACTGATCGCGTAGTCCCGGGGCTTCCAGTTTGAGAGTATGATGGTAACTTGCAAAAATCACAGTTAGACTTAAAAATAAGCCATTAAAGGGTGAAAACCCAAACCATCCCCCAAACGACCCTGTAGGAGGCATGAACACCTCGCACGGGACCAATGTAACTTGTAAGAACTGACCGCGTAGTCCCGGGTTTCCCAATTTGAGAATATGATGATAATTTCAAAATATGTCAATTTGGCTTCAAAACAAGCCGTGAAAGGGTGGTAACCTAAACCAGCCGCCAAACGGCCCTGTAAGAGGCACGAACACCTCATACGGGACCAATGAACTTGTACGAACTAACTGCGTAGTCACGGGCCTGCCAATTTAAGATAATGACAATAATTTCAAATAAGTAGATTAGGCTTGAGAAGAAGCCGTTAAAGGGTGAAAACCCATACCAGTCCACAAACGACCCCGTAAGAGGCGCGAACAACTCACACGGGACCAATGTAACTTGTAGGAACTCACCGCGTAGTTTCGGGTCACTCGGTTTGAGAGTATAGAAATAATTTCCAAAAATCACACTTAGACTTTTAAACAAGCCATTAAAGGGTGAAAACCGAAACCAGCCCACAAACGACCCCGTAAGAGGGGCGTACACCTCGCACGGGACCAATGTAACTTGAAGGAACTGACCGCGTAGTTTCGGGTCTCCCGGTTTTAAAAGATGACAATAATTTGCAAAAATCAACACTTAAACTTAAAAACAAGGCGTTAAAGGGTTAAAACCCAAACCAGTCCCCTAACGACCCCGAAGGAGGCACGAACACCTCACACGGGACTAATGTAACCTGTAGGAACTGATCGCGTAGTCTCGGGTCTCCCGATTTGAGAGTATGATGATAATTTGTCAAAATCACACTTACACTTAAAAACAAGCCGTTAAAGCGTGAAAATCCAAACTAGCCCCCATACGACCTCGTAGGAGGCACGGACACCTCGCACGGGACAAATGTAACTAGTAGGAACTGACCACATAGTCCCAAGTCTCCCAGTTTGAGATTATGATGATAATTTGCAACAATCACACTTAGACTTAAAAATAATCCGTTAAAGGGTGAAAACCCAAACTAGCCCTCATACGACCCCGAAGGAGGCCCGAACACCTTGCACGGGACTAATGGAACTTGTAGGAATTGACCGCATAGTCTCAGGTCTCCCGATTAAAGAGTATGACAATAATTTGCAAAAATCACACTTAGACTTAAAAACACGCCATTAAAGGGTGAAAATCCAAACCAGCCCCCAAACGACCACGTAGGAGGTACAAACACCTCGCACGGGACCAATGTAACTCGTAGGAACTGACCACGTAGTCTCGGGTCGCTCGGTTTGAGAATATGACGATAATTTGGAAAAATCACATTTACACTTAAAAATAAGGCATGAAAGGGTGAAAACCCAAACCATCCCCCAAACGACCCCGTAAGAGGCACGAACACCTCGCACGGGACCAATGTAACTTGTAGGAACTGATCGCGTAGTCTCGGGTCTCCCGGTTTGAAAATATGATGATAATTTCAAAATATGTCAATTTGTCTTGAAAACAAGCCGTTAATGGGTGATAACCTAAACCAACCCCCAAACGGCCCAATAAGAGGCACGAACAGGTCACACGGGGCCAATGTAACTTGTACGAACTAACCGCGTAGTCACGGGCCTCATTGTTTGAGATAATGACGATAATCTCAAATAATGTAGATTAGGCTTGAAAACAAGCCGTTAAAGGGTGTAAACCCAAACCAGTCCACAAACGACCCCCTAAGAGGTGCGAACACCTCGCACGGGACCAATGCAACTTGTAGGAATTGACCGCGTAGTTTCAGATCTCTTTGTTTGAGAATATGATAATAATTTCCAAAAATCAACACTTAAACCTAAAAACAAGGCGTTAAAGGGTGAAAACCCAAACCAGCTCCCTAACGACCCCGTAGGAGTCACGAACACCTCGCACGGGACCAATGTAACTTGTAGGAACTGACCGCGTAGTCTCGGGTCTTCCAATTTAAGAGTATGATGATAATTTACAAAAATCACACTTAGACTTAAAAACGAGGCATTAAAGGGTGAAAACCCAAACAAGCCACATACGACCCCGTAGGAGGCGCGAACACCTCGTATGGGACCAATGTAACTTGTAGGAACTCACAGTGTAGTCTCGTGTCTTCCGATTTGAGTGTGTGATGATAATTTGCAAAATAACACTTAGACTTAAAAACAAGCTGTTAAAGGGTGTAAACCCAAACCATCCCCCAAATAATCCTGTAAGAGGCACGAACACCTCGCACGGGACCAATGTAACTTATAGGAACTGACCGCGTAGTTTCGAGTCTCCCAGTTTGAGATTATGACGATAATTTGCAAAAATCAACACTTAAACTTAAAAACAAGGCGTTAAAAGGTGAAAACCCAAACCAACACCTAAACGACCCCGTAAGAGGCACAAACACCTCGCACGGGACCAATGTAACTTGTAGGAACTGACCGCGTAGTCCCGGGTCTCCCGGTTTGAAAATATGATGATAATTTCAAAATATGTCAATTTGTCTTGAAAATAAGCCGTTAAAGGGTGATAACCTAAACCAACCCCCAAACGGCCCAGTAAGAGGCACGAACACCTCGCACGGGACAATTGTAACTTGTACGAACTAATTGCATAATCATGGGCCTACTTGTTTGAGATAATGACGATATCAAATAATGTAGATTAGGATTGAAAATAAGCCGTTAAAGGGTGAAAACCCAAACCAGTCCACAAATGACCCCGTAAGAGGCGCGAACACCTCGCACGGGACCAATGTAACTTGTAGGAACTGCCCGCGTAGTTTCAGGTCTATCGATTTGAGAATATGATGATAATTTCCACAAATCAACACAAACATAAAAATAAGGCGTTAAAGGATGAAAATCCAAACCAGCCCCCTAACGACCCCGTATGAGGCACGAACACCTCGCACGGGACCAATGTAACTTGCATGAACTGACCGCGTAATTTCGGTTCTCTCGATTTGAGTGTATGACAATAATTTGCAAAAATCACACTTAGACATAAAAATGAGCCGTTAAAGGGTGAAAACCCAAACCAGCCCCATACGACCCCGTAGGAGGCACGAACACCTCACACGGGAACAATGTAAATTATAAGTACTGCCCGCATAGTATCGGGTCTCTCAGTTTGAGAGTATGACGATAATTTGCAAAATTCACACTTAGACTTAAAAACAAGCCGTTAAAGGGTGAAAACCCAAACCATCCCCCATATTAACCCGTAAGACGCACGAACACCTCGCACGGGACCAATGTCACTTGTTGGAGCTAACCGCATAGTCCCGGGTCTCCCGGTTTGATAGTATGATGATAATTTGCAAAAATCACACTTAGACTTAAAAATAAGCCGTTAAAGGGTGAAAACCCAAACCAGCTCCCAAACGACCCCTTAAGAGGCATGAACACCTCGTACGGGACCAATGAAACTTGTTGGAGCTGACCGCATTGTCTCGGGTTTCCTGGTTTGAGAATATGACGATAATTTAAAAATATGTCAATTTGGCTTGAAAACAAGCCGTTAAAGGGTGATAACCTAAACCAGCCCCCAAACGGCACAGTAAGAGGCACCAACACCTTACACGAGAGCGATGAACTTATACGAACGAACTGCGTAGTCACGGGCCTCCCAATTTGAGATAATGATGATAATTTTAAATAATGTAGATTAGGTTTAAAAATAAGTCGTTAAGGGGTGAAAACCCAAACCATTCCACAAACGACCCCGTAAGAGGCGCGAACACCTCGCATGGGACCAATGTAACTTTGTAGGAACTCACCGCGTAGTTGCGGGTCTCTCGGTTTGAGAGTATGACGATAATTTGTAAAAATAAGACTTAGACTTATAAACAAGCCGTTAAAGGGTGAAAACCCAAACCAGCCCACAAACGACCCCATAAGAGGCGCGAACACCTCGTACGGGACCAATGTAACTTGTAGGAACTGATCGCGTAGTTTCGGGTCTACCGATTTGAAAAATGACAATAATTTGCAAAAATCAACACTTAAACTTAAAAATTATCCATTAAAGGGTGAAAACCCAAACCATCCCCATACGACCCCTTAGGAGGAACGAACACCTCGTACGGGACCAATGTAACTTGTACGAACTGACCGCGTAGTCCCGAATCTCCTGATTTGAGAGTATGCCGATAATTTGCAAAACTCACACTTAGAATTAAAAATAAGCCGTTAAAGGAATGTAAACCCAAACCAGGCCCCAAACGATCCCGTAAGAGGTACGAACACCTCGCACGGGACCAATGTAATATATAGGAACTGACCGCGTAGTTCCAGGTCTCCCAGTTTAAGAGTAAGACGATAATTTGCAAAAATCAACACTTAAACTTAAAAACAAGGCGTTAAAAGGTGAAAACCCAAACCAGCACATAAACGACCCCGTAAGAGGCACAAACACCTCGCACGGGACCAATGTAACTTGTAGGAACTGAGCGCGTAGTCCTGGGTCTCCCGATTTGAAAATATGATGATAATTTCAAAATATGTCAAATTGTCTTGAAAACATGCCGTTAAAGGGTGATAACCTAAACCAACCCCCAAACGGCCTAGTAAGAGGCACGAACACCACGCACGGGACCAATGTAACATATACGAACTAATCGCATAGTCACGGGCCTCTTTGTTTGAGATAATGACGATATCAAATAATGTAGATTAGGCTTGAAAATAATCCGTTAAAGGGTTAAAACCCAAACCAGTCCACAAATGACCCCGTAAGAGGCGCGAACACCTCGCACGGGACCAATGTAACTTGTAGGAACTGACCGCGTAATTTCAGGTCTATCGATTTGAGAATATGATGATAATTTCCACAAATCAACAAAAAGTTAAAAGTAAGGCGTTAAAGGGTGAAAACCCAAACCAGCCCCCTAACGACCCCGTAGGAGGCACGGACACCTCGCACGGGACCAATGTAACTTGCATGAACTGACCGCGTAATCTTGGTTCTCCCGATTTGAGAGTATGATGATAATTTGCAAAAATCACATTCAGACATAAAAATGAGCCGTTAAAGGGTGAAAACCCAAACCAACCCCATACGACCCCGTAGGAGGCACGAACACCTCGCACGGGAACAATGTAAATTATTGGAACTGACCGTGTAGTCTCGGGTCTCTCGATTTGAGAGTATGACGATAATTTGCAAAAAGCACACTTAGACTGAAAAATAAGTCGTTAAAGGGGGAAAACCCAAACCATCCCCCATATGACCCCGTAAGAGGCACGAACACCTCGCACGGGACCAACGTAACTTGTAGGAACAAACCGCATAGTCCCGGGTCTCCCGGTTTGAGAGTATGATGATAATTTGCAAAAATAACACTTAGACTTAAAAATAAGCCGTTAAAGGGTGAAAACCCAAACCCGCCCCCAAACGACCCCATAAGAGGCATGAACACGTCGTACGGGACCAATGTAACTTGTAGGAGCTGACCGCGTTATCTGGGGTTTCCTAGATTGAGAATATGATGTTAATTTAAAAATATGTTAATTTGGCTTGAAAACAAGCCATTAAAGGGTGATAACCTAAACCAGCCCCCAAACGGCCCAGTAAGAGGCACCAATACCTTGCACGGGATCGATGAACTTGTACGAACGAACCGGGTAGTCACGGGCCTCACAATTTGAGATAATGACAGTAATTTGAAATAATATAGATTAGGCTTGAAAATAAGTGGTTAAAGGGTGAAAACCCAAACGAGTCCGCAAACGACCCCGTAAGAGGCGCGAACACCTCGAACGGGACCAAAGTTACTTGTAGGAATTGACCGCATAGTTTTGGGTCTCCCGATTTGAGAATAAAATGATAATTGCAAAAATCAACCCTTAAACTTAAAAATAAGGCGTTAAAGGGTGAAAACCCAAACCAACCCATAAACGACCCGGTAAGAGGCGCGAGCACCTCGCACGGGACTAATGTAACTTGTAGGAACTGATCGCGTAGTTTCGGGTCTCCCGATTTGAAAAGATGACATTAATTTGCAAAAATCAACACTAAAACTTAAAAATAAGCCGTTAAAGGGTGAAAACTCAAACCAGCCCCATACGACCCCGTAGGAGGCATGAACACCTAGCACGGGATCAATGTAACTTGTAGGAACTGACCGCGTAGTCCCAAGTCTCCAGGTTTGTGTGCATGACGATAATTTGCAAAAATCACACTTAGACTTAAAAATAAGCCATTAAAGGGTGAAAACCCAAACCAACCCCCTTACGACCCCGTAGGAGGCCCGAACACCTCGCACGGGACAAATGTAACTTGTAGGAACTGACCGCGTAGTCCCGGTTCTCCTAGTTTGAGAGTATGACTAAAGTTTGCAAAAATCACACTTAGACTTAAAAACAAGTCACTAAAGGGTGAAAATCCTAACCACCCCACAAACGACCCGTAGGAGTCACGAACACCTCGAATGGGACCAATGTTTCTGGTAGGAACTCACCGCGTAGTCCCGGGTCTCCTGATTTGAGAGTATGACGATAATTTGTGAAAATCACCCTTTGACTTAAAAACAAGTTGTTGGAGGGTGTAAACGCAAACCAGCCCCCAAACGACCCCGTGGGTGGCACGAAGACCTCGCACGGGACCAATGTAACTTGTAGGAACCGACCGCGTAGTCCCGGGTCTCCCGATTTGAGAGAATGATGATAATTTGAAAAAATCACACATAGAATTAAAAATAAGCCGTTAAATGGCGAAAACCCAAACCAGCCCCCAAATGACCCCGTAGGTGGAACGAACACCTCGCACGGGACCATTGTAACATGTAGGAACTGATCGCGTGGTCCCGAGTCTCCCATTTTGAGAGTAAGATAATAATTTGCAAAAATCACACTTAGACATAAAAATAAGCCGTTAAAGGGTTAAAACCCTAACCAACCACCATACGACCCCGTAAGAGGAACGAACACCTCGCACGGGACCAATGCAACTTGTAGGAACTGACCGCGTAGTCCCGGGTCTTTCGGTTTAAGAGTACGATGATAATTTGCAAAAAATCAAACTTAGACTTAAAAACAAGGCGTTAAAAGTTGTAAACCCAAACCAGCCCCCAAACGACCCCGTAAGAGGCACAAACACCTCGCACGGGACCAATGTAACTTGTAGGAACTAACCATGTAGTTTCGGGTCTCCTAGTTTCAGAGTATGACGATATTTTTCAAAAATAACACTTAAACTTAAAAACAAGTCGTTAAAGGGAGAAAATCAAAACCAGCCCCCAAACGACCCCGTAAGAGGCACGAACACCTCGTACGGGACCAATGTAACTTGTAGGAATTGACAACGTAAACCTGGGTCTCTCGATTTGAAAATATGTTGATAATTTTAAAATATGTCAATTTGTCTTGAAAATAAGTCGTTAAAGGGTGATAACCTAAACCAACCCCCAAACGGCCCGGTAAGAGGCACCAACACCTTGCACGGGACCGATGAACTTGTACAAATGAACCACGTAGTAACGGGCCTCCCAATTTGAGATAATGACGATAATATTAAATAATGTAGACTAGGCTTGAAAATAAGCTGTTAAAGGGTGAACACCCAAACCAGTCCACAAACGACCCCGTAAGAGGCGCGAACACCTCGCACGGGACCAATTCAACTTGTAGGAACTGACCGCATTATTTCAGGTCTCTCGGTTTGAGAATATGATGATAATTTCCAATAATCAACACTTAAACTTAAAAATAAGGCGTTAAAGGGTGAAAACCCAAACCAGCCCCCTAACGACCCCGTAGGAGGCACGAACACCTCGTACGGGACCAATGTAACTTGTAGGAACTGACCGCGTAGTCTCGGGTCTCTCGGATTGAAAGTATGACGATAATTTGCAAAAATCACACTTAGACTTAAAAATGAGCCGTTAAAGGGTAAAAACCGAAACCAGCCCCATACGACCCCGTAGGAGGCACAAAGACCTCGCACGGGACCAATGTATATTTTAAGAACTGACCGCGTAGTCTCGGTTCTCCCGATTTGAGAGTATGATGATAATTTGCAAAAATCACACTTAGACATAAAAACGAGCCGTTAAAGGGTGAAAACCCAAACCAACCCCATACGACCCCGTAGGAGGCACGAACACCTCACACGGGAACAATGTAAATTATTGGAATTGACCGCGTAGAGTCGGGTCTCTCGGTTTGAGAGTATGACAATAATTTGTAAAAATCACACTTAGACTTAAAAACAAGCCGTTAAAGGGTGAAAACCCAAACCATCCCCCATATGACCCCGTAAGAGGCACGAACACCTCACACGGGACCAATGTAACTTGTCGGAACTAATCGCATAGTCCCGGGTCTCCCGATTTGAGAGTATGACGATAATTTGCAAAAATCACACTTAGACATAAAAACAAGCCATTAAAGGGTGAAAACCCAAACCAGCCCCAAACGACCCCGTAAGAGGCATGAACACCTCGTATGGGACCAATGTAACTTGTAGGAACTGACCGCGTTCTCTCGGGTTTCCCGATTTGAGAATATGACGATAATTTAAAAATATGTCAATTTGTCTTGAAAACAAGCCGTTAAAGGGTGATAAGCTAAACCAACCCCCAAACTGCCGAGTAAGAGGCACCAACACCTCGCACGGGACCGATGAACTTGTACGAACGAACCGCGTAGTCACGGGCCTCCCAATTTGAGATAATGACGATAATTTTAAATAATGTAGATTAGGCTTGAAAACAAGCCGTTAATGGGTGAAAACCCAAACCAGTCCACAAACGGCCCCGTAAGAGGCGCGAACACTTCGCACGGGACCAATGTTACCAGTAGGAACTCACTGCGTAGTTTCATGTGGTAAAAGACACCATGTGTGGTTGACGGTGTACCTATTGTCCGATTGGTGAGTCCAACATCGCGATGGAGATCCGTGGTTATCCGCTAGGAAGAGGTGGTTACAAGAAGACGCATCAAGGATTGAGAGGGTTCAAGTTGAGGAATTAAGTCATCTGTCTTGTAAATGTAATTCCGTACTTAGTTGATTTGAGGCTAAGGCCGTCCGAGGTTGTTTCCCATTTTGGGTTTTTCCTTGTACATCGCGACGTAGTGTGATAGATTTGTTTTTATCCTGCATAATGATTTAGAACTCATGTTTAGGATAATTCAAGATAAAATTGGTTTTAATTGTCACACTTAATTTAATTTGGTGCATAATTAATTTTGGGTAATAGGTTATTTAATTTAAGTCTTTTGTTAAAACTGGTTTGGCCTAATTTTGAAATATTGACAAATATGACTTATAAAAAATTCTAGGACTTGTATTAATGGCGTTTAAGTGAAATTAAATGTGCGTGTGTTTTAATTAATTTCACTCTGTTTAATTTTAATTTGAAATATAAATTAAAATTTGGTGTTTGTGTGTTGTTGTGAACCATCATCTAATGCTTCTGCATCTTTTTCATAAAAAAGAAATTATTACTCTATGAAGTAAAAAGTTTTTTAAAAGATTTAAAACCGGGGGACCTCCGGGCGACATCAAATACCTTCGTACCATATATATATTCGCTACATATAAATTGATTGTGTATGTTACATGTAGCTATGATCAAAATGATTTAAGAATTTCCTAAGTTTATGCTAGGTTATTACTCGTGACTTTAAGAATTTCATATGGAATGATTTGTGTTACAAGTAGCCTTATCAATATGAATAATTTGTTTCCTCTTACTTACAGGGGGATGTATGTATGTTGCGACCTGTGCTACAAAGAGGAAGAAATTGAAGTTGTTGACGTGTCGTTAGAGTTTGTAGGCTTTGTTGAAATCAACACACTGATTCTATAGGTTTGTAAATTTCTTAATGTTTATGTTCGATTGATTCATCTTGTGGTTATAGTTATCTGATTAAAAGAGCTACAAAGATTAGAGAACATGCATGTTTAATAAAAAAAAATGTAGATGAAGCTTGAAAACAAGCTCTTTGAGGGTGAAAACCCAAACCAGCCCCCAAATGGCCCCGTAGGAGGCACAAACACCTCGCATGGACCAATGTACCTTGTACGAACTGACCGCGTAGTCGCAGGTCTCCTGGTTTGAGAATATGACGATAATTTTAAAATATGTAGATTAGGCTTGAAAACAAGCCGTTTGAGGGTGAAAACCTAAACTAACCCCCAAACGGTCCCGTAAGAGGCACGAACACCTTGCACGGGACCAATGTAACTTGTACGAACTCACCACATAGTCGTGGGTCTCCGAATTTGATAATATGACAATAATTTCAAAATAAGTAGATTAGGCTAGAAAATGAGCCGTTTGAGGGTGAAAACCCAAACCAACCCCCAAACGGCCCCGTAAAAGGCACGGACACATCGCATGGGACCAATGTAACTCATAGGAAGCGACCGCGTAGTCCCGGGTCTCCCGATTTGAGAATATTACGATAACTTGCAAAAATCAACACTTAAACTTAAAAACAAGGCGTTAAAGGGTGAAAACGCAAACCAACCCCCAAATGACCCCGTAAGAGGCACGGACACCTCCCACGGGACCAATGTAACTTGTAGGAACTAACCGCGTAGTCCCTGGTCTCCCGGTTTTGAGAGTATGACAATAATTTGCAAAAATCAACACTTAAACTTAAAAAACATATCGTTAAAGGGTAAAAACCCAAACCAGCCACCAAACTACCCCGTAAGAGGCACGAACACCTCGTACAGGACCAATGTAAGTTCTAGGAGCAGACCGCGTAGTTTTGGGTCTCCCAATTTGAGAATAAGATAATAATTTGCAAAAATCAACATTTAAACTTAAAAATAAGGCGTTAAAGGGTGAACACCAAAACCGGCCGCCTAACGACCCCGTAGGAGGCACGGACACCTCACACAGGACCAATGTAACTTGTAGGAACTGATCGCGAAGTCTCGGGTTTCTCGGTTTGAGAGTATGATGATAATTTGCAAAAATCACACTTAAATTTAAAAACAAGGCGTTAAAGGGTGAAAATCCAAACCAGCCCCCTAATGACCCCGTAGGAGGCACGGACACCTCGCAAGTGACCAATGTAACTTGTAGGAACTGACCGCGTAGTCCCGGGTCTCCCGATTTTAGAATATGATGATAATTTCAAAATATGTCAATTTGGCTTGAAAACAAACCATTAAAGGGTGATAACCTACACCAGCCCCCAAACAGCCCAGTAACAAGCAGGAACACCTCGCACGGGACCAATGTAACTTGTACCAACTAATCGCGTAGTCAAGGGCCTCCCGGTTTGAGATAAGTTGATGATTTCAAAAAATGTAGATTTAGCTTGAAAACAAGCTGTTAACGGGTGAAAAACCAAACTAGTCCACAAACGACCTCGTAAGAGGCGTGAACACCTCGCACTAGACAATTGTAACTTATAGGAACTGACTGCGTAGTTTTGGTTCACCCGGATTGAGAATATGACGATAATTTGCAAAAATTAACACTTAAACTTAAAAACAAGGCGTTAAAGGGTGAAAACCCAAACCAGCCCCCTAACGACCCCGTAAGAGGCACGAACCCCTCGCACGGGACCAATGTAACTTTTAGGAACTGATGGCGTAGTCCCGGGTCTCCCGGCTTGTAGTATGACAATAATTTACAAAAATCACACTTAAACTTAAAAATAAGCCATTTAAGGGTGAAAACCCAAACCAGCCGCCTAACGTCTCCGTAGGAGGCACGAACACCTCGCACGGGAGCAATTTAACTTGTAAGAACTAATCGCATTGTCCGGGGTCTCTCGATTTGAGAATATGATGATAATCTATAAAAATCACACTTAAACTTAAAAATAATACGTTAAAGGGTGAAAACAAAAATCAGCCCCCAAACGATCCCGTAAGAGGCACGAACACCTCGCACGAGACCAATGTAACTTGTAGGAACTAACCGCGTAGTTCCGGGTCTCCCGATTTGAGAGTATTACGATAATTTGCAAAAATTAACACTTAAACTTAAAAACAAGGCGGTGAAAATAGAAACCAACCCCCAAAAGACCCCGTAAGAGGTACGAAGACCTCGCACGGGACCAATGTAACTTGTTGGAACTGACCGTGTAGTCCTGGGTCTCTCGGTTTGAGAATATGATGATAATTTCAAAATATGTCAATTTAGCTTGAAAACAAGCCGTTAAAGGGTGATAAACTACACCAGCCACAAAACAGCCCAGTAAGAGGCACGAACACCTCGCACGGGACCAATGTAACTTCTACGAACTAATCGCATAGTCACGGGCCTCCCGATTTGAGATAATAATGATAATATCAAAAAATGTAGATTAAGCTTGAAAACAAGCCGTTAAAGGGTGAAAACCTAAACTAGTCCACAAATGACCTCGTAAGAGGCACGAACACCTCGTACGTGACAATTATAACTTGTAGGAACTGACCGCGTAGTTTTGCGTCTCCCGGTTTGAGAGTATGACGATAATTTGCAAAACTCACACTCAGACTTAAAAATAAGTCGTTAGAGGGTGTAAACCCAAACCAATTCCCAAACGATCCCGTAGGAGGCACGAACACCTCGCACGGGACCAATGTAACTTGTAGGAACTTACCGCATAGTCCCAGGTGTCCCGGTTTGTAGTATGACGATAATTTGCAATAATCACACTTAGAATTAAAAACAAGCCGTTAGAGGGTGAAAACCAAAACTAGCCCCCATTCGACCGCACCAATGTATCTTGTAGGAACTGACCGCGTAGTTCCGGGTCTCCCTATTTGAGAATAAGATGATAATTTGCAAAAATCAGCACTTAAACTTGAAAACAAGGCGTTAAAGGGTGAAAACCCAAAATAGCCCCCCAAACGACCCCGTAGGAGGCACGAACACCTCGCACGGGACAAATGTAACTTATAGGAACTGACCGCGTAGTCCCTGGTCTCTCGGTTTGAGAGTATGACGATAATTTGACAAAAACAAACTTAGACTTCAAAACAAGCGGTTAAAGGGTGTAAACCCAAACCACTCCCCAAACGATCCCTTAAGAGGCACGAACACCTTGCTCGGGACCAATGTAACTTGTAGGAACTAAACGCGTAGATCCGGGTCTCTCAGTTTGACAGTATGATGATAATTTACAAAAATTAACACTTAAACTTAAAAACAAGGCGTTAAAGGGTGAAAACCCAATTGAAACCCCAAACGATGCCGTAAGAGGCACGAAGACCTCGCACGGGACCAATGTAACTTGTAGGAACTGATCGCGTAGTCCTGGGTCTCTCGATTTGAGAATCTTATGATAATTTCAAAATATGTCAATTTAGCTTGAAAACAAGCCGTTAAAGGGGGATAAACTACACGAGCCCCAAAACGGCCCAGTAAGAGGCACGAACACCTCGCACGGGACCAATGTAACTTGTACGAACTAACCGCGTAGTCACGGGCCTCCCAATTTGAGATAATAATGATAATATCAAAAAATGTAGATTAAGCTTGAAAACAAGCCGTTAAAGGGTGAAAACGTAAACCAGTCCACAAACGACCCCGTAAGAGGTACGAACACCTCGCACAGGACAATTGTAACTTGTAGGAACTGACCGCGTAGTTTTACGTCTCACAGTTTGAGAATATGACGATAATTTGCAAAACTCAACCTTAAACTTAAAAACAAGGCGTTAAAGGGTGACAACCCAAACCAGCCCCCATATGATCCCGTAGGAGGCACGAACACCTCGTTGGAGATCGATGTAACTTGTAGGAACTCATCGCTTAGTCCCGAGTCTCCCGGTTTGAGAGTATGACGATAGTTTCAAAAAATCACCCTTAGAATTAAAAACAAGCCGTTAAAGGGTGAAAACCCAAACCAACCCCCATACGACCCCGGAAGAGGCACGGACACCTCGCACGGGACCAATGTAGCTTGTAGGAACTGACCGCGTAGTCCCGGGTCTCCAAATTTGAGAGTATGACGATAATTTGTAAAAATCAAACGTAGACTTAAAAATAATCCATTAATGGGTGAAAACCCAAACCAGCCCCCAAACGATCCCGTAGGAGTCACGAACACCTCGCACGGGACCAATGTAACTTGTAGGAACTGACCGCGTAGTCCTGGGTCTCCCGATTTGTAGTATGACAATAATTTGCAAAAATCACACTTAGAATTAAAAACAAGCCGTTAGACGGTGAAAACCCAAACCAGCCCCCATTCAACCCCACCAATGTAACTTGTAGGAACTGACCGCGTATTTCCGGGTCTCTAAATTTGAGAATAAGACAATAATTTGCAAAAATCAGCACTTAAACTTGAAAACAAGGCGTTAAATGGTAGAAACTGACCGCGTAGTCCCCCGTCCCTCGGTTTGAGAGTATGACGATAATTTGACAAAATCACACTTAGACTTGAAAATAAGAAGTTAAAGGGTGTAAACCCAACCCCCCCAAACGACCCCGTAAGAGGCACGAACACCTCGCACGGGACCAATGTAACTTATATGAACTGATCGCGTAGTTTCGGGTCTCCCGGTTTGAGAGTATGATGATAATTGACAAAAATTAACACTTAAACTTAAAAACAAGGCGTTAAAGGGTGGAAACCCAAACTAGCCCACAAATGACCCCATAGGAGGCACGAACACCACGCACGAGACAAATGTAACTTGTAGGAACTAACTTCGTAGCTTCGGTTCTCCCGATTTGAGATTATGATGTTAATTTTCACAAATCACACTTAGACTTAAAAACAAGCCGTTAAAGGGTGTAAACCCAAACCAACCCCTAAACGACCCCGTTAGAGGCACGAACACCTCGCATGGGACCAATATAAGTTATGGGAAATTATAGCGTAGTCCCGGGTCTCCTGCTTTGAGAGTATGATGATAATTTGTAAAATTAACACTTAAACTTAAAAACTAGGCGTTAAAGGGTGAAAACACAAATGAGCCCCCAAACGACCTCGTAAGAGGCACGAACACCTCGCACGGGACCAATGTAAGTTGTAGGAACTTACCGCATAGTCCCGGGTCTCCCGATTTGAGAATATGATGAAAATTTCAAAATATGTCGATTTGTCTTAAAAATAAGCCGTTAAAGGGTGATAACCTAAGCCAACCGCCAAACGGTCCAGTAAGAGGCATGAACACCTCGCACGGGACCAATGTAACTTGTATGAACTAACAGCGTAGTCACGGGACTCCTTGTTTGAAATAATGACGACAAAATCAAATAATGTAGATCAGGTTTGAAAACAAGATGTTAAAGGGTGAAAACCCAAACTAGTCCACAAACGACCCCGTAAGAGGCGTGAACACCTCGAACTGGACCAATGCAACTGGTAGGAACTGACTGCGTAGTTTTAGGTCTCTCGATTTGAGAATATGACGATAATAGCCAAAAATCAACACTTAAACTTAAAAATAAGGCGTTAAAGGTTGTAAACCCAAACCAACCCCCAAACGACCCCGTAAGAGGCACGAATACCTCGCACGGGATCAATGTATCTTGTAGGAACTGACCGCGTAGTTCCGGGTCTCCCTATTTGAGAATAAGATGATAATTTGCAAAAATCAGCACTTAAACTTGAAAACAAGGCGTTAAAGGGTGAAAACCCAAAATAGCCCCCCAAAGGACCCCGTAGGAGGCACGAACACCTCGCACGGGACAAATGTAACTTATAGGAACTGACCGCGTAGTCCCTGGTCTCTCGGTTTGAGAGTATGACGATAATTTGACAAAAACAAACTTAGACTTCAAAACAAGCGGTTAAAGGGTGTAAACCCAAACCACTCCCCAAACGATCCCTTAAGAGGCACGAACACCTTGCTCGGGACCAATGTAACTTGTAGGAACTAAACGCGTAGATCCGGGTCTCTCAGTTTGACAGTATGATGATAATTTACAAAAATTAACACTTAAACTTAAAAACAAGGCGTTAAAGGGTGAAAACCCAATTGAAACCCCAAACGATGCCGTAAGAGGCACGAAGACCTCGCACGGGACCAATGTAACTTGTAGGAACTGATCGCGTAGTCCTGGGTCTCTCGATTTGAGAATCTTATGATAATTTCAAAATATGTCAATTTAGCTTGAAAACAAGCCGTTAAAGGGGGATAAACTACACGAGCCCCAAAACGGCCCAGTAAGAGGCACGAACACCTCGCACGGGACCAATGTAACTTGTACGAACTAACCGCGTAGTCACGGGCCTCCCAATTTGAGATAATAATGATAATATCAAAAAATGTAGATTAAGCTTGAAAACAAGCCGTTAAAGGGTGAAAACGTAAACCAGTCCACAAACGACCCCGTAAGAGGTACGAACACCTCGCACAGGACAATTGTAACTTGTAGGAACTGACCGCGTAGTTTTACGTCTCACAGTTTGAGAATATGACGATAATTTGCAAAACTCAACCTTAAACTTAAAAACAAGGCGTTAAAGGGTGACAACCCAAACCAGCCCCCATATGATCCCGTAGGAGGCACGAACACCTCGTTGGAGATCGATGTAACTTGTAGGAACTCATCGCTTAGTCCCGAGTCTCCCGGTTTGAGAGTATGACGATAGTTTCAAAAAATCACCCTTAGAATTAAAAACAAGCCGTTAAAGGGTGAAAACCCAAACCAACCCCCATACGACCCCGGAAGAGGCACGGACACCTCGCACGGGACCAATGTAGCTTGTAGGAACTGACCGCGTAGTCCCGGGTCTCCAAATTTGAGAGTATGACGATAATTTGTAAAAATCAAACGTAGACTTAAAAATAATCCATTAATGGGTGAAAACCCAAACCAGCCCCCAAACGATCCCGTAGGAGTCACGAACACCTCGCACGGGACCAATGTAACTTGTAGGAACTGACCGCGTAGTCCTGGGTCTCCCGATTTGTAGTATGACAATAATTTGCAAAAATCACACTTAGAATTAAAAACAAGCCGTTAGACGGTGAAAACCCAAACCAGCCCCCATTCAACCCCACCAATGTAACTTGTAGGAACTGACCGCGTATTTCCGGGTCTCTAAATTTGAGAATAAGACAATAATTTGCAAAAATCAGCACTTAAACTTGAAAACAAGGCGTTAAATGGTAGAAACTGACCGCGTAGTCCCACGTCCCTCGGTTTGAGAGTATGACGATAATTTGACAAAATCACACTTAGACTTGAAAATAAGAAGTTAAAGGGTGTAAACCCAACCCCCCCAAACGACCCCGTAAGAGGCACGAACACCTCGCACGGGACCAATGTAACTTATATGAACTGATCGCGTAGTTTCGGGTCTCCCGGTTTGAGAGTATGATGATAATTGACAAAAATTAACACTTAAACTTAAAAACAAGGCGTTAAAGGGTGGAAACCCAAACTAGCCCACAAATGACCCCATAGGAGGCACGAACACCACGCACGAGACAAATGTAACTTGTAGGAACTAACTTCGTAGCTTCGGTTCTCCCGATTTGAGATTATGATGTTAATTTTCACAAATCACACTTAGACTTAAAAACAAGCCGTTAAAGGGTGTAAACCCAAACCAACCCCTAAACGACCCCGTTAGAGGCACGAACACCTCGCATGGGACCAATATAAGTTATGGGAAATTATAGCGTAGTCCCGGGTCTCCTGCTTTGAGAGTATGATGATAATTTGTAAAATTAACACTTAAACTTAAAAACTAGGCGTTAAAGGGTGAAAACACAAATGAGCCCCCAAACGACCTCGTAAGAGGCACGAACACCTCGCACGGGACCAATGTAAGTTGTAGGAACTTACCGCATAGTCCCGGGTCTCCCGATTTGAGAATATGATGAAAATTTCAAAATATGTCGATTTGTCTTAAAAATAAGCCGTTAAAGGGTGATAACCTAAGCCAACCGCCAAACGGTCCAGTAAGAGGCATGAACACCTCGCACGGGACCAATGTAACTTGTATGAACTAACAGCGTAGTCACGGGACTCCTTGTTTGAAATAATGACGACAAAATCAAATAATGTAGATCAGGTTTGAAAACAAGATGTTAAAGGGTGAAAACCCAAACTAGTCCACAAACGACCCCGTAAGAGGCGTGAACACCTCGAACTGGACCAATGCAACTGGTAGGAACTGACTGCGTAGTTTTAGGTCTCTCGATTTGAGAATATGACGATAATAGCCAAAAATCAACACTTAAACTTAAAAATAAGGCGTTAAAGGTTGTAAACCCAAACCAACCCCCAAACGACCCCGTAAGAGGCACGAATACCTCGCACGGGATCAATGTAACTTGTAGGAACTGATCGCGTAGTTTTGGGTCTCCCAGTGTGAGAGTATGATGATAATTTGTAAAAATTAAGACTTAAACTTAAAAACAAGCCGTTAAAGGGTGAAAACCCAAACCAGTCCCCAAACGACCCCGTAAGAGGCGTGAACACCTCGCACGCGTCCAATGAAACTTGTAGGAACTGACAGCGTAGTTTCACGTCTCTCGGTTTGAGAATATGATGATGCTTTCACAAAAATAAACACTTAAACTTAAAAATAAGGTGTTAAAGGGTGAAAACACAAACGAGCCCCCTAACGACCCCATAGGAGGCACGAACACCTCGCACGAGACCAATGTAACTTGTAGGAACTGACCGCGTAGTCTCGGGTCTCCAAGTTTGAGAGTATGACGATAATTTGCCAAAATCACACTTAGACTTAAAAATGAGTTGTTAAACGGTGAAAACCCAAACCAGCCCCCATACGACCCCGTAGGAGGCCTGAACACCTCGCACGGGACCAATGTAACTTGTAGGAACTGATCGCGTAGTCTCGGGTCTCCTGATTTGAGAGTATGACGATAATTTGCTAAAATCACACATAGACTTAAAAACAAGCCGTTAAAGGGTGAAAACCTAAACCAGCCCCCATACGACCCTGTAAGAGGCACGAACACTTCGTACGGGATCAATGTAATTTGTAGGAACTGACCGCGTAGTTTCGGGTCTCCCAATTTGAGATTATGATGATAATTTGCAAAAATCACACTCAGACTTAAAAAGAAGTCGTTAAAAGGTGAAAACCCAAACCAGCACCCAAACGACCCCTTAAGAGGCACAAACACCTCGCACGGGACCAATGTAACTTGTAGGAACTCACCCCGGTTTGAAAATATGATGATAATTTCAAAATATGTCAGTTTGTCTTGAAAATAAGCCGTGAAAGGGTGATAACCTAAACCAACCCCCAAACGACCCAAGAAGAGGCACGAACACCTCGCACGGGACCAATGAACTTATATGAACTAACCGCATAGTCACGGGCCTCCCGGTTTGAGATAATAACGAAAATTTCAAATTATGTAGATTCCACGTGAAAATAAGACGTTAAAGGGTGAAAACCCAAACGCGACCACAAATGACCCCGTAAGAGGCGCGAACACCTTGCACGGGACCACTGTAACTTGTAGGAACTCACCGCATAGTTTCGGGTCTCTCGATTTGAGAGTATGACGATAATTTGCAAAAATCACACTTAGACTTATAAACAAGCCCTTAAAGCGCGAAAACCCAAACCAACCCACAAATGACCCGATAAGAGGTGCAAACACCTCGTATAGGACCAATGTAACTTGTAGGAACTAACTGCGTAGCTTCGGGTCTCCCGGTTTGAAAAGATGACGATAATTTGCAAAAATTAACACTTAAACTTAAAAATTAGGCGTTAATGGGCGAAAACCCACACCAGCCGCCTAACGTCTCGGTAGGAGGCACGAACACCTCGCACGGGACCAATTATAACTTATAGGAACTGATCGCGTAGTTTCGCGTCTCCCTATTTGAGAATATGACGATAATTTGCAAAAATCAACACTTAAACTTAAAAACAAGGCGTTAAAGGGTGAAAACCCAAACTAGACCCTAACGACCCCATAGGAGGCACGACCACTTCGTACGGAACCAATGTAATTTGTAGGAACTGAACGCCTAGTCCCAGGTCTCTCGGTTTGAGAGTATGATGATAATTTGCAAAACTCACACTTAGACTTAAAAATAAGCCGTTAGAGGGTGTAAACCCAAACCAACACCCATACGACCCCTGAAGAGGCACGGACACCTCGTACGGGACCAATGTAGCTTGTAGGAACTGACTGCGTAGTCCCGGGTCTCCCAGTTTGTGAGTATGATGATAATTTGCAAAAATCACACGTAGACCTAAAAATAATCCGTTAAAGTGTGAAAACCCAAACCAGCCCCCAAACGATCCCGTAGTAGGAACGAACACCTCGCACGGGACCAATGTAACTTGTAGGAACTAACCGCGTAGTACTGGGTCTCCCGATTTGTAGTCTGATGATAATTTGAAAAAATAACACTTACAATTAAAAACAAGGCGTTAGAGGATGAAAACCCAAACCATCCCCCATTCGACCCCACCAATGTAACTTGTAGGAACTGACCGCATTGTTCCGGGTCTCCCGATTTGAGAATAAGACGATAATTTGCAAAAATTAGCACTTAAACTTGAAAACAAGGTGTTAAAGGGTGAAAACCCAAAACAGCCTCCTAACGACCCCGTAGGAGGCACGAACACCTCGCACGGGACCAATGTAACTTGTAGGAACTGACCGCGTAGTCCCTGGTCTCTCGGTTTGAGAGTATGACGATAATTTGAAAAAATCACACTTAGACTTGAAAACAAGACGTTAGAGTGTGTAAACCCAAACAACCCCCCAAACGATCCCGTAAGAGGCACGAACACCTCGTACGGGACCAATGTTACTTGTAGGAACTGACCGCGTAGTTCAGGTTCTCCCAGTTTGAGAGTATGACGATAATTTGCAAACATTAATACTTAAACTTAAAAACAAGGCGTTAAAGGGTGAAAACCCAAACCGACCCCCAAACGACCCCGTAAGAGGCAGGAAGACCTCGCACAGGACCAATGTAACTTGTAGGAACTGACCGCGTAGTCTGGGGTCTCTCGGTTTGAGAATATGATGATAATTTCAAAATATGTCAATTTAGCTTGAAAACAAGCCGTTAAAGGCGGATAAACTTCACCAGCCCCAAAATGGCCCAGTAAGAGGCATGAACACCTCGCACGGGACCAATGTAACTTGTACGAACTAACCGCGTAGTCACGGGCCTCCCGATTTGAGATAATAATGATAATATCAAAAAATGTAGATTAATCTTGAAAAGAAGCCGTTAAAGGGAGAAAACCTAAACCAGTCCACAAACGACCCTGTAAGAGGTACGCACACCTCGCACGGGACAATTGTAACTTGTAGGAACTGACCGCGTAGTTTCGCGTCTCCCGGTTTGAGAATATGACGATAATTTGCAAAAATCAACACTTAAACTTAAAAACAAAGCATTAATGGGTGAAAACCCAAACCATCCCCCATACAATCCCGTAGGAGGCACGGACACCTCGCACGAGACCGATGTAACTTGTAGGTACTCATCGCTTAGTTTCGAGTCTCCCGGTTTGAGAATATGATGATAGTTTGCAAAAATCACCCTTAGAATTAAAAACAAGACGTTAAAGGGTGAAAACCCAAACCAACCCCCATACGACCCCTGAAGAGGCACGCACACCTCGCACGGGACCAATGTAGCTTGTAGGAACTGACCGCGTAGTCCCGGGTCTCCCAGTTTGATAGTATGACGATAATTTGCAAAAATCACACGTAGACTTAAAAATAATCTGTTAAAGGTGAAAATCCAAACCAGCCCCCAAACGATCCCGTAGGAGTCATGAACACCTCGCACGGGAACAATGTAAGTTGTAGGAACTGACCGCATAGTCCCGGGTCTTCCGGTTTGTAGTATGACGATAATTTACAAAAATCACACTTAGAATTAAAAACAAGCCGTTAGTGGGTGAAAGCCCAAACCAGCCCCCATTCGACCCCACCAATGTAACTTGTAGGAACTGACCGCATTGTTCCGGGTCTCCCGATTTGAGAATAAGATGATAATTTGCAAAAATTAGCACTTAAACTTGAAAACAAGGTGTTAAAGGGTGAAAACCCAAAACAGCCCCCTAACGACCCCGTAGGAGGCACGAACACCTCGCACGGGACCAATGTAACTTGTAGGCACTGACCGCGTAGTCCCTGGTCTCTCGGTTTGAGAGTATGACGATAATTTGAAAAAAATCACACTTAGACTTGAAAACAAGACGTTAAAGTGTGTAAACCCAAACAACCCCCCAAACGATCCCGTAAGAGGCACGAACACCTCGTACGGGACCAATGTTACTTGTAGGAACTGACCGCGTAGTTCAGGTTCTCCCAGTTTGAGAGTATGACGATAATTTGCAAACATTAATACTTAAACTTAAAAACAAGGCGTTAAAGGGTGAAAACCCAAACCGACCCCCAAACGACCCCGTAAGAGGCAGGAAGACCTCGCACAGGACCAATGTAACTTGTATGAACTGACCGCGTAGTCTGGGGTCTCTCGGTTTGAGAATATGATGATAATTTCAAAATATGTCAATTTAGCTTGAAAACAAGCCGTTAAAGGCGGATAAACTACACCAGCCCCAAAATGGCCCAGTAAGAGGCATGAACACCTCGCACGGGACCAATGTAACTTGTACGAACTAACCGCGTAGTCACGGGCCTCCCGATTTGAGATAATAATGATAATATCAAAAAATGTAGATTAATCTTGAAAAGAAGCCGTTAAAGGGTGAAAACCTAAACCAGTCCACAAACGACCCTGTAAGAGGTACGAACACCTCGCACGGGACAATTGTAACTTGTAGGAACTGACCGCGTAGTTTCGCGTCTCCCGGTTTGAGAATATGACGATAATTTGCAAAAATCAACACTTAAACTTAAAAATAAAGCATTAATGGGTGAAAACCCAAACCATCCCCCATACAATCCCGTAGGAGGCACGAACACCTCGTAAGAGACCGATGTAACTTGTAGGTACTCATCGCTTAGTTTCGAGTCTCTCGGTTTGAGAATATGATGATAGTTTGCAAAAATCACCCTTAGAATTAAAAACAAGCCGTTAAAGGGTGAAAATCCAAACCAACCCCCATACGACCCCTGAAGAGGCACGCACACCTCGCACGGGACCAATGTAGCTTGTAGGAACTGACCGCGTAGTCCCGGGTCTCCCAGTTTGATAGTATGACGATAATTTGCAAAAATCACACGTAGACTTAAAAATAATCTGTTAAGGGTGAAAACCCAAACTAGCCCAAACGACCCAATAGGAGGCACGAACACCTCGCACGTGACAAATGTAACTTGTAGGAACTGACCGCATAGTTTCGGGTCTCCCGATTTGAGATTATGATGATAATTTGCAGAAATCACACTTAGACCTAAAACAAGTCGTTAAAGGGTGTAAACCCAAACCAGCCCCCAAATAACCCTGTAAGAGGCACGAACACCTCGCACGAGACCAATGTAAGTTATAAGAACTTACCGCGTAGTTCCGGGTCTCCCGGTTTGAGAATATGATGATAATTTCAAAATATGTCGATTTGCCTTGAAAACAAGCCGTTAAAGTGTGATAACCTAAACCAGCCCCCAAACGGCCCAGAAAGAGGCATGAACACCTCGCACGGGACCAATGTAACTTGTATGAACTAACTGCGTAGTCACGAGCCTCCTTGTTTGAGATAATGACGACAATATCAAATAATGTAGATCAGGTTAGAAAACAAGCCGTTAAAGGGTGAGAACCCAAACCAGTCCACAAACGACCCCGTGAGGGGCGTCAACACCTCGAACTGGACCAATGCAATTGGTAGGAACTGACTGCATAGTTTCAGGTCTCTCGGTTTGAGAATATGACGATAATAGCCAAAAATCAACACATAAACTTAAAAATAAGGCGTTAATGGGTGAAAACCCAAACCAACCCCCAAACGACCACAAAGGAGGCATGAACACCACGCATGGGACCAATGTAACTTGTAGGAACTGACCGCGCAATCCCGAGTCTCTCGATTTGAGAGAATGATGATAATTTGGAAAAATCACACTTAGACTTAAAAATAAGCCGTTAAAGGGTGGAAACCCAAACCAACCCCCAAATGACCCCGTAAAAGGCACGAACACCTCGCACGGGATCAATGTAACTTGTAGGAACAGACCGCATAGTTCCGGGTCTCCCGGTGTGAGAGTATGACGATAATTTGTAAAAATTAACACTTAAACTTAAAAACAAGCCGTTAAAGAGTGAAAACCCAAACTAGTCCCCAAACGACCCCGTAAGAGGCGCGAACACCTCGCACGCGACCATTGAAACTTGTAGGAAGTGACAGCGTAGTTTCAGGTCTATCGGTTTGAGAATATGACGATAATTTCTAAAAATCAACACTTAAACTTAAAAATAATGCGTTAAAGGGTGAAAACCGAAACCAACCCCCTAACGACCCCATGGGGAGGCACGAACACCTCGCACGGGACCAATGTGACTTGTAGGAACTGATCACGTAGTCCCGGGTCTCCCGGTTTGAGAGTATGACGCTAATTTGTAAAAATGACATTTAGACGTAAAAACAAGCCGCTAAAGGGTGAAAACCTAAACCAACCCCCTAACGACCCCATAGGAGGAACGGACACCTCACACGGGACCGATGTAATTTGTAGGAACTGACCGCATATTCTCTGGTCTCCCAGTTTGAGAGTATGACGATAATTTGCAAAAATCACGCTAAGACTTAAAAATGAGCCGTTAAATGGTGAAAACCCTAACCAGCCCCCATACGACCCCATCGGAGGCATGAACACCTCACACGGGACCAATGTAACTTGTAGCAACTGACCGCGTAGTCTCGGGTCTCCCTGTTTGAGAGTATGATGATAATTTGCAAAAATCATACATAGACTTAAAAATAAGCCGTTAAAGGGTGAAAACCCAAACCAGCCCCCATACGACCCTGTAAGAGGCACGAACACCTCGCACGGGACCAATGTAACTTGTAGGAACTTACTGCATAGTCCCGGGTCTCCCGGTTAGAGAGTATGATGATAAGTTGAAAAAATCACACTCAGACTTAAAAATAAGTCGTTAAAGGGTGAAAACCCAAACAAGCCCCCCAAATGACCCCGTAAGAGGCATGAACACCTCGCACGGGACCAATGTAAGTTGTAGGAACTGATCGCGTAGTCCTGGGTCTCCCAGTTTGAGAATATGACGATAATTTCAAAATATGTCAATTTGGCTTGAAAACAAGCCATTAAAGGGTGATAACCTAAACCAGCCCCCAAACGGCCCAAGAAGAGGCACGAACACCTCGCACGGGACCAACGAACTTATATGAACTAAACGCGTAGTCACGGGCCTCCCGGTTTGAGATAATGATGAAAATTTCAAATAATGTAGATTAGGCTTGAAAATAAGACGTTAAAGGGTGAAAACCCAAACCCGACCACAAACGACCCCGTAAGAGGCGCAAACACCTCGCACGGGACCAATGTAACTTGTAGGAAGTCACCGCGTAGTTTCGATTCTCTCGATTTGAGAGTATGATGATAATTAACAAAAATCACACTTAGACTTATAAACAAGATGTTAAAGGGTGAATACCCAAACCAACCCACATATGACCCGGTAAGAGGCGCGAACACATCGCACAGGACCAATGTAACTTGTGGGAATTGACTGCGTAGTTTTGGGTCTCCCGATTTGAAAAGATGACAAGAATTTGCAAAAATTAACACCTAAACTTAAAAATAAGGCGTTAATGGGTAAAAACCCAAACCAGCCGCCTATCGTCTCCGTAGGAGGCACGAACACCTCGCACGGGACCGATGTAACTTGTTGGAACTGATCGCGTTGTCCCGGGTCTCTCGGTTTGAGAATAAGATGATAATCTGTAAAAATCACACTTAGACTTAGAAATATGCCGTTAAAGGGTGAAAACAAAAATCAGCCCCCAAACGATCCGGCAAGAGGCACGACACCTCGCACGGGACGAATGTAACTTGTAGGAACTGACCGCGTATTCCGAGTCTCCCAGTTTGAGACTATGGCGATAATTTGCAAAAATTAACACTTAAACTTAAAAACAAGGCGTTAAAGGGTGAAAACCGAAACCAACCCCCAAATGACCCCGTAAGAGGCACGGAGACCTTGCACGGGACCAATGTAACTTGTATAAACTGACCGCATAGTCCTGGGTTTCTCAGTTTGAGAATATGACGATAATTTCAAAATATGTCAATTTAGCTTGAAAACAAGCCGTTAAAGGGTGATAAACTACACCAGCCCAAAAACGGCCGAGTAAGAGGCACGAACACCTCGCACAGGTCCAATGTAACTTGTACGAACTAACCGCGTAGTCACGGGCCTCTCGTTTTGAGAGTATGATGATAATTTGTAAAAATCACACTTGGACTTACAAACAAGCCGTTAAAGGGTGAAAACTCAAACCATCCCCCATACGACCCCGTAGGAGGCACAAACACCTTGCACGGGACCAATGTAACTTGTAGGAACTCACCGCGTAGTTTCGGGTCTCTCGATTTGAGAGTATGACGATAATTTGCAAAAATCACACTTAGACTTATAAACAAGCCGTTAATGGGTGAAAACCCAAACCAGCCAACAAATGACCTGATAAGAGGCGCGAACACCTCGCACGGGACCAATGTAACTTGTAGGAAATGACTGCGTAGTTTTGGCTCTCTTGGTTTGAAAAAATGACGATAATTTGTAAAAATTAACACTTAAACATAAAAATAAGGCGTTAATGGGTGAAAATCCAAACCGTTCCCCTAACGACCCCGTAGGGGGTAGGAACACCTCACACGGGACCAATGTAACTTGTAGGAACTAACCCCGTAGTCTCAAGTCTCCCGATTTGAGAGTATGACAATAATTTGCCAAAATAATACTTAGACTTAAAAATAAGCCGTTAAAGGGTGAAAACCCAAACCAGCCCCCATACGACCCCGTAGGAGGCATGGGAGCAATGTTACTTGTAGGAACTGACCGTGTACTCCCGGGTCTCTCGGTTTGAGCGTATGATGATAATTTGCGAAAATCACACTTAGACTTAAAAACCAGCCGTTAAAGGGTGAAAACCCAAACCAGCCCCCAAACCAATCCGTAGGAGGCACGAACAACTCGCATAGGACCAATGTAACTTGTAGGAACTATCCGCGTAGTCCCGGGTCTCTCGATTTGAGAGTATGATGATAATTTGCAAAAATCACACTTAGACTTAAAAACAAGCCGGTGGAGGTTATAAATCCAAACCAGCCTCCAAACGACCCCGTAGGAGGCACGAACACCTCGCACGGGACCAATATAACTTGTAGGAACTGACTGCGTTGTCCCGGGTCTCCCGTTTTGAGAGTATGATAATAATTTGAAAAAATCACACGTAGAATTAAAAACAAGCTGTTAAAGGGTGAAAACACAAACCACCCCCCAAACGACCCTGTAGGAGGCACTAACATCTCACACGAGACCAATGTAACTTATAGGAACTGATCGCGTAGTCCCGAGTCTCTCGGTTTGAGAGTATGACGATAATTTTTAAAAATCACACTTAGACTTACACATAAGCCGTTAAAGGGTGAAAACCCAAACCATCCCCCATACGATCCCGTAGGGGGCACGAACACCTCGCACAGGACCAATGTTACTTGTAGAAATTGACTTCGTAGTCCTTGGTCTCCCGGTTTGAGAGTTTGATGATAATTTACAGAAATCACACTTATACTTAAAAACAAGCCGTTAGAGGGTGTAAACCAAAACCAACCCCCAAACGACCCCGAATGAGGCAAGAACACCTCGCACGGGACCAATGTAACTTTTAGGAACTGACCGCGTGGTGCCGGGTCTCTCGGTTTGAGAGTATGATGATAAGTTACAAAAATCACTCTGACTTAAAAATAAGCCGTAAAATGGTGAAAACCAAAACGACCCCGTAGGAGGCACGAACACCTCACACGGAACCAATGTAACTTGTAAGAACTGACGGCGTAGTCCCGGGTCTCCCGATTTGAGAGTGTGACGATAATTTGCAAAATTCACACTTAGACTTAAAAACACGTCGTTAAAGGGTGAAAACCCAAACCAGCCCCAAACGACCCCGTAGGAGAGACGGACACCTCGTACAGAACCAATGTAACTTGAAGGACTTGATCGTGTAGTCCCGGGTCTCCCGGTTTGAGAGTATGATGATAATTTTCAAGAATCGCACTTTGATTTAAAAATAAGCCGTTAAAGGGTGAAAACACAAACCAACCCCCATACGACCCCGTAGGAAGCACAAACACCTCGCACGGGACCAATGTTACTTGTAGGAACTGACCGTGTAGTCCCGGTTCTCCCAATTTGTGAGTATGATGATAATTTTCAAAAACAAATTTAAACTTAAAAACAAGCCGTTAAAGGGTCAAAACCCAAATCGCCCCCCATACGACCACGTTGGAGGCACGAACAATACGCACGAGACCAATGTAACTTGTAGGAACTGATCGCGTAGTCCCGGGTCTCCCGGTTTGAGATTATGACGATAATTTGCAAAAAACACATTTAGACTTAAAAACAAGCCGTCAAAGGGTGAAAACAAAAACCAGCCCACAAACGACCCCGTAAGAGGCACGAACACCTCTCAGTGGACCAATGTACATTGTAGGAACTGACCGCGTAGTCCTGGGTCTCCCGGATTGAGAGTAAGATGATAATTTGCAAAAATCAACACTTCAACTTTAAAATAAGGCGTTAAAGGTTGAAAACCCAAACCAGCCCCCTAACGACCCCGTAAGAGGCACGAACACCTCGCACGAGACCTAAGTAACTTGTAGGAACTGATCACGTAGTCTCGGGTCTCCCAGTTTGTAGTATGATGATAATTTGTAAAAATCACACTTAGACTTAAAAATAAGCCGTTAAAGGGTGAAAACCCAAAGCAGGCACCTAACGACTCCGTAGGAGGCACGAACACCTCGCACGGGAGCAATGTAACTTGTAGGAACTGACCGCCAAGTTTCGGGTCTCCCGGTTTGAGAGTATGATGATAATTTGCCAAAATCAACACTTAAACTTAAAAACAAGACGTTAAATGGTGAAAACCCATACCAACCCCCAAACGACCCTGTAAGAGGCACGAACACCTCGCACGGGACCAATGTAACTTGTAGGAACTGACCATGTAGTCCCAGGTCTCTCAATTCGAGAATATGATAATCATTTCAAAATATGTTAATTTAGCTTGAAAACAAGCCGTTAAAGGGTGATAACTTACACGATCCCTAAAACGGGCCAGTAAGAGGCACGAACACCTCGCACGGGACCAATGTAACTTGTACGAACTAATCGCGTAATCATGGGCCTCCCGGTTAAAGATAATGATGAGAATTTCAAAAAATGTAGATTAGGCTTGAAAACAAGCCGTTAAAGGGTGAAAAACCATACCAGTCCACAAACGACCCCGTAAGAGGTGTGAACTCCTCGTACGGGACAATTATAACTTGTAGGAACTGATCGCGTAGTTTCGGGTCTCCCGATTTGAGAATATGACGATAATTTGCAAAAATCAACACTTAAACTTAAAAACAAGGCGTTAAATGGTGAAAACCCAAACCAACCCCCAAACGTCCCCGTAGGAGCTACGAACACCTCGCACGGGACCAATGTAACTTGTAGGAACTGACCGCGTTGTTCCGGGTCTCACGGCTTAAGAGTATGATGATAATTTGCAAGAATCACTATTAAATTTAAAAACTAGCCATTAAAGGGTAAAACCCCAAACAAACCCCCAAACGACCCCGTAGGAGGCACGAACACCTCGCACGGGACCAATGTAACTTGTAGGAACTGACCGTGTAGTTTTGGGTCTCCCGGTTTGAGAGTATGATGATAATTTGCAAAAATCACACTTAGACTTAGAAAGAAATCGTTAAAGGGTGAAAACCCAAGTCGGCCTCCATACGACCACGTAGGAGGAACGAACACCTCTCACGGGACCAATGTAACTTGTAGGAACTGACCGCATAGTCCCGAGTCTCCCGGTTTGAGAGTATGCCGATAATTTGCAAAAATCACATTTAAACTTAAAAACAAGCCGTTAAAGGATGAAAACCCAAACCAACCCCCCAACGATCCCGATACATTACTACCAAACATTGCTGGTCATTGAGATTTGTAGACTCAAGGTACATAACCTAGACACTCAAAATCCTGATCCCTAGATATATAAATATAAATCTCAACTCCTACGTCTCTAAAGGAGTGATATAACAATGTGCTCTACCTATCACCAAGTCCTGAGCGTTAAATTTAAAATCGAGCTAAGCCTCTACGCTCGATAATAAACCCCAATACTCTGAATCATAAAAGTAAAGTCCTTACGCACCGGGATCAAATATCTAGAGACGAATACACTCTTCAAAGTCTCTTTCATTACTTAATATCACATAAATATGATCTCAACTCTCTAAGTATCGCCAACATGACACATCCTATCCTGAAACAACAACCATGATAGCCTTGCAATAACAACCCACTATCATACTAACCATTAATAACCACATCCAGGATGATATCGTACTCGTATAACACATCACTAAAATGAGTAATCTCAATAAAATATTCTTACTATCTACAACCACTCCCTTGTGGATGAGATAAAAAATTAATCCCGTTAAACCATGAAAAGTACAAATACCCATAATGGTATCGATATAACCACTAAACTCATCTCACATGCGAATCTAGCGCTAATCAAAATGCTGTGACTCGCTCGTGTCACATAAAGCATAATTCATTCTCCCTAGGATAACCCATATGTCCTACTTTGCCAATCACCCTAGCCAGTCAATAGGTTCTCCGAATATAACACGCTTGCCCTAACTGAACCAAAACTATCTTAATCATTGCCCCTGATAGGCACCAGACTCTTGTCCCTTACCTGCTTCGGGAAAAATTACATGCATGTGGTCTTAATATCCACAGATAATACATCTTAATATAATTCTCTATTCCAGGCCATACAGACCATATATTAGGGTAGCTTCAACTTTGATGGCCACCCTCATTGTTCCCTTTATTTTGTTGGCCCAAAGTAACACATTGCTAGCTTTAATAGTCTTGACTGAATTCACCGTCACTTGGTAGGAATTCGACTATCTGAATCATTTAAATGGGTCCCCTGATAGATCTCCCCCCGTGGTGTTTCACTAACACCATTACGTCTAGTCTTATTCCTTAGCTAGATCCTGTAACTCTTTTCTCCTTTCACATAGAAGCATTTGATATCATCATTGTCAAAACACGACATTATCGCCATCAGTATTGAGCATCCAAATAGAAATTTCCTTAAGTGTTGGCGAATCCTCTTGTGAGTCCGTCACCCAGTCAAGGCTCTTTTCCTTATTGTACCTACTTTTTCGTGTACAAAGTTTAAAATGGCGTTCACATCACCTTTTAAAAATTAGATGAAGGATCTTGCGATAAGACCGTACTTAATATCCTTACATTGGCATAATATTTTACCTTTCAAACATGGTGATTGACTTTCTCCATTACAGCACTACTCCTGCGAGCCAAGAAATTTTTTACCCCAATTTTCACTTCAGGTATTCAACACTTTGTTATATGCGAAAGTCTATGAATATTCTGGATCCATTAGCTAACACACAAAATCTTCACGCTAATATTTTTACGGATGGTCTACTTAAAAGGTATTATACGCAGTCCAATTCCAGATATACTGGTGAGTCTAGAACGACACAAACATCATTGGTGATGGTGCTTGGGAAAACTAAAGCTCCCCAACGTCTTCTTTATTGTCCTTAGCCTAAATAACAATGATGGTGGGTTCTCTCTCAATCACCATTTCAAAAATCTTCTAAGTCTTTGACAGAGTCCTCCTCCTGCTGTCATGCTAATGACTCTTGCATGAGAACGTAAGTTGCAATATGAAGAGGAATACAATAATTCCTATGATAAGTCTCTACATCAAAGAACGTTACACTGAAACATAATAAGCTGTAAAAATCCTAAAAGACTCTAGAAATTGATGCTCTGATACCACCGGTAACTCGCTTAATTAAATATCGAGTGATCACTCCCATAATAAATTAAATCAGAATATACAGTTGGATCATTCATAGCATCACTGTCGAAAACATTTTATAATCACCTAATACTTAAATGCAAAGGTGTTAAAAACTTTCCAATTTTAATTTAATAAAAATCCATTTTAATAACATAAAACATTTAATACAAACCATTCACACAATGAATAATGACTGAATAGACATCATAATAGAATTTGAATGCAACTGGAATAAACTTTCAAGTAAATTCAACATGGATAAGTCCCTTATTCATTCAATTCAATTAAGTGTTCTCATACTTAATTAATTCCAGATATCATTATCTTTCAATTCTACTTTAGTCACATAGTAGATATCATCATATGTATATATATACATTCACTCTAATAAATATATACAATACTGCACCTCGAGACACAACTGCGGTACATCATTACATTGATATCATGTCCCAATATATCTCATCATTGTATAGGGGACTATAGGTTCGGTAAATATCCTTCAAACCATAAATATTAAATCAGAAATTATGGAGGTGAACATAGTCCTAAGCCTTTGGGCTACGCACATACCTACGGATCCAAATGACTGTTGTATACCATTGTTCTCACTAATGGTAATCGACCTTAGTCCTATGTTCTGGAGCGACAAGTCAAATATCCCCCCATATAGGCTCATCAGGATGTGACTGTCCTCACGTGCGGACCTCCCCCGATAGCAAGTAATCTTGGTATGTCATACACATAATCATCAATCAATCAAATAGGCATTATTATCTACCTATTCAGTGTTAGGTACTCACACGACCTATATCATATTAGGAATTCATCCTATCTCAAGTACCCGTAGTATTTCATGAATACCTCCTGTACTTGTTAATCAAGATTATCATCGTATAGTTTATTATGTAGTTATAACTCACATAATATTTTATCTGACCCAAGTACTCGTAAATATATCATAAATATTAACTGTACTTGATTTAACGATTATTCTCCTATAAATCGTAATATAATTATGTAGATATCTCTCACAAAATTTAATCCTCAAATTTAAATAAATTTCCAACATTAACCCAAGTCCCTCAATCCTTGTTAATGTACCAAAATTAATAAAATCTCACCATGGGCCAAATTACCATTTTCCAAGCTTTTTTTTTCCCAATAAAGGTACATTCTGCCCAGAAATATAAAATTACATTATGAGGCTTTTTTGCTCCGATTTTGAAAAAACTTAAAACTGTAATGTTGTGTAGAACATGATTTTATATAAAAACACGCCAGCACACTGCCAATTTCCCCTTAAAACAATCCTAAAATTATCATACAATGTTCGTCATTTTTCATTCATTTTATAGATTTTCTTTCGCCCAAACTCACATGAAATATATTCTAATGAATCCCAAATATCTCAACATCATTTCTACATGATTAAGGATAATTATAATACAAGGAAAAACATCTAAATCACCAAGTTTAAATAAGAATTAACATCAAACCCAATTAACCCTCAAAATTTCATTTATCTAAATTCTCCATTTTTATACACCTTAAAAACCCAGAATTTAGAATTATTATTCCTTCTCTAAATCATGAAGTTTAATATTCAATTGTGATTAAGATTTGTCTACATGCAATACCTATTGTCACCTTCCATTTTCTCCATAAGCATATATTTTTTTGCTACATGTTCAACCTAACAAGTTCATAACCTCTACATGTGAATAATAAACTACATGAATTTGCATATCCATTAAATAAGATTCATCAATCATTTTAATCCCAAATTCATAAGTTCATAATCCCAAATAAAATACTATTCTAACATGGATATTATTAACACTGAAATAAAGCAAGAATCACTCGCCTTTTAGTGTAGGTCGGAACCTTTGGAGAAGATAATGTTAGAACCTCCCCTTTTCATTTTTTGTGCATCGTTTTGAAACCCTAGAACACAAACTATTTTGCTGTTCATACCCTTATGGAGAAGACCGACCTTCTTCTTCATTGCTGCCCTCCTGAAAAGGGAAACTTCCAGTCGCTGACTACAGATCCGACGCCTGCGGGTAATTCTGTGTCACCCTTGTATTTCATTGTAATCCATGTAAATTAGAGTGAAATAAATGGCTTTTCCCCTTTGGGGGATTTTTCCTCACATTTGTATGTTTGAATGTTCTTGCATGCTTTACATCCTATTCAATCACACCTAGATGCATGTTTAGGATTTAATTGGATTAAACTGTGTTTAATTATATAATTTCTTAATTGGAACGCAAGCGCACCTCTTCAATCATCTACCTATTCAATGTTAGGTACTCACAGGGCCTATATCATATTAGGAATTCATCCTATCCCAAGTACCCGTCATATTTCTTGAATACCACTCGTACTTGTTAATAATGATTATCATCGTATATTTTATTACGTAGTTATCAACCACATAATATTTTATCCGACCCAAGTACCCGTAAATATATCATAAATATTACCCGTACTTGATATAACGATTATTCTCCTCTAAATCGTAATATAATTATGTAGACACCTCTCACAAAATTTAATCCTCAAATCCAAATAATTTTCCAACATTAACCCAAGTCCCCCGCTCCTTGTTAATTTACCAAAATTAATAAAATATCACCATGGGACAAATTAACATTTTTCAAACTTTTTTTTCCGATAAAGGTACAGTCTGCCCAGAAATATAAAATTACAATTTGAGGCTTTTCTGCTCCGATTTAAAAAAAAACTTAAAACTGCAAAGTTTTGTAGAACGTGATTTTTTTACAAAAAACCCTAGCACACTGCCAATTTCCCCTTAAAACAACCTAAAATTATCATACAATGTTCGTTATGTTTTAATATTTTTCATGCATTTTATCCATTTTCTTTCACCCAAACTCACAAGAAATATATTCTAACGAATCCCAAATATCTCAACATCATTTCTACATGATTATGGATAATAATAATACAAGTAAAAAAATCTAAATCACCAAGTTTGTATGAGAATTAACATCAAACCCAATTTACCCTCAAAGTTTCTTTTATCTAAATTCTCCATTTCTATACACCTTAAAAACCCAGAAATTAGAATTATGATTCCTTCTCCAAATTATCAGATTTCATATTCAATCTTGATTAGGATTCATCTACATGCAATACCTATCATCACTTTCCATTTTCTCCATAAACATATATTTTTTGCATATCCATTAAACAAGATTTGTAAATCATTTTAATCCCAAATTCATAAGTTCATAATACCAAAGAAAATCCTATTCTAACATGGATATTATAAACACTGAAATACAACAAGAATCACTTGCCTCTTAGTGTAGGTCTGAACCTTTGGAGAAGATGATGTTAGAACCTCCTCTTTCCTTTTTCTAGCAACTTTTCGACGATGGTGCAAGGTGTAGAGATGGTGGTTCGTGGTGGTTGTCCCCTTTGATTTCCTAATATGACTCTTCTTCTTCTTCTTCTTCTTCTTCAAGGCAACTCTTCCTCTCCACAAGGTGACTTTTCTTTTCTCTCAAAGTCTCTTCACTTTCTCTCAAAGAAGTCACAAATGAAAATAGATGAAAAGAACCTTATGTAGAGTGTAAACCCACTTATATAACAAGTCTCCAAGGTTAGCTAAAAGACAAAAAATGTGGATACTATTCATCTCCCAATACAGATGACTAAAATGCTCCTTCGGGGAGTCCTTTCATCTTCTAATTGTCCCAAGGCCCAAATCAAACAACCGCGTATACTTTTCTGCCTATTTTGACCCTTCCGAAATCAACTGCGCACTTGAAATGATCATCCTAATGATATTTAATTAGTTTATATTTTATTACCAAACTTTAGTCTCGACACGACTCATAAGCGCGTCCCTATTTAAGTTATATAATTATCGTATTTGTATCTCATGACAATATTAAAAAACATCATATTCACATATTACTTTATATCTCTAAGTAATATTTAAAATCATATATTACTTTAATCTCTATTAATATTTAATCCGGATTAGTCCTAATTAATTTTTCATAATTGATTCCAATTAATCCTAGTTTATTGAACCCGTTAGATTTTAATTAATCTCATATTAAAAGTCAGTAAAATTACGAGGTATTACAATGTTCTGAAATCAATTTTGCCATCTACATGTTTTGTGACTATGGGGTATTTTTGCATGTAAGAACCTTTGACCACGAGCTTTATTTGAATTATTAAGGAAATAGATAAGGGTGCATGAGAAAAGGCTATGAAAGGAGCAATTCTCCTTTGCGAGAAAACCACCGTTGGCACAAGAGCCTAATGAAAAGATTAAAGGCAATAAAAATAGAAAATTTGTCAAAGGCCAACATAGTTTACATTTTTTAATCTCTCTATAGACACCCCATCCTGGAACCAACCTAAGCATCTTAAATTCTTGTTGCCCACTCGTTCACTGTAAATCCATGTCATACTTCGAGTACCGATCTAGAGGTCACCGGGCGCTCCTTGGCCCCGTTTGACTATGGTCAACTTTCTCACCTGAGAAAAATGTTAATAAATCTATGAATGGATCTGAATCCCCATTTTAATGGTCTACCCCATGCATGAATCGGTCTCACGATTCAGACAAACAATTTGTTTTACTACTAAAAACTGATCTAGAGGTCATCGGGCGCTCTCGGGTCCCATTTGACTCCGATCAACTTTCTTACTTGAGCAAAATCTTAATGAATCTTAGAAGGGATCTAAATTCCCTCTTAAACATTCCACCTCGTGCATAAATTGTCCATACGGTATGGGCGAAATATCCGTTTTGTCTGGAAAACTGATGTGAAGGCCACCGGGCGCTCTCAGGATCCGTTTTACTTGTGTCAACTCTTAAACTTGAATGAAGATGAATGAATCCTAGAAGGTCTCTGAATAACCTTACCAATGGTCTACCTCGTGTGAAAATCAACCTTATGATAGGGATGAACGATCCATTTTACTCCGAAGGGTCACCGGGCGCTTTTGGGCCCCGTTTGACCTATGTAAACTCTCTGAACCAAAATAAGCTTAATGAAATATCAAGGGGCACTGAATAACCTTTCCAACGGTCCATCCCGTGCATGAACTGGCCTTACAATTTGGATAGATGATCCATTTCCTTTGGGAGTTTCCTATCTAGAGACAAATGGGCGCTTCCGAGCCCTATTTGACTTCGGTAAACTCCCGAACTTGGTAGTGGATCAATGTATTCTTAAACGTCTATGAATACGATGCTTGCCTATTCGCACCCCCTGGACCTATAAATAGAGGCCATGACCTCACTTTAAAAGGCACCCATGAACTTCCCTATCAGCAATTCAGAGAAAATTCTTTCAAATTCAGATTTTTCCCCCATTTAAAACCCATTTCCTACATTCCTTCCATAATTTTCATACTCTTTTGAGTAAATTCTCACCCAAATCCTCATACTTCCATCATCTCGTCATGAGATCAGCGCATCTACAATCAAGATCCACTTCCATCATTGTCCTTAAATTCTCTTATTTTTGCATTATTTACTTCATTTTCAGTTTAATACTTTATTTCATTTCATCACGTATCTTAATTTTAAACTTTTTATAATTAGTATTTGAACATACTTTATTTTCATAAGAATACCCAAAAACAAGAAAAAAGGGGTTTATTTATAAATTTCAAATGAGGAATTCTCTTCACATTTTCTCACACTAAAATACTTTTTTCTACCCATACACATATAAACAAAGTCCCCTGTTGGATTTATGGGCTAAACCCCACCTCGTATTTTCTTCGGACTTGTTAATCGCCAAAAACTTAGATTATACTTTGAATTACTATTTTGGGAACACTCCTAAGGATGACCTCACTCCACATTTATCCATGACGCGAGTCAAGCGATTCCATCCTCCATTTATAATATGCACATAAGCACACACATCTCTGATTTCAATAAGAGAATATTAACACATGCCCATGAGAGATCGAAAGTGTGGGATGGGTTCCTAACACCTTCTCATTCTGTAACTTAGTCCTTGGATCCTTGAACTACTTGGTTTCGCAAGAATTAGTATTGTCCTTGATGCTGTTCTCTCGAGGCGACAATATTTCTTTAGCCTATTTTGTGCAAAATAGACCGGCGACTCTATCTCTACATATAACCCCACGTCGACGATGTCCGAGCGCCCTGAGAAAGGATGCAATCCTGCACGCACATTGAAAAAAGGGGAAGAAAGGAGGGTCCACATCCGAAGAACCCCTAACCTCAAAAAACCTTGAGATGGCCACAATGGCAACTTTGCTAGGGACTTTTTTAAGAGGACTAGACTCTATTTCTCCATGAGTGTTATTCTTTTATATATGTGTGCGTATGCACCTACCTGTATGTTCCCTTTTCTACTCGATATACCTTTTTGTATATCTCTCTCATGTATATATCACTTTTTACTCACTTAGACACTTCACACACTTGTATATACTCTCCATGTACACTTCACACACTTATGTTTAACATCACTTTACACTCACATGCTTCACACACCACTTATAATATCCATGTGTAGGATTCACTAGCATATACCGACACATCCTACACTTGTATATATCCTCACTTACACATATCACACATCACTTGTAGTTGATCCATGTACAGTCTCACTACCACAAACACTCACTTTTATATTCCCATATCACCTACTCACTCACATCTATCCATGTGTAGTATAGTCTCCATGCTAGATTTACTTGTCATAATACTTGTATATGCTTCCCATTAGCATAGTATTCCCTTTACTCATCTTACCAATAAAAATTGATAAAAAAACACCATTTCTCCATTGTATGTTAATTAAGACTCATGCACTTTTGCATAATATATCACCAAGAGCATGGATATATTGACCAAAATTTTGTCTCGTACTGGGGGGTCACTTTTGATGGGCACTGTTCCTGAGGGTCGCAATAGCCTAAATGATATGACTCTCGTCTTCCACTATCCTTGTATCTTCTACGTGTATCGTACGATTACCCCGCATCATATCACTTGACTGAACTCATGCTGAGAGGTATATAGTAGGGAACTCGTCCACGCATATTGAGTATATCGAATTCTCTCTCACAAGTACTATCCCCACGAGGTATATAGTGAGCCAATTCATGTACACTCAGGTATATCAAATGTCTTATCCACACATACCGAGGCATGATTACCCTTATATGCAAGAGGTATATCGTGGAAGACATGCCAAAGGAGAACCCTTCCACTAACCCAACAAGTGCATAAACCTCATATATGTGTCAAACCTAGGGCACTCATATTTAGTTTGTCGATTACCATGTGAAACTCTACCAAAATTCTGAATCGGCATAAAACTCGATTTTTGTCATGATTTTTCCCAATTTTCAAATTAGAACCCCATTTGTGAGCCTAGAAACAAGTCCAACCGTGTCTTACATACTTTCAAACCTTATTTTCCAAGGCTCTAATCTTGTCCGACATTTTTTTCGCATTTAGGAAAACCTAATACAAGTGAATATATAATAATAACTGTGAGCACAAGAATAATCACAACAAGGACCCACAAAATAATTACAAAAAATAGAATTATAAATCACACACACAACAATGATATACGTGGTTCGACAACTTGCCTACGTGGACGGAGAGGTTACTATTTTATCATAGTGTCTCTCAATTCTTGAGATTACATCCCTTTGCCCCAAGTAAGGGTTTACAAATTATAGATGCATAAAAGTAAGTGGCTGAGTTATACAAGGAACTCAATTAACACATGGATAATTCGTAGTGTCCCTGAATATATCCTCCAAGATTGTTGGTAATCAATTTAAATGTATCCGTAAGTGTCCCGACGTATATTAAATACACGCGAGTTAATTGAATATCTGATTTGGTCTAGGCAACGCTCTAGGCAGATTAGGCTGGTAAACATCTCTCATGGACCATAATAGATGGGTCCTCACAATTGCCCCGAAAATTTTTAGGCCTTGTGAATTTTGGGCCAATAATTTTTAATTGTATTGAAGGCCTATATCTTGAAAGTTTCATTATTGTGACCGGAGTGGCCTTTTTGTAGAGTTGATGAACTTGTAGGGGTATGCTTATCCTGAACCAAACACCATGGCATATTTGTATTTTTTTCAAATGAGCGAGGGTACCATCGTCCGAGCAGCTAATTGAAGCACTAAAAATAATCCTAGGATGTCGTGTTCATCATTGGTGTTGGTAATCAAATCAGAGATACATCTCCTCTGTCAACTCAGTTCACACTTCTCTCTTCATCGCTAAGATTTCCAGAGTTCTTCTCCTTCAGTGTTCTCTTTTTCTTCAGAGCTTCATCAATTCTTGTGAGTTTAGCTCACTTTTTCTTAGTTTTCCTCTTTTTTGAATTGTTCTCTAACTATAGTTAGGGTTCTTCTTTTGTTGGAATGTTCATGGAAAATCTAGATAAAAAATCAATAGCTGAGTTTAGTAAAACTTATAAGGTTTTAGATTGGGTGGAAATCGATTGTGCACCCTCCATAGAGATGTCCGTGACATCGAAGGAGGGCACTTGATTCACACCCTGTTGATAACACAAATGGGGTTTGACATTTTTCCCAAACCCCTTTTTCCTTATATTCTCCAAATTCTTTGAAATTGTCCCTACTCAATGTGCCCTAAATGTCTGAAAAATAGTTAATGGGGTGGATAGGATAAACACCCTATATAGGATAAAATTAGGTTTTGCTGAGATTTGCTACTGCTATGTATGGTTGTGGACCAATGATGGCATTATGTACTCAGAGACTAGGAAGATTGATGGGGTCCTAGTGGTGAACCTCCCAGACTCCTACAAATATTATCGGGTCCATGGTTTCCTTGCCAGAACTCGACAACGTCCTCGTGCTCGTGAGGGAGAGAGACACCGGGTCCTTCTAATTTTAGACTTTGAGTAGGATCATATAGATCACTTCTTCTTATCTTCAATTTTCTTGGTGTTTTTTTATTCGTGACCTCTAACTAATATTCTTCCTCTATTTTGCATCTCATGCTAAAATCTAAAAGCCTGGACGGAATGAAGTTGATGTTCTTGAACTTATAAAGGCCCAAAATATTAAAAAGAGGCTTTCTGACGGTGAGCATCCAAGGTCGGGAGATTATTTGCCTAAGTATAAAAATACAACAATTAACTTTAATTGCATGGTCAGTCGATAAGGTCCCCATCTTGAAAGGTCCTGAAGTTGGTCCCTCTGATCTGATTGTTCTAGAGAAAGAGAGGAGGAGGAAGAGGAGGAGGAAGAAGGAGAAGGATAGGAGGAGGTAGAGGAGGAGTAAGAAGGAGAATGCGAGGAGGAATAAGAAATAAAATAAGAAAAAGATACGTCTCCCCTCATTAAGAGGAGAAAATCAAGGCTTGATGATAACGATTATCAAAAATCCCTGTCTGATCGACTGAAGACTTTAAAGACGTCTGAAAGTGATTCCCTTAGGGATAGTTGTTCAATCCCACTAAGCAAGGGGAAAGAGAAGGAGAAAGAGAATAAAAGAGAAGAAGAAAAGAGGAGAAGAGAGAGAGAGAAAAAAGAAAGAGCAAGAAAAAAAGAGAGAGAATGAGAGTAATGGGGCCAAGAGGAAGCTGTTCTTTATGGCTTTTGCAATCCCCTCCCATGTTGCTGAGACTAAGGGGACTAGAATGGGTGATATACCTTCCCTTTCCCCCAATATGCTAAAGGTGGTAGTGCTCGCTATTGATCACAAGAGCTCTATAAGGATGGGGTCATCCCAGCTCGTCGTCAAATCTGCTCAAGTCTCTTCCTAGTTTTTTATAATTACTTCTCTTTTGCATTTTCCTTCTTCGTACTAACTTGTTGTTTTATCTCTCAGTGAAATTTTTGTCTGACTTCATAAACATCCTGGATGATCACATTGAGTAGTCCAGAAGTAATCAAGAGCTGAAAATTAATTTGCAGAATGAGATAAAGGCCTTTGCTGATTCTCATATGGCATGGGAGCAAGAGAGAGAGAAGTTGACCAAAGTCTATGTTGACCTCGAGGAGTCCCAAAAAGAGGTGGTCGCGGAGAAGGAAAAGTAGGTCGAGGAGAATTAGGGTCTACCCAAAAAAATCCTGAAGTTAGAGGAGAAGCTTCCTCAAGAGAAGGATGACAGCTACCTCGAGGGTTTCAACAAAGTGTACGATGAGGTCGAGATCCATCTCGCTTGTGGAAGGAAAGTGGCCTTTTATAAAGCTTGGGATCATGCCTTTAAAGCCGTGGGGACCCCTATTTACTCTGATACTTTCTTCTTACATTCTCTGGGGTCAGACCCCTTTGAAGAAGAAGAGGAGGGTGTTGGTCAACCTATCGATCGTTTTGAGGGTGGGCTTGCTGAGGTCGAACTGGATGCTGTAACACCCCGCTCAATTAAATACCAGGGGATTAGTTCTATGAAAAATTAAATCAGAGTATACAGTTGGTTCATTATTAGCATCCCTATCGAAAACATTTTTTGAATCACTTAATACTCAATTAAGCTGGTGTTAAAAACTTTCAAATTTTAATTTAATACAATCTCATTTTACCATTACAAACTATTTCATGTAATTCATTCCACAACAATGCATAATGGATAAGTAACATCACAACTGAATTAAATGTAACTGGAATAAACTCCCCAGTTTAAATATCTCAATACAACAATCGAAATAATTTGAATGTATCAAAATTGATAGTAATACCACTCTCTGAGATAGAATCAAAATAACTAGAGTCCTTGAGAGACATGCCCTATATGAACTAACTACTACGGATGTATGAATCAAGAGAATGAAAGCGTCTAAGAAAAGTTTGCAACACCATAACATCCATAGTACATCAAGTATACAATCTTCTATGCCTGGCATTCCTGTAACTAGGCACCTAATATAGAAGATACAATGGAGGCGAGTGTTGACACAAAAATTATTCAGCTGACGTGGACCTATTATATGAAGACATGTGTTATCCTACAAGGCCTGAATATAATTACCGAGCAACTTAAAGCACCAAGGTACTCAACGTACTGAGCTACCCAACATATCAAGCTACTCAATATACCAAGCACTTGGTCAAGAATATCAAACGACGAAGACAGATTCAATGAACATTCTTACCATATATAGATGTATACGTCCATTTAATAAATGGCGCATTGTCAATTCACATTAACAGCCCAAGGGCTATAAATAAATTGTAGTACCCCCACAGCGGGGCAATCTTTATTAGCGAACATAAGGCAAAAATACCGAGCAATAGAAGATAGTGGACGTTGGCCATTTTCATTAAGGGTGAACCACTTTAAAAATCCTTTGTCTTATTTCTTATTTCATATTTATCTGTGATTAATTAATTAGATCAAATCTAGTTTTTTACATCAAACGATTGACACCGTCTGTGGGAACGACTATACATAGCGTTTTCACTAGAACATTAATCACAAATGGTTGAGATCCCAAAATCCATTAACAAGACTAATGTCCGAGTTCCCCCCAATCCATCAGCTCCCCCAACCATTGAAGATCTCACCGACATAGTGGCCAATTTAGCCCAAGGGCAAAAAGATATGCAAGAGACCATGCATCAACTCATTCAAACTATTCGCAACGGAGCACCTGCCCGGTCAGGTCAACGAAGCATTTAGATACCCACCCATTTTCCATCTTCAAGAACCGGACGTAAGCTATTCCTAGATGTTTCTCTATTCAGACGCACTGTGTCTCATCGTAATGAGAGGACCAATGATCCCTCATATCATCCTGGCCGAACCTCTTCCATAAGAGCTATAAATTCTCAACGAAATATTACTTTAGCCCCAGAACGAACAAGCGCTCTGGAGAGGTTGAGTAGAGCCTCTCCCTTTGACCATTTGGGCTCTAGGAAGAATGGAAATCCCCCTAGGACTGTGTCGAGAAATTCTCAATGACTAAATAATCTAAGGGAAGGTTTCGCCTAATCATGACCAGCAACTCGCAATTAAAGATCCCAAGAGGAGAATTCAGCGCGATCTGTTGCTCGGGTAAATAGGCCTGAGGCTGGAAACAACTCATGGAAGGGATCCATTCAGAGGTTGGAAGACAGGTTAGGAGAAATGGCTGAGGCTAAGAACCCTCTCCAAAGAACTTTCATCAAGGAATCACCCTTCGTACATGCAATTGTGGATTTTCCCAAACTATCAAAATTTAAAGCTCCTATAGTAATGCCTAAGTATGATGGAAAAATTGACCCCGTCCTCCACATAGAGCAGTACCAAGCTACTGCTGATATCTATGCAGTTCTTGATGAGATGAGGTGCAGATCATTCTCAGGAACTATCACTGGGTCAGCCTAAATATGGTACAATAACCTTCCTCAGGGGATGATTGCTATATTCCATTAGCTGGCAGAGCTCTTCATAGTGAATTTCTATTTTGGGGCGAAGCCATTTAAGAAAGTAGCACACCTACTGAGTGTAAGGCAGAAAACAGGAGAGAGCACCAGGGATTACATCACTCGTTTTAACAACGAGAAGCTTGAGGTAATTGACTACGAGGAGAAGACAACCATTACAGCTCTGATGAGTGGTCTATTAACCAATAAGTTATATTATACATTGGCCAAAGATCCCCCCAAGACCATGGCAGAACTGATGGAAAAAATAACTAAGATCATGAATGCCGAAGAGGCCATGGCACAAAAGATGAGATGAAAGCTGAAGGTAAAACTAAGAGGAAGGATCAAAAGCACAATGGCGGCAGCAAGCAGTTGAAAGGCAGGGTAACGCTAGAGCAGTTGAGGAAGTATGGGAATTATACTCCCTTAAAGGTGGATATAAACCATATTCTAGAGGAGATCAAGAATAGTGAGGAGCTAAATTGGCCGGAGAAAATGAGGACAGCCCGTGACAAGAGGGATAAGTCCAAATATTGCGAGTTCCATATAGATCACGGCCATACGACCAAGTGCTACATAGCTCTCCAGAATGAGATTTAAGCACTTATTCGACGAGGAAAATTGAGCCAATTCGTTGATCGTCACAATGATGGAAAGACTAACAAAACTGGAAGGCAAAGGTCCAAATCACCTCACCAAACAAAAGATGACAAGAAGATGGACCACGAAGATGATCCAGAAGATGACCCCGACCTATCCAAAAATCTAAGGCAACCTGAACATGAGGTATTTTCAATCCATTTTGGATCATTTGAATGTAATGTGATCACAGGTGGAGATGTAGGAGGTGGGGAGCATACTGCTGAAAGGATACCTTACCTCAACGAAGCCCAAGCTTATTTCTATATACAGCGAATAAATATGGCGGAAGAGGATCGCCCAAGGAAAGTGAACAAGGATAAGCTGGTCAGTGATTTTTCCAAAAATGATCTGGAAGGTGTCTAATATCCTCACGACGACCCCTTAGTAATCAAGATGAGGATGAAGGATGTGGTGATCTCAAGAGTGTTGGTAGACAATGGCAGATTTATAGATATCATGTTCTACCCGTGCCTTGATTGTTTAAAACTGAAGCTAGCCCAGTTGGATCCATATCACAGGCCCCTCCTCGGGTTCATTGGCGTGAAAGTCTTTCCACTTGGGATGATAAAGTTGGAAATGCTTATTGGTACTTGCCCTGCTTGCAGAACAGAAAAATTACACTTTTTCATAATGGAGAAAAATGTCCAATCATCCTACAATATAATCATGGTGAGGGTAGGCATGAAAAAGTTCGAGGCAGTGCCATCCACGATACATCAATGATTGAAGTTTTTGACCAATTTCGGAGTTAAAGTTGTGAAGGGCAACAAAAAAGTAGATTGGGAATGCTATTATTCATCTGCCGAACAAGAAGAGTTAGAGGAAGACAAGAAGAAGACCACCACGTAGTCCGAAGATGCAAAGATTGAGAACTTGGTCCCTAGAGATGAATTCGAGCTAGTGAAGGGTCAGGTCATGGAGGCTACAGAGAACATCATTCTAGATGACAAACGTCCAAAACGAACAACTAAAATTGGCTCCTCGCTGGACCCGTCAATAAAGCAGGAGTTAATGGCATTTTTAAGGCACATAAAACAAGATTTTATGTAGATTCATGAAGATATGCTAGGGGTAGATCCAGCCTTCTTGTGACACATGCTAAATCTTAATAAGGAGATCAAGCCAGTGAAACAACGAAGAAGGGTATTTAGCTGAGAGAAGAACCAGGCTATCCAGGAGGAGGTTGAGAATCTACAAAAGGCCTCTTTTATTGATGATGTCAAATATCCTGATTCGTTAGCCAACGTGGTGATGGTGAGAAAGAAGAACAACAAATGGAGGATGTACATAGATTTCACAGATCTCAACAAAGTTAGCCCAAAAGATCATTTTCCCTTGCCCCGAATTGATCATCTGATGGATGCTACTTTGGGGAATGGATTGTTGAGCTTCATGGACGCTTATTCTGACTACAACCAGATTAAGATGAAACTAGAAGACAGGGAGAGTACTTTTTTTATTACCCCAAGGGGTACATACTGTTACAATGTCATGCCTTTTGGTCTAAAAAATGCAGGTGCAATGTACTAGCGATTGATGAACAAGGTGTTCACATAGCGAATCGACAACAACATAGAGGTTTATGTCAAAGATAAGCTGATGAAGAACAAGAAAGATGCAGACCACATAGATGACCTGAGCCAAACTTTTGATCAGCTAGAGAAATATCAGATGAAGCTGAACCCCACTAAGTGAGTTTTTGGAGTATGAGAAGGAATGTTCCTCGGGTATATTGTGAATCAGCGATGCATTGAGGCAAATCCAGAAAAGATTAAAGCTCTGTTGGAACTACAATCTCCAGCTACGAAGAAGGAGGTACGGAGCCTCACGAGTCGTGTCACAGCTCTCAACAAGTTTATTTCATGAGCAACATATAGATGTCTCCCATTCTTTAGGACTTTCAAAAAAACTTTTGAATGGAATGATGAATGTGAAAACGCATTCCAAGAGTTGAAACGATATTTGGGGACACCTCCATTATTGACTAGGATGGTGATGGGAGAAAGATTGTACTTATATCTGGCTGTCTCTGAGAGCGCAGTCAGTTCAACGTTGATAAGAGTTGAAGATGTAGTACAAAAAACTGTGTATTATTCGAGAAAAGCTTTCCAAGGAGCAGAGTTAAGATATCCTAGATTGGAGAAGCTAGCCTTAGTATTGATAAAGGCAAGTAGGAGGATGAAACCTTATTTTTGGGCCCATACCATAGTGGTGTACACTGATATGCCACTCAGATAGGCTTTACGCAAGCCAGAAAAATCTGGAAGACCGATGTATTGGGCGGTCGAGCTGGGAGAGTATGATATTGTTTATGAGCCAGGGCCCTCACTCAAAGGGCAGGCGGTAGCAGATTTCATTGCGGAATTTACTTACCCAGATACTGGTGACCAACAAGGGTCTAATGCAAAATAACCTGTGGATGTTAGGGAATTCTTGGAGACTACCCCCGATCAACTCCTATCAACAGATGTAACGAAGGGTACAAGCATAGAACAACAGGAATCATCAGACAACAACCCAGTGTTAGGAGATAATAAAAGGAATTACCCAATATTCCATTAGGGAACTCTGTCAGACTAAGACTTTGAAAATGGCATCCCCATATGGAATTTGTATGTTGATGTCTCTTCATATGCTACAGGCAGCGAAGCTGGAATAATTCTCAATAGCCCAGATGGGTTAGATATAAAATATGCTCTGTGTTTCTAGTTTAAAGCTTCTAATAATGAGGCTGTAATTATAGACCTCAGTTTAGCCAAATCATTAAACGCAGAACAAGTCATGGTGTTCAGCGATTCCCAACTCGTAGTGAATCAAGTGATTGGTATTTATGCAGTGAAAGTAGAACTTATGACGAGGTATTTAGCTAAAGCAATGGATGTTTAGATAGTTTAGCAGCTGTTCAGATGATAAGGATACCAAGATTAGAAAATGCGAGAGTTGACGCACTAGCTCGATTAGCCTAAGCTACTCACACCGAGCTATGAAGAATGATTCCTATTGAGTTTCTTGAGAACCGGAGCATAGATGAATATTTAATGCTAAGATTCATCACCCTGGATATGGGACCATCCTGGATGGACAATATCAGGGAGTATATTGAAGAAGGAGTTGTACCAACTGACTAACTTGCAGCCAAGAGGCTAAAGTTTAAAGCTGCTCGGTATGTATTGAACAATGGTGTTTTGTATAGAAGGGGTATCATAGAAGGTTTATAGAGATGTGTTCATCCTTCAGAAGTTAAAGATTTAATAGAAGAAATTCACAAAGGCTCTTGTGGAGCTCATTTAGCAGGTGGAACTCTCCTGCAGAGGATAACGACGCAGGGATACTATTGGCCAACGATGAGAGATGACTGTACAGCTTACGCGAAGAAATGTGATAAGTGCCAACGTTTCTCTTCCATTCGAAGAACTCCCCAGGCATTGTTAACATCCATTATTTCCCCTTAGCCATTTTCCATGTGGGGTATAGACTTGGTCGGGACTCTGCCGACCACCAAAGGGAGATTCAAATATTTAGTAGTCGTTGTTGATTATTTTACCAAATGGGTTGAAGCTCAGCCTCTCATTGACATGCCGTCTAAAAGGTTTTACTAACTTATTTGGAAGAATATTATCTGTAGATATGGTCTACCACATGCTTTCATTACTGACCCTGGTACCTAATTTGATAATGAGGAATTCGCTGCATATTGTCATCAATCCAATGTCCAGAAAATCCATTCTACACTAGGCCATCACTAGAGCAATGGACAAACTGAAGTGACTAACAGAACTCTGCTGAACGAGTTGAAGAAACGGCTGCGTTGCTGAACGAGTTGGATTAACTCTCCTGTAAGAGATTTTATGAGACGTCTAGACTTGGAAATGCTTGAAGAAGTAAGAGAAGATACGACAATCAGGAACGCAGCTTACCAAAAATGAACTGCCATGTTCTACAACAAAAGAGTCAATAAATGTGATCTTAAAGAGGGGGATTATGTGCTCAAGAAAGTGGCTCAGAAGCATAATAAGCTAGAGGCCAACTGGAATGGACCATACCGGGTAACTACGGTTATTCGACTTGGGACCTACAAAATAGAAACCTTAGAAGGATAAGAATTAAAAAATGCGTGGAATGCGGAGCACCTGTGCAAATATTATTAGTAATACAGATTCACATGTACCCCATTTCTTTCAATATGAATAAAGATGATATTTTCTCCATATTATTTTTGTTCAATTTTTTTCGGGTACTCGTGCTACACACTAAACCACCAACTACGGTTGGTCGGCATATCATCAACCACTAACTACGGTTGGTCGACATATCAGAAACCACCAACTACGGTTGGTCGGCACAAATGAACTTTAACAACAATGTTGGTATAAAAATCATACAAGGAAAAGCCTTTTTGATTATGGGTGACCCCAAGGGGTATCCAAAACTAGGCAAGAAGATGGGTGACCTCACGGGGCATCCACTGTCTGGGAACCATGGTAATCCTGAAAAGATTACTACAACTAAGCAGGATCATGTGATAAAAATCATTTCATTGCTTAGGCACTTATGGGTGACAAGTCACTACAACTAGGAAGCAAGTGGGACAAACTCCATTGTCTAGGAAATTAAAACAAAATAGGACAAATTGTCCCTCTATAGATATATATGCATTCATCAACAGACAATATATTATAAGAAAAACATCTTAAAAACTATTTCCAAGGAAAGAAAAGTGCACAAAGATGAAATTTTTCTTCATTAAATGTAGGAAAGCGAATTACAAAAGATGAAGTTTTCTTCATTCAATACAAATTTCCTATTTTATTGGCCTTTTTCCCTCAGATTTTGGTACAGGTTCCATTCCAGCTGCAGGGTCATCTAAAGCATAAGGAGAATTGATGACATTCATATCTCAAAGCATTCTGATGTTGCTCGAACTTAGCCGCTCAAGCAGATGAGGAGGTCGGGATATCTCATAATCTTCATGAAGATTGTAATCACCAAGGTACTTAGAGATTAAACATTGAGGTATGGCACGAGCTAGAATCCAATTAAGATGTAAGTCAAAAGGAGGTACTGGTAGATCAAGAAACCCAGGTTCATACCAATCCCACTGGGAATTTCCTTTCTCAAGACGCATCACACCAAGAGCATTCAACCACCCGTTCTTATACCCCTTATTGTTTGACTTCTTTAACATGGCGTCAAGATGGCATAAGGCTTCATTATACCCCTCCATCCAGAATTCTTGTGGCTATTTATGGAATTGATATGTCAATATCTCAACATTTTGATGGATCTTATTCACAAAATTCTCTTTACTCTCCATGACAAAACTTTTCTTGGAAAGTTGCTTGGTAAGACTTTGGATTTTTCTGGACATCTCAGCCAAGGCTTGATTTTTTTTCGTCAGTTGAACGACTTGATTTTCTAAATCCAGTTGGGTCCTCATTTCTTTAATATTAATCCGATCATCTCTTGCTCGACCATAAATAGAAGGCCTTGCTCTGCCACGAGTGGATGATGTAGGTCTGGCTCTTTTCAAAGCCTCTAAGTCTTCTCTCAAGGCAACATTTTCAATTTCTAAAAATGAAAAGCCCTCATTATTGATTGGGATCAGAGCTCCATAGGAAGAGGCAGACTTTAGTTATTTCAATTCTTCTCTTAAATCAATATTTTCCTCTTCAAGCAGCTAGGCAATGTTCATGTGTTCTTGGACTTCAAGTTTCAACACACTTTCTCTCCTCTTATGGGTTGAGAGGAATTTTTCATAGCCCCGATCAGCACTCAACTATTGGTATTTTTTCTCATAACCTTCATGCAGAAAAGCAGTGGTTTCTTTGTGATGACTTTGAAGTTATTCGATTACCCCTTGACGATCCTCCATAATTTCATAGTACACCACGTTGTTTACCACAACTCGGTCAAGCAGATATTTTAAGTATTGATAAGCATCAATTACTCATTCTGAGGCATCAGATCTGAGAATATTAACTATTTATGCTTCAGTAAAGTCTGTATGACTAGCTTTGAAGTAATCATTACATTTCTTCATCAACTCTCTATCACGAGATAACAAGAGTTCCATCCTAGCAATAAAATAGTAAGGAAAAATGAAGACGAATCAATAACAGTATAATTATGATGAGCAGGTAAACGAGAAAATTCAGAACAAATAAAAAAGTCCTTTTTATTGATCAACGGGAGAAGCAAGTATAACCAAAGTTACAACAAAAAAGAAAAAGTAGAAGAACAACATAATTAAAGAGCCAAATAACTCTACACCTTCTCCTTATTTCCTATAACATCATCAACCGGTTTGGACGAATGAGTTGGTTGCTCGGAGGGCAGTTGGTGTTGCTTGATAGAAGTTGTTGCATGCTGAACTTGCTCGGAGGTTTGAGGAATGGTAATAACAGGTTCATATTATACTATCACCATAGAAGATCATCAGATGCAACTTCATCCTCTTCTTCTTCGTCAATAGTAGGAGGAGGGCCATGGGTGTGTTTCTGAAATAATTTAGAATCGTCTGCAATACTCAACTCTTTCAATGCTGCGACCCATCCTCCTATGAAGTACTTCACACTTACATACTCTATTTGGCAAGTAATAGCAATTAAGTCTTTGTTCGATCCTTTGTCCCAACCAGAGATAAAGGACTTCTTCACAACAACATTCCTCTCCACCTTCTCAGAAGAAGTATATCCCTCAGCAAGCTTCACCTTCTCCTTCAGATATTTCTTACGTCGTTCAGCCCCTTTAAGTTTGCCATCAGCTGATTCCTTGTTGGAAATGACGACCTTTAATTTTTCCTCCAACTCCTTGGAGGCATTTATAGATTAGTCTCGAGCTGTAGCAGCTTATTGACGAGCTATCTCTGCAGATAGAAGTTTCTTCTCCCAAGCAGCTTTATATTCCTCATACTTTTGCCAGGAGTCCTTCAAAGATTATGATAACCCAGTAAAAGGTTCTTCCACCCCACTGGAGGAAGTTGAAGCCTTGATAGCCTCATCTTTCTCCAGGATACTAGTAAAACACGTTATAAACTAAAAAAGGAAAGAAACTCAGATTAGAATATGAATACGGTATATGGAGGTGAAGTAGTAAGGATGATGATACTTACTGATGCGATATATTGGGATGCTAAGTCAATAACCTTCTCTCGAGAAAGGAAACCCTCAGCAACTCAATATTCGGGAATGGTCCAAGACTTGATTAAACCTTTGGCCGAGCTCAGAGTAATGAGAGATGGAGTGTTAGCTCTTAAAGAAGGATCCTCAACATTAGAAGGTTGAGCAGCAATTTCTATAGGTATTTTTGCAAGACCTCTCCTCAATTTCCTTAAAGGAGCACCTTCAATCAAAGGTGTTGCCTTTCCTTGTGTAATAGAAACACCTTTAATAAAAGGTGCTGCATCTTTTGGGACAACAGGTGGCTTCTTTTCGACCTCCTTGATAGTTGGAATTGTTCCCTTAGATGGAGCAATATCCATTTTCTTCATCCCTTCAGCTGGGACATCCCCTTTGCTCTTCTTTGCCCCATCAGTGCCAGAACCATCTTTGGCAAAGAATTCAGGCATTCTCCTCTTCTTCGTCACCAAATCAGTAATAGAGGTACCCAAATCAGAAGAAGATTCTTCTACGCTAGCTCGAGATGTTGGAATTTGATCAAGATCAATTATCACAGCAGGGGCAAGAGGACAAGCAGTAAAAGAGGAAGTAGTGTTTTTATATCTCGGCAAATAAGAAGCAGCTCTAACGTTCTCCTCTACAATTGATTTATGCAAACCCCAGATGAGTTTTAAATCTTTTATATTAATTTCACTCTCTTTTGGGGGCTTTATTTTGTTATCAACTACAAAAAGTAAAATAAATATCAGTGACGCATTTCATCAAACATAAACAAAGATAAATTGATCAAACAAAACAACCTATCCCATGTCCATAAAGTGGACATCTGGGACCTTGGTACACGTCATTCCCCTTTTTAGGAGGGTGTTGCCAATTTTTCATCACAACCCCATGATCAAAATAATTCCTATTAGCATCAGGGAGATTGACTATTAAAGCCCTCTTTGAAAACCTAGTTTTTAAATAAAAAGTAGCATCGCTGGTAACCCATTTATAACAAAACATAATCTCAGGGATCACTAAATGAGTCCCATGAATTTGGTTTAACCTATGTACGCCATTAACTACCCTCCATGTATTTGGAGCTACTCTTGCAGGAACAATATCAAAATATTGGCAAAACTCCAAACACAAGGGATTAAGCGAAAAAGAAAAGCCACATTCCGCTACAAAAAGGGAGGGAAACCAGTGTCCCTCAGCCCAGAGAAAATAAATCAGAGGGGCAAGGAGGTTCTTCTAGAATAACCCTAGATGGAATCGCAAAATTAGCTTGGGAACTTATCCAACAATTCAATAAGAAAAACCATGGTTGCTAAATTAAAGAAAGAATAAAGAAGAAGTTCTTACAAAAAATTGAGAAATCTACTAAGGCGGATGACAGAAAAAATGACAGTACAAGGACAGAGCGAGAAGACAAAGAGTTTACAAGTCTGGAAGTAAAAAGTAGAAGATGATTCGAATCTATCGCCTTTAAATGCCTTGCATTGGGAAGCGAGAAAATAAATGATTACTATAAAAGATGATTGCGTTACCGACGGCTGAAAGGAACAAGTTCCCAAGCGTTCCCAAAATTCAAAATATTTACAAGTTTGCCATTTCGCTCTCAAAATTAATATGATGAGAAGAAAAATTCACAAGTGTTGAGTATCTGTAGTCTAACAAAACTGGGAAAACATGCCCGAGCTACTGTTTGGACATAATATTCCACATTCTCATATTCAACTTCAACTGTGAAACATTGGGGGCTTTTGATGACACAAAAATTTGTCAGCTCACGTGGACCTATTATATGAAGACATGTGTTATCCTACATGGCCTGAATATAATTACCGAGCAACTTAAAGAACTGAGCTACTCTACCCAACAAACCGAGCTACTCAATATACCGAGCACTTGGTCAAGAAGATCAAACGACGAAAACAGATTCAATGAACATTCCTATCATGTACAGATATATACGTCCATTTAATAAACGACATACTGTCTATTCACATTAACAGCCCAAGGGCTATAAATATATTGTAATACCGCCACAGCGGGGCAAGCTTTTATTAGCGAACATAATGCAAAAATACCCAGCAATATAAGATAGTGGACGTAGGTCGTTTTCATTAAGGCCGAACTACTTTAAAAATCCTTTGTCTTATTTCTTATTTCATATTTATCTGTGATTAATTAATTAGATCAACTCTAGTTTTTTATATCAACAACGAGAATATGCAAGAAAACGGGTCAGAGCCCGTTGGTAAAATATTTTAAAAATAACAAGTGATTAATAAGTGCAATTAAGCAATTATTATTTACATGTTAGATTCCCATGGTAAAGAACTTCTCGATTAAGTTACATTCTGCCCAGAAATATAAAATTATAATTTGAGGCTTTTTGCTCCGATTTTGGAAAAACTTAAAACTACAAAGTTGTTCAAAACGTGATTTTATACAAGAACTCATGTGCACACTACCAATTTTCACTTAAAACAGTCCTAAAATTATCATACAATGTTCGTTCTTTTACCTCTACCAAATGATCCCAAACCCTTTATAATTCATCCCAAATGATATACCCGAGTATCTACATGATTTATAACATCAAATCATATCAAAATCATCATGGAATTTTGATGAATCATGATAATCCCATTTTAATTTAGAAAATCTACATTTTATCATTCTTAGTCAAGAACATGTATAAACTCCAAATTTCTTCATCAAATAAAATCAAGTTTCATGATGATAATTCTAATATCAACAAGGGATTAATCCTACATGGTAATTCATCTTTGATTTATAAAACTTAAAAAAAAAAAATCTTTTTGTATCTACCATGGACAACACACATGCTATAGATTGCAAGAGTTAAAACACTTGCCTATGATTTTATAGGTCCGAGCCTTTGGGGAAGATGATACTATGGTGTTCCTCTATTTTTCGGTCACTCTCCGGTGGCGACGGTGGTGGTGCAAGGTGCATTTGTCCCTTAGTTTTCCTAGAACAACCCTTCCTCTCCTAGATAAAACTTCCCCCTCTCCTCAATGGATGTCTCTTAGAGTTTTGGTGAATAAAACTTTGTCTAATATTATCTCTTCATTTATATAAAAATACCCAAATTTCGTAAGTACTATTCATCTCCCAAGTAAAATGACCAAAATACCTCTTTGGAGTGTCTATTCGGTTCCAAATTGACCCGAGACCCAAATCAAACCCCCGGGTAGACTTTTTTGACTATTTAAATCCATCCAGACACTTTAATGCACTTGAAATGACCATTCAGATGAAATAAAAATAATTTACTTTTCATTCCATTCAATTATAGTTCTGACACGACTCACACGGGCGTCTCGACTTAATTATCGTAATTGTCGTATTTATAAATCCCGACAATTTTTATAAAGTCATAATCATATATTACTTTTAATCACTAAGTAATATTTAATATCAATCACATATTACTTTATTCTAGTAAAATTCAATCCGGATTAATTCCAATTATTTTCACATAAATAATTCCAATCAATCCCCATTGATTCAACCCATTTACTTTTAATTTATCTCATTTTAAAAGGAATTAAACATATGGGATATTATAGATGCTAGCCAAGATCAAAGGGCTACTGAGAAGGGTAAGTCCATTATTGAAGTCGAGTAGGTGAAGGAATAGGGCATCTAGATTAAGTTGTTTTTTAATTTCAATTTTGAAGCCTTGTAATTTTATTATTGCTCTGACTGTACTGGGCTTTGGCCTCCCCTTTATCAATGAATGAAAGAGAAATTTCTTTATTCATATTGATTTTGTCCTTTCCTGTATATTGATATCTTCTTGTGATTTTGCTTGTGTTATTTGTACTCTAATGAGGACTACATCCCCCCCAATTCACGGTTGGGGATGATCCTTAGGCCCAATATTAATGTGAAAGCTTACAAGGTGTTTGTGAAGATTTGCATGTCTTTGAGGGAGAGGACAAAGTAGTACAAAAATTAGTCTATGCTCGTCGCCAAGCTAAAGGATGATCTTCAAGCCATGGAGGATATCGTAACTTGAGTCCAGGACGTGGTAAATGCTTTGAGGGCCAAACTCATGGAGACTAATAAAGTAGGCCAAGTGGGTGAAATGCTCTAGGTCGAGAATGACGCTCCGAGGAAAGAGTTCACCAGGCTAAAAGTGGTTATGGATAGGCTACAGGAGGATGTCAAGAGGTTGAGGCATTTATTCAAAATGGGACCTTAAGAAGCCTGGGCACAGGGTTACAATGCTGCATGGGTAGATGCCCCAGTAAGACTCAAGGAGGCAGAAGAAGTTGCCTTTACTCGTGGGTGGTTGAGTTCCCTTAGAGAGATGAAGACACCCAAGGAGTCCAGACTGTTGTACAAGTACCTGGTCGAGTGTGCTGCCTATTGGCATAATCCTTTCTCAAAGTACAATAAGTGGATCCAAACTGATCCTATCCCTGCCTAGCTATTGGAATAAGACCTTGATGTTGATGTGGAACAACTCATTCCTAAACCAGATGATAATCGAAGAGAGCTCGGTGTAGAATATATTGCCCGACATCCTGGTACTTATAGGTCTTTGTGTATTTTGGTCGAGATGTAATTATAATTTCACTTTTTATTAATAAAAAGATTAATTTATTAACCTTTTGCATATTTTCAGCATGCGGTGACTGAACATATACTTAAACTGGAAAGAGATATTTCTCGTAAATTACATAAAATCTTTGTCGATCAATCAATACTGTTAGACCGTCTTAGTCCTTTTGCTATTTAAATGGACTAGTATTTAGGTTTGATCATTTTGGGGTTTTTAGCTGAATAAATGATATTAAGAAGAAGTGTTATCCATTTGTTACTATGTTTTAAAACATTTTTCCAGTCCAACATGCCTTAACAATACCATTCCATTTACTTTAACTTTTAGGTTATGTCATCGCATTCCTTAGGCCTAAGTGAGATGATGACAAGAATGTACCTGGTCGATAGGCCATCCACGCGAGTATGATTTTTGTGACCAATAAAGTTTGTGGCCAACCTAAGTTGGCTTTGTTGCCTAAGTATCCCCTGTAGGACTTTCGTTGTTGCCGGGGAAACTCATGAGGTCCATTGTGTTTGCAACAAGGACCCGGGGTTATAGTAATTAAAACACTTTTGTTAACTTGTTATAATTACTGCTAACCCTACTCGGTACATGACATTCCTTGATTAAAATAAGTTGAACAACTTGCTGTAATCCCCAAGAGTTCTGGTAGTCACGAGGGAGTTATCATTTGGAAAGGGTGCGTAATACTGAGATGTGAAAAAGAAATTCTAAGCAACTAATATACGATATCAAAATGCGAGGGCCTACTGGATTTTATTGTTGTACTACTTGGCGAGTTGCTGTTGGTAAGAAGTCAACTTAATCATGGCCAGTTCTTTTGGCTCTTCTGCCAAGTCAAGTTCAGTTCGTAATGCATCATCATTAAGGCCTTGGTCGACCAATGTGGTTCTCATAGTAGGGAGAACTACTTCTAGTGGAATGATAGCTTTCATTCAGTCCATCGAGTATGGTTTTATTATAATCTTCTTCCTTACCATTTGGGGATACGCAATAGAATTGAAGTGGAGCTTAATTCCATGCTCATCACATAAATCTTAAAAGAAATTACTTTCAAATTAGGTGCCATTGTCAATGATGATAGTCCTTAGTATCCTAAAGCGTGTTATCATGCTTTTCCAGGTTAACCTGGTCATGTCAGCATTGTGAATATTCGCTAGAAGTTCCGCCTTCACCCATTTGGTGAAGTAATCTATGCCTACAAGTAGATACTTGCAATTTATAGATGCGAAAGTTAGTGGTCCCACGATGTCTAATCCCCTTCGCGTGAATGACCATGGGCTTATTAGAGATTTCAGGTCGCTAGCTGACTAGTGAACCATAGGAAAGTGCATATGGCAATTTTCACACTTCCAAACATAAGTACCTGCGTCCTTTTTCATGTGAGACAACTAGTATTCCTCTTTAGTTTCTCGGAAGGCCAACGATCTCCCTCCTATATGATTCCCACAAATACCCTCATGAAGCTCGCTAAGTACTTGCTCAGTGTAATGTGGGCGAACGTACTGGAGGTAAGGGCCTGTAAATGACTTCTTATAAAGCTTCGTTCCTGGGTCGAGGAAAAAATGAGAAGCTTTCACCCTTAATTGATGAGCTAATCTCTTGTCATCGGGACGTATGTCACTCCATATATAGGCAATCATGTGATACATCCAACTAGGGGCCTTCTCTGTGAGGAGAACTTGCTCAGCTAAGACTATCTGGTCAACCTTGGGCCAGGAGAGGAACTCTATTTGGATGGTTATTTTTATATCAAAGTCCACTGCTGAGCTCAGGGCCTATAAGGAATCTGCGTGAATGTTCTTCTCCCGGGTAAACTATTGCATGTCCACCTTCTCAAATCCTATCCTAAGTCCTTTTACCACGAAAAGGTAGGCTACCATCTTATAACCTTTTTCATTGAAGTGTCCACTCACTTGATTGGATACCAGTTTTGAATCTCCAAACACGTGGAGGCTTTTTCCCCTAGTAGTTGGGCCTATTTATCTTCATTGTTGGAGGCCTCAAGTCCCAATCTGATTCCATGTTCGATGAAAGAATATTTCGGTGTGATGAGGATAATTCTTACCCCTACCCCCTTGGTATTAGAGGCTCCATCAACTTATAGTGTCTAGTTCTTAGACCATGCTTTCCATCTGTTGACTGATCCACTCCCTGTTGGTCGATTAGTTGGTCCCCCGTTAATTCAACGATAAAGTATGCTAGGATTTGTCCCTTAATTACTATTCTTGGATAAAAGTGGATATCAAATCTACTGAGATCCATTGACCATTTTAAGATGCGTGTAGAGAGGTCGGCTTTCTAAAGAACAACTTTGAGGGGGTAAGAAGTGATCACTATTAATGAGTGAGCTTTGAAATAATGTTTCAATTTTGTAGAGGCGACCACCAGTGCATAGGAAAGCTTTTTTATGGGAAAGTAACGATGTTATGTGTCCACACGTGTCTTGCTAGCATAATTAATAGGATGATATCCTCCTCCTTTCTCACACATCCCCCAATTCCGCCACCGCCTCCAGTGTCACTCTTAGTGTGTGATCCACCACTATCTGAAATCCCTCATAATCGACCCCCATCAGCTGCTAAACATATATGGGAGTAATCGTCATCACCCCAAAGCCAAGATGGAAAGTGTGGATAGTGTCCAACCATCTCCAACTTAGAGCACACAAAACTGTAGTATAATGTAGTGTCTTATTCAAAGCCTATAGCCAATGGCCACGCATAGGAAATCATCCAACGCACCATAATAGAGAGCTTATCCCAAACCTCATTCAGCCCCCTCGTCCCCTGAGACCGAATACTCAAAGGAAGAATGTCATTATGTAAAATAAAAAGAAAAAAATCCATCATTCGAACAAAGAAAATGGAGAAAAATGAAATGGAATACCAAAGGTCACCGTACTTACGTAGCCACTAGGGCTCCTCACACAAGAAGAATGGTGGTATGCCGCTTCACGTAGTAGGATATGTTCATCAGCTTCATTATCGAACAAACCAAAGGCATTTTTTTTGTCGAAAGCAAGAGGCACCCTAGACTGCCACTCGAGGCCTGCCTAGTCATTAACGACTAGCTACTCGTTGTTGTACTCCTCGCTTGAGGAACTAACTACTTGAAGTCTTGAAGAAAAAAGGAATTGTAAACGATTTTAGAGAGGGAAAGAAGATGATTCAAAAACTTCAAGGTGCTAAAAATGGGGAGGATTTGCCCCACTTTTATAAAAGGCTAAGGGGCATGTCGATCGGTAACCTCCTAACCATACTGATCGGCAATCGTCTTTTCCTCTTCCTAAGGAAACCCAACAGTCCGTCCCCTTGACGATTCGAGCCCTCCTAAGACTCGTTATTGACTCATCCTTCCAAATTTTGTGCAAACAATGCCAAAAAATTCTAGAAATTTCCCATAATTTTTTTTATAAATCCCTGAAAAATATGGAACCTTAATTTCCTAAAAAAAATCATTGTTGTGGAGCACTAAGTCCCTTATAAACTCTCTAAATACCCATCCAGATAAATCTTATGCTCTTACCCCCATCAGGATTAATCTTACACACCGATCCTCAATATATTCCATAAGAAAACCCAATAATGCGCTCGCATCCAAGTCTACAACCATTCTCAGCCAAAATCCCAAAACTAAAACATCCCCCAACGGAGTTTCAAAAATAACACAATACCCAATGAAACCACAGGTAACTTAAATTCCTTAGGAGAGAAATCTCCCACGCTACAACTTAAGGTCCTCAAAATTAATCTCGACTCGCAGAATTGGTCATCACAACTTAAGCTCCTTAGAAATAATCTCGGCCCTGAGAATTGGTCTTCATAACTTTAGGTCCTCAGAATTGACATCGGCCCTCGAAATTGGTTGTCACAACCTCAGGACCTTATAATTTATTTCATCCCACAGAATTGGTGGTTATAACATTAGGTCCTCAAAATTTACCTCAGCCCTCAAGTTTGGTGGTTATAACTTAAGGTCCTCCAAGTTGATCTCGACCCTTAGAATTAATTATCACAACTTAAGGTCCGTAAAATTAACCTCGACCCTCAAAATTGGTTGTCACAACTTAAGATCCTCATAATGGACTTCGGCACTGAGAATTGGTCATCACAACTTAAGGTCCCCAAAATTAACCTCGACCCTTGGAATTGGTCATCACAACTATTTGTCCCCAAAATTGACCTTGGCCCTTAGAATTTATCGTCACAACTTAAGGTCTTCAGAATTGACCTTGGCCCTCAGAATTTTTCATCACAACTTAAGGTCCTCAGAATTGACCTCGGCCTTTAGAATTGGTAGTCAAAACTTAAGGTCCCCAGAATTGACCTCGATTTTCAGATTTAGTGTCATAACTTGAGATTCTCATAATTGACCTCGACCCTCAGAATTGGTCGACACAACCTTTGGTCATCTGAATGGACCTCGGCCCATGTAATCATTCATCCTTGTCTCCTAAAGTCCTCATAATTGACCTCAACCTATAAAATCGGTCATCTTCATTTTCATAGGTCCTTAGAATCGACTTTAACCTACTGAATCTATCATCTTTGTCTCCTTAGGTTCACAAAACTGACCTCGAGCCTTTGAATTGGTTAACCTCTTAATCTTGGTCCATAGAATTGACCTAAGACCCTCTTCCCCAACATCTATGTGGTATTTATCATCAGATGACCTTCACTCATTCCAAGCTAACCGATCGAGGGTCTTTCTGCAGACACCCTATCTTAGGACCCACCTAAGGACCTCCTTAGGTCCCTAGCAATCACTCATTCACCATAAACCTTAAGTCATACTCTGGTTACTGATCTACAGGTCACCGATCACTCCTGAGCCCTATTTTCCCTCGGTTGAATTCCTCACTTGAGCAAAACTCAATGAATCTTTGAGGGTACCTGAATCCCTTTTCCAATGGTTGGCACCATACATGAATCGATTGCACTATCCATTTTACTATTAAAAATTAATCTGGAGGTCACTGGTGCTCCTAGGTCCCATTTGATTCTGGTAAACTTTCGCACCTAAGAGAAAGCTTAATGAATCTTTAAAGGTATCTTAGTCCCCTTTCCAATGGTCCACCTCGTGTGTAAATCGACCACACGGTACAAACGAACGACCCCTTTTTCTCGAAAGGTAATATGATGGCCATCGAGTGTTTTTGGACTCCGTTTAACTCCTATCAACTCTTCAACTTAAACAAAGATGAAATAATATTTTAAGGAATATGAATACCCTTTCCAATGGTCTACCTCGTGCATGAATAAACCTTACAATACCTACTTTACTATGAATGATTATCTGGAACTTTCGGGCCCTATTTAACCAGGGTTAACTCTCCGAGCTGAATGAAATCTTGAAGGGCACTAAATACCCTTTCCAATGGTCCATCCCGTGCACAAGTCAACCTTATGGTTTTAAACGATCCATTTTCCTTAGGGAATTTCCTGTCTAGAGACCAACGGGTGCTTTGGATCCCCATTTGACTTCGGTTAACTCTCAAACCTATGAGTGCCTCACTCGATTCTTAATGGTCCATGAATACCTTTTCAAATGGTCTAACCTGTGTGAAATTTTGAGTTATAATTCATTTTTTATGAACATTTTCTACAAAACATGCCTTAGACTGTAGAATGGTAGCCCCAAGACTCTATTTATTGACATTGTGTATGGGGTTCTATGCCGATAGGTAGGTCAACACCGCTGCCAATTGACACCCCCTTGGACCTACAAATAGAGGCTATGACCTCACTTTGAAAAGCACCCCTAAACACCCCTGAACATCCCTCTCAGGAATTTAGAGAAAATTCTATCACAGAGTTGTTCCCCCTTTAAATCCCATTTCCCACATTCCTTCCATCCTTTTCATACTCTTTTGAGTCAATTCTCAACCATCTCCTCATACCACCATCATCTCATCGTGAGATCAACTCATCTACAATCAAGATCCACTTCAAGTCTTCATAAGGAGGTCTAATTCTTCCCATTTGTCTTTGAATTCTCTTATTTTTCCATTAGTTACTTCGTTTCCACTTTAATACTTTGTTTCATTACATCATATATCTTAATTTCAAAATTTTTATTTTAGTATTTGCACATACTTGATTTTCATAAAAAAACTTAAAACAATTAAAAGAGGGTTTACTTATAAATTCGAAATGAGTAATTCTCATCACATTTACTCACACAAAACACCTTTTTATATACATAAACACATATAAAGTCCGTAATTGGGTTTATGGGTTAAACCCCACCTCGTATTTTCTTTGAACTATGTGGACTTTGATGCTCCCTCGAGCTACGTAGGCATCTTCAGTAAATCCTTAGACTCGAGTCCTCCCACTCACTTTTGTTACCATGTTTTTATTTTATATTCTTAATATATATTTTCTTCTTTCTTGCTTGGATCTTGTTCGATATACGCAATCGTTCTTCTGTAACGACTTGTGAGTCGAAAAACACTTACTTGATACTTCGAATTACTATTTTGGGAACACTCCTAAGGATGAACTCACTCTGTCTTCATACACAATGCGAGTCGAACGATTCCATCCTCAATTTATATTATGAACATAAGCACACACATCACAGAGTTCAACATGAGAAGATTAGCACATGCCCACGAGAGACCGAAATCCCAAAAGATAGTTTTTCACTGTCTAAGATTGATTAGCTGGCTATCACCGTGTCATCTCATAAGAGGATGAGTTTTCTGGACACCTATTCAGGGTGCCATCAAAATAAGCTTCACAACATTAGTCGGTCTATATTTTGAAAAGTTCATACCGTTCGGCTTAAAGAACATGGTGAAACTGATCAGAGGCTGGTCACAATGATGTTAAAAAAAATTGGATATACCATGGATGTCTACATTGATGACATGTTGGTCAAGAGCAAGAATAGAAACGACCACCTCACGAACTTAGCCAGTACCTTCGAAACCCTCAGTAAGTACCGAACAAAACTTAATGCAAGAAAGTGTTCATTCGGTGTGTATTCTTGAATTTTTTTTGTTATCTAGTCTGTAAAAGTGGAGTTAAGGATAATCTATATCAGATTGATATGATCAATAAGGTCCAGCACCCAAGGACGTTGCAAGATATTCAAAATCTTACTGAGATGCTTCTGGCTCTTAATTGATTTATCTCCAAGTTCTTAAAACGTTGCCAACCATTCTTTCAGCTACTAAATAAAGATAAGGGACTCATATGTACTGACAACTGCTCAAAATCTTTGGAGGATATCAAGTTCTTCCGCAGAAAACTGCCCCTGCTGGTGATCCCCGATGACGAAGATCCTCTGTACCTCTACCTCACAGTTTTAGACCACGCTGTTAGCTTGGCTCTGGTATATGAAAAGAAGGCAGATAGTAACCTGTCTACTATCACTACACCAAAAACACCAATTTGGCACACCTTGATATTAAAAATCTGGCACAGTTTAAAACTGTACTAAATTTTGGCACTGTTTAAAAGTGTGCCAAAACTGAGAACACTTTACTAAAATATAAATATCCTAAAAAAATTAATCCCCTAAAAGGATTTTTGTTCTCCCGCTCTCTCTCCTCTCCCCCGCTCGCCTCCTGCTCTGTCTGTCTCCCCCTCTCTCTCTCTCTCTCTCTCTCTCACATGACCAGTACCAGAAGAAGAAGAGCCTAGGGTTTTTAGGGATTTGCGTGGTTGCTCCGGTAGCACTTAAAATTTTAACATGCAATTACACCTCAAGGCAATTGTGTGGTTGCTCTGGTAGCACCGGCGGTGGTAGAGCCTAGGGTGTTGGAAGTATCGGTTCGTGTTTGGTTTGGGTTATTTGGTTTTGGCAGAGAAGGTCTGGGGAATGAGTTTAAGTGGGTTTAACAAAATGGGTCTCAGGGTTGGTGAATGGGTAAAGGTATCAGGTTGGGACTTCGGGTTTGGAACTGCCAGACGGGTTCATGGAGGCAATGGCAATTGAGGTTCAATCCGAGTGGCTCCGGGATTTGTTGGGCTGTAAAGGGTTTGAGGATGCGGGTTGGTGGGTCGGAGGTTTGACAGCGGATGGTTCAGGCACCAAAGGGTAGCTCCGGGTTATGGGTTCAAGCAGCAGTCAGTATGTTTCCCCTCCGCCGCACGGTATGTTTCAATCACATTCATTTCAATTGGGTTCTATTTTCACTACATGTATTTTGATATTTGGCTTCGAATTATTCTGAGATTGAACGTACATATGGCTTTAATGATATTTGTAAGAATGTATTTATCAAGCACTGAGATTGAACCTACATATGGCTTGAACCTACATATGGCTTGAATGGCTCACTACATACATTGCATACACGATCTAATACATTGATGTGCATACATTACATACATTGAAATCCATACCTTCGAATCTATACTGAATCTCATTTTTGGGTATGACTCACTGACATGTCGTATTCATATTGACGCATATTTTAACCGCTCACCAATGGAGTCCAATGGAATCCGAACACAATCCAACACGGGTGCGACACGTTAGCGAGTCGCACCCATTGACTCGGAAATATGAGTCGGCATAGATAGTCTTATTATTATTTTATTTTTCTATATGATATGCACCTGTGATTTTCTTCACATAGACAATTATGTAGAAAATCCAAGAGAATTATATCTTATGTATGGATACTACTGTATTAGATACCACCCTATACCTACTCCAACATCTCCCATCACTTAATTTGTAAGAATTAACCAGTAAAAGTTGATAATCTTGCCGGACTTATTGTCTATCTAATGCCAGCACTTCTATTAATCTTCCTGGAAGTGTTGTCTAAAATTTCGTTATTATATGCTGCAGGTCATGAAATTTGATGATATGAAGGAACTTGGTTCTAAATATGTTGTGAAGGTATTCTATGATTGTGTCACTAAATTATTAATTCACATATCAATTAATTATACCGTTGCTTATCTGATTAGATTATATCTAAATTATGCCCTGCCACTTCCCTTAGTGTACCACCGTACTTTGTTATCCCCTTTTCCGATAGTTGCATCCTTTGATTATCATCGACATAGTCTATTCTACACAACTATAGGCACGTCCCTTTAGCTATAACCTCGTCGCAATAGAGATGGTGGAGAAGCTCCACTTGTCAGTTGAGCGCCCTTACAGATGTCATATATTGATTTAGTCACTTCAATGGAGAATCATGTTTTTTTTAGTTGATTAGTGTCTTCTCACCCTCCACACCATATCACGAGCATTAATGTTACCACTATTGTATGCATATATGTTTCATATATGCTATTGTGTGCATATATGCACACATTTATTGCATGTATTCTTGGGTCACAGGCTCTTCTCACCTTGTGCTCAAAGATTTTAAGGTAATTGTGATCAATTGATGATTATATCACAGGCGTAAAGAGGGGAATGGCATGGTAGTTACCACAGCTGGAACTATGGCGCAAGCTAGCACGACTTCTACCCAAGACAGTTCTTTAGAATGGGTTAAAAAGGAAGATAAGAATGATGCATGTTGTGTATCGTGTTGGACTTGACAAGTATGATATTGGATTTGGGTTTGTCCATTTTGGTATTGCCGTTGATGATGTAAGTTCTTGTTGAATTTTTATGTTGTTGATATATATTTGGTCTTACATTTTCCCCATTGCAAGTGAACCTCCTTATGTTTATTTTATTTTTCAATCACATATACTTGAACATGCCTTACATTATGTGAATTTCATATTATTGATCACTGCAAATTATCCATTGATTGGCTACACAATCAATAACGATCAATGGCTACACAATCAATGGCTATGATCAAAATGAATGTGTATATTACATAAGATGTGTATAATACTGTAAGGATGCAAATTTCCAATTGAGTCCTTTATAGTTTTGGCTCAATTGTGGGCAAAAACGTTTGAGTCATAAGATAGAGTATATTGATCATCTTTCAAGACTATGACGTGTTTGTTGAAGACGTAGCGGCCAAGTGTATAAAGCTTCATTAAAAGCCATGGTTTATGTGCCTCGTTTCAACGTCATCAACAATGGTTCCATTCTCCCAAGGTATGAATGCATTACACATATATATAGGATCTTGGAACATGTTTATATTGGGTGTTAGGTTTTAAAACTGTATTTTTTTTCATATGTTTTCTATTTAAACTTTTATAAAAAGTATATAAAGTTTTTGGGCTTAAAAAGAAAATTTTGAACATTCTATGAGTTCATTCAAAGTGTCGTTCGAACAAAATTATCATTCGAACAAAATTGTCATTCGAACCACAAGTCATTCGAATGAGTTTGTGAACGAGTTCCCAGTATAGGCCTTTGAAATGTCGGTCGAACGAACCTTATGTTCGAACGAGATATCAAACGAGTTCAATATGGAACTTCGTTAGAAGTCTCGTTCGAACAAGATTTTGTTTGAACGAAATATCGTTCGAACGAGACGTCAGGCGGGAACAATTTTTGGCAGTTTTTGATAGTTTTTAACCCATGTCTCCACTTCTTTCCCCACTATCTTTTCACAGCATATCTAAGTGCGGGAATCATTATTGAAGGTTTAGCTTTTTCATAACATACTAACTCCTAGAGAGAGTTTTGTGAGTTTCTTCTTCCAAGAAAAAGTTCATGAGTTTGAGTATTTATTTTATAAAGAAGAGTCCGTTAAACACTTAGTTACACCCATATTTATTTCTTCCAAGTTCATATATACATATACTTTGCTTGGAGCATTTTGGCACTGGTTTATCTCTACATTTTTTTAAACAGAAGTTTAGGTTTTCTTCTATATCCCTCAAAGAAGAAGAGTTCATTTTGCTGCGGCATTCTCATGTGGTAAAAGACACCACGTCTGGTTGACGGTGTACCTATTGTCCGATTGGTGAGTCCAACATCGCGATGGAGATCCGTGGTTATCCGCTAGGAAGAGGTGGTTACAAGAAGACACATCAAGGCTTGAGAGGGTTCGAGTTGAGGAAGTAAGCCATCTGTCTTGAAAATGTAATTCCGTACTTAGTTGATTTGAGGCTAGGGCCGTTCGAGGTTGTTTCCCGTTTTGGGTTTTTTCTTGTACATTGCGACGTAGTGTGATAGATTTATTTTTATCTTGCATAATGATTTAGAACTCATGTTTAGGATAATTCAAGATAAAATTGGTTTTAATTGTCACACTTAATTTAATTTGGTGAATAATTAATTTTGGGTAATAGGTTATTTAATTTAAGTCTTTTGCTAAAACTGGTTTGGCCTAATTTGGAAATATTGACAAATATGACTTAGGAAAAATTCTAGGACTTGTTTTAATGGCATTTAAGTGAAATTAAATGTGCGTGTGTTTTAATTAATTTCACTCAGTTTAATTTTAATTTGAAATATAAATTAAAATTTGGTGTTTGTGTGTTGTTGTGAACCATCATCTAATGCTTCCGTATCTTTTTCATAAAAAAGAAATTATTACTTTGTGAAGTAAAAAGTTTTTTTAAAAGATTTAAAACCGGGGGACCTCCGGGCGACATCAAATACCTTCGTACCATATATATATTCGCTACATGTAAATTGATTGTGTATGTTACATGTAGCTATGATCAAAATGATTTAAGAATTTCCTGAGTTTAAGCCAGGTTATTACTCGTGAGTTTAAGAATTTCATATGGAATGATTTGTGTTACAAGTAGCCTTATCAATATGAATAATTTGGTTCCCCTTACTTACAGGGAGATGTATGTATGTTGCAACCTGAGCTACAAACGTGAAGAAATTAAAGTTGTTGACGTGCCGTTAGAGTCTGTAGGCTTTGTTGAAATCAACACACCGATTCTATAGGTTTGTAAATTTCTTAATGTTTATGTTCGATTGATTCATCTTGTGGTTATGGTTATCTGATTAAAAGAGCTAGAAAGATTAGAGAACATACATGTTTAATAAAAAAAAATGTAGATTAAGCTTGAAAACAAGCTCTTTGAGGATGAAAACCCAAACCAGCCCCCAAATGGCCCCGTAGGAGGCACAAACACCTCGCATGGACCAATGTACCTTGTACGAACTGATCGCGTAGTCACGGGTCTCCTGGTTTGAGAATAAGACGATAATTTAAAAATATGTAGATTAGGCTTGAAAAAAAGCCGTTTGAGGGTGAAAGCCTAAACTAACCCCTAAACGGGCCGTAAGAGGCACGGACCACTCGCACGGGACCAATGTAACTTGTACGAACTCACGAAGTAGTCGCGGGTCTCCGGATTTGAGAATATGACGATAATTTCAAAATAAGTAGATTAGGGTAGGAAATAAGCCGTTTGAGGGTGAAAACCCAAACCAAACCCCAAACGGCCCCGTAAAAGGCACGGACACATCGCATGGGACCAATGTAACTCATAGGAACTGACCACGTAGTCCCGGGTCTCCCGATTTGATAATATTACGATAACTTGTAAAAATCAACACTTAAACTTAAAAACAAGGTGTTAAAGGGTGAAAACCCAAACCAACCCCCAAATGACACCGTAAGAGGCACGTACACCTCCCACGAGACCAATGTAACTTGTAGGAACTAACCACGTAGTCCCTGGTCTCCCGGTTTTGAGAGTAAGATAATAATTTGCAAAAATCAACACTTAAACTTAAAAAAACATGTCGTTAAAGGGTGAAAACCCAAACCAGCCCCCAAATTACCCCGTTAGAGGCACGAACACCTCGTACGGGACCAATGTAACTTATAGGAACTGACCGCGTGGTTTCCGATCTCCCAATTTGAGAATAAGATGATAATTGGCAAAAATCAACACTTAAACTTAAAAATAAGGCGTTAAAGGGTGAACACCCAAACCGGCCGCCTAACGACCCCGTAGGAGGTACGAATACCTCGCACGTGACCAATGTAACTTGAAGGAACTGATCGCGAAGTCTCGGGTCTCTCGGTTTGAGAGTATGATGATAATTTGCAAAAATCACACTTAAACTTAAAAAAAAGGGTTTAAGGGTGAAAATCCAAACCAACCCCCTAACGACCCCGTAGGAGGCACGGACACCTCGCACGTGACCAATGTAACTTGTAGGAAGTGACCGCGTAGTCCCGGGTCTCCCGATTTGAGAATATGATGATAATTTCAAAATATGTCAATTTGGCTTGAAAACAAGCCATTAATGGGTGATAACCTACACCAGCCCCCAAACGGCCCAGTAAGAGGCACGAACACCTCGCACGGGACCAATGTAACTTGTACCAACTAATCGCGTAGTCAAGGGCCTCCCAGTTTGAGATAAGTTGATAATTTCGAAAAATGTAGATTTAGCTTGAAAACAAGTCGCTAACGGGTGAAAAACCAAACTAGTCCACAAACGACCTCGTAAGAGGCGTGAACACCACGCATCGGACAATTGTTACTTGTAGGAACTGACTGCGTAGTTTTGGTTAACCCAAATTGAGAATATGATGATAATTTGCGAAAATCAACACTTAAACTTAAAAACAAGGCGTTAAAGGGTGAAAACCCAAACCAACCCCCTAACGACCTCGTAAGAGGCACGAACACCTCGCACGGGACCAATGTAACTTGTAGGAACTGATGGCGTAGTCCCGGGTCTCCCGGTTTGTAGTATGACGATAATTTACAAAAATCACACTTAGACTTAAAAATAAGTTGTTAAAGGGTGAAAACCCAAACCAGCCGCCTAACATCTCCGTAGGAGGCACGAACACCTCGCACGGGAGAAATTTAACTTGTAAGAACTGATCGCATTGTCTCGGGTCTCTCGGTTTCAGAATATGATGATAATTTGTAAAAATCACACTTAGACTTAAAAATAAGACGATAAAGGGTGAAAACAAAAATAGCCCCCAAACGATCCCGTAAGAGGCACGAACACCTTGCACGGGACCAATGTAACTTGTAGGAACTGACCGCGCAGTTTCGGGTCTCCCGGTTTGAGAGTATGACGATAATTTGCAAAAATTAACACTTAAACTTAAAAACACGGTGTTAAAGGGTGAAAATCGAAACCAACCCCCAAACGACCCCGTAAGAGGCACGAAGACCTCGCACGGGACCACTGTAACTTGTAGGAACTGACCACGTAGTCCTGGGTCTCTCGGTTTGCGAATATGATGATAATTTCAAAATATGTCAATTTAGCTTGAAAACAAGCTGTTAAAGGGTGATAAACTACACCAGCCCCAAAACGGCCCAGTAAGAGGCACGAACACCTGGCACGGGACCAATGTAACTTGTACGAACTAACCGCGTAGTCATGGGCCTCCCATTTTGAGATATAATGATAATATCAAAAAATGTAGATTAAGCTTGAAAACAAGCCGTTCAAGGGTGAAAACCTAAACTAGTCCACAAATGACCTCGTAAGAGGCACGAACACCTTGCACGGGACCAATGTAACTTGTAGGAACTGACCGCGTAGTTTCAGGTCTCCCGGTTTGAGAGTATGACGATAATTTGCAAAAATTAACACTTAAACTTAAAAACAAGGTGTTAAAGGGTGAAAATCGAAACCAACCCCCAAACGACCCCGTAAGAGGCACGAAGACCTCGCACGGGACCACTGTAACTTGTAGGAACTGACCACGTAGTCCTGGGTCTCTCGGTTTGCGAATATGATGATAATTTCAAAATATGTCAATTTAGCTTGAAAACAAGCTGTTAAAGGGTGATAAACTACACCAACCCCAAAACGGCCCAGTAAGAGGCACGAACACCTGGCACGGGACCAATGTAACTTGTACGAACTAACCGCGTAGTCATGGGCCTCCCATTTTGAGATATAATGATAATATCAAAAAATGTAGATTAAGCTTGAAAAAAAGCCGTTCAAGGGTGAAAACCTAAACTAGTCCACAAATGACCTCGTAAGAGGCACGAACACCTCGCACGGGACAATTGTAACTTGTAGGAACTGACCGCGTAGTTTCGCGTCTTTCGGTTTGAGAATATGACAATAATTTGCAAAAAATCAACACTTAAACTTAAAAACAAGGCGTTAAAGGGTGAAAACCCAAACCAGCCCCCTAACGACCCCATAGGAGGCACGACCACTTCGTACGGGACCAATGTAACTTGTAGGAACTGACCGCGTAGTCTAGGGTCTCCCAGTTTGAGAGTATGACAATAATTTGAAAAAATCACACTTAAACTTAAAAATGAGCCATTAAAGGGAGAAAACCCAAACCAACCCCCATACGACCCCTGAAGAGGCACGAACACCTCGCACGGGACCAATGTAGCTTGTAGGAACTGACCACGTAGTCCCGGGTCTCCCAGTTTGAGAGTATGACGTTAATTTGCAATAATGACACGTAGACTTAAAAATAATCCGTTAAAGGGTGAAAACCCAAACCAGCCCCCAAACGATATCGTAGGAGGCACGAACACCTCACACGGGACCAATGTAACTTGTAGGAACTGATCGCGAAGTCTCGGGTCTTTTAGTTTGAGAGTATGATGATAATTTGCAAAAATCACAGTTAAACTTAAAAAAAAGGCGTTAAATGGTGAAAATCCAAACCAACCCCCTAACGACCCCGTATAACGCACGAACACCTCGCACGTGACTAATGTAACTTGTAGGAAGTGACCGCGTAGTCCCGGGTCTGCCGATTTGAGAATATGATGATATTTTCAAAATATGTCAATTTGGCTTGAAAACAAGCCATTAAAGGGTGATAACCTACACCAGCCCCCAAACGGACCAGTAAGAGGCGCGAACACCTAGCACGGGACCAATGTCACTTGTACCAACTAATCGCGTAGTCAAGGGCCTCCCAGTTTGAGATAAGTTGATAATTTCAAAAAATGTAGATTTAGCTTGAAAATAAGCCGTTAACGGGAGAAAAACCAAACTAGTCCACAAACGACCTCGTAGGAGGTGTGAACACCATGCATCGGACAATTGTTACTTGTAGGAAGTGACTGCGTAGTTTTGGTTAACCCAGATTGAGAATATGATGATAATTTGCGAAAATTAACACTTAAACTTAAAAACAAGGCGTTAAAGGGTGAAAACCCAAACCATCCCCCTAACGACCTCGTAAGAGGCACGAACACCTCGCACGGGACCAATGTAACTTGTAGGAACTGATGGCATAGTCCCGGGTCTCCCGGTTTGTAGTATGACGATAATTTACAAAAATCACACTTAGACTTAAAAACAAGTTGTTAAAGGGTGAAAACACAAACCAGCTGCCTAACATCTCCGTAGGAGGCAAGAACACCTCGCACGGGAGCAATTTAACTTATAGGAACTGATTGCATTGTCCCGGGTCTCTCGATTTCAGAATATGATGATAATTTGTAAAAATCACACTTAGACTTAAAAATAAGACGATAAAGGGTGAAAACAAAAATCAGCCCCCAAACGATACCGTAAGAGGCACGAACACCTCGCACGGGACCAATGTAACTTGTAGGAACTGACCGCGTAGTTTCGGGTCTCCCGGTTTGAGAGTATGACGATAATTTGCAAAAATTAACACTTAAACTTAAAAACAAGTTGTTAAAGGGTGAAAATCGAAACCAACCCCCAAACGATCCCGTAAGAGGCACGAAGACCTCGCACGGGACCACTGTAACTTGTAGGAACTGACCGCGTAGTCCTGGGTCTCTCGGTTTGAGAATATGATGATAATTTCAAAATATGTTAATTTAGCTTGAAAATAAACCGTTAAAGGGTGATAAACTACACCAGCACCAAAACGGCCCAATAAGAGGCATGAACACCTCGCACGGGACCAATGTAACTTTTACAAACGAACCTCGTAGTTATGGGCCTCCCGTTTTGAGATATAATGATAATATCAAAAAATGTAGATTAAGCTTGAAAACAAGCCGTTAAAGGGTGAAAACCTAAACTAGTCCACAAATGACCTCGTAAGAGGCACGAACACCTCGCACGGGATAATTATAACTTGTAGGAACTGACCGCGTGGTTTCGCATCTTTCGGTTTGAGAATATGACGATAATTTGGAAAAATCAACACTTAAACTTAAAAATAAGGCGTTAAAGGGTGAAAACCCAAACCAGCCCCCTAACGACCCCGTAGGAGGCACGACCACTTCATACGGGACCAATGTAACTTGTAGGAACTGACCGCGTAGTCTCGGGTCTCCCGATTTGAGAGTATGACAATAATTTGAAAAAATCACACTTAAACTTAAAAATGAGCCATTAAAGGGTGAAAACCCAAACCAACCCCCATACGACCCCTGAAGAGGCACGAACACCTCGCACGGAACCAATGTAGCTTGTAGGAACTGACCGCGTAGTCCGGGGTCTCCTAGTTTGAGAGTATGACGTTAATTTACAAAAATGACACGTAGACTTAAAAATAATCCGTTAAAGGGTGAAAACCCAAACCAGCCCCCAAACGATCCCGTAGGAGGCACGAACACCTCGCACCGGACCAATGTAACTTGTAGGAACTGACCGCATAGTACCGGGTCTCCCAGTTTGTAGTATGATGATAATTTAAAAAAATCACACTTAGAATTAAAAACAAGTCGTTAGAGGATGAAAACCCAAACCAGCCCCCATTCGACCCCACCAATGTAACTTGTAGGAACTGACCGCATAGTTCCGGGTCTCCCGATTTGAGAATAAGATGATAATTTGCAAAAATCAGCACTTAAACTTGAAAACAGGGCGTTAAAGGGTGAAAACCCAAAACATCCCCTTAACGACCCCGTAGGAGGCACGAAAACCTCGCACGGGACCAATGTTACTTGTAGGAACTGACCGCGTATTCCCTGGTCTCTCGGTTTGAGAGTATGACGACAATTTGACAAAATCATACTTAGACTTAAAAACAAGCCGTTAAAGGTTGTAAACCCAAACCACTCCCCAAACGATCCCGTAAGATGCATGAACACCTCGAACGGGACCAATGTAACTTGTAGGAACTGATCGCGTAGTTCCGGATCTGCCGGTTTGAGAGTATGACGATAATTTACAAAAATTAACACTTAAACTTAAAAATAAGGCGTTAAAGGGTGAAAACCCAAATGAACCCCCAAAAGACCCCATAAGAGGCTCGAAGACCTCGCACGGGACCAATGTAACTTATAGGAACTGACCGCGTAGTCCTGGGTCTCTCGATTTGTGAATCTGATGATAATTTCAAAATATGTCAATTTAGCTTGAAAACAAGTCGTTAAAGGGGGATAAACTACACCAGCCCCAAAACGACCCAGTAAGAGGCACGGACACCTCCCACGGGACCAATGTAACTTGTACCAACAAACCGCGTAGTCACGGGCCTCCCGATTTGAGATAATAATGATAATATCAAAAAATGTAGATTAAGCTTGAAAACAAGCGGTTAAAGCGTGAAAACCTAAACCAGTCCACAACCGACCCCGTAAGAGGCACGAACACCTCGCACGGGACATTTGTAACTTGTAGGAACTGACCGCATAGATTTACGTCTCCTGGTTTGAGAATATGATGATAATTTATAAAAATCAACACTTAAACTAAAAAATAAGGCGTTAAAGGGTGAAAACCCAAACCAACCCCCATACGCTCTCGTAGGAGGCACGAACACCTCGCACGAGACCGATGTAACATGTAGGAACTCACCGCTTAGTCCCGAGTCTCCCGGTTTGAGAGTATGACGATAGTTTGCAAAAATCACCCTTAGAATTAAAAACAAGCCGTTAAAGGTTGAAAACCGAAAACAACTCCCATACGACCCCTGAAGAGGCACGAACACCTCGTACGGGACCAATGTAGGTTGTAGGAACTGACCGCGTAGTCCCAGGTCTGCCAATTTGAGAGTATGATGACAATTTGCAAAAATCACACGTAGACTTAAAAACAATCTGTTAAAGGGTGAAAACCCAAACCGGCCCCCAAACGATCCCATAGGAGTCACGAGAACCTCGCACGGGACCAATGTAACTTGTAGGAACTGACTGCGTAGTCCCGGGTCTCCCAGTTTGTAGTATGACAATAATTTGCAAAAATCACACTTAGAATTAAAAACAAGCTGTTAGAGGGTGAAAACCCAAACCAGCCCGCATTCGACCCCACCAATGTAACTTGTACGAACTGACCGCATAGTTCTGGGTCTCCCGATTTGAGAATAAGATGATAATTTGCAAAAATCAGCACTTAAACTTGAAAACAGGGCGTTAAAGGGTGAAAACCCAAAACAACCCCCTAACGACCCCGTAGGAGGCACGAAAACCTCGCACGGGACCAATGTAACCTGTAGGAACTGACCGCGTAGTCCCAGGTCACTCGGTTTGAGAGTATGATGATAATTTGGCAAAATCACACTTAGACTTAAAAACAAGCCGTTAAAGGGTGTAACCCTCCCCCCCCCCCCCCCCGAAAACGACCCCGTAAGAGGCACGAACACCTCGCACGGGACCAATGTAACTTATAGGAACTGATCGCGTAGTTTCGGGTCTCCCAGTTTGAGAGTATGATGATAATTTGCAAAAATTAACACTAAAACTTAAAAACAAGGCGTTAAAGGGTGGAAACCCAAACTAGCCCCCAAACGACCCTATAGGAGGCACGAACACCTCGCACGGGACAAATGTAACTTGTAGGAACTGACCGCATAGTTTCGGTTCTCCCGGTTTGAGATTATGATGTTAATTTGAACAAATCACACTTAGACTTAAAAACAAGCCGTTAAAGGGTGTAAACCCAAACCAGCCCCCAAACGACCCCATAAGAGGCACGAACACATCGCACGGGACTAATATAAGTTGTAGGAAATTATCGCGAAGTCCCGGGTCTCCTGCTTTGAGAGTATGGCGATAATTTGTAAAAATTAACACTTAAACTTAAAAACAAGGCGATGAAAGGTGAAAACCCAAAACCATCCCCCAAACGACCCCATAAGAGGCACGAACACGTTGCACGGGACCAATGTAAGTTGTAGGAACTTACCGCGTAGTCCCGGGTCTCCCGGTTTGAGAATATGATGATAATTTCAAAATATGTCGATTTGTCTTAAAAACAAGCCGTTAAAGGGTGATAACCTAAACCAACCCCCAAACGGTCCAGTAAGAGGCACGAACGCCTCGCACGGGACCAATGTAACTTGTATGAACTAACCGCGTAGTCACGGGCCTCCTTGTTTGAGATAATGACGACAATATCAAATAATGTAGATCAGGTTTGAAAACAAGCCGTTAAAGGGTGAAAACCCAAACCAGTCCACAAACAACCCCGTAAGAGGCGTGAACACCTCGAACTGGACCAACGCAACTGGTAGGAACAGACTGCGTAGTTTCAAGTCTCTCGATTTGAGAATATGACTATAATAGCCAAAAATCAACACTTAAACTTAAAAACAAGGCGTTAAAGGGTGTAAACCCAAACCAACCCCAGAACGACCCCGTAAGAGACAGGGACATCTCGCACGGGATCAATGTAACTTCTAGGAACTGACGGCGTAGTTCCGGGTCTCCCGGTGTGAGGGTATGACGATAATTTGTAAAAATTAACACTTAATCTTAAAAACAAGTCGTTAAAGGGTGAAAACCCAAACCAGTCCCCAAACGACCCCATAAGAGGCGCGAACACCTCGCAGGCGACCAATGAAACTTGTAGGAACTGACAGCGTAGTTTCAGGTCTCTCGGTTTGAGAATATGATGATAATTTCACAAAAATAAATACTTAAACTTAAAAATAAGGTGTTAAAGGGTGAAAACGCAAACCAGCCCCCTAACGACCCCATAGGAGGCACGAACACCTCGTACGAGACCAATGTAACTTGTAGGAACTGACCGCGTAGTCTCGGGTCTCCCAGTTTGAGAGTATGACGATAATTTGCAAAAATCACATTTAGACTTAAAAATGCGCCGTTAAACGGTGAAAACCCAAACCACCCCCCATACGACCCCGTAGGAGGCATGAACACCTCACACGGGACCAATGTAACTTGTAGGAACTGATCGCGTAGTCTCGGGTCTCCCGATTTGAGAGTATGACGATAATTTGCTAAAATCATACATAGACTTAAAAACAAGCAAGTAATGGGTGAAAACCCAAGCCAACCCCCATACGACCCTGTAAGAGGCACGAACACCTCGTACGGGACCAATATAATTTGTAGGAACATATTGCATAGTCCCGGGTCTCCCGGTTTGAGAGTATGATGATAATTTGCACAAATCACACTCAGACTTAAAAAGAAGTCGTTAAAGGGTGAAAACCCAAACCAGCCCCCAAACGACCCCGTAAGAGGCACGAACACCTCGCACGGGACCAATGTAACTTGTAGGAACTGGTCGCGTAGTCCCGGGTCTCCCAGTTTGAGAATATGACGATAATTTCAAAATATGTCAATTTTGCTTGAAAATAAGCCATTAAAGGGTGATAACCTAAACCAGCCCCCAAACGGCCCCAGAAGAGGCACGAACACCTCGCATGGGACCAATGAACTTATATGAACTAACCGCGTAGTCACGGGCCTCCCGGTTTGAGATAATAATGAAAATTTCAAATAATGTAGATTAGGCTTAAAAATAAGACGTTAAAGGGTGAAAACCCAAACCCAACCACAAACGACCCCGTAAGAGGCGCGAACACCTCGCACGGGACCAATGTAACTTGTAGGAACTCACCGCATAATTTCGGGTGTCTCGATTTGAGAGTATGATGATAATTTGCAAAAATCACACTTAGACTTATAAACAAGCCCTTAAAGGGTGAAAACCCAAACCAACCCACAAATGACCCGGTAAGAGGCGCGAACACCTCGTACAGGACCAATGTAACTTGTAGGAACTCACTGGGTAGTTTCGGGTCTCCCGGTTTGAAAGGATGATGATAATTTGCAGAAATTAACACTTAAACTTAAAAATAAGGCGTTAATGGGTTAAAACCCAAACCAGCCGCCTAACGTCTCCGTAGGAGGCACGAACACCTCGCACGGGACCAATGTAACTTGTAAGAACTGACCGCGTAGTTCTGGGTCTCCCGGTTTGAGAGTATGATGATAATTTGCAAAAATTAACACTTAAGCTTAAAAATAAGGCGTTAAAGGGTGAAAACCGAAAAAACCCCCAAACGACCCCATAAGAGGCACAAAGACCTCGCACGGGACAAATGTAACTTGTAGGAACTGACCGCGTAGTCCTGGGTCTCTCGATTTGAGAATCTGATGATAATTTCAAAACATGTCAATTTATCTTGAAAACAAGCCGTTAAAGGGGGATAAACTACACCAACCCCAAAATGGCCGAGTAAGAGGCACGGACACCTCGCACGGGACCAATGTAACTTGTACGAACTAACCGCTTAGTCACGGGCCTCCCGATTTGAGATAATAATGATAATATCAAAAAATGTAGATTAAGCTTGAAAATAAGCCGTTAAAGGGTGAAAACCTAAACCAATCCACAAACGACCCCATAAGAGGCAAGAACACCTCACACGGGACAATTGTAACTTGTAGGAACTGACCGCGTAGATTTTCATCTCCCGGTTTGAGAATATGACGATAATTTACAAAAATCAACACTTAAACTTAAAAACAAGGCGTTAAAGGGTGAAAACCCAAACCAACCCCCATATGATCTCGTAAGAGGCACGAACACCTCGCACGAGATCGATGTAACTTGCAGGAACTCACCGCTTAGTCCCGAGTCTCCCGGTTTGAGAGTATGACGATAGTTTGCAAAAATCACCCTTAGAATTAAAAATAAGCCGTTAAAGGGTGAAAACCCAAACCAACTCCCATACGACCCCCGAAGAGGCACGAACACCTCGCATGGAACCAATGTAGCTTGTAGGAACTGACCGCATAGTCCCGGGTCTCCCAATTTGAGAGTATGAAGATAATTTATAAAAATCACACGTAGACTTAAAAATAATCCGTTAAAGGGTGAAAACCCAAACCAGCCCCCAAACGATCCCGTAGGAGGCATGAACACCTCACACGGGACCAATGTAACTTGTAGGAACGTATTGCATAGTCCCGGGTCTCCCGGTTTGAGAGTATGATGATAATTTGCACAAATCACACTCAGACTTAAAAAGAAGTCGTTAAAGGGTGATAACCCAAACCAGCCCCCAAACGACCCCGTAAGAGGCACGAACACCTGGCACGGGACCAATGTAACTTGTAGGAACTGGCCGCGTAGTCCCGAGTCTCCTAGTTTGAGAATATGATGATAATTTCAAAATATGTCAATTTGGTTTGAAAACAAGCCATTAAAGGGTGATAACCTAAACCAGCACCCAAACGGCCCAAGAAGAGGCACTAACACCTCGCATGGGACCAATGAACTTATATGAACTAACCGCGTTGTCACGGGCCTCCCGGTTTGAGATAATGACGTAAATTTCAAATAATGTAGATTAGGCTTGAAAATAAGACGTTAAAGGGTGAAAACCCAAACCCGACCACAAACGACCCCGTAAGAGGCGCGAACACCTCGCACGGGACTAATGTAACTTGTAGGAACTCACCGCGTAGTTTCGGGTCTCTCGATTTGAGAGTATGACGATAATTTGCAAAAATCAAACTTAGACTTATAAACAAGCCCTTAAAGGGTGAAAACCCAAACCAACCCACAAATGACCCGGTAAGAGGCGCGAACACCTCGTACAGGACCAATGTAACTTGTAGGAACTGACTGCGTAGTGTCGGGTCTCCCGGTTTTAAAAGATGACGATAATTTGCAAAAATTAACACTTAAACTTAAAAATAAGGCGTTAATGGGTGAAAACCCAAACCAGCTACCTAACGTCTCGGTAGGAGGCACGAACACCTCGCACGGGACCAATGTAACTTGTAGGAAATGACCGCGTAGTTCCGGGTCTCCCGGTTTGAGAGTATGATGATAATTTTCAAAAAATTAACACTTAAACTTAAAAATAAGGCGTTAAATGGTGAAAACCGAAACCAACCCCCAAACGACCCCGTAAGAGGCATGAAGACCTCGCACGGGACCAATGTAACTTGTAGGAATTGACCGTGTAGTCCTGGGTCTATCGGTTTGAGAATATGATGATAATTTCAAAATATGTCAATTTAGCTTGAAAACAAGCCGTTAAAGGGTGATAAACTACACCAGGCCCAAAACGTCCCAGTAAGAGGCACGAACACCTCACACGGGACCAATGTAACTTGTACGAACTAACCGTGTAGTCACGGGCCACCCATTTTGAGAGTATGATGATAATATTAAAAAATGTAGATTAAGCATGAAAACAAGCCGTTAAAGGGTGAAAACCTAAACCAGTCCACAAACGACCTCGTAAGAGGCACGAACACCTCACACGGGACAATTGTAACTTATAGGAACTGACCGCGTAGTTTCGCGTCTCCCGGTTTGAGAATATGATGATAATTTCCAAAAATCAACACTTAAACTTAAAAATAAGGCATTAAAGAGTGAAAACCCAACACAGCCCCCTAATGACCCCGTAAGAGGCATGACCACCTCGTACAGGACCAATGTAACTTGTAGGAACTGACCGCGTAGTCTCGGGTCTCCCGATTTGAGAGTATGATAATAATTTGAAAAAATCACACTTAGACCTAAAAATAATCCGTTAAAGAGTGAAAACCCAAACCAGCCCCCAAACGATCCCGTAGGAGGCACGAACACCTCGCACGGGACCAATGTAACTTGTAGGAACTGACCGCGTAGTCCCGGGTCTCCTAGTTTGAGAGTATGACAATAATTTGCAAAAATCACACGTAGACTTAAAAATAATCCGTTAAAGAGTGAAAACCCAAACCAACCCCCAAACGATCCCGTAGGAGGCTTGAACACCTCGCACGGGACCAAGGTAACTTGTAGGAACTGACCGCGTAGTCCCGGGTCTCCCGATTTGTAGTATGACGATAATTTGCAAAAATAACACTTAGAATTCAAAACAAGGCGTTAGAGGGTGAAAAACCAAACTAGCCCCCATTCGACCCCACCAATGTAACTTGTAGGAACTGACCGCGTTGTTCCGAGTCTCCCGATTTGAGAATAAGACGATAATTTGCAAAAATTAGCACTTAAACTTGAAAATAAGGCGTTAAAGGGTTAAAACCCAAAACAACCCCCTAACGACCCCGTAGGAGGCACGAACACCTCGCACGGGACCAATGTAACTTGTAGGAACTGACCGCGTAGTCCCTGGTCTCTCGGTTTGAGAGTATGACGATAATTTGACAAAATCACACTTAGACTTGAAAACAAGCCGTTAAAGGGTGTAAACCCAAACCACCCCCCAAAAGATCCCGTAAGAGGCACGAACACCTCGCAAGGGACCAATGTAACTTGTAAGAAATGACCACGTAGTTCTGGGTCTCCCGGTTTGAGAGTATGACGATAATTTGCAAAAATTAATATTTAAACTTAAAAACAAGGCGTTAAAGGGTGAAAACCCAAACCAACCCCCAGACGACCCCGTAAGAGGCGCGAAGACCTCGCACAGGACCAATGTAACTTGTAGGAACTAACCGCGTAGTCCGGGGTCTCTCGGTTTGAGAATATGATGATAATTTCAAAATATGTCAATTTAGCTTGAAAACAAGTCGTTAAAAGGGGATAAACTACACCAGCCCCAAAACGGCCCAGTAAGAGGCATGAACACCTCGCACGGGAGCAATGTAACTTGTACGAACTAGCCGTGTAGCCACGGGCCTCCCGATTTGAGATAATAATGATAATATCAAAAAATGTAGATTAAGCTTGAAAACAAGCCGTTAAAGGGTGAAAACCTAAACCAATCCACAAACGACCCCGTAAGAGGTACGAACTCCTCGCACGGGACAATTGTAACTTGTAGGAACTGATCGCGTACTTTCGCATCTCCCGGTTTGACAATATGACGATAATTTGCAAAAATCAACACTTAAAATTAAAAATAAGGCTTTAAAGGGTGAAAACTCAAACCAGCACCCATACGATCCCATATGAGGCACGAACACCTCGCACGAGAGCGATGTAACTTGTCGGTACTCACCGCTTAGTCCCGAGTCTCCCAGTTTTGAGAGTATGACGATATTTTTCAAAAATCACCCTTAGAATTAAAACAAAGTCGTTAAAGGTTGAAAACCCAAACCAACCCCCATACGACCCCTGGAGAGGAACGCACACCTCGCACGGAACCAATGTAGCTTGTAGGAACTGACCGCGTAGTTCCGGGTCTCCCAGTTTGAGAGTATAACGATAATTTGCAAAAATCACACGTAGACTTAAAAATAATGCGTTGAAGGGTGAAAACCCAAACTAGCCCCCAAACGATCCCGTAGGAGTCAGGAACACCTCGCACGGGACCAATGTAACTTTTAGGAACTGACCGCGTAGTCCCGGGTCTGCCGGTTTGTAGTATGAAGATAATTTACAAAAATCACACTTAGAATTAAACACAAGCCATTAGAGGGTGAAAACCCAAAACATCCCCCATTGGACCCCACCAATGTAACTTGTAGGAACTGACTGCGTAGTTTCGGGTCTCTTGATTTGAGAATAAGACAATAATTTGCAAAAATCAACACTTAAACTTGAAAACAAGGCGTTAAAGGGTGAAAATGCAAAACAACCCCCTAACGACCCCGTAGGAGGCACGAACACCTCACTCGGGACCAATGTAACTTGTAGGAACTGACCACGTAGTCCCTGGTCTCTCGGTTTGAGAGTATGACGATAATTTGAAAAAATCACACTTAGACTTAAAAATAAGGCGTTAAAGGGTGGAAACCCAAACTAGCCCCCAAACGACCCCATAGGAGGCACGGACACCTCGCACGTGACAAATGTAACTTGTAGGAACTGGTCGCGTAGTTTCGGGTCTCCCGATTTGAAATTATGACGATAATTTGCACAAATCACACTTAGACTTAAAAATAAGCCGTTAAAGGGTGTGGTGTAAACCTAAACCAGCCCCCAAACAACCCCATAAGATGCACGAACACCTCGCACGGGACCAATGTAAGTTGTAGGAAATTACCACATAGTCCCGAGTCTCCTGCTTTGAGAGTATGACGATAATTTGTAAAAATTAACACTTAAACTTAAAAATAAGGCATTAAAGGGCGAAAACCCAAACCAGCCCCCAAACGACCCCGTAACAGGCAGGAACACCTCGCATTGGACCAATGTAAGTTGTAGGAACTTACCGCGTAGTCCCGGGTCTCCTGGTTTGAGAATATGATGATAATTTCAAAATATGTCGATTTGTCTTGAAAACAAGCCGTTAAAGTGTGATAACCTAAACCAGCCCCCAAACGGCCCAAAAAGAGGCACGAACACCTCGCACGGGACCAATGTAGCTTGTATGAACTAACCGCGTAGTCACGGGCCTCCTTGTTTGAGATAATGACGACAATATCAAATAATGTAGACCAGGTTTCAAAACAAGCCGTTAAAGGGTGAGAACCCAAACCAATCCACAAACGACCCCGTAAGAGGCGTGAACACCTCGAACTCGACCAATGCAACTGGTAGGAACTGACTGCGTAGTTTCAGGTCTCTCGGTTTGAGAATATGACGATAATAGCCAAAAATCAACACTTAAACTTAAAAACAAGGTGTTAAAGGGTGAAAACAAAAACCAGCCCCGAAACGACCCCGTAGGAGGCATGAACACCACGCACGGGACCAATGTAACTTGTAGGAACTGACCACGTAATCCCGAGTCTCTCAATTTGAGAGAATGATGATAATTTGCAAAAATCACACTTAGACTTAAAAATAAGCCGTTAAAGAGTGTAAACCCGTACCAACCCCCAAACGACCCCGTAAGAGGCACGAACACCTCGCACGGGACTAATGAAACTTGTAGGAAGTGACAGCGTAGTTTCAGGTCTATCGGTTTGAGAATATGACGATAATTTCTAAAAATCAACAATTAAACTTAAAATAAGGCGTTAAAGGGTGAAAACCCAAACCAGCTCCCTAACGACCCCATAGGAGGCACGAACACCTCGCACGGGACCAATGTGACTTGTAGGAACTGACCACGTAGTCCTGGGTCTCCCGGTTTGAGAGTATGACGATAATTTGTTAAAATCACATTTATACTTAAAAACAAGCCGTTAAAGGGTGAAAACCCAAACCAGCCCCCTAACGACCCCATAGGAGGCACGAAAACCTCACACGGGACCGATGTAACTTGTAGGAACTGACCGCGTAGTCTCGGGTCTCCCAGTTTTAGAGTATGTTGATAATTTGCAAAACTCACACTTAGACTTAAAAATGAGCCGTTAAACGGTGAAAACCCTAACCAGCCACCATACGACCCCATAGGAGGCATGAACACCTGGCACGGGACCAATGTAACTTGTAGGAACTGGCCGCGTAGTCTCAGGTCTCCTGTTTGAGAGTATGACGATAATTTGCTAAAATCACACCTAGACTTAAAAATAAGCCGTTAAACGGTGAAAATCCAAACCAGCCCCCATACGACCCTGTGAGAGGCACGAACACCTCGCACGGGACCAATGTAATTTGTAGGAACCTACGGCATAGTCCCGGGTCTCCCGGTTTGAGAGTATGACGATAATTTGCAAAAATCACACTCAGACTTAAAAAGAAGTCGTTAAAGGGTGAAAACCCAAACAAGCCCCCAAACGACCCCGTAAGAGGCATGAACACCTCGCACAAGACCAATGTAACTTGTAGGAACTGACCGCATAGTCACGGGTCTCCCAGTTTGAGAATATGACGATAATTTCAAAATATGTCAATTTGGCTTGAAAAGAAGCCATTAAAGGGTGATAACCTAAACCAGCCCCCGAACGGCCCAAAAAGAGGCACGAACACCTCGCACGGGCCAATGAACTTATATGAACTAACTGCGTAGTCACGGGCCTCCCGGTTTGAGATAATGATGAAAATTTCAAATAATGTAGATTAGGCTTGAAAATAAGACGTTAAAGGGTGAAAACCCAAACCCGACCACAAACGACCCCGTAAGGGGCGCAAACACCTCGCACGGGACCAATGTAACTTGTATGAACTCACCGTGTAGTTTCAGGTCTCTCGATTTGAGAGTATGATGATAATTGGCAAAAATCACACTTAGACTTAAAAATAAGCTGTTAAAGAGTGTAAACCCAAACCAACCCCCAAATGACCTCGTAAGAGGCACGAACACCTCGCACGTGACTAATGAAACTTGTAGGAAGTGACAGCGTAGTTTCAGGTCTATCGATTTGAGAATATGACGATAATTTCTAAAAATCAACACTTAAACTTAAAAATAAGGCGTTAAAAGGTGAAAACCCAAACCAGCTCCCTAACGACCCCATAGGAGGCACGAACACCTCGCACGGGACCAATGTGACTTGTAGGAACTGATCACGTAGTCCTGGGTCTCCCGGTTTGAGAGTATGACGATAATTTGTAAAAATCACATTTATACTTAAAAACAAGCCGTTAAAGGGTGAAAACCCAAACCAGCCCCCTAACGACCCCATAGGAGGCACGAAAACCTCACACGGGACCGGTGTAACCTGTAGGAACTGACCGCGTAGTCTCCGGTCTCCTACTTTCAGAGTATGACGATAATTTGCAAAAATCACACTTAGACTTAAAAATGAGCCGTTAAACGGTGAAAACCCTAACCAGCCACCATACGACCCCATAGGAGGCATGAACACCTGGCACGGGACCAATGTAACTTGTAGGAATTTGCCGCGTAGTCTCAGGTCTCCCGGTTTGAGAGTATGACGATAATTTGCTAAAATCACACCTAGACTTAAAAACAAGCCGTTAAACGGTGAAAACCCAAACCAGCCCCCATACGACCCTGTAAGAGGCACGAACACCTCGCACGGGACCAATGTAATTTGTAGGAACTTACTGCATAGTCCCGGGTCTCCCGGTTTGAGAGTATGACGATAATTTGCAAAAATCACACTCAGACTTAAAAAGAAGGTTTTAAAGGGTGAAAACCCAAACAAGCCCCCAAACGACCCCGTAAGAGGCATGAACACCTCGCACATGACCAATGTAACTTGTAGGAACTGACCGCATAGTCCCGGGTCTCCTAGTTTGAGAATATGACGATAATTTCAAAATATGTCAATTTGGCTTGAAAAGAAGCCATTAAAGGGTGATAACCTAAACCAGCCCCCAAACGGCCCAAGAAGAGGTACGAACACCTCGCACGGGCCAATGAACTTATATGAACTAACCGCGTAGTCACGGGCCTCCCGATTTGAGATAATGATGAAAATTTCAAATAATGTAGATTAGGCTTGAAAATAAGACGTTAAAGGGTGAAAACCCAAACCCGACCACAAACGACCCCTTAAGGGGCGCAAACACCTCGCACGGGACCAATGTAACTTGTATGAACTCACCGTGTAGTTTCGGGTCTCTCGATTTGAGAGTATGATGATAATTTGCAAAAATCACACTTACACTTATAAACAAGCCGTTAAAGGGTGAAAACCCCAACCAACCCATAAATGACCCGGTAAGAGGCGCGAACACCTCGCACAGGACCAATGTAACTTGTAGGAACTGACTGCATAGTTTCGGGTCTTCTGGTTTGAAAAGATGACGATAATTTGCAAAAATTAACAATTAAACTTAAAAATAAGCCGTTAATGGGTAAAAACCCAAACCAGCCGCCTATCGTCTCCGTAGGAGGTACAAACACCTCGCACGGGACCATTATAACTAGTAGGAACTGATCGCATTGTCCCGGGTCTCTCGGTTTGAGAATAAGATGATAATCTGTAAAAATCACACTTAGACTTAAAAATAAGCCGTTAAAGGGTGAAAACAAAAATTAGCCCCCAAACGATCCCGTAAGAGGCACGAACACCTCGAACGGGACCAATGTAACTTGTAGGAACTGACCGCGTAGCTCTGGGTCTCGCAGTTTGAGACTATGATGATAATTTGCAAAATTTAACACTTAGACATAAAAACAAGCCATTATAAGTTTGAAACCCTAACCAACCCCCATACGACCCCGTAAGAGGCATGAAGACCTCGTACGGGACCAATGTAACTTGCAGGAACTGACTGCGTAGTCCTGGGTCTCTCGGTTTGAGAATATGACGATAATTTCAAAATATGTCAATTTAGCTTGAAAACAAGCCGTTAAAGGGTGATAAACTGTACCTGCCCCAAAACGGCCCAGTAAGAGGCACGAACACCTCGCACGGGACCAATGTAACTTGTACGAACTAACCGCGTAGTCACGGGCCTCCCATGTTGAGAGTATGATGATAATTTGTAAAAATCACACATTGAATTAAAAACAAGCAGTTAAAGCGTGAAAACACAAACCGGCCCCCAAATGATCCCGTAGGAGGCACGAACATCTCACACGAGACCAATGTAACTTATAGGAACTGACCGCATAGTCTTGAGTCTCTCGGTTTACGAGTATGACGATAATTTGTAAAACTCACACTTGGACTTACAAACAAGCCGTTAAAGGGTGAAAACTCAAACCATCACCCATACGACCCCGTAGGAGGCACGAACACCTCGCACGGGACCAATGTAACTTGTAGAAACTGACTTTGTTGTCCCAGGTCTCCCGATTTTTAGAGTATGAAGATAATTTGCAGAAATCATACTTATACTTAAAAACAAGCCGTTAAAGGGTGAAAACTCGAACCAACCCCAAAACGACTCCGTAGGAGGCACGAACACCTCGCACGGGACCAATGTAACTTGAAGGAACTCACCGCGTAGTTTCGGGTCTCTCGATTTGAGATTATAACGATAATTTGCAAAAATCACACTTAGACTTATAAACAAGCCGTTAAAGGGTGAAAACCCAAACCAACCCACAAATGACCAGGTAAGAGGCACGAACACCTCGCACAGAACCAATGTAACTTATAGGAACTGACAGCGTAGTTTCGGGTCTCTCAGTTTGAAAATATGACGATAATTTGCAAAAATTAACACTTAAACTTAAAAATAAGGCGTTAATGGGTGAAAACCCAAACCATCCTCCTAACGACCCCGTAGGGGGCACGAACACCTCACACGGGAACAATGTAACTTGTAGGAACTAACCACGTAGTTTCAAGTCTCCCGATTTGAGAGTATGACGATAATTTACCAAAATAACACTTAGACTTAAAAACAAGCCGTTAAAGGGTAAAAACCAAAACCAGCCTCCATACGAACCCGTAGGAGGCACGAACACCTCACACGGGAGCAAGGTTACTTGTAGGAACTGACCGTGTACTCCCGGGTCTCTCGGTTTGAGCGTATGATGATAATTTGCAAAAATCACACTTAGACTTAAAAACAAGCCGTTAAAGGGTGAAAACCCAAACCAGCCCCCAAACCAATCCATAGGAGGCACGAACACCTCGCATGGGACCAATATGACTTGTAGGAACGAACCGCGTAGTCCAGGGTCTCTCGATTTGAGAGTATGATGATAATTTGCAAAAATCACACTTAGACTTGAATACAAGCCGTTGGAGGTTATAAATCCAAACCAACCTCCAAACGACCCCGTAGGAGGCACGAACACCTAGCACGGGACCAATGTAACTTGTAGGAACTGACCGCGTAGTCCCGGGTCACCCGTTTTGAGAGTATGATAATAATTTGAAAAAATCACACGTAAAATTAAAAACAAGCCGTTAAAGGGTGAAAACACAAACCATCCCCCAAACGACCCCGTAGGAGGGACGAGCACCTCGCACAGGACCAATGTAACTTGAAGGACTTGATCGCGTTGTCCCGGGTCTCTCGGTTTGAGTGTATGATGATAATTTGCAAGAATCACACTTTGATTTTAAAATAAGCCGTTAAAGGGTGAAAACCCAAACCAACCCCCATACGACCCCGTAGGAGGCACAAACACCTCACACGGGACGAATGTTACTTGTAGGAACTGACCGTGTAGTCCCAGGTCTCCCGGTTTGTGAGTATGATGATAATTTTAAAAAATCACACTTATACTTATAACAAGCCGTTAAAGGGTTAAAAACCAAATCGGCCCCCATACGACCACGTAGGAGGCACGGACAATACGCACGGGACCAATGTAACTTGTAGGAACTGATAGCGTAGTCCCGGGTCTCCCGGTTTGAGATTATGACGATAATTTTTAAAAATCACATTTAGACTTAAAAACAAGCCGTTAAAGGGTGAAAACAAAAACCAGCCCCCAAATGACCCCGTAAGAGGCACGAACACCTCTCAGGGGACCAATGTACATTATAGGAACTAACCGCGTAGTCTTGGGTCTCCCGGATTAAGAGTAAGACAATAATTTGTAAAAATCAACACTTCAACTTAAAAATAAGGCATTAGAGGGTGAAAACCGAAACTAGCCCCCTAACGACCCCGTAAGAGGCACAAACACCTCGCACGGGACCTATGTAACTTGTAGGAACAAATCGCGTAGTCCCGGGTCTACCGGTTTGTAGTATGATGATAATTTGTAAAAATCACACTTAGACTTAAAAATAATCCGTTAAAGGGTGAAAACCCAAACCAACCACCTAACGACTCCGTAGGAGGCACGAACACCTCGCACAATACCAATGTTACTTGTAGGAATTGACCGTGTACTCCCGGGTCTCCAGGTTTGAGCGTATGACAATAATTTGCAAAAATCAACACTTAAACTTAAAAACAAGGCGTTAAATGGTGAAAACCTAAACCAACCCAGAAACGACCTTGTAAGAGGCACGGACACGTCGCACGGGACCAATGTAACTTGTAGGAACTGACCACGTAGTCCCGGGTCTTTCAGTTTGAGAATATGATGATAATTTAAAAATATGTTAATTTCGCTTGAAAACAAGCCGTTAAAGGGTGATAACCGACACCATCCCTAAAAAGGGCCAGTAAGAGGCACAAACACCTCGCATGGGACCAATGTAACTTGTACGAACTAATCGCGTAGTCACGGGCCTCCCGGTTTAAGATAATGATGATAATTTCAAAAAATGTAGATTAGGCTTGAAAACAAGCCGTTAAAGGGTGAAAACCCAAACCAGTCCACAAACGATCCCGTAAGAGGCGCGAACTCCTCGTACGGGACAATTATAACTTGTAGGAACTGATCGCGTAGTTTCGGGTCTCCCGATTTGAGAATATGATGATAATTTGCAAAAATTAACACTTAAACTAAAAAACAAGGCGTTAAACGGTGAAAACCCAAACCATCCCCAAATGACCCCGTAGGAGGAACGAACACCTCGCACGGGACCAATGTAACTTGTAAGAACTGACCGCGTTGTCCCGGGTCTCCCGGTTTAAGAGTATGATGATAATTTGCAAGAATCACTATTAGATTTAAAAACTAGCCGTTAAAGGGTAAAAACCCAAACCAGCCCCCAAACGACCTCGTAGGAGGCACGAACACCTCGCACGGGACCAATGTAACCTTGTAGGAACTGACCGCATAGTTTCGGGTCTCCCTGTTTGAGAGTATGATGATAATTTACAAAAATCACACTTAGACTTAAAAACAAACCGTTTAAGGGTGAAAACCAAAACCGGCCCCCATACGACCACGTAGAAGGCACGAACACCTCGCACGTGACCAATGTAACTTGTAGGAACTGACCACATAGTCCCGGGTCTCTCGGTTTGAGAGTATGCCGATAATTTGCAAAAATCACATTTAAACATAAAAATAAGCCGTTAAAGGGTGAAAACCCAAACCAGCCCCCAAACGACCCCGTAAGAGGCATGGACACCTCTCACGGGACCAATGTACCCTGTAGGAACTGACCGCGTAGTCCCGGGTCTCCCATTTTGAGAGTACGAGGATAATTTGCAGAAATCACACATAGACTTAAAAAGAAGCCATTAAAGGGTGTAAACCCAAACCAACCCCCAAACGACCCCGTAGGAGGCACAAACACCTCGTAGAGGACCAATGTAACTTATATGAACTGACCGCGTAGTCCCGGCTCTCCCAGTTTGAGAGTATGATGATAATTTTCCAAAATCACACTTAGAATGAAAATAAGTCATTAAAGGGTGAAAACCCAAACCAACCCCCAAACGACCCCGTAGGAGGCACGAACACCTCGCACGAGACCAGTGTAACTTGTAGGAACTGATCGCGTAGTCCCGGGTCTCTCGGTTTGAGAGTGTGAAGATATTTTGCAAAAATTAACACTTAAACTTACAAACAAAGCGTTAAAGGGTGAAAATCCAAACCAGTCCCCAAACGACCCCGTTAGAGGCGCGAACACCTCCCAAGGGACAAATGTAACTTGTAGGAACTGACCGCATACTCTCGGGTCTCCCGGTTTGAAAATGTGATGATAATTTCAAAATATGTCAATTTGTCTTGAAAACAAGCCATTAAAGGGTGATAACCTAAACCAGCCCCCAAAAGGTTCACTAAGAGGCACGAACACCTCGCACGGGACCAATGTAACTCCTACGAACTAACCGCGTTGTCACGGGCCTCCTTGTTTGAGATAATTACGATAATATCAAATGGTGTAGATTAGGCTTAAAAACAAGCCTAAGGGGTCGTTTGTGGACTGGTAAAAACCCAAACCAGTCCACAAACGACCCCTTAAGAAGCGCGAAGACCTCGAATGGGACCAATGCAACATGTAGGAACTGACCAAGTAGTTTCAAGTCTAAAGTTTTGAGAATATGATGATAATTTCCAAAAATCAACACTTAAACTTAAAAATATGGCGTTAAAGGGTGAAAACCGAAACCAGCTCCCTAACGACCCCATAGGAGGCAGGAACACCTCGCACGGGACCAATGTGACTTGTAGGAACTGATCACGTAGTCCTGGGTCTCCCGGTTTGAGAGTATGACGATAATTTGTAAAAATCACATTTATACTTAAAAACAAGCCGTTAAAGGGTGAAAACCCAAACGACCCTATAGGAGGCAGGAACACCTCGTATGGGACCATTGTAACTTGTAGGAACTGACCGCGTAGTCTCGGGTCCCCCGATTTGAGAGTATGATGATAATTTGCAAAAATCACACTTAGAATTAAAAATAAGCCGTTAAAGGATGAAAACCCAAACCAGCCCCCTAACGACCCCGTAGGAAGCACGAACACCTCGCACGGGACCAATGTAACTTGAAGGAACTGACTGCATAGTCTCGAGTCTCCCAGTTTGAGAGTATGGCGATAATTTGCAAAAATCACACTTAGACTTAAAAATGAGCCGTTAAAGGGTGAAAACCCAAACCAGCCCCATACGACCCTGTAAGAGGAACAAACACCTCTCACGGGACCAATGTAACTTGTAGGAACTGATCGCGTAGTCCCGGGGCTTCCGGTTTGAGAGTATGACAGTAATTTGCAAAAATCACAGTTAGACTTAAAAACAAGTCATTAAAGGGTGAAAACCCAAACCATCACCCAAACGACCTTGTAGGAGGCATGAACACCTCGCACGGGACCAATGTAACTTATAAGAGATGACCGCGTATTCCCGGGTTTCCCAATTTGAGAATATGACGATAATTTCAAAATATGTCAATTCGGCTTGAAAACAAGTCGTTAAAGGGTGATAACCTAAACCAGCCCCCAAACGGCCCTGTAAGAGGCACGAACACCTCGTACGGGACCAATGAACTTGTACGAACTAACTGCGTAGTCACGGGCCTGCCAATTTGAGATAATGACGATAATTTCAAATAAGTAGATTAGGCTTGAAAACAAGCCGTTAAAGGGTTAAAACCCAAACCAGTCCACAAACGACCCCGTAAGAGGCGCGAATAACTCACACGGGACCAATGTAACTTGTAGGAACTCACCGCGTAGTTTCGGGTCTCTCGGTTTGAGAGTATAGAAATAATTTCCAAAAATCACACTTAGACTTATAAACAAGCCATTAAAGGGTGAAAACACAAACCAACCCCCAAACGACCCCCTAGGAGGCACGAACACGTCCCACAGTACCAATGAAACTTGTAGGAACGGACCTCGTACTCTCGGGTCTCTCGGTTTGAGAGTATGATGATAGTTTGAAAAAATCACACTTAGACTTAAAAATAAGCCATTAAAGGGTGAAAACCAAAACCAGCCCCCATACGACGCCGTAGGAGGCACGAACACCTCGCACGGGACCAATGTAACTTGTAGGAACTCACAGTGTAGTCTTGGGTCTCCCGGTTTGAGTGTATAATGATAAGTTGAAAAATCACACTTAAACTTAAAAATAAGCCGTTAAAGGGTGAAAACCCAAACTTCCCCTCATACGACTCCGTAGGAGGCCCGAACACCTTGCACGGGACCAATGGAACTTGTAGGAATTGACCGCGTAGTCCCGAGTCTCCCAATTAGAGAGTATGACAATAATTTGCAAAAATCACACTTAGACCTAAAAACACGCCATTAAAGGGTGAAAATCCAAACCAGCCCCAAACGACCCCGTAGGAGGCACGAACACCTCGCACGGGACCAATGTAACTTGTAGGAACTGATCGTGTAGTCTCGGGTCTCCCGGTTTGAAAATACGATGATAATTTCAAAATATGTCAATTTGTCTTGAAAACAAGCCGTTAATGGGTGATAACCTAAACTAGCCCCCAAACGGCCCAGTAAGAGGCACGAACACGTCACACGGGACCAATGTAGCTTGTACGAACTAACCACGTAGTCACGGGCCTCATTGTTTGAGATAATGATGATAATCTCAAATAATATAGATTAGGCTTGAAAACAAGCGGTTAAAGGGTGTAAACCCAAACCAGTCCACAAACGACCCCGTAAGAAGTGCGAACACCTCGCACGGGACCAATGCAACTTGTAGGAACTGACCGCGTAGTTTCAGGTCTCTCGGTTTGAGAATATGAAAATAATTTCCAAAAATCAACACTTAAACCTAAAAATAAGGCGTTAACAGGTGAAAACCCAAACCAACCCCCTAACGACCCCGTATGAGGCACGAGGACCTCGCATGGGACAAATGTAACTTGTAGGAACTGACCGCGTAGTCTCGGGTCTCCCAATTTAAGAGTATGATGATAATTTACAAAAATCACACTTAGACTTAAAAACGAGGCGTTAAAGGGTGAAAACTCGTACAAGCCCCATACCACCCCGTAGGAGGCACGAACACCTCGCACAGGACCAATGTAACTTGTAGGAACTCACAGTGTAGTCTCGGGTCTCCCGATTTGAGTGTATGATGATAATTTGCAAAATCACACTTAGACTTAAAAATAATCCGTTAAAGGGTGTAATCCCAAACCATCCCCCAAACAATCCCGTAAGAGGCACGAACACCTCACACGGGACCAATGTAACTTACAGGAACTGACCGCGTAGTTTCGAGTCTCCCAGTTTGAGAGTATGATGATAATTTGCAAAAATCAAAATTTAAACTTAAAAACAAGGCGTTAAAAGTTGAAAACCCAAACCAGCACCTAAACGACCCAGTAAGAGGCACAAACACCTCGCACGGGACCAATGTAACTTGTAGGAACTGAGCGCGTAGTCCCGGGTCTCCCGATTTGAAAATATGATGATAAATTCAAAATATGTCAATTTGTCTTGAAAACAAGCCGTTAAAGGGTGATAACCTAAACCAACACGCAAACATCCCAGTAAGAGGCATGAACACATCGCATGGGACAATTGTAACTTGTACGAACTAATTGTATAGTCACGGGCCTCCTTGTTTGAGATAATGATGATATCAAATAGTATAGATTAGGCTTGAAAATAAGCCGATAAAGGGTGAAAGTCCAAACCAGTCCACAAATGGCCCCGTAAGAGGCGCGAACACCTCGCACGGGACCAATGTAACTTGTAGGAACAGACCGCGTAGTTTCAGGTCTATCGATTTGAGAATATGATGATAATTTCCACAAATCAACACAAACTTAAAAACAAGGCGATAAAGGGTGCAAACCGAAACCAACCCCATACGACCCCGTAGGAGGCATGAACACCTCGTACGGGACCAATGTAACTTGTAGGAACTGATCGCATAGTCTTGATTCTCCTGATTTGAGAGTATGACGATAATTTGGAAAAATCACACTTAGACATAAAAATGAGCCGTTAAAGGGTGAGAACCCAAACCAGCCCCATACGACCCTGTAGGAGGCACGAACACCTCGCACGGGAACAATGTAAATTATAAGAACTGACCGCGTAGTCTCGGGTCTCTCGGTTTGAGAGCATGACGATAATTTGCAAAATTCACACTTAGACTTAAAAACAAGCCGTTAAAGGGTGAAAACCCAAACCATCCCCAAACGACCCCGTAGGAGGAACGAACACCTCGCACGGGACCAATGTAACTTGTAGGAACTGACCGCGTTGTTCCAGGTCTCCCGGTGTAAGAGTATGATGATAATTTGCAAGAATCACTATTAGATTTAAAACCTAGCCGTTAAAGGGTAAAAACCCGAACCAGCCCCCAAACGACCCCGTAGGAGGCACGAATACCTCGCACGGGACCAATGTAACTTGTAGGAACTGACCGCGTAGTTTTGGGTCTTCCGGTTTGAGAGTATGATGATAATTTACAAAAATCACACTTAGACTTAAAAACAAACCGTTAAAGGGTGAAAACCCAAACCGCCCCCCATACGACCACGTAGAAGGAACGAACACCTCGCACGGGACCAATGTAACTTGTAGGAACTGACCGCATCGTCCCGGGTCTCTCGGTTTGAGAGTATGCCGATAATTTGGAAAAATCACATTTAAACATAAAAACAAGTCGTTAAAGGGTGAAAACCCAAACCAGCTCCCAAACGACCACGTAAGAGGCACGGACCCCTCTCACGGGACCAATGTACCTTGTAGGAACTGACCGCGTAGTCCCGGGTCTCCCGTTTTGAGAGTATGATGATAATTTGCAGAAATCACTCTTAGACTAAAAAAATAAGCCATTAAAGGGTGTAAACCCAAACCAACCCCCAAACGACCCCGTAGGAGGCACGAACACCTCGTACAGGACCAATGTTACTTGTAGGAACTGACCGCATAGTCCCGGCTCTCCCAGTTTGAGAGTATGATGATAATTTTCCAAAATCACACTTGGAATGAAAAATAAGTCGTTAATGGGTGATAACCCAAACCAGCCCCCAAACGACCCCGTAGGAGGCACGAACACCTCGCACGAGACTAATGTAACTTGTAGGAACTGATCGCCTAGTCCTGGGTCTCTCATTTTGAGAGTATGAAGATAATTTGCAAAAGTTAACACTTAAACTTAAAAACAAAGCATTAAAGGGTGAAAATCCAAACCAGTCCCCAAACGACCCCATTAGAGGCGCTAACACCTCGCAAGGGACAAATGTAACTTGTAGGAACTGACCGCATAGTCTCGGGTCTCTCGGTTTGAAAATTTGATGATAATTTCAAAATATGTCAATTTGTCTTGAAAACAAGCCATTAAAGGGTGAAAACCTAAACCATCCCCCAAACGGCCTACTAAGAGGCACGAACACCTCGCACGGGACCAATGTTACACCTACAAACTAACCGCGTAGTCACGGGCCTACATGTTTGAGATAATTACAATAATATCAAATAGTGTAGATTAGGCTTAAAAACAAGCCGTTAAAGGGTAAAAACCCAATCCAGTCCACAAACGACCCCTTAAGAGGCGCGAACACCTCGCACGGGACCAACGCAACATGTACGAATCAAGTAGTTTCAAGTCTACCGTTTTGAGAATATGATGATAATTTCCAAAAATCAACACTTAAACTTAAAAATATGGCGTTAAAGGCTGAAAACCCAAACCAGCCACCTAACGACCCCGTAGGAAGCACGAACACCTCGCACGGGACCAAAGTAACTTGAAGGAACTGACCGTATAGTCTCGGGTCTCCCGGTTTGAGAGTATGACGATAATTTGCAAAAATCACACTTAGACTTCAAAATGGGCCGTTAAAGGGTGAAAACCCAAACCAGCCCCATACGACCCTATAGGAGGAACGAACACCTCGCACGGGACCAATGTAACTTGTTGGAACTGATCGCGTAGTCCCGGGGCTTCCAGTTTGAGAGTATGACGGTAATTTGCAAAAATCACAGTTAGACTTAAAAACAAGCCATTAAAGGGTGAAAACCCAAACCATCCCCCAAACGACCCTGTAGGAGGCATGAACACCTCGCACGGGACCAATGTAACTTGTAAGAACTGACCGCGTAGTCTCGGGTTTCCCGATTTGAGAATATGACGATAATTTCAAATTATGTCAATTTGGCTTGAAAACAAGTCGTCAAAGGGTGATAACCTAAACCATCCCCCAAACGGCCCTGTAAGAGGCATTAACACCTCGTACGGGACCAATGAACTTGTACGAACTAACTACGTAGTCACGGGCCTGCCAATTTGAGATAATGACGATAATTTCAAATACGTAGATTACGCTTGAAAACAAGCCGTTAAAGGGTGAAAACCCAAACCAGTCCAAAAACGACCCCGTAAGAGGTGCGAACAACTCACACGGGACCAATGTAACTTGTAGGAACTCACTGCGTAGTTTCGGGTCTCTCGGTTTGAGAGTATAGAAATAATTTCCAAAAATCACACTTAGACTTATAAACAAGCCATTAAAGGGTGAAAACAGAAACCAACCCACAAACGACCCCGTAATAGGGGCGTACACCTCGCACGGGACCAATGTAACTTGAAGGAACTGACCGCGTAGTTTCGGCTCTCCCGGTTTTAAAAGATGACAATAATTTGCAAAAATCAACACTTAAACTTAAAAACAAGGCGTTAAAGGGTGAAACCCCAAACCAGTCCCCTAACGACCCCGAAGGAGACACGAACACCTCACACGGGACTAGTGTAACTTGTAGGAACTGATCGCGTAGTCTCGGGTTTCCCGATTTGAGAGTATGATGATAATTTGCCAAAATCACACTTACACTTACAAACAAGACGTTAAAGCGAGAAAACCCAAACTAGCCCCCATACGACCTCGTAGGAGGCACGAACACCTCGCACGGGACAAATGTAACTAGTAGGAACTGACCGCATAGTCCCAAGTCTCCCAGTTTGAGATTATGACGATAATTTGCAACAATCACACTTAGACTTAAAAATAATCCGTTAAAGGGTGAAAACCCAAACTAGCCCTCATACGACCCCGTAGGAGGCCCGAACACCTTGCACGGGACCAATGGAAATTGTAGGAATTGACCGCGTAGTCCCGCGTCTCCCGATTAGAGAGTATGACAATAATTTGCAAAAATCACAATTAGACTTAAAAACACGCCATTAAAGGGTGAAAATCCAAACCAGTCCCCAAACGACCCCGTAGGAGGCACAAACACCTCGCACAGGACCAATGTAACTTATAGGAACTGACCGCGTAGTCACGACTCTCCCAGTTTGAGAGTATGATGATAATTTTCCAAAATCACACTTAGAATGAAAAAATAAGTCGTTAATGGGTGAAAACCCAAACCAGCCCCCAAACGACCCCGTAGGAGGCACGAACACCTCGCACGAGACCAATGTAACTTGTAGGAACTGATCGCGTAGTCCCGGGTCTCTCGGTTTGAGAGTATGAAGATAATTTGCAAAAATTAACACTTAAACTTAAAAACAAAGCGTTAAAGGGTGAAAATCCAAACCAGTCCCCAAACGACCCCGTTAGAGGCACGAACACCTCACAAGGGACAAATGTAACTTGTAGGAACTGACCGCATAGTCTCGGGTCTCTCGGTTTGAAAATTTGATGATAATTTCAAAATATGTCAATTTGTCTTGAAAACAAGCCATTAAAGGGTGATAACCTAAACCAGCCCCCAAACGGCCTACTAAGAGGCACGAACACATCGCACGGGATCAATGTAACTCCAACGAACTAACCGCGTAGTCACGGGCCTCCTTGTTTGGGATAATTATGACAATATCAAATAGTGTAGATTAGGTTTAAAATTAAGCCGTTAAAGGGTAAAAACACAAACCAGTCCACAAACGACCCCTTAAGAGGCGCGAACACCTCGCACAGGACCAATGCAACTTGTAGGAACTCACCAAGTAGTTTCAAGTCTGTTTTTTTGAGAATATGATGATAATTTCCAAAAATCAACACTTAAACTTAAAAATATGGCGTTAAAGGCTGAAAACCCAAACCATCCCCCTAACGACCCCATAGGAAGCACGAACACCTCGCACGGGACCAATGTAACTTGAAGGAACTGACCGCATAGTTTCGGGTCTCCCAGTTTGAGAGTATGACGATAATTTGCAAAAATCACACTTAGCCTTCGAAATGAGCCGTTAAAGGGTGAAAACCCAAACCAGCCCCATACGACCCTTTAGGAGGAACGAACACCTCGCACGGGACCAATGTAACTTGTAGGAACTGATCGCGTTGTCAGGGGGCTGCCGGTTTGAGAGTATGACGGTAATTTGCAAAAATCACAGTTAGACTTAAAAACAAGCCATTAAAGGGTGAAAACCCAAACCATCCCCCAAACGACCCTGTAGGAGGCATGAACACCTCGCACGGGACCAATGTAACTTGTAAGAACTGACCGCATAGTCCCGGGTTTCCCAATTTGAGAATATGACAATAATTTCAAAATATGTCAATTTGGCTTGAAAACAAGCCGTTAAAGGGTGATAACCTAAACCAGCCCCCAAATGGCCCTGTAAGAGGCACGAACACCTCGTACGGGACCAATAAACTTGTACGAACTAACTGCGTAGTCACGGGCCTACCAATTTGAGATAATGATGATAATTTCAAATAAGTAGATTAGGCTTGAAAATAAGTCGTTAAAGGGTGAAAACCCAAACTAGTCCACAAATGACCCCGTAAGAGGCGCGAACAACTCACACAGGACCAATGTAACTTGTAGGAACTCACCGCGTAGTTTCGGGTCTCTCGGTTTGAGAGTATAGAAATAATTTCCAAAAATCACACTTAGACATATAAACAAACCATTAAAGGGTGAAAATCGAAACCAGCCCACAAACGACCCCGTAAGAGGGGCGTACACCTCGCACGGGACCAATGTAACTTGAAGGAACTGACCGCATAGTTTCGGGTCTCCCGGTTTTAAAAGATGAAAATAATTTGTAAAAATCAACACTTAAACTTAAAAACAAGGCGTTAAAGGGTGAAAACCCAAGCCAGTCCCCTAACGACCCCGAAGGAGGCACGAACACCTCACACGGGACTAATGTAACTTGTAGGAACTGATCGCGTAGTCTCGGGTCTCCGGATTTGAGAGTATGATGATAATTTGCCAAAATCACACTTACACTTAAAAACAAGCCGTTAAAGCATGAAAACCCAAACTAGCCCCCATACGACCTCGTAGGAGGCACGAACACCTCGCACGGGACAAATGTAACTAGTAGGAACTGACCGCATAGTCCTAAGTCTCCCAGTTTGAGATTATGATTATAATTTGCAACAATCACACTTAGACATAAAAATAATCCGTTAAAGGGTGACAACCCAAACTAGCCCTCATACGACCCCGTAGGAGGCCCGAACACCTTGCACGGGACCAATGGAACTTGTAGGAATTGACCACGTAGTCCCGGGTCTCCCGATTAGAGAATATGACAATAATTTGCAAAAATCACACTTAGACTTAAAAACACGCCATTAAAGGGTGAAAATCCAAACCAGCCCCCAAACGACCCCGTAGGAGGCACAAACACCTCGCATAGGACCAATGTAACTTATTGGAACTGACCGCGTAGTCCCGGCTCTCCTAGTTTGAGAGTATGATGATAATTTTCCAAAATCACACTTAGAATGAAAAATAAGTCGTTAAAGGGTGAAAACCCAAACCAGCCCCCAAACGACCCCGTAGGAGGCACGAACACCTCGCACGAGACCAATGTAACTTGTAGGAACTGATCGCGTAGTCACGGGTCTCTCGGTTTAAGAGTATGAAGATAATTTGCAGAAATTAACACTTAAACTTAAAAACAAAGCGTTAAAGGGTGAAAATCCAAACCAGTCCCCAAACGACCCCGTTAGAGGCGCGAACACCTCGCAAGGGAAAAATGTAACTTGTAGGAACTGACTGCATAGTCTCGGGTCTCCCGGTTTGAAAATGTGATGATAATTTTAAAATATGTCAATTTTTCTTGAAAACAAGCCATTAAAGGGTGATAACCTAAACTAGCCCCCAAACGGCCTACTAAGAGGCACGAACACCTCTCACGGGACCAATGTAACTCCTACGAACTAACCACATAGTCACGGGCCTCCTTGTTTGAGATAATTACGATAATATCAAATAGTGTAGATTAGGCTTAAAATAAGCAGTTAAAGGGTAAAAACCCAAACCAGTCCACAAACGACCCCTTAAGAGGCGCGAACACCTCGCACGGGACCAATGCAACATGTAGGAACTGACCAAGTAGTTTCAAGTCTACTGTTTTGAGAATATGATGATAATTTCATAAAATCAACACTTAAACTTAAAAATATGGCGTAAAGGCTGAAAACCCAAACCAGCCCCCTAACGACCCCGTAGGAAGCACGAACACCTCGCACGGGACCAATGCAACTTGAAGGAACTGACCACATAGTCTCGGGTCTCCCAGTTTAAGAGTATGGCAATAATTTGCAAAAATCAAACTTAGACTTAAAAATGAGCCGTTAAAGGGTGAAAACCCAAACCAGCCCCATACGACCCTGTAGGAGGAACGAACACCTCGCACGGGACCAATGTAACATGTAGGAACTGATCGCGTAGTGCCGGGGCTTCCGGTTATAGAGTATGACGGTAATTTGCAAAAATCACAGTTAGACTTAAAAACAAGCCATTAAAGGGTGAAAACCCTAACCATCCCCCAAACGACCCTATAGGAGGCATGAACACCTCGCACGGGACCAATGTAACTTGTAAGAACTGACCGCGTAGTCCCGGGTTTCCCAATTTGAGAATATGATGATAATTTCAAAATATGTCAATTTGTCTTGAAAACAAGCCATTAATGGGTGATAACCTAAACCAGCCCCCAAACGGCCCAGTAAGAGGCACGAACAGGTCACACGGGGCCAATGTAACTTGTACGAACTAACCGCGTAGTCACCGGCCTCATTGTTTGAGATAATGACGATAATCTCAAATAATGTAGATTAGGCTTGAAAACAAGTCGTTAAAGGGTGTAAACCCAAACCAGTCCACAAACGACCCCGTAAGAGGTGCGAACACCTCGCACGGGACCAATGCAACTTGTAGGAATTGACCGCGTAGTTTCAGGTCTCTCTGTTTGAGAATATGAAAATAATTTCCAAAAATCAACAGTTAAACCTAAAAACAAGGTGTTAAAGGGTGAAAACCCAAACCAGCTCCCTAACGACCCCGTAGGAGTCACGAACATCTCGCACGGGACCAATGTAACTTGTAGGAACTGACCGTGTAGTCTCGGGTCTCCCAATTTAAGAGTATGATGATAATTTACAAAAATCACACTTAGACTTAAAAACGAGGCATTAAAGGGTGAAAACCTGAACAAGCCCCATACGACCCTGTAGGAGGCACGAACACCTCGCACGGGACCAATGTAACTTGTAGGAACTCACAGTGTAGTCTCGTCTCTCCTGATTTGAGTGTGTGATGATAATTTGCAAACTCACACTTAGACTTAAAAACAAGATGTTAAAGGGCGTAAACCCAAACCATCCCCCAAATAATCCTGTAAGAGGCACGAACACCTCGCACGGGACCAATGTAACTTATAGGAACTGACCGCGTAGTTTCGGGACTCCCAGTTTGAGATTATGACGATAATTTGCAAAAATCAACACTTAAACTTAAAAACAAGGCGTTAAAAGGTGAAAACCCAAACCAGCACCTAAACGACCCCGTAAGAGGCACAAACACCTCGCACGGGACCAATGTAACTTGTAGGAACTGACCGCGTAGTCCCGGGTCTCCCGGTTTGAAAATATGATGATAATTTCAAAATATGTCAATTTGTCTTGAAAATAAGCCGTTAAAGGGTGATAACCTAAACCAACCCCCAAACGGCCCAGTAAGAGGCACGAACAGGTCACACGGGGCCAATGTAACTTGTACGAACTAACCGCGTAGTCACGGGCATCATTATTTGAGATAATGACGATAATCTCAAATAATGTAGTTAGGCTTGAAAACAAGCCGTTAAAGGGTGTAAACCCAAACCAGTCCACAAACGACCCCGTAAGAGGTGCGAACACCTCGCACGGGACCAATGCAACTTGTAGGAATTGACCGCGTAGTTTCAGGTCTCTCTGTTTGAGAATATGATAATAATTTCTAAAAATCAACACTTAAACCTAAAAACAAGGTGTTAAAGGGTGAAAGCCCAAACCAACTCCCTAACGACCCCGTAGGAGTCACGAACACCTCGCATGGGACCAATGTAACTTGTAGGAACTGACCGCGTAGTCTCGGGTCTCCCAATTTAAGAGTATGATGATAATTTACAAAAATCACACTTAGACTTAAAAACGAGGCATTAAAAGGTGAAAACCCAAACAAGCCCCATACGACCCCGTAGGAGGCACGAACACCTCGCACGGGACCAATGTAACTTGTAGGAACTCACAGTGTAGTCTCGTGTCTCCCGATTTGAGTGTGTGATGATAATTTGCAAACTCACACTTAGACTTAAAAACAAGCTGTTAAAGGGTGTAAACCCAAACCATCCCCCAAATAATCCTGTAAGAGGCACGAACACCTCGCACGGGACCAATGTAACTTATAGGAACTGACCGCGTAGTTTCGGGTCTCCCAGTTTGAGATTATGACGATAATTTGCAAAAATCAACACTTAAACTTAAAAACAAGGCGTTAAAAGGTGAAAACCCAAACCAGCACCTAAACGACCCTGTAAGAGGCACAAACACCTCGCACGGGACCAATGTAACTTGTAGGAACTGACCGCGTAGTCCCGGGTCTCCCGGTTTGAAAATATGATGATAATTTCAAAATATGTCAATTTGTCTTGAAAATAAGCCGTTAAAGGGTGATAACCTAAACCAACCCCCAAACGGCCGAGTAAGAGGCACGAACACCTCGCACGGGACAATTGTAACTTGTACGAACTAATTGCATAGTCACGGGCCTCCTTGTTTGAGATAATGACGATATCAAATAATGTAGATTAGGATTGAAAATAAGCCGTTAAAGGGTGAAAACCCAAACCAGTCCCCAAATGACCCCGTAAGAGGCGCGAACACCTCACACGGGACCAATGTAACTTGTAGGAACTGACCGCGTAGTTTCAGGTCTATCGATTTGAGAATATGATGATAATTTCCACAAATCAACACAAACTTAAAAACAAGGCGTTAAAGGGTGAAAACCCAAACGAGCCCCCTAACGACCCCGTAGGAGGCACGAACACCTCGCACGGGACCAATGTAACTTGCATGAAGTGACCGCGTAATCTCGGTTCTCCCGAGTTGAGTGTATGACGATAATTTGCAAAAATCACACTTAGACATAAAAATGAGCCGTTAAAGGGTGAAAACCCAAACCAGCCCCATACGACCCCGTAGGAGGCACGAACACCTCGCACGGGAATAATGTAAATTATAAGTACTGACCGCATAGTCTCGGGTCTCTCGATTTGGGAGTATGACGATAATTTGCAAAATTCACACTTAGACTTAAAAACAAGCCGTTAAAGGGTGAAAACCCAAACAATCCCCCATATTACCCCGTAAGAGGCACGAACACCTCGCACGGGACCAATGTAACTTGTTGGAGCTAACCGCATAGTCCCGGGTCTCCCGGTTTGACAGTATGATGATAATTTGCAAAAATCACACTTAGACTTAAAAATAAGCCGTTAAAGGGTGAAAACCCAAACCAGCCCCAAACGACCCCTTAAGAGGCATGAACACCTCGTACGGGACCAATGAAACTTGTAGGAGCTGACCGCATTGTCTCGGGTTTCCTGGTTTAAGAATATGATGATAATTTAAAAATATGTCAATTTGGCTTGAAAACAAGCCGTTAAAGGGTGTTAACCTAAACCAGCCCCCAAACGGCACAGTAAGAGGCACCAACACCTTACACGAGAGCGATGAAATTATACGAACAAACTGCGTAGTCACGGGCCTCCCAATTTGAGATAATGATGATAATTTAAAATAATGTAGATTAGGCTTGAAAATAAGTCGTTAAAGGGTGAAAACCCAAACCATTCCACAAACGACCCCGTAAGAGGCGCGAACACCTCGCACGGGACCAATGTAACTTTGTAGGAACTCACCTCGTAGTTTCGGGTCTCTTGATTTGAGAGTATGACGATAATTTGTAAAAATAAGACTTAGACTTATAAATAAGCCGTTAAAGGGTGAAAACCCAAACCAGCCCACAAACGACCCCGTAAGAGGCGCGAAAACCTCGTACGGGACCAATGTAACTTGTAGGAACTGATCGCGTAGTTTCGGGTCTCCCGATTTGAAAAATGACAATAATTTGCAAAAATGAACACTTAAACTTAAAAATAAACCGTTAAAGGGTGAAAACCCAAACCAGCCCCATACGACCCCTTAGGAGACGAACACCTCGTACGGGACCAATGTAATTTGTATGAACTGACTGCGTAGTCCCGAATCTCCCGATTTGAGAGTATGACGATAATTTGCAAAACTCACACTTATAATTAAAAATAAGCCGTTAAAGGATGTAAACCCAAACCAGGCCCCAAACGATCCCATAAGAGGTACGAACACCGTGCATGGGACCAATGTAACTTATAGGAACTGACCGCGTAGTTCCAGGTCTCCCAGTTTGAGAGTAAGACGATAATTTGCAAAAATCAACACTTAAACTTAAAAACAAGGTGTTAAAAGGTGAAAACCCAAACCAGCACCTAAACGACCCCGTAAGAGGCACAAACACCTCGCACGGGACCAATGTAACTTGTAGGAACTGAGCGCGTAGTCCCGGGTCTCCCGATTTGAAAATATGATGATAATTTCAAAATATGTCAATTTGTCTTGAAAACATGCCATTAAAGGGTGATAACCTAAACCAACCCTCAAACAGCCGAGTAAGAGGCACGAACACCTCGTACGGGACCAATGTAACTTATACGAACTAATCGCATAGTCACGGCCCTCCTTGTTTGAGATAATGACGAAATCAAATAATGTAGATGTGCTTGAAAATAATCCGTTAAAGGGTGAAAACCCAAACCAGTCCACAAATGACCCCGTAAGAGGCGCGGACACCTCGCACGGGACCAATGTAACCTGTAGGAACTGACCGCATAGTTTCAGGTCTATCGATTTGAGAATATGATGATAATTTCCACAAATCAACACAAAGTTAAAAATAAGGCGCTAAAGGGTGAAAACCCAAACCAGCCCCCTAACCACCCCGTAGGACGCACGAACACCTCGCAAGGGACCAATGTAACTTGCATGAACTGACCGCGTAATCTTGGTTCTCCCGATTTGAGAGTATGACGATAATTTGCAAAAATCACACTCAGACATAAAAATGAGCCGTTAAAGGGTGAAAACCCAAACCAACCCCATACGACCCCGTAGGAGGCACGAACACCTCGCACGGGAACAATGTAAATTATTGTAACTGACCGCGTAGTCTCGGGTCTCTCGATTTGAGAGTATGATGATAATTCGCAAAAGCACACTTAGACTAAAAAATAAGTCGTTAAAGCGAGAAAAACCAAACCATCCCCCATATGACCCCATAAGAGGCACGAACACCTCGCACGGGACCAACGTAACTTGTAGGAACAAACCGCATAGTCCCGGGTCTCCCGGTTTGAGAGTATGATGATAATTTGCAAAAATAACACTTAGACTTAAAAATAAGCCGTTAAAGGGTGAAAACCCAAACCTGCCCCCAAATGACCCAATAAGAGGCATGAACACCTCGTACGGGACCAATGTGACTTATAGGAGCTGACCGCGTTATCTCGGGTTTCTTGGATTGGGAATATGATGTTAATTTAAAAATATGTTAATTTGGCTTGAAAACAAGCCGTTAAAGGGTGATAACCTAAACCAGCCCCCAAACGGCCCAGTAAGAGGCACCAATACCTTGCACGGGACCGATGAACTTGTACGAATGAACCGCGTAGTCACGAGCCTCCCAATTTGAGATAATGACAGTAATTTGAAATAATATAGATTAGGCTTGAAAATAAGCGGTTAAAGGGTGAAAACCCAAACGAGTCCGCAAATGACCCCGTAAGAGGCGCGAACACCTCGAACGGGACCAAAGTTACTTGTAGGAATTAACCGCGTAGTTTTGGGTCTCCCGGTTTGAGAATAAAATGATAATTGCAAAAATCAACCCTTAAACTTAAAAATAAGGCGTTAAAGGGTGAAAACCCAAACCAACCCATAAACGACCCCGTACGAGGCGCAAACACCTCGCACGGGACCAATGTAACTTGTAGGAACTGATCGCGTAGTTTCGGGTCTCCCGATTTGAAAAGATGACATTAATTTGCAAAAATCAACACTTAAACTTAAAAAAAAGCCATTAAAGGGTGAAAACCCAAACCAGCCCCATACGACCCCATAGGAGGCATGGACACCTAGCACGGGATCAATGTAACTTATAGGAACTGACCGCGTAGTCCCAAGTCTCCAGGTTTGTGAGCATGATGATAATTTGCAAAAATCACACTTAGACTTAAAAATAAGCCGTTAAAGGGTGAAAACCCAAACCAACCCCCTTACGACCCCGTAGGAGGCCCGAACACCTCGCACGGGACAAATGTAACTTGTAGGAACTGACCGCGTAGTCCCGGATCTCCTAGTTTGAGAGTATGACTAAAGTTTGCAAAAATCACACTTAGACTTAAAAATAAGTCACTAAAGGGTGAAAATCCTAACCACCCCACAAACGACCCCGTAGGAGTCACGAACACCTCGAATGGGACCAATGTTTCTGGTAGGAACTCACCGCGTAGTCCCGGGTCTCCCGATTTGAGAGTATGACGATAATTTGCGAGAATCACCCTTTGACTTAAAAACAAGTTGTTGGAGGGTGTAAACGCAAACCAGCCCCCAAACGACCCCGTGGGTGGCACGAAGACCTCGCACGGGACCAATGTAACTTGTAGGAACCGACCGCGTAGTCCCGGGTCTCCCGATTTGAGAGTATGATGATAATTTGAAAAAATCACACGTAGAATTAAAAATAAGCCATTTAATGGCGAAAACCCAAACCAGCCCCCAAATGACCCCGTAGGTGGAACGAACACCTCGCACAGTACCAATGTAACATGTAGGAACTGATCGCGTGGTCCCGAGTCTCCCGTTTTGAGAGTAAGATAATAATTTGCAAAAATCACACTTAGACATAAAAATAAGTCGTTTAAGGGTTAAAACCCTAACCAACCACCATACGACCCCGTAAGAGGAACGAACACCTCGCACGGGACCAATTCAACTTGTAGGAACTGACCGTGTAGTCCCGGGTCTTTCGGTTTGAGAGTACGATGATAATTTGCAAAAATCAAAATTAGACTTAAAAACAAGGTGTTAAAAGGTGTAAACCCAAACCAGCCCCCAAACGACCACGTAAAAGGCACAAACACCTCGCACGGGACCAATGTAACTTGTAGGAACTAGCCATGTAGTTTTGGGTCTCCTAGTTTCAGAGTATGACGATATTTTGCAAAAATAACACTTAAACTTAAAAACAAGTCGTTAAAGGGTGATAACCTAAACCAGCCCCCAAACGGCCCGGTAAGAGGCACAAACACCTTGCACGGGACCGATGAACTTGTACAAATGAACCGCGTAGTAACGGGCCTCCCAATTTGAGATAATGACGATAATATTAAATAATGTAGACTAGGCTTGAAAATAAGCTGTTAAAGGGTGAACACCCAAACCAGTCCACAAACGACCCCGTAAGAGGCGCGAACACCTCGCACGGGACCAATGTAACTTGTAGGAACTAGCCATGTAGTTTTGGGTCTCCTAGTTTCAGAGTATGACGATATTTTGCAAAAATAACACTTAAACTTAAAAACAAGTCGTTAAAGGGTGATAACCTAAACCAGCCCCCAAACGGCCCGGTAAGAGGCACCAACACCTTGCACGGGACCGATGAACTTGTACAAATGAACCACGTAGTAACGGGCCTCCCAATTTGAGATAATGACGATAATATTAAATAATGTAGACTAGGCTTGAAAATAAGCTGTTAAAGGGTGAACACCCAAACCAGTCCACAAACGACCCCGTAAGAGGCGCGAACACCTCGCACGGGACCAATTCAACTTGTAGGAACTGACCGCATTATTTCAGGTCTCTCGGTTTGAGAATATGATGATAATTTCCAATAATCAACACTTAAACTTAAAAATAAGGCGTTAAAGGGTGAAAACCCAAACCAGCCCCCTAACGACCCCGTAGGAGGCACGAACACCTCGTACGGGACCAATGTAACTTGTAGGAACTGACCGCGTAGTCTCGGGTCTCTCGGATTGAAAGTATGACGATAATTTGCAAAAATCACACTTAGACTTAAAAATGAGCCGTTAAAGGGTAAAAACCGAAACCAGCCCCATACGACCCCGTAGGAGGCACAAAGACCTCGCACGGGACCAATGTATATTTTAAGAACTGACCGCGTAGTCTCGGTTCTCCCGATTTGAGAGTATGATGATAATTTGCAAAAATCACACTTAGACATAAAAACGAGCCGTTAAAGGGTGAAAACCCAAACCAACCCCATACGACCCCGTAGGAGGCACGAACACCTCACACGGGAACAATGTAAATTATTGGAATTGACCGCGTAGAGTCGGGTCTCTCGGTTTGAGAGTATGACAATAATTTGTAAAAATCACACTTAGACTTAAAAACAAGCCGTTAAAGGGTGAAAACCCAAACCATCCCCCATATGACCCCGTAAGAGGCACGAACACCTCACACGGGACCAATGTAACTTGTCGGAACTAATCGCATAGTCCCGGGTCTCCCGATTTGAGAGTATGACCATAATTTGCAAAAATCACACTTAGACATAAAAACAAGCCATTAAAGGGTGAAAACCCAAACCAGCCCCAAACGACCCCGTAAGAGGCATGAACACCTCGTATGGGACCAATGTAACTTGTAGGAACTGACCGCGTTCTCTCGGGTTTCCCGATTTGAGAATATGACGATAATTTAAAAATATGTCAATTTGTCTTGAAAACAAGCCGTTAAAGGGTGATAAGCTAAACCAACCCCCAAACTGCCGAGTAAGAGGCACCAACACCTCGCACGGGACCGATGAACTTGTACGAACGAACCGCGTAGTCACGGGCCTCCCAATTTGAGATAATGACGATAATTTTAAATAATGTAGATTAGGCTTGAAAACAAGCCGTTAATGGGTGAAAACCCAAACCAGTCCACAAACGGCCCCGTAAGAGGCGCGAACACTTCGCACGGGACCAATGTTACCAGTAGGAACTCACTGCGTAGTTTCATGTGGTAAAAGACACCATGTGTGGTTGACGGTGTACCTATTGTCCGATTGGTGAGTCCAACATCGCGATGGAGATCCGTGGTTATCCGCTAGGAAGAGGTGGTTACAAGAAGACGCATCAAGGATTGAGAGGGTTCAAGTTGAGGAATTAAGTCATCTGTCTTGTAAATGTAATTCCGTACTTAGTTGATTTGAGGCTAAGGCCGTCCGAGGTTGTTTCCCATTTTGGGTTTTTCCTTGTACATCGCGACGTAGTGTGATAGATTTGTTTTTATCCTGCATAATGATTTAGAACTCATGTTTAGGATAATTCAAGATAAAATTGGTTTTAATTGTCACACTTAATTTAATTTGGTGCATAATTAATTTTGGGTAATAGGTTATTTAATTTAAGTCTTTTGTTAAAACTGGTTTGGCCTAATTTTGAAATATTGACAAATATGACTTATAAAAAATTCTAGGACTTGTATTAATGGCGTTTAAGTGAAATTAAATGTGCGTGTGTTTTAATTAATTTCACTCTGTTTAATTTTAATTTGAAATATAAATTAAAATTTGGTGTTTGTGTGTTGTTGTGAACCATCATCTAATGCTTCTGCATCTTTTTCATAAAAAAGAAATTATTACTCTATGAAGTAAAAAGTTTTTTAAAAGATTTAAAACCGGGGGACCTCCGGGCGACATCAAATACCTTCGTACCATATATATATTCGCTACATATAAATTGATTGTGTATGTTACATGTAGCTATGATCAAAATGATTTAAGAATTTCCTAAGTTTATGCTAGGTTATTACTCGTGACTTTAAGAATTTCATATGGAATGATTTGTGTTACAAGTAGCCTTATCAATATGAATAATTTGTTTCCTCTTACTTACAGGGGGATGTATGTATGTTGCGACCTATGCTACAAAGAGGAAGAAATTGAAGTTGTTGACGTGTCGTTAGAGTTTGTAGGCTTTGTTGAAATCAACACACTGATTCTATAGGTTTGTAAATTTCTTAATGTTTATGTTCGATTGATTCATCTTGTGGTTATAGTTATCTGATTAAAAGAGCTACAAAGATTAGAGAACATGCATGTTTAATAAAAAAAAATGTAGATGAAGCTTGAAAACAAGCTCTTTGAGGGTGAAAACCCAAACCAGCCCCCAAATGGCCCCGTAGGAGGCACAAACACCTCGCATGGACCAATGTACCTTGTACGAACTGACCGCGTAGTTGCAGGTCTCCTGGTTTGAGAATATGACGATAATTTTAAAATATGTAGATTAGGCTTGAAAACAAGCCGTTTGAGGGTGAAAACCTAAACTAACCCCCAAACGGTCCCGTAAGAGGCACGAACACCTTGCACGGGACCAATGTAACTTGTACGAACTCACCACATAGTCGTGGGTCTCCGAATTTGATAATATGACAATAATTTCAAAATAAGTAGATTAGGCTAGAAAATGAGCCGTTTGAGGGTGAAAACCCAAACCAACCCCCAAACGGCCCCGTAAAAGGCACGGACACATCGCATGGGACCAATGTAACTCATAGGAAGCGACCGCGTAGTCCCGGGTCTCCCGATTTGAGAATATTACGATAACTTGCAAAAATCAACACTTAAACTTAAAAACAAGGCGTTAAAGGGTGAAAACGCAAACCAACCCCCAAATGACCCCGTAAGAGGCACGGACACCTCCCACGGGACCAATGTAACTTGTAGGAACTAACCGCGTAGTCCCTGGTCTCCCGGTTTTGAGAGTATGACAATAATTTGCAAAAATCAACACTTAAACTTAAAAAACATATCGTTAAAGGGTAAAAACCCAAACCAGCCACCAAACTACCCCGTAAGAGGCACGAACACCTCGTACAGGACCAATGTAAGTTCTAGGAGCAGACCGCGTAGTTTTGGGTCTCCCAATTTGAGAATAAGATAATAATTTGCAAAAATCAACATTTAAACTTAAAAATAAGGCGTTAAAGGGTGAACACCAAAACCGGCCGCCTAACGACCCCGTAGGAGGCACGGACACCTCACACAGGACCAATGTAACTTGTAGGAACTGATCGCGAAGTCTCGGGTTTCTCGGTTTGAGAGTATGATGATAATTTGCAAAAATCACACTTAAATTTAAAAACAAGGCGTTAAAGGGTGAAAATCCAAACCAGCCCCCTAATGACCCCGTAGGAGGCACGGACACCTCGCAAGTGACCAATGTAACTTGTAGGAACTGACCGCGTAGTCCCGGGTCTCCCGATTTTAGAATATGATGATAATTTCAAAATATGTCAATTTGGCTTGAAAACAAACCATTAAAGGGTGATAACCTACACCAGCCCCCAAACAGCCCAGTAACAAGCAGGAACACCTCGCACGGGACCAATGTAACTTGTACCAACTAATCGCGTAGTCAAGGGCCTCCCGGTTTGAGATAAGTTGATGATTTCAAAAAATGTAGATTTAGCTTGAAAACAAGCTGTTAACGGGTGAAAAACCAAACTAGTCCACAAACGACCTCGTAAGAGGCGTGAACACCTCGCACTAGACAATTGTAACTTATAGGAACTGACTGCGTAGTTTTGGTTCACCCGGATTGAGAATATGACGATAATTTGCAAAAATTAACACTTAAACTTAAAAACAAGGCGTTAAAGGGTGAAAACCCAAACCAGCCCCCTAACGACCCCGTAAGAGGCACGAACCCCTCGCACGGGACCAATGTAACTTTTAGGAACTGATGGCGTAGTCCCGGGTCTCCCGGCTTGTAGTATGACAATAATTTACAAAAATCACACTTAAACTTAAAAATAAGCCATTTAAGGGTGAAAACCCAAACCAGCCGCCTAACGTCTCCGTAGGAGGCACGAACACCTCGCACGGGAGCAATTTAACTTGTAAGAACTAATCGCATTGTCCGGGGTCTCTCGATTTGAGAATATGATGATAATCTATAAAAATCACACTTAAACTTAAAAATAATACGTTAAAGGGTGAAAACAAAAATCAGCCCCCAAACGATCCCGTAAGAGGCACGAACACCTCGCACGAGACCAATGTAACTTGTAGGAACTAACCGCGTAGTTCCGGGTCTCCCGATTTGAGAGTATTACGATAATTTGCAAAAATTAACACTTAAACTTAAAAACAAGGCGGTGAAAATAGAAACCAACCCCCAAAAGACCCCGTAAGAGGTACGAAGACCTCGCACGGGACCAATGTAACTTGTTGGAACTGACCGTGTAGTCCTGGGTCTCTCGGTTTGAGAATATGATGATAATTTCAAAATATGTCAATTTAGCTTGAAAACAAGCCGTTAAAGGGTGATAAACTACACCAGCCACAAAACAGCCCAGTAAGAGGCACGAACACCTCGCACGGGACCAATGTAACTTCTACGAACTAATCGCATAGTCACGGGCCTCCCGATTTGAGATAATAATGATAATATCAAAAAATGTAGATTAAGCTTGAAAACAAGCCGTTAAAGGGTGAAAACCTAAACTAGTCCACAAATGACCTCGTAAGAGGCACGAACACCTCGTACGTGACAATTATAACTTGTAGGAACTGACCGCGTAGTTTTGCGTCTCCCGGTTTGAGAGTATGACGATAATTTGCAAAACTCACACTCAGACTTAAAAATAAGTCGTTAGAGGGTGTAAACCCAAACCAATTCCCAAACGATCCCGTAGGAGGCACGAACACCTCGCACGGGACCAATGTAACTTGTAGGAACTTACCGCATAGTCCCAGGTGTCCCGGTTTGTAGTATGACGATAATTTGCAATAATCACACTTAGAATTAAAAACAAGCCGTTAGAGGGTGAAAACCAAAACTAGCCCCCATTCGACCGCACCAATGTATCTTGTAGGAACTGACCGCGTAGTTCCGGGTCTCCCTATTTGAGAATAAGATGATAATTTGCAAAAATCAGCACTTAAACTTGAAAACAAGGCGTTAAAGGGTGAAAACCCAAAATAGCCCCCCAAACGACCCCGTAGGAGGCACGAACACCTCGCACGGGACAAATGTAACTTATAGGAACTGACCGCGTAGTCCCTGGTCTCTCGGTTTGAGAGTATGACGATAATTTGACAAAAACAAACTTAGACTTCAAAACAAGCGGTTAAAGGGTGTAAACCCAAACCACTCCCCAAACGATCCCTTAAGAGGCACGAACACCTTGCTCGGGACCAATGTAACTTGTAGGAACTAAACGCGTAGATCCGGGTCTCTCAGTTTGACAGTATGATGATAATTTACAAAAATTAACACTTAAACTTAAAAACAAGGCGTTAAAGGGTGAAAACCCAATTGAAACCCCAAACGATGCCGTAAGAGGCACGAAGACCTCGCACGGGACCAATGTAACTTGTAGGAACTGATCGCGTAGTCCTGGGTCTCTCGATTTGAGAATCTTATGATAATTTCAAAATATGTCAATTTAGCTTGAAAACAAGCCGTTAAAGGGGGATAAACTACACGAGCCCCAAAACGGCCCAGTAAGAGGCACGAACACCTCGCACGGGACCAATGTAACTTGTACGAACTAACCGCGTAGTCACGGGCCTCCCAATTTGAGATAATAATGATAATATCAAAAAATGTAGATTAAGCTTGAAAACAAGCCGTTAAAGGGTGAAAACGTAAACCAGTCCACAAACGACCCCGTAAGAGGTACGAACACCTCGCACAGGACAATTGTAACTTGTAGGAACTGACCGCGTAGTTTTACGTCTCACAGTTTAAGAATATGACGATAATTTGCAAAACTCAACCTTAAACTTAAAAACAAGGCGTTAAAGGGTGACAACCCAAACCAGCCCCCATATGATCCCGTAGGAGGCACGAACACCTCGTAGGAGATCGATGTAACTTGTAGGAACTCATCGCTTAGTCCCGAGTCTCCCGGTTTGAGAGTATGACGATAGTTTCAAAAAATCACCCTTAGAATTAAAAACAAGCCGTTAAAGGGTGAAAACCCAAACCAACCTCCATACGACCCCGGAAGAGGCACGGACACCTCGCACGGGACCAATGTAGCTTGTAGGAACTGACCGCGTAGTCCCGGGTCTCCAAATTTGAGAGTATGACGATAATTTGTAAAAATCAAACGTAGACTTAAAAATAATCCATTAATGGGTGAAAACCCAAACCAGCCCCCAAACGATCCCGTAGGAGTCACGAACACCTCGCACGGGACCAATGTAACTTGTAGGAACTGACCGCGTAGTCCTGGGTCTCCCGATTTGTAGTATGACAATAATTTGCAAAAATCACACTTAGAATTAAAAACAAGCCGTTAGACGGTGAAAACCCAAACCAGCCCCCATTCAACCCCACCAATGTAACTTGTAGGAACTGACCGCGTATTTCCGGGTCTCTAAATTTGAGAATAAGACAATAATTTGCAAAAATCAGCACTTAAACTTGAAAACAAGGCGTTAAATGGTAGAAACTGACCGCGTAGTCCCACGTCCCTCGGTTTGAGAGTATGACGATAATTTGACAAAATCACACTTAGACTTGAAAATAAGAAGTTAAAGGGTGTAAACCCAACCCCCCCAAACGACCCCGTAAGAGGCACGAACACCTCGCACGGGACCAATGTAACTTATATGAACTGATCGCGTAGTTTCGGGTCTCCCGGTTTGAGAGTATGATGATAATTGACAAAAATTAACACTTAAACTTAAAAACAAGGCGTTAAAGGGTGGAAACCCAAACTAGCCCACAAATGACCCCATAGGAGGCACGAACACCACGCACGAGACAAATGTAACTTGTAGGAACTAACTTCGTAGCTTCGGTTCTCCCGATTTGAGATTATGATGTTAATTTTCACAAATCACACTTAGACTTAAAAACAAGCCGTTAAAGGGTGTAAACCCAAACCAACCCCTAAACGACCCCGTTAGAGGCACGAACACCTCGCATGGGACCAATATAAGTTATGGGAAATTATAGCGTAGTCCCGGGTCTCCTGCTTTGAGAGTATGATGATAATTTGTAAAATTAACACTTAAACTTAAAAACTAGGCGTTAAAGGGTGAAAACACAAATGAGCCCCCAAACGACCTCGTAAGAGGCACGAACACCTCGCACGGGACCAATGTAAGTTGTAGGAACTTACCGCATAGTCCCGGGTCTCCCGATTTGAGAATATGATGAAAATTTCAAAATATGTCGATTTGTCTTAAAAATAAGCCGTTAAAGGGTGATAACCTAAGCCAACCGCCAAACGGTCCAGTAAGAGGCATGAACACCTCGCACGGGACCAATGTAACTTGTATGAACTAACAGCGTAGTCACGGGACTCCTTGTTTGAAATAATGACGACAAAATCAAATAATGTAGATCAGGTTTGAAAACAAGATGTTAAAGGGTGAAAACCCAAACTAGTCCACAAACGACCCCGTAAGAGGCGTGAACACCTCGAACTGGACCAATGCAACTGGTAGGAACTGACTGCGTAGTTTTAGGTCTCTCGATTTGAGAATATGACGATAATAGCCAAAAATCAACACTTAAACTTAAAAATAAGGCGTTAAAGGTTGTAAACCCAAACCAACCCCCAAACGACCCCGTAAGAGGCACGAATACCTCGCACGGGATCAATGTAACTTGTAGGAACTGATCGCGTAGTTTTGGGTCTCCCAGTGTGAGAGTATGATGATAATTTGTAAAAATTAAGACTTAAACTTAAAAACAAGCCGTTAAAGGGTGAAAACCCAAACCAGTCCCCAAACGACCCCGTAAGAGGCGTGAACACCTCGCACGCGTCCAATGAAACTTGTAGGAACTGACAGCGTAGTTTCACGTCTCTCGGTTTGAGAATATGATGATGCTTTCACAAAAATAAACACTTAAACTTAAAAATAAGGTGTTAAAGGGTGAAAACACAAACGAGCCCCCTAACGACCCCATAGGAGGCACGAACACCTCGAACGAGACCAATGTAACTTGTAGGAACTGACCGCGTAGTCTCGGGTCTCCAAGTTTGAGAGTATGACGATAATTTGCCAAAATCACACTTAGACTTAAAAATGAGTTGTTAAACGGTGAAAACCCAAACCAGCCCCCATACGACCCCGTAGGAGGCCTGAACACCTCGCACGGGACCAATGTAACTTGTAGGAACTGATCGCGTAGTCTCGGGTCTCCTGATTTGAGAGTATGACGATAATTTGCTAAAATCACACATAGACTTAAAAACAAGCCGTTAAAGGGTGAAAACCTAAACCAGCCCCCATACGACCCTGTAAGAGGCACGAACACTTCGTACGGGATCAATGTAATTTGTAGGAACTGACCGCGTAGTTTCGGGTCTCCCAATTTGAGATTATGATGATAATTTGCAAAAATCACACTCAGACTTAAAAAGAAGTCGTTAAAAGGTGAAAACCCAAACCAGCACCCAAACGACCCCTTAAGAGGCACAAACACCTCGCACGGGACCAATGTAACTTGTAGGAACTCACCCCGGTTTGAAAATATGATGATAATTTCAAAATATGTCAGTTTGTCTTGAAAATAAGCCGTGAAAGGGTGATAACCTAAACCAACCCCCAAACGACCCAAGAAGAGGCACGAACACCTCGCACGGGACCAATGAACTTATATGAACTAACCGCATAGTCACGGGCCTCCCGGTTTGAGATAATAACGAAAATTTCAAATTATGTAGATTCCACGTGAAAATAAGACGTTAAAGGGTGAAAACCCAAACGCGACCACAAATGACCCCGTAAGAGGCGCGAACACCTTGCACGGGACCACTGTAACTTGTAGGAACTCACCGCATAGTTTCGGGTCTCTCGATTTGAGAGTATGACGATAATTTGCAAAAATCACACTTAGACTTATAAACAAGCCCTTAAAGCGCGAAAACCCAAACCAACCCACAAATGACCCGATAAGAGGTGCAAACACCTCGTATAGGACCAATGTAACTTGTAGGAACTAACTGCGTAGCTTCGGGTCTCCCGGTTTGAAAAGATGACGATAATTTGCAAAAATTAACACTTAAACTTAAAAATTAGGCGTTAATGGGCGAAAACCCACACCAGCCGCCTAACGTCTCGGTAGGAGGCACGAACACCTCGCACGGGACCAATTATAACTTATAGGAACTGATCGCGTAGTTTCGCGTCTCCCTATTTGAGAATATGACGATAATTTGCAAAAATCAACACTTAAACTTAAAAACAAGGCGTTAAAGGGTGAAAACCCAAACTAGACCCTAACGACCCCATAGGAGGCACGACCACTTCGTACGGAACCAATGTAATTTGTAGGAACTGAACGCCTAGTCCCAGGTCTCTCGGTTTGAGAGTATGATGATAATTTGCAAAACTCACACTTAGACTTAAAAATAAGCCGTTAGAGGGTGTAAACCCAAACCAACACCCATACGACCCCTGAAGAGGCACGGACACCTCGTACGGGACCAATGTAGCTTGTAGGAACTGACTGCGTAGTCCCGGGTCTCCCAGTTTGTGAGTATGACGATAATTTGCAAAAATCACACGTAGACCTAAAAATAATCCGTTAAAGTGTGAAAACCCAAACCAGCCCCCAAACGATCCCGTAGTAGGAACGAACACCTCGCACGGGACCAATGTAACTTGTAGGAACTAACCGCGTAGTACTGGGTCTCCCGATTTGTAGTCTGATGATAATTTGAAAAAATAACACTTACAATTAAAAACAAGGCGTTAGAGGATGAAAACCCAAACCATCCCCCATTCGACCCCACCAATGTAACTTGTAGGAACTGACCGCATTGTTCCGGGTCTCCCGATTTGAGAATAAGATGATAATTTGCAAAAATTAGCACTTAAACTTGAAAACAAGGTGTTAAAGGGTGAAAACCCAAAACAGCCTCCTAACGACCCCGTAGGAGGCACGAACACCTCGCACGGGACCAATGTAACTTGTAGGAACTGACCGCGTAGTCCCTGGTCTCTCGGTTTGAGAGTATGACGATAATTTGAAAAAATCACACTTAGACTTGAAAACAAGACGTTAGAGTGTGTAAACCCAAACAACCCCCCAAACGATCCCGTAAGAGGCACGAACACCTCGTACGGGACCAATGTTACTTGTAGGAACTGACCGCGTAGTTCAGGTTCTCCCAGTTTGAGAGTATGACGATAATTTGCAAACATTAATACTTAAACTTAAAAACAAGGCGTTAAAGGGTGAAAACCCAAACCGACCCCCAAACGACCCCGTAAGAGGCAGGAAGACCTCGCACAGGACCAATGTAACTTGTAGGAACTGACCGCGTAGTCTGGGGTCTCTCGGTTTGAGAATATGATGATAATTTCAAAATATGTCAATTTAGCTTGAAAACAAGCCGTTAAAGGCGGATAAACTTCACCAGCCCCAAAATGGCCCAGTAAGAGGCATGAACACCTCGCACGGGACCAATGTAACTTGTACGAACTAACCGCGTAGTCACGGGCCTCCCGATTTGAGATAATAATGATAATATCAAAAAATGTAGATTAATCTTGAAAAGAAGCCGTTAAAGGGAGAAAACCTAAACCAGTCCACAAACGACCCTGTAAGAGGTACGCACACCTCGCACGGGACAATTGTAACTTGTAGGAACTGACCGCGTAGTTTCGCGTCTCCCGGTTTGAGAATATGACGATAATTTGCAAAAATCAACACTTAAACTTAAAAACAAAGCATTAATGGGTGAAAACCCAAACCATCCCCCATACAATCCCGTAGGAGGCACGGACACCTCGCACGAGACCGATGTAACTTGTAGGTACTCATCGCTTAGTTTCGAGTCTCCCGGTTTGAGAATATGATGATAGTTTGCAAAAATCACCCTTAGAATTAAAAACAAGACGTTAAAGGGTGAAAACCCAAACCAACCCCCATACGACCCCTGAAGAGGCACGCACACCTCGCACGGGACCAATGTAGCTTGTAGGAACTGACCGCGTAGTCCCGGGTCTCCCAGTTTGATAGTATGACGATAATTTGCAAAAATCACACGTAGACTTAAAAATAATCTGTTAAAGGTGAAAATCCAAACCAGCCCCCAAACGATCCCGTAGGAGTCATGAACACCTCGCACGGGAACAATGTAAGTTGTAGGAACTGACCGCATAGTCCCGGGTCTTCCGGTTTGTAGTATGACGATAATTTACAAAAATCACACTTAGAATTAAAAACAAGCCGTTAGTGGGTGAAAGCCCAAACCAGCCCCCATTCGACCCCACCAATGTAACTTGTAGGAACTGACCGCATTGTTCCGGGTCTCCCGATTTGAGAATAAGATGATAATTTGCAAAAATTAGCACTTAAACTTGAAAACAAGGTGTTAAAGGGTGAAAACCCAAAACAGCCCCCTAACGACCCCGTAGGAGGCACGAACACCTCGCACGGGACCAATGTAACTTGTAGGCACTGACCGCGTAGTCCCTGGTCTCTCGGTTTGAGAGTATGACGATAATTTGAAAAAAATCACACTTAGACTTGAAAACAAGACGTTAAAGTGTGTAAACCCAAACAACCCCCCAAACGATCCCGTAAGAGGCACGAACACCTCGTACGGGACCAATGTTACTTGTAGGAACTGACCGCGTAGTTCAGGTTCTCCCAGTTTGAGAGTATGACGATAATTTGCAAACATTAATACTTAAACTTAAAAACAAGGCGTTAAAGGGTGAAAACCCAAACCGACCCCCAAACGACCCCGTAAGAGGCAGGAAGACCTCGCACAGGACCAATGTAACTTGTATGAACTGACCGCGTAGTCTGGGGTCTCTCGGTTTGAGAATATGATGATAATTTCAAAATATGTCAATTTAGCTTGAAAACAAGCCGTTAAAGGCGGATAAACTACACCAGCCCCAAAATGGCCCAGTAAGAGGCATGAACACCTCGCACGGGACCAATGTAACTTGTACGAACTAACCGCGTAGTCACGGGCCTCCCGATTTGAGATAATAATGATAATATCAAAAAATGTAGATTAATCTTGAAAAGAAGCCGTTAAAGGGTGAAAACCTAAACCAGTCCACAAACGACCCTGTAAGAGGTACGAACACCTCGCACGGGACAATTGTAACTTGTAGGAACTGACCGCGTAGTTTCGCGTCTCCCGGTTTGAGAATATGACGATAATTTGCAAAAATCAACACTTAAACTTAAAAATAAAGCATTAATGGGTGAAAACCCAAACCATCCCCCATACAATCCCGTAGGAGGCACGAACACCTCGTAAGAGACCGATGTAACTTGTAGGTACTCATCGCTTAGTTTCGAGTCTCTCGGTTTGAGAATATGATGATAGTTTGCAAAAATCACCCTTAGAATTAAAAACAAGCCGTTAAAGGGTGAAAATCCAAACCAACCCCCATACGACCCCTGAAGAGGCACGCACACCTCGCACGGGACCAATGTAGCTTGTAGGAACTGACCGCGTAGTCCCGGGTCTCCCAGTTTGATAGTATGACGATAATTTGCAAAAATCACACGTAGACTTAAAAATAATCTGTTAAGGGTGAAAACCCAAACTAGCCCAAACGACCCAATAGGAGGCACGAACACCTCGCACGTGACAAATGTAACTTGTAGGAACTGACCGCATAGTTTCGGGTCTCCCGATTTGAGATTATGATGATAATTTGCAGAAATCACACTTAGACCTAAAACAAGTCGTTAAAGGGTGTAAACCCAAACCAGCCCCCAAATAACCCTGTAAGAGGCACGAACACCTCGCACGAGACCAATGTAAGTTATAAGAACTTACCGCGTAGTTCCGGGTCTCCCGGTTTGAGAATATGATGATAATTTCAAAATATGTCGATTTGCCATGAAAACAAGCCGTTAAAGTGTGATAACCTAAACCAGCCCCCAAACGGCCCAGAAAGAGGCATGAACACCTCGCACGGGACCAATGTAACTTGTATGAACTAACTGCGTAGTCACGAGCCTCCTTGTTTGAGATAATGACGACAATATCAAATAATGTAGATCAGGTTAGAAAACAAGCCGTTAAAGGGTGAGAACCCAAACCAGTCCACAAACGACCCCGTGAGGGGCGTCAACACCTCGAACTGGACCAATGCAATTGGTAGGAACTGACTGCATAGTTTCAGGTCTCTCGGTTTGAGAATATGACGATAATAGCCAAAAATCAACACATAAACTTAAAAATAAGGCGTTAATGGGTGAAAACCCAAACCAACCCCCAAACGACCACAAAGGAGGCATGAACACCACGCATGGGACCAATGTAACTTGTAGGAACTGACCGCGCAATCCCGAGTCTCTCGATTTGAGAGAATGATGATAATTTGGAAAAATCACACTTAGACTTAAAAATAAGCCGTTAAAGGGTGGAAACCCAAACCAACCCCCAAATGACCCCGTAAAAGGCACGAACACCTCGCACGGGATCAATGTAACTTGTAGGAACAGACCGCATAGTTCCGGGTCTCCCGGTGTGAGAGTATGACGATAATTTGTAAAAATTAACACTTAAACTTAAAAACAAGCCGTTAAAGAGTGAAAACCCAAACTAGTCCCCAAACGACCCCGTAAGAGGCGCGAACACCTCGCACGCGACCATTGAAACTTGTAGGAAGTGACAGCGTAGTTTCAGGTCTATCGGTTTGAGAATATGACGATAATTTCTAAAAATCAACACTTAAACTTAAAAATAATGCGTTAAAGGGTGAAAACCGAAACCAACCCCCTAACGACCCCATGGGGAGGCACGAACACCTCGCACGGGACCAATGTGACTTGTAGGAACTGATCACGTAGTCCCGGGTCTCCCGGTTTGAGAGTATGACGCTAATTTGTAAAAATGACATTTAGACGTAAAAACAAGCCGCTAAAGGGTGAAAACCTAAACCAACCCCCTAACGACCCCATAGGAGGAACGGACACCTCACACGGGACCGATGTAATTTGTAGGAACTGACCGCATATTCTCTGGTCTCCCAGTTTGAGAGTATGACGATAATTTGCAAAAATCACGCTAAGACTTAAAAATGAGCCGTTAAATGGTGAAAACCCTAACCAGCCCCCATACGACCCCATCGGAGGCATGAACACCTCACACGGGACCAATGTAACTTGTAGCAACTGACCGCGTAGTCTCGGGTCTCCCTGTTTGAGAGTATGATGATAATTTGCAAAAATCATACATAGACTTAAAAATAAGCCGTTAAAGGGTGAAAACCCAAACCAGCCCCCATACGACCCTGTAAGAGGCACGAACACCTCGCACGGGACCAATGTAACTTGTAGGAACTTACTGCATAGTCCCGGGTCTCCCGGTTAGAGAGTATGATGATAAGTTGAAAAAATCACACTCAGACTTAAAAATAAGTCGTTAAAGGGTGAAAACCCAAACAAGCCCCCCAAATGACCCCGTAAGAGGCATGAACACCTCGCACGGGACCAATGTAAGTTGTAGGAACTGATCGCGTAGTCCTGGGTCTCCCAGTTTGAGAATATGACGATAATTTCAAAATATGTCAATTTGGCTTGAAAACAAGCCATTAAAGGGTGATAACCTAAACCAGCCCCCAAACGGCCCAAGAAGAGGCACGAACACCTCGCACGGGACCAACGAACTTATATGAACTAAACGCGTAGTCACGGGCCTCCCGGTTTGAGATAATGATGAAAATTTCAAATAATGTAGATTAGGCTTGAAAATAAGACGTTAAAGGGTGAAAACCCAAACCCGACCACAAACGACCCCGTAAGAGGCGCAAACACCTCGCACGGGACCAATGTAACTTGTAGGAAGTCACCGCGTAGTTTCGATTCTCTCGATTTGAGAGTATGATGATAATTAACAAAAATCACACTTAGACTTATAAACAAGATGTTAAAGGGTGAATACCCAAACCAACCCACATATGACCCGGTAAGAGGCGCGAACACATCGCACAGGACCAATGTAACTTGTGGGAATTGACTGCGTAGTTTTGGGTCTCCCGATTTGAAAAGATGACAAGAATTTGCAAAAATTAACACCTAAACTTAAAAATAAGGCGTTAATGGGTAAAAACCCAAACCAGCCGCCTATCGTCTCCGTAGGAGGCACGAACACCTCGCACGGGACCGATGTAACTTGTTGGAACTGATCGCGTTGTCCCGGGTCTCTCGGTTTGAGAATAAGATGATAATCTGTAAAAATCACACTTAGACTTAGAAATATGCCGTTAAAGGGTGAAAACAAAAATCAGCCCCCAAACGATCCGGCAAGAGGCACGACACCTCGCACGGGACGAATGTAACTTGTAGGAACTGACCGCGTATTCCGAGTCTCCCAGTTTGAGACTATGGCGATAATTTGCAAAAATTAACACTTAAACTTAAAAACAAGGCGTTAAAGGGTGAAAACCGAAACCAACCCCCAAATGACCCCGTAAGAGGCACGGAGACCTTGCACGGGACCAATGTAACTTGTATAAACTGACCGCATAGTCCTGGGTTTCTCAGTTTGAGAATATGACGATAATTTCAAAATATGTCAATTTAGCTTGAAAACAAGCCGTTAAAGGGTGATAAACTACACCAGCCCAAAAACGGCCGAGTAAGAGGCACGAACACCTCGCACAGGTCCAATGTAACTTGTACGAACTAACCGCGTAGTCACGGGCCTCTCGTTTTGAGAGTATGATGATAATTTGTAAAAATCACACTTGGACTTACAAACAAGCCGTTAAAGGGTGAAAACTCAAACCATCCCCCATACGACCCCGTAGGAGGCACAAACACCTTGCACGGGACCAATGTAACTTGTAGGAACTCACCGCGTAGTTTCGGGTCTCTCGATTTGAGAGTATGACGATAATTTGCAAAAATCACACTTAGACTTATAAACAAGCCGTTAATGGGTGAAAACCCAAACCAGCCAACAAATGACCTGATAAGAGGCGCGAACACCTCGCACGGGACCAATGTAACTTGTAGGAAATGACTGCGTAGTTTTGGCTCTCTTGGTTTGAAAAAATGACGATAATTTGTAAAAATTAACACTTAAACATAAAAATAAGGCGTTAATGGGTGAAAATCCAAACCGTTCCCCTAACGACCCCGTAGGGGGTAGGAACACCTCACACGGGACCAATGTAACTTGTAGGAACTAACCCCGTAGTCTCAAGTCTCCCGATTTGAGAGTATGACAATAATTTGCCAAAATAATACTTAGACTTAAAAATAAGCCGTTAAAGGGTGAAAACCCAAACCAGCCCCCATACGACCCCGTAGGAGGCATGGGAGCAATGTTACTTGTAGGAACTGACCGTGTACTCCCGGGTCTCTCGGTTTGAGCGTATGATGATAATTTGCGAAAATCACACTTAGACTTAAAAACCAGCCGTTAAAGGGTGAAAACCCAAACCAGCCCCCAAACCAATCCGTAGGAGGCACGAACAACTCGCATAGGACCAATGTAACTTGTAGGAACTATCCGCGTAGTCCCGGGTCTCTCGATTTGAGAGTATGATGATAATTTGCAAAAATCACACTTAGACTTAAAAACAAGCCGGTGGAGGTTATAAATCCAAACCAGCCTCCAAACGACCCCGTAGGAGGCACGAACACCTCGCACGGGACCAATATAACTTGTAGGAACTGACTGCGTTGTCCCGGGTCTCCCGTTTTGAGAGTATGATAATAATTTGAAAAAATCACACGTAGAATTAAAAACAAGCTGTTAAAGGGTGAAAACACAAACCACCCCCCAAACGACCCTGTAGGAGGCACTAACATCTCACACGAGACCAATGTAACTTATAGGAACTGATCGCGTAGTCCCGAGTCTCTCGGTTTGAGAGTATGACGATAATTTTTAAAAATCACACTTAGACTTACACATAAGCCGTTAAAGGGTGAAAACCCAAACCATCCCCCATACGATCCCGTAGGGGGCACGAACACCTCGCACAGGACCAATGTTACTTGTAGAAATTGACTTCGTAGTCCTTGGTCTCCCGGTTTGAGAGTTTGATGATAATTTACAGAAATCACACTTATACTTAAAAACAAGCCGTTAGAGGGTGTAAACCAAAACCAACCCCCAAACGACCCCGAATGAGGCAAGAACACCTCGCACGGGACCAATGTAACTTTTAGGAACTGACCGCGTGGTGCCGGGTCTCTCGGTTTGAGAGTATGATGATAAGTTACAAAAATCACTCTGACTTAAAAATAAGCCGTAAAATGGTGAAAACCAAAACGACCCCGTAGGAGGCACGAACACCTCACACGGAACCAATGTAACTTGTAAGAACTGACGGCGTAGTCCCGGGTCTCCCGATTTGAGAGTGTGACGATAATTTGCAAAATTCACACTTAGACTTAAAAACACGTCGTTAAAGGGTGAAAACCCAAACCAGCCCCAAACGACCCCGTAGGAGAGACGGACACCTCGTACAGAACCAATGTAACTTGAAGGACTTGATCGTGTAGTCCCGGGTCTCCCGGTTTGAGAGTATGATGATAATTTTCAAGAATCGCACTTTGATTTAAAAATAAGCCGTTAAAGGGTGAAAACACAAACCAACCCCCATACGACCCCGTAGGAAGCACAAACACCTCGCACGGGACCAATGTTACTTGTAGGAACTGACCGTGTAGTCCCGGTTCTCCCAATTTGTGAGTATGATGATAATTTTCAAAAACAAATTTAAACTTAAAAACAAGCCGTTAAAGGGTCAAAACCCAAATCGCCCCCCATACGACCACGTTGGAGGCACGAACAATACGCACGAGACCAATGTAACTTGTAGGAACTGATCGCGTAGTCCCGGGTCTCCCGGTTTGAGATTATGACGATAATTTGCAAAAAACACATTTAGACTTAAAAACAAGCCGTCAAAGGGTGAAAACAAAAACCAGCCCACAAACGACCCCGTAAGAGGCACGAACACCTCTCAGTGGACCAATGTACATTGTAGGAACTGACCGCGTAGTCCTGGGTCTCCCGGATTGAGAGTAAGATGATAATTTGCAAAAATCAACACTTCAACTTTAAAATAAGGCGTTAAAGGTTGAAAACCCAAACCAGCCCCCTAACGACCCCGTAAGAGGCACGAACACCTCGCACGAGACCTAAGTAACTTGTAGGAACTGATCACGTAGTCTCGGGTCTCCCAGTTTGTAGTATGATGATAATTTGTAAAAATCACACTTAGACTTAAAAATAAGCCGTTAAAGGGTGAAAACCCAAAGCAGGCACCTAACGACTCCGTAGGAGGCACGAACACCTCGCACGGGAGCAATGTAACTTGTAGGAACTGACCGCCAAGTTTCGGGTCTCCCGGTTTGAGAGTATGATGATAATTTGCCAAAATCAACACTTAAACTTAAAAACAAGACGTTAAATGGTGAAAACCCATACCAACCCCCAAACGACCCTGTAAGAGGCACGAACACCTCGCACGGGACCAATGTAACTTGTAGGAACTGACCATGTAGTCCCAGGTCTCTCAATTTGAGAATATGATAATCATTTCAAAATATGTTAATTTAGCTTGAAAACAAGCCGTTAAAGGGTGATAACTTACACGATCCCTAAAACGGGCCAGTAAGAGGCACGAACACCTCGCACGGGACCAATGTAACTTGTACGAACTAATCGCGTAATCATGGGCCTCCCGGTTAAAGATAATGATGAGAATTTCAAAAAATGTAGATTAGGCTTGAAAACAAGCCGTTAAAGGGTGAAAAACCATACCAGTCCACAAACGACCCCGTAAGAGGTGTGAACTCCTCGTACGGGACAATTATAACTTGTAGGAACTGATCGCGTAGTTTCGGGTCTCCCGATTTGAGAATATGACGATAATTTGCAAAAATCAACACTTAAACTTAAAAACAAGGCGTTAAATGGTGAAAACCCAAACCAACCCCCAAACGTCCCCGTAGGAGCTACGAACACCTCGCACGGGACCAATGTAACTTGTAGGAACTGACCGCGTTGTTCCGGGTCTCACGGCTTAAGAGTATGATGATAATTTGCAAGAATCACTATTAAATTTAAAAACTAGCCATTAAAGGGTAAAACCCCAAACAAACCCCCAAACGACCCCGTAGGAGGCACGAACACCTCGCACGGGACCAATGTAACTTGTAGGAACTGACCGTGTAGTTTTGGGTCTCCCGGTTTGAGAGTATGATGATAATTTGCAAAAATCACACTTAGACTTAGAAAGAAATCGTTAAAGGGTGAAAACCCAAGTCGGCCTCCATACGACCACGTAGGAGGAACGAACACCTCTCACGGGACCAATGTAACTTGTAGGAACTGACCGCATAGTCCCGAGTCTCCCGGTTTGAGAGTATGCCGATAATTTGCAAAAATCACATTTAAACTTAAAAACAAGCCGTTAAAGGATGAAAACCCAAACCAACCCCCCAACGATCCCGATACATTACTACCAAACATTGCTGGTCATTGAGATTTGTAGACTCAAGGTACATAACCTAGACACTCAAAATCCTGATCCCTAGATATATAAATATAAATCTCAACTCCTACGTCTCTAAAGGAGTGATATAACAATGTGCTCTACCTATCACCAAGTCCTGAGCGTTAAATTTAAAATCGAGCTAAGCCTCTACGCTCGATAATAAACCCCAATACTCTGAATCATAAAAGTAAAGTCCTTACGCACCGGGATCAAATATCTAGAGACGAATACACTCTTCAAAGTCTCTTTCATTACTTAATATCACATAAATATGATCTCAACTCTCTAAGTATCGCCAACATGACACATCCTATCCTGAAACAACAACCATGATAGCCTTGCAATAACAACCCACTATCATACTAACCATTAATAACCACATCCAGGATGATATCGTACTCGTATAACACATCACTAAAATGAGTAATCTCAATAAAATATTCTTACTATCTACAACCACTCCCTTGTGGATGAGATAAAAAATTAATCCCGTTAAACCATGAAAAGTACAAATACCCATAATGGTATCGATATAACCACTAAACTCATCTCACATGCGAATCTAGCGCTAATCAAAATGCTGTGACTCGCTCGTGTCACATAAAGCATAATTCATTCTCCCTAGGATAACCCATATGTCCTACTTTGCCAATCACCCTAGCCAGTCAATAGGTTCTCCGAATATAACACGCTTGCCCTAACTGAACCAAAACTATCTTAATCATTGCCCCTGATAGGCACCAGACTCTTGTCCCTTACCTGCTTCGGGAAAAATTACATGCATGTGGTCTTAATATCCACAGATAATACATCTTAATATAATTCTCTATTCCAGGCCATACAGACCATATATTAGGGTAGCTTCAACTTTGATGGCCACCCTCATTGTTCCCTTTATTTTGTTGGCCCAAAGTAACACATTGCTAGCTTTAATAGTCTTGACTGAATTCACCGTCACTTGGTAGGAATTCGACTATCTGAATCATTTAAATGGGTCCCCTGATAGATCTCCCCCCGTGGTGTTTCACTAACACCATTACGTCTAGTCTTATTCCTTAGCTAGATCCTGTAACTCTTTTCTCCTTTCACATAGAAGCATTTGATATCATCATTGTCAAAACACGACATTATCGCCATCAGTATTGAGCATCCAAATAGAAATTTCCTTAAGTGTTGGCGAATCCTCTTGTGAGTCCGTCACCCAGTCAAGGCTCTTTTCCTTATTGTACCTACTTTTTCGTGTACAAAGTTTAAAATGGCGTTCACATCACCTTTTAAAAATTAGATGAAGGATCTTGCGATAAGACCGTACTTAATATCCTTACATTGGCATAATATTTTACCTTTCAAACATGGTGATTGACTTTCTCCATTACAGCACTACTCCTGCGAGCCAAGAAATTTTTTACCCCAATTTTCACTTCAGGTATTCAACACTTTGTTATATGCGAAAGTCTATGAATATTCTGGATCCATTAGCTAACACACAAAATCTTCACGCTAATATTTTTACGGATGGTCTACTTAAAAGGTATTATACGCAGTCCAATTCCAGATATACTGGTGAGTCTAGAACGACACAAACATCATTGGTGATGGTGCTTGGGAAAACTAAAGCTCCCCAACGTCTTCTTTATTGTCCTTAGCCTAAATAACAATGATGGTGGGTTCTCTCTCAATCACCATTTCAAAAATCTTCTAAGTCTTTGACAGAGTCCTCCTCCTGCTGTCATGCTAATGACTCTTGCATGAGAACGTAAGTTGCAATATGAAGAGGAATACAATAATTCCTATGATAAGTCTCTACATCAAAGAACGTTACACTGAAACATAATAAGCTGTAAAAATCCTAAAAGACTCTAGAAATTGATGCTCTGATACCACCGGTAACTCGCTTAATTAAATATCGAGTGATCACTCCCATAATAAATTAAATCAGAATATACAGTTGGATCATTCATAGCATCACTGTCGAAAACATTTTATAATCACCTAATACTTAAATGCAAAGGTGTTAAAAACTTTCCAATTTTAATTTAATAAAAATCCATTTTAATAACATAAAACATTTAATACAAACCATTCACACAATGAATAATGACTGAATAGACATCATAATGGAATTTGAATGCAACTGGAATAAACTTTCAAGTAAATTCAACATGGATAAGTCCCTTATTCATTCAATTCAATTAAGTGTTCTCATACTTAATTAATTCCAGATATCATTATCTTTCAATTCTACTTTAGTCACATAGTAGATATCATCATATGTATATATATACATTCACTCTAATAAATATATACAATACTGCACCTCGAGACACAACTGCGGTACATCATTACATTGATATCATGTCCCAATATATCTCATTATTGTATAGGGGACTATAGGTTCGGTAAATATCCTTCAAACCATAAATATTAAATCAGAAATTATGGAGGTGAACATAGTCCTAAGCCTTTGGGCTACGCACATACCTACGGATCCAAATGACTGTTGTATACCATTGTTCTCACTAATGGTAATCGACCTTAGTCCTATGTTCTGGAGCGACAAGTCAAATATCCCCCCATATAGGCTCATCAGGATGTGACTGTCCTCACGTGCGGACCTCCCCCGATAGCAAGTAATCTTGGTATGTCATACACATAATCATCAATCAATCAAATAGGCATTATTATCTACCTATTCAGTGTTAGGTACTCACACGACCTATATCATATTAGGAATTCATCCTATCTCAAGTACCCGTAGTATTTCATGAATACCTCCTGTACTTGTTAATCAAGATTATCATCGTATAGTTTATTATGTAGTTATAACTCACATAATATTTTATCTGACCCAAGTACTCGTAAATATATCATAAATATTAACTGTACTTGATTTAACGATTATTCTCCTATAAATCGTAATATAATTATGTAGATATCTCTCACAAAATTTAATCCTCAAATTTAAATAAATTTCCAACATTAACCCAAGTCCCTCAATCCTTGTTAATGTACCAAAATTAATAAAATCTCACCATGGGCCAAATTACCATTTTCCAAGCTTTTTTTTTCCCAATAAAGGTACATTCTGCCCAGAAATATAAAATTACATTATGAGGCTTTTTTGCTCCGATTTTGAAAAAACTTAAAACTGTAATGTTGTGTAGAACATGATTTTATATAAAAACACGCCAGCACACTGCCAATTTCCCCTTAAAACAATCCTAAAATTATCATACAATGTTCGTCATTTTTCATTCATTTTATAGATTTTCTTTCGCCCAAACTCACATGAAATATATTCTAATGAATCCCAAATATCTCAACATCATTTCTACATGATTAAGGATAATTATAATACAAGGAAAAACATCTAAATCACCAAGTTTAAATAAGAATTAACATCAAACCCAATTAACCCTCAAAATTTCATTTATCTAAATTCTCCATTTTTATACACCTTAAAAACCCAGAATTTAGAATTATTATTCCTTCTCTAAATCATGAAGTTTAATATTCAATTGTGATTAAGATTTGTCTACATGCAATACCTATTGTCACCTTCCATTTTCTCCATAAGCATATATTTTTTTGCTACATGTTCAACCTAACAAGTTCATAACCTCTACATGTGAATAATAAACTACATGAATTTGCATATCCATTAAATAAGATTCATCAATCATTTTAATCCCAAATTCATAAGTTCATAATCCCAAATAAAATACTATTCTAACATGGATATTATTAACACTGAAATAAAGCAAGAATCACTCGCCTTTTAGTGTAGGTCGGAACCTTTGGAGAAGATAATGTTAGAACCTCCCCTTTTCATTTTTTGTGCATCGTTTTGAAACCCTAGAACACAAACTATTTTGCTGTTCATACCCTTATGGAGAAGACCGACCTTCTTCTTCATTGCTGCCCTCCTGAAAAGGGAAACTTCCAGTCGCTGACTACAGATCCGACGCCTGCGGGTAATTCTGTGTCACCCTTGTATTTCATTGTAATCCATGTAAATTAGAGTGAAATAAATGGCTTTTCCCCTTTGGGGGATTTTTCCTCACATTTGTATGTTTGAATGTTCTTGCATGCTTTACATCCTATTCAATCACACCTAGATGCATGTTTAGGATTTAATTGGATTAAACTGTGTTTAATTATATAATTTCTTAATTGGAACGCAAGCGCACCTCTTCAATCATCTACCTATTCAATGTTAGGTACTCACAGGGCCTATATCATATTAGGAATTCATCCTATCCCAAGTACCCGTCATATTTCTTGAATACCACTCGTACTTGTTAATAATGATTATCATCGTATATTTTATTACGTAGTTATCAACCACATAATATTTTATCCGACCCAAGTACCCGTAAATATATCATAAATATTACCCGTACTTGATATAACGATTATTCTCCTCTAAATCGTAATATAATTATGTAGACACCTCTCACAAAATTTAATCCTCAAATCCAAATAATTTTCCAACATTAACCCAAGTCCCCCGCTCCTTGTTAATTTACCAAAATTAATAAAATATCACCATGGGACAAATTAACATTTTTCAAACTTTTTTTTCCGATAAAGGTACAGTCTGCCCAGAAATATAAAATTACAATTTGAGGCTTTTCTGCTCCGATTTAAAAAAAAACTTAAAACTGCAAAGTTTTGTAGAACGTGATTTTTTTACAAAAAACCCTAGCACACTGCCAATTTCCCCTTAAAACAACCTAAAATTATCATACAATGTTCGTTATGTTTTAATATTTTTCATGCATTTTATCCATTTTCTTTCACCCAAACTCACAAGAAATATATTCTAACGAATCCCAAATATCTCAACATCATTTCTACATGATTATGGATAATAATAATACAAGTAAAAAAATCTAAATCACCAAGTTTGTATGAGAATTAACATCAAACCCAATTTACCCTCAAAGTTTCTTTTATCTAAATTCTCCATTTCTATACACCTTAAAAACCCAGAAATTAGAATTATGATTCCTTCTCCAAATTATCAGATTTCATATTCAATCTTGATTAGGATTCATCTACATGCAATACCTATCATCACTTTCCATTTTCTCCATAAACATATATTTTTTGCATATCCATTAAACAAGATTTGTAAATCATTTTAATCCCAAATTCATAAGTTCATAATACCAAAGAAAATCCTATTCTAACATGGATATTATAAACACTGAAATACAACAAGAATCACTTGCCTCTTAGTGTAGGTCTGAACCTTTGGAGAAGATGATGTTAGAACCTCCTCTTTCCTTTTTCTAGCAACTTTTCGACGATGGTGCAAGGTGTAGAGATGGTGGTTCGTGGTGGTTGTCCCCTTTGATTTCCTAATATGACTCTTCTTCTTCTTCTTCTTCTTCTTCAAGGCAACTCTTCCTCTCCACAAGGTGACTTTTCTTTTCTCTCAAAGTCTCTTCACTTTCTCTCAAAGAAGTCACAAATGAAAATAGATGAAAAGAACCTTATGTAGAGTGTAAACCCACTTATATAACAAGTCTCCAAGGTTAGCTAAAAGACAAAAAATGTGGATACTATTCATCTCCCAATACAGATGACTAAAATGCTCCTTCGGGGAGTCCTTTCATCTTCTAATTGTCCCAAGGCCCAAATCAAACAACCGCGTATACTTTTCTGCCTATTTTGACCCTTCCGAAATCAACTGCGCACTTGAAATGATCATCCTAATGATATTTAATTAGTTTATATTTTATTACCAAACTTTAGTCTCGACACGACTCATAAGCGCGTCCCTATTTAAGTTATATAATTATCGTATTTGTATCTCATGACAATATTAAAAAACATCATATTCACATATTACTTTATATCTCTAAGTAATATTTAAAATCATATATTACTTTAATCTCTATTAATATTTAATCCGGATTAGTCCTAATTAATTTTTCATAATTGATTCCAATTAATCCTAGTTTATTGAACCCGTTAGATTTTAATTAATCTCATATTAAAAGTCAGTAAAATTACGAGGTATTACAATGTTCTGAAATCAATTTTGCCATCTACATGTTTTGTGACTATGGGGTATTTTTGCATGTAAGAACCTTTGACCACGAGCTTTATTTGAATTATTAAGGAAATAGATAAGGGTGCATGAGAAAAGGCTATGAAAGGAGCAATTCTCCTTTGCGAGAAAACCACCGTTGGCACAAGAGCCTAATGAAAAGATTAAAGGCAATAAAAATAGAAAATTTGTCAAAGGCCAACATAGTTTACATTTTTTAATCTCTCTATAGACACCCCATCCTGGAACCAACCTAAGCATCTTAAATTCTTGTTGCCCACTCGTTCACTGTAAATCCATGTCATACTTCGAGTACCGATCTAGAGGTCACCGGGCGCTCCTTGGCCCCGTTTGACTATGGTCAACTTTCTCACCTGAGAAAAATGTTAATAAATCTATGAATGGATCTGAATCCCCATTTTAATGGTCTACCCCATGCATGAATCGGTCTCACGATTCAGACAAACAATTTGTTTTACTACTAAAAACTGATCTAGAGGTCATCGGGCGCTCTCGGGTCCCATTTGACTCCGATCAACTTTCTTACTTGAGCAAAATCTTAATGAATCTTAGAAGGGATCTAAATTCCCTCTTAAACATTCCACCTCGTGCATAAATTGTCCATACGGTATGGGCGAAATATCCGTTTTGTCTGGAAAACTGATGTGAAGGCCACCGGGCGCTCTCAGGATCCGTTTTACTTGTGTCAACTCTTAAACTTGAATGAAGATGAATGAATCCTAGAAGGTCTCTGAATAACCTTACCAATGGTCTACCTCGTGTGAAAATCAACCTTATGATAGGGATGAACGATCCATTTTACTCCGAAGGGTCACCGGGCGCTTTTGGGCCCCGTTTGACCTATGTAAACTCTCTGAACCAAAATAAGCTTAATGAAATATCAAGGGGCACTGAATAACCTTTCCAACGGTCCATCCCGTGCATGAACTGGCCTTACAATTTGGATAGATGATCCATTTCCTTTGGGAGTTTCCTATCTAGAGACAAATGGGCGCTTCCGAGCCCTATTTGACTTCGGTAAACTCCCGAACTTGGTAGTGGATCAATGTATTCTTAAACGTCTATGAATACGATGCTTGCCTATTCGCACCCCCTGGACCTATAAATAGAGGCCATGACCTCACTTTAAAAGGCACCCATGAACTTCCCTATCAGCAATTCAGAGAAAATTCTTTCAAATTCAGATTTTTCCCCCATTTAAAACCCATTTCCTACATTCCTTCCATAATTTTCATACTCTTTTGAGTAAATTCTCACCCAAATCCTCATACTTCCATCATCTCGTCATGAGATCAGCGCATCTACAATCAAGATCCACTTCCATCATTGTCCTTAAATTCTCTTATTTTTGCATTATTTACTTCATTTTCAGTTTAATACTTTATTTCATTTCATCACGTATCTTAATTTTAAACTTTTTATAATTAGTATTTGAACATACTTTATTTTCATAAGAATACCCAAAAACAAGAAAAAAGGGGTTTATTTATAAATTTCAAATGAGGAATTCTCTTCACATTTTCTCACACTAAAATACTTTTTTCTACCCATACACATATAAACAAAGTCCCCTGTTGGATTTATGGGCTAAACCCCACCTCGTATTTTCTTCGGACTTGTTAATCGCCAAAAACTTAGATTATACTTTGAATTACTATTTTGGGAACACTCCTAAGGATGACCTCACTCCACATTTATCCATGACGCGAGTCAAGCGATTCCATCCTCCATTTATAATATGCACATAAGCACACACATCTCTGATTTCAATAAGAGAATATTAACACATGCCCATGAGAGATCGAAAGTGTGGGATGGGTTCCTAACACCTTCTCATTCTGTAACTTAGTCCTTGGATCCTTGAACTACTTGGTTTCGCAAGAATTAGTATTGTCCTTGATGCTGTTCTCTCGAGGCGACAATATTTCTTTTGCCTATTTTGTGCAAAATAGACCGGCGACTCTATCTCTACATATAACCCCACGTCGACGATGTCCGAGCGCCCTGAGAAAGGATGCAATCCTGCACGCACATTGAAAAAAGGGGAAGAAAGGAGGGTCCACATCCGAAGAACCCCTAACCTCAAAAAACCTTGAGATGGCCACAATGGCAACTTTGCTAGGGACTTTTTTAAGAGGACTAGACTCTATTTCTCCATGAGTGTTATTCTTTTATATATGTGTGCGTATGCACCTACCTGTATGTTCCCTTTTCTACTCGATATACCTTTTTGTATATCTCTCTCATGTATATATCACTTTTTACTCACTTAGACACTTCACACACTTGTATATACTCTCCATGTACACTTCACACACTTATGTTTAACATCACTTTACACTCACATGCTTCACACACCACTTATAATATCCATGTGTAGGATTCACTAGCATATACCGACACATCCTACACTTGTATATATCCTCACTTACACATATCACACATCACTTGTAGTTGATCCATGTACAGTCTCACTACCACAAACACTCACTTTTATATTCCCATATCACCTACTCACTCACATCTATCCATGTGTAGTATAGTCTCCATGCTAGATTTACTTGTCATAATACTTGTATATGCTTCCCATTAGCATAGTATTCCCTTTACTCATCTTACCAATAAAAATTGATAAAAAAACACCATTTCTCCATTGTATGTTAATTAAGACTCATGCACTTTTGCATAATATATCACCAAGAGCATGGATATATTGACCAAAATTTTGTCTCGTACTGGGGGGTCACTTTTGATGGGCACTGTTCCTGAGGGTCGCAATAGCCTAAATGATATGACTCTCGTCTTCCACTATCCTTGTATCTTCTACGTGTATCGTACGATTACCCCGCATCATATCACTTGACTGAACTCATGCTGAGAGGTATATAGTAGGGAACTCGTCCACGCATATTGAGTATATCGAATTCTCTCTCACAAGTACTATCCCCACGAGGTATATAGTGAGCCAATTCATGTACACTCAGGTATATCAAATGTCTTATCCACACATACCGAGGCATGATTACCCTTATATGCAAGAGGTATATCGTGGAAGACATGCCAAAGGAGAACCCTTCCACTAACCCAACAAGTGCATAAACCTCATATATGTGTCAAACCTAGGGCACTCATATTTAGTTTGTCGATTACCATGTGAAACTCTACCAAAATTCTGAATCGGCATAAAACTCGATTTTTGTCATGATTTTTCCCAATTTTCAAATTAGAACCCCATTTGTGAGCCTAGAAACAAGTCCAACCGTGTCTTACATACTTTCAAACCTTATTTTCCAAGGCTCTAATCTTGTCCGACATTTTTTTCGCATTTAGGAAAACCTAATACAAGTGAAAATATAATAATAACTGTGAGCACAAGAATAATCACAACAAGGACCCACAAAATAATTACAAAAAATAGAATTATAAATCACACACACAACAATGATATACGTGGTTCGACAACTTGCCTACGTGGACGGAGAGGTTACTATTTTATCATAGTGTCTCTCAATTCTTGAGATTACATCCCTTTGCCCCAAGTAAGGGTTTACAAATTATAGATGCATAAAAGTAAGTGGCTGAGTTATACAAGGAACTCAATTAACACATGGATAATTCGTAGTGTCCCTGAATATATCCTCCAAGATTGTTGGTAATCAATTTAAATGTATCCGTAAGTGTCCCGACGTATATTAAATACACGCGAGTTAATTGAATATCTGATTTGGTCTAGGCAATGCTCTAGGCAGATTAGGCTGGTAAACATCTCTCATGGACCATAATAGATGGGTCCTCACAATTGCCCCGAAAATTTTTAGGCCTTGTGAATTTTGGGCCAATAATTTTTAATTGTATTGAAGGCCTATATCTTGAAAGTTTCATTATTGTGACCGGAGTGGCCTTTTTGTAGAGTTGATGAACTTGTAGGGGTATGCTTATCCTGAACCAAACACCATGGCATATTTGTATTTTTTTCAAATGAGCGAGGGTACCATCGTCCGAGCAGCTAATTGAAGCACTAAAAATAATCCTAGGATGTCGTGTTCATCATTGGTGTTGGTAATCAAATCAGAGATACATCTCCTCTGTCAACTCAGTTCACACTTCTCTCTTCATCGCTAAGATTTCCAGAGTTCTTCTCCTTCAGTGTTCTCTTTTTCTTCAGAGCTTCATCAATTCTTGTGAGTTTAGCTCACTTTTTCTTAGTTTTCCTCTTTTTTGAATTGTTCTCTAACTATAGTTAGGGTTCTTCTTTTGTTGGAATGTTCATGGAAAATCTAGATAAAAAATCAATAGCTGAGTTTAGTAAAACTTATAAGGTTTTAGATTGGGTGGAAATCGATTGTGCACCCTCCATAGAGATGTCCGTGACATCGAAGGAGGGCACTTGATTCACACCCTGTTGATAACACAAATGGGGTTTGACATTTTTCCCAAACCCCTTTTTCCTTATATTCTCCAAATTCTTTGAAATTGTCCCTACTCAATGTGCCCTAAATGTCTGAAAAATAGTTAATGGGGTGGATAGGATAAACACCCTATATAGGATAAAATTAGGTTTTGCTGAGATTTGCTACTGCTATGTATGGTTGTGGACCAATGATGGCATTATGTACTCAGAGACTAGGAAGATTGATGGGGTCCTAGTGGTGAACCTCCCAGACTCCTACAAATATTATCGGGTCCATGGTTTCCTTGCCAGAACTCGACAACGTCCTCGTGCTCGTGAGGGAGAGAGACACCGGGTCCTTCTAATTTTAGACTTTGAGTAGGATCATATAGATCACTTCTTCTTATCTTCAATTTTCTTGGTGTTTTTTTATTCGTGACCTCTAACTAATATTCTTCCTCTATTTTGCATCTCATGCTAAAATCTAAAAGCCTGGACGGAATGAAGTTGATGTTCTTGAACTTATAAAGGCCCAAAATATTAAAAAGAGGCTTTCTGACGGTGAGCATCCAAGGTCGGGAGATTATTTGCCTAAGTATAAAAATACAACAATTAACTTTAATTGCATGGTCAGTCGATAAGGTCCCCATCTTGAAAGGTCCTGAAGTTGGTCCCTCTGATCTGATTGTTCTAGAGAAAGAGAGGAGGAGGAAGAGGAGGAGGAAGAAGGAGAAGGATAGGAGGAGGTAGAGGAGGAGTAAGAAGGAGAATGCGAGGAGGAATAAGAAATAAAATAAGAAAAAGATACGTCTCCCCTCATTAAGAGGAGAAAATCAAGGCTTGATGATAACGATTATCAAAAATCCCTGTCTGATCGACTGAAGACTTTAAAGACGTCTGAAAGTGATTCCCTTAGGGATAGTTGTTCAATCCCACTAAGCAAGGGGAAAGAGAAGGAGAAAGAGAATAAAAGAGAAGAAGAAAAGAGGAGAAGAGAGAGAGAGAAAAAAGAAAGAGCAAGAAAAAAAGAGAGAGAATGAGAGTAATGGGGCCAAGAGGAAGCTGTTCTTTATGGCTTTTGCAATCCCCTCCCATGTTGCTGAGACTAAGGGGACTAGAATGGGTGATATACCTTCCCTTTCCCCCAATATGCTAAAGGTGGTAGTGCTCGCTATTGATCACAAGAGCTCTATAAGGATGGGGTCATCCCAGCTCGTCGTCAAATCTGCTCAAGTCTCTTCCTAGTTTTTTATAATTACTTCTCTTTTGCATTTTCCTTCTTCGTACTAACTTGTTGTTTTATCTCTCAGTGAAATTTTTGTCTGACTTCATAAACATCCTGGATGATCACATTGAGTAGTCCAGAAGTAATCAAGAGCTGAAAATTAATTTGCAGAATGAGATAAAGGCCTTTGCTGATTCTCATATGGCATGGGAGCAAGAGAGAGAGAAGTTGACCAAAGTCTATGTTGACCTCGAGGAGTCCCAAAAAGAGGTGGTCGCGGAGAAGGAAAAGTAGGTCGAGGAGAATTAGGGTCTACCCAAAAAAATCCTGAAGTTAGAGGAGAAGCTTCCTCAAGAGAAGGATGACAGCTACCTCGAGGGTTTCAACAAAGTGTACGATGAGGTCGAGATCCATCTCGCTTGTGGAAGGAAAGTGGCCTTTTATAAAGCTTGGGATCATGCCTTTAAAGCCGTGGGGACCCCTATTTACTCTGATACTTTCTTCTTACATTCTCTGGGGTCAGACCCCTTTGAAGAAGAAGAGGAGGGTGTTGGTCAACCTATCGATCGTTTTGAGGGTGGGCTTGCTGAGGTCGAACTGGATGCTGTAACACCCCGCTCAATTAAATACCAGGGGATTAGTTCTATGAAAAATTAAATCAGAGTATACAGTTGGTTCATTATTAGCATCCCTATCGAAAACATTTTTTGAATCACTTAATACTCAATTAAGCTGGTGTTAAAAACTTTCAAATTTTAATTTAATACAATCTCATTTTACCATTACAAACTATTTCATGTAATTCATTCCACAACAATGCATAATGGATAAGTAACATCACAACTGAATTAAATGTAACTGGAATAAACTCCCCAGTTTAAATATCTCAATACAACAATCGAAATAATTTGAATGTATCAAAATTGATAGTAATACCACTCTCTGAGATAGAATCAAAATAACTAGAGTCCTTGAGAGACATGCCCTATATGAACTAACTACTACGGATGTATGAATCAAGAGAATGAAAGCGTCTAAGAAAAGTTTGCAACACCATAACATCCATAGTACATCAAGTATACAATCTTCTATGCCTGGCATTCCTGTAACTAGGCACCTAATATAGAAGATACAATGGAGGCGAGTGTTGACACAAAAATTATTCAGCTGACGTGGACCTATTATATGAAGACATGTGTTATCCTACAAGGCCTGAATATAATTACCGAGCAACTTAAAGCACCAAGGTACTCAACGTACTGAGCTACCCAACATATCAAGCTACTCAATATACCAAGCACTTGGTCAAGAATATCAAACGACGAAGACAGATTCAATGAACATTCTTACCATATATAGATGTATACGTCCATTTAATAAATGGCGCATTGTCAATTCACATTAACAGCCCAAGGGCTATAAATAAATTGTAGTACCCCCACAGCGGGGCAATCTTTATTAGCGAACATAAGGCAAAAATACCGAGCAATAGAAGATAGTGGACGTTGGCCATTTTCATTAAGGGTGAACCACTTTAAAAATCCTTTGTCTTATTTCTTATTTCATATTTATCTGTGATTAATTAATTAGATCAAATCTAGTTTTTTACATCAAACGATTGACACCGTCTGTGGGAACGACTATACATAGCGTTTTCACTAGAACATTAATCACAAATGGTTGAGATCCCAAAATCCATTAACAAGACTAATGTCCGAGTTCCCCCCAATCCATCAGCTCCCCCAACCATTGAAGATCTCACCGACATAGTGGCCAATTTAGCCCAAGGGCAAAAAGATATGCAAGAGACCATGCATCAACTCATTCAAACTATTCGCAACGGAGCACCTGCCCGGTCAGGTCAACGAAGCATTTAGATACCCACCCATTTTCCATCTTCAAGAACCGGACGTAAGCCATTCCTAGATGTTTCTCTATCCAGACGCACTGTGTCTCATCGTAATGAGAGGACCAATGATCCCTCATATCATCCTGGCCGAACCTCTTCCATAAGAGCTATAAATTCTCAACGAAATATTACTTTAGCCCCAGAACGAACAAGCGCTCTGGAGAGGTTGAGTAGAGCCTCTCCCTTTGACCATTTGGGCTCTAGGAAGAATGGAAATCCCCCTAGGACTGTGTCGAGAAATTCTCAATGACTAAATAATCTAAGGGAAGGTTTCGCCTAATCATGACCAGCAACTCGCAATTAAAGATCCCAAGAGGAGAATTCAGCGCGATCTGTTGCTCGGGTAAATAGGCCTGAGGCTGGAAACAACTCATGGAAGGGATCCATTCAGAGGTTGGAAGACAGGTTAGGAGAAATGGCTAAGGCTAAGAACCCTCTCCAAAGAACTTTCATCAAGGAATCACCCTTCGTACATGCAATTGTGGATTTTCCCAAACTATCAAAATTTAAAGCTCCTATAGTAATGCCTAAGTATGATGGAAAAATTGACCCCGTCCTCCACATAGAGCAGTACCAAGCTACTGCTGATATCTATGCAGTTCTTGATGAGATGAGGTGCAGATCATTCTCAGGAACTATCACTGGGTCAGCCTAAATATGGTACAATAACCTTCCTCAGGGGATGATTGCTATATTCCATTAGCTGGCAGAGCTCTTCATAGTGAATTTCTATTTTGGGGCGAAGCCATTTAAGAAAGTAGCACACCTACTGAGTGTAAGGCAGAAAATAGGAGAGAGCACCAGGGATTACATCACTCGTTTTAACAACGAGAAGCTTGAGGTAATTGACTACGAGGAGAAGACAACCATTACAGCTCTGATGAGTGGTCTATTAACCAATAAGTTATATTATACATTGGCCAAAGATCCCCCCAAGACCATGGCAGAACTGATGGAAAAAATAACTAAGATCATGAATGCCGAAGAGGCCATGGCACAAAAGATGAGATGAAAGCTGAAGGTAAAACTAAGAGGAAGGATCAAAAGCACAATGGCGGCAGCAAGCAGTTGAAAGGCAGGGTAACGCTAGAGCAGTTGAGGAAGTATGGGAATTATACTCCCTTAAAGGTGGATATAAACCATATTCTAGAGGAGATCAAGAATAGTGAGGAGCTAAATTGGCCGGAGAAAATGAGGACAGCCCGTGACAAGAGGGATAAGTCCAAATATTGCGAGTTCCATATAGATCACGGCCATACGACCAAGTGCTACATAGCTCTCCAGAATGAGATTTAAGCACTTATTCGACGAGGAAAATTGAGCCAATTCGTTGATCGTCACAATGATGGAAAGACTAACAAAACTGGAAGGCAAAGGTCCAAATCACCTCACCAAACAAAAGATGACAAGAAGATGGACCACGAAGATGATCCAGAAGATGACCCCGACCTATCCAAAAATCTAAGGCAACCTGAACATGAGGTATTTTCAATCCATTTTGGATCATTTGAATGTAATGTGATCACAGGTGGAGATGTAGGAGGTGGGGAGCATACTGCTGAAAGGATACCTTACCTCAACGAAGCCCAAGCTTATTTCTATATACAGCGAATAAATATGGCGGAAGAGGATCGCCCAAGGAAAGTGAACAAGGATAAGCTGGTCAGTGATTTTTCCAAAAATGATCTGGAAGGTGTCTAATATCCTCACGACGACCCCTTAGTAATCAAGATGAGGATGAAGGATGTGGTGATCTCAAGAGTGTTGGTAGACAATGGCAGATTTATAGATATCATGTTCTACCCGTGCCTTGATTGTTTAAAACTGAAGCTAGCCCAGTTGGATCCATATCACAGGCCCCTCCTCGGGTTCATTGGCGTGAAAGTCTTTCCACTTGGGATGATAAAGTTGGAAATGCTTATTGGTACTTGCCCTGCTTGCAGAACAGAAAAATTACACTTTTTCATAATGGAGAAAAATGTCCAATCATCCTACAATATAATCATGGTGAGGGTAGGCATGAAAAAGTTCGAGGCAGTGCCATCCACGATACATCAATGATTGAAGTTTTTGACCAATTTCGGAGTTAAAGTTGTGAAGGGCAACAAAAAAGTAGATTGGGAATGCTATTATTCATCTGCCGAACAAGAAGAGTTAGAGGAAGACAAGAAGAAGACCACCACGTAGTCCGAAGATGCAAAGATTGAGAACTTGGTCCCTAGAGATGAATTCGAGCTAGTGAAGGGTCAGGTCATGGAGGCTACAGAGAACATCATTCTAGATGACAAACGTCCAAAACGAACAACTAAAATTGGCTCCTCGCTGGACCCGTCAATAAAGCAGGAGTTAATGGCATTTTTAAGGCACATAAAACAAGATTTTATGTAGATTCATGAAGATATGCTAGGGGTAGATCCAGCCTTCTTGTGACACATGCTAAATCTTAATAAGGAGATCAAGCCAGTGAAACAACGAAGAAGGGTATTTAGCTGAGAGAAGAACCAGGCTATCCAGGAGGAGGTTGAGAATCTACAAAAGGCCTCTTTTATTGATGATGTCAAATATCCTGATTCGTTAGCCAACGTGGTGATGGTGAGAAAGAAGAACAACAAATGGAGGATGTACATAGATTTCACAGATCTCAACAAAGTTAGCCCAAAAGATCATTTTCCCTTGCCCCGAATTGATCATCTGATGGATGCTACTTTGGGGAATGGATTGTTGAGCTTCATGGACGCTTATTCTGACTACAACCAGATTAAGATGAAACTAGAAGACAGGGAGAGTACTTTTTTTATTACCCCAAGGGGTACATACTGTTACAATGTCATGCCTTTTGGTCTAAAAAATGCAGGTGCAATGTACTAGCGATTGATGAACAAGGTGTTCACATAGCGAATCGACAACAACATAGAGGTTTATGTCAAAGATAAGCTGATGAAGAACAAGAAAGATGCAGACCACATAGATGACCTGAGCCAAACTTTTGATCAGCTAGAGAAATATCAGATGAAGCTGAACCCCACTAAGTGAGTTTTTGGAGTATGAGAAGGAATGTTCCTCGGGTATATTGTGAATCAGCGATGCATTGAGGCAAATCCAGAAAAGATTAAAGCTCTGTTGGAACTACAATCTCCAGCTACGAAGAAGGAGGTACGGAGCCTCACGAGTCGTGTCACAGCTCTCAACAAGTTTATTTCATGAGCAACATATAGATGTCTCCCATTCTTTAGGACTTTCAAAAAAACTTTTGAATGGAATGATGAATGTGAAAACGCATTCCAAGAGTTGAAACGATATTTGGGGACACCTCCATTATTGACTAGGATGGTGATGGGAGAAAGATTGTACTTATATCTGGCTGTCTCTGAGAGCGCAGTCAGTTCAACGTTGATAAGAGTTGAAGATGTAGTACAAAAAACTGTGTATTATTCGAGAAAAGCTTTCCAAGGAGCAGAGTTAAGATATCCTAGATTGGAGAAGCTAGCCTTAGTATTGATAAAGGCAAGTAGGAGGATGAAACCTTATTTTTGGGCCCATACCATAGTGGTGTACACTGATATGCCACTCAGATAGGCTTTACGCAAGCCAGAAAAATCTGGAAGACCGATGTATTGGGCGGTCGAGCTGGGAGAGTATGATATTGTTTATGAGCCAGGGCCCTCACTCAAAGGGCAGGCGGTAGCAGATTTCATTGCGGAATTTACTTACCCAGATACTGGTGACCAACAAGGGTCTAATGCAAAATAACCTGTGGATGTTAGGGAATTCTTGGAGACTACCCCCGATCAACTCCTATCAACAGATGTAACGAAGGGGACAAGCATAGAACAACAGGAATCATCAGACAACAACCCAGTGTTAGGAGATAATAAAAGGAATTACCCAATATTCCATTAGGGAACTCTGTCAGACTAAGACTTTGAAAATGGCATCCCCATATGGAATTTGTATGTTGATGTCTCTTCATATGCTACAGGCAGCGAAGCTGGAATAATTCTCAATAGCCCAGATGGGTTAGATATAAAATATGCTCTGTGTTTCTAGTTTAAAGCTTCTAATAATGAGGCTGTAATTATAGACCTCAGTTTAGCCAAATCATTAAACGCAGAACAAGTCATGGTGTTCAGCGATTCCTAACTCGTAGTGAATCAAGTGATTGGTATTTATGCAGTGAAAGTAGAACTTATGACGAGGTATTTAGCTAAAGCAATGGATGTTTAGATAGTTTAGCAGCTGTTCAGATGATAAGGATACCAAGATTAGAAAATGCGAGAGTTGACGCACTAGCTCGATTAGCCTAAGCTACTCACACCGAGCTATGAAGAATGATTCCTATTGAGTTTCTTGAGAACCGGAGCATAGATGAATATTTAATGCTAAGATTCATCACCCTGGATATGGGACCATCCTGGATGGACAACATCAGGGAGTATATTGAAGAAGGAGTTGTACCAACTGACTAACTTGCAGCCAAGAGGCTAAAGTTTAAAGCTGCTCGGTATGTATTGAACAATGGTGTTTTGTATAGAAGGGGTATCATAGAAGGTTTATAGAGATGTGTTCATCCTTCAGAAGTTAAAGATTTAATAGAAGAAATTCACAAAGGCTCTTGTGGAGCTCATTTAGCAGGTGGAACTCTCCTGCAGAGGATAACGACGCAGGGATACTATTGGCCAACGATGAGAGATGACTGTACAGCTTACGCGAAGAAATGTGATAAGTGCCAACGTTTCTCTTCCATTCGAAGAACTCCCCAGGCATTGTTAACATCCATTATTTCCCCTTAGCCATTTTCCATGTGGGGTATAGACTTGGTCGGGACTCTGCCGACCACCAAAGGGAGATTCAAATATTTAGTAGTCGTTGTTGATTATTTTACCAAATGGGTTGAAGCTCAGCCTCTCATTGACATGCCGTCTAAAAGGTTTTACTAACTTATTTGGAAGAATATTATCTGTAGATATGGTCTACCACATGCTTTCATTACTGACCCTGGTACCTAATTTGATAATGAGGAATTCGCTGCATATTGTCATCAATCCAATGTCCAGAAAATCCATTCTACACTAGGCCATCACTAGAGCAATGGACAAACTGAAGTGACTAACAGAACTCTGCTGAACGAGTTGAAGAAACGGCTGCGTTGCTGAACGAGTTGGATTAACTCTCCTGTAAGAGATTTTATGAGACGTCTAGACTTGGAAATGCTTGAAGAAGTAAGAGAAGATACGACAATCAGGAACGCAGCTTACCAAAAATGAACTGCCATGTTCTACAACAAAAGAGTCAATAAATGTGATCTTAAAGAGGGGGATTATGTGCTCAAGAAAGTGGCTCAGAAGCATAATAAGCTAGAGGCCAACTGGAATGGACCATACCGGGTAACTACGGTTATTCGACTTGGGACCTACAAAATAGAAACCTTAGAAGGATAAGAATTAAAAAATGCGTGGAATGCGGAGCACCTGTGCAAATATTATTAGTAATACAGATTCACATGTACCCCATTTCTTTCAATATGAATAAAGATGATATTTTCTCCATATTATTTTTGTTCAATTTTTTTCGGGTACTCGTGCTACACACTAAACCACCAACTACGGTTGGTCGGCATATCATCAACCACTAACTACGGTTGGTCGACATATCAGAAACCACCAACTACGGTTGGTCGGCACAAATGAACTTTAACAACAATGTTGGTATAAAAATCATACAAGGAAAAGCCTTTTTGATTATGGGTGACCCCAAGGGGTATCCAAAACTAGGCAAGAAGATGGGTGACCTCACGGGGCATCCACTGTCTGGGAACCATGGTAATCCTGAAAAGATTACTACAACTAAGCAGGATCATGTGATAAAAATCATTTCATTGCTTAGGCACTTATGGGTGACAAGTCACTACAACTAGGAAGCAAGTGGGACAAACTCCATTGTCTAGGAAATTAAAACAAAATAGGACAAATTGTCCCTCTATAGATATATATGCATTCATCAACAGACAATATATTATAAGAAAAACATCTTAAAAACTATTTCCAAGGAAAGAAAAGTGCACAAAGATGAAATTTTTCTTCATTAAATGTAGGAAAGCGAATTACAAAAGATGAAGTTTTCTTCATTCAATACAAATTTCCTATTTTATTGGCCTTTTTCCCTCAGATTTTGGTACAGGTTCCATTCCAGCTGCAGGGTCATCTAAAGCATAAGGAGAATTGATGACATTCATATCTCAAAGCATTCTGATGTTGCTCGAACTTAGCCGCTCAAGCAGATGAGGAGGTCGGGATATCTCATAATCTTCATGAAGATTGTAATCACCAAGGTACTTAGAGATTAAACATTGAGGTATGGCACGAGCTAGAATCCAATTAAGATCTAAGTCAAAAGGAGGTACTGGTAGATCAAGAAACCCAGGTTCATACCAATCCCACTGGGAATTTCCTTTCTCAAGACGCATCACACCAAGAGCATTCAACCACCCGTTCTTATACCCCTTATTGTTTGACTGCTTTAACCTGGCGTCAAGATGGCATAAGGCTTCATTATACCCCTCCATCCAGAATTCTTGTGGCTATTTATGGAATTGATATGTCAATATCTCAACATTTTGATGGATCTTATTCACAAAATTCTCTTTACTCTCCATGACAAAACTTTTCTTGGAAAGTTGCTTGGTAAGACTTTGGATTTTTCTGGACATCTCAGCCAAGGCTTGATTTTTTTTCGTCAGTTGAACGACTTGATTTTCTAAATCCAGTTGGGTCCTCATTTCTTTAATATTAATCCGATCATCTCTTGCTCGACCATAAATAGAAGGCCTTGCTCTGCCACGAGTGGATGATGTAGGTCTGGCTCTTTTCAAAGCCTCTAAGTCTTCTCTCAAGGCAACATTTTCAATTTCTAAAAATGAAAAGCCCTCATTATTGATTGGGATCAGAGCTCCATAGGAAGAGGCAGACTTTAGTTATTTCAATTCTTCTCTTAAATCAATATTTTCCTCTTCAAGCAGCTAGGCAATGTTCATGTGTTCTTGGACTTCAAGTTTCAACACACTTTCTCTCCTCTTATGGGTTGAGAGGAATTTTTCATAGCCCCGATCAGCACTCAACTATTGGTATTTTTTCTCATAACCTTCATGCAGAAAAGCAGTGGTTTCTTTGTGATGACTTTGAAGTTATTCGATTACCCCTTGACGATCCTCCATAATTTCATAGTACACCACGTTGTTTACCACAACTCGGTCAAGCAGATATTTTAAGTATTGATAAGCATCAATTACTCATTCTGAGGCATCAGATCTGAGAATATTAACTATTTATGCTTCAGTAAAGTCTGTATGACTAGCTTTGAAGTAATCATTACATTTCTTCATCAACTCTCTATCACGAGATAACAAGAGTTCCATCCTAGCAATAAAATAGTAAGGAAAAATGAAGACGAATCAATAACAGTATAATTATGATGAGCAGGTAAACGAGAAAATTCAGAACAAATAAAAAAGTCCTTTTTATTGATCAACGGGAGAAGCAAGTATAACCAAAGTTACAACAAAAAAGAAAAAGTAGAAGAACAACATAATTAAAGAGCCAAATAACTCTACACCTTCTCCTTATTTCCTATAACATCATCAACCGGTTTGGACGAATGAGTTGGTTGCTCGGAGGGCAGTTGGTGTTGCTTGATAGAAGTTGTTGCATGCTGAACTTGCTCGGAGGTTTGAGGAATGGTAATAACAGGTTCATATTATACTATCACCATAGAAGATCATCAGATGCAACTTCATCCTCTTCTTCTTCGTCAATAGTAGGAGGAGGGCCATGGGTGTGTTTCTGAAATAATTTAGAATCGTCTGCAATACTCAACTCTTTCAATGCTGCGACCCATCCTCCTATGAAGTACTTCACACTTACATACTCTATTTGGCAAGTAATAGCAATTAAGTCTTTGTTCGATCCTTTGTCCCAACCAGAGATAAAGGACTTCTTCACAACAACATTCCTCTCCACCTTCTCAGAAGAAGTATATCCCTCAGCAAGCTTCACCTTCTCCTTCAGATATTTCTTACGTCGTTCAGCCCCTTTAAGTTTGCCATCAGCTGATTCCTTGTTGGAAATGACGACCTTTAATTTTTCCTCCAACTCCTTGGAGGCATTTATAGATTAGTCTCGAGCTGTAGCAGCTTATTGACGAGCTATCTCTGCAGATAGAAGTTTCTTCTCCCAAGCAGCTTTATATTCCTCATACTTTTGCCAGGAGTCCTTCAAAGATTATGATAACCCAGTAAAAGGTTCTTCCACCCCACTGGAGGAAGTTGAAGCCTTGATAGCCTCATCTTTCTCCAGGATACTAGTAAAACACGTTATAAACTAAAAAAGGAAAGAAACTCAGATTAGAATATGAATACGGTATATGGAGGTGAAGTAGTAAGGATGATGATACTTACTGATGCGATATATTGGGATGCTAAGTCAATAACCTTCTCTCGAGAAAGGAAACCCTCAGCAACTCAATATTCGGGAATGGTCCAAGACTTGATTAAACCTTTGGCCGAGCTCAGAGTAATGAGAGATGGAGTGTTAGCTCTTAAAGAAGGATCCTCAACATTAGAAGGTTGAGCAGCAATTTCTATAGGTATTTTTGCAAGACCTCTCCTCAATTTCCTTAAAGGAGCACCTTCAATCAAAGGTGTTGCCTTTCCTTGTGTAATAGAAACACCTTTAATAAAAGGTGCTGCATCTTTTGGGACAACAGGTGGCTTCTTTTCGACCTCCTTGATAGTTGGAATTGTTCCCTTAGATGGAGCAATATCCATTTTCTTCATCCCTTCAGCTGGGACATCCCCTTTGCTCTTCTTTGCCCCATCAGTGCCAGAACCATCTTTGGCAAAGAATTCAGGCATTCTCCTCTTCTTCGTCACCAAATCAGTAATAGAGGTACCCAAATCAGAAGAAGATTCTTCTACGCTAGCTCGAGATGTTGGAATTTGATCAAGATCAATTATCACAGCAGGGGCAAGAGGACAAGCAGTAAAAGAGGAAGTAGTGTTTTTATATCTCGGCAAATAAGAAGCAGCTCTAACGTTCTCCTCTACAATTGATTTATGCAAACCCCAGATGAGTTTTAAATCTTTTATATTAATTTCACTCTCTTTTGGGGGCTTTATTTTGTTATCAACTACAAAAAGTAAAATAAATATCAGTGACGCATTTCATCAAACATAAACAAAGATAAATTGATCAAACAAAACAACCTATCCCATGTCCATAAAGTGGACATCTGGGACCTTGGTACACGTCATTCCCCTTTTTAGGAGGGTGTTGCCAATTTTTCATCACAACCCCATGATCAAAATAATTCCTATTAGCATCAGGGAGATTGACTATTAAAGCCCTCTTTGAAAACCTAGTTTTTAAATAAAAAGTAGCATCGCTGGTAACCCATTTATAACAAAACATAATCTCAGGGATCACTAAATGAGTCCCATGAATTTGGTTTAACCTATGTACGCCATTAACTACCCTCCATGTATTTGGAGCTACTCTTGCAGGAACAATATCAAAATATTGGCAAAACTCCAAACACAAGGGATTAAGCGAAAAAGAAAAGCCACATTCCGCTACAAAAAGGGAGGGAAACCAGTGTCCCTCAGCCCAGAGAAAATAAATCAGAGGGGCAAGGAGGTTCTTCTAGAATAACCCTAGATGGAATCGCAAAATTAGCTTGGGAACTTATCCAACAATTCAATAAGAGAAACCATGGTTGCTAAATTAAAGAAAGAATAAAGAAGAAGTTCTTACAAAAAATTGAGAAATCTACTAAGGCGGATGACAGAAAAAATGACAGTACAAGGACAGAGCGAGAAGACAAAGAGTTTACAAGTCTGGAAGTAAAAAGTAGAAGATGATTCGAATCTATCGCCTTTAAATGCCTTGCATTGGGAAGCGAGAAAATAAATGATTACTATAAAAGATGATTGCGTTACCGACGGCTGAAAGGAACAAGTTCCCAAGCGTTCCCAAAATTCAAAATATTTACAAGTTTGCCATTTCGCTCTCAAAATTAATATGATGAGAAGAAAAATTCACAAGTGTTGAGTATCTGTAGTCTAACAAAACTGGGAAAACATGCCCGAGCTACTGTTTGGACATAATATTCCACATTCTCATATTCAACTTCAACTGTGAAACATTGGGGGCTTTTGATGACACAAAAATTTGTCAGCTCACGTGGACCTATTATATGAAGACATGTGTTATCCTACATGGCCTGAATATAATTACCGAGCAACTTAAAGAACTGAGCTACTCTACCCAACAAACCGAGCTACTCAATATACCGAGCACTTGGTCAAGAAGATCAAACGACGAAAACAGATTCAATGAACATTCCTATCATGTACAGATATATACGTCCATTTAATAAACGACATACTGTCTATTCACATTAACAGCCCAAGGGCTATAAATATATTGTAATACCGCCACAGCGGGGCAAGCTTTTATTAGCGAACATAATGCAAAAATACCCAGCAATATAAGATAGTGGACGTAGGTCGTTTTCATTAAGGCCGAACTACTTTAAAAATCCTTTGTCTTATTTCTTATTTCATATTTATCTGTGATTAATTAATTAGATCAACTCTAGTTTTTTATATCAACAACGAGAATATGCAAGAAAACGGGTCAGAGCCCGTTGGTAAAATATTTTAAAAATAACAAGTGATTAATAAGTGCAATTAAGCAATTATTATTTACATGTTAGATTCCCATGGTAAAGAACTTCTCGATTAAGTTACATTCTGCCCAGAAATATAAAATTATAATTTGAGGCTTTTTGCTCCGATTTTGGAAAAACTTAAAACTACAAAGTTGTTCAAAACGTGATTTTATACAAGAACTCATGTGCACACTACCAATTTTCACTTAAAACAGTCCTAAAATTATCATACAATGTTCGTTCTTTTACCTCTACCAAATGATCCCAAACCCTTTATAATTCATCCCAAATGATATACCCGAGTATCTACATGATTTATAACATCAAATCATATCAAAATCATCATGGAATTTTGATGAATCATGATAATCCCATTTTAATTTAGAAAATCTACATTTTATCATTCTTAGTCAAGAACATGTATAAACTCCAAATTTCTTCATCAAATAAAATCAAGTTTCATGATGATAATTCTAATATCAACAAGGGATTAATCCTACATGGTAATTCATCTTTGATTTATAAAACTTAAAAAAAAAAAATCTTTTTGTATCTACCATGGACAACACACATGCTATAGATTGCAAGAGTTAAAACACTTGCCTATGATTTTATAGGTCCGAGCCTTTGGGGAAGATGATACTATGGTGTTCCTCTATTTTTCGGTCACTCTCCGGTGGCGACGGTGGTGGTGCAAGGTGCATTTGTCCCTTAGTTTTCCTAGAACAACCCTTCCTCTCCTAGATAAAACTTCCCCCTCTCCTCAATGGATGTCTCTTAGAGTTTTGGTGAATAAAACTTTGTCTAATATTATCTCTTCATTTATATAAAAATACCCAAATTTCGTAAGTACTATTCATCTCCCAAGTAAAATGACCAAAATACCTCTTTGGAGTGTCTATTCGGTTCCAAATTGACCCGAGACCCAAATCAAACCCCCGGGTAGACTTTTTTGACTATTTAAATCCATCCAGACACTTTAATGCACTTGAAATGACCATTCAGATGAAATAAAAATAATTTACTTTTCATTCCATTCAATTATAGTTCTGACACGACTCACACGGGCGTCTCGACTTAATTATCGTAATTGTCGTATTTATAAATCCCGACAATTTTTATAAAGTCATAATCATATATTACTTTTAATCACTAAGTAATATTTAATATCAATCACATATTACTTTATTCTAGTAAAATTCAATCCGGATTAATTCCAATTATTTTCACATAAATAATTCCAATCAATCCCCATTGATTCAACCCATTTACTTTTAATTTATCTCATTTTAAAAGGAATTAAACATATGGGATATTATAGATGCTAGCCAAGATCAAAGGGCTACTGAGAAGGGTAAGTCCATTATTGAAGTCGAGTAGGTGAAGGAATAGGGCATCTAGATTAAGTTGTTTTTTAATTTCAATTTTGAAGCCTTGTAATTTTATTATTGCTCTGACTGTACTGGGCTTTGGCCTCCCCTTTATCAATGAATGAAAGAGAAATTTCTTTATTCATATTGATTTTGTCCTTTCCTGTATATTGATATCTTCTTGTGATTTTGCTTGTGTTATTTGTACTCTAATGAGGACTACATCCCCCCCAATTCACGGTTGGGGATGATCCTTAGGCCCAATATTAATGTGAAAGCTTACAAGGTGTTTGTGAAGATTTGCATGTCTTTGAGGGAGAGGACAAAGTAGTACAAAAATTAGTCTATGCTCGTCGCCAAGCTAAAGGATGATCTTCAAGCCATGGAGGATATCGTAACTTGAGTCCAGGACGTGGTAAATGCTTTGAGGGCCAAACTCATGGAGACTAATAAAGTAGGCCAAGTGGGTGAAATGCTCTAGGTCGAGAATGACGCTCCGAGGAAAGAGTTCACCAGGCTAAAAGTGGTTATGGATAGGCTACAGGAGGATGTCAAGAGGTTGAGGCATTTATTCAAAATGGGACCTTAAGAAGCCTGGGCACAGGGTTACAATGCTGCATGGGTAGATGCCCCAGTAAGACTCAAGGAGGCAGAAGAAGTTGCCTTTACTCGTGGGTGGTTGAGTTCCCTTAGAGAGATGAAGACACCCAAGGAGTCCAGACTGTTGTACAAGTACCTGGTCGAGTGTGCTGCCTATTGGCATAATCCTTTCTCAAAGTACAATAAGTGGATCCAAACTGATCCTATCCCTGCCTAGCTATTGGAATAAGACCTTGATGTTGATGTGGAACAACTCATTCCTAAACCAGATGATAATCGAAGAGAGCTCGGTGTAGAATATATTGCCCGACATCCTGGTACTTATAGGTCTTTGTGTATTTTGGTCGAGATGTAATTATAATTTCACTTTTTATTAATAAAAAGATTAATTTATTAACCTTTTGCATATTTTCAGCATGCGGTGACTGAACATATACTTAAACTGGAAAGAGATATTTCTCGTAAATTACATAAAATCTTTGTCGACCAATCAATACTGTTAGACCGTCTTAGTCCTTTTGCTATTTAAATGGACTAGTATTTAGGTTTGATCATTTTGGGGTTTTTAGCTGAATAAATGATATTAAGAAGAAGTGTTATCCATTTGTTACTATGTTTTAAAACATTTTTCCAGTCCAACATGCCTTAACAATACCATTCCATTTACTTTAACTTTTAGGTTATGTCATCGCATTCCTTAGGCCTAAGTGAGATGATGACAAGAATGTACCTGGTCGATAGGCCATCCACGCGAGTATGATTTTTGTGACCAATAAAGTTTGTGGCCAACCTAAGTTGGCTTTGTTGCCTAAGTATCCCCTGTAGGACTTTCGTTGTTGCCGGGGAAACTCATGAGGTCCATTGTGTTTGCAACAAGGACCCGGGGTTATAGTAATTAAAACACTTTTGTTAACTTGTTATAATTACTGCTAACCCTACTCGGTACATGACATTCCTTGATTAAAATAAGTTGAACAACTTGCTGTAATCCCCAAGAGTTCTGGTAGTCACGAGGGAGTTATCATTTGGAAAGGGTGCGTAATACTGAGATGTGAAAAAGAAATTCTAAGCAACTAATATACGATATCAAAATGCGAGGGCCTACTGGATTTTATTGTTGTACTACTTGGCGAGTTGCTGTTGGTAAGAAGTCAACTTAATCATGGCCAGTTCTTTTGGCTCTTCTGCCAAGTCAAGTTCAGTTCGTAATGCATCATCATTAAGGCCTTGGTCGACCAATGTGGTTCTCATAGTAGGGAGAACTACTTCTAGTGGAATGATAGCTTTCATTCAGTCCATCGAGTATGGTTTTATTATAATCTTCTTCCTTACCATTTGGGGATACGCAATAGAATTGAAGTGGAGCTTAATTCCATGCTCATCACATAAATCTTAAAAGAAATTACTTTCAAATTAGGTGCCATTGTCAATGATGATAGTCCTTAGTATCCTAAAGCGTGTTATCATGCTTTTCCAGGTTAACCTGGTCATGTCAGCATTGTGAATATTCGCTAGAAGTTCCGCCTTCACCCATTTGGTGAAGTAATCTATGCCTACAAGTAGATACTTGCAATTTATAGATGCGAAAGTTAGTGGTCCCACGATGTCTAATCCCCTTCGCGTGAATGACCATGGGCTTATTAGAGATTTCAGGTCGCTAGCTGACTAGTGAACCATAGGAAAGTGCATATGGCAATTTTCACACTTCCAAACATAAGTACCTGCGTCCTTTTTCATGTGAGACAACTAGTATTCCTCTTTAGTTTCTCGGAAGGCCAACGATCTCCCTCCTATATGATTCCCACAAATACCCTCATGAAGCTCGCTAAGTACTTGCTCAGTGTAATGTGGGCGAACGTACTGGAGGTAAGGGCCTGTAAATGACTTCTTATAAAGCTTCGTTCCTGGGTCGAGGAAAAAATGAGAAGCTTTCACCCTTAATTGATGAGCTAATCTCTTGTCATCGGGACGTATGTCACTCCATATATAGGCAATCATGTGATACATCCAACTAGGGGCCTTCTCTGTGAGGAGAACTTGCTCAGCTAAGACTATCTGGTCAACCTTGGGCCAGGAGAGGAACTCTATTTGGATGGTTATTTTTATATCAAAGTCCACTGCTGAGCTCAGGGCCTATAAGGAATCTGCGTGAATGTTCTTCTCCCGGGTAAACTATTGCATGTCCACCTTCTCAAATCCTATCCTAAGTCCTTTTACCACGAAAAGGTAGGCTACCATCTTATAACCTTTTTCATTGAAGTGTCCACTCACTTGATTGGATACCAGTTTTGAATCTCCAAACACGTGGAGGCTTTTTCCCCTAGTAGTTGGGCCTATTTATCTTCATTGTTGGAGGCCTCAAGTCCCAATCTGATTCCATGTTCGATGAAAGAATATTTCGGTGTGATGAGGATAATTCTTACCCCTACCCCCTTGGTATTAGAGGCTCCATCAACTTATAGTGTCTAGTTCTTAGACCATGCTTTCCATCTGTTGACTGATCCACTCCCTGTTGGTCGATTAGTTGGTCCCCCGTTAATTCAACGATAAAGTATGCTAGGATTTGTCCCTTAATTACTATTCTTGGATAAAAGTGGATATCAAATCTACTGAGATCCATTGACCATTTTAAGATGCGTGTAGAGAGGTCGGCTTTCTAAAGAACAACTTTGAGGGGGTAAGAAGTGATCACTATTAATGAGTGAGCTTTGAAATAATGTTTCAATTTTGTAGAGGCGACCACCAGTGCATAGGAAAGCTTTTTTATGGGAAAGTAACGATGTTATGTGTCCACACGTGTCTTGCTAGCATAATTAATAGGATGATATCCTCCTCCTTTCTCACACATCCCCCAATTCCGCCACCGCCTCCAGTGTCACTCTTAGTGTGTGATCCACCACTATCTGAAATCCCTCATAATCGACCCCCATCAGCTGCTAAACATATATGGGAGTAATCGTCATCACCCCAAAGCCAAGATGGAAAGTGTGGATAGTGTCCAACCATCTCCAACTTAGAGCACACAAAACTGTAGTATAATGTAGTGTCTTATTCAAAGCCTATAGCCAATGGCCACGCATAGGAAATCATCCAACGCACCATAATAGAGAGCTTATCCCAAACCTCATTCAGCCCCCTCGTCCCCTGAGACCGAATACTCAAAGGAAGAATGTCATTATGTAAAATAAAAAGAAAAAAATCCATCATTCGAACAAAGAAAATGGAGAAAAATGAAATGGAATACCAAAGGTCACCGTACTTACGTAGCCACTAGGGCTCCTCACACAAGAAGAATGGTGGTATGCCGCTTCACGTAGTAGGATATGTTCATCAGCTTCATTATCGAACAAACCAAAGGCATTTTTTTTGTCGAAAGCAAGAGGCACCCTAGACTGCCACTCGAGGCCTGCCTAGTCATTAACGACTAGCTACTCGTTGTTGTACTCCTCGCTTGAGGAACTAACTACTTGAAGTCTTGAAGAAAAAAGGAATTGTAAACGATTTTAGAGAGGGAAAGAAGATGATTCAAAAACTTCAAGGTGCTAAAAATGGGGAGGATTTGCCCCACTTTTATAAAAGGCTAAGGGGCATGTCGATCGGTAACCTCCTAACCATACTGATCGGCAATCGTCTTTTCCTCTTCCTAAGGAAACCCAACAGTCCGTCCCCTTGACGATTCGAGCCCTCCTAAGACTCGTTATTGATTCATCCTTCCAAATTTTGTGCAAACAATGCCAAAAAATTCTAGAAATTTCCCATAATTTTTTTTATAAATCCCTGAAAAATATGGAACCTTAATTTCCTAAAAAAAATCATTGTTGTGGAGCACTAAGTCCCTTATAAACTCTCTAAATACCCATCCAGATAAATCTTATGCTCTTACCCCCATCAGGATTAATCTTACACACCGATCCTCAATATATTCCATAAGAAAACCCAATAATGCGCTCGCATCCAAGTCTACAACCATTCTCAGCCAAAATCCCAAAACTAAAACATCCCCCAACGGAGTTTCAAAAATAACACAATACCCAATGAAACCACAGGTAACTTAAATTCCTTAGGAGAGAAATCTCCCACGCTACAACTTAAGGTCCTCAAAATTAATCTCGACTCGCAGAATTGGTCATCACAACTTAAGCTCCTTAGAAATAATCTCGGCCCTGAGAATTGGTCTTCATAACTTTAGGTCCTCAGAATTGACATCGGCCCTCGAAATTGGTTGTCACAACCTCAGGACCTTATAATTTATTTCATCCCACAGAATTGGTGGTTATAACATTAGGTCCTCAAAATTTACCTCAGCCCTCAAGTTTGGTGGTTATAACTTAAGGTCCTCCAAGTTGATCTCGACCCTTAGAATTAATTATCACAACTTAAGGTCCGTAAAATTAACCTCGACCCTCAAAATTGGTTGTCACAACTTAAGATCCTCATAATGGACTTCGGCACTGAGAATTGGTCATCACAACTTAAGGTCCCCAAAATTAACCTCGACCCTTGGAATTGGTCATCACAACTATTTGTCCCCAAAATTGACCTTGGCCCTTAGAATTTATCGTCACAACTTAAGGTCTTCAGAATTGACCTTGGCCCTCAGAATTTTTCATCACAACTTAAGGTCCTCAGAATTGACCTCGGCCTTTAGAATTGGTAGTCAAAACTTAAGGTCCCCAGAATTGACCTCGATTTTCAGATTTAGTGTCATAACTTGAGATTCTCATAATTGACCTCGACCCTCAGAATTGGTCGACACAACCTTTGGTCATCTGAATGGACCTCGGCCCATGTAATCATTCATCCTTGTCTCCTAAAGTCCTCATAATTGACCTCAACCTATAAAATCGGTCATCTTCATTTTCATAGGTCCTTAGAATCGACTTTAACCTACTGAATCTATCATCTTTGTCTCCTTAGGTTCACAAAACTGACCTCGAGCCTTTGAATTGGTTAACCTCTTAATCTTGGTCCATAGAATTGACCTAAGACCCTCTTCCCCAACATCTATGTGGTATTTATCATCAGATGACCTTCACTCATTCCAAGCTAACCGATCGAGGGTCTTTCTGCAGACACCCTATCTTAGGACCCACCTAAGGACCTCCTTAGGTCCCTAGCAATCACTCATTCACCATAAACCTTAAGTCATACTCTGGTTACTGATCTACAGGTCACCGATCACTCCTGAGCCCTATTTTCCCTCGGTTGAATTCCTCACTTGAGCAAAACTCAATGAATCTTTGAGGGTACCTGAATCCCTTTTCCAATGGTTGGCACCATACATGAATCGATTGCACTATCCATTTTACTATTAAAAATTAATCTGGAGGTCACTGGTGCTCCTAGGTCCCATTTGATTCTGGTAAACTTTCGCACCTAAGAGAAAGCTTAATGAATCTTTAAAGGTATCTTAGTCCCCTTTCCAATGGTCCACCTCGTGTGTAAATCGACCACACGGTACAAACGAACGACCCCTTTTTCTCGAAAGGTAATATGATGGCCATCGAGTGTTTTTGGACTCCGTTTAACTCCTATCAACTCTTCAACTTAAACAAAGATGAAATAATATTTTAAGGAATATGAATACCCTTTCCAATGGTCTACCTCGTGCATGAATAAACCTTACAATACCTACTTTACTATGAATGATTATCTGGAACTTTCGGGCCCTATTTAACCAGGGTTAACTCTCCGAGCTGAATGAAATCTTGAAGGGCACTAAATACCCTTTCCAATGGTCCATCCCGTGCACAAGTCAACCTTATGGTTTTAAACGATCCATTTTCCTTAGGGAATTTCCTGTCTAGAGACCAACGGGTGCTTTGGATCCCCATTTGACTTCGGTTAACTCTCAAACCTATGAGTGCCTCACTCGATTCTTAATGGTCCATGAATACCTTTTCAAATGGTATAACCTGTGGGAAATTTTGAGTTATAATTCATTTTTTATGAACATTTTCTACAAAACATGCCTTAGACTGTAGAATGGTAGCCCCAAGACTCTATTTATTGACATTGTGTATGGGGTTCTATGCCGATAGGTAGGTCAACACCGCTGCCAATTGACACCCTCTTGGACCTACAAATAGAGGCTATGACCTCACTTTGAAAAGCACCCCTAAACACCCCTGAACATCCCTCTCAGGAATTTAGAGAAAATTCTATCACAGAGTTGTTCCCCCTTTAAATCCCATTTCCCACATTCCTTCCATCCTTTTCATACTCTTTTGAGTCAATTCTCAACCATCTCCTCATACCACCATCATCTCATCGTGAGATCAACTCATCTACAATCAAGATCCACTTCAAGTCTTCATAAGGAGGTCTAATTCTTCCCATTTGTCTTTGAATTCTCTTATTTTTCCATTAGTTACTTCGTTTCCACTTTAATACTTTGTTTCATTACATCATATATCTTAATTTCAAAATTTTTATTTTAGTATTTGCACATACTTGATTTTCATAAAAAAACTTAAAACAATTAAAAGAGGGTTTACTTATAAATTCGAAATGAGTAATTCTCATCACATTTACTCACACAAAACACCTTTTTATATACATAAACACATATAAAGTCCGTAATTGGGTTTATGGGTTAAACCCCACCTCGTATTTTCTTTGAACTATGTGGACTTTGATGCTCCCTCGAGCTACGTAGGCATCTTCAGTAAATCCTTAGACTCGAGTCCTCCCACTCACTTTTGTTACCATGTTTTTATTTTATATTCTTAATATATATTTTCTTCTTTCTTGCTTGGATCTTGTTCGATATACGCAATCGTTCTTCTGTAACGACTTGTGAGTCGAAAAACACTTACTTGATACTTCGAATTACTATTTTGGGAACACTCCTAAGGATGAACTCACTCTGTCTTCATACACAATGCGAGTCGAACGATTCCATCCTCAATTTATATTATGAACATAAGCACACACATCACAGAGTTCAACATGAGAAGATTAGCACATGCCCACGAGAGACCGAAATCCCAAAAGATAGTTTTTCACTGTCTAAGATTGATTAGCTGGCTATCACCGTGTCATCTCATAAGAGGATGAGTTTTCTGGACACCTATTCAGGGTGCCATCAAAATAAGCTTCACAACATTAGTCGGTCTATATTTTGAAAAGTTCATACCGTTCGGCTTAAAGAACATGGTGAAACTGATCAGAGGCTGGTCACAATGATGTTAAAAAAAATTGGATATACCATGGATGTCTACATTGATGACATGTTGGTCAAGAGCAAGAATAGAAACGACCACCTCACGAACTTAGCCAGTACCTTCGAAACCCTCAGTAAGTACCGAACAAAACTTAATGCAAGAAAGTGTTCATTCGGTGTGTATTCTTGAATTTTTTTTGTTATCTAGTCTGTAAAAGTGGAGTTAAGGATAATCTATATCAGATTGATATGATCAATAAGGTCCAGCACCCAAGGACGTTGCAAGATATTCAAAATCTTACTGAGATGCTTCTGGCTCTTAATTGATTTATCTCCAAGTTCTTAAAACGTTGCCAACCATTCTTTCAGCTACTAAATAAAGATAAGGGACTCATATGTACTGACAACTGCTCAAAATCTTTGGAGGATATCAAGTTCTTCCGCAGAAAACTGCCCCTGCTGGTGATCCCCGATGACGAAGATCCTCTGTACCTCTACCTCACAGTTTTAGACCACGCTGTTAGCTTGGCTCTGGTATATGAAAAGAAGGCAGATAGTAACCTGTCTACTATCACTACACCAAAAACACCAATTTGGCACACCTTGATATTAAAAATCTGGCACAGTTTAAAACTGTACTAAATTTTGGCACTGTTTAAAAGTGTGCCAAAACTGAGAACACTTTACTAAAATATAAATATCCTAAAAAAATTAATCCCCTAAAAGGATTTTTGTTCTCCCGCTCTCTCTCCTCTCCCCCGCTCGCCTCCTGCTCTGTCTGTCTCCCCCTCTCTCTCTCTCTCTCTCTCTCTCACATGACCAGTACCAGAAGAAGAAGAGCCTAGGGTTTTTAGGGATTTGCGTGGTTGCTCCGGTAGCACTTAAAATTTTAACATGCAATTACACCTCAAGGCAATTGTGTGGTTGCTCTGGTAGCACCGGCGGTGGTAGAGCCTAGGGTGTTGGAAGTATCGGTTCGTGTTTGGTTTGGGTTATTTGGTTTTGGCAGAGAAGGTCTGGGGAATGAGTTTAAGTGGGTTTAACAAAATGGGTCTCAGGGTTGGTGAATGGGTAAAGGTATCAGGTTGGGACTTCGGGTTTGGAACTGCCAGACGGGTTCATGGAGGCAATGGCAATTGAGGTTCAATCCGAGTGGCTCCGGGATTTGTTGGGCTGTAAAGGGTTTGAGGATGCGGGTTGGTGGGTCGGAGGTTTGACAGCGGATGGTTCAGGCACCAAAGGGTAGCTCCGGGTTATGGGTTCAAGCAGCAGTCAGTATGTTTCCCCTCCGCCGCACGGTATGTTTCAATCACATTCATTTCAATTGGGTTCTATTTTCACTACATGTATTTTGATATTTGGCTTCGAATTATTCTGAGATTGAACGTACATATGGCTTTAATGATATTTGTAAGAATGTATTTATCAAGCACTGAGATTGAACCTACATATGGCTTGAACCTACATATGGCTTGAATGGCTCACTACATACATTGCATACACGATCTAATACATTGATGTGCATACATTACATACATTGAAATCCATACCTTCGAATCTATACTGAATCTCATTTTTGGGTATGACTCACTGACATGTCGTATTCATATTGACGCATATTTTAACCGCTCACCAATGGAGTCCAATGGAATCCGAACACAATCCAACACGGGTGCGACACGTTAGCGAGTCGCACCCATTGACTCGGAAATATGAGTCGGCATAGATAGTCTTATTATTATTTTATTTTTCTATATGATATGCACCTGTGATTTTCTTCACATAGACAATTATGTAGAAAATCCAAGAGAATTATATCTTATGTATGGATACTACTGTATTAGATACCACCCTATACCTACTCCAACATCTCCCATCACTTAATTTGTAAGAATTAACCAGTAAAAGTTGATAATCTTGCCGGACTTATTGTCTATCTAATGCCAGCACTTCTATTAATCTTCCTGGAAGTGTTGTCTAAAATTTCGTTATTATATGCTGCAGGTCATGAAATTTGATGATATGAAGGAACTTGGTTCTAAATATGTTGTGAAGGTATTCTATGATTGTGTCACTAAATTATTAATTCACATATCAATTAATTATACCGTTGCTTATCTGATTAGATTATATCTAAATTATGCCCTGCCACTTCCCTTAGTGTACCACCGTACTTTGTTATCCCCTTTTCCGATAGTTGCATCCTTTGATTATCATCGACATAGTCTATTCTACACAACTATAGGCACGTCCCTTTAGCTATAACCTCGTCGCAATAGAGATGGTGGAGAAGCTCCACTTGTCAGTTGAGCGCCCTTACAGATGTCATATATTGATTTAGTCACTTCAATGGAGAATCATGTTTTTTTTAGTTGATTAGTGTCTTCTCACCCTCCACACCATATCACGAGCATTAATGTTACCACTATTGTATGCATATATGTTTCATATATGCTATTGTGTGCATATATGCACACATTTATTGCATGTATTCTTGGGTCACAGGCTCTTCTCACCTTGTGCTCAAAGATTTTAAGGTAATTGTGATCAATTGATGATTATATCACAGGCGTAAAGAGGGGAATGGCATGGTAGTTACCACAGCTGGAACTATGGCGCAAGCTAGCACGACTTCTACCCAAGACAGTTCTTTAGAATGGGTTAAAAAGGAAGATAAGAATGATGCATGTTGTGTATCGTGTTGGACTTGACAAGTATGATATTGGATTTGGGTTTGTCCATTTTGGTATTGCCGTTGATGATGTAAGTTCTTGTTGAATTTTTATGTTGTTGATATATATTTGGTCTTACATTTTCCCCATTGCAAGTGAACCTCCTTATGTTTATTTTATTTTTCAATCACATATACTTGAACATGCCTTACATTATGTGAATTTCATATTATTGATCACTGCAAATTATCCATTGATTGGCTACACAATCAATAACGATCAATGGCTACACAATCAATGGCTATGATCAAAATGAATGTGTATATTACATAAGATGTGTATAATACTGTAAGGATGCAAATTTCCAATTGAGTCCTTTATAGTTTTGGCTCAATTGTGGGCAAAAACGTTTGAGTCATAAGATAGAGTATATTGATCATCTTTCAAGACTATGACGTGTTTGTTGAAGACGTAGCGGCCAAGTGTATAAAGCTTCATTAAAAGCCATGGTTTATGTGCCTCGTTTCAACGTCATCAACAATGGTTCCATTCTCCCAAGGTATGAATGCATTACACATATATATAGGATCTTGGAACATGTTTATATTGGGTGTTAGGTTTTAAAACTGTATTTTTTTTCATATGTTTTCTATTTAAACTTTTATAAAAAGTATATAAAGTTTTTGGGCTTAAAAAGAAAATTTTGAACATTCTATGAGTTCATTCAAAGTGTCGTTCGAACAAAATTATCATTCGAACAAAATTGTCATTCGAACCACAAGTCATTCGAATGAGTTTGTGAACGAGTTCCCAGTATAGGCCTTTGAAATGTCGGTCGAACGAACCTTATGTTCGAACGAGATATCAAACGAGTTCAATATGGAACTTCGTTAGAAGTCTCGTTCGAACAAGATTTTGTTTGAACGAAATATCGTTCGAACGAGACGTCAGGCGGGAACAATTTTTGGCAGTTTTTGATAGTTTTTAACCCATGTCTCCACTTCTTTCCCCACTATCTTTTCACAGCATATCTAAGTGCGGGAATCATTATTGAAGGTTTAGCTTTTTCATAACATACTAACTCCTAGAGAGAGTTTTGTGAGTTTCTTCTTCCAAGAAAAAGTTCATGAGTTTGAGTATTTATTTTATAAAGAAGAGTCCGTTAAACACTTAGTTACACCCATATTTATTTCTTCCAAGTTCATATATACATATACTTTGCTTGGAGCATTTTGGCACTGGTTTATCTCTACATTTTTTTAAACAGAAGTTTAGGTTTTCTTCTATATCCCTCAAAGAAGAAGAGTTCATTTTGCTGCGGCATTCTCATGTGGTAAAAGACACCACGTCTGGTTGACGGTGTACCTATTGTCCGATTGGTGAGTCCAACATCGCGATGGAGATCCGTGGTTATCCGCTAGGAAGAGGTGGTTACAAGAAGACACATCAAGGCTTGAGAGGGTTCGAGTTGAGGAAGTAAGCCATCTGTCTTGAAAATGTAATTCCGTACTTAGTTGATTTGAGGCTAGGGCCGTTCGAGGTTGTTTCCCGTTTTGGGTTTTTTCTTGTACATTGCGACGTAGTGTGATAGATTTATTTTTATCTTGCATAATGATTTAGAACTCATGTTTAGGATAATTCAAGATAAAATTGGTTTTAATTGTCACACTTAATTTAATTTGGTGAATAATTAATTTTGGGTAATAGGTTATTTAATTTAAGTCTTTTGCTAAAACTGGTTTGGCCTAATTTGGAAATATTGACAAATATGACTTAGGAAAAATTCTAGGACTTGTTTTAATGGCATTTAAGTGAAATTAAATGTGCGTGTGTTTTAATTAATTTCACTCAGTTTAATTTTAATTTGAAATATAAATTAAAATTTGGTGTTTGTGTGTTGTTGTGAACCATCATCTAATGCTTCCGTATCTTTTTCATAAAAAAGAAATTATTACTTTGTGAAGTAAAAAGTTTTTTTAAAAGATTTAAAACCGGGGGACCTCCGGGCGACATCAAATACCTTCGTACCATATATATATTCGCTACATGTAAATTGATTGTGTATGTTACATGTAGCTATGATCAAAATGATTTAAGAATTTCCTGAGTTTAAGCCAGGTTATTACTCGTGAGTTTAAGAATTTCATATGGAATGATTTGTGTTACAAGTAGCCTTATCAATATGAATAATTTGTTTCCCCTTACTTACAGGGAGATGTATGTATGTTGCAACCTGAGCTACAAACATGAAGAAATTAAAGTTGTTGACGTGCCGTTAGAGTCTGTAGGCTTTGTTGAAATCAACACACCGATTCTATAGGTTTGTAAATTTCTTAATGTTTATGTTCGATTGATTCATCTTGTGGTTATGGTTATCTGATTAAAAGAGCTAGAAAGATTAGAGAACATACATGTTTAATAAAAAAAAATGTAGATTAAGCTTGAAAACAAGCTCTTTGAGGATGAAAACCCAAACCAGCCCCCAAATGGCCCCGTAGGAGGCACAAACACCTCGCATGGACCAATGTACCTTGTACGAACTGATCGCGTAGTCACGGGTCTCCTGGTTTGAGAATAAGACGATAATTTAAAAATATGTAGATTAGGCTTGAAAAAAAGCCGTTTGAGGGTGAAAGCCTAAACTAACCCCTAAACGGGCCGTAAGAGGCACGGACCACTCGCACGGGACCAATGTAACTTGTACGAACTCACGAAGTAGTCGCGGGTCTCCGGATTTGAGAATATGACGATAATTTCAAAATAAGTAGATTAGGGTAGGAAATAAGCCGTTTGAGGGTGAAAACCCAAACCAAACCCCAAACGGCCCCGTAAAAGGCACGGACACATCGCATGGGACCAATGTAACTCATAGGAACTGACCACGTAGTCCCGGGTCTCCCGATTTGATAATATTACGATAACTTGTAAAAATCAACACTTAAACTTAAAAACAAGGTGTTAAAGGGTGAAAACCCAAACCAACCCCCAAATGACACCGTAAGAGGCACGTACACCTCCCACGAGACCAATGTAACTTGTAGGAACTAACCACGTAGTCCCTGGTCTCCCGGTTTTGAGAGTAAGATAATAATTTGCAAAAATCAACACTTAAACTTAAAAAAACATGTCGTTAAAGGGTGAAAACCCAAACCAGCCCCCAAATTACCCCGTTAGAGGCACGAACACCTCGTACGGGACCAATGTAACTTATAGGAACTGACCGCGTGGTTTCCGATCTCCCAATTTGAGAATAAGATGATAATTGGCTAAAATCAACACTTAAACTTAAAAATAAGGCGTTAAAGGGTGAACACCCAAACCGGCCGCCTAACGACCCCGTAGGAGGTACGAATACCTCGCACGTGACCAATGTAACTTGAAGGAACTGATCGCGAAGTCTCGGGTCTCTCGGTTTGAGAGTATGATGATAATTTGCAAAAATCACACTTAAACTTAAAAAAAAGGGTTTAAGGGTGAAAATCCAAACCAACCCCCTAACGACCCCGTAGGAGGCACGGACACCTCGCACGTGACCAATGTAACTTGTAGGAAGTGACCGCGTAGTCCCGGGTCTCCCGATTTGAGAATATGATGATAATTTCAAAATATGTCAATTTGGCTTGAAAACAAGCCATTAATGGGTGATAACCTACACCAGCCCCCAAACGGCCCAGTAAGAGGCACGAACACCTCGCACGGGACCAATGTAACTTGTACCAACTAATCGCGTAGTCAAGGGCCTCCCAGTTTGAGATAAGTTGATAATTTCGAAAAATGTAGATTTAGCTTGAAAACAAGTCGCTAACGGGTGAAAAACCAAACTAGTCCACAAACGACCTCGTAAGAGGCGTGAACACCACGCATCGGACAATTGTTACTTGTAGGAACTGACTGCGTAGTTTTGGTTAACCCAAATTGAGAATATGATGATAATTTGCGAAAATCAACACTTAAACTTAAAAACAAGGCGTTAAAGGGTGAAAACCCAAACCAACCCCCTAACGACCTCGTAAGAGGCACGAACACCTCGCACGGGACCAATGTAACTTGTAGGAACTGATGGCGTAGTCCCGGGTCTCCCGGTTTGTAGTATGACGATAATTTACAAAAATCACACTTAGACTTAAAAATAAGTTGTTAAAGGGTGAAAACCCAAACCAGCCGCCTAACATCTCCGTAGGAGGCACGAACACCTCGCACGGGAGAAATTTAACTTGTAAGAACTGATCGCATTGTCTCGGGTCTCTCGGTTTCAGAATATGATGATAATTTGTAAAAATCACACTTAGACTTAAAAATAAGACGATAAAGGGTGAAAACAAAAATAGCCCCCAAACGATCCCGTAAGAGGCACGAACACCTTGCACGGGACCAATGTAACTTGTAGGAACTGACCGCGCAGTTTCGGGTCTCCCGGTTTGAGAGTATGACGATAATTTGCAAAAATTAACACTTAAACTTAAAAACACGGTGTTAAAGGGTGAAAATCGAAACCAACCCCCAAACGACCCCGTAAGAGGCACGAAGACCTCGCACGGGACCACTGTAACTTGTAGGAACTGACCACGTAGTCCTGGGTCTCTCGGTTTGCGAATATGATGATAATTTCAAAATATGTCAATTTAGCTTGAAAACAAGCTGTTAAAGGGTGATAAACTACACCAGCCCCAAAACGGCCCAGTAAGAGGCACGAACACCTGGCACGGGACCAATGTAACTTGTACGAACTAACCACGTAGTCATGGGCCTCCCATTTTGAGATATAATGATAATATCAAAAAATGTAGATTAAGCTTGAAAACAAGCCGTTCAAGGGTGAAAACCTAAACTAGTCCACAAATGACCTCGTAAGAGGCACGAACACCTTGCACGGGACCAATGTAACTTGTAGGAACTGACCGCGTAGTTTCAGGTCTCCCGGTTTGAGAGTATGACGATAATTTGCAAAAATTAACACTTAAACTTAAAAACAAGGTGTTAAAGGGTGAAAATCGAAACCAACCCCCAAACGACCCCGTAAGAGGCACGAAGACCTCGCACGGGACCACTGTAACTTGTAGGAACTGACCACGTAGTCCTGGGTCTCTCGGTTTGCGAATATGATGATAATTTCAAAATATGTCAATTTAGCTTGAAAACAAGCTGTTAAAGGGTGATAAACTACACCAACCCCAAAACGGCCCAGTAAGAGGCACGAACACCTGGCACGGGACCAATGTAACTTGTACGAACTAACCGCGTAGTCATGGGCCTCCCATTTTGAGATATAATGATAATATCAAAAAATGTAGATTAAGCTTGAAAAAAAGCCGTTCAAGGGTGAAAACCTAAACTAGTCCACAAATGACCTCGTAAGAGGCACGAACACCTCGCACGGGACAATTGTAACTTGTAGGAACTGACCGCGTAGTTTCGCGTCTTTCGGTTTGAGAATATGACAATAATTTGCAAAAAATCAACACTTAAACTTAAAAACAAGGCGTTAAAGGGTGAAAACCCAAACCAGCCCCCTAACGACCCCATAGGAGGCACGACCACTTCGTACGGGACCAATGTAACTTGTAGGAACTGACCGCGTAGTCTAGGGTCTCCCAGTTTGAGAGTATGACAATAATTTGAAAAAATCACACTTAAACTTAAAAATGAGCCATTAAAGGGAGAAAACCCAAACCAACCCCCATACGACCCCTGAAGAGGCACGAACACCTCGCACGGGACCAATGTAGCTTGTAGGAACTGACCACGTAGTCCCGGGTCTCCCAGTTTGAGAGTATGACGTTAATTTGCAATAATGACACGTAGACTTAAAAATAATCCGTTAAAGGGTGAAAACCCAAACCAGCCCCCAAACGATATCGTAGGAGGCACGAACACCTCACACGGGACCAATGTAACTTGTAGGAACTGATCGCGAAGTCTCGGGTCTTTTAGTTTGAGAGTATGATGATAATTTGCAAAAATCACAGTTAAACTTAAAAAAAAGGCGTTAAATGGTGAAAATCCAAACCAACCCCCTAACGACCCCGTATAACGCACGAACACCTCGCACGTGACTAATGTAACTTGTAGGAAGTGACCGCGTAGTCCCGGGTCTGCCGATTTGAGAATATGATGATATTTTCAAAATATGTCAATTTGGCTTGAAAACAAGCCATTAAAGGGTGATAACCTACACCAGCCCCCAAACGGACCAGTAAGAGGCGCGAACACCTAGCACGGGACCAATGTCACTTGTACCAACTAATCGCGTAGTCAAGGGCCTCCCAGTTTGAGATAAGTTGATAATTTCAAAAAATGTAGATTTAGCTTGAAAATAAGCCGTTAACGGGAGAAAAACCAAACTAGTCCACAAACGACCTCGTAGGAGGTGTGAACACCATGCATCGGACAATTGTTACTTGTAGGAAGTGACTGCGTAGTTTTGGTTAACCCAGATTGAGAATATGATGATAATTTGCGAAAATTAACACTTAAACTTAAAAACAAGGCGTTAAAGGGTGAAAACCCAAACCATCCCCCTAACGACCTCGTAAGAGGCACGAACACCTCGCACGGGACCAATGTAACTTGTAGGAACTGATGGCATAGTCCCGGGTCTCCCGGTTTGTAGTATGACGATAATTTACAAAAATCACACTTAGACTTAAAAACAAGTTGTTAAAGGGTGAAAACACAAACCAGCTGCCTAACATCTCCGTAGGAGGCAAGAACACCTCGCACGGGAGCAATTTAACTTATAGGAACTGATTGCATTGTCCCGGGTCTCTCGATTTCAGAATATGATGATAATTTGTAAAAATCACACTTAGACTTAAAAATAAGACGATAAAGGGTGAAAACAAAAATCAGCCCCCAAACGATACCGTAAGAGGCACGAACACCTCGCACGGGACCAATGTAACTTGTAGGAACTGACCGCGTAGTTTCGGGTCTCCCGGTTTGAGAGTATGACGATAATTTGCAAAAATTAACACTTAAACTTAAAAACAAGGTGTTAAAGGGTGAAAATCGAAACCAACCCCCAAACGATCCCGTAAGAGGCACGAAGACCTCGCACGGGACCACTGTAACTTGTAGGAACTGACCGCGTAGTCCTGGGTCTCTCGGTTTGAGAATATGATGATAATTTCAAAATATGTTAATTTAGCTTGAAAATAAACCGTTAAAGGGTGATAAACTACACCAGCACCAAAACGGCCCAATAAGAGGCATGAACACCTCGCACGGGACCAATGTAACTTTTACAAACGAACCTCGTAGTTATGGGCCTCCCGTTTTGAGATATAATGATAATATCAAAAAATGTAGATTAAGCTTGAAAACAAGCCGTTAAAGGGTGAAAACCTAAACTAGTCCACAAATGACCTCGTAAGAGGCACGAACACCTCGCACGGGATAATTATAACTTGTAGGAACTGACCGCGTGGTTTCGCATCTTTCGGTTTGAGAATATGACGATAATTTGGAAAAATCAACACTTAAACTTAAAAATAAGGCGTTAAAGGGTGAAAACCCAAACCAGCCCCCTAACGACCCCGTAGGAGGCACGACCACTTCATACGGGACCAATGTAACTTGTAGGAACTGACCGCGTAGTCTCGGGTCTCCCGATTTGAGAGTATGACAATAATTTGAAAAAATCACACTTAAACTTAAAAATGAGCCATTAAAGGGTGAAAACCCAAACCAACCCCCATATGACCCCTGAAGAGGCACGAACACCTCGCACGGAACCAATGTAGCTTGTAGGAACTGACCGCGTAGTCCGGGGTCTCCTAGTTTGAGAGTATGACGTTAATTTACAAAAATGACACGTAGACTTAAAAATAATCCGTTAAAGGGTGAAAACCCAAACCAGCCCCCAAACGATCCCGTAGGAGGCACGAACACCTCGCACCGGACCAATGTAACTTGTAGGAACTGACCGCATAGTACCGGGTCTCCCAGTTTGTAGTATGATGATAATTTAAAAAAATCACACTTAGAATTAAAAACAAGTCGTTAGAGGATGAAAACCCAAACCAGCCCCCATTCGACCCCACCAATGTAACTTGTAGGAACTGACCGCATAGTTCCGGGTCTCCCGATTTGAGAATAAGATGATAATTTGCAAAAATCAGCACTTAAACTTGAAAACAGGGCGTTAAAGGGTGAAAACCCAAAACATCCCCTTAACGACCCCGTAGGAGGCACGAAAACCTCGCACGGGACCAATGTTACTTGTAGGAACTGACCGCGTATTCCCTGGTCTCTCGGTTTGAGAGTATGACGACAATTTGACAAAATCATACTTAGACTTAAAAACAAGCCGTTAAAGGTTGTAAACCCAAACCACTCCCCAAACGATCCCGTAAGATGCATGAACACCTCGAACGGGACCAATGTAACTTGTAGGAACTGATCGCGTAGTTCCAGATCTGCCGGTTTGAGAGTATGACGATAATTTACAAAAATTAACACTTAAACTTAAAAATAAGGCGTTAAAGGGTGAAAACCCAAATGAACCCCCAAAAGACCCCATAAGAGGCTCGAAGACCTCGCACGGGACCAATGTAACTTATAGGAACTGACCGCGTAGTCCTGGGTCTCTCGATTTGTGAATCTGATGATAATTTCAAAATATGTCAATTTAGCTTGAAAACAAGTCGTTAAAGGGGGATAAACTACACCAGCCCCAAAACGACCCAGTAAGAGGCACGGACACCTCCCACGGGACCAATGTAACTTGTACCAACAAACCGCGTAGTCACGGGCCTCCCGATTTGAGATAATAATGATAATATCAAAAAATGTAGATTAAGCTTGAAAACAAGCGGTTAAAGCGTGAAAACCTAAACCAGTCCACAACCGACCCCGTAAGAGGCACGAACACCTCGCACGGGACATTTGTAACTTGTAGGAACTGACCGCATAGATTTACGTCTCCTGGTTTGAGAATATGATGATAATTTATAAAAATCAACACTTAAACTAAAAAATAAGGCGTTAAAGGGTGAAAACCCAAACCAACCCCCATACGCTCTCGTAGGAGGCACGAACACCTCGCACGAGACCGATGTAACATGTAGGAACTCACCGCTTAGTCCCGAGTCTCCCGGTTTGAGAGTATGACGATAGTTTGCAAAAATCACCCTTAGAATTAAAAACAAGCCGTTAAAGGTTGAAAACCGAAAACAACTCCCATACGACCCCTGAAGAGGCACGAACACCTCGTACGGGACCAATGTAGGTTGTAGGAACTGACCGCGTAGTCCCAGGTCTGCCAATTTGAGAGTATGATGACAATTTGCAAAAATCACACGTAGACTTAAAAACAATCTGTTAAAGGGTGAAAACCCAAACCGGCCCCCAAACGATCCCATAGGAGTCACGAGAACCTCGCACGGGACCAATGTAACTTGTAGGAACTGACTGCGTAGTCCCGGGTCTCCCAGTTTGTAGTATGACAATAATTTGCAAAAATCACACTTAGAATTAAAAACAAGCTGTTAGAGGGTGAAAACCCAAACCAGCCCGCATTCGACCCCACCAATGTAACTTGTACGAACTGACCGCATAGTTCTGGGTCTCCCGATTTGAGAATAAGATGATAATTTGCAAAAATCAGCACTTAAACTTGAAAACAGGGCGTTAAAGGGTGAAAACCCAAAACAACCCACTAACGACCCCGTAGGAGGCACGAAAACCTCGCACGGGACCAATGTAACCTGTAGGAACTGACCGCGTAGTCCCAGGTCACTCGGTTTGAGAGTATGATGATAATTTGGCAAAATCACACTTAGACTTAAAAACAAGCCGTTAAAGGGTGTAACCCTCCCCCCCCCCCCGAAAACGACCCCGTAAGAGGCACGAACACCTCGCACGGGACCAATGTAACTTATAGGAACTGATCGCGTAGTTTCGGGTCTCCCAGTTTGAGAGTATGATGATAATTTGCAAAAATTAACACTAAAACTTAAAAACAAGGCGTTAAAGGGTGGAAACCCAAACTAGCCCCCAAACGACCCTATAGGAGGCACGAACACCTCGCACGGGACAAATGTAACTTGTAGGAACTGACCGCATAGTTTCGGTTCTCCCGGTTTGAGATTATGATGTTAATTTGAACAAATCACACTTAGACTTAAAAACAAGCCGTTAAAGGGTGTAAACCCAAACCAGCCCCCAAACGACCCCATAAGAGGCACGAACACATCGCACGGGACTAATATAAGTTGTAGGAAATTATCGCGAAGTCCCGGGTCTCCTGCTTTGAGAGTATGGCGATAATTTGTAAAAATTAACACTTAAACTTAAAAACAAGGCGATGAAAGGTGAAAACCCAAAACCATCCCCCAAACGACCCCATAAGAGGCACGAACACGTTGCACGGGACCAATGTAAGTTGTAGGAACTTACCGCGTAGTCCCGGGTCTCCCGGTTTGAGAATATGATGATAATTTCAAAATATGTCGATTTGTCTTAAAAACAAGCCGTTAAAGGGTGATAACCTAAACCAACCCCCAAACGGTCCAGTAAGAGGCACGAACGCCTCGCACGGGACCAATGTAACTTGTATGAACTAACCGCGTAGTCACGGGCCTCCTTGTTTGAGATAATGACGACAATATCAAATAATGTAGATCAGGTTTGAAAACAAGCCGTTAAAGGGTGAAAACCCAAACCAGTCCACAAACAACCCCGTAAGAGGCGTGAACACCTCGAACTGGACCAACGCAACTGGTAGGAACAGACTGCGTAGTTTCAAGTCTCTCGATTTGAGAATATGACTATAATAGCCAAAAATCAACACTTAAACTTAAAAACAAGGCGTTAAAGGGTGTAAACCCAAACCAACCCCAGAACGACCCCGTAAGAGACAGGGACATCTCGCACGGGATCAATGTAACTTCTAGGAACTGATGGCGTAGTTCCGGGTCTCCCGGTGTGAGGGTATGACGATAATTTGTAAAAATTAACACTTAATCTTAAAAACAAGTCGTTAAAGGGTGAAAACCCAAACCAGTCCCCAAACGACCCCATAAGAGGCACGAACACCTCGCAGGCGACCAATGAAACTTGTAGGAACTGACAGCGTAGTTTCAGGTCTCTCGGTTTGAGAATATGATGATAATTTCACAAAAATAAATACTTAAACTTAAAAATAAGGTGTTAAAGGGTGAAAACGCAAACCAGCCCCCTAACGACCCCATAGGAGGCACGAACACCTCGTACGAGACCAATGTAACTTGTAGGAACTGACCGCGTAGTCTCGGGTCTCCCAGTTTGAGAGTATGACGATAATTTGCAAAAATCACATTTAGACTTAAAAATGCGCCGTTAAACGGTGAAAACCCAAACCACCCCCCATACGACCCCGTAGGAGGCATGAACACCTCACACGGGACCAATGTAACTTGTAGGAACTGATCGCGTAGTCTCGGGTCTCCCGATTTGAGAGTATGACGATAATTTGCTAAAATCATACATAGACTTAAAAACAAGCAAGTAATGGGTGAAAACCCAAGCCAACCCCCATACGACCCTGTAAGAGGCACGAACACCTCGTACGGGACCAATATAATTTGTAGGAACATATTGCATAGTCCCGGGTCTCCCGGTTTGAGAGTATGATGATAATTTGCACAAATCACACTCAGACTTAAAAAGAAGTCGTTAAAGGGTGAAAACCCAAACCAGCCCCCAAACGACCCCGTAAGAGGCACGAACACCTCGCACGGGACCAATGTAACTTGTAGGAACTGGTCGCGTAGTCCCGGGTCTCCCAGTTTGAGAATATGACGATAATTTCAAAATATGTCAATTTTGCTTGAAAATAAGCCATTAAAGGGTGATAACCTAAACCAGCCCCCAAACGGCCCCAGAAGAGGCACGAACACCTCGCATGGGACCAATGAACTTATATGAACTAACCGCGTAGTCACGGGCCTCCCGGTTTGAGATAATAATGAAAATTTCAAATAATGTAGATTAGGCTTAAAAATAAGACGTTAAAGGGTGAAAACCCAAACCCAACCACAAACGACCCCGTAAGAGGCGCGAACACCTCGCACGGGACCAATGTAACTTGTAGGAACTCACCGCATAATTTCGGGTGTCTCGATTTGAGAGTATGATGATAATTTGCAAAAATCACACTTAGAGTTATAAACAAGCCCTTAAAGGGTGAAAACCCAAACCAACCCACAAATGACCCGGTAAGAGGCGCGAACACCTCGTACAGGACCAATGTAACTTGTAGGAACTCACTGGGTAGTTTCGGGTCTCCCGGTTTGAAAGGATGATGATAATTTGCAGAAATTAACACTTAAACTTAAAAATAAGGCGTTAATGGGTTAAAACCCAAACCAGCCGCCTAACGTCTCCGTAGGAGGCACGAACACCTCGCACGGGACCAATGTAACTTGTAAGAACTGACCGCGTAGTTCTGGGTCTCCCGGTTTGAGAGTATGATGATAATTTGCAAAAATTAACACTTAAGCTTAAAAATAAGGCGTTAAAGGGTGAAAACCGAAAAAACCCCCAAACGACCCCATAAGAGGCACAAAGACCTCGCACGGGACAAATGTAACTTGTAGGAACTGACCGCGTAGTCCTGGGTCTCTCGATTTGAGAATCTGATGATAATTTCAAAACATGTCAATTTATCTTGAAAACAAGCCGTTAAAGGGGGATAAACTACACCAACCCCAAAATGGCCGAGTAAGAGGCACGGACACCTCGCACGGGACCAATGTAACTTGTACGAACTAACCGCTTAGTCACGGGCCTCCCGATTTGAGATAATAATGATAATATCAAAAAATGTAGATTAAGCTTGAAAATAAGCCGTTAAAGGGTGAAAACCTAAACCAATCCACAAACGACCCCATAAGAGGCAAGAACACCTCACACGGGACAATTGTAACTTGTAGGAACTGACCGCGTAGATTTTCATCTCCCGGTTTGAGAATATGACGATAATTTACAAAAATCAACACTTAAACTTAAAAACAAGGCGTTAAAGGGTGAAAACCCAAACCAACCCCCATATGATCTCGTAAGAGGCACGAACACCTCGCACGAGATCGATGTAACTTGCAGGAACTCACCGCTTAGTCCCGAGTCTCCCGGTTTGAGAGTATGACGATAGTTTGCAAAAATCACCCTTAGAATTAAAAATAAGCCGTTAAAGGGTGAAAACCCAAACCAACTCCCATACGACCCCCGAAGAGGCACGAACACCTCGCATGGAACCAATGTAGCTTGTAGGAACTGACCGCATAGTCCCGGGTCTCCCAATTTGAGAGTATGAAGATAATTTATAAAAATCACACGTAGACTTAAAAATAATCCGTTAAAGGGTGAAAACCCAAACCAGCCCCCAAACGATCCCGTAGGAGGCATGAACACCTCACACGGGACCAATGTAACTTGTAGGAACGTATTGCATAGTCCCGGGTCTCCCGGTTTGAGAGTATGATGATAATTTGCACAAATCACACTCAGACTTAAAAAGAAGTCGTTAAAGGGTGATAACCCAAACCAGCCCCCAAACGACCCCGTAAGAGGCACGAACACCTGGCACGGGACCAATGTAACTTGTAGGAACTGGCCGCGTAGTCCCGAGTCTCCTAGTTTGAGAATATGATGATAATTTCAAAATATGTCAATTTGGTTTGAAAACAAGCCATTAAAGGGTGATAACCTAAACCAGCACCCAAACGGCCCAAGAAGAGGCACTAACACCTCGCATGGGACCAATGAACTTATATGAACTAACCGCGTTGTCACGGGCCTCCCGGTTTGAGATAATGACGTAAATTTCAAATAATGTAGATTAGGCTTGAAAATAAGACGTTAAAGGGTGAAAACCCAAACCCGACCACAAACGACCCCGTAAGAGGCGCGAACACCTCGCACGGGACTAATGTAACTTGTAGGAACTCACCGCGTAGTTTCGGGTCTCTCGATTTGAGAGTATGACGATAATTTGCAAAAATCAAACTTAGACTTATAAACAAGCCCTTAAAGGGTGAAAACCCAAACCAACCCACAAATGACCCGGTAAGAGGCGCGAACACCTCGTACAGGACCAATGTAACTTGTAGGAACTGACTGCGTAGTGTCGGGTCTCCCGGTTTTAAAAGATGACGATAATTTGCAAAAATTAACACTTAAACTTAAAAATAAGGCGTTAATGGGTGAAAACCCAAACCAGCTACCTAACGTCTCGGTAGGAGGCACGAACACCTCGCACGGGACCAATGTAACTTGTAGGAAATGACCGCGTAGTTCCGGGTCTCCCGGTTTGAGAGTATGATGATAATTTTCAAAAAATTAACACTTAAACTTAAAAATAAGGCGTTAAATGGTGAAAACCGAAACCAACCCCCAAACGACCCCGTAAGAGGCATGAAGACCTCGCACGGGACCAATGTAACTTGTAGGAATTGACCGTGTAGTCCTGGGTCTATCGGTTTGAGAATATGATGATAATTTCAAAATATGTCAATTTAGCTTGAAAACAAGCCGTTAAAGGGTGATAAACTACACCAGGCCCAAAACGTCCCAGTAAGAGGCACGAACACCTCACACGGGACCAATGTAACTTGTACGAACTAACCGTGTAGTCACGGGCCACCCATTTTGAGAGTATGATGATAATATTAAAAAATGTAGATTAAGCATGAAAACAAGCCGTTAAAGGGTGAAAACCTAAACCAGTCCACAAACGACCTCGTAAGAGGCACGAACACCTCACACGGGACAATTGTAACTTATAGGAACTGACCGCGTAGTTTCGCGTCTCCCGGTTTGAGAATATGATGATAATTTCCAAAAATCAACACTTAAACTTAAAAATAAGGCATTAAAGAGTGAAAACCCAACCCAGCCCCCTAATGACCCCGTAAGAGGCATGACCACCTCGTACAGGACCAATGTAACTTGTAGGAACTGACCGCGTAGTCTCGGGTCTCCCGATTTGAGAGTATGATAATAATTTGAAAAAATCACACTTAGACCTAAAAATAATCCGTTAAAGAGTGAAAACCCAAACCAGCCCCCAAACGATCCCGTAGGAGGCACGAACACCTCGCACGGGACCAATGTAACTTGTAGGAACTGACCGCGTAGTCCCGGGTCTCCTAGTTTGAGAGTATGACAATAATTTGCAAAAATCACACGTAGACTTAAAAATAATCCGTTAAAGAGTGAAAACCCAAACCAACCCCCAAACGATCCCGTAGGAGGCTTGAACACCTCGCACGGGACCAAGGTAACTTGTAGGAACTGACCGCGTAGTCCCGGGTCTCCCGATTTGTAGTATGACGATAATTTGCAAAAATAACACTTAGAGGGTGAAAAACCAAACTAGCCCCCATTCGACAATTTGTAGTATGACGATAATTTGCGTTAGAGGGTGAAAAACCAAACTAGCCCCCATTCGACCCCACCAATGTAACTTGTAGGAACTGACCGCGTTGTTCCGAGTCTCCCGATTTGAGAATAAGATGATAATTTGCAAAAATTAGCACTTAAACTTGAAAATAAGGCGTTAAAGGGTTAAAACCCAAAACAACCCCCTAACGACCCCGTAGGAGGCACGAACACCTCGCACGGGACCAATGTAACTTGTAGGAACTGACCGCGTAGTCCCTGGTCTCTCGGTTTGAGAGTATGACGATAATTTGACAAAATCACACTTAGACTTGAAAACAAGCCGTTAAAGGGTGTAAACCCAAACCACCCCCCAAAAGATCCCGTAAGAGGCACGAACACCTCGCAAGGGACCAATGTAACTTGTAAGAAATGACCACGTAGTTCTGGGTCTCCCGGTTTGAGAGTATGACGATAATTTGCAAAAATTAATATTTAAACTTAAAAACAAGGCGTTAAAGGGTGAAAACCCAAACCAACCCCCAGACGACCCCGTAAGAGGCGCGAAGACCTCGCACAGGACCAATGTAACTTGTAGGAACTAACCGCGTAGTCCGGGGTCTCTCGGTTTGAGAATATGATGATAATTTCAAAATATGTCAATTTAGCTTGAAAACAAGTCGTTAAAAGGGGATAAACTACACCAGCCCCAAAACGGCCCAGTAAGAGGCATGAACACCTCGCACGGGAGCAATGTAACTTGTACGAACTAGCCGTGTAGCCACGGGCCTCCCGATTTGAGATAATAATGATAATATCAAAAAATGTAGATTAAGCTTGAAAACAAGCCGTTAAAGGGTGAAAACCTAAACCAATCCACAAACGACCCCGTAAGAGGTACGAACTCCTCGCACGGGACAATTGTAACTTGTAGGAACTGATCGCGTACTTTCGCATCTCCCGGTTTGACAATATGACGATAATTTGCAAAAATCAACACTTAAAATTAAAAATAAGGCTTTAAAGGGTGAAAACTCAAACCAGCACCCATACGATCCCATATGAGGCACGAACACCTCGCACGAGAGCGATGTAACTTGTCGGTACTCACCGCTTAGTCCCGAGTCTCCCAGTTTTGAGAGTATGACGATATTTTTCAAAAATCACCCTTAGAATTAAAACAAAGTCGTTAAAGGTTGAAAACCCAAACCAACCCCCATACGACCCCTGGAGAGGAACGCACACCTCGCACGGAACCAATGTAGCTTGTAGGAACTGACCGCGTAGTTCCGGGTCTCCCAGTTTGAGAGTATAACGATAATTTGCAAAAATCACACGTAGACTTAAAAATAATGCGTTGAAGGGTGAAAACCCAAACTAGCCCCCAAACGATCCCGTAGGAGTCAGGAACACCTCGCACGGGACCAATGTAACTTTTAGGAACTGACCGCGTAGTCCCGGGTCTGCCGGTTTGTAGTATGAAGATAATTTACAAAAATCACACTTAGAATTAAACACAAGCCATTAGAGGGTGAAAACCCAAAACATCCCCCATTGGACCCCACCAATGTAACTTGTAGGAACTGACTGCGTAGTTTCGGGTCTCTTGATTTGAGAATAAGACAATAATTTGCAAAAATCAGCACTTAAACTTGAAAACAAGGCGTTAAAGGGTGAAAATGCAAAACAACCCCCTAACGACCCCGTAGGAGGCACGAACACCTCACTCGGGACCAATGTAACTTGTAGGAACTGACCACGTAGTCCCTGGTCTCTCGGTTTGAGAGTATGACGATAATTTGAAAAAATCACACTTAGACTTAAAAATAAGGCGTTAAAGGGTGGAAACCCAAACTAGCCCCCAAACGACCCCATAGGAGGCACGGACACCTCGCACGTGACAAATGTAACTTGTAGGAACTGGTCGCGTAGTTTCGGGTCTCCCGATTTGAAATTATGACGATAATTTGCACAAATCACACTTAGACTTAAAAATAAGCCGTTAAAGGGTGTGGTGTAAACCTAAACCAGCCCCCAAACAACCCCATAAGATGCACGAACACCTCGCACGGGACCAATGTAAGTTGTAGGAAATTACCACATAGTCCCGAGTCTCCTGCTTTGAGAGTATGACGATAATTTGTAAAAATTAACACTTAAACTTAAAAATAAGGCATTAAAGGGCGAAAACCCAAACCAGCCCCCAAACGACCCCGTAACAGGCAGGAACACCTCGCATTGGACCAATGTAAGTTGTAGGAACTTACCGCGTAGTCCCGGGTCTCCTGGTTTGAGAATATGATGATAATTTCAAAATATGTCGATTTGTCTTGAAAACAAGCCGTTAAAGTGTGATAACCTAAACCAGCCCCCAAACGGCCCAAAAAGAGGCACGAACACCTCGCACGGGACCAATGTAGCTTGTATGAACTAACCGCGTAGTCACGGGCCTCCTTGTTTGAGATAATGACGACAATATCAAATAATGTAGACCAGGTTTCAAAACAAGCCGTTAAAGGGTGAGAACCCAAACCAATCCACAAACGACCCCGTAAGAGGCGTGAACACCTCGAACTCGACCAATGCAACTGGTAGGAACTGACTGCGTAGTTTCAGGTCTCTCGGTTTGAGAATATGACGATAATAGCCAAAAATCAACACTTAAACTTAAAAACAAGGTGTTAAAGGGTGAAAACAAAAACCAGCCCCGAAACGACCCCGTAGGAGGCATGAACACCACGCACGGGACCAATGTAACTTGTAGGAACTGACCACGTAATCCCGAGTCTCTCAATTTGAGAGAATGATGATAATTTGCAAAAATCACACTTAGACTTAAAAATAAGCCGTTAAAGAGTGTAAACCCGTACCAACCCCCAAACGACCCCGTAAGAGGCACGAACACCTCGCACGGGACTAATGAAACTTGTAGGAAGTGACAGCGTAGTTTCAGGTCTATCGGTTTGAGAATATGACGATAATTTCTAAAAATCAACAATTAAACTTAAAATAAGGCGTTAAAGGGTGAAAACCCAAACCAGCTCCCTAACGACCCCATAGGAGGCACGAACACCTCGCACGGGACCAATGTGACTTGTAGGAACTGATCACGTAGTCCTGGGTCTCCCGGTTTGAGAGTATGACGATAATTTGTTAAAATCACATTTATACTTAAAAACAAGCCGTTAAAGGGTGAAAACCCAAACCAGCCCCCTAACGACCCCATAGGAGGCACGAAAACCTCACACGGGACCGATGTAACTTGTAGGAACTGACCGCGTAGTCTCGGGTCTCCCAGTTTTAGAGTATGTTGATAATTTGCAAAACTCACACTTAGACTTAAAAATGAGCCGTTAAACGGTGAAAACCCTAACCAGCCACCATACGACCCCATAGGAGGCATGAACACCTGGCACGGGACCAATGTAACTTGTAGGAACTGGCCGCGTAGTCTCAGGTCTCCTGTTTGAGAGTATGACGATAATTTGCTAAAATCACACCTAGACTTAAAAATAAGCCGTTAAACGGTGAAAATCCAAACCAGCCCCCATACGACCCTGTGAGAGGCACGAACACCTCGCACGGGACCAATGTAATTTGTAGGAACCTACGGCATAGTCCCGGGTCTCCCGGTTTGAGAGTATGACGATAATTTGCAAAAATCACACTCAGACTTAAAAAGAAGTCGTTAAAGGGTGAAAACCCAAACAAGCCCCCAAACGACCCCGTAAGAGGCATGAACACCTCGCACAAGACCAATGTAACTTGTAGGAACTGACCGCATAGTCACGGGTCTCCCAGTTTGAGAATATGACGATAATTTCAAAATATGTCAATTTGGCTTGAAAAGAAGCCATTAAAGGGTGATAACCTAAACCAGCCCCCGAACGGCCCAAAAAGAGGCACGAACACCTCGCACGGGCCAATGAACTTATATGAACTAACTGCGTAGTCACGGGCCTCCCGGTTTGAGATAATGATGAAAATTTCAAATAATGTAGATTAGGCTTGAAAATAAGACGTTAAAGGGTGAAAACCCAAACCCGACCACAAACGACCCCGTAAGGGGCGCAAACACCTCGCACGGGACCAATGTAACTTGTATGAACTCACCGTGTAGTTTCAGGTCTCTCGATTTGAGAGTATGATGATAATTGGCAAAAATCACACTTAGACTTAAAAATAAGCTGTTAAAGAGTGTAAACCCAAACCAACCCCCAAATGACCTCGTAAGAGGCACGAACACCTCGCACGTGACTAATGAAACTTGTAGGAAGTGACAGCGTAGTTTCAGGTCTATCGATTTGAGAATATGACGATAATTTCTAAAAATCAACACTTAAACTTAAAAATAAGGCGTTAAAAGGTGAAAACCCAAACCAGCTCCCTAACGACCCCATAGGAGGCACGAACACCTCGCACGGGACCAATGTGACTTGTAGGAACTGATCACGTAGTCCTGGGTCTCCCGGTTTGAGAGTATGACGATAATTTGTAAAAATCACATTTATACTTAAAAACAAGCCGTTAAAGGGTGAAAACCCAAACCAGCCCCCTAACGACCCCATAGGAGGCACGAAAACCTCACACGGGACCGGTGTAACCTGTAGGAACTGACCGCGTAGTCTCCGGTCTCCTACTTTCAGAGTATGACGATAATTTGCAAAAATCACACTTAGACTTAAAAATGAGCCGTTAAACGGTGAAAACCCTAACCAGCCACCATACGACCCCATAGGAGGCATGAACACCTGGCACGGGACCAATGTAACTTGTAGGAATTTGCCGCGTAGTCTCAGGTCTCCCGGTTTGAGAGTATGACGATAATTTGCTAAAATCACACCTAGACTTAAAAACAAGCCGTTAAACGGTGAAAACCCAAACCAGCCCCCATACGACCCTGTAAGAGGCACGAACACCTCGCACGGGACCAATGTAATTTGTAGGAACTTACTGCATAGTCCCGGGTCTCCCGGTTTGAGAGTATGACGATAATTTGCAAAAATCACACTCAGACTTAAAAAGAAGGTTTTAAAGGGTGAAAACCCAAACAAGCCCCCAAACGACCCCGTAAGAGGCATGAACGCCTCGCACATGACCAATGTAACTTGTAGGAACTGACCGCATAGTCCCGGGTCTCCTAGTTTGAGAATATGACGATAATTTCAAAATATGTCAATTTGGCTTGAAAAGAAGCCATTAAAGGGTGATAACCTAAACCAGCCCCCAAACGGCCCAAGAAGAGGTACGAACACCTCGCACGGGCCAATGAACTTATATGAACTAACCGCGTAGTCACGGGCCTCCCGATTTGAGATAATGATGAAAATTTCAAATAATGTAGATTAGGCTTGAAAATAAGACGTTAAAGGGTGAAAACCCAAACCCGACCACAAACGACCCCTTAAGGGGCGCAAACACCTCGCACGGGACCAATGTAACTTGTATGAACTCACCGTGTAGTTTCGGGTCTCTCGATTTGAGAGTATGATGATAATTTGCAAAAATCACACTTACACTTATAAACAAGCCGTTAAAGGGTGAAAACCCCAACCAACCCATAAATGACCCGGTAAGAGGCGCGAACACCTCGCACAGGACCAATGTAACTTGTAGGAACTGACTGCATAGTTTCGGGTCTTCTGGTTTGAAAAGATGACGATAATTTGCAAAAATTAACAATTAAACTTAAAAATAAGCCGTTAATGGGTAAAAACCCAAACCAGCCGCCTATCGTCTCCGTAGGAGGTACAAACACCTCGCACGGGACCATTATAACTAGTAGGAACTGATCGCATTGTCCCGGGTCTCTCGGTTTGAGAATAAGATGATAATCTGTAAAAATCACACTTAGACTTAAAAATAAGCCGTTAAAGGGTGAAAACAAAAATTAGCCCCCAAACGATCCCGTAAGAGGCACGAACACCTCGAACGGGACCAATGTAACTTGTAGGAACTGACCGCGTAGCTCTGGGTCTCGCAGTTTGAGACTATGATGATAATTTGCAAAATTTAACACTTAGACATAAAAACAAGCCATTATAAGTTTGAAACCCTAACCAACCCCCATACGACCCCGTAAGAGGCATGAAGACCTCGTACGGGACCAATGTAACTTGCAGGAACTGACTGCGTAGTCCTGGGTCTCTCGGTTTGAGAATATGACGATAATTTCAAAATATGTCAATTTAGCTTGAAAACAAGCCGTTAAAGGGTGATAAACTGTACCTGCCCCAAAACGGCCCAGTAAGAGGCACGAACACCTCGCACGGGACCAATGTAACTTGTACGAACTAACCGCGTAGTCACGGGCCTCCCATGTTGAGAGTATGATGATAATTTGTAAAAATCACACATTGAATTAAAAACAAGCAGTTAAAGCGTGAAAACACAAACCGGCCCCCAAATGATCCCGTAGGAGGCACGAACATCTCACACGAGACCAATGTAACTTATAGGAACTGACCGCATAGTCTTGAGTCTCTCGGTTTACGAGTATGACGATAATTTGTAAAACTCACACTTGGACTTACAAACAAGCCGTTAAAGGGTGAAAACTCAAACCATCACCCATACGACCCCGTAGGAGGCACGAACACCTCGCACGGGACCAATGTAACTTGTAGAAACTGACTTTGTTGTCCCAGGTCTCCCGATTTTTAGAGTATGAAGATAATTTGCAGAAATCATACTTATACTTAAAAACAAGCCGTTAAAGGGTGAAAACTCGAACCAACCCCAAAACGACTCCGTAGGAGGCACGAACACCTCGCACGGGACCAATGTAACTTGAAGGAACTCACCGCGTAGTTTCGGGTCTCTCGATTTGAGATTATAACGATAATTTGCAAAAATCACACTTAGACTTATAAACAAGCCGTTAAAGGGTGAAAACCCAAACCAACCCACAAATGACCAGGTAAGAGGCACGAACACCTCGCACAGAACCAATGTAACTTATAGGAACTGACAGCGTAGTTTCGGGTCTCTCAGTTTGAAAATATGACGATAATTTGCAAAAATTAACACTTAAACTTAAAAATAAGGCGTTAATGGGTGAAAACCCAAACCATCCTCCTAACGACCCCGTAGGGGGCACGAACACCTCACACGGGAACAATGTAACTTGTAGGAACTAACCACGTAGTTTCAAGTCTCCCGATTTGAGAGTATGACGATAATTTACCAAAATAACACTTAGACTTAAAAACAAGCCGTTAAAGGGTAAAAACCAAAACCAGCCTCCATACGAACCCGTAGGAGGCACGAACACCTCACACGGGAGCAAGGTTACTTGTAGGAACTGACCGTGTACTCCCGGGTCTCTCGGTTTGAGCGTATGATGATAATTTGCAAAAATCACACTTAGACTTAAAAACAAGCCGTTAAAGGGTGAAAACCCAAACCAGCCCCCAAACCAATCCATAGGAGGCACGAACACCTCGCATGGGACCAATATGACTTGTAGGAACGAACCGCGTAGTCCAGGGTCTCTCGATTTGAGAGTATGATGATAATTTGCAAAAATCACACTTAGACTTGAATACAAGCCGTTGGAGGTTATAAATCCAAACCAACCTCCAAACGACCCCGTAGGAGGCACGAACACCTAGCACGGGACCAATGTAACTTGTAGGAACTGACCGCATAGTCCCGGGTCACCCGTTTTGAGAGTATGATAATAATTTGAAAAAATCACACGTAAAATTAAAAACAAGCTGTTAAAGGGTGAAAACACAAACCATCCCCCAAACGACCCCGTAGGAGGGACGAGCACCTCGCACAGGACCAATGTAACTTGAAGGACTTGATCGCGTTGTCCCGGGTCTCTCGGTTTGAGTGTATGATGATAATTTGCAAGAATCACACTTTGATTTTAAAATAAGCCGTTAAAGGGTGAAAACCCAAACCAACCCCCATACGACCCCGTAGGAGGCACAAACACCTCACACGGGACGAATGTTACTTGTAGGAACTGACCGTGTAGTCCCAGGTCTCCCGGTTTGTGAGTATGATGATAATTTTAAAAAATCACACTTATACTTATAACAAGCCGTTAAAGGGTTAAAAACCAAATCGGCCCCCATACGACCACGTAGGAGGCACGGACAATACGCACGGGACCAATGTAACTTGTAGGAACTGATAGCGTAGTCCCGGGTCTCCCGGTTTGAGATTATGACGATAATTTTTAAAAATCACATTTAGACTTAAAAACAAGCCGTTAAAGGGTGAAAACAAAAACCAGCCCCCAAATGACCCCGTAAGAGGCACGAACACCTCTCAGGGGACCAATGTACATTATAGGAACTAACCGCGTAGTCTTGGGTCTCCCGGATTAAGAGTAAGACAATAATTTGTAAAAATCAACACTTCAACTTAAAAATAAGGCATTAGAGGGTGAAAACCGAAACTAGCCCCCTAACGACCCCGTAAGAGGCACAAACACCTCGCACGGGACCTATGTAACTTGTAGGAACAAATCGCGTAGTCCCGGGTCTACCGGTTTGTAGTATGATGATAATTTGTAAAAATCACACTTAGACTTAAAAATAATCCGTTAAAGGGTGAAAACCCAAACCAACCACCTAACGACTCCGTAGGAGGCACGAACACCTCGCACAATACCAATGTTACTTGTAGGAATTGACCGTGTACTCCCGGGTCTCCAGGTTTGAGCGTATGACAATAATTTGCAAAAATCAACACTTAAACTTAAAAACAAGGCGTTAAATGGTGAAAACCTAAACCAACCCAGAAACGACCTTGTAAGAGGCACGGACACGTCGCACGGGACCAATGTAACTTGTAGGAACTGACCACGTAGTCCCGGGTCTTTCAGTTTGAGAATATGATGATAATTTAAAAATATGTTAATTTCGCTTGAAAACAAGCCGTTAAAGGGTGATAACCGACACCATCCCTAAAAAGGGCCAGTAAGAGGCACAAACACCTCGCATGGGACCAATGTAACTTGTACGAACTAATCGCGTAGTCACGGGCCTCCCGGTTTAAGATAATGATGATAATTTCAAAAAATGTAGATTAGGCTTGAAAACAAGCCGTTAAAGGGTGAAAACCCAAACCAGTCCACAAACGATCCCGTAAGAGGCGCGAACTCCTCGTACGGGACAATTATAACTTGTAGGAACTGATCGCGTAGTTTCGGGTCTCCCGATTTGAGAATATGATGATAATTTGCAAAAATTAACACTTAAACTAAAAAACAAGGCGTTAAACGGTGAAAACCCAAACCATCCCCAAATGACCCCGTAGGAGGAACGAACACCTCGCACGGGACCAATGTAACTTGTAAGAACTGACCGCGTTGTCCCGGGTCTCCCGGTTTAAGAGTATGATGATAATTTGCAAGAATCACTATTAGATTTAAAAACTAGCCGTTAAAGGGTAAAAACCCAAACCAGCCCCCAAACGACCTCGTAGGAGGCACGAACACCTCGCACGGGACCAATGTAACCTTGTAGGAACTGACCGCATAGTTTCGGGTCTCCCTGTTTGAGAGTATGATGATAATTTACAAAAATCACACTTAGACTTAAAAACAAACCGTTTAAGGGTGAAAACCAAAACCGGCCCCCATACGACCACGTAGAAGGCACGAACACCTCGCACGTGACCAATGTAACTTGTAGGAACTGACCACATAGTCCCGGGTCTCTCGGTTTGAGAGTATGCCGATAATTTGCAAAAATCACATTTAAACATAAAAATAAGCCGTTAAAGGGTGAAAACCCAAACCAGCCCCCAAACGACCCCGTAAGAGGCACGGACACCTCTCACGGGACCAATGTACCCTGTAGGAACTGACCGCGTAGTCCCGGGTCTCCCATTTTGAGAGTACGAGGATAATTTGCAGAAATCACACATAGACTTAAAAAGAAGCCATTAAAGGGTGTAAACCCAAACCAACCCCCAAACGACCCCGTAGGAGGCACAAACACCTCGTAGAGGACCAATGTAACTTATATGAACTGACCGCGTAGTCCCGGCTCTCCCAGTTTGAGAGTATGATGATAATTTTCCAAAATCACACTTAGAATGAAAATAAGTCATTAAAGGGTGAAAACCCAAACCAACCCCCAAACGACCCCGTAGGAGGCACGAACACCTCGCACGAGACCAGTGTAACTTGTAGGAACTGATCGCGTAGTCCCGGGTCTCTCGGTTTGAGAGTGTGAAGATATTTTGCAAAAATTAACACTTAAACTTACAAACAAAGCGTTAAAGGGTGAAAATCCAAACCAGTCCCCAAACGACCCCGTTAGAGGCGCGAACACCTCCCAAGGGACAAATGTAACTTGTAGGAACTGACCGCATACTCTCGGGTCTCCCGGTTTGAAAATGTGATGATAATTTCAAAATATGTCAATTTGTCTTGAAAACAAGCCATTAAAGGGTGATAACCTAAACCAGCCCCCAAAAGGTTCACTAAGAGGCACGAACACCTCGCACGGGACCAATGTAACTCCTACGAACTAACCGCGTTGTCACGGGCCTCCTTGTTTGAGATAATTACGATAATATCAAATGGTGTAGATTAGGCTTAAAAACAAGCCTAAGGGGTCGTTTGTGGACTGGTAAAAACCCAAACCAGTCCACAAACGACCCCTTAAGAAGCGCGAAGACCTCGAATGGGACCAATGCAACATGTAGGAACTGACCAAGTAGTTTCAAGTCTAAAGTTTTGAGAATATGATGATAATTTCCAAAAATCAACACTTAAACTTAAAAATATGGTGTTAAAGGGTGAAAACCGAAACCAGCTCCCTAACGACCCCATAGGAGGCAGGAACACCTCGCACGGGACCAATGTGACTTGTAGGAACTGATCACGTAGTCCTGGGTCTCCCGGTTTGAGAGTATGACGATAATTTGTAAAAATCACATTTATACTTAAAAACAAGCCGTTAAAGGGTGAAAACCCAAACGACCCTATAGGAGGCAGGAACACCTCGTATGGGACCATTGTAACTTGTAGGAACTGACCGCGTAGTCTCGGGTCCCCCGATTTGAGAGTATGATGATAATTTGCAAAAATCACACTTAGAATTAAAAATAAGCCGTTAAAGGATGAAAACCCAAACCAGCCCCCTAACGACCCCGTAGGAAGCACGAACACCTCGCACGGGACCAATGTAACTTGAAGGAACTGACTGCATAGTCTCGAGTCTCCCAGTTTGAGAGTATGGCGATAATTTGCAAAAATCACACTTAGACTTAAAAATGAGCCGTTAAAGGGTGAAAACCCAAACCAGCCCCATACGACCCTGTAAGAGGAACAAACACCTCTCACGGGACCAATGTAACTTGTAGGAACTGATCGCGTAGTCCCGGGGCTTCCGGTTTGAGAGTATGACAGTAATTTGCAAAAATCACAGTTAGACTTAAAAACAAGTCATTAAAGGGTGAAAACCCAAACCATCACCCAAACGACCTTGTAGGAGGCATGAACACCTCGCACGGGACCAATGTAACTTATAAGAGATGACCGCGTATTCCCGGGTTTCCCAATTTGAGAATATGACGATAATTTCAAAATATGTCAATTCGGCTTGAAAACAAGTCGTTAAAGGGTGATAACCTAAACCAGCCCCCAAACGGCCCTGTAAGAGGCACGAACACCTCGTACGGGACCAATGAACTTGTACGAACTAACTGCGTAGTCACGGGCCTGCCAATTTGAGATAATGACGATAATTTCAAATAAGTAGATTAGGCTTGAAAACAAGCCGTTAAAGGGTTAAAACCCAAACCAGTCCACAAACGACCCCGTAAGAGGCGCGAATAACTCACACGGGACCAATGTAACTTGTAGGAACTCACCGCGTAGTTTCGGGTCTCTCGGTTTGAGAGTATAGAAATAATTTCCAAAAATCACACTTAGACTTATAAACAAGCCATTAAAGGGTGAAAACACAAACCAACCCCCAAACGACCCCCTAGGAGGCACGAACACGTCCCACAGTACCAATGAAACTTGTAGGAACGGACCTCGTACTCTCGGGTCTCTCGGTTTGAGAGTATGATGATAGTTTGAAAAAATCACACTTAGACTTAAAAATAAGCCATTAAAGGGTGAAAACCAAAACCAGCCCCCATACGACGCCGTAGGAGGCACGAACACCTCGCACGGGACCAATGTAACTTGTAGGAACTCACAGTGTAGTCTTGGGTCTCCCGGTTTGAGTGTATAATGATAAGTTGAAAAATCACACTTAAACTTAAAAATAAGCCGTTAAAGGGTGAAAACCCAAACTTCCCCTCATACGACTCCGTAGGAGGCCCGAACACCTTGCACGGGACCAATGGAACTTGTAGGAATTGACCGCGTAGTCCCGAGTCTCCCAATTAGAGAGTATGACAATAATTTGCAAAAATCACACTTAGACCTAAAAACACGCCATTAAAGGGTGAAAATCCAAACCAGCCCCAAACGACCCCGTAGGAGGCACGAACACCTCGCACGGGACCAATGTAACTTGTAGGAACTGATCGTGTAGTCTCGGGTCTCCCGGTTTGAAAATACAATGATAATTTCAAAATATGTCAATTTGTCTTGAAAACAAGCCGTTAATGGGTGATAACCTAAACTAGCCCCCAAACGGCCCAGTAAGAGGCACGAACACGTCACACGGGACCAATGTAGCTTGTACGAACTAACCACGTAGTCACGGGCCTCATTGTTTGAGATAATGATGATAATCTCAAATAATATAGATTAGGCTTGAAAACAAGCGGTTAAAGGGTGTAAACCCAAACCAGTCCACAAACGACCCCGTAAGAAGTGCGAACACCTCGCACGGGACCAATGCAACTTGTAGGAACTGACCGCGTAGTTTCAGGTCTCTCGGTTTGAGAATATGAAAATAATTTCCAAAAATCAACACTTAAACCTAAAAATAAGGCGTTAACAGGTGAAAACCCAAACCAACCCCCTAACGACCCCGTATGAGGCACGAGGACCTCGCATGGGACAAATGTAACTTGTAGGAACTGACCGCGTAGTCTCGGGTCTCCCAATTTAAGAGTATGATGATAATTTACAAAAATCACACTTAGACTTAAAAACGAGGCGTTAAAGGGTGAAAACTCGTACAAGCCCCATACCACCCCGTAGGAGGCACGAACACCTCGCACAGGACCAATGTAACTTGTAGGAACTCACAGTGTAGTCTCGGGTCTCCCGATTTGAGTGTATGATGATAATTTGCAAAATCACACTTAGACTTAAAAATAATCCGTTAAAGGGTGTAATCCCAAACCATCCCCCAAACAATCCCGTAAGAGGCACGAACACCTCACACGGGACCAATGTAACTTACAGGAACTGACCGCGTAGTTTCGAGTCTCCCAGTTTGAGAGTATGATGATAATTTGCAAAAATCAAAATTTAAACTTAAAAACAAGGCGTTAAAAGTTGAAAACCCAAACCAGCACCTAAACGACCCAGTAAGAGGCACAAACACCTCGCACGGGACCAATGTAACTTGTAGGAACTGAGCGCGTAGTCCCGGGTCTCCCGATTTGAAAATATGATGATAAATTCAAAATATGTCAATTTGTCTTGAAAACAAGCCGTTAAAGGGTGATAACCTAAACCAACACGCAAACATCCCAGTAAGAGGCATGAACACATCGCATGGGACAATTGTAACTTGTACGAACTAATTGTATAGTCACGGGCCTCCTTGTTTGAGATAATGATGATATCAAATAGTATAGATTAGGCTTGAAAATAAGCCGATAAAGGGTGAAAGTCCAAACCAGTCCACAAATGGCCCCGTAAGAGGCGCGAACACCTCGCACGGGACCAATGTAACTTGTAGGAACAGACCGCGTAGTTTCAGGTCTATCGATTTGAGAATATGATGATAATTTCCACAAATCAACACAAACTTAAAAACAAGGCGATAAAGGGTGCAAACCGAAACCAACCCCATACGACCCCGTAGGAGGCATGAACACCTCGTACGGGACCAATGTAACTTGTAGGAACTGATCGCATAGTCTTGATTCTCCTGATTTGAGAGTATGACGATAATTTGGAAAAATCACACTTAGACATAAAAATGAGCCGTTAAAGGGTGAGAACCCAAACCAGCCCCATACGACCCTGTAGGAGGCACGAACACCTCGCACGGGAACAATGTAAATTATAAGAACTGACCGCGTAGTCTCGGGTCTCTCGGTTTGAGAGCATGACGATAATTTGCAAAATTCACACTTAGACTTAAAAACAAGCCGTTAAAGGGTGAAAACCCAAACCATCCCCAAACGACCCCGTAGGAGGAACGAACACCTCGCACGGGACCAATGTAACTTGTAGGAACTGACCGCGTTGTTCCAGGTCTCCCGGTGTAAGAGTATGATGATAATTTGCAAGAATCACTATTAGATTTAAAACCTAGCCGTTAAAGGGTAAAAACCCGAACCAGCCCCCAAACGACCCCGTAGGAGGCACGAATACCTCGCACGGGACCAATGTAACTTGTAGGAACTGACCGCGTAGTTTTGGGTCTTCCGGTTTGAGAGTATGATGATAATTTACAAAAATCACACTTAGACTTAAAAACAAACCGTTAAAGGGTGAAAACCCAAACCGCCCCCCATACGACCACGTAGAAGGAACGAACACCTCGCACGGGACCAATGTAACTTGTAGGAACTGACCGCATCGTCCCGGGTCTCTCGGTTTGAGAGTATGCCGATAATTTGGAAAAATCACATTTAAACATAAAAACAAGTCGTTAAAGGGTGAAAACCCAAACCAGCTCCCAAACGACCACGTAAGAGGCACGGACCCCTCTCACGGGACCAATGTACCTTGTAGGAACTGACCGCGTAGTCCCGGGTCTCCCGTTTTGAGAGTATGATGATAATTTGCAGAAATCACTCTTAGACTAAAAAAATAAGCCATTAAAGGGTGTAAACCCAAACCAACCCCCAAACGACCCCGTAGGAGGCACGAACACCTCGTACAGGACCAATGTTACTTGTAGGAACTGACCGCATAGTCCCGGCTCTCCCAGTTTGAGAGTATGATGATAATTTTCCAAAATCACACTTGGAATGAAAAATAAGTCGTTAATGGGTGATAACCCAAACCAGCCCCCAAACGACCCCGTAGGAGGCACGAACACCTCGCACGAGACTAATGTAACTTGTAGGAACTGATCGCCTAGTCCTGGGTCTCTCATTTTGAGAGTATGAAGATAATTTGCAAAAGTTAACACTTAAACTTAAAAACAAAGCATTAAAGGGTGAAAATCCAAACCAGTCCCCAAACGACCCCATTAGAGGCGCTAACACCTCGCAAGGGACAAATGTAACTTGTAGGAACTGACCGCATAGTCTCGGGTCTCTCGGTTTGAAAATTTGATGATAATTTCAAAATATGTCAATTTGTCTTGAAAACAAGCCATTAAAGGGTGAAAACCTAAACCATCCCCCAAACGGCCTACTAAGAGGCACGAACACCTCGCACGGGACCAATGTTACACCTACAAACTAACCGCGTAGTCACGGGCCTACATGTTTGAGATAATTACAATAATATCAAATAGTGTAGATTAGGCTTAAAAACAAGCCGTTAAAGGGTAAAAACCCAATCCAGTCCACAAACGACCCCTTAAGAGGCGCGAACACCTCGCACGGGACCAACGCAACATGTACGAATCAAGTAGTTTCAAGTCTACCGTTTTGAGAATATGATGATAATTTCCAAAAATCAACACTTAAACTTAAAAATATGGCGTTAAAGGCTGAAAACCCAAACCAGCCACCTAACGACCCCGTAGGAAGCACGAACACCTCGCACGGGACCAAAGTAACTTGAAGGAACTGACCGTATAGTCTCAGGTCTCCCGGTTTGAGAGTATGACGATAATTTGCAAAAATCACACTTAGACTTCAAAATGGGCCGTTAAAGGGTGAAAACCCAAACCAGCCCCATACGACCCTATAGGAGGAACGAACACCTCGCACGGGACCAATGTAACTTGTTGGAACTGATCGCGTAGTCCCGGGGCTTCCAGTTTGAGAGTATGACGGTAATTTGCAAAAATCACAGTTAGACTTAAAAACAAGCCATTAAAGGGTGAAAACCCAAACCATCCCCCAAACGACCCTGTAGGAGGCATGAACACCTCGCACGGGACCAATGTAACTTGTAAGAACTGACCGCGTAGTCTCGGGTTTCCCGATTTGAGAATATGACGATAATTTCAAATTATGTCAATTTGGCTTGAAAACAAGTCGTCAAAGGGTGATAACCTAAACCATCCCCCAAACGGCCCTGTAAGAGGCATTAACACCTCGTACGGGACCAATGAACTTGTACGAACTAACTACGTAGTCACGGGCCTGCCAATTTGAGATAATGACGATAATTTCAAATACGTAGATTACGCTTGAAAACAAGCCGTTAAAGGGTGAAAACCCAAACCAGTCCAAAAACGACCCCGTAAGAGGTGCGAACAACTCACACGGGACCAATGTAACTTGTAGGAACTCACTGCGTAGTTTCGGGTCTCTCGGTTTGAGAGTATAGAAATAATTTCCAAAAATCACACTTAGACTTATAAACAAGCCATTAAAGGGTGAAAACAGAAACCAACCCACAAACGACCCCGTAATAGGGGCGTACACCTCGCACGGGACCAATGTAACTTGAAGGAACTGACCGCGTAGTTTCGGCTCTCCCGGTTTTAAAAGATGACAATAATTTGCAAAAATCAACACTTAAACTTAAAAACAAGGCGTTAAAGGGTGAAACCCCAAACCAGTCCCCTAACGACCCCGAAGGAGACACGAACACCTCACACGGGACTAGTGTAACTTGTAGGAACTGATCGCGTAGTCTCGGGTTTCCCGATTTGAGAGTATGATGATAATTTGCCAAAATCACACTTACACTTACAAACAAGACGTTAAAGCGAGAAAACCCAAACTAGCCCCCATACGACCTCGTAGGAGGCACGAACACCTCGCACGGGACAAATGTAACTAGTAGGAACTGACCGCATAGTCCCAAGTCTCCCAGTTTGAGATTATGACGATAATTTGCAACAATCACACTTAGACTTAAAAATAATCCGTTAAAGGGTGAAAACCCAAACTAGCCCTCATACGACCCCGTAGGAGGCCCGAACACCTTGCACGGGACCAATGGAAATTGTAGGAATTGACCGCGTAGTCCCGCGTCTCCCGATTAGAGAGTATGACAATAATTTGCAAAAATCACAATTAGACTTAAAAACACGCCATTAAAGGGTGAAAATCCAAACCAGTCCCCAAACGACCCCGTAGGAGGCACAAACACCTCGCACAGGACCAATGTAACTTATAGGAACTGACCGCGTAGTCACGACTCTCCCAGTTTGAGAGTATGATGATAATTTTCCAAAATCACACTTAGAATGAAAAAATAAGTCGTTAATGGGTGAAAACCCAAACCAGCCCCCAAACGACCCCGTAGGAGGCACGAACACCTCGCACGAGACCAATGTAACTTGTAGGAACTGATCGCGTAGTCCCGGGTCTCTCGGTTTGAGAGTATGAAGATAATTTGCAAAAATTAACACTTAAACTTAAAAACAAAGCGTTAAAGGGTGAAAATCCAAACCAGTCCCCAAACGACCCCGTTAGAGGCACGAACACCTCACAAGGGACAAATGTAACTTGTAGGAACTGACCGCATAGTCTCGGGTCTCTCGGTTTGATAATTTGATGATAATTTCAAAATATGTCAATTTGTCTTGAAAACAAGCCATTAAAGGGTGATAACCTAAACCAGCCCCCAAACGGCCTACTAAGAGGCACGAACACATCGCACGGGATCAATGTAACTCCAACGAACTAACCGCGTAGTCACGGGCCTCCTTGTTTGGGATAATTATGACAATATCAAATAGTGTAGATTAGGTTTAAAATTAAGCCGTTAAAGGGTAAAAACACAAACCAGTCCACAAACGACCCCTTAAGAGGCGCGAACACCTCGCACAGGACCAATGCAACTTGTAGGAACTCACCAAGTAGTTTCAAGTCTGTTTTTTTGAGAATATGATGATAATTTCCAAAAATCAACACTTAAACTTAAAAATATGGCGTTAAAGGCTGAAAACCCAAACCATCCCCCTAACGACCCCATAGGAAGCACGAACACCTCGCACGGGACCAATGTAACTTGAAGGAACTGACCGCATAGTTTCGGGTCTCCCAGTTTGAGAGTATGACGATAATTTGCAAAAATCACACTTAGCCTTCGAAATGAGCCGTTAAAGGGTGAAAACCCAAACCAGCCCCATACGACCCTTTAGGAGGAACGAACACCTCGCACGGGACCAATGTAACTTGTAGGAACTGATCGCGTTGTCAGGGGGCTGCCGGTTTGAGAGTATGACGGTAATTTGCAAAAATCACAGTTAGACTTAAAAACAAGCCATTAAAGGGTGAAAACCCAAACCATCCCCCAAACGACCCTGTAGGAGGCATGAACACCTCGCACGGGACCAATGTAACTTGTAAGAACTGACCGCATAGTCCCGGGTTTCCCAATTTGAGAATATGACAATAATTTCAAAATATGTCAATTTGGCTTGAAAACAAGCCGTTAAAGGGTGATAACCTAAACCAGCCCCCAAATGGCCCTGTAAGAGGCACGAACACCTCGTACGGGACCAATAAACTTGTACGAACTAACTGCGTAGTCACGGGCCTACCAATTTGAGATAATGATGATAATTTCAAATAAGTAGATTAGGCTTGAAAATAAGCCGTTAAAGGGTGAAAACCCAAACTAGTCCACAAATGACCCCGTAAGAGGCGCGAACAACTCACACAGGACCAATGTAACTTGTAGGAACTCACCGCGTAGTTTCGGGTCTCTCGGTTTGAGAGTATAGAAATAATTTCCAAAAATCACACTTAGACATATAAACAAACCATTAAAGGGTGAAAATCGAAACCAGCCCACAAACGACCCCGTAAGAGGGGCGTACACCTCGCACGGGACCAATGTAACTTGAAGGAACTGACCGCATAGTTTCGGGTCTCCCGGTTTTAAAAGATGAAAATAATTTGTAAAAATCAACACTTAAACTTAAAAACAAGGCGTTAAAGGGTGAAAACCCAAGCCAGTCCCCTAACGACCCCGAAGGAGGCACGAACACCTCACACGGGACTAATGTAACTTGTAGGAACTGATCGCGTAGTCTCGGGTCTCCGGATTTGAGAGTATGATGATAATTTGCCAAAATCACACTTACACTTAAAAACAAGCCGTTAAAGCATGAAAACCCAAACTAGCCCCCATACGACCTCGTAGGAGGCACGAACACCTCGCACGGGACAAATGTAACTAGTAGGAACTGACCGCATAGTCCTAAGTCTCCCAGTTTGAGATTATGATTATAATTTGCAACAATCACACTTAGACATAAAAATAATCCGTTAAAGGGTGACAACCCAAACTAGCCCTCATACGACCCCGTAGGAGGCCCGAACACCTTGCACGGGACCAATGGAACTTGTAGGAATTGACCACGTAGTCCCGGGTCTCCCGATTAGAGAATATGACAATAATTTGCAAAAATCACACTTAGACTTAAAAACACGCCATTAAAGGGTGAAAATCCAAACCAGCCCCCAAACGACCCCGTAGGAGGCACAAACACCTCGCATAGGACCAATGTAACTTATTGGAACTGACCGCGTAGTCCCGGCTCTCCTAGTTTGAGAGTATGATGATAATTTTCCAAAATCACACTTAGAATGAAAAATAAGTCGTTAAAGGGTGAAAACCCAAACCAGCCCCCAAACGACCCCGTAGGAGGCACGAACACCTCGCACGAGACCAATGTAACTTGTAGGAACTGATCGCGTAGTCACGGGTCTCTCGGTTTAAGAGTATGAAGATAATTTGCAGAAATTAACACTTAAACTTAAAAACAAAGCGTTAAAGGGTGAAAATCCAAACCAGTCCCCAAACGACCCCGTTAGAGGCGCGAACACCTCGCAAGGGAAAAATGTAACTTGTAGGAACTGACTGCATAGTCTCGGGTCTCCCGGTTTGAAAATGTGATGATAATTTTAAAATATGTCAATTTTTCTTGAAAACAAGCCATTAAAGGGTGATAACCTAAACTAGCCCCCAAACGGCCTACTAAGAGGCACGAACACCTCTCACGGGACCAATGTAACTCCTACGAACTAACCACATAGTCACGGGCCTCCTTGTTTGAGATAATTACGATAATATCAAATAGTGTAGATTAGGCTTAAAATAAGCAGTTAAAGGGTAAAAACCCAAACCAGTCCACAAACGACCCCTTAAGAGGCGCGAACACCTCGCACGGGACCAATGCAACATGTAGGAACTGACCAAGTAGTTTCAAGTCTACTGTTTTGAGAATATGATGATAATTTCATAAAATCAACACTTAAACTTAAAAATATGGCGTAAAGGCTGAAAACCCAAACCAGCCCCCTAACGACCCCGTAGGAAGCACGAACACCTCGCACGGGACCAATGCAACTTGAAGGAACTGACCACATAGTCTCGGGTCTCCCAGTTTAAGAGTATGGCAATAATTTGCAAAAATCAAACTTAGACTTAAAAATGAGCCGTTAAAGGGTGAAAACCCAAACCAGCCCCATACGACCCTGTAGGAGGAACGAACACCTCGCACGGGACCAATGTAACATGTAGGAACTGATCGCGTAGTGCCGGGGCTTCCGGTTATAGAGTATGACGGTAATTTGCAAAAATCACAGTTAGACTTAAAAACAAGCCATTAAAGGGTGAAAACCCTAACCATCCCCCAAACGACCCTATAGGAGGCATGAACACCTCGCACGGGACCAATGTAACTTGTAAGAACTGACCGCGTAGTCCCGGGTTTCCCAATTTGAGAATATGATGATAATTTCAAAATATGTCAATTTGTCTTGAAAACAAGCCATTAATGGGTGATAACCTAAACCAGCCCCCAAACGGCCCAGTAAGAGGCACGAACAGGTCACACGGGGCCAATGTAACTTGTACGAACTAACCGCGTAGTCACCGGCCTCATTGTTTGAGATAATGACGATAATCTCAAATAATGTAGATTAGGCTTGAAAACAAGTCGTTAAAGGGTGTAAACCCAAACCAGTCCACAAACGACCCCGTAAGAGGTGCGAACACCTCGCACGGGACCAATGCAACTTGTAGGAATTGACCGCGTAGTTTCAGGTCTCTCTGTTTGAGAATATGAAAATAATTTCCAAAAATCAACAGTTAAACCTAAAAACAAGGTGTTAAAGGGTGAAAACCCAAACCAGCTCCCTAACGACCCCGTAGGAGTCACGAACATCTCGCACGGGACCAATGTAACTTGTAGGAACTGACCGTGTAGTCTCGGGTCTCCCAATTTAAGAGTATGATGATAATTTACAAAAATCACACTTAGACTTAAAAACGAGGCATTAAAGGGTGAAAACCTGAACAAGCCCCATACGACCCTGTAGGAGGCACGAACACCTCGCACGGGACCAATGTAACTTGTAGGAACTCACAGTGTAGTCTCGTCTCTCCTGATTTGAGTGTGTGATGATAATTTGCAAACTCACACTTAGACTTAAAAACAAGATGTTAAAGGGTGTAAACCCAAACCATCCCCCAAATAATCCTGTAAGAGGCACGAACACCTCGCACGGGACCAATGTAACTTATAGGAACTGACCGCGTAGTTTCGGGACTCCCAGTTTGAGATTATGACGATAATTTGCAAAAATCAACACTTAAACTTAAAAACAAGGCGTTAAAAGGTGAAAACCCAAACCAGCACCTAAACGACCCCGTAAGAGGCACAAACACCTCGCACGGGACCAATGTAACTTGTAGGAACTGACCGCGTAGTCCCGGGTCTCCCGGTTTGAAAATATGATGATAATTTCAAAATATGTCAATTTGTCTTGAAAATAAGCCGTTAAAGGGTGATAACCTAAACCAACCCCCAAACGGCCCAGTAAGAGGCACGAACAGGTCACACGGGGCCAATGTAACTTGTACGAACTAACCGCGTAGTCACGGGCATCATTATTTGAGATAATGACGATAATCTCAAATAATGTAGTTAGGCTTGAAAACAAGCCGTTAAAGGGTGTAAACCCAAACCAGTCCACAAACGACCCCGTAAGAGGTGCGAACACCTCGCACGGGACCAATGCAACTTGTAGGAATTGACCGCGTAGTTTCAGGTCTCTCTGTTTGAGAATATGATAATAATTTCTAAAAATCAACACTTAAACCTAAAAACAAGGTGTTAAAGGGTGAAAGCCCAAACCAACTCCCTAACGACCCCGTAGGAGTCACGAACACCTCGCATGGGACCAATGTAACTTGTAGGAACTGACCGCGTAGTCTCGGGTCTCCCAATTTAAGAGTATGATGATAATTTACAAAAATCACACTTAGACTTAAAAACGAGGCATTAAAAGGTGAAAACCCAAACAAGCCCCATACGACCCCGTAGGAGGCACGAACACCTCGCACGGGACCAATGTAACTTGTAGGAACTCACAGTGTAGTCTCGTGTCTCCCGATTTGAGTGTGTGATGATAATTTGCAAACTCACACTTAGACTTAAAAACAAGCTGTTAAAGGGTGTAAACCCAAACCATCCCCCAAATAATCCTGTAAGAGGCACGAACACCTCGCACGGGACCAATGTAACTTATAGGAACTGACCGCGTAGTTTCGGGTCTCCCAGTTTGAGATTATGACGATAATTTGCAAAAATCAACACTTAAACTTAAAAACAAGGCGTTAAAAGGTGAAAACCCAAACCAGCACCTAAACGACCCTGTAAGAGGCACAAACACCTCGCACGGGACCAATGTAACTTGTAGGAACTGACCGCGTAGTCCCGGGTCTCCCGGTTTGAAAATATGATGATAATTTCAAAATATGTCAATTTGTCTTGAAAATAAGCCGTTAAAGGGTGATAACCTAAACCAACCCCCAAACGGCCGAGTAAGAGGCACGAACACCTCGCACGGGACAATTGTAACTTGTACGAACTAATTGCATAGTCACGGGCCTCCTTGTTTGAGATAATGACGATATCAAATAATGTAGATTAGGATTGAAAATAAGCCGTTAAAGGGTGAAAACCCAAACCAGTCCCCAAATGACCCCGTAAGAGGCGCGAACACCTCACACGGGACCAATGTAACTTGTAGGAACTGACCGCGTAGTTTCAGGTCTATCGATTTGAGAATATGATGATAATTTCCACAAATCAACACAAACTTAAAAACAAGGCGTTAAAGGGTGAAAACCCAAACGAGCCCCCTAACGACCCCGTAGGAGGCACGAACACCTCGCACGGGACCAATGTAACTTGCATGAACTGACCGCGTAATCTCGGTTCTCCCGAGTTGAGTGTATGACGATAATTTGCAAAAATCACACTTAGACATAAAAATGAGCCGTTAAAGGGTGAAAACCCAAACCAGCCCCATACGACCCCGTAGGAGGCACGAACACCTCGCACGGGAATAATGTAAATTATAAGTACTGACCGCATAGTCTCGGGTCTCTCGATTTGGGAGTATGACGATAATTTGCAAAATTCACACTTAGACTTAAAAACAAGCCGTTAAAGGGTGAAAACCCAAACAATCCCCCATATTACCCCGTAAGAGGCACGAACACCTCGCACGGGACCAATGTAACTTGTTGGAGCTAACCGCATAGTCCCGGGTCTCCCGGTTTGACAGTATGATGATAATTTGCAAAAATCACACTTAGACTTAAAAATAAGCCGTTAAAGGGTGAAAACCCAAACCAGCCCCAAACGACCCCTTAAGAGGCATGAACACCTCGTACGGGACCAATGAAACTTGTAGGAGCTGACCGCATTGTCTCGGGTTTCCTGGTTTAAGAATATGATGATAATTTAAAAATATGTCAATTTGGCTTGAAAACAAGCCGTTAAAGGGTGTTAACCTAAACCAGCCCCCAAACGGCACAGTAAGAGGCACCAACACCTTACACGAGAGCGATGAAATTATACGAACAAACTACGTAGTCACGGGCCTCCCAATTTGAGATAATGATGATAATTTAAAATAATGTAGATTAGGCTTGAAAATAAGTCGTTAAAGGGTGAAAACCCAAACCATTCCACAAACGACCCCGTAAGAGGCGCGAACACCTCGCACGGGACCAATGTAACTTTGTAGGAACTCACCTCGTAGTTTCGGGTCTCTTGATTTGAGAGTATGACGATAATTTGTAAAAATAAGACTTAGACTTATAAATAAGCCGTTAAAGGGTGAAAACCCAAACCAGCCCACAAACGACCCCGTAAGAGGCGCGAAAACCTCGTACGGGACCAATGTAACTTGTAGGAACTGATCGCGTAGTTTCGGGTCTCCCGATTTGAAAAATGACAATAATTTGCAAAAATGAACACTTAAACTTAAAAATAAACCGTTAAAGGGTGAAAACCCAAACCAGCCCCATACGACCCCTTAGGAGACGAACACCTCGTACGGGACCAATGTAATTTGTATGAACTGACTGCGTAGTCCCGAATCTCCCGATTTGAGAGTATGACGATAATTTGCAAAACTCACACTTATAATTAAAAATAAGCCGTTAAAGGATGTAAACCCAAACCAGGCCCCAAACGATCCCATAAGAGGTACGAACACCGTGCATGGGACCAATGTAACTTATAGGAACTGACCGCGTAGTTCCAGGTCTCCCAGTTTGAGAGTAAGACGATAATTTGCAAAAATCAACACTTAAACTTAAAAACAAGGTGTTAAAAGGTGAAAACCCAAACCAGCACCTAAACGACCCCGTAAGAGGCACAAACACCTCGCACGGGACCAATGTAACTTGTAGGAACTGAGCGCGTAGTCCCGGGTCTCCCGATTTGAAAATATGATGATAATTTCAAAATATGTCAATTTGTCTTGAAAACATGCCGTTAAAGGGTGATAACCTAAACCAACCCTCAAACAGCCGAGTAAGAGGCACGAACACCTCGTACGGGACCAATGTAACTTATACGAACTAATCGCATAGTCACGGCCCTCCTTGTTTGAGATAATGACGAAATCAAATAATGTAGATGTGCTTGAAAATAATCCGTTAAAGGGTGAAAACCCAAACCAGTCCACAAATGACCCCGTAAGAGGCGCGGACACCTCGCACGGGACCAATGTAACCTGTAGGAACTGACCGCATAGTTTCAGGTCTATCGATTTGAGAATATGATGATAATTTCCACAAATCAACACAAAGTTAAAAATAAGGCGCTAAAGGGTGAAAACCCAAACCAGCCCCCTAACCACCCCGTAGGACGCACGAACACCTCGCAAGGGACCAATGTAACTTGCATGAACTGACCGCGTAATCTTGGTTCTCCCGATTTGAGAGTATGACGATAATTTGCAAAAATCACACTCAGACATAAAAATGAGCCGTTAAAGGGTGAAAACCCAAACCAACCCCATACGACCCCGTAGGAGGCACGAACACCTCGCACGGGAACAATGTAAATTATTGTAACTGACCGCGTAGTCTCGGGTCTCTCGATTTGAGAGTATGATGATAATTCGCAAAAGCACACTTAGACTAAAAAATAAGTCGTTAAAGCGAGAAAAACCAAACCATCCCCCATATGACCCCATAAGAGGCACGAACACCTCGCACGGGACCAACGTAACTTGTAGGAACAAACCGCATAGTCCCGGGTCTCCCGGTTTGAGAGTATGATGATAATTTGCAAAAATAACACTTAGACTTAAAAATAAGCCGTTAAAGGGTGAAAACCCAAACCTGCCCCCAAATGACCCAATAAGAGGCATGAACACCTCGTACGGGACCAATGTGACTTATAGGAGCTGACCGCGTTATCTCGGGTTTCTTGGATTGGGAATATGATGTTAATTTAAAAATATGTTAATTTGGCTTGAAAACAAGCCGTTAAAGGGTGATAACCTAAACCAGCCCCCAAACGGCCCAGTAAGAGGCACCAATACCTTGCACGGGACCGATGAACTTGTACGAATGAACCGCGTAGTCACGAGCCTCCCAATTTGAGATAATGACAGTAATTTGAAATAATATAGATTAGGCTTGAAAATAAGCGGTTAAAGGGTGAAAACCCAAACGAGTCCGCAAATGACCCCGTAAGAGGCGCGAACACCTCGAACGGGACCAAAGTTACTTGTAGGAATTAACCGCGTAGTTTTGGGTCTCCCGGTTTGAGAATAAAATGATAATTGCAAAAATCAACCCTTAAACTTAAAAATAAGGCGTTAAAGGGTGAAAACCCAAACCAACCCATAAACGACCCCGTACGAGGCGCAAACACCTCGCACGGGACCAATGTAACTTGTAGGAACTGATCGCGTAGTTTCGGGTCTCCCGATTTGAAAAGATGACATTAATTTGCAAAAATCAACACTTAAACTTAAAAAAAAGCCATTAAAGGGTGAAAACCCAAACCAGCCCCATACGACCCCATAGGAGGCATGGACACCTAGCACGGGATCAATGTAACTTATAGGAACTGACCGCGTAGTCCCAAGTCTCCAGGTTTGTGAGCATGATGATAATTTGCAAAAATCACACTTAGACTTAAAAATAAGCCGTTAAAGGGTGAAAACCCAAACCAACCCCCTTACGACCCCGTAGGAGGCCCGAACACCTCGCACGGGACAAATGTAACTTGTAGGAACTGACCGCGTAGTCCCGGATCTCCTAGTTTGAGAGTATGACTAAAGTTTGCAAAAATCACACTTAGACTTAAAAATAAGTCACTAAAGGGTGAAAATCCTAACCACCCCACAAACGACCCCGTAGGAGTCACGAACACCTCGAATGGGACCAATGTTTCTGGTAGGAACTCACCGCGTAGTCCCGGGTCTCCCGATTTGAGAGTATGACGATAATTTGCGAGAATCACCCTTTGACTTAAAAACAAGTTGTTGGAGGGTGTAAACGCAAACCAGCCCCCAAACGACCCCGTGGGTGGCACGAAGACCTCGCACGGGACCAATGTAACTTGTAGGAACCGACCGCGTAGTCCCGGGTCTCCCGATTTGAGAGTATGATGATAATTTGAAAAAATCACACGTAGAATTAAAAATAAGCCATTTAATGGCGAAAACCCAAACCAGCCCCCAAATGACCCCGTAGGTGGAACGAACACCTCGCACAGTACCAATGTAACATGTAGGAACTGATCGCGTGGTCCCGAGTCTCCCGTTTTGAGAGTAAGATAATAATTTGCAAAAATCACACTTAGACATAAAAATAAGTCGTTTAAGGGTTAAAACCCTAACCAACCACCATACGACCCCGTAAGAGGAACGAACACCTCGCACGGGACCAATTCAACTTGTAGGAACTGACCGTGTAGTCCCGGGTCTTTCGGTTTGAGAGTACGATGATAATTTGCAAAAATCAAAATTAGACTTAAAAACAAGGTGTTAAAAGGTGTAAACCCAAACCAGCCCCCAAACGACCACGTAAAAGGCACAAACACCTCGCACGGGACCAATGTAACTTGTAGGAACTAGCCATGTAGTTTTGGGTCTCCTAGTTTCAGAGTATGACGATATTTTGCAAAAATAACACTTAAACTTAAAAACAAGTCGTTAAAGGGTGATAACCTAAACCAGCCCCCAAACGGCCCGGTAAGAGGCACAAACACCTTGCACGGGACCGATGAACTTGTACAAATGAACCGCGTAGTAACGGGCCTCCCAATTTGAGATAATGACGATAATATTAAATAATGTAGACTAGGCTTGAAAATAAGCTGTTAAAGGGTGAACACCCAAACCAGTCCACAAACGACCCCGTAAGAGGCGCGAACACCTCGCACGGGACCAATGTAACTTGTAGGAACTAGCCATGTAGTTTTGGGTCTCCTAGTTTCAGAGTATGACGATATTTTGCAAAAATAACACTTAAACTTAAAAACAAGTCGTTAAAGGGTGATAACCTAAACCAGCCCCCAAACGGCCCGGTAAGAGGCACAAACACCTTGCACGGGACCGATGAACTTGTACAAACGAACCGCGTAGTAACGGGCCTTCCAATTTGAGATAATGACGATAATATTAAATAATGTAGACTAGGCTTGAAAATAAGCTGTTAAAGGGTGAACACCCAAACCAGTCCACAAACGACCCCGTAAGAGGCGCGAACACCTCGCACGGGACCAATTCAACTTGTAGGAACTGACCGCATAGTTTCAGGTCTCTCGGTTTGAGAATATGATGATAATTTCCAATAATCAACACTTAAACTTAAAAATAAGGCGTTAAAGGGTGAAAACCCAAACCAGCCCCCTAGCGACCCTGTAGGAGGCACGAACACCTCGTACGGGACCAATGTAACTTGTAGGAACTGACCGCGTTATCTCGGGTCTCTCGGATTGAAAGTATGACGATAATTTGCAAAAATCACACTTAGACTTAAAAATGAGCCGTTAAAGGGTGAAAACCCAAACCAGCCCCATACGACCCCGTAGGAGGCACAAACACCTCGCACGGGACCAATGTATATTTTAAGAACTGACCGCGTAGTCTCGGTTCTCCCGATTTGAGAGTATGATGATAATTTGAAAAAATCACACTTAGACATAAAAACGAGCCGTTAAAGGGTGAAAACCCAAACCAACCCCATACGACCCCGTAGGAGGCACGAACACCTCACACGGGAACAATGTAAATTATTGGAACTGACCGCGTAGAGTCAGGTCTCTCTGTTTGAGAGTATGACGATAATTTGTAAAAATCACACTTAGACTTAAAAACAAGCCGTTAAAGGGTGAAAACCCAAACCATCCCCCATATGACCCCGTAAGAGGCACGAACACCTCACACGGGACCAATGTAACTTGTAGGAACTAATCGCATAGTCCCGGGTCTCCCGATTTGAGAGTATGACGATAATTTGCAAAAATTACACTTAGACATAAAAACAAGCCGTTAAAGGGTGAAAACCTAAACCAGCCCCAAACGACCCCGTAAGAGGCATGAACACCTCGTATGGGACCAATGTAACTTGTAGGAACTGACCGCGTTGTCTCGGGTTTCCCAATTTGAGCATATGACGATAATTTAAAAATATGTCAATTTGTCTTGAAAACAAGCCGTTAAAGGGTGATAAGCTAAACCAGCCCCCAAACTGCCGAGTAAGAGGCACCAACACCTCGCACGGGACCGATGAACTTGTATGAACGAACCGCGTAGTCACGGGCCTCCCAATTTGAGATAATGACGATAATTTGAAATAAAGTAGATTAGGCTTGAAAATAAGCCGTTAATGGGTGAAAACCCAAACCAGTCCACAAACGACCCCGTAAGAGGTGCGAACACCTCGCACGGGACCAATGTTACTTGTAGGAACTCACCGCGTAGTTTCAGGTCTTTCGGTTTGAGAGTATGATGATAATTTGTAAAAATCAGACTTAGACTTATAAACATGCCGTTAAAGGGTGAAAACCCAAACCAACCCACAAACGACCCCGTAAGAGGTGCGAACACCGGTTTATCTTTACATTTTTTTAAAGAGAAGTTTCGGTTTTCTTCTATATCCCTCAAAGAAGAAGAGTTCATTTTGCTGCGGCATTCTCATGTGGTAAAAGACACCACGAGTGGTTGACGGTGTACCTATTGTCCGATTGGTGAGTCCAACATCGCGATGGAGATCCGTGGTTATCCGCTAGGAAGAGGTGGTTACAAGAAGACGCATCATGGATTGAGAGGGTTCGAGTTGAGGAAGTAAGAAATCAGTATGTATGTTGCGACCTGAGCTACAAAGAGGAAGAAATTGAAGTTGTCGACATGCCATTAGAGTCTGTAGGCTTTGTTGAAATCAACACACTGATTCTATAGATTTGTAAATTTCTTAATGTTTATGTTCGATTGATTCATCTTGTGGTTATAGTTATCTAATTAAAAGAGCTAGAAAGATTAGAGAACATGCATGTTTAATAAAAAAAAATGTAGATCAAGCTTGAAAACAAGCTCTTTGAGGGGAAAACCCAAACCAGCCCCCAAATGGCCCCGTAGGAGGCACAAACACCTCGCATGGACCAATGTACCTTGTACGAACTGACCGCGTAGTCGCGGGTATCCTGGTTTGAGAATATGACGATAATTTAATAATATGTAGATTAGGCTTGAAAACAAGCCGTTTGAGGGTGAAAACCTAAACTAACCCCAAAACGGCTCCGTAAGAGGCACGAACACCTTGCACGGGACCAATGTAACTTGTATGAACTCACCACGTAGTCGCGGGTCTACGGATTTGAGAATATGACAATAATTTCAAAATAAGTAGATTAGGCTAGAAAATAAGCCGTTTGAGGGTGAAAACCCAAACCAACCCCCAAACGGCCCCGTAAAAGGCACGGACACATCGCATGGGAAAAATGTAACTCATAGGAAGCGACCGCGTAGTAACGGGTCTCCCGATTTGAGAATATTACGATAACTTGCAAAAATCAACACTTAAACTTAAAAACAAGGCGTTAAAGGGTGAAAACGCAAACCAACCCCCAAATGCTCCCGTAAGAGGCACGGACACCTCCCACGGGACCAATGTAACTTGTAGGAACTAACCGCGTAGTCCCTGGTCTCCCGGTTTTGAGAGTATGACAATAATTTGCAAAAATCAACACTTAAACTTAAAAAACATGTCGTTAAAGGGTAAAAACCCAAACCAGCCCCCAAACTACCCCGTAAGAGGCACGAACACCTCGTACGGGACCAATGGAACTTCTAGGAACTGACCGCGCAGTTTCGGGTCTCCCAATTTGAGAATAAGATAATAATTTGCAAAAATCAACACTTAAACTTAAAAATAAGGCGTTAAAGGGTGAACACCCAAACCACCTGGCTAACGACCCCGTAGGAGGCACGAACACCTCACATAGGACCAATGTAACTTGTAGGAACTGATCGCGAAGTCTCGAGTCTCTCGGTTTGAGAGTATGATGATAATTTGCAAAAATCAGACTTAAATTTAAAAACAAGGCGTTAAAGGGTGAAAATCCAAACCAGCCCCCTAACGACCCCGTAGGAGGCACGAACACCTCGCACGTGACCATTGTAACTTGTAGGAACTGACCGCGTAGTCTCGGGTCTCCCGATTTGAGAATATGATGATAATTTCAAAATATGTCAATTTGGCTTGAAAACATGCCATTAAAGGGTGATAACCTACACCAGCCCCCAAACAGCCCAGTAAGAGGCAGGAACACCTCGCACAAAACCAATGTAACTTGTACCAACTAATCGCGTAGTCAAGGGCCTCCCGGTTTGAGATAAGTTGATGATTTCAAAAAATGTAGATTTAGCTTGAAAACAAGCCGTTAACGGGTGACAAACCAAACTAGACCACAAACGACCTCGTAAGAGGCGTGAACACCTCGCACCGGACAATTGTAACTTATAGGAACTGACTGCGTAGTTTTGGTTCACCCGGATTGAGAATATGACGATAATTTGCAAAAATTAACACTTAAACTTAAAAACAAGGCGTTAAAGGGTGAAAACCCAAACCAACCCCCTAACGACCCCGTAAGAGGCACGAACCCCTCGCACGGGACCAATGTAACTTGTAGGAACTGATGGCGTAGTCCCGGGTCTCCCGGCTTGTAGTATGACAATAATTTACAAAAATCACACTTAGACTTAAAAATAAGCCGTTAAAGGGTGAAAACCCAAACCAGCCGCCTAACGTCTCCGTAGGAGGCACGAACACCTCGCACGGGAGCAATTTAACTTATAAGAACTAATCGCATTGTCCAGGGTCTCTCGATTTGAGAATATGATGATAATCTGTAAAATCACTCTTAGACTTAAAAATAAGATGTTAAAGGGTGAAAACAAAAATCAGCCCCCAAACGATCCCGTAAGAGGCACGAACACCTCGCACGAGACCAATGTAACTTGTAGGAACTAACCGCGTAGTTCCGGGTCTCCCGATTTGAGAGTATGACGATAATTTGTAAAAATTAACACTTAAACTTAAAAACGAGGCGGTGAAAATAGAAACCAACCCCCAAAAGACCCCGTAAGAGGCACGAAGACCTCGCACGGGACCAATGTAACTTGTTGGAACTGACCGTGTAGTCCTGGGTCTCTCGGTTTGAGAATATGATGATAATTTCAAAATATGTCAATTTAGCTTGAAAACAAGCCGTTAAAGGGTGATAAACTACACCAGCCACAAAACAGCCCAGTAAGAGGCACAAACACCTCGTACAGGACCAATGTAACTTGTACGAACTAACCGCGTAGTCACGGGCCTCCCGATTTGAGATAATAATGATAATATCAAAAAATGTAGATTAGCTTAAAAACAAGCCGTTAAAGGGTGAAAACCTAAACTATTCCACAAATGACCTCGTAAGTTGCACGAACACCTCGCACGGGACAATTATAACTTGTAGGAACTGACCGCGTAGTTTCGCATCTCCCGGTTTGAGAGTATGACGATAATTTGCAAAATTCACACTTAGACTTAAAAATAAGCCGTTAGAGGGTGTAAACCCAAACCAACTCCCAAACGATCCCGTAGGAGGCACGAACACCTCACACGGGACCAATGTAACTTGTAGGAACTGACCGCGTAGTCCCAAGTCTCCCGATTTGTAGTATGACGATAATTTACAAAAATCACACTTAGAATTAAAAACAAGCCGTTAGAGGGTGAAAACCAAAACCATCCCCCATTCGACCCCACCATTGTAACTTGTAGGAACTGACCGCGTAGTTCCGGGTCTCCCGATTTGAGAATAAGATGATAATTTGCAAAAATCAGCACTTAAACATGAAAATAAGGCGTTAAAGGGTGAAAACCCAAAATAGCCCCCCAAACGACCCCGTAGGAGGCACGAACACCTCGCACGGGACAAATGTAACTTATAGGAACTGACCGCGTAGTCCCTGGTCTCTCGGTTTGAGAGTATGACGATAATTTGACAAAAACAGACTTAGACTTCAAAACAAGCCGTTAAAGGGTGTAAACCCAAACCACTCCCCAAATGATCCCGTAAGAGGCACGAACACCATGCTCGGGACCAATGTAACTTGTAGGAACTGACCGCGTAGATCCAGGTCTCTCAGTTTGAGAGTATGAAGATAATTTACAAAAATTAACACTTAAACTTAAAAACAAGGCGTTAAAGGGTGAAAACCCAAATGAACCCGAAACGACCCCGTAAGAGGCACGAAGACCTCGCACGGGACCAATGTAACTTATAGGAACTGATCGCGTAGTCCTGGGTCTCTCGATTTGAGAATCTTATGATAATTTCAAAATATGTCAATTTAGCTTGAAAACAAGCCGTTAAAGGGGGATAAACTACACGAGCCCCAAAACAGCCCAGTAAGAGGCACGAACACCTCGCACGGGACCAATGTAACTTGTACGAACTAACCGCGTAGTAACGGGCTTCCCGATTTGAGATAATAATGATAATATAAAAAAATGTAGATTAAGCTTGAAAACAAGCCGTTAAAGGGTGAAAACGTAAACCAGCCCACAAACGACCCTGTAAGAGGTACGAACACCTCGCACAGGACAATTGTAACTTGTAGGAACTGACCGTGTAGTTTTACGTCTCACAGTTTGAGAATATGACGATAATTTGCTAAACTCAACATTAAACTTAAAAACAAGGCGTTAAAGGGTGAAAACCCAAACCAGGCCCCATATGATCCAGTAGGAGGCACGAACACCTCGCGCGAGACCGATGTAACTTTTAGTAACTCATCGCTTAGTCCCGAGTCTCCCGGTTTGAGAGTATGACGATAGTTTCAAAAAATCACCCTTAGAATTAAAAGCAAGCCGTTAAAGGGTGAAAATCAAAACCAACCCCCATACGACCCCGGAAGAGGCACGGACACCTCGCACGGGACCGATGTAGCTTGTAGGAACTGACCGCGTAGTCCCGGGTCTCCAAATTTGAGAGTATGACGATAATTTGCAAAAATCAAACGTAGACTTAAAAATAATCCGTTAAAGGGTGAAAACCCAAACCAGCCCCCAAACGATCCCGTAGGAGTCACGAACACCTCGCACGGGACCAATGTAACTTGTAGGAACTGACCGCGTAGTCCTGGGTCTCCCGGTTTGTAGTATGACAATAATTTGCAAAAATCACTCTTAGAATTAAAAACAAGCCGTTAGAGGGTGAAAACCCAAACCAGCCCCCATTTGACCCCACCAATGTAACTTGTAGGAACTAACCGCATATTTTCGGGTGTCTAAATTTGAGAATAAGACAATAATTTGCAAAAATCAGCACTTAAACTTGAAAACAAGGCGTTAAATGGTAAGAACTGACCGCGTAGTCCCAAGTCCCTCGGTTTGAGAGTATGACGATAATTTGACAAAATCACACTTAGACTTAAAAATAAGAAGTTAAAGGGTGTAAACCCAACCCCGCCAAACGACCCCTTAAGAGGCACGAACACCTCGCATGGGACCAATGTAACTTATAGGAACTGATCGCGTAGTTTCGGGTCTCTCGGTTTGAGAGTATGATGATAATTTGAAAAAATTAACACTTAAACTTAAAAATAAGGCGTTAAAGGGTGGAAACCAAAACTAGCCCGCAAACGACCCCATTGGAGGCACGAACACCACGCACGGGACAAATGTAACTTGTAGGAACTGACTTCGTAGTTTCGGTTCTCCTGGTTTGAGATTATGATTTTAATTTGCACAAATCACACTTAGACTTAAAAACAAGCTGTTAAAGGGTGTAAACCCAAACCAACCCCCAAACGACCCTGTAAGAGGCACGAACACCTAGCACGGGACCAATATAAGTTGTGGGAAATTATCGCGTAGTCCCGGGTCTCCTGCTTTGAGAGTATGACGATAATTTGTAAAATTAACACTTAAACTTAAAAACAAGGCGTTAAAGGGTGAAAACACAAACGAGCCCCCAAACGACCTCGTAAGAGGCACGAACACCTCGCACGGGACCAATGTAAGTTGTAGAAACTTACCGCATAGTCTCGGGTCTCCCGATTTGAGAATATGATGATAATTTCAAAATATGTCGATTTGTCTTAAAAATAAGCCGTTAAAGGGTGATACCCTAAGCCAACCCCCAAACGGTCCAGTAAGAGGCACGAACACCTCGCACGGGACCAATGTAACTTGTATGAACTAACCGCGTAGTCACGGGACTCCTTGTTTGAAATAATGACGACAATATCAAATAATGTAGATCAGGTTTGAAAACAAGCCGTTGAAGGGTGAAAACCCAAACCAGTCCACAGACGACCCCGTAAGAGGCGTGAACACCTCGAACTGGACCAATGCAATTGGTAGGAACTGACTGCGTAGTTTCAGGTCTCTCGATTTGAGAATATGACGATAATAGCCAAAAATCAACACTTAAACTTAAAAATAAGGCGTTAAAGGGTGAAAACCCAAACCAATCCCCGAACGACCCCGTAAGAGGCGTGAACACCACGCACGCGTCCAATGAAACTTGTAGGAACTGAGAGCGTAGTTTCACGTCTCTCGGTTTGAGAATATGATGATAATTTCACAAAAATAAACACTTTACCTTAAAAATAAGGTGTTAAAGGGTGAAAATACAAACCAGCCCCCTAACGACCCCATAGGAGTCACGAACACCTCGCACGAGACCAATGTAACTTGTAGGAACTGACTGCGTAGTCTCGGGTCTCCAAGTTTGAGAGTATGACGATAATTAGCCAAAATCACACTTAGACTTAAAATGAGCCGTTAAACGGTGAAAACCCAAACCAGCCCCCATACGACCCCGTAGGAGGCATGAACACCTCGCACGAGACCAATGTAACTTGTAGGAACTGACCGCGTAGTCTCGGGTCTCCTGATTTGAGAGTATGACGATAATTTGCTAAAATCACACATAGACTTAAAAACAAGCCGTTAAAGGGTGAAAACCTAAACCAGCCCCCATACGACCCTGTTAGAGGCACATACACTTCGTACGGGATCAATGTAATTTGTAGGAACTGACCGCGTAGTTTCGGGTCTCCCAGTTTGAGATTATTATGATAATTTGCAAAAATCACACTTAGACTTAAAAAGAAGTCGTTAAAAGGTGAAAACCCAAACCAGCACCCAAACGACCACTTAAGAGGCACAAACACCTCGCACGGGACCAACGTAACTTGTAGGAACTGACCCCGGTTTGAAAATATGATGATAATTTCAAAATATGTCAGTTTATCTTAAAAATAAGCCGTGAAAGGGTGATAACCTAAACCAACCCCCAAACGGACCAAGAAGAGGCACGAACACCTCGCACGGGACCAATGAACTTATATTAACTAACCGCGTAGTAACAGGCCTCCCGGTTTGAGATAATGACAAAAATTTCAAATAATGTAGATTAGGCGTGAAAATAAGACGTTAAAGGGTGAAAACCCAAACCCGACCACAAATGACCCCGTAAGAGGCGCGAACACCTCGCACGGGACCACTGTAACTTGTAGGAACTCACCGCATAGTTTCGGGTCTCTCGATTTGAGAGTATGACGATAATTTGCAAAAATCACACTTAGACTTATAAACAAGCCCTTAAAGCGTGAAAACCCAAACCAACCCATAAATGACCCGATAAGAGGTGCGAACACCTCGTATAGGACCAATGTAACTTTTAGGAACTGACTGCGTAGCTTCGGGTCTCCGGGTTTGAAAAGATGACGATAATTTGCAAAAATTAACACTTAAACTTAAAAATTAGGCATTAATGGGTGAAAACCCAAACCAGCTGCCTAACGTCTCGGTAGGAGGCACGAACACCTCGTACGGGACCAATTATAACTTATAGGAACTGACCGCGTAGTTTCACGTCTCCCAATTTGAGAATATGACGATAATTTGCAAAAATAAACACTTAAACTTAAAAACAAGGCGTTAAAGGGTGAAAACCCAAACCAGCCCCCTAACGACCCCATAGGAGGCACGACCACTTCGTACGGAACCAATGTAATTTGTAGGAACTGAACGCGTAGTCCCAGGTCTCTCGGTTTGAGAGTATGACGACAATTTGCAAAACTCACACTTAGACTTAAAAATAAGCCGTTAGAGGGTGTAAACCCAAACCAACACCCATACGACCCCTGAAGAGGCACGAACACCTCGCACGGGACCAATGTAACTTGTAGGAACTAACCGCGTAGTACTGGGTCTCCCGATTTGTAGTCTGGCGATAATTTGAAAAAATAACACTTACAATTAAAAACAAGGCGTTAGAGGATGAAAACCCAAACCATCCCCCATTCGACCCCACCAATGTAACTTGTAGGAACTGATCGCATTGTTCCGGGTCTCCCGATTTGAGAATAAGACGAAAATTTGTAAAAATTAGCACTTAAACTTGAAAACAAGGTGTTAAAGGGTGAAAACCCAAAACAGCCCCCTAACGACCCCGTAGGAGGCACGAACACCTCGCACGGGACCAATGTAACTTGTAGTAACTGACCGCGTAGTCCGTGGTCTCTCGGTTTGAGAGTATGATGATAATTTGAAAAAATCACACTTAGACTTGAAAATAAGACGTTAAAGGGTGTAAACCCAAACCACCCCACAAACGATCCCGTAAGAGGCACGAACACCTCGTACGGGACCAATGTTACTTGTACGAACTGACCGCGTAGTTCAGGTTCTCCCGGTTTGAGAGTATGATGATAATTTGCAAACATTATTACTTAAACTTAAAAACAAGGCGTTAAAGGGTGAAAAGCCAAACCGACCCCCAAATGACCCCGTAAGAGGCACGAAGACCTCGCGCAGGACCAATGTAACTTGTAGGAACTGACCGCGTAGTCCGGGGTCTCTCGGTTTGAGAATATGATGATAATTTCAAAATATCTCAATTTAGCTTGAAAACAAGCCGTTAAAGGCGGATAAACTACACCAACCCCAAAATGGCCCAGTAAGAGGCATGAACACCTCGCACGGGACCAATGTAACTTGTACGAACTAACCGCGTAGTCACGGGCCTCCCGATTTGAGATAATAATGATAATATCAAAAAATGTAGATTAATCTTGAAAAGAAGCCGTTAAAGGGTGAAAACCTAAACCAGTCCACAAACGACCCTGTAAGAGGTACGAACACCTCGCACGGGACAATTATAACTTGTAGGAACTGACCGCGTAGTTTTGCGTCTCCCGGTTTGAGAATATGACGATAATATGCAAAAATCAACACTTAAACTTAAAAACAAAGCATTAAAGGGTGAAAACCAAACCAGCCCCCATACGATCCCGTAGGAGGCACAAACACCTCGCACGAGACCGATGTAACTTGTAGGTACTCACTGCTTAGTCTCGAGTCTCCTGGTTTGAGAATATGACGATAGTTTGCAAAAATCACCCTTAGAATTAAAAACAAGCCGTTAAAGGGTGAAAACCCAAACCAACCCCCATACGACCCCTGAAGAGGCACGCACACCTCGCACGGGACCAATGTAGCTTGTAGGAACTGACCGCGTAGTCCCGGGTCTCCCAGTTTGAGAGTATGATGATAACTTGCAAAAATCACACGTAGACTTAAAAATAATCTGTTAAGGGTGAAAACCCAAACCAGCCACCAAACGATCCCGTAGGAGTCATGAACACCTCGCACGGGACCAATGTAAGTTGTAGGAACTGACCGCGTAGTCCCAGGTCTTTCGATTTGTAGTATGACGATAATTTACAAAAATCACACTTAGAATTAAAAACAAGCCGTTAGAGGGTGAAAGCCCAAACCAGCCCCCATTCGACCCCACCAATGTAACTTGTAGGAACTGACCGCATAGTTTCGGGTCTCCCGATTTGAGAATAATACGATAATTAGCAAAAATCAACACTTAAACATGAAAACAAGGCGTTAAAGGGTGAAAACCCAAAATAGCCCCCTAACGACCCCGTAGGAGGCATAAACACCTCGCTCGGGACCAATGTAACTTGTAGGAACTGACCGCGTAGTCCCTGGTCTCTCGGTTTGAGAGTATGCCGATAATTTGACAAAATCACACTTAGACTTAAAAACAAGGCGTTAAAGGGTGGAAACCCAAACTATCCCCCAAACGACCCCATAGGAGGCACGAACACCTCGCACGGGACAAATGTAACTTGTAGGAACTGACCGCATAGTTTCGGGTCTCCCGATTTGAGATTATGATGAGAATTTGCAGAAATCACACTTAGACCTAAAACAAGCCGTTAAAGGGTGTAAACCCAAAGCAGCCCCCAAACAACCTTGTAAGAGGCACGAACACCTCCCACGAGACCAATGTAAGTTATAGGAACTTACCGCGTAGTTCTGGGTCTCCCGGTTTGAGAATATGATGATAATTTCAAAATATGTCGATTTGCCTTGAAAACAAGCCGTTAAAGTGTGATAACCTAAACCAGCCCCCAAACGGCTCAGAAAGAGGCATGAACACCTCGCACGGGACCAATGTAACTTGTATGAACTAACCGCGTAGTCACGAGCCTCCTTGTTTGAGATAATGATGACAATATCAAATAATGTAGATCAGGTTTGAAAACAAGCCGTTAAAGGGTGAGAACCCAAACCAGTCCACAAACGACCCCGTAAGAGGCGTGAACACCTCGAACTGGACCAATGCAATTATTAGGAACTGACTGCGTAGTTTCAGGTCTCTCGGTTTGAGAATATGACGATTATAGCCAAAAATGAACAGATAAACTTAAAAATAAGGCGTTAAAGGGTGAAAACCCAAACCAACCCCCAAACGATCACAAAGGAGGCATGAACACCACGCATGGGACCAATGTAACTTGTAGGAACTGACCGCGCAATCCCGAGTCTCTGAATGATGATAATTTGGAAAAATCACACTTAGACTTAAAAATAAGTCGTTAAAGGGTGGAAACCCAAACCAACCCCCAAACGACCCCGTAAGAGGCACGAACACCTCGCACGGGATCAATGTAACTTGTAGGAACTGACCGCATAGTTCCGGGTCTCCCGGTGTGAGAGTATGACGATAATTTGTAAAACTTAACACTTAAACTTAAAAACAAGCCGTTAAAGGGTGAAAACCCAAACCAGTCCGCAAACGACCCCGTAATAGGCGCGAACACCTCGCACGCGACCATTGAAACTTGTAGGAAGTGACAGCGTAGTTTCAGGTCTATCGGTTTGAGAATATGACGATAATTTCTAAAAATCAACACTTAAACTTAAAAATAAGGCGTTAAAGGGTGAAAATTGAAACCAGCCCCCTAACGACCCCATAGGAGGCACGAACACCTCGCACGGGACCAATGTGACTTGTAGGAACTGATCACGTAGTCCCGGGTCTCCCGGTTTGAGAGTATGATGATAATTTGTAAAAATGACATTTAGACGTAAAAACAAGCCGTTAAAGGGTGAAAACCCAAACCAGCCCCCTAACGACCCTATAGGCGGCACGAACACCTCACACGGGACCGATGTAACTTGTAGCAACTGACCGCGTAGTCTCGGGTCTCCCGGTTTGAGAGTATGATGATAATTTGTTAAAATCACACATAGACTTAAAAATATGCCGTTAAAGGGTGAAAACCCAAACCAGCCCCCATACAACCCTGTACGAGGCACGAACACCTCGCACGGGACCAATGTAATTTGTAGGAACTTAGTGCATAGTCCCGGGTCTCCCGGTTAGAGATTATGATGATAATTTGAAAAAATCACCCTCAGACTTAAAAAGAAGTTGTTAAAGGGTGAAAACCCAAACAAGCCCCCAAATGACCCCGTAAGAGGCATGAACACCTCGCACGGGACCAATCTAACTTGTAGGAAATGATCGCGTAGTCCCGGGTCTCCCAGTTTGAGAATATGATGATAATTTCAAAATATGTCAATTTGGCTTGAAAACAAGCCATTAAAGGGTGATAACCTAAACCAGCCCCCAAACGGCCCAAGCAGAGGCACGAACACCTCGCACGGGACGAACGAACTTATATGAACTAACCGCATAGTCACAGGCCTCTCGGTTTGATATAATGATGAAAATTTCAAATAATGTAGATTAGGCTTGAAAATAAGACGTTAAAGGGTGAAAACCCAAACCCGACCACAAACGACCCCATAAGAGGCGCAAACACCTCGCACGGGACCAATGTAACTTGTAGGAAGTCACCGCGTAGTTTTGAGTCTCTCGATTTGAGAGTATGACGATAATTAACAAAAATCACACTTATACTTATAAACAAGATGTTAAAGGGTGAATACCCAAACCAACCCAGATATGACCCGGTAAGAGGCGCGAACACCTCGCACAGGACCAATGTAACTTGTGGGAATTGACTGCGTAGTTTTGGGTCTCCCGATTTGAAAAGATGACAATAATTTGCAAAAATTAACACCTAAACTTAAAAATAAGGCGCTAATGGGTAAAAACCCAAACCAGCCGCCTATCGTCTCCGTAGGAGGCACGAACACCTCGCACGGGACCAATGTAACTTGTTGGAACTGATCGCGTTGTCCCGGGTCTCTCGGTTTAAGAATAAGATGATAATCTGTAAAAATCACACTTAGACTTAAAAATAAGCTGTTAAAGGGTGAAAATAAAAATCAGCCCCCAAACGATCCCGTAAGAGGCACGACACCTCGCACGGGACCAATGTAACCTGTAGGAACTAATCGCGTAGTTCCGAGTCTCCCAGTTTGAGACTATGACCATAATTTGCAAAAATTAACACTTAAACTTAAAAACAAGGCGTTAAAGGGTGAAAACCGAAACCAACCGCCAAATGACCCCGTAAGAGGCACGGAGACCTTGCACGGGACCAATGTAACTTGTAGGAACTGACCGCATAGTCCTGGGTTTCTCGGTTTGAGAATATGACGATAATTTCAAAATATGTCAATTTAGCTTGAAAACAAGCCGTTAAAGGGTGATAAACTACACCAGCCCCAAAACGGCCCAGTAAGAGGCACGAACACCTCGCACAGGTCCAATGTAACTTGTACGAACTAACCGCGTAGTCACGGGCCTCCCGTTTTGAGAGTATGATGATAATTTGTAAAAATCACACATGGACTTACAAACAAGCCGTTAAAGGGTGAAAACTCAAACCATCCCCCATACGACCCCGTAGGAGGCACAAACACCTCACACGGGACCAATGTACTTGTAGGAACTCACCGCGTAGTTTCGGGTCTCTCGATTTGAGAGTATGATGATAATTTGCAAAAATCACACTTAGACTTATAAACAAGTCGTTAATGGGTGAAAACCCAAACCAACCAACAAATGACCTGATAAGAGGCGCGAACTCCTCGCACGGGATCAATGTAACTTGTAGGAAATGACTGCGTAGTTTTGGCTCTCTCGGTTTGAAAAGATGACGATAATTTGCAAAAATTAACACTTAAACTTAAAAATAAGGCGTTAATGGGTGAAAACCCAAACCGTCCCCCTAACGACCCCGTAGGGGGCACGAACACCTCACACGGGACCAATGTAACTTGTAGGAACTAACCCCGTAGTCTCAAGTCTCTCGATTTGAGAGTATGACAATAATTTTGCCAAAATAACACTTAGACTTAAAAATAAGCCGTTAAAGGGTGAAAACCCAAACCAGCCCCCGTACGACCCCGTAGGAGGCATGGGAGCAATGTTACTTGTAGGAACTGACCGTGTACTCTCGGGTCTCTCGGTTTGAGCGTATGATGATAATTTGCAAAAATCACACTTAGACTTAAAAACAAGCCGTTAAAGGGTGAAAACCCAAACCAACCCCCAAACCAATCCGTAGGAGGCACGAACAACTCGCACGGGACCAATGTAACTTGTAGGAACTATCCACGTAGTCCCGGCTCTCTCGATTTGAGAGTATGATGATAATTTGCTAAAATCACACTTAGACTTAAAAACAAGCCGTTGGAGGTTATAAATCCAAACCAGCCTCCAAACGACCCCGTAGGAGGCACGAACAGCTCGCACGGGACCAATGTAACTTGTAGGAACTGACTGCATTGTCTCGGGTCTCCTGTTTTGAGAGTATGATAATAATTTGAAAAAATCACACGTAGAATTAAAAACAAGCTATTATAGGGTGAAAACACAAACCACCCCCCAAACCACCCTGTAGGAGGCACTAACATCTCATACGAGACCAATGTAACTTATAGGAACTGATCGCGTAGTCCCGAGTCTCTCAGTTTGAGAGTATGACGATAATTTTTAAAAATCACACTTAGACTTACACACAAGCCGTTAAAGGGTGAAAACCCAAACCATCCCCCATACGATCCCGTAAGGGGCACGAACACCTCGCACGGGACCAATGTAACTTGTAGAAATTGACTTCGTAGTCCTTGGTCTCCCGGTTTGAGAGTATGATGATAATTTGCAGAAATCACACTTATACATAAAAACAAGCCGTTCGAGGGTGTTAACCAAAACCAACCCCCAAACAACCCCGGATGAGGCAAGAACACCTCGCACGGGACCAATGTAACTTTTAGGAACTGACCGCGTGGTGTCAGGTCTCTCGGTTTGAGAGTATGATGATAAGTTACAAAAATCACTCTGATTTAAAAATAAGCCGTAAAATGGAGAAAACCCAAACGACCCCGTAGGAGGCACGAACACCTCACACGGGACCAATGTAACTTGTAAGAACTGACCGCGTAGTCCCGGGTCTCCCGATTTGAGAGTGTGACGATAATTTACAAAAATCACACTTAGACTTAAAAACACGCCGTTAAAGGGTGAAACCCCAAACAAGCCCCAAACGACCACGTAGGAGAGACGGACACCTCGCACGGAACCAATGTAACTTGAAGGACTTGATCGTGTAGTCCCGGGTCTCCCGGTTTGAGAGTATGATGATAATTTTCAAGAATCACACTTTGATTTAAAAATAAGCCGTTAAAGGGTGAAAACCCAAACCAGCCCCCATACGACCCCGTAGGAAGCACAAACACCTCGCACGGGACCAATGTTACTTGTAGGAACTGACCGTGTAGTCCCGGGTCTCCCGATTTGTGAGTATGATGATAATTTTCAAAAACACATTTAAACTTAAAAACAAGTCGTTAAAGGGTCAAAACCCAAATCACCCCCCATACGACCACGTAGGAGGCACGAACAATACGCACGAGACCAATGTAACTTGTAGGAACTGATCGCGTAGTCTCGGGTCTCCCAGTTTGAGATTATGATGATAATTTGCAAAAATCACATTTAGACTTAAAAAAAAGCCGTTAAAGGGTTAAAACAAAAACCAGCCCCCAAACGACCCCGTAAGAGGCACGAACACCTCTCAGGGGACCAATGTACATTGTAGGAACTGACCGCGTAGTCCTGGGTCTCCCGGATTGAGAGTAAGATGATAATTTGCAAAAATCAACACTTCAACTTAAAAATAAGGCGTTAAAGGGTGAAAACCCAAACCAGCCCCCTAACGACCCCGTAAGAGGCACGAACACCTCGCACGGGACCTATGTAACTTGTAGGAACTGATCACGTAGTCTCGGGTCTCCCGGTTTGTAGTATGATGATAATTTGTAAAAATCACACTTAGACTTAAAAATAAGCCGTTAAAGGGTGAAAACCCAAACCAGCCACCTAACGACTCCGTAGGAGGCACGAACACCTCGCACGGGAGCAATGTAACTTGTAGAAACTGACCGCGTAGTTCCGGGTCTCCCGGTTTGAGAGTATGATGATAATTTGCAAAAATCAACACTTAAACTTAAAAACAAGGCGTTAAATGCAGAAAACCCATACCAACCCCCAAACGACCCTGTAAGAGGCACAAACACCTCGCACGGGACCAATGTAACTTGTAGGAACTGAACACGTAGTCCCGGGTCTCTCAGTTTGAGAATATGATAATAATTTCAAAATATGTTAATTTAGCTTGAAAACAAGCCGTTAAAGGGTGATAACTTACACCATCCCTAAAACGGGCCAGTAAGAGGCACAAACACCTCGCACGGGACCAATGTAACTTGTACGAACTAATCACGTAATCACGGGCCTCCCGGTTAAAGATAATGATGAGAATTTCAAAAAATGTAGATTAGGCTTGAAAACAAGCCGTTAAAGGGTGAAAACCCATACCAGTCCACAAACGACCCGGTAAGAGGTGCGAACTCCTCGTGCAGGACAGTTATAACTTGTAGGAACTGATCGCGTAATTTCGGGTCTCCCGATTTGAGAATATGACAATAATTTGCAAAAATCAACACCTAAACTTAAAAACAAGGCGTTAAATGATGAAAACCCAAACCAACCCCCAAACGTCCCCGTAGGAGCTACGAACACCTCGCACGGGACCAATGTAACTTATAGGAACTGACCGCGTTGTCCCGGGTCTCCCGGTTTAAGAGTATGATGATAATTTGCAAGAATCACTATTAGATTTAAAAACAGGCCATTAAAGGGTAAAACCCCAAACCAACCCCCAAACGACCCCGTAGGAGGCACGAACACCTCGCACGGGACCAATGTAACTTGTAGGAACTGACCACGTAGTTTCGGGTCTCCCGGTTTCAGAGTATGATGATAATTTGCAAAAATCACACTTAGACTTAGAAAGAAATCGTTAAAGGGTGAAAACCCAAATCATCCCCCATACGACCACGTAGGAGGAACGAACACCTCGCACAGGACCAATGTAACTTGTAGTAACTGACCGCATAGTCCCGGGTCTCCCGGTTTGAGAGTATGCCGATAATTTGCAAAAATCACATTTAAACTTAAAAACAAGCCGTTAAAGGGTGAAAACCCAAACCAACCCCCCAACGATCCCGTAAGAGGCACGAATACCTCACACAGGACCAATGTACCTTGTAGGAACTGACCGCGTAGTCCCGGGTCTCCCGTTTTGAGAGTATGACGATAATTTACAGAAATCACACTTAGACTTAAAAACAAGCCATTAAAGGGTGTAAAACCAAACCAGCCCCCAAACGACCCCGTAGGATGCACGAACACCTCGCACAGGACCAATGTAACTTGTAGGAACTGACCGCGTAGTCCCGACACTCCCAGTTTGAGAGTATGATGATAATTTTCCAAAATCACACTTAGAATGAAAAATAAGTCATTAAAGGGTGAAAACCCAAACCAGCCCCCAAACGTCCCCGTAGGAGGCACGAAGACCTCGTACGAGACCAATGTAACTTATAAGAACTGATCACGTAGTCCCGGGTCTCTCGGTTTGAGAGTATGGATATAATTTGCGAAAATTAACACTTAAACTTAAAAATAAAGCGTTAAAGGGTGAAAATCCAAACTAGTCCCCAAACAACCCTGTTAGAGGCGCGAACACCTCGCAAGGGACAAATGTAACTTGTAGGAACTGGCCGCATAGTCTCGGGTCTCCCGGTTTGAAAATGTGATGATAATTTCAAAATATATCAATTTGTCTTGAAAACAAGCCATTAAAGGGTGATAACCTAAACCAGCCCCCAAACGGCCTACTAAGAGGCACAAACACCTCGCACGGGACCAATGTAACTTGTAGAAACTGATCGCGTAGTCTCAGGTCTCCTGGTTTGCTAGTATGATGATAATTTGCAAAAATCACACTTAGTCTTAAAAACAAGCCGTTAAAGGATGCAAACCCAAACCAGCCCCAATACGGCCCCGTTAGAGGGACGAACACCTCGTATGAGACCATTGTAACTTGTAGGAGTTGATCGCGTAGTCCCGGGGCTTCCAGTTTGAGAGTATGATTATAATTTGCAAAAATCACAGTTAGACTTAAAAACAAGCCATTAAAGGGTGAAAACCCAAACCATCCCCCAAACGACCCTGTAGGAGGCATGGACACCTCGCACGGGACTAATGTAACTTGTAAGAACTGACCACGTAGTCCCGGGTTTCCCGATTTGAGAATATGACGATAATTTCAAAATATGTCAATTTGGCTTGAAAATAAGCCGTTAAAGGGTGATAACCTAAACCAGCCCCCAAACGGCCTTGTAAGAGGCACGAACACCTCGTACGGGACCAATGAACTTGTACGAACTAACCCTGTAGTCACGAGCCTACCAATTTGAGATCATGACGATAATTTCAAATAATGTAGATTAGGCTTGAAAATAAGCCGTTAAAGTGTGAAAACCCAAACCAGTCCACAAACGACCCCGTAAGAGGCGCGGATAACTCACACGGGACCAATGTAACTTGTAGGAACTCATCGCGTAGTTTTGGGTCTCTCGGTTTGAGAGTATAGAAATAATTTCCAAAAATCCCACTTAGACTTATAAACAAGCCATTAAAGGGTGAAAACTGAAACCAGCCTACAAACGATCCCTTAAGAGATGTGTACACCTCGCACGGGACCAATGTAACTTGTAGGAACTGACCGCGTGGTTTCGGGTCTCCCGATTTGAAAAGATGACAAGAATTTGAAAAAATCAACACTTAAACTTAAAAACAAGGCGTTAAAGCATGAAAACCCAAACTAGCCCCCGTACGACCTCGTAGGAGGCACTAACACCTCGCACGGGACCAATGTAACTAGTAGGAACTGACCGCATAGTCCCAAGTCTCCCAGTTTTAGAGTATGACGATAATTTGCAAAAATCACACTTAGACTTAAAAATAAGCCGTTAAAGGGTGAAAACCCAAACCAGCCCTCATACGACCCCGTAGGAGGCTTGAACACCTTGCGCGGGACCAATGGAACTTGTACGAATTGAGTGCGTAGTCCCGGGTCTCCTAATTTGAGAGTATGACAATAATTTGCAAAAATCACACTTAAACTTAAAAACAAGGCATTAAAGGGTGAATACCCAAACCAGCCCCCAAACGACCCCGTTAGAGGCACGAACACCTCGTATGGGACCAACGTAACTTCTAGGAACTGATAGCTTAGTCTCGGGTCTCCCGGTTTGAAAATATGATGATAATTTCAAAATATGTCAATTTTTCTTGAAAACAAGCAGTTAATGGGTGATATCCTAAACCAGCCCCCAAACGGCCGAGTGAGAGGCACGAACAGGTCATACGGGATAACCTAAAACAGCCCCCAAACAAGCCATTAATGTAACTTGTACGAACTAACCGCATAGTCACGGGCCGCATTGTTTGCGATAAAGACGTTAATCTCAAATAATGTAGAATAGGCTTGAAAACAAGCTCTTAAAGCGTGAAAACCCAAACTAGTCCACAAACGACCCCATAAGAGGTGCGAACACCTCGCACGGAACCAATGCAACTTGTAGGAACTGACCACGTAGTTTTAGGTCTCTCGGTTTGAGAATATGACGATAATTTCCAAAAATCAACATTAAAACCTAAAAACAAGGCGTTAAAGGGTGAAAACCCAAACCAGCCCCCGAACGACCCCGTAGGAGGCACGAACACCTCGCACGGGACCAATGTAACTTGTAGGAACTGATCGCGTAGTCCCGAGTCTCCCGTTTTGAGAGCAAGATGATAATTTGCAAAAATCATACTTAGATAAAAAAAACAAGCCGTTAAAGGGTGAAAACCCGAACAAGCCCCATACGACCCCGTAGGAGGCACGAACACCTCGCACGGGACCAATGTAACTTGTAGAAACTCACAGTGTAGTCTTGGATCTCCCGATTTGAGTGTATGATGATAATTTGAAAAATCACACTTAGAGTTAAAAACAAGCCGTTAAAGGGTGTAAACCCAAACCATCCCCCAAACAATCCCGTAAGAGGCACGAACACCTCGCACGGGACCAATGTAACTTATAGGAACTGACCGCGTAGTTTCGGGTCTCCAAGTTTGAGAGTATGACGATAATTTGCAAAAATCAACATTTAAACTTAAAAACAAGGCGTTAAAAGGTGAAAACCCAAACCAGCACCCAAATGACCCCGTAAGAGGCACAAACACCTCGCACGGAACCAATGTAACTTGTAGGAACTGACCGCGTAGTCCCGGGTCTCCCGGTTTGAAAATATGATGATAATTTCAAAATATGTCAATTTGTCTTAAGAACAAGCCGTTAAAGGGTGTTAACCCAAACCCACCCCCAAACGGCCCAGTAAGAGGCACGAAAACCTCGCACGGGAAAATTGTAACTTGTACGAACTAATCGCATAGTAACGGGCCTCCTTGTTTGAGATAATGACGATATCAAATAATGTAGATTAGGCTTGAAAATAAGCCGTTAAAGGGTGAAAACCCATACCAGTCCACAAATGACCCCGTAAGAGGCGTGAACACCTCGCACGGGACCAATGTAACTTGTAGGAACTGACCGCGTAGTTTCAGGTCTATCGATTTGAGAATATGATGATAATTTCCACAAATCAACACAAACTTATAAATAAGCCGTTAAAGGGTGAAAACCCAAACCAGCTCCATACGACCCCGTAGGAGGCACGAACACCTCGCACGGGACCAATGTAACTTGCAGGAACTGACCACGTAGTCTTGGTTCTCCCGATTTGAGAGTATGACGATAATTTGAATAAATTACACTTAGACATAAAAATGAGCCGTTAAAGGGTGAGAACCCAAACCATCCCCATATGACCCCGTAGGAGGCACGAACACCTCGCACGGGAACAATGTAAATTATACTAACTGACCGCGTAGTCTCAGGTCTCTCGGTTTGAGAGTATGATGATAATTTGCAAAATTCACACTTAGACTTAAAAACAAGCCGTTAAAGGGTGAAAATTCAAACCATCCCCCATATGACTCCGTAAGAGGCACGAACACCTCGCACGGGACCAATGTAACTTGTTGGAACTAACTGCATAGTCCCGGGTCTCCCGGTTTGAGAGTATGACGATAATTTGCAAAAACCACAATTAGACTTAAAAATAAGCCGTTAAAGGGTGAAAACCCAAACCAGCCCCCAAACGCCCCCTTAAGAGGCATGAACACCTCGTACGGGACCAAAGAAACTTGTAGGAGCTGACCGCATTGTCTCGAGTTTCCGAGTTTGTGAGTATGACGATAATTTAAAAATATGTCAATTTGGCTTCAAAACAAGCTGTTAAAGGCTGATAACCTAGGCCAGCCCCCAAACGGCCCAGTAAGAGGCACCAACACCTTACAGGAGACCGATGAACTTGTACGAACGAACCGCGTAGTCATGGGCCTACCAATTTGAGATAATGACGATAATTTGAAATAATGTAGATTAGGCTTGAAAACAAGCCGTTAAAGGGTGAAAATGCAAACCAGTCCACAAACAACCCCGTAAGAGGCGCAAACACCTCGGACGGGACCAATGTAACTTGTAGGAACTCACTGCGTAGTTTCGGGTCTCTCGGTTTGAGAGTATGACGATAATTTGTAAAAATAAGACTTAGACTTATAAACAAGCCGTTAAAGGGTGAAAACCCACACCAACCCACAAACGACCCCGTAAGAGGCTCGAACACCACGTACGGGACCAATGTAACTTGAAGGAACTGATCGCATAGTTTCGGGTCTCCTGATTTGAAAAGATGACAATAATTTGCAAAAATCAGCACTTAAACTTAAGAACAAGCCGTTAAAGGGTGAAAGCCCAAACCAGCCCCATACGACCCCGTAGGAGGCACGAACACCTCGTACGGGACCAATGTAACTTATACAAACTGACCGCCACTACACCAAAATGGGCAAATTGTCACCTTTCAGCTGGTCAGCCTTGTCAAGTTCATGGACCGTGCCAAAAAACACTTGTTTTATGTCAAGGTCATTGACCTTGACACGACCGTGACAACTAATTGTCACGGTCAACGACCGTGACAAGGCCATGAAAAATTTACTTGTCACGGACATGTCACGGTCATTGACCGTGACAATTCTTTAAATAATTGTCAAGGTCAATGACCGTGACACGACCGTGATAATGTTCGCAGCAAAAACCCTTTCCCCCTTCTTTTTTCCCTCCCGTCATTCCCTCCTTATCTCTCTCTCTCGACGCTGCTCTCTCTCTCTCTCTACTTTCAGGTCGATTTTCTCTCTCTCTCTCTCTCTTCCATTTATATATATGTGTATGTGTATGTATGTGTATATGTATATGTGTGTGCGTGTGTATATGTGTGTGCGTGTGTGTGCGTGTGTATATGTATGTGTATGTGTATGTATGTGTATATGTGTGTGTATGTGTGTGTGTGGTGGTGTGTGGTGGGGGAGGGGGTGGTGGAGGGGGGCAGGGGGTAGGGTGTGTATGTGTGTGTGTGTGGTGTGTGGTGGGGGAGGGGGTGGTGGAGGGGGCAGGGGGTGGGGTGGGGTGTGTGTGTGTGTGTGTGTGGCGGGGGGAGGGGGCAGGGGGTGGGGTGGTGTGGGGGTGGGGCACCCATTTAATAACTCTTTAAATATTTGGAAAAAACATACTATTACAAAATTGAAACGAAATGGTATTGACGGAACTTACACATACGTTATGTACTGTGCTCTTACGTTGAAAATTATTAGATAGAAAAAGAAAAATATAAATTGAGACAACCTTAGAATCTAATTAGGCAAAAAATATAATGGCATCAACTAACATATATACACAACACTAAAAGTAGACATCGATTTTATAAATGATAATAGTTGGATAATAATTGGATAATAAACATCGGGAGGGGGTGGGGGTGGGGGTGGGGTGGGTGGGGTTTTGAATATTATTTACATTTATATTTTTGGATATTATATACATTCAAAATAAATAATTGATAATAGTTGGATAATAATTGGATAATAGTTGATATTTTCGTTCAAAATAAATATTTCATTCAAATATATTGGATAATAATTGATATTTTCATTTAAATTGATAATAATTTTATTCATGAAATTAATTCAATTGATAATAATTTATATATATGTTTGTGTGTATATATATGTGTGTATGAGTGTATGTGGTCAATACATGAATTTATTTTTGTATTTGAATTAACCCATGAATTTATTTTTGTATTTGAATTAACCCATGAATTTATTTTTGTATTCGAATTAACCCATGAATTTATTTTTGTATTTGAATTAACCCATTAAATGAAACATACTTGAAATTAAATATAGTGCGCATAGATACTAGCATTCTTGTTCTTATGCGTACGCATTCAAAACCCTTAGACCCGTTCGAGAGTCATTACCCCTCTAATGAGATCTCTCGAATTGTCCCGTTTGGATAGTTTGACACTGTATAATTTCTGTATAATATTCTTATTGGCTTAAAGTTGTTACTTTTGGAGGAAGTTATGCAGTCGTATCTTAATGTTCTGTGGGTACATACTAGATTGACAAGTGTGACTGTTATTTTAATTGACCAATTGAAATAACACTCACACCTGCCAATCTACGTCGTGTACTTGGAGAACTAAGGGGATATGCTGTCGATTTTTTTTCAAATCGTAACAATGTGCATGAGCTGTTAAGTATATTACAGTGCATTCTTGAATGGGATAGGACCACTTACCCTTTAATAGGATAATTAAATGATGGGATAATTAAAAAAAACATACTATAAATCTAAGTTTTGTTTACCTTTAATAGGTGTTTAGTTGTGGTATCTGTGATGGGATATCCGAAATACAAAGAGTGGATGGGTGAGACTAATAGAATGGGGGATGTGTTTCGCAGAGGTGCTAACGAATTTGTGAAATATGCAAAGAGATGTCGTAATGATGAAGAGTTTTCGTGTCCGTGTGCTAGGTTTAAGAATGGTAAGGTGTTTGAGTGGAAAACAGTTGAACTACATTTGTTAAGATTGGGTATGCAAGATAGTTATCGATTTTTGAGTTTTCACGGTGAATTGAAAGTTCCTTTTGCCCCCGACCAACCTTCACAACAACCTTCAACAAGTAGAATAGATGAATAATGGGACGACGTAGATCATAGTATGTTAGAGGATTTAGTTGATGATGCGTACAGAGTTTATAAAGCTAAGGAGAATGAAGTTACTGATGATGTAGAAGATTCAAGTGCTCGTGAAGATAACACGATAAAACTTGAGATGACTACCAAAGTTTAAAATTTAAGGCGACCCAACCGTTATACTTTGGTTGTGAGAAAGATCAAACAACTTTACATGCCATGGTTGGTTTGCACAGTTTGAAGACGCAGTACGATTTGTCTGGAAATAGCGCGACGGGAATTATGAAATGGGTGAAGGGCTTATTACCCAAGGTGAATACACTTCCAAAGAGCTATCATGTTATGAAGAACAGTTTGAAAGGTTTGGGAATGAAGTATAAATCTATTCATGCTTGTGTGTATGACTGCATACTATACCGAAAGGAGTATGAAAATCTCGATCGTTGTCCGGTATGCGATGAACCTAGATATGTCCAATCTACAATTAAGGAAGGCACAAGCTCAAAAGTGCCTCAAAAAGTATTGAAATATTTTCCCGTTGGGCCTAGATTAAGGAAATTTTTCACAGTACCATGGATTGCAGAGGCAATGACTTGTCATGCTAGGGCAGAAGTAGGGGGCAATATCATGCGTCATCCTATTGATTCTACTGCCTGGCGGAGGATGAATTATGAGTATCCCGATTTTGCTCGAGAACAACGCAACATTCGTTTGGCTATAACAACAGATGGTTTTAATCCATTTGGAAATCTAAGCACCAATCAGAGTGTATGGACAGTGATCCTAGCCCCACTCAACCTCCCTCCTTCACAGTGTATGAGACCTGAATTTTCGAGGATGGCTTTATTGATACCTAGGCCGAAGGCACCAAGTGAAGACATTGATATCTACCTGGCTCCTTTGGTAGAAGAATTAAATGAGTTGTGGGAAGAGGGTGTGCAATCATTTGACTCTTTTAGATAAGAAGAGTTTACGCTGAAAGCTATGTTGATGTGGGCAATTCATGATTTTCCAGCTTATGGGACATTATCCAGATGTGTAGTACATGGTTATTTGGGGTGTCCTATTTGTGGAGAGGAGACTGAATCTCTTCGTCTATCCTCTAGCTTAAAAAATGTATACCATTGCCACAGGAGGTTTTTATCCCCAGCTCATAGTTTCAGATTTGAGAAAGGTTCCAATTTTTTATTGGGCGGAGTTGAACATAGGCTACCGCCGAGACAACTTTCGGGTTCAGAAATTGAAAGTAAATCTTCCGAATGTGGCCCAAATATGCCAGGTAAGAATCCCAAATTTAAGAATGTCAAGCATAAGAAGACCCCAACTGGGAATGAAACTGAGATAAGAAAGCCATGGTCTCGGAGGTCAATTTTATTTGACTTGCCTTATTGGAAGAAAAACCCGGTGCGCCATGTATTGGATGTGATGCATGCAGAGAAGAACTTCGCTGAACATATTGTGGGTACTTGCCTTGGGGGGAGTCATTCGAAGGATGCAGAAAATGCACGAAAAGACCTTAAAACGTTAAAACTTAAACCACAACTATGGTTGAAAGAAGATAGTAGGGGAAGGACAATAATTCCCCCTGGTGCGTTTACTTTGACGAGTGAGGAAAGGAAGGTGCTTCTAGACACAATATATAATTTGAAGGGCCCATCTACTTTTTCGTCCAACTTGCAAAGGATTGTGAATTATGTTACTCATGATTTACATAAGTGTTAGTCCCACGATTGGCATGTGATCATGCAATTGGTTCCTCTATTGTTTAAGCACTGTTTCTCCACACACAAGGATTTGCGTAGGGCTATTATGCAAATTAGTATTACCTTCTCCCTCTTGTGTGAGAAGGTAGTGAATCGAGAACACATAGTGGCCGCAAAATTGGCTGTGAACGAAGCAATTTGTGTATTGGAGAAGTACTTTCCCCCAACATTCTTTGACATACGTGTTCACTTGTTGGTACACCTATGCGACGAGGCACTTCTTTGTGGTCCAGTTAGATATCGGTGGATGTATCCGTTTGAAAGATTGATGAAAGTTTTTATAGATTACGTCAAGAATACGTGATATATTGCAGGATCAATTGCAGAGGAATACATCACCGTGGAGTCATCAATATATACTCGGGAATATATGCCTGACTCGACCAGCGTTGATGACACTGATGAATTACTCGATGATGGTGGTAATGTGATGGGAAAACGAGTGAAATTAACGAATTTGCAACATGAACAAGTAGCTCGTTATCTATTTGACACACATGAAGATGTAGAATAATGGAAAAAGTAAGTTTCCAATATTATAATGTTTAACATTATTTTTGATTATTTTATACATGATTAATTTTGTAATATGCAGTAAATATGAAGCCTGTGAGAACAATAAAAGACGAAAAACAATGGTACAATCAGACAACGAATTTAGGATATGGTTGACACAAGAGGTAATTATAATGAAAACAGTCGTTATATAACGTTACATTACACTCAAATTTTACCACTAATATAATTAATTTATCTATATTCTTAGCTCCTAAAGATGGGTGATGCGACATCAAGGCTTGCTCGTCTATCCACTGGACCCTTGTTCGTGGCACAAGAGTACAAAAAGTATCGATTGAACGGTTACATTTTCGGCGCTAAAGTGTATAAGGAAAGTACAAATGTACAGAACTCGGGAATTTCATACAAGGCTCTTACTTTGTTTCGAGCTAGCGCAAAAGATAAAAAACTCGTTGAAGCTGAAATGACTTACTATGGTGTAATCCAGAATATATTTGAATTGGATTATATAATCTTCAAAGAGGTTGTATTTTACTGTGAATGGGTAAGAGTTGAGGATAAAAATGGTTGTAAAGTTGATCCTGTCACCAATTTGATCATGGTTAACTTGTCCAAGTTGAAGAGCAACGACCACGTGAGCGATGAGCCGTTTGTTTGTGCATTTCAAAAGGTTAAGAAAGTGTTTTACTCGGAGTATATCAACAACGAGTCGTGGTCAATTGTCCAACACGCGCCAAGGCGTCTAAATAGTAGTGTGGATGACTTGGCTGCTCCTACCGAATATCAATCCATTTTTTATGATAACCCAAATTTGAAACAATTTTTCAATTTGTAATAAATATTTCAATTTGTTCCGAAACATCCATTTTTAATGCTTTTACTTGATCTGTACTTTATCATTTTCACTCTTGTGTTGTTTGCGTGTGTGGAGAGGAGATTAATACATAAATATTCCAACTACATCTAAGTTTTGTTTATACTAATCCATGAATATACGCTTCTTACCTTTAATAGTTGATTAGTACATAGTTATTTGGGGTGTCCTATTTGTGGAGAGGAGACTGAATCTCTTCGTCTATCCGAACACTAATAAATGCCATAATCCTATGGAGCGATGCTCTACAAATTCCTCCCAACCGTTATGTAGCCAAACATCACCAGTTGAAGTTGTCAATTCCACTTTCCATACCCCACCACTTGGAACTTCTAGCAAAACATGGGAGACCATTGAAAGGTGGAATTGACAACTTCAACTGCTGATTTTTGGCTACATAACGATTGGAAGGAATTTGCAACGCATAACTCCATAGGATTATGGTATTTCTTAGTGTTTAGATATGAAGAGAATTATAATTGACACGATTGCCCGGGGTACATTAGTTGGAAGGAGGTTCCATATGAGCTCAAGTTAGCTGTTTGAGTGACACTACAGGTAATGTATTTATATTTATATGTCAATTTCGATTTCGATTTCAATTACGATTTATATTTATCTATATTTGAGGGGCGGATACTAATTTTACTTTATTTCAATTCAGGGGACAGGGAGTGGCCCTAAGGGTAGGCCACATATGCTCTATACTTATGTGGCTATTCGGACGAGAAGGGAAGGATAAGGAGGTGTTCCCGAGCGTCGCGGTACAAAATCTCTTTTCCATGCAAATAGTTTGTAGATTTGAGATAAAATGATGGTGATGTTGTTTCTTTTTAAATAGTTTCTTATTTGAATATATATTTGCATTATCTTTAGTTTGTTCAGATATATGATGTTTTGAACATGTACAACGTTGCTATAACAGGTACAAATATACTGCTGGGCAGTGCCAGTGGCCATACTGCCCAGCTGATTTTTTTAAATTCTACCCAGAATTTTCACGGTTAATGGCCGTGGCAATTTTTTTACAAAGGGTCACGGCTTTGTCACGGTTATAAACCGTGACAAACGTGTCACGGTCATTGACCTTGACACGACCGTGACACAAAACGCAAGTTTTGTGTCAAGGTCAATGACCGTGAGGCGACCGTGACAAAAAACGTTGTCTCGCCTCGAAATGTCACGGTCATTGACCTTGACAAGGTAGATTTGTCAAGGTCAATGACCTTGAAAAATGGGCAGATTTGGTGTAGTGCACGTAGTCCCGAATCTCTCGGTTTGAGAGTATGATGATAATTTGCAAAAATCACACTTAGAATTAAAAACAAGCCGTTAAAGGATGTAAACCCAAACCAGCCACCAAACGATCCTGTCAGAGGTACGAACACCTTGCATGGGACAAATGTAAGTTATAGGAACTGACCGCGTACTTTCGGGTCTCCCAGTTTGAGAGTATGACGATAATTTGCAAAAATAAACACTTAAACTTAAAAACAAGGCGTTAAAAGTTGAAAACCCAAACCATCACCCAAATGACCCCGTAAGAGGCACAAACACCTCGTACGGGACCAATGTAACTTGTAGGAGCTGACCGGGTAGTCCCGGGTCTCTCGGTTTGAAAATATGATGATAATTTCAAAATATGTCAATTTGTCTTAAAAACAAGCCGTTAAAGGGTGATAACCTAAACCAACCCCCAAACGACCCAGTAAGAGGCACGAACACCTCGCACGGGACCAATGTAACTTGTACGAACTAATCGCATAGTCACAGGCCTCCTTGTTTGAGATAATGATGTTATCAAATAATGTAGATTAGGCTTGAAAATAAGCCGTTAAAGGGTGAAAACCCAAACCATTCCACAAATGACCCCGTAAGAGGCGCGGACACCTCGCACGGGACCAATGTAACTTGTAGGAACTGACCGTGTAGTTTCAGGTCTATCGATTTGAGAATATGATGATAATTTCTAAAAATCAACACGAACTTAAAAATAAGGCGTTAAAGGGTGAAAACCCAAACCATCCCCCTAACGACCCCGTAGGAGGCACAAACACCTCGCAAGGGACCAATGTAACTTGCATGAACTGACCGCAGAGTCTCGATTATCCCGATTTGAGAGTATGACGATAATTTGAAAAAATCACACTTAGACATAAAAATGAGCCGTTAAAGGGTGAAAACCCGAACTAGCCCCATACGACCCCGTAGGAGGCACGAACACCTCGCACGGGAACAATGTAAATTATAGGAACTGACTGCGTAGTCTTAGGTCTCTCGATTTGAGAGTATGACGATAATTTGCAAAAATCACACTTAGACTTAAAAACAAGTCGTTAAAGGGGGAAAACCCAAACCATCCCCCATATGACCCCGTAAGAGGCACGAACACCTCGCACGGGACCAACGTAACTTATAGGAACTAACCGCATTGTCACCCCCTAACCCCATTTGGATATAATTAACTAAATAGTTTACAAATCACCCCCTAACCCTTTCCATAGCTTACTATCTGTCAGAAACCACAATTATAGAAACAAGAATACAACATTTATTTCAATCATAATGGTTAGTATTTCTCACAAATTAATATAAATGACCCACACAACTCTATTTCTGCCACTGCCATATCTAGACTCTCTAACCCCAAAATATAAAAACCTAAGGCTCTGATACCAAGTTGTCACCCCCTAACCCCATTAGGATATAATTAACTAAATAGTTTACAAATCACAATTATAATTTATATATTATTTAGGTAATACATATTGAAACAACTTCAAGGTTAAAATGCGGAATATTAAAAAACCCAATCGTTTTAAGGAGACATAATTTCAACAGAACTCACATATCATTTAACTTAATTACAACTAGTACAGTGTATAAAACAAACTAACAAGACCCTACTTCTATTTACTCAACCTCCTAGACCTGGCAGTGGCAGCTGGAAAACCTGAAAATGTAAACATATAAAACCATGAGTTTAAAAACTCAGTGAATGTACTACAGCTATCTATAGTAAAAGCACTATATTGACATCTCAACATAACAATATATACATCTCTGTGCCAAATTAGGACATATACATATCCAGAGTTAATAAACCCCACATCTCCTGCCCGTAGGCAATAATCATATCCATAGGTTTAAAAAAAAACATAACATCTCCTGAATTGCATAACAACTCAACATATCCTGACTTTTATAAATCCATAACATCTCAACATCTCTTGGCTTTTAAATAAGCCATAACATCTCAACATCTCTTGGCTTTTAAATAAGCCATAACATATCAACATATCATGACTTTTAAATAAGCCATATCATCTCAACATATGATACATATATGTCATATCCAAAATCAACCCAGTAAGTACACTCACCTTGTGTTGTCAACTATGTATTCACGTTTCCCTCGAGTGGAGCTGAACTTGGTTGATTTGACCTTACACCTGTTAATCCAACTAAATCAGTATTAAAACTCAATCATAAGTATTATCTTAATATAATTATGTAACTTTAAATAAGTACACAACCACAATATGAATCTACTCAAGTCATATTTCATGAAACATATGTAAAGACGAAACGATGGTATATATGTTGATAAGGTCATGAACATTCAACCCTAGAAACTACCTCGTAAGGAATTTATAAATAAACTCAAGTAAACATAAAAGTATACTTCTGAATATATATACACATGAAACATGTACTCAAAATACCCTTGGGAAGGAGTAGATACAAACATTCTTTCATGGGGTATCCGATATGGTGTCAAATCATTGTCCTCCATACTTAACCATCCCATATTCATAAATAGTACACATACAGGTGTTCAATCTTATCAATCTGAAAACGCATCTGAATATACCTTCCGTTACAAGTGACGGTGTAATTTTTCAAGCTTCCTAGGGCAAGTTATGGCCATTTCTTTACAACACAAGAAATCTTCCCTACAAACTCCTCTATTGTTCCTTCGACTTCCAAGAATTTTCATAATTTTTATACAACATAACTTTCCATGATTTTCAACAAAATTTCATTAGGTATACTGAATAGTACATAATTAAAGTTTCATAATATTTTGACGTCATTTTCTATCTCAAAATCTTGACCAAACTCAGGGCATACCGAAATGAAATATTCAAACAGCAACTATATACCAACTTGCAACCATCACTAAGACCTAACCATAAGGAGTTAAATTCTGATTTTCGGATATGATATGAATATATAAGTCTATTTGCATATAAAATTGGAATTTCTTAATTCCAGTAAGCACACAAAGAGATATGCAAGTTTGAATACAAAGGGTTTCAATACAAAGCAATATGACCTATAACCCCACTTATCTCACATATGAACCAATACATATTATCACAAAGGAGGATGGAATTTGGATCAATACTTCACGATTTATATACATTGAAATAAGTATAATAGAAGATTAAAACAATATTAAAACATAATATTACCTTGGAAACACCTTAAAGATTTTCTTGGAATTGTTTTCCTAGATTTTCCTTGTAACCCTTTCTTCCTTAACTTCTACCTCTCTTTCCTCAAGCTAATAACACCTCAAACTGAACCTAGGGACTTATTTGGTGAAGAAATAAGGTTAAGGGAGAGTTTTAAGTCGGCCAAGGCTGCTTCCCAATCCATCCAATCAAATAAAAACATTTGGTTTAATAAAAGACAATTTACCACTTAAGGGAATTGAAAGATTCGCCCCTTCTCGTAATTTCAACCTAACTTCTTACTCGAACATCCATTTGATGTACCGTTTGTTGTGTTACAACCCTAACTCACCTATATACAACTATGTGGTTTTCACCTCAAGTCAATTGTAATGTTACAAGGGTCAAAACTTGTCTTAAACATGAACATTTCTATCGAAAATAACCAAATCTTGTGTTCGTAAATAATTCGACATTTCATGATTTATGAAAGTAGAATTATACTAACCATAATCACTTAAAATTAGATATACTAGTAACACATTATTCATATCACATAAGATAAGTATAATTTAAATACAATTTATCATAATTATATACGGGTTGTCACACGCATAGTCCCGGGTCTCCCGGTTTGAGAGTATGATGATAATTTGCAAAAATCACACTTAGACTTAAAAATAAGCCGTTAAAGGGTGAAAACCCAAACCAGCCCCCAAACGACCCCGTAAGAGGCATGAACACCTCGTACGGGACCAATGTAACTTGTAGTAGCTGACCGCGTTGTCTCGGGTTTCCTGGATTGAGAATATGACGATAATTTAAAAATATGTCATTTTGACTTGAAAACAAGCCGTTAAAGGGTGATAACCTAAACCAGCCCCCAAACGGCCCAGTAAGAGGCACCAATACCTTGCACGGGACCGATGAACTTGTACGAACGAACCGCGTAGTCACGGGCCTCCCAATTTGAGATAATGATGGTAATTTGAAATAATGTAGATTAGGCTTGAAAACAAGCGGTTAAAGGGTGAAAACCCAAACCAGTCCACAAACGACCCCATAAAAGGTGCGAACACCTCAAATGGGACCAATGTTACTTATAGGAACTCACCGCATAGTTTCAGGTCTCTCGGTTTGAGAGTATGACGATAATTTGTAAAAATCAGACTTAGACTTATAAACAAGCCGTTAATGGGTAAAAACCCAAACCATCCCATAAACGACCCCGTAAGAGGTGCGAACACCTCGCACGAGACCAATGTAACTTGGAGGAACTGATCGCGTAGTTTTGGGTCTCTCGGTTTGAAAAGATGACATTAATTTGCAAAAATCAACACTTAAACTTAAAAACAAGCCGTTAAAGGGTGAAAACCTAAACCAGCCCCATATGACCCCGTAGCAGGCATGAACACCTCGCACGGGAACAATGTAAATTATAGGAACTGACCGTGTAGTCTCGGGTCTCTCGGTTTAAGAGTATGATGATAATTTGCAAAAATCACACTTAGACTTAAAAACAAGCCGTTAAAGGGTGAAAACCCAAACCAACCCCCTTACGACCCTGTAGGAGGCCCGAACACCTCGCACGGGACCAATGTAACTTGTAGGAACTGACCGCATAGTCCCTAGTTTATCGGTTTGAGAGTATGATGATAATTTGACAAAATCACACTTAGACTTGAAAACAAGCCGTTAAAGGGTGTAAACCCAAACCACACCCCAAACGATCCCGTAAGAGGCTCGAACACCTCGCACGGGACCAATATAACTTGTAGGAACTGACCGCGTAGTTCAGGGTCTCCCAATTTGAGAGTATGATGATAATTTGCAAACATTAATACTTAAACTTAAAAACAAGGCGTTAAAGGGTGAAAACCCAAACCAACCCCCAAACGAACCCGTAAGAGGCACGAAGACCTCACACAGAACCAATGTAACTTGTAGGAACCGACCGCGTAGTCCCGGGTCTCCCGATTTGAGAGTATGATGATAATTTGCAAAAATCACACATAGAATTAAAAATAAGCCGTTAAATGGCGAAAACCCAAACCAGCCCCCAAATGACCCCGTAGGAGGACCCAACACCTCGCACGGGACCAATGTAACTTGTAGGAACTGATCGCGTGGTCCCGAGTCTCCCGTTTTGAGAGTAAGATGATAATTTGCAAAAATCACACTTAGACATAAAAGGAAGCCGTTAACCATAAGAGGAACGAACACCTCGTACGGGACCCGTGTAACTTGTAGGAACTGAGCACGTAGACCTGGGTCTTTCGGTTTGAGAGTACGATGATAATTTACAAACTTAGACTTAAAAACAAACCGTTAAAAGGTGTAAACCCAAACCAGCCCCCAAACGACCCCATAAGTGGAACAAACACCTCGCACGGGACCAATGTAACTTGTAGGAACTAACCACGTAGTTTCGGGTCTCCCAGTTTCAGAGTATGATGATAATTTGCAAAAATGAACACTTAAACTTAAAAACAAGTCGTTAAAGGGTGAAAATCAAAACCAGCTCCCAAACGACCCGTAAGAGGCACGAACAACTCGTACGGGAGCAATGTAACTTATAGGAATTGACCACGTAAACCTGGGTCTCTCGATTTGAAAATATGTTGATAATTTCAAAATATGTCAATTTGTCTTGAACATAAGTGATAACCAAAACTAGCCCCCAAACGGCCCAGTAAGAGGCACCAACACCTTGCACGGGACCGATGAACTTGTACGAACGAACCGCGTAGTCACGGGCCTCCCAATTTGAGATAATGATGATAATATCAAATAATGTAGATTAGGCTTGAAAATAAGCTGTTAAAAGGTGAAAACCCAAACCAGTCCATAAACGACTCCGTAAGAGGTGCGAACACCTCGCACGGGACCAATTCATCTTGTAGGAACTGACCGCATAGTTTCAGGTCTCTCGGTTTGAGAATATGATGATAATTTCCAATAATCAACGCTTAAACTTAAAAATAAGGCGTTAAAGGGTGAAACCCCAAACCAGCCACCTAACGACCCCGTAGGAGGCACGAACACCTCGCACGGGACCAATGTAACTTCTAGGAATTGAACGCGTAGTCTCGGGTCTCTCGGATTGATAATATGATGATAATTTTCAAAAATCACACTTAGACTTAAAAAAGAGCCGTTAAAGGGTGAAAACCCAAACTAGCCCCATACGACCCCGTAGGAGGCACAAACACCTCGCACGGGACCAATGTATATTGTAGGAACTGACTGTGTAGTCTCGGTTCTCCCGATTTGAGAGTATGACGATAATTTGCAAAAATCACACTTAGACATAAAAACGAGCCATTAAAGGGTGAAAACTCAAACCAGCCGCATACGACCTTGTAGGAGGCACGAACACCTCGCACGGGAACAATGTAAATTATAGGAACTGACCGCGTAGTCTCGGGTCTCTCGGTTTGAGAGTATGACGATAATTTACAACAATCACACTAAGACTTAAAAACAAGCCGTTAAAGGGTGAAAACCCAAACCATCCCACATATCACCCCGTAAGAGGCACGAACACCTCACACGGGACCAATGTAACTTGTAGGAACTAAGCGCATAGTTCCGGGTCTCCCGATTTGAGAGTATGACGATAATTTGCACAAATCACACTTAGACATAAAAACAAGCCGTTAAAGGGTGAAAACCCAAACCAGCCCCAAACGACCCCGTAAGAGGCATGACCACCTCGTACGGGACCAATGTAACTTGTAGGAAATGACCCCGTTATCTCGGGTTTCCCAGTTTGGGAATATGATGATAATTTAAAAATATGTCAATTTGGCTTGAAAATAAGCCGTTAAAGGGTGATAACCTAAACCAGCCCCCAAACGGCCCAGAAAGAGGCACCAACACCTCGCACGGGACCGATGAACTTGTACGAACGAACCGCGTAGTCACGGGCCTCTAAATTTGAGATAATGACGATAATTTGAAATAATGTAGATTAGGCTTGAAAATAAGCCGTTAAAGGGTGAAAACCCAAACCAGTCCCATATGACCCAGTAGGAGGCACGAACACCTCGCACGGGACCAATGTATATTGTAGGAACTGACAGCGTAGTCTCGGTTCTCTCGATTTGAGAGTATGATGATAATTTGGAAAAATACAATTAGACATAAAAACGAGCCGGTAAAGGGTGAAAACCCAAACCATCCCCATACGACCCCGTAGGAGGCACGAACACCTCGCATGAGAACAATGTAAATTATAAGAACTGACCGCGTAGTCTCGGGTCTCACGGTTTGAGAGTCTGACGGTAATTTGCAAAAATCACACTTAGACTTAAAAACAAGCCGTTAAAGGGTGAAAACCCAAACCATCCCCCATATGACCCCGTAAGAGGCATGAACAACTCGCACGGGACCAATGTCACTTGTAGGAACTAACCGTATAGTCCCGGGTCTCCCGATTTGAGAGTATGATGATAATTTGCAAAAATCACACTGAGACATAAAAACAAGCCGTTAAAGGGTGAAAACCCAAACCAGCCCCCAAACGACCCCGTAAGAGGCATGAACACCTCGTACGGGACCAATGTAACTTGTAGGAACTGACCGCGTTGTCTCGGGTTTCCTGATTTGAGAATATGACGATAATTTAAAAATATGTCTATTTGGCTTGAAAACAAGCCGTTAAAGGGTGATAACCTAAACCAGCCGCCAAACGGCCCAGTAAGAGGCACCAACACCTCGCACGGGACCGATGAACTTGAACGAACGAACCGCGTAGTCATGGGCCTCCCAATTTGAGATAATTATGATAATTTGAAATAATGTAGATTAGGCATGGAAACAAGTCGTTAAAGGGTGAATACACAAACCAATCCATAAACGACCCCGTAAGAGGCGCGAACACCTCGCACGGGACCAATGTAACTTGTAGGAACTCACCACATAGTTTTGGGTCTCTCGGTTTGAGAGTATGACGATAATGAACAAGCCGTTAAAGGGTGAAAACCCAAACCAATCCACAAACAACCCCGTAAGAGGCGCGAACACCTCGCACAGGACCAATGTAACTTGTAGGAACTGACCGCGTAGTTTCGAGTCTCCCGATTTGAAAAGATGACAATAATTTGAAAAAATCAACACTTAAACTTGAAAACAAGCCGTTAAAGGGTGAAAACCCAAACCAATCCCATACGACCCCGTAGGAGGCACGAACACCTCGCACGGGACCAATGTAACTTGTAGGAACTGACCGCGTAGTCTCAAGTCTCCCAATTTGTGAGCATGACGATAATTTGCAAAAATCACGCAATGACTTAAAAATAAGCCGTTAAAGGGTGAAAACCCAAACCAACCCCCATACAAGCCGTCAAAGGGTGAAAACCCTAACTAGTCCCATACGACCCCATAGGAGGCAGGAACACCTCGCACGGGAGCAATGTAAATTATAGGAACTGACCGCGTAGTCCGAGGTCTTATGGTTTGAGAGTATGACGATAATTTGCGAAAATCACTCTTAGACTTAAAAACAAGCCGTTAAAGGGTGAAAACCCAAACCAACCCCCATACGAGCCTATAGGAGGCCCGAACACCTCACACGGGACTAATGTAAGTTTTAGGAACTTACCGCATAGTCCCGGGTCTCCTGGTTTGAGAGTATGATGATAGTTTGCAAAAATCACACTTAGACATAAAAACGAGCCGTTGGAGGGTGGAAATGCAAACCAGCCCCCAAATGACCCCGTAGGAGGTACGAACACCTTGCACGGGACCAAGGTAACTTGTAGGAACTAACCGGGCAGTCTCGGGTCTCCCTATTTGAGAGTATGACGATAATTTGCAAAAGTCACACAAAGAATTAAAAATAAGCCGTTAAAGGACAAAAACCCAAACCAGCCTCCAAATGACCCCGTAGGAGGCACGAACACCTAGCACGGGACCAATGTAAGTAGTAGGACCTAATCGCGTAGTCCCGAGTCTCCCATTTTGAGAGTAAGATGATACTTTGCTAAAATCACACTTAGATATAAAAACAAGTCGTTAAAAGGTGTAAACCCAAACCAGCGCCCAAACGACCCCGTAAGAGGTACAAACACCTCGCACGGGTCCAATGTAACTTGTAGGAACTGACCGCATAGTTTCGGGTCTCTCGGTTTGAGAGTATGACGATAATTTTCAAAAAGAACACTTAAACTTAAAAACACATCATTAAAGGGTGAAAATCAAAACCAGCCCCCAAAGGACCCCGTAAGAGGCACGAACACCTCGTACGGGAATAATGTAACTTGTAGGAATTAACCACGTAAACCCGGGTCTCCTGATTTGAAAATATGATGATAATTTTAAAATATGTCAATTTGTCTCGAAAATAAGTCGTTAAGGCGTGATAACCTAAACTAGCCCCCAAACGGCCCAGTAGGAGGCACGAACACCTCGCACGGGACCAATGTAACTTGTAGGAACTGACTGCATAGTCCCGGGTCTCCCGATTTGAAAATATGATGATAATTTCAAAATATGTCAATTTGTCTTGAAAACAAGCCGTTAAAGGGTGATAACCTAAACCAACCCCCAAACGACCCCGTAAGAGGGGCGAACACCTCGTACGGCACCAATGTAACTTGTAGCAACTCATCGCGTGGTTTCGGGTCTCTCGGTTTGAGAGTATGACGATAATTTGTAAAAATCAGACTTAGACTTATAAATAAGCCGTTAAAGGATGAAAATCCAAACCAACCCACAAACGACCCCGTAAGAGGCGCGAACACCTCGTACGTGACCAATGTAACTTTTTGGAACTGACCGCTTAGTTTTGGGTCCCCCGATTTGAAAAGATGACAATAATTTGAAAAAATCAACACTTAAACTTGAAAACAAGCCCTTATAGGGTGAAAACCCAAACCAGCCCCATACTACCCCGTAGGAGGCACGAACACCTCGCACAGGAACAATGTAACTTGTAGGAACTGACTGCATAGTCCCAATTCTCCCGGTTTGTGAGCATGATTTGCAAAAATCATACTTAGACATAAAAACAAGGAGTTAGAGGGTGAAAACCCAAACCAACCTCCATATGACCCCATAGGAGGCCCGAACACCTCGTACGGGACCAATGTAACTTGTAGGAACTGACAGCGTAGTCCCGGGTCTCCTGGTTTGAGACTATGAGGATAGTTTGCAAAAATCACACTTAGACTTAAAAATAAGTCACTAAAGGGTGAAAATCCAAACCACCCCACAAACGACCCCATAAGAGGAACAAACACCTCTCATGGGACCAATGTTTCTTGTAGGAACTCACTGCGTAGTCCTGGGTCTCCCGGTTTGAGAGTATGATGATAATTTAAGAAAATCACACTTAGACTTAAAAACTAGCCGTTGGAGGGTGTAAACGCAAACCAGCCCCCAAACGACCCCGTAGGAGGTACGAAAACACCTCGCATGGGACCAATGTAACTTGTAGGAACTGACCGGGTAGTCCCGGGTCTCCCGATTTGAGAGTATGACGATAATTTGCAAAAATCACACATAGAATTAAAAATAAGCTGTTAAAGGGCGAAAACCCAAACTAGCCCCCAAATGACCCAGTAGGAGGCACGAACACCTAGCACGGGACCAATGTAACTTGTAGGAACTGATCACGTAGTCGTGAGTCTCCCGTTTTGAGAGTAAGATGATAATTTGCAAAAAACACACTTAGATAAAAAAACAAGCCATTAAAGGGTGAAAACCCTAACCAGCCCCCATACGACCCCGTAGGAGGAACGAACACCTCCCACGGGACCAATGTAACTTGTAGGAACTGATCGCGTAGTCCCGGGTCTTTCGGTTTGAGAGTACGATGAATATTTGCAAAAATCAAACTTAGACTTAAAAACAAGCCGTTAAAAGGTGTAAACCCTAACCAGCCCCCAAACGACCTTGTAAGAGACACAAACACCTCGCACGGGGCCAATGTAACTTGTAGGAACTGACCGCGTAGTTTCGGGGCTCCCGGTTTGAAAGTATGACGATAATTTGCAAAAAGAACACTTAAACATAAAAACAAGTCATTAAAGGGTGAAAATCTAAACCAACCCCCAAGCGACCCCGTAAGAGGCACGAACACCTCGTACGGGACCAATGTAAATTATAGGAATTGACAACGTAAACCCGGGTCTCCTCATTTGAAAATATGATGATAATTTTAAAATATGTCAATTTGTCTTGAAAATAAGTCGTTAAAGGGTGATAACCTAAACCAGCCCCCAAACGGCCCAGTAAGAGGCACGAACACCTCGCACGGGACCAATGTAACTTGTACGAACTAACCGCGTAGTCACGGGCCTCCTTGTTTGAGAATATGACGATAATATCAAATAATTTAGAGTAGGCTTGAAAGTAAGCTGTTAAAGGGTGAAAACCCAAACCAGTCCACAAATGACCCCGTAAGAGACGTGAAGATCTCGCATGGGACCAATTAAACTTGTAGGAACTGACCGCATAGTTTCAGGTCTCTCAGTTTCAGAATACGACGATAATTTCCAAAAATCAACACTTAAACTTAAAAATAAGGCGTTAAAGGGTGAAAACCCAAACCAGCCCCCTAACGACCCCGTAAGAGGCACAAACACCTCGAACGGGACCAATGTTACTTATAGGAACTGACCGCGTAGTCTCGGGTCTCCCAATTTAAGAGTATGATGATAATTTGCAAAAATCACACTTATATATAAAAACAAGCCGTTAAAGGGTGAAAACCCAAACCGCACCCCATACGACCCCGTAGGAGGCACGAACACCTCGCACGGGACTAATGTAACTTGTAGGACCTGATCGCATAGTCCCAGATCTCCCGATTTGAGAGTATTATGATAATTTGAAAAAATCACACTTAGACGTAAAAACAAGTCATTAGAGGGTGTAAACCCAAACCAGCCCCCAAACGACCCCGTAGGAGGCGCGAACAACTCGCAGGGGACGAATGTAACTTGTAGGAAGTGACCACATAGTCCCGTGTCTCTCGGTTTGAGAGTATGACGATAATTTGCAAAAACCACACTTAGACATAAAAACAAGCCGTTAAAGGGTGAAAACCCAAACCATCCCCCAAATGACCCCGTAAGAGGCATGAACAGCTCGCTCGGGACCAATGAAACTTGTAAGAACTGACCACGTAGTCCCGAGTTTTCCGGTTTCAGAATATGATGATAATTTCAAAATATGTCAATTTGGCTTGAAAATAAGCCGTTAAAGGGTGTTAACCTAAACCAGCCCCCAAACGGCCCAATAAGAGGCACGAACACCTCGCACGGGACCAATGAACTTGTTCGAACTAACTGCATAGTCACGGGACTCCCAGTTTGAGATAATGAAGATAATATCAAATAATGTAGATTAGGCTTAAAAATAAGCCATTAAAGGCTAAAAACACAAACCAGTCCACAAACGACGTCGTAAGAGGCGCGACCACCTCGTACGGGACTAATGAAACTTGTAGGTACTCGCCGCGTAGCTTCGGTTCTCCCGATTTGAAAAGATGATAATAATTTGCAAAAATCAACACTTAAACTTAAAACAAGGCATTAAAGGGTGAAAACTCAAACCAGCCCCCTAACGACCCCGTAGGAGGCACGAACACCTCACACGGGACTAATGTTACTTGTAGGAAGTGAGTGCATAGTCTCTGGTCTCCCGATTTGAGAGTACGATGATAGTTTACCAAAATCACACTTAGACTTAAAAATAAGCCGTTAAAGGGTGAAAACCCAAACCAGCCTCCATACGACCCCATAGGAGGCACGAACACCTCGTACGGGACCTATGTAACTAATAGGAACTGAACGCGTTGTCCCAAGTCTTCCGGTTTTAGAGTATGATGATAATTAGCAAAAATCACACTTAGACTTAAAAACAAGCCGTTAATGGGTGAAAACCCAAACCAGCCCCCATACGACCCCGTAGTAGGCCCGAACACCTCGCTCGGGACCAATGTAACTTGTAGGAACTGACCGCGTAGTCCCGGGTCTCCCGATTTAAGAGTATGATGATAATTTGCAAAAATCACACTTAGACTTAAAAACAAGGCATTAAGGGGTGAAAATCCAAACCAACCCCCAAACGACCCCTTAGGAGGCACGAACACCTCACACGGGACTAATGTAAAGTTTAGGAACTAACCGCGTAGTCCCGGGTCTCCCGGTTTGAGAGTATGACTATAATTTTTAAAAATCACACTCAGACTTAAAAACAAGTCGTTGGAGGGTGTAAACCCAAACCAGCCCCCAAACGACCCTATAGGAGGCAGGAACACCTCGTACGGGACTAATATAACTTGTAGGAACTGATCGCGTAGTCTCGGGTCCCCCGGTTTGAGAGTATGACGATAATTTGCAAAAATCACATTTAGAATTAAAAATAAGCCGTTAAAGGGTGAAAACCCAAACCAGCCCCCAAACGACCCCGTAGGAGGCACGAACACCTCGCACGGGACCAATGTAACTTGTAGGAACTGACTGCGTTGTCCCGAGTCTCTCGGCTTGAGCGTAAGATGATAATTTGAAAAAATCACACTTAGACTTAAAAATAAGCCATTAAAGGGTGAAAACCCAATTCGGCCCACATAAGACCCCGTAGGAGGCACGAACACCTCACACGGGACCAATGTATCTTGTAGGAACTGACCACGTAGTCCGGGGTCTCCCGGTTTGAGAGTATGACGATAATTTGCAAAAATCACACTTAGACATAAAAATAAGCCGTTAAAGGGTGAAAACCGAAACCATCCCCCTAACGACCCTGTAGGTGGCACGAACACCTCGCATGGGACCAATGTAACTTTTAGGAACTGATCGCGTAGTCCCTAGTCTCCCGGTTTGAGAGTATGACGATAATTTGCAAAAAATCACACTTTGACTAAAAAACAACCCGTTAAAGGGTAAAAACCCGAACCGGTCCCCATAAGACCCCGTAGGAGGCCCGAACACCTCACACGGGACCAATGTAACTGGAAGGAACTGACCATGAAGTCCCGGTACTCTCGGTTTGAGACTATGACGATAATTTGGAAAAATCACACTTAGACTTAAAAACAGCCGTTAAAGGGTGAGAACCCAAACCAGCCCCCTAACGACCCCGTATGAGGCGCAAACACCTCGCACGGGACCAATGTAACTTGTAGGAACTGACTGCATAGTCCCGGGTCTCACGATTTGAAAATATGATGATAATTTCAAAATATGTCAATTTGTCTTGAAAACAAGCCGTTAAAGGGTGATAACTTAAACCAACCCCCAAACGACCCCGTAACCGGGGCGAACACCTCGCACGGCACCAATGTAACTTGTAGCAACTCATCGGGTGGTTTCGGGTCTCTCGGTTTGAGAGTATGACGATAATTTGTAAAAATCAGACTTAAACTTATAAATAAGCCGTTAAAAGGTGAAAACCCAAACCAACCCACAAACGACCCCGTAAGAGGCGCGAACACCTCGTACGTGACCAATGTAACTTTTTGGAACTGACCGCGTAGTTTTGGGTCCCCCGATTTGAAAAGATGAAAATAATTTGAAAAAATCAACACTTAAACTTGTAGGAGGCACGAACACCTCGCACAGGACCAATGTAACTTGTAGGAACTGACCACATAGTCCTAAGTCTCCCGGTTTGTGAGCATGACAATAATTTGCAAAAATCATACTTAGACATAAAAACAAGCCGTTAAAGGGTGAAAACCCAAACCAACCCCCATATGAACCCATAGGAGGCCCGAACACCTCGTACGGGACCAATGTAACTTGTAGGAACTGACAGCATAGTCCCGGGTCTCCTGGTTTGAGACTATGAGGATAGTTTGCAAAAATCACACTTAGACTTAAAAATAAGTCACTAAAGGGTGAAAATCCAAACCACCCCACAAACAACCCCATAAGAGGAACGAACACCTCGCATGGGACCAATGTTTCTTGTAGGAACTCACTGCGTAGTCCCGGGTCTCCCGGTTTGAGAGTATGATGATAATTTAAGAAAATCACACTTAGACTTAAAAACTAGCCGTTGGAGGGTGTAAACGCAAACCAGCCCCCAAACGACCCCGTAGGAGGTACGAACACCTCGCATGGGACCAATGTAACTTGTAGGAACTGACCGCGTAGTCCCGGGTCTCCTGATTTGAGAGTATGACGATAATTTGCAAAAATCACACATAGAATTAAAAATAAGCTGTTAAAGGGCGAAAACCCAAACTAGCCCCCAAATGACCCAGTAGGAGGCACGAACACCTAGCACGGGACCAATGTAACTTGTAGGAACTGATCACGTAGTCGTGAGTCTCCCGTTTTGAGAGTAAGATGATAATTTGCAAAAATCACACTTAGATAAAAAAACAAGCCGTTAAAGGATGAAAACCCTAACCAGCCCCCATACGACCCCGTAGGAGGAACGAACACCTCCCACGGGACCAATGTAACTTGTAGGAACTGATCGCGTAGTCCCGGGTCTTTCGGTTTGGGAGTACGATGAATATTTCCAAAAATCAAACTTAGACTTAAAAACAAGCCGTTAAAAGGTGTAAACCCTAACCAGCCCCCAAACGACCTTGTAAGAGACACAAACACCTCGCACGGGACCAATGTAACTTGTAGGAACTGACCGCGTAGTTTCGGGGCTCCCGGTTTGAAAGTATGACGATAATTTGCAAAAAGAACACTTAAACATAAAAACAACTCATTAAAGGGTGAAAATCTAAACCAACCCCCAAGCGACCCCGTAAGAGGCACGAACACCTCGTACGGGACCAATGTAAATTATAGGAATTGACAACGTAAACCCGGGTCTCCTCATTTGAAAATATGATGATAATTTTAAAATATGTCAATTTGTCTTGAAAATAAGTCGTTAAAGGGTGATAACCTAAACCAGCCCCCAAACGGCCCAGTAAGAGGCACGAACACCTCGCACGGGACCAATGTAACTTGTACGAACTAACCGCGTAGTCACGGGCCTCCTTGTTTGAGAATATGACGATAATATCAAATAATTTAGAGTAGGCTTGAAAGTAAGCTGTTAAAGGGTGAAAACCCAAACCAGTCCACAAACGACCCCGTAAGAGACGTGAAGATCTCGCATGGGACCAATTAAACTTGTAGGAACTGACCGCATAGTTTTAGGTCTCTCAGTTTCAGAATACGACGATAATTTCCAAAAATCAACACTTAAACTTAAAAATAAGGCGTTAAAGGGTGAAAACCCAAACCAGCCCCCTAACAACCCCGTAAGAGGCACAAACACCTCGAACGGGACCAATGTTACTTATAGGAACTGACCGCGTAGTCTCGGGTCTCCCAATTTAAGAGTATGGTGATAATTTGCAAAAATCACACTTATACATAAAAACAAGCCGTTAAAGGGTGAAAACCCAAACCGCACCCCATACGACCCCGTATGAGGTACGAACACCTCGCACGGGACTAATGTAACTTGTAGGACCTGATCACATAGTCCCAGATCTCCCGATTTGAGAGTATTATGATAATTTGAAAAAATCACACTTAGACGTAAAAACAAGTCATTAGAGGGTGTAAACCCAAACCAGCCCCCAAACGACCCCGTAGGAGGCGCGAACAACTCGCAGGGGACGAATGTAACTTGTAGGAAGTGACCACATAGTCCCGTGTCTCTCGGTTTGAGAGTATGACGATAATTTTCACAAACCACACTTAGACTTAAAAACAAGCCGTTAAAGGGTGAAAACCCAAACCATCCCCCAAATGACCCCGTAAGAGGCATGAACAGCTCGCTCAGGACCCATGAAACTTGTTAGAACTGACCACGTAGTCCCGAGTTTTCCGGTTTCAGAATATGTCAATTTGGCTTGAAAATAAGCCGTTAAAGGGTGTTAACCTAAACCAGCCCCCAAACGGCCCAATAAGAGGCACGAACACCACGCACGGGACCAATGAACTTGTTCGAACTAACCGCATAGTCACGGGACTCCCAGTTTGAGATAATGAAGATAATATCAAATAATGTAGATTAGGCTTAAAAACAAGCCATTAAAGGCTAAAAACACAAACCAGTCCACAAACGACCTCGTAAGAGGCGCGACCACCTCGTACGGGACTAATGAAACTTGTAGGTACTCGCCGCGTAGCTTCGGTTCTCCCGATTTGAAAAGATGATAATAATTTGTTAAAATCAACACTTAAACTTAAAACAAGGCGTTAAAGGGTGAAAACTCAAACCAGCCCCCTAACGACCCCGTAGGGGGCACGAACACCTCACACGGGACTAATGTTACTTGTAGGAAGTGAGTGCATAGTCTCTGGTCTCCCGATTTGAGAGTACGATGATAGTTTACCAAAATCACACTTAGACTTAAAAATAAGCCGTTAAAGGGTGAAAACCCAAACCAGCCCCCATACGACCCCATAGGAGGCACGAACACCTCATACGGGACCTATGTAACTAATAGGAACTGAACGCGTTGTCCCAAGTCTTTCGGTTTCAGAGTATGATGATAATTAGCAAAAATCACACTTAGACTTAAAAACAAGCCGTTAAAGGGTGAAAACCCAAACCAGCCCCCATACGACCCCGTAGTAGGCCCGAACACCTCGCTCAGGACCAATGTAACTTGTAGGAACTGACCGCGTAGTCCCGGGTCTCCCGATTTAAGAGTATGATGATAATTTGAAAAAATCACACTTAGACTTAAAAACAAGCCATTAAGGGGTGAAAATCCAAACCAACCCCCAAACGACCCCTTAGGAGGCACGAACACCTCGCACGGGACCAATGTAAAGTTTAGGAACTAACCGCGTAGTCCCGGGTCTCCCGGTTTGAGAGTATGCCTATAATTTTCAAAAATCACACTCAGACTTAAAAACAAGTCGTTGGAGGGTGTAAACCCAAACCAGCCCCCAAACGACCCTATAGGAGGCAGGAACACCTCGTACGGGACTAATATAACTTGTAGGAACTGATCGCGTAGTATCGGGTCCCCCGGTTTGAGAGTATGATGATAATTTGCAAAAATCACATTTTGAATTAAAAATAAGCCGTTAAAGGGTGAAAACACAAACCAGCCCCCAAACGACCCCGTAGGAGGCACGAACACCTCGCACGGGACCAATGTAACTTGTAGGAACTGACTGCGTTGTAACGAGTCTCTCGGCTTGAGCGTAAGACGATAATTTGAAAAAATCACACTTAGACTTAAAAATAAGCCATTAAAGGGTGAAAACCCAATTTGGCCCACATAAGACCCCGTAGGAGGCACGAACACCTCACACGGGACCAATGTATCTTGTAGGAACTGACCACGTAGTCCTGGGTCTCCCGGTTTGAGAGTATGACGATAATTTGCAAAAATCACACTTAGACATAAAAACAAGCCGTTAAAGGCTGAAAACCGAAACCATCCCCCTAACGACCCTGTAGGTGGCACGAACACCTCGCACGGGACCAATGTAACATTTAGGAACTGATCGCGTAGTCCCTAGTCTCCCGGTTTGAGAGTATGACGATAATTTGCAAAAAATCACACTTTGACTAAAAAACAACCCGTTAAAGGGTAAAAACCCGAACCGGCCCCCATAAGACCCCGTAGGAGGCCCGAACACCTCACACGGGACCAATGTAACTTGAAGGAACTGACCATGAAGTCCCGGTACTCTCGGTTTGAGACTATGACGATAATTTGGAAAAATCACACTTAGACTTAAAAACAGCCGTTAAAGGGTGAGAACCCAAACCAGCCCCCTAATGACCCCGTATGAGGCACGAACACCTCGCACGGGACCAATGTAACTTTTAAGAACTGACCGCGTAGTGCCGAGTCTCTCGGTTTGAGAGTATGACGATAATTTGCAAAAATCACACTGACTTAAAAATGAGCCATTAAATGGTGAAGACCCAAATGACCCCGTTGGAGGCCCGAACACCTCGCACGGGACCAATGTAACTTGTAGGAACTGACCGCATAGTCCCGGGTCTCCCGATTTGAGAGTGTGACGATAATTTGCAAAAATTACACTTAGACTTAAAAATAAGTCATTAAAGGGTGAACACCCAAACCAGCCCCGAAATGACCCCGTTGGAGGCACGACACCTCGGACGGGACAAATGTAACTTGAAGGAACTGATCGCATAGTTCTGGGACTCCGGATTTGATAATATGATGATAAGTTAAAAATATGTCAATTTGGCTTGAAAATAAGCCGTTAAAGGGTGATAACCTAAACCAGCCACCTAACGACCCAATAAGAGGCACGAACACCTCGCACGGTACCAATATAACTTGTACGAACTAACCGCGTAGTCACGGGCCTCTCAGTTTGAGATAATGACGATAATTTGAAAATATGTAGATTAGGCTAAAAAATAAGCCGTTAAAGGGTGAAAACCCAAACCAGCCCCCAAACGGTCCCGTAAGTGGCACGGACACCTCACATGAGACCAATGTAACTCGTAGGAACTGACAGCGTAGTCCCGGGTCTTCAAGTTTGAGAATATGGTGATAATTTACAAAAATCAAAAATTAAACTTAAAAATAAGGCGTTAAAGGGTGAAAACTGAAGCTAGCCCCCAATCGACCCTGTAAGAGGCACGAACACCTCACACCGAACCAATGAAACTTGTAGGAACTAACCGCGTAGTCCCCGATCTATCGGATTTGAGAGTATGACGATAATTTGTAAAAATAAAAACAAACTTAAAAATATTCCGTTAAAGGGTGAAAATCTTAACCAACCCCCAAACGACCCCGTATGAGGCACGAACATCTCGCACGGGACGGATGTAACTTGTAGGAATTGACCGCGTCGTTTTGGGTCTCCCGGTTTGAGAATAAAATGATAATTACAAAAATCAACACTTAAACTTAAATATAAGGCGTTAATGGGAGAAACCCCAAACCAGCCCCCTAAAGACCCCGTAGGAGGCACGAACACATCGCACGGGACCAATGTAACTTGTAGGAACTGACCGAGTAGTCTCGGGTCTCTCGGTTTGAGAGTATGATGATCATTTGCAAAAATCAGACTTAGACTTAAAAACAAGTGGTTAAAGGGTGAAAGAACAAACCAACCCCCATACGACCCCGTAGGAGGCACGAACACCTCACACGGGACCAATGTAACTTATAGGAACTAACCGTGTAGTCCCAGGTCTCCCGGTTTAAGAGTATGATGATAATTTACAAAAATAACACTTAGACTTAAAAATAAGCCGTTAAAGGGTGAAAACCCAAACCAGCCCCGATACGACCCCGTAGGAGGCACGAACACCTCGCACGGGACCAATGTAACTTGTAGGAACTGATCGCGTAGTCCCGGGTCTCCCGGTTTGAGAGTATGATGATTATTTGAAAAAATCACACTTAGACGTAAAAATAAGTCGTTAAATGGTATAAACCCAAACCAGCCCCCAAACGACCCTATAAGAGGCACGAACACCTCGCACGGGACCAATGTGACTTTTAGGAACTAACCGCGTAGTCCCCGGTCTCATGGTTTGAGAGTATGACGATAATTTGCAAAAAACACACTTAGAATTAAAAACAAGCCGTTAAAGGGTTAAAACCCAAACCATCCCCCAAACGACTCCGTAGGAGGAACGAACACCTCGCACGGGGCCAATTTAACTTGTAGGAACTGAACGCGTAGTCCTGGGTCTCTCGGTTTGAGAGTATGAAGATAATTTGCAAAAATCACACTTAGACTTAAAAACAAGCCGTTAGAGGGTGAAAACCCAAACCTTCCCCCAAACAACCCCGTAGGAGGCACGAACACCTCGCACGGGCCAATGTAACTTGTACGAACATACCGTGTAGTCCCGGGTCTCCCAGTTTGAGAGTATGATGATAATTTGCAAAAATCACACTTAGACGTAAAAACAAGCCCCTAATGGATGAAAACCCAAACCAGCCCCCAAACGATCTCGGAGGAGGCACGAACACCTCGCACGAGACTAATGTAACTTGTAGGAACTGACCGCGTAGTGCCGGGTCTCCCGGTTTGAGAGTATAGCAATAATTTGCAAAAATCAAACTTAGACTTAAAAATAATCCGTTAAAGGGTTAAAACCCAAACCTCCCCCAATACAACCCCGTTGGAGGCACGAACACCCCGCACGGGACCAATGTAACTTATAGGAACTTACTGCGTAGTACCGGGTCTCCCGGTTTGGGAGTATGACAATAATTTGCAAAAATCACACTTAGACTTGAAAACAAGTCGTTAAAAGGTGAAAACCAAAATCGGCCCCCAAACGACCCCGTATGAGGAACGAACACCTCGTACGGGACAAATATAACTTGTAGGAACTAAACGCTTAGTCCTAGGTCTCTCGGTTTGAGACTATGAAGATAATTTACACAAATCACACTTAAACCTAAAAACATGCCGTTAGAGGGTGTAAACCCCAACCAACCCCCAAACGACCCCGTATTAGGCACGAACACCTCGCACGGGACCAATGTAACTTGTAGGAACTGACCGCGTTGTCCCGGATCTCCCGGTTTGAGGGTATGACAATAATTTACAAAAATCACACTTATAATTAAAAATAAGCAGTTAAAGGGTGAAAACCCAAACCAACCCCCAAATGACCCCGTAGGACGAACGAACACCTCGCACGGGCCCAATGTAACTTGTAGGAACTGATTGCGTTGTCCCGAGTCTCTCGATTTGAGAGTATGTTGATAATTTGAAAAAATCACACTTATACTTACAAATAAGCTGTTAAAGGGTGAAAACCCAAACTAGCCCCCAAACGACCCCGTAGGAGGCACAGACATCTCGCACAAGATAAATGTATCATGTAGGAACTGACCGCGTAGTCTCGGGTCTCTCGATTTGAGAGTATGATGATAATTTGCAAAAATCACGCTTAGACTTAAAAACAAGTTGTTAAAGGGTGAAAACCCAAACCATCCCCCATACGACCCCGTAGGAGGCACGAACACCTCGCACGGGACCAATGTAACTTGTAGGAACTGACCGCGCAGTCCCGGGTCTCCCAATTTGCGAGTATGACGATAATTTGAAAAAATCACACCTAGACTTAAAAATAAGCCGTTAAAGGGTGAAAACCCAAACCAGCCCCCAAACGACCCCCTAGGAGGCACAAACACCTCGCACCGGCCCAATGTAACTTGTAGGAACTAACCGAGTAGTCTCAGGATTCTTGGTTTTAGTGTATGATGATAATTTGCAAAAATTACACTTAGACTTAAAAATAAGCCGATAAAGGGCGTAAACCCAAACTAGCCCCAAAACGACCCCGTAGGAGGCACGAACACCTCGCACGGGACCAATGTAACTTGTAGGAACTGACCGCATAGTCCCGGGTCTCCTGGTTTAAGAGTATGACGATAATTTGTAGAAATCACACTTTGAATTAAAAACATTCCTTTAATGGGTGAAAACCCAAACCAACCCCCAAATGACCCCGTAGGAGGCACGAACATCTCGCACGGGACCAATGTAACTTGTACGAAATAACCGCGTAGTCCCGGGTCTCCCGATTTGAGAGTATGATGATAATTTTCAAAAATAACAATTTGACGTAAAAACAAGCCCCTAAAGGGTGAAAACCCAAACCAGCCACCAAATGATCCCGTAGGAGGCACGAACACCTCGCACGGGACCAATGTAACTTGTGCGAACAGACCGCGTAGTCTCGGGGGTCCCGGTTTGAGAGTATGATGATAATTTGTAAAAATCAAACTTAGACTTAAATACAAGCCGTTAAAGGGTGAAAACCCAAACCGCCCCCAATACAACCACGTCGGAGTCACGAACAACTCGCACTGGACCAATATAAGTTATAGGAACTTACTGCGTAGTCCCGGGTCTCCCGGTTTGGGAGTATGACAATAATTTGCAAAAATCACACATAGACTTGAAAACAAGTCGTTAAAAGGTGAAAACCCAAACCGGCTCCCAAACGACCCTGTAGGAGGAAGGAACAGCTCGTACGGGACAAATGAAACTTGTAGGAACTGAATGCGTAGTCCTAGGTCTCTCGGTTTGAGACTATGAAGATAATTTTCAAAAATGACACTTAGACCTAAAAACATGCCGTTAGAGTGTGTAAACCCAAACCAACCCCCAAACGACCCCGTATTAGGCACGGACACCTCGCACGGGACCAATGTAACTTGTAGGAAATGACCGCGTTGTCCCGGATCTCCCGGTTTGAGGGTATGACAATAATTTACAAAAATCACACTTAGAATTAAAAATAAGCAGTTAAAGGGTGAAAACCCAAACCAACCCCCAAACGACCCCGTAGGAGGCACGAACACCTCGCACGGGACCAATGTAACTTGTAGGAACTGACCGTGTAGTCCCGATTCTCTCGATTTGAGAGTATGGTGATAATTTGCAAAAATCACACTTAGACTTACAAATAAGCCGTTAAAGGGTGAAAACCCAAAGTAGCCCCCAAACGACCCCGTAGGAGGCACGAACATCTCGCACGTGATAAATGTATCATGTAGGAACTGATCGCGTAGTCTCGGGTCTCTCGATTTGAGACTATGATGATAATTTGCAAAAATCACGCTTAGACTTAAAAACAAGCTGTTAAAGGGTGAAAACCGAAACCATCACCCATACGACCCCGTATGAGGCACGAACACCTCGCACGGGACCAATGTAACTTGTAGGAACTGATCGCGCAGTCCTGGGTCTCCCGATTTGCGAGTATGACGATAATTTGAACAAATCACACCTAGACTTAAAAATAAGCCGTTAAAGGGTGATAACCCAAACCAGCCCCCAAATGACCCCCTAGGAGGCATGAACACCTCACACGGGCCCAATGTAACTTGTAGGAACTAATCGCGTAGTCTCGGGACTCTTGGTTTTAGTGTATGAAAATAATTTGCAAAAATCACACTTAGACTTAAAAATAAGCCGATAAAGGGCGTAAACCCAAACCAGCCCCCAAACGACCCCGTAGGAGGCACGAACACCTTGCACGGGACCAATGTAACTTGTAGGAACTGACCGCATAGTCCCGGGCCTCCCGATTTGAGAGTATGATGATAATTTTGAAAAATCACAATTTGTCGTAAAAACAAACCCCTAAAGGGTGAAAACCCAAACCACCCCCCAAATGCTCCCGTAGGAGGCACGAACACCTCGCACGGGACCAATGCAACTTGTACGAACTGACCGCGTAGTCTCGGGTCTCCTGGTTTGAAAGTATGATGATAATTTGCAAAAATCAAACTTAGACTTAAATACAACCCGCTAAAGGGTGATAACCCAAACCGCCCCCAATACAACCCCGTCGGAGTCACGAACACCTCGTACCGGACCAATATAACTTATAGGAACTGATTGCGTAGTCCCGGGTCTCCCGTTTGAGAGTATGAAGATAATTTGCAAAAATCACACTTAGACTTAAAAATAAGTAGTTAAAAGGTGAAAACCAAAATCAGCCCCCTTACGACCTCGTAGGAGGCACGAACACCTCGCACGGGGCAAATGTAACTTGTAGGAACTGACCGCGTAGTCTCAGGTCTCCCGGTTTGAGAGTATGATGATAATTTGCAAAAATCACACTTAGATATAAAAATAAGTCGTTAGAGGGTGTAAACAAAAACAGCCCCCAAACGACCCCGTAGGAGGCACAAACACCTCACACGGTACAAATGTAACTTGTAAGAACTGATCGCGTTGTCCCAGGTCTCCCGGTTTGAGGGTAGTACAATAATTTCCAAAAATCACACTTAGACTTAAAAACAAGCCGCTGGAGGGTGAAAACCCAAACGACCCTATAGGCGGCAGGAACACCTCGTATGGGACCAATGTAACTTGTAGGAACTGACCGCGTAGTCTCGGGTCCCCCGATTTGAGAGTATGATGATAATTTGTAAAAATCACACTTAGAATTAAAAATAAGCCATTAAAGGATGAAAACCAAAACCAGCCCCCAAACGACCCCGTAGGAGCCATGAACACCTCGCACGGGACCAATGTAACTTGTAGGAACTGACCGCGTTGTCCCGAGTCTCCTGTTTTGAGCGTAAGACGATAATTTACAAAATTCACACTTAGACTTAAAAATAAGCCGTTAAAGGGTGAAAACCCAAACAGGCCCACATAAGACCTCGTAGGAGGCACGAAAACCTCACATGGGACCAATGTAACTTGTAGGAACTGACCACATAGTCTTGGATCTCCCGGTTTGAGAGTATGACGATAAAATGCAAATATCACACTTAGACATAAAAACAAGCCGTTGAAGGGTGAAAACCGAAACTAGCCCCCTAACGACCCCGTAGGAGGAACGAACACCTCGCACGGGACCAATGTAACTTTTAGGAACTGATCGCGTAGTCCCGTGTCTCCCGGTTTGAGAGTATGACGATAATTTGCAAAAAATCACAGTTTGACTAAAAAATAACCCGTTAAAGGGTAAAACCCCGAACCAGCCCCCATAAGACCCCGTAGGACGCACAGACACCTCACAGTGGACCAAGGTAACCTGTAGGAACTGACCGCGTAGTCCCGGTACTCCGGGTTTGAGAGTATGATGATAATTTGCAAAAATCACACTTAGACTTAAAAACAAGCCGTTAAAGGGTGAAAACCCTAACCAGCCCCCTAACGACCCCGTAGGAGGCACGAACACCTCGATTTGAGAGTATGACGATAAATTATAAAAATCACACTTAACTAAAAAATAAGCCGTTAAACGGTGTAAACCCAAACTAGCCCACAAGTGGCCCCGTATGAGGCACGAACACCACGTACGGGACCAATGTAACTTTTAAGAACTAACCGCATAGTGCCGGGTCTCCCGGTTTGAGAGTATGACGATAATTTGCAAAAATCACGCTGACTTAAAAATGAGCCGTTAAATGCTGAAATCCCAAATGACCCCGTTGGAGGCTCGAACACCTCGCACGGGACCAATGGAACTTGTGGGAACTGACCGCGTATTCCTGGGTCTCCCGATTTCAGAGTGTGACGGTAATTTTCAAAAATCACACTGAGACATAAAAATAAGCCATTAAAGGGTGAAAACCCAAACCAACCCCGAAACGACCCCGTAGGAGGCACGAACACCTCGCACGGGACCAATGTAACTTGTAGGAACAGACTGCGTAGTCCCGGTTCTCCCGATTTGAGAGTATGATGATAATTTGCAATAATCACACTTAGATTTAAAAACAAGCCCTTAAAGTGTAAAAACCCAAACCAACCCCCATACGACCCCGTAGGAGGCACAAATACCTCGCAGGAGACCAATGTAACTTGTAAGAACTGCCCGCGTAGTCCCGGGTTTCCCGATTTGTGAGTATTATGTCAATTTGAAAAAATCACACTTAGACTTAATAACAAGCCGTTAAAGGGTGAAAACCCAAACTGGCCCCCGTACGACCATGTAGGAGGCACGAACACCTCGCACGGGACCAATGTAACTTGTAGGAACTGACCGCGTAGTTTTGGGTCTCCCACCTTGAGAGTATGATAATAATTAGAAAAAAATCACATTTAGACTTAAAAACAAGCCGTTCAAGCGTTAAAACCCAAACCAGCCCAAAACGACCCCGTAAGAAGCACGAACACCTGTCACGGGACAAATGTGCCTTGTTGGAACTGACATGTAGTTCCGGGTCTCCCGGTTTGAGAGTATGATGATAATTTGCAAAAATCACACTTAGACTTAAAAATAAGCCGTTTAAGGGTGTAAACCCAAACCAGCCCTCATATGACCACGTAGGAAGCATGAACACCTCGCACTGGACCAATGTAACTTGTAGGAACTGACCGTGTAGACCCGGGTCTCCTAGTTTGGGAGTATGATGATTATTTGCAAAAATCGCACTTAGAATGAAAAATAAGCCGTTAAAGGGTGAAAACCAAAACCAGCCCCCAAATAACCCCGTAGGAGGCAGAAACACCTCGTAAGAGACCAATGTAAGTTGTAGGAACTGACTGCGTAGTCCTGGGCCTCCCGATTTGAGAGTATGAATATAATTTGCAAAAATCACAATTATAATTACAAACAAGCCATTAAAGGGTGAAAACCCAAACCAACCCCCAAACGACCCCGTAGGAGGCACGAACACCTCACATGGGACCAATAAAACTTTTAGGAACTGACCACCTAGTCTCGGGTCTCGCAGTTTGAGAGTATGACAATAATTTGAAAAAATCACACTTAGACTTAAAAACAAGCTGTTAAAGGGTGAAAACTCAAACCAGCCCCCAAACGACCCCGTAGGAGGCACGGCATTTCGCACGGGACCAATGTAACTTGAAGGAACTGATCGCGTAGTTCCGGGTCTCCCGATTTGAGAATATGATGATAATTTAAAAATATGTCAATTTGGCTTGAAAACAAGCCGTTAAAGGGTGATAACCTAAACCAGCCCCCAAACGGCCCAGTAAGAGGCATGAACACCTCGCACGGGACCAATGTAACTGGTACGAACTAACTGCATAGTCACGGGCCTCTCTATTTTAGATAATGACGATAATTTCAAAATATGTAGATTAGGCTAAAAAATAAGCCGTTTGAGGAAGAAAACCCAAACCAGCACCCAAACGGCCTCGAAAGTGGCACGGACATTCGCATGAGACCAATGTAACTCGTAGGAACTGACAAAGTCGTCCTGGGTCTTCAAGTTTGAGAATATGATTATAATTTACAAAAATCAACACTTAAACATAAAAATAAGGCGTTAAAGGGTGAAAACCCAAACTAGCCCCCAAACGACCCCGTAAGAGGCACGAACACCTCGCACCGGACCAATGAAACTTGAAGGAACTTACCGCGTAGTCCCTGGTCTCTCAAATTTGAGAGTATGACGATAATTTGTAAAAATCAACACTTAAACTTAAAAGTATGCCGTTAAAGGGTGAAAACCCAAACCAGCACCCAAACGACCCCGTATGAGGCACGAACATCTCGCACAGGACGAATGTAACTTGTAGGAATTGACCGCATAGTTTTGGGTCTCCTGGTTTGAGAATAAAACAATAATTGCAAAAATCAACCCTTAAACTTAAAAATAAGGCGTTAGAGGGAGAAACCCCAAACCAGCCCCCTAAAGACCCTGTAGGAGGCACGAACACGTCGTACGGGACCAATGTAACTTGTAGGAACTAACCGAGTAGTCTCGAGTCTCTCAGTTTGAGAGTATGGCGATCATTTGCAAAAATCAGACTTAAACATAAAAACAAGCCGTAAAAGGGTGAAAGCACAAACCAGCCCCCATACGACCCCGTAGGAGGCACGAACACCTCGCACGGGACCAATGTAACTTGTAGGAACTAACCTTGTAGTCCCAGGCCTCCCAGTTTAAGAGTATGATGACAATTTACAAAAATCACACTTAGACTTAAAAACAAGTCGTTAAAGGGTGAAAACCCAAACCAACCCCCATACGACCCCGTAGGAGGCACGAACACCTCGCACGGGACCAATGTAACTTGTAGGAACTGATCGCGTAGTCCCGGGTCTCTCGATTTTAGAGTATGATGATAATTTTCAAAAATCACACTTAGACGTAAAAATAAGTCGTTAGAGGGTGTAAACCCAAACCAGCCCCCAAACGACCCTATAGGAGGCACGAACACCTCGCACGGGAGCAATGTAACTTTTAGGAACTGACCGCGTAGTCCCGGGTCTCCCAGTTTGAGAGTATGATGAAAATTTGCAAAAAACACACTTCGAATTAAAAACAAGCCGTTAAAGGGTGAAAACCCAAACCGGGCCCCAAACGACTCCATAGGAGGCACGAACACCTCGAACGGGGCCAATGTAACTTGTAGAAACTGAACGCGTTGTCCTAGGTCTCTCGGTTTGAGAGTGTGACGATAATTTGTAAAATCACACTTAGACTTAAAAATAAACCGTTTGAGGGTGAAAACCTAAACCTTCCCCCAAATGACCCCGTAGGAGGCACGAACACCTCGCACGGGACCAATGTAACTTGTCTGAACATACCGCATAGTCCTAGGTCTCCTAGTTTGAGAGTATGACGATAATTTGCAAAATCACACTTAGACGTAAAAAGAATCCCCTAAAAGGTGAAAACCCAAACCAGCCCCCAAACGAACTCGTAGGAGGCACGAACACCTCGCACGGGACCAATGTAACTTGTAGGAACTGACCGCGTAGTGCCGGGTCTCCCGGTTTGAGAGTATGACAATAATTTGCAAAAATCAAACTTAGACTTAAACACAAGCCGTTAAAGGGTGAAAACCCAAACCGCCCCCAATATAACCCCGTCGGAGGCACGAACACCTCGTACGGGACCAATGTAACTTATAAGAACTTACTTCGTAGACCCGGGTCTCCCAATTTGAGAGTATGACGATAATATGCAAAAATCACAATTGCACTTAAAAATAAGCCGTTAAAAGGTGAAAACCAAAACCGGCCCCCAAACGACAACGTAGGAGGCACGAACACCTCGTACGGGACAAATATAACTTGTAGGAACTGAACGCGTAGTCCCAAGTCTCTCGGTTTGAGAGTATGAAGATAATTTGCAAAAATCACACTTAGACTTAAAAACAATCCGTTAGAGGGTGTAAACCCAAACCAGCCCCCAAACGACCCGGTATTAGGCATGGACACCTCGCACGGGACCAATGTAACTTGTAGGAACTGACCGCGTTGTCCCGAATCTCCCGGTTTCAGGGTATGACAATAATTTACAAAAATCACACTTAGAATTAAAAATGAGCAGTTAAACGGTGAAAGCCCAAAATAGCCCCCAAACGACCCCGTAGGAGGCACGAACATCTCACACGAGATAAATGTATCTTGTAGGAACTAACCGCATAGTCTTGGGTCTCTCGGTTTGAGAGTATGATGATAATTAGCAAAAATCATGCTTAGACTTTAAAATAAACCGTTAAAGGGTGAAAACACAAACCAGCCCCCATATGACCCCGTAGGAGGCACGAACACCTCGCACGGGACCAATGTAACTTGTAGGAACTGATCGCACAGTCCCAAATCTCCCGATTTGCGAGTATGATGATAATTTAAAAAAATCACACCTGGACTTAAAAACAAGTCGTTGGTGGGTGAAAACCCAAACCAGCCCCCAAACGACCCCCTAGGAGGCACAAACACCTCGCACGAGACCAATGTAACTTGTAGGAACTGACCGCGTAGTCTCGGGTCTCTCGATTTTAGAGTATGATGATAATTTGCAAATATCACACTTAGACTTAAAAATAAGCCGATAAAGGGTGAAAACCCAAACGAACCCCCAAACGACCCCGTAGGAGGCGCGAACACCTCGCACGGGACCAATGTAACTTGTAGGAACTAAACGCATAGTCCCATGTCTCTCGGTTTGAGAGTATGACGATAATTTGCAAAAATTGAACATAGACTTAAAAACAAGCCGTTAGAGGGTGAAAACCCAAACCTGCCCCCAAACGACCCCGTAGGAGGCACGAACACCTCGCACGGGACCAATGTCACCTGTTCAAAATAACCGCGTAGTCTCGGGTCTCCCGATTTGAGAGTATGATGATAATTTTCTAAAATCACACTTAGCCGTAAAAATAAGCCCCTAAAGGGTGAAAACCTAAACCAGCCCCCAAACGATCCCGTAGGAGGCACGAACACCTTGCACGGGACCAATGTAACTTGTAGGAACTGACCGCGTAGTACCAGGTCTCTCGGTTTGAGAGTATGAAGATAATTTACAAAAATCAAACTTAGACTTAAATACAAGCCGTTAAAGGGTGAAAACCCAAACCGCCCCCAATACAACCCCGTCGGAGTCACGAACACCTCGCACGGGACCAATGTAACTTATAAGAACTAATTGCGTAGTCTCGGGTCTCCCGATTTGAGAGTATGATGATAATTTGTAAAAGTCACACTTAGACTTAAAAACAAGCCATTAAAAGGTGAAAACCAAAATCGGCTCCCTTACGACTCCGTAGGAGGCACAAACACCTCGCACATGACCAATGTAACTTGTAGGAACTGACCGCGTAGTCTCAGGTCTCCCGGTTTGAGAGTATGATGATAATTTGCAAGAATTAAACTTTGACTTAAAAAGAAGCCGTAAATGGGAAAAAACCCAAACCAACCCCCATACGACCCTGTAGGAGGCATGAACACCTCACACGGGATCGATGTAACTTGTAGGAACTGACTGCGTAGTCTCGGGTCTCTCGGTTTGAGAGTATGATGATAATTTGCAAAAATCACACTTAGACATAAAAATAAGTCGTCAGAGGGTGTAAACCAAACCAACCCCCAAACGACCCCGTAGGAGGCACGAACACCTCGTACGAGACCAATGTAACTTGTAGGAACTGACCGCGTAATCCCGGATCCCCCGGTTTGGGAGTATGATGATAATTTGCAAAAATCACACTTAGAATTAAAAAGAAGTAGTTAAAGGGTGAAAATCCAAACAAACCCCCGACCCCGTAGGAGGCACAAACACCTTGCACGGGACCAATGTAACTTGTAGGAACTGACTGCGTAGTCCCGGGTTTCCTGGTTTGAGAGTATGACGATAATTTGCAAAAATTACACTTTGACTTAAAAATAAGCCGATAAAAGGTGAAAACCCAAACCAGCCACCAAACGACCCCGTAGGAGGCACGAACACCTCGCACGGGACCAATGTAACTTGTAAGAACTGATCGTGTTGTCCCAGGTCTTTCGATTTGAGAGTACGATGAAAATTTCCAAAAATCATACTTAGACATAAAAATAAGCCATTAAAGGGTGAAAAGCCAAACCAGCCCGTGTACGACCCCGTAGGAGGCACGAACACCGCGCACGGGACTAATGTAACTAGTAGGAACTGACCGCATAGTCCCGAGTCTCCCGGTTTGAGAGTATGATGATAATTTGCAAAAATCACACTTAGACGTAAAAATAAGTCGTTAGAGGGTGTAAACCCAAACCATCCAACAAACGACCCCGTAGGAGGCATGAACACCTCGCACGGGACCAATGTAACTTGTAGGAACTGATCGCGTAGTCCCGGGTCTCCCGATTTGAGAGTATGATGATAACTTACAAAAATCAAACATAGAATTAAAAACAAGCCGTAAAAGGGTGAAAACCCAAACCAACCCCCAAACGACGTCGTAGGAGGCACGATCACCTCGCACGGGACCAATGCAACTTCTAGGAATAGAACGCGTAGTGTGAGGTCTCTCGGTTCGAGAGTTTGTCGATAATTTACAAAACTCACACTTAGACTTAAAAATAAGCCGTTAGAGGGTGCAAACCCAAACCAGCTCCCAAAGAACCCCATAGGAGGCACGAACATCTCGCACGGGACCAATGAAACTTGTAGGAACTGAGCACGTAGCCCTGGGTCTCCCGATTTGAGAGTATGATGGTAATTTGAAAAAATCAAATTTAGAATTAAGAATAAGCCCCTAAAGGGTGAAAACCCAAACCGACCTCCAAACGATCCCTTAGGAGGCACGGACACCTCGTACGGGACCAATGTAACTCATAGGAACTCACCGCGTAGTCTCGAGTCTCTCGATTTGAGAGTATGTCGATAATTTGCAAAAATAAAACTTACATTAAAAAACAAGCCATTAAAGGGTGAAAACCCAAACCGCCCCCAATACAGCCCTGTTTGAGGCACATACACCTTGCACGGGACCAATGTAACTTATAGGAACTGACCGCGTAGTCCCGGGTCTCCCAGTTTGAGAGTATGATGATAATTTTCAAAAATCACACGTAGTCGTAAAAAAAAGTCATGAGAGGGTGTAAACCGAAACCAACCCCCAAACAACCCCGTAGGAGGCACGAACACCTCGCACGGGACCAATGTAACTTATAGGAACTGACCGCGTAGTCCCGGGTCTCCCAGTTTGAGAGTATGACGATAAATTGCAAAAATCACACTTAGATTTAAAAACAAGCCGTTAAAGGGTGGAAACCCAAACCAGCACCCATACGACCCTCCAGGAGGCACGAACACCTCGCACGAGACCAATGTAACATGTAGGAACTGACTGCGTAGTCCAAGGTATCCCGATTTGAGAGTATGATGATAATTTTCAAAATTCATAAATAAACTTAAAAATAAGCCGTTAAAGGGTGAAAACCAAAACCAGCCCCCAAACGACCTCGTAGGAGGCACAAACACCTAGCACGGGACCAATGTAACTTGTAGGAACTGACCACGTAGTCCTGGGTCTCCCGATTTGAGAGTATGATGATAATTCGTAAAAATCACACTTAGACTTAAAAATAAGTCATTAAAGGGAGAAAACCCAAACCAGCCCCAAACGACCCAGTAGGAGGCACGAACACCTCGCACGGGACCAATGTAACTTGCAGGAACTGACCGCGTAGTCTCGGGTCTCTCGGTTTGAGAGTATGATGATAATTTGCAAAAATCACACTTAGACTTAAAAATAAGACGATAAAGGGTGTAAACCCAAACCAGCCCCGAAACGACCACGTGAGAGGCACGAACACCTCGCATGGGACCAATGTAACTTATAGGAACAGACCGCATAGTCCCGGGTCTCCAGGTTTGAGTTTATGATGATAATTTGCTAGAATCACACTTAGACTTAAAAATAAGCCGTTAAAGGGCACAAAATGCAAACCAGTCCCCATACGACCCCGTAGGAGGCACGAACACCTCACACGGGACCGATGTAACTTGTAGGAACTGACAGCGTAGTCCCGGGTCTCCCGGTTTGAGAGTATGACTGTAATTTGCAAAAATCACACTTAGACTTAAATATAAGCCCTTTAAGGGTGAAGGACAAACCAGCCCCCAAACGACCCTGTAGGAGGCACGAACGCCTCGCACGGGACTAATGTAACTAGTAGGAACTGATCGCGTAGTCCCGGGTTTCCCGGGTTGAGAGTATGATGATAATTTTCAAAAATCCCACTTAGACATAAAAACAAGTCGCTAGAGGGTGTAAACCCAAACTAGCCCCCAAACGACCCCGTAGGAGGCACGAACACCTCGCACGGGACTAATTTAACTTGTAGGAACTGACCGCGTAGTCCCGGTCACCTGGTTTGAGAGTACGATGATAATTTACAAAAATCAAACTTAGTATTAAAAACAAGACGTTAAAGTGTGAAAACCGAAACCAGCCCCCAAACGACCTCGTAGGAGGCACGATCACCTCACACGGGACCAATGCAACTTGTAGGAACAAAATGCGTAGTCCCAGGTCTCTCGGTTTGAGAGTATGTCGATAATTTGTAAAAATCACACTTAGACTTAAAAACAAGCCGTTATAGGGTGTAAACCCAAACCAGCTCCCAAACAACCTCATAGGAGGAACGGACACCTCGCACGGGAGCAATGTATCTTGTAGGAACTGAGCGCGTAGTAGTGGGTCTCCCGGTTTGAGAGTATGATGATAATTTGCAAAAATCAAACTTAGAATTAAGAATAAGCCCCTAAAGGATGAAAACCCAAACCAACCTCCATACGATCCCGTCTGTGGCACAGACACCTCGTACGGGACAAATGTAACTTGTAGGAACTGACCACGTTGTGTCGAGTCTCCCGATTTGATAGTATGATGATAATTTGAAAAAATCAAACTTAGACATAAAAACAAGCCGTTAATGGGGGAAAACCCAAATCGGCCCCAATACAATGCCATAGGAGGCATGAACACCTCGCAAGGGACCAATGCAACTTTTAGGAATGGACTGCATCGTCCCGGGTCTCCCGGTTGAGAGTATGATGATAATTTGCAAAATCCACACTTTGACATAAAAATATGCCGTTAAAGGGTAAAAACCCAAACCAGCCCCCAAATGACCTCGTAGGAGGCACAAACACCTCACACGAGACCAATGTAACTTGTAGGAACTGACCATGTATTTCTGGGTCTCCCTATTTGAGAGTATGATGATAATTTACAAAAACCACACTTAGACTTAAAAATAAGCTGTTAATGAGTTAAAACAAAAACCAGCTCCCAAATGACCCCATAAGAGGCACGAACACCTCGTACGGGACCAATGTAACTTATAGGAACTGACCGCGTAGTCCCGGGTCTTTCGGTTTGAGAGTATGATGATAATTTGCAAATATCACACATAGTGGTAAAAATAAGTCGTTGGTGGGTGAAAACCTAAACTAGCCCACAAACGACCCCGAAGGAGGCACGAACACCTCGGACGGGACCAATGTAACTTGTAGGAACTGACCGCGTAGTCTTGGGTCTCTCGATTCTAGAGTATGATGATAATTTGCAAAACTCACCCTTAGACTTAAAAATAAGCCGTTAGAGGGTGTAAACCCAAACCAGCTCCCAAACAACCCCATAGGAGGCACGAACACCACGCACGGGACCAATGTAACTTGTAGGAACAGATCGCGTAGTCATGCGTCTCCAAATTTGAGAGTATGAGGATAATTTGCAAAAATTACACTTAGAATTAAGAACAAGACCCTAAAGGGTGAAAACCAAAACCGACCTCCAAACGATCCCGTAGGAAGCACGGACACCTCGTACGTGACCAATGTAAATTGTAGGAACTGACCACGTAGTCTTGAGTCGCCCGATTTGAGATTATGGCGATAATTTGCAAAAATAGAACTTGGACTTAAAAACAAACCGTTAAAGGGTGAAAACCTAAACTACCCCCAATACAACCCCGTTGGAGGCACGAACACCTCGCACGGGACCAAAGGAACTTATAGTAACTGACTGCGTAGTCCCGGGTCTTCCGGTTTGAGAGTATGACGAAAATTTAAAAAATCACACTTAGACATAAAAATAAGCCGTTAAAAGGTGAAAACCAAAACCGGCCCCCTTACGACCCCGTAGGAGGCACGAACACCTCGCACGGGACCAATGAAACTTGTAGGAACTGACCGCCTAGTCCCGGGTCTCCCGGTTTGAGAGTATGATGATAATTTGCAAAAATCACATTTAGACATAAAAATAAGTCGTTAGAGGGTGTAAACCAAACCAGCCCCCAAACGACCCCGTCAGAGGCAAGAAACACCTCGTACGGGACCAATGTAACTTGTAGGAACTAACTGCGTTGTCCCGGATCTCCCGATTCGAGAGTATGACGATAATTTGCAAAAATCACACTTAGAATTAAAAATAAGCAATTAAAGGGCAAAAACCCAAACCAACCCCGAAACGACCCCGTAAGAGGCACGAACAGCTCGCACGGGACCAATGTAACTTATAGGAACTCATCGCGTATTCTCGGGTCTCCCGGTTTGAGAGTATGACGATAATTTGCAAAAATCACACTTAGACTTAAAAACAACCGTTAAAGGGTGAAAACTCAAACCGGCCCCCATACGACCCCGTAGGAGGCATGAACACCTCACACGAGACCAATGAAACTTGTAAGAACTGACCGCGTAATCCCGGGTCTCCTAGTTAGAGATTATGGCGATTATTTGCAAAAATCACTCTTAGATTTACAAACAAGCCGTTAAAGGATGTAAACCCAAACCAACCCCCAAACGACCCCGTAGGAGGCACGAACACCTCGCACGGGACTAATGTAACTTGTTGGAACTGACTGCGTAGTCTCGGGTCTTCCGGTTTGAGAGTATGATGATAATTTGAAAATATCACACATAGAGGTAAAAACAACTCGTTGGTGTGTGAAAACCTAAACTAGCCCCCAAACGACCCCGAAGGAGGCACGAACACCTCGCACGGGACCAATGTATCTTGTAGGAACTGACCGCGTAGTCTTGGGTCTCTCGGTTTGAGAGTATGACGATAATTTTCAAAACTCACACTTAGACTTAAAAATAAGTCGTTAGAGGGTGTAAAACCAAACCATCTCCTAAACAACCCCATAGGAGGCACAAACACCTCGCACGGGACCAATGTAACTTGTACGAACTCAGCACGTAGTCCTGGGTTTCCCGGTTTGAGAGGATGATGGTAATTTGAAAAAATCAAACTTAGAATTAAGAACAAGCCCCTAAAGGGTGAAAACCCAAACCGACCTCCAAACGATCCCGTCAGAGGCACAGACACCTCGTATGGGACCAATGTAACTTATAGGAACTCATCGCGTAGTCCTGGGACTCCTGGTTTGAGAGTATGACGATAATTTGCAAAAATCACACTTAGACTTAAAAATAACCATTAAAGGGTGAAAACCCAAACCGGCCCTAATACGACCCGGTAGGAGGCATGAACACCTCACACGAGACCAATGTAACTTGTAAGAACTAACCGCGTAATCCCGGGTCTGCCAGTTTGAGATTATGGCGATAATTTGCAAAAATCACTATTAGACTTACAAACAAGCCGTTAAAGGGTGTAAACCCAAACCAGCCCCCAAACGATCTTGTACGAGGCACGAACACCTCGCACGGGACCAATGTAACTTGTAGGAACTGACCGCGTGGTCTTGGGTCTCTAGGTTTGAGAGTATGACGATAATTTGCAAGAATGACACTTAGACTTAAAAATAAGCTGTTAAAGGGAAAAACCCAAACCAGCCCCCATACGACACCGTAGGAGGCACGGACACCTCACACGCGACTGATGTAACTTTTAGGAACTGATCGCGTTGTCCCGGGTCTCCCGATTTGAGAGTATGATGATAATTTACAAAAACCACACTTAGACTAAAAAACAAGTCATTAAAGGGTGAAAACCCAAAGCATCCCCCAAACGACCCCGTAGGAGGTACGAACACCTCGCACGTGACCAATGTAATTTGTAAGAACTGACCGCTTTGTCCCGGGTCTCCCGATTTGAGAGTATGACGATAATTTTCCGAAATCACACTTAGATTTAAAAGCAAGCCGTTAAAGGGTGAAAACCCAAACCAGCCCCCATACTACCCCGTAGGAGGCACAGACACCTCGCACGGGACCAAGGTAACTTGTAGGAACTGACCGCGTAGTCCTAGGTCTCCCTATTTGAGAGTATGATGATAATTTTCAAAATTCATACTTAAACTTAAAAATAAGTCGTTAAAGGGTGAAAACCCAAACCATCCCCCAAACGACCTCGTAGGAGGCACAAGCAGCTCGCACGGGACCAATGTAACTTGTAGGAACTGACCACGTAGTCCCGGGTCTCCCAATTTGAGAGTATGATGATAATTTGTAAAAATCCCACTTAGACTTAAAAATATGCCATTAAAGGGTGAAAACACAAACCAGCCCCAAACGATCCCGTAGGAGGCACGAACACCTCACACGTGACCAATGAAAGTTGTAGGAACTAACCGCGTAGTCTCGGGTCTCTCGGTTTGAGAGTATGATGATAATTTGCAAAAATCACACTTCGACTTAAAAATAAGACGATAAAAGGTGTAAACCCAAACCAGCCCCCAAACGACTCCGTAAGAGGCATGAACACCTCGCACGTGACCAATGTAACTTGTACGAACTGACCGCATAGTCCCTGGTCTCCAGGTTTTTCGAGTATGACAATAATTTGACAGAATGACATTTAGACTTAAAAATAAGCCGTTAAAGGGAGAAAACCAAAACCAGCCCCCATACGACCCCGTAGGAGGTACAAACAACTCATACGGGACTGATGTAACTTGTAGGAACTGACCGCGTAGTCCCAGGTCTCCCGATTTGAGAGTATGATGGTAATTTGGAAAAAATCAGTCTTAGACTTAAATATAAGCCGTTAAAGGGTGAAATCCTAAACCATACCCGAAACGACCCCGTAGGAGGCACAAACACCTCGCACCAGACGAATGTAACTTGTAAGAACTAACCGCGTTGTCCCGGGTCTCCCGGTTTGAGAGTATGATGATAAATTTCAAAAATCACACTTAGATTTAAAAATAAGCCGTTAAAGGGTGAAAACCCAAACTAGCCTCCAAACAACCCCGTAGGAGGCACGAACAGCTCACACGGGACCAACGTAACTTGTAGGAACTGACCGCGTAGTCCTAGTTCTCCCGGTTTGAGAGTATGACGAAAATTTGCAAAATTCATACTTAAACTTAAAAATAAGCCGTTAAAGGGTGAAAACCCAAACCATCCCCGAAACGATCTCATAGGAGGCACAAACACCTCGCACGGGACCAATGTAACTTGTAGGAATTGACCACGTAGTTCCGGGTCTCCTGATTTGAGAGTATGATGATAATTTTCAAAAATCACACTTAGACTTAAAAACAAGCCATTAACGGGTGAAAACCAAAATGAGCCCCCAAACGACCCCGTAGGAGGCATGAACACCTCGCACGGGACCAATGTAACTTATAGGAACTGACCGCGTAGTCCCATATCTCCCGATTTGAGAGTATGATGATAATTTGCAAAAATCACACTTAGACAAAAAAACAAGTCGTTAGAGGGTGTAAATCCAAAACAACCCCGTAGGACGCACGAACACCTCGCACGGGATCAATGTAACTTATAGGAACTGATCGCGTAGTCCCGGGTCTTCGGATTTCAGAGTATGACGATAATTTGAAAAAATTATAATCAGAATTAAAAACAAGCCGTTAAAGGGTGAAAACCAAAACCAGCCCCCAAACAACCCCGTAGGAGGCCCGAACACCTCGTACGGGACCTTTGTAACTTGTAGAAAATGAACGCGTAGTCCCATGTCTCTCGGTTTGAGAGTATGAAGATAATTTGCAAAAATCACACTTAGACTTAAAAACTAGCTTTTAGAGGGTTTACACCCAAACCAGCCCCGAAACGACCCCGTAGGAGGCACGGACACCTCGCACGGGACCAATCTAACTTGTACAAACTGAACGCGTAGTCCCGGGTCTCTAGATTTGAGATTATGATGATAATTTGCAAGAATTACCCTTTGACTTAAAAATAAGCTGTTAAAGGGTGAAAACCCAAATCGGCCCCCATACGACCCCGTAGGAGGCACGAACACCTCACACGGGCTCAATGTAACTTGTAGGAACTGACTGCGTAGTCCCGGGTCCTCCGATTTAAGAGTATGACGGTAATTTGCAAAAATCACACTTAGACTTAATAATAAGCCGTTAAAGGGTGATAACCCAAACCAGCCCTCAAACGACCCTATAGGAGGCACGAACACCTCACACAAGACCGATATAACTTGTAGGAACTGACTGCATAGTCCCGATTATCCCAGTTTGAGAGTATGACGGTAATATATAAAAATCACACTTAGACTTAAAGAGAAGTTGTTAAAGGGTGAAAGCCCAAACCAGCCCCCAAACCACCCCGTAGGAGGCACGACCACCTCGCACGGGGCCAATGTAACTTGTAAGAACTGACCGCATAGTCCAGGGTCTCCGGATTTGAGAGTATGATGACAATTTCCAAAAATCACACTTGGATTTAAAAACAAGTTGTTAAAGGGTGAAAACACAAACTAGCCCCCATACGACCCCGTAGGAGGCACGAGCACCTCGCAAGGGACCAATGTAACTTGTAGGAACTGACCGCGGAGTCCTGGGTCTCCCGATTTAATAGTATGATGATAATTTGCAAAATTCATACTTAAACTTAACAATAAGCAGTTAAAGCGTGAAAACCCAAATCAACCCCCAAACGACCTCGTAGGAGGGACAAACACCTCGCACGGGACCAATGTACCTTATAGGAACTGACCACGTAGTCTCGGGTCTCCCGATTTGAGAGTATGATGATAATTTTCAAAAATCACACTTAGACTTAAAAATAAACCATTAAAGGGTGAAAACCCAAACCATCCGCCAAACGATCCCGTAGGAGGCACAAACACCTCGCACGGGACCAATGTAACTTGTAGGAACTGACCGCGTAGTCCCGGGTCTTTCGGTTTGAGAGTATGATGATAATTTACACTTAGACGTAAAAATAAGTCGTTGGGGAGTGAGAACCTAAACTAGCCTCCAAACGACCCTGTAGGAGGCACGGACACCTCGCACGGGACCAATGTAACTTGTAGGAACTGAACGCGTAGTCTCGGGTCTCTCGATTTGAGAGTATGACGATAATTTTAAAAAATCACACTTAGACTTAAAAATAAGCCGTTATAGGGTGTAAACGCAAACCAGCCCCCAAACAACCCCATTGGAGGGACGAACACCTCGCACGGGTCAAATGTAACTTGTAGGAACTTATCGCGTAGTCCCAAGTCTCTCGGTTTGAGAGTATGACGATAATTTGCAAGAATCACACTTAGACTTAAAAATAAGCCGCTAAAGGGTGAAAACCCAAACTAGCCACCAAACGACCCCGTGGGTGGCACGAACACCTCGCACGGGACCAATGTAACTCGTAGGAACTAACTGCATAGTCTCGGGCCTCTTGGTTTGAGAGTATGATGATAATTTTCAAAAATCACACTTAGACTTAAAAATAAGCTGATAAAGGGTGTAAACCCAAACCAGCCCCCAAACGACCCCGCAGGAGGCAAGAACACCTCGTACGGGACCAATGTAACTTGTAGGAACTGACCGCGTAGTCTCGGGTCATTCGATTTGAGAGTATGATGATAATTTGCAAGAATCACACTTACTTAAAAATAAGCCGTTAAAGGGTGTACACCCAAACCAGCCCCCTAACGGCCCCGTAGGAGGCACGAACACCACACACGGGACCAATGTAACTAGTAAGAACTGACCGCGTAGTCTCGCGTCTCCCGGTTTGAGAGTATGACGATAATTTGCAAAAATCACACTTGGATTTAAAAATAATCCATTAAAGGGTGAAAACACAAACTAGACCCCATACGACCCCGTAAGAGGCATGAGCACCTCGCAAGGGACCAATGTAACTTGTAGGAACTGACCGCGTAGTCCTGGGTCTCCCGTTTTAAGAGTATGACGATAATTTGAAAAATTCATACTTAAACTTAAAAATAAGCCGTTAAAGGGTGAAAACCCAAACCAGCCACCAAACGACCTCGTAGGAGGCACAAACACCTCGCACGGGACCAATGTAACTTATAGGAACTGACCACGTAGTCCCGGGTCTCTCGATTTGAGAGTATGATGATAATTTGAAAAAATCACACTTAGACTTAAAAATAAGCCATTAAAGGGTGAAAACGCAAACCAGCTCTAAACGACCCCGTAGGAGGCACAAACACCTCGCACGGGACCAATGTAACTTGTAGGAAATGACCGCGTAGTCCCGGGTCTTTCGGTTTAAGAGTATGATGATAATTTTCAAAAATCACACTTAGGTGTAAGAAGAAGTCATTGGGGAGTGAGAATCTAAACTAGCCCCCAAACGACCACGTAGGTGGCACGAACACCACACACGGGACCGATATAACTTGTAGGAACCGACCGCGTAGTCCCGGGTCTCCCGGTTTGAGAGTATGACGGTAATTTGTAAAAATCACACTTAGACTTAAAAATAAGCCGTTAAAGGGTGAAAACCCAAACCAACCCTCAAACGACCCCGTAGGAGGCACGAACACCTCACACGGGACCAATGTAACTTGTAAGAACTGATCGCATTGTCCCGAGTCTCCCGATTTGAGAGTATGACGATAATTTGCAAAAATCACACTTAGATTTAAAAACAAGCCGTTAAAGGGTGAAAACGAAAACCAGCCACCATACGACCCCGTAGGAGGCGCAAACACCTCGCACGGGACATATGTATCTTGTACGAACTGACCGCGTAGTCCCGGTACAGTGTATGATGATAATTTGTAAAATTCATACTTAAACTTAAAAATAAGCTGTTAAAGGGTGAAAACCCAAACCAGCCCCCAAACGACCTCGTAGGAGGCACAAACACCTCGCACGAGACCAATGTACCATGTAGGAACTGACCATGTAGTCCCGGGTCTACCGATTTGAGAGTATGATGATAATTTGACAAATCACACTTAGACTTAAAAACATGCCATTAAAGGGGGGAAACCCAAACCAGCCGACAAACGACCCCCTAGGAGGCACGAACATGTCGCACGGGACAAACGTAACTTGTAGGAACTCACCCCGTAGTCTCGGGTCTCTCGCTTTGAGAGTATGAAGATAATTTGAAAAAATCACACTTAGTCTAAAAAATATGCCGATAAAGGGTGTAAACACAAACCAGCCCCCAAACGACCCCGTAGGAGGCACAAACACCTCGCACGGGACCAATGTAACTTGTAGGAACTGACCACATAGTCCAGGATGTCCAGGTTTGAGAGTATGATGATAATTTGCAAGAATCACACTTAGACTTAAAAAGAAGCCGTTAAAGGGCAAAAACCCAAACCAGCCCCCATACGACCCCGTAGGAGGCACGAACACCTCACACGGGACCGATGTAACTTGTAGGAACTGACCGCGTAGTCTCGGGTCTCTCGGTTTGAGAGTATGACAGTAATTTGCAAAAATCACACTTAGACTTAAAAATAAGCAGTGAATGGGTGAAAACCCAAACCAGCCCCCAAACGACCCCGTAGGAGGCACAAACACCTCGCACGGGACCAATGTAACTTGTAAGAACTCACCGCATTGTCCCGGGTTTCTCTATTTGAGAGTATGATGATAATTTGCAAAAATCACACTTAGACTTAAAAACAAGCCATTAAAGGGTGAAAACCCAAATAAGTCCCCAAACGACCCCATAGGAGGCACGAACACCTCGCACGGGGCCAATGTAACTTATGGGAACTGACCGCGTAGTCCCGGATCTCCCGGTTTTAGGGTATAATGATAATTTACAAAAATCACACTTAGACGTAAAAACAAGTGATTAGAGGGTGTAAACCCAAACCAGCCCCCAAACGGCCCCGTAGGAGGCATGAACACCTCGCACGGGACCAATGTAACTTAAAGGAACTGACCGCATAGTCCCGGGTCTTTCGATTTGAGAGTATGATGATAATTTGTAAAAATCACCATTAGAATTAAAAATAAGTCGTTAAAGGGTGAAAAACCAAACCAGCCCCCAAACGACCCCGTAAGAGTCACGAACACCTCGTACAGGACAAATATAACTTGTAGGAAGTGAACGCATAGTCCCAGGTCTCTCAGTTTGAGAGTATGAAGATAATCTCAAAAAATCACACTTAGACTTAAAAACAAGCCGTTAGAGGGTGTAAACACAAACCAGCCCCCAAACGACCCCATAGGAGGCACGAACATCGCGCACGGGACCAATGTAACTCGTAGGAACTGACCGCGTAGTAACGGGTCTCTCGGTTTGGGAGTATGGCAATAATTTTGAAGAATCACACTTAGACATAAAAATAAGTCGTTAATGGGCAAAAACCCAAAGCAGCCGCCATACGACCCCATAGGAGGCACGGACACCTCACACGGGACCGATATAACTTGTAGGAACTGACCGCGTAGTCCCGGGTCTCCTGGTTTGAGAGTATGACGGTAATTTGCAAAAATCACTTCTAGATTTAAAAACAAGCCGTTAAATAGTGAAAACCCAAACCAGCCCCCCAAACGACCCCGTAGGAGGCACAAACACCTCCCACGGGACCAATGTATCTTGTAAGAACTGACCGCATTGTCCTAGGTCTCTCGATTTTAGAGTATGACGATAATTTGCAAAAATCACTTCTAGATTTAAAAACAAGCCGTTAAATAGTGAAAACCCAAACCAGCCCCCCAAACGACCCCGTAGGAGGCAGAAACACCTCCCACGGGACCAATGTATCTTGTAAGAACTGATTGCGTTGTCCAGTGTTTCTCGATTTGAGAGTATGATGATAATTTGAAAAAATCACACTTAGACATAAAAAGAAGTCGTTAGAGGGTGTAAACCCAAACCAGCCCCCAAAAGACACCGTAGGAGGCACGAACACCTCGCACGGGACCAATGAAACTTAAAGGAACTCACCGCATAGTCCCGGGGCTTTTGGTTTGAGAGTATGACGATAATTTGCAAAAATCACACTTAGAATTAAAAACAAGCCGCTAAAGGGTGAAAAACCAAACCAACCCCCAAACGACCCCGTAGGAGGCACGAACACCTCGTACAGGACAAATGTAATTTGTAGGAAGTGAACGCGTAGTCCCAGGTCTCTCAGTTTGAGAGTATCAAAATAATTTACAAAAATACACTTAGACTTAAAAATAAGCCGTTAGAGGGTGTAAACCCAAACCAACCCCCAACGACCCCATAGGAGGCACGAACACCTCGCACGGGACCAATGTAACTTGTAGGAACTGACCGCCTAGTCCTGGGTCTCCAGGTTTGAGAGTATGATGATAATTCGCAAGAATCACACTTAGACTTAAAAATAAGTCGTTAAAGGGTGAAATCCCAAATCGGCCCCCATATGACGCCGTATGAGGCACGAACACCTCACACGGGACCAATGTAACTTGTAGGAACTGACCGCGTAGTCTCGAGTCTCCCGGTTCGAGAGTATGACGGTAATTTGTAATAATCACACTTAAACTTAAAAAGAATTAGTTAAAGTGTGAAAGCCCAAACCAGCCCCCAAATGACCCCGTAGGAGGCACGAACAGCTCGCACGGGACCAATGTAACTTTTAAGAACTGACCGCATTGTCTGGGGTCTCCTGATTTTAGAGTATGACAAAAATTTGTAAAAATCACACTTAGACTTAAAAACAATTCTATAAACGGTGAAAACCCAAACCAGCCCCCATACGACCACGTAGGAGGCACGAACACCTCGCAAGGGACAGTGTAACTAGTAGGAACTGACCGCGTAGTCCTGGGTCTCTCGGTTTGAGAGTATGACGATAATTTGCAAAATTCATACATAAACCTAAAAATAAGCCGTTAAAGGGTAAAAACCTAAACCAGCCCCCAAACGACCTCGTAGGAGGCACAAACACCTCGCACGGGACCAATGTAAGTTGCAGGAACTGACCACGTAGTCCCGGGTCTCCCAATTTGAGAGTATGATGATAATTTGCAAAACTCACACTTACACATAAAAACAAGCCATTAAAGGGTGAAAACCCAAACCATCCCCCAAACGACCCCGTAGGAGGCACGAACACCTCGCATGGGACCATTGTAACTTATAGGAACTAACTGCGTAGTCCCGGGTCTTTCGGTTTGAGAGTATGATGATAATTTTCAAAAGTCATACTTAGACGTAAAAACAAGTCGCTAGGGGTGAAAAGCTAAACTAGTCCCCAAACAACCCTGTAGGAGGCACGAACACCTCGCATGGGACCAATGTAACTTGTAAGAACTGATCGCGTAGTCTCGGGTCTCTAGGTTTGAGAGTATGACGATAATTTGCAAAAATCACACTTAGACTTAAAAATAAGCCGATAAAGGGTGTAAACCCAAACCATCCCCCAAACGACCCCGTAGGAGGCACGAACACCTCGCACGAGACCAATGTAACTTGTAGGAACTGATCGCATAGTCCCGGGTCTCCAGGTTTGAGAGTACGATGACAATTTACAAGAATCACACTTAGACTTAGAAATAAGACGTTAAAGGGCAAAAACCCAAACCAGCCCCCATACGACCCCTTAGGAGGCACGAACACCTCACACGGGAACGATGTACCTTGTAAGAACTGACCGCGTAGTACCGGGTCTCTCGGTTTGAGAGTATGATGGTAATTTACAAAAAATCACACTTAGACATAAAAATAAGCCGTTAAAGGGTGAAAACCCACACCAGCCCCCAAACGACCTCGTAGGAGGCACGAACACCTCGCATGGTACGAATGAAACTTTGAAGAACTGACCGCATTGTCCCAGGTATCACAATTTGAGAGTACGACGATAATTTGCAAAAATCACACTTAAATTTAAAAACAAGCCGTAAAAGGGTGAAAACCTAAACCGGCCCCCATACGACCCCGTAGGTAGCACGAATAACTCTCACGGGACCAATGTAACTTGTAGGAACTGACTGCATAGTCCTGGGTCTCCTGATTTGAGAGTATGACGATAATTTGCAAAATTCATACTTAAACTTAAAAATAAGCCATTAAAGGTTGAAAACCCAAACCAGCCCACAAACAATCTCTTAGGAGGCCTAAACACCTCGCACGGGACCAATGTAACTTGTAGGAACTGACCAGGAAGTGCGGGGTTTCCTGATTTGAGAGTATGATGATAATTTGCAAAAATCACACTTTGACTTAAAAACAAGCCATTAAACTGTGAAAACCCAAACCAACCCCCAAACGACCCCGTAGGAGGCACGAACACCTCGCACGGGACCAATGTAACTTGTAGGAACTGACCGCGTAGTCTCGGGTCACTCGGTTTGAGATTATGACGATAATTTGCAAAAATCACACTTAAACTTAAAAATAAGTCGATAAAGGGTGTAAACCCAAACCAACCCCCAAACGACCCCGTTGGAGGCACGGACACCCCGAACGGGACCAATGTAACTTGTAGGAACTGTCCGCATAGTCCAGGGTTTCTCTATTTGAAAAAATCACACATAGAATTAAAAATAATCCATTAAAGGGTGAAAACCCAAATATGTCCCCAAACGACCCCGTAGGAGGCACGAACACGTCAAACGGGACCAATGTAACTTATGGGAACTGACCGCGTAGTCCCGGATCTCCTGGTTTGAGGGTATGATGATAATTTGAAAAAATAACACTTTGACGTAAAAACAAGTCGTTAGAGGGTATAAACCCAATCCATCCTCCAAACGACCCTGTAGTAGGGACGAACACCTCGTACGGGACAAATGTAACTAGTAGGAAGTGAACGCGTAGTCCCGGGTCTCTCGGTTTGAGAGTATGAAGATAATTTGAAAAAATCACACTTAGACTTAAAAATAAGCCATTAAAGGGTGAAAACCCAAACCAGCCCTCAAACGACCCCGTAGGAGGCACGAACACCTCACACGGGACCAATGTAACTTGTAAAAACTGACCGCATTGTCCCGGGTCTCCCGATTTTACAGTACGACGATAATTCGCAAAAATCACACTTAGATTTAAAAATAAGTCGTTAAAGGGTGAAAACCCAAACCAGCCCCCAAACGACCTCGTAGGAGGAACAAACACCTCACACGAGACCAATGTAACTTGTAGGATCTGACCACGTAGTCCCGGGTCTCCCGATTTGAGAGTATGATGATAATTTGCAAAAATCACACTTAGACTTAAAAATATGCCATTAAAGGGTGAAAACCCAAACCAGCCCCCAAACGACCCCGTAGGAGGCACGAACACCTCGCACGGGACCAATGTAACTTGTAGGAACTGACCGCGTTGTCCTGGGTCTCCCGATTTGAGAGTATGACGATAATTTGCAAAATTCATACTTAAACTAAAAAATAAGCCGTTAGAGGATGAAAACCCAAACCAGCCCCCAAACGACCTCGTAGGAGGAACAAACACCTTGCACGGGACCAATGTAACTTGTAGGATCTGACCATGTAGTCCCGGGTCTCCCAATTTGAGAGTATGATGATAATTTGCAAAAATCACACTTAGACTTAAAAACATGCCATTAAAGGGTGAAAACCCAAACCAGCCCCCAAACGACCCCATAGGAGGCACGAACACCTCGCACGGGACCAATGCAACTTGTAGGAACTGACCGCGTTGTCCTGGGTCTCCCGGTTTGAGAGTTTACCGATAAAGGGTGAAAACCCAAACTTGCCCCCAAACGACCTCGTGGGAGGCACACACACCTCGCACGGGACCAATGTAACTTGTAGGAACTGACCACGTAGTCCCGGGTCTCCCGATTTGAGAGTATGATGATAATTTGCAAAAATCATACTTAGAATTAAAAACATGTCGTTAAAGGGTGAAAACCCAAACCAGCCCCCAAACGATCCCGTAGGAGGCACGAACACCTCGTACGGGAAAAATGAAACTTGTTGGAAGTGAACGCGTAGTCCCAGGTCTCTCAGTTTGAGAGTATGAAGATAATTCGCAAAAATCACACTTAGACTTAAAAATAAGCCGTTAGAGGGTGTAAACCAAAACCAGCCCCCATACGACCCCATAGGAGGCACGAACACCTCGCACGGGACCAATGTAACTTGTAGGAACTGACCACATAGTCACGGGACTCTCGGTTTGAGAGTATGACAATAATTTGCAAGAATCACAGTTAGAATTAAAAATAAGCCGTTAATGGGCAAAAACCCAAAGCAGCCCCCATACAACCACGTAGGAGGCACGAACACCTCACACGGGACCGATATAACTTGTAGGAACTGACCGCGTAGTCCCGGGTCGCTTGATTTGAGAGTATGATGGTAATTTGCAAAACTCACACTTAGACTTAAAAATAAGCCGTTAAAGGGTGAAAACCCAAACGAGCCCTCAAACGACCCCGTAGGAGGCAGGCACACCTCACACGGGACCAATGTAACTTGTAAGAACTGACCGCGTTGTCCCGGGTCTCCCAATTTTGGAGTATGATGATAATTTGCAGAAATCACACTTAGATTTAAAAACAAGCCGTTAAAGGGTGAAAACCCAAACCTGCACCCATAGGACCCCGTAGGAGGCGCGAACACCTTGCACGGGACCAATTTAACTTGTAGGAACTGACCGCGTAGTCCCGGGTCAGAGTATGACGATAATTTGCAAAATTCATACTTAAACTTAAAAATAAGTTGTTAAAGGGCGAAAACCCAAACCAGCCCCCAAACAACATCGTAGGAGGCACAAACACCTCGCACGGGACCAATGTAATTTGTAGGACCTGAGCACATAGTCGCGAGTTTACCGATTTGAGAGAATGATGATAATTTGCAAAAATCACACTTAGACTTAAAAACAAGCCATTAAAGGGTGAAAACCCAAACCAGCCCCCAAACGACCCCCTAGGAGGCACAAACACGCCGCATGGGACCAATGTAACTTGTAGGAACTGACCTCGTAGTCTTGGGTCTCTCGGTTTTGAGAGTATGACGATAATTTGAAAAAATCACACTTAGACTTAAAAATAAGCCGATAAAGGGAGTAAACCCAAACCAGCCCACAAACGACCCCGTAGAAGTCACGAATACCTCGCACGGGACCAATGTAACTTGTAGGAACTGAACGCATAGTCCCGGGTCTCCAGGTTTGAGAGTATGACGATAATTTGCAAAAATCACACTTAGACTTAAAAATAAGTCGTTAATGGGTGAAAACCCAAACCAGCCCCCAAACGACCCCCTAGGAGGCACAAACTCCTCGCACGGGACCAATGTAACTTAAAGGAACTGACCGCGTAGTCCCGGGTCTTTCGGTTTGAGAGTATGATGCTAATTTGCAAAAATCACACTTAGAATTAAAAACAAGTCATTAAAGGGTGAAAAACCAAACCAGCCCCCAAACGACCCCGTAGGAGGTACGAACACCTCGTACGGGACAAATGTAACTTGTAGGAAGTGAACGTGTAGTCCCAGGTCTCTCGGTTTGGGAGTATGAAGATAATTTGCAAAAATCACACTTAGACTTAAAAATAAGATGTTAGAGGGTGTAAACCCAAACCAGCCCCCAAACGACCTCATAGGAGGCACGGACACCTCGCACGGGACCAATGTAACTGGTACGAACTGACCGCATAGTCCTGGGTCTCCAGGTTTGAGAGTATGATGATAATTTGCAATAATCACACTTAGACTTATAAATAATTCGTTAAAGGGTGAAAACCCAAACCGGCCTCCATATGACCCCGTAGGAGGCACGAACACCTCACACGTGACCAATGTAACTTGTAGGAACTGACCGCGTAGTCTCGGGTCTCCCGGTTTGAGAGTATGACGGTAATTTGGAAAAATCACACTTAGACTTGAAAATAAGCCGTTAAAGGGTGAAAAACCAAACCAGCCCCCAAACGACCCCGTAGGAGGCACGAACACCTCGTACGGGACAAATGTAACTTGTAGGAAGTGAACGCGTAGTCTCAGGTCTCTTGGTTTGAGAGTATGAAGATAATTTGCAAAAATCACACTTAGACTTAAAAATAAGCTGTTAGAGGGTGTAAACCCAAACCATCCCCCATACGACCCCGTAGGAGGCACGGACACCTCACACGGGACCAATGTAACTGGTACGAACTGACCGCGTAGTCCTGGGTCTCTAGGTTTGAGAGTATGATGATAATCTGCAATAATCACACTTAGACTTAAAAATAATTCGTTAAAGGGTGAAAGCCCAAACCAGCCCCCAAAAGACCCCGTAGGAGGCACAAACACCTCGCATAGTACCAATGTAACTTTTAAGAACTAACCGCATAGTCCCGGGTCTCCTGATTTGAGAGTATGACAATAATTTGTAAAAATCACTCTTAGACTTAAAAACAAGCCGTTAAAGGGTGAAAACCCAAACTAGCCCCCAAACGACCCCGTAGGAAGCACGAACACCTCGCAAGGGACCAGTGTAACTAGTAGGAACTGACCGCGTAGTCCTGGGCCTCCCGGTTTGAGAGTATGATGATAATTTGCAAAACTCATACATAAACCTAAAAATAAGCCGTTAAAGGGTAAAAACCTAAACCAGCCCCCAAAAGACCTCGTGGAGGCACAAACACCTCGCACGGGACCAATGTAAGTTTTAGGAACTGACCACGTAGTCCCGGGTCTCCCGATTTGAGAGTATGATGATAATTTGAAAAAATCACACTTGGATTTAAAAACAAGCTATTAAAGGGTGAAAACTCAAACCAGTCCCCAAACGACCCCGTAGGAGGCACGAAAACCTCACACGGGACCATTGTAACTTGTAAGAACTGACCGCGTAGTCCCGGGTCTTCTGAATTGAGAGTATGATGATAATTTTCAAAAATCACACTTAGACATAAAAACAAGTCGTTGGGGGGTGAAAACCTAAACTAGTCCCCAAACAACCCCATAGGAGGCACGAACACCTCGCACGGGACCAATGTAACTTGTAAGAACTAATCGCGTAGTCTCGGGTCTCTCGATCTGAGAGTATGACTATAATTTGCAAGAATCACACTTAGACTTAAAAATAAGCCGTTAAAGGGTGTAAACCCAAACCAGCCCCGAAACGACCCCGTAGGTGGCACGAACAACTCGCACGGGATCAATGTTACTTATAGGAACTGACCGCGTAGTCTCGGGTCTCTCGGTTTGAGAGTATGATGATAATTTGCAAAAATCACACTTAGACATAAAAATAAGCCGATAAAGGGTGTAAACCCAAACCATCCCCCCAACGACCCTGTAGGAGGCTCGAACACCTCGCACGAGACCAATGTAACTTGTAGGAACTGACCGCATAGTCCCGGGTCTCCAGGTTTGAGAGTATGATGATAATTTGCAAGAATCACACTTAGACTTAGAAATAAGCCGTTAAAGGGGAAAAACCCAAACCAGCCCCCATACGACCCCGTAGGAGGCACGAACACCTCAGACGGGACCGATGTAACTTGTAAGAACTGATCGCATAGTCCCGGGTCTCTCGGTTTGAGAGTATGATGGTATTTTGCAAAAATCACACTTAGAGTAAAAAATAAGCCGTTAAAGGGTGAAAACTCAAACCAAACCCGAAACGACCCCGTAGGAGGCCAGAACACCTCGCATGGTACCAATGTAACTTTTAAGAACTGACCGCGTTGTCCCAGGTATCCCGATTTCAGAGTATGATGATAATTTGCAAAAATCACACTTAAATTTTAAAACTAGCCGTTAAAGGGTGAAAACCAAACCGGCCCCCATACGACCCCGTAGGTAGCATGAACCCCTCGCAAGGGACCAATGTAACTTATAGGAACTGACCGCGTAGTCCTGGGTCTCCCAATTTGAGAGTATGACGATAATTTGCAAAATTCATACTTAAACATAAAAAATAAACCGTTGAAAGGTGAAAACCCAAACTAACCCCCAAATGATCTCGTAGGAGGCCCAAACACCTCACATGGGACCAATGTAACTTGTAGGAACTGACCACGAAGTCCCGGGTCTCCCGATTTGAGAGTATGATGATAATTTGCAAAAATCACACTCAGACTTAAAAATAAGCCATTAAAGGGTGAAACCCAAACCAACCCCCAAACGACCCCGTAGGAGTCACGAACACCTCGCACGGGACCAATGTAACTTGTAGGAACTGAACGCATAGTCTCGGGTCTCTCGGTTTGAGAGTAAGACGATAATTTGCAAAAATCACACTTAGACTTAAAAATAAGTCGATAAAGGGTGTAAACCCAAACCAGCCCCCAAACAATCCTGTAGGAGGAACGAACACCACGCACGGGACCAATATAACTTATAGGAACTGATCGCAAAGTCCCGGGTCTCCAGGTTTGAGAGTATGATGATACTTTTCAAGAATCACACTTAGACTTAGAAACAAGCCGTTAAAGGGCGAAAACCCAAACTAGCCCCCGTACGACCTCGTAGGAGGCACGAACACCTCACACGACACCGTTGTAACTTGTAGGAACTGACCGCATAGTCCTGGGTCTCCCGACTTGAGAGTATGATGATAATTTGCAAAAATCACGCTTAGAGATAAAAATAAGCCGTTAAAGGGAGAAAACCCAAACCAGCCCCCAAACGACCCCGTAGGAGGCACAAACACCTCGCACGGGACCAATGTAACTTGTAAGAACTGATTGCGTTGTCCCAGGTCTCCCGATTTGAGACTATGACGATAAATTGCAAAAATCACATTTTGATTTAAAAAGAAGCCGTTAAAGGGTGAAAACCGAAACCAGCCCCCATACGACCCCGTAGGAGGCACGAACACCTCACACGGGACCAATGTAACTTATAGGAACTGACCGCGTACTCCTGGGTCTCCCGGTTTGAGAGTATGATGATAATTTGAAAAATTCATACTTAAACGTAAAAATAAGCCATTGAAGGGTGAAAACCCAAACCATCCCCCAAACGACCTCGTAGGAGGCACAAACACCTCGCACGGGACCAATGTAACTTGTAGGAACTAACCACGTAGTCCCGGGTCTCCCGATTTGAGAGTATGATGATAATTTGCAAAAATCACACTTAGACTTAAAAAACAAGCCATTAAAGGGTGAAAACCCCAACAAGCCCCCAAACGACCCCGTAGGAGGCACGAACACCTCGCACGGAACCAATGTAACTTGTAGGAACCGACCGAGTAGTCCCGGATCTCCCGGTTTGAGAGTATGATGATAATTTTAAAAAATCAAACTTAGACGTAAAAACAAGTCGTTAGAGGGTGTAAACCAAAACCAGCCCCCAAATGACCCCATAAGAGGCACGGACACCTCGCACGGTACCAATGTAACTTATAGGAATTGACCGCTTAGTCCCGGGTCTTCCGATTTGAGACTATGACGATAATTTACAAAAATAGCATTTAGAATTAAAAACAATCCGCTAAAGGGTGAAAACCCGAACCAGCCCCCAAACGACCCCGTAGGAGGCACGAACACCTCGCACGGAACCAATGTAACTTGTAGGAACTGACCGAGTAGTCCCGGATCTCCCGGTTTGAGAGTATGATCATAATTTAAAAAAAATCACACTTAGACGTAAAAACAAGTCGTTAGAGGGTGTAAACCAAAACCAACCCCCAAATGACCCCGTAGGAGGCACGAACACCTCGCACGGTACCAATGTAACTTATAGGAATTGACCGCTTAGTCCCGGGTCTTACGGTTTGAGACTATGACGATCATTTGCAAAAATAGAATTTAGAATTAAAAACAATTCGCTAAAGGGTGAAAACCCGAACCAGCCCCCAAACGACCCCGTAGGAGGCACGAACACCTCGTACGGGACCAATGTAACTTGTAGGAACTAAACGTGTAGTCCTAGGTCCCTTGGTTTTGAGAGTATGAAGATAATTTGTAAAAATCACACTTAGACTTAAAAAGAAGCCCTTAAAGGATGTAGACCCAAACCAACCCCCAAACGACCCCGTAGGAGGCACGGACACCTCGCACGGGACCAATGTAACTTGTACGAACTGATCGCGTAGTCTTGGGTCTCTCTGTTTGAGAGTATGATGATAATTTGCTAAAATCACACTTAGAATTAAAAACAAGCCCCTAAAGGCTGAAAACCCAAACCAGCCCCCAAACAATCCCGTAGGAGGCACGAAAACCTCGCACGGGACCCATGTTACTTATAGGAACTGACCCCATAATCTCTAGTCTCCCGGTTTGGGAGTGTGATGATAATTCGCAAAAATCAAACTTAGACTTAAAAATAAGCCGTTAAAGGGTGAAAACTCAAACAAGACCTCAAACGATCCCATATGAGGCACGAACCCCTCGCACGGGACCAATGTAAGTTGTAGGAACTGAATTCGTAGTTCCGGTTCTTTCGGTTTGAAAGTATGATGATAATTTGCAAAAATCATACTTAGACATCAAAACAAGTTGTTGGTGGGTGAAAACCTAAACTAGACCCCAAACGACCCCGTAGGAGGCACGAACACCTCGCACAGGACCCATGTAACTTATAGGAACTGACCGCGTAGTCTCGAGATGCTCGGTTTGAGAGTATGACGATAATTTGCAAGAATCACACTTATACTTAAAAATAAACCGTTAAAGGGAGTAAACCCAAACCAGCCCCCAAACGACCCCGTAGGAGGCATGAGCACCTCGTATGGGACCAATGTAACTTATAGGAACTGAACGCATAGTCCCAGATCTCTCGGTTCGAGAGTATCATGATAATTTGCAAGAATCACACTTAGACTTAAAAATAAGCCGTTAAAGGGCTAAAACCCAAACCAGCCCCCATACGACCCCGTAGTAGGCACGAACACCTCACACGGGACCGATGTAACTTGTAAGAACTGATCACGTAGTCCCGGATCTCTTGGTTTGAGAGTATCATGGTAATTTGCAAAAATCACACTTAGAGTTAAAAATAAGCCATTAAAGGGTGAAAACTCAAACCAGCCCCTAAACGACCACGTAGGAGGCACGAACATCTCGCATGGTACCAATGTAACTTTTAAGAACTGACCGCGTTGTCCCAAGTATCCCGATTTGATCGTATGATGATAATTTGCAAAAATTACACTTAAATTTTAAAACAAGCAGTTAAAGGGTGAAAACCAAACCGGCCCCCATACGACCCCGTAGGTAGCATGAACACCTCGCACGGGACCAATGTAACTTGTAGGAACTGACCGCGTAGTCCTGGGTCTCCCGAATTGAGAGTATGACGATAATTTGTAAAAATCATACTTAAACTTAAAAAATAAACCATTAAAGAGTGAAAACCCAAACTAACCCCCAAACGATCTCGTAGGAGGCCGAAACACCTCGCATGGGACCAATGTAACTTGTAGGATATACCACGAAGTCCCGGGTCTCCCGATTTGAGAGTATGATGATAATTTGCAAAAATCACACTTAGGCTTAAAAACAAGCCATTAAAGGGTGAAAACCCAAACCAACCCCCAAACGACCCCGTAGGAGTCACGAACACCTCGCACGGGACCAATGTAACTTGTAGGAACTGAACGCGTAGTCTCGGGTCTCTCGGTTTGAGAGTATGACGATAATTTGCAAAAATCTCACTTAGACATAAATATAAGACGATATAGGGTGTAAACCCAAACCAGCCCCCAAACGATGCCGTAGGAGGAACGAACACCTCACACGGGAGCAATATAACTTGTAGGAACTGACCGCAAAGTCCCGGGTCTCTAGGTTTGAGAGTATGATGATAATTTTCAATAATCACACTTAGACTTAGAAACAAGCCGTTAAAGGGCGAAAACCCAAACTAGCCCCCGTATGACCCCATAGGAGGCATGAACACCACACACGACACCGTTGTAACTTGTAGGAACATACCGCATAGTCCGGGGTCTCCCGACTTCAGAGTATGACGGTAATTTGCAAAAATCACACTTAGACTTAAAAATAAGTCGTTAAAGGGTGAAAACCCAAACTAGCCCCCAAACGACCCCGTAGGAGTCACGAACGCGTCGCACCGGACCAATGTAACTTATAGGAACTGATCGCATAGTCTCGGGTCTCTCGGTTTGAGAGTATGATAATAATTTTCAAAAATTACACTTAGACTTGAAAATAAGATAACAAAGGGTGTAAACCCAAACTAGCCCCTAAACGACCCCGTAAGAGGCAAGAACACCTCGCACGGGACCAATGTAACTTATAGGAACTGACCGCATAGTCCCGGGTTTCCAGGTTTGAGTGTATGACAATAATTTGCAAGAATCACACTTAGACTTGAAAATAAGTCGTTAAAGGGCGAAAACCCAAACCATCCCCCATACGACCCCGTAGGAGGAACGAACACCTCACACGAGACCGATGTAACTTGTACGAAATGATCATGTAGTCCAGGGTCTTTTGATTTGAGAGTATGATGATAATTTGCAAAAATAACACTTAGACCTCAAAACAAGTCGTTAATGGGTGAAAATCCAAACCAGCTCCCAAACGACCCCGTAGGAGGCACGAACATCTCGCACGGGACCAATGTAACTTGTAAGAACTCACCGCGTTGTCCCGGGTCTCCCGATTTGAGAGTATGACGATAATTTGCAAAAATCACACTTAGATTTAAAAACAAGCAGTTAAAGGGTGAAAACCAAAACCAGCGCCCATACGACCCCGTAGGAGGCACAAACACCTCGCACGGGACCAATGTAACTTGTAGGAACTGACCGCGTAGTCCTGGGTCTCCCGATTTGAGAGTACGACGATAATTTGAAAAATTCATACTTAAACTTAAAAATGAGCCGTTAAAGGGTGAAAACCAAAACCAACCACCAAAAGACCTCGTAGGAGGCACAAACACCTCGCACGGGACCAATTTAACTTGTAGGAACTGACCGCGTAGTCTCGGGTCTCTCAATTTGAGAGTATGATGATAATTTGAAGAAATCACACTTAGACTTAAAAATAAGCCGTTAAAGGGTGAAAACCCCAACCAACGCCCAAACGACCCCGTAGGAGGCACGAACACCTCGCACGGGACCAATGTAACTTGTAGGAACTGATCGCGTAGTCTTGGGTCTCTCAGTTTGAGAGTATGACGATAATTTGCAAAAATCACAATTAGACTTAAAAATAAGTCGATATAGGGAGAAAACCCAAAGAAGCCCCCAAACGACCCCGTAGGTGCCACGAACACCTCACACGGGGCCAATGTAACATGTAGGAACTGACCGCATAGTCCCGGGTCTCCCGATTTGAGAGTACGATGGTAATTTGCAAAAATCACACTTAAACTTAAAAATAATCCGTTAAAGGGTGAAAACCAACCCCCAAACGACCCCGTAGGAGGCACAAACACCTCACACGGGACCAATGTAACTTGTAAGAACTGACCGCGTAGTCCCGGGTCTCCCGATTTGATAGTATGACGATAAATTGCAAAAATCACACTTAGATTTAAAAACAAGCCTTTAAACGGTGAAAACCCAAACCAGCCCCCATACGACCCCGTAGGAGGCAGGAACACCTCACACGGGACCAATGTAACTTGTTGGAACTGACCGTGTAGTCCTGGGTCTCCCGGTTTGAGAGTATTACGATAATTTATAAAATTAATACTTAAACTAAAAAATAAGACCTTAAAGGGTGAAAACCCAAACCATCCCCCAAACGACCTCGTAGGAGGCACAAACACCTCGCACGGGACCAATGTAACTTGTAGGAACTGACCACATAGTCCCGGGTCTACCGATTTGAGAGTATGAAGATATTTTGGAAAACTCACACTTAGACTTTAAAACAAGCCATTAAAGGGTGAAAACCTAAACAAGCCCCCAAACGAATCCGTAGGAGGCACGAACACGTCGTAGGGGACCAAAGTAACTTGTAGGAACAGACCGCGTTGTCCCAGATCTCCCGATTTGAGAGTATGATGATAATTTGCAAAAATCGCACTTAGTCATAAAAATCAGTCGTCAGAGGGTGTAAACCCAAACCAGCCCCCAAACAACCCCGTATGAGGCACGAACACCTCGCACGGGACCAATGTAACTTGTAGGAACTAACCGCGTAATCCCGGGTCTCACAGTTTGAGAGTATGACGATAATTTGCAAAGATCACACTTAGAATTAAAAATAAGCCGTTAAAGGGTGAAAACCCAAACCAGCCCCCAAACGACCCCGTAGGAGGCACGAACACCTCGTGCGGGACCAATGTAACTTGTAGGAACTGAACGCGTAGTCCGAGGTCTCTTGGTTTGAGAGTATGAAGATAATTTGCAAAAATCACACTTAGACTTGAAAACAAGCCATTAAAGAGTGTAAACACAAACTAGCCCCCAAACGACCCCGTAGGAGGCACGGACACCTTGTACGGGACCAATGTAACTTGTACGAACTGACCGCGTAGTCCAGTTTGAGTGTATGATGATAATTTACGAAAATCTCACTTAGAATTAAAAACAAGCCCCTAAAGGGTGAAAACCCAAATAAGCCCTTAAACGATCCCGTAGGAGGCACGGACACCTCGCATGGGACCAATGTAACTTGTAGGAACTGACCGCATAGTCTCGAGTCTCCGGGTTTAGAGTATGACGATAATTTGCTAAAATCGAACCTAGACTTAAAAATAAGCCGTTAAAGGGTGAAAACCCAAACTGACCCTAATACAACCCCGTAGGAGGCACGAACACCTCGTACGGGACCAATGTAACTTATAGAAACTGACCGCGTAGTCCCGGGTCTCCCGGTTTGAGAGAATGATGAAAATTTCCAAAAATCACACTTAGACATAAAAACAAGCCGTTAAAGGGTGAAAACCCAAACCGCACCCCATACGACCCCGTAGGAGGCACGAACACCTCGCACGGGACTAATGTAACTTGTATGAACTGACCGCGTAGTCCTGGGTCTCCCGATTTGAGAGTATGATGATAGTTTGAAAAATCACACTAAGACGTAAAAACAAGTCGTTAGAGGGTGTAAACCCAAACCAGCCCCCAAACGACCCCGTAGGAGGCGCGAACACCTCGCACGGGACCAATGAAACTTGAAGGAACTGGCCGCGTAGTCCCGGGTCTCCCGATTTGAGAGTATGATGATAAATTACAAAAATCACACTGTGAATTAAAAACAAGCCGTTAAAGGGTGAAAAACCAAACCAGCCCCCAAACAACCCCGTGAGAGGCACGAACACCTCTCACGGGACCAATGTCACTTGTAGGAACAGATCGTGTACTCCCGGGTCTCTCGATTTGAGAATATGACAATAATTTCAAAATATGTCAATTTGTCTTGAAAATAAGCCGTTAAAGGGTGATAACCTAAACCAACCCCCAAATGGCACAGTAAGAGGCATGAACCACTCGCACGGGACCAAAGAACTTATACGAAGTAACCATGTAGTCACGGGCCTCCCAGTTTGAGATAATGATGATATTTTCAAATAATATAGATTAGGCTTGAAAACAAGCCGTTAAAGGGTGAAAACCCAAACTTGTGCACAAACGACCCCGTAATAGGCGCAAACACCTCGCACGGGACCAATGTAACTTGTAGGAACTGACCGCATAGTGCTGGGTCTCCCGATTTGAGAGTATGACGATAATTTACAAAATTCATACTCAAACATAAAAATAAGCCATTAAAGGGTGAAAACCAAAACCAACCCAATAACGACCTCCTAGGAGGCAAAAACACCTCGCACGGGACCAATGTAACTTGTAAGAACAGACCGCGTTGTCCCGGGTCTCCCGATTTGAGAGTATGACGATAATTTGCAAAAATCACACTTAAACTTAAAAATAAGCAATTAAAGGTTGAAAACCCAAAACAGCCCCCAAACGACCTCGTAGGAGGCACAAACACCTCGCACGGGACCAATGTAACTTGTAGCAACTCACCACATAGTCCCGGGTCTCTTAATTTCAGAGTATGATGATAATTTGCAAAAATCACACTTAGAATTAAAAACAAGCCATTAAAGGGTGAAAAACCAAACCCGCCCCCAAACGACCCCGTAGGAGGAACGAACACCTCGCACAGGACCAATGTAACTTGTAGCAACTGATCGCGTAGTCTCGGGTCTCTCAGTTTGAGAGTATGACGATAATTTGAAGAAATCACACTTAGACTTAAAAATAAGCCGTTAAAGGGTGAAAACCCAAACCAACCCCCAAACGACCCCGTAGGAGGCACAAACACCTCGCACGGGACCAATTTAACTTGTAAGAACTGATCGCGTGGTCCCGGGTCTCCCGATTTGAGAGTATGACGATAAATTGCAAAAATCACACTTAGATTTAAAAACAAGCCGTCAAAGGCAAGAACACCTCACACAAGACCAATGCAACATGTTGGAACTGACCGCGTAGTCCTGGGTCTCCCGGTTTGAGAGTATGACGATAATTTGCAAAATTCATACTTAAACTTAAAAATAAGCCGTTTAAGGGTGAAAACCCAAACCATCCCCCAAATGACCTCGTAGGAGGCACAAACACCTCGTACGGGACCAATGTAACTTGTAGGAACTGACCACATAGTACCGGGTTTCCCGATTTGAGAGTATGATGATAATTTGGAAAACTCACACTTAGACTTAAAAATATGCCATTAAAGGGTGAAAACCCAAACAAGCCCCCGAACGAACCCATAGGAGGAACGAACACCTCGCACGGGACCAATGTAACTTGTAGGAACGGTCCGCATTATCTCGGATCTCCCGATTTGAGAGTATGATGATAATTTGCAAAAATCACACTTAGTCATAAAAATAAGTCGTCACAGGGTGTAAACCAAAACCACTCGCCAAACGACCCCGTAGGAGGCACGAACACCTCGCACGGGACCCATGTAACTTATAGGAACTGACCGCGTAGTCCCGGGTCTCCCAGTTTGGGAGTATGAGGATAATTTACAAAAATCACACTTTGACGTAAAAACAAGTCGTTAGTGCGTGAAAACCTAAACTAGCCCCCAAACGAACCCATAGGAGGCACGAACACCTCGCACGAGACCAATGTAACTTGTAGGAACTGACCGTGTAGTCTCGGGTCTCTCTGTTTGAGAGTATGACGATAATTTGCAAGAATAACATTAGACTTAAAAATAAGCCGTTAAAGGGTGAAAACCCAAATTAGCCTCCAAACGACCCCGTACGAGGCACTAACACCTCGCATGGGACTAACGTTACTTGTAGGAACTGACCGCGTAGTCTCGGGTCTCTCGACTTGAGAGTATGATGATAATTTGAAAAAATCACACTTAGACTTAAAAATAAGCCGTTATAGGGTGCAAACCCAAACCGACTCCTAAATGACCCCGTAGGAGGCACGGACACCTCTCATTGGACCAATGTAACTTGTACGAACTGACCACGTAGTCCTGGGTCTCTCGGTTTGAGAGTATGATGGTAATTTGCAAAAATCACACTTAAAATTAAAAACAAGCCCCTAAAGGGTGAAAACCCAAACCAGCCCCCAAACAACCCCGTAGGAGGCACGAACACCTACTACAGGACCAATGTAACTTGTAGGCACTCAACGCATAGTCCCAGGTCCCTCGGTTTGAGAGTATGATGATAATTTCTAAGAATCACACTTAGACTTAAAAATAAGTCGTTAATGACTGAAAACCCAAACCAGCCACCAAACGACCCCATAGGAGGCACGAACACCTCGCACGGGACCAATGTAACTTGTCAGAACTGATCGCGTTGTCTCGGGTCTCCCAATTTGAGAGTATGAGGATAATTTGAAAAAATCACACTTAGATTTAAAAATAAGCCCTTAAAGGGTGAAAACCCAAACCAGCCCAAGATACGACCCTGTAGGAGGCACAAACACCTCGCATGGGACCAATGTAACTTAAAGGAACTGACCACATAGTCCCGGGTCTACCGATTTGAGAGTATGATGATAATTTGGAAAACTCACACTTAGACTTAAAAACAAGCCATTAAAGGGTGAAAACCCAAACAAGCCCCCAAACGAACCCGTAGGAGGTACGAACACCTCAAACGGGACCAATGTAACTTTTAGGAACTGACCGCATTGTCCCGGATCTCTCGATTTGAGAGTATGATGATAACTTGCGAAAATGACACTTAGACTTAAAAACACTTTGTCAGAGGGTGTAAACCCAAACCAGCCCCCAAACAACCCCGTAGGAGGCACGAACACCTCGCACGGGACCAATGTAACTTATAGGAACTGACGGCGTAGTCCCAGGTCTCCCGATTTGAGAGTATGATGATAATTTGCAAAAATCACACTTAGAATTAAAAATATGCCGTTAAAGGGTGAAAACCCAAAACTAGCCAGCAAACGACCCCGTAGGAGGCACGAACACCTCGTACGGGACCAATGTAACTTGTAGGAACTGAACGCGTAGTCCCAGGTCTCTCGGTTTGAGAGTATGAAGATAATTTGCAAAAATCACACTTAGACTTATGAATATAATTTGCAAAAATCACACTTAGACTTAAAAACAAACCGTTAAAGAGTGTAAACCAAACCAGCCCCCAAACGACCCCATAGGAGGCACGGACACGTTGCACGGGACCAATGTAAATTATACGAACTGACCACGTAGTACAGTTTGAGAGTATGATGATAATTTGCAAAAATCACACTTAGAATTAAAAACAAGCCCCTAAAGGGTTAAAACCCAAACCAGCCCTTAAACGATCTCGTAGGAGGCACGGACACCTCGCACGAGACCAATGTAACTTGTAGTAACTAATCGCATAGTTTCGAGTCTCCGAGTTTATAGAATGACGATAATTTGCTCAAATCAAACTTAGACTTGAAAATAAGCCGTTAAAGGGTGAAAACCCAACCTGGCCCTAATACAACCCCGTAGGAGGCACGAACACCTCGCATGGGACCAATGTAACTTATAGAAACTAACCGCGTAGTCCCGGGTCTCCCGGTTTTAGAGAATGATGAAAATTTCCAAAAATCACATTTAGACATAAAAACAAGCATTTAAAGGGTGAAAACCCAAACCGCACCCCATACGACCCCGTAGGAGGCACGAACACCTCGCACGGGAGTAATGTAACTTGTAGGAACTGACCGCGTAGTACCGGGTCTCCCGATTTGAGAGTATATTGATAATTTCCAAAAATCACACTTCGACGAAAAAATAGGTCATTAGAGGGTGTAAACCCAAACCAGTCCCCAAACGACCCCTTAGGAGGCGCGAACACCTCGCACGGGACCAATGAAACTTGTAGGAACTGACCGCGTAGTCTCGGGTCTCCCAGCTTGAGAGTATGAAGATAAATTACAAAAATCACACTGTGAATTAAAAACAAGCCATTAAAGGGTGAAAACCCAAACCATCCCCCAAACGACCCCGTAAGAGGCACTAACACCTCGCACGGGACTAATGTCACTTGTAGGAACATATCGCGTAGTCCAGGGTCTCTCGGTTTGAGAATATGACGATAATTTCAAAATATGTCAATTTGTCTTGAAAACAAGCCATTAAAGGGTGATAACCTAAACCTACCCCCAAACGGCCCAGTAAGAGGCACGAACAACTCGCCCGGGACCAAAGAACTTGTAAGAACTAACCATGCAGTCATGGGCCTCCCAGTTTGAGATAATGATGATAATTTCAAATAATATAGATTAGGCTTGAAAACAAGCCGTTAAACGGTGAAAACCCAAACTAGTCCACAAACGACCCCGTAAGAGCCGCAAACACCTCGCACGGGACCAATGTAACTTGTAGGAACTGACCGCGTAGTGCTGGGTCTCCCGATTTGAGAGTATGATGATAATTTGTAAAATTCATACTTAAACTTAAAAATAAGCCATTAAAGGGGGAACACCGAAACCAGCCCCAAACGACCTCGTAGGAGGCACAAACACCTCGCACGGGACCAATGTAACTTGCAGGTACTGACCACGTAGTCCCGGGTGTCCCGATTTGAGAGTATGATAATAATTTTCAAAAGTCACACTTAGAATTAAAAATAAGCCATTAAAGGGTGAAAACCCAAACCAGTGCCCAAATGACCCCGTAGGAGGCACGAACACCTCACACGGGACCAATGTAACTTGTAGGAACTGACAGCGTAGTCTCGGGTCTCCCGGTTTGAGAGTATGATGATAATTTTCAAAAATCACACTTAGACTTAAAAATAAGTCAATAGTCCTTGAAAGCCTAAACTAGCCCCCAAACGAACCCGTAGGAGGCACGAACACCTCGCACGGGACCAATGTAACTTGTAAGAACTGACCGCGTAGTCTCGGGTCTCTTAGTTTGAGAGTATGACGATAATTTGCAAGAGTCACACTCAGACTTAAAAATAAGCCGTCATAGGGTGTAAACCCCAACCAGCCCCTAAACCACCCCGTAGGAGGCACAAACACCTCGCACGGGACCAATGTAACTTGTACGAACTGACCGCGTAGTCCTGGGTCTCTCGGTTTGAGAGTATGATGATAATTTGAAAAAATCACACTTAAAATTAAGAACAAGCCCCTAAAGGGTGAAAACCCAAACCAGCCCCCAAACGACCCCGTTGGAGGCACGAACACCTCGTATGGGACCAATGTAACTGGTAAAAACTGATCGCGTTGCCCCAGGTCTCCCGATTTGAGAGTATGACGATAAATTGCAAAAATCACATTTAGATTTAAAAAGAAGCCGTTAAAGGGTGAAAACCCAAACTAGCCCCCATACGACCCCGTAGGAGGCACGAACACCTCACACGGGACCAATGTAACTTATAGGAACTGACCGCGTACTCCTGGGTCTCCCGGTTTGATAGTATGATGATAATTTGAAAAATTCATACTTAAACGAAAAAATAAGCCATTAAAGGGTGAAAACCCAAACCATCCCCCAAACGACCTCGTAGGAGGCACAAACACCTCGCACGGGACCAATGTAACTTGTAGGAACTAACCACGTAGTCCCGGGTCTCCCGATTTGAGAGTATGATGATAATTTACAAAAATCACACTTAGACTAAAAAAATAAGCCATTAAAGGGTGAAAACCCCAACAAGCCCCCAAACGACCTCGTAGGAGGCTCAAACACCTCGCACGGAACCAATGTAACTTGTAGGAACTGACCACGTAGTCCCGGATCTCCTGGTTTGTGAGTATGATGATAATTTAAAAAAATCACACTTAGACGTAAAAACAAGTCGTTAAAGGGTGTAAACCAAAACCAGCCCCCAAATGACCCCGTAGGAGGCACGAACACCTCGCACGGTACCAATGTAACTTATAGGAACTGACCGCTTAGTCCCGGGTCTTCCGGTTTGAGACTATGATGATAATTTGCAAAAATCACATTTAGAATTAAAAACAAGCCATTAAAGGGTGATAACCCAAACCAGCCCCCAAACGACCCCGTAGGAGGCACGAACACCTCGTACGGGACCAATGTAACTTGTAGGAACTGAACGTGTAGTCCCAGGTCCCTCGGTTTGAGAGTATGAAGATAATTTGTAAAAATCACACTTAGACTTAAAAAGAAGCCGTTAAAGAATGTAGACCCAATCCATCCCCCAAACGACCCCGTAGGAGGCACGGACACCTCGCACGGGATCAATGTAACTTGTACGAACTGACCGCGTAGTCTTGGGTCTCTCCGTTTGAGAGTATGATGATAATTTGCTAAAATCACACTTAGAATTAAAAACCAGCGCCTAAAGGGTGTAAACCCAAACCAGCCCCCAAACAATCCCGTGGGAGGCACGAAAACCTCGCACGGGACCAATGTTACTTATAGGAACTGACCCCATAGTCTCGAGTCTCCCGGTTTGAGAGTATGATGATAATTCGCAAAAATCAAACTTAGGCTTAGAAATGAGCCGTTAAAGGGTGAAAACCCAAACAAGCCCTCAAACATCCCCGTAGGAGGCACGAACCCCTCGCACGGGACCAATGTAAGTTGTAGGAACTGAATTCGTAGTCCCGGGTCTTTTCGTTTGAAAGTATGATGATAATTTGCAAAAATCAAACTTAGACATAAAAACAAGTTGTTGGTGGGTGAAAACCTAAACTAGCCCTCAAACGACCCCGTAGGAGGCACGAACACCTCGCACGGGACCCATGTAACTTATAGGAACTGATCGCGTAGTCTCGAGTCTCTCGGTTTGAGAGTATGATGATAATTTGCAAGAATCACTCTTACACTTAAAAATAAGCCGTTAAAGGGAGTAAACCCAAACCAGCCCCCAAACGACCCCGTAGGAGGCATGAGCACCTCGTATGGGACCAATGTAACTTGTAGGAACTGAAAGCGTAGTCCCAGGTCTCTCAGTTTAATAGTATGATGATAATTTGCAAGAATCACAATTAGACTTAAAAATAAGCCGTTAAAGGGTGAAAACTCAAACCAGCCCCCAAACGACCCCGTAGGAGGCACGAACACCTCGCATGGTACTAATGTAACTTTTAAGAACTGACCGCGTTGTCCCAGGTATCCCGATTTGATCGTATGATGATAATTTGCAAAAATCACACTTAAATTTTAAAACAAGCTGTTAAGGGGTGAAAACCAAACCGGCCCCCATACGACCCCGTAGGTAGCATGAACACCTCGCACGGGACCAATGTAACTTGTAGGAACTGATCGCGTAGTCCTGGGTCTCCCGAATTGAGAGTATGATGATAATTTGCAAAAGTCATACTTAAACTTAAAAAATAAACCGTTAAAGTGTGAAAACCCAAACTAACCCCCAAACGATCACGTAGGAGGCCCAAACACCTCGCATGGGACCAATGTAACTTGTAGGATATACCACGAAGTCCCGGGTCTCCCGATTTGAGAGTATGATGATAATTTACAAAAATCACACTTAGACTTAAAAACAAACCATTAAAGGGTGAAAACCCAAACCAACCCCCAAACGACCCCGTAGGAGTCACGAACACCTCGCACGGGACCAATGTAACTTGTAGGAACTGAACGCATAGTCTCGGGTCTCTCGGTTTGAGAGTATGATGATAATTTCCAAAAATCACACTTAGACATAAACATAAGTCGATAAAGGGTGTAAACCCAAACCAGCCCCCAAACGATCCCGTAGGAGGAACGAACACTTCGCACGGGACCAATATAACTTGTAGGAACTGACAGCAAAGACCCAGGTCTCTAGGTTTGAGAGTATGATGATAATTTTCAATAATCACACTTAGACTTAAAAATAAGCCGTTAAAGGGCGAAAACTAAAACTAGCCCCCGTACGACCCCATAGGACGCATGAACACCACACACGACACCGTTGTAACTTGTAGGAACTGACCGCATAGTCCTGGGTCTCCCGACTTGAGAGTATGACTATAATTTACCAAAATCACACTTTGACTTAAAAATAAGTCGTTAAAGGGTGAAAACCCAAACTAGCCCCCAAACGACCCCGTAGGAGGCACGAACACGTCGCACCGGACCAATGTAACTTGTTGAAACTGATCGCATAGTCTCGGGTCTCTCGGTTTGAGAGTATGAAAATAATTTGCAAAAATTACACTTAGACTTAAAAAGAAGATAAAAAAGGGTGTAAACCCAAAGTAGCCCCTAAACGACCCCGTAAGATGAACGAACACCTCGCACGGGACCAATGTAACTTATAGGAACTAACCGCATAGTCCCAGGTCTCCAGGTTTGAGTGTATGACAATAATTTGCAAGAATCACACTTAGACTTGAAAATAAGTCGTTAAAGGGCGAAAACCCAAACCATCCCCCATACGACCCCGTAGGAGGCACGAACACCTCACACGAGACCGATGTAACTTGTACGAACTGATCGCGTAGTCCCGGGTCTTTCGATTTGAGAGTATGATGATAATTTGCAAAAATAACACTTAGACCTCAAAAGAAGTCGTTAATGGGTGAAAACCCAAACTAGCCCCCAAACGACCCCGTAGGAGGCATGAACATCTCGTACGGGACCAATGTAACTTGTAAGAACTGACCGCGTTGTCCCGGGTCTCCCGATTTGAGAGTATGACGATAATTTGCAAAAATCACACTTATAATTAAAAATAAGTCGTTAAAGGGTGAAAACCAAAACCAGCCCCCATACGTCCCCGTAGGAGGCACAAACACCTCGCACGGGACCAATGTAACTTGTAGGAACTGATCGCGTAGTCTCGGGTCTATCAGTTTGAGAGTATGACGATAATTTGCAAAAATCACACTTAGACTTAAAAATAAGACGATAAAGGGTGTAAACCCAAACTAGCCCCCAAATGACCCCGTAGGAGGCACGAACACCTCGCACGGGACCAATGTAACATGTAGGAACTGACCGCATAGTCTCGGGTCTCCCGATTTGAGAGTATGACGGTAATTTGCAAAAATCACACTTAGACTTAAAAATAAGTCGTAAAAGGGTGAAAACAAAAACCAACCCCCAAACGACCCCGTAGGAGGCACAAAAACCTCATAAAGGACCGATGTAACTTGTAAGAACTGACCGCGTAGTCCCGGGTCTCCCGATTAGAGAGTATGACGATAAATTGCCAAAATCACACTTAGATTTAAAAATAAGCCGTTAAAGGGTGAAAACTCAAATCAGCCCCCATATGACCCCGTAGGAGGCAAGAACACCACACACGGGACCAATGTAACTTGTTGGAACTGACCGCGTAGTCCTGGGTCTTCCGTATTGAGAGTATGACGATAATTTGTAAAATTCATACTTAAACTTAAAAATAAGACCTTAAAGGGTGAAAACCAAAACCAACCACCAAACGACCTCGTAGGAGGCACAAACACCTTGCACGGGACCAATGTAACTTGTAGGAACTGACCACGTAGTCCCGGGTCTCCCGATTTGAGAGTATGATGATAATTTGCAAAAATCACACTTAGACTTAAAAATAAGCCATTAAAGGGTGAAAAACCAAACCAACGCCCAAACGACCCCGTAGGAGGCACGAACACCTCGCACGGGACCAATGTAACTTGCAGGAACTGATCGCGTAGTCTCCGGTCTCTCAGTTTGAGAGTATGACGATAAATTGCAAAAATCACACTTAGACATAAAAATAAGTCGATAAAGGGTGTAAACCCAAACCAGCCCCCAAACGATCTCGTAGGAGGAACGAACACTTCGCACGGGACCAATATAACTTGTAGGAACTGACCGCAAAGACCCAGGTCTCTAGGTTTGAGAGTATGATTATAATTTTCAATAATCACACTTAGACTTAAAAACAAGCCGTTAAAGGGCGAAAACTAAAACTAGCCCCAGTACGACCCCATAGGACGTATGAACACCACACACGACACCGTTGTAACTTGTAAGAACTGACCGCATAGTCCTGGGTCTCCCGACTTGAGAGTATGACTATAATTTACCAAAATCACACTTTGACTTAAAAATAAGTCGTTAAAGGGTGAAAACCCAAAATAGCCCCCAAACGACCCCGTAGGAGGCACGAACACGTCACACCGGACCAATGTAACTTGTTGAAACTAATCGCATAGTCTCGGGTCTCTCGGTTTGAGAGTATGAAAATAATTTGTAAAAATTACACTTAGACTTAAAAAGAAGATAACAAAGGGTGTAAACCCAAAGTAGCCCCTAAACGACCCCGTAAGAGGCACGAACACCTCGCACGGGAACAATGTAACTTATAGGAACTGACCGCATAGTCCCAGGTCTCCAGGTTTGAGTGTATGACAATAATTTGCAAGAATCACACTTAGACTTGAAAATAAGTCGTTAAAGGGCGAAAACCCAAACCATCCCCCATACGATCCCGTAGGAGGCACGAACACCTCACACGAGACCGATGTAACTTGTACGAATTGATCGCGTAGTCCCGGGTCTTTCGATTTGAGAGTATGATGATAATTTGCAAAAATAACACTTAGACCTCAAAAGAAGTCGTTAATGGGTGAAAACCCAAACTAGCCCCCAAACGACCCCGTAGGAGGCACGAACATCTCGCACGGGACCAATGTAACTTGTAAGAACTGACCGCGTTGTCCCGGGTCTCCCGATTTGAGAGTATGACGATAATTTGCAAAAATCACACTTAGATTTAAAAATAAGTCGTTAAAGGGTGAAAACGAAAACCAGCCCCCATTCGACCCCGTAGGAGGCACAAACACCTCGCACGGGACCAATGTAACTTGTAGGAACTGATCGCGTAGTCTCGGGTCTCTCAGTTTGAGAGTATGACGATAATTTGCAAAAATCACACTTAGACTTAAAAATAAGCCGATAAAGGGTGTAAACCCAAACTAGTCCCCAAACGACCCCGTAGGAGGCAAGAACACCTCGCACGGGACCAATGTAACATGTAGGAACTGACCGCATAGTCTCGGGTCTCCCGATTTGAGAGTATGACGGTAATTTGCAAAAATCACACTTAGACTTAAAAATAAGTCGTAAAAGGGTGAAAACCAAAACCAACCCCCCAAACGACCCCGTAGGAGGCACAAACACCTCGTACGGGACCAATGTAACTTGTAAGAACTGACCGCGTAGTCCCGGGTCTCCCGATTTGAGAGTATGACGATAAATTGCAAAAATCACACTTAGATTTAAAAATAAGCCGTTAAAGGGTGAAAACTCAAATCAGCCCCCATATGACCCCGTAGGAGGCAAGAACACCACACACGGGACCAATGTAACTTGTTGGAACTGACCGCGTAGTCCTGGGTCTTCCGGTTTGAGAGTATGACGATAATTTGTAAAATTCATACTTAAACTTAAAAATAAGACCTTAAAGGGTGAAAACCAAAACCAACCACCAAACGACCTCGTAGGAGGCACAAACACCTTGCACGGGACCAATGTAACTTGTAGGAACTGACCACGTAGTCCCGGGTCTCCCGATTTGAGAGTATGATGATAATTTGCAAAAATCACACTTAGACTTAAAAATAAGCCATTAAAGGGTGAAAAACCAAACCAACGCCCAAACGACCCCGTAGGAGGCACGAACACCTCGCACGGGACCAATGTAACTTGTAGGAACTGATCGCGTAGTCTCCGGTCTCTCAGTTTGAGAGTATGACGATAAATTGCAAAAATCACACTTAGACATAAAAATAAGTCGATAAAGGGTGTAAACCCAAACCAGCCCCCAAACGATCCCGTAGGAGGAACGAACACTTCGCACGGGACCAATATAACTTGTAGGAACTGACCGCAAAGACCCAGGTCTCTAGGTTTGAGAGTATGATTATAATTTTCAATAATCACACTTAGACTTAAAAACAAGCCGTTAAAGGGCGAAAACTAAAACTAGCCCCAGTACGACCCCATAGGACGCATGAACACCACACACGACACCGTTGTAACTTGTAGGAACTGACCGCATAGTCCTGGGTCTCCCGACTTGAGAGTATGACTATAATTTACCAAAATCACACTTTGACTTAAAAATAAGTCGTTAAAGGGTGAAAACCCAAACTAGCCCCCAAACGACCCCGTAGGAGGCACGAACACGTCGCACCGGACCAATGTAACTTGTTGAAATTGATCGCATAGTCTCGGGTCTCTCGGTTTGAGAGTATGAAAATAATTTGCAAAAATTACACTTAGACTTAAAAAGAAGATAAAAAAGGGTGTAAACCCAAAGTAGCCCCTAAACGACCCCGTAAGATGAACGAACACCTCGCACGGGACCAATGTAACTTATAGGAACTAACCGCATAGTCCCAGGTCTCCAGGTTTGAGTGTATGACAATAATTTGCAAGAATCACACTTAGACTTGAAAATAAGTCGTTAAAGGGCGAAAACCCAAACCATCCCCCATACGACCCCGTAGTAGGCACGAACACCTCACACGAGACCGATGTAACTTGTACGAACTGATCGCGTAGTCCCGGGTCTTTCGATTTGAGAGTATGATGATAATTTGCAAAAATAACACTTAGACCTCAAAAGAAGTCGTTAATGGGTGAAAACCCAAACTAGCCCCCAAACGACCCCGTAGGAGGCATGAACATCTCGCACGGGACCAATGTAACTTGTAAGAACTGACCGCGTTGTCCCGGGTCTCCCGATTTGAGAGTATGACGATAATTTGCAAAAATCACACTTATAATTAAAAAAAAGTCGTTAAAGGGTGAAAACCAAAACCAGCCCCCATACGACCCCGTAGGAGGCACAAACACCTCGCACGGGACCAATGTAACTTGTAGGAACTGATCGCGTAGTCTCGGGTCTATCAGTTTGAGAGTATGACGATAATTTGCAAAAATCACACTTAGACTTAAAAATAAGACGATAAAGGGTGTAAACCCAAACTAGCCCCCAAATGACCCCGTAGGAGGCACGAACACCTCGCACGGGACCAATGTAACATGTAGGAACTGACCGCATAGTCTCGGGTCTCCCGATTTGAGAGTATGACGGTAATTTGCAAAAATCACACTTAGACTTAAAAATAAGTCGTAAAAGGGTGAAAACAAAAACCAACCCCCAAACGACCCCGTAGGAGGCACAAAAACCTCATATAGGACCGATGTAACTTGTAAGAACTGACCGCGTAGTCACGGGTCTCCCGATTAGAGAGTATGACGATAAATTGCCAAAATCACACTTAGATTTAAAAATAAGCCGTTAAAGGGTGAAAACTCAAATCAGCCCCCATATGACCCCGTAGGAGGCAAGAACACCACACACGGGACCAATGTAACTTGTTGGAACTGACCGCGTAGTCCTGGGTCTTCCGTATTGAGAGTATGACGATAATTTGTAAAATTCATACTTAAACTTAAAAATAAGACCTTAAAGGGTGAAAACCAAAACCAACCACCAAACGACCTCGTAGGAGGCACAAACACCTTGCACGGGACCAATGTAACTTGTAGGAACTGACCACGTAGTCCCGGGTCTCCCGATTTGAGAGTATGATGATAATTTGCAAAAATCACACTTAGACTTAAAAATAAGCCATTAAAGGGTGAAAAACCAAACCAACGCCCAAACGACCCCGTAGGAGGCACGAACACCTCGCACGGGACCAATGTAACTTGCAGGAACTGATCGCGTAGTCTCCGGTCTCTCAGTTTGAGAGTATGACGATAAATTGCAAAAATCACACTTAGACATAAAAATAAGTCGATAAAGGGTGTAAACCCAAACCATCCCCCAAACGATCCCGTAGGAGGAACGAACACTTCGCACGGAACCAATATAACTTGTAGGAACTGACCGCAAAGACCCAGGTCTCTAGGTTTGAGAGTATGATTATAATTTTCAATAATCTTACTTAGACATAAAAACAAGCCGTTAAAGGGCGAAAACTAAAACTAGCCCCAGTACGACCCCATAGGACGCATGAACACCACACACGACACCGTTGTAACTTGTAGGAACTGACCGCATAGTCCTGGGTCTCCCGACTTGAGAGTATGACTATAATTTACCAAAATCACACTTTGACTTAAAAATAAGTCGTTAAAGGGTGAAAACCCAAACTAGCCCCCAAACGACCCCGTAGGAGGCACGAACACGTCGCACCGGACCAATGTAACTTGTTGAAACTGATCGCATAGTCTCGGGTCTCTCGGTTTGAGAGTATGAAAATAATTTGCAAAAATTACACTTAGACTTAAAAAGAAGATAAAAAAGGGTGTAAACCCAAAGTAGCCCCTAAACGACCCCGTACGATGAACGAACACCTCGCACGGGACCAATGTAACTTATAGGAACTAACCGCATAGTCCCAGGTCTCCAGGTTTGAGTGTATGACAATAATTTGCAAGAATCACACTTAGACTTGAAAATAAGTCGTTAAAGGGCGAAAACCCAAACCATCCCCCATACGATCCCGTAGGAGGCACGAACACCTCACACGAGACCGATGTAACTTGTACGAACTGATCGCGTAGTCCCGGGTCTTTCGATTTGAGAGTATGATGATAATTTGCAAAAATAACACTTAGACCTCAAAAGAAGTCGTTAATGGGTGAAAACCCAAACTAGCCCCCAAACGACCCCGTAGGAGGCATGAACATCTCGTACGGGACCAATGTAACTTGTAAGAACTGACCGCGTTGTCCCGGGTCTCCCGATTTGAGAGTATGACGATAATTTGCAAAAATCACACTTATAATTAAAAATAAGTCGTTAAAGGGTGAAAACCAAAACCAGCCCCCATACGTCCCCGTAGGAGGCACAAACACCTCGCACGGGACCAATGTAACTTGTAGGAACTGATCGCGTAGTCTCGGGTCTATCAGTTTGAGAGTATGACGATAATTTGCAAAAATCACACTTAGACTTAAAAATAAGACGATAAAGGGTGTAAACCCAAACTAGCCCCCAAATGACCCCGTAGGAGGCACGAACACCTCGCACGGGACCAATGTAACATGTAGGAACTGACCGCATAGTCTCGGGTCTCCCGATTTGAGAGTATGACGGTAATTTGCAAAAATCACACTTAGACTTAAAAATAAGTCGTAAAAGGGTGAAAACAAAAACCAACCCCCAAACGACCCCGTAGGAGGCACAAAAACCTCATAAAGGACCGATGTAACTTGTAAGAACTGACCGCGTAGTCCCGGGTCTCCCGATTAGAGAGTATGACGATAAATTGCCAAAATCACACTTAGATTTAAAAATAAGCCGTTAAAGGGTGAAAACTCAAATCAGCCCCCATATGACCCCGTAGGAGGCAAGAACACCACACACGGGACCAATGTAACTTGTTGGAACTGACCGCGTAGTCCTGGGTCTTCCGTATTGAGAGTATGACGATAATTTGTAAAATTCATACTTAAACTTAAAAATAAGACCTTAAAGGGTGAAAACCAAAACCAACCACCAAACGACCTCGTAGGAGGCACAAACACCTTGCACGGGACCAATGTAACTTGTAGGAACTGACCACGTAGTCCCGGGTCTCCCGATTTGAGAGTATGATGATAATTTGCAAAAATCACACTTAGACTTAAAAATAAGCCATTAAAGGGTGAAAAACCAAACCAACGCCCAAACGACCCCGTAGGAGGCACGAACACCTCGCACGGGACCAATGTAACTTGCAGGAACTGATCGCGTAGTCTCCGGTCTCTCAGTTTGAGAGTATGACGATAAATTGCAAAAATCACACTTAGACATAAAAATAAGTCGATAAAGGGTGTAAACCCAAACCAGCCCCGAAACGATCTCGTAGGAGGAACGAACACTTCGCACGGGACCAATATAACTTGTAGGAACTGACCGCAAAGACCCAGGTCTCTAGGTTTGAGAGTATGATTATAATTTTCAATAATCACACTTAGACTTAAAAACAAGCCGTTAAAGGGCGAAAACTAAAACTAGCCCCAGTACGACCCCATAGGACGTATGAACACCACACACGACACCGTTGTAACTTGTAAGAACTGACCGCATAGTCCTGGGTCTCCCGACTTGAGAGTATGACTATAATTTTCCAAAATCACACTTTGACTTAAAAATAAGTCGTTAAAGGGTGAAAACCCAAAATAGCCCCCAAACGACCCCGTAGGAGGCACGAACACGTCACACCGGACCAATGTAACTTGTTGAAACTAATCGCATAGTCTCGGGTCTCTCGGTTTGAGAGTATGAAAATAATTTGTAAAAATTACACTTAGACTTAAAAAGAAGATAACAAAGGGTGTAAACCCAAAGTAGCCCCTAAACGACCCCGTAAGAGGCACGAACACCTCGCACGGGAACAATGTAACTTATAGGAACTGACCGCATAGTCCCAGGTCTCCAGGTTTGAGTGTATGACAATAATTTGCAAGAATCACACTTAGACTTGAAAATAAGTCGTTAAAGGGCGAAAACCCAAACCATCCCCCATACGATCCCGTAGGAGGCACGAACACCTCACACGAGACCGATGTAACTTGTACGAACTGATCGCGTAGTCCCGGGTCTTTCGATTTGAGAGTATGATGATAATTTGCAAAAATAACACTTAGACCTCAAAAGAAGTCGTTAATGGGTGAAAACCCAAACTAGCCCCCAAACGACCCCGTAGGAGGCACGAACATCTCGTACGGGACCAATGTAACTTGTAAGAACTGACCGCGTTGTCCCGGGTCTCCCGATTTGAGAGTATGACGATAATTTGCAAAAATCACACTTAGATTTAAAAATAAGTCGTTAAAGGGTGAAAACGAAAACCAGCCCCCATTCGACCCCGTAGGAGGCACAAACACCTCGCACGGGACCAATGTAACTTGTAGGAACTGATCGCGTAGTCTCGGGTCTATCAGTTTGAGAGTATGACGATAATTTGCAAAAATCACACTTAGACTTAAAAATAAGACGATAAAGGGTGTAAACCCAAACTAGCCCCCAAATGACCCCGTAGGAGGCACGAACACCTCGCACGGGACCAATGTAACATGTAGGAACTGACCGCATAGTCTCGGGTCTCCCGATTTGAGAGTATGACGGTAATTTGCAAAAATCACACTTAGACTTAAAAATAAGTCGTAAAAGGGTGAAAACAAAAACCAACCCCCAAACGACCCCGTAGGAGGCACAAAAACCTCATAAAGGACCGATGTAACTTGTAAGAACTGACCGCGTAGTCCCGGGTCTCCCGATTAGAGAGTATGACGATAAATTGCCAAAATCACACTTAGATTTAAAAATAAGCCGTTAAAGGGTGAAAACTCAAATCAGCCCCCATATGACCCCGTAGGAGGCAAGAACACCACACACGGGACCAATGTAACTTGTTGGAACTGACCGCGTAGTCCTGGGTCTTCCGTATTGAGAGTATGACGATAATTTGTAAAATTCATACTTAAACTTAAAAATAAGACCTTAAAGGGTGAAAACCAAAACCAACCACCAAACGACCTCGTAGGAGGCACAAACACCTTGCACGGGACCAATGTAACTTGTAGGAACTGACCACGTAGTCCCGGGTCTCCCGATTTGAGAGTATGATGATAATTTGCAAAAATCACACTTAGACTTAAAAATAAGCCATTAAAGGGTGAAAAACCAAACCAACGCCCAAACGACCCCGTAGGAGGCACGAACACCTCGCACGGGACCAATGTAACTTGCAGGAACTGATCGCGTAGTCTCCGGTCTCTCAGTTTGAGAGTATGACGATAAATTGCAAAAATCACACTTAGACATAAAAATAAGTCGATAAAGGGTGTAAACCCAAACCAGCCCCGAAACGATCTCGTAGGAGGAACGAACACTTCGCACGGGACCAATATAACTTGTAGGAACTGACCGCAAAGACCCAGGTCTCTAGGTTTGAGAGTATGATTATAATTTTCAATAATCACACTTAGACTTAAAAACAAGCCGTTAAAGGGCGAAAACTAAAACTAGCCCCAGTACGACCCCATAGGACGTATGAACACCACACACGACACCGTTGTAACTTGTAAGAACTGACCGCATAGTCCTGGGTCTCCCGACTTGAGAGTATGACTATAATTTACCAAAATCACACTTTGACTTAAAAATAAGTCGTTAAAGGGTGAAAACCCAAAATAGCCCCCAAACGACCCCGTAGGAGGCACGAACACGTCACACCGGACCAATGTAACTTGTTGAAACTAATCGCATAGTCTCGGGTCTCTCGGTTTGAGAGTATGAAAATAATTTGTAAAAATTACACTTAGACTTAAAAAGAAGATAACAAAGGGTGTAAACCCAAAGTAGCCCCTAAACGACCCCGTAAGAGGCACGAACACCTCGCACGGGAACAATGTAACTTATAGGAACTGACCGCATAGTCCCAGGTCTCCAGGTTTGAGTGTATGACAATAATTTGCAAGAATCACACTTAGACTTGAAAATAAGTCGTTAAAGGGCGAAAACCCAAACCATCCCCCATACGATCCCGTAGGAGGCACGAACACCTCACACGAGACCGATGTAACTTGTACGAACTGATCGCGTAGTCCCGGGTCTTTCGATTTGAGAGTATGATGATAATTTGCAAAAATAACACTTAGACCTCAAAAGAAGTCGTTAATGGGTGAAAACCCAAACTAGCCCCCAAACGACCCCGTAGGAGGCACGAACATCTCGCACGGGACCAATGTAACTTGTAAGAACTGACCGCGTTGTCCCGGGTCTCCCGATTTGAGAGTATGACGATAATTTGCAAAAATCACACTTAGATTTAAAAATAAGTCGTTAAAGGGTGAAAACGAAAACCAGCCCCCATTCGACCCCGTAGGAGGCACAAACACCTCGCACGGGACCAATGTAACTTGTAGGAACTGATCGCGTAGTCTCGGGTCTCTCAGTTTGAGAGTATGACGATAATTTGCAAAAATCACACTTAGACTTAAAAATAAGCCGATAAAGGGTGTAAACCCAAACTAGTCCCCAAACGACCCCGTAGGAGGCAAGAACACCTCGCACGGGACCAATGTAACATGTAGGAACTGACCGCATAGTCTCGGGTCTCCCGATTTGAGAGTATGACGGTAATTTGCAAAAATCACACTTAGACTTAAAAATAAGTCGTAAAAGGGTGAAAACCAAAACCAACCCCCCAAACGACCCCGTAGGAGGCACAAACACCTCGTACGGGACCAATGTAACTTGTAAGAACTGACCGCGTAGTCCCGGGTCTCCCGATTTGAGAGTATGACGATAAATTGCAAAAATCACACTTAGATTTAAAAATAAGCCGTTAAAGGGTGAAAACTCAAATCAGCCCCCATATGACCCCGTAGGAGGCAAGAACACCACACACGGGACCAATGTAACTTGTTGGAACTGACCGCGTAGTCCTGGGTCTTCCGGTTTGAGAGTATGACGATAATTTGTAAAATTCATACTTAAACTTAAAAATAAGACCTTAAAGGGTGAAAACCAAAACCAACCACCAAACGACCTCGTAGGAGGCACAAACACCTTGCACGGGACCAATGTAACTTGTAGGAACTGACCACGTAGTCCCGGGTCTCCCGATTTGAGAGTATGATGATAATTTGCAAAAATCACACTTAGACTTAAAAATAAGCCATTAAAGGGTGAAAAACCAAACCAACGCCCAAACGACCCCGTAGGAGGCACGAACACCTCGCACGGGACCAATGTAACTTGTAGGAACTGATCGCGTAGTCTCCGGTCTCTCAGTTTGAGAGTATGACGATAAATTGCAAAAATCACACTTAGACATAAAAATAAGTCGATAAAGGGTGTAAACCCAAACCAGCCCCCAAACGATCCCGTAGGAGGAACGAACACTTCGCACGGGACCAATATAACTTGTAGGAACTGACCGCAAAGACCCAGGTCTCTAGGTTTGAGAGTATGATTATAATTTTCAATAATCACACTTAGACTTAAAAACAAGCCGTTAAAGGGCGAAAACTAAAACTAGCCCCAGTACGACCCCATAGGACGCATGAACACCACACACGACACCGTTGTAACTTGTAGGAACTGACCGCATAGTCCTGGGTCTCCCGACTTGAGAGTATGACTATAATTTACCAAAATCACACTTTGACTTAAAAATAAGTCGTTAAAGGGTGAAAACCCAAACTAGCCCCCAAACGACCCCGTAGGAGGCACGAACACGTCGCACCGGACCAATGTAACTTGTTGAAATTGATCGCATAGTCTCGGGTCTCTCGGTTTGAGAGTATGAAAATAATTTGCAAAAATTACACTTAGACTTAAAAAGAAGATAAAAAAGGGTGTAAACCCAAAGTAGCCCCTAAACGACCCCGTAAGATGAACGAACACCTCGCACGGGACCAATGTAACTTATAGGAACTAACCGCATAGTCCCAGGTCTCCAGGTTTGAGTGTATGACAATAATTTGCAAGAATCACACTTAGACTTGAAAATAAGTCGTTAAAGGGCGAAAACCCAAACCATCCCCCATACGACCCCGTAGTAGGCACGAACACCTCACACGAGACCGATGTAACTTGTACGAACTGATCGCGTAGTCCCGGGTCTTTCGATTTGAGAGTATGATGATAATTTGCAAAAATAACACTTAGACCTCAAAAGAAGTCGTTAATGGGTGAAAACCCAAACTAGCCCCCAAACGACCCCGTAGGAGGCATGAACATCTCGCACGGGACCAATGTAACTTGTAAGAACTGACCGCGTTGTCCCGGGTCTCCCGATTTGAGAGTATGACGATAATTTGCAAAAATCACACTTATAATTAAAAATAAGTCGTTAAAGGGTGAAAACCAAAACCAGCCCCCATACGACCCCGTAGGAGGCACAAACACCTCGCAGGGGACCAATGTAACTTGTAGGAACTGATCGCGTAGTCTCGGGTCTATCAGTTTGAGAGTATGACGATAATTTGCAAAAATCACACTTAGACTTAAAAATAAGACGATAAAGGGTGTAAACCCAAACTAGCCCCCAAATGACCCCGTAGGAGGCACGAACACCTCGCACGGGACCAATGTAACATGTAGGAACTGACCGCATAGTCTCGGGTCTCCCGATTTGAGAGTATGACGGTAATTTGCAAAAATCACACTTAGACTTAAAAATAAGTCGTAAAAGGGTGAAAACAAAAACCAACCCCCAAACGACCCCGTAGGAGGCACAAAAACCTCATATAGGACCGATGTAACTTGTAAGAACTGACCGCGTAGTCACGGGTCTCCCGATTAGAGAGTATGACGATAAATTGCCAAAATCACACTTAGATTTAAAAATAAGCCGTTAAAGGGTGAAAACTCAAATCAGCCCCCATATGACCCCGTAGGAGGCAAGAACACCACACACGGGACCAATGTAACTTGTTGGAACTGACCGCGTAGTCCTGGGTCTTCCGTATTGAGAGTATGACGATAATTTGTAAAATTCATACTTAAACTTAAAAATAAGACCTTAAAGGGTGAAAACCAAAACCAACCACCAAACGACCTCGTAGGAGGCACAAACACCTTGCACGGGACCAATGTAACTTGTAGGAACTGACCACGTAGTCCCGGGTCTCCCGATTTGAGAGTATGATGATAATTTGCAAAAATCACACTTAGACTTAAAAATAAGCCATTAAAGGGTGAAAAACCAAACCAACGCCCAAACGACCCCGTAGGAGGCACGAACACCTCGCACGGGACCAATGTAACTTGCAGGAACTGATCGCGTAGTCTCCGGTCTCTCAGTTTGAGAGTATGACGATAAATTGCAAAAATCACACTTAGACATAAAAATAAGTCGATAAAGGGTGTAAACCCAAACCAGCCCCCAAACGATCCCGTAGGAGGAACGAACACTTCGCACGGAACCAATATAACTTGTAGGAACTGACCGCAAAGACCCAGGTCTCTAGGTTTGAGAGTATGATTATAATTTTCAATAATCATACTTAGACATAAAAACAAGCCGTTAAAGGGCGAAAACTAAAACTAGCCCCAGTACGACCCCATAGGACGCATGAACACCACACACGACACCGTTGTAACTTGTAGGAACTGACCGCATAGTCCTGGGTCTCCCGACTTGAGAGTATGACTATAATTTACCAAAATCACACTTTGACTTAAAAATAAGTCGTTAAAGGGTGAAAACCCAAACTAGCCCCCAAACGACCCCGTAGGAGGCACGAACACGTCGCACCGGACCAATGTAACTTGTTGAAACTGATCGCATAGTCTCGGGTCTCTCGGTTTGAGAGTATGAAAATAATTTGCAAAAATTACACTTAGACTTAAAAAGAAGATAAAAAAGGGTGTAAACCCAAAGTAGCCCCTAAACGACCCCGTACGATGAACGAACACCTCGCACGGGACCAATGTAACTTATAGGAACTAACCGCATAGTCCCAGGTCTCCAGGTTTGAGTGTATGACAATAATTTGCAAGAATCACACTTAGACTTGAAAATAAGTCGTTAAAGGGCGAAAACCCAAACCATCCCCCATACGATCCCGTAGGAGGCACGAACACCTCACACGAGACCGATGTAACTTGTACGAACTGATCGCGTAGTCCCGGGTCTTTCGATTTGAGAGTATGATGATAATTTGCAAAAATAACACTTAGACCTCAAAAGAAGTCGTTAATGGGTGAAAACCCAAACTAGCCCCCAAACGACCCCGTAGGAGGCACGGACATCTCGCACGGGACCAATGTAACTTGTAAGAACTGACCGCGTTGCCCCGGGTCTCCCGATTTGAGAGTATGACGATAATTTGCAAAAATCACACTTAGATTTAAAAATAAGTCGTTAAAGGGTGAAAACCAAAACCAGCCCCCATACGACCCCGTAGGAGGCACAAACACCTCGCACGGGACCAATGTAACTTGTAGGAACTGATCGCGTAGTCTCGGGTCTCTCAGTTTGAGAGTATGATGATAATTTGCAAAAATCACACTTAGACTTAAAAATAAGCCGATAAAGGGTGTAAACCCAAACAAGCCACCAAACGACCCCGTAGGAGGCAAGAACACCTCGCACGGGACCAATGTAACATGTAGGAACTGACCGCATAGTCTCGGGTCTCCCGATTTGAGAGTATGACGGTAATTTGCAAAAATCACACTTAGACTTAAAAATAAGTCGTAAAAGGGTGAAAACCAAAACCAACCCCCCAAACGACCCCGTAGGAGGCACAAACACCTCGTACGGGACCAATGTAACTTGTAAGAACTGACCGCGTAGTCCCGGGTCTCCCGATTTGAGAGTATGACGATAAATTGCAAAAATCACACTTAGATTTAAAAATAAGCCGTTAAAGGGTGAAAACTCAAATCAGCCCCCATATGACCCCGTAGGAGGCAAGAACACCACACACGGGACCAATGTAACTTGTTGGAACTGACCGCGTAGTCCTGGGTCTTTCGGTTTGAGAGTATGACGATAATTTGTAAAATTCATACTTAAACTTAAAAATAAGACCTTAAAGGGTGAAAACCAAAACCAACCACCAAACGACCTCGTAGGAGGCACAAACACCTTGCACGGGACCAATGTAACTTGTAGGAACTGACCACGTAGTCCCGGGTCTCCCGATTTGAGAGTATGATGATAATTTGCAAAAATCACACTTAGACTTAAAAATAAGCCATTAAAGGGTGAAAAACCTAACCAACGCCCAAACGACCCCGTAGGAGGCACGAACACCTCGCACGGGACCAATGTAACTTGTAGTAACTGATCGCGTAGTCTCCGGTCTCTCGGTTTGAGAGTATGACGATAAATTGCAAAAATCACACTTAGACATAAAAATAAGTCGATAAAGGGTGTAAACCCAAACCAGCCCCCAAACGATCCCGTAGGAGGAACGAAGACTTCGCACGGGACCAATATAACTTGTAGGAACTGACCACAAAGACCCAGGTCTCTAGGTTTGAGAGTATGATTATAATTTTCAATAATCACACTTAGACTTAAAAACAATCCGTTAAAGGGCGAAAACTAAAACTAGCCCCAGTACGACCCCATAGGACGTATGAACACCACACACGACACCGTTGTAACTTGTTGGAACTGACCGCATAGTCCTGGGTCTCCCGACTTGAGAGTATGACTATAATTTACCAAAATCACACTTTGACTTAAAAATAAGTCGTTAAAGGGTGAAAACCCAAACTAGCCCCCAAACGACCCCGTAGGAGGCACGACCACGTCGCACCGGACCAATGTAACTTGTTGAAACTGATCGCATAGTCTCGGGTCTCTCGGTTTGAGAGTATGAAAATAATTTGCAAAAATTACACTTAGACTTAAAAAGAAGATAAAAAAGGGTGTAAACCCAAAGTAGCCCATAAACGACCCCGTAAGATGAACGAACACCTCGCACGGGACCAATGTAACTTATAGGAACTAACCGCATAGTCCCAGGTCTCCAGGTTTGAGTGTATGACAATAATTTGCAAGAATCACACTTAGACTTGAAAATAAGTCGTTAAAGGGCGAAAACCCAAACCATCCCCCATACGACCCCGTAGTAGGCAGGAACACCTCACACGAGACCGATGTAACTTGTACGAATTGATCGCGTAGTCCCGGGTCTTTCGATTTGAGAGTATGATGATAATTTGCAAAAATAACACTTAGACCTCAAAAGAAGTCGTTAATGGGTGAAAACCCAAACTAGCCCCCAAACGACCCCGTAGGAGGCATGAACATCTCGCACGGGACCAATGTAACTTGTAAGAACTGACCGCGTTGTCCCGGGTCTCCCGATTTGAGAGTATGACGATAATTTGCAAAAATCACACTTATAATTAAAAATAAGTCGTTAAAGGGTGAAAACCAAAACCAGCCCCCATACGACCCCGTAGGAGGCACAAACACCTCGCACGGGACCAATGTAACTTGTAGGAACTGATCGCGTAGTCTCGGGTCTATCAGTTTGAGAGTATGACGATAATTTGCAAAAATCACACTTAGACTTAAAAATAAGACGATAAAGGGTGTAAACCCAAACTAGCCCCCAAATGACCCCGTAGGAGGCACGAACACCTCGCACGGGACCAATGTAACATGTAGGAACTGACCGCATAGTCTCGGGTCTCCCGATTTGAGAGTATGACGGTAATTTGCAAAAATCACACTTAGACTTAAAAATAAGTCGTAAAAGGGTGAAAACAAAAACCAACCCTCAAACGACCCGGTAGGAGGCACAAAAACCTCATATAGGACCGATGTAACTTGTAAGAACTGACCGCGTAGTCCCGGGTCTCCCGATTAGAGAGTATGACGATAAATTGCCAAAATCACACTTAGATTTAAAAACAAGCCGTTAAAGGGTGAAAACTCAAATCAGCCCCCATATGACCCCGTAGGAGGCAAGAACACCACACACGGGACCAATGTAACTTGTTGGAACTGACCGCATAGTCCTGGGTCTTCCGTATTGAGAGTATGACGATAATTTGTAAAATTCATACTTAAACTTAAAAATAAGACCTTAAAGGGTGAAAACCAAAACCAACCACCAAACGACCTCGTAGGAGGCACAAACACCTTGCATGGGACCAATGTAACTTGTAGGAACTGACCACGTAGTCCCGGGTCTCCCGATTTGAGAGTATGATGATAATTTGCAAAAATCACACTTAGACTTAAAAATAAGCCATTAAAGGGTGAAAAACCAAACCAACGCCCAAACGACCCCGTAGGAGGCACGAACACCTCGCACGGGACCAATGTAACTTGCAGGAACTGATCGCGTAGTCTCCGGTCTCTCAGTTTGAGAGTATGATGATAAATTGCAAAAATCACACTTAGACATAAAAATAAGTCGATAAAGGGTGTAAACCCAAACCAGCCTCCAAACGATCCCGTAGGAGGAACGAACACTTCGCACGGGACCAATATAACTTGTAGGAACTGACCGCAAAGACCCAGGTCTCTAGGTTTGAGAGTATGATTATAATTTTCAATAATCACACTTAGACTTAAAAACAAGCCGTTAAAGGGCGAAAACTAAAACTAGCCCCAGTACGACCCCATAGGACGTATGAACACCACACACGACACCGTTGTAACTTGTAGGAACTGACCGCATAGTCCTGGGTCTCCCGACTTGAGAGTATGACTATAATTTACCAAAATCACACTTTGACTTAAAAATAAGTCGTTAAAGGGTGAAAACCCAAAATAGCCCCCAAACGACCCCGTAGGAGGCACGAACACGTCGCACCGGACCAATGTAACTTGTTGAAACTGATCGCATAGTCTCGGGTCTCTCGGTTTGAGAGTATGAAAATAATTTGCAAAAATTACACTTAGACTTAAAAAGAAGATAACAAAGGGTGCAAACCCAAAGTAGCCCTCAAACGACCCCGTAAGAGGCACGAACACCTCGCACGGGAACAATGTAACTTATAGGAACTGACCGCATAGTCCCAGGTCTCCAGGTTTGAGTGTATGACAATAATTTGCAAGAATCACACTTAGACTTGAAAATAAGTCGTTAAAGGGCGAAAACCCAAACCATCCCCCATACGATCCCGTAGGAGGCACGAACACCTCACACGAGACCGATGTAACTTGTACGAACTGATCGCGTAGTCCCGGGTCTTTCGATTTGAGAGTATGATGATAATTTGCAAAAATAACACTTAGACCTCAAAAGAAGTCGTTAATGGGTGAAAACCCAAACTAGCCACCAAACGACCCCGTAGGAGGCACGAACATCTCGCACGGGACCAATGTAACTTGTAAGAACTGACCGCGTTGTCCCGGGTCTCCCGATTTGAGAGTATGACGATAATTTGCAAAAATCACACTTAGATTTAAAAATAAGTCGTTAAAGGGTGAAAACCAAAACCCGCACCCATACGACCCCGTAGGAGGCACAAACACCTCGCACGGGACCAATGTAACTTGTAGGAACTGATCGCGTAGTCTCGGGCCTCTCAGTTTGAGAGTATGACGATAATTTGCAAAAATCACACTTAGACTTAAAAATAAGCCGATAAAGGGTGTAAACCCAAACTAGCCCCCAAACGACCCCGTAGGAGGCAAGAACACCTCGCACGGGACCAATGTAACATGTAGGAACTGACCGCATAGTCTCGGGTCTCCCGATTTGAGAGTATGATGGTAATTTGCAAAAATCACACTTAGACTTAAAAATAAGTCGTAAAAGGGTGAAAACCAAAACCAACCCCCCAAACGACCCCGTAGGAGGCACAAACACCTCGTACGGGACCAATGTAACTTGTAAGAACTGACCGCGTAGTCCCCGGTCTCCCGATTTCAGAGTATGACGATAAATTGCAAAAATCACACTTAGATTTAAAAATAAGCCGTTAAAGGGTGAAAACTCAAATCAGGCCCCATATGACCCCGTAGGAGGCAAGAACACCACGCACGGGACCAATGTAACTTGTTGGAACTGACCGCGTAGTCCTGGGTCTTCCGGTTTGAGAGTATGACAATAATTTGTAAAATTCATACTTAAACTTAAAAATAAGACCTTAAAGGGTGAAAACCCAAACCATCCCCCAAACGACCTCGTAGGAGGCACAAACACCTCGCACGGGATCAATGTAACTTGTAGGACTGACCACATAGTCCCGGGTCTACCGATTTGAAAGTATGACGATAATTTGAAAAACTCACACTTAGACTTAAAAACAAGCCATTAAAGGGTGAAAACCTAAATAAGCCCCCAAACGAACCCGTAGGAGGCACGGACACGTCGTACGGGACCAAAGTAACTTGTAGGAATTGAACGCATTGTCCCGGATCGCCCGATTTGAGAGTATGATGATAATTTGCGAAAATCGCACTTAATCGTAAAAATAAGTCGTCAGAGGGTGTAAACCCAAACCAGCCCCCAAACAACCCCGTATGATGCACGAACACCTCGCACGGGACCAATGTAACTTATAAGAACTGACTGCGTAATCCCGGGTCTCCCAGTTTGAGCGTATGACGATAATTTGCAAAAATCCCACGTAGAATTAAAAATAAGCCGTTAAAGGGTGAAAACCCAAACCAGCCCCCAAACGAACCCGTAGGAGGCACGAACACCTCGTACGGGACAAATGTAACTTGTAGGAACTGAATGCGTAGTCCGAGGTCTCTCGGTTTGATAGTATGAAGATAATTTTCAAAAATCACACTTAGACTTAAAAACAAGCCATTAAAGAGTGTAAACACAAACTAGCCCCCAAACGAGCCCGTAGGAGGCACGAACACCTTGCACGGGACCAATGTAACTTGTACAAACTGACCGCGTAGTCCAGTTTGAGACTATGATGATAATTTGCAAAAATCTCACTTAGAATTAAAAACAGGCCCCAAATGGGTGAAAACCCAAACAAGCCCTTAAAGGATCCTGTACGAGGCACGGACACCTCGCACGGGACCAATGTAACTTGTAGGAACTGACCGCATAGTCTCGAGTCTCCGGGTTTAGAGCATGACGATAATTTGCTAAAATCAAACTTAGACTTAAAAATAAGCCGTTAAAGGGTGAAAACCCAAACTGACCCTAATACAACCCCGTAGGAGGCACGAACAACTCGTACGGGACCAATGTAACTTATAGAAACTGACCGCGTAGTCCCGGGTCTCCCGGTTTGAGAGAATCATGAAAATTTCCAAAAATCACACTTAGACATAAAAATAAGCCGTTAAAGGGTGAAAACCAATACCGCACCCCATACGACCCCGTAGCAGGCACGAACACCTCGCACGGGACAAATGTAACTTGTAGTAACTGACCGCGTAGTCCTTGGGCTCCCGATTTGAGAGTATGATGATAGTTTGAAAAATCACACTAAGACGTAAAAACAAGTCGTCAGAGGGTGTAAACCCAAACCAGCCCCCAAACGACCCCGTAGGAGGCACGAACACCTCGCACGGGACCAATGTCACTTGTAGGAACATATTGTGTAGTCCCGGGTCTCTCGGTTTGAGAATATGACGATAATTTCAAAATATGTCAATTTGTCTTGAAAACAAGCCGTTAAAGGGTGATAACCTAAACCAATCCCCAAATGGCCCAGTAAGAGGCACGAACCACTCGCACGGGACCAAAGAACTTGTACGAACTAACCATGTAGTCACGGGCCTCCCAGTTTGAGATAATGATGATAATTTCAAATAATATAGATTAGGCTTGAAAACAAGCCGTTAAAGGGTGAAAACCCAAACTAGTGCACAAACGACCCCGTAATAAGCGCAAACACCTCGCACGGGACCAATGTAACTTGTAGGAACTGACCGCATTGTGCTGGGTCTCCCGATTTGAGAGTATGACGATAATTTGCAAAATTCATACTCAAACTTAAAAATAAGCCATTAAAGTGTGAAAACCAAAACCAACCCAATAACGACCTCGTAGGAGGCCCAAACACCTCCCACGGGACCAATGTAACTTGTAAGAACAGACCGCATTGTCCCAGGTCTCCCGATTTGAGAGTATGACGATAATTTGCAAAAATCACACTTAAACTTAAAAATAAGCAGTTAAAGGTTGAAAACCCAAAACAACCCCCAAACGACCTCGTAGGAGGCACAAACACCTCGCATGGGACCAATGTAACTTGTAGCAACTCACCACATAGTCCCAGGCCTCTCGATTTCAGAGTATGATGATAATTTGCAAAAATCACACTTAGACTTAAAAACAAGCCATTAAAGGGTGAAAAACCAAACCCGCCCCCAAACGACCCCGTAGGAGGCACGAACACCTCGCACGGGACCAATGTAACTTGAAGGAACTGACCGCGTAGTCTCGGGTCTCTCAGTTTGAGAGTATGACGAGAATTTGCAAAAATGACAGTTAGACTTAAAAATAAGCCGATAAAGGGTGTAAACTCAAACTAGCCCCCAAACGACCCCGTAGGAGGCACGAACACCTCGCACGGGACCAATGTAACTTGGAAGAACTGACCGCATAGTCCCGGGTCTCCCGGTTTGAGAGTATGGCGGTAATTTGGAAAAATCACACTTAGACTTAAAAATAAGCCGTTAAAGGGTGAAAACCCAAACCAACCCCCAAACGACCCCGTAGGAGGCACAAACACCTCGCACGGGACCAATGTAACTTGTAAGAACTGATCTCGTGGTCCCGGGTCTCCCGATTTGAGAGTATGACGATAAATTGCAAAAATCACACTTAGATTTAGAAACAAGCTGTTAAAGGGTGAATACCCAAACAATCCCCCATACGCCCTCGTAGGAGGCAATAACACCTCACACAAGACCCATGTAACTTGTAGGAACTGACCGCGTAGTCCTGGGTCTCCCGATTTGAGAGTATGACGATAATGTGCAAAACTCATACTTAAACTTAAAAATAAGCCCTTTAAGGGTGAAAACCCAAACCATCCCCCAAATGACCACGTAGGAGGCACAAACACCTCGTACGGGACCATTGTAACTTGTAGGAACTGACCACATAGTCCCGGGTCTCCCGATTTGAGAGTATGATGATAATTTGGAAAACTCACACTTAGACTTAAAATCAAGCCATTGAAGGGTGAAAACCCAAACAAGCCCCCGAACGAAACCATAGGGGGCACGAACACCTCGCACGGGACCAATGTAACTTGTAGGAACTGCCGCATTGTCTCGGATCTCCCGATTTGAGAGTATGATGATAATTTGCAAAAATCACACTTAGTCATAAAAATAAGTCGTTAGAGGATGTAAACCAAAACCACCCGCCAAACGACCCAGTAGGAGGCACGAACACCTCGTACGGGACCCATGTAACTTATAGGAACTGGACGCGTAGTCCCGGGTCTCCCGGTTTGGGAGCATGACGCTAATTTGCTAAAATCACACTTAGAATAAAAAACAAGCCGTTAAAGGGTGAAAACCCAAACCAGCCCCCAAACGACCCCGTAGGAGGCACGAACACCTCACACGGGACCAATGTAACTTGTAGGAACTGACCGCGTACTCCCGGGTCTCCCGGTTTGAGAGTTTGATGATAATTTACAAAAATAACACTTAGACGTAAAAATAAGTCTTTAGTGCGTGAAAACCTAAACTTGCCCCCAAATGAACCCGTAGGAGGCACGAACACATCGCACGGGACCAATGTAACTTGTAGGAACTGACCGCGTAGTCTCGGGTCTCTCGGTTTGAGAGTATGACGATAATTTGCAAGAATAACAGTTAGACTTAGAAATAATCCGTTAAAGGGTGAAAACCCAAATTAGCCTCCAAACAACCCCGTACGAGGCACTAACACCTCGCATGGGACTAATGTTACTTGTAAGAACTGACCGCGTAGTCTCGGGTCTCTCAACTTGAGAGTATGAAGAGAATTTGAAAAAATCACAATTAGACTTAAAACAAGCCGTTATAGGGTGCAAACCCAAACCAACCCCTAAACGACCCCGTAGCAGGCACGGACACCTCAAATGGGACCAATGTAACTTGTACGAACTGACCGCGTAGTCCTGGGTCTCTCGGTTTGAGAGTATGTTGGTAATTTGCAAAAATCACACTTAAAATTAAAAACAAGCCCCTAAAGGGTGAAAACCCAAACCAGACCCCAAACGACCCGGTAGGAGGCACGAACACCTTGTACGGGACCGATGTAACTTGTAGGAACTGAACGCGTAGTCTCAGGTCTCTCGGCTTGAGAGTATTATGATAATTTATAAGAATCACACATAGACTTAAAAATAAGTCGTTAATGACTGAAAACCAAAACCAGCCACCAAACGACCCTGTAGGAGGCACGAACACCTCGCACGGGACCAATGTAACTTGTCAGAACTGATCGCGTTGTCTCGGGTCTCCCAATTTGAGAGTATGACGATAATTTGAAAAAAATCACACTTAGATTTAAAAATAAGCCGTTAAAGGGTGAAAACCCAAACCAGCCCCGATACGACCCCGTAGGAGGCACAAACACCTCGCATGGGACCAATGTAACTTATAGGAACTGACCACACAGTCCCGGGTCTACCGATTTGATAGTATGAAGATAATTTTCAAAAATCACACTTAGACTTAAAAACAAGCCATTCAAGAGTGTAAACACAAACTAGCCCCCAAACGAGCCCGTAGGAGGCACGGACACCTTGCACGGGACCAATGTAACTTGTAGAAACTGACCGCGTAGTCCAGTTTGAGAGTATGATGATAATTTGCAAAAATCTCACTTAGAATTAAAAACAAGCCCCTAATGGGTGAAAACCCAAACAAGCCCTTAAAGGATCCTGTACGAGGCACGGACACCTCGCACGGGACCAATGTAACTTTTAGGAACTGACCGCATAGTCTCGAGTCTCCGGGTTTAGAGCATGACGATAATTTGCTAAAATCAAACTTAGACTTAAAAATAAGCCGTTAAAGGGTGAAAACCCAAACTGACCCTATTACAACCCCGTAGGAGGCACGAACAACTCGTACGGGACCAATGTAACTTATAGAAACTGACCGCGTAGTCCCGGGTCTCCCGGTTTGAGAGAATGATGAAAATTTCCAAAAATCACACTTAGACATAAAAATAAGCCGTTAAATGGTGAAAACCAATACCGCACCCCATACGACCCCGTAGCAGGCACGAACACCTCGCACGGGACAAATTTAACTTGTAGTAACTGACCGCGTAGTCCTGGGGCTCCCGATTTGAGAGTATGATGATAGTTTGAAAAATCACACTAAGACGTAAAAACAAGTCGTCAGAGGGTGTAAACCCAAACCAGCCCCCAAACGACCCTGTAGGAGGCAAGAACACCTCGCACGGGACCTATGTCACTTGTAGGAACATATTGTGTAGTCCCGGGTCTCTCGGTTTGAGAATATGATGATAATTTCAAAATATGTCAATTTGTCTTGAAAACAAGCCGTTAAAGGGTGATAACCTAAACCAATCCCCAAATGGCCCAGTAAGAGGCACGAACCCCTCGCACGGGACCAAAGAACTTGTACGAACTAACCATGTAGTCACGGGCCTCCCAGTTTGAGATAATGATGATAATTTCAAATAATATAGATTAGGCTTGAAAACAAGCCGTTAAAGGGAGAAAACCCAAACTAGTGCACAAACGACCCCGTAATAGGCGCAAACACCTCGCACGGGACCAATGTAACTTGTAGGAACTGACCGCATTGTGCTGGGTCTCCCGATTTGAGAGTATGACGATAATTTGCAAAATTCATACTCAAACTTAAAAATAAGCCATTAAAGTGTGAAAACCAAAACCAACCCAATAACGACCTCGTAGGAGGCCCAAACACCTCCCACGGGACCAATGTAACTTGTAAGAACAGACCGCATTCTCCCGGGTCTCCCGATTTGAGAGTATGACTATAATTTGCAAAAATCACACTTAAACTTAAAAATAAGCAGTTAAAGGTTGAAAACCCAAAACAACCCCCAAACGACCTCGTAGGAGGCACAAACACCTCGCACGGGACCAATGTAACTTGTAGCAACTCACCACATAGTCCCGGGCCTCTCGATTTCAGAGTATGATGATAATTTGCAAAAATCACACTTAGACTTAAAAACAAGCCATTAAAGGGTGAAAAACCAAACCCGCCCCCAAACGACCCCGTAGGAGGCACGAACACCTCGCACGGGACCAATATAACTTGAAGGAACTGACCGCGTAGTCTCGGGTCTCTCAGTTTGAGAGTATGACGAGAATTTGGAAAAATGACAGTTAAATTTAAAAATAAGCCGATAAAGGGTGTAAACTCAAACTAGCCCCCAAACGACCCCGTAGGAGGCACGAACACCTCGCACGGGACCAATGTAACTTGGAAGAACTGACCGCATAGTCCCAGGTCTCCCGGTTTGAGAGTATGGCGGTAATTTGGAAAAATCACACTTAGACTTAAAAATAAGCCGTTAAAGGGTGAAAACCCAAACCAACCCCCAAACGACCCCGTATGAGGCACAAACACCTCGCACGGGGCCAATGTAACTTGTAAGAACTGATCTCGTGGTCCCGGGTCTCCCGATTTGAGAGTATGACGATAAATTGCAAAAATCACACTTAGATTTAGAAACAAGCTGTTAAAGGGTGAATACCCAAACAATCCCCCATACGCCCTCGTAGGAGGTAATAACACCTCACACAAGACCCATGTAACTTGTAGGAACTGACCGCGTAGTCCTGGGTCTCCCGATTTGAGAGTATGACGATAATGTGCAAAACTCATACTTAAACTTAAAAATAAGCCGTTTAAGGGTGAAAACCCAAACCATCCCCCAAATGACCACGTAGGAGGCACAAACACCTCGTACGGGACCATTGTAACTTGTAGGAACTGACCACATAGTCCCGGGTCTCCCGATTTGAGAGTATGATGATAATTTGGAAAACTCACACTTAGACTTAAAATCAAGCCATTGGAGGGTGAAAACCCAAACAAGCCCCCGAACGAAACCATAGGGGGCACGAACACCTCGCACGGGACCAATGTAACTTGTAGGAACTGCCCGCATTGTCTCGGATCTCCCGATTTGAGAGTATGATGATAATTTGCAAAAATCACACTTAGTCGTAAAAATAAGTCGTTAGAGGGTGTAAACCAAAACCACCCGCCAAACGACCCAGTAGGAGGCACGAACACCTCGTACGGGACCCATGTAACTTATAGGAACTGGACGCGTAGTCCCGGGTCTCCCGGTTTGGGAGCATGACGCTAATTTGCTAAAATCACACTTAGAATAAAAAACAAGCCGTTAAAGGGTGAAAACCCAAACCAGCCCCCAAACGACCCCCTAGGAGGCACGAACACCTCACACGGGACCAATGTAACTTGTAGGAACTGACCACGTACTCCCGGGTCTCCCGGTTTGAGAGTTTGATGATAATTTACAAAAATAACACTTAGACGTAAAAACAAGTCGTTAGTGCGTGAAAACCTAAACTTGCCCCCAAATGAACCCGTAGGAGGCACGAACACCTCGCACTGGACCAATGTAACTTGTAGGAACTGACCGCGTAGTCTCGGGTCTCTCGGTTTGAGAGTATGACGATAATTTGCAAGAATAACAGTTAGACTTAGAAATAATCCGTTAAAGGGTGAAAACCCAAATTAGCCTCCAAACAACCCCGTACGAGGCACTAACACCTCGCATGGGACTAATGTTACTTGTAAGAACTGACCGCGTAGTCTCGGGTCTCTCAACTCGAGAGTATGAAGAGAATTTGAAAAAATCACAATTAGACTTAAAACAAGCCGTTATAGGGTGCAAACCCAAACCAACCCCTAAACGACCTCGTAGGAGGCACGGACACCTCAAATGGGACCAATGTAACTTGTACGAACTGACCGCGTAGTCCTGGGTCTCTCGGTTTGAGAGTATGATGGTAATTTGCAAAAATCACACTTAAAATTAAAAACAAGCCCCTAAAGGGTGAAAACCCAAACCAGACCCCAAACGACCCGGTAGGAGGCACGAACACCTTGTACGGGACCGATGTAACTTGTAGGAACTGAACGCGTAGTCTCAGGTCTCTCGGTTTGAAAGTATTATGATAATTTATAAGAATCACACATAGACTTAAAAATAAGTCGTTAATGACTGAAAACCAAAACCAGCCACCAAACGACCCTGTAGGAGGCACGAACACCTCGCACGGGACCAATGTAACTTGTCAGAACTGATCGCGTTGTCTCGGGTCTCCCAATTTGAGAGTATGACGATAATTTGAAAAAATCACACTTAGATTTAAAAATAAGCCGTTAAAGGGTGAAAACCCACACCAGCCCCGATACGACCCCGTAGGAGGCACAAACACCTCGCATGGGACCAATGTAACTTATAGGAACTGGCCACATAGTTCCGGGTCTACCGATTTGATAGTATGAAGGTAATTTTCAAAAATCACACTTAGATTTAAAAACAAGCCATTAAAGAGTGTAAACACAAACTAGCCCCCAAACGAGCCCGTAGGAGGCACGGACACCTTTCACGGGACCAATGTAACTTGTACAAACTGACCGCGTAGTCCAGTTTGAGAGTATGATGATAATTTGCAAAAATCTCACTTAGAATTAAAAACAAGCCCCTAATGGGTGAAAACCCAAACAAGCCCTTAAAGGATCCTGTACGAGGCACGGACACCTCGCACGGGACCAATGTAACTTGTAGGAACTGACCGCATAGTCTCGATTCTCCGGGTTTAGAGCATGACGATAATTTGCTAAAATCAAACTTAGACTTAAAAATAAGCCGTTAAAGGGTGAAAACCCAAACTGACCCTAATACAACCCCGTAGGAGGCACGAACAACTCGTACGGGACAAATGTAACTTATAGAAACTGACCGCGTAGTCCCGGGTCTCCCGGTTTGAGAGAATGATTAAAATTTCCAAAAATCACACTTAGACATAAAAATAAGCCGTTAAATGGTGAAAACCAATACCGTACCACATACGACCCCGTAGCAGGCACGAACACCTCGCACGGGACAAATGTAACTTGTAGTAACTGACCGCGTAGTCCTGGGGCTCCCGATTTGAGTGTATGATGATAGTTTGAAAAATCACACTAAGACGTAAAAACAAGTCGTCAGAGGGTGTAAACCCAAACCAGCCCCCAAACGACCCCGTAGGAGGCACGAACACCTCGCACGGGACCTATGTCACTTGTAGGAACATATTGTGTAGTCCCGGGTCTCTCGGTTTGAGAATATGACGATAATTTCAAAATATGTCAATTTGTCTTGAAAACAAGCCATTAAAGGGTGATAACCTAAACCAATCCCCAAATGGCCCAGTAAGAGGCATGAACCACTCGCACGGGACCAAAGAACTTGTACGAACTAACCATGTAGTCACGGGCCTCCCAGTTTGAGATAATGATGATAATTTCAAATAATATAGATTAGGCTTGAAAACAAGCCGTTAAAGGGAGAAAACCCAAACTAGTGCACAAACGACCCCGTAATAGGCGCAAACACCTCGCACGGGACCAATGTAACTTGTAGGAACTGACCGCATTGTGCTGGGTTTCCCGATTTGAGAGTATGACGATAATTTGCAAAATTCATACTCAAACTTAAAAATAAGCCATTAAAGTGTGAAAACCAAAACCAACCCAATAACGACCTCGTAGGAGGCCCAAACACCTCCCACGGGACCAATGTAACTTGTAAGAACAGACCGCATTGTCCCGGGTCTCCCGATTTGAGAGTATGACGATAATTTGCAAAAATCACACTTAAACTTAAAAATAAGTAGTTAAAGGTTGAAAACCCAAAACAACCCCCAAACGACCTCGTAGGAGGCACAAACACCTCGCACGGGACCAATGTAACTTGTAGCAACTCACCACATAGTCCCGGGCCTCTCGATTTCAGAGTATGATGATAATTTGCAAAAATCACACTTAGACTTAAAAACAAGCCATTAAAGGGTGAAAAACCAAACCCGCCCCCAAACGACCCCGTAGGAGGCACGAACACCTCGCACGGGACCAATGTAACTTGAAGGAACTGACCGCGTAGTCTCGGGTCTCTCAGTTTGAGAGTATGACGAGAATTTGCAAAAATGACAGTTAGACTTAAAAATAAGCCGATAAAGGGTGTAAACTTAAACTAGCCCCCAAACGACCCCGTAGGAGGCACGAACACCTCGCACGGGACCAATGTAACTTGGAAGAACTGACCGCATAGTCCCGGGTATCCCGGTTTGAGAGTATGGCGGTAATTTGGAAAAATCACACTTAGACTTAAAAATAAGCCGTTAAAGGGTGAAAACCCAAACCAGCCCCGATACGACCCCGTAGGAGGCACAAACACCTCGCATGGGACCAATGTAACTTATAGGAACTGACCACATAGTCCCGGGTCTACCGATTTGATAGTATGAAGATAATTTTCAAAAATCACACTTAGACTTAAAAACAAGCCATTAAAGAGTGTAAACACAAACAAGCCCCCAAACGAGCCCGTAGGAGGCACGGACACCTTGCACGGGACAAATGTAACTTGTACAAACTGACCGCGTAGTCCAGTTTGAGAGTATGATGATAATTTGCAAAAATCTCACTTAGAATTCAAAACAAGCCCCTAATGGGTGAAAACCCAAACAAGCCCTTAAAGGATCCTGTACGAGGCACGGACACCTCGCACGGGACCAATGTAACTTGTAGGAACTGACCGCATAGTCTCGATTCTCTGGGTTTAGAGCATGACGATAATTTGCTAAAATCAAACTTAGACTTAAAAATAAGTCGTTAAAGGGTGAAAACCCAAACTGACCCTAATACAACCCCGTAGGAGGCACGAACAACTCGTACGGGACCAATGTAACTTATAGAAACTGACCGCGTAGTCCCGGGTCTCCCAGTTTGAGAGAATGATGAAAATTTACAAAAATCACACTTAGACATAAAAATAAGCCGTTAAATGGTGAAAACCAATACCGCACCCCATACGACCCCGTAGCAGGCACGAACACCTCGCACGGGACAAATGTAACTTGTAGTAACTGACCGCGTAGTCCTGGGGCTCCCGGTTTGAGAGTATGATGATAGTTTGAAAAATCACACTAAGACGTAAAAACAAGTCGTCAGAGGGTGTAAACCCAAACCAGCCCCCAAACGACCCCGTAGGAGGCACGAACACCTCGCACGGGACCTATGTCACTTGTAGGAACATATTGTGTAGTCCCGGGTCTCTCGGTTTGAGAATATGACGATAATTTCAAAATATGTCAATTTGTCTTGAAAACAAGCCGTTAAAGGGTGATGACCTAAACCAATCCCCAAATGGCCCAGTAAGAGGCACGAATCACTCGCACGGGACCAAAGAACTTGTACGAACTAACCATGTAGTCACGGGCCTCCCAGTTTGAGATAATGATGATAATTTCAAATAATATAGATTAGGCTTGAAAACAAGCCGTTAAAGGGTGAAAACCCAAACTAGTGCACAAACGACCCCGTAATAGGCGCAAACACCTCGCACGGGACCAATGTAACTTGTAGGAACTGACCGCATTGTGCTGGGTCTCCCGATTTGAGAGTATGACGATAATTTGCAAAATTCATACTCAAACATAAAAATAAGCCATTAAAGTGTGAAAACCAAAACCAACCCAATAACGACCTCGTAGGAGGCCCAAACACCTCCCACGGGACCAATGTAACTTGTAAGAACAGACCGCATTGTCCCGGGACCCCCGATTTGAGAGTATGACGATAATTTGCAAAAATCACACTTAAACTTAAAAATAAGCAGTTAAAGGTTGAAAACCCAAAACAACCCCCAAACGACCTCGTAGGAGGCACAAACACCTCGCACGGGACCAATGTAACTTGTAGCAACTCACCACATAGTCCCGGGCCTCTCGATTTCAGAGTATGATGATAATTTGCAAAAATCACACTTAGACTTAAAAACAAGCCATTAAAGGGTGAAAAACCAAACCCGCCCCCAAACGACCCCGTAGGAGGCACGAACACCTCGCACGGGACCAATGTAACTTGAAGGAACTGATCGCGTAGTCTCGGGTCTCTCAGTTTGAGAGTATGACGAGAATTTGCAAAAATGACAGTTAGACTTAAAAATAAGACGATAAAGGGTGCAAACTCAAACTAGCCCCCAAACGACCCCGTAGGAGGAACGAACACCTCGCACGGGACCAATGTAACTTGGAAGAACTGACCGCATAGTCCCAGGTCTCCCGGTTTGAGAGTATGGCGGTAATTTGGAAAAATCACACTTAGACTTAAAAAAAAGCCGTTAAAGGGTGAAAACCCAAACCAACCCCCAAACGACCCCGTAGGAGGCACAAACACCTCGCACGGGACCAATGTAACTTGTAAGAACTGATCTCGTGGTCCCGGGTCTCCCGATTTGAGAGTATGACGATAAATTGCAAAAATCACACTTAGATTTAGAAACAAGCTGTTAAAGGGTGAATACCCAAACAATCCCCCATACGCCCTCGTAGGAGGCAATAACACCTCACACAAGACCCATGTAACTTGTAGGAACTGACCGCGTAGTCCCGTGTCTCCCGATTTGAGAGTATGACGATAATGTGCAAAACTCATACTTAAACTTAAAAATAAGCCGTTTAAGGGTGAAAACCCAAACCATCCCCCAAATGACCACGTAGGAGGCACAAACACCTCGTACGGGACCATTGTAACTTGTAGGAACTGACCACATAGTCCCGGGTCTCCCGATTTGAGAGTACGATGATAATTTGGAAAACTCACACTTAGACTTAAAATCAAGCAATTGAAGGGTGAAAACCCAAACAAGCCCCCGAACGAAACCATAGGGGGCACGAACACCTCGCACGGGACCAATGTAACTTCTGGAACTGCCCGCATTGTCTCGGATCTCCCAATTTGAGAGTATGATGATAATTTGCAAAAATCACACTTAGTCGTAAAAATAAGTCGTTAGAGGGTGTAAACCAAAACCACCCGCCAAACGACCCAGTAGGAGGCACGAACACCTCGTACCGGACCCATGTAACTTATAGGAACTGGACGCGTAGTCCCGGGTCTCCCGGTTTGGGACCATGACGCTAATTTGCTAAAATCACACTTAGAATAAAAAACAAGTTGTTAAAGGGTGAAAACCCAAACCAGCCCCCAAACGACCCCGTAGGAGGCACGAACACCTCACACGGGACCAATGTAACTTGTAGGAACTGATCGCGTACTCCCGGGTCTCCCGGTTTGAGAGTTTGATGATAATTTACAAAAATAACACTTAGACGTAAAAACAAGTCGTTAGTGCGTGAAAACCTAAACTTGCACCCAAATGAACCCGTAGGAGGCACGAACACCTCGAACGGGACCAATGTAACTTGTAGGAACTGACCGCGTAGTCTCGGGTCTCTCGGTTTGAGAGTAAGACGATAATTTGCAAGAATAACAGTTAGACTTAGAAATAATCCGTTAAAGGGTGAAAACCCAAATTAGCCTCCAAACAACCCCGTACGAGGCACTAACACCTCGCATGGAACTAATGTTACTTGTAAGAACTGACCGCGTAGTCTCGGGTCTCTCAACTTGAGAGTATGAAAAGAATTTGAAAAAATCACAATTAGACTTAAAATAAGCCGTTATAGGGTGCAAACCCAAACCAACCCCTAAACGACCCTTTAGGAGGCACGGACACCTCAAATGGGACCAATGTAACTTGTACGAACTGACCGCGTAGTCCTAGGTCTCTCGGTTTGAGAGTATGATGGTAATTTGCAAAAATCACACTTAAAATTAAAAACAAGCCCCTAAAGGGTGAAAACCCAAACCAGACCCCAAACGACCCGGTAGGAGGCACGAACACCTTGTACGGGACCGATGTAACTTGTAGGAACTGAACGCGTAGTCTCAGGTCTCTCGGTTGGAAAGTATTATGATAATTTATAAGAATCACACATAGACTTAAAAATAAGTCGTTAATGACTGAAAACCAAAACCAGCCACCAAACGACCCTCTAGGAGGCACGAACACCTCGCACGGGACCAATGTAACTTGTCAGAACTGATCGCGTTGTCTCGGGTCTCCCAATTTGAGAGTATGACGATAAGTTGAAAAAATCACACTTAGATTTAAAAATAAGCCGTTAAAGGGTGAAAACCCAAACCAGCCCCGATACGACCCCGTAGGAGGCACAAACACCTCGCATGGGACCAATGTAACTTATAGGAACTGACCACATAGTCCCGGGTCTACCGATTTGATAGTATGAAGATAATTTTCAAAACTCACACTTAGACTTAAAAACAAGCCATTAAAGAGTGTAAACACAAACAAGCCCCCAAACGAGCCCGTAGGAGGCACGGACACCTTGCACGGGACCAATGTAACTTGTACAAACTGACCGCGTAGTCCAGTTTGAGAGTATGATGATAATTTGCAAAAATCTCACTTAGAATTCAAAACAAGCCCCTAATGGGTGAAAACCCAAACAAGCCCTTAAAGGATCCTGTACGAGGCACGGACACCTCGCACGGGACCAATGTAACTTGTAGGAACTGACCGCATAGTCTCGAGTCTCCGAGTTTAGAGCATGACGATAATTTGCTAAAATCAAACTTAGACTTAAAAATAAGCCGTTAAAGGGTGAAAACCCAAACTGACCCTAATACAAACCTGTAGGAGGCACGAACAACTCGTACGGGACCAATGTAACTTATAGAAACTGAACGCGTAGTCCCGGGTCTCCCGATTTTAGAGAATCATGAAAATTTCAAAAAATCACACTTAGACATAAAAATAAGCCGTTAAATGGTGAAAACCAATACCGTACCCCATACGACCCCGTAGCAGGCACGAACACCTCGCACGGGACAAATGTAACTTGTAGTAACTGACCGCGTAGTCCTGGGGCTCCCGATTTGAGAGTATGATGATAGTTTGAAAAATCAAACTAAGACGTAAAAACAAGTCGTCAGAGGGTGTAAACCCAAACCAGCCCCCAAACGACCCCGTAGGAGGCACGAACACCTCGCACGGGACCTATGTCACTTGTAGGAACATATTGTGTAGTCCCGGGTCTCTCAGTTTGAGAATATGACGATAATTTCAAAATATGTCAATTTGTCTTGAAAACAAGCCGTTAAAGAGTGATGACCTAAACCAATCCCCAAATGGCCCAGTAAGAGGCACGACCCACTCGCACGGGACCAAAGAACTTGTACGAACTAACCATGTAGTCACGGGCCTCCCAGTTTGAGATAATGATGATAATTTCAAATAATATAGATTAGGCTTGAAAACAAGCCGTTAAAGGGTGAAAACCCAAACTAGTGCACAAACGACCCCGTAATAGGCGCAAACACCTCGCACGGGACCAATGTAACTTGAAGGAACTGATCGCATTGTGCTGGGTCTCCCGATTTCAGAGTATGACGATAATTTGCAAAATTCATACTCAAACTTAAAAATAAGCCATTAAAGTGTGAAAACCAAAACCAACCCAATAACGACCTCGTAGGAGGCCCAAACACCTCCCACGGGACCAATGTAACTTGTAAGAACAGACCGCATTGTCCCGGGTCTCCCGATTTGAGAGTATGACGATAATTTGAAAAAATCACACTTAAACTTAAAAATAAGTAGTTAAAGGTTGAAAACCCAAAACAACCACCAAACGACCTCGTAGGAGGGACAAACACCTCGCACGGGACCAATGTAACTTGTAGCAACTCACCACATAGTCCCGGGCCTCTCGATTTCAGAGTATGATGATAATTTGCAAAAATCACACTTAGACTTAAAAACAAGCCATTAAAGGGTGAAAAACCAAACCCGCCCCCAAACGACCCCGTAGGAGGCACGAACACCTCGCATGGGACCAATGTAACTTGAAGGAACTGACCGCGTAGTCTCGGGTCTCTCAGTTTGAGAGTATGACGAGAATTTGCAAAAATGACAGTTAGACTTAAAAATAAGACGATAAAGGGTGTAAACTCAAACTATCCCCCAAACGACCCCGTAGGAGGCACGAACACCTCGCACGGGACCAATGTAACTTGGAAGAACTGACCGCATAGTCCCGGGTCTCCCGGTTTGAGAGTATGGCGGTAATTTGGAAAAATCACACTTAGACTTAAAAATAAGCCGTTAAAGGGTGAAAACCCAAACCAACCCCCAAACGACCCCGTAGGAGGCACAAACACCTCGCACGGGACCAATGTAACTTGTAAGAACTGATCTCGTGGTCCCGGGTCTCCCGATTTGAAAGTATGACGATAAATTGCAAAAATCACACTTAGATTTAGAAACAAGCTGTTAAAGGGTGAATACCCAAACAATCCCCCATACGCCCTCGTAGGAGGCAATAACACCTCACACAAGACCCATGTAACTTGTAGGAACTGACCGCGTAGTCCTGGGTCTCCCGATTTGAGAGTATGACGATAATGTGCAAAACTCATACTTAAACTTAAAAATAAGCCGTTTAAGGGTGAAAACCCAAACCATCCCCCAAATGACCACGTAGGAGGCACAAACACCTCGTACGGGACCATTGTAACTGGTAGGAACTTACCACATAGTCCCGGGTCTCCCGATTTGAGAGTATGATGATAATTTGGAAAACTCACACTTAGACTTAAAATCAAGCCATTGAAGGGTGAAAACCCAAACAAGCCCCCGAACGAAACCATAGGGGGCACGAACACCTCGCACGGGACCAATGTAACTTCTGGAACTGCCCGCATTGTCTCGGATCTCCCGATTTGAGAGTATGATGATAATTTGCAAAAATCACACTTAGTCATAAAAATAAGTCGTTAGAGGGTGTAAACCAAAACCACCCGCCAAACGACCCAGTAGGAGGCACGAACACCTCGTACGGGACCCATGTAACTTATAGGAACTGGACGCGTAGTCCCGGGTCTCCCGGTTTGGGAGCATGACGCTAATTTGCTAAAATCACACTTAGAATAAAAAACAAGCCGTTAAAGGGTGAAAACCCAAACCTGCCCCCAAACGACCCCGTAGGAGGCACGAACACCTCACACGGGACCAATGTAACTTGTAGGAACTGACCGCGTACTCCCGGGTCTCCCGGTTTGAGAGTTTGATGATAATTTACAAAAATAACACTTAGACGTAAAAACAAGTCGTTAGTGCGTGAAAACCTAAACTTGCCCCCAAATGAACCCGTAGGAGGCACGAACACCTCGCACGGGACCAATGTAACTTGTAGGAACTGACCGCGTAGTCTCGGGTCTCTCGGTTTGAGAGTATGACGATAATTTGCAAGAATAACAGTTAGACTTAGAAATAATCCGTTAAAGGGTGAAAACCCAAATTAGCCTCCAAACAACCCCGTACGAGGCACTAACACCTCGCATGGGACTAATGTTACTTATAAGAACTGACCGCGTAGTCTCGGGTCTCTTAACTTGAGAGTATGAAGAGAATTTGAAAAAATCACAATTAGACTTAAAACAAGTCGTTATAGGGTGCAAACCCAAACCAACCCCTAAACGACCCCGTAGGAGGCACGGACACCTCAAATGGGACCAATGTAACTTGTACGAACTGACCGCGTAGTCCTGGGTCTCTCGGTTTGAGAGTATGATGGTAATTTGCAAAAATCACACTTAAAATTAAATACATGCCCCTAAAGGGTGAAAACCCAAACCAGACCCCAAACGACCCGGTAGGAGGCACGAACACCTTGTACGGGACCGATGTAACTTGTAGGAACTGAACGCGTAGTCTCAGGTCTCTCGGTTTGAGAGTATTATGATAATTTATAAGAATCACACATAGACTTAAAAATAAGTCGTTAATGACTGAAAACCAAAACCAGCCACCAAACGACCCTGTAGGAGGCACGAACACCTCGCACGGGACCAATGTAACTTGTCAGAACTGATCGCGTTGTCTCGGGTCTCGCAATTTGAGAGTATGACGATAATTTGAAAAAATCACACTTAGATTTAAAAATAAGCCGTTAAAGGGTGAAAACCCAAACCAGCCCTGATACGACCCCGTAGGAGGCATAAACACCTCGCATGGGACCAATGTAACTTATAGGAACTGACCACATAGTCCCGGGTCTACCGATTTGAGAGTATGACGATAATTTGGAAAACTCACACTTAGACTTAAAAACAAGCCATTAAAGGATGAAAACCCAAAAAAGCCCCCAAACGAACCCGTAGGAGGCACGAACACCTCGAACGGGACCAATGTAACTTGTAGGAACTGACCGCGTTGTCCCGGATCTCCCGATTTGAGAGTATGATGACAATTTGCAAAAATCACACTTAGACTTAAAAACACGTTGTCAGAGGGTGTAAACCCAAACCAGCCTCCAAACGACCCCGTAGGAGGCACGAACACCTCGTACGTGACCAATGTAACTTGTAGGGACTGAACGCGTAGTCCCAGGTCTCTCGGTTTGAGAGTATGAAGATAATTTGCAAAAATCACACTTAGACTTATGAAGATAATTTGCAAAAATCACACTTTGACTTAAAAACAAACCGTTAAAGAGTGTAAACCAAACCAGCCCCCAAACGACCCCATAGGAGGCACGGACACCTTACACGGGACCAATGTAACTTGTACGAACTAAGCGTGTAGTACAGTTTGAGAGTATGATGATAATTTATAAAAGTCACACTTGGAATTAAAAACAAGCCCCTAAAGGGTTAAAACCCAAACCAGCCCTTAAACGATCTCGTAGGAGGCACGGACACCTCGTACGAGACCAATGTAACTTGTAGGAACTAACCGAATAGTCTCGAGTCTTCGAGTTTAGAGTATGACAATAATTTGCTAAAATCAAACTTAGACCTAAAAATAAGCCGTTAAAGGGTGAAAACCCAACCTGGCCCTATTACAACCCCGTAGGAGGCACGAACACCTCGCATGGGACCAATGTAACTTATAGAAACTGAACGCGTAGTCCCGGGTCTCCCGATTTTAGAGAATCATGAAAATTTCAAAAAATCACATTTAGACATAAAAACAAGCCGTTAAAGGTTGAAAACCCAAACCGCACCCCATACGACCCCGTAGAAGGCACGAACACCTCGCACGGGACTAATGTAACTTGTAGGAACTGACAGCGTAGTACCGGGTCTCCCGATTTGAGAGTATGATGATAATTTCCAAAAATCTCACTTAGACCAAAAAATAAGTCATTGGAGGGTATAAACCCAAACCAGCCCCCAAACGGCCCCGTATTGCACGGGACCAATGAAACTTGTAGGAACTGACCGCGTAGTCTCGGGTCTCCCGGTTTGAGAATATGAAGATAAATTACAAAAATCACAATGTGAATTAAAAATAAGCCGTTAAAGGGTGAAAACCCAAACCATCCCCCAAACGACCCCGTAAGAGGCACAAACACCTCGCACGGGACTAATGTCACTTGTAGGAACAGATCGCGTAGTCCTGGGTCTCTCGGTTTGAGAATATGACGATAATTTCAAAATATGTCAATTTGTCTTGAAAACAAGCCATTAAAGGGTGATAACCTAAACCTACCCCCAAACGGCCCATTAAGAGGCACGAACAACTCGCACGGGACCAAAGAACTTGTAAGCACTAACCATGTAGTCATGGGCCTCCCAGTTTGAGATAATGAGGATAATTTAAAATAATTTAGATTAGGCTTGAAAACAAGCCGTTAAAGGGTGAAAACCCAAACTAGTCCACAAATGACCCCGTAAGAGGCGCAAACACCTCGCACGGGACCAATGTAACTTATAGGAACTGACCGCGTAGTGCTGGGTCTCCCGATTTGAGAGTATGACGATAATTTGCAAAATTCATACTTAAACTTAAAAATAAGCCATTAAAGGGTGAAAACCCAAACCAACCCCCAAATGACCTCGTAGGAGGCACAAACACCTCGCACGGGACCAATGTAACTTGCAGGTACTGACCACGTAGTTCCGGGTGCCCCGATTTAAGAGTATGACAATAATTTGCAAAAATCACACTTAGAATTAAAAACAAGCCATTAAAGGGTGAAAACCCAAACCAGCCCCCAAATGACCCCGTAGGAGGCACGAACACCTCACATGGGACCAATGTAACTTGTGGGAACAGACAACGTAGTCTCGCGTCTCCCGGTTTGAGAGTATGATGATAATTTTAAAAAATCACATTTAGACGTAAAAACACGTCATTAGTGCTTGAAAGCCTAAACTAGCCCCCAAACGAACCCGTAGGAGGCACGAACACCTCGCACGGGACCAATGTAACTTGTAAGAACTGACCGCGTAGTCCTGGGTCTCTCGATTTGAGAGTATGATGATAATTTGAAAAAATCACATTAGAATTAAGAACAAGCCCCTAAAGGGTGAAAACCCAAACCAGCCCCCAAACGACCCCGTTAGAGGCACGAACACCTTGCACAGGACCAATATAACTAGTAGGAACTGACCGTGTAGTCCCGGGTGTCCCGATTTCAGAGTATGATGATAATTTGCAAAAATCACACTTAGACTTCAAAACAAGACATTAAAGGGTGAAAACCCAAACCAGCCCCCAAACGACCCCGTAGGAGGCACGAATAGCTCGCACGGGACCAATGTAACTTGTAGGAACTGACCGCGTAGTCTCGGGTCTCTCAGTTTGAGAGTATGACGATATTTTTCAAAAATCACACTTAGACTTAAAAATAAGCCGATAAAGGGTGTAAACCCAAACTAGCACCCAAACGACCCCGTAGGAGGCATAAACACCTCGCACGGGACCACTGTAACTTGTAGGAACTGACTGCATAGTCCCCGGTCTCCCAGTTTGAGAGTATGACGATAATTTTCAAAAATCACACTTAGACTTAAAAATAAGCCATTAAAGGGTGAAAACCCAAACCATCCCCCAAAAGACCCCGTAGGAGGCACAAACACCTCACACGGGACCAATGTAACTTGTAAGAACTGACCGCGTGGTCCCAGGTCTCCCGATTTGATAGTATGACGATAAATTGCAAAAATCACATTTAGATTTAAAAGCACGTCGTTAAAGGGTGAAAACCCAAACCGTCCCCCATACGACCCCGTAAGAGGCAATAACACCTCACACAGGACCAATGTAACTTGTTGGAACTGACCGCGTAGTCCCGGGTCTCCCGGTTTGAGAGTATGATGATAATTTGAAAAATTCATAGTTAAACTTAAAAATAAGGTGTTAAAGGGTGATAACCCAAACCATCACCCAAACGACCTCGTCGGAGGCACAAACACCTCGCACGGGACAATTGTAACTTTAAGGAACTGTCCATATAGTCTCGGGTCTCCCGATTTAAGAGTATGACGATAATTTGGAAAACTCACACTTAGACTTAAAAACAAGCCATTAAAGGGTGAAAACCCAAACAAGGCCCCAAAGGAACCCGTAGGAGGCACAAACACCTCGCACGGGACCAATGTAACTTGTAGGAACTGACCGCATTGTCCCGGATCTCCCGATTTGAGAGTATGATGATAATTTGCAAAAATCACACTTAGTCGTAAAAACAAGTAGTCAGAGGGTGTAAACCAAAACCACCACCCAAATGACCCCGTAGGAGGCACGAACACCTCGCACGGGACTAATATAACTTTTATGAACTGACCGCGTAGTCCCGGGTCTCCCGGTTTGGGAGTATGACGATAATTTGCAAAAATAACACTTAGAATTAAAAATAACCCGTTAAAGGGTGAAAACCCAAACTAGTCCCCAAACGACCCCATAGGAGGCACGAACACCTCACACGGGACCAATGTAACTTGTAGGAACTGACCGCGTAGTCCTGCGTCTCCCGATTTGAGAGTATGATGATAATTTGCAAAAATCACACTTAGACGTAAAAATAAGTCGTTAGTGGGTGAAAACCTAAACTAGCCCCCAAACGAACCCGTAGGAGGTACGAACACCTGGCACGGGACCAATGTAACTTGTAGGAACTGACCGCGTAGTCTCGGGTCTCTCGGTTTGAGAGTATGACGATAATTTACAAGAATCACACTGAGAGTTAAAAATAAGCCGTTAAAGGGTGAACACCCAAACTAGCCTCCAAACGACCCCGTAGGAGGCACTGACACCTTGCACGGGACTAATGTTACTTGTATGAACTGACCGCGTAGTCTCGGGTCTCTCGATTTGAGAGTATGACGATAATTTGCGAAAATCACACTCAGACTTAAAAACAAGCCATTATAGGGTGCAAACACAAACTAGCCCCCAAACGACCCCGTAGGAGGCACGGACACCTCGCACGGGACCAATGTAACTTGTACGAACTGACTGCGTAGTCCTGCGTCTCTCGGTTTGAGAGTATGATGATAATTTGCAAAAATCACACTTAGAATTATAAATAGGCCCCTAAAGGGTGAAAACCCAAACCAACCCCCAAACGACCCCGTAGGAGGCACGAACACCTCGTACGGGACCAATGTAACTTGTAGGAACTGAACGTCTAGTCCCAGGTCTCTCGGTTTGAGAGTATGATGATAATTTCCAGGAATCACACTTATACTTAAAAATAAGTCGTTAATGGGTGAAAACCAAAACCAACCACCAAACGACCCCGTAGGAGGCACGAACACCTCGCATGGGACTAATGTAACTTGTCAGAACTGACCGCGTTGTCCTGGGTCTCCCAATTTGAGAGTATGACAATAATTTGGAAAAATCACACTTAGATTTAAAAATAAGTCGTTAAAGGGTGAAAACCCAAACCAGCCCCCATACGACCCCGTAGGAGGCACAAACACCTCGGATGGGACCAATGTAACTTATAGTAACTGACAACATAGTCCCGAGTCAACCGATTTGAGAGTATGACCATAATTTGGAAAACTCACACATAGTTTTAAAAATAAGCCGTTAATGGGTGAAAACCCAAACCAGCCTCCATACGACCACGTAGGAGGCACAAACACCTCGCATGGGACTAATGTAACATGTAGGAACTGACGGCGTAGTCCTGGGTCTCCCGATTTGAGAATATGACGATAATTTGCAAAATTCATACTTAAACTTAAAAATAAGCCGTTAAAGGGTGAAAACCCAAACGAGGCCCCAAACGACCTCGTAGGAGGCACAAACACCTCGCATGGGATAAATGTAACTTGTAGGAACTGACCACGTTGTCCCGGGTCTCCCGATTTGAGAGTATGACGGTAATTTGTAAAAATCATACTTAGACTTAAAAAAAAGCATTTAAAGGGTGAAAACCCAAACCAGCCCCCAAACAACCCCGTAGGAGGCACGAACACCTCGCAGGAGACCAATGTAACTAGTAGGAACTGACCGCGTAGTCTCGGGTCTCTCAGTTTGAGAGTATGACAATAATTTGCAAAAATCACACTTAGACTTAAAAATAAGTCGTTAAAGGGTGAAAACCCAAACCAACCCCCAAATGACCCCGTAGGAGGCACAAACACCTCGCACGGGATCAATGTAACTTATAAGAATTGATCGCATTGTCTCGGGTCTCCCGATTTGAGAGTATTACAATAAATTGCAAAATCACACTTAGGTTTAAAAACAAGTCGTTAAAGGGTGAAAATCCAAACCAGCCCCCATACGAACCCGTAGGAGGCATGAACACCTCACACGGGACCAATGTAACTTGTCGGAACTGACAGTGTAGTCCTGGGTCTCCCGGTTTAAGAGTATGACGATAATTTGCAAAATTCATACTTAAACTTAAAAATAAGCCATTAAAGGGTGAAAACCCAAACCATCCCTCAAACGACCTCGTAGGAGGCACAAACACCTCGCACGAGACCATTGTAACCTGTCGGAACTGACCACATAGTCCCGTGTCTCCCGATTTGAGAGTATGACGATAATTAGGAAAACTCACGCTTAGACTTAAAAACAAGCCATTAAACGGTGAAAACCCAAACAAGCCCCCAAACGAACCCGTAGGAGGCAGGAACACCTCGCACGGGACCAATGTAACTTGTAGGAACTGACCGCGTTGTCCCGGATCAACCTATTTGAGAGTATGATGATAATTTGCAAAAATCACACTTAGTCGTAAAAATAAGTTGTCAAAGGGTGTAAACCGAAACCAGCCCCCAAACGACCCTGTAAGAGGCACGAACACCTCGTACGGGACCAATGTAACTTATAGGAACTGACCGCGTAGTCTCGGGTCTCTCGGTTTAAGAGTATGATGATAATTTGCAAAAATCACACTTAGAATTAAAAACAAGCAGTTAAAGGTTGAAAACCCAAACCAGCCCCCAAACGACTCCGTAGGAGGCACGAAAAACCTCGTATGGGACCAATGTAACTTATAGGAACTATTCGTGTAGTCCTGGGTCTCCCAATTTCAGAGTATGATGATAATTTATGAAAATCACACTTAGACTTAAAAACAAGCGGTTAAAGGTGAAAACCCAAACTAGCCCCCAAACGACCTCGTAGGGGGCACAAACACCTCGCACGGGACCAATGTAACTTGTAGGAACTGGCCACATAGTCCTGTGTCTCCCGATTTGAGAGTATGGCGATAATTTTGAAAACTCACACTTGGACTTAAAAACAAGCCATTAAAGGGTGAAAACCCAGACAAGCCCCCAAACGAACCCGTAGGAGGCACGAACACCTTGCACGGGACCAATGTAACTCTTAGGAACTGAACGCGTAGTCCTAGGTCTCTCGGTTTGAGAGTATGAAGATAGTTTGAAAAAATCACACTTAGAATAAAAAACAAGCCGTTAAAGAGTGTAAACCCAAACCAGCCTCAAACGACCCCGTAGGAGGCACGAACACCTCGCACTGGACTAATGTAACTTGTACGAACTGACCGCATAGTCCAGTTTGAGAGTATGATGATAATTTGCAAAAAACACACTTAGAATTAAAAATAAGCCCCTAAAGGGTGAAAACCCAAACCATCCCTTTAACGATCCCGTAGGAGGCACGGACACCTCGCACGGGACCAATGTAACTTGTAGGAACTGACCGCATAGTCTTGATTCTCCGGGATTAGAGTTTGACGATAATTTGCTAAAATCAAACTTAGACTTAAAAATAAGCCGTTAAAGGGTGAAAACCCAAACTGGCCCCAATACAACCTCGTAGGAGGCACAAACACCTCGCACGGGACCAATGTAACTTATAGAAACTGACCGCGTTGTCCCGGGTGTCCTGGTTTGAGAGAATGATGAAAACTTCCAAAAATAACACTTAGACATAAAAACAAGCCGTTAAATGGTGAAAACTAAAACCGCCCCCCATACGACCCCGTAGGAGGCACGAACACCTCGCACGGGACTAATGTAACTTGTAGGAACTGACCGCGTAGTTCTGGGTCTCCCGACTTGAAAGTATGATGATAATTTGAAAAAATCACACTTAGACGTAAAAATTAGTCATTAGAGGGTGTAAACCCAAACCATCCCCCAAACGACCCCGTAGGAGGCACGAACACCTCGCGCGGGACTAATGAAACTTGTAGGAGCTGACCGCGTTGTCTCAGGTCTCCCGGTTTGAGAGTATGACGATAAATTACAAAAAAAACACTTATAATTAAAAACAAGACGCTAAAGGGTGAAAACCCAAACCAGCCCGCAAATGACCCCGTAAGAGGAACTAACACCTCGCACTGGACCAATGTCACTTGTTGGAACTGATCGCATAGTCTCGGGTCTCTCGGTTTGAGAATATGAAGATAATTTCAAAATATGTCAATTTGTCTTGAAAGCAAGCCGTTAAAGGGTGAGAACCTAAACCAACCCCCAAACGGCCCAGTAAGAGGCACGAACACCTCACACGGGACCAAAAAACTTGTACGATCTAACCATGTAGTCATGGGTCTCCCATTTTGATATAATGATGATAATTTCAAATAATATAGATTTGGCTTGAAAATAAGTCGTTAAAGGGTGAAAACCCAAACTAGTGCACAAACGACCCCGTAAGAGGCACAAACACCTCGTACGGGACCAATGTAACCTGTAGGAACTGACTGCGTAGTGTTGGGTCTCCCGATTTGAGAGTATGATGATAATTTGCAAAATTCATACTTAAACTTAAAAATAAGCCATTAAAGGGTAAAAACCCAAACCAGCCCACAAACGACCTCGTAGGAGGCACAAACACTACGCACGGGACCAATGTAACTGATAGGTACTGACCACGTAGTCCCGGGTGTCCCGATTTGAGAGTCTGATGATAATTTGCAAAAATCACACTTAGACTTTAAAACAAGCCTTTAAAGGGTGAAAACCCAAACCAACCCCCAAATGACCCCGTAGGAGGCACGAACACCTCACACGGGACCAATGTAACTTGTAGTAATTGGCCGCGTAGTCCCGAGTCTCCCGGTTTGAGAGTATGATGATAATTTGCAAAAATCTCACTTAGACATAAAAACTAGTCGTTAGTGGGTGATAACCTAAACTTGCCACCAAACGAACCCGTATGAGACACGAACACCTCGCACGGGACCAATGTAACTTGTAGGAACTGACCGCGTAGTCTCGGTGCTCTCGGTTTGAGAGTATGACGATAATTTGCAAGAATCACACTTAGACATAAAAATAAGCCGTTAAAGGGTGAAAACCCAAACTAGCCTCCAAACGACCCCGTAGGAGTCACGGACACCACACACGGGACTAATGTTACTTGTAGGAACTGATCGCGTAGTCTCGGGTCTCTCGACTTGAGAGTATGACGATAATTTGCAAAAATCACACTTAGACTTAAAAACAAGCCGTTGTAGGGTGTAAACCCAAACCGGCCCCCAAACGAACCCGTAGGAGGCACGAACACCTCGCACGGGACCAATGTAACTTGTACGAACTGACCACATAGTCCTGGGTCTCTCGGTTTGAGAGTATGATGATAATTTGCAAAAATCACACTTAGACCTCAAAATAAGTCGTTAGTGGGTGAAAAAATAAAATAGCCCCCAAACGACCCCGTAGGAGGCACGAACACATCGCACGGGACCAATGTAACTTATAAGAACTCACTGCGTAGTCTCGAGTATCGGGTTTTAGAGTATGATGATAATTTGCAAGAATCATACTTAGACTTAAAAATAAGTGATTAAAGGGTGAAAACCCAAACCAGCTCCCTAACAACCCCGTAGGAGTCATGAACACCTCGCACGGGACCAATGTTTTTTGTAGGAATTGACCGCATAGTCCCGGTTCTCCAGGTTTGAGAGTATGACGATAATTTACAACAATCACACTTAGACTTAAAAATAAACCGTTAAAGGGCGAAAACCCAAACCCAACCTCATACAACCCCGTAGGAGGCACGAACACCTAACACGGGACCGATGTAACTTGTAGGAACAGATCGCATAGTCCCGGGTCTCCCAGTTTGAGAGTATGATGATAATTTGCAAAAATCACACTTAGAATTAAAAATAAGCCCCTAAAGGGTGAAAACCCTAACCAGCACCCAAACGATCCCGTAGGAGGCACGACCAACTCGCACGAGACCAATGTATCTTGTAGGAACTGACCGCGTAGTCTCGGGTCTCTCAGTTTGAGAGTATGACGATAATTTGCAAAAATCTCACTTTGACTTAAAAACAAGCCGTTAAAGGGTGTAAACCCAAACCAGCCCGTAAACAACCTTATAGGAGCCACGAACACTTCGCACGGGAATAATTTCACTTGTAGGAACTGACCGCATAGTCCCGGGTCTCTCGGTTTGAAAGTATGATGATAATTTGCAAGAATCACACTTAGAATTAAAAATAAGCCGTTAAAGGGTGAAATCCCAAATCAGCCCCCATATGACCCTGTAGGAGGCATGAACACCTCGCAAAGGACCAATGTAACTTATAGGAACTGATCGCGTAGTTCAGGGTTTCCCGGTTTAAGAGTATGACGATAATTTGCAAAAATACACTTAGACTTAAAAATAAGCTGATAAAGGGTGTAAATCTAAACCAGCCCCCAAACGACCCCGTAGGAGGCACGAACACCTCGCACGGGACCAATGTAACTTATAGGAACTGACCGCATAGGTCCGGCTCTCAAGGTTTGAGAGTATGACGATAATTTGCAAGAACCACACTTAGACTTAAAAATAAGCCGTTAAAGGTCAAAAACCCAAACCAACCCCCATACGACCCCGTAGGAGGCACGAACACCTCACACGGGACCGATGTAACTTGTAGGAACTGACCGCGTAGTCCCGGGTCTCCCGGTTTGACAGTATGACGGTAATTTGCAAAAATCACACTTAGACTTTAAATTAAGCCGTTAAAGGGTGAAAACACAAACGTGCCCCCAAACGACCCCGTAGGATGCACAAACACCTCGCACGGGACTAGTGTAACTTGTAAGAACTGACCGCGTTGTCCCGGATCTCCCGATTTGAGAGTATTATGATAAATTGCAAAAATCACACTTAGATTTAAAATCAAGCCATTAAAGGGTGAAAACCCAAACCAGCACCCATACGACCCCGTAGGAGGCAAGAACACCTCATACGGGACCAATGTACCTTATAGGAACTGACCGCGTAGTCCTGGATCTCTCAATTTGAGAGTATGATGATAATTTGCAAAATTCATACTAAAACTTAAAAATAAGCCGTTAAAGGGTGAAAACCCAAACCATCCCCCAAACGACCTCATAGGAGGCACAAACACCTCGCACGGGACCAATGTAACTTGTAGGAACTGACCACATAGGCCCAGGCCTATCGATTTGAGAGTATGATGTTAGTTTGGAAAAATCACACTTAGACTTAAAAACAAGCCATTAAAGGGTGAAAACCCAGACAAGCCCCCAAACGAACCTGTCGGAGGCACGAACACCTCGCACGGGACCAGTGTAACTTGAAGGAACTGACCGCGTTGTCTCGGATCTAACAATTTGAGAGTATGATGATAATTTGCAAAAACCACCCTTAGTCGTAAAAACAAGTCGTTAGAGGGTGTAAACCCAAACCAGCCCCCCAACGACCCCGTAGGAGGCACAAACACCTCGCACGGTACCCATGTAACTTATAGAAACTGACCACGTTGTCCCGGCTCTCTCAATTTGAGAGTATGATGATAATTTGCAAAAATCACACTTAGAATTAAAAATAAGTCGTTAAAGGGTGAAAACTCAAACCAGCCCTTAAATGACCCCGTAGGAGGCACGGACAGCTCGCACGGGACTGATGTAACTTATAGGAACTGTACGCGTAGTCTCGGGTCTCTCGATTTGAGAGTATGACGATAATTTGCAAAAATCACACTTAGACTTAAAAACAAGTCGTTAGAGGGTGTAAACCCAAACCAGACCCCAAACGACCCCATAGGAGGCACGGACACCTCGCACGCGATAATTGTAACTTGTATGAACTGACCGCGTAGTCCTGGGTCTCTCGGTTTGAGAGTATGATGATAGTTTGCAAAAATCACACATAGAATTAAAAACTAGCCCCTAAAGGGTGAAAACCCAAACCAGCCCCCAAACGATCGCTTAGGAGGCACGGACACCTCGCACAGGACCAATGTAACTTGTATGAACTGACCGCGTAGTCTCGAGTATCTCAATTTCAGAGTACGACAATAATTTGCAAGAGTCACACTTAGACTTAAAAATAAGACGTTAAAGGGTGTAAACCCAAACCAACCCCCAAACGACCCCGTAGGAGGCAAGAACACCTCACACGAGACCCATGTCACTTGTAGGAACTGACCGCGTAGTCTCGGGTCTCCCAGTTTGAGAGTATGGCGATAATTTCTAAAAATCACTCTTAGACTTACAAACAAGCCGTTAAAGGGTGATAATCCAAACTAGCCCCCAAACGACCCCGTAGGAGGCACTTACATCTCGCAGGAGACCAATGTATCTTGTAGGAACTTACCGCGTAGTCTCGAGTCTCTCGGTTTGAGAGTATGACAATAATTTGCAAAAATCACACTTAGACTTAAAATAAGCCGTTAAAGGGTGTAAACCCAAACTTGCCCCCAAATGACCTTGTAGGAGGCACAAACACCTCGCACGGGAACAATGTCACTTGTAAGAAGTGACCGCATAGTACCTGGTCTCTCGGTTTGAGAGCATGACGATAATTTGCAAGAATCACACATAGAATTAAAAATAAGCCATTAAAGGGTGAAATCCCAAATCAGCCCCCATACGACCCCGTAGGAGGCACGAAAACCACGCAAGGGACCAATGTAACTTGTAGTAACTGACCGCATAGTTAAGGGTCTCCTGATTTAAGAGTATGACGATAATTTGCAAAATCACACTCAAACTTAAAAACAAGCCGTTAAAGGGTGAAAACCCAAACTAGCCCCCAAACGACCCCGTAGGAGGAACGAACATCTCGTACGGGACCAATGTAACTTGTAGAAACTGATCGCGTAGTCCCGGGTCTTTCGGTTTAAGAGTATGATGATAATTTGCAAAAATCACACTTAGACCTCACAACAAGTCGTTAGTGGCTGAAAACCTAAACTAGCCCCCAAACGACCCCGTAGGAGGCACGAACACCTCGCACGGGACCAATGTAACTTCTAGGAACTGACCGCATAGTCTCGAGTCTCTCAGTTTGATAGTATGACGACAATTTGCAAGAATCATACATAGGCTTAAAAATAACTCATTAAAGGGTGAAAACCCAAACTAACCCCCAAACGACCCCGTAGGGGGCACGAACACCTCGCACGGGACCAATGTAACTTGTAGTAACTGACCGCATAGTCTCGGGTCTCCAGGTTTGAGAGTATGACAATAATTTGCAAGAATTACACTTAAACTTAAAAATAAGCCGTTAAAGGGAGAAAACCCACACCAGCCCCCATACAACCCCGTAAGAGGCACGAACACCTCACACGGGACCGATGTAACTTGTAGGAACTGACCGCGTAGTCCCAGGTGTCCCGCTTTGAGAGTATGACGATAAATTGCAAAAATCACACTTAGGCTTAAAAATAAGCCGTTAAAGGGTGAAAACCCAAACCAGCCCCCAAACGACCCCGTAGGAGGCACGAACACCTCGCACGGGACCAATGTAACTTGTAAGAACTGACCGCATTGTCCAGGGTCTCCCGATTTGAGAGTATGACGATTTTTTGTAAAAATCACACATAGATTTAAAAACAAGCCATTAAAGGGTGAAAACCCCAACCAACACCCATATGACCCCGTAGGAGGCACGAACACCTCGCACGGGACCAATGTAACTTCTCGGAACTGACCGCGTAGTCCTGGGTCTCCCAGTTTGAGAGTATGATGATAATTTGTAAAATTCATACTTAAACTTAAAAATAAGCCGTTAAAGGGTGAAAACCCAAACCAACCCCCAAACGACCTCGTAGGAGGCACGAACACCTCGCACGGGACTAATATAACTTGTAGGAACTGACCGCGTAGTCTCGGGTCTCTCAATTTGAGATTATGATGATAATTTGAAAAAATAACACTTAGACTTAAAAACAAGCCGTTAGAGGGTGTAAACCCAAACCATCCCCCAAATGACCCCGTAGGAGGCACGGACACCTCGTACGGGACCAATGTAACTTGTACGAACTGACCGTGTAGTCCTGGGTCTCTCAGTTTGAGAGTATGATGATAATTTGCAAAAATGACACTTAGAATTAAAAACAAGCCCCTAAAGGGTGAAAAGCCAAACCAACCCCCAAACGATCCTATAGGAGGCACGGACGCCTCGTACGGTACCAATGTAACTTGTAGGAACAGACCGCGTAGTCTCGCATCTCTTGGTTTGAGAGTATGACAATAATTTGCAAGAATCACACTTAGACATAAAAATAAGCCGTTAAAGGGTGAAAACCCATACCAGCCCTCAAACGACCACGTAGGAGGCATTAAGACCTCACACGAGACCAATGTAACTTATAGGAACTCACCGCATAGTCCCGAGTCTCCCAGTTTGAGAGTATGGCGATAATTTTCAAAAATCACACTTAGACTTAAAAACAACCCGTTAAAGGGTGAAAACCAAAACTAGCCCCCAAACGACCCCGTAGGAGGCATGAACACCTCGCACGGGACCAATATAACTTGTAGGAACTGACCGCGTAGTCCCGGATCTCCCGATTTGAGAGTATGATGATTATTTGTAAAAATCACACTTAAACATAAAAACAAGTCGTTAGAGGGTGTAAACCGAAACCAGCCCCCAAACGACCCCATAGAAGGCACGAACACCTCACACGGGACCAATGTAACTTTTAGGAACTGACCGCGTAGTCCCGGCTCTCTAGGTTTGAGAGTATGATGATAAATTGCTAGAATCATAATTAGACTTAAAAATAAGCTGTTAAAGGGTGAAAACCCAAACCGACCCCCATATGACCCCGTAGGAGGCTCGAACACCTAACACGGGACCGATTTAAACTTTTAGGAACTGGCCACATTATCTCGCGTCTCCCAATTTTAGAGTATGACGGTAATTTGCAAAAATCACATTTACACTTAAAAATAAGATGTTAAAGGGTTAAAGCCCAAACCATCCCCCAAACGACCCCGTAGGAGCCATGAGCACCTCGCATGGGACCAATGTAAATTGTAAGAACTGACCGCGTAGTCCCGGGTCTCCTGATTTGAGAGTATGATGATAATTTGAAAAAATCATACTTAGATTTAAAAATAAGTCATTAAAGGGTGAAAACCCAAACCAGCCCCCATACGACCCCACAGGAGGCACGGACACCGCTCACCGGACCAATTTAACTTGTAGGAACTGACCGCGTAGTCCTGGGTCTCCTGGTTTGAGAGTATGACGATAACTTGAAAAATTCATACTTAAACTTAAAAATAAGCCGTTAAAAGGTGAAAACCCAAACCAGCCCCCAAACGACCTCGTAGGAGGCACAAACACCACGGGACCAATGTAACTTGTAGGAACTGACCACGTAGTACCGGGTCTCCTGAATTGTGAGTATGATGATAATTTGCAAAAATCACACTAAGACTTAAAAACATGCCATTAAAGGGTGAAAACCCAAACCAGCCCCCAAATCACGACGTATGAGGCACGGACACCTCGGACGGGACCAATGTAACTAATTGGAACTGACCGCGTAGTCCCGGGTCTTCCGATTTGAGAGTATGATGATAATTGTCAAAAATCACACTTAGATGTCAAAACAAGTCGTTAGTGGGTGAAAACCTAAACTATCCCCCAAACGACCCCGTCGGAGGCATGAACACACCTCGCACGGGACCAATGTAACTTTTAGGAACTGACCGCGTAGTCTCCAGTCTCTCGGTTTGAGATTATGATGATAATTTGCAAGAATAACACTTAGACTTAAAAATAATCCGTTAAAGGGTGTAAACCCAAACCAGCCCCCAAACGACCCCGTAGGAGGAATGAACACCTCGCACAGGACCAATGTAACTCGTGGAACAGACCGCATAGTCCCGGGTCTCCAGGTTTAAGAGTATGACGATAATTTGCAAGAATCACACTTAGACTTAAATATAGGTCGTTAAAGGGAGAAAACCCAAACCAGCCCGCATAGGACCCCATAGGAGGCACAGACACCTCACACGGGACCGATATAACTTGTAGGACTGACCACGTTGTCCCGGGTCTCCCGATTTGAGAGTATGATAGTAATTTGAATAAATCACATTTAGACCTAAAAATAAGCCGTTAAACATTGTAAACCAAAACCAGCCCCCAAACGTCCTCGTAGGAGGCACGAACACCTCACACGGGACAAATGTAACTTATAAGAATTGATCGCATTGTCCCGGGTCTCCCGATTGGAGAGTATGACGATAATTTGTTAAAATCACAATTAGATGTAAAAACATGCCATTAAAGGGTGAAAACCCAAACCATCCCCCATACGATCCCGTAGGAGGCACGAACCCCTCGCACGGGACCAATGTAACTTGTAGGAACTGACCGCGTAGCCCTGGGTCTCCCAGGTTGAGAGTATGACGATAATTTGCAAAATTCATATTTAACTTAAAAATAAACCGTTAAACGGTGAAAACCCAAACCAGCCCCCAAACGACCTCGTAGGAGGCACAAACACCTCGCACGGGACCAATGTAACTTGTACGAAATGACCACGTAGTCCCGGGTCTCCCGATTTGAGAGTATGATGACAATTTACAAAAATCACACATACACTTAAAAATAGGCCATTAAAGGGTGAAAACCCAAACCGACCTCCAAACGACCCCATAGGAGGCACGAACACCTTGCACGAGACCAATGTAACTTGGAGGAACTGACCGCGTAGTCTCCAGTCTCTTGGTTTGAGAGTATGATGATAATTTGCAAAAATCACTCTTAGACATAAAAAGAAGACGATAAAGGGTGTAAACCCAAACCAGCCCCAAACAACCCCATAGGAGGCACGAACACCTTGTACGGGACCAATCTAACTTGTAGGAACTGAACGCATAGTCCCGGGTCTCCAGGTTCGAGAGTATGATGATAATTTGCAACAATCACACTTAGACTTAAAAACAAGTCGTTAAAGGGTGAAAACCCAAACCAGCCCCCATAGGACCCCGTACGAGGCACGAACACCTCGCACGGGACCAATGTAACTTGTAGGAACTGATCGTGTAGTCCTGGGTCTCACGGTTTGAGAGTATGATGATAATTTGCAAAATTCATACTTAAACTTAAAAATAAGCCGTTAAAGGGTGAAGACCCAAACCAGCCTCCAAACGACCTCGTAGGAGGCACAAACACCTCGCACGGGACCAATGTAACTTGTAGTAACTGACCACGTAGTCCCGGGTCTCTCGATTTGAGAGTATGACGATAATTTGCAAAAATCACACTTAGACTTAAAAACATGCCATTAAAGGGTGAAAACCCAAACCAGCCCCCAAACGACCCCGTAGGAGGCACAAACACCTCGCACGGGGCCAATGTAACATGTAGGAACTGACCGCGTAGTCCCGGGTCGTCCGGTTTGAGAGTATGATGATAATTTGCAAAAATCACACTTAGACTTAAAAAACATGCCATTAAAGGGTGAAAACCCAAACCAGCCCCCAAACGACCCCGTAGGAGGTACGAACTCCTCGTATAGGACCAATGTGACTTGTAGGAACTGATCGCGTTGTCCTAGGTCTCCCGGATTGACAGTATGATGATAATTTTCAAAATTCATAATTAAACATAAAAATAAGCCGTTAAAGGGTGAAAACCCAAACCAGCCCCCAAACGACCTCGTAGGAGGCACAAACACCTCGCACGGAACCAATGTAACTTGTACGAACTGACCTCGTAGTCCCGGGTCTCCCGATTTGAGAGTATGATGATAATTTGGAAATATTACAGTTAGAATATAAAAACATGCCGTTAAAGGGTGAAAACCCAAACCAGCCCCCAAATGACCCCATAGGAGGCACGAACACCTCGCATGGGACAATCGTAACTTGTAGGAACTGAACGCGTAGTCCCAGGTCTGTCAGTTTGAGAGTATGACGATAATTTGCAAAAATCACACTTAGACTTAAAAACAAGCCGTTAGAGGGTGTAAACCCAAACCAGCCCCCAAACGACACCGTAAGAGGCACGAACACCTCGCACGGGACCAATGTAACTTGTAGGAACTGATCGCGTAGTCCCGGGTCTTCCGATATGATAGTATGATGATAATTTGCAAAAATCACACTTAGATGTCAAAACAAGTCGTTAGTGGGTGAAAACCCAAACCAGCCCCCAAATGACCCCGTCGGAGGCACAAACACCTCACACGGGACCAATGTAACTTTTAGGAACTGACCGCGTAGTCCCAGGTCTCCAGGTTTGAGAGTATGATGATAATTTGTTAGAATCACACTCAGACTTAAAAATAAGCCCTTAAAGGGTGAAAATCCAAATCGGCCCCCATATGACCTCGTAGGAGGCACGGACACCTCACACAGGACCGATGTAACTTTTAGGAACTGACCGCGTTGTCCCGAGTCTCCCGATTTGTGAGTATGATTATAATTTGTAAAAATTATACTTAGACTTAAAAACAAGCCATTAAAGAATGAAAACCCAAACCGGCTCCCAAACGACCCCGTAAGAGGCACGAACACCTCGCACGGGACCAATGTAACTTCTAGGAACTGACCGCGTAGTCTCGGGTCTCTCTGTTTGAGAGTATGATGATAATTTGCAAAAATCACTCTTAGACTTAAAAATAAGCCGATAATGGGTGTAAACCCAAACCAACCCCCAAACGACACCATAGGAGGCACGAACACCTCGCACGTGACCAATGTAACTTGTAGGAATTGACCGCATAGTCCGGGGTCTTCAGGTTTGAGAGTATGATGATGATTTGCAAGAATCACACTTAGACATAAAAATAAGTCGTTAAAGGGCGAAAACCCAAACCAGCCCCCATACGACCCCGTAGGAGGAATGAACACCACACACGGGACCGATGTAACTTGTAGGAATTGATCGCGTAGTCCCGGGTCTACCGGTTTGAGAGTATGACGGTAATTTGCAAAAATCACACTTAGACTTAAAAATAAGCCGTTAAAGGGTGAAAACCCAAACCAGCCCCAAAAGGCCGCCGTAGGAGGCACAAACACTTCGGACGGGACCAATGTAACTTGTAAGAACTGACCACGTTGTCCCGGGTTTCCCGATTTGAGAGTATCACGATAATTTCAAAAAATCACACTTAGATTTAAAAATAAGCCGTTAAAGGGTGAAAACCCAAATCAACCCCCTTAAGACCCCGTAGGAGGCACGAACACCTCGCACGGGACCAATGTAACTTGTAGGAACTTACCGCATAGTCCTGGGTCTCCCGATTTGAGAGTATGACGATTATTTGCAAAATTCATACTTAAACATAAAAATAAATCGTGAAAGGGTAAAAACCCAAACTAGCCCACAAAAGACCTCGTAGGAGGCACAAACATCTCGCACGGGACCAATGTAACTGTTAGGAACTAACCATGTAGTCCCGGGTCTCCCGATTTGAGAGTATGGTGATAATTTGAAAAAATCACACTTAGACTTAAAAATAAGCCATTAAAGGGGGAAAACCCAAACCAGCCCCCTAACGACCCCGTAGGAGGCACGAACACCTCGCATGGGACCAATGTAACTTGTAGGAACTGACCGGGTAGTCCCGGATCTCCCGGTTGGAGAGTATGATGATAATTTGCAAAAATCACACTTAGAATTAAAAACATGCCGTTAAAGGGTGAAAACCCAAACCAACCCCCCAAATGGCCCCATAGGAGGCACGGACACCTCGCACGAGACCAATGTAACTTGTAGGAACTGAACGCGTAGTCGCGGGTTTCTCAGTTTGAGAGTATGACGATAGTTTGCAAAAATCACACTTAGGCTTAAAAACAAGCCGTTAGATGGTATAAACCCAAACCAGCCCCCAAACGACCCTATAGGAGGCACGGACACCTCGCACGGGACCAATGTAACTTGTACGAACTGACCACATAGTCCTCGGGCTCTTAGTTTGAGAGTATGATGATAATTTGCAAAAATCACACTGAGAATTAAAAACAAGCACCTAAAGGGTGAAAACCCAAACCAACCCCCAAACGATCCTGTAGGAGGCACGAACACCTTGCACGGGACCAATGTAACTTGTAGTAACTAACCGCGTAGTCTCGAGTCTCCCAGTTTGAGAGTATGATGATAAGTTGGAAAAATCAAACTCAGACGTAAAAATAAGCCGTTAAAGGGTGAAGAGCGAAACCGACCCCCATACGACACCGTAGGAGGCACGAACACCCCACACGGGACCAATGTAACTTTTAGAAACTGACCGTGTAGTCCCGGATCTCCCGGTTTGAGAGTATGATGAAAATTTCCAAAAATCACACTTAGACTTAAAAATAACCCGTTAAAGGGTGAAACCCAAACTTGCCCCCAAACGACCCGTAGGAGGTAGGAACACCTCGCACGGGACCAATGTAACTTGTAGGAACTGACCACATAGTCCCGGATCTCCCGATTTGAGATTATGATGATAATTTGCAAAAATCACTCTTAGACGTAAAAACAAGTCGTTAGAGGGTATAAATCCAAACCAGCCCCCAAACGACCCCGAAGGAGGCACAAACACCTCACACGGGACCAATGTAACTTTTAGGAACTGACCGCGTAGTCCCGGGTCTCTAGGTTTGAGAGTATGACGATAATTTGCAAAATTCCTACTTAAACTTAAAAATTAGCCATTAAAGGGTGAAAACCCAAACCAACCCCCAAACGACCTCGTAGGAGGAACAAACACCTCGCACGGGACCAATGTAACTTGTAAGAACTGACCGCGTAGTCCTGGGTCTCCTGATTTGAGAGTATGATTGTAGTTTTTAAAAATCACACTTAGATTTAAAAACAAGTCGTTAAAGGGTGAAAACCCAAACTAGCCCCCATACGACCCCGTAGGAGGCACGAACACCTTGCATGGGACCAATGTAACTTGTACGAACTGACCGCGTAGTCCTGGGTCTCCCGATTTGAGAGTATGACGATAATTTGCAAAATTCATACTTAAACGTAAAAATAAGACGTTAAAGGGTGAAAACCCAAACCAGCCCCTAAACGACCTTGTAGGAGGAACAAACACCTCGCACGGGACCAATGTAACTTGTAGGATCTGACCACGTAGTCCAGGATCTGCCGATTTGAGAGTATGATGATAATTTGCAAAAATCACACTTAGACTAAAAAACATGCCATTAAAGGGTGAAACCCAAACCAGCCCCCAAAAGACCCCGTAGGAGGCACGAACACCTCGCACGGGACCAATGTAACTTATAGGAACTGACCGCGTTGTCCTGGGTCTCCCGGTTTGAGAGTATGACGATAATTTGCAAAATTCATGCTTCAACTTAAAAATAAGCCGTTAAAGGGTGAAAACCCAAACCAGCCCCCGAGTGACCTCGTAGGAGGCACAACACCTCGTACGGAACCAATGTAACTTATAGGATCTGACCACGTAGTCCCGGGTTACCCGATATGAGAGTATGATGATAATTTGTAAAAATAACACTTAGAATTAAAAACATACCGTTAAAGTGTGAAAACCCAAACCAGACCCCCAATTACCGCATAGGAGGCACGGACATCTCGCACGGGACCAATGTAACTTATAGGAACTGACCACGTAGTCCCGGGTCTCCCGAATTGAGAGTATGATGATAATTTGCAAAAATTACAATAAGACTTAAAAATAAGATGTTAGAGGTTGTAAACCAAAACCAGCCCCCAAACGACCCCGTAGGAGGCACGGACACCTCGCACGGGACCAATGTAACTTGTCCGAACTGACCGCATAGTCCTGGGTCTCTCGGTTTAAGAGTGTGATGATAATTTGCAAAAATCACATTGAGAATTAAAAACAAGCCCCTAAAGGGTGAAAACCCAAACCAACCCCCAAACGATGCAGTAGGAGGCACGGACACCTCGCACGGGACCGATGTAACATGTAGGAACTGACCGCGTAGTCTTGAGTCTCCCGGTTTGAGAGTATGACGATAAGTTGGAAAAATCAAACTTAGACGTAAAAACAAGCCGTTAAAGGGTGAAAACCCAAACCGGCCCCCATACGACCCCGTAGGGGGCACGAACACCTCGCACGGGACCAATGTAACTTATAGAAACTGACCGTGTAGTACCGGGTCTCCCAGTGTGAGAGTATGATGAAAATTTCAAAAAATCACACTCTGACTTAAAAATAACCCTTGAAAGGGTGAAACCCAAACTAGCCCCCAAATGACCTGTAGGAGGCATGAACACCTCGCACAGGACCAATGTAACTTGTAGGAACTGACCGCGTAGTCCCGGATCTCTCGGTTTGAGATTATGATGATAATTTGCAAAATGCACACTTAGACGTAAAAACAAGTCATTAGAGGGTGTAAACCCAAACCAACAACCAAACGACCCCATAGGAGGCACGAACACCTCACACGGGACCAATGTAACTTGTAGGAACTGACCGCGTACTCCCGGGTCTCCAGGTTTGAGAGTATGATGATAATTTTCTAGAATCATACTTAGACTTAAAAATAAGCCGTTAAAGGATGAAAACCCAAACCGGCCCCCATACGACCTCGTAGGAGGTACAAACACCTCGCACGGGACTAATGTAACTTGTAGGAACCGACCACGTAGTCGCGGGTCTCCCGATTTGAGAGTATGATGATAATTTTCAAAAATCACACTTAAACTTAAAAACATGACATTAAAGGTTGAAAACCCAAACCATCCCCCAAACGACCACGTGGGAGGCACGAACACCTCACATGGGATTAATGTAACTTGTAGGAACTGACCGCGTAGTCCCGGGTCTTTCGATTTGAGAGTATGATGATAATTTGCAAAAATCACACTTAGAGGTCAAAATAAGTCGTTAGTGGGTGAAAACCTTAACTAGCCCCCAAACGATCCCGTTGGAGGCACGAACACTTCACACGGGACCCATGTAACTTGCAAGAACTGACCGCGTAGTATTGAGTCTCTCAGTTTGAGAGTATGACGATAATTTGCAAGAATCACACTTAGACTTAAAAATAAGCCGTCAAAAGGGTACAAACCCAAACCAGCCCCTAACGACCCCGTAGGAGGCACGAACACCTTGCACGGGACCAATGTAACTTATAGCAACTGAACGTGTAGTCCCAAGTCTCTCGGTTTGAGAGTATGACGATAATTTGCAAGAATCATACTTGGACTTAAAAATAAGCCGCTAAAGGGTGAAAACATAAACAAACCCCCGAACGACCCTGTAGGAAGAACGAATATCTCGTACGGGACCAATGTAACTTGTAGGAACTGACCGTGTAGTCTCGGCTCTCTCGATTTGAGAGTATGATGATAATTTGCAAAAATCACACTTGGACTTAAAAATAAGCCGATAAAGCTTGTAAAACCAAACCAGCCCCCAAATGACACTGTAGGAGGCATGAACATCTCGTACGGGACCAATGTAACTTGTAGGAACTGAGCGCATAGTCTCGAGTCTCCAGGTTTGAGAGTATGACGATAATTTTCGAAAATTACACTTAGACTTAAAAATAAGCCGTTAAAGGTAGAAAACCCAAACCATCCCCCATACGACCCCATACGAGGCACGAACACCTCACACGGGATCGATATAACTTGTAGGAATTGACCACGTTGTCCCGGGTCTCCCGGTTTGAGAGTATGACGGTAATTTGAAAAAATCACACTTAGACTTAAAAATAAGTCGTTAAAGGGTGTAAACCCAAACCAACACCCAAACGACCCCGTAAGAGGCACGAACACCTCGCACGGGACTAATGTAACTTGTAAGAACTGATGGCATTGTCCCGGGTCTCCCTATTTGAGAGTATGATGATAATTTACAGAAATCACACTTAGATTTAAAAACAAGCCATTAAAGGGTGAAAACCCAAACCAGTCCCCATACGACCCCGTAGGACGTAGGAACACCTCGCATGGGACCAATGTAACTTCTACGAACTAACTGTGTAGTCCCAAGCCTCTCAGTTTGAGAGTATGAAGATAATTTGCAAAAATCACACTTCGAATTAAAAACAAGCAGCTAAAGGGTGAAAACCCAAACCAGCCCCCAAACGATCCCGTAAGAGGCACAAACACCTTGCACGGGACCAATGTAACTTTTAGGAACTGACTGCGTAGTCCCGAGTCTCCCGATTTGGGAGTATGACGATAATTTGCAAAAATCACACTTAAACTTAAAAATAAGCCATTAAAGGGTGAAAACCCAAACCGGATCCCAAACGACCCCGAAGGAGGCACGAACACCTCACACGGGACCAATGTAACTTGTAGGAACTGACCGCGTACTCTCGGGTCTCTCAGTTTGAGAGTATGACGATAATTTGCAAAAATCAGTCTTAGACTTAAAAATAAGCCGATAAAGGGTGTAAATCCAAACCATCCCCCAAACGACCCCATAGGAGGCACGAACACCTCGCACGGGACCAATGTTACTTGTAGGAACTGACCGCATAGTCCCGGGTCTCCAAGTTTGAGAGTATGATGATAATTTGCAAAAATCACACTTACACTTAAAAATAAGCCGTTAAAGGGCAAAAACCCAAACCAACCCACATACGACCCCGTATGAGGCACGAATACCTCACATGGGACCGATGTAACTTGTAGGAACTGACCGCGTAGTCCCAGGTCTCCCGGTTTGAGAGTATGACGGTAATTTTCAAAAATCACACTTAGACTTAAAAATAAGTTGTTAAAGGGTGAAAACCCAAACCAGCCCCAAAACGACCCCGTAGGAGGCACAAACACCTCGCACGGAACCAATGTAACTTGTAAGAACTGACCGCGTAGACACGAGTCTCGCGATTTGAGAGTATGACGATAATTTGTAAAAATCACACTTAGATTTAAAATCAAGCTGATATAGGGTGAAAACCCAAACCAGTCCCCATACGACCCCGTAGGAGACACGAACACCTCGTACGGGACCAATGTAACTTGTAGGAACTGACCGCGTAGTCCTGGGTCTACCGATTTGAGAGTATGATGAAAATTTGCAAAATTCATACTTAAACATAAAAATAAGCTGTTAAAGGGTGAAAACCTAAACCAGCCCCCAAACGACCTCGTAGGAGGCACAAACACCTCGCACGGGACCAATGTAACTTGTAGGAACTGACCACGTAGTCCCGAGTCTCCCGATTTGAGAGTCTGAAGATAATTTGATAAAATCACACTTAGACTTAAAAATAAGCCATTAAAGGGTGAAAACCCAAACCAGTCCCCAAACGATCGCGTAGGAGGCACGAACACCTCGCACGGGACCAATGTAACTTGTAAGAACTGACCGCGTAGTCCCGGATCTCCCGATTTGAGAGTATGATGATAATTTGCATAAGTCACACTTAGAATTAAAAACATGTCGTTAAAGGGTGAAAACCCAAACCAGCCCCCAAATGACCCCATAGGAGGCACGAACGCCTCGTACGGAACCAATGGAACTTGTAGGAACTGAACGCATAGTCCCAGGTCTCTCAATTTGAGAGTATGACGATAAATTTCAAAAATCACACTTAGACTTAAAAACAAGCCGTTAGAGGGGGTAAACCCTAACTAGTCGCCAAACGACCCCGTAGGAGGCACGAACACCTCGCAGGGGACCAATGTAACTTGTAGGAACTGAATGCATAGTCCCAGGTCTCTTGGTTTGAGTGTATGGCAATAATTTGGAAGAATCACATTTAGACATAAAAATAAGCCATTAGAGGGTGTAAACCCAAACCATCCCTCAAGCGACCCCGTAGGAGGCAGGGACACCTCGCACGGGACCAATGTAACTTTTACGAACTAACTGCGTAGTCCCAAGTCTCTCGGTTTGAGAGTATGATGATAATTTGCAAAAATCACACATTGAATTAAAAACAAGCCCCAAAAGGGTGAAAACCCAAACCAGCCCCCAAACGATCCCGTAGGAGGCACGGACACCTCGCACGGGACCAATGTAACTTTTAGGAACTGACCGCGTAGTCCCGAGTCTCCATGTTTGACAGTATGATGATAATTTGCAAAAATCACACTTAGACATAAAAATAAGTCATTAGAGAGTGTAAACCCAAACTAGACAACAAACGACCCCGTAATAGGCACGAACACCTCGTACTGGACCAATGTAACTTGTAGGAACCGACCGCGTAGTCACGGGTCTCCCTGTTTGAGATTATGACAATAATTTGCACAAATCAGACTTAGAATTTTAAACAAGCCGTTAAAGGGTGAAAACCAAAACCAGCCCCCAAACGACCTCGTATGAGGCACGAACACCTCGGAGGGGGCCATTGTAACTTGTAGGAACTGAACACGTAGTCTCATGTGTCCCGATTTGAGAGTATGATGATAATTTGCAAAAAACACACTTAGACTTAAAAACAAGCCGTTAAAGGGTAAAATCCCAAACGAGCGCCCAAACAGCCCTGTAGGAGGCACGGACACCTCGCACGGGACCAATGTAACTTGTAGGAACTTATCGCGTAGTCCCGAGTCTCCCGATTTGAGAGTATGATGATAATTTGTAAAACTCACACTTAAACTTAAAAACAAGCCGTTAAAGGGTGAAAACCCAAACCAGCCCCCAAACGACCCTATAAGAGGCACGAACACCTCGCACGGGACCAAAGTAACTTCTAGGAACTGACCGCGTAGTTTTGGGTCTCCCAGTTTGAGAATACAACAATAATTTAAAAATATATCAATTTAGCTTAAAAATAAGCCGTTAAAGGGTGATAACCAAAACCAGCCCCCAAACGGCCCAATAAGAGGCACGAACACCTCGCACAGGACCAATGAAACTTATACGAACTAACCACGTAGTCACGGGCCTCCCAGTTTGAGATAATAATGATAATTTCACATAGTGTAGATTAGTCTTGAAAACAAGTCATTAAAGGGTGAAAACCCAAACCAATCCACAAACGACGCCGTAAGAGGCGCGAACACCTTCCACGGGACCAATGTAACTTGTAGGAACTGACCGTGTAGTTTCGAGTCTCCCGGTTTGAGAATATGACGATAATTTCCAAAAATTAACACTTGAACTTAAAAATAAGGCGTTGAAGGGTGAAAACCCAAACCAATCCTCTAACGACCCCATGGGAGGCACGAACACCTGGGACGGGTCCAATATGACTTGTAGAAACTGTCCACGTAGTCTCGAGTCTCCCGATTTGAGAGTATGATGATAATTTGCAAAAATCACACTTAGACTTAAAAATAATTCATTAAAGGGTGAAAACCCAAACCAACCCCCATACGATCCCGTAGGAAGCACGAACTCCTTGCAAGGACCAATGTAACTTTTAGGAACTGACCGCGTAGTCCCAGGTCTACCGATTTGATAGTATACGATAATTTTCAAAAATCACATTTAGACATAAAAACAAGCCTTTAAAGGGTGAAAACCCAAACCAGTCCCCATACGATCCCGTAGGTGGCACGAACACCTCGCACGGGACCAATATAACTTGTAGCAACTGACCGGGTATTCCCGGGTCTCCCGGTTTGAGATTATGATGATAATTTACAAAAATCACACTTAGACTTAAAAGTAATCCGTTAATGTGTGAAAACCCAAACCAGCCCCCATACGACGCCGTAGGATGCACGAACACCTCGCACGGGATCAATGTAACTTGTAGGAGCTGACCGCGTAGTCCCGGTTCTCTCGATTTGAGAGTATTACGATAATTTTCAAAAATCACACTTACACTTAAAAATAAGCCGTTAAAGGGTGAAAACCCAAACCAACCCCCAAACGACCCTGTAAGTGGCACGAACACCTCGCACGGGACCAATGTAACATGTAGGAACTAATCGCGTAGTCCCGAGTTTCCAGGTTTGAGAATATGATGATAATTTTAAGACATGTCAATTTGGCTAGAAAACAAACCGTTAAAGGCTGATAGCCTAAACCAGCCCCCAAATAGCCCTGTAAGAGGCACAAACACCTCTTACAAGACCAATGAACTTGTACGAACTAACCGCGTAGTCACGGACCTCCCGGTTGGAGATAATGACGATAATTTTGATTAATGTATATTAGGCCTGAAAACAAGCCGTTAAAGGGTGCAAACCGAAAACAGTACACAAACGACCCCGTAAGAGGCGCGAACACCTCGTGCGGGACCAATGTAACTTGTAGGAACTGACCGCGTAGTTTCGTGTCTGTCGATTTGATAGTATGACGATAATTTGCAAAAATCACACTTGGACTTAAAAATAAGCCATTAAAGGGTGAAAACCCAAACCATCCAACAAACAACCCCGTTAGAGGCGCGAACACCTCGCACGGGACGAATGCAACTTATAGGAACTGACCGCATAGTTTCGGGTCTCCCGATTTGTGAATATGATGATAATTTGCAAAAATTAACATTTAAACTTAAAAACAAAGCGTTAAAGGGTGAAAACCTAAACCAGCCCCATAACGACCCTGTAGGAGGCACGAACACCTCGTACGGGACCAATGTAACTTGTAGGAACTGATCGCGTAGTTTTGGGTCTCTCGGTTTGGGAGTATGATGATAATTTGCAAAAATCACACTTAGACTTAAAAATAAGCCGTTAAAGGGTGAAAACCCAAACCAGTCCCCATACGACCCCGTAAGAGGCACGAATACCTCGTACGGGACCAGTGTAACCTTTAGGAACTAAACGTTTAGTCCCAGGTCTCCTGATTTGAGAGTATGACGACAATTTAGAAAAATGACACTTAGACTTAAAAAAAAGACATTAAAGGGTGAAAACCCAAACCATTCCCCAAACGACCGCGTAACAGGCGCGAACTCTTAGCACGCGACAAATGTAACTTGTAGGCATTGACCGCATAGTTTCCAGTCTCTCGGTTTGAGAGTATGATGAAAATTTGTAAAAATCACACTTAAGACTTAAAAACAGGCCGTTAAAGGGTGAAAACCCAAAACAGCCTCCATACGACCCCGTAGGAGGCACGAACACCTCGCACGGGACCAATGTAACTTGTAGGAACTGACCGCATTGTCCCGAGTCTCCTGGTTTGAGAATATGACAATAATTTTCCAAAATCACACTTAGACTTAAAAATAAGCAGTTAAAGGGTGAAAACCCAAACTGACCCCCACACGACCCCGTAGGAGGCACGAACACCTCGCACGGGACCAATGTTACTTATAGAAACTGATTGCGTAGTCCCGAGTCTCCCGATTTGATTGTATGATGATAATTTGCAAAAATCACATTTAGACTTAAAAATAAGCCGTTAAAGGGTGAAAACCAAAACCAGCCCCCATACGACCCCGTAGGAGGCACGGACACCTCAGACGGGACGAATGTAACTTGGAGGAACTGCCCGCGTAATATCGGGTCTCCCAGTTTGAGAGTATGATGATAATATACAAAATCACACTCAGACTTAAAAATAAGTCTTGAAAGTGTGAAAACCCAAACTAGCCCCCATACGACGCCGTAGGAGGCACAAACACCTCGCACGGGACCGATGTAACTTTTAGGAACTGATCGCGTAGTCTCGATTGTCCAATTTGAGAGTATGACGATAATTTGCAAAAATCACACTTAGACTTAAAAACAAGTCGTTAAAGGGTGAAAACCCAAACCAGCTCGCATACGACCCCGTAGTAGGGACGAACACCTCGCATGGGACCAATGTAACTTGTAGGAACTGGCCATGTAGTCCCGGGTCTCCTGGTTTGAGAGTATGATGATAATTTGAAAAAATCACATTTAGACCTAAAAATAAGCCATTAAAGGGTGAAAACACAAACCAGCCCCCATACGAGCCCGTGGGAGGCACGAACACGTCGTACGGGACCAATGTAACTTATAGGTACTGATGGCCTTGTCCCGGGTCTCTTGATAGGATTATATGCTGATAATTCACAGAAATCACATTTAGACTTAAAAACAAGCTGTTAAAGGGTGAAAACCCAAACCAGCCCTCTTACTACCCCGTAGGAGGCACGGACACCTCGCACGGGACCAAAGTAACTTCTAGGAACTGACCACGTAGTTTTGGGTCTCTTGGTTTGAGAGTATGAAGATAATTTGCCAAAATCAACACTAAAAACTTAAAAATAAGGCGTTAAAGGGTGAAAACCCAAATCGACCCCCAAACAACGCCGTAGGAGGCACAAACACCTCATATGGGACCAATGTAATTTGTAGGAACTGGCTGCGTAGTCCCGGGTCTCCCGGTTTGAGAGTATGACGATAATTTGCAAAAATTACACTTAGACTTAAAAATAAACTATTAAAGGTTGAAAACCCAAACCAGCCCCCAAACGACCCCGTAAGTGGCACGAACACCTCGCACGGGACCAATGTAACTTGTAGGTACTGATCGCGTATTCTCGGGTCTCTCGGTTTGAGAATATGACGATAATTTAAGAATATGTCAATTTGGCTTGAAAACAAGCCGTTAAAGGGTGATAACCTAAACCAGCTCCCAAACGGCCCTGTAAGAGGCACGAACACCTCACATGGGACCAATGAAATTGTACAAACTAACCGCGTAGTCACGGCCTCCCGTTTTGAGATAATGATGCTAATTTCAAATAATATAGATTAGGCTTGAAAACAATCCGTTAAAGGGTGAAAACCCAAACCAGTCCACAAACGACCCCGTAAAAGGCGCGAACACCTCGTACGGGACTAATGTAACTCGTAGGAACTGATCGCGTAGTCCCGGGCCTCTCGATTTGAGAGTATGATGATAAGTTGGAAAAATCACACTTAGATTGAGAAACAAGCCGTTAAAGGGTGAAAACCCAAACCATCCCCCAAACGACCCCGTAAGAGGCACGAACACCTCGTACGGGACCAATGTAACTTGTAGGAACTGATCGCGTAGTCCCAGTTCTCCCGATTTGAGAATAAGACGATAATTTCAAAATATGTCAATATGGCTTGAATACAAGCCGTTAAAGGGTGATAACCTAAACCAGCCCCCAAACGACCCAGTAAGAAGAACGAATACCTCGCACGGGACCAATGAACTTGTACGAACTAACCACATAGTCACGGTCCTCTTAGTTTGAGATAATGATCATAATTTCAAATAATATAGATTAGGCATGAAAATAAGCCGTTAAAGGGTGAAAACCCAAACCAGTGCACAAACGACCCCGTAAGAGGAGCAAACACCTCGCACGGGACCAATGTAACTTATAGGAACTGATTGCGTAGTTTTGGGTCTCTCGGTTTAAGAGTATGACGATAATTTGCAAAAATCACACTTAGACTTACGAATAAGCTGTTAAAGGGTAAAAACCCAAATTATCCCACAAACCATCCCGTAAGAGGCGCAAACACCTTGCACGGGACCAATGTAACTTGTTGGAACATACCGCGTAGTTTTGGGTCTCTCGGTTTGAGAATATGATGATAATTTGCAAAAATCAACACTTAAAATTAGAAAGAAGCCGTTAAAGGGTGAAAACCCAAACCAGCACCCAAACGACCTCGTAAGTGGCACGAACACCTCTCATGGGACCAATGTAACTTGCAGGAACTAATCGCGTAGTTCCGGATCTCCCGATTTGAGAGTTTGATGATAATTTGGAAAAATTAAACTTAGACTTAAAAACAAGCCATTGAACGGTGAAAACCCAAACCAGCCCCCAAACAACCCCGTAGGAGGCACGAACACCTCGCACGGGACCAATGTAACTAGTAGGAACTGATCGCGTAGTCCTGAGTCTCCCGATTTGAGAGTATGATGATAATTTGTAAAAATCACACTTAGACTTAAAAACAAGCCGTTAAAGGGTGAAAACCCAAATTAGACCCCAAACGACCCTGTAAGAGGCATGGACATGTTGCACGGGACCAATGTAACTTGAAGGAACTGACCGCTTAGTTTTGAAACTCCCGTTTTGAGAGTATGACAATAATCTGAAAAAATCAACACTTAAAACCTCAAAATAAGACGTTAAAGGGTGAAAACCCAAACCAACCCCCCAACAACCCCGTAAGAGGCACAAACACCTCGCGCGGAACCAATGTAACTTGTAGGAACTGACCGCGTAGTCCCGAGTCGCCCAATTTAAGAATATGACGATAATTTCAAAATAAGTCAATTTGGCTTAAAAATAGGTCGTTAAAGGGTGATAACCTATACCAACCCCAAAACGGCCCAGTAAGAGGCACAAACACCTCGTACGGGATCAATGAAGCTTATGCGAACTAACCGCGTATCCACGGGCCTCCCGGTTTGATATAATGAAGATAATTTCAAATAGTGTAGATTAGGCTTGAAAATAAGTCGTTAAAGGGTGAAAACCCAAACCAGCCCACAAACGACCCCGTAAGGGGCGCGAACACCTTTTACGGGACCAATGTAACTTGTAGGAACTGACCACATAGATATGGGTCTCCCGGTTTGAGAATATGACGATAATTTGCAAAAATTAATACTTAAACTTAAAAACAAGGCATTAAAGGATGAAAACCCAAACCAATCCCCTAACGACCCCGTAGGAGGCACGAACACCTCGCACGGGACCAATGTAACTCGTAGGAACTTCTCACGTAGTCCCGGGTCTCCCGATTTGGGAGTATAATGATAACTTGTAAAAATCACACTTAGACTGAAAAACAAGCCGTTAAAGTGTGAAAACCCAAACAAACCCCCAAACGACTCCGTTAGAGGCACGGACACCTCGCACGGGACCAATGTAACTTGTAGGAACTGATCGCGTAGTCCCGTTTCTCTCGGTTTGAGAATATGATGATAATTTTAAAATATGTCAATTTGGCTTGAAAACAAGCCGTATTAGGGTGATAACCTAATCCAACCCCTAAACGGCCCAGTAAGAAGCACGAACACCTCGCACAGGACCAATGAACTTGTACGAACTAACCACGTAGTCACGGGCCTCCTAGTTTGAGATAATGATGATAATTTAAAATAATGTAGATTAGGCTTGAAAATAAGCCATTAAAGGGTGAAAACCCAAACCAGTGCACAAACGACCCCGTAAGATGCGCAAACACCTCACACGGGACCAACGTAACTTTTAGGAACTGATCGCGTAGTTTCGGGTCTCTCGGTTTGAGAGTATGACGATAATTTGCAAAAATCACATTTAGACTTAAAATTAAGCCTTTAAAGGGTGAAAACTCAAATTAGCCCACAAACAATCCCGTAAGAGGCGCAAACACCTCGCACGGGAACAATGTAACTTGTAGGAACTGACCGCGTAGTTTCGGGTCTCTCGGTTTGCGAATATGACGATAATTTTAAAAATCAACACTTAGAATTAAAAACAAGTCGTTAAAGGGTGACAACCCAAACTAGCCCCCACACGACCCCATAGGAGGCACGAACAACTCGCAGGGGACAAATGTAACATTTAGGAACTTACCGCGTAGTCTTGGGTCTCCCGGTTTTAGAGTATGATGTTAATTTGCAAAAATCACAATTAAAATTTAAAGCAAGCCCTTAAGGGTGAAAACCCAAACAAACCCCGAAACGACCCTGCAGGAGGCACGAACACCTCGCATGGGACTAATGTATCTTATAGGAACTGACCACGTAGTCCCGGGTCTCTCGATTTGGGAGTCTGATGATAATTTGCAAAAATCAAACTTTGACTTAAAAACTAGCCATTGAATGGTGAAAACCCAAACCAGCCCCCAAACAACCCCGTAGGAGGCACGGACACCGTGCACGGGACCAATGTAACTTCTAGGAACTATTCGCATAGTCCTGCGTCTCCCAATTTGAGAGTATTATGATAATTTATAAAAATCACACTGAGACTTAAAAACAAGCCGTTAAAGGGTGAAAACCCAAACTAGCCCCCAAATGACCTTGTAAGAGGCACGGACTCCTCGCACGTGACCAAAGTAACTTCTAGGAACTCACCACGTAGTTTTGGGTCTCCCGATTTGAGAGTATGAAGATAATTTGCAAAAATCAACACTAAAAACTTAAAAATAAGGCGTTAAAGGGTGATAACCTATACCAGCCCCACAACGCCCCAGTAAGAGGTACGAACACCTCGCACTGGACCAATGAAACTTATACGAACTAACCGCGTAGTCACGGGCCTCCCGATTTGAGATAATGACGATAATTTCAAATAGTGTAAATTAGGCTTGAAAATAAGTCGTTAAAGGGTGAAAATCCAAACCAACCCGCAATCGACCCCGTAAGAGGCGCGAACACCTTGTAGGGGACCAATGTAACTTGTAGGAACTGAACACGTAAATTCGGGTCTCCCGGTTTGAGAATATGACGATAATTTGCAAAAATTAACACTTAAACTTAAAAACAAGGCGTTAAAGGATGAAAACCCAAACCAATCCCCGAACGACCCCGTAGGAGGCACGAACACCTCGCATGGGACCAGTCTAACTCGTCGAAACTTCTCGCGTAGTCCCGGGTTTCACGATTTGGGAGTATAACGATAATTTGTAAAAATCACACTTAGACTTAAAAATAAGCCGCTAAAGTGTGTAAACCCAAACCAACCCCCAAATGACTACGTAAGAGGCACGAACACCTCGCACAGGACCAATGTAACTTGTAGGAACTGATCGCGTAGTCCCAGTTCTCTCAGTTTGAGAACATGACGATAATTTCAAATATGTCAATTTGGCTTGAAAACAAGCCGTTAAAGGGTGTTAACCTAAACCAGCCCCCAAACGGCCCAGTAAGAGGCACGAACACGTCGCATGGGACCAATGAACTTGTACGAACTAACCACAAAGTCACGGGCCTCGTAGTTTGAGATAATGATGATAATTTCAAATAATGTTGATTAGGCTTGAAAACAAGCCGTTAAAGGGTGAAAACCCAAACCAGTGGACAAACGACCCCGTAAGAGGCGCAAACACCTCACACGGGACCAATGTAACTTGTAGGAACTGACCTCGTAGTTTTGGGTCTCTCGATGTGAGAGTATGACCATAATTTGCAACAATCACACTTAGACTTACAAATAAGCCGTTAAAGGGTGAAAAACCAAATTAGCCCACAAGCAATCCCGTTAGAGGAGCAAACACCTCGCACGGGACCAATGTAACTTGTAAGAACTGACCGCGTAGTTTTGGGTCTCTCGGTTTGAGAATACGATGATAATTTACAAAAATCAACACTTAGAATTAAAAACAAGCCCTTAAAGTCTGAAAACCCAAACCAGCCCCCAAACGACCCCGTAGGAGGCACGAACACCCGGTTTGGGAGTATGAAGATAATTTGCAAAAAATAACACTTAAACTTAAAAACAAGGCGTTAAAGGGTGAAAACCAAAAGAAACCCCCAAAAAACTTCGTAAGAGGCACGAACACCTCGCACGGGACCAATGTAACTTGTAGGAACTGACCGCATAGTCTCGGGTCTCCCGGTTTGTGAGTATGATTTTTATTTGTAGAAGTCACAATTAGAATTTAAAGCAAGCCTTAAACTGTGAAAACCCAAACAAACCCCCGAACGACCCCGTAGGAGGCATGAATACCTCGCATGGGACCAATGTAACTTATAGGAACTGACCACGTAGTCCCCGGTCTCCCGATTTGACAGTCGGGTGATAATTTGCAAAAATCAAACTTAGACTTAAAAACAAGCCATTGAACGGTAAAAATCCAAACCATCCCCCAAACAAACCCATAGGAGGCACGAACACCTCACAAGGGACCAATGTAACTTGTAGGAGCTGATCGCGTAGTCCTGAGTCTCCCAATTTGAGAGTATGATGGTAATTTGTATAAATCACACTTAGATATAAAAACAAGCCGTTAAAGGGTGATAACCCAAACTAGCCCCCAAACGACCATGTAAGAGGCACGAACACCTCGCACGAGACCAAAGTAACTTCTAGGAACAGGCCACGTAGTTTCGGGTCTCCCAGTGTGAGAGTATGAAGATAATTTGCAAAAATCAGCTTTGAAAACTTAAAAAAAAAGGCATTAAAGGTTGAAAACCCAAATCAACCCCCAAACAACCCCGTAAGAGGCACGAACACCTCGCACAGGAACAATGTAACTTGTAGCAACTGACCGCATAGTCCCGGGTCTCCCAGTTTAAGAATATGACGATAATTTCAAAATATGTCAATTTTTCTTAAAAAAAGGCCGTTAAAGGGTGATAACCTATACCAGCACCAAAACGGCCCAGTAAGAGGCACAAACACCTCGCACGGGACCAATGAAACTTATACGAACTAACCGCATAGTCACGGGCCTCCCGGTTTGAGATAATGACGATAATTTCAAATAGTGTAGATTAGGCTTGAAAATAAGTCGTTTAAAGGTGAAAACCCAAACCAGCCCACAAACGACCCCGTAAGAGGCGCGAACACCTTGTACGGGACCAATGTAACTTGTAGGAACTGACCACGTAGATTCGGGTCTCCCGATTTGAGAATGTGACGATAATTTGCAAAAATTAACACTTAAACTTAAAAACAAGGCGTTAAAGGATGAAAACCCAAACCAATCCCCTAACGACCCCGTAGGAGGCACAAACACCTTGCATGGGACCAATGTAACTCGTAGGAACTTCTTGCGTAGTCCCGAGTCTCCCGATTTGGGAGTATAATGATAATTTGTAAAAATAACACTTAGACTGAAAAACAAGCCGTTAAAGTGTGAAAACCCAAACCAACCCACAAACGACTCCGTAATAGGCACGAACACCTCGCACGGGACCAATGTAACTTTTAGGAACTGATAGTGTAGTCTCGTTTCCCTCGGTTTTGAGAATATGACAATAATTTCAAAATATTTCAATTTTGTTTGAAAATAAGCCGTTAAAGGGTGATAACCTAAACCAGCCCCTAAACGGCCCAGTAAGAGGCACGAACACCTCGCACGGAACCAATGAACTTGTACGAACTAACCACGTAGTCACGGGCTCCCAGTTTGAGATAATGATGATAATTTCAAATAATGTTGATTAGTCTTGAAAACAAGCCATTAAAGGGTGAAAACCCAAACCAGTGCACAAACGACCACGTAAGAGGCGCAAACACCTCACACGGGACCAATGTAACTTTTAGGAACTGATCGTGTAGTTTCGGATCTCTCAGGTTGAGAGTGTGACGATAATTTGGAAAAATCACACTTAGACTTAAAAATAAGCCGTTAAAGGGTGAAAACCAAAATTAGCCCACAAACAACCCCGTAAGAGGAGCAAACACCTCGCACGGGACCAATGTAACTTGTAGGATTTGACCGCGTAGTTTTAGGTCTCTCGGTTTGAGAATATGATGATAATTTGAAAAAATATACACTTAGAATTAAAAACAAGCCGTTAAAGGGTGAAAACCCAAACCAGCCCCCAAACGACCCCGTAGGAGGCATGAACACCTCGCAGGGGACTAATGTAATTTGTAGGAACTGATCACGTAGTCTCGGGTCTCCCAGTTTGAGAGTGTGATGTTAATTTGAAAAAATCACAATTAGAATTTAAAGCAAGCCCTTAAGGGTGAAAATCCAAACAAACCCCCAAACGACCCTGTAGGAGGCACGAACACCTCGCATGGGACCAATGTAACTTGTAGGAACTGACCACGTAGTCTCGGGTCTCACGATTTGAGAGTCTGATGATAATTTGCAAAAATCAAACTTAGACTTAAAAACAAGCCATTGAATGGTGAAAACCCAAACCAGCACCCAAAAAACCCAGTAGGAGGCACAAACACCTCGCAAGGGACCAATGTAACTTGTAGGAACTGATTGCGTAGTCCTGAGTCTCCCAATTTGAGAGTATGATGATAATTTGTAAAAATCACACTTGGACTTAAAAACAAGCCGTTAAAGGTTGAAAACCCAAACTAGCCCTCAAACGACCCTATAAGAGGCACGAACACGTCGCACGGGACCAATGTAACTTGTAGGAACTGACAGCATAGTTTCGGGTCTCCTGATTTGAGAGTATGACAATAATTTGCAAAAATCATCACATAAAAATAAATATAAGGCATTAAAGGGTGAAAACCCAAACCAACCCCCAAGCAACCCCGTAAGAGGCACGAACACCTTGCACGGGCCAATGTAACTTGTAGGTACTGTCCGCGTAATCCCGGGTCTCCCAGTTTAAGAATATGATGATAATTTCAAAATATGTCAATATGGCTTAAAAATAGGCCGTTAAAGGGTGATAACCTATACCAGCCCCAAAACGGCCCAGTAAGAGGCACGAACACCTCGCACGGGACCAATGAAACTTATACAAACTAACTGTGTAGTCACGGGCCTCCCGGTTTGAGATAATTTCAAATAGTGTAGATTAGGCTTGAAAATAAGTCATTAAAGGTTGAAAACCCAAACCAGCCCACAAACGACCTCGTAAGAGGCGCGAACACCTTTTATGGGACCAATGTAACTTGTAGGAACTGACCACGTAGATTTCGGTCTCGCGGTTTGAGAATATGATGATAATTTGCAAAAAATAACACTTAAACTTAAAAATAAGGCGTTAAAGGATGAAAACCCAAACTAATCCCCTACAACCCTGTAGGAGGCACGAACACCTCGCACGGGACAAATGTAACTCGTAGGAACTGCTAGCGTATTCCCGGGTCTCCCGATTTGGGAGTATGACGATAATTTGTAAAAATCACGCTTAGACTGAAAAACAAGCCGTTAAAGTGTGAAAACCCAAACCAACCCCCAAACGACTCCGTAAGAGGCACGAACGCCTTACACGAGATCAATGTAACTTGTAGGAACTGATCGCGTAGTCCCGGTTCTCTCGGTTTAAGAATATGACGATAATTTCAAAATATGTCAGTTTGACTTGAAAACTAGCCGTTAAAGGGTGATAACCTAAACCAGCCCCTAAACGTTCGAGTAAGAGGCACGAACACCTCGCACAGGACCAAAGAACTTTTATGAACTAACCACATAGTCACGAGCCTCCTAGTTTGAGATAATGATTATAATTTCAAATAATGTAGATTAGGCTTGAAAACAAGTCGTTAAAGTGTGAAAACACAAACCAGTGCACAAACGACCCCGTAAGAGACGCAAACACCTCGCACAGGACCAATGCCACTTGTAGGAACTAACCGCGTTGTTTCGGGTCTCTCGGTTTGAGAGTATGATGATTATTTGCAAAAATCATACTCATACTTAAAAATAAGCCATTAAAGGGTGAAAACACAAATTAGCCCATAAACAATCCCGTAAAAGGCGCAAACACATCGCACGGGACCAATGTAACTTGTAGGAACTGACCGCGTAGTTTCGGGTCTCTCAGTTTGAGAATATGATGATTATTTGAAAAAATCAACACCTAAAATTAGAAATAAGCCGTTAAAGGGTGAAAATCCAAACCAGCCCCCAAACGACCCCGTAGGAGGCACGAACACCTCGCAGGGGACCAATGTAACTTGTAGGAACTGACCGCGTAGTCACGGGTCTCCCAGTTTGAGAGTATGATGTTAATTTGGAAAAATCACAATTAGAATTTAAAGCAATCCTTTATGGGTGAAAACCCAAAAAAACTCCCAAACGACCCCGTAGGAGGCACGAACACCTCGCACGGGACCAATGTAACTAGTAGGAACTGATCGCGCAGTCCTGAGTCTCCCGATTTGAGAGTATGATGATAATTTGTAAAAATCACACATAGACTGAAAAACAAGCCGTTAAAGGGTGAAACCCCAAACTTGACCCCAAACGACCCTGTAAAAGGCACGGACACGTTGCACGGGACCAATGTAACTTGTAGGAACTGACCGCATAGTTTTGGAACTCCCGTTTTGAGAGTATGACAATAATCTAAAAAAATCAACACTTAAAACATAAAAATAAGGCGTTAAAGGGTGAAAACCCAAACCAACCCCCAAACAACCCCGTAAGAGGCACGAACACCTTGCGCGGAACCAATGTAACTTGTAGGAACTGACCGCGTAGTCCCGAGTCTCCCAATTTAAGAATATGACGATAATTTCAAAATAAGTCAATTTGGCTTAAAAATAGGTCGTTAAAGGGTGATAACATATACCAACCCCAAAACGGCCCAGTAAGAGGCACAAAAACCTCACACGGGATCAATGAAGCTTATGCGAACTAACCGCGTATCCACGGGCCTCCCGGTTTGATATAATGACGATAATTTCAAATAGTGTAGATTAGGCTTGAAAATAAGTCGTTAAAGGGTGAAAACCCAAACGAGCCCACAAACGACCCCGTAAAGGGCGCGAACACCTTGTACGGGACCAATGTAACTTGTAAGAACTGACCACATAGATATGGGTCTCCCGGTTTGAGAATATGACGATAATTTGCAAAAATTAATACTTAAACTTAAAAACAAGGCGTTAAAGGATGAAAACCCAAACCAATCCACTAACGACCCCGTAGGAGGCACGAACACCTCGCACGGGACCAATGTAACTCGTAGGAACTTCTCGCGTAGTCTCGGGTCTCCCTATTTGGGAGTATAATGATAACTTGTAAAAATCACACTTAGACTGAAAAACAAGCCGTTAAAGTGTGAAAACCCAAACAAACCCCCAAACGACTCTGTCAGAAGCACGGACACCTCGCATGTGACCAATGTAACTTGTAGGAACTGATCGCGTAGTCCCGTTTCTCTCGGTTTAAGAATATGATGAGAATTTTAAAATATGTCAATTTGGCTTGAAAACAAGCCGTATTAGGGTGATAACCTAATCCAACCCCTAAACGGCCCAGTAAGAGGCACGAACACCTCGCACAAGACCAATGAACTTGTACGAACTAACCACGTAGTCACGGGCCTCCTAGTTTGAGATAATGATGATAATTTAAAATAATGTAGATTAGGCTTGAAAATAAGCCATTAAAGGGTGAAAACCCAAACCAGTGCACAAACGACCCCGTAAGATGCGCAAACACCTCACACGGGACCAATGTAACTTTTAGGAACTGATCGCGTAGTTTCGGGTCTCTCGGTTTGAGAGTATGACGATAATTTGCAAAAATCACACTTAGACTTAAAATTAAGCCTTTAATGGGTGAAAACTCAAATTAGCCCACAAACAATCCCGTAAGAGGCGCAAACACCTCGCACGGGAACAATGTAACTTGTAGGAACTGACCGTGTAGTTTCGGGTCTCTCGGTTTGCGAATATGACGATAATTTTAAAAATCAACACTTAGAATTAAAAACAAGCCGTTAAAGGGTGACAACCAAAACTAGCCCCCACACGACCCCATAGGAGGCACTAACACCTCGCAGGGGACAAATGTAACATTTAGGAACTTACCGCGTAGTCTCGGGTCTCCCGGTTTTAGAGTATGATGTTAATTTGCAAAAATCACAATTAAAATTTAAAGCAAGCCCTTAAGGGTGAAAACCTAAACAAACCCCCAAACGACCCTGCAGGAGGCACGAACACCTCGCATGGGACCAATGTATCTTATAGGAACTGACCACGTAGTCCTGGGTCTCTCGATTTGAGAGTCTGATGATAATTTGCAAAAATCAAACTTTGACTTAAAAACTAGCCATTGAATGGTGAAAACCCAAACCAGCCCCCAAACAACCCCGTAGGAGGCACAAACACCGTGCACGGGACCAATGTAACTTCTAGGAACTATTCACGTAGTCCTGAGTCTCCCAATTTGAGAGTATTATGATAATTTATAAAAATCACACTGAGACTTAAAAACAAGCCGTTAAAGGGTGAAAACCCAAACTAGCCCCCAAATGACCTTGTAAGAGGCACGGACACCTCGCACGGGACCAAAGTAACTTCTAGGAACTCACCACGTAGTTTTGGGTCTCCCGATTTGAGAGTATGAAGATAATTTGCAAAAATCAACACTAAAAACTTAAAAATAAGGCGTTAAAGGGTGATAACCTATACCGGCCCCACAACGACCCAGTAAGAGGTACTAACACCTCGCACTGGACAAATGAAACTTATACGAACTAACCGCGTAGTCACGGGCCTCCCGATTTGAGATAATGACGATAATTTCAAATAGTGTAGATTAGGCTTGAAAACAAGTCGTTAAAGGGTGAAAACCCAAACCAGCCCGCAATCGACCCCGTAAGAGGCGCGAACACCTTGTAGGGGACCAATGTAACTTGTAGGAACTGACCACGTAAATTCGGGTCTCCCGGTTTGAGAATATGACGATAATTTGCAAAAATTAACACTTAAACTTAAAAACAAGGCGTTAAAGGATGAAAACCCAAACCAATCCCCTAACGACCCCGTAGGAGGCACGAACACCTCGCATGGGACCAATGTAACTCGTCGAAACTTCTCGCGTAGTCTCGGGTTTCCCGATTTGGGAGTATAATGATAATTGGTAAAAATCACACTTAGGCTGAAAAATAAGCCGCTAAAGTGTGTAAACCGAAACCAACCCCCAAATGACTCCGTAAGAGGCACGAACACCTCGCACATGACCAATGTAACTTGTAGGAACTGATCGCGTAGTCCCAGTTCTCTCAGTTTGAGAATATGATGACAATTTCAAAATATGTCAATTTGGCTTGAAAACAAGCCGTTAAAGGGAGATAACTTAAACCAGCCCCCAAACGGCCCAGTAAGAGGCACGAACACATCGCACGGGAGCAATGAACTTGTACGAACTAACCACATAGTCACGGGCCTCGTGGTTTGAGATAATGATGATAATTTCTAATAATGTAGATTAGGCATGAAAACAAGCTGTTAAAGGGTGAAAACCCAAACCAGTGGACAAACGACCCCGTAAGAGGCGCAAACACCTCACACGGGACCAATGTAACTTGTAGGAACTGACCGCGTAGTTTTGGGTCTCTCGATTTGACAGTATGACCGTAATTTGCAACAATCACACTTAGACTTACAAATAAGCCGTTAAAGGGTGAAAACCCAAATTAGCCCACAAACAATCCCGTTAGAGGAGCAAACACCTCGCACGGGTCCAATGTAACTTATAAGAACTGACCGCGTAGTTTTGGGTCTCTCGATTTGAGAATACGATGATAATTTGCAAAAATCAACACTTAGAATTAAAAACAAGCCCTTAATGTCTGAAAACCCAAACCAGCCCCCAAACGACCCCGTAGGAGGCACGAACACCCGGTTGGCGAGTATGAAGATAATTTGCAAAAAATAACACTTAAACTTAAAAATATGGCGTTAAAGGGTGAAAACCAAAAGAAACCCCCAAAAAACCTCGTAAGAGGCACGAACACCTCGCACGGGACCAATGTAACTTGTAGGAACTGACCGCATAGTCTCGGGTCTCCCGGTTTGAGAGTATGATTTTTATTTGTAGAAGTCACAATTAGAATTTAGAGCAAGCCTTAAAGGGTGAAAACCCAAACAAACCCCCGAACGACCCAGTAGGAGGCATGAATACCTCGCATGGGACCAATATAACTTATAGGAACTAACCACGTAGTCCCCAGTCTCCCGATTTGAGAGTCGAGTGATAATTTGCAAAAATCAAACTTAGACTTAAAAACAAGCCATTGAACGGTGAAAATCCAAACCAGCCCCCAAACAACCACATAGGAGGCACGAACACCTCACAAGGGACCAATGTAACTTGTAGGAGCTGATCGCGTAGTCCTGAGTCTCCCAATTTGAGAGTATGATGATAATTTGTATAAATCACACTTAGACATAAAAATAAGCCGTTAAAGGGTGATAACCCAAACTATCCCCCAAACGACCATGTAAGAGGCACGGACACCTCGCACGGGACCAAAATAACTTCTAGGAACAGACCACGTAGTTTCGGGTCTCCCGGTTTTCAGAGTATGAAGATAATTTGCAAAAATCAACTTTGAAAACTTAAAAAAAAGGCATTAAAGGTTGAAAACCCAAATCAACCCCCAAACAACCCCGTAAGAGGCACGAGCACCTCGCACGGGACCCATGTAACTTGTAGCAACTGACCGCATAGTCCCGGGTCTCCCAGTTTAAGAATATGACGATAATTTCAAAATATGTCAATTTTTCTTAAAAATAGGCCGTTAAAGGGTGATAACCTATACCAGCACAAAAACGGCCCAGTAAGAGGCACAAACACCTCGCACAGGACCAATGAAACTTATACGAACTAACCGCATAGTCACGGGCCTCCCGGTTTGAGATAATGATGATAATTTCAAATAGTGTAGATTAGGCTTGAAAATAAGTCGTTTAAAGGTGAAAACCCAAACCAGCCCACAAACGACCCCGTAAAAGGCGCGAACACCTTGTACGGGACCAATGTAACTTGTAGGAACTGACCACGTAGATTCGGGTCTCCCGGTTCGAGAATGTGACGATAATTTGCAAAAATTAACACTTCAACTTAAAAACAAGGCGTTAAAGGATGAAAACCCAAACCAATCCCCTAACGACCCCGTAGGAGGCACGAACATCTTGCATGGGACCAATGTAACTCGTAGGAACTTCTCGCGTAGTCCCGAGTCTGCCGATTTGGGAGTATAACGATAATTTGTAAAAATCACACTTAGACTGAAAAACAAGTCGTTAAAGTGTGAAAACCCAAACCAACCCCCAAACGACTCCGTAAGAGGCACGAACACCTCGCAAGGGACCAATGTAACTTTTAGGAACTGATAGTGTAGTCTCGTTTCCCTCGGTTTTGAGAATATGACAATAATTTCAAAATATTTCAATTTTGTTTGAAAACAAGCCGTTAAAGGCTGATAACCTAAACCAGAGCCTAAACGACCCAGTAAGAGGCTCGAACACCTCGCACGGGACCAATGAACTTGTACGAACTAACCACGTAGTCACAGGTTCCCAGTTTGAGATAATGATGATAATTTCAAATAATGTTGATTAGTCTTGAAAACAAGCCATTAAAGGGTGAAAACCCAAACCAGTGCACAAACGACCACGTAAGAGGCGCAAACACCTCACACGGGACCAATGTAACTTTTAGGAACTGATCGTGTAGTTTTGGATATCTCAGTCTGAGAGTATGATGATAATTTGGAAAAATCACACTTAGACTTAAAAATAAGCCGTTAAAGGGTGAAAACCAAAATTACCCCACAAACAACCTCGTAAGAGGAGCAAACAACTCGCACGGGACCAATGTAACTTGTAGGATTTGACTGCGTAGTTTTGGGTCTCTCGGTTTGAGAATATGATGATAATTTGCAAAAATCAACACTTAGAATTAAAAACAAGTCGTTAAAGGGTGAAAACCCAAACCAGCCCCCAAACGACCCCGTAGGAGGCATGAACACCTCGCAGGGGACTAATGTAATTTGTAGGAACTGATCACGTAGTCTCGGGTCTCCCAGTTTGAGAGTATGATGTTAATTTGAAAAAATCACAATTAGAATTTAAAGCAAGCCCTTAAGGGTGAAAACCCAAACAAACCCCCAAAGGACCCCGTAGGAGGCACGAACACCTCGCATGGGACCAATGTAACTTGTAGGAACTGACCACGTAGTCTCGGGTCTCCCGATTTGAGAGTCTGATGATAATTTGCAAAAATCAAACTTAGACTTAAAAACAAGACATTGAATGGTGAAAACCCAAACCAACACCCAAATAACACCGCAGGAGGCACAAACACCTCGTAAGGGCCCAATGTAACTTGTAGGAACTGATCGCATAGTCCTGAGTCTGCCAATTTGAGAGTATGATGATAATTTGTAAAAATCGCACTTAGACTGAAAAATAAGCTGTTAAAGGGTGAAAAACAAAAGTACACCCCAAACGACCCTGTTAGAAGAACAGATACGTCGTACGGGACCAATGTAACTTGTAGGAACTGACCGCATAGTTTCGGGTTTCCCGGTTTGAGAGTATGACGATAATTTGCAAAAATCAACACTTAAAACCTAAAAATAAGGCATTAAGGGGTGAAATCCCAAACCAACACCAAAACAACCCCGTAAGAGGCACGAACACCTTGCACGGGACCAATGTAACTTGTAGGTACTGACCGCGTAATCCCGGGTCTCCCAGTTTAAGAATATGATGATTATTTCAAAATATGTCAATTTGGCTTAAAAATAGGCCGTTAAAGGGTGATAACCTATACCAGCCCCAAAACGGCCCAGTAAGAGGCACGAACACCTCGCACGGGACCAATGAAACTTATACAAACTAACTGTGTAGTCACGGGCCTCCCGATTTGAGATAATGACGATAATTTCAAATAGTGTAGATTAGGCTTGAAAATAAGTCATTAAAGGGTGAAAACCTACACCAGCCCACAAACGACCTCGTAAGAGGCGCGAACACCTTTTACGGGACCAATGTTACTTGTAGGAACTGACCACGTAGATTTCGGTCTCCCGGTTTCAGAATATGATTATAATTTGCAAAAAATAACACTAAAACTTAAAAATAAGGCGTTAAAGGATGAAAACCCAAACCAATCCCCTACAACCCCGTAGGAGGCACGAACATCTCGCACGGGACAAATGTAACTGGTAGGAACTGCTAGCGTAGTCCCGGGTCTCCCAATTTGGGAGTATGACGATAATTTGTAAAAATCACACTTAGACTGAAAAACAAGCCGTTAAAGTGTGAAAACCCAAACCAACCCCCAAACGACTCCGTAAGAGGCACGAACGCCTTACACGGGACCAATGTAACTTGTAGGAACTGATCGCGTAGTCACGGTTCTCTCGGTTTGAGAATATGACGATAATTTCAAAATATGTCAGTTTGACTTGAAAACTAGCCGTTAAAGGGTGATAACCTAAACCAGCCCCTAAACGTCCGAGTAAGAGGCACGAACACCTCGCACGGGACCAAAGAACTTTTACGAACTAACCACATAGTCACGAGCCTCCTAGTTTGAGATAATGATTATAATTTCAAATAATGTAGATTAGGCTTGAAAACAAGTCGATAAAGGGTGAAAACCCAAACCAGTGCACAAACGACCCCGTAAGAGACGCAAACACCTCGCACAGGACCAATGCCACTTATAGGAACTAACCGCGTTGTTTCGGGTCTCTCGGTTTGAGAGTATGATGATAATTTGCAAAAATCATACTCAGACTTAAAAATAAGCCGTTAAAGGGTGAAAACACAAATTAGCCCATAAACAATCCCGTAAAAGGCGCAAACACATCGCACGGGACCAATGTAACTTGTAGGAACTGACCGCGTAGTTTCGGGTCTCTCAGTTTGAGAATATGATGATAATTTGAAAAAATCAACACCTAAAATTAGAAACAAGCCGTTAAAGGGTGAAAATCCAAAGCAGACCCAAAACGACCCCGTAGGAGGCACGAACACCTCGCAGGGGACCAATGTAACTTGTAGGAACTGACCGCGTAGCCACGGGTCTCCCAGTTTGAGAGTATGATGTTAATTTGAAAAAATCACAATTAGAATTTAAAGCAATCCTTTAAGGGTGAAAACCCAAAAAAACTCCCAAACGACCTGGTAGGAGGCACGAACACCTCGCATGGGACCAATGTAACTTGTAGGAACTGATCGCGTAGTCCCGGGTCTCCCGATTTGAGAGTCTGATGATAATTTTCAAAAATAAAACTTAGACTTAAAAACAAGCCATTGAACGGTGAAAACCCAAAACAGCCCCCAAACAACTCCATAGGAGGCACGAACACCACGCACGGGACCAATGTAACTTGTAGGAACTGATCGCATAGTCCTGAGTCTGCCAATTTGAGAGTATGATGATAATTTGTAAAAATCGCACTTAGACTTAAAAATAAGCTGTTAAAGGGTGAAAAACCAAAGTAGACCCCAAACGACCCTATTAGAAGCACAGATACGTCGTACGGGACCAATGTAACTTGTAGGAACTGACCGCATAGTTTCGGGTTTCCCAGTTTGAGAGTATGACGATAATTTGCAAAAATCAACACTTAAAACCTAAAAATAAGGCATTAAGGGGTGAAATCCCAAACCAACACCAAAACAACCCCGTAAGAGGCACGAACACCTCGCACGGGACCAATGTAACTTGTAGGAACTGACCGCGTAGTCCCGGGTCTCCCAGTTTGAGAATATGACGATAATTTCAAAATATGTCAATTTGGCTTAAAAATAAGCCGTTAAAGGATGATAACCTATACCAGCCCCAAAATGGCCCAGTAACAGGCACGAACACCTCGCACAGGACCAATGAAACTTATACGAACTAACCGCGTAGTCATGGGCCTCCCGGTTTGAGATAATGACGATAATTTGCCAAAATTAAATCTTAAACTTAAAAATAAGGCGTTAAAGGGTGAAAACCCAAACCAATCCCCTAACGACCCCGTAGGAGGCACTAACACCTGGAACGGGACCAATGTAAGTTGTAGGAACTGCCCCCATAGTCTTGAGTCTCCCGGTTTGAGAGTATGACGATAATTTGCAGAAATCACACTTAGACTTAAAAATAAGCCATTAAAGGGTGAAAACCCAAACCAGCCCCCATACGACCCCGTAGCAGGCACGAACACCTCCCACGGGACCAATGTAACTTGTAGGAACTGATCGCCTAGCCTCAAGTCTCTCGGTTTGAGAGTATGATGAAAATTTGCAAAAATCACACTTGACTTAAAAATAAGACGTTAAAGGGTGAAAACCAAAACCGGCCCCCATACGACCCCGTAGTAAGCACTAACTCCTCGCACGGGACCAATGTAACTTGTAGGAAGTTATCGCGTAGTCCCGAGTCTCACGATTTGAGAGTATGATAATAATTTGTAAAAATCACACTTAGACTTAAAAACAAGCCGTTAAAGGGTGAAAACCCAAACCATCCCCCAAACGACCCTGTAAGAGGCACAAACACCTCGCACGGGACCAATGTAACTTGTAGGAACTAACTGCGTAGTTTCGGGTCTCCCGGTTTGAGAGTACGAAGATAATTTGCAAAAATTAACACTTAAACTTAAAAACAAGATGTTAAAAGGTGAAAACCAAAAGAAACCCACAAACAACCCCGTAAGAGGCACGAACACCTCGCATGGGACCAATGTAACTTGTGGGAAATGACCGCGTAGTTTAGGGTCTCCCAGTTTGAGAATACGATGATAATTTCAAAATATATCAATTTGGCTTAAAAATAAGCCGTTAAAGGGTGATAACCTATACCATCCGCCAAATGACCCAGTGAGAGGCACGAACACCTCGTACGGGACATTTGAAACTTATCCGAACTAATCGCATAGTCACGGGCCTCCCGGTTGGAGATGATGATGATAATTTCAAATTGTGTAGATTAGGATTAAAAACAAGTAGTCAAAGGGTGAAAACCCAAACCAGACGACAAACGACCCCGTCAGAGGCGTAAACACCTTTCACGGGACCAATGTAACTTATAGGAACTGACCACGTAGTTTCGGGTCTCCCGGTTTGAGAATATGAGGATAATTTACAAAAATCAACACTTAAACTTAAAAATAAGGCGTTAAAGGGTGAAAACCCAAACCAATCCCCTAACGACCCCGTAGGAGGCACGAACACCTGGCACGGGACCAATGTGACTTGTAGGATCTGCCCACATAGTCTCGAAACTCCCGGTTTGAGAGTATGACGATAATTTGCAAAAATCACACATATACTTAAAAATAAGCCATTAAAGGGTGAAAACCTAAACCAGCCCCCATACGACCCCGTAGGAGGAACGAACTCCTTGCACGGGACGAATGTAACTTATAGGAACTGACAAAGTAGTGCCGAGTTTCCCGATTTGAGATTTTGACGATAATTTGCAAAAATCACACTTAGACTTAAAAACAAGCCATTAAAGGGTGAAAATCCAAACCAGCCCCCAAACAATCCCGTAGGAGGCACGAACACCTCGCACGGGACCAATGTAACTTGTAGGAACTGATTGCGTAGTCCTGAGTCTCCCAATTTGAGAGTATGATGATAATTTTTAAAAATCACCCTTAGACTTAAAAATAAGCCGTTAAAGGGTGAAAACCCAAACTAGTCCCCAAACGACCCTGTAAGAGGCACGAACACGTCGTACGGGGCCAATGTAACTTGTAGGAACTGGACGAATATTTTCGGGTCTCCCGATTTGAGAGTATGATGATAATTTTCCAAAATCAATACCTAAAACATAAAAATAAGGCGATAAAGGGTGAAAACCCAAACCAACCCCCAAACAACCCCATAAGAGGCCCGAACACCTCGCACGGGATCAATGTAACTTGTAGGAACTGATCGCGTAGTCCCGAGTTTCTCGGTTTGAGAATATGATGATAATTTTAAAGTATGTCAATTTGGCTTCAAAACAAGCCGTTAAAGGCTGACAATCTAAACCAGCCCCCAAACAGCCCTAAAAAAGGCACAAACACCTCGCACGCGACCAATGAACTTGTACGAACTAATCACGTAGTCACGGGCCTCTCGGTTGGAGATAATGACAATTGTTTCAAATAATGTAGATTAGGCTTGAAAACAAGGCGTTAAAGGGTGATAACCCAAACTAGTACACAAATAACCCTGTAAGAGGCGCGAACACCTCGTACGGGACCAATGTAACTTGTAGGAACTGACCGCGTAGTTTTTGGTCTCCCGATTTGAGAATATTACGATAATTTGCAAATATCAACATTTAAATTTAAAAATAAGGCGTTAACGGGTGAAAACCTAAACCCGCTCCCTAACGACCCCTTAGGAGGCACAAACACCTGGCATGGGACCAATGTAACTTGTAGGAACTGATCGCGTAGACACCGGTCTCCCGGTTCGGGAGTAAGATGATAATTTGTGAAAAACACACTTAGACTTAATAACAAGCCGTTAAAGGGTGAAAACCCAAACCAGCCCCCATACGACCCCGTAGGAGGCACGAATACCTCGCACGGGACCAATGTTACTTATAGGAACTGACCGCGCAGTTTCGTGTCTCCCGATTTGAGAATATGACGATTATTTGCAAAAATCAACACTTAAACTTAAAAACAAGGCGATAAGGGGTGAAAACCCAAACCAGCCCGCATACGACCCCGTAGGAGGCACGGACACCTCGTACGGGACCAATGTAACTTATAGGTACTGACTGCCTAGTCTCGGGTCTCTCGATTTGATTGTATGACGATAATTTGTAAAAATCACATTTAGACTTAAAAACAAGCCGTTAAAGGGTGAAAAGCCAAACCAGCCCCTTACGACCCCGTAGGAGGCACGAACACCTCGAACGGGTCCAATGTAACTTCTAGGAACTGACCGCGTAGTCCTGGGTCTCCCGGTTTGAGAGTATGACGATAATTTAGAAAAATAACATTTAGACTTAAAAATGAGCCGTTAAAGTGAGAAAACCCAAACCAACCCCCTTACGACGCCGAAGGAGGCACGAACACCTCGCACGGGACCAATGTAACTTGTAGTAATTGGTCGCGTAGTCCCGGGTGTCCCGATTTGAGAGTATGATGATAATTTGCAAAAATTACATTTAGACGTAAAAACAAGCCATTAAAGGTTGAAAACCCAAACCAACCCCCAAACGACCCCGTAAGTGGCACGAACACCTCGCACGGGACCAATGTAACTTATAGGAACTGACGGCGTAGTCCTGGTCTCTCGGTTTAAGAATGTGACGATAATTTAAAAATATGTCAATTTGGCTTGAAAAGAAACCGTTAAAAGGTGATAACCTAAACCAGCTCCCAAACGGCCCAGAAAGAGGCACGAACACCTCGCACGGGACTAATGAACTTGTACAAACTAACCGCATAGTCAGGGCCTACCATTTTGAGATAACGATGATAATTTCAAATAATATAGATTAGGCTTGAAAATAAGTCGTTAAAGGGTGAAAACCCAAACCAGTGAACAAACGACCCCGCAAACACCTCGCACGGGACCAATGTAACTTGTAGGAACTGACGGCATAGTTTCGGGTCTCTCAGTTTAAGAGTATGACATTTATTTACAAAAATCACACTTAGACTTAAAAATAAGCCGTTAAAGGGTGAAAACCCAAATTAGCCCACAAACATCCCCGTAAGAGGAGCAAACACCTCGCACGGGACTAATGTAACTTGTAGGAACTGACCGCGTAGTTTTGGGTCTCTCGATTTGAGAATATGATGATAATTTGCAAAAATCAACACTTAGAATTAAAAACAAGCCGTTAAAGGGTGAAAATCCAAACCAGCCCCCAAACGACCCCATAGGAGGCATGAACACCTCGCAAGGGACCAATGTAACTTATAAGAACTGACCGCGTAGTCTCAGGTCCTCCTGTTTGAGAGTATGATGTTAATTTGCAAAAATCACAATTAGAATTTAAAGCAAGCCCTTTAGGGTGAAAACCCAAACAAATCCCCAAACGACCCCGTAGGAGGCACAAACACCTCGCAATGGACCTATGTAACTTATAGGAACTGACCGCGTAGTCTCGGGTCTCTCGGTTTGAGAGTATGACGATAATTTGCAAAAATCACACTTGAACTTAAAAATAAGTCGATAAAGGGTGTAAACCCAAACCAGCCCCCAAACGACCCCGTTGGAGGCACGGACACCTCACACGGGACCAATGTAACTTGTAGGAACTGATCGTGTAGTCCTGAGTCTCCCAATTTGAGAGTATGATGATAATTTGTAAAAATCACACTTAGACTTAAAAACAAGCCGTTAAAGGGTGAAAACCCAAACTAGCCCTCAAACGACCCTGTAAGAGCCATGGACACGTCGCACGGGACCAATGTAACTTGTAGGAACTGACCGTATAGTGTCGGGTCTCCCGGTTTTAGAGTATGATAATAATTTGCAAAAATCAACACTTAAAAATTAAAAATAAGGCATTAAAGGGTGCAAAACCCAATCTAACCCCCACGGGACCAATGTATCTTGTAGGTACTGACCGCATAGTCTCGGGTCTCCCAGTTTAAGAATATGACGATAATTTCAAAATATGCCAATTTGGCTTAAAAATAGGCCGTTAAAGGGTGATAACCTATACCAGCCCCAAAACGGAACAGTAAGAGGCACGAACACCTCGTACGGGACCAATTAAAATTATACGAACTAACCGTGTAGTCACGGGCCTCCCGGTTTGAGCTAATGACAATAAATTCAAATAGTGTAGATTAGGCTTGAAAATAAGTCGTTAAAGGGTGAAAACCCAAACCAGCCCACAAACGACCCCGTAAGAGGTGCGAACACCTTGTACGGGACCAATGTAACTTGTAGGAACTGACCACGTAGATTCGGGTCTCCCGGTTTGAGAATATGATGATAATTTTCAAAAATTAACACTTAAACTTAAAAATAAGGCGTTAAAGGATGAAAACCCAAACCAATCCCCTACAACCCTGTAGGAGGCACGAACAACTCGCACGGGACAAATGTAACTCGTTGGAACTGCTAGCGTAGTCCCGGGTCTCCTGATTTGGGAGTATGACGATAATTTGTAAAAATCACACTTAGACTGAAAAACAATCCGTTAAAGTGTGAAAACCCAAACCAACCCCCAAACGACTCCGTAAGAGGCACGAACACCTTGCACGGGACCAATGTAACTTATTGGAACTGATTGCGTAGTCCCAGTTCTCTCGGTTTGAGAATATGACGATAATTTCAAAATATGTCAATTTGACTTGAAAACTAGCCGTTAAAGGGTGATAACCTAAACCATCCCCTAATCGTCCGAGTAAGAGGCACGAACACCTCGCACGGGACCAATGAACTTTTATGAACTAACCACGTAGTCGCGAGACTCCTAGTTTGAGTTAATGATGATAATTTCAAATAATGTAGATTAGGCTTGAAAACAAGTCGTTAAAGGGTGAAAACCCAAACCAGTGCACAAACGACCCCGTAAGAGACGTAAACACCTTGCACATGACCAATGTCACTTGTAGGAACTAACTGCGTAGTTTCAGGTCTCTGGGTTAGAGAGTATGATGATAATTTGCAAAAATCATACTCAGACATAAAAATAAGTCGTTAAAGGGTGAAAACACAAATTAGCCCATAAAAAATCTCGTAAGAGGCGCAAACACCTCTCACGGGACCAATGTAACTTGTAGGAACTGACCGCATAGTTTCGTGTCTCTCGGTTTGAGAATATGATGATAATTTGCAAAAATAAACACTTAGAATTAGAAACAGGCCATTAAAGGGTGAAAACCCAAACCATCCCCCAAACGACCCCGTAGGAGGCACGAACACCTCGCAGGGGACCAATGTAACTTGTAGGAACTGACCGCGTAGTCACGGGTTTCCCGGTTTGAGAGTATGATGTTAATTTGCAAAAATCATAATTAGAATTTAAAGCAATCCCTTAAGGGTGAAAACCCAAAAAAACTCCCAAACGACCCCGTAGGAGGCACGAACACCTCGCATGGGACCAATGTAACCTATAGGAACTGACCACGTAGTCCCCGGACTCCCGATTAGAGAGTTAGATGATAGTTTGCAAAAAATCAAACTTAGACTTAAAAACAATCCATTGAACGGTGAAAACCCAAACCAACCCCCAAATAACCCCGTAGGAGGCACGAACACCACGCACGGGACCAATGTAACTTGTAGGAACTGATCGCGTAGTCCTGAGTCTCCCAATTTGAGAGTATGATGATAATTTCTAAAAATCACACATAGACTTAAAAACAAGCAGTTAAAGGGTGAAAACCCAAACTAGGCCCCAAACGACTCTGTAAGAAGCACGAATACGTCGCACGGGACCAATGTAACTTGTAGGAACTGACCGCATAGTTTCGGGTCTCTCGGTTTGAGAGTATGACAATAATTTGCAAAAATCAACACTTAAAACTTAAAAATAAGGCGTTAAAGGGTGAAAACCCAAACCAACCCCCAAGTAACACCGTAAGAGGCACGAACACCTCGCATGGGACCAATGTAACTTGTAGGAACTGATCGCGTAGTCCCAGGACTCCCAGTTTGAGAATATGACGATAATTTCAAAATATGTCAATTTGGCTTAAAAATAAGCCATTAAAGGGTGATAACCTATACCAGCCCCAAAACGGCCCAGTAAGAGGCATGAACACCTCGCACAGGACCAATGAAACTTATACGAACTAACCGCGTAGTCATGGGCCTCTCGGTTTGAGATAATGAAGATAATTTTAAATAGTGTAGATTAGGATTCAAAACAAGTCGTTAATGGGTGAAAACCCAAACCAGCCCACAAACGACCACGTAAGAGGCGCGAACACCTTGCACGGGACCAATGTAACTTGTAGGAACTGACTGTGGAGATTCAAAACTCCCGGCTTGAAAATATGACAATAATTTGCAAAAATTAACACTTAAACATAAAAACAAGGCATTAAAGGGTGAAAACCCAAACCAATCCCCTAACGACCCCGTAGGAGGCACGAACACCTGGAACGGGACCAATGTAACTTATAGGAACTGCCCACATAGTCTCGGGTCTCCCAGTTTGAGAGTATGATGATAATTTGCAAAAATCACACTTAGACTTAAAAATAAGCCATTAAAGGGTGAAAATCGAAACCAACCCCCATACGACCCCGTAGCAGGCACGAACACCTTGCACGGGACCAATGTAACTTGTAGGAACTGATCGCGTAGTCTCGGGTCTCTTGGATTGAGAGTATGACGATAATTTGCAAAAATCACACTTAGACTTAAAAATAAGCCGTTAAAGGGTGAAAATCCAAACCGGCCCCCATACGACCCCGTAGTAAGCACGAACACCTCGCACGGGACCAATGTAACTTGTAGGAAGTTATCGCGTAGTCTCGAGTCACCTAATTTGAGAGTATGATGATAATTTGTAAAAATCGCACTTAGACTTAAAAATAAGCCGTTAAAGGGTGAAAGCCCAAACCAGCCCCCAAACGACCCTATAAGAGGCACGAACACCTCACACGGGACCAATGTAACTTGTAGGAACTGACCGCATAGTTTCGGGTCTCTCGGTTTGAGAGTATGAAGATAATTTGCAAAAATTAACACTTAAACTTAAAAACAAGGCGTTAAAGGGTGAAAACCAAAAGAAACCCCCAAAAAACCTCGTAAGAGGCACGAACACCTCGCACGGGACCAATGTAACTTGTAGGAACTGACCGTGTAGTCTCGGGTCTCCCAGTTTGAGAATATGACGATAATTTCAAAATATATCAATTTGGCTTAAAAATAAGACGTTAAAGGGCGATAACCTATACCAGCCCCCAAACGGCCCAGTAAGAGGCTTGAACACCTCGTACGGGACATTTGAAACTTATACGAACTAATCGCATAGTCACGGGCCTCCCGGTTTGAGGTAATGATGATAATTTCAAATAGTGTAGATTAGGCTTGAAAACAAGTCGTTAAACGGTGAAAACCCAAACCTGCCCACAAACGACCCCGTAAGAGGCGCAAAGACATTTCACAGGACCAATGTAACTTGTAGGAACTGACCGCGTAGCTTCGGGTCTCCCGGTTTGAGAATATGATGATAATTTACAAAAAGCAACACTTAAACTTAAAAATAAGGCGTTAAAGGGTAAAAACCCAAACCAATCACCTAATGACCTCGTAGGAGGCACGAACACCTGGAACGGGACCAATGTGACTTATAGGATCTGCCCACGTAGTCTCGAGTCTCCCGGTTTGAGAGTATGACGATAATTTGTAAAAATCACACTTAGACTTAAAAAAAAGCCAATAAAGGGTGAAAACCTAAACCAGCCCCCATACTACCCCGTAGGAGGCACGGACTCCTTGCACGGGACCAATGTAACTTGTAGGAACTGACCACGTAGTCCCGGGTTTCCCGATTTGATAGTCTGACGATAATTTGCAAAAATCACACTTAGGCTTAAAAACAAGCCATTAAACGGGGAAAAACCAAACCATCCCCCAAACAACCCCGTAGGAGGCATGAACACCTCGCACGGGACCAATGTAACTTGTAGGAAATGATTGCGTAGTCCTGAGTCTCCCAATTTGAGAGTATGATGATAATTTGTAAAAATCACACTTAGACTTAAAAATAAGATGTTAAAGGGTGAAAACCCAAACTAGCACCCAAACGACCATGTAAGAGGCACGGACACGTCGTATGAGACCAATATAACTTATACGAACTGATCGCATAGTTTAGGGTCTCCCGGTTTGAGAGTATGATGATAATTCTCCAAAATCAACACTTAAAAATTAAAAATAAGGGGTTAAAGGGTGAAAACCTAAACCAACCCCCAAACAACCCTGTAAGAGGCACGAACACCTCGCACGGGACCAACGTAACTTGTAGGAACTGACTGCGTAGTCCCGAGTTTCCCGGTTTGAGAATATAACGATAATTTTAAAGTATGTCAATTTGGCTTGAAAACAAGCCGTTAAAGGCTGACAACCTAAACCAGCCCCCAAACAGCCCTATAAGAGGCACAAACACCTCGCACGCGACCAATGAACTTGTACGAACTAATCGCATAGTCACGGGCCTCCCGGTTGGAGATAATGACAATAATTTCAAATAATGTAGATTAGGTTTGAAAATAAGTCGTTAAAGGGTGAAAACCCAAACCAGTACACAAATGACCCCGTAAGAGGCGCGAACACCTTGTGCAGGACCAAAGTATCTTGTAGGAACTGACCGCGTAGTTTCACGTCTCTCGATTTGATAGTATGACGATAATTTGTAAAAATCACACATAGACTTAAAAAAAGCCGTTAAAGGGTGAAAACCCAAACCAGCCCACAAATAACCCCATAGGAGGCTCGAACACCTCGTACGGGACCAATGTAACTGGTAGGAACTGATCGCGTAGTTTTGGGTCTCCCGATTTGAGAATATTGCGGTAATTTGCAAAAATCAACATTCAAATTTAATAATATGGCATTAATGGGTGAAAACCTAAACCAGCTCCCTAACGACCCCGTAGGAGGCACAAGCACCTCGCACGGGACCAATGTAACTTGTAGGAACTGATCGCGTAGTCACGGGTCTCTCGGTTCGGGAGTAAGACAATATTTTGCAAAAAATCACACTTAGACTTAAAAACAAGCCGTTAAAGGGTGAAAAACCAAACCAGTCCCCATACAACACCGTAGGAGGCACGAACACCTCGCACGGGACAAATGTTTCTTGTAGGAACTGACCACGTAGTTTCGTGTCTCCCGATTTGAGAATATGACGATAATTTGCAAAAATAAACATTTAAACTTATAAACAAGGAGTTGAGGGGTGAAAACCTAAACCAGCCCCCTAACGACCCCGTAGAAGGCTCGAACACCTCGCACGGGACCAATGTAACTTGTAGTAACTGATCGCATAGTCTCGGGTCTCCCGTTTTGAGAGTATGACGATAATTTGCAAAAATCACACTTAGACTTAAAAACAAGTCGTTAGAGGGTGAAAACCCAAACCTGCCCCTTAACGACCCCGTAGGAGGCACGAACACCTTGCACGGGACCAATGTAACTTGTACGAACATACCGCGTAGTCCCGGGTCTCCCAGTTTGAGAGTATGACGATAATTTGCAAAAATCACACTCAGACGTAAAAACAAGCCCCTAAAGGTTGAAAACCCAAACCAGCCCCCAAACGATCCCGTAGGAGGCACGAACACCTCACATGGGACCAATGTAACTTGTAGAAACTGACCGCGTAGTCTCGGGTCTCCCGATTTGAGAGTATGACGATAATTTGCAAAAATCAAACTTAGACTTAAAAATAAGCTGTTAAAGGGTGAAAACCCAAACCAGACCAATACGACCCCGTAGGAGGAACGAACACCTCGAACGGGACCAAAGTAATTATAGGTACTGACCACCTAGTCCCGGGTCTCCCGATTTTATTGTATGATGATAATTTGTAAAAATCACATTTAGATTTAAAAATAAGTCGTTATAGGGTGAAAAGCCAAACCAGCCCCCTTACGACCCCGTAGGAGGCACGGACACCTCGAACGGGTCCAACGTAACTTGCAGGAACCGACCGCGTAGTCCTGGGTCTCCCGGAATGAGAGTATGATGATAATTTAGAAAAATCACACTTAAACTTAAAAATAAGCCGTTAAAGTGAGAAAACCCAAACCAACCCCCTTACGACGCCGTATAAGGCCCGAACACCTCGCACGGGACCAATGTAACTTGTAGGAATTGGCCGGATAGTCCCGGGTGTCCCGATTTGAGAGTATGACAATAATTTGCAAAAATCACACTTACACTTAAAAACAAGCCGTTAACGGGTTGAAACCCAAACTAGCCCCCAAACGACCCCGTAAGAGGCACGAACACCTCGCGCGGGACTAATGTAAGTTGTAGGAACTGTTGGCGTAGTCCCGGGTGTCCCAGTTTGAGAATATGACGATAATTTCAAAATATGTCAATTTTGCTTGAAAACAAGTCGTTAAAGGGTGATAACCTAAACCAGCCCCCAAATGGCCCAGTAAGAGGCACGAACACCGCGCACGGGACCAATGAACTTGTACGAACTAACCACATAGTCTGGGGAGTCTCGGTTTGAGATAATGATGATAATTTCAAGTAATGTAGATTAGGATTGAAAATAAGTCATTAAAGGGTGAAAATCCAAACTAGTTCACAAACGACCCTGTAAGAGGCGCAAACACCTCGCACGGGACCAATGTAACTTGTAGGAACTGACCGCGTTGTTTCGAGTCTCTCGGATTGAGAGTATGACGACAATTTGTAAAAATCACACTTAGACTTAAAACAAGCCGTTAAGTGGTGAAATCCCAAACCAGAGAACAAACGACCCCGTAAGAGGTGCGAACACCTCGCACAGGGCCAATGTAACTTGTAGGAACTGCTCGCGTAGTCTCGAGTCCCTCGGTTTGAGAGTATGACGATAATTTGCAAAAATCACACTTTGACTTAAAAACAAGCCAATAAAGGGTGAAAACCCAAACCAGCCCCCATACGACTCCGTAGGAGGCACGAACACCTCGAACGGGAACAATATAACTTGTAAGAACAGATCGCGCATTCCCGGGTCTCCCGGTTTGAGAATATGACGATAATTTTAAAATATGTCTATTTGGATTAAAAATAAGACATTAAAGGGTGATAACCAAAACCAGCACCCAAACGGCCCAGTAAGAGGCACGAACACCTCGCACGTGACCAATGAACCTGTACGAACTAACCACGTAGTCATGGGTTCCCAGTTTGAGATACTGACGATTATTTCAAATAATGTAGATTAGGCTTGAAAATAAGCCGTTAAAGGGTGAAAACCCAAACCAGTGAACAAACGACCCCGTAAGAGGCGCAAAAACCTCGTACGGGAGTAATGTAACTTGTAGGAAGTGACCGCGTAGTTTCGGGTCTCTCGGTTTGAGAGTATGATGATAATTTGTAAAAATCACACTAAGACTTAAAAATAAGCTATTAAAGGGTGAAAACCCAAACTAGCCCACAAACAACCCCGTAAGAGGCGCAAACACCTCGCACGAGACCAATGTAAATTATAGGAACTGACCGCGTAGTTTTGGGTCTCTCGGTTTGAGAATATGACGATAATGTGCACAAATCAACACTTAGAATTAAAAACAAGCCGTTAATGGGTGAAAACCCAAACCAGCCCCCAAATGACCCCGTAGGAAGCACGAACACGTCGCAGGGGACCAATGTAACTTCTAGGAACTGACTGGGTAGTCTCGGGTCTCCCAGTTTGAGAGTATGATGATAATTTACAAAAACCATAAATAGAATTTAATACAAGCCCTTAAGGGTGAAAACCCAAACCAACCCCCAAACGACCCCATAGGAGGCACGAACATGTCGCACAGGCACAATGTAACTTGTAGGAACTGATCGCGTAGTCCTGAGTCTCCCGATTTGAGAGTATGATGATAATTTGTAAAACTCACACTTAGATTGAAAAACAAGCCGTTAAAGGGTGAAAACCCAAACTAGCCCCCAAACAACCTTGTGAGAGGCACGGACACCTCGCACGGGACCAATGTAACTTGTAGGAACTGACCGCATAGTTTCAGGTCTCCCAGTTTGAGAGTATGATGATAATTCACAAAAATCAACACTTAAAATTAAAAATAAGGCGTTACAGGGTGAAAACCCGAACCGACCCCCAACCAACCCCGTAAGAGGAACGAACACATCGCACGGGACCAATGTAACTTATAGGAATTGATCGCTTAGTCCCGGGTCTCCCAGTTTGAAAATATTATGATAATTTCAAAATATGTCAATTTGGCTTAAAAATAAGTCGTTAAAGGGTGATAACCTATACCAGCACCCAAACGACCCAGTAAGAGGCACAAACACCTCGCACGGGACAAATGAAACTTACATGAAGTAACCTCGTAGTCACGGGCCTCTTAGTTTGAGATAATGACGATAATTTCAAATAGAGTAGATTAGGCTTCAAAATAAGTCGTCAATGGGTGAAAACCCAAACCAGCCCACAAACGACACCTTGCACGGGACCAATGTAACTTGTAGGAACAGACCGTGTAGATTCGGGTCTCCCGGTTTGAGAATATGATGATAATTTGAAAAAATCAACACTTAAACTTAAAAACAAGGCGGTAAAGGGTGAAAACCCAAACAAAACCCCAAACGACCCCGTAAGAGGCACGAACACCTCGCACGGGACCAATACAACTTGTAAGAATAGATCGCGCATTCCCGGGTCTCCCTGTTTGAGAATATGACGATAATTTTAAAATATGTCAATTTGGATTAAAAACAAGACATTAAAGGGTGATAACCTAAACCAGCACCCAAACGGCCCAGTAAGAGGCACGAACACCTCGCACGGGACCAATGAACCTGTACGAACTAACCACGTAGTCACGGGCTCCTAGTTTGAGATACTGACGATAATTTCAAATAATGTAGATTAGGCTAGAAAATAAGCCGTTAAAGGGTGAAAACCCAAACCAGTACACAAACGACCCCGTAAGAGGCGCAAACACCTCGTACGGGAGTAATGTAACTTGTAGGAAGTGACCGCGTAGTTTCGGGTCTCTCGGTTTGAGAGTGTGATGATAATTTGCAAAAATCACACTAAGACTTAAAAATAAGCTGTTAAAGGGTGAAAACCCAAACTAGCCCACAAACAACCCCGTAAGAGGCGCAAACACCTCGCACGAGACCAATGTAAATTATAGGAACTGACCGCGTAGTTTTGGGTCTCTCGGTTTGAGAATATGACGATAATGTGCACAAATCAACACTTAGAATTAAAAACAAGCCGTTAACGGGTGAAAACCCAAACCAGGCCCCAAATGACCCCGTAGGAAGCACGAACACCTCGCAGGGGACCAATGTAACTTCTAGGAACTGACCGGGTAGTCTCGGGTCTCCCGGTTTGAGAGTATGATGATAATTTACAAAAACCATAATTAGAATTTAATACAAGCCCTTAAGGGTGAAACCCAAACCAACCCCCAAACGACCCCATAGGAGGCACGAACATGTCGCACAGGCACAATGTAACTTGTAGGAACTGATCGAGTAGTCCTGAGTCTCCCGATTTGAGAGTATGATGATAATTTGTAAAACTCACCCTTAGATTGAAAAACAAGCCGTTAAAGGGTGAAAACCCAAACTAGCCCCCAAACAACCTTGTGAGAGGCACGGACACCTCGCACGGGACCAATGTAACTTGTAGGAACTGACCGCATAGTTTCAGGTCTCCCAGTTTGAGAGAATGATGATAATTCACAAAAATCAACACTTAAAATTAAAAATAAGGCGTTACAGGGTGAAAACCCGAACCGACCCCCAAACAACCCCGTAAGAGGCACGAACACATCGCACGGGACCAATGTAACTTATAGGAATTGATCGCTTAGTCCCGGGTCTCCCAATTTGAAAATATTATGATAACTTCAAAATATGTCAATTTGGCTTAAAAATAAGCCGTTAAAGGGTGATAACCTATACCAGCACCCAAACGACCCAGTAAGAGGCACAAACACCTCGCACCGGACAAATGAAACTTACATGAACTAACCGCGTAGTCACGGGCCTCTTAGTTTGAGATAATGACGATAATTTCAAATAGAGTAGATTAGGCTTCAAAATAAGTCGTCAAAGGGTGAAAACCCAAACCAGCCCACAAACGACACCTTGCACGGGACCAATGTAACTTGTAGGAACTGACCGCGTAGATTCGGGTCTCCCGGTTTGAGAATATGATGATAATTTGAAAAAATCAACACTTAAACTTAAAAACAAGGCGGTAAAGGGTGAAAACCCAAACAAAACCCCTAACGACCCCGTAAGAGGCACGAACACCTCGCACGGGACCAATATAACTTGTAAGAATAGATCGCGCATTCCCGGGTCTCCCGGTTTGAGAATATGACGATAATTTTAAAATATGTCAATTTGGATTAAAAACAAGACATTAAAGGGTGATAACCTAAACCAGCACCCAAACGGCCCAGTAAGAGGCACGAACACCTCGCACGGGACCAATGAACCTGTACGAACTAACCACGTAGTCACGGGCTCCCAGTTTGAGATACTGACGATAATTTCAAATAATGTAGATTAGGCTTGAAAATAAGCCGTTAAAGGGTGAAAACCCAAACCAGTGCACAAACGACCCCGTAAGAGGCGCAAACACCTCGTACGGGATTAATGTAACTTGTAGGAACTGACCGCGTAGTTTCGGGTCTCTCGGTTTGAGAGTATGATGATAATTTGCAAAAATCACACTAAGACATAAAAATAAGCTATTAAAGGGTGAAAACCAAAACTAGCCCACAAACAACCCCGTAAGAGGCGCAAACACCTCGCACGAGACCAGTGTAAATTATAGGAACTGACCGCGTAGTTTTGGGTCTCTCGGTTTGAGAATATGACGATAATGTGCACAAATCAACACTTAGAATTAAAAACAAGCCGTTAACGGGTGAAAACCCAAACCATCCCCCAAATGACCCCGTAGGAAGCACGAACACCTCGCAGGGGACCAATGTAACTTCTAGGAACTGACCGGGTAGTCTCGGGTCTCCCGGTTTGAGAGTATGATGATAATTTACAAAAACCATAATTAGAATTTAATACAAGCCCTTAAGGGTGAAAACCCAAACCAACCCCCAAACAACCCCATAGGAGGCACGAACATGTCGCACAGGCACAATGTAACTTATAGGAACTGATCGCGTAGTCGTGAGTCTCCCGATTTGAGAGTATGATGATAATTTGTAAAACTCACACTTAGATTGAAAAACAAGCCGTTAAAGGGTGAAAACCCAAACTAGCCCCCAAACAACCTTGTGAGAGGCACGGACACCTCGCACGGGAGCAATGTAACTTGTAGGAACTGACCGTATAGTTTCAGGTCTCCCAGTTTGAGAGTATGATGATAATTCACAAAAATCAACACTTAAAATTAAAAATAAGGCATTACAGGGTGAAAACCCGAACCGACCCCCAAACAACCCCGTAAGAGGCACGAACACATCGCACGGGACCAATGTAACTTATAGGAATTGATCGCTTAGTCCCGGGTCTCCCAGTTTGCGAGTATGAAGAAAATTTACAAAAATCACACTTAGACTTAAAAACAAGCCGTTAATGGGTGAAAACCTAAACCGGCCCTCATACCACCCCATAGGAGGCACGAACACCTCGCACGGGACCAATGTAACTTATAGGAACTCCCCGCGAAGACTCGGGTCTCCCGGTTTGGTTGTATGATAATAATTTGAAAAAATCACATTTAGACATAAAAACAAGCCGTTAAAGGGTCAAAACCCAAACCAGTACACAAACGACCCCGTAAGAGGCGCGGACACCTCGTGCGGGACCAATGTACCTTGTAGGAACTGACCGCGTAGTTTCGGATCTCTCAATTTGATAGTATGACGATAATTTGCAAAAATCACACTTAGAATTAAAAACAAGTCGTTAAAGGGTGAAAACCCAAACCAGCCCCCAAACGACCCCGTAGGAGGCACGAACACCTCGTAGGGGACCAATGTAACTTGTAGGAACTGACCGCATTGTCCCATATCTCTAGGTTTGAGAGTATGATGAAAATTTTAAAAAATCACACTTAGACTTAAAAACAAGCCGTTAAAGGGTGAAAACCCAAACCAACCCCCATACGACTCCGTAGGAGGCACGAACACCTCGCACGGGACCAATGTAACTTATAGGAACTGACCGCGTAGTCTCGGGTCTCCCAGTTTGATTGTATGACGATAATGTGAAAAAAATCAGATTTAGACATAAAAATAAGTCGTTAAAGGGTGAAAACACAAACTAGCCCCCATACGACCCCGTTGGAGGCACAAGCACCTATCACGAGACCAATATAACTTGTTGCAACTGATCGTGTAGTGCCGGGTCTCTCGGTTTGAGAATATGATGATAATTTAAAAATATGTCAATTTGGTTTCAAACAAGCTGTTAAAGGGTGATAACCTAAACTAGCCCCCAAACGTCCTAGTAAGAGGCACGAACACCTCGCACGTGACCAATGAACTTGTACGAACTAACCGCATAGTCACGGGCCTCCCGGTTGGAGATAATGACGATTATTTCAAATAATGTAGATTAGGCTTGAAAACAAGCCGTTAATGGGTGAAAATGCAAACTAGTCCACAAACGACCCCGTAAGAGATACAAACACCTCGCACGGGACAAATGTAACTTGTAGGAACTGACCGTGTAGATTCCGGTCTCTCGATTTGAGAGTACGACGATAATTTTCAAAAATCACAGTTAGTCTAAAAAATAAGCCGTTAAAGGGTGAAAACTCAAACCAGCCCACAAACAACCCCGTAAGAGGTGCGAACACCTACTACGGGACCAATGTAACTTGTAGGAACTGGCCGCGTAGTTTTGGGTCTCTCGATTTGAGAGTATGACGATAATTTGCAAAAATCACAGTTAGAGTTAAAAATAAGCTGTTAAAGGGTGAAAACCCAAACCAGCCCACAAATAACCCCGAAAGAGGCGCGAACACCTCGCACGGGACCAATGTAACTTGTAGGAACAGACCGCGTAGTTTTGGGTCTCCCGGTTTGAGAATATGACGATAATTTGGAAAAATGAATATTTAAGCTTAAAAATAAGGTGTTAAAGGGTGAAAATCTAAACCCGACACCTAACGACCCCGTAGGAGGCACGAACACCTCGCACGGGACCAATGTAACCTTTAGGAACTGACCGCGTAGTCTCGGGTCTCTCGATTTGGGAGTATAACGATAATTTACAAAAATCACACTTACACTTAAAAACAAGCCGTTAAAGTGAGAAAACCAAAACCAAGCCACATACGACGCGGTAGGAGGGACGGACACCTCGCATGGGACCAATGTAACTTGTAGGAACTGCCTGTGTAGTCTCGGTTCTCCCGATTTGAGAGTATGACGATAATTTATAAAAATACACTTAGACTTAATATAAGCCGTTAATGGGTAAATACCCAAACCAGCCCCCATACAACCCCGTAGGAGGCACGAACACCTCGCACGGGACCAAAGTAAGTTGTAGGAACTGACCGCGTTGTCCCGCATCTCCCGATTTGAGAGTATGATGAAAATTGGCAAAAATCACACTTACACTTAAAAACAAGCCGTTAAAGTGTGAAAACCCAAACCGGCCCTCATACGACCCAGTTGGAGGAACGAACACCTCACACGGGACCAATGCAACTTATAGCAACTGATCGCGTAGTCTCGAGTCTCCCGGTTTGATTGTATGACTATAATTTGAAAAAAATCACATTTAGAAATAAAAAGAAGTCGTTAAAGGGTGAAAACACAAACCAGCCCCCATACGACCCCGTTGGAGGCACGAACACCTCGTACGGGACCAATATAACTTGTAGCAACTGATCATGTAGTACCGGGTCTCTCGGTTTGAGAATTTGATGATAATTTCAAAATATATAAATTTGGCTTGAAAATAAGCCGTTAAAGGGTGATAACCTAAACCAGCCCCCAAACGGCCCAGTAAGAGGCACGAACACCTCGCACGTGACCAATGAACTTGTATGAACTAATCGCGTAGTGACGGGCCTCCCGGTTGGAGATAGTGACGATTATTTCAAATAATGTAGATTAGGCTTGAAAACAAGCCGTTAAAGGGTGAAAACGCAAACTAGTCCACAAACGACCCCGTAAGAGACACGAACACCTCGCACGGGACCAATGTAACTTGTAGGAACATACCATGTAGTTTTGGGTCTATCAATTTGAGAGTACGGTGATAATTTGAAAAAATCACAGTTAGTCTAAAAAACAAGCCGTTAAAGAGTGAAAACTCAAACCATCCCACAAACAACCGCGTAAGAGGCGCGAACACCTCTTATGGGACCAATGTAACTTGTAGGAACTGACCGCGTTGTTTTGGGTCTCTCGATTTGAGAGTATGACGATAGTTTGCAAAAATCACAGTTAGACTTAAAACAAGCTGTTAAAGGTATGTAACTTGTAAGAACTGACAGCGTAGTTTTGGGTCTTCCGGTTTGAGAATATGACGATAATTTGGAAAAATGAACATTTAAACTTAAAAATAAGATGTTAAAGGGTGAAAATCTAAACCATCCCCCTAACGACCCCGTAGGAGGCACGAACACCTCGCACGGGACCAATTTAACCTTTAAGAACTGATCGCGTAGTCTCGGGTCTCTCGGTTCGGGAGTATGACGGTAATTTGAAAAAATCACACTTAGACTTAAAAATAAGCCGTTAAAGGGTGAAAACCCAAACCAGCCCCCATACGACCCCGTAGGAGGCACAAACACCTCGCACGGGAGAGATGTAACTTGTAGGAACTGATCGCGTAGTAACGGGCCTCCCAGTTGGAGATAATGACGATTATTTCAAATAATGTAGATTAGACTTGAAAACAAGCCGTTAAAGTGTGAAAACACAAACCAGTCCACAAACACCCCCATACGACCCCGTAAGAGGCGCAAAAAGCTCGCACGGGACCAATGTAACTTGTAGGAACTGACAGCGTAGGTTCGGGTCTCTGGGTTTGAGAGTATGATGATAATTTGCAAAAATCACACTTAGACTTAAAAATAAGCCGTTAAAGGTTGAAAACCCAAATTATCACACAAGCAACCCCGAAAGAGGCGCGGACACCTCGCACGGGACCAATGTAACTTGTAGGAACTGACCGCGTAGTTTTGGGTCTCTCGGTTTGAGAATATGATGATAATTTGGAAAAATGAACATTTAAACTTAAAAATAAGGTGTTAAAGGGTGAAAATCTAAACCATCCCCCTAACGACCCCGTAGGAGGCACGAACACCTCGCACGGGACCAATGTAACCTTTAAGAACTGACCGCGTAGTCTTGGGTCTCTCGGTTCGGGAGTATGACGGTAATTTACAAAAATCACACTTAGACTTAAAAATAAGCCGTTAAAGGGCGAAAACCCAAACCAACCCCCATACGACCCCGTAGGAGGCTCAAATACCTCGCACGGGAGAGATGTAACTTGTAGGAACTGATCGCATAGTCACGGGCCTCCCAGTTGGAGATAATGACGATTATTTCAAATAATGTAGATTAGACTTGAAAACAAGCCGTTAAAGTGTGAAAACACAAACCAGTCCACAAACACCCCCATACGACCCCGTAAGAGGTGCAAAAAGCTCGCACTGGACCAATGTAACTTGTAGGAACTGACAGCGTAGTTTCGAGTCTCTGGGTTTGAGAGTATGATGATAATTTGCAAAAATCACACTTAGACATAAAAATAAGCCGTTAATGGTTGAAAACCCAAATTATCCCACAAACAATCCCGTAAGAGGCGCAAACACATCGCACGGGACCAATGTAACTTGTAGGAACTGACAGCGTAGTTTTGGGTCTCTCGATTTGAGAATATGACGATAATTTTTAAAAATAAACACTTAGAATTAAAAATAGGTCGTTAAAGTGTGACAACCTAAACCAGCCCCCAAACGACCCCGTAGGAGCCACGAACACCTCGCAGGGGACCACTGTAACTTGTAGGAACTGACCGCATAGTCTCGGGTCACCCGGTTTGAGAGTATGATGTTAATTTTCAAAAATCATAATTAGAATTTAAAGCAAGACCTTAAGGGTGTAAACCCAAACAAACCCCCAAACGACCCCGTAGGAGGCACGGACACCTCGTATGGGACCAATGTAACTAGTAGGAACTGACCACGTAGTCCCGGGTCTCTCGATTTGAGAGTGTGATGATAATTTGCAATAATCAAATTTAAATTTAAAAACTAGCCATTGAACGGTGAAACCCCAAACAAGCCCCCAAACAATCCCGTAGGGGGCACGAACTCCTCTTATGGGACCAATGTAACTTGTAGGAATTGATCGCGTAGTCCTGAGTCTCCCAATTTGAGAGTATGATGATAATTTGTAAAAATCACACTCTTACTTAAAAATAAGTCGTTAAAGGGTGAAAACCCAAACTAGCCCCCAAACGACCCTGTAAGAGGCATGGACACCTCGCACAGCACCAAAGTAACTTCTAGGAACGGATCACGTAGTTTCGGGTCTCTCGGTTTGAGAGTATGAAGATAATTTGCAAAAATCAACACTTAAAACTTAAAAATAAGGCGTTAAAGGGTAAAAACCCAAACCAACCCCCAAACAACCCCGTAAGAGGCACGAACACCTCGCACGGGACCAATGTAACTTGTAGGAACTGACCGCGTAGTCTCGAGTCTCCCAGTTTCAGAATATGACCATAATTTCAAAATATGTCAATTTTGCTTAAAAATAGGCCGTTAAAGGGTGATAACCTATACCAGCCCCAAAACGGCCCAGTAAGAGGCACGCACACCTCGTACGGGACCAATGAAACTTATACGAACTACCCGCGGAGTCACGGGCCTCCCGGTTTGAGATAATGACGATAAATTCAAATAGTGTAGATTAGGCTTGAAAACAAGTCGTTAAAGGGTGAAAACCCAAACCAGCCCACAAACAACCCCGTAAGAGGTGCGAACACCTTTTACGGGACCAATGTAACTTGTAGGAACTGACCACGTAGATTTGGGTCTCTCGATTTGAGAATATGATGATAATTTGTAAAAATTAACACTTAAACTTGAAAACAAGGCGTTAAAGGATGAAAACCCTAACCAATCCTCTAACGACCCCGTAGGAGGCACGAACACCTCGCATGGGACCAATTTAAATCCTAGGAACTTCTCGCGTAGTCCCGGGTCTCCCAATTTGGGAGTATAACGATAATTTGTAGAAATCACACTTAGACTGAAAAACAAGCCGTTAAAGTGCAAAAACCCAAACCAACCCCCAAACGACTCCGTAAGAAGCACGAACACCTCGCACGGGACCAATGTAACTTGTAGGAACTGCTCGCGTAGTCTCGGTTCTCTCGGTTTGAGAATATGACAATAATTTCAAAATATGTCAATTTGGCTTAAAAACAAGCCGTTAAATGGTGATAACCTAAACCAGCGCCGAAACGGCCCAGTAAGAGGCACAAACACCTCGCAAGGGACTAATGAACTTGTACGATCTAACCACGTAGTCACGAGCCTCCTAGTTTGAGAAAATGATGATAGTTTCAAATAATGTAGATTAGACTTGCAAATAAGCTGTTAAAGTGTCAAAGCCCAAACCAGTGCACAAAGGACCCCGTAAGAGGCGCAAACACCTCACACGGGACCAAGGTAACTTCTAGGAACTGATCGCGTAGTTCCGGGTCTCTCGGTTTGAGAGTATGGCGATAATTTGCAAAAATTACACTTACACTTAAAAATAAGCCATTCAAAGGTGAAAACCCAAATTAACCCACAAACCATCCCGTAAGCGGTGCAAACACCTCGTACGGGACCAATGTAACTTGTAGGAACTGACCGCGTAGTTTTGGGTCTCTCGATTTCAGAATATGACGATAATTTTTAAAAATCAACACTTAGAATTAAAAACAAGCCGTTAAAGGGTGACAACCCAAACCATCCCCCGAACGACCCCGTTGGAGCCATGAACACCTCGCAGGGGACCAATGGTACTTGTAGGAACTGACCGCATAGTCTTGGGTCTCTCGGTTTGAGAGTATGCTATTAATTTGCAAAAATCATAATTAGAATTTAAAGCAAGCACATAAGGGTGTAAACCCAAACAAACCCCCAAACGACGCCGTAGGAGGCACGAACACCTCGTATGGGACCAATGTAACTAGTAGGAACTGACCACGTAGTCCCGGGTCTCTCGATTTGAGAGTCTGATGATAATTTGCAAAAATCAAACTTAGACTTAAAAACTAGCCATTGAACGGTGAAAACCCAAACAAGCCCCCAACTAATCCCGTAGGAGGCACGAACACCTCGCAAGGGACCAATGTAACTTGTAGGAACTGATCGCGTAGTCCTGAGTCTACCAATTTGAGAGTATGATGATAATTTGTAAAAATCAAACTTAGACTTAAAAACAAGCCGTTAAAGGGTGAAAACCCAAACTAGCCTCCAAATGACCCTATAAGAGGCACGGACATGTCGCACGGGACCAATGTAACTTTTAGGAACTGACCGCATAGTTTCTGGTCTCCCGGTTTGAGAGTATGACAATAATTTTAAAAAATCAACACTTAAAACCTAAAAATAAGGCATTAAAGGGTGAAAACCCAAACCAACGCCCAAAAAACCCCGAAAGAGGCACGAACACCTCGCATGGGACCAATGTAACTTGTAGGTACTGACCGCGTAGTCCCGGGTCTCCTAGTTTAAGAATATGATGATAATTTCAAAATATGTCAATTTGGCTTAAAAATAGGCCGTTAAAGGGTGATAACCTAAACCAACCCCAAAACGGCCCAGTAAGAGGCACGAACACCTCGCACGGGACTAATGAAAATTTAATGAACTAACCGCGTAGTCACGGGCCTCCCGGTTTGAGATAATGATGACAAATTCAAATAGTGTAGATTAGGCTTGAAAACAAGTCGTTAAAGGGTGAAAACCCAAACCATCCCACAAACGACCCCGTAAGAGGCGCGGACACCTTGTACGGGACCAATGTAACTTGTAGGAACTGACCACATAGATTCGGGTCTCTCGGTTTGAGAATATGATGATAATTTGCAAAAATTAACACATAAACTTAAAAATAAGGCGTTAAAGGATGAAAACCCAAACCAATCCCCTAACGACCCCGTAGGAGGCACGAACACGTCGCACGGGACCAATGTAACTCATAGGAACTGTTCGCGTAGTCCCGGGTCTCCCGGTTTGGGAGTATGATGATAATTTGTAAAAATCACACTTCGACTGAAAAACAAGCCATTAAAGTGTGAAAACCCTAACCAACCCCCAAACAACTCCGTAAGAGGCACGAACACCTCGCACGGGACCAATGTCACTTGATGGAATTGATCGCATAGTCCCGGTTCTCTCGGTTTGATAATTTGATGATAATTTCTAAATATGTCAATTTGACTTGAAAATAAGCCGTTAAAGCGTGATAACCTAAACCAGCCCACAAACGTCCCAGTAAGAGGGACGAACACCTCGCACGGGACCAATGAACTTGTACGAAATAACCACATAGTCACGATCCTCCTTGTTTGAGGTAATGATGATAATTTCAAATAATGTAGATTAGGCTTGAAAACTAGCCGTTAAAGGGTGAAAACCCAAACCAGTGCACAAACGACTCTGTAAGAGGGGCAAACACCTTGCATGGGACCAATGTAACTTGTTGGAACTGACCGCGTAGTTTCGGGTCTCTCGGTTTGAGAGTATGATGATAATTTGCAAAAATCACACTTAGATTTAAAAATAAGCCGTTAAAGGGTGAAAACACAAATTAGCCAACAAACAATCCCGTAAGAGGCGCAAACACCTCGCACGGGACCAATGTGACTTGTAGGAACTGATCATGTAGTCCCGGGTCTCCCGGTTTGAGAATATGAAGATAATTTGCAAAAATCAACACTTAAAATTATAAACAAGTCGTTAAAGGGTGAAAACCTAAACTAGCCCCCAAACGACCCCGTAGGAGGTACGAACACCTCGCAGAGGACCAATGTAACTTGTAGGAACTGACCGCGTAGTCACGGGTCTCCCGGTTTGAGGGTATGATGTTAATTTGAAAAAATCACAATTAGAATTTAAAGCAAGTCCTTAAGGGTGAAAACCCAAACAGACCCCCAAACGACCCCGTAGGAGGTACGAACACCTCGCACGGGACCAATGTAACTTGTAGGAACTGACCGCGTAGTTTTGGGTCTCTTGATTTGAGAGTATGATAATAATTTGCAAAAATCACCATTAGACTTAAAAACAAGCTGTTAAAAGGTGAAAACCCAAACCAGCCCACAAACAACCCCGAAAGAGGCACGAACACCTCGCACGGGACCAATGTAACTTGTAGGAACTGACCGCGTAGTTTTGGGTCTCCCGGTTTTAGAATATGATGATAATTTGAAAAAATCAACACTTAAATTTAAAAACAAGACATTAAAGGGTGAAAACCCAAACCAATCACCTAAAGACCCCATAGGAGGCACGAACCCCTCGCACGAGACCAATGTAACTTGTACGAACTGCTCACGAAGTCTCGAGTCCACTGGTTTGAGAGTATAACGATAATTTTCAAAAATCACACTTAGACTTAAAAACAAGCCATTATAGGGTGAAAACCAAAACCAGCCCCCATACGACCCCGTATGAGGCATGAACACCTCGGACGGGACCAATGTAACTTGTAGGAACTGTCTGCGTAGTCCCGGGTCTCCCGATTTGAGAATATGACGACAATTTGCAAAAATCACACTTAGACTTAAAAATAAGCCGTTAATGGGTGAAAACCCAAACCATCCCCCATACGACCCCGTAGGAGGCACGAACACCTCGAACGGGACCAAGGTAACTTATAGGAACTGACCGCCTTGTCCCGCATCTCCCAGTTTGAGAGTTTGATGAAAATTTCCAGAAATGACACTTAGACTTAAAAACAAGCCGTTAAAGGGTGAAAACCCGAACCGGCCCACATACGGCCCAGTAGGAGGCATGAACACCTCGCACGGGACCAGTGTAACTTATAAGAACTAACCGTATAGTCTCGGGTCTCCCAGTTTGATTGTATGACGATAATTTAAAAAATTCACATTTAAACATAAAAACAAGCCTTTAAAGGGTCAAAACACAAACCAGCCCCCATACGACCCAGTTGGAGGCACAAACACCTCACACGGGACCAATATAACTTGTAGCAATAGACCGCATACTGCCGAGTCTCCCGGTTTTAGAGTATGACAATAAAATACAAAAATCACACTTAGTCTTAAAAATAAGCCGTTAATGTGTGAAAACCCAAACTGGCCCCCTTACGACGCTGTAGGAGGCACGAACACCTCGCACGGGACCAATGTAACTTGTAGGAACTGACCGCATAGTCCCGGGTCTCCCGATTTGAGAGTATGATAATAATTTTCAAAAATCACACTTAGACTTAAAAACAAGTCGTTAAAGGGTGAAAACCAAAACCAACCCCTAAACGACCCCGTAAGTGGCACGAACACCTCGCACGGGACAAATGTGACTTGTAAGAACTGACCTTGTAGTCCCGAGTTTCCCGATTTGAGAGTATGATGATAATTTAAAAATATGTCAATTTGGCTTGAAAACAGGCCGTTAGAGGGTGATAACCTAAACCAACCCCAAAATGGCCCAGTAAGAGGCACGAACACCTCGCACGGCACCAATGAACTTGTACGAACTAACCGCGTAGTCACGTGCCTCCCAGTTGGAGATAGTGACGATTATTTCAAAAAAATGTAGATTAGGCTTGAAAACAAGACGTTAAAGTGTGAAAATGCAAACCAGTCCACAAATGCCCCCATACGACCCTGTAAGAGGCGAAAAAAGCTCGCACGGGACCAATGTAACTTGTAGGAACTGACCGCATAGTTTTGGGTCTCTGGGTTTGAGAGTATGACGATAATTTGAAAAAATCACACTTAAACTTAAAAATAAGTCGTTAAAGGTTGAAAACCCATATTAGCCCACAAACAATCCCGTAAGAGGCGCAAACACCTCGCACGGGACCAATGTAAATTATAGGAACTAACCGCGTAGTTTTGGGTCTCTCGGTTTGATAATATGACGATAATTTTTAAAAATCAACACTTAGAATTAAAAACAAGACGTTAAAGGGTGACAACCCAAACCAGCCCCCAAACGACCCCGTAGGAGACTTGAACACCTCGCAGGGGACTAATGTAACTTGTAGGAACTGACCGCGTAGTCTCGGGTCACCCGGTTTGAGAGTATGATGTTAATTTGTAAAAATCATAATTAGAATTTAAAGCAAGCCCTTAAGGGTGTAAACCCAAACAAACCCCCAAACGACCCCGTAGGAGGCACGAACACCTCGTATGGGACCAATGTAACTTGTAGGAACTGACCACGTAGTCCCGAGTCTCTCGATTTGAGAGTCTGATGATAATTTGCAAAAATAAAACTTAGACTTAAAAAGTAGCCATTGAATGGTGAAAACCCAAACAAGCCCCGAAACAATCCCGTAGGAGGCACGAACACCTCGCACGGGACCAATGTAACTTGTAGGAACTGATCGCATAGTCCTGAGTCACCCAATTTGAGAGTATGATGATAATTTGTAAAAATCATACTTAGACTTAAAAATAAGCCGTTAAAGAGTGAAAACCCAAACTAGACCCCAAACGACCCTGTAAGAGACATGGCACCTCGCACGGGACCAAAGTAACTTCTAGGAACTGACCACGTAGTTTGGGTCTCCCAGTTTGAGAATATGAAGATAATTTGCAAAAATTAACACTTAAAACTTAAAAATAAGGCGTTAAAGGGTGAAAACTTAAAAATAAGGCGTTAAAGGGTGAAAACACCTCGCACGGGACCGATGAAATTGTACGAACTAACCATGTAGTCACGAGCCTCCTAGTTTGAGATAATGATGATAATTTCAAATAATGTAGATTTGGCTTGAAAACAAGTCGTTAAAGGGTGAAAACTCAAACCAGTGCACAAACGACCCCGTAAGTGGTGCAAACACCTCGCACTGGACCAATGTAACTTGTAGGAACTGACCGCGTAGTCTCGGGTCTCACGATTTGAGAGTCTGATGATAATTTGCAAAAATCAAACTTAGACTAAAAAACAAGCCATTGAACGGTGAAAACCCAAACCAGCCCCCAAACAACCCCGTAGGAGGCACGAACACCTCGCACGAGACCAATGTAACTTGTAGGAACTGATCGTGTAGTCTTGAGTCTCCCAATTTGAGAGTATGATGATAATTTGTAAAAATCACACTTATACTTAAAAACAAGCCGTTAAAGGGTGAAAACCCAAACTAGCCCCCAAACGACCCTTTAAGAGGCACGAATACGTCGCACGGGACCAATGTAACTTGTAGGAACTGACCGCATAGTTTCTGGTCTCCCGGTTTGAGAGTATGACAATAATTTGAAAAAATCAACACTTAAAACTTAAAAATAAGGCATTAAAGGGTGAAAACCCAAACCAACCCCCGAAAACCCCCGAAAGAGGCACGAACACCTCGCATGCGACTAATGTAACTTGTAGGTACTGACCGCATAGTCCCGGGTCTCCTAGTTTAAGAATATGATGATAATTTCAAAATATGTCAATTTGGCTTAAAAATAGGCCGTTAAAGGGTGATAACCTAAACCAACACCAAAATGGCCCAATAAGAGGCACGAACACCTCGCACGGGACCAATGAAAATTATATGAACTAACCGCGTAGTCACGGGCCTCCCGGTTTGAGATAATGACGATAAATTCAAATAGTGTAGATTAGGCTTGAAGACAAGTCGTTAAAGGGTGAAAACCAAAACCAGCCCACAAACGACCCCGTAAGAGGCACGAACACCTTGTACGGGACCAATGTAACTTGTAGGAACTGACCATGTAGATTCGGGTCTCTCGGTTTCAGAATATGATGATAATTTGCAAAAATTAACACTTAAACTTAAAAATAAGGCGTTAAAGGATGAAAAACCAAACCAATCCCCTAACGACCCCGTAGGAGGCACGAACACGTCGCATGGGACCAATGTAACTCGTAGGAACTGCTCGCGTAGTCCCGGGTCTCCCGATTTGGGAGTATGATGATAATTTGTAAAAATCACACTTAGACTGAAAAACCAGCCATTAAAGTGTGAAAACCCTAACCAATCCCCAAACAACTCCGTAAGAGGCACGAACACCTCGCACGGGACTAATGTAACTTGTAGGAAATGATCGCATAGTCCCGATTCTCTCGATTTGAGAATATGACGATAATTTCAAAATATGTCAATTTGACTTGAAAACAAGCAGTTAAAGGGTGATAACCTAAACCAGCGCCCAAACGGCCCAGTAAGAGGCACAAACACCTCGCACGGGACTAATGAACTTGTACGAACTAACCACGTAGTCTCGAGCCTCCTAGTTTGAGAAAATGATGATAATTTCAAATAATGTAGATTAGGCTTGAAAATAAGCTGTTAAAGTGTGAAAACCCAAACCAGTGCACAAACGACCCCGTAAGAGGCGCAAACACCTCACACGCGACTAATGTAACTTCTAGGAACTGACCGCGTAGTTCCGGGTCCCTCGGTTTGAGAGTATGACGATAATTTACAAAAATCACACATAGACTTAAAAATAAGCCATTAAAGGGTGAAAACCCAAATTAGCCCACAAAGAATCCCGTAAGAGGGGCAAACACCTCGCACGGGACCAACGTAACTTGTAGGAACTGACGGCGTAGTTTTGGGTCTCTCGGTTTGAGAATATGACGATAATTTTTAAAAATCAACACTTAGAATTAAAAACAAGCCGTTAAAGGGTGACAACCCAAACCAGCCCCTAAACGACCCCGTAGGAGCCTTGAACACCTCGCAGGGGACTAATGTAACTTGTAGGAACTGACCGCGTAGTTTCGGGTCACCCGGTTTGAGAGTATGATGTTAATTTGCAAAAATTATAATTAGAATTTAAAGCAAGCCCTTAAGGGTGTAAACCCAAACAAACCCCCAAACGACCCCGTAGGAGGCACGAACACCTCGTATGGGACCAATGTAACTTTTAGGAACTGACCACGTAGTCCCGGGTCTCTCGATTTGAGAGTCTGATGATAATTTGAAAAAATAAAACTTAGACTTAAAAAGTAGCCATTGAATTGTGAAAACCCAAACAAGCCCCAAAACAATCCCGTAGGAGGCACGAACACCTCGCGCGGGACCAATGTAACTTGTAGGAACTGATCGCATAGTCCTGAGTCACCCAATTTGAGAGTATGATGATAATTTGTAAAAATCACACTTAGAGTTAAAAATAAGTCGTTAAAGAGTGAAAACCCAAACTAGCCCCCAAACAACCCTATAAGAGGCATGGCACCTCGCACGGGACCAAAGTAACTTATAGGAACTGACCACATAGTTTTGGGTCTCCCAGTTTGAGAGTATGAAGATAATTTGCAAAAATTAACACTTAAAACTTAAAAATAAGGCGTTAAAGGGTGAAAACCCAAACCAACCCCCAAACAACCCCGTAAGAGGCACGAACACCTCGCATGGGACCAATGTAACTTGTAGGAACTGACCGCGTAGTCCTGGGTCTCCCAGTTTAAGAATATGACCATAATTTCAAAATATGTCAATTTAGCTTATAAATAGGCCGTTAAAGGGTGATAACCTATACCAGCCCCAAAACGTCCCAGTAAGAGGCACGAACACCTCGCACGGGACCAATGAAAGTTATACGAACTAACCGCGTAGTCACGGGCCTCCCAGTTTGAGATAATGATGATAATTTCAAATAGTGTAGATTAGGCTTGAAAACAAGTCGTTAAAGGGTGAAAAACCAAACCAGCCCACAAACAACCCCATAAGAGGTGCGAACAGCTTGTACGGGACCAATGTAACTTGTAGGAACTGACCACATAGATTCGGGTCTCCCGATTTGAGAATATGACGATAATTTGTAAAAATTAACACTTAAACTTAAAAATAAGGCGTTAAAGGATGAAAACCCTTACCAATCCTCTAACGACCACGTAGGAGGCACGAACACCTCGTACGGGTCCAATGTAATTCGTAGGAACTTCTCGCGTAGTCCCGGGTCTCCCGATTTAGGAGTATAACGATAATTTGCAAAAATCACACTTAGACTGAAAAACAAGCCGTTAAAGTGTGAAAACCCAAACCAACCCCCAAACGACTCCGTAAGAGGCACGAACACCTTGAACGGGACCAATGTAACTTGTAGTAACTGATCGCGTAGTCACGGTTCTCTCGGTTTGAGAATATGACGATAATTTTAAAATATGTCAATTTGGCTTGAAAACAAGCCGTTAAAGGGTGATAACCTAAACCAACGGCCAAATGGCCCAGCAAGAGGCACAAACACCTCGCAACGGACTAATGAACTTGTACGAACTAACCACGTAGTCACGAGCCTCCTAGTTTGAGAAAATGTTGATAGTTTCAAATAATGTAGATTAGGCTTGAAAATAAGCTGTTAAAGTGTCAAAACCCAAACCAGTGCACAAACGACCCCGTAAGAGGCGCAAACAACTCACACGGGACCAATGTAACTTCTAGGAACTGACCGCGTAGTTCCCGTCTCTCGGTTTGAGAGTATGATGATAATTTGTAAAAATAATACTTAGACTTAAAAATAAGCCATTAAAGGGTGAAAACCCAAATTAGCCCACAAACAATCCCGTAAGAGGCGCAAGCACCTCGCACGGGACCAATGTAACTTGTAGGAACTAACCGCGTAGTTTCGGGTCTCTCAGTTTGAGAATATGACGTTAATTTGCAAAAATAAACACTTAGAATTAAAAACAAGCCGTTAAAGGGTGAAAACCCAAACCAGCCCCCAAACGACCTCGTAGGATGCACGAACACCTCGCAGGGGACCAATGTAACTTGTAGGAACTGACCGTGTAGTCTTGGGTCTCCTGGTTTGAGAGTATGATGTTAATTTGCAAAAATCACAATTAGAATTTAAAGCAAGCCCTTAAGGGTGAAAACCCAAACAAACGACCCCGTAGGAGGCACGAACACCTCGCATGGGACCTATGTAACTCGTAGGAACTGACCACGTAGTCTCGGGTCTCCCGATTTGAGAGTCAGATGATAATTTGCAACAATCAAACTTATACTAAAAATCAAGCCACTGAACGGTGAAAACCCAAACCAGCCCCCAAACAACGCCGTAGGAGGCACGAACACCTCGCGTAGGCACGAACATGTCGCACGGGGCCAATGTAACTTGTAGTCCTGAGTCTCCCAATTTGAGAGTATGATGATAATTTATAAAAATTACACTTAGACTTAAAAACAAGCCGCTAAAGGGTGAAAACCCAAACTAGCCCCGAAATGACCCTATAAGAGGCACGGACATGTCGCACGGGGCCAATGTAACTTGTAGGAACTGACCGCATAGTTTCTGGTCTCCGGGTTTGAGAGTGTGATAATAATTTGAAAAAATCAACACTTAAAACTTAAAAAGAAAGCATTAAAGGGTGAAAACCCAAACCAACCCCCAAAAAACCTCGTAAGAGGCAAAAACACCTCGCACGGGACCAATGTAACTTGTAGGTACTGACCGCGTAGTCCCGGGTCTCCTAGTTTAAGAATATGACGATAATTTCAAAATATGTCAATTTGGCTTAAAAATAGGCCGTTAAAGGGTGATAACCTATACCATCCCCAAAATGGCCCAGTAAGAGGCACGAACACCTCGCATGGGACCAATGAAAATTATACAAACTAACCGCGTAGTCACGGGCCTCCCGGTTTGAGATAATGACGATAAATTCAAATAGTGTAGATTAGGCTTGAAAACAAGTCGTTAAAGGGTGAAAACCCAAATCATCCCACAAACGACCCCGTAAGAGGCGCGAACACCTTGTACGGTACCAATATAACTTGTACGAGCTGACCACGTAGATTCGGGTCGCCCGGTTTGAGAATATGATGATAATTTGCAAAAATTAACACTTAAACTTAAAAACAAGGCGTTAAAGGATGAAAACCCAAACCAATCCCCTAACGACCCCGTAGGAGGCACGAACAACTTGGAATGGACCAATTTAACTCAGAGGAACTGCTCGCGTAGTCCCGGGTCTCCCGATTTGGGAGCATGATGATAATTTGTAAAAATCACACTTAGACTGAAAAACAAGCCATTAAAGTGTGAAAACCCTAACCAACCCGCAAACAACTCTGTAAAAGCCACGGACACCTCGCACGGGACCAATGTTACTTGTAGGAACGGATCGCGTAGTCCCGGTTCTCTCGGTTTTATAATTTGACGATAATTACAAAATATGTCAATTTGACTTGAAAACAAGCCGTTAAAGGGTGATAACCTAAACCAGCCCCCAAACATCCCAGTAAGAGGCACGAACACCTCGCACGGGACCGATGAAATTGTACGAACTAACCATGTAGTCACGAGCCTCCTAGTTTGAGATAATGATGATAATTTCAAATAATGTAGATTTGGCTTGAAAACAAGCCGTTAAAGGGTGAAAACTCAAACCAGTGCACAAACGACCCCGTAAGTGGTGCAAACACCTCGCACTGGACCAATGTAACTTGTAGGAACTGACCGCGTAGTCTCGGGTCTCACGATTTGAGAGTCTGATGATAATTTGCAAAAATCAAACTTAGACTAAAAAACAAGCCATTAAACGGTGAAAACCCAAACCAGCCCCCAAACAACCCCATAGGAGGCACGAACACCTCGCACGAGACCAATGTAACTTGTAGGAACTGATCGTGTAGTCTTGAGTCTCCCAATTTGAGAGTATGATGATAATTTGTAAAAATCACACTTATACTTAAAAACAAGCCGTTAAAGGGTGACAACCCAAACCAGACCCCAAACGACCCCGTAGGAGCCTTGAACACCTCGCAGGGGACTAATGTAACTTGTAGGAACTGACCGCGTAGTTTCGGGTCACCCGGTTTGAGAGTATGATGTTAATTTGCAAAAATTATAATTAGAATTTAAAGCAAGCCCTTAAGGGTGTAAACCCAAACAAACCCCCAAACGACCCCGTAGGAGGCACGAACACCTCGTATGGGACCAATGTAACTTTTAGGAACTGACCACGTAGTCCCGGGTCTCTCGATTTGAGAGTCTGATGATAATTTGCAAAAATAAAACTTAGACTTAAAAAGTAGCCATTGAATTGTGAAAACCCAAACAAGCCCCAAAACAATCCCGTAGGAGGCACGAACACCTCGCGCGGGACCAATGTAACTTGTAGAAACTGATCGCATAGTCCTGAGTCACCCAATTTGAGAGTATGATGATAATTTGTAAAAATCACACTTAGACTTAAAAATAAGTCGTTAAAGAGTGAAAACCCAAACTAGCCCCCAAACGACCCTATAAGAGGCATGGCACCTCGCACGGGACCAAAGTAACTTATAGGAACTGATCACATAGTTTTGGGTCTCCCAGTTTGAGAGTATGAAGAGAATTTGCAAAACTTAACACTTAAAACTTAAAAATAAGGCGTTAAAGGGTGAAAACCCAAACCAACCCCCAAACAACCCCGTAAGAGACACGAACACCTCGCATGGGACCAATGTAACTTGTAGGAACTGGCCGCGTAGTCCTGGGTCTCCCAGTTTAAGAATATGACCATAATTTCAAAATATGTCAATTTAGCTTAAAAATAGGCCGTTAAAGGGTGATAACCTATACCAGCCCCAAAACGGCCCAGTAAGAGGCACGAACACCTCGCACGGGACCAATGAAAGTTATACGAACTAATCGCGTAGTCACGGGCCTCCCAGTTTGAGATAATGATGATAATTTCAAATAGTGTAGATTAGGCTTGAAAACAAGTCGTTAAAGGGTGAAAACCCAAACCAGCCCACAAACAACCCCATAAGAGGTGCGAACAGCTTGTACGGGACCAATGTAACTTGTAGGAACTTACCACGTAGATTCGGGTCTCCCGATTTGAGAATATGACGATAATTTGTAAAAATTAACACTTAAACTTAAAAATAAGGCGTTAAAGGATGAAAACCCTTACCAATCCTCTAACGACCACGTAGGAGGCACGAACACCTCGTACGGGTCCAATGTAACTCGTAGGAACTTCTCGCGTAGTCCCGGGTCTCCCGATTTAGGAGTATAACGATAATTTGCAAAAATCACACTTAGACTGAAAAACAAGCCGTTAAAGTGTGAAAACCCAAACCAACCCCCAAACGACTCCGTAAGAGGCACGAACACCTTGAACGGGACCAATGTAACTTGTAGTAACTGATCGCGTAGTCACGGTTCTCTCGGTTTGAGAATATGACGATAATTTTAAAATATGTCAATTTGGCTTGAAAACAAGCCGTTAAAGGGTGATAACCTAAACCAACGGCCAAACGGCCCAGCAAGAGGCACAAACACCTCGCAACGGACTAATGAACTTGTACGAACTAACCACGTAGTCACGAGCCTCCTAGTTTGAGAAAATGTTGATAGTTTCAAATAATGTAGATTAGGCTTGAAAATAAGCTGTTAAAGTGTCAAAACCCAAACCAGTGCACAAACGACCCCGTAAGAGGCGCAAACAACTCACACGGGACCAATGTAACTTCTAGGAACTGACCGCGTAGTTCCCGTCTCTCGGTTTGAGAGTATGATGATAATTTGTAAAAATAATACTTAGTCTTAAAAATAAGCCATTAAAGGGTGAAAACCCAAATTAGCCCACAAACAATCCCGTAAGAGGCGCAAATACCTCGCACGGGACCAATGTAACTTGTAGGAACTAACCGCGTAGTTTCGGGTCTCTCAGTTTGAGAATATGACGTTAATTTGCAAAAATCAACACTTAGAATTAAAAACAAGCCGTTAAAGGGTGAAAACCCAAACCAGCCCCCAAACGACCTCGTAGGATGCACGAACAACTCGCAGGGGACCAATGTAACTTGTAGGAACTGACCGTGTAGTCTTGGGTCTCCTGGTTTGAGAGTATGATGTTAATTTGCAAAAATCACAATTAGAATTTAAAGCAAGCCCTTAAGGGTGAAAACCCAAACAAACTCCCAAACGACCCCGTAGGAGGCACGAACACCTCGCATGGGACCTATGTAACTCGTAGGAACTGACCACGTAGTCTCGGGTCTCCCGATTTGAGAGTCAGATGATAATTTGCAACAATCAAACTTATACTAAAAAGCAAGCCACTGAACTGTGAAAACCCAAACCAGCCCCCAAACAACGCCGTAGGAGGCACGAACACCTCGCGTAGGCACGAACATGTCGCACGGGGCCAATACAACTTGTAGTCCTGAGTCTCCCAATTTGAGAGTATGATGATAATTTATAAAAATTACACTTAGACTTAAAAACAAGCCGCTAAAGGGTGAAAACCCAAACTAGCCCCGAAATGACCCTATAAGAGGCACGGACATGTCGCACGGGGACAATGTAACTTGTAGGAACTGACCGCATAGTTTCTGGTCTCCGGGTTTGAGAGTGTGATAATAATTTGAAAAAATCAACACTTAAAACTTAAAAAGAAAGCATTAAAGGGTGAAAACCCAAACCAACCCCCAAAAAACCTCGTAAGAGGCACAAACACCTCGCACGGGACCAATGTAACTTGTTGGTACTGACCGCGTAGTCCCGGGTCTCCTAGTTTAAGAATATGACGATAATTTCAAAATATGTCAATTTGGCTTAAAAATAGGCCGTTAAAGGGTGATAACCTATACCATCCCCAAAACGGCCCAGTAAGAGGCACGAACACCTCGCATGGGACCAATGAAAATTATACGAACTAACCGCGTAGTCACGGGCCTCCCGGTTTGAGATAATGACGATAAATTCAAATAGTGTAGATTAGGCTTGAAAACAAGTCGTTAAAGGCTGAAAACCCAAATCATCCCACAAACGACCCCGTAAGAGGCGCGAACACCTTGTACGGTACCAATATAACTTGTACGAGCTGACCACGTAGATTCGGGTCGCCCGGTTTAAGAATATGATGATAATTTGCAAAAATTAACACTTAAACTTAAAAACAAGGCGTTAAAGGATGAAAACCCAAACCAATCCCCTAACGACCCCGTAGGAGGCACGAACAACTTGAAATGGACCAATTTAACTCAGAGGAACTGCTCGCGTAGTCCCGGGTCTCCCGATTTGGGAGCATGATGATAATTTGTAAAAATCACACTTAGACTGAAAAACAAGCCATTAAAGTGTGAAAACCCTAACCAACCCGCAAACAACTCTGTAAAAGGCACGGACACCTCGCACGGGACCAATGTTACTTGTAGGAACTGATCGCGTAGTCCCGGTTCTCTCGGTTTTATAATTTGACGATAATTACAAAATATGTCAATTTGACTTGAAAACAAGCCGTTAAAGGGTGATAACCTAAACCAGCCCCCAAACATCCCAGTAAGAGGCACGAACACCTCGCACGGGACCGATGAAATTGTACGAACTAACCATGTAGTCACAAGCCTCCTAGTTTGAGATAATGATGATAATTTCAAATAATGTAGATTTGGCTTGAAAACAAGCCGTTAAAGGGTGAAAACTCAAACCAGTGCACAAACGACCCCGTAAGTGGTGCAAACACCTCGCACTGGACCAATGTAACTTGTAGGAACTGACCGCGTAGTCTCGGGTCTCACGATTTGAGAGTCTGATGATAATTTGCAAAAATCAAACTTAGACTAAAAAACAAGCCATTAAACGGTGAAAACCCAAACCAGCCCCCAAACAACCCCGTAGGAGGCACGAACACCTCGCACGAGACCAATGTAACTTGTAGGAACTGATCGTGTAGTCTTGAGTCTCCCAATTTGAGAGTATGATGATAATTTGTAAAAATCACACTTATACTTAAAAACAATCCGTTAAAGGGTGAAAACCCAAACTAGCCCCCAAACGACCCTTTAAGAGGCACGAATACGTCCCACGGGACCAATGTAACTTATAGGAACTGACCGCATAGTTTCGGGTCTCCCGGTTTGAGAGTATGCTGATAATTTGAAAAAATCAACACTTAAAACTTAAAAATAAGGCGTTAAAGGGTGAAAACCCAAACCAACCCCCAAACAACCCCGTAAGAGGCACGAACACCTCGCACGGGACCAATGTAACTTGTAGGAACTGACCGCGTAGTCCCGAGTCTCCCAGTTTGAGAATATGACGATAATTTTGAAATATGTCAATTTGGCTTAAAAATAAGCCGTTAAAGGGTGGTAATCTATATCACCCCTAAAACGTCCTAGTAAGAGGCACGAACACCTCGCACAAGACCAATGAAACTTATTCGAACTAACCGCGTATTCATGGGCCTCCCGGTTTGAGAGAATGATGATAATTTCAAATATTGTAGATTAGGTTTGAAAATAAGTCGTTAAAGGGTGAAAACCCAAACCAGCCCACAAACGGCCCGTAAGAGGCGCGAACACCTTGCACGGGAAAAATGTAACTTGTAGGAACTGACCCTGTAGATTCGAGTCTCCCGGTTTGACAATATGATGATAATTTGCAAAAATTAAGACTTAAACTTAAAAATAAGGCGTTAAAGGGTGAAAACCCAAACCAATCCCCTAACGACCCCGTAAAAGGCACTAACACCTCGCACGGGACCGATGTAACCTGTAGGAACTTCCCACATAGTCTTGAGTCTCCCATTTTGAGAGTATGCCCATAATTTGTAAAAATCACACTTAGACTTAAAAATAAGCCATTAAAGGGTGAAAACCAAAACCAGCCCCCATACGACCCCGTAGGAGACACGAACACCTCGCACAGGACCAATGTAACTTGTAGGAACTGACCGCGTCGTCTCGAGTCTCTCGGTTTGAGAGTATGATAATAATTTGTAAAAATCACACTTAGACTTAAAAATAAGTCGTTAAAGGGTGAAAACCCAAACTGACCCCCATACGACCCCGTAGTAAGCACAAAAACCTCGCACGGGACCAATGTAACTTGTAGGAACTTATCGCGTAGTCCCGAGTCTCCCGATTTGAGAGTATGATGATAATTTGTAAAAATCACACTTAGACTTAAAAACAAGCCGTTAAAGGGTAAAAACCCAAACCAGCCCCCAAACGACCCTGTAAGAGGCACGAACACCTCGCACGGGACCAATGTAACTTGTAGGAACTGACCGGGAAGTTTTGGGTCACCCGGTTTGAGAGTATGAAGATAATTTGCAAAAATGAACACTTAAACTTAAAAATAAGGCGTTAAAGGGTGAAAACCAAAAGAAACCCCCAAACAACCCCGTAAGAGGCACAGACACCTCGCACGGGACCAATGTAACCTGTAGGAACTGATCGCGTAGTCCCGGGTCTCCTAGTTCGAGAATATGACGATAATTTCAAAATATATCAATTTGGCTTAAAAATAAGCAGTTAAAGGGTGATAACCTATACCAAGCCCCAAACGGCCCAGTGAGAGGCACGAACACCTCATACAGGACCAATGAAACTTATACGAACTAATCGCGTTGTCACAGGCCTCCCGGTTTGAGATAATGACGATAATTTCAAATAGTGTAGATTTGGCTTGAAAATAAGTCGTTAAAGGGTGAAAACCAAAACTAGCCCACAAACGACCTCGTAATAGGCGCTAACACCTTTCACGGGACCAATGTAACTTCTAGGAACTGACCGCGTAGCTTCGGGTCTCCCGGTTTGAGAATATGATGATAATTTACAAAAATCAACACTTAAACTTTAAAAAAAGGCGTTAAAGGGGGAAAACCCAAACCAATCCCCTAACGACCATGTAGGAGGTACGAACACCTGGCACGGGACCAATGTGACTTGTAGGATCTGCCCACGTAGCCTCGAGTCTCCCAGTTTGAGAGTTTGACGATAATTAGCAAAAATCACAGTTAGATATAAAAACAAGCCATTAAAGGGTGAAAACCCAAACCAGCCCCCAAACGACCCCATTGGAGGCACGGACACCTCACACGGGACCAATGTAACTTGTAGGAACTGATCGCGTATTCCTGATTCTCCCAATTTGAGAGTATGATGATAATTTGTAAAAATCACACTTAGACTTAAAAACAAGACGTTAAAGGGTGAAAACCCAAAATACCCCCCAAACGACCCTATAAGAGGCACGAACACGTTGCACGGGACCAATGTAATTTTTAGGAACTGACCGCATAGTTTCGGGTCTCCCAGTTTGAGAGTATGACGATAGTTTTCCAAAATTAATACTTAAAACTTAAAAATAATGCGTTAAAAGGTGAAAACCCAAACCAACTCCCAAATAACCCCGTAAGAGGCACGGACACCTTGCAGGGGACCAATGTAACTTGTAGGAACTAACCTCATAGTCCCGAGTTTCTCAGTTTGAGAATATGATGATAATTTTAAAATATGTCAATTTGGCTTGAAAACAAGCCGTTAAAGGCTGACAACCTAAACCAGCCCCCAAACAGCCCTATAAGAGGCACAAACACCTCGCACGGTACCAATGAACTTGTACGGACTAACAGCGTAGTCACGGGCCTCCCAGTTGGAGATAATGACAATAATTTCAAATAATGTAGATTAGGCTTGAAAACAAGCCGTTAAAGGGTGAAAACCCAAACCAGTACACAAACGACCCCGTAAGAGGTGCGAACACCTCGTGCGGAACCAATGTAACTTGTAGGAACTGACCACGTAGTTTCGGGTCTCTCGATTTGATAGTATGACGATAATTTGCAAAAATCACACTTAAACATAAAAACAAGCTGTTTAAGGGTGAAAACCCAAACCAGCCTACAAATAAACCCATAAGAGGCGCGAACACCTCATGCGGGACCAATGTAACTTGTAGGAACTCACCCCGTAGTTTTGGGTCTCCCGATTTGAGAGTATGATGATAATTTGCAAAAATACACTTAGACTTAAAAACATGCCGTTGAAGGGCGAAAACCCAAACTAGCCGGCATACGACCCCGTAGGAGGCACGAACACCTCGCACGGGACCAATGTAACTTGTAGGAATTGACCGCGTAGTCCCGGGTCTCCCAGTTTGAGAGTATGACGATAATTTGCAAAAATCAAACTTAGACTTAAAAATAAGTCGTTAAAGGGTGAAAACCCAAACCAGCCCCATACGACCCCGTACGAGGCACGAACACCTCGCACGGGACCAATGTAACTTATAGGTACTGACCGCCTAGTCTCGGGTCTCCCGATTTAATTGTATGACGATAATTTGCTGAAATCATATTTAGACTTTAAAACAAGCCGTTAAAGGGTGAAAAGCCAAACCAGCCCCCTTACGACCCCGTAGGAGGCACGAACACCTCGAATGGGTCCAATGTAACATGTAGGAACTAACCGCATAGTCCTGGGTCTCTCGGTTTGAGAGTATGACGATAATTTAGTAAAATCACACTTAGACTTAAAAATAAGTCGTTAAAGTGGGAAAACCCAAACTAACCCCCTTACGACGCCGTAGGAGGCACGAACACCTCGCACGGGACCAATGTAACTTATAGGAATTCGCCGCTTAGTCCTGGGTGTCCCGATTTGAGAGTATGACTATAATTTGCAAAAATTGAACTTAGACTTAAAAACAAGCCGTTGAAGGTTGAAAACCCAAACCAGCGCCCAAACGACCCCGTAAGTGGCACGAACACCTCGTACGGGACCAATGTAACTTATAGGAAATGACCACGTAGTCCTGGGTCTCTCGATTTGAGAATGTGATGATAATTTAAAACTATGTCAATTTGGCTTGAAAACAAACCGTTAAAAGGTGATAAACTACACCATCCCCCCAACGGCCCAGTAAGAGGCACGCACACCTCGCATGGGACCAATGAACTTGTACAGACTAACCGCGTAGTCACGGCCTCCCGTTTTGAGATAACGATCATAATTTCAAATATTATAGATTAGGCTTGAATATAAGCCGTTAAAGGGTGAAAATCCAAACCAGTCCACAAACGAACCCATAAGAGGCGCGAACACCTCGTGCGGGACCAATGTAACTCGAAAGAACTGACCGCGTAGTCCCGAGTCTCCCGGTTTGAGAGTATGACAATAATTTGCAAAAATCACACTTAGACTTAAAAACAAGCCGTTAAAGGGTGAAAACCCAAACTAGCCCCCAAACGTCCCCGTAAGAGGCACGAACACCTCGCGCGTGACCAATGTAACTTGTAGGAACTGATGACGTAGTCCCGAGTCTCCCGGTTTGAGAATATGACGATAATTTCAAAATATGACAATTTTGCTTGAAAACAAGCCGTTAAAGGGTGATAACCTAAACCAGCCCCCAAATGGCCCAGTAAGAGGCACGAACACCTCGCACGGGACCAATGAACTTGTACGAACTAACCACCTACTTTGGGGCCTCTCGGTTTGAGATAATGACGATAATTTCAAATAATGTAGAATAGGCTTGAAAATAAGCCGTTGAAGGGTGAAAATCCAAACCAGTGCACAAACGACCCTGTAAGAGGCGCAAACACCTCGCACGGGACCAATGTAAGTTGTAGGAACTGATCGCGTAGTTTTGAGTCTCTCGGTTTGAGAGTATGATGCTAATTTGCAAAAATCACACTTAGACTTAAAAACAAGTCGTTAAATGGTGAAAACCCAAACCAACGAACAAATGGCCCCGTAAGAGGCACGAACACCTCGCACGGGACCATTGTAACTTGTAGGAACTGACCGCGTAGTCCCAACTCTCTCGGTTTCAGAATATGACGATAATTTCGAAATATGTAGATTTGGCTTAAAAATAAGCCGTTAAAGGGTGATAATCTATATCACCCACAAAACGGCCCAGTAAGAGGCACGAACACCTCGCACAGGACCAATGAAACTTATATGAACTAACCACGTAGTCATGGGCCTCCCGGTTTGAGAGAATGATGATAATTTCAAATAGTGTAGATTAGGTTTGAAAATAAGTCGTTAAAGGGTGAAAACCCAAACCATCCCACAAACGGCCCCGTAAGAGGCGCGAACACCTTGCACGGGAAAAATGTAACTTGTAGGAACTGACCCTGTAGATTCGAGTCTCCTGGTTTGACAATATGATGTTAATTTGCAAAAATTAAGACTTAAACTTAAAAATAAGGCGTTAAAGGGTGAAAACCCAAACCAATCCCCTAACGACCCCGTAGGAGGAACGAACACCTCGCATGGGACCGATGTAACTTGTAGGAACTTCCCACATAGTCTCGAGTCTCCCGTTTTGAGAGTATGCCGATAATTTGTAAAAATCACACTTAGACTTAAAAATAAGCCATTAAAGGGTGAAAACATAAACCAGCCCCCATACGACCCCGTAGGAGGCACGAATACCTCGTACGGGACCAATGTAACTTGTAAGAACTGATGACGTTGTCCCGGGTCTCCCAGTTTGAGAATATGAAGATAATTTCAAAATATGTCAATTTCGATTGAAAACAAGCCGTTAAAGGGTGATTACCTAAACCAGCACCCAAAAGGCCCAGTAAGAGGGACGAACACCTCGCACGGGACCAATGAACTTGTACGAACTAACCACGTAGTCACGGGTCTCCCAATTTGATATACTAACGATAATTTCAAATAATGTAGATTAGGCTTAAAAACAAGCCGTTAAAGGGTGAAAACCCAAACCAGTGCACAAACGACCCCGTAAGAGGCGCAAACACCTCGCACGGGACCAATGTAACTTGTAGGAACTGACCACGTTGTTTCGGGTCTCTGGGTTTGAGAGTATGATGATAATTTGCCAAAATCACACTTAGACTTAAAAATAAGCCGTTAAAGGGTGAACACCCAAACTAGCCAACAAACAACCCCGTTAGAGGGGCAAACACCTGGCACGAGACCAATGTAAATTATAGGAACCGACCGCCTAGTTTTGGGTCTCTCGGTTTGAGAATATGACGATAATATGCAAAAATCAACACTTAGAATTAAAAATAAGCCATTAACGGGTGAAAACCCAAACCAGCCCCCAAACGACCCCGTAGGAGGCACGAACACCTCGTAAGGGACCAATGTAACTTGTAGGAACTGACCGGGAAGTCTCGGGTCTCCCAATTTGAGAGTATGATGATAATTTACACAAATCACAATTAGAATTTAAAACAAGCCCTTAAGGGTGAAAACCCAAACCAGCCCCCAAACGACCCCATAGGAGGCAAGAACACGTCGCACGGGACCAATGTAACTTGTAGGAACTGATTGCGTAGTCCTGAGTCTCCCGATTTGAGAGTATGATGATAATTTGTAAAAATCACACATAGACTTAAAAACAAGCCGTTAAAGGGTGAAAACCCAAACCAGCCCCTAAACAACCCTGTAAGAGGCACGGACACCTCGCACGGGACCATTGTAACGTGTAGGATCTGACCGCATAGTTTCGGGTCTCCCGGTTTGAGAGTATGACGATAATTTGCAAAAATCAACACTTAAAATAAAAAATAAGGCGTTAAAGGGTGAAAACCCGAACCAACCCCAAAGAACCCCATAAGAGGCAAGAACACCTCGCACGGGACCAATGTAACTTATAGGAAGTGACCGCATAGTCCCGGGTCTCCCAGTTTTGAAATATGATGATAATTTCAAAATATGTCAATTTGGCTTAAAAATAAGCCGTTAAAGGGTGATAACCTATAGCAGTCCCCAAACGGCCCAGTAAGAGGCACAAACACCTCGCACAGGATAATTGAAACTTATAGGAACTAACCGCGAAGTCACGGGCCTCCTGGTTTGAGATAATGATGAACATTTTAAATAGAGTAAATTAGGCTTGAAAACAAGTCATCAAAGGGTGAAAACCCAAACCAGCCCACAAACGACCCCGTAAGAGGCGGGAACATCTTGCATGGGACAAATGTAACTTGTTGGAACTCACCGCGTAGATTTGGGTCTCCCGGTTTGAGAATATGACTATAATTTGAAAAAATCAACAATTTAACTTAAAAATAAGGCGTTAAAGGGTGAAAACCCAAATAAATCCCCTAACGACCCCGTAGGAGGCACGAACACCTCGCACGGGACGAATGTAACTTGTAGGAACTTCCGGCATAGTCTCGAGTCTCCCGATTTGAGAGTATTATGATAATTTACAAAAATCACACTTAGACATAAAAACAAGAAATTAATGGGTGAAAACCCAAAACAACCCCCATACGACCCCGTAGGAGGCACGAACACCTCGCACGGGACAAATGTAACTTGTAGGAACTAACCACGTAGTCCCGGGTCTCCCTGTTTGACAGTATGACAATAATTTGCAAAAATCACACTTAGACTTAAAAACAAGCCGTTAATGGGTGTAAACCCAAACCAACCCCCATACAACCCTGTAGGAGGAACGAACACCTCGCACGGGACCAATGTAACTTGTAGGAACTGATCGCGTTATCCCGGGTGTCCTGGTTTGAGAGTATAATGATAATTTGAAAAAAATCACACTTAGACTTAAAAAAAGTCGTTAAAGGGTGAAAACCCAAACCGACCACCATACGACTCCGTAGGAGGCACGAACACCTCGCACGGGACCAATACAACTTATAGGAACCGAACACGTAGTCTCGGGTCTCCCGATTTGAGAATATGACGATAATTTAAAAAAATCACACTTAGACTTAAAAATAAGTCGTTAATGTGTGAAAATCCAAACTAGCCCCCATACGACTCCGTAGGAGGCATGAACACCTCGCACGGGATTAATGTTACTTGTAGGAACTGACTGCGTAGTCCTGGGTCTCCTAGTTCGAGACTATGATGATAATTTTCAAAAATCACACTTAGACTTAAAAACAAGCCGTTAAAGTGTGAAAACCCAAAGTAGCCCCCAAACGACCTCGTAAGTGGAACGTACACCTCGCACGGGACCAATGTAACATGTCGGAACTGACCGCGTAGTCTCGAGATTCCATGTTTGATAATAGGATGATAATTTCAAAATATGTCAATTTAGCTTGAAAACAAGTCGTTAAAGGGTGATAACCCCCAAACGTCCCAGTAAGAGGCACGAACACCTCGCATGGGACAAATGAACTTGTACGAACTAACCAAGTATTCACGGGCCTCCCAATTGGAGATAATGATGATGATTTCAAATAATGTAGATTAGGGTTAAAAACAAGCCGTTAAAAGGAAAAAACGAAACCAGTCCAAAAACGACCCCGTAAGAGGCGCGAACACCTCGCACGGGACCAATGTAACTTGTAGGAACTGACCGCGTCGTTTCGGGTCTGTCGATTTGAGAGTATGGCGATAATTTGCAAAAATCATAGTTAGACTTAAAACAAGCTGTTAAAAGGTGAAAACCCAAACCAGCCCACAAACTACCCTAAAAGAGGCGCGAACACCTCGCATGGGACCAATATAACTTGTAGGAACTGACCGCGTAGTTTTGGGTCTCCCGATTTTTGAATATGACGATAATTTGCAAAATTGAACATTTAAACTTAAGAAGAAGGCGTTAAAGGGTGCTAACCTAAACCAGCCACCTAACGACCCCGTAGGAAACACGAACACCTCGCAGGGGACCATTGTAACTAGTAGGAACTGACCGCGTAGATTTAGGTCTCCCGATTTTAGAATATGACGATAATTTTTAAAAATCATCACTTAAACTTAAAAATAAGGTGTTAAAGGGTGAAAACCCAAACAAATCCCCTAACGACCCCGTAGGAGGCACGAACACCTCACACGGGACCAATGTAACTTTTAAGAACTGCCCGCATAGTCTCAAGTCCCCAGGTTTGAGAGTATAACGATAATTTGCAAAAATCACACCCAGACTTAAGAACAAGCCATTAAAGGGTGAAAACCAAAACCAGCCCCCATACGATTCCGTAGGAGGCACGAACACCTCGTACGGGACCAATGTAACTTTTAAGAACTATCCGCGTAGTCCCGGGTCTCTCGATTTGATAGTATGACGATAATTTACAAAAATCACGCTTAGACTTAAAAACAAGTCGTTATTGGGTGAAAACCCAAACCAGCCCCCATACGACCCTGTAGGAGGCACGAACACCTCGCACGGGACCAATGTAACTTGTAAGAACTATCCGCGTAGTCCCGGGTCTCTCGATTTGATAGTATGACGACAATTTACAAAAATCACGCTTAGACTTAAAAACAAGCCGTTAATGGGTGAAAACCCAAACCAGCCCCCATATGACCCCGTAGGAGGCACGGACACCTCGCACGGGACCAATGTAACTTGTAGGAACTGACCGTGTTGTCCTGGGTCTCCTGATTTGAAAGTATGATGATAATTTGCAAAAATAACACTTAGACTTAAAAACAAGCCGTTAAAAGGTGAAAACCCAAACCGGCCATCATACGACCCCGTAATAAGCCACGAACACCACGCACGGGACCTATGTAACTTATAGAGACTGGCCGCATAGTCCCGGGTCTCCCGGTTTGAGAATATGACGATAATTTACGAAAATCACACTTAGACTTAAAAATAAGCCGTTAAAGGGTGAAAACCCAAACTAGTCCCCAAATGACCCCGTAAGTGGAACGAACACCTCGCACGGGACCAATGTAACTTTTAGGAACTGACCGCGTAGTCTCGAGTTTCTAGGTTTGAGAATATGATGATAATTTCAAAATATGTCATTTTGGCTTGAAAATAAGCCGTTAAAGGGTGATAACCTAAACCAACCCCCAAACGGCCCAGCAAGAGGCACGAACACCTCGCACGGGACCAATGAACTTGTACGAACTAACCGCGTAGTCACGAGCCTCCCAATTGGAGATAATGACGATAATTTCAATTAATGTAGATTAGGCTTGAAAATAAGTCGTTAAAGGGTGAAAATGAAAACCAGTCCACAAACGAGTCCGTAAGGGGCGCGAACACCTCGCACGGGACCAATGTAACCTGTAGGAACTGACCGCATAGTTTAGGGTCTCTCGATTTGAGAGTATGACGATAATTTGCAAAAATCAGAGTTAGACTTAAAAACGAGCTGTTAAAGGGTGAAAACCCGAACCATCCCACAAACAACCCCAAAAGAGGTGCGAACACCCCACACGGGACCAATGTAACTTTTAGGAATTTACCGCGTAGTTTTGGGTCTCCTGATTTGAGAATATGATGATAATTTACAAAAATGAATATTTAAACCTAAAAACAAGGCGTTAAAGGTTGAAAACCCAAACCAGCCCCCTAACGACCCCGTAGGAGGCACGAACACCTCGCACGGGACCAATGTAACTTTTAGGAACTGTACGCCTAGTCTCGAGTCCCCAGGTTTGAGAGTATAACGATAATTTGCGAAAATCACACTCATACTTAAAAACAAGCCATTAAAGGGTGAAAACCAAAACCATCCCCCATACGACCCCGTAGGAGGCACGAACACCTCGTACGGGACCAATGTACCTTGTAGGAACTGTCCGTATAGTCCTGGGTCTCCCGATTTGAGAGTATGACGATAATTTGCAAAAATCACACTTAGACTTAAAAACAAGCCGTTAATGGGTGAAAACCCAAACCATCCCCCATACGACCCCGTAGGAAGCACGGACACCTCGCACGGGACCAATGTAACTTGTAGGAACTGGTCATGTTGTCTTGGGTCTCCCGATTTGAGAGTATGATGATAATTTAGAAAAAGTCACACTTAGACTTAAAAACAAGCCATTAAAAGGTGAAAACCGAAACCGACCCTCATACGACCCCATAAGAAGCCACGAACACCGCGCACGGGACCTATGTAACTTATAGGGACTGGCCGCGTAGTACCGAGTCTCCCGATTTGAGAATATGATGATAATTTACAAAAATCACACTTAGACTTAAAAATAAGCCGTGAAAGGGTGAAAACCAAAACTAGTCCCCAAACGACCCCGTAAGTGGAACGAACACCTCGCACGGGACCAATGTAACTTGTAGGAACTGACCGCGTAGTCCTGAGTTTCCAGGTTTGAGAATATGATGATAATTTCAAAATATGTCAATTTGGCTTGAAAACAAGCCGTTAAAGGGTGATAACATAAAACAACCACCAAATGGCCCAGTAAGAGGCACGAACACCTCGCACGGGACCAATGAACTTGTACGAACTAACCGCGTAGTGACGGGCCTCCCGATTGGAGATAATGACAATAATTTCAAATACTGTAGATTAGGCTTAAAAATAAGCCGTTAATGTGTGAAAATGCAAACCAGTCCACAAACGGGACCGTAAGAGGCGCGAACACCTCGCACGGGACCAATGCAACTTGTAGAAACTGACTGCATAGTTTCGAGTCTCTCGATTTGAGAGTATGATGATAATTTGCAAAAATCACAGTTAGACTTAAAAATGAGTTGTTAAAGGGTGAAAACCCAAACCAATCCACAAACAACCCCAAAAGAGGCACGACCACGACACACGGGACCAATGTAACTTATAGGAATTGACCACGTAGTTTTGGGTCTCTCGATTTGAGAATATGACGGTAATTTGCAAAAATGAACATTTATACTTAAAAACTAGGCGTTAAAGGGTGAAAACCTAAACCATCCCCCTAACGACCCCGTAGGAGGCACGAACACCTCCCACGGGACCAATGTAACTAGTAGGAACTGACAACGTAGATTCGGGTCTCCCGGTTTTAGAATATGACGATAATTTTTAAAAATCAACACTTAAACTTAAAAATAAGGCGTTAAAGTGTGAATACCCAAACCCATCCCCTAACGACCCCGTAGGAGGCACGAACACCTCGCACGGGACCAATGTAACTTTTAGGAACTGCCCGCGTAGTCTCGAGTCCCCAGGTTAGAGAGTATAATGATAATTTGCGAAAATCACACTCAGACTTAAAAAGAAGCCATTAAAGGGTGAAAACCAAAACCAGGCCCCATACGACCCCGTAGGAGGCACGAACACCTCGCACGGGACCAATGTACCTTGTAGGAACTCTCCGTGTAGTCCCGGGTCTCCAGATTTCAGAGTATGACGATAATTTGCAAAAATCACAATTAGACTTAAATACAAGCCATTAATGGGTGTAAACCCAAACCAACCCCCATACGACCCCGTAGGAGGCACGAACACCTCGCACGAGACCAATGTAACTTGTAGGAACTGATTGCGTTGTCCCGGGTGTCCTGGTTTGAGAGTATAATTATAATTTGAAAAAAATCACACTTAGACTTAAAAACAAGTCATTAAAGAGTGAAAACCCAAACCAGCACCCATACGACTCCGTAGGAGGCACGAACACCTCGCACGGGACCAATGCAACTTATAGGAACTGACCGCGTAGTCTCGGGTCTCCCGGTTTGATTGTATGACAATAATTTGAAAAAATCACATTTAGACATAAAAATAAGCCGTTAAAGGGTGAAAACCCAAACCAGCCCACATACGACCCCGTTGGAGGCACGAAGACCTCGCACGGGGCCAATATAACTTGCAGCAACCGAACGCGTAGTCTCGGGTCTCCCGATTTGAGAGTATGATGATAATTTAAAAAAATCACACTTTGACTTAAAAATAAGCCGTTAATGTGTGAAAACCCAAACTAGCCCCCATGCGACGCCGTAGGAGGCACGAACACCTCGCACGGAATTAATGTTACCTATAGGAATTGACTGCGTAGTCCCGGGTCTCCCAGTTCGAGACTATGACGATAATTTTAAAAAATCACACGTAGACTTAAAAACAAGCCCTTAAAGTTTGAAAACCAAAACTAGCCCCCAAACGACCCCGTAAGTGGAACGAACACCTCGCACGGGACCAATGTAAGTTGTAGGAATTGGCCGCATAGTCTCGAGTTCTTAGGTTTGAGAATATGATTATAATTTCAAAATATGTCAATTTGGCTTGAAAACAAGCCATTAAAGGGTGATAACCTAAACCAACCCCCAACCAGCCCAGTAAGAGGCACGAACACCTCGCACGGAACCAATGAACTTGTACGAACTAACCGCGTAGTCACGGGACTCCCGATTGGAGATAATGAAGATAATTTCAAATTATGTAGATTAGGCTTAAAAATAAGCCGTTAAAGGGTGAAAATGCAAACCAGTCCACAAACGAGCCCGTAAGAGGCACAAACACCTCGCACATGACCAATGTAACTTGTAGGAACTGGTCGCATAGTTTCGGGTCTCTCGATTTGAGAGTATAACGATAATTCACAAAAATCACAGTTAGACTTAAAAATGAGCTGTTAAAGGGTGAAAACCCAAACTAGCCCACAAACAACCCCAAAAGAGGCGCGAACACCTCGCACGGGACCAATGTAACTTGTAGGAACTGACCGCATAGTTTTGGGTCTCTCGATTTGAGAATATGATGATAATTTGCAAAAATGAACATTTAAACTTAAAAATAAGGCCTTACAGGGTGAAAACCTAAACCAGCCCCCTAATGACCCCGTAGGAGGCACGAACACCTCGCACGGGACCAATGTAACTAGTAGGAACTAACCGCATAGATTTAGGTCTCCCGGTTTTAGAATATGACCATAATTTTAAAAAATCAACACTTAAACTTAAAAACAAGGCTTTAAAGGGTGAAAACCCAAACCAATCCCCTAACGACCCCGTAGGAGGAACGACCACCTCGCACAGGACCATTGTATCTTTTAGGAACTGCCCGCGTAGTCTCGAGTCCCCAGGTTTGAGAGTATAACGATAATTTGCGAAAATCACACTCAGACTTAAAAATAAGCGATTTAAGGGTGAAAACCAAAACGAGACCCCATATTACCCCGTAGGAGGCACGAACACCTCGCACGGGACCAATGTAACTTGTAGGAACTGTCCGCGTAGTCTCGGGTCTCCCGATTTGAGAGTATGACGATAATTTGCAAAAATCACACTTAAACTTGAAAACAAGCCGTTAATGGGTGTAAACCCAAACCAGCCCCCATACGACCCCATAGGAGGCACGAACACCTCGCACGGGACCAATGTAACTTGTAGGAACTGACAGAGTTGTCCCGCATCTCCTAATTTAAGAGTATAATGAAAATTTGCAAAAATCACACTTAGACTTAAAAACAAGCCGTTAAAGGGTGAAAAGCCAAACCGGCCCTCAGACGACCCCGTAGGAGGCACGAACACCTCGCACGGGACCAATGTAACTTATAGGGACTGACCGCGTAGTCCAAGGTCTCCCGGTGAGAGAATATGATGATAATTTAATAAAATCGCACTTAGACTTAAAAATAAGTCATTAATGGGTGTAAACCCAAACCAACCCCCATACGACCCCGTAGGAGGCACGAACACCTCGCACGAGACCAATGTAACTTGTAGGAACTGATTGCGTTGTCCCGGGTGTCCTGGTTTGAGAGTATAATTATAATTTGAAAAAAATCACACTTAGACTTAAAAACAAGTCGTTAAAGAGTGAAAACCCAAACCAGCACCCGTACGACTGCGTAGGAGGCACGAACACCTCGCACGGGACCAATGTAACTTATAGGAACTGACCGCGTAGTCTCGGGTCTCCTTGTTTGATTGTATGACGATAATTTGAAAAAATCACATTTAGACATAAAAATAAGCCGTTAAAGGGCGAAAACCCAAACAAAACCCCATACGACCCCGTTGGAGGCATGAAGACCTCGCACGGGGCCAATATAACTTGCAGCAACCGAACGCGTAGTCTCGGGTCTCCCGATTTGAGAGTATGATGATAATTTAAAAAAATCACACTTTGACTTAAAAATAAGTCGTTAATGTGTGAAAACCCAAACTAGCCCCCATGCGACGCCGTAGGAGGCACGAACACCTCGCACGGAATTAATGTTACTTGTAGGAACTGACTGCGTAGTCCCGAGTCTCCCTGTTCGAGACTATGACGATAATTTTAAAAAATCACACTTAGACTTAAAAACAAGCCGTTAAAGTGTGAAAACCAAAACTAGCCCCCAAACGACCCCATAAGTGGAACGAACACCTCGCACGGGACCAATGTAACTTGTAGGAACTGACCGCCTAGTCTCGAGTTCTTAGGTTTGATAATATGGTGATAATTTCAAAATATGTCAATTTGGCTTGAAAACAAGCCATTAAAGGGTGATAACCTAAACCAACCCCCAACCGGCCTAGTAAGAGCCACGAACACCTCGCACGGGACCAATGAACTTGTACGAACTAACCGCGTAGTCACGGGCCTCCCGATTGGAGATAATGACGATAATTTCAAATAATGTAGATTAGGCTTAAAAATAAGCCGTTAAAGGGTGAAAATGCAAACCAGTCCACAAACGAGCCCGTAATAGGCACAAACACCTCGCACAGGACCAATGTAACTTGTAGGAACTGACCGCGTTGTTTCGGGTCTCTCGATTTGAGAGTATGACGATAATTCACAAAAATCACAGTTATACTTAAAAATGAGCTGTTAAAGGGTGAAAACCCAAACCAGCCCACAAACAACCCCAAAAGAGGCGCGAACACCTCGCACGGGACCAATGTAACTTATAGGAACTGACCGCGTAGTTTTGGGTCTCCCGATTTGAGAATATGATGATAATTTGCAAAAATGAACATTTAAACTTAAAAATAAGGCCTTAAAGGGTGAAAACCTAAACCAGCCCCCTAATGACCCCGTAGGAGGCATGAACACCTCGCACGGGACCAATGTAACTAGTAGGAACTAACCGCATAGATTTGGGTCTCCCGGTTTTAGAATATGACCATAATTTTTAAAAATCAACACTTAAACTTAAAAACAAGGCGTTAAAGGGTGAAAACCCAAACCAATCCCCTAACGACCCCGTAGGAGGAACGAACACCTCGCACAGGACCATTGTATCTTTTAGGAACTGCCCGCGTAGTCTCGAGTCCCCAGGTTTGAGAGTATAACGATAATTTGCAAAAATCACACTCAGACTTAAAAACAAGCGATTTAAGGGTGAAAACCAAAACCAGACCCCATATGACCCCGTAGGAGGCACGAACACCTCGCACGGGACCAATGTAACTTGTAGGAACTGTCCGCATAGTCCCGGGTCTCCCGATTTGAGAGTATGGCGATAATTTGCAAAAATCACACTTAAACTTGAAAACAAGCCGTTAATGGGTGTAAACCCAAACCAGCCCCCATACGACCCCGTAGGAGGCACGAACACCTCGCACGGGACCAATGTAACTTGTAGGAACTGACAGAGTTCTCCCGCATCTCCTAATTTAAGAGTATAATGAAAATTTGCAAAAATCACACTTAGACTTAAAAACAAGCCGTTAAAGGGTGAAAAGCCAAACCGGCCCTCAGACGACCCCGTAGGAGGCACGAACACCTCGCACGGGACAAATGTAACTTGTAGGAACTTATCGCGTAGTCCCGAGTCTCCCGATTTGAGAGTATGATGATAATTTGTAGAAATCACACTTAGACTTAAAAACAAGCCGTTAAAGGGTAAAAACCCAAACCAGCCCCCAAACGACCCTGTAAGAGGCACACTTATAGGGACTGACCGCGTAGTCCCAGGTCTCCCGGTGAGAGAATATGATGATAATTTAATGAAATCACACTTAGACTTAAAAATAAGCCGTTAATGTGTGAAAACCCAAACCAGCCCCCATACGACGCCGTAGGAGGTACGAACACCTCGCAGGGGATTAATGTAACTTGTAGGAACTGACTGCGTAGTCCTGGGTCTCCCAGTTTGAGAGTATGACAATAATTATCAAAAATCACACCTAGACTAAAAAACAAGCCGTTAAAGGGTGAAAAACCAAACTAGCCTCCAGATGACCCCGTAAGTGGAACGAACACCTCGCACGGGACCAATGTAACTTGTAGAAACTGATCGCGTAGTCCCGAGTTTCCAGGTTTGAGAATATGATAATAATTTTCAGAAATCACACTTTGACTTAAACATAAGCCGTTAAACGGTGAAAACCCAAACCCGCCCCCAAACGACCCCGTAAGTGGCACGGACACCTCGCACGGGACCAATTTTACTTGTAGGAACTGATCGCGTAGTCCCGGTTTTCCCGGTTTGAGAATATGATGTTAATTTCAAAATATGTCAATTTGGCCTGAAAATAAGCCGTTAAAGGGTGATAACCTAAACCAGCCCCCAAACGGCCCAATAAGATTCATGAAGACCTCGAACGGGACCAATGAACTTGTAGGAACTGACCACGTTGTTTCGGGTCCCTCGATTTGAGAGTATGACGATAATTCACAAAAATCACAGTTATACTTAAAAATGAGCTGTTAAAGGGTGAAAACCCAAACCAGCCCACAAACAACCCCAAAAGAGGCGCGAACACCTCGCACGGGACCAATGTAACTTATAGGAACTTATCGCGTAGTTTTGGGTCTCCCGATTTGAGAATATGATGATAATTTGCAAAAATGAACATTTAAACTTAAAAATAAGGCCTTAAAGGGTGAAAACCTAAACCAGCCCCCTAATGACCCCGTAGGAGGCACGAACACCTCGCACGGGACCAATGTAACTAGTAGGAACTAACCGCATAGATTTGGGTCTCCCGGTTTTAGAATATGACCATAATTTTTAAAAATCAACACTTAAACTTAAAAACAAGGCGTTAAAGGGTGAAAACCCAAACCAATCCCCTAACGACCCCGTAGGAGGAACGAACACCTCGCACAGGACCATTGTATCTTTTAGGAACTGCCCGCGTAGTCTCGAGTCCCCAGGTTTGAGAGTATAACGATAATTTGCAAAAATCACACTCAGACTTAAAAACAAGCGATTTAAGGGTGAAAACCAAAACCAGACCCCATATGACCCCGTAGGAGGCACGAACACCTCGCACGGGACCAATGTAACTTGTAGGAACTGTCCGCATAGTCCCGGGTCTCCCGATTTGAGAGTATGACGATAATTTGCAAAAATCACACTTAAACTTGAAAACAAGCCGTTAATGGGTGTAAACCCAAACCAGCCCCCATACGACCCGGTAGGAGGCACGAACACCTCGCACGGGACCAATGTAACTTGTAGGAACTGACAGAGTTGTCCCGCATCTCCTAATTTAAGAGTATAATGAAAATTTGCAAAAATCACACTTAGACTTAAAAACAAGCCGTTAAAGGGTGAAAAGCCAAACCGGCCCTCAGACGATCCCGTAGGAGGCACGAACACCTCGCACGGGACAAATGTAACTTGTAGGAACTTATCGCGTAGTCCCGAGTCTCCCGATTTGTGAGTATGATGATAATTTGTAAAAATCACACTTAGACTTAAAAACAAGCCGTTAAAGGGTAAAAACCCAAACCAGCCCCCAAACGACCCTGTAAGAGGCACACTTATAGGGACTGACCGCGTAGTCCCAGGTCTCCCGGTGAGAGAATATGATGATAATTTAATGAAATCACACTTAGACTTAAAAATAAGCCGTTAATGTGTGAAAACCCAAACCAGCACCCATACGACGCCGTAGGAGGTACGAACACCTCGCAGGGGATTAATGTAACTTGTAGGAACTGACTGCGTAGTCCTGGGTCTCCCAGTTTGAGAGTATGACAATAATTTTCAAAAATCACACCTAGACTAAAAAACAAGCCGTTAAAGGGTGAAAAACCAAACTAGCCTCCAGATGACCCCGTAAGTGGAACGAACACCTCGCACGGGACCAATGTAACTTGTAGAAACTGATCGCGTAGTCCCGAGTTTCCAGGTTTGAGAATATGATAATAATTTTCAGAAATCACACTTTGACTTAAACATAAGCCGTTAAACGGTGAAAACCCAAACCCGCCCCCAAACGACCCCGTAAGTGGCACGGACACCTCGCACGGGACCAATTTAACTTGTAGGAACTGATCGCGTAGTCCCGGTTTTCCCGGTTTGAGAATATGATGTTAATTTCAAAATATGTCAATTTGGCCTGAAAATAAGCCGTTAAAGGGTGATAACCTAAACCAGCCCCCAAACGGCCCAATAAGATTCATGAAGACCTCGAACGGGACCAATGAACTTGTAGGAACTGACCGCGTTGTTTCGGGTCCCTCGATTTGAGAGTATGACGATAATTCACAAAAATCACAGTTATACTTAAAAATGAGCTGTTAAAGGGTGAAAACCCAAACCAGCCCACAAACAACCCCAAAAGAGGCGCGAACACCTCGCACGGGACCAATGTAACTTATAGGAACTCATCGCGTAGTTTTGGGTCTCCCGATTTGAGAATATGATGATAATTTGCAAAAATGAACATTTAAACTTAAAAATAAGGCCTTAAAGGGTGAAAACCTAAACCAGCCCCCTAATGACCCCGTAGGAGGCACGAACACCTTGCACGGGACCAATGTAACTAGTAGGAACTAACCGCATAGATTTGGGTCTCCCGGTTTTAGAATATGACCATAATTTTTAAAAATCAACACTTAAACTTAAAAACACGGCGTTAAAGGGTGAAAACCCAAACCAATCCCCTAACGACCCCGTAGGAGGAACGAACACCTCGCACAGGACCATTGTATCTTTTAGGAACTGCCCGCGTAGTCTCGAGTCCCCAGGTTTGAGAGTATAACGATAATTTGCAAAAATCACACTCAGACTTAAAAACAAGCGATTTAAGGGTGAAAACCAAAACCAGACCCCATATGACCCCGTAGGAGGCACGAACACCTCGCACGGGACCAATGTAACTTGTAGGAACTGTCCGCATAGTCCCGGGTCTCCCGATTTGAGAGTATGACGATAATTTGCAAAAATCACACTTAAACTTGAAAACAAGCCGTTAATGGGTGTAAACCCAAACCAGCCCCCATACGACCCCGTAGGAGGCACGAACACCTCGCACGGGCCCAATGTAACTTGTAGGAACTGACAGAGTTGTCCCGCATCTCCTAATTTAAGAGTATAATGAAAATTTGCAAAAATCACACTTAGACTTAAAAACAAGCCGTTAAAGGGTGAAAAGCCAAACCGGCCCTCAGACGACCCCGTAGGAGGCACGAACACCTCGCACGGGACAAATGTAACTTGTAGGAACTTATCGCGTAGTCCCGAGTCTCCCGATTTGAGAGTATGATGATAATTTGTAAAAATCACACTTAGACTTAAAAACAAGCCGTTAAAGGGTAAAAACCCAAACCAGCCCCCAAACGACCCTGTAAGAGGCACACTTATAGGGACTGACCGCGTAGTCCCAGGTCTCCCGGTGAGAGAATATGATGATAATTTAATGAAATCACACTTAGACTTAAAAATAAGCCGTTAATGTGTGAAAACCCAAACCAGCCCCCATACGACGCCGTAGGAGGTACGAACACCTCGCAGGGGATTAATGTAACTTGTAGGAACTGACTGCGTAGTCCTGGGTCTCCCAGTTTGAGAGTATGACAATAATTTTCAAAAATCACACCTAGACTAAAAAACAAGCCGTTAAAGGGTGAAAAACCAAACTAGCCTCCAGATGACCCCGTAAGTGGAACGAACACCTCGCACGGGACCAATGTAACTTATAGAAACTGATCGCGTAGTCCCGAGTTTCCAGGTTTGAGAATATGATAATAATTTTCAGAAATCACACTTTGACTTAAACATAAGCCGTTAAACGGTGAAAACCCAAACCCGCCCCCAAACGACCCCGTAAGTGGCACGGACACCTCGCACGGGACCAATTTTACTTGTAGGAACTGATCGCGTAGTCCCGGTTTTCCCGGTTTGAGAATATGATGTTAATTTCAAAATATGTCAATTTGGCCTGAAAATAAGCCGTTAAAGGGTGATAACCTAAACCAGCCCCAAACGGCCCAATAAGATTCATGAAGACCTCGAACGGGACCAATGAACTTGTAGGAACTGACCGCGTTGTTTCGGGTCCCTCGATTTGAGAGTATGACGATAATTCACAAAAATCACAGTTATACTTAAAAATGAGCTGTTAAAGGGTGAAAACCCAAACCAGCCCACAAACAACCCCAAAAGAGGCGCGAACACCTCGCACGGGACCAATGTAACTTATAGGAACTGATCGCGTAGTTTTGGGTCTCCCGATTTGAGAATATGATGATAATTTGCAAAAATGAACATTTAAACTTAAAAATAAGGCCTTAAAGGGTGAAAACCTAAACCAGCCCCCTAATGACCCCGTAGGAGGCACGAACACCTCGCACGGGACCAATGTAACTAGTAGGAACTAACCGCATAGATTTGGGTCTCCCGGTTTTAGAATATGACCATAATTTTTAAAAATCAACACTTAAACTTAAAAACAAGGCGTTAAAGGGTGAAAACCCAAACCAATCCCCTAACGACCCCGTAGGAGGAACGAACACCTCACACAGGACCATTGTATCTTTTAGGAACTGCCCGCGTAGTCTCGAGTCCCCAGGTTTGAGAGTATAACGATAATTTGCAAAAATCACACTCAGACTTAAAAACAAGCGATTTAAGGGTGAAAACCAAAACCAGACCCCATATGACCCCGTAGGAGGCACGAACACCTCGCACGGGACCAATGTAACTTGTAGGAACTGTCCGCATAGTCCCGGGTCTCCCGATTTGAGAGTATGACGATAATTTGCAAAAATCACACTTAAACTTGAAAACAAGCCGTTAATGGGTGTAAACCCAAACCAGCCCCCATACGACCCCGTAGGAGGCACGAACACCTCGCACGGGCCCAATGTAACTTGTAGGAACTGACAGAGTTGTCCCGCATCTCCTAATTTAAGAGTATAATGAAAATTTGCAAAAATCACACTTAGACTTAAAAACAAGCCGTTAAAGGGTGAAAAGCCAAACCGGCCCTCAGACGACCCCGTAGGAGGCACGAACACCTCGCACGGGACAAATGTAACTTGTAGGAACTTATCGCGTAGTCCCGAGTCTCCCGATTTGAGAGTATGATGATAATTTGTAAAAATCACACTTAGACTTAAAAACAAGCCGTTAAAGGGTAAAAACCCAAACCAGCCCCCAAACGACCCTGTAAGAGGCACACTTATAGGGACTGACCGCGTAGTCCCAGGTCTCCCGGTGAGAGAATATGATGATAATTTAATGAAATCACACTTAGACTTAAAAATAAGCCGTTAATGTGTGAAAACCCAAACCAGCCCCCATACGACGCCGTAGGAGGTACGAACACCTCGCAGGGGATTAATGTAACTTGTAGGAACTGACTGCGTAGTCCTGGGTCTCCCAGTTTGAGAGTATGACAATAATTTTCAAAAATCACACCTAGACTAAAAAACAAGCCGTTAAAGGGTGAAAAACCAAACTAGCCTCCAGATGACCCCGTAAGTGGAACGAACACCTCGCACGGGACCAATGTAACTTGTAGAAACTGATCGCGTAGTCCCGAGTTTCCAGGTTTGAGAATATGATAATAATTTTCAAAAATCACACTTTGACTTAAACATAAGCCGTTAAACGGTGAAAACCCAAACACGCCCCCAAACGACCCCGTAAGTGGCACGGACACCTCGCACGGGACCAATTTTACTTGTAGGAACTGATCGCGTAGTCCCGGTTTTCCCGGTTTGAGAATATGATGTTAATTTCAAAATATGTCAATTTGGCCTGAAAATAAGCCGTTAAAGGGTGATAACCTAAACCAGCCCCAAACGGCCCAATAAGATTCATGAAGACCTCGAACGGGACCAATGAACTTGTAGGAACTGACCGCGTTGTTTCGGGTCCCTCGATTTGAGAGTATGACGATAATTCACAAAAATCACAGTTATACTTAAAAATGAGCTGTTAAAGGGTGAAAACCCAAACCAGCCCACAAACAACCCCAAAAGAGGCGCGAACACCTCGCACGGGACCAATGTAACTTATAGGAACTGATCGCGTAGTTTTGGGTCTCCCGATTTGAGAATATGATGATAATTTGCAAAAATGAACATTTAAACTTAAAAATAAGGCCTTAAAGGGTGAAAACCTAAACCAGCCCCCTAATGACCCCGTAGGAGGCACGAACACCTCGCACGGGACCAATGTAACTAGTAGGAACTAACCGCATAGATTTGGGTCTCCCGGTTTTAGAATATGACCATAATTTTTAAAAATCAACACTTAAACTTAAAAACAAGGCGTTAAAGGGTGAAAACCCAAACCAATCCCCTAACGACCCCGTAGGAGGAACGAACACCTCGCACAGGACCATTGTATCTTTTAGGAACTGCCCCCGTAGTCTCGAGTCCCCAGGTTTGAGAGTATAATGATAATTTGCAAAAATCACACTCAGACTTAAAAACGAGCGATTTAAGGGTGAAAACCAAAACCAGACCCCATATGACCCCGTAGGAGGCACGAACACCTCGCACGGGACCAATGTAACTTGTAGGAACTGTCCGCATAGTCCCGGGTCTCCCGATTTGAGAGTATGACGATAATTTGCAAAAATCACACTTAAACTTGAAAACAAGCCGTTAATGGGTGTAAACCCAAACCAGCCCCCATACGACCCCGTAGGAGGCACGAACACCTCGCACGGGACCAATGTAACTTGTAGGAACTGACAGAGTTGTCCCGCATCTCCTAATTTAAGAGTATAATGAAAATTTGCAAAAATCACACTTAGACTTAAAAACAAGCTGTTAAAGGGTGAAAAGCCAAACCGGCCCCCAGACGACCCCGTAGGAGGCACGAACACCTCGCACGGGACAAATGTAACTTGTAGGAACTTATCGCGTAGTCCCGAGTCTCCCGATTTGAGAGTATGATGATAATTTGTAAAAATCACACTTAGACTTAAAAACAAGCCGTTAAAGGGTAAAAACCCAAACCAGCCCCCAAACGACCCTGTAAGAGGCACACTTATAGGGACTGACCGCGTAGTCCCAGGTCTCCCGGTGAGAGAATATGATGATAATTTAATGAAATCACACTTAGACTTAAAAATAAGCCGTTAATGTGTGAAAACCCAAACCAGCCCCCATACGACGCCGTAGGAGGTACGAACACCTCGCAGGGGATTAATGTAACTTGTAGGAACTGACTGCGTAGTCCTGGGTCTCCCAGTTTGAGAGTATGACAATAATTTTCAAAAATCACACCTAGACTAAAAAACAAGCCGTTAAAGGGTGAAAAACCAAACTAGCCTCCAGATGACCCCGTAAGTGGAACGAACACCTCGCACGGGACCAATGTAACTTGTAGAAACTGATCGCGTAGTCCCGAGTTTCCAGGTTTGAGAATATGATAATAATTTTCAGAAATCACACTTTGACTTAAACATAAGCCGTTAAACGGTGAAAACCCAAACCCGCCCCCAAACGACCCCATAAGTGGCACGGACACCTCGCACGGGACCAATTTAACTTGTAGGAACTGATCGCGTAGTCCCGGTTTTCCCGGTTTGAGAATATGATGTTAATTTCAAAATATGTCAATTTGGCCTGAAAATAAGCCGTTAAAGGGTGATAACCTAAACCAGCCCCCAAACGGCCCAATAAGATTCATGAAGACCTCGAACGGGACCAATGAACTTGTAGGAACTGACCGCGTTGTTTCGGGTCCCTCGATTTGAGAGTATGACGATAATTCACAAAAATCACAGTTATACTTAAAAATGAGCTGTTAAAGGGTGAAAACCCAAACCAGCCCACAAACAACCCCAAAAGAGGCGCGAACACCTCGCACGGGACCAATGTAACTTATAGGAACTGATCGCGTAGTTTTGGGTCTCCCGATTTGAGAATATGATGATAATTTGCAAAAATGAACATTTAAACTTAAAAATAAGGCCTTAAAGGGTGAAAACCTAAACCAGCCCCCTAATGACCCCGTAGGAGGCACGAACACCTCGCACGGGACCAATGTAACTAGTAGGAACTAACCGCATAGATTTGGGTCTCCCGGTTTTAGAATATGACCATAATTTTTAAAAATCAACACTTAAACTTAAAAACAAGGCGTTAAAGGGTGAAAACCCAAACCAATCCCCTAACGACCCCGTAGGAGGAACGAACACCTCGCACAGGACCATTGTATCTTTTAGGAACTGCCCGCGTAGTCTCGAGTCCCCAGGTTTGAGAGTATAACGATAATTTGCAAAAATCACACTCAGACTTAAAAACAAGCGATTTAAGGGTGAAAACCAAAACCAGACCCCATATGACCCCGTAGGAGGCACGAACACCTCGCACGGGACCAATGTAACTTGTAGGAACTGTCCGCATAGTCCCGGGTCTCCCGATTTGAGAGTATGACGATAATTTGCAAAAATCACACTTAAACTTGAAAACAAGCCGTTAATGGGTGTAAACCCAAACCAGCCCCCATACGACCCCGTAGGAGGCACGAACACCTCGCACGGGACCAATGTAACTTGTAGGAACTGACAGAGTTGTCCCGCATCTCCTAATTTAAGAGTATAATGAAAATTTGCAAAAATCACACTTATACTTAAAAATAAGTCGTTAAAGGGTGAAAAGCCAAACCGGCCCTCAGACGACCCCGTAGGAGGCACGAACACCTCGCACGGGACAAATGTAACTTGTAGGAACTTATCGCGTAGTCCCGAGTCTCCCGATTTGAGAGTATGATGATAATTTGTAAAAATCACACTTAGACTTAAAAACAAGCCGTTAAAGGGTAAAAACCCAAACCAGCCCCCAAACGACCCTGTAAGAGGCACACTTATAGGGACTGACCGCGTAGTCCCAGGTCTCCCGGTGAGAGAATATGATGATAATTTAATGAAATCACACTTAGACTTAAAAATAAGCCGTTAATGTGTGAAAACCCAAACCAGCCCCCATACGACGCCGTAGGAGGTACGAACACCTCGCAGGGGATTAATGTAACTTGTAGGAACTGACTGCGTAGTCCTGGGTCTCCCAGTTTGAGAGTATGACAATAATTTTCAAAAATCACACCTAGACTAAAAAACAAGCCGTTAAAGGGTGAAAAACCAAACTAGCCTCCAGATGACCCCGTAAGTGGAACGAACACCTCGCACGGGACCAATGTAACTTGTAGAAACTGATCGCGTATTCCCGAGTTTCCAGGTTTTAGAATATGATAATAATTTTCAGAAATCACACTTTGACTTAAAAATAAGCCGTTAAACGGTGAAAACCCAAACCCGCCCCCAAACGACCCCGTAAGTGGCACGGACACCTCGCACGGGACCAATTTAACTTGTAGGAACTGATCGCGTAGTCCCGGGTTTCCCGGTTCGAGAATATGATGTTAATTTCAAAATATGTCAATTTGGCCTGAAAATAAGCCATTAAAGGGTGATAACCTAAACCAGCCCCCAAACGGCCCAATAAGATTCACGAAGACCTCGAACGGGACCAATGAACTTGTAGGAACTGACCGCGTTGTTTCGGGTCCCTCGATTTGAGAGTATGACGATAATTCACAAAAATCACAGTTATACTTAAAAATGAGCTGTTAAAGGGTGAAAACCCAAACCAGCCCACAAACAACCCCAAAAGAGGCGCGAACACCTCGCACGGGACCAATGTAACTTATAGGAACTGATCGCGTAGTTTTGGGTCTCCCGATTTGAGAATATGATGATAATTTGCAAAAATGAACATTTAAACTTAAAAATAAGGCCTTAAAGGGTGAAAACCTAAACCAGCCCCCTAATGACCCCGTAGGAGGCACGAACACCTCGCACGGGACCAATGTAACTAGTAGGAACTAACCGCATAGATTTGGGTCTCCCGGTTTTAGAATATGACCATAATTTTTAAAAATCAACACTTAAACTTAAAAACAAGGCGTTAAAGGGTGAAAACCCAAACCAATCCCCTAACGACCCCGTAGGAGGAACGAACACCTCGCACAGGACCATTGTATCTTTTAGGAACTGCCCGCGTAGTCTCGAGTCCCCAGGTTTGAGAGTATAACGATAATTTGCAAAAATCACACTCAGACTTAAAAACAAGCGATTTAAGGGTGAAAACCAAAACCAGACCCCATATGACCCCGTAGGAGGCACGAACACCTCGCACGGGACCAATGTAACTTGTAGGAACTGTCCGCATAGTCCCGGGTCTCCCGATTTGAGAGTATGATGATAATTTGCAAAAATCACACTTAAACTTGAAAACAAGCCGTTAATGGGTGTAAACCCAAACCAGCCCCCATACGACCCCGTAGGAGGCACGAACACCTCGCACGGGACCAATGTAACTTGTAGGAACTGACAGAGTTGTCCCGCATCTCCTAATTTAAGAGTATAATGAAAATTTGCAAAAATCACACTTAGACTTAAAAACAAGCCGTTAAAGGGTGAAAAGGCAAACCGGCCCTCAGACGACCCCGTAGGAGGCACGAACACCTCGCACGGGACAAATGTAACTTGTAGGAACTTATCGCGTAGTCCCGAGTCTCCCGATTTGAGAGTATGATGATAATTTGTAAAAATCACACTTAGACTTAAAAACAAGCCGTTAAAGGGTAAAAACCCAAACCAGCCCCCAAACGACCCTGTAAGAGGCACACTTATAGGGACTGACCGCGTAGTCCCAGGTCTCCCGGTGAGAGAATATGATGATAATTTAATGAAATCACACTTAGACTTAAAAATAAGCCGTTAATGTGTGAAAACCCAAACCAGCCCCCATACGACGCCGTAGGAGGTACGAACACCTCGCAGGGGATTAATGTAACTTGTAGGAACTGACTGCGTAGTCCTGGGTCTCCCAGTTTGAGAGTATGACAATAATTTTCAAAAATCACACCTAGACTAAAAAACAAGCCGTTAAAGGGTGAAAAACCAAACTAGCCTCCAGATGACCCCGTAAGTGGAACGAACACCTCGCACGGGACCAATGTAACTTGTAGAAACTGATCGCGTATTCCCGAGTTTCCAGGTTTGAGAATATGATAATAATTTTCAGAAATCACACTTTGACTTAAAAATAAGCCGTTAAACGTTGAAAACCCAAACCCGCCCCCAAACGACCCCGTAAGTGGCACGGACACCTCGCACGGGACCAATTTAACTTGTTGGAACTGATCGCGTAGTCCCGGGTTTCCCGGTTTGAGAATATGATGTTAATTTCAAAATATGTCAATTTGGCCTGAAAACAAGCCATTAAAGGGTGATAACCTAAACCAGCCCCCAAACGGCCCAATAAGATTCACGAAGACCTCGAACGGGACCAATGAACTTGTAGGAACTGACCGCGTTGTTTCGGGTCCCTCGATTTGAGAGTATGACGATAATTCACAAAAATCACAGTTATACTTAAAAATGAGCTGTTAAAGGGTGAAAACCCAAACCAGCCCACAAACAACCCCAAAATAGGCGCGAACACCTCGCACGGGACCAATGTAACTTATAGGAACTGATCGCGTTGTTTTGGGTCTCCCGATTTGAGAATATGATGATAATTTGCAAAAATGAACATTTAAACTTAAAAATAAGGCCTTAAAGGGTGAAAACCTAAACCAGCCCCCTAATGACCCCGTAGGAGGCACGAACACCTCGCACGGGACCAATGTAACTAGTAGGAACTAACCGCATAGATTTGGGTCTCCCGGTTTTAGAGTATGACCATAATTTTTAAAAATCAACACTTAAACTTAAAAACAAGGCGTTAAAGGGTGAAAACCCAAACCAATCCCCTAACGACCCCGTAGGAGGAACGAACACCTCTCACAGGACCATTGTATCTTTTAGGAACTGCCCGCGTAGTGTCGAGTTCCCAGGTTTGAGAGTATAACGATAATTTGCAAAAATCACACTCAGACTTAAAAACAAGCGATTTAAGGGTGAAAACCAAAACCAGACTCCATATGACCCCGTAGGAGGCACGAACACCTCGCACGGGACCAATGTAACTTGTAGGAACTGTCCGCATAGTCCCGGGTCTCCCGATTTGAGAGTATGACGATAATTTGCAAAAATCACACTTAAACTTGAAAACAAGTCGTGAATGGGTGTAAACCCAAACCAGCCCCCATACGACCCCGTAGGAGGCACGAACACCTCGCACGGGACCAATGTAACTTGTAGTAACTGCAGAGTTGTCCCGCATCTCCTAATTTAAGAGTATAATGAAAATTTGCAAAAATCACACTTAGACTTAAAAATAAGCCGTTAAAGGGTGAAAACCCAAACCGGTCCTCAAACGACCCCGTAGGAGGCACGAACACCTCGCACGGGACAAATGTAACTTGTAGGAACTTATCACGTAATCCCGAGTCTCCCGATTTGAGAGTATGATGATAATTTGTAAAAATCACACTTAGACTTAAAAACAAGCCGTTAAAGGGTAAAAACCCAAACCAGCCCCCAAACGACCCTGTAAGAGGCACACTTATAGGGACTGACCGCGTAGTCCCAGGTCTCCCGGTGAGAGAATATGATGATAATTTAATGAAATCACACTTAGACTTAAAAATAAGCCGTTAATGTGTGAAAACCCAAACCAGCCCCCATACGACGCCGTAGGAGGTACGAACACCTCGCAGGGGATTAATGTAACTTGTAGGAACTGACTGCGTAGTCCTGGGTCTCCCAGTTTGAGAGTATGACAATAATTTTCAAAAATCACACCTAGACTAAAAAAGAAGCCGTTAAGGGGTGAAAAACCAAACTAGCCTCCAGATGACCCCGTAAGTGGAACGAACACCTCGCACGGGACCAATGTAACTTGTAGAAACTGATCGCGTAGTCCCGAGTTTCCAGGTTTGAGAATATGATAATAATTTTCAGAAATCACACTTTGACTTAAAAATAAGCCGTTAAACGGTGAAAACCCAAACCCGCCCCCAAACGACCCCGTAAGTGGCCCGGACACCTCGCACGGGACCAATTTAACTTGAAGGAACTGATCGCGTAGTCCCGAGTTTCCCGATTTGAGAATATGATGTTAATTTCAAAATATGTCAATTTGGCCTGAAAACAAGCCGTTAAAGGGTGATAACCTAAACCAGCCCCCAAACGGCCCAATAAGATTCACGAAGACCTCGCACGGGACCAATGAACTTGTAGGAACTGACCGCGTTTTTTCGGGTCCCTCGATTTGAGAATATGATGACAATTTGCAAAAATGAACATTTAAACTTAAAAACAAGGCGTTAAAGGCTGAAAACCTAAACCAGCCCCCTAACGACCCCGTAGGAGGCACGAACACCTCGCACGGGACCAATGTAACTAGTAGGAACTGACCGCGTAGATTCGGGTTCCATTGTTTTAGAATATGACGATAATTTTTAAAAATCAACACTTAAACTTAAAAATAAGGCGTTAAAGGGTGAAAACCCAAACCAATCCCCTAACGACCCCGTAGGAGGCACAAACACCTCGCACGGGACCGATGTAACTTTTAAGAACTGCCCGCGTAGTCTCGAGTCCCTAGGTTTGAGAGTATAACGATAATTTGCAAAAATCACACTCAGACTTAAAAACTAGCCATTAAAGGCTGAAAACCAAAACCAGCCCCCATACGACCCCGTAGGAGGCACGGACACCTCGCACGGGACCAATGTAACTTGTAGTAACTAACAACGTTATCCCGCGTCTCCCGATTTGAGAGTATGATGAAAATTTGCTAAAATCACACTTAGACTTAAAAATAGGTCGTTAAAGGGTGAAAACCCAAACCGACCCTCAGACGACCCCGTAGGAGGCACGAACACCTCGCACGGGATTAATGTAACTTATAGGGACTGACCGCGTAGTCCCGGGTCTCCTGGTTTGAGAATATGATGATAATTTAAAAAAATCACGCTTAAACTTAAAAATAAGACGTTAATGTGTGAAAACCCAAACCAGCCCCCATACGACGTCGAAGGAGGCACGAACACCTCTCACGGGATTAAGGTAACTTGTAGGAACTGACCGCGTAGTCTCGGGTCTCCCAGTTTGATAGTATGACAATAATTTTCAAAAATCACACTTAGAGTTAAAAACAAGTCGTTAATCACACTTAGACCTAAACCATCCCCCTAACGACCCCGTAGGAGGCACGAACACCTCGCACGGGACCAATCTAACTAGTAGGAACTGACCGCGTAGATTCGGGTTTCCCGATTTTAAAATATGACGTTAATTTCCAAAAATCAACACTTAAACTTAAAAATAAGGCGTTAAAGGGTGAAAACCCAAACCAATCCCCTAAACGACCCCGTAGGAGGCACGAACAACTCGCACCGGACCAATGTAACTTTTAGGAACTGCCCGCGCAGTCTCGAGTCCGCAGGTTTGAGAGCATAACGATAATTTGCGAAAATCACACTCAGACTTAAAAACAAGCGATTTAAGGGTGAAACCTAAAACCAGCACCCATATGACTTCGTAGGAGGCACGAACACCTCGCACGGGACCAATGTAACTTGTAGGAACTGTTCGCGTAGTCCCGAGTCTCATGATCTGAGAGTATGATGATAATTTGCAAAAATCACAATTACACTTAAAAACAAGCCGTTAATCGGTGTAAACCCAAACAAACCCTCATATGACCCCGTAGTAGGCACGAACACCTCGCACGGGACCAATGTAACTTGTAGGAACTGACAGAGTTGTCCCACGTCTCCCGATTTGAGAGTATGATGAAATTTGCAAAAATCACACCTAGTCTTAAAAACAAGCCGTTAAAGGGTGAAAACCCAAACCGGCCCTCATACGACCCCGTAGGAGGCACGAACACCTCGCACGGGACCAGTGTAACTTATAGGGACTGACCGCGTAGTCCCGGGTCTCTCGGTTTGAGAATATGGTGATAATTTAATAAAATCACACTTAGACTTAAAAATAAGCCGTTAATGTGTGAAAACCCAAACCAGCCGCCATACGACCCCGTAGGAGGCACAAACACCTCGCACAGGACCAATGTAACTTGTAGCAACTGACAGAGTTGTCCCGTGTCTCCTAATTTGAGAGTATGATGAAAATTTGCAAAAATCACACTTAAACCTAAAAAAAATCCTTTAAAGGGTGAAAACCCAAACCGGCCCTCATACGACCCTGTAGGAGGCATGAACACCTCGCACGGGACCAATGTAACTTATACGGACTGACCGCGTAGTCTCGGGTCTCCCGGTGAGAAAATATGTTGATAATTTAATAAAATCACACTTAGACTTAAAAACTAGCCATTAAAGGTTGAAAACCAAAACCAGCCCCCATACGACCCCGTAGGAGGCACGAACACCTCGCACGGGACCAATGTAACTTGTAGTAACTAACAACATTGTCCCGCGTCTCCCGATTTGAGAGTATGATGAAAATTTGCTAAAATCACACTTAGACTTAAAAACAGGTCGTTAAAGGGTGAAAACCCAAATCGACCCTCAAACGACCCCATAGGAGGCACGAACACCTCGCACGGGATTAATGTAACTAATAGGGACTGACCGCGTAGTCCCGGGTCTCCTGGTTTGAGAATATGATGATAATTTAAAAAAATCACGATTAAACTTAAAAATAAGCCGTTAATGTGTGAAAACCCAAACCAACCCCCATACGACGCCGAAGGAGGCACAAACTCCTCGCAGGGGATTAAGGTAACTTGTAGGAACTGACCGCGTAGGCTCGGGTCTCCCAGTTTGATAGTATGACAATAATTTTCAAAAATCACACTTAGACTTAAAAACAAGTCGTTAAAGGGTGAAAACCCAAACTAGCCCCCAAATGTTCCCGTAAGTGGAACGAACACCTCGAACGGGACCAATGTAACTTGTAGGAACTGACCATGTCCCGAGTTTCCAGGTTTGAGAATATGATAATAATTTTCAAAAATTACACTTCGACTGAAAAACAAGTCGTTAAAGGGTGAAAACCCAAACCAGCCCCCAAACGACCCCATAAGTGGAACGAACACCTCGAACGAGACCAATATAACTTGTAGGAACTGATCGCGTAGTCCCGAGTTTCCAGGTTTGAGAATATGATAATAATTTTCAAAAATCACACTTTGACTTAAAAATAAGTCGTTAAAGGGTGAAAACCCAAACGAGCCCCCAAATGTTCCCGTAAGTGGAACGAACACCTCGAACGGGACCAATGTAACTTGTAGGAACTGACCATGTAGTCCCAAGTTTCCAGGTCTGAGAATATGATAATAATTTCAAAATATGTCAATTTGGCCTGAAAACAAGCCGTTAAAGGGTGATAACCTAAACCAGCCCCCAAATGGCCCATTAAGATTCAGGAAGACCTCGCATGCGACCAATGAACTTGTAGGAACTGACCGCGTTGTTTCGGGTCTCTCGATTTGAGAGTATGACGATAATTTGCAAAAATCAGATTTAGACATAAAAACGAGCTTTTAAAGGATGAAAACCCAAACCAGCCCCCAAACGACCCCGTAAGTGGCACGGGAACCTCGCACGGGACTAATGTAACTTGTAGGAACTGATTGCGTAGTCCCGGGTTTCCCTGTTTGAGAATATGATGATAATTTCAAAATATGTCAATTTCGCCTGAAAACAAGCCGTTAAAGGGTGATAACATAAACCAGCCCCCAAACGGCCCAATAAGATTCACGAAGACCTCGCACGCGACCAATGAACTTGTAGGAACTGACCGTGTTGTTTCGAGTCTCTCGATTTGAGAGTATGACGATAATTTGCAAAAATCACAGTTAGACATAAAAACGAGCTTTTAAAGGATGAAAACCCAAACCAGCCCACAAATAACCCCAAAAGAGGCGTGAACATCTCGCACGGGACCGATCTAACTTGTAGGAACTTACAGCGTAGTTTCGGGTCTGTCGATTTGAGAATATGATGATAATTTGCATAAACCATAGTTAGACTTAAAAACATGCCGTTAAAGGGTGAAAACTCAAACCAACCCACAAACAACCCCGTAAGAGGTGCGAACACCTCGCACGGGACCAATGTAACTTATAAGAATATAGCGTGTAGTCCCGGGTTTCCCGGTTTGATAATATGATGATAATTTCAAAATATGTCAATTTGACTTGAAAACAAGCCGTTAAAGGGTGATAACCTAAACCAACCCCCAAACGGCCCAGTAAGAGGCACGAACACCTCGCACGGGACCAATGAACTTGTACGAACTAACCGCGTAGTCACGGGCCTCCCGATTGGAGATAATGACGATAATTTCAAATAATTTAGATTAGGGTTGAAAATCAGCCGTTAAAGGGTGAAAACGCAAACCAGTCCACAAACGACCCTTTAAGAGGCGTGAACACCTCATACGGGACCAATGTAACTTCTAGGAACTGACCGCATAGTTTCGGGTCTCTCAATTTGAGAGTATGATGATAATTTGCAAAAATAACACTTAGACTTAGAAAAAGTTGTTAAAGGGAGAAACCCCAAACCAACCCACAAATAACCCCGAAAGGGGCGCTAACACCTCGCACGGGACCAATGTAACTTGTAGGAACTGCCCGTGTAGTTTTGGGTCTCCCGATTTGAGAATATGACGATAATTTGCAAAAATGAACATTTAAACATAAAAACAAGGCGTTAAAGGGTGAAAACCTAAACCATCCCCCTAACGACCCCGTAGGAGGCACGAACACCTCGCACGGGACCAATCTAACTAGTAGGAACTGACCGCGTAGATTCGGGTCTCCCGATTTTAGAATATGACGTTAATTTCCAAAAATCAACACTTAAACTTAAAAATAAGGCGTTAAAGGGTGAAAACCCAAACCAATCCCCTAAACGACCCCGTAGGAGGCACGAACAACTCGCACGGGACCAATGTAACTTTTAGGAACTGCCCACGCAGTCTCGAGTACCCAGGTTTGAGAGCATAACGATAATTTGCGAAAATCACACTCAGACTAAAAAACAAGCGATTTAAGGGTGAAAACTAAAACCAGCACCCATATGACTTCGTAGGAGGAACGAACACCTCGCACGGGACCAATGTAACTTGTAGGAACTGTTCGCGTAGTCCCGAGTCTCATGATCTGAGAGTATGATGATAATTTACAAAAATCACAATTAGACTTAAAAACAAGCCGTTAATGGGTGTAAACCCAAACCAACCCTCATATGACCCCGTAGTAGGCACGAACACCTCGCACGGGACCAATGTAACTTGTAGGAACTGAAAGCGTTGTCCCACGTCTCCCGATTTGAGAGTATGATGAAATTTGCAAAAATCACACCTAGTCTTAAAAACAAGCCGTTCAAGGGTGAAAACCCAAACCAGCACTCATACGACCCCGTAGGAGGCACGAACACCTCGCACGGGACCAGTGTAACTTATAGGGACTGACCGCGTAGTCCCGGGTCTCTCGGTTTGAGAATATGGTGATAATTTAATAAAATCACACTTAGACTTAAAAATAAGCCGTTAATGTGTGAAAACCCAAACCAGCCGCCATACGACCCCGTAGGAGGCACGGACACCTTGCACGGGACCAATGTAACTTGTAGCAACTGACAGAGTTGTCCCGCGTCTCCTAATTTGAGAGTATGATGAAAATTTGCAAAAATCACACTTAAACCTAAAAAAAATCCTTTAAAGGGTGAAAACCCAAACCGGCCCTCATACGACCCTGTAGGAGGCATGATCACCTCGCACGGGACCAATGTAACTTATACGGACTGACCGCGTAGTCTCGGGTCTCCCAGTGAGAAAATATGATGATAATTTAGTAAAATCACACTTAGACTTAAAAACTAGCCATTAAAGGTTGAAAATCAAAACCAGCCCCCATACGACCCCGTAGGAGGCACGAACGCCTCGCACGGGACCAATGTAACTTGTAGTAACTAACAACGTTGTCCCGCGTCTCCCGATTTGAGAGTATGATGAAAATTTGCTAAAATCACACTTAGACTTAAAAACAGGTCGTTAAAGGGTGAAAACCCAAACCGACCCTCAGATGGCCCCGTAGGAGGCACGAACACCTCGCACGGGATTAATGTAACTTATAGGGACTGACCACGTAGTCCCGGGTCTCCTGGTTTGAGAATATGATGATAATTTAAAAAAATCACGATTAAACTTAAAAATAAGCCGTTAATGTTTGAAAACCCAAACCAGCCCCCATACGACGCCGAAGGAGGCACAAACACCTCGCACGGGATTAAGGTAACTTGTAGGAACTGACCGCATAGTCTCGGGTCTCCCAGTTTGATAGTATGACAATAATTTTCAAATATCACACTTAGACTTAAAAACAAGTCGTTAAAGGGTGAAAACCCAAACTAGCCCCCAAATGTTCCCGTAAGTGGAACGAACACCTCGAACGGGACCAATGTAACTTGTCGGAACTGACCATGTAGTCCCGAGTTTCCAGGTTTGAGAATATGATAATAATTTTCAAAAATTACACTTTGACTTAAAAACAAGTCGTTAAAGGGTGAAGACCCAAACCAGCCCCCAAACGACCCCATAAGTGGAACGAACACCTCGAACGAGACCAATATAACTTGTAGGAACTGATCGCGTAGTCCCGAGTTTCCAGGTTTGAGAATATGATAATAATTTTCAAAAATCACACTTTGACTTAAAAATAAGTCGTTAAAGGGTGAAAACCCAAACCATCCACCAAACGACCCCGTAAGTGGCACGGGAACCTCGCACGGGACCAATGTAACTTGTAGGAACTGATTGCGTAGTCCCGGGTTTCCCGGTTTGAGAATATGATGATAATTTCAAAATATGTCAATTTGGCCTGAAAACAAGCCGTTAAAGGGTGATAACCTAAACCAGCCCCCAAACGGCCCATTAAGATTCACGAAGACCTCGCATGCGACCAATGAACTTGTAGGAACTGACCGCGTTGTTTCGGGTCTCTCGATTTGAGAGTATGACGATAATTTGCAAAAATCACATTTAGACATAAAAACGAGCTTTTAAAGGATGAAAACCCAAACCAACCCACAAATAACCCCAAAAGAGGCGTGAACACCTCGCACGGGACCGATCTAACTTGTAGGAACTGACAGCGTAGTTTCGGGTCTGTCGATTTGAGAATATGATGATAGTTTGCATAAACCATAGTTAGACTTAAAAACATGCCGTTAAAGGGTGAAAACTCAAACCAACCCACAAACAACCCCGTAAGAGGTGAGAACACCTCGCACGGGACCAATGTAACTTATAAGAATAGAGCGTGTAGTCCCGGGTTTCCCGGTTTGATAATATGATGATAATTTCAAAATATGTCAATTTGACTTGAAAAGAAGCCGTTAAAGGGTGATAACCTAAACCAACCCCCAAACGGCCCAGTAAGAGGCACGAACACCTCGCATGGGACCAATGAACTTGTACCAACTAATCGCGTAGTCACGGGCCTCCCGATTGGAGATAATGACGATAATTTCAAATAATGTAGATTAGGGTTGAAAATAAGCCGTTAAAGGGTGAAAACGCAAACCAGTCCACAAACGACCCTTTAAGAGGCCTGAACACCTCATACGGGACCAATGTAACTTCTAGGAACTGACCGCATAGTTTCGTGTCTCTCAATTTGAGAGTATGATGATAATTTGCAAAAATAACAGTTAGACTTAAAAAAAGTTGTTAAAGGGAGAAAACCCAAACCAATCCACAAACAACCCCGAAAGGGGCGCTAACACCTCGCACGGGACCAATGTAACTTGTAGGAACTGCCCGTGTAGTTTTGGGTCTCCCGATTTGAGAATATGACGATAATTTGCAAAAATGAACATTTAAACATAAAAACAAGGCGTTAAAGGGTGAAAAACTAAATCATCCCCCTAACAATTCCGTAGGAGGCACGAACACCTCGCACGGGACCAATCTAACTAGTAGGAACTGACCGCGTAGATTCGGGTCTCCTGATTTTAGAATATGACGTTAATTTCCAAAAATCAACACTTAAACTTAAAAATAAGGCGTTAAAGGGTGAAAACCCAAACCAATCCCCTAAACGACCCCGTAGGAGGCACGAACAACTCGCACCGGACCAATGTAACTTTTAGGAACTGCCCGCGCAGTCTCGAGTCCGCAGGTTTGAGAGCATAACGATAATTTTCGAAAATCACGTTCAGACTTAAAAACAAGCTATTTAAGGGTGAAAACTAAAACCAGCACCCATATGACTTCGTAGGAGGCACGAACACCTCGCACGGGACCAATGTAACTTGTAGGAACTGTTCGCGTAGTCCCGAGTCTTATGATCTGAGAGTATGATGATAATTTGCAAAAATCACAATTACACTTAAAAACAAGCCGTTAATGGGTGTAAACCCAAACAAACCCTCATACGACCCCGTAGTAGGCACGAACACCTCGCACGGGACCAATGTAACTTGTAGGAACTGACAGCGTTGTCCCACGTCTCCCGATTTGAGAGTATGATGAAATTTGCAAAAATCACACCTAGTCTTAAAAACAAGCCGTTAAAGGGTGAAAACCCAAACCGGCCCTCATACGACCCCGTAGGAGGCACGAACACCTCGCACGGGACCAGTGTAACTTATAGGGACTGACCGCGTAGTCCCGGGTCTCTCGGTTTGAGAATATGGTGATAATTTAATAAAATCACACTTAGACTTAAAAATAAGCCGTTAATGTGTAAAAACCCAAACCAGCCGCCATACGACCCCGTAGGAGGCACGAACACCTCGCACGGGACCAATGTAACTTGTAGCAACTCACAGAGTTATCCCGCGTCTCCTAATTTCTGAGTATGATGAAAATTTGCCAAAATCACACTTAAACCCAAAAAAAATCCTTTAAAGGGTGAAAACCCAAACCGGCCCTCATACGACCCTATAGGAGGCATGAACACCTCGCACGGGACCAATGTAACTTATACGGACTGACCGCATAGTCTCGGGTCTCCCGGTGAGAAAATATGATGATAATTTAATAAAATCACACTTAGACTTAAAAATAAGCCGTTAATGTGTGAAAACCCAAACCAGCCCCCATACGACACCGTTGGAGGCACGAACACCTCGCAGGGGATTAATGTAACTTGTAGGAACTGACCGCGTAGTCCCGGGTCTCCCAGTTTGAGAGTATGACAATAATTTTTAAAAATCACACTTAGACTTAAAAACAAGCCTTTAAAGGGTGAAAACCCAAACTAGCCTCCAAATGACCCCGTAATTGGAACGAACACCTCGCACGGGACCAATGGAACTTGTAGGAACTGATCGCATAGTCCCAGGTTTCCTGGTTTGAGAATATGTCGATAATTTCAAAATATGTCAATTTAACTTGAAAACAAGCCATTGAAGGGTGATAACCTAAACCATCCCCCAAACGACCCAATAAGATTCACGAAGACCTCACACGGGACCAATGAACTTGTAGGAACTGACCGCGTTGTTTCGGGTCTCTCGATTTGAGAGTATGACGATAATTTGCAAAAATCACAGTTAGACTAAAAAACGAGCGGTTAAATGGTGAAAACCCAAACCAGCCCACAAACAACCCCAAAAGAGGCGCGAACACCTCGCACGGGACCAATGTAACTTGTAGGAACTGACGCGTAGTTTTGGGTCTCCCGATTTAAGAATATGACTATAATTTGCAATAATGAACATTTAAACTTAAAAACAAGGCATTAAAGGGTGAATACCTAAACCAGCACCCTAACGACCTCGTAGGAGGCACGAACACCTCGCACGGGACCAATGTAACTAGTAGGAACTGACCGCGTAGATTCGGGTCTCCCGATTTTAGAATATGACGATAATTTTTAAAAATCAACACTTAAACTTAAAAACAAGGCGTTAAAGGGTGAAAACCCAAACCAATCCCCTAACGAACCCGTAGGAGGCACGAACACCTCGCACGGGACCAATGTAACTTTTAAGAACTGCCCACGTAGTCTCGAGTCCACAGGTTTGAGAGTATAACGATAATTTGTGAAAATAACACTCAGACTTAAGAACAAGCCATTAAAGGGTGAAAACCAAAACCAGCCCCCATACGACCCCGTAGGAGGCACAAACACCTCGCACAGGACCAATGTAACTTGTAGGAACTGTTCGCGTAGTCCCGAGTCTCCCGATTTGAGAGTATGATAATAATTTGCAAAAATCACACTTAGACTTAAAAACAAGCCGTTAATGGGTGTAAACCCAAACCAGCCCCCATACGACCCCGTAGGAGGCATGAACACCTCGCACGGGACCATGTAACTTGTAGTAACTGACAATGTTGTCCCGCGTCTCCTGATTTAAGAGTATGATGAAAATTTGCAAAAATCACACTTAGACTTAAAAACAGGCCGTTAAAGGGTGCAAACCCAAACCGGCCCTCATACGACCCCGTAGGTGGCAAGAACACCTCGCACGGGATTAATGTAACTTATAGGGACTGACTGCGTAGTCCCGGGTAACCCGGTTTGAGAATATGATGATAATTTAAAAAATCACACTTGGACTTAAAAATAAGCCGTTATTGTGTGAAAACCCAAACCAGCCCCCATACGACGCCGTAGGAGGCACGAACACCTCGCACGGGATTAATGTAACTTGTAGGAAATGACCGCGTAGTCCCGGGTCTCCCGAATTGTGAGTATGAATATAATTTTCAAAAATCACACTTAGACTTAAAAACAAGCCGTTAAAGGGTGAAAACCCAAACCAGCCCCCAAATGACCCTGTAAGTGTAACGAACACCTCGAATGGGACCAATGTAACTTGTAGGAACTGACCGTATTGTCCCGAGTTTCCAGGTTTGAAAATATGAAAATAATTTTCAAAAATCACATGTTGTCCCGAGTTTCCAGGTTTGAAAATATGATAATAATTTTCAAAAATCACACTTTGACCTAAAAATAAGTCGTTAAAGGGTGAAAACCCAAACCAGCCCCCAAACGACCCCGTAAGTGGCACGGACACCTCGCACGCGACCACTGTAACTTGTAGGAACTGATCGTGTAGTCCCGGGTTTTCCGGTTTGAGAATATGAGGATAATTTCAAACTATGTCAATTTGGTTTGAAAACAAGCCGTTAAAGGGTGATAACCTAAACTAGCCCCCAAACGGCCCAGTAAGAGGCACGAACACCACGCACGGGACCAATGAACTTGTACGAACTAACCACGTAGTCACGGGCCTCCCGGTTGGAGATAATGATGATTGTTTCAAATAATGTAGATTAGGCTTGAAAATAAGCCGTTAAAGTATGAAAACACAAACTAGTCCACAAACGACCCCGTAAGAGGCGCGAACACCTCGCACGGGACCGATCTAACTTGTAGGAACAGACAGCGTAGTTTCGGGTCTGTCGATTTGATAATACGATGATAAGGTGTTAAAGGGTGAAAACCCAAACCAATCCCCTAACGACCCCGTAGGAGGCACAGACACCTCGCACGGGACCAATGTAACTTTTAGGAACTGCCCGCATAGTCTCGAGTCCCCAGGTTTGAGATTATAATGATAATTTGCGAAAATCACACTCAGACTTAAAAATCAACCATTAAAGGGTGAAAACCAAAACCAGCCCCCATATGAGCCCGTAGGAGGCACGAACACCTCGCACGGGACCAATGTAACTTGGAGGAACTGTCCGCGTAGTCCCGGGTCTCCTGATTTGAGAGTATGATGATAATTTGCAAAAATCACCCTTAGACTTAAAAATAAGCCGTTAATGGGTGTAAACACAAACCAACCCCCATACGACCCCGTAGGAGGCACGAACACCTTGCACGGGACCAATTTAACTTGTAGGAACTGATCGTGTTATCCCGGGTGTCCTGGTTTGAGAGTATAATGATAATTTGAAAAAAATCACACTTAGACTTAAAAACAAGCAGTTAAAGGGTGAAAACCCAAACCGTCCCCCATACGACTCCGTAGGTGGCACGAACACCTCGTACGGGACCAATGTAACTTATTAGAACTGATCGCGTAGTCACGGGTCTCCCGGTTTGATTGTATGACGATAATTTGAAAAAATCACACTTACACTTAAAAATAAGCCGTTAATGTGTGAAAACACAAACTAGCCCCCATACGACGCCGTAGCAGGCACGAACACCTCGCACGGGATTAATGTTACTTGTAGCAACTGACTGCGTAGCCCTGGGTCTCCCAGTTCGAGACTATGATGATAATTTTAAAAAATCACACTTACACTAAAAAACAAGCCGTTAAAGTGTGAAAACCCAAACTAGCCCCAAAACGACCCCGTAAGTTCAACGGACACCTCGCACGGGACCAGTGTAACTTGTAGGAATAGACCGCGTAGTCCCGAGTTTTCAGGTTTAAGAATATGATGATAATTTCAAAGCATGTCAATTTGGCTTGAAAATAAGCCGTTAAAGGGGGATAACCTAAACCAACCCCTAAACGGCCCAGTTTGAGGCACGAACACCTCGCACGGGACCAATGTACCTGTACGAACTAACCGCGTAGTTGCGGACCTCCCGTTTGTAGATAATGACAATAATTTCAAAATAATGTAGATTAGGTTAGAAAATCAGCCGTTAAAGGGTTAAAACTCAAACCAGTTCACAAACGACCCCGTAAGAGGCACGAACACCTCGCACGGGACCAATGTAACTTATAGGAACTGACCCCATAGTTTCAGGTCTCTCGATTTGAGATTATGATGATAATTTGTAAAAATCACAGTTAGACTTAAAAACGAGCTGTTAAAGTGTGAAAACCAAAACCTGCCCACAAACAACTCCCAAAGAGCCGCGAACACCTCGCACGGGACCAATGTAACTTGTAGGAACTGACCGCGTAGTTTTGGGTCTCCCGATTTGAGAATATGACGATAATTTGCAAAAATGAACAATTAAACTTTAAAATAAGGCTTTAAAGGGTGAAAACCTAAACCAGCCCCCTAACGACACCGTATGAGGCACGAATACCTCGCACGGGACCAATGTAACTAGTAGGAACGGACCGCGTAGATTCGGGTCTCCCGTTTTTAGAATATGATGATAATTTTTAGAAATCAACACTTAAACTTAAAAATAATGCATTATAGGGTGAAAACCCAAACCAATCCCCTAACGACCCCATAGGAGGCACGAAGACCTCGCACGGGACCACTATAACTTTTAAGAACTGCCCCCGTAATCTCGAGTCCCCAGGTTTGAGAGTATAACGAAAATTTGCGAAACTCACACCCAGACATAAAAACAATCCACTAAAGGGTGAAAACCAAAACCAGCCCCCATACGACCCAATAGGAGGCACGAACACCTCGCACGGGACCAATGTAACTTGTAGAAACTGTCCGCATAGTCCCGGGTCTCCCGATTTGAGAGTATGACGATAATTTGCTAAAATCACACTTAGACTTAAAAACAAGCCGTTAACGGGTGAAGACCCAAACCAGCCCCCATACGACCCCGTAGGAGGCCGGAACACCTCGTACGGGACCAATGTAACTTGTAAGAACTGACCGTGTTGTCCCGGGTCTCCCGATTTGAGAGTATGATGATAATTTGAAAAAATCACACTTAGACTTAAAAACAAGCCGTTAAAGGGTGAAACCCCAAACCGGCCCTCATACCACCCCGTAGGTGGCACGAACACCTCTCACGGGACCAATGTAACTTATAGGGACTGACCGCATAGTCTCGGGTCTCTCGGTTTGAGAATATGACAAAAATCAAACTTAGAATTAAAAATTAGCCGTTAATGTTTGAAAACCCAAACCAGCCCCCATACGACGCAATAGGAGGCACGAACACCTCGCACGGGATTAATGTAACTTGTAGGAACTGACCGCGTAGTCCCGGGTCTCCCAGTTTGAGAGTATGATGATAATTTTCAGAAATCACACTTAGACTTAAAAACAAGCCTTTAAAGTGTGAAAACCCAAACTAGCCCCCAAATGACCCTGTAAGTGGAACGAACACCTCGCACGGGACCAATGTAACTTTTAGGAACTGACCGCGTAGTCCCGAGTTTCCAGGTTTGAGAATGTGACGATAATTTCAAAATATGTCAATTTGGCTTGAAATCAAACCGTTAAAGGGTGTTAACCTAAACCAACCCCCAAACGGCCCAGTAAGAGGCATGGATATCTCGCACGAGAAAAATGAACTTGTATGAACTAACCGCGTAGTCACGGGCCTCCCGATTGGAGATAATGACGATAATTTCAAATATTGTAGATTAGGCTTAAAAATAAGCCGTTAATGGGTGAAAACGGAAACCAGTCCACAAACGAGCCCGTAAGAGGCGTGAACACCTTGTACGGGACCAATGTAACTTGTAGGAATTTACCGCATAGTTTTGGGTCTCTCAATTTGAAAGTATGAAGATAATTTGCAAAAATCACAGTTAGACTTAAAAATGAGGTGTTAAAGGGTGAAAACCAAAACCAACCCACAAACAACCCCAAAAGAGGTGCGAACACCTCGCATGGGACTAATGTAACTTGTAGGAACTGACCGCGTAGTTTTGGGTCTCTCGATTTGAGAATATGACGATAATTTGCAAAAATGAAAATTTAAACTTTAAAACAAGGCATTAACGCGTGAAAACCTAAACCAGCCCCCTAACGACACCGTATGAGGCACGAATACCTCGCACGGGACCAATGTAACTAGTAGGAACGGACCGCGTAGATTCGGGTCTCCCGTTTTTAGAATATGATGATAATTTTTAGAAATCAACACTTAAACTTAAAAATAAGGCATTATAGGGTGAAAACCCAAACCAATCCCCTAACGACCCCATAGGAGGCACGAAGACCTCGCACGGGACCACTATAACTTTTAAGAACTGCCCCCGTAATCTCGAGTCCCCAGGTTTGAGAGTATAACGAAAATTTGCGAAACTCACACCCAGACATAAAAACAATCCACTAAAGGGTGAAAACCAAAACCAGCCCTCATACGACCCAATAGGAGGCACGAACACCTCGCACGGGACCAATGTAACTTGTAGAAACTGTCCGCATAGTCCCGGGTCTCCCGATTTGAGAGTATCACGATAATTTGCTAAAATCACACTTAGACTTAAAAACAAGCCGTTAATGGGTGAAGACCCAAACCAGCCCCCATACGACCCCGTAGGAGGCAGGAACACCTCGTACGGGACCAATGTAACTTGTAAGAACTGACCGTGTTGTCCCGGGTCTCCCGATTTGAGAGTATGATGATAATTTGAAAAAATCACACTTAGACTTAAAAACAAGCCGTTAAAGGGTGAAACCCCAAACCGGCCCTAATACCACCCCGTAGGTGGCACGAACACCTCTCACGGGACCAATGTAACTTATAGGGACTGACCGCATAGTCTCGGGTCTCTCGGTTTGAGAATATGACAAAAATCACACTTAGACTTAAAAATAAGCCGTTAATGTTTGAAAACCCAAACCAGCCCCCATACGACGCCATAGGAGGCACGAACACCTCGCACGGGATTAATGTAACTTGTAGGAACTGACCGCGTAGTCCCGGGTCTCCCAGTTTGAGAGTATGATGATAATTTTCAGAAATCACACTTAGACTTAAAAACAAGCCTTTAAAGTGTGAAAACCCAAACTAGCCCCCAAATGACCCTGTAAGTGGAACGAACACCTCGCACGGGACCAATGTAACTTGTAGGAACTGACCACGTAGTCCCGAGTTTCCAGGTTTGAGAATGTGACGATAATTTCAAAATATGTCAATTTGGCTTGAAATCAAACCGTTAAAGGGTGTTAACCTAAACCAACCCCCAAACGGCCCAGTAAGAGGCATGGATATCTCGCACGAGAAAAATGAACTTGTATGAACTAACCGCGTAGTCACGGGCCTCCCGATTGGAGATAATGACGATAATTTCAAATATTGTAGATTAGGCTTAAAAATAAGCCGTTAATGGGTGAAAACGGAAACCAGTCCACAAACGAGCCCGTAAGAGGCGTGAACACCTTGTACAGGACCAATGTAACTTGTAGGAATTTACCGCATAGTTTTGGGTCTCTCAATTTGAAAGTATGAAGATAATTTGCAAAAATCACAGTTAGACTTAAAAATGAGGTGTTAAAGGGTGAAAACCAAAACCAACCCACAAACAACCCCAAAAGAGGTGCGAACACCTCGCACGGGACTAATGTAACTTGTAGGAACTGACCGGTAGTTTTGGGTCTCTCGATTTGAGAATATGACGATAATTTGCAAAAATGAAAATTTAAACTTTAAAACAAGGCATTAACGCGTGAAAACCTAAACCAGCCCCCTAACGACCCCGTAGGAGGCACAAACACCTCGCACGGGACCATTGTAACTAGTAGGAACTGACCGCGTAGATTCGGGTCTCCCGGTTTTAGAATATGATGATAATTTTTATAAATCAACACTTAATCTTAAAAATAAGGCGTTAAAGGGTGAAAACCGAAACCAATCCCCTAACGAACCCGGAGGAGGCACGAACACCTCGCATGGGACCAATGTAACTTTTAAGAACTGCCCGCGTAATCACGAGTCCCCAGGTTTGAGAGTCTAACGATAATTTGTGAAAATCACACTCAGACTTAAAAACAAGCCATTAAAGGTTGAAAACCAAAACCAGCCCCCATACGACCCCATAGGAGGCACGAACACCTCGCACGGGACCAATGTAACTTGTAGGAACTGTCCGCGTAGTCCCGGGTCTCCCGATTTGAAAGTATGATGATAATTTGCAAAAATCACACTTAGACTTAAAAACAAGCTGTTAAAGGGTGAAAACCCAAACCGGCACTCATACGACCCCGTAGGAGGCAAGAACACCTCGCACGGGATAAATGTAACTTATAGGGGCTGACCGCGTAGTCCTGGGTCTCCCGGTTTGAAAATATGATGATAATTTAAAAAAATCACACTTAGACTTAAAAATAAGTCGTTAATGTGTGAAAACCCAAACCGGCCCCCATACGACGTCGTAGGAGGCACGGACACCTCGCATGCGAATAATGTAACTTGTAGGAACTGACCGTGTAGTCCTGGGTCTCCCAGTTTGAGAGTATGACAATTATTTTCAGAAATCACACTTAAACTTAAAAACAAGCCGTTAAAGGGTGAAAACCCAAACTAGCCTCCAAATGACCCCGTATGTGGAACGAACACCTCGCACGGGACAAATGTAACTTATAGGAACTGACCGCGTAGTCCCAAGTTTCCAGGTTTGAGAATATGTTAATAATTTTCAAAAATCACACTTTGACTTAAAAACAAGCCGTTAAAGGGTGAAAACCCAAACCCGCCCACAAACGACCCCGTAAGTGGCACGGACACCTCGCACGGGACTAATGTAACTTGTAGGAACTAATCGCGTAATCCCGGGTTTCCTGATTTGAGAATATGACGATAATTTCAAAATATGTCAATTTGGTTTGAAAACAAGCCGTTAAATGGTGATAACCTAAACCAACCCCCAACCGCCCCAGTAAGAGGCACGACCACCTCGAACGGGATCAATAGACTTGTACGAACTAATCGCGTAGTCGGGGGTTTCCCGAATGGAGATAATGACAATAATTTCAAATAATGTAGATTAGGCTTGAAAATAAGCTGTTAAAGGGTGAAAACTCAAACAAGTCCACAAACGACCCCGTAAGAGGCGCGAACACATCGCCCGGGACCAATGTAAGTTGTAGGAACAGACCCCAGAGTTTGGGGTCTCTCGATTTGAGAGTATGAACATAATTTGTAAAAATCACAGTTAGACTTAAAAAGGAGCTGTTAAAGTGTGAAAACTGAAACCAGCCCACAAACAACCGCCAAAGAGGCGCGAACACCTCGCACGGGACCAATGTAACTTGTAGGAACTGACTGCGTAGTTTTGGGTCTCCCGATTTGAGAATATGACGATAATTTGCAAAAATGAACATTTAAACTTAACAACAAGGTGTTAAAGGGTGAAAACCCAAGCCATCCCCCAAACGACCCCGTACGAGGCACGAACACCTCGCACGGGACAATTGTAACTAGTAGGAACTGACCGCGTAGATTCGGGTCTCCCGGTTTTAGAATACGACGATAATTTTTAAAAATCAACACTTAAACTTAAAAATAAGGCGTTAAAGGGTGAAAACCCAAACCAATCCCATAACGACCCCGTAGGAGGCACGAACACCTCGCACGGGACCAATGTAACTTTTAAGAACTTCCCGCGTAGTCTCGAGTCCCCAGGTCTGAGAGTATAATGATAATTTGTGAAAATCACACTCAGACTTAAAAACAATATATTAAAGGGTGAAAACCAAAACTAGCCCCCATATGACCTCGTAGGAGGCACGAACACCTCGCATGGGACCAATGTAACTTGTAGGAACTGTCCGCGCAGTACCGGGTCTCCCGATTTGAGAGTATGACGAAAATTTGCAAAAATCACACTTAGACTTAAAAACAAGTCGTTAATGGGTGAAAACGCAAACCAGCCCTCATAGGACCCCGTAGGAGGCACGAACACCTCGCACGGGACCAATGTAACTTATAGGGACTGACCGCGTAGTCCCGGATCTCCCGGTTTGAGAATATGATGATAATTTCCAAAAATCACACTTAGACTTAAAAATGAGCCGTTAATGATGAAAACCCGAACCAGCCCCCATACGACACCGTAGGAGGCACGAACACCTCGCACGGGATTAATGTAACCTGTAGGAACTGACCGCGTAGTCCCGGGTCTCCCAGTTTGAGAGTATGATGATAATTTTCAAAAATCACACTTAGACTTAAAAACAAACCTTTAAAGGGTGAAAACCAAAACTAGCCCCCGAATGACCCCGTAAGTGGAATGAACACCTCGCACAGGACCAATGTAACTTGTAGGAACTGATCGCGCCGTCCCGAGTTTCCAGGTTTGAGAATATGATGATAATTTCAAAAGATGTCAATTTGGCTTGAAGACAAACCGTTAAAGGGTGATAACCTAAGCTAACCCCCAAACGGCCCAGTAAGAGGCACGAACATCTCACACGGTACAAATGAACTTGTACGAACATACCGCGTAGTCACGGGCCTCCCGATTGGAGATATTGATGATAAATTCAAATAATGTAGATTAGGCTTAAAAACAAGCCGTTAATGGGTGAAAACGCAAACCAATCCATAAATGAGCCCGTAAGAGGCGCGAACACCTTGCACGGGATCAATGTAACTTGTAGGAATTGACCGCATAGTTTCGGGTCTCTCAATTTGAGAGTATGACGATAATTTGCAAAAATCATAGTTAGACTTAAAAACGAGCTGTTAAAGGGTGAAAACAAAAACCAGCCCACAAACAACCCCAAAAGAGGCGCGAACACCTCGCACGGGACCAATGTAACTAGTAGGAACTGACCGCGTAGATTCGGGTCTCCCAATTTTAGAATATGACGATAATTTTTTATAAATCAACTCCTAAACTTAAAAATAAGGCGTTAGAGGGTGAAAACCCAAACTAATCCCTTAACGACCCCGTAGGAGGCACGAACACCTCGCACGGGACCAATGTAAATTTTAAGAACTCCCCGCGTTGTCAAGAGTCCCCAGGTCTGAGAGTATAATGATAATTTTCAAAAACCACACTCAGACTTAAAAGCAAGCTATTAAAGGGTGAAAACCAAAACCAACCCCCATACGACCCCGTAGTAGGCACGAACACCTAGCACAGGACCAATGTAACTTGTAGGAACTGTCCGCGTAGTCCCGGGTCTCCCAATTTGAGAGTATGACGATAATTTGTAAAAATCACACTTAGACTTAAAAACAAGCCGTTAAAGGGTAAAAACCCAAACCAGCCCCCAAACGACCCTGTAAGTGGCACGAACACCTCGCACGGGACCAATGTAACTTGTAGGAAATGACAGCGTTGTACCGCGTCTCCCGATTTGAGAGTATGATGAAAATTTGCAAAAATCACACTTAGACTTAAAAACAAGTCGTTAAAGGGTGAAAACCCAAACCGGCCCTCATACGACCCCATAGGAGGCACGAACACCTCGCACGGGATAAATGTAACTTATAGAGACTGATCGCGTAGTCCCGAGTCTCCCGGTTTGAGAATATGATGATAATTTAAAAAAATCACAGTTAGACTTAAAAATAAGCCGTTAATGTGTAAAAACCCAAACCGGCCCCCATACGACGCCGTAGGAGGCACGGACACCTAGCACGGTATTAATGTAACTTGTAGGAACTGACCGTGTAGTCCCGGGTCTACCTGTTTGGGAGTATGACAATTATTTTCAAAAATCACACTTAGACTTAAAAACAAGCCGTTAAAGGGTAAAAAACCCAAACTAGACCCCAAATGACCCCGTAAGTGGAACGAACACCTCGCACGGGACTAATGTAGCTTATTGGAACTGACCGCATAGTCCCGAGTTTCCAGGTTTGAGAATATGATAATAATTTTCAAAAATCACACTTTGACTTAAAAATAAGCCGTTAACGGGTGAAAACCCAAACTAGCCCACAAACGACCCCGTAAGTGGCACAGACACCTCGCACAGGACCAATGTAACTTGTAGGAACTGATCGTGTATTCCCGGGTTTCTCGGTTTGAGAATATGACGATAATTTCAAAATATGTCAATTTGGTTTGAAAATAAGTCGTTAAAGGGTGATAACCTAAACCAGCCCCCAAACGGCCCAGTAAGACCAACGAACACCTCGCACGGGACTAATGAACTTGTACGAACTAACCACATTGTCACGGGCCTCCTGGTTGGAGATAATGACAATTATTTCAAATAATGTAGATTAGGCTTGAAAATAAGCCGTTAAAGGGTGAAAACGCAAACCAGTCCACAAATGACCCTATAAGAGGCGCGAACACCTTGCACCGGACCGTTCTAACTTGTAAGAACTGACAGCGTAGTTTCGGGTCTGTCGATTTGAGAATACGACGATAATTTGCAAAAATCACAGTTAGACATAAAACCATGCTGTTAAAGGGGGAAAGCTCAAACCAACCCACAAACAATCCCGTAAGAGGCACGGACACCTCACACGGGACCAATGTAACTTATAGGAACTGACCGTGTAGCCCCGGGTTTCCCGGTTTGATAATATGATGATAATTTCAAAATATGTCAATTTGACTTGAAAACAAGCCGTTAAAGGGTGATAACCTAAACCAACCCCCAAACGGCCCAGTAAGAGGCACGAACACCTCGCACGGGACCAATGTAACTTGTAGGAACTGCCCGCATAGTCCCGAGTTTCCAGGTTTGAGAATACGATGATAATTTCAAAATATGTCAATTTGTCTTGAAAACAAGCCGTTAAAGGGTGATAACCTAAACCAACCCCCAAACGGCCCAGTAAGAGGCACAAACACCTTGCAGGAGACCAATGAACTTGTACGAACTAACCGCGTAGTCACGGGCCTCCCGATTGGAGATAATGACGATAATTTGAAATAATGTCGATTAGGCTTGAAAATAAGTCGTTAAAGGGTGAAAACACAAACCAGTCCACAAACGACCCCGTAAGACGCGTGAACACCTCACACGGGACCAATGTAACTTATAGGAACTGACCGTGTAGTTTTGGGTCTCTCGATTTGAGAGTATGACGATAATTTGCAAAAATGACAGTTAGACTTAAAAACAAGTTGTTAAAAGGAGAAAACCCAAACCAGCCTACAAAAGACCCCACGAAGAGGCGCGAACACCTCGCACGGGACCAATGTAACTTGTAGGAACTGCCCGTGTAGTTTTGGGTCTCTCGGATTGAGAATATGACGATAATTTGCAAAAATGAACATTTAACCTTAAAAACAAGGCGTTAAAGGGTGAAAACCTAAGCCAACCCCCTAACGACCCCGTAGGAGGCACGAACACCTCGCACGGGACCAATGTAACTAGTAGTAACTGACCGCATAAATTCGGGTCTCCCGATTTTAGAATATGACGATAATTGTGGGTCAACTTAAAAACAAGGCTTTAAAGGTTGAAAACTGAAACCAATCTCCTAACGACCCCGTAGGAGGCACGACACCTCGCACGGGATCAATGTAACTTGTAGGATCTTCCAGCGTAGTCTCAAGTCCACTGGTTTGAGAGTATAACGATAATTTCCAAAACTCACATTTAGACATAAAAACAAGCCATTATGGGGTGAAAGCCAAAACCAGCCCCCATACGACGCTGTAGGAGGCACGAACACCTTTTACGGCACCAATGTAACTCGTAGGAACTGTCTGCGTAGTCCCGGGTCTCCCGATTTGAGAGTATGACGATAATTTGCAAAAATCAACACTTAAACTTAAAAACTAGGCGTTAAATGGTGAAAACCCAAACCAATCCCCTAACGACCCCGTAGAAGGCATGAACACCTCGCACGGGATGAATGTAACTTTTTGGAACTTCCCGCGTAGTCTCGAGTCCCCTGGTTTGAGAGTATGATGAAAATTTGCGAAAATCACACTTAGACTTAAAAACAAGCCATTAAAGGGTGAAAACAAAAACCAACCCCCATACGACCCCGTAGGAGGCACGAACACCTCGCACGGGACCAATGTAACTTATAGGAACTGCCTGCGTAGTCCCGGGTCTTCCAATTTGAGAGTACGATGATAATTTGCAAAAATCACTCTTAGACTTAAAAACAAGTCGTTAATGGGTGAAAACCCAAACCAGCACCCATACGACCCCGTAGGAGGCACGAACACCTCGCACGGTACCAATGTAACTTGTAGGAACTGACATCGTTGTCCCGTGTCTCCCGAGTTGAGAGTATGATGAAAATTTGCAAAAATTACGCTTAGACTTAAAAACGAGTCGTTAAAGGGTGAAAACCCAAACTGGCCCTCATACGACCCCGTAGGAGGCACGAACACCTCGCACGGGACCAATGTAACTTATAGGGACTGGTCGCGTAGTCCCGGGTCTCCCGGTTTGAGAATATGATGATAATTTACAAAAATCACACTTAGACATAAAAATAAGCCGTTAATGTGTGAAAACCAAAACCAGCCCCCATATGACGCCGTAGGAGTCACGAACACCTCGTACGGGATTAATGTAACTTGTTGGAACTGACCGCATAGTCTCGGGTCTCCCACTTTGAGAGTGTGACGATAATTTTCAAAAATCACACGTACACTTAAAAATAACTCGTTAAAGGGTGAAAACCCAAACTAGCCACCAGATGACGCCGTAAGTGGCACGGACACCTCGCACGGGACCAATGTAACTTGTAGGAACTGATCGCGTAGTCTCGGGTTTCCCGGTTTGAGAATATGACAATAATTTCAAAATATTTCAATTTAGCTTGAAAACAAGCCGTTAAAGGGTGACAACCTAAACCAGCCCCCGAACGACCCAATAAGAGGCACGAACACCTCGCAGGGGACCAATGAACTTGTATGAACTAGCCATGCAGTCACGGGCCTCCCGGTTGGAGATAATGATGATTATTTCAAATAATGTAGATTAGGCTTGAAAATAAGTCGTTAAAGGGTGAAAATGTAAACCAGTCCACAAACGACACTGTAAGAGGCGCGAACACCTCGCACGGGACCGATCTAACTTGTAGGAACTGATCGCGTAATTTCGGGTCTCTCGAATTAAGAATATGACTATATTTTGCAGAAATCACAGTTAGACTTAAAAACATGCCGTTAAAGGGTGAAAACTCAAACCAACACACGAACAACCCCGTAAGAGGCGCGAACACCTCGCACGGGACCAATGTAACTTATAGGAACTGACCGCGTAGTTACGAGTTTCCCGATTTGATAATATGACGATAATTTCAAAATTTGTCAATTTGACTTGAAAACAAGCCGTTCAAGGGTGATAACCTAAACAAACCCCCAAATGGCCCAGTAAGAGGCACGAACACCTCGCACGGGACAAATGAACTATTACGAACTAACCGCGTAGTCACGGAACTCCCGATTGGAGATAATGACAATAATTTCAAATAATGTAGATTTTGTGTGAAAATAAGCCGTTAAAGGGTGAAAACGCAAACCAGTCCACAAACGACCCCGTAAGAGGTGCGAACACCTCGCACGTGACCAATGTAACTTGTAGGAACTGACCTCATAGTTTCACGTCTCTCGAGTTGAGAGTATGACGATAATTTGCAAAAATCACAGTTAGACTTAAAAACAAGCTGTTAAAGGGAGAAAACCCAAACCAGCCCACAAACAACCCCCAAAGAGGCGCAAACACGTCGCACGGGACCAATGTTACTTGTAGGAACTGACCGCGTAGTTTTGGGTCTCCCGATTTGAGAATATGACGATAATTTGCAAAAATGAACATTTAAATTTAAAAACAAGTCGTTAAAGGGTGAAAACCTAATCCAGCCACTTAACGACCCTGTAGGAGGCTCGAACACCTCGCACGGGACCAATGTAACTAGTAGGAACTCACCGCGTAGTTTGGGGTCTCCCGATTGTGAATATGACGATAATTGGCAAAAATGAACATTTAAATTTAAAAACAAGTCGTTAAAGGGTGAAAACCTAATCCAGCCACTTAACGACCCTGTAGGAGGCTCGAACACCTCGCACGGGACCAATGTAACTAGTAGGAACTGACCGCGTAGATTCTGGTCTCCTGGTTTTTGAATATGACGATAATTTTTAAAAATCAACACTTAAACTTAAATATAAGGCTATAAAGGGTGAAAACCCAAACCAATCCCCTAACGACCCTGTAGGAGGCAGGAACACCTCGCACAGGACCAATATAACTTTTAAGAACTGCCCGCGTAGTGTCGAGTCCCCAGCTTTGAGAGTATAACGATAATTTGCGAAAATCAAACTCAGACTTAAAAATAAGCCATTTAAGGGTGAAAACCAAAACTAGCCCCCATACGACCCCGTAGGAGGCACGAACACCTCGCACGAGACCAATGTAACTTGTAGGAACTGTCCGTGTAGTCCCGGGTCTCCCGATTTGAGAGTATGATGATAATGTGCAAAAATCACACTTAGACTTAAAAACAAGCCGTTAATAGGTGAAAACCCAAACAAGCCACCATACGACCCCCTAGGAGGCACGAACACTTCGCACTGGACCAATGTAACTTGTAGGAACTGACAGCATTGTCCCACGTCTCCCGATTTGAGAGTATGATAAAAATTTGTAAAAATCACACTTAGACTTAAAAACAAGCCGTTAAAGGGTGAAAACCCAAACCGGCCCTCACACGACCCCGTAGGAGGCCCAAACACCTCGCACTGGATTAATGTAACTTATAGGGACTGACCGCGTAGTCCCGGGTCTCCCGATTTGAGAATATGATGATAATTTAAAAAAATCACACTTAGACTTAAAAATAATCCGTTAATGTGTGAAAACCCAAACCAACACCCATACGACGTCGTAGGAGGCACGAACACCTCGCACGGGATTAATGTAACTTGTAGGAACTGACCGCATAGTCCTGGGTTTCCCAGTTTGAGAGTATGACAATAATTTTCAAAAACCAGACGTAAACTTAAAAACAAGCTGTTAAATGGTGAAAACCAAAACTAGCCCCCAAATGACCCCATAAGTGAAACGAACACCTCTTACGAGACCATTGTAACTTGTAGGAACTGACCGCGTAGTCCCGAGTTTCCAGGTTTGAGAATATGATAATAATTTTTCAAAAATCATTGTTAGACTTAAAAATAAGTCATTAAAGGGTGAAAACTCAAACCAGCCCCCAAACGACCCCGTAAGTGGCACGGATACCTCGCACAGGACCAATGCAACTTGTAGGAACTGATCGCGTAATCCCGAGTTTCATGGTTTGAGAATATGACGATCATTTCAAAATATGTCAATTTGGCTTGAAAACAAGCCGTTAAAGGGTGATAACCTGAACGAGCGCCCAAACGGCCCAGTAAGAGGCACGAAGACCTCGCACGGGACCACTGAACTTGAACGAACTAACCGCGTAGTCACGGGCCTACCGATTGGAGATAATGATGATAATTTCAAATAATGTAGATTAGGCTTGAAAATAAGCCGTTAAAGGGTGAAAACGCAAATCAGTCCAAAAACGACCCAGTAAGAGGCGTGAACACCTCGCACGGGACCAATGTATCTTGTAGGAACTGACCGCGTAGTTCCGGGTCTCTCGATTTGAGAGTATAACGATAATTTGCAAAACTCATAGTTAGACTTGAAACAAGTTGTTAAAAGGAGAAACCCAAAACCAGCCGACAAACAACCCCGAAAGAGGCGCGAACACCTCGCACGGGACCAATGTAACTTGTAGGAACTGCCCGTGTAGTTTTGGGTCTCCCGATTTGAGAATATGATGAGAATTGGCAAAAATGAACATTAAAAAAAAAGGCGTTAAAAGGTGAAAACCTAAACCATCCCCCTAACGACCCTGTAGGAGGCACGAACACCTCGCACGGGACCAATGTAAGTAGTAGGAACTGACCGCGTAGATTCGGGTCTCCCGATTTTAGAATATGATGATAATTTGCAAAAATCAACACTTAAACTTAAAAACAAGGCGTCAAAGGGTAAAAACCGAAACCAATCCCCTAACGACCCCGTAGGAGGCACAAACACCTCGCACGGGACCAATGTAACTTTTAGGAACTGCCCGCGTAGTCTCTCGTCCCCAGGTTTAAGAGTATAACGATAATTTGCGAAAATCACACTCAGACTTACTAACAAGCCATTAAAGGGTGAAAACCAAAACCAGCCCCCATACGACCCCGTAGGAGGTACGAACACTTCGCACGGGACCAATGTAACTTGTAGGAACTATCCGCGTAGTCCCGGGTCTCCTGATTTGAGAGTATGATGATAATTTGGAAAAATCACACTTACACTTAAAAAACGCCGTTAATGGGTGTAAACCCAAACCAACCCCCATACGACCCCGTAGGAGGCACGAACACCTCGTACGGGACCACTGTAACTTGTAGGAACTGATTGCATTGTCCCGGGTGTCCTGGTTTGAGAGTATAATGATAATTTGAAAAAAATCACACTTAGACTGAAAAACAAGCCGTTAAAGGGTGAAAACCCAAACCGGCCCCCATACGACTCCGTTGGTGGCACGAAAACCTCGCACGGGACCAATGTAACTTATAGGAACTGACCGCGTAGTCTCGGGTCTCCCGGTTTGATTGTATGACGATAATTTGAAAAAATCACATTTAGACATACAAAGAAGCCGTTAAAGGGTGAAAACCCAAACCAGCCCCCATACGACCCCGTTGGTGGCACGAAGACCTCGCATGGGACCAATATAACTTGCAGAAACCGAACGCGCAGTCCCGGGTCTCCCGATTTGAGAGTATGACGATAATTTTAAAAAAACACTTAGACTTAAAAATAAGCCGTTATTGTGTGAAAACCCAAACTAGCCCCCATACGACGCCGTAGGAGGCATGAACACCTCACACGGGATTAATGTTACTTGTAGGAACTGACTGCGTAGTCCCGGGTCTCCCAGTTCGAGACTATTATGATAATTTTAAAAAATCACACTTAGACTTAAAAACAAACCGTTAAAGTGTGAACACCCAAACTAGCCCCCAAACGACCCCGGAAGTGGAATGAACACCTCGCACGGGACCAATGTAACTTGTAGGAACAGACCGTGTAGTCCTGAGTTTTCAGGTTTGAGAATATGATGATAATTTCAAAATATGACAATTTGGCTTGAAAACAAGCCGTTAAAGGGTGATAACCTAAACCAACCCCCAAACGGCCCAGTAAGAGGCACGAACACTTCGCACGGGACCAATGAACTTGTACGAACTAACCGCGTAGTCACGGGCCTCCCGATTGGAGATAATGATGATATTTCAAATAATGTAGATTAGGCTTAAAACAATCCATTAAAGGGTGAAAACAAAAATAGTCCATAAACGACCCCATAAGAGGCGCGAACACCTCGCACGGGACCAATCTAACTTGTAGGAACTGACCGCGTAGTTCTGGGTCACTCGATTTGAGAGTATGATGATAATTTCCAAATATCACAGTTAAACTTAAAACAAGTTGTTAAAGGGAGAAACCCCAAACCAGCCCACAAACAACCCCGAAAGAGGCGCGAACACCTCGCACGGGACCAATGTAACTTGTAGGAACTGCCCGCGTAGTTTTGGGTCTCCCGGTTTGAGAATATGATGATAATTTGCAAAAATGAACATTTAAACTTAAAAACAAGGCATTAAAAGGGTGAAAACCTAAACCATCCCCCTAACTAGCCCGTAGGAGGCACCAACACCTCGCACGGGACCAATGTAACTAGTAGGAACCGACTGTGTAGATTCGGGTCTCCCGATTTTAGAATATGACAATAATTTTCAAAAATCAACACTTAAACTTAAAAACAAGGCGTTAAAGGGTAAAAACCCAAACCAATCCCCTAACGACCCCGTAGGAGGCACAAACACCTCGCACGGGACCAATGTTACTTTTAGGAACTGCCCGCGTAGTCTCGAGTCCCCAGGTTTAAGAGTATAACGATAATTTGCGAAAATCACACTCAGACTTACTAACAAGCCATTAAAGGGTGAAAACCAAAACCAGCCCCCATATGACCCCGTAGGAGGTACGAACACCTCGCACGGGACCAATGTAACTTGTAGGAACTATCCGCGTAGTCACGGGTCTCCTGATTTGAGAGTATGATGATAATTTGGAAAAATCACACTTACACTTAAAAAAATGCCGTTAATGGGTGTAAACCCAAACCAACCCCCATACGACCCCGTAGGAGGCACGAACACCTCGTACGGGACCACTGTAACTTGTAGGAACTGATTGCGTTGTCCCGGGTGTCCTGGTTTGAGAGTATAATGATAATTTGAAAAAAATCACACTTAGACTGAAAAACAAGCCGTTAAAGGGTGAAAACCCAAACCGGCCCCCATACGACTCCGTAGGTGGCACGAAAACCTCGCACGGGACCAATGGAACTTATAGGAACTGACCGCGTAGTCTCGGGTCTCCCGGTTTGATTGTATGACGATAATTTGAAAAAATCACATTTAGACATACAAAGAAGCCGTTAAAGGGTGAAAACCCAAACCAGCCCCCATACGACCCCGTTGGTGGCACGAAGACCTCGCATGGGACCAATATAACTTGCAGAAACCGAACGCGCAGTCCCGGGTCTCCCGATTTGAGAGTATGACGATAATTTAAAAAAAAAAAACTTAGACTTAAAAATAAGCCGTTATTGTGTGAAAACCCAAACTAGCCCCCATACGACGCCGTAGGAGGCACGAACACCTCGCACGGGACCAATGTTACTTTTAGGAACTGCCCGCGTAGTCTCGAGTCCCCAGGTTTGAGAATATAACGATAATTTGCGAAAATCACACTCAGACTTAAAAACAAGCCATTAAAGGGTGAAAACCAAAACCAGCCCCCATACAACCCCGTAGGAGGTACGAACACCTCGCACGGGACCAATGCAACTTGTAGTTACTATCCGCGTAGTCCCGGGTCACTTGATTTGAGAGTATGATGATAATTTGCAAAAATCACACTTACACTTAAAAACAAGACGTTAATGGGTGTAAACCCAAACCAACCCCCATACGACCTCGTAGGAGGCATGAACACCTCGTACGGGACCAATGTAACTTGTAGGAACTGATCGCGTTGTCCCGGGTGTCTTGGTTTGAGAGTATAATGGTAATTTCAAAAAAATCATACTTAGACTTAAAAACAAGCCGTTAAAGGGTGAAAACCCAAATCGGCCCCCATACGACTCCGTAGGTGGCACGAACACCTCACACGGGACCAATGTAACTTATAGGAACTGACCGCGTAGTCTCGGGTCTCCCAGTTTGATTATATGACGATAATTTGAAAAAATAACATTTAGACATAAAAAGAAGCCGTTAAAGGGTGAAAACCGAAACCAGCCCCCATACGACCCCGTTGGTGGCACGAAGACCTCGCAGGGGACCAATATAACTTGCAGAAACCGAACGCGTAGTCCCGGGTCTCCCGGTTTGAGAGTATGACGATAATTTAAAAAAAAAACACGTAGACTTAAAAATAAGCCGTTAATGTGTGAAAACCCAAACTAGCCCCCATACGACGCTGTAGGAGCCACGAACACCTCGCACGGGATTAATGTTACTTGTAGGAACTGATTGCGTAGTCCCGGGTCTCCCAGTTTGAGACTATGATGATAATTTTAAAAAGCACACTTAGACTTAAAAACAAGCAGTTAAAGTGTGAAAACCCAAACTAGCCCCCAAACGACCCCGTAAGTGGAACGAACACCTCGCACGGGACCAATGTAATTTGTAGGCACAGACCGTGTAGTCCCGAGTTTTCAGGTTTGAGAATATGATGATAATTTCAAAATATGCCATTTTGGCTTGAAAACAAGCCGTTAAAGGGTGATATCTTAAACCAACCCCCAAACGGCCCAGTAAGAGGCACGAACACCTCGCACGGGACCAATGAACTTGTACGAACTAACCGCATAGTCACGGGCCTCCCCATTGGAGATAATGACGATAATTTCAAATAATGTAGATTAGGCTTAAAAACAAGCCCTTAAAGGGTGAAAATGAAACCAGTCCACAAACGACCCCATAAGAGGCGCGAACACCTCGCACGGGACCAATGTAACTTGTAGGAACTGACCGTGTTGTTTCGGGTCTCTCGATTTGAGAGTATGGCGATAATTTGCAAAAATCATAGTTAGACTTAAAAACAAGTTGTTAAAGGGAGAAAACCCAAACGAGCCTACAAACAACCCCACGAAGAGGCAAGCGAACACCTCGCATGGGACCAATGTAACTTGTAGGAACTGCCCGTGTAGTTTTGGGTCTCCCGGTTTGAGAATATGACGATAATTTGCCAAAATGAACATTTAAACTTAAAAAAAGGCATTAAAGGGTCAAAAACCTAAACCATCTCCTAACGACCCCGTAGGAGGCATGAACACCTCGCACGGGACCAATATAACTAGTAGGAACTGACCGCATAGACTCGGGTCTCCCGATTTTAGAATATGAAGATAATTTGCAAAAATTAACACTTAAACTTAAAAACAAGGCTTTAAAGGTTGAAAACCCAAACCAATCCGCTATCGACCCCATAGGAGGCACGAACACCTCGCACAGGACCAATGTAACTTGTAGGAACTTCCCGCGTAGTCTCAAGTCCACTGGTTTGAGAGTATAACGAAAATTTGCAAAAATCACTCTTAGACTTAAAAACAAGCCATTAAAGGGTGAAAACCAAAACCAGCCCCCATACGACGCCGTAGGAGGCACGGACACCTCGCACGGGACCAATGCAACTTGTAGGAACTGTCTGCGTAGTCCCGGGTCTCCCGATTTTAGAGTATGACGATAATTTGCAAAAATCAACACTTAAACTTAAAAACAAGGCGTTAAAGGGTGAAAACCCAAACCAATCCCCTAACGACCCCGTAGGAGGCACGAACACGTCCCACGGAACCAATGTAACTTTTAGGAACTGACCGTGTTGTCCCGGGTCTCCCGATTTGAGAGTACCATGATAATTTGCAAAAATCACACTTGGACCTAAAAACAAGTCGTTAAAGGGTGAAAACACAAACCGGCCCTCATACGACCCCGTAGGAGGCACGAACACCTCGCACGGGACCAATGTAACTTATAGGGACTGACCGCGTAGTCCCGGGTGTCCCGGTTTGAGAATATGACGATAATTTTGAAAAATTACGCTTAGACTTAAAAATAAGCCGTTAATGTGTGAAAACCCAAACCATCCCCCATACGACGCCGTAGGAGGCACGAACACCTCGCACGGGACTAATGTAGCTTGTAGTAACTCACCGCGTAGTCCCGGGTCTCCCATTTTGAGATAATGATGATAATTTTCAAAAATCACACTTAGACTTAAAAATAAGCCGTTAAAGGGTGAAACGCAAACTAGCCCCCAAATGACCCCGTAAGTGGAACGAACTCCTCGCACGGGCCCAATGTAACTTCTAGTAACTGACCGTGTAGTCCCGAGTTCCAGTTTTGAGAATTTGATGATAATTTCAAAATATATCAATTTGGCTTGAAAACAAACCGTTAAAGGGTGATGACCTAAACCCACCCCCAAACGGCCCAGTAAGAGGCACGAACTTCTCGCACGGGACCAATGAACTTGTACGAACTAAACACGTAGTCATGAGCCTCCCGATTGGAGATAATGACGATAATTCCAAATAATGTAGATTAGGCTTAAAAACAAGCCATTAAGGGGTGAAAACGCAAACAAGTCCACAAACGAGCCCGTAAGAGGCGCGAACACCTCGTACGGGACCAATGTAACTTGTAGGAACTGACTGCATAGTTTCGGGTCTCTCAATTTGAGAGTATGACGATAATTTGCAAAAATCACAGTTAGACTTAAAATCGATCTGTTAAAGGGTGCAAACCCAAACCAGCCCATGAAAAACCCCAAAAGATGTGCGATCTCCTCGCACGGGACCAATGTAACTTGTAGGAACCGACCGCGTAGTTTTGGGCCTCCCGATTTGAGAATATGACGATAATTTTCAAAAATGAACATTTAAACTTAAAAAGAGGCGTTAAAGGGTGAAAACCTAAACCAGCCCCCTAACGACCCCGTAGGAGGCACGAACACCTCGCACGGGACCAATGTAACTAGTAGGAACTGACCGCATAGATTCGGGTCTCCCGATTTTAGAATATGATGATAATTTTTAAAAATCAACACTTAAACTTAAAAATAAGGCGTTAAAGGGTGAAAACCCAAAACAATCCCCTAACGACCCCGTAGGAGGCACGAACACCTCGCACGGGACCAATGTAACTTTTAAGAACTGCCCGCGTAGTCTCGAGTCCTGAGGTTTTAGAGTATAATGATAATTTGCGAAAATCACACTCAGACTTAAAAACAAGCCATTAAAGGGTGAAAACCAAAACAAGCCCCCATACGACCCCGTAGGAGGCACGAACACCTCGCACGGGACCAATGTAATTTGTAGGAACTGTCCGCGTAGTCCCGGGTCTCCCGATTTGAGAGTATGACGATAATTTGCAAAAATCACACTTAGACTTAAAAAGAAGCCGTTAATGGGTGAAAACCCAAACCAGCCCCCATAGGACCCCGTAGGAGGCACGGACACCTCGCACGGGACCAATGTAACTTGTAGGAACTGACAGCGTTGTCCTGCGTCTCCCGATTTGAGAGTATGATGAAAATTTATAAAAATAACACTTAAACTTAAAAATAAGCCGTTAATGGGTGAAAACCCAAACCGGCTCTCATACGGCCCCATAGGAGGCATGAACACCTCGTACGGGATTAATGTAACTTATAGGGACTGACCGCGTAGTCCCGGGTCTCCCGGTTTGAGAATATGATGATAATTTAAAAAAATCACACTCAGACTTAAAAATAAGCTGTTAGTGTGTGAAAACCCAAACCAGCCCCCATACGACGCCGTAGTAGGCACGAACACCTCGCACGGGATTAATGTAACTTGTAGGAACTGACCGCGTAGTCCCGGGTCTCCTAGTTTGAGAGTATGACAATAATTATCAAAAATCACACTTAGACTTAAAAACAAGCCGTTAAAGGGTGAAAACCCAAACTAGCCCCCAAATGACCCCGTTAGTGGAGCAAACACCTCGCACGGGACCAATGTGACTTGTAGGAACTGACCGTCTAGTCCCGAGTTTCCAGGTTTGAGAAAATGATAATAATTTTCAAAAATCACACTTTGACTTAAAAATAAGCCGTTAAAGGGTGAAAACCCAAACCAGCCCACAAACGACCCCGTAAGTGGCACGGACACCTCGCACCGGAGTAATGTAACTTGTAGGAACTGATCGCGTAGTCTCGGGTTTCCCAGTTTGAGAATATAACGATAATTTCAAAATATGTCAATTTGGTTTGAAAACATGCCGTTAAAGGGTGATAACCTAAACTAGCCCCCAAACGGCCCAATAAGAGGCACGAACACCTCGCACGGGACCAATGAACTTATACGAACTAACCGCGTAGTCACGGGCCTCCCGGTTGAAAATAATGATGATTATTTCAAATAATGTAGATTAGACTTGAAAATAAGATGTTAAAGGGTGAAAACGCAAACCAGTCCACAAACGACCCCGTAAGAGGCGCGAACACCTCGCACGGGACCGATCTAACCTGTAAGAACTGACAGCGTAGTTTCGGGTCTGTCGATTTGAGAATACGACAATATTTTTGCAAAAATCACACTTAGACTTAAAAACATGCCGTTAAAGGGGGAAAACCCAAACCAACCCACAAACAACCCCGTAAGAGGCGCGAACACCTCGCATGGGACCAATGTAACTTGTAGGAACTGATCGCGTAGTCCCGGGTTTCCCAGTTTGATAATATGACGATAATTTCAAAATATGTCAATTTGACTTGAAAACAAGCCGTTAAAGGGTGATAACCTGAGCTAACCCCCAAACGGCCCAGTAAGCGGCACGAACACCTCACATGGGACCAATGAACTTGTACGAACTAACCGCGTAGTCACGGGCCTCCCGATTGGAGATAATGACGATAATTTGAAATAATGTAGATTAGCCTTGAAAATAAGCCGTTAAAGGGTGAAAACACAAACCAGTCCACAAACGACCCCGTAAGAGGCGTGAACACCTCGCAATGGACCAATGTAACTTGTAGGAACTGACCGCGTAGTTTCGGGTCTCTCGATTTGAGAGTATGACGATAATTGGCAAAAATCACAGTTAGACTTAAAAACAAGTTGTTAAAGGGAGAAAACCCAAACCAGCCTACAAACAACCCCACGAAGAGGCACGAACACCTCGGACGGGACCAATGTAACTCGTAGGAACTGCCCGTGTAGTTCTGTGTCTCCCGGTTTGAGAATATGACGATAATTTGCAAAAATGAACATTTAAACTTAAAAACAAGGCGTTAAAGGGTGAAAACCCGAACCAGCCCACAAACAACCCCAAAAAAGGCGCGAACACCTCGCATGGGACCAATGTAACTAGTAGGAACTGACCGCCTAGATTCGGGTCTCCCGGTTTTAGAATATGACGATAATTTGCCAAAATCAACACTTAAACTTAAAAACAAGGCTTTAAAGGGTTAAAACCCAAACCAATCCCCTAACTACCCCATAGGAGGCACGAACACCTCGCACGGGACCAATGTAACTTGTAGGAACTGCCCGCGTAGTCTCAAGTCCACTGGTTTGAGAGTATACCGATAATTTACAAAAATCACACTTAGACTTAAAAACAAGCCATTAAAGGGTGAATTCCAAAACCAAGCCCCATACGACGCCGTAGGAGGCACGAACACCTCGCACGGGACGAATGTAACTTGTAGGAACTGTCTGCGTAGTCCCGGGTCACCCTATTTGAGAGTATTACGATAATTTGCAAAAATCAACACTTAAACTTAAAAATAAGGTGTTAAAGGGTGAAAACCCAAACCAATCCCCTATTGACCCCGTAGGAGGCACGAACACCTCGCACGGGACCAATGTAACTTTTAGGAACTGCCCGCATAGTCTCGAGTCCCCAGGTTTGAGAGTATGATGAAAATTTGCAAAAATCACACTCAGACTTAAAAACAAGCCATTAAAGGTTGAAACCAAAACAAGCCCCCATACGACCCCATAGGAGGCACGAACCCCTCGCACGGGACCAATATAACTTGTAGGAACTGTCCGCGTAGTCCCGGGTCTCCCGATTTGAGAGTATGATGAAAATTTGCAAAAATCACACTTAGACTTAAAAACAAGTCGTTAAAAGGTGAAAACCCAAACCTGCCCTCATACGACCCCGTAGGAAGCACGAACACCTCGCACAGGACCAATGTAACTTATAGGGACTGATCGCATAGTCTCGGGTCTCCCGATTTGAGAATATGATGATAATTTACAAAAATCACACATAGACATAAAAATAAGCCGTTAATGTGTGAAAACCCAAAACCAGCCCCCATATGACGCCGTAGGAGGCACGAACACCTCGTGCGAGATTAATGTAACTTGTAGGAACTGACCGCGTGGTCCCGGGTCTCCCTGTTTGAGAGTATGACGATAATTTTCAAAAATCACACGTAGACTTAAAAACAAGCCGTTAAAGGGTGAAAACCCAAACTAGCCCCCAAACGACCCCGTAAGTGGAACGAACACCTCGCACGGGACCAGTGTAACTTATAGGAACAGACCGCGTAGTCCCGAGTTTCCAGGTTTGAGAGGATGATAATAATTTTCAAAAATCACACTTTGACTTAAAAACAAGCTTTAAAGGGTGAAAACCCAGACTAGCGCCCAAATGACCCCATTAGTGGCACAGACACCTCGCACGGGACCAATGTAACTTGTAGGAACTCATCGCGTAGTCTCGGGTTTCCTGGTTTGAGAATATGACGATAATTTCAAAATATGTCAATTTGGCTTGAAAACAAGCCGTTAAACGGTGATAACCTAAACCAGCCCCCAAACGGCCAAGTAAGAGGCACGAACACCTCGCACCGGACCAATGAACTTGTACGAACTAACCGTGTAGTCACGGGCCTCCCGGTTGGAGATAATGACTATTATTTTAAATAATGTAGATTAGGCTTGAAAATAAGCCGTTAAAGGGTGAAAAAACAAACCAGTCCACAATTGACCCCGTAAGAGGAGCGAACACCTCGCACGGGACCGATCTAACATGTAGGAACTGACGTCGTAGTTTCAGGTCTCTCGATTTGAGAATACGACGATAATTTGCAAAAAGCATAGTTAGACTTAAAAACATGACGTTAAAGGGTGAAAACTCAAACCAACCCACAAACAGCCCCGTAAGAGGCGCGAACACCTTGCACAGGACCAATGTAACTTATAGTAACTGACCGCGTAGTTACGGGTTTCCCGATTTGATAATATGATGATAATTTCAAAATATGTCTATTAGACTTGAAAATAAGCCATTAAAGGGTGATAACCTAAACCAACCCCCAAACGGCCCAGTAAGAGGCACGAACACCTCGCACGGGACCAATGAACTTGTACGAACTAACCGCGTAGTCACGGGCCTCCCGATTGGAGATAATTACAATAATTTCGATTAGGCTTGAAAATAAGTCGTTATAGGGTGAAAACGCAAACCAGTCCACAAACGACCCCGGAAGAGGCGCGAACAGCTTGCACGGGACCAATGTAACTTGTAGGAACTGACCCCATAGTTTCGGGTCTCTAGATTTGAGAGTATGTTGATAATTTGCAAAAATAACATTAGACTTAAGAGCGAGCTGTTAAAGGGTGAAAACCCAAACAAGCTCAAAACAACCCCCAAAGAGGCGCGAACACCTCGCACGTGACAAATGTAACTTGTAGGAACTGAATGCGTAGTATTGGGGCTCTCGATTTGAGAATATGATGGTAATTTGCGAAAATGAACATTTAAACTTAAAAAGAATGTGTTAAAGGGTTAAACTCTAAACCAGCCCCCTAACGACCCCTTAGGAGGCACGAACACCTCGCACGGGACCAATGTAACTAGTAGGAACTCACCGCGTAGATTCGGGTCTCCCGGTTTTAGAATATGACGATAATTTGCAAAAATCAACAATTAAACATAAAAACAAGGCTTTAAAGGGTGAAAACCCAAACCAATCCCCTAACGACCCCGTAGGAGGCACGAACACCTCGTACAGGACCAATGTAACTTTTAAGAACTGCCCGCGTAGTCTCGAGTCCCCAGGTTTAAGAGTATAACGATAATTTGCGAAATCACACTCAGACTTAAAAACAAGCCATTAAAGGGTGAAAACCAAAACCAACCCACATAGGACCACATAGGACGCACGAACACCTCGGACGGGACCAATGTAACTTGTAGGAACTGTCCGCGTAGTCCCGGGTCTCCCGATTTGAGAGTATTAATATAATTTGCAAAAATCACACTTAGACTTAAAAACAAGCCGTTAATGGGTGAAAACCCAAACCAGCCCCCATACGACCCCGTAGGAGGCACGAACACCTCGCACGGGACCAATGTAAGTTGTAGGAACTGACAGCGTTGTCCCGCGTCTCCCGATTTGAGTGTATGATGAAAATTTGCAAAAATCACACTTAGACTAAAAACCATGCCGTTAAAGGGTGAAAACCAAAACCGGCCCTCATACGACCCTGTAGGAGGCACGAACACCTCGCACGGGATTAATGTAACTTATCGGGACTGAACGCGTAGTCCCGGGTCTCCCTGTTTGAGAATATGATGCAAATTTTAAAAAATTACACTTAGACTTAAAAATAAGACGTTAAAGGGTTATAACCTAAACAAGCCCCCAAACGGCCCAGTAAGAGGCACGAACACCTCGCACGGGACCAATGAACATGTACGAACTAACCACGTAGTCACGGGACTCCTGGTTGGAGATAATGACGATTATTTCAAATAATGTAGATTAGACTTGAAAATAAGCCGTTAAAGGGTGAAAACGCAAACCAGTCCCCAAACGACCCCGTAAGAGGCGCGAACACCTCGCACGGGACCGATCTAACCTGTAAGAACTGACAGCGTAGTTTCGGGTCTGTCGATTTGAGAATACGACAATATTTTTGCAAAAATCACACTTAGACTTAAAAACATTTGTTAAAGGGGGAAAACCCAAACCAACCCACAAACAACCCCGTAAGAGGCGCGAACACCTCGCACCGGACCAATGTAACTTGTAGGAACTGATCGCGTAGTCCCGGGTTTCCTAGTTTGATAATATGAGGATAATTTCAAAATATCTCAATTTGACATGAAAACAAGCCGTTAAAGGGTGATAACCTGAACCAACCCCCAAACGGCCCAATAAGCGGCACGAACACCTCACATGGGACCAATGAACTTGTACGAACTAACCGCGTAGTCATGGGCCTCCCGATTGGAAATAATGACGATAATTTGAAATAATGTAGATTAGCCTTGAAAATAAGCCGTTAAAGGGTGAAAACACAAACCAGTCCATAAACGACCCCGTAAGAGGCGTCAACACCTCGCATGGGACCAATGTAACTTGTAGGAACTGCCCGCGTAGTTCGGGTCTCTCGATTTGAGAGTATGACGATAATTTGCAAAAATCACAGTTAGACTTAAAAACAAGTTGTTAAAGGGAGAAAACCCAAATCAGCCTACAAACAACCCCACGAAGAGGCGCGAACACCTCGGACGGGACCAAGGTAACTTGTAGGAACTGCCCGTGTAGTTTTGGGTCTCCCGGTTTGAGAATATGACGATAATTTGCAAAAATGAACATTTAAACTTAAAAACAAGGCGTTAAAGGGTGAAAACCTAAACCACCCCCTTAACGACCCTGTAGGAGGCACGAACACCTCGCATGGGACCAATGTAACTAGTAGGAAGTGACCGTATAGATTCGGGTCTCCCGGTTTTAGAATATGACGATAATTTGCAAAAATCAACAATTAAACATAAAAACAAGGCTTTAAAGGGTGAAAACCCAAACCAATCCCCTAATGACCCCGTAGGAGGCACGAACACCTCGAACGGGACCAATGTAACTTGTAGGAACTGCCCGCGTAGTTTCAAGTCCACTGGTTTAAGAGTATAATGATAATTTGCAAAAATCACACTTAGACTGAAAAATAAGCCATTAAAGAGTGAAAGCCAAAACCAACCCCCATACGACGCCGTAGGAGGCACGAACACCTCCCACGGGACCAATGTAACTTGTAGGAACTGTCTGCGTAGTCCCGGGTCTCCCTATTTGAGAGTATTACGATAATTTGCAAAAATCAACACTTAAACTTAAAAATAAGGCGTTAAAGGGTGAAAACCCAAATCAATCCCCTATTGACCCCGTAGGAGGCACGAACACCTCGCACGGGACCAATGTAACTTTTAGGAACTTCCCGCGTAGTCTCGAGTCCCCAGGTTTGAGAGTATGATGAAAATTTGCAAAAATCACACTCAGACTTAAAAACAAGCCATTAAAGGTTGAAACCAAAACCAGCCCCCATACGACCCCTTATGAGGCACGAACACCTCGCACGGGACCAATATAACTTGTAGGAACTGTCCGCGTAGTCCCGGGTCTCCCGATTTGAGAGTATGATGAAAATTTACAAAAATCACACTTAGACTTAAAAACAAGCCGTTAAAGGGTAAAAACCCAAACCGGCCCTCATACGACCCCGTAGGAGGCACGAACACCTCGCACGGGACCATTGTAACTTATAGGGACTGATCGTGTAGTCCCGGGTCTCCCAATTTGAGGATATGATGATAATTTACAAAAATCACACTTAGACATAAAAATAAGCCGTTAATGTGTGAAAACCCAAAACCAGCCCCCATATGACGCCGTAGGAGGCATGAACACCTCGTACGAGATTAATGTAACTTGTAGGAACTGACCGTATAGTCCCGAGTCTCCGAGTTTGAGAGTATGACGATAATTTTCAAAAATCACACGTAGACTTAAAAACAAGCCGTTAAAGGGTGAAAACCCAAACTATCCCCCAAATGTAACTTGTAGGAACTGATCGCGTAGTCTCGGGTCTCCTAGTTTGAGAGTATGATGATAATTTGCAGAAATCATACTTACACTTAAAAACAACCCGTTAAAGGGTGAAAAACCAAACTAGCCCCCATACGACCCTGTAGGAGGCACGAACACCTCGCACGGGACCAATGTAACTTGTAGGAACTGACCACGTAGTCTCGAGTCTCCCAATTTGAGAGTATGATGGTAATTTACAAGAATCACACTTAGACTTAAAAGTAAGCCGTTAAAGGGTGAAAACACAAACCGGCCCCCATACGACCCCGTAGGAGGCATGAACACCTTGCATGGGACCAATGTAACTTATAGGAACTGACCGCCTAGTTCCGGGTCTCATGGTTTGATTGTGTAATGATAATTTAAAAAAATCACACTTAGACTTAAAAATTAGCCATTAAAGTGTGAAAACCCAAACCAGCCCCCATAGGACGCCGTAAGAGGCACGAACACCTCGCATGGGACCAATGTACCTTGTAGGAACTGACCGTGTAGTCCCGGGTCTCCTGGTTTACAAAAATCACACTTAGACATAAAAATAATCCGTTAAATGTTGAAAACCCAAATTAGCCCCCAAACGACCTCGTTAGTGGCAAGAACACCTCGCACGGGACCAATGTAACTTGTAGGAACTGACCACCTAGTCCCAAGTCTCCCATTTTGAGAATATGATGATAATTTCAAAATATGTCAAGTTGGCTTGAAAACAAGCCGTTAGAGGGTGATAACCTAACCTAGCCCCCAAACGGCCCAGTAAGAGGCACAAACACCTCGCACGGGACCAATGGACTTGTACGAACTAACCGCGTAGTCACGGTCTCCCTGTTTGAGATAATGACGATAATTTCAAATAATGTAGATTAGGCTTGAAAATAAGCCGTTAAAGGGTGAAAACCCAAACCAGTCCACAAACGACCCCGTAAGAGGTGCGAACATCTCGCACGGGATCAATGCAACTTGTAGGAACTCATCGCGTCGTTTTGGGTCTCTTGGTTTGAGAGTATGATGATAATTTGCAAAAATCATACTTAGACTTAAAAATAAGCCGTTAAAGTGTGAAAACCCAAACCGGCCCCATACGACCCCGTAGGAAGCACGAACTCCTCGCACGGGAACAATGTAACTTGTAGGAACTGATCGCGTGGTTTCGGGTCTCTCGATTCGAGAGTACGATGATAATTTGCAAAAATCACACTTTGACATAAAAACAAGCTGTTAAATGGTGAAAACCAAAACCAGCCCACAAACGACCCCGTAAGAGGCGCGAACACCTCGCACGGGACCAATGTAACTTGTAGGAACTGATCGCGAAGTTTTGGGTCTCCCCGTTTGAAAATATGATGATAGTTTGCAAAAATCCACACTAGACTTAATAATAAGGCGTTATGGGGTGAAAACTCAAACCAAGCCCCTAATGACCCCGTAAGAGGCACGAACACCTCACACGGGACCAATGCAACTTATAGGAACTGATCGAGTAGTCTCGAGTCTCCTGATTTGAGAGTGTGACAATAATTTGCAAAAATCACACTCAAACTTAAAAACAAGCCGTTAAATGGCGAAAACCCAAACTAGCTAACAAATGACCCCGTAAGAGGCGTGAACACCTCGTAGAGGACCAATGTAACTTGTAGGAATTGATCGCGTAGTTTTGGGTGTCTCGATTTGAGAATATGACGTTAATTTGCAAGACTCCACACTTAAACTTAAAAATAAGGCGTTAAAGGGTGAAAACCCAAACCATCCCCCTAACAATCCCGTAGGAGGTACGAACATGTTGTACGGGACCAATGTAACTTGTAGGAATTGATCGTGTAGTTTGGGGTCTCTTAATTTGAGAGTATGACGATAATTTGCAAAAATCACACTTAGACTTAAAAATAAGCCATTAAAGTGTGAAAACCAAAAACCAGCCCCCATACGACGCAATAGGAGGCACGAACACCTCGCACGGGACCAATGTAACTTGTAGGAACTGACCGCGTAGTCCCGGGTCTCCCGGTTTGAGAGTATGACGATAATTTACAAAAATCATACTTAGACTTAAACATAAGCCGTTAAATTGTGAAAACCCGAAACAGCCCCCATACGACGCCGTATGGGCACAAACACCATGCACGGGACAAATGTAACTTATAGGAACTGATCGCGTAGTCTCGGGTCTCCCGGTTTGAGAGTATGATGATAATTTACAAAAATCATACTTACATTTAAAAATAACCCGTTAAAGGGTGAAAACACAAACCGTCCCCCATACGACCCCGTAGGAGGCACGAACACCTCGCATGGGACCAATCTACCTTATTGGAACTGACCGCCTAGTTCTGGGTCTCCTGGTTTGATTGTATAACGATAATTTAAAAAAATCACACATAGATTTAAAAATAAGCCATTAAAGTGTGGAAACCCAAACCAGCCCCCATACGACGCTGTAGGAGGCACGAACATCTCGCACGGGACCAATGTAACTTGTAGGAACTGACCACGTAGTCCCGGGTCTCCCATTTTGAGAATATGATGATAATTTCAAAATATGTCAAGTTGGCATGAAAACAAGCCGTTAGAGGGTGAGAACCTCAACTAGCCCCCAAAGGGCCCAGTAAGAGGCACAAACACCTCGCACGGGACCAATGAACTTGTACGAACTAACCGCGTAGTCACGGCCTCCCTGTTTGAGATAATGACGATAATTTAAAATAATGTATATTAGGCTTGAAAATAAGCCGTTAAAGGGTGAAAATCCAAACCAGTCCACAAACGACCCCGTAAGAGGTGTTAACATCTCGCACGGGACCAATGTAACTTGTAGGAACTGATCGCGTGGTTTTGGGTCTCTCGGTTTGAGAGTATGATGATAATTTGCCAAAATCATACTTAGACTTAAAAATAAACCGTTAAAGTGTGAAAACCCAAACCGGCCCCATACGACCCCGTAGGAAGCACGAACTCCTCGCACGGGACCAATGTAACTTGTAGGAACTGATTGTATGGTTTCGAGTCTCTCGATTTGAGAGTACGATGATAATTTGCAAAAATCACACTTAGACATAAAAACAAGGCGTTAAATGGTGAAAACCAAAACCAGCCCACAAACGACCCTGTAAGAGGCGCGAACACCTCGCACGGGACCAATGTAACTTGTAGGAACTGATCGCGTAGTTTTTGGTCTCCCGGTTTGAAAATATGATGATAGTTTGCAAAAATCCACACTAGACTTAATCATAAGGCGTAATGGGGTGAAAACTCAAACCAGACACCTAATGACCCCGTAAGAGGCACGCATACCTCACACAGGACCAATGTAACTTATAGGAACTAATCGAGTAGTCTCGAGTCTCCTAGTTTGAGAGTGGGACAATAATTTGCAAAAATCACACTTAGACTTAAAAACAAGCCGTTAAGTGGTTAAAACCCAAACCAGTACACAAATGACCCCGTAAGAGGCGCAGATACCTCTCACGGGACCAATGTAACTTGTAGGAACAAACCGCGTAGTTTCAGGTCTCTTGATTTGAGAGTATGACAATAATTTACAAAAATCATACTTAGACATAAAAACAAGCCGTTAAATGGTGAAAACCCAAACTAGCTAACAAATGACCCCGTAAGAAGCGCGAACACCTCGTAGAGGACCAATGTAACTTGTAGGAACTGATCGCGTAGTTTTGGGTGTCTCGGTTTGAGAATATGACGATAATTTACAAGAATCCACACTTAAACTTAAAAATTTGGTGTTAAAGTGTGAAAACCCAAACCATCCCCCTAACAATCCCGTAGGAGGTACGAACACGTCGCACGGGACCAATGTAAGTTGTACGAACTGATCGCGTAGTTTGGTGTCTCTCGATTTGAGTGTATGACGATAATTTGCAAAAATCACAGTTAGACTTTAAAACAAGCCGTTAAAGGGTGAAAACACAAACCAGGCCACAAACAAACCCGTAAGAGGGACGAACACCTCGTACGGGACCTATGTAACATGTAGGAACTGACCGCGTAGTTTCGGGTCTCCCGATTTGAGAATATGACGATAATTTGGAAAAATGAACATTTAAACTTAAAAATAAGGTGTTAAAGGGTGAAAATCCTAACCAACCACCTAACGACCCCGTAAGAGGCACGAACCCCTCGCACGGAACCAATGTAACCTGTAGGAACTGACCGCGTAGTTTAGGGTGTCCTTGTTTGAGAATACGATGATAATTTGCAAAAATCCATACTTAAACTTAAAAAAGATGGCGTTAAAGGGTGAAAACCCAAACCCGCCGACAAACGACCCCGTAGGAGGTACGAACATCTCGCACGGGACCAATGTAACTTCTAGGAACTGACCACGTAGTCTTGGATCACCCGATTTTAGAGTATAACGACAATTTGTGAAAATCACACTTAGACTTAAAAACAAGCCGTAAAAGGGTGAAAATTCAAACTCGCGCCCATACGACCTCGTAGGAGGCACGAACAACTCGCACGGGACCAATTTAACTTGTAGGAACTCACCGCGTAGTCCCGGGTCACCCGGTTTGAGAGTATGATGATAATTTACAAAAATAATACTTAGACTTAAAAATAAGCTGTTAAATTGTGAAAACCCAAACCAGCCCCCATACGACGCCGTATAGGCACGAACACCATGCACGGGACAAATGTAACTTGTAGGAACTGATCGCGTAGTCTCGGGTCTCCTAGTTTGAGAGTATGATGATAATTTGCAGAAATCATACTTACACTTAAAAACAACCCGTTAAAGGGTGAAAAAACAAACTAGCCCCCATACGACCCTGTAGGAGGCACGAACACCTCGCACGGGACCAATGCAACTTATAGGAACTGATCGAGTAGTATCGAGTCTCCTGATTTGAGAGTGTGACAATAATTTGCAAAAATCACACTTAAACTTAAAAACAAGCCGTTAAATGGTGAAAACCCAAACTAGCTAACAAATGACCCCGTAAGAGGCGCGAACACCTCGTAGAGGACCAATGTAACTTGTAGGAACTAATCGCGTAGTTTTGGGTGTCTCGATTTGAGAATATGACGATAATTTGCAAGAATCCACACTTAAACTTAAAAATAAGGCGTTAAAGGGTGAAAACCCAGACAATCCCCCTAACAATCCCGTAGGAGGTACGAACATGTCGCACGGGACCAATGTAACTTGTAGGAACTGATCGTGTAGTTTGGGGTCTCTTGATTTGAGAGTATGATGATAATTTGCAAAAATCACACTTAGACTTAAAAATAAGCCATTAAAGTGTGAAAACCAAAACCAGCCCCCATACGACGCAGTAGGAGGCACGAACACCTCGCACGGGACCAATGTAACTTGTAGGAACTGACCGCGTAGTCCCGAATCTCCCAGTTTGAGAGTATGACGATAATTTACAAAAATCATACTTAGAGTTAAACATAAGTCATTAAATTGTGAAAACCCGAAAAAGCCCCCATACGACGCCGTATGGGCACAAACACCATGCACGGGACAAATGTAACCTATAGGAACTGATCGCGTAGTCTCGGGTCTCCCGGTTTGAGAGTATGATGATAATTTACAAAAATCATACTTACACTTAAAAATAACCCGTTAAAGGGTGAAAACACAAACCGTCCCCCATACGACCCCGTAGGAGGCACGAACACCTCGCATGGGACCAATGTACCTTATTGGAACTGACCGCCTAGTTCTGGGTCTCCTGGTTTGATTGTATAATGATAATTTAAAAAAATCACACTTAGACTTAAAAATAAGCCATTAAAGTGTGAAAACCTAAACCAACCCCCATACGACATCGTAGGAGGCACGAACACCTCGCACGGGACCAATGTACCTTGTAGGAACTGACCGTGTATTCCCGGGTCTCCCGGTTTGAGAGTATGACGATAATTTACAAAAATCACACTTAGACATAAAAATAATCCGTTAAAGGGTGAAAACCCAACCAGAACACACACGACCCCATTAGTGGCAAGAACACCTCGCATGGGACCAATGTAACTTGTAGGAACTGACCACGTCGTCCCGGGTCTCCCATTTTGAGAATATGTTGATAATTTTAAAATATGTCAAGTTGGCTTGAAAACAAGCCGTTAGAGGGTGATAACCTAAACTAGCCCCCAAACGGCCCAGTAATAGGCACAAACACCTCGCACGGGACCAATGTAACCTGTAGGAACTGACCGCGTAGTTTCGGGTGTCCTTGTTTGAGAATACGATGATAATTTGCAAAAATCAACACTTAAACTTAAAAAAGAAGGCGTTAAAGGGTGAAAACCCAAACCCGCCGACAAACGACCCCGTAGGAGGTACGAACATCTCGCACGGGACCAATGTAACTTGTAGGAACTGACCACGTAGTCTTGGGTCACCCGATTTCAGAGTATAACGACAATTTGTGAAAATCACACTTAGACTTACAAACAAGCCGTAAAAGGGTGAAAATTCAAACTCGCACCCATACGACCCCGTAGGAGGCACGAACAACTCGCACGGGACCAATGTAACTTGTAGGAACTGATCGCGTAGTCCCGGGTCACCCGGTTTTAGAGTATGATGATAATTTACAAAAATAATACTTAGACTTAAAAATAAGCTGTTAAATTGTGAAAACCCAAACCAGCCCCCATACGACGCCGTATAGGCACGAACACCATGCACGGGACAAATGTAACTTGTAGTAACTGATCGCGTAGTCTCGGGTCTCCTAGTTTGAGAGTATGATGATAATTTGCAGAAATCACACTTACACTTAAAAACAACCCGTTAAAGGGTGAAAAACCAAACTAGCCACCATACGACCCTGTAGGAGGCACGAACACCTCGCACGGGACCTATGTAACTTGTAGGAACTGACCACGTAGTCTCGAGTCCCCCAATTTGAGAGTATGATGGTAATTTACAAAAATCACACTTAGACTTAAAAGTAAGCCGTTAAAGGGTGAAAACACAAACCGGCCCCCATACGACCCCGTAGGAGGCATGAACACCTTGCATGGGACCAATGTAACTTATAGGAACTGACCGCCTAGTTTCGGGTCTCCTGGTTTGATTGTATAATGATAATTTAAAAAAATCACACTTAGACTTAAAAATTAGCCATTAAAGTGTGAAAACCCAAACCAGCCTCCATAGGACGCCGTAAGAGGCACAAACACCTCGCATGGGACCAATGTACCTTGTAGGAATTGACCGTGTAGTCCCGGGTCTCCCGGTTTCAGAGTATGATGATAATTTACAAAAATCACACTTGGACATAAAAATAATCCGTTAAATGTTGAAAACCCAAACTAGCCCCCAAACCACCTCGTTAGTGGCAAGAACACCTCGCACGGGACCAATGTAACTTGTAGGAACTGACCACCTAGTCCCGAGTCACCCATTTTGCGAATATGATGATAATTTCAAAATATGTCAAGTTGACTTGAAAACAAGCCGTTAGAGGGTGATAACCTAACCTAGCCCCCAAACGGCCCAGTAAGACACATAAACACCTCGCACGGGACCAATGAACTTGTACGAACTAACCGCGTAGTCACGGTCTACCTGTTTGAGATAATGACGATAATTTCAAATAATGTAGATTAGGCTTGAAAATAAGCCGTTAAAGGGTGAAAACCCAAACCAGTCCACAAACGACCCCGTAAGAGGTGCGAACATCTCGCATGGGATCAATGTAACTTGTAGGAACTCACCGCGCCGTTTTGGGTCTCTCGGTTTGAGAGTATGATGATAATTTTTAAAAATCATACTTAGACTTAAAAATAAACCGTTAAAGTGTGAAAACCCAAACCGGCCCCATACGACCCCGTAGGAAGCACGAACTCCTCGCACGGGACCAATGTAACTTGTAGGAACTGATCGCGTGGTTTCGGGTCTCTCGATTCGAGAGTACGATGATAATTTGCAAAAATCACACTTTGATATAAAAACAAGTCTTTAAAGGGTGAAAACCAAAACCAGCCCACAAACGACCCCGTAAGAGGCGCGAACACCTCGCACGGGACCAATGTAACTTGTAGGAACTGATCGCGTAGTTTTGGGTCTCCCCGTTTGAAAATATGATGATAGTTTGCAAAAATCCACACTAGACTTAATAATAAGGCGTTGTGGGGTGAAAACTCAAACCAGCACCCTAATGACCCCGTAAGAGGCACGAATACCTCACACGGGACCAATGCAACTTATAGGAACTGATCGAGTAGTCTCGAGTCTCCTGATTTGAGAGTGTGACAATAATTTGCAAAAATCACACTTAAACTTAAAAACAAGCCGTTAAATGGTGAAAACCCAAACTAGCTAACAAATGACCCTGTAAGAGGCGCGAACACCTCGTAGAGGACCAATGTAACTTGTAGGAACTGATCGCGTAGTTTTGGGTGTCTCGATTTGAGAATATGATGATAATTTGCAAGAATCCACACTTAAACTTAAAAATAAGGCGTTAAAGGGTGAAAACCCAGACCATCCCCCTAACAATCCCGTAGGAGGTACGAACATGTCGCATGGGACCAATGTAACTTGTAGGAACTAATCGTGTAGTTTGGGGTCTCTTAATTTGAGAGTATGATGATAATTTGCAAAAATCACACTTAGACATAAAAATAAGCCATTAAAGTGTGAAAACCAAAACCAGCCCCCATACGACGCAGTAGGAGGCACGAACACCTCGCACGGGACAAATGTAGCTTGTAGGAACTGATCGCGTAGTCTCGGGTCTCCTAGTTTGAGAGTATGATGATAATTTGCAGAAATCACACTTACACTTAAAAACAACCCGTTAAAGGGTGAAAAACTAAACTAGCCCCCATACGACCCTGTAGGAGGGACGAACACCTCGCAGGGGACCAATGTAACTTGTAGGAATTGACCACGTAGTCTCGAGTCTCCCAATTTGAGAGTATGATGGTAATTTACAAAAATCACACTTAGACTTAAAAGTAAGTCGTTAAAGAGTGAAAACACAAACCGGCCCCCATACGACCCCGTAGGAGGCATGAACACCTTGCATGGGACCAATGTAACTTATAGGAACTGACCGCCTAGTTTCGGGTCTCCTGGTTTGATTGTATAATGATAATTTACAAAAATCACACTTCGACTTAAAAATTAGCCATTAAAGTGTGAAAACCCAAACTAGCCTCCATAGGACGCCGTAAGAGGCACGAACACCTCGCATGGGACCGATGTACCTTGTAGGAACTGACCCTATAGTCCCGGGTCTCCCGGTTTGAGAGTATGATAATAATTTACAAAAATCACACTTAGACATAAAAATAATCCGTTAAATGTTGAAAACCCAAACTAGCCCCCAAACGACCTCGTTAGTGGCAAGAACACCTCGCACGGGACCAATGTAACTTGTAGGAACTGACCACCTAGTCCCGAGTCTCCCATTTTGAGAATATGATGATAATTTCAAAATATGTCAAGTTGGTTTGAAAACAAGCCGTTAGAGGGTGATAACCTAACCTAGCCCCCAAACGGCCCAGTAAGAGGCACAAACACCTCGCACGGGACCAATGAACTTGTACGAACTAACCGCGTAGTCACGGTCTCCCTATTTGAGATAATGACGATAATTTCAAATAAAGTAGATTAGGCATAAAAATAAGCCGTTAAAGGGTGAAAACCCAAACCAGTCCACAAACGACCCCGTAAGAGGTGCGAACATCTCGCACGGGATCAATGTAACTTGTAGGAACTCACCGCGTCGTTTTGGGTCTCCCGTTTTGAGAGTATGATGATAATTTGTAAAAATCATACTTAGACTTTAAAATAAGTCGTTAAAGTGTGAAAACCCAAACCGGCCCCATACGACCCCGTAGGAAGCACGAACTCCTCGCACGGGACCAATGTAACTTGTAGGAACTGATCGCGTGGTTTCGGGTCTCTCGATTCGAGTACGATGATAATTTGCAAAAATCACACTTTGACATAAAAACAAGCCGTTAAATGGTGAAAACCAAAACCAGCCCACAAATGACCCCGTAAGAGGCGCGAACACCTCGCACGGGACCAATTTAACTTGTCGGAACTGATCGCGTAGTTTTGGGTCTCCCCGTTTAAAAATATGATGATAGTTTGCAAAAATCCACACTAGACTTAATAATAAGGTGTTGTGGGGTGAAAACTCAAACCAGCCCCCTAATGACCCCGTAAGAGGCACGAATACCTCACACGGGACCAATGCAACTTATAGGAACTGATCGAGTAGTCTCGAGTCTCCTGATTTGAGAGTGTGACAATAATTTGCAAAAATCACACTTAAACTTAAAAACAAGCCGTTAAATGGTGAAAACCCAAACTAGCTAACAAATGACCCCGTAAGAGGCGCGAACACCTCGTAGAGGACCAATGTAACTTGTAGGAACTGATCGCGTAGTTTTGGGTGTCTCGATTTGAGAATATGATGATAATTTGCAAGAATCCACACTTAAACTTAAAAATAAGGCGTTAAAGGGTGAAAACCCAGACCATCCCCCTAACAATCCCGTAGGAGGTACGAACATGTCGCACGGGACCAATGTAACTTGTAGGAACTGATCGTGTAGTTTGGGGTCTCTTGATTTGAGAGTATGATGATAATTTGCAAAAATCACACTTAGACTTAAAAATAAGCCATTAAAGTGTGAAAACCAAAACCAGCCCCCATACGACGCAGTAAGAAGCTCGAACACCTCGCACGGGACCAATGTAACTTGTAGGAACTGACCGCGTAGTCCCGGATCTCCCGGTTTGAGAGTATGACGATAATTTACAAAAATCATACTTAGAGTTAAACATAAGCCGTTAAATTGTGAAAACCCGAAATAACCCCCATACGACGCCGTATGGGCACAAACACCATGCACGGGACAAATGTAACTTATAGGAACTGATCGCGTAGTCTCGGGTCTCCCGGTTTGAGAGTGTGATGATAATTTAGAAAAATCATACTTACACTTAAAAATAACCCGTTAAAGGGTGAAAACAAAAACCGTCCCCCATACGACCCCGTAGGAGGCACGAACACCTCGCATGGGACCAATATACCTTATTGGAACTGACCGCCTAGTTCTGGGTCTACTGGTTTGATTGTATAACGATAATTTAAAAAAATCACACTTAGACTTAAAAATAAGCCATTAAAGTGTGAAAACCCAAACCAGCCCCCATACGACGCCGTAGGAGGCACGAACACCTCGCACGGGCCCAATGCACATTGTAGGAACTGACCGTGTAGTCCCGGGTCTCTCGGTTTGAGAGTATGACGATAATTTACAAAAATCACACTTAGACATAAAAATAATCCGTTAGAGGGTGAAAACCCAAACCAGCACCCAAACGACCCCATTAGTGGCAAGAACACCTCGCATGGGACCAATGTAACTTGTAGGAACTGACCACGTCGTCCCGGGTCTCCCATTTTGAGAATATGTTGATAATTTTAAAATATGTCAAGTTGGCTTGAAAACAAGCCGTTTGAGGGTGATAACCTAAACTAGCCCCCAAACGGCCCAGTAAGAGGCACAAACACCTCGCACGGGACTAATGAACTTGTACGAACTAACCGCGTAGTCACGGTCTCCCTATTTGAGATAATGACGATAATTTCAAATGATGTAGATTAGGATTGAAAATAAGCCGTTAAAGGGTGAAAACCCAAACCAATCCACAAATGACCCCGTAAGAGGTGCGGACATCTCGCATGGGACCAATGTAACTTGTAGGAACTCACCGCGTGGTTTTGGGTCTCTCGGTTTGAGAGTATGATGATAATTTACAAAAATCATACTTAGACTTAAAAATAAGCTGTTGAAGTGTGAAAACACAATACGGCCCCATATGACCCCGTAGGAAGCACGAACTCCTCGCACGGGACCAATGTAACTTGTAGGAACTGATCGCGTGGTTTCGGGTCTCTCGATTTAAGAGTACGATGATAATTTGCAAAAATCACACTTAGACATAAAAACAAGCCGTTAAATGGTGAAAACCAAAACCAGCCCACAAACGATCCCGTAAGAGGCACGAACACCTCGCATGGGACCAATGTTACTTGTAGGAACTAATCGCGTAGTTTTGGGTCTCCCGATTTGAAAATATGATGATAGTTTGCAAAAATCCAAACTAGACTTAAAAATTAGGCGTTAAGGGGTGAAAACTCAAACCCGCCCCCTAATGACCCCGTAAGAGGCACGAATACCTCACACGGGACCAATGTAACTTATAGGAACTGATCGAGTAGTCTCGAGTCTCCTGGTTTGAGAGTGTGACAATAATTTGCAAAAATCACACTTAGAGTTAAAAAGAATCCATTAAGGGGTTAAAACCCAAACCAGTCCACAAATGACCCCGTAAGAGGCGCGAACACCTCTCACGGGACCAATGTAACTTGTAGGAACAGACCGCATAGTTTCGGGTCTCTCGATTTGAGAGTATGACGATAATTTACAAAAATCACACTTAGACTTAAAAATAAGCCGTTAAATGGTGAAAACCCAAACCAGCTAACAAACGACCCCGTAAGAGGCGCGAACACCTCGCACGGGACCAATGTAACTTGTAGTAATTGATCGCGTAGTTTTGGGTGTCTCGGTTTGGGAATATGATGCAAATTTGCAAGAATCCAGACTTAAACTTAAAAATAAGGCGTTAAAGGGTGAAAACCCAAACTAGCCCCCTAACAATCCCATAGGACGTACGAACATCTCGCACGGGACCAATGTAACTTGTAGGAACTGACCACGTAGTCTTGGGTCACCCGATTTCAGAGTATAACGACAATTTGTGAAAATCACACTTAGACTTACAAACAAGCCGTAAAAGGGTGAAAATTCAAACTCGCACCCATACGACCCCGTAGGAGGCACGAACAACTCGCACGGGACCAATGTAACTTGTAGGAACTGATCGCGTAGTCCCGGGTCACCCGGTTTTAGAGTATGACGATAATTTACAAAAATAATACTTAGACTTAAAAATAAGCTGTTAAATTGTGAAAACCCAAACCAGCCCCCATACGACGCCGTATAGGCACGAACACCATGCACGGGACAAATGTAACTTGTAGGAACTGATCGCGTAGTCTCGGGTCTCCTAGTTTGAGAGTATGATGATAATTTGCAGAAATCACACTTACACTTAAAAATAACCCGTTAAAGGGTGAAAAACCAAACTAGCCACCATACGACCCTGTAGGAGGCACGAACACCTCGCACGGGACCTATGTAACTTGTAGGAACTGACCACGTAGTCTCGAGTCCCCCAATTTGAGAGTATGATGGTAATTTACAAAAATCACACTTAGACTTAAAAGTAAGCCGTTAAAGGGTGAAAACACAAACCGGCCCCCATACGACCCCGTAGGAGGCATGAACACCTTGCATGGGACCAATGTAACTTATAGGAACTGACCGCCTAGTTTCGGGTCTCCTGGTTTGATTGTATAATGATAATTTAAAAAAATCACACTTAGACTTAAAAATTAGCCATTAAAGTGTGAAAACCCAAACCAGCCTCCATAGGACGCCGTAAGAGGCACAAACACCTCGCATGGGACCAATGTACCTTGTAGGAATTGACCGTGTAGTCCCGGGTCTCCCGGTTTCAGAGTATGATGATAATTTACAAAAATCACACTTGGACATAAAAATAATCCGTTAAATGTTGAAAACCCAAACTAGCCCCCAAACCACCTCGTTAGTGGCAAGAACACCTCGCACGGGACCAATGTAACTTGTAGGAACTGACCACCTAGTCCCGAGTCACCCATTTTGCGAATATGATGATAATTTCAAAATATGTCAAGTTGACTTGAAAACAAGCCGTTAGAGGGTGATAACCTAACCTAGCCCCCAAACGGCCCAGTAAGACGCATAAACACCTCGCACGGGACCAATGAACTTGTACGAACTAACCGCGTAGTCACGGTCTACCTGTTTGAGATAATGACGATAATTTCAAATAATGTAGATTAGGCTTGAAAATAAGCCGTTAAAGGGTGAAAACCCAAACCAGTCCACAAACGACCCCGTAAGAGGTGCGAACATCTCGCATGGGATCAATGTAACTTGTAGGAACTCACCGCGCCGTTTTGGGTCTCTCGGTTTGAGAGTATGATGATAATTTTTAAAAATCATACTTAGACTTAAAAATAAACCGTTAAAGTGTGAAAACCCAAACCGGCCCCATACGACCCCGTAGGAAGCACGGACTCCTCGCACGGGACCAATGTAACTTGTAGGAACTGATCGCGTGGTTTCGGGTCTCTCGATTCGAGAGTACGATGATAATTTGCAAAAATCACACTTTGATATAAAAACAAGTCGTTAAAGGGTGAAAACCAAAACCAGCCCACAATCGACCCCGTAAGAGGCGCGAACACCTCGCACGGGACCAATGTAACTTGTAGGAACTGATCGCGTAGTTTTGGGTCTCCCCGTTTGAAAATATGATGATAGTTTGCAAAAATCCACACTAGACTTAATAATAAGGCGTTGTGGGGTGAAAACTCAAACCAGCCCCCTAATGACCCCGTAAGAGGCACGAATACCTCACACGGGACCAATGCAACTTATAGGAACTGATCGAGTAGTCTCGAGTCTCCTGATTTGAGAGTGTGACAGTAATTTTCAAAAATCACACTTAAACTTAAAAACAAGCCGTTAAATGGTGAAAACCCAAACTAGCTAACAAATGACCCTGTAAGAGGCGCGAACACCTCGTAGAGGACCAATGTAACTTGTAGGAACTGATCGCGTAGTTTTGGGTGTCTCGATTTGAGAATATGATGATAATTTGCAAGAATCCACACTTAAACTTAAAAATAAGGCGTTAAAGGGTGAAAACCCAGACCATCCCCCTAACAATCCCGTAGGAGGTACGAACATGTCGCATGGGACCAATGTAACTTGTAGGAACTGATCGTGTAGTTTGGGGTCTCTTGATTTGAGAGTATGATGATAATTTGCAAAAATCACACTTAGACATAAAAATAAGCCATTAAAGTGTGAAAACCAAAACCAGCCCCCATACGACGCAGTAGGAGGCACGGACACCTCGCACGGGACAAATGTAGCTTGTAGGAACTGATCGCGTAGTCTCGGGTCTCCTAGTTTGAGAGTATGATGATAATTTGCAGAAATCACACTTACACTTAAAAACAACCCGTTAAAGGGTGAAAAACTAAACTAGCCCCCATACGACCCTGTAGGAGGGACGAACACCTCGCAGGGGACCAATGTAACTTGTAGGAATTGACCACGTAGTCTCGAGTCTCCCAATTTGAGAGTATGATGGTAATTTACCAAAATCACACTTAGACTTAAAAGTAAGCCGTTAAAGAGTGAAAACACAAACCGGCCCCCATACGACCCCGTACGAGGCATGAACACCTTGCATGGGACCAATGTAACTTATAGGAACTGACCACCTAGTTTCGGGTCTCCTGGTTTGATTGTATAATGATAATTTACAAAAATCACACTTCGACTTAAAAATTAGCCATTAAAGTGTGAAAACCCAAACTAGCCTCCATAGGACGCCGTAAGAGGCACGAACACCTCGCATGGGACCAATGTACCTTGTAGGAACTGACCGTGTAGTCCCGGGTCTCCCGGTTTGAGAGTATGATAATAATTTACAAAAATCACACTTAGACATAAAAATAATCCGTTAAATGTTGAAAACCCAAACTAGCCCCCAAACGACCTCGTTAGTGGCAAGAACACCTCGCACGGGACCAATGTAACTTGTAGGAACTGACCACCTAGTCCCGAGTCTCCCATTTTGAGAATATGATGATAATTTCAAAATATGTCAAGTTGGTTTGAAAACAAGCCGTTAGAGGGTGATAACCTAACCTAGCCCCCAAACGGCCCAGTAAGAGGCACAAACACCTCGCACGGGACCAATGAACTTGTACGAACTAACCGCGCAGTCACGGTCTCCCTATTTGAGATAATGACGATAATTTCAAATAATGTAGATTAGGCTTGAAAATAAGCCGTTAAAGGGTGAAAACCCAAACCAGTCCACAAACGACCCCGTAAGAGGTGCGAACATCTCGCACGGGATCAATGTAACTTGTAGGAACTCACCGCGTCGTTTTGGGTCTCCCGGTTTGAGAGTATGATGATAATTTGTAAAAATCATACTTAGACTTTAAAATAAGTCGTTAAAGTGTGAAAACCCAAACCGGCCCCATACGACCCCGTAGGAAGCACGAACTCCTCGCACGGGACCAATGTAACTTGTAGGAACTGATCGCGTGGTTTCGGGTCTCTCGATTCGAGTACGATGATAATTTGCAAAAATCACACTTTGACATAAAAACAAGCCGTTAAATGGTGAAAACCAAAACCAGCCCACAAATGACTCCGTAAGAGGTGCGAACACCTCGCACGGGACCAATTTAACTTGTCGGAACTGATCGCGTAGTTTTGGGTCTCCCCGTTTGAAAATATGATGATAGTTTGCAAAAATCCACACTAGACTTAATAATAAGGTGTTGTGGGGTGAAAACTCAAACCAGCCCCCTAATGACCCCGTAAGAGGCACGAATACCTCACACGGGACCAATGCAACTTATAGGAACTGATCGAGTAGTCTCGAGTCTCCTGATTTGAGAGTGTGACAATAATTTGCAAAAATCACACTTAAACTTAAAAACAAGCCGTTAAATGGTGAAAACCCAAACTAGCTAACAAATGACCCCGTAAGAGGCGCGAACACATCGTAGAGGACCAATGTAACTTGTAGGAACTGATCGCGTAGTTTTGGGTGTCTCGATTTGAGAATATGATGATAATTTGCAAGAATCCACACTTAAACTTAAAAATAAGGCGTTAAAGGGTGAAAACCCAGACCATCCCCCTAACAATCCCGTAGGAGGTACGAACATGTCGCACGGGACCAATGTAACTTGTAGGAACTGATCGTGTAGTTTGGGGTCTCTTGATTTGAGAGTATGATGATAATTTGCAAAAATCACACTTAGACTTAAAAATAAGCCATTAAAGTGTGAAAACCAAAACCAGCCCCCATACGATGTAGTAAGAAGCTCGAACACCTCGCACGGGACCAATGTAACTTGTAGGAACTGACCGCGTAGTCCCGGATCTCCCGGTTTGAGAGTATGACGATAATTTACAAAAATCATACTTAGACTTAAACATAAGCCGTTAAATTGTGAAAACCCGAAATAACCCCCATACGACGCCGTATGGGCACAAACACCATGCACGGGACAAATGTAACTTATAGGAACTGATCGCGTAGTCTCGGGTCTCCCGGTTTGAGAGTGTGATGATAATTTAGAAAAATCATACTTACACTTAAAAATAACCCGTTAAAGGGTGAAAACAAAAACCGTCCCCCATACGACCCCGTAGGAGGCACGAACACCTCGCATGGGACCAATATACCTTATTGGAACTGACCACCTAGTTCTGGGTCTCCTGGTTTGATTGTATAACGATAATTTAAAAAAATCACACTTAGACTTAAAAATAAGCCATTAAAGTGTGAAAACCCAAACCAGCCCCCATACGACGCCGTAGGAAGCACGAACACCTCGCACGGGACCAATGCACATTGTAGGAACTGACCGTGTAGTCCCGGGTCTCTCGGTTTGAGAGTATGACGATAATTTACAAAAATCACACTTAGACATAAAAATAATCCGTTAGAGGGTGAAAACCCAAACCAGCACCCAAACGACCCCATTAGTGGCAAGAACACCTCGCATGGGACCAATGTAACTTGTAGGAACTGACCACGTCGTCCCGGGTCTCCCATTTTGAGAATATGTTGATAATTTTAAAATATGTCAAGTTGGCTTGAAAACAAGCCGTTTGAGGGTGATAACCTAAACTAGCCCCCAAACGGCCCAGTTAGAGGCACAAACACCTCGCACGGGACTAATGAACTTGTACGAACTAACCGCGTAGTCACGGTCTCCCTATTTGAGATAATGACGATAATTTCAAATGATGTAGATTAGGATTGAAAATAAGCCGTTAAAGGGTGAAAACCCAAACCAATCCACAAATGACCCCGTAAGAGGTGCGGACATCTCGCACGGGACCAATGTAACTTGTAGGAACTCACCGCGTGGTTTTGGGTCTCTCGGTTTGAGAGTATGATGATAATTTACAAAAATCATACTTAGACTTAAAAATAAGCTGTTGAAGTGTGAAAACACAATACGGCCCCATACGACCCCGTAGGAAGCACGAACTCCTCGCACGGGACCAATGTAACTTGTAGGAACTGATCGCGTGGTTTCGGGTCTCTCGATTTAAGAGTACGATGATAATTTGCAAAAATCACACTTAGACATAAAAACAAGCCGTTAAATGGTGAAAACCAAAACCAGCCCACAAACGAGCCCGTAAGAGGCACGAACACCTCGCATGGGACCAATGTTACTTGTAGGAACTAATCGCGTAGTTTTGGGTCTCCCGATTTGAAAATATGATGATAGTTTGCAAAAATCCAAACTAGACTTAAAAATTAGGCGTTAAGGGGTGAAAACTCAAACCCGCCCCCTAATGACCCCGTAAGAGGCACGAATACCTCACACGGGACCAATGTAACTTATAGGAACTGATCGAGTAGTCTCGAGTCTCCTGGTTTGAGAGTGTGACAATAATTTGCAAAAATCACACTTAGAGTTAAAAAGAATCCATTAAGGGGTTAAAACCCAAACCAGTCCACAAATGACCCCGTAAGAGGCGCGAACACCTCTCACGGGACCAATGTAACTTGTAGGAACAGACCGCGTAGTTTCGGGTCTCTCGATTTGAGAGTATGACGATAATTTACAAAAATCACACTTAGACTTAAAAATAAGCCGTTAAATGGTGAAAACCCAAACCAGCTAACAAACGACCCCGTAAGAGGCGCGAACACCTCGCCCGGGACCAATGTAACTTGTAGTAATTGATCGCGTAGTTTTGGGTGTCTCGGTTTGGGAATATGATGCAAATTTGCAAGAATCCACACTTAAACATAAAAATAAGGCGTTAAAGGGTGAAAACCCAAACTAGCCCCCTAACAATCCCATAGGACGTACGAACACCCCGCACGGGACCAATGTAACTTGTAGGAACTGACCGCGTAGTTTTGGGTCTCTCGATTTGAGAGTACGACGATAATTTGCAAAAATGACAGTTAGACTTTAAAACAATCCGTTTAAGGGTGAAACTCAAACCAACCCACAAACAACCCCGTAAGAGGGACGAACACCTCGTACGGGACCAATGTAACATGTAGGAACTGACCGCGTAGTTTCGGGTCTCCCGATTTGAAAATATGACGATAATTTGCAAAAATCATACTTACACTTAAAAATAACCCGTTAAAGGGTGAAAACCCAAACCAACCCCCATACGACACCGTAGGAGGCACGAACACCTCGCATGGGACCAATGTAACTTTTAGGAACTGACCACGTAGTCTCGAGTCTCCCGATTTGAGAGTATGATGGTAATTTAAAAGAATCACACTTAGACTTAAAAATAAGCGGTTAAAGGATGAAAACACAAATCGGCCCCCATACGACCCCGTAGGAGGCACGAACACCTCGCATGGGACCAATGTAACTTATAGGAACTGACCGCCTAGTTCCGGGTCTCCTGGTTTGATTGTATAAAGATAATTTAAAAAAATCACACTTAGACTTAAAAATAAGCCATTAAAGTGTGAAAACCCAAACCAGCCCTCATACGACGCCGTAGGAGGCACGAACACCTCGCACGGGACCAATGTACCTTGTAGGAACTGATCGTGTAGTCCCGGGTCTCCCGATTTGAGAGTATGACGATAATTTACAAGAATCACACTTAGACATAAAAATAATCCGTTAAAGGGTGAAAACCCAAACCAGCCCCAAACGACCCCGTAAGTGGCAAGAACACCTCGCACGGAACCAATGTAACTTGTAGGAACTGAGCACGTAGTCCCGGGTCTCCCATTTTGAGAATATGATGATAATTTTAAAATATGTCAAGTTGGCTTGAAAACAAGCCGTTAGAGGGTGATAACCTAAACTAGCCCCCTAACGGCCCAGTAAGAGGCACAAACACCTCGCACGGGACCAATGAACTTGTTTGAACTAACCACGTAGTCACGGCCTCCCTGTTTGAGATAATGGGGATAATTTCAAATAATGTAGATTAGGCTTGAAAATAAGCCGTTAAAGGGTGAAAACCCAAACCAATCCACAAATGACCCCGTAAGAGGTGCGAACATCTCGCACGGGACCAATGTAACTTGTAGGAACTCACCGCGTGGTTTTGGGTCTCTCGGTTTGAGAGTATGATGATAATTTACAAAAATCATACTTAGACTTAAAAATAAGTTGTTGAAGTGTGAAAACACAATACAGCCCCATACGACCCCGTAGGAAGCACGAACTCCTCGCACGGGACCAATGTAACTTGTAGGAACTGATCGTGTGGTTTCGGGTCTCTCGATTTAAGAGTACGATGATAATTTGCAAAAATCACACTTAGACATAAAAACAAGCCGTTAAATGGTGAAAACCAAAACCAGCCCACAAACGAGCCCGTAAGAGGCACGAACACCTCGAATGGGACCAATGTTACTTGTAGGAATTGATCACGTAGTTTTGGGTCTCCCGATTTGAAAATATGATGATAGTTTGCAAAAATCCAAACTAGACTTAAAAATTAGGCGTTAAGGGGTGAAAACTCAAACCAGCCCCGTAATGACCCCGTAAGAGGCACGAATACCTCACACGGGACCAATGTAACTTATAGGAACTGATCGAGTAGTCTCGAGTCTCCTGGTTTGAGAGTGTGACAATAATTTGCAAAAATCACACTTAGAGTTAAAAAGAATCCATTAAGGGGTTAAAACCCAAACCAGTCCACAAATGACCCCGTAAGAGGCGCAAACACCTCTCACGGGACCAATGTAACTTGTAGGAACAGACCGCGTAGTTTCGGGTCTCTCGATTTGAGAGTATGACGATAATTTACAAAAATCACACTTAGACTTAAAAATAAGCCGTTAAATGGTGAAAACCCAAACCAGCTAACAAACGACCCCATAAGAGGCGCGAACACCTCGCACGGGACCAATGTAACTTGTAGTAATTGATCGCGTAGTTTTGGGTGTCTCGGTTTGGGAATATGATGATAATTTGCAAGAATCCACACTTAAACTTAAAAATAAGGCATTAAAGGGTGAAAACCCAAACTAGCCCCCTAACAATCCCATAGGAGGTACGAACATCTCGCACGGGACGAATGTAACTTGTAGGAACTGATCGCATAGTTTTGAGTCTCTCGATTTGAGAGTACGACAATAATTTGCAAAAATCACAGTTAGACTTTAAAACAATCCGTTTAAGGGTGAAAACTCAAACCAACCCACAAACAACCCCGTAAGAGGGACGAACACCTCGTACGGGACCAATGTAACATGTAGGAACTGACCGCGTAGTTTCGGGTCTCCCGATTTGAGAATATGACGATAATTTGCAAAAATCATACTTACACTTAAAAATAACCCGTTAAAGGGTGAAAACCCAAACCAACCCCCATACGACCCCGTAGGAGGCATGAACAACTCGCATGGGACCAATGTAACTTTTAGGAACTGACCACGTAGTCTCGAGTCTCCCGATTTGAGAGTATGATGGTAATTGAAAAGAATCACACTTAGACTTAAAACTAAGCCGTTAAAGGGTGAAAACACAAACCGGCCCCCATACGACCCCGTAGGAGGCACGAACACCTCGCATGGGACCAATGTAACTTATAGGAACTGACCGCCAAGTTTCGGGTCTCCTGGTTTGATTGTATAAAGATAATTTAAAAAAATCACACTTAGACTTAAAAATAAGCCATTAAAGTGTGAAAACCCAAACCAGCCCTCATACGACGCCGTAGGAGGCACGAACACCTCGCACGGGACCAATGTACCTTGTAGGAACTGACCGTGTAGTCCCGGGTCTCCCGATTTGAGAGTATGACGATAATTTACAAGAATCACACTTAGACATAAAAATAATCCGTTAAAGGGTGAAAACCCAAACCAACCCCCATACGACCCCGTAGGAGGCACGAACACCTCGCATGGGACCAATGTAACTTTTAGGAACTGACCACGTAGTCTCGAGTCTCCCGATTTGAGAGTATGATGGTAATTTAAAAGAATCACACTTAGACTTAAAAATAAGCGGTTAAAGGGTGAAAACACAAACCGGCCCCCATACGACCCCGTAGGAGGCACGAACACCTCGCATGGGACCAATGTAACTTATAGGAACTGACCGCCTAGTTCCGGGTCTCCTGGTTTGATTGTATAAAGATAATTTAAAAAAATCAGACTTAGACTTAAAAATAAGCCATTAAAGTGTGAAAACCCAAACCAGCCCTCATACGACGCCGTAGGAGGCACGAACACCTCGCACGGGACCAATGTACCTTGTAGAAACTGACCGTGTAGTCCCGGGTCTCCCGATTTGAGAGTATGACAATAATTTACAAGAATCACACTTAGACATAAAAATAATCCGTTAAAGGGTGAAAACCCAAACCAGCCCCCAAACGACCCCGTAAGTGGCAAGAACACCTCGCACGGAACCAATGTAACTTGTAGGAACTGAGCACGTAGTCCCGGGTCTCCCATTTTGAGAATATGATGATAATTTTAAAATATGTCAAGTTGGCTTGAAAACAAGCCGTTAGAGGGTGATAACCTAAACTAGCCCGCAAACGGCCCAGTAAGAGGCACAAACACCTCGCACGCGACCAATGAACTTGTATGAACTAACCGCGTAGTCACGGCCTCCCTGTTTGAGATAATGGCGATAATTTCAAATAATGTAGATTAGGCTTGAAAATAAGCCGTTAAAGGGTGAAAACCCAAACCAGTCCACAAACGACCCCGTAAGAGGTGCGAACATCTCGCACGGGACCAATGTAACTTGTAGGAACTCACCGCGTGGTTTTGGGTCTCTCGGTTTGAGAGTATGATGATAATTTGCAAAAATCATACATAGACTTAAAAATTAGCCGTTCAAGTGTGAAAACCCAAACCGGCCCCATACGACCCCGTAGGAAGCACGAACTCCTCGCACGCGACCAATGTAACTTGTAGGAACTGATCGCGTGGTTTCGGGTCTTTCGATTTGAGAGTACGATGATAATTTGCAAAAATCACACTTAGACATAAAAACAAGCCGTTAAATAGTGAAAACCAAAACCAGCCCACAAACGACCCCCTAAGAGGCGCGAACACCTCGCACGGGACCAATGTAACTTGTAGGAACTGATCGCGTAGTTTTGGGTCTCCCGGTTTCAAAATATGATGATAGTTTGCAAAAATCGAAACTAGACTTAAAAATAAGGTGTTAAGGGGTGAAAACTCAAACCAGCCCCCTATTATCCCCGTAAGAGGCACGAATACCTCACACGGGATCATTGTAACTTATAGGAACTGATCGAGTAGTCACGAGTCTCCTGGTTTGTAAGTGTGACAATAATTTGCCAAAATCACACTTAAACTTAAAAATAATCCGTTAAAGGGTTAAAACCCAAACTAGCTAACAAATGAGCCCGTAAGAGGCGCGAACACCTCGTAGAGGACCAATGTAACTTGTAGGAACAGACCACGTAGTTTCGGGTCTCTCGATTTGAGAGTATGACGATAATTTACAAAAATCACACTTAGACTTAAAGGCAAGCCGTTAAATGGTGAAAACCCAAACCAGCTAACATACGACCCCGTAAGAGGCGTGAACACCTCGCACGGGACCAATGTAACTTGTAGGAATTGATTGCCTAGTTTTGGGTGTCTCGGTTTGAGAATATGATGATAATTTACAAGAATCCACACTTAAACATAAAAATAAGGCGGTAAAGGTTGAAAACCCAAACCCGCCCCCTAACAATCCCGTAGGAGGTACGAACACCTCGCACGGGACCAATGTAACTTGTAGGAACTGACCGCATAGTTTCACGTCTCTCGATTTGAGAGTACAACGATAATTTGCAAAAATCACAGTTAGACTTTAAAACAAGCCGTTAAAGGGTGAAAACTCAAACCAGCCCACAAACAACCCCGTAAGAGGGACGAACACCTCGTACGGGACCAATGTAACATGTAGGAACTGACCGCGTAGTTTCGGGTCTCCCGATTTGAGAATATGACGATAATTTGCAAAAATGAACATTTAAACTTAAAAATAAGGTGTTAAAGGGTGAAAACCTAAACCAGCCCCCTAACGACCCCGTAGGTGGCACGAACCCCTCGCACAGAACCAATGTAACTTGTAGGAACTGACCGCGTAGTTTCGGGTGTCCTGGTTTGAGAATATGACGATAATTTTCAAAATTCCACACTTAAACTTAAAAAGAAGGCATTAAAGGGTGAAAACCCAAACTCGCCAACAAACGATCCCGTAGGAGGTACGAACACCTCGCACGAGACCAATGTAACTTGTAGGAACTGACCGCGTAGTCTCGGGTCTCTCGATTTTAGAGTATAACGACAATTTGTGAAAATCACACTTAGACTTAAAAACAAGCCATAAAAGGGTGAAAAATCAAACTCGCCCCCATACGACCCCGTAGGAGGCACGAACACCTCACACGGGACCAATGTAACTTCTAGGAACTGACCGTGTAGTCTCGGGTCTCCCGATTTGAGAATATGATGATTATTTACAAAAATCACACTTGGACATAAAAATAATCCGTTAAATGTTGAAAACCCAAACTAGCCCCCAAACCACCTCGTTAGTGGCAAGAACACCTCGCACGGGACCAATGTAACTTGTAGGAACTGACCACCTAGTCCCGAGTCACCCATTTTGCGAATATGATGATAATTTCAAAATATGTCAAGTTGACTTGAAAACAAGCCGTTAGAGGGTGATAACCTAACCTAGCCCCCAAACGGCCCAGTAAGAGGCACAAACACCTCGCACGGGACCAATGAACTTGTATGAACTAACCGCGTAGTCACGGCCTCCCTGATTGAGATAATGACGATAATTTCACATAATATAGATTAGGCTTGAAAATAAGCCGTCAAAGGGTGAAAACCCAAACCAGTAGACAAACGACCCCTTAAGAGGTGCGAACATCTCGTACGGGACCAATGTAACTTGTAGGAACTCACCGCGTGGTTTTGGGTCTCTCGGTTTAAGAGTATGATGATAATTTGCAAAAATCATACTTAGACTTAAAAACAAGCCGTTAAAGTGTGAAAACCCAAACCGGCCCCATACGACCCCGTAGGAAGCACGAACTCCTCGCACGGGACCAATGTAACTTGTAGGAACTGATCGCGTGGTTTCGAGTCTCTCGATTTGAGAGTACGATGGTAACTTACAAAAATCACACTTAGACATAAAAACAAGCCGTTAAATGGTGAAAACCAAAACCAGCCAACAAACGACCCCGTAAGAGGCGTGAACACCTCGCACGGGACCAATGTAACTTGTAGGAACTGATCGCGTAGTTTTGGGTCTCTCGGTTTGAAAATATGATGATAGTTTGCAAAAATCCACACTAGACTTAATAATAAGGCGTAATGGGGTGAAAACTCAAACCAGCCACCTAATGACCCCGTAAGAGGCACGAATACCTCGCATGGGACCAATGTAACTTATAGGAACTGATCGAGTAGTCTCGAGTCTCCTAGTTTGAGAGTGGGACAATAATTTGCAAAAATCACACTTAGACATAAAAACAAGCCGTTAAGGGGTTAAAACCCAAACTAGTACTCAAATGACCCCGTAAGAGCCGTGGACACCTCTCACGGGACCAATGTAACTTGTAGGAACAGACCGCATAGTTTCGGGTCTCTCGGTTTAAGAGTATGATGATAATTTACAAAAATCACACTTAGACTTAAAAACAAGCAGTTAAATGGTGAAAACCCAAACCAGCTAACAAACGACCCCGTAAGAGGCACGAACACCTCGCACGGGACCAATGTAACTTGTAGGAACTGATCTCATAGTTTTGGGTGTCTCGGTTTGAGAATATGATGATAATTTGCAAGTATCCACACTTAAACTTAAAAATAAGGCGTTAAAGGCTGAAAACCCAAACCAGCCCTCTAACAATCCCGTAGGAGGTATGAACACCTCGCACGGGACCAATGTAACTTGTAGGAACTGACCGTGTAGTTTTGGGTCTCTCGATTTGAGAGTACGAAGATAATTTGCAAAAATCACAATTAGACTTTAAAACAAGCCGTTAAAGGGTGAAAACTCAAACCAGCCCACAAACAACCCCATAAGAGGGACGAACACCTCGTACGGGACCAATGTAACATGTAGGAACTTACCGTGTAGTTTCAGGTATCAAGATTTGAGAATATGACGATAATTTGGAAAAATGAACATTTAAACTTAAAAATAAGGTGTTAAAGGGTGAAAACCCAAACCAGACCCTAACGACCCCGTAGGAGGCACGAACACCTCGCACAGGATCAATGTAACTTGTAGGAACTGACCACCTAGACTCAAGTCTCCCGATTTGAGAGTAAGATGGTAATTTACAAAAATCACACTTAGACTTAAAAATAATCCATTAAAGGGTGAAAACACAAACCGGCCCCCATACGACCCCGTAGGAGGCACGAACACCTCGCATGGTACCAATGTAACTTATAGGAACTGACCGCCTAGTTCCGGGTCTCCTTGTTTGATTTTATAATGATAATTTATAAAAATCACACTTAGACTTAAAAATAAGTCATTAAAGTGTGAAAACCCAAACCAGCCCCCATACGACGCCGTAGGAGGCACGAACACCTCGCACGGGACCAATGTACCTTGTAGGAACTGACCGTGTAGTCCCGGTTCTCCCGGTTTGAGAGTATGACGATAATTTACAAAAATCAGACTTAGACATAAACATAATCCGTTAAAGGGTGAAAAACCAAACCATCCCCCAAACGACCCCGTAAGTGGCACGAACACCTCGCACGAGACCAATGTAACTTGTAGGAACTGACCACATATTCCTGGGTCTCCCATTTTAAGAATATGATTATAATTTCAAAATATGTCAAGTTTTCTTGAAAACAAGGTGTTAGAGGGTGATAACCTAAACTAGCCCCGAAACGGCCCAATTAGAGGCACAAACACCTCGCACGGGACCAATGAACTTGGACAAACTAACCGCGTAGTCACGACCTCCTTGTTTGAGATAATGACGATAATTTCAAAAAATGTAGATTAGGCTTGAAAATAAGCCGTTAAAGGGTGAAAACCCAAACCAGTCCACAAACGACCCCGTAAGAGGTGCGAACATCTCGCACGGGACCAATGTAACTTGTAGGAACTCACCGCATGGTTTTGGGTCTCTCAGTTTGAGAGTATGATGATAATTTGCAAAAATCATACTTAGAGTTAAAAATAAGCCGTTAAAGTGTGAAAACCCAAACCGGCCCCATACGACCCCGTAGGAAGCACGAACTCCTCGCACTGGACCATTGTAACTTGTAGGAACTGATCGCGTGGTTTCGTACTCTCGATTTGAGAGTACGATGATAATTTGCAAAAATCACACTTAGACATAAAAATAAGCCATTAAATGGTGAAAACCAAAACCAGCCCAAAAACGACCCCGTAAGAGGCGCGAACACCTCGCACGGGACTAATGTATCTTGTAGGAACTGATCGCGTAGTTTTGGGTCTCTCGGTATGAAACTTTGATAATAGTATGCAAAAATCCACACTAGACTTAATTATAAGGCGTTATGGGGTGAAAACTCAAACCATCCCCCTAATGACCCCGTAAGAGGCACGAATACCTCACACGGGACCAATGTAACTTATAGGAACTGATCGAGTAGTCTCGAGTCTCCTGGTTTGAGAGTGTGATAGTAATTTGAAAAAATCACACTTAGACTTAAAAAGAATCCGTTAAGGGGTTAAAACCCAAACCAGTCCACAAATGACCCCGTAAGAGGCGCGAACACCTCTCACGGGACCAATGTAACTTGTAAGAACAGACCGCGTAGTTTCGAGTCTCTTGGTTTCAGAGTATGACGATAATTTACAAAAATCACACTTAGACTTAAAAACAAGCCGTTAAATGGTGAAAACCCAAACCAGCTAACAAACAATCCCGTAAGAGGCGCGAACACCTCGCACGGGACCAATGTAACTTTTAGGAGCTGATCATATAGTTTTGGGTGTCTCGGTTTGAGAATATGATGATAATTTGCAAGAATCCACACTCAAACTTAAAAATAAGGCGTTAAAGGGTGAAAACCCAAAGCAGCCCCCTAACAATCCCGTAGGAGGTACGAACTCCTCGCACGGGACCAATGTAACTTGTAGGAACTGACCGCGTAGTTTTGGGTCTCTCGATTTGAGAGTACGACGATAATTTGCAAAAATCACAGTTAGACTTTAAAACAAGCCCTTAAAGGGTGAAAACTCAAACCAGCCCACAAACAATCCCGTAAGATGGACGAACACCTCGTACGGGAGCAATGTAACATGTAGGAACTGACCGTGTAGTTTCGGGTCTCCTGATTTGAGAATATGACGATAATTTGGAAAAATGAACATTTAAACTTAAAAATAAGGTGTTAAAGGGTGAAAACCTAAACCAGCCCCCTAACGACCCCGTAGGAGGCACGAACCCATCGTACGGAACCAATGTAACTTGTAGGAACTGACCGCGTAGTTTCACGTGTCCTAGTTTGAGAATATGACGATAATTTGCAAAAATCCACACTTAAACTTAAAAAGAAGGCATTAAGGGGTGAAAACCCAAACTCTCCAACAAACGACCCCGTAGGAGGTACGAACACCTCGCACGGGACCAATGTAACTTGTTGGAACTGACCGCGTAGTCTCGGGTCTCTCGATTTTAGAGTATAACGACAATTTGTGAAAATCACACTTAGACTTAAAAATAAGCCGTAAAAAGGTGAAAACTCAAACTCGCCCCCATACGACCCCGTAGGAGGCACGAACACCTCACACGGGATCAATGTAACTTGTAGGAACTGACCGTGTAGTCTCGGGTCTCCCGATTTGAGAGTATGACTATAATTTACAAAAATCACACTTAGACATAAAAATAATCCGTTAAAGGGTGAAAACCAAAACCAGCCCCCAAACGACCCCGTAAGTGGCAAGAACACCTCGCACGGGACCAATGTAACTTGTAGGAACTGACCACGTAGTCCCGGGTCTCCCATTTTGAGAATATGATGACAATTTTAAAATATGTCAAGTTGGCTTGAAAACAAGCCGTTAGAGGGTGATAACCTAAACTAGCCCCCAAACGGCCCAATAAGAGGCCCAAAAACCTCGCATGGGACCAATGAACTTGTACGAACTAACCGCGTAGTCACGGCCTCCCTGTTTGAGATAGTGACGATAATTTCATATAATGTAGATTACGCTTGAAAATAAGCCGTTAAAAGGTGAAAACCCAAACCAGTCCACAAACGACCCCTTAAGAGGTGTGAACATCTCGCACGGGACCAATGTAACTTGTAAGAACTCACCGCGTGGTTTTGGGTCTCTCGGTTTAAGAGTATGATGATAATTTGCAAAAATCATATTTAGACTTAAAAACAAGCCATTAAAGTGTGAAAACCCAAACCGGCCCCATACGACCCCTTAGGAAGCACGAACACCTCGCACGGGACCAATGTAACTTGTAGGAACTGATCGCGTAGTTTTGGGTCTCCCAGTTTGAAAATATGATGATAGTTTGCAAAAATCCACACTAGACTTAATAATAAGGCGTAATGGGGTGAAAACTCAAACCAGCCACCTAATGACCCCGTAAGAGGCACGAATACCTCACACGGAACCAATGTAACTTATAGGAACTGATCGAGTAGTCTCGAATCTCCTGGTTTGAGAGTGGGACAATAATTTGCAAAAATCACACTTAGACTTAAAAACAAGCCGTTGAGGTGTTAAAACCCAAACCAGTACACAAATGACCCCGTAAGAGGCGCGGACACCTCTCACGGGACCAATGTAACTTGTAGGAACAGACCGCGTAGTTTTGGGTCTCTCGGTTTAAGAGTATGACGATAATTTACAAAAATCACACTTATACTTACAAATAAGCCGTTAAATGGTGAAAACCCAAACCAGCTAACAAACGACCCCGTAAGAGGCGCGAACACCTCGCACGGGACCAATGTAACTTGTAGGAACTGATCTCATAGTTTTGGGTGTCTCGGTTTGAGAATATGATGATAATTAGCAAGTATCCACACTTAAACTTAAAAATAAGGCGTTAAAGGGTGAAAACCCAAACCAACCCCCTAAGAATCCCGTAGGAGGTACGAACAACTCGCACGGGACCAATGTAACTTGTAGAAACTGACCGCGTAGTTTTGGGTCTCTCGATTTGAGAGTACGACGATAATTTGCAAAAATCACAGTTAGACCTTAAAACAAGCCGTTAAAGGGTGAAAACTCAAACCAGCCCACAAACAACCCCGTAAGAGGGACGAACACCTCGTACGGGACCAATGTCACATGTAGGAACTTACCACGTAGTTTCGGGTCTCGCGATTTGAGAATATGACGATAATTTGGAAAAATGAACATTTAAACTTAAAAATAAGCTGTTAAAGGGTGAAAATCCAAACCAGCCCCCTAACGACCCCGTAGGAGGTACGAACTCCTCGCACGGGACCAATGTAACTTGTAGGAACTGACCACGTAGTCTCAAGTCTCCAGATTTGAGAGTAAGATGGTAATTTACAAAAATCACACTTAGACTTAAAAATAATCCATTAAAGGGTGAAAACACAAACCGTCCCCCATACGTCCCCGTAGGAGGCACGAACACCTCGCATGGGACCAATGTAACTTATAGGAACTGACCGCCTAGTTCCGGGTCTCCTTGTTTGATTGTATAATGATAATTTATAAAAATCACACTTAGACTTAAAAATAAGTCATTAAAGTGTGAAAACCCAAACGAGCGCCCATACGACGCCGTAGGAGGCACGAACACCTCGCACGGGACCAATGTACCTTGTAGGAATTGACCGTGTAGTCCCGGGTCTCCCGGTTTGAGAGTACGATGATAATTTACAAAAATCACACTTAGACATAAAAAAAAATCCGTTAAAGGGTGAAAACCCAAACCATCCCCCAAACGACCCAGTAAGTGGCAAGAACACCTCGCACGGGACCAATGTAACTTGTAGGAACTGACCACATAGTCCTGGGTCTACCATTTTAAGAATATGATTATAATTTCAAAATATGTCAGGTTGGCTTGAAAACAAGCCGTTAGAGGGTGTAACCTAAACTAGCCCCCAAATGGCCCAGTAAGAGGCACAAACACCTCGCACGGGACCAATGAACTTGTACGAACTAACCACGTAGTCACAGCCTCCCTGTTTGAGATAATGACGATAATTTCAAATAATGTAGATTAGGCTTGAAAATAAGCCGTTAAAGGGTGAAAACCCAAACCAGTCCACAAATGACCCCGTAAGAGGTGAGAACATCTCGCACGGGACTAATGTAACTTGTAGGAACTCACTGAGTGGTTTTGGGTCTCTCGGTTTGAGAGTATGACGATAATTTACAAAAATCACACTTAGACTTAAAAACAAGCCGTTAAATGGTGAAAACCCAAACCAGCTAACAAACGACCCCGTAAGAGGCGCGAACACCTCGCACGGGACCAATGTAACTTGTAGGAACTGATCTCGTAGTTTTGGGTGTCTCGGTTTGAGAATATGATGATAATTTGCTACAATCAACAATTAAACTTAAAAATAAGCCGTTAGAGTGTGAAAACCCAAACCGGCCCCATTCGACCCCGTAGGAAGCACGAACTCCTCGCACAGGACCAATGTAACTTGTAGGAACTGATCGCGTGTTTTCGGGTCTCTCGATTTAAGAGTACGATGATAATTTGCAAAAATCCCACTTAGACATAAAAACAAGCCGTTAAATGGTGAAAACCAAAACCAGCCCACAAACGACCCCGTAAGAGGCACGAACACCTCTCACGGGACCAATGTAACTTGTAGGAACTGATCGCGTAGTTTCGGGTCTCCCGATTTGAAAATATGATGATAATTTGCAAAAATCCACACTAAACATAAAAATATGGCATTAAGGGGTGAAAACTCAAACCAGCCCCCTAACGACCCCGTAAGAGGCACGAATACCTCTCACGGGACGAATGTAACTTATAGGAACTGATCGAGTTGTCTCAAGTCTCCTGGTTTGAGAGTGTGACAATAATTTGCAAAAATCAAACTTAGACTTAAAAACAAGTCGTTAAGGGGTTAAAACCAAAACCAGTAAACAAATGACCCCGTAAGAGGCGCGAACACCTCTCATGGGACCAATGTAACTTGTAGGAACAGACCGCATAGTTTCGGGTCTCTCGATTTGAGAGTATGATGATAATTTACAAAAATCACACTTAGACTTAAAAACAAGATGTTAAATGGTGAAAACCCAAACCAGCTAACAAACGACCCCGGCAGACACGGGAACACCTCGCACGGGACCAATGTAACTTGTAGGAACTGATCGTGTAGTTTTGGGTGTCTCAGTTTGAGAATATGACAATAATTTGCAAGAATCCACACTTAAACTTAACAACAAGGCGTTAAAGGGTGAAAACCCAAACCAGCCCCCTAACAATCCGGTAGCAGGCACGAACACCTCGCACGGAACTAATGTAACTTGTAGGAACTGATCGCGTAGTCTCGGGTCACCCTATTTGTGAGTATGATGATAATTCGCAAAAATCACACTTAGAATTAAAAACAAGATGTTAAAGGGTGAAAACCCAAACCGGATCCCATACGACCCCGTGGGAGGCGTGGACACCTCGCACGAGGCCAATGTAACTTATAGGAACTGACCGCGTAGTCCCGGGTCTCCCGGTTTGATTGTATGACGATAATTTGCAAAAATCACATTTAAAGTTAAAAATAAGCCGTTAAAGGGTGAAAACCCAAACCATCCCCCATACGACCCTGTAGGAGGCACGAACACCTCACACGGGACCAATGTAACTTGTAGGAACTGACTGCGTAGTCCCGGGTCTCCCGGTTTGAGAGTATGATGACAATTTACAAAAATCGTACTTAGACTTAAAAAAAATTCGTTAAAGTGTGAAAACCCAAACCATCCCCCATACGACGCCGTAGAAGGCATCAACACCTTGCAAGAGACAAATGTAACTTGTAGGAACTGATCACATAGTCTCGGGTCTCCCAGTTTGAGAGTACGATGATAATTTGCAAAAATAACACTTAGACTTAAAAATAAGCCTTTAAAGGCTGAAAACCCAAACCAGCCCCCTTACGACCCCGTAGGAGGTACAAACATCTCATGCGGGACCAATGTAACTTGTAGTAACAAACCGCGTAGTCCCAGGTCTCCCGGTTTGAGAGTATGATGATAATTTGCAAAAATCATACTTACACTTAAAAATCACCCGTTAAAGGGGGAAAACCCATACCAGCCCCCATACGACCCCGTGGGAGGCACGAACACCTGGCACGGGACAAATGTAACTTGTACAAACTGAATGCGTAGTCCTGGGTCTCCCGCTTTGAGAGTATGATGATAATTTGTAAAATTCACACTTAGACTTAAAAATAAGCCATTAAAGGGTGAAAACCCAAACCGGCCACCATACGACCCCATAGGAGGCACGAACACCTCGCACGGGACCAATGTAACTTGTAGGAACTGACCGCGTAGTCCCGGGTCTACTGGTTTGAGAGTAAGATGATAATTTGAAAAAATCACAATTAGACTTAAAAACAAGCCGTTAAAGGGTGAAAACCCAAACCAGCCCCCATACGACCCCGTAGGAGGCACGAACACCTCGCACGGGACCAATTTAAATTGTAGGAACGAACCGCGTAGTCACGGGTCTCCCGATTTGAGAGTATGACAATAATTTACAAAAATTACACTTAGACTTAAAAAGAAGCCGTTAAAGTGTTAAAACCCAAACCAGCCCCCATACATCGCCGTAGGAGGCACGAACACCTCGCACGAGACCAATGTAACTTTTAGGAACTGGTCGCGTAGTCCCGGGTCACCCGCTTTAAGAGTATGACTATAATTTAAAAAAATCACACTTAGACTTAAAAACAAGCCGTTAAACGGTGAAAACCCAAACTAGCCCCCAAATGACCCTGTAAGTAGCACGAACACCTCGCACGGGACCAATGTAACTTATAGGAACTGACCGCGTTGTCTCGGGTCTCCCGGTTTGATTGTATGACAGTAATATTCAAAAATCACATTTAGGATTAAAAATAAGATGTTAAAGGGTGAAAACCGAAACCAGCCCCCATACGACCCCGTAGGAGGCACGAACACCTCGCACGGGACCAATATGATTTGCAGGAACTGACCGTGTAGTCCAGGGTCTCCCGATTTTGGAGTATGATGATAATTTTGAAATATCACAATTAGACTTAAAAACAAGCCGTTAAAGGGTGAAAACCCAAACCAGCCCCCATACGACCCCGTAGGAGGCACAAACACCTCGCACGGGACCAATTTAAATTGTAGGAACGAACCGCGTAGTCCCGGGTATCCTGATTTGAGAGTATGACAACAATTTACAAAAATCACAATTAGACTTAAAAATAAGCCGTTAAAGGGTGAAAACCCAAACTAGCCCTCATACGTCGCCGTAGGAGGCACGAACACCTCGCACGGGACCAATGTAACTTGTAGGAACTGACCGCGTAGTCCCGGGTCACCCGCTTTGCGCGTATGACTATAATTTTAAAACATCACACTTAGACTTAAAAATAAGCCGTTAAAGGGTGAAAACCCAAACTAGCGCCCAAATGACCCCGTAAGTAGCACGAAAACCTCGCAGGGGACCAATGTAACTTATAGGAACTGACAGCGTAGTCTCGGGTCTCCCAGTTTGATTATATGATAGTAATATTCAAAAATCACACTTAGACTTAAAAACAAGCCGTTAAAGGGTGAAAACCCATACAACCCCATAGGAGGCACGAACGCCTCGCACGGGACCAATGTAACTTGTAGGAACTGACCGCGTAGTCCCGAGTCTACTGGTTTGAGAGTAAGATAATAGTTTGAAAAAATCACACTTAGACTTAAAAACAAGCCGTTAAAGGGTGAAAACCCAAACCAGCCCCCATACGACCTCGTAGGAGGCACGAACACCTCGCACGGGACCAATTTAAATTGTAGGAACGAACCGCGTAGTCCTGGGTATCCTGATTTGAGAGTATGACAAAAATTTACAAAAATCACATTTAAACTTAAAAATAAGCCGTTAAAGGGTGAAAACCCAAACCAGCCCCCCTACGTCGCTGTAGGAGGCACGGACACCTCGCACGAGACCAATGTAACTTGTAGGAACTGGCCGCATAGTACCGAGTCACCCGCTTTGAGAGTATGACCATAATTTTAAAAAATCACACTTAGACTTAAAAACAAGTCGTTAAGGGGTGAAAACCCAAACTAGCCCCCAAATGACCCCCTAAGTAGCACGAACACCTCGCACGGAACCAATGTAACTTATCGAAACTCACCGCGTAGTCTCGGGTCTCCCGATTTGATTGTATGATAGTAATATTCGAAAATCACACTTAGGCCTAAAAATAAGATGTTAAAGGGTGAAAACCCAAACCAGCCCCCATACGACCCCGTAGGAGGCACGAACACCTCGCACGGGACCAATATGACTTGTAGGAACTGACCGCGTAGTCCAGGGTCTCCCGATTTCGGAGTATGATGATAATTTTGAAATATCACAATTAGACTTAAAAATAAGCCGTTAAAGTTTGAAAACCCAAACCAGCCCCCATACGTCGTCGTAGGAGGCACTAACACCTCGCACGGGACCAATGTAACTTGTAGGAACTGGCCGCGTAGTCCCGGGTCACCCGCTTTGAGAGAATGACTATAATTTTAAAAACTCACACTTAGACTTAAAAACTAGCCATTAAAGGGTGAAAACCCAAACTAGCCCCCAAATGACCCCGTAAGTAGCACGAACACCTCGCACGGGACCAATGTAACTTATAGGAACTGACTGCGTAGTCTCGGGTCTCCCGATTTGATTGTATGATAGTAATATTCAAAAATCACATTTAGGCTTACAAATAAGATGTTAAAGGGTGAAAACCCAAACCAACCCCCATACGACCCCGTAGGAGGCACGAACACCTCGCACGGGACCAATATGACTTGTAGGAACTGACCGCGTAGTCCAGAGTCTCCCGATTTCGGAGTATGATGATAATTTTGAAATATCACAATTAGACTTAAAAATAAGCCGTTAAAGGGTGAAAACTCAAACCAGAACCCATACGTCGCCGTAGGAGGCACGAACACCTCGCACGGGACCATGTAACTTGTAGGAACTGTCCGCATAGTCCCGGGTCACCCGCTTTGAGAGTATGACTATAATTTTAAAAAATCACACTTAGACTTAAAAACAAGTCGTTAAAGGGTGAAAAGCCAAGCTAGCCCACAAATAACCCCGTAAGTATCACGAACACCTCGCACGGGACCAATGTAACTCATAGGAACTGACCGCGTAGTCTCGGGTCTCCCGGTTTGATTGTATGATAGTAATATTCAAAAATCACATTTAGGCTTACAAATAAGATGTTAAAGGGTGAAAACCCAAACCAGCCCCCATACGACCCCGTAGGAGGCACGAACACCTCGCAAGGGACCAATATGACTTGTAGGAACTGACCGCGTAGTCCAGGGTCTCCCCATTTTGGAGTATGATGATAATTTTGAAATATCACACTTAGACTTAAAAATAAGCCGTTAAAGGGTGAAAACCCAAACCAACCCCCCTACGTCGCTGTAGGAGGCAAGAACACCTCGCACGGGACCAATGTAACTTGTAGGAACTAGCCGCATAGTACCGAGTCACCCTCTTTGAGAATATGACTATAATTTTAAAAAATCACACTTAGACTTAAAAACAAGTCGTTAAGGGGTGAAAACCCAAACTAGCCCCCAAATGACCCCATAAGTAGCATGAACACCTCACACGGGACCAATGTAACTTATAGGAACTGACCGCGTAGTCTCGGGTCTCCCAGTTTGATTGTATGAGAGTAATATTCAAAAATCACATTTAGGCTTAAAAATATGATGTTAAAGGGTGAAAACCCAAACTAGCCCCCATACGACCCCGTTGGAGGCACGAACACCTCGCACGGGACCAATATGACTTGTAGGAACTGACCGCGTAGTCTAGGGTCTCCTGATTTTGGAGTATGATGATAATTTTGAAATATCACACTTAGACTTAAAAATAAGCCGTTAAAGGGTGAAAACCCAAACTAGTCCCCAAACGACCCCGTAAGTGGGATGAACACCTCGTACGGGACCAACGTAACTTGTAGGAACTGACCGCTTAGTCGCGGGTCTCCTGGTTTGAGAATATGATGATAATTTCAAAATATTTCAATTTGGCTTGAAAACAAGCCGTTAAAGGGTGATAACCTAAACCAGCCCTCAAACGGCCCAGTAAGAGGCACGAACACCTCGCACGGGACCAATGAACTTGTACGAACTAATCGTGCATTCACGGGCCTCCTGTTTTGAGATAATGATGATAATTTCAACTAATGTAGATCAGGCTTGAAAACATGCTTTTAAAGGCTGAAAACCCAAACGACCCCGTAGTAGGCACGAACACATCGCACGGGACCAATGTAACTTGTAGGAACTAACTGCGTAGTCCCAGATCTCTCGATTTGAGAGTATGATGATAATTTACAAAAATCACACTTAGACTTAAAAACAAGCCGTTAAAGGGTGAAAACCAAAACCAGCCCCAAACGACCCCGTAGGAAGCATGATTACCTCGCACGGGACCAATATAACTTATAGGAACTGATCGAGTAGTCCCGGATCTCCCGGTTTGAGAGTATGATGATAATTTGCACTCATATATGTAATTTTTTTGTTGGAGTAATTTTTTTTTTGTAAGTTATTGGGTTAATAATATCGTATCTTTTTTGTATCCTATTTTTTTTGCTAGATAACAGTTTATCGTTGCCATTTATTCACGTGGAACACACAGAGAACTCAATGGTTTACAATAAGGGGTTTATTCCTCATTCCATTTTTTTATGTCATGGCCAGGCGATCTTTTGTTGTTTTATTGTTGATTTTTATGGTCGTGCAGGCTTTTGTAAGTTAATTGTTATATTTTGTGGCCGTGTGAGCTTTATATTAGGCAGGTTTTGTATTAATAGATTTTTTGGAATGTCCAGAAAATAGAGGAAACTCTGCCCAATTTTTTTTGGGCCTGTGAACTGTTAAAGACTTGTAATATTTTGAAGTTTGTATGTACATTAGTTTATTAACAACGTGCAATATTATTAATTTGTGAATTTTGTGCTTTCAAATAATTAAATTTTTTTATAAAAAATTTGGCACAATTCAAAATCGTGGAAAAAGTGTATCATATTTTGGCACGGCTTCAAACTGTGCCAAATTTTTTTAAACCGCTCTGAATCTGGCACAGTTAAAAACTGTGCCAGAAATATCAAATTCTGGCATGGTTTAAAAGTGTGATAGAAGTGTTCCTGTTTGGCTGAATCTGGCACAGTTAAAAACTCTGCCAAAAGTGTGCCAGAAATATCAAATTCTGGCACGGTTTAAAAGTGTGCCATAAGTGTTCCTGTTTGGCCAAATCTGGCACACTTTTGAGCCGTGCTAGAAAAAAATTACCATTTTGGAACACCTGATTCTGGCACAGTTCAAAACCATGCCAGATTTGATCTGGCAAAATTTTAAACCATGCCAGATTCCTGTTTTTGGTGTAGTGTATACCAGCAAGATTCTTTTGGATGTAGAGAAACTATACTTTACCTTAGAAAGGATAGCCTATGCATTAGTGGTTACTTCTAGGAAGTTGAAACATTACTTTGAAGCTCACTCAATAACTGTGATCACTTCATTCCCCCTCAAAGATGTTATTCAAAAATTCGACCTCAATGGATGACTCTCAAAGTTGTCGATCGATCTTGAAAAATTTTGATATTGACTTTCAGCCAAGAACAATGGTTAAGGGACAAGTCTTTTCCTATTTCATCGCCAAACTCATGGGGAATAACCTCACCAACCAACAGGTAATGGAGTAATCAACAAATGACGAAGCACAATCTAGGGACTGGACCCTATACGTTTATGAAGCCTCCAATTATAGTGGGGCATAAGTAGGCATTGTTCTCATCACACCAGAAGACGTTGTGATCGAGCAAGAAATTAGGTTTGGATTTGAAGCCCCCAAAAATGAAGCTGAATATAAAGCACTCATAACTGGCCTGTGCAAAGCCCAATTATGGGGCAAAGCATTTGAACGCGTTCAATGATTTTAACCATGTCTCCAAAAAAGTGAGTGGAGATTTTAACACAAAAAATGATAGGATGGCAGTATACCTTGCCATTATGAAAGGTCTTATGGAAGGATTTGAGAAGGTTCACATTCAGAAGTTCCCTTCGATGAAGAATAGTCACGCTAATGCTTTAGGAACCTAAGCTTAACGGGGGGCTCGAATCTCATAAGGACTATTCAGGTGGAGTTCCTCACCCAGCCTAGCATTGACTAGACGGTGGTCACCGAACATGCCCTCCTCGCAAAAAGAGCCCCTAGTTGGATGGATCCCATCGTTGCCTATTTAAAGAGGTACACGCTTCTAGATGATAAGAAATTGGATGACAAAGTGAAAGTAAAAGCATCCCATTTTTACCTTTTCCCGGGGGAAGATCTACAAAATATCCTACACATGCCCTTACCTCTAGTACGTTCATTCGCAAGACACCGAGAAAGTTCTCACCAAGCTTCATGATTGTATTTATGGGAGTAACATTGACTTTTCAAGCGATCAAAAAGGCTACTAGTGGCCTCACATACAAAAGGATGCAATTATCGATGTTGAGAGATGTGAAAAATGCCAGAAATTATCTCTTATGGTTCACCAACTATCTAGTGACCTGAAATTCTTTACAAGTCCTTGGACATTTATGCAATAGGGCTTTGAGATTATGGTACCACTACCTACCGCACCTGGGAATCATAAGTATATGTTGGTTGGCACAGAGTACTTAATAAAATTGGTAGAGGCCGAATCATTAGTAATCATTCGTGATGCCGATATGATAAGGTTCATCTAGAAGAGCGTCATAACATGCTTTGGTGTACCAAGAACTATTATCACCACTAATGGAACACCATTTTAAAGTAGGTTATTTTAAATATTCTATGATGAGTATGGCATCAAGGATAATTTTATTTCTGTGGCATACCCTCAGAGTAATGGTCAGGAGAAAGCTTATAATAAAATGACGCTCGACAACCGATTGAAGAGGCTAGGAAGAGGAAAGGGTGCCTATGTAGACGAGCTACCCCATGTCCTCTAGGCTTGCCGAATTACTCTTGGGAGACTAACTGGGGAAACACCCTTTACACTCACCTGTAGGATAGAAGCCATTTTCCCACTTGAAGCAGGTCTCCCTACTATGAGAAATAACTTGACCGACTAAGGGCTAAATGATATTGCATTGCACACTGAACTTGACTTAGTAGACGAGCGAAGAAATTAGGCCACAATCAAGATGGCTTCATACCATTAGCAAATGGCAAGGTAGTATAATAACACAATCAATTTGAGGAAATTATAGGCAGGAGATTACGTTCTGAGGAAAGTCATCGGCTATGCAATTTTACCGTCAGATGGAAAGTTGGGACTTAACTTGGAAGGACCTATTAAGATAATCAGGGATGACCTTCAAGGATCTTATCACTTGGAAAATATGGAGGGCAGGGAGATACAAAGGGAATGGAATGCATCCAACCTCGGCAAGTTCTACTTTTAGTCTTCTTCATCTCTTTTAGCACATTTAGTTTACGCAAATTTTCATTTCAAACTTATGTTGCTCTCAGATTATTATTCAATGAATAAAGGCCCATTGGGTCTCACATTTTTCTTTTGCATATTAATTGTCTCAACTTTATGTTATGTATCTCAATATTGTGCATAATTTCCAAATGATAGCTCTAGTCTCTCAACACCAATAGGAATCACCTCCAATTACAGTAAGTTGTTCAACTTGTTTCAACTAAGGAACTTCCTTGTGAAAAATAGAAATCCTTTGGATTACAATAGATCATTTAACTTATTATCAATCAAGGAATATCCTTATGCGGAGTAGGGTTCGTAGTAATTAATATAAGATGTTAAGTTTATTTAAATCACCGCAACCCTCAGGTCTTTATCATAAATAAATAGAACAAACCTCATGAGTAGCCCCAGCAACTGTATAGCCTTACTGAGAATTCTTAATAACAAAGCCAACCTAGTTTGGTTACCAACTATATTGGTCATTTAACTAGGTGCATTCTTTCCATCATCTCAACTAGTTCTAAGGAAGTGTGACCACATGGCCTAAAAGGTAAGGCGGGTGGAATGATATTGCTAAGGAATGTTGGACTGGAAGATTGTTTAAAATAAGATATTAATTCATTTAGTTGACGAAGTCCCACAATGATTATCACCTGTCACTGATTCATTTAGTCGGCAAAAGCCCAAAATGATTAATCTTAGATACTGATTCATTTAATTGACGAAAAGCTCAAAATTATTAACAATATTATTGGATTAATGAAAGTCCTAAGTGATTGGTAAAATGTCAACTCTTCCTAGTTAGTAGTCAAAATACTAAAAATATGATACAGCTAATAAAGAAACTTTGTACATTTTAATAAAAGACTAAAGAGTATTATTATATAAAGATATACCAAAAATCATACACGGACTCAGACCAACTACGGATGGTGAACTAGATATTCTTCTATGAGTGCTCTTCGACCATCATCCGAATTATCAGAAAATGCCTCCTTGTCATCTTCAAGGTAATAGTTTAGAAGAAGGGTAGGAATAGCATCAATTAGGATCCACTTATCATCCTTTGAGGAAGAGGGATGGCAGTATACTGGGAAATCCGCATGGTACTTGTACCACAGTTTTGATTCTTTTGGGGTATTAAGCTCCCTAAGGTAAGTCAGTCACCCACGCTTGAATGCCACCTTCTCATCTTCTTTCAGCCTTACTGGTGCATCATTCTAGCCCTCATCATAGGCTGTTACCTAAGCTTACCGAGGGCCCATTCTAAGGAGATGCCTCAATATTGTGGCATCTCTCTGAAGATCAGCTGCAATGACATACCCTCTTTGGATGTCTCTTTTCAGCTTGGCGACCTCCTTCTTTAAGGCATTATTTTATGCTTGGATCACCTTGCCTACTTAGCCCACATCCTTTCTTACTCCGAGTTGGGCCCTCAAATAATTTATTTCCTCTTACACTGAGGAGCCAATATCTTTTATACTTAGAGGCCATCCTTTAACTTGGCCACAATATCAGACTAGTCCTTGTATTATTCCATTCTTTCCTTCAGTAATTTGGTAACCTTAAAAAAATCCTAGCGAGCTTGTCCACTCACATCTGGACCTAAAATCTTCTCGAGATTTGAGATGGGAGATATATAGTCCTCTATAATAATGGGCTACAATAATAGAACCCATGTCATGTGCAACGAACGTCAGCCTAATAGAAAAAATAAGAGCATTAACAAAAGAAAAAGGTTTTTTCATTGATAATTAAGGGGGAGACAAAAGACAGTACAATCGTAGAAGAAAGAAAATTATAATGCACGGTTGAAAAAGTAAATAGACCTAGGACTACGGGACTTTACTCCTTCACCTGTTTAGAATTTTTTGTCACTTTCCTTTTCTTGGTAGCTCTGCCCACTTGATTGACAGTCGTCTCGACCTTAGTAGATTTTTTTTTATCATGATCAGCAAGATGACCAACAGAAAGCTCCCCATCAATAATTGGAGAAGGGCCCATAGGATGGAGCTGGTACAGGTCGAACTCTGTCGGGACTCCCGCTTACCCCAATGTTTGGTCCTATCCGTTATTAGAGACACCTTTTTGGCATAAACAATTTGAATCTCAACATCGTCCTATGCCGCATTCCACCCTTCCAGATAGCTGTTATATTTTATCCCTAAGATCTCACCCTCTAAATTTTGAAACTTCCCAACTAGGCCCATGTTTTCCTTCGCCATTTTTTCCTTTTCTGTGATGATAATGTGATTGAACGCTTGGAGGTCGTCAAAAGACTTTGTTTACCTCTCCCTCTCCTATTATAGGGCAGGTTGAGCATTAGCCAAGTCCTACATGGACTTCTTCAGGGCTTCGTTCAGCTCCTAGTTCTTCTTGGACCAGTCGACATGACCATCCAAAAATGTAGTAAAATATGACCGAAACTATAAGGGAAAAATTAATTAGTACGCTGAAGATGAACATAGAGAAATAATGGCCTAAAGAGAATATTTACCAGATAAAGTCTTTGTGAGAACTTGAGCACCAGCTAGTCTGACCCCAGCCGTAGTGAACGCTCACGATCAGTCACGAGCATGAACCATGTTAACTAATCAGGGGCAAGTGATGGGGGTGTTGTCCACACTGGACCCCTCGACAATAAGAAAGAGAAAGGATTAAGATTGGACATTGGAAGCCTTATTCTTTTTCCTCTCCTCCTCTTACCTTCTCCCTCTCGCCCTCTCTCTCTCTCTCTCTACTCGTCCTCCTCGCTCTTCTTCTTCTTGTTCTCTACCTCTTTCTCCTTACCCTTAGTCCCTAAGATGGAACTACTGGTTTTAGGAAAATATTCCTCAGCTTTTTTCAAAGACTTTATCCAATCAGATAGCACGGCCAGGGTATCATCATCAATGTTTAGCACTCTCATCTTCATGAGGGTGCATGTCTTGTTCTTGTTCTTATTCTTGGTCTTCCTTTTCTTTAATTGGACCGGAGGACCCTTCTTTTGGAAGTTCCAAGGAAAGGATTTTATTGACTGTCTGAGCAATAAAACTAGTAGTGATGTTTTTGTACACCAATAAGTAAGCTGCATCACGAGGGTGCTCACCGTTAAATAATCTTTCTCGGGCCCTCCAAGACATGAGAAGATCAACAACTTTTAGCTCACGAAGGGGATGCTCTTAGTTCTTACCATGAGCTAGAAACTAGAGGAAAAAAATATGAATCAGAAGACAAGAGAATGAAGTAACCAACAACCAAACAAAAGAACAATATACAATGACATATATGGTCCTCCCCTTAATCAGGGATCCAAGGACCTCGGTACTTTATGACCTCAGGTAGGGGAGGATGGTCCTAATTTCTAGTAATAAAACCTTTATCCCAATAACCTTTGTGGGAGTTAGGCATGTTCACAACTAAAACCCTCTCAGCTTTCCTAGCCTTCAAATACAGAACACTGTCATTGGTGCGCGACCTAACATATGAGTAATAAATTTCAGGGATCCCTAAGTTGTTCCCATATAATTCGTTGTTCCAATTAACCCCATTAACTATTTCCCATACATTTGGGGTGCATTGGGTAGGAACAACATCAAAATACTTGAAAAATCTCAAAAAAGAGGGTTTAGGTGAAAAGTAAAAAACACAATGTCTAATGAGAAGAGTGTGGATTTGATGTCCATCTTCTATATCCTCAACATCTTTGGGAATAGGAACATAGTCGATTTCCACCTAGTCTGGAATATTGTAATATTTTCTAAACTCTACAAAAGTTTTTTTTTTATTAAGGATATCCATAGAGAAAAAATACCCAGCAATAGAGAAGACTAATCAAAATGATGAATAAAAGGAGTAGGTCAGAAAAACTTACAAGAAAACTCTGGAAGTATCAAGAGAAAGAAGGAAGACTTAGAATTTGAGTATGCATGGCAGAAATGATTGGAACACCTAAGTGACGATTGATTGAACATGAACTATGTTTGAGTCTCGTGCAAATGATGAGGAGCATGTCCGTAGGAGGATTTTGGTGCTTCAAATATCTACTCAGAAGCGTACGCCCTGTAGTTCAAGAATATTACAAGTTTTCCACGATAATTCTTCCCGGACGAGCATTCCCTCAATAAACTTCAACGATTTATGAATATGCCATGATGATTTTAGAACAATTCTGGGCCTTGGGCCTAGAGATTACTTAAAATCTATTTACCCAACATTATAGCCCAAAAATTTTAGCGGCAATTGTGGGGGCTTATTTATTTAAGCCCGATAGTGCAGCCAATAGCCTAACGTACATGGTGAACAACCCGACCCAACTCAGATATTTATTTAGACCCGTTTATTAGACTTGTTCTTAAATGCATGGAGATAAACTCAAATCGGTTACCAATAATCTCGGATGAGATATTCAAGGACACTAATGAGTTACCTACAAGCTGGTTAAGTTACATGTACAATCCAATCACTTATTTTTGCAACTACAAAATGTAAAGCATGGGCAAAGGGGATGTAACTTTGATTGTTTAAGAGACAATAATAAGAGCAATAACCTCTTAGTGGACGCAGGCAAGTTGTCGAACTACATACATCTATTGTTCTGTGTGTGATTATTTATTTTCTCATTGATACTGCTTTCTAGATATTTTATTGTGATAATTCCTGAACTAACAAAGATATATTTATGAATGAATATTGAGATTTAATCATCATCTAAGCCTTCGTGCTTGTCAAATCAAAGTTTTCATAATGCAAGTTTAATTATAGAAAATCGAAGGTCATTCAAACGAGGGTCTTCCCGTTCGAACGAGGTTATTGGAACGAGACCTCTGACGAGTCAAGTTTCACCTCTTTCCCTACGGGCGCTAATATCTTAATAGAATACCTCGTTAGTAATGTCTTTCGAAAGAGGTAGCTGTCTCATTCAAATGATATTTAATGGTCGTTCGAACGACCGGACCAGGAATTAGTCAAATCGAGCTACCTTTGTGTGCTGTTGCATTTTGACCCATTGGATTGATGATGTGTTGAATTTTGGTGATCCCAGATGATCAAAACGTGTTTGGCATTGTGTGGGGAGTTTTGAAATGATTTTGATGAGGGATTTTTTTAGGTTATAAGAGGATATAAGGGTGAGTCTTATCCCACCATTTTCAACATTCTCTATCTCTCTAAAGTTCCATAAACCCTCATCTTCCCAAGCTTTTTCCTCCATAGGCAAACCTTGCCACCACCTCTAAACAACATTGCACACTATTCCCAAGACTGTCTATCATCTTCAAGCTTTTATCAAGGAAGAAAGTAGGTAGAGCTAAGCTTATATGAGGGATTCTTGGAGCTACTTGAAGAGATTTTAGGAGTCTTAGGAGCTTGGAACTTCCATCTGCATCCTCTTATTGTCTCATCTTCAAATTTAAAGTAAGATTTTCTTCTTCCAAAGTTTGAAGGTTTATAGCTATGAAAAACATGTAGGATGAATTATAGATAACATTTAATGCCTAAAATGAAGTTTTTTTGATGAAAATATTATAGTCTTGGAAAAATGGATTTTTAAACAAGAGAAAATCCTACAAGGGTCTTTTATAAAGATATGACATTTTTACCTTGAAAATGGAAGAAAGCATGTTAAATAAACAAATTCAAGATTATTATATTGTCTAAGATAATTTTGAGGAATTTCTAGGCTTGAAATGTACCTTCACATGTATAGAATTATATAGATAAATAAATTATGATGTTTTAGATTTAGTAAATAACGTTATAATTGGTCTTAGGAAGAAATGAGTAAATGAAGCAAAACATTCCTAATATGTGTTAAATATTGTTAGAATGAATACAAATGATGTTTGGGGCTGCATGTGATAATATGGTAAAGTTATGGACATTTGGTTAAAAATTGTTTTAAAGGTTTAAATGTATTTTATGTGGCAAAACATAGAATGATAACATGATTTTTGACATAAAATCGTAGAAAGAATGTTTTGGAAGAAAAGGGTTGAACTTTATTGATGAAATGAAGTTAAATACGTTTCACAAAATTATGATAAAAAGGGAAAAACGATGATTTTGACAAATTTGAGGGTCCTAGTGGTTGAACTTCCTCTTTAGACCTTATCGATCGATTTTTGGGAAAAAATGAATAAAGTGAATAAATGGCACATTGATAAAGTGAACGAATGGTTTAAATCGTAGAATGAGAAAAATGGTAAAATGATGGAATAATGTGAACAGTAGTTAAACTGTTAACATACATGAATATTTGACTCGGATGATGCCGGGATAATTAAGGAGTGCCAAGATCCCTAGAGTGAAAGACCAAGAATCACTGGCCAGAGAATATGGTAGCATAGTCAGCACTATCGAGGCCATTAAAGTATGAAATTATTGGAAGATTCCAAGAAAAAAAATGGAAAATGAAAATGATAATGGTTGTACTCGAAAATGAATAAGTAAGAAAACCTAACGAAATATGATAAAAGGAGATTAAAGGATGAAATGGGACCAATTAGTTTCTAGATCTAGTAAAGGGTGGTGTGAAATGGTAAAGTGTGAGTATGAGCTCATCGATCGGGGCATTGCATAATAGTTTTATTAATACTACCTAAATTGTTAAATGCATTCGTAATTGACTAAAATACATGGTATATGCATAGTAATTTGTAGAAAACTTATAGTTTAGTATTACCCACCCTACTGAGCATTCGCCCGCCCTTGCTTGTTTTATTAAAATCCCCACACCCACCTAGGTACTTTGAGTAAGGATGCTGGAAAGGACGCGAGTAGGGCCCCTAAGGACAATCAACGTCATTAGTGCTCTGTAATTTTATCTAAATCATCTTTGAAATATTGGTAATTCAAAACTTTGAAACACTTTTATTCAAGCTTTTGGTCATGGTTTGCAATAATATAGGGATGATTATTGTTTATTTCTTAATTAATGAGTAATGTGAATTAAATTATATTTTAATAAATAAATTTCATAAATTGGCCTAATTACTTAAAGTGGCCACCTCGTTTCAAACTTAAAAGAGGTAAATTAATCCTTAATAAATGGTGCAATAAAAAAAGATTTCTTATGTAATTAAATTGAACTTCCCCCAACTCCCTGATTCATTAAGGGTTAACCTAAAAGTGACCTAAACACGGGTCGTGGCGTTACAAGTGATATCAAAGAAATAGGATCCTCGGGTGTGACACAATGTTTAAGCTTTTTTAGTATGCTTTCCTTATACATTCATGCTCAGTTAATGATTTATTACTATTTAATAAATATCTTTCTCCACCTCTTTCTATTTGTATCATTGTGTGTTGAAATCTCCTTCCATGTGTAGATGCCGACGATGTGATATAGCTAGTGGGTTGAGCACTAGTGAGCTTAGATGCATGGAGCAAGCCGTGCGCCATCTCTCTGACCCCTCACACAATAGGAGCGAGCCAACTTTAGTGGGACAGTTGAGAGTACTACCTCTGCCTCCATCCTTAAGGACTTTAAGAGGCTCCACCCACCCACCTTTAACGGGGTAGCTAGCTCCGATGCTATAGAAGAGCGGCTCGATAAAGTCACTAGGATAATGGAGATTATTGACACGCCTCTTGGGCAAGAAGTAAAGATTCCTACATTTTAGCTCAAAGATCAAGCCCAGTGCTGGTGGAGAGCCTATTCCACCAGTACTACAGAGGCCATAGACCGGGATAGCTTCAGAACTGCTTTTCTTCATCGATACTTTACCTAGGAGTTCAAGGATGCCAAAAAGTATGAGTTTTCCTAGTTGATTCAGGGGGAGAGTTTTGTGAATGATTACCCGGTGAAGTTTGAAAGCTTGTGTAAATATGTCGATGTTGTTCAGAAGAATAAGATAGAGAAGACAAGGTTATTCATTAAGCGCCTCATCCTGGGTAGTCAACGAATCCTGGCAGGTATGGATACGACCAATTTTAGGACTATAGTAACAAGGCTATTCGGTTGGATCTTAATGCTGTGGATAATAAGGCTATCAAGGAGAATATGGGGGATACCAATAGGTACTAGTTATGCGGTTACAAGGAGTCTCAAAGTGGGACTCAAGGCTTCTTCATTGAGCCTAAGTCCACCATGGGGATTAGTTCTTCATCACCCTAGTGCACTAGTGATCAGAGTCCTATAGCCCCATAGAGAGGATTTATTTTACTTAAAAGTCCCTAGGTCATGTTAAGAGGTATTATCAGTGGGCTTCAAGCAAGTCAGTAGGGCGATTAGAAGACTATTAACTTTATGCTGAGCTAGAGTTCCAATTTTACAGGCCCTATTCAGTAGCAATAATAGAAACTCTCGTTGGGTTGTCATAAACCTATGATGCATAGTGTGGATGATTCACATCCAAGATAGGAGCAAAGCAACAATGGTCCAGGTTAGGTTCCTGAAAGGCATGGTAACAAGTTCAACCTCGGGAAATCGTATGTCTTATCTTAATTTACTACACCTTCCATCGATCCATCGGCAATAGAAGGTATGATTCTTTTATACAGTATTTAGGTTAAGGCATTATTTTATTCGGGCATATCGCACTCTTTCATTTTGGGTCCCTTGACGTTTAGTTTAGGATAAGAGGTAGAGCTATTTAATCCTCATATCTTCATAGGGCGTTGGGTTAGGGCGGTATAGTTATCGATAGTGTTTGTTATAGGTGAGTAGTTATGGATGGAGATTATGTTCTGGAGTATGATATGATCCTAATGAACATGAATGGGTTCGAGCTGATCCTTGGTATGGATTGGTTGTCATGTTTCAAAGATGTCATCGAATTCCATCATCATAGTGTCTTTGTATCACTTCCAGATGGGTCTCGCCATCGTTTTAGTAGCGAGCAGGGTGTCGATTATCCTTACAAGTTTTCTATCATTTCCAAGTAGAAATTTTACTTTGGTTAGATTATAAATATAGTGGCTCAAGATGAATAGGATTGTCTAGTGTTAGACTACCCGGTGGTGCAAGAGTTTCTTGACATGTTCATAGATGATCTCCTTTGGTTGCCTCGTCATTGAGAAGTGGATTTTTCCATAGAATTGCATCGGGCATCTCGTATATCTCTATTCCACCTCATAAAATGGCCCCAGTAGAATTACGGGAGCTAAGGGTTCAGTTGGAGGAGTTGAATAACAAGGGATTTATTCTCACAAGTGCATCATTATGAGGAGCTCTAGTTCTCTTCATGAAGAAAAAAGATAATTATCTTTGGCTCTGTATTGACTAAAGGCAGCCGAATAGGGTAACAATGAAGAAGAATCAATCTATGACTCATATTAACGCTGTGTTTGATCAGTTCTATAGGGTAGGCATGTTTTCAAAGATCAACCTTCGTTTTGGCTACCACCAGTTTTGTATAAGGTAGGAGGATATCCCTAAGACTGCATTTCAGACTCGGTATGGGCACTACATGTTCATGGGGATGCTCCAGAGGCATTCATGGATCTCTTGAATCGAATTTATCATCCCTTCCTAGACTAGTTTGTGGTGGTCTTTATGGATGACATACGAGTCTATTTGGCCTCGAATATAGACCATGAGGATCACCTCTACATGACATTACATGTGGGAGAATTAGATTTACACGAAATTTAGCAAGTGCGAGTTCTAGATGGAGGACGCCACGTTCCTTGGCCATGTAGTATCTATAGAGGGAATTTCCATTGATCCTTCCAAAGTGGAGGTCGTCTTGATATGGATAGGTCGAGGATAGTTGCAGAGGTGAATATCTTCTTAGGTTTGGTCGATTACTACTCCAGGTTCGTACAAGATTTCTAGAGGGTCATTTTTCCCCCTCACGATGTTGATGCAAAAGGATGTTCATGTGAGTCATCATTTTAAGAGCTAAGTATTAAGTTGACCTCTGCAACCATTTTTATCCTCCCTGAATGTGGTAAGGATTGCACGGAGAATTATGATGCCTTGGGGTCAGGGCTTGGTGCACTTTTGATGCAAAATGGGAAAGTAGTCTCTTACGCGTCCCGCTAGTTAAATGTGCATGAAAGGAACTACCCCACCCACGATTTAGAACTAGTTGTAGTGGTGTTTGCACTCAAGAGATGGAGGTATTATCTGTACGGGAAACGGTTTGAGGTGTTTTTCGATCATAAGAGTCCTCAGCATATCTTCTCGCAATGTGATCTTAATCTTCACTAGAGATGGTGGATGGAATTAATGGAGGACTATAATTTCACACTGTAATGTCATCCCGATCAGGCTAATGTGGTGGCCGATGTTCTTAGCAGGAAGTCTAGTCTCACCCTTGTAGCAATGAGATGCCATCAGGTGAAAATGTTTGGGGAGTTGCAAAAGTTTGACTTGCACATTCAACGGGGTTACGGCATGACATACCACTACACCAAAAATAGCAATTTGGCACTACCTGATATTAAAAATCTAGCACAGTTTAAAACTGTGCCAGATTTTGGCACGATTTAATATCAACTTGGCACACTTTAAAATAGTACCAAAATTTGGCACTGTTTTAAAGTGTTCCAGAATCGAGTACACTTACTAAAATATAAATACCCTAATTTTTTTTTTAATCATAAGTTTTATATTTTCCCTCTTTCATCTTCCCAGAATATTTTCCCTTTTTTCCCATCCCCCGATCTCTCTCCACGATTTGGGAAAGAAAACCTCTCACTCCCCCCAAATAATATTCCCCAAATCAACTTCCTCAATAGGCTTCCACGCCCAGGGGCGGACATAGTTCAATACTAGGGGTGCACTTGAACCTCTCAGACTTACAAAAAAAAGGTTACAATAACTATACGAAATAGCTCAGTAGTGCTACACCACAAAAACTTTACCCACCCAAAAATGAAACAGCCCTAGTTGCTCGTCTGAACCTAAAAACAAAACACAATACCCATGATCTTAATGCTCTTCTTTCGGCCGACGAGACCTCCCCTGTTCGGCTATTCTTTCTAGCCAGCAGGCTTGCTACTAACCCCAACACCGATGATGGTATCTTGTCAAGTTCTTATTCTTGTTTGATTTCCTTCATAGTTGTTGATTTATTTGTGTTTGTGTTTGTGTTTGTGTTTGTGTTTTTGTTTGTGTTTGTGTTTGTGATGTTGTAAGATTATCTGCTTGTGATGTTGTGGTTGATGGTGGTTTTTATTGATTCCTTTTTAAGATGGTTGAATTAGATTTTTACATTGATAAGAAATTAGTGTGAACGGTTCCGGTGATACACATTGGGGTTCACACTATGGAACCTTAATTAATTTGATTGTAAGATATCTAAGGTGTGTTACATTGCTGTTTTTTTGTAATGTTTGAACTCATTGTTGTTTGACTGCTGATTTTTTTTGTTTAGTTTGTTACTAAACTAATTTTTTCGAGTTTTTGTTGTTTGGGCTCATTGCTGTTTGAACTATTATTTCTGATCTGGCATTTTTCTATTCGTAAAAAAATATATTGGTTAAGTATAATCAGATTAGTAACAAATCTTGAAAAAAAATATTTGTTCAAATTGTTATCATTTGTGAATTTTATATGTTCAAATTTTACTTGAATCAAATTAAAAATGCATACAAATTTTACTTGAATCAAATTAAAAATGAATACAAATTTTCTAATTTATTACATGAAAACACTATGTTAATGAGGTTAATGAGTATGTAATGCGTGTTTTGATTTGATGTTAGGAGGTGATTACTTTGAATATGTAATATGTTTTTATTTGAATCCATAATTTGCATCCTCATTTTCTGGCCAATTGTTAATAAATCACAATTCGTTATAGGTCTTGTCTAATAGTTGTGGGTATTCATTGACTAATTATATTGATTAATTTTCTTGGTTTTGTGGTACAGTTCACATACACATAGTAATTGTCTTGGTTTTGTAGTATTTGAGCCCATTTCAGTCACTCTGTCTTCTATTGCTGCATTAGCACAACCACATTTCATCTCTTCCTTATCTTCCTATCTTTTTAGGTAAACATAGATTAACATTGACATGAATTGTTGATTTCTTCATCTCTTTGTTAAGTTACACACCAAAGAAAATAAGTTACACACCAAAGCAAATAAGTTACAAGTCCATATTTCGACCTAACAACAATATTGAGGTAAGAGTGATGAGGGTTTGTCAATATAGCATTCGACAATGTTTTATTTGATATAGAACTATACAAATATGTGTGGGTTGGTGGGTGTGTCTATATTATATCAATGTTTGTCAATATAGCATTCCAAAAGGATATAATCTTTGTTACAAATAAACACTTAAAACATTTCTAACATTGTCGTCTCTCTTTTGTGGTTCTTATATAATCAATGGACAATGCACACAAACATACACATATGCGAACAAGCTTGGCCAACAACCTTAAAGAACTTTATGAACTTGGAAACACTTATTTTAGATCTGCTTCAGAAGACTTGATCACATAAACATAGATGAGTGTTACAATTGTCTATGCAGTATGCCAAATAAAATGTTGGGTATAATACTATGACATAATTTTTTTATTACTCTGATAGAAGTTTAATGAGGTATATACCTCATAACAAGGTATACCTCATAAGCAGTATTAGTATTTTGGATAAGGAGAATCTGGCATGGTTTTAAACTGTGCCAAAATTTGGCACGATTTCTTAAAATTGTGCTACTCGTGTCGACTCGTGTTACTAATGGGTCGTGTTCGTGTTAGCAAAAAAAACATGACATCGGGCTGGAAATTACAAATGATCGAATGTAGTGTGCTATGTCTAATGATTCATTACCTATCAATGCAGTGCGTTATGTCCAGTTTGTCTAATGATTCATTACCTTTTTTGTATAATGATTCATTACCTATCAATGCAGTGCTCTATGTCGAGTTTGTATAATGATTCACTACTTGTTTTTACTTTTATCTAATGTGTTAAGAATCATCCATGCGTAATGATCCATATAGCATGACCTACCGCCTCTACCTCAACTATACACCAGTGTCTTGGAGTTGACTGAATTGTAGGAAACGATCAATATCATCAACATCGAGAAGAAGAGATAGGCCATCCTCAATAGTTACTCTAGCAGCAAGCACATGCTCCTGTTCCAACGTCTTCTTAGAGACGTTATGTTCGTTGCCGCCAGTCGCAGATGTAGGGTCAACTTAAAGAAGTGGAAGATTACCCTAAATACTTGGATTGTATTTTGGGGGTAAGTATATATTTTTTGACAAAACATTACATATCTTCAAGGGGTGACATTATTTTCGGTGCTTAATTTTTTAAGATACTAGAAATGATTAAAGGATTACAGTAATTGTGTATATTTAGGCTTTTCGTCTTCTATGGTGGTATTTGACCCTTCAATATCAATATATGTTTTGTACTGAAAATTAATTGAATGTTTGTAGGACTGGGATATCAAAAATGGGGTCATCATCAAGGCTAGGAATACCCAGGTCAGCTAGCATATGAAAATGATTTCGAAATTGATTTTTATTCCTTTTATGTTGTTATTTATTAGTTAATATTTCTTTTTTCGTGATTAGTTTACTATTTGTCATCTGCAAGTGAACGTGTTGCTTTATATGGTTAATCCTCGGGAGAATCATAGTCCGGATATTGAGAAGTGACTATAAATCATTCATCTTTGATTTTTCTCCTCTTTTGTTTGGTCATTGTTTCGACATAATAAGGTCTATTGTTAGTTCAAATTTTGAGACAAATCCTATTATTGCAGCAGGCTTGTTAAGACTTCACTTTCATTATTGTTTTGTTCGGGGATATGCCAATTCAGGTCAGACTGTACGTGTTAAAGCTAATTACTGTGATTGTTATATATTTAGGTAGTGTATGAGTAATGATGTTCATTATATTCTTGTAGTCAACAAAATGAATAACATCTTGGTCAATTTTTTATATAGGATAAACACGTCATTCTTCCTGCACTAGAGTCGATTGCATCCATATCTTGTAATCTTGATGATTATAAACACACATAAGTATAATTTGGATACAAGTGTCGTGGTCATTTATAAACGCGTCTATAACTGGTTGCATAGTTCATGATATGAGCTTTAGGTATATTTTGACTAGAGTATGATTGTTACTTTTCAATCACAGTTATTAGATTGAATAAGTTCAAGACTTATTATAATGATTATACCAAAAATCATTATATGATGCCGAAATGATATATATGATGCTCAAAATGATTTCAAATTTTATTTCATAGTTTTCTTTGTTGGGTCTATTAAATCCAGTGTCCCATCTCGTCCCTCCCTCTTGCCAATTGGATAAAAAAAATTAAAAACATATCAGTGAATATGTTAACTACCAATGACTTGGTCATGCTCTCTTTATGCTCTAATAATAACAGTTATGGGTTGATTGATTTATGAAAAATTGTATTGATTTCAATCCCTTCTATATTTACCTTATTAGAATTCCTTTCTTTGCTATGTGAATATGCAGAAGCATTGTTTAAATTGATGTTTATGATTAGGGATAAATGTATGCATAACTGTTTGACAAATGTATAATTGGAATATTAATGTTACGGTTCAAATTCTTTGCTTTGGCAGCTTATATTTACTGGAATTGTACTATTATTGGGAGATAATGAGCAATAATGAACAATTTGGAGATATTCAGAACTTAGCTCTTCATTATTTATCTTATCAATGTGTTCTTGGACAATATTGCATCCCACTACCCTTTCTTTATTTTTTATCCCAATTAACTCCAGATTTTTTATAACTGAGTCTTTTGCAGAAATTTGATTCTCCTTGATTATATCATCTGAGCCTTTATCTTCAAGTGTTGAAACGTCATCAGGACTAATTACTTGTTCCTCATGTTGGTTACCTATATTTTCTCCTCCTCCATACCTTTATCGAGAGCTCTTACTTCACTGCGTAGCTCCTTGTTAAAGGAAACTTTGCCATCAGGTTTGTAGGTTAGAACCTCCATTAGGTACTCACCATCATATTTGAGAGAAAATTCCACTGTGTTAGATGGTAGCTATATCTCCTATTCTCTATCAATCAAAACATTTGATTTCTCTTAGATTGCAACTAATCTTTTGAACACATGGGACTGAGTTGAGCTAGAGTTAAAGGATTTATACTTATTTCTCATGAAAGTTCCCCACAATCCTTGGTCAAAATTCAACTTCCAATAGAGTTTAAGGCTACTAGATCTAATGATGTCCTTTAGACTCCTGAAATACAGACCTCCTTATTCTAGGGGATAACAAAGCTTCTCCTATTTAACCCGTTAATGATATCAATATTTAGAATATCCATTCTAAACAAATTTACTGAAATGATCTTGAACTTTCCTAAAACTATTTTTGGAGGACATATAAATGATAAGATATGGATATGAATAAATTCTAGATCATGTTTTATAAGAACCACTTTTCCCCTTTCAGAGATAAGTTAAAATCCCCAGCCAAATATTTGTTATCTTATGTTGTTAATAATATTATTGAATGGGCAATCCTCTTCCTTCTAGAAATGAAAGGGCAGCCTAGGTACTTGATACGAAAAGATTTATGAGAAAGTCCAATAAACTCTGCTATTTCTTTAATTCTACTCCTTCTGATCTATTTAGCCATATAAAAAGAGCTTTTGAATCTGTTAACCAGTTGACTTGACACTTTTTCAAACTCTTTATTATTTACATCGCCTTGCTTTATCCATTTGAATATTGATTTTTATTGCCGAAAACTCTCCTCCATTTTCAAAGGATGATTTAAATTGGCCTTACATTCTTGAAATTCACTTCAATTTTGGGAAGTGGGATTAGCTAAAAAAGAATTCTCCTTAATATCATTTGATCCTCCAAATCCTTTACATTTTGGAAGATATTTTTTATATGACTTTCATTATAGTCTTTCAAATTGCCTTTAATACTTTTAAGCTTTAAAGCAAAAAAATACATTGGGGATGCCTCTATAAGGTCAGTTATTAGTCCATTGTTAATTTAGGCAGTGCTAGGAATTTGGATTGGAATTCTTATTGAGACATATTTTCTCTGTTGGAATCTGCATTAGTTCCTAGAATTCCCATCGTTCACAAAGGACGCTCATCAAGGAGAGCAAAGGAAGTTACTGCAGTAGCAGCTGCCTCTGTAGCATCTTTTGCCAACATCCAAATCCGCATCTTGCTGGACGATGGGACCTGAAATATAAGAATGAGGTTTGTTTGTGTACGTAGTGAACCTAGGGTTTACCTAATATCTTCAGTTCTTCTTTGTTCTATTATGTTTTTCTATTGCACCCATTGATACCAATTTTAACTTTTGGAATAATATAATCATTATGTTAGCGGTGTTGGTTACAAATCTGCTTTGCGGGAATCGTGCTAGCTTAGAATCACTATTTCAGTCAAAATGTACTTCGAAATTGTGTTAGCTTAGAATTACTCTTTTAAAATTGGTAATCAACTTTAATATCATTGTGGTTATGCCATTTATTTATAGGTGAGAGTCGCGATGTTTGGCAAGTATATAAGCCTTTCTGATTCTTACCTAGCAGTATTGAAGGTGAACTTTTCTTTGACAGCTTTTTCGTTAAATTATATATTCATCTAGAAGTTTTGTTCACATTTAAAACACAACCTCAATATATCTATTTACAATAGTTGCGGACCAATGTAACTCGTACGAATTGACCGCGTAGTCCCGGGTCTCTCGGTTTGAGAATATGCCGATAATTTCAAAATATGTCGATTTGACTTGAAAACAGGCCGTTGAAGGGTGAAAACACAAATCAATCCCCAAATGGCCCCTTAAGAGGCACGAACAACTCGCACGGGACCAATGTAACTTGTATGAACTGACCGCGTAGTCCCGGGCCTCCCAATTTGAGATAATGACAATAATTTCAAAATATGTAGATTAGGCTTAAAAATAATCCGTTTGAGGGTGAAAACTCAAACCAGCCCCCAAACGTTCCCGTAAGAGGCACGAACACCTCGCACGGGACCAATGTAACTTCGATGAACTGACCGTGTAGTCGCGGGCCTCCCGATTTGAGAATATGCTGATAATTTCAAAATATAATGATTTGGCTTGAAAACAAGTCGTTGGAGGGTAAAAACCCAAACCAGCCCCCAAACGGCCCCGTAAAAGGTACGAACACCTTACACGGGACCAATGTAACTCGTACGAGCTGATCACGTCGTCCCAGGTCTCCCGGTTTGAGAATATGACGATAATTTAAAAATATGTCGATTTGGCTTGAAAACAAGCCGTTGAAGGGTGAAAACACAAACTAGCCCCCAAACAGCCCCGTTAGAGGCACAAACACCACGCACGGGACCAATGTAACTTGAATAAACAGATCGTGTAGTCTGGGGCCTCCCGATTTGAGATAATGACGATAATTTCAACATATGTAGATTAGGCTTGAAAATAAGCTGTTTGAGGGTGAAACCCAAACCAGCCCCCAAACGGCCCGGTAAGAGGCACGAACACCTCGCACGGGACCAATGTAACTTGTACGAACTGACCACGTAGTCACGGGCCTCTCGGTTTGAGAATATGCTGATAATTTCAAAATATGTAGATTAGGCTTAAAAACAAGCTGTTGAAGGGTGAAAACCCAAACCAGTCCCCAAACAGTCCCGTAAGAGGCACGAACACCTCGCACGAGAATAATGTAACTTGTACAAACTGATTACGTAGTCGTGGGCCTCCCGATTTGGGATAATAATGATCATTTCAAAATTTGTTGATTAGGCTTGAAAATAAGTCGTTCGAGGGTGAAAACCCAAACCAGCCCCCAAACGCCCCCGTAAGAGGCACGAACAGCTCGCACGGGACCAATGTAACTCGTACAAACTGATCGCGTAGTCTCGGGTCTCCCGGTTTAATAATATGATGATAATTTCAAAATACGTAGATTAGGATTGAAAACAAGCCATTCGAGTGTGAAAACCCAAACCAGCCCCCATACGGCCCCGTAAGAGGCACGAACATCTCAGACGGGACCAATGTAACTCGTACGAACTGATCAGGGAGTCATAACTTGCGTAAGATTTTCAATTCTAGAATATAAAAATAATTGCAACTCCTATACGTAATTTTTTTAGCTTGAGTAATTTTTTTTGTAAATTATTGGGTTACTAATATCCTCTCTTTTTGTATCCTTTTTTTTTTGCAGGATAACATTTTATCGTTGGCATTTATTCACGTGGAACACACAGAGAACTGAATGTTTTACAACAAGGGGATTATTCATGATAATATTTTTTTGTGTTATGGCCGTGCCGACTTTTGTAGTTTTATTGTTAATTTTATGGCCGTTCGGGCTTTTGTAAGTTAATTGTTATATTTTGTGGTCGTGTGGGCTTTATGTTAGGCAGGTTTTGTATTAGCAGGTTTTGGAATGTCCAAAAAATAGAGGAAACTCTGCCCAATTATTTTTGGTCTGTGAACTATTAAAGACTTATAATAGTTTGAAGTTTGTATGTACAGTAGTTTATCAACAATGTGCAATATTTTCAATTTGTGAATTTTCGTGCTTTCAAATAATAATTAGCTTTTTCTTTTTATAAAAAAATTGGCACAGTTCAAAACCATGCCAAAAGTGTATCAAATTTTTGCACGATTTTGAACTGTGCCAATTTTTTTTCAAACTGTGCTAAATTTGGCACAGTTAAAAACTGTGCCAGAAATATAAAATTCGGGCACGGTTTAAAAGTGTGCCAGAGGTGTTCTTGTTTGACGAAATCTGGCACACTTTAAAACCGTGCCAGAAAAAATGGCCATTTTGGAACAACTGATTCAGGAACAGTTCAAAACCGTGCCAAATTCCTGTTTTTGGTGTAGTGATACCTGTAGGGTGTGGTAGTTAGGCCACTCATTGAGCAGAAAGTCCTTGATGCACAGTCCTGCGATACTGATTTTTCTCAGTATCGAGATCGTATTCAAAATGGGGAAGATTTCCACACCCTTACCGTGGATAAGGATGGCTGGGTACGATATAAGGGTTGGTTAACTGTCCCTATTATCGAAGAGCTCCAGGACGAAGTGACGGAGGAGGGCCATCACTCAATCTTTAGCATACATATCGGTGCTACCAACATGTATAAGGACCTGCGCAGAGACATCTGGTGGTTCGACATGAAGAGATATTTGGCAATGTATGTGGCCAAATGCTACATGTGTTAGCTGGTAAAGGCAGAGCATAAGAAGCTAACAGGGAAATTGGCACCACTATCTGTGGTAGAATAAAAGTGGGAGCATATCACGATGGATTTCGTCATGGCGTCACTATGGTCTGAGCATAGTCATAATGTTGTATGGGTTATAGTGGATCAAGTCATGAAGTCTTAACACTTCTTGCTGATTAAGGTCACGCACAACATGGCTAAGTTAGTGAGGTTGTATGTCCAAGAGACACTCAATCTTCACGGTGTCCCACTCCCGATCATCTTAGACAGTCATCCTCAGTTTGTATCTCGATATTCAAAGAAGTTCCCGCAAGAGTTGGATATCGAAGTGAATATCATCCTAAGATAGACGGGAAGTCAGAGATAATTATCCAATTCTAAAGCATATACTGAGAGATTGTGTGGTCGATTTTTAGGGTAGTCATGCAAAGAATCTACAACTAAAAGAGTTCGCCTAAAATAATAGCTATGAGGTAAGCATCGAGATGGCCCCCTTTGAGGCCGTTTATGGGAGGCCATGTCGTTCTCTAGTTTGTTGGGATGAGGTGGGCGAGAAGCATCTCAATAAGACTTAATTCAAGGGATGACGAAAAATATTCAGGTAATTCGACAGAGAATCATGATGGCACAGAGTCAGCTGAAGAATTATGGTGATAATCGTTAAGTACCCATGGAGTTTGGGGTAGGGGATTATGTGATGCTAAAGGTTAGGGAAAGGAATGGTAGTCAACTATTTGAGCATAAAAGAAAGTTGTCCCCAAGGTATATCGTCCCCTTTGAAATCCTGGAGTGGATTGGGGGCATGTTGTACCGACTAGTGCTGCCTCCAAAGTTGTCCTAAGTGCATAATGAATTCCACATCTCTATATTGAATAAGTATCTTCATGAGACGTGGCATGTTATATATTGGAATCTCATCGAGTTAGAGGAATATGACATGTTTCCCAGGTGATCGATATATATTCTAGATCACTAGGACCTAGTCCTGCACAATACGTTCATCCAGTGGGTAAAGGTCCTTTGGGAGTTTTAGGGTGTCGAAGGTGATACTTGGGAATGCGAGTCAGAGATACGGGAAAATCACCCTAAGCTCTTTTCCTAGTTGTTTGTTCGTATTTTGGGGATGAATTTTTCTAAGGTGGAAAGAATATTTTCCTTATAAAAGATATATTTATGAATGAATATTGAGATTTAATCATCATCATAGATTTCATTCTTGCCAAATCTAAGCTTTCATAATTCAAGTTTAATTCTATAAAACTATAGGTCATTCAAACGAGGGTCTTCTCGTTCGAACGTGACTTCTGACGATTCAAGTTTGATCCCTTTCCCCTGCGCACTGACATCTCATTAGGATACCTTGTTGGTAATGTCATTCAAATGAGGGAGCAATCTTGTTCTAATGAGATGGGCCTGGAATTAGTCAAATCAAGTTACCCTTGTGTGCTATCACGTTTTAGGCCATTGGATTAATGAAATGTCGACTTCTGCTAAGCCCAGATGATCAAAATATGTTTGGCATGTGTGAAGGAGTTTTTAAATGATTTTGATGAGGGATTCTTTGGGATATAACAGGATAAGAGGGAGTGTTATCCCCATTACTTTCAGCATTCTCTCTCTCTCTCTCTCTCTCTCTCTCTCTCTCTCTCTCTCTCTCTCTCTCGCTAAAGTTCCATAAACCCATCATCTTCCCCAAGATTTTTCCTCTATAGCCACACCTTTCCACCACCTCCAGACACCATTGTACACCATTTCCAAGCCTTGTCTATCATGTTCGAGTTTTTATCAAGGAGGAAAGTGGGTGGATATAGGCATGTAGGAGGGATTCTTAGAGTTATTTGAAGAACTTTTGAGAGTCTTTGGAGATAGGAACTTCCATCTCCATCCTCTTAGTTGTCTCCTCTTCAAACTTAAGGTTGAGTTTTGATCTTCCAAAATTTCATGGTTTTCAGGCTATGAAAACATGTAAGATGAATGCTAGATAATATTTAATGCCCAAAATTAAGTTATTCGATAAAAAATATTATAGTCTTGCAAAAACGGATTTTTAAACAAGACAAAACCCTAGAAGGGTCTTTTATAAAGATATTTACCATGAAAATTAATGAAAGCATGTGAAATATACAAACCCATGATTATTATCTTATTTGTAAGAATTTTGAAGAATTTCTAGGTTTAAAATCCTCTATGTGTAGAATCATGTAGATAGATAGATAATGATTTTTTAGATTTGTTAAATCACGTTATAATTGGTTTTATGAAGAAATGAGTTAATAAAGAAAAACAACCCTAATATGTGTTAAATATTGTAAGAATGAATACAAATGATGTTTCGGGTCACATGTTATAATGTAAAAAGTTATGGACATTCGATTGAAAATGGTCTTAAAGGCTTAAATGTATTTTATGTGGGAAAACATAAAATGATAAAATGATTTTTGGTGTAAAATCATTGAACAAATGCTTTGGAAGAAAAGGGTTGAATTCTAGTGCTAAAAGGAAGTTGATTACACTTTTCACAAAATTATGATAAAAAAAAGGTAAAATGATGATTTTGATAAATTTGAGGGTTCTAGTGTTTGGATTTCCTCTTTAGACCTTATCGGTCAAATTTTGGTGAAAACGGATAATTGAATAAATGTCACATTGATAAAGTAAATGAATGGCTTAAACCATAGAATGAGAAAAGTGATAAAATGAGGAGATAATTTTGACATTAGTTAAAATGTTAACAAACATTAAAATTGAACTTGGATGACACCGAAATAAATAAGGAGGGCCCGGAGTCCTAGGGTGAAAGATCCAAAATACTGACCAGAGCATATGGTAGCATAATCGGTGGTATGGAGTCCGTTTAAATATGCGATTATTGGAAGATTTCAAGAAATGATAATGGAAAACGGAAATGAAAATGGTTGTAATCGAAAATGAATAAGTAAGACAACCTAACAAAATGTGATAAAAGGATAAAAGGGTGGTGTGAAATGATTAAGTGTGAGTATGAGCTCATCGCTCAGGTACATTGAATAGTACTTACATTCATATTGGCTGAATTGTGAAATGTTTTTGGAATTGATTAAAATACATATTATATGTGTAATATTTAGTATTACCCACCTTGTTAAGCGTTCACTCACCCATGCTTTTATGTCAAAAACCCCACCCCTACCCCAGTTACTTTGAGTACGAATGCTGAAAAGGATGCGAGTAAGGCCCCAAAGGGCAATCAAAGTCACAGTTGCTCGGTAACTTTATTTAATTATCTTTGAAATATTGGTAATTCAGAACTTTGAAACACTATTATTCGGACTTTGGCCATGGTTTGTAGTAATGCAGGGATGGTTATGATTTATTTCTTATTTAATTAGTAATGTGGATTGGATTGGATTTTCATGAATAAATATCGTAAATCGACCTAATTACTTAAAGTGGCCACCCATTGTCTAACTTAAAAATGGTAAATTAATCCTTTATAAATGGTGAAATAAAAAGAGTTATCTTAAGTAATTCAATTGGACTCCCCCCCTTAACTCCTTGATTTGGTGTGGGTTGACCTAACGGTTATCCAAACCAAGGTTAGGGCGGTACAACTATGCACTTGTATTAATTCACTTTTTTACCACCTCTAATTAAGACTCAAGCAGAGTCTGATGAAAGCACATTAACTGGAGACATATCTTACTTTAAAAGCTAAAAAACTGAAGCTGCCATGGGCTTTCATGATCTCAAATCCATTCAAAGCAAAAGTTATGCCATTATATTTGAGAAAAAAAGAATAGGAGAAATAATTAGCTAGGGTTAATGATGCACTGGATGCGGATCTTATGGAGGAGGTAGATTTCCACCACAGGATTGGCCAAGTTGTTGGGGAAATACAAGTCTCTACCAATGATGCTGCTCAATTTTATGCTAGAGAGGCTCAAATTCGAATAAAAAAGATTACCTATGAGAAGTTTTGGACCCATTTTAGTTCTCTTGTATTTGAATATTTCCGTTATATGTAACTTTTTTAGTTATCTACTGAAAGTATGTATTTTTTTTCTTGTTTCCTTACTTCCCAAATGGTTGGCGAATATAGCTTTAGGAATCTATCATTTGGTTTTCTCATGTGAATATATCCATTAATGTCTCTTAAATGGAATGATACACTTTTTAATGTTCTATAAACTCGATATGGTCCTTCCCACTTTAAGTATCGCTTGCCATAAACTGGATCCTTTGATCCTAAAGGCAAGACAGTTTTCTCAACCAAGTCATTAAAGTTCCTTTTCTTGACTTTCTTATTATAGTTATTAGTTATTTTCATATTTTGGATCAAAATATTGTTTAAGGCTCTGACCCTATCCTCATATATATCTTCTAATTCCTTGTGCTTGGCTTGGTCATAACCTTCTACTGTCAGTTCATTTTTGGATACCACTCTAAGTCAATTAAAAGTTATTTTCGCTAGTAACATAACATCATCCCCATAAGTTAAGGCATATGGAGTTATTCCATTTCATGTCCTTTTAGAGGTGTTATAAGCCTATAAAACTTCTGGCTTTAAATTTTGCCAATCTTTTGGATTTTTCTCAATCACTTTGCTTATGTTATCCTTAATAACCTTATTTATAACCTCAACCTAGACATTTGATTTAGCAAAAATATGTTACTAACTTTGTCAAATTTATCTCTAACTTTGAAGAGAATTCAACCACCATCTTTGATTCGAAGATAGTTGCATTATTTGAGCTTACGGTTTCTGGAATCCGAAACATATATACAATATCTTATAAGAAATCTACGAACTTATTTGAACTTTAAATCCTTAGATTCTATGCATTTAGTATAGTAGTATGTCGGTACTAATATAAAATTGCATAATTTGGAGGATAGGGGATATATTTTCCCAATAGCATCAATAGCCCATCCCCTAATGGACGTGACTTCATTACATATTACAGATCTACAAAAGTCACATGTTTCACAGCAACATGTTGCCAGAATTTTTGGCCTCCTTTTGAAAGTTCAATGCAATCTTTTAGAATGGATTGCTAATAAAATCCATCCCTCCTTAAAAAGCACCTCATTTTAGGGCCATCTTGATGAGCTCCACAAATGCTCCCATGGAATTGTGCTATGGATGTCAATACTTCATTTCTACTTTGGCATTCTAGGATCATGCCATCAGTAACTCCCTTGAACAACTTGCCAACTTACATAACATAATTGGTTCCTCTTAACCTAACAAGCTCATCAATTTTGATATTATGGTCACTTAGATATTAAATTATTGATTTTCTCCAATCTTCTTGAACATTAATATTCTCAATTTCAACTGAGGGACATATACTATGAAATAATGGTAAGAAATCATAAATGTAACTAATCTCCTTAAACATTCCATTACCTGAAAATCCAGCTATCCTTCCTCCATTAACAAAGACACCGATAGGGAGGCCAAGAAATAAGAGAATAAAATTTTATGGTGAGGTCATAGTAAGTGAAGTTACTTGTTCCAAGTATAGTAAAATGTTTCATTACAAGTCCACATATAAATAACTAATTTGATTCCAATTAATATTGTTCAATTCATTCATTGTAACAATAGTTTTGAATAAAATCAATGAAGATCAAATTTGAATAAATTAATGTAATTTTATTGTTGAGTGTTCATTTATTTTTTATTTGTTTATGAATGGGATCTATGTAAAGTAAATGCATTTTTTTATAAAGTACACACACATTGGTTTGAACAAATCATTTTCATTGTGCGTATACTTTATAAAACTTGCGAATACATAAAATACATGAACATTGAAATTGATTTTGTTCAGGTAAATGTGTGTGTACTTTATAAAAAACTGCGTGTACTTATGAACATATAACACTGTTTGCATATTACGTGTGCTTAAATTGTATAAGTTATAATTCTGATTTCAATATTTAATGAACAAGTCACTCATATTTTACGCATTCATACATGTATTATGGCTTGCGGCAGCACAATTATTATTGGAGTATTGCTAGAATATGGTTAGTGCCAGGTGACAATATTCGTAATTGAGAAAATATACGTGCTCTCCATATTTAATACATGTATTTCAGTACAAAAATGTATTTAGTGTACACTATAAAATGTACAAAAAAGTTCTCTCCATATTTAATGTATTTCAGAACAAAAATGTACTTGTTCCATGTATTTTATAAAAAATATACTTAAAATCATTTTCAATGAGCGTGTACTTTATACAAAATGCGTATACTTTGTTAAAGTACGCGCATATGAAATAAAGTACATGAACATTGAAAATGTTTAATCATAATTGATTTCTTAGTTGTGTTGATTTAATTTTTATCTATGTGTCAGTATATTCATGCGCTATATATTTTCATAGCTCCTATATTAATTGTGATCCGTGTCAGTGACATTTTAAGCTTTATGTTATAAGACTATAGACTATCATCAAAATAAAAAGACATGCATTGAAAGAAAAAATAATTTCAATCATTAATAAATAAAAAATACAATTGATTTGAAAAAAAGCAAAAAAATTATAACAATTTTGAAAAAAAAAAGACCCATCAAATTTATAAAAAATCATCTGGAAATTCAAGGAAACTATTGATGGGGTTTGGAAGAGTGCCGATAAAACTTGAAATGACCCAATTTTATTCTCTTGCGTCAAAAGGACCTCAGTCTTCTCATCTCTATCCTTCATAAAGTTTTTCAAAAGTATTTTGTCCTCATAGGTATAGAAATTGACGAGTTCTCTGTGGGTTTCCGGAGGCAGCACATCCTCTAGAAATAAGTCGTATAGGATGGGGGGGGGGGGGAGTTCGGGGGAGCCTTTTTTTAACATATTCATTAAAGGCATCAATTCCTCAAATGATATAGGAAATGTTCCCCAATCATTCATAATCTTGCTTGATTATTGTTTGCATTTTCAAGAGCATCTCGCAAAGATTCTGCTGGTACAACCATTTTCATAATTTAGTATTTTTATTAAGCATGTAAAGATTACAACAATGTTATATTTTTTATACGCCAAGTAAAGTTAAGAATTTTGAGCTTGATAATTATGTTAGGTGGTGGTTGTAGTGATAAATGAACTAAATAACGTGTAAAGTTCCAAGTTTTGAATGTATTTGGTCAACGTTGACTTTTAAATAGTGTATTATATGGGTGTACACGTGTAATTCATATGACAAAATGTAGTACAAGTGTAATTCTTTTTTATTTTTACGCGTATATTATAATGTTATGCTTGTACTTTAAGAATATGTTTTTAGTATAGGCTAATTAAACAAAGTACACGCATAGAGTTATAAAGTACACGTGAACTTCTATAATGCTATGAGTGTACTTTGTAGTGTTTGCATGTAATCTGTGATTCCTTGTTTGTTCTGGGCAAACATTGCAAACTACACGCATATTATTACAAAGTACATGTGAACTTTGATTTATATTTTACGTGTACTTTGTAATGTTATGCGTGTACTTTTGGATTCTTTATTTGTTATGGGAAAATAAGAAAAGTAAATGCATAATACTAAAAAGAACATGAAGCATGTGCTTTTACTTTACATAACTTGATCCATAAACATTCAAACATTATGTATGTACTAATGTTAGATTATATTCATTCCTTTGTATAACCTATGCGTTGAATTGTCCGCACCAGTGGCACCATTTTTTTTGTACAAATTATATGGAACAATATTGATTAAAAAATAGAAAAATAAACAAAAAAATTTACAATTAATTGTCCTCCTATTAACAAAAAATTTCAAAAAACTTGACATATTTTTCCTCCTATTAACAATTAGTGAATAAAAATTCATTTACCTATACATGCTCTTTATTGGAGCACTTCGTCATCTTGAAATGATGTTCTGAGCTCAGTTCCTTTGGCAATTTATTCCTTGTAATATATATAGAACATGCCACAGTCAACACTGAAATTAAAATAAAACAAATATATCAGTTAACATAGTGTGAATGAAATTTGTTGAAATGTGTCGTGATGAATTGTACGCATATTTATTCAAGAGTGTTTTATCTTATCCATTATTTTGTCTTTGGCATTCATGATCTATGGTTAGTTCAAAATTGAGATCATGACTCAACATATAGTCTATTGTTATTTTTTTGTCTTTGGATAGGCATCTTAAAAAAAATCCCTTATATGTATAATCTTATTATACCACTTTTACTTATTTGTGGATCTTGCTCCTTCAATTTTACAATATTTCTTTGAAAGAAAAAAACTGTTAAGAGGAAAAACTATAAACGTACATAAAATTCAAAAGTAAATGCATTATAAACAGGTTTAGGGCCTAACCATCTTATTGGCGTCGTTGTAGTATGGTGTGAATTGATTGTTGTCCAACAGGCGGAGTGAGTTCATATGGACAACTTTGTTTTCTTGTTTATATATAGATAACAATGTAAAATGTCTTGCACTCTCTCTCATTATATGTCTAACAGGAATGGATAGAATATCACAAATTCAAAAAATTCCAAAATGTGTTTTTCTATTTGTTCCTTCTGCGTGATTTAATCATTATTTCGGACGACTTACTATTTAAAGTAATAGATTTTCTACTAAGAAACAAAATTATAGTATATATCTGATGGTGATGGACAAAGATTTAGGTTTTATTTTCCATACCCAAGCATATAATTTAAAAGTGTGCATAACTCGGAGCCCATTATTCTTCATTTTCTTCTCCATTAAATGGGAGAAGGATTGAATTAACTATTTCACACATTTAAAAAGGTAAGGATATAAAAATGTAAATTTAATGAATGTCCTATGTTTCGATTACATGTTTGGTTCTCTTAGCAATTCTTTAATATTGTCGGAGCAAACGAATGATGAGTCTTCTATATTATAGAGGCAATCACTGAATTTCAAGACATGATATGATATTAGAATAATAATTGAAACATGTATGTAATCTATGATCATAAAAAATATGCATTTACTTTATAAATTTATTCGTGTACTTTATAAAGTATACGCTCGTAGTTCATTACAAAAATGCACGTACTTTATAAAACCAATAATTTACTTTAGTAACAAATACATGTATTTCATTGATAATATGTGTACTTTATTAAACTATGAATGTTCTTCATTTCAAAACGCGCGTAATTTATAAAAATATAATATTATATAATATGGAGCTATAATTTAGAAAATTAACAAGAATCGTCATATTCGTATATATACATAAGTGCATTACACAATAAAAATAAGTGCATTTCATAATAAAAATAAAGTGGTTTCAACATAAATAAACAATAAATTTTACCCTGTTTCCTTCTCTAGTGTGAAATATTCTTGCAATTTATTTTAGGATTCTTCTATAAGGTATTTTGTACATCGGTCGCTTTGCGGGTCTACTTCATCTGTTACTTTTAAAAAAGACTTGCCTTTATTATTCCTCCCTTTTCTTTTCTTTCATGATACAATAGTAGATTTATTTATCGATCTCCTTTTCCTTTCTACTTCAATTCAGTAGGAGCTTCATTCGAAGGATTTTTTTTGAAAAATCATTAATAGGATCTGAATGTCCAAAATTATCATTAATCTTTTGTTTCCGGTTGTCCCTTTATTGGATTCTCGCATACATTGAGTTATGTAGCTTTGTTTCTTCATCCTTTTTAGAAAGGGAGGAGATCAAACATTTTATCTCTTGATTGAGAATTTTATTTGTTGTTTCCTAGAGAAAACAAAGACTACACCAAAAAGGGAGATTGATAACTGCTATTAGAAGTTACAAATGACCTTTATAACTCCTATTTTCCGTCATGATTTAGGGGGTCACAAGAAGAAAATTGTTACTCCTAACACCAATCATAATTTTTTATAATCCCTATGTGGGTTATGATATGGTGACCCCAATTTGTAACTGCTATCAACATCTAATAAATGTAACCGCTGTCAGCAGTTATGAATCTAAAATTTATAACCATTGTCAGCAATTACGAATCTAATTTTTGTAACTGCTCACATCGGTTAGAAAATTGGCAGTAGTGACAAATCTATGACGTCTATTAGGAGTTATAAAATTTGAATTTGTTAAATGTGATAAGAGTTGTTACAAATATCTTTCTATTTTCACAAAATGATGAAATGATGAGAGCATAATAGATATCATGAACATTTAACATCTCTAAAAAAATTGGATAAAATTCCATTTATATTTCTGACATTCCAAATATTCGGCATACATAAAACTTGTTTAAACATAATTTAACATCAAACAAACCCTTCTCGGGCGCCAAGTACAAAATGAACATAGAATTAAAAATAAACTAAAAAAATAATGACACAACACTTCCATGACATGAAATGTGATGAACATGTAACAAATCATTCTGAACATAAACAATGGGTCACTATGCGGTGAATGCTCTTCATGAAGTATAGGTATATCTACTGTTGAGGTATTGATGAGGTGGCATGTTCCCTCATGTACTCGGAGTATGCCTAATGAGTAAGTTCAAGGGACTCAAATTTTTTATATGCGGCACCTCGGTATCCATTGACTTGTGCTTGTGCTGCTTGCCAAGACTTGTAAACACCTAGATTTAGTCCTTTAAAAACTATGTATGCCAGGTATGCCATGTGTATACATGAAAACAATAAAATATAAATGGATTCAAAATTGTTCCCATCAACATCTTTTAACACAAAGGTGTAATTCAAAATAAACATGGTTTCAATCCATGTATGAAGAGCCAAGACATGTGAATATTATCAAAAGATGTGGCAAAACATAGTTATCAATCACCTATATCTTATTGAAAAAAATATAGGTGCAATGGATATATAGTCCTACATAAAAGTAATAAACTTATAAAAAAGGCTTTCCTAAGAAGTGTTGAAAAAATAATAATACATGCTAAACTTATCAAAATTCTTACTTTCTACATTATCATGTTCATTTTGGATCAAGATTTTGAAACAAACACAACATGTTCAAAGAACCCAATTTATATATGCATATGGTATCTTATCCTTCATTTCCTATACAATCAAACATAGTGTCTCTTTCTAAAATAAAGGAAAGGAACGACTAATCATGTATACCGGATTCAATGAAATACTTTAGCTTCCGAATCTCTATAACATATTATTAATAGTAAGGGTAATAGTATGTTTATTTGGACCTTTTCAGCATAATAAGGGCAGTAGTATGCATAGTTTGGACCATTTCAGCATAATAAGGGCAGTATAACACTGCATAATAATTGTGATTTGGATTAGAATAATTTGGACCATTTCATCATATAAGAAATTTCACTAGAATAATCTGGACAATTAAGTGACCATAGAAAATATCAATTATCGTGGTATATACCAACAAATATATGAGACACATATCAATTAATTGATCATTTAAGCATATATGGAATTATTGTATTATGACTCGACACAACAATACCACTTAAACAGAGATATGAGACACAAAGTACAAGAATGAGCATAGAGCCAACATCAGGTGTGTAACTGATTAAAGGGAGGCTAAATAATCACTTCATGTTGAATTGAAACTTTAGGTATATACCAACATTAGGTGTGTTAACTGATAACTTCGTGCAGTTGTTAGTTCACCTTACGGCTTACTCTCGTTGTGACTTACTCACCAGCGCGAAATTTACCTAATATCAATGGATTAGAAAGTCAGGTTGATAGTAGGAACAATCAATTGTTGCACTCTCTACCCATTATCATTGCTGCTTATATTCATTGTTCAATGTTTAAAAAAAAATCGTTATTACGAGCCGAGGGTACTAAATTGCTATTCAAAAAATCATAAATGAATAAGGAATTTAGGTTGATTATGCCTCACAGATGCAAGATATATTTTTTATCTATTATCAAAAGTTATTCCAAGATAAGGGTACTAAATAAGATAATCATCTTATCATCTACATCACAAGAATTATGACTGGGGACCTGAACAAAACTTTAACTGAGATTCCTGAAGAAGAGGGAGTATATGTTTTTGTTAACTATCTCAATTAAGGAAGTGTAGCTATCCTAACATATTCAATAGGAATTTTTTTTTATCAAATCTTGGTATATTATAAAGGGGTATCTAGTAGAAATTGGTGATGTAAAAAACTAGATTTGATCTAATTAATTAATCACAGATAAATACGAATAAAGTGATAAGACAAGAGATTTTTAAAGTGGTCCACCCTTAATGAAATGGCCTACGTACAGTGTCTTGTATTACTAGGTGTCTTTATTTAATCTTGATTATGCTCGCTTATGATATCTTACCCTGACATGAGGGTATTACAATGTACTTATAGCCCTTGGGCTATCAGTATGAATAGACAACATGTCGTTATTAAATAGGCATATACATCCGTACATGATAAGAATATTCATTGAAGCTGCCTTTGTAGTTTAATCCTCCAAACCAGTTGCTCGGTACGCTGAGTAGCTCGATACATTAAACTGGCACCATGCTGGATGACACGTGTTTTCATGTAATTGGTCCACGTCAGCTGACTAATTTTTGTATCAATAGAAGCCCCCAATGTTTCACAGTTGAGTTTTGATATGGGAATGTGGAACATTTTACTCAAAAGTTGCTTGGTCACATTTTTTATGTCTTGATTAATTACAGAACTGCAATACTTGTGACAATTTTCCACTTTGTATAACAGTTTTGAGCGCGAAATGGCAAACTTGTAAATATTTTGAGTTTCTCACGAACGCTTGGGTATTTGCATCTTTTTCCTTTGATTAACCGTCGGTAACACAACAATCATCATGTGTGATCATTACTTTTCTCATTTTCCAATGTAGCATGTATAACGACGGTAAAATCCGATTGTCTTCTACCTTTAGCAATTTCGTTTCCAAACTTTTTTTCTTCTCATTTTCTTCTTACGAACGTTCTTTAAGTCATCTGGCTTAGCTGATTCCTTAATATTCTATAATAATTTCTTCTTTCCTTATTCTTTCTTTGCTTTAATCATCATGGTTTAGCTTATCGAGTCATTATATAAGTTTAGAGCCGATTTTAAAATATCTTATTATGTTGTCTTGGAAGAACCTCCTTGCCCTTCTGATTTATTTTCTCTACCAGAGGGACACTGGTTTCCCTCTATTTTTGTAGCAAAATGTGGTTTTTCTTTCTCGTCTAATCCCCTGTGTTTGGAATTTTATCAATATTTTGATTTTGTACCTACAAAAGTAGTTCCAAATACATGGAGGGTAGTTAATGGCATACATAGGTTGAATCAAATTCATGGAACTCATCTAGGGATTCTTGAAACTATGTACTTTTATAAATGGGTCACCAACGACACCACCTTTTATTTAAAAAATAGGTTTTCTAATAGAGCTTTAGTGATCAATCTCCTTGATTCTAATAGGGATTATTTTTAACATGGAATTGTGATGAGAAATTGGCAACACCCCCCACTAAAAGGGAAATACGTGTACCAAGGTCCCACTACCTTATGGCAATGGGATAGGTTGTTCTTTATTTTTAAGCTAGATCTATTTTTGTTTGATAGAATGTTTCACTGACTTATGCTCTTTCATTTTTGATTTGCAGTTGACACTAAAAGAAAATCCCTCAAAGGGAGTGGTATTAATATAAAAGATTTGAAGTTCATCTGGGGTTTGCATCAATCAATTGTTGGGGAGCACATGAGGTCTTCTTCCTATTTGTTGAGGTATAAGAACACCACTTCATCTTTTACTGCTCGACCCCTATCACCTCCTTTGGTAATTGATGTTGAGCAGGCTCCAGCATCTTCTTCAATTCTTGAAGAATCTTCCTCTGATTTGGGTACTTCTATTGCTGACCCGATGACAAAAAAGAGGAGAATTCCTGATCTCTTTGCAAAGATTGTACCTGGTGTTGATGGGGCAAAGAGAAGCAAAGAGGATTTCCCAGTTGAAGTGACTAAGAAAAAGGTGAGAGTGCAGCAGCAGCGGAAATATTGCGACTTCTCAAATAAAAACCAATTTTAATTAATCCCAAATTTTAGTTAAACCCTAAGACATGCATCTAAATCAACCCATCAAATATAAAGAATGCGACACAAAGTTAAGGAAAAATCCCCGAAGGGCAAAACCTTTTATTTCTAGAACTTTAAAGAATTTACAAGACCATTGACTTACATACAACCTGATAATCCCCCACAAGTGTAACGCACGGTGTCTTCGGTAAACCTTCAAAGCAACGGCTAGAAACAGTGTGACACAGAAATACCCGCAGGTGTCGGTTCCTATGTCGGCGGCTGGAATTTTCCCTTTCCAGGAGGGCAGCAATGAAGAAGAGAACGACTTCTCCACAAGGGTTGAACAAACTAAAAGGTTGTGTTCTTGGGTTACCAAAAAGATTCACAAAGGTTTGGAAGAATTGTGTGAATCAAAACATGAGTATTGGGACTCAAAAATATGAAGACTAGAGGTATTTGGACTCTCAAAAACGTCTTCTAAAGTCTTGCAAAACAACTCCCCCGAAGTTGGTATTTATAGGAAAAAAGATGAAGAGTTCCGCTTTTTTAAAACTCTAAAAATCTTATCAGCGTACAGGTACACCGAACCCCATCTGCGGTACACCGAACTGGTTTGGTTGTACCATTCTGGTATGGGGTTAAAAAACAACATTCTTCAAGGAATTTTCTCCAACTTCAAAAGGTCATAACTTCTTCATCGTAGCTCAGATTGAGGTGCCGTTTCTTCCAGTATCTTCGTTGCGTTGAGATCTTCAACTTTCCAGTTCGCCAGACCTACGAACTATGGATGTGAAGTGACGAAAATGCCCTTGAACTTCCCTATCAAGCCTTATTTCACTGTTTTGACTTCCCTTGCGTACCACTTGCATTAAGTCCCTAAAATCTTGGAACGTGAAGTCGTTGAGGCAGATGTGGGACACATTAATGGAGATGTTGAATGCTTGATTCCCGAAATTCGGATAGAGGCCGTCATGTGAGATCATGAGGTGACGTGCCAAGTGTAGCGGCGTACGACATACACAAATGTAACATGTTGGACATGAGAAAAATGTCCTTACAAATCTCCCCCTATGTCTATGCTGGTACATACATAAAAAATCCGAATTATCAAATATGAAATTGCCTATAAAAATCTACCCTCCCATGAACCCAAAACTGGAAAAGGTACAAATGAATAGTCTTCATCGTTTGTTCTTCAAATCTTCAGGAATCTCAAATCTTTTCTCATCAAGGTGTGCAACTCAGAGATCATCAATGTAGTATCTACACACATGAGATAAAGAAAAAATACCAAGTGATGTATCGAGTTTGAAATGAGATAAACATAGATACCAATATATGATAAGCATAAGTCAAATCTCAAAAACTCCCCCAAAATTCAAACTCCCCCATAATATGATAATTCTTTCTCCCCCGTTTTATGATGTCCCCAAATAGACAAATGAGAAGAATGAATCAAAAAAGAAAAACCGGGGTGACACGGTATACAAAAAAATACAAACTATTTTTGATAACAAAAATAAGATACCAATATGAACAAATATGAAACAAAAATCACACCATGGATTTAGACTCAAACAACCAAGTCATGGAAATGGAATGAATGGGTGTGAACACATTCGATAGGTAAATCAACTCAATCAATCATATGTGCACGATGCATACGTGTACTCCTAACGAATGAACATCAAAGGTATCCTTAAGTGTAAACGTTTGTTGAATTTAGATGACATCGTTTTATGCAAATCAACAAATCAAAGTCAAATGATTTCCACACCAATAACGTCCAAAACTATATAGCGCATTTTCAAAAATTTCAAGGACGTGCAAACCCGTTTTAATTCTCCAACCAAACTCCCTCATATATATTTTCTTTTAGAGGTAATCTAAATTCTCAAACTTTGGAGAATTGGGGCAAAAACCTAAATGGCCCATAATTGGCATGAATTTATTTTTATTGCCTTTCAATTTTTTCAGGCTCTTTTAACCTCTTTGGACCTCGGATAATAAAATTCCTCAATTTTTTAGGTCCTTTTTAACGGTGGCTTTTGCGCAAAGGATAGATAATTACCTTTCGCAGCCCCTCCCCGTTATTCAAACAAAGCACACAAACTCACAACACGGTTTTTATATGCACAATTTCCTTATAAAAAATTATCGCGCTTGGTTTGTTTTAAAGACAGGATTGAGATGAAAACACCCAACCAACATGTGATAAGACAAGCACAATAATCAAACAAATCCGTGCATGTGTGCAATAAAGGAAACATGAGTCAAACATGTAGGAAGTAACACTAAATTACATCTTAATGACTCCAAACATTATAAAGCACAAGGATGAATTGACCTATTATCTCAAAACACTATCAAATAGTCACATGAAAAAAATGGAATGATGTTGTGACTTGGTCATCCAAAGTGTTCATCCATAAACGGTGCAATACAAAAATCTTTTTGGATTTTCTCAAAATTTTATCAAAATAAAATCTTTTTGTATTTTTCAAAAAAATTCAAAAACAAGAATTTATACAAAAAGTACAAGTCATCACACTAGTAAAAATATATCATGAAACCACAACTAGTGTATGACAAACATGCAACCACAATCAACCAAAAGATTTCACATGGGGTGAATCACGTGAAAGCAAACGGGAATCGTGGACAAATAAACCATAAGCCTCTAAATCCGATTTTCTAACCCAAATTGATGTGTAACAAAGTGTGGGGGTTTTGGGAATCGAATTTATTCATTCATTAACCTTCCTAGGTCCATTTAAAAGCTTGTAACAAAATCGCCTAAGATGACCTTGCCTACCGCAATGTGTGCAAGTGTAAATCAGGCGGTGTGTGTTACCTAAAGGTGTCCCTCTCCTCAAATTTATCGGTTGCTCTCTCCGAATTTGCCTAGGTGGGTCTCTCCTAATGATCCTAGGAGGTTCTCTCATGATGTTCCTATGGGGCGCCTTTTTAACAAACTTAGGTGCCTCTCTCTTAACAATCCTAGGAGGCTCTCTCACACGTGTGGGAATGGGTGCAACATATTTTTCAAGACCAATCCCACCCCTATCCGTTTTGATCTCGACTGTGCCTAAAATCTTATCAAGTTTTTCAGACCTAGACTCCAAATCAAATTTCACTTTACTTGAATCATTCAATTTCACCTCAAGTTCACCTATCCTAGATTCAAGTACTCGTTTAGAATCCTCAAACTCTAAAAGCTCCTTTTTCATAGTCTCCATCAACCCTTTGAGACTATCTCTCTCACCCTCGACGTACTCAAGCTTCTCTTTCAAAATTTTCGCATGAGCCCTAACTTCTTTAACTAAAAAATCATTATTTTTTATGGCACACTCTTTCAACCGAGCTTTCAATTTCAAATTCTCTTTCTTTGTTTTCAAAGTTTCAGCATATAGTTCATTGAAAGCAGTTTGCAAGTCATGCTCATCTACACTTTCCTCCTCACTTTCATCCACACTCCCATCACTTTCACTATCATCACTAATCACACGGATGGGAAACTCTCGCCTAGACGCATAAAAAACTTCTTTTTTCGAATCACAATCACTAAGGTTAGAAACATGAGAAATCGATTTATTCAATTTCTTCTTTAAATTTGTGGTACACTCATGTAACGTGTGACCAACACCCTCACAACAAGAACACTTCTCAGATTCGTTTTCAACAGAAGATTTAAAACAAGAGTTCGTGTGAATTTTCAAATTAATTTTTTCAAAAATTTGACATCGAAGATCATCAAAACCATCAAAAGCCATTTTTGTGCAAACTCAGAATCAAATCACAATAACTTAGTGCAACAGGCTCTGATACCAATTTGACGACGTGAGAAGTCAAATTGTATCACAAAAACATAAATCCTTGAAAAATCAGGATCACGCGATAAATTAGCGTAACCCGCTCTGATACCAATTTGAGAGTGCAGCAGCAGCGGAAATATTGCGACTTCTCAAATAAAAACCAATTTTAATTAATCCCAAATTTTAGTTAAACCCTAAGACATGCATCTAAATCAACCCATCAAATATAAAGCATGCGACACAAAGTTAAGGAAAAATCCCCGAAGGGCAAAACCTTTTATTTCTAGAACTTTAAAGAATTTACAAGACCATTGACTTACATACAACCTGATAATCGCCCACAAGTGTAACGCACGGTGTCTTCGGTAAACCTTCAAAGCAACGGCTAGAAACAGTGTGACACAGAAATACCCGCAGGTGTCGGTTCCTATGTCGACGGCTGGAATTTTCCCTTTCCAGGAGGGCAGCAATGAAGAAGAGAACAGCTTCTCCACAAGGGTTGAACAAACTCAAAGGTTGTGTTATTGGGTTACCAAAAAGATTCACAAAGGTTTGGAAGAATTGTGTGAATCAAAACATGAGTATTGGGACTCAAAAATATGAAGACTAGAGGTATTTGGACTCTCAAAAACGTCTTCTAAAGTCTTGCAAAACAACTCCCCCGAAGTTGGTATTTATAGGAAAAAAGATGAAGAGTTCCGCTTTTTTAAAACTCTAAAAATCTTATCAGCGTACAGGTACACCGAACCCCATCTGCGGTACACCGAACCGGTTTGGTTGTACCATTCTGGTATGGGGTTAAAAAACAGCATTCTTCAAGGAATTTTCTCCAACTTCAAAAGGTCATAACTTCTTCATCGTAGCTCAGATTGAGGTGCCGTTTCTTCCAGTATCTTCGTTGCGGCGAGATCTTAAACTTTCCAGTTCACCAGACATCCGAACTATGGATGTGAAATTACGAAAATGCCCTTGAACTTCCCTATCAAGCCTTATTTCACTGTTTTGACTTCCCTTGCGTACCACTTGCATTAAGTCCCTAAAATCTTGGAACGTGAAGTCATTGAGGCAGATGTGGGACACATTAATGGATATGTTGAATGCTTGATTCCCGAAATTCGGATAGAGGCCGTCATGTGAGATCGTGAGGTGACGTGCCAAATGTAGCGGCGTACGACATACACAAATGTAACATGTTGGACATGAGAAAAATGTCCTTACAAAAGGATACTTCTCCATCTGGGGGAGTAGTTATGGTTGCTAAGGAGATTAGCAAGAAGCCCCCTGTTACTCCAAAAGAGGCAACACCTTTGATTGAAGGGGTTGCTATTGTTCAAGAATAGACAACACCTTTTATTGAAAAGGCTACCCCTTTGAAAATATTGAGAAGGGGTCTTGCTGTTTTTCAACCTACTGGCTGTAGTACCTTTTTTTAGGGCTAGTTATCCAGCACTACTCTTGGGTTGGCCAAGAAATTGATATGGTCCGGGACTCTTCCTGACTGTCGAGCTACTTAGACTTCCACTCCTCGGGGAAAAGTCACTGACTTGGCAGCCCAACACCTTGCATTGGTAAGTGTCATTATACCTGTCATTTTAGTTCTGTTTTCGATTTTCATACTCTAACTTGAGTTTCTCTTCTTCTTGCAGTTTTTAGTGTATTTCAATACTATCCTGGAGAAGGATGAAGATATTAAAGATGCTTCCTCTTCCAGTGAAGTAGAAGAATCCCTTGGTGGGTTATCAAAATCTTTATAGGAATCCAGACAGAAGTATGAGGACGATAAAGCTGCTTGGGAAAATAAAATAAAGTCCGATGAGACAGCTCAACAAAAAGTTATGGAAGTTACCAAATAGGTTGATCTAGGTTGGTAGAGATCCGTGGATACTGCACAAGAGACCGATGTAGTGCGGTAACAGGCTATAAATTCTTCTAAGGAGACAGAGGAAAAACTGAAGATGGCCATTTCCAGTAAGAAGGAAGCTGATGGCAAGCTTAAAAAGGTTGAACGACGTAAGAAAGAGCTTGAATAGAAAATTAAATCTGTTAAAGATCAACTCAGAGAGAGTGTTTCCTCATAGAGGGAGAAGAGAAAAATTATTGCGAAGAAGTCCTTTAGCTCTAGCTAGGACAAAGGATGGAACAAAGATATAACGACTGCCTCTACTTAAATGGAGTATGCAAGTTTGATTTTCTTTAGGGACGGATGGGTTGCAGTGCTGAAGGAGCTGAACATTGCTGAGTACTCTGAACTATTTCAGAGACATGTTCATGGCCCTCCTCCTGCTATTGAAGAAGAATAAGAATATAAAGTCGGGTCTGATGAATCTTCTTTGATGATAGTAGAACAAACACTTGCTACCACTATCCCTCAGTCCTCCTAGCAAGTTCATTAGACTACAACTTCTATCGAGTAACACTAGTTGCCCACAGAGCAACTAATCCCTTCTTCTAGATCAGCTGAGGATGTTATAGGGAATAAGGAGAATGTGTAAAGTTATTCGGCCCTTTGTTGCTTTTCTCTACTTTTCCCTTTATTTTGTACTCTTGGTTGTACGCTTTTCTCTTATGATCAATAAAATGGACTTTGTTATTTATTCTGGATTACTCCTTTACTGTTCAATATAGTTCTACTCTTGTTGATCTATTTTTACTTTTCCTTGCTAGTTTATTTCCAGGATGGAACTGTTGTCAGCTCACGATACATAGTTGATGAAGAAGTGTACTAATTACTTCAAAGTTGGTCATGCAGATTTCAGTGAAGCATAAATAATTAATATTCTGGGGTCTGATGCCTCTGAGCGAGCAATTGATGCTTACCAGTATTTAAAATATTTTCTTGATCAGGTTGTAGCAAATAACGCAGCTTATTATGAAATGATTGAAGATCTTCAAGGAATAATTTAATAACTTCAACTTTAACACAAGGAAGCCACTACTCTTCTTCATAAGGGTTATGAGAATAAGTACACATAATTGAGTGCTGATCGGGGTTATGACAAATTTATCTCAGCCCATAATAAGAGAGAGTGTGTGCTAACTTGAAGTTGAAGAACATAGAAACATTGCTAAACTGCTCGAGGAAGAAAACATTGCTTTACGAGAAGAATTGAGACATATAAAATTTTCTTCTTCCTCTAGAGCTCTGGTCCCAGTTAATGATGAAGGTTGTTCCTTTTTGGATATTGAGAATGCCTTATTAAGGGAAGAATTAGAAACTCTGAAAAGAGTCAGACCTGCATCCACTTCCTGGGGTAGAACAAGAGCTGGTCAGAGCAGCATTGGAGATATTAGAACACAACAGGCTTTAGAAAATCAAGCGGCTCAACTGAAGGCTAAAAATCAATCTCTAGCTGAGATGTCTTAGAAAATCCAAACTCTTATCGAGAAGCTTTCCTGTCAGACTTCTACATTGTAGAATAAAGAATGTTTGGTAAATAGGCTCCACCAACATGTTGAACGATTAACTTCTTAATTTCATAAACAACCCAGAGAGTTCTGGATTGGGGGATATAATGAAGCTTTATATCATCTTGATGCGAGGTTGAAGCAATCAAACAATGAGGGATACAAACAGGGTTGGTTGAATGTTGTAACTGTGATGAAGGTTGAGGAGGGAACCGAGTTATGGAATTGGTATGACCCTAGATTACTTGATCTGCCAGTACCTCCTTTCAAACTAGATGTTAGTTGGATTCTAGTTAGCTCCATTCCTCAGTGTTTGATTTACAAATACCTTGGTGATTAAAATCTTCACAAAGATTTTGAGATAGCTCGACCTCCACACTTGCTTGACCGACCAAGTTCGAGAAATACCAGAATACTGCAAGATTTGAAATTTATCAACTCCTCTTTTTCTTTAGATGATCCGCCAGCTGGAATGGATCTTGTATCTAAATCTAAAGGACAGAAACCAGCAGTATAGACTATTTGTATTTTGTTAGCTTTAATGAAGAAAAAATCGTCCTTTTATAATTTTGTTTCCTTAAAAAAAAATTAGTTGTATGATATTTATCTTGTCAAACTCTGTTTATAACATAAGATCAACTATAATAATGTTGTACTTGTCAGTCACTAAGTATATATATATATATATATATATATATATATATATATATATATATATATATATATATATATATATATATATATTTGAATGGGCAGTGTGCCTTATGTTGATTTGATTTGCCTAGACAATGAAACCTTGTCCCATGTGTTCGCCTAGTTGTAGTGACTTATCACCTATAAATGCCTAAGCAATGGAATTATTTTTATCCCATGTTCCTGCTTAGTTGTAACAATCATTTAAGTAAATAATTCCCCTGGTGCCTAAGCAGTGGATATTTTACCCATCTTTTTGCTTAGTTTAGATGCCACTTAGGTCACCCATAATCAAACAGGCCTTTCCTTGCTCGATTGTTTTCCCAATCATTGTTGGTGATTATGTTGATGCCGTCCAACTTTGAATTGGTGGTTGTTGATATCGACCAACTTTTAGTTGGTGATTGTTGATGCCGACCAACTTTGTTGGTGTTTGTACTGATGCCGGCCAACGAACAACTTTTAGTTCATGCCGACCAACTTTATTGGTATTTGTGCTGATGCTGACTAACTTTTAGTTGAGAGAATTTTTTTTATTGCTCCAAAGTGAGTTAAGTGTAGTGTGTAGCACTAGCACTCCGAAAAAAATAGCCCAAACATATTTGGGGAAATCATCATTTTCATCCATACTGAAACAATGGGATATATGTAGAGTTACATTACTGGTAGTATTTTTGCAGGTTCTCTACATTCTAAGAGTTTTTGAATTCTTCCCCTTCAAGAGTTTATATTATATAAGTGCCAGGTCAAACAATAGCTATGAAACAATAGGGCCCATGCCAATTGGACTCTAATTTATTATGATTTTGAATTACTTTCTTGAGCACGTAATCGCCTTCCTTGAGATCACACTTCTTGACCCTTTTATTATAGAACATGGCAATCTTTTGTTGATAAGCTGCATTTCAGATTACTGCATCTTCTCTAACTTCTTCAAGCATGTCCAAGTCCAAGCGTCTCATCCAATCACTTACTAGAGAATTGAAGTTAATCACCCTATGAGTTGGTAATACTAATTCAGTAGGTATCACTGCTTCACTCCTAAAAGCCAACATGTAAGGAGATTCCCCAGTTGCTGTTCGGGGAGTTTTTTGGTATGTCCATAACACTGAATGAAACTCATTGATCCAATTCCCTTCAATATCATCCAATCGCTTCTTATACCCACTTAGTAGAGTTCGGTTTGTCACCTCTGTTTGCCCATTAATTTGGGGATGACTTGGAGTAGAATGGGCCTTTTGAATGTTGGGATGTAGACAATATGTTACGAACTCATCATTGTCAAATTGGGTAGCATCATCTGTAATAAAAGCATGGGGAAAACCATATCTGCAAATAATATTCTTCCAGATGAATTGATAGGCCCTTTCGTAAGCCATATCAATGAGAGGTTCATCTTCCACCCATTTTGTAAAGTAATTAATAACTACCACTAAATATTTGAATCATCCTCTTGTTATTGGTAGAGGATCGACTAAATCTATTCCCCACATAGAGAATGGCCCAGGTGAAGTTATTGGTGTTAGCAGTGTCTGAGGAGTTCTTTGTATAGTAGAGAATCACTAACACTTGTCGCATTTCTTGGCATAAGCTGTACAATCAACGCATATTGTTGGCCAATAGTACCCCTGTGTATTTATTTTCTTTAAAAGAGTTCTACTTGCTACGTGAGATCCACAAAATCCTTCTTGAATTTCCTCTATTAGATCTTTAACTTCTGATGGATGAACACATCTTTACAGACCAACTATCACACCTTTTCTGTACAAAACTCCATTGTTTAAGACATATATGCTAGCCTTATACTGTAACCTCTTAGCTACCATTTGCTCAACTGGTAAAGTACCTTCTTCGATATAATCCCTGATGGGATTCGTACAGGAAGGTCCCATATCCATGGTGATAAAATTCACCATTAAATCTTTATGAATACTTCGACTTGCACGTATTTCAATAGGGATTGTTCTTCGTAGCTCTGTGAGCATAGAAGAGGCTAACCGAGCAAGTGCATCTGCCCTTGCATTCTCCAGCCTTGGTATTCTGATCACTTCGATAGCATCCAAATTGGATACAATCTTCATAGGTTTAGCTAAATACCTCGACATGAACTCCTCTTTTGCTGCGTAAAGGCTGAGCATCTGATTTGCCACTAGTTGCGAAGACCACAACTTGCTCTGCATTCAATGATTTTGCTAAGTTGAGGCCAATAATTATAGTTTCATACTCAGCTTCATTATTGGAAGCCTCGAATTGGAAACGCAGAGCATATTATATGTCTATTCCATCTGGACTATTGAGAATAATTCCAACTTCGCAACCTGTGGTACACGAAGAACCATTAACATATAAATTCCATATAGGGATATTATTATCAAACCCCTGGTCTGAAAAAATCCCTTGATGGAATATCTTGTCCTTCCTTTCTTCATCCTTCAACTCTATACTCTTACTAGAATATTCTGGTTGATCGACTGCCATCCCTTCTGGCAATTCTGCTACTGGGAGTTGATCGGGGATAGTTTATGTTGATGCTCTAGCATCCTTGAGTTGCTCTGCATTATCCCCCTATTGATCAGAGATATCTGGGTAGGTAAATTCAGTAATGAAATTCGCCACTGCCTTCCCTTTGAGTGAGGATCTTGGCTTGTAGATAATGTCATATTCCCCTAATTCCACTGCCTAATACATCAATATTCCAGATTTTTCTGGCTTATATAAAGCCTGTCTGAGTGGTATGTTAGTATATATCACTATTATATGGGCTTGAAAATATGTTCTCATCCTTCTGCTCGCTTCAATCTATGCCAATGCTAACTTCTCCTATTTTGGATATCTGATATCTACTCCCTTGAATGCCTTGCTCGTATAGTAAATTAGTTTTTGTACTCCGCTTTCTATTCATATCAACACTACACCAAAATGGTCAAATTATCACCTTTCAGCCGACCGCCCTTGTCACGGTCTTTGACCGTGACAACAAACACGCATTTTATGTCACGGTAATTGACCGTGACAAAGAATTGTCATTGTCAATAATCGTGAGAAGTTCGTGACAAATATATTTATCACGGACTTTTCACGATCATTGACCGTGACAATTCTTAAAATAATTATCACGGTCAACGACCTTGACACGACCGTGACAATTCTTAAAATAATTGTCACGGTCAACGACCTTAACACGACCGTGACAAATTGCTCAGCAAAAAACCCTTCGTCCTTCTTCCCCCCCCCCCTTCGTTTCCCTCCTTTTTTCACTCTCTCTCTCTCTACTTCGAGGTTAATTTCTCTCTCTTTCTCTCTCTTCCTTTTATATATATGTTTGTGTGTGTATATATGTGCATGTGTGTGTGTGCGTGTGTGGGGGGTGGGGCAGGGGCAGTTGTGTGTGTGTGTATATGTGTGGTTGGTGGGGGTGGGGCAGGGTGGGGGGTTATTGTGTGTGTGTGGTGTTTGTGGTGGGTGGGGGTGGGGAGGGAGCAGGGTGGGGGTAGGGGTTGGGGCGGGGGGCTATTGTGTGTGTGTGTGTGTATATGTGTGGTGGGTAGGGGGTGGGGAGGGGGTTAGGGCAGGGTGGGGGGCTGTTGTGTGTGTGTGTGGTGTGTGTGGTGGGTGGGGGTGGGGAGGGGGTGAGGCAAGGTCCCATTCTAATTCCCTTAATATCGTGTTTTGATGATTCTATGAGATAATATATATTGTTTCAAGGTTAACTCATTGTAGATAAAAACATTGACATAGTAAGATTAAATTGAATCCATCCATAGATTCTATAATTACATCCACTAAAATATAATTAATAAACGAAACATACTTGATTTGCATAAATGAAATTAATGCTTTTAATTGTTTTGCACTTTATCATTTTCACTATAATTTTAATTGTATAGTTTTAGATGAAAGTAAATTAATAATTAGTGCCCATTTCGTATGAAAGTAGGATTGCCCCTCATTGTAAATTAGTAAATTAATGATTGTATATGTTAATTGTTTGTTTAATTGATGAAATAAATTAATTGAGTAGATGAATTAGAAGGAGTACGGGATACACATTTGTTGTTGACATTGTTGTTGGATTATTTTGTTTAGTAAATGTTTGGTTGGTTAGTTTTAAAAGTGGCATGACCACTGGATTATTGTCCATATGGGGGTGGGATTTTTCAACTTTTTTTGAAAATTACTTTGTATATCAAACAATATATATATAGTATGATAATTAAATGAAACATACTTGAAATTAAATATAGTGCGCATAGATACTAGCCTTCTAGTTCTTATGTGTACGCATTCAATAACCCTTAAACTCGTTCGAGAGTCATTACCCCTGTAATGAGATCTCTCGAATTATCCCATTTGGACAGTTTGAGACTGTATAATATTCTTAGTGGCTTAAAGTTGTTACTTTTGGAGGAAGTTCTGCAGTCGTATCTTAATGTTCTCTGGGTACATACTAGATTGACAAGTGTGATTATTATTTCAATTGATCAATTGAAATAACACTCACACCTACCAATCTACGTCGTGTACTTGGAGAACTACGGGGATATTCTATCGAATTTTTTTCAAATCATAACAATGTGCATGAGCTGTTAAGTATATTACAGAAAAATGAGGTCTTGAATGGGATATGGGCACTCACCCTTTAGAGGAGATGGAGGAAATAGAAATTAAATGATGGGATATTTAAATGAAACACACTATAAATCTAAGTTTTGTTTACCTTTAATAGGTGTTTAGTTGTGGTAGCTGTGATGGGATATCCGAAATACAAAGAGTGGATGGGTGAGACACATAGAATGGGGGATGTGTTTCGCAGAGATGCTAACGAATTTGTGAAATATGCAAAGAGATGTCATAATGATGAAGAGTTTCTGTGTCCGTGTTCTAGGTGTAACAATGTGTGACACCCCGACTAATTAAATACCGGGTAGCTACTCCTTTATTAAATTAATTCAAAATGTCAAGTTGGTCCAGTTAATAGCATCACTATCGAAAACATTTTAATGATTACTAACCACCTAGTATTTAAAAAGTAAGTTGCTAAATTTTAATTTACGTCTAATTAACATGCAACAAGTGTAATGAAGAATAACAACACCATTCACCATAACGAAGTAAATAGAATAACCATCACATAATGTAAATAAAGTCTGGAGGAAAAACTCCTCACTACAAATCCCACAACTGAAATAACTAAACTGAATACTGAATCAATACATGACAAAGTCTGAAAACTGAAATGGAAAGATGTCTCTAAAAGAAATGGGCAACATTCCCTACAACTGATAAATACTGAATCAGGAATCCAAATGGTAGAAGCGTCTAAAAGCAATTCCATGTAGCTTCCACAAATAGCTACAGCTCGTCACCTGAATGAGTATCCTATGCATGGTGTCCTTGTGGCTGGGACCTAAAATGGTTTTACAAGAAAAATAGATTTGAAAGCAAACGGGTCAGAGCCCGAATGTGGAGATATTTTAAAAACCTGCAAGTGCTTTAAAAACATTTAAAACATTAAATGCAAAGTACATGTTAGGACGTGCACTCACATGACATTCTCACGTCTCGTCTAACTGTGCACTCCTAACGTAAGTACCCATCTACAACAACACAAACCACTAGCTAAGTGACATCATATCTAGCTAGACTGTCATAGGTCCTACCCTTATTACTCGGTTCTATTAACATTATAACGCTCGTAATTAAATAGGGGTTTAACATAAACTCAGATGCTCAATATGCAATATATATCACTATCAGCTAACCCGTTATGTTTTCCTCGAAACAATACCGTAATTATATTCACAACATTAACATGAAGGTTTCCATTAATTAAGTGTATAATATTCACATCATAAATATATAATACAAGCACCCCGAGAACTAAGCTGCGCTGCACACATACTCTGCTATCCATCCCGGTACATCACGTACATAAGGATTACATATTCCGAATCTCTCAGGAATAGTTCACAAATAACAACATCACAAATAATGGAGGCAAACACAGTCACATCACATGGGTCACGCACATACCTATGCTCCCACGATCAGCGGACTTATTAATATCCCAATAAGTCTTTCTATGACCTATGTTCATCAAGGTAACCAGTCTAAATCCGGGCAACACAAGGATTAGAGGGCCCTAAGCGAACGCAAACCTCCTGTGACAGGTATGTCATACACACAATTCATATAGCAATACTAAGTAAACACACGTCTTAGTAATCCCAAAGTTTAATTTTGTACTATTCTCATTCTAGTACCAATATATAATTTACACCCTTTATACGATTCCGGTTTATAATCATACGCGCCATAATTTATTCTCACGGCATAGTAGACACTCACGTCTCAACCCAAACGGTTCACTGATTTAAATCACTTGTATATAATTTACTCCTCATAATAACCCAAAAGTCCCAAATCTGTTAATACATCATTAACGGAATGTTATCTCTACCCTCGAACAAGTTTACGGGTCTCCCAAAATCAAAACAGGCCAAAAAGGCCTAAACTGCCAACTCGTTAGAAGTCTCGTTCGAACGAGGCTGTTCAAACGAGGTTCCAGTTCGTTCGAACGAACTTTACCTTCTAACGACATCTCGTTCGAACGAATGTATTGAACGAAATACAGTTCGTTCGAATGAAGGTATCGAACGAAGTCTCCCCTCGTTAGAAGCGACTGGTCAACTCGTTAGAAGCTCGTTCGAACGAGCTCGTTCGAACGACCTGGGAAGGTCTTCTAACGATGGACCAGTTTCGGCCCAGAATTTTCTTAGTTACGTTTTTCATCAATTCTTACTCCTCAAATCTCCTCTAAAATTCATTCCAACAATGTTTTAAGTTCTCTAATCATCCTAAAACATGCTAAGGTCATATACTAACATCTTTTAAGGAATTAATACATCCTACACATCATTAAATCACAAGTTTCTACATTTTTCCCCAATTTTCTTCAAGAACATAAACCCTAGATTTTTATCATCATCAATTCCCAGAATTTAATCCGTTGTTACATCACATAAATATGAAATCTCTGAATTCAATCTTCCAATAACGTTTCTACATGCAAACCTATACCCAAAATTAAACTAATAACTTCCAATTTCATGGGTTTTCCTTTATCTCTTAAATAAGAATGATTATTAAAATTTCTAACATGGAAGAAGCATTCACCGCATAAAGAATGTAATTTAAATCACTTGCCTTGATTCGATCTCTGATTTTGATGGTGATTTCCTCTCTCTTTCTGCAGAATTCCCTCTCTCTCTCTTTCTCCAAGCTTCTTCTCCAAAGTGGCTATGGTGGCTAGGGTTTTCTTTGGGAAAGTTGGATACCTAATTTGATAACTCTCGTAGCTTAATGGGTCATTAAGGGTTGGTTAGTGGCGTAGTGGGTCAATTCCTAATCAGATAAAGACTCCTAATTTTCGTCATTTTTAATTCCTAAAAATACGAAATTACCAAAATACCCTTTATATTGCCGGTATGGCCTAAAAATACCCCGGGACCCAAACTACACCCCCGGCTAGTGTTTTCTGACTATCTCGACCCTTCCGAACGCGTTGGCGCACTCAAAACGACCATACGGTTTAAAGAATTTAAATTCACTTTTATAATCAAAAAATTTATATCCTGACGCAACTGTTACACGCGTCCCAATAAAATGACCAAATTGTCGTATATCAATCTCACGACAAATTTCATAATTCAATATTCATATAACATCATATATATTCAATATATTCAAATACCAACTCACAGCTCGCTAGTATTTTACCCGGATTAATTTCCAAATAATTCACATTTAATTAATTAATCCCAAAAATAAATATAGCCAAAAGTACGGGGTATTACACAATGGTAAGGTGTTTGAGTGGAAAACAATTGAACTACATTTGTTAAGATCGGGTATGCAAGATAGTTATCGATTTTGAAGTTTTCACAGTGAATTGAAAGTTCCTTTTGTCACCGACCAACCTTCACAACAACCTTCAACAAGTAGAATAGATGTATATGGGGACGACGTAGATCATAATATGTTAGAGGATTTAGTTGATGATGCCCACGAAGTTTATGAAGCAGAGGAGAATGAGGTTACTGATGATGTAGAAGATTCAAGTGCTCGTGAAGATAACACGATAAAACTTGATGATGACTACCAAAGTTTAAAATTTAAGGTGACCCAACCGTTATACTCTGGCTGTGAGAAAGATCAAACAACTTTGCATGCCATGGTTGGTTTGTACAGTTTGAAGACACAGTACGATTTGTCTAGAAATAGCGTGACGGGAATTCTGAAATGGGTGAAGGTCTTATTACCCAAGGTGAATACACTTCCAAATAGCTATCCTGTTATGAAGAACAGTTTGAAAGGTTTGGGAATGAAGTATAAATCGATTCATGCTTGTGTGTATGACTGCATACTATACTGAAAGGATTATGAATATATCGATCGTTGTCCGGTATGCGATGAACCTAAATATGTCCAATCTATTAGTAAGGAAGGCACATGCTCAAAAGTGCCTCAAAAAGTATTGAAATATTTTCCCATTGGGCCTATATTAAAGAAATTTTTCACAGTACCATGGATTGCAGAGGCAATGACTTGGCATGCTAGGGCAGAAGTAGGGGTAATATCATGCGTCATCCTATTGATTCTACTGCCTGGAGGAGGATGAATTTTGAGTATCCTGATATTGCTCGAGAATAATGCAACATTCGTTTATCTATATCAATAGATGGTTTCAATCAATTGGGAAATCTAAGCACCAATCAGAGTGTATGGCCAGTGATCCTAGCCCCACTCAACCTCCCTCCTTCACAGTGTGTGAGATTTGAATTTTCGGTGATGGCTTTGTTGATACCTGGGCCAAAGGCACCAAGTGATGACATTGACATCTACTTGGATCCTTTGGTAGAAGAATGAAATGAGTTGTGGGAAGAGGGTGTGCAATCATTTGACTCTTTTAGAAAAGAAGAGTTAACGCTGAAAGCTATGTTGATATGGGAAATTCATGATTTTCCAGCTTATGGGACATTATCCAGTTGTGTAGTACATGGTTATTTGGGATGTCTTATTTGTCGAGAGATGACTGAATCTCTTCGACTATCCTCTAGATTAAAAAATGTATACCATCGTCACAGGACGTTTTTACCCCCAGCTCATTGTTTTAGATCTGAGAAAGGTTCCAATTTTTTATTGGGCGGGGTTGAACATAGGCTACCGTCGAAACAACTTTCGAGTTCAGAAATTTAAAGTAAATGTTCTGAATGTGTCCCTAATATTCTAGGTAAGAATCCCAAATTTAAGAACGTCAAGCATAAGAAGACCCCAACTAGGAATGAAACTGAGACAAGAAAGACATGGTCTCGGAGGTCAATTTTATTTGACTTGCCTTATTGGAAGAATAACCCGGTGCGCAATGTATTGGATGTGATGCATGCAAAGAAGAACTTTGCTGAACATATTGTGGTTACTTGCCTTGGGGGGAGTCAATCGAAGGATGGAGAAAATGTATGAAAAGACTTTAAATCGTTAAAACTTAAGACACAACTATGGTTGAAAGAAGATAGTAGGGGAAGGACAATAATTCCCCCTGGTGCATTTACTTTTTACGAGTGGGGAAAAGAAGGTGCTTCTAGACACAATATATAATTTGAAGGGCCCATCTACTTTTTCGTCCAACTTGCAAAGGATTGTGAATTATGCTACTCATGATTTATATAAGTGTAAGTCCCATGATTGGCATATGATCATGTAATTGGTTCCTCTATTGTTTAAGCACTGTTTCTCCAAGCACAAGGATTTGCGTAGGGCTATTATGCAAATTAGTATTACCTTCTCCCTCTTGTGTGAGAAGGTAGTCAATCGAGAACACATATTGGCCGAAAAATTGGCGGTGATCGAAGCTATTTGTGTATTGGAGAAGTACTGTCCCCCAGCATTCTTTGACATAAGTGTTCACTTGTTGGTACATCTATGTGACGAGGCACTTCTTTGTGGTCCAGTTAGATATCGATGGATTTATCTGTTTGAAAGATTAATGAAAGTTGTTAAAGATTACGTCAAGAATACGCGATACATTGTAGGATCAATTACAGAGGAATACATCACCGTGGAGTCATCAATATATACTCAGGAATATATGCTGAAATCAACCAGCGTTGATGACACTAAAGAGTTCGTCGATGATGGTGGTCATGTGATGGGAAAACGAGTGAAATTAACCGGTTTGCAACATGAAAAAGTAGCTTGTTATCTACTTGACACACATGAAGATGTCGAAGAATGGAAAAAGTAAGTTTCAATTATTACAATGTTTAACATTATTTTACATTATTTTATACATGATTAATTTTGTAATATGCAGAAAATATGAAGCCCGTGAGAACAATAAAAGATTATAAACAATGGTACAATCAGACAACGAATTTAGGTTGTGGTTGACACAAGAAGTAATTATAATGAAAATCGTCGTTATATAATGTTACATTACGCTCAAATTTTACCACTAATATAATTAATTTATCTATATTCTCAGCTCCTAAAGACGGGTGATGCGACATCAAGGCTTGCTCGTCTAGCCACTGGACCCTTGTTCGTGGCTCAAGAGTACAAAAAATATCGATTGAACAATTACATTTTCGGCGCTAATGTGTAAGAGGAAAGTACAAATTTACAGAACTCGGGAATTTCATACAAGGCTCTTACTTTCTTTCGAGCGAGCCCAAAAGATAAAAACCTCGTTGAAGCTGAAATGACTACTATGGTGTAATCCAAAATATATTTCAATTGGATTATATAAGCTTCAAAGAGGTTGTATTTTACGGTGACTGGGTAAGAGTTGAGGATAAAAATGCTTCCAAAGTTGATCCTGTCACCAATTTGATCATGGTTGACTTGCCCAAGTTGAAGAGCAACAACCACGTGAGCGATAAGTCGTTTGTTTGTGCATTTCAAAAGGTTAAGCAAGTGTTTTAATCGGAGTATATCAACAACGAGCCGTGGTCAATTGTCCAACACGTGCCAAGATGTCTAAATAGTAGTGTGGATGACTTGACTGCTCCTACCGAATATCAATCCATTTTTTATGATAACCCGGATTTGAAACAATTTTTCAATTTGTAATAAATATTCCAATTTGTACCGAAACATCCATTTTTAATGCTTTTAATTGATTTGCACTTTATCATTTTCACTCTTGTGTAGTGTGCGTGTGTGGAGAGGAGATTAATACATAAATATTCCAACTACACCTAAGTTTTTTTTATACTAATCCATGAATATACCTTCTTACCTTTAATAAGTGATTAGTACATAGTTATTTGGGGTGTCCTATTTGTGGAGAGGAGACTGAATCTCTTCGTCTATCCGAACACTAAGAAATGCCATAATCCTATGGAGTGATGTTCTGCAAATTCCTCCCAACGGTTGTGTAGCCAAACATCACAAGTTAAAGTTGTCAATTCCACTTTCCATACCCCACCACTTGGAACATCTAGCAAAAACATGGGAGACCATTGGAAGGTGGAATTGACAACTTCAACTGGTGATTTTTTCCTACACAACGATTGGAAGAAATTTGCAGAGCATAACTCCACAGGCTTATGTCATTTCTTAGTGTTCAGATATGAAGGGAATTATATTTGACACAATTGCCCGAGGTACATTAGTTGGAAGGAGGTGCCATATGAGCTCAAGTTAGCTATTTGGGTGACACTACAGGTAATGTATTTATATTTATATTTATATGTCAATTTCAATTGCGATTTCTATTTTGATTTATATTTATATTTATATTTATCTATATTTGTGGGGCGGATACTAATTTTACTTTATTTTATTTCAGGGGACAGGGAGAGCCCCTGGTGGTAGGCCACATAGGATCGATACTTATGTGGCGCTCTTCGGACGAGAAGGGAAGGATAAGGAGGTGTCCCCGAGCGTCGCGGTACAAAATCTCTTTTCCAGCTAAATAATTTGTAGATTTGAGATAATTAATGGTGATGTTGTTTCTTCTTATATAGTTTCTATTTTGAATCTTTATTTGCATTATCTCTAGTTTATTTGGATATATGATGTTTGAACAGGTACAACGTCGCTATAACAGGTACAAATATACTGTTGGGCAGCGACAGTGGCCATACTTCCCAACAGATTTTTTTTAAATTCTGCCCAGAATTGTCACGGTCATTGACCGTGAATTTTTTTTTAAAAAGGGTCACGAATTTTTCACGATCATTAATCGTGACTAACTTATCACGGTCATGGCCCGTGACACGATCGTGATAATTCTAACGAACTTATCACGATCAATGATCGTGACACGTCCGTGACAAAAAAAGTTGTCTCTCCCCGAATTATCACAGTTATTGACCTTGACAAGTTAAAGTTGTCAAGGTCAATGACCGTGACAATTAGGCAGATTTGGTGTAGTGTAAAGCCGAACTGACTAAACTTTCTGAAACAACTAAGTACAAATATAATCTTTCTCCCACCACTGGTCGGGACAATAAAGGAGGTGTCCCCAAGTATCTCTTCAGCTCTAAAAATGCCTTCTCACATTCGTTGTTCCACTCAAAGGTTTTTATGAGTACTTTGAAGAATGGAAGACATCTATCAATTGGTTAAGAGATGAATCTGTTGAGAGCAGCAACGTGCCTCGTAAGGCTTTGTGCTTCCTTCTTAGTGGTTATAGATTATAATTCCAGCAAGGCTTTTATCTTATCAGGATTTGTTTCAATACCTCTTTGATTCATAATGTACATCGAGGAACATGCACTTGGTTGTTTTCTTTCTCGTATTCTCTAATTCTTCTTGCTCGGCAGATGAGTAGTAGCATTCTCGAGCTACTTTTTGGTCGCCCGTCACAACTCCTACTCCAATGTTGTTCTAGAACTTTAAACACTAGTTTACAGTAGATGAAATTGCTTCAAAAAATTTCAAGCCTACTCTCCCCATGATTATATTATATGATGACTGGACGTGTTTATCCATCATGAAGAAACGTACCTTCTCGGATCTAGAAGCAGGCCAGGTACCAATCAACATGTCTAACTTGATCATCCCAAGTGGAAAAACTTTTTCTCTAGAGAATCAAATGAGGAGCCTGTGATATGGCTCCAACTGACCCAATTTCAAGTTCAAACTATCGAAGCAAGGGTAGAACATGATGTCTGACAAGCTACCATTATCCACCAGTATTCTTAAAATGATTACATCCTTCATGCTCATTTTGATTAATAAAGGATCATCACGAGGATACAAAATGCCTTCCAGATCATTTTTAGAAAAACCAATGACCAACTTTTCTTTGTTAACTTCTCTCGGGCGATCTTCTTCTACCAAATTTATACGTTGTATATAGGAACATGCTTAATCCTCATTAAGGCAAGATTTCCTTTCAGAGGTATGATCACCCCCTCTACATCTCCACTTGTAATCATGTTACAATCAAATGAACCAAAATGAATTGAAAATACCTCATGATAACATCTTGGCTTTTTTGGGGGATCGGGGTCATCTTTGGGGTCATCTTCATGGTCCCTTTTCTTGTCATCTCTTGGTCGGCAAGGAGATCTGGACTTCTATCGAGCTCTATTGTTGGTCCTCACACCATTCTGGCGATCAACGTACCTGTTCAATTTTACTCGTCTAATGAGTGTTTTTATCTCATTTTGGAGAGATACACACTGCTTGGTCGTATGACCATAATCTTTATGGAACTCGTAATACTTAGTTTTATCCCTTCTTTCAAGGGCTGGTCTCAGATATTCTGGCCAATTTAGTTCCTCACTGTTCTTGATTTCCTCCAAAATGCGGTTTATATCTACCTTTAAGGGAGTATAATTTGTATACTTCTTCAAGTGTTCCAACATTTCTTTGACTTTTGACTGCTTGCTCCCACCATTATGCTTGTGATCTTTGCTCTCTGACTTACCGTCAAATTTTATTTCTGCCTTTGTATCAGCATTATTCTTCGCAGTCATAACTTCTTCGGCATTCATAATTTTGGCTACTTTAGCCATCAATTCAGCCATGCATTTGGGGGGGTTCATTGGCTAAGGTTTAGTACAGCTTGTCTGGTAAAAGACAACTAATGAGAGCTGTAATGGCTATTTTCTCCTCGTAGTAAATGACCTCTAATTTCTCATTATTAAAATGAGTGATATAGTCCCTGGTATTTTCTCCTTATTTTTGCCTTACACTCAACAGATGTACTACCTTTTTGACTGGCTTTGGACCATATCAAAAATTCCCTATAAAGAGCTCTCCCAGTTGATAGAAGGTTGCAATCTTCCCCTAAGGAAGGTTGTTATACCATATCTGAGCAGATACGATAATAGTTTCTGAGAATGCCCTGCACCTCATTTCATCTGGGACTACATAAATGTCTGTTGTAGCTTGGTACTGCTATATATGGAGAACATGATCATTTTTGCCATCGTACTTCGGTGTGACCACAGGAGCCTTAAACTTTGAGGGTGTGGGAAATTCCAAAATTGCTTGTACAAATGGGGATGCTTTGATAAAGGTTCTTTAAAGAGTATTTTTGCCCTTAGCCATTTCACCTAACCTGTCTTCCAATCTTCGAATAGATCCCTTTCATGCATCATTTCTGACCTCTAATTTATTTATGTTTACACGAGCAATAGATCGCGCCTAATTCTCCTCTTGGGATCTTTTTATGCGAGTTGTAGACCTGAAATTTGGATGTGATTGAGCTGAACCTTCCCTTAAATCGTTTGGTCATTGAGAATTCATCAACGCAATCTGAGGAGAATTTTTGTTCCTCCTAGGGCCCAAACGGTCAAAGGGTGAAACTCTGCTCAACCTCTCCAGAGCGCTTGTTCGTTCTGGAGTTAATGTGACATTTTCTTGAGAATCCATAATTATTATGGGAAAAGTCAAACAGGCTGATAGAATGGATCACTTGAATTTCTAGTATGATGAATTTCAGTATGTCTGGATCATGAAGATGGTGGAAGCATTCTTTATTAGCTTGAATGTGCAAATGCTCCATTTTGAACAGTCTCGATGAACTATCGCATTGTTTCTTGCGTAGCCATTTGTCCCCTGGCTAAGTTTGCCAGGATTCCTATGATATCGTTGGCATTTGGAGGAGTAGAAGGGTTAAGAGGATTCCTGTCATTGTTCCTATTGCTAGATTCTGGGATATTAGCCAGTTATGATAAGTTTTTAGTGAAAAATGCTACGTATAGTCGTTCCCACAGACGACGCCAATCTGTTGATGTAAAAAAATAGATTTGATCTAATTAATTAATCACAGATAAATACGAATAAATAGATAAGATAAGATATTTTCAAATTGGTTCAGCCTTAATGAAATGGCCTACATCCACTGTCTTGTATTACTGGGTGTCTTGCTTTAATCTCGATTATGCTCGCTTATAAGCTTACCCTGCCATGAGGGTATTATGATGTATTTATAGCCCTTGGGCTGTTAGTATGAATAGGTAATATGCCGTTATTAAATAGGCATATACATCTGTACATGATAAGAATATTCATTGAATCTGTGTTTGTCGTTTGACCTTCCTAACCAGTTTCTCAATACGCTGAGTAGCTTGGTACATTGAACTAGGGCCATGTTGGATGACATGTGTCTTCATGTAATTGGTCCACATCATTTGAATAGTTTTTGTATCAAAAACAATAATCCATGATTTTTTTATTAGGAAAAGACATTCCAAAAATTTGGTCTTCAACAAATATTTACCTAATTACTAAACATGAATTTCCTAGGAGTTGCAAATACTTTAAGACTATTAACATGTTGAATTTCAGTGTCAATGTCCAATAAAGATTATGGAAAGAATTTATATTGGATCAAGTGGATGGAGTTATATTTCAATATTAAAGAAGGTAGTTTTGGAATCATTAGTCTGGAGAACATCTATAAAGCATTTGTCCTGAGATTCGTTTAGAAATTCATAATAGAAGATAGTTTTGGGGAAAGTTTGTTAACGATCAAATATCATAATTTTTCTAGTGTCAAAGGTTTATGATTTTGTAGAATATCAAAAATAGTATTTATCAAGTATAACATTATATAACTGAGGTGGAGGGGGATAAGTTATGGCCCTTAATTGAATATGGTAGGATCCGCTTCAAATCAACATATTAGATTGTTACTTAAAACTGACGATTTTATCCTCTAATATTGTTAAGAAGTTATTGAAAGATAAAAAGAAAATAGAATATACTCAAAGTATTATTAGTTAATATGATAATAAGAGTATAATCAGTTATGTTTCATATCAGAAAACCTTACAGATGCACAGAGTACGGCTACTTCTAGTACCCCTTTCCAAAGTGCTAGACTTTAGAACATACAAATACTTATACTAATTGACCTAGACCAACTTACACAGGACTAGTTGAAAAACCAACTCCTGTTCGAGAACAATTTTAGTATAAGATTAAAGGTAAAATATGACCCTTAGAACAACCTATTAAGTTCCAAACTACAGGTATAGGACAAGTGTTGAACTTAACAACACATGATCACTAGACTTAGAATAATATTCTAGATGTATGGAAGTACAATATAGTTTTCGATTATTTTAAGAGTTTGCACCCTACAGAAGGATAAGACATGTATATATACTTAGAGACCTTTTTACGAGAAAGTGGCGGAGCCTTATGGGAGGCATTTAAGATAGAAAAAATAAATAAATATGAAGAACATTTAGCTTTAGGTAATAACCCATATAATTTTGTTAACAAGATACAAGACTTAGTAATAGGAGAAGACCCTAATTCAGGACATATATGTATTTAAAAAGATGGACTTGTCATATAGTTACAGGAGACGCCTCCAAGAAATTGTCCATTACAAACAATAGTATTCCTTAAAAAAAATAAAGAATTTCATTAAACATACTTATTTGTTTATTTTCGTCTCAATTATTAACGTTTATGCTTCTTGGTCATGAAGATAACATTTTTGCATATTTGACCTTACAATTGAACTAGGATTCACCATTAAAAATCAATCAAAGAACATTAAAAACTAACAAGTGATCCACACGATTAATGGATCAAAACAACATTAATCTATATCAAATCCCTAAAAATCATAACCATCATTAGATCTAATCTAGTCCAAATCTGATTTCACAACAAACATAACCATCTGACAAAACCATATACGAGTGCAAAATGATATGACATCTGAGATCAATCCAAAAATGATGAGGTACCATACTTTAGTACCTCTTAGGGTGTCCGTGTCTCTTTTTAGGCCACTCGATTACTATTTCGAGTTGTCGACTCCTAAATCCTATTTTTAATTCTAAAATAATTGTATAGTTGTCAACTGCGGATCGGGAGTCTAGTTAGGACATGTTCACTTTCCTTAGGTTAATTTTGTGTGTCTTCGGTTGTCCGTGTCTCATTTCGTGCTACTCAGATTGTGAAATATAAAGTTTATCGTTTTAGATTGTTTAAAAATCGTGACATTACTTGTTTCTGTTTACTAATTTTCCGTTTAAATTAGAATTTTAACCAATTCCTTTTTTATTTATCGATTTTTGGTACCACCTCATATGTTCATATATTGGAGTTTGTGTCGCAACATTTAGTGGTTTGAATGCTAAAAATTAACATAAACTACTTGCAAAGGACAAAATAAAATCACAATCTAATAGTAAATCGGATTAATTGCATAAACTATTTGCAAAAGACCTGAATTAATTAACACAAAAAACATATCAATAATTATAACTAACATTCACACAAACAAGTATACAAATATTATCATAAATTAATCTTAAATTATGCTACAAAAACCAATTGACAATCTAGGTGTTCAATTTGTTTACCCTCAATCCCCTATCACCATTGCAAATCAATCCAGTAAAAAAACCAATGATATTAAGCAATAACCAAGAATTAAAATTACCTTTTGTTCGCATCAACCCACATACTGAAACTGTGTTCCATATATAATCTTTTATGTTGGATCCTCCTATACAATCTTCTAACCAATTTAACTAAGAATATATCATGCAAAAATAGCATAAAACATAATAAAACTTATCAACAAACAAGAAATAATACGACTTATCCGATATTGTCAACTTAACTAGCTAAGTGGAGAGCTATGATAGAGGCCACCAATGATGAATCAAGCCCTCCAGATAGTATAACTCCAAAAGTCACATCAGTGAAAACTATGATAGGCACATATGTTTAACAAACAACTGTACATACCAAACATTTTCACAATACACTAAATCATGTACATATTTCAACTCATTATTAGACAACAATATGCAGAATTATCCCAAATTCAATTCACCGTTAAGCCGTATTCACAATACAATAAATCCAGCAGACCAATTATATCTACCATACTAAATCCACCTGACCAATTATATTAGTAGCGGAGTCTAATAAATAGAGTTGAACTAAACAAAATAAAAAGGGCAAAAATTTAATCCTGAAACGATAGTAATTTCATTCAAAACAGTAGTATGTTCATATCAACATACATTCAAAATAGAGTACAAAACACTAAAATAGCTCCAAAGAGTAATAATTGTCTATCACATGCCATACAAGATGTTCCATTTAGTGCAGCAAATAGAACATTATTAACCTCCTCGACGTCGATGTTTACATATCAACATACTTATTAAGAAGGGTTATGTTAACATAATCTCTTAGATAATGGAAATAGCTTATCAAGATAATATGAATATTTTTAGGAGGCTTAACAAATAGGTCCTAAATTGACCGCACTAAATAAATTGTTTTCAGTAGTTCCTACAATAAATATTTACTACTTATTAGAGTAATACCTATTTGAATACATGATTGTGACACCCCGCCTAATTAATTACTGGGTCATCAGTCCTTAATTAATTAATTTCAGAATATCAAGTTGGTCCAGATAATGCATGACTGTCGAAAACTCAGATTTTAATTTAATAAAACTAACCACCTATTATTTAAAAAGGGTGATGTCCAAATTTTATCTTGCTACTGACCAATATAAAAAAACCAACAAATATCATGCATCACATTAATATAAATAAAGTCTAACTGAAGTAAAATAAATGACTGGAGTAAAGCACGTCCAGATACAATCCCATACAATAAATCCAATAAAAGGATATCCAATTTAAGAGAGAATTTAAAACAACTAAACCTCTAAATGTAAAAAGGAGAAAGGACGACATGTCCAACATAATAGATAACTAAAAAAGGAAGAATAGGTTGAGTCGTCTACTAGCAATTATCCTGCAGCTTCCATAATAGTTGCAACACGTCAACCGAATAGAGTCTCCTAAAGCTGGAGTCCCTGTGGCTAGGCACCTAAAAAATAATGGACAAATAGAAAGATATATAGAAAAGAGGGTCAGAGCCCGAGTTGAAAAAAGTTTAAAATAGCAAGTGCTTAAATTGATTCAATTAGCACAATTATTATACAAGTTAATTTAGCGTACTCACTTGAGATACTCACCCCTCGATCTAGTGTGCACGCCTAAAGAACCTAACTACCCATACTAGTCATGCTACCCTGGCTGGCTACTAAGTACATACTATTATGCTGGAAAGTCTCCCCAAATAACTCCAAGCCGATGTACTTAAGATTTCGATTTAGGTTTAGAATTACTTTAGTTTATTCACATATTTTTCTAATTGCCCTCCTGATAATACCATAAGCACACATCTAAAAATAGAGTCAGCAACATAAGACACCAAACAGGATTTCGGTATACACACATTATTCTCTTTATGTATTGAAAACGATAGTTTTTCTAAATCAATGCTCTGATACCACTTCTTGGTGTGCGAGGCCCCCGATTTTTATAAATCTTACAAAAAGATAATTTCAATTTCCTTTAAAGGATGCGAAAGCGAAAGATGGTTCAATTAAACAAATTAACTAATTTTAATTTCTTTTCAAATTAAAATTAAACAAGTGAAATAAGATTAAATCCAAAAATATTTTAATTTCACTTAAACCAACTTAATTCAACCCAAGTCCTAGAAATTTTCTAAGTCATATTTTCAATATTACCAAATTAGGCCAAACCAATTTTAACAAATTAAGTGATGACTTGAATTACATTAACATTTATACAAATTCAATTTGCGCCAAATTAAACAAGTAGTGATTTAAACTAATTTTATCTTTTTACGTAAGAATGCGTTCTAGGTGAGATTTGCAAAAGATAAAATAAACAAATAACCACTACGCCGCGATGTACGAGGAAAAACCCACAACGGGAAAAAACCTCGGACGACCCTAGCCTCAATTCCACTAAGTATGGAATTTACAATTACAAGCAAGATGACTTACAACACTCGACTTGACTCCTTCAATCCTCAATGCATCTTATTATAAATACCTCTTCTTAGAGAATAACCACGAAACTCCACCGCGGTCTCGAAATCCACCGATCAAACTTTTTCTGGTCACCGTCACCCAAACAAGGAGCCTTTCTCCAAGTGGGTATGTCACAGAAAACAAGCTTTTTCTTTGTGGGATGTAGAAGCAAACTCAAAAAATCTCTTCAATGTTGTAGAGATGAATCATATGCCAAAAAAACTCTCTAAGAAAGATGTATATATATATGGATAGAGACTTGGATTAACACAAATAATTGGGTGTAAACTTGGGTTTGTTATTTGAATATATCAATTTGGATAACAAACACCAAGGGAACTTTTTATGAAAGAATTAAGCTCTCAAACACTCTCTAGGAGATAAAAAAAAGTTCTTAGAAAAATTATGTTCCCTAAGTGATTAAGTTCTGTGAAAGAATAGTGGGACAAAGTAGTGGAAAAGTGCCAAAAAACTGCCAAAAACTGTTCCCGTCGAAATCTCGTTCGAACGATATTTTCATTTGAATGAACTATCTAACGAGTTTCCAGTGGCAAGTCGTTGGCAAACCTTGTTCGAACGAAATTCTCGTTCGAACGAATAATTCGTCCAAACGACAACTTCGAACGAAAAACTAGAAAGATTAAAAATTCCATTTTTAGCCCAGAAACTTTATTTTAAAGTTTGAAAGAAACCTTCTGAAAATAAACCTTGGTTTAAAATAAAAGTGCCCCCAATATAAACTTATTCCAAGTCTCCCTATATAGATATAGAAATGCATTCATACCTTTGGAGACTATGGAATATTATATTGATGACGTAGAAACATGACACTTAAAACACGACAATGATGAAACTTTATAAGACTTGACCGCTACGTCTTCAACTCTTGCATGCCATAGGCTTGAAGGATGGTCAAGTATTCTATCCTATAACTCAAACGTTTTTGTCCGGAATTGAGCCAAAACAACAAAGGACTCAATTGGAAATTTGTGTCCTTACAAATCTCCCCTTTTGGCTATTTCGGGACAAAAAACAATAAAAATCCTAAAGGGCCGTCAAGCTCTACTAGACTTAAAACAAATCCCACCCAAAATAAAAAAATACATAGCTTGACTCAAAATAACCCAAGGATCAATATCTTTGCTGACGATGAAAGTTGCCACTTAGAAGAATTCCTGCACACTTAAGCAAACTATCAAACGCAAAGGAATATCAAGAATATTAAATGGATAACCCTACATTAATTCTCCCCTTTATCAAACAAATGACCTGCTTAGAAAGACATCTCCCCCTAAGATAAATCTCCCCCAAACTAAGATACGAATATAATAGGAATAGATACCATTTCTCCCCTATTATTCTCCCCCTTTTTGTTCAGGAATAGACAAAGGTGATAGAATTAACAAAGGTACATAGAACATGAAAGCATATAGGAAACAAAACCATAACTAATCCAACAAATAATAATGGATACCATCTAAGATGCAAGAAACTGATAACAATATGATACATAAGTATTAAGCATGTGATATCAACAAAGAATGCATCAAGATAGATACCAATTATGAAGTAGAAGCATAGATGGACTAGAAAGCAAGTCAAAGACCAAAAAATAAATCATATATATGTATATACAATAGACTCAAACTAAGCATAAGTACATACATATAGATATAAACACCAAAATGACACAAAAATCAGGCCTTAAGAGTCATTCTGGAATCTCGTTAGAAGACCGAGGGAATCTCGTTCGAACGAAAGTCCCCCCACTTCGAACGAACTACCAAACTCGTTACAAGGGCCACTAAAAACCAGTTAGAAGTCTCGTTTGAACGAGGTCATTCAAACGACCTGGGCTGGACTTCTAACAAAAATTTTGCACTTGCCCATTTCATCTTCAAAGTTCATTTTTTTCCATATTTTCTCCTCTTCGATGTCAACCTAAATCCATTCCAACCCAAGTATAAGGTTACGAAACTACTCTAAGTCACTCCAAAGAATTTCTTAACATAGTTTAGGGGGTCAAATCCTTCTAATCATAAAATAAATTCAACAAACTTCTAAATTTTCCCTTGAATCATATTAGCATAACCCAAAATTATAAATTCATAAAAGTCCCATTTTTATTTCATGATTAGCATCTAATTCACCTAATTTCATACTCCTATAAAGGGGAAAATCCTCTACATGCAAACCCCCATCAAATTTCTAAGATTCCTACACAATCTCATCATAGGTAAACAAAATCTGGTATTAATAGTTCAAAAACCTTAACATATGTTAACAAGAATAATAAATGCTAAGAGAAAGAGAAAGATAATCACTTGCCTTAAAACGAACTTCTAATTCATGGGTTGAAATTGGTATGGGAACGATCCTCTTGACACGATCTACGCGCTGGTGTACTTTTTGGTGTGAAAGCTTAAGTTCTTGGCTTAGGGCTCTAATGGAGTCTTCTCCCTCTTCCTTGGTTCTCTTTCTATTTTCCTCTCTTTATCACGTAGGTTGAAACTAACATGCCACTAACCCTAAATGATTTTAATTAAACCCAATTTTCGTCCATTTAATTACCCAAAAATTCTAAAGGACCAAAATACCCCTCTGGGGTGTTGTTTTGGTCTAAAATTTCCCGGACTCCAATTTCAATACCCGAATAGTGTTTTCTGACTATTTTGATCCTTTTGGACACTATGGATCACTCAAAATAGTAATCCAAGTTATACAAAAATAATTTACTTTTTAAACCCCCAAATGCATACTAGTGACACGACTCATCTGTGCCCCAAATGTTTATAACATATCTGTTGTGTATCTCATTTTCGGCCACAATATTCTTTCAATAACTACTAACTATCATCACGCTAGTAATTATTATCATAAAATTGGATTATTTACAATTTAAATCTTCTCCCTTTAATTTAATTTATCCCCATTTTCATAAAAAAATATGCGTAAAAATACGGGGCATTACATACTCCCCCCTAATAAGAGAATTTCGTCCCGAAATTTAGAAAAAATAATAAATATATATATATATATATATATATATATATATATATATATATATATATATATATATATATACCGTGAAAGAATAACTATGGATAACATTCACGCATGTCATCCCCACACTCCCAGGTTGATTCCTCAATATTATGGTGTTGCCACTGAACACGTACTAGTGATACTATTTTTGATCTCAACTTATTCTCGCTATGGTCTAGAATAGAAACCTTCCCCTCCTCGTAGGAACTATCAGGTTGTATGTCTATCTCCTCCAATGCAAGGTCGGTGTGGGCTAAGTCATCTCGAAGGAATCTCCTCAGCAAAGAGATATGGAACACATCATTGACTCTATGCAAGTGCTCTGGTAACCCAAGTCTATAAGCACCTGATCCAATCCTCTCAATAATGGGTAATGGCCCTACATATCTAGGCGCCAATTTTCCCTTCTTACCAAAATGCATAACTCCCTTCATAGAAGACACCTGAAGTAACACCTGATCATCAATGTTGAACTCGCGAAAATACCATTCAGCGTTCACGTAGCTCTTCTGCCAATATTGAGCGACTCGAATACGTATCCATAGCAATTCTATCCTCATTGAAGTATCCTGAATCACTTTCAAACTAGGTAACTTGTTGTCCCCGACCTCTAGTCAACATGCTGAGGAATGATAAGGCATGTCGTATAGTGCCTCGAATGGAGCAATACCGATAGTAAACTGGTAGGAGTTATTATAGGCAAACTCCACTAGTGGAAGGTACTATTCCCCGCCTCCGCCAAAATTAATGATGCACATACGTAACATGTCCTCCAACATCTGATTCGTCTGCTTGGTCTGATAATCCGTCTGTGGGTGATAGGTTATGCTCAGTCGCAACTCCGTACCCAACGCCTCTTGAAAACTCTCCCAAAATTATACTAAGAGGTGCTCCGTGGAGTCTTACTATTTCTGCTATGAATATATGGGTGTACTGTCCCATGGGGTAGTCTTTCCTGGCTGGCAGAAAGTGTGCTACCTTGGTCAGCCAATCCATTATCACCCATACTGAATCGCGAGCCCTCTGCGATGTGATTAATCCTGTGATGAAGTCTATGGAAATCCTCTCCCATTTTCACATAGGAATCTCTAATGGTTGCAGAAGTCCCTCTGGTATGTGATGGTCCACCTTTACCAACTGATAAGTGGTACATTTCGAGACGAACTCGGAAATATCATTCTTCATCTCGCTTCACGAGTACTGTCTATGCATATCATGGTACATCTTATCCCTGTCGTGATGTATCGCAAATCGAGAACTGTGCGATTATGTCATCACCTTGTGTCGCAAATCTTCACCCTCAGGAATAACAAACCTCCCATTGAAATGTAGACCCCTATTTGAACTCACGATGTAATACTCAGTCCCCTCGGCTAGAAGCTTCACTATTTGAGTTTGGCAGGACGGATCATCTGCCTAAGCCTGTACTACTCCCTAATAATCTTAGCGTAACCGTCATCACACATATAAATGATTGAGTCAGCGCATCCTGGTTCCCTAACTCCTTCCATTTTTCTTTCCTCACCTCGGCCACCCCACTGACTGGCCTACAGTTTAAAGTGTATGCTACCTCGTTATGCTTCCCCAGGTAGTATTGGATATCAAATTGATAATCCTTCACAAACTCAAGCCATTGACATTGACGCATATTTAACTCCTTCTGCATGAAGAGGTAATGTAATGACTTGTGGTCCGTGAATAAACAAAATTTCTCACCTAGTAGGGATTGTCTCCAAATCCGAAATGGAAACACCACCATCGCTAACTCTAAATTGCGGGTGGGGTAGTTCCTCTCGTGAGGCTTAAGCTTACGGGAAGCATAAGCTATAGCCTGATCCTCATGCTGCAGTACATCTCCAAGTCCTAACAAGGACGCATCAGTGTAGACTAGATACTCCCGACTTGGGTAATTCTAACACTAGTTCTAAGGTTAAATAGTCTCTCAACTCATCAAAGGATAACTGACAAGCCTCACTCTAGATAAATGGCACCTCTTTGCGAGTCAGGTGTGTCAACGGACCCACTATCTTTGAAAACCCTCGAATGAATCTCCTATAGTATCTGACTAAACCCAGGAAACTACATAACTTAGTTAGTGTCATGGGTTGTCCCCAACTCCCTCACCGCCGACACCTTCTTCGGTTCAACCAATATCCCCAAATTCTGACACAACATGCCCCAAAAATTGTACCTCCCATGACCAGAATCCTCACTTCTCATAGTTATCACACAATTGAAGTTCTCGTAGAGTCTGAAGAATCTGCCTTAAGTGCTCGGCATGCTCCTCCTTAGTTTGTGAATAAATCAAGATGTCATCAATGAAGACGATGACAAACTGATTCAAGAACTCTCTGAACACTCGGTTCATCAGGTCCATGAATACGGTTGGAGAATTTGTCTGCCCAAACGGAATGACTCTGAAATCATAGGGCCTATTTCTCATCAAGAAGTAGTCTTTGACATCTCTTAATCCTTGATACATAGCTTATGGTATCCTAATCCCAAGCCAATCTTTGAGGGGAAGGTAGCTCCCCTCAACTAATCGAATAAGTCATCGATTATGGGCAATGAATACTTATTCTGTATTGTGACTTTATCATTTACCCTTATCGCACTAATTTATTCTCGATTTAAAACATTTGATATCACTTCTTACGTTATATTGTACCGTTCTACTGACCGTGCATAGGAATAAAATTAAAGTTAAGGTTACGGTTTCCCTTACGGATGATAACAAGGGTACTAAACTCATGTGCTAAAGGCCAACCAACCCCAGCTCCCAAAATTCTCTAGGTTTCATGTGTGCGATGTCTCACAAAGAGAAATCCAAATAAGTAACCCCCCCGATACACTACTAACTAACATTGTCCGTCAACAAAAAATTGTGGACCTCAGTACTTGTCTCGTGCCCCACATCCCTATTTCCTGCTAACAATAGCGCATCTATTCTTATGTTATGAAAAAGATATTCAAACCATTACTCTTAATTTGGCGTTAGGCTCTTCAAATTGGTCACAAAATTATTCCCATGCCCAGAGATATTTCTTTCTTTCCTGAATTACTATAGTAAACATTTCTACCCACAGGGATTTGGTATAACCCGACGAAATACTCCACAAGTCTCAGCAGGATTTAATTTTCCTCTCGGATGACACTTAGCACAAATTTTTTCATGTCCAGGACTAATGGACACCTAATATTATTTTCATGGTCTATTACCACACAAACTTGAATGATCCGGTTCAAAATTGGGATAATAATACATTTTACGCTCATGATTCTCAAGTGGTACAAGTAAGCTGTAAAGCACGTAGGTTATTTGAAATTTTCCTCGTAACTAAAAGGAAACACTATAAATGATAAAGTATCATACCTCTAAATGTGTGTGGTAGATGCGGTATCATTGGCATAACTACATATCGGGCATTATAGATACGTCCATATTGTACTACTTACTGCTGTTGTGAAGTCTGTGTTACTGGGGTGATTATCCCTGTTTCCCTAATTTGGGTATTCTGTGGTGTCGGGTGAACATCCAATGACTGTTGCAGGATTCTACCCTTGCTAGGGCAATTTCGACGATAGTGACCCTGTTCGTCGCATATGAAACACTTACCCACACAGTTTCTGCTCTGTTGGCCCTGCTGAGCACACTACTGGCCCTGATGGTCTCGCTGACCATATTGAGTTGTCTGAGGCTTTCCTCCAGCTCTTTGCGAGCAAACTTGGCATTTGTTGCCATTTCTTACACACTTAAAACACCTCTTTGTGAAAGCCTTTTGTCCTTGGCCTGGTTGGCCCTGGCGGGTTTGTCTCTTCCCACGGTTCTCATAGGCTTTTTGGTCTTGATGTCTATGAGGAGATTGTCGTTGTTACGACGATATTTTCCCATTGTTATTATTCCTCGAAATGCCATATTGATAAACTTCTCTTGTTCTTTTGTCCCCTGTAAGTTGCACGCTGCGATTTTGGTACTGTAATATTGCGGTAGTCACTGTTTGTGCCACGATGTTCGCGATCTCAGTGATTTTCACTCTTTACTGGTATACCTGAGGTATTTGTGGGTCATGTCTCGTAATTACTTCTTCAGCGGTGTTAGTGTGCCTCTCCCCCATAAGTGACATCTGAAATTCAAATGAATTTTATAAAATGACCGTCCATACATAACATTGTAGCAGAAGTACGTAAAACGTATGATGAGTACAACAATCCTAAAATACAGGGCTCTATATCAAAGGACGCTACGCAGAAACATAATAAGCCGAACAGAACCTAAGGACACTAGAACCTGATGCTCTTATACCACCTGTGACACCCCGCCTAATTAATTACCTAGTGATCAAATCTTAATTAATTAATTTCAGAATATCAAGTTTTTCGAGATAAATGCATCACTGTAGAAAACTCATATTTTAATTTAATAAAATTAACTACCTAGTATTTAAAAAGGGTGATGTCCAATTTTTATCTTTCCACTAACCAATATAAAAAAAATACCACCAAATACCATGCATCACATTAATATAAATAAATTCTAACTGAAGTAAAATAAATGACTGGAGTAAAACACGTCCAGATACAATCCCATACAATAAATCCAATAAAATGAAATCTAATGTAAGAGAGAATTTAAAACAACTAAATCTCTGAATGTAAACAGGAGAAAGGAAGACATGTCCAATAGAATAGATAACTGAAAAAGGAAGAATAGGCTGAGTCATCTACTAGCAGTTATCCTGCAGCTTCCATAGCTGCTACAATAGGTCAACTGAATAGAGTCTCCTAAGGTTGGTGTCCCTGTGGCTGGGAACCTAAAAATTAATGGAACAATAGAAAGATATACAGAAAAGGGGGTCAGAGTTCGAGTTGAAACAGTTTAAAATAGAAAGTGATTAAATTGATTCGATTAGCACAAATGTTATACAAGTTAAGGTAGCGTACTCACTTGAGATACTCACCCCTCGATCTAGTGTGCACTCCCAATGTGCCTAACTACCCATACTAGTCATGATATCCTGACTGGCTACTAAGTACATAATATTATGCTGGAAAGTCTCCCCAAATAACTCCAAGTCGATGTACTTAAGATTTCGATTTAGGTTTAGAATTACTTTAGTTTATTCAAAAAAATTTCTAATTGCCCAGCTGATAATAAAATAAGCACGCATTTAAAAATGGAGTCAGCAACACGAGACACCAAACAAGATTTCGGTATACACACATTATTCTCTTTATGTATACATATCAATTTATATATAAATATAGCAATACCGCACCCGTGGTTAAGAAACCCTTAGTGCTACGTATAGTCAGCCATCTAGTCCCATTGCAACGCTCACGCATAGAGGACAACTAGTTAAATCTTTCGAGAACTAGTAAAAACACAAACACCTATTGAAGGCGAACATATTCCCAAGTCGATGGGCTACGCACATACCTATGCATTCATATGACAGTCAATATTATCATTCTCCCTGATAGCCCGTACCTAGATTCCATGCTCTAGTGGTACGACTCTAAATCCCCCGAAGGCACATAAGATCCAGTCGTCCATAACGCGTTAACCTCCGTTCGATAGCCAGTTGCTAGGTATGTCATACACATAATATTTTGAGCAAATAAGCATACACATAATTTATATTAATTCATTGGCTTTCCCGCATCCTAGTATTCGTTGTACGTATGATATATCCCCTATTATACCCCGTACCTTATTCGTATAAAATCTCCCTTGTATTTTCGCATCTCTCTAATTATATAAATTTTCATACCTTTCAAGGGTCGACATATTCTTCGCTCACTAATAATTATAAATTTTTAAGTCACTCTCCATTCATACAGGTCTAACACTCATTTAAATAAGCCTACCGGAAGTTTGAAACAAACATCGGGCCTTAAGAGTCATTCTGGAATCTCGTTAGAAGACCTAGGGAATCTCATTTGAATGAGGGTCGTTCGAACGAAGGTCACCCACTTCGAATGAACTACTAAACTCGTTAGAAGGGTCACTGTAAACTCATTAGAAGTCTCGTTCGAACGAGGTCGTTCGAATGACCTGGGCTGGACTTCTAATGAAAATTCCACAGTTGCCCAGCTCATCTTCAAAGTTCAATTTTTTTCCATATTTTCTCCTCTTTGATCTCAACCTAAACCCATTCCAACCCAAGTACAAGGTTACGAAAACTACTCTATGTCACTCTAGAACATTTATTAACATAGTTTAGGGGGTCAAATACTTCTAATCATCAAATAAATTCAACAAGCTCCTAAATTTTCCCTTGAATCATATTAACATAACCCATAATTATAAATCTATAAAAGTCCCATTTTTATTTCGTGATTAGCATCGAATTCACCTAATTTCACACTCCTATAAAGGGGGAAATCCTCTACATGCAAACTCCCATCAAATTTCTAAGATTCCTACACAATCTCATCATTGGTAAACAAAATCTCGTATTAATAGTTCTAAAACCTCAACATATGTTAGCAAGAATAATAAATTCTTAGAGTAAAGATAATCACTTGACTTAAAATGAACTTTTGATTCGCGGGTTGAAATTGGTATGGTAACGATCCTCTTGACACGATCTACTCGCTGGTGTACTTTTTGGTGTGAAAGCTTAAGTTCTTAATTTAGGGCTCTGATGGAGTCTTCTCCTTCTTCTTTAGTTCTCTCTCTCTTTTCCTATCTTTCTCATGTAGGTTGAAACTAACAATCCACTAACCCTAAATGCTTTTAATTAAAACCAAATTTCGTCCGTTGAATTACCCAAAAATTTCAAAAGACCAAAATACCCCTCCGAGGTATCATTTTGGGCTCAAATGTTCCGGACTCCAATTTAAATACCCGAATAGTGTTTTATGACTATTTCGACCTTTCTGGACACTGTGGCGCACTCAAAATAGTCATCCGAGTTATAAAAAATAATTTACTTTTTAATCCCCCAAATACATATTAGTGACTCGACTTATCTGCATCCCAAATGTTTATAACATAATTGTCGTGTATCTCATACCCGGCCATAATATTATTTCAATAAATACTAACTCTCATCACGCTAGTAATTCTTATCGTAAAATCATATTAATTACAATTCAAATTTTCTCCCTTTAATTTAATTAATCCCCATTTTTGTAAAACAAATATGCATAAAAATACGGGGTATTATAATGATTAGCAAACATGACTTACAAGTTTTAATTGTTAACATTTCAGAAGTACAAAATACAAGAAAAAACCATATAGAAAGCACCCACATCATACATAAAAGGAAAGCAATCCAGAAAATAAAAAAAGATTATCCAAATCAAATTTAATCACACGTAACATTATCTCATTTTATTAATTATTAATTTTAAACAGAAAACCAAACCCAATATTAAAATCACCCACATGGTACATAAAACCAAACTAAAATAAACTAAAACAAATCCATTATTTATACATCACACAACAACACAAACATCGAAAACTCATAAATATAAAAATTTATTTATGTTTGTATAAACAAAATCATAAATAAATTGATAGCAACACAAATATAAGAATTTATATCTATATCACACAACAACACAAACAACCAAAACTCATAAATAAATCACACCTCAAAATGAAGGGAAAACCAAAACATTGATAAATTGACACCAAAATCAAAGCTTAAAATGAATCATACCTCTAAATGAAGGGAAAACTCACAGTGGTTCTTCACAGCGAAATGAAGGAAATTTTCTTCACAATAGTTATTCACAGTGAAATCAAAGAAAGAGGATTATGATTATAAAGAGAGAGAGAGAGGAGATGAATTATAAAAGGATAGAGGAGAGAGAAGAGGCAAATTAAAGTTAGGTAAAAAATGTTGTGAACCTTATAACTGCTAATTTGTAACTGTTAGGAGCGGTATAAATTTATGACTCCCACTAGCAGTCTATAATTTCCAATAGCAAGTATAAATTAAGTCATAGGCAAAATTTGTGACTGCTCATAGCAGTTTAATTTTGTGACTGCTCATAACAGTCATAACTTAAGCCTACTGATAAATTTACGACTGCTTGTGACAGTTACAATTTGTGATTGCTTATTAAAGTAACAAATTAGTTATATGGCAAGATTTGTGAGCGTCATTAGCAGTGACATACCAGGTGACTCAAATTTTTCATTACCCAAAGATTTTATCACTCATAATGGTGGTTAACAATTATTTTGTGACTGCTCCTAGGAGTCATTAGTTTCTCGCCCCCATTAGCAGTTACAAAAAGGTAGTCACAAAATTAGTATTTTAGTGTAGTGAAAATATCATATTAAACTTGTGGATTATTTCATAAATATGCCATAAAATTTAATGAAAATGAAACAAATGTCAAACAACAAGAGAATATGTGGATTTACTATATTGGTAATGCATGTACTTTATGAAATATGCATGTACTTTCTAAAACTATGGATGATCATCCTTTAGAAATGCATGTAATTTATGAATATATGCTTGTACTCTGCATTATTATCCAATATATAACAAAGTATACCTAATTATACAAAAAACATTATAAAGTACACGCAAAAGTAAAAATATACTTTGTAGTGATATGCGTGTACTTTCTATTATGTCCAAAGAACAAACAAGAAATCCCAAAGCACACGCATAGCATTACAAAGTACATGAAAAATTACATAATACGTTTAAGCATTATTGTGAGTACAAAAAATATCACAATAGAGTAATTTACGAAACAATATTAACTGGAAAGCAATCGAACAATCACACAGCACAGAATATACGTGGTTCGATAATGTGCCTACGTCCATGGAGAAGTCTACTATTTTATTAAGTATATGTCAAAGTTTTTAGGTTACATGCCCCTATGCCCCCGTCCAGGGATTGTAATTTATATGCATATTTGTTATCAGGTTTGAATTGTTTAAGGAACTTCATAATATGTGAATTGATCATGAGATGATTGAATATCTTTACCGAGATTCTCGGCATGTGATTTGACCATATTCTTGTATATATTTTCTAAACTTCTTGTGCAAAACTGAAGTTGCCATTTGGGCCCAGCCAAGTAACTCAAACTATGCCAATCAACTACTATTATGGACTTTGTAGAAAATGGGCTCCCACAATTGCGCCTAAAATTTTTTAGGCCGATGAACATGGGCTAAAAGATTTCATATGGATATGTAATGGAACCTTCGTAATAACTAGGTTTATAAAAAGTGTACTGTTGACTTATAAGAGGGATCGAAGTGCCACAATCTTTCTGGGAAGGTGAAACTCATCATATGGCATCCCGTGGTGATTAGTTGTTTGCTTACTCTAGCATTCATTCATCGTCTCTGGTCGTTTTTGGTGCGGTCTTATCTTCTAAGGTTGCTTCACTTATAGGCTTACCTTAAAAAATCAAATTTCTCCTTTTTTTATTCTTTCCCAATGTTTTACTATTACTTGTAATTTCTAATCTCTTGTTTATTTCAATTCTTCTTATGTACATTTAACTGGTTACTGTAGCTAGGTTTTTCCCTTTGTTTATTCAGTCATGGTTATGCTAGATGGTAGACCTACATAGGAATTTAGGCAGAAGTGCAACATTACCAATTGGGTAATCATTAATTGTGCCCCCTCCCTCATAACGTTCATAAAGTTGCTGGGGGACACTAGATTCATACCCTTTTGGTAACTCAAGGGGGTTTAACATTCACCCCGAATGAGTTATTTCTTAAGTTTTTTTAGATATTTTTCCATCGTTCCTGCTCAGTGTTCCCCAAATGCGTGGAAGATAATAAATGGCGTCTATAGGATAAACACTCTTTATGGAATGGAGTTGGGTCTTCCAGAGGTGTGTTATTGTAATGTATTCTTGAAGAACATAGAGGGCTAATTGTAATTAAAGACTAGAAGAGATGAGCGGGTCTTGGTGGTAAATCTCAAGAATTCTCATAAAGATTATGGGGAAAATATATTCATTACAAGAAACTGGTAGCACCCTCCGTTATTGGAGGGGGAAAGACCACGTGACCATCCTATTTTTTATTATGGGGTGGCCAAGGTAGGTCACTTTCTTTTTTTCTTTCCCTACTTTACCAACTTATTATGACCTATTACCATTACTGATGTTCCTCTTATTTGCTATTCCAACTCGTGCTAAGAACCAAGAACCTGACATTAGTGAGATTGATACTCAAGAACTCTTGAAGGCTTGGAAAATTTGAGAGAGACTAGTCGACGACAAATAACTGAGGTCAGTCAATCTTCTCGTAGAATACAAGAATACTGGTAGAAGATTTATTGCTCGTCTCGTTGATACAATCCCTATCTTTAAAGTTCTTAAAGCAGATTTGTCTAATCCCATTATCCTGAGAGAGGAAGAAGGGAGTTCAGAGGAGGAAGAAGAGGAAGAATAGGAAAAAGAAGAATAAGAAGAATAAGTAGAATAAAAAGATAAGGATAAAGAAGATATAGCACCCTTGCTGCCAAGAAAGAGGAAGAGGCTTCCTAGTGTAGATGAGAACCATACAGTCCTATTTAAAATGATTTCATCTCAAAAAAAATTTGCAGCTAATTCTCCCAAGGGTTTAATTATATCCCTTTAGACAGGGGGAAAGAGAAGGAGAAATAAAAGAAGAAGAAAAAAGAGGAGGTAGAGAGGAAAAAGAAAGAGGAGAGTGAAAGAGAGAGAATGAGGGAAGAAGAGAAGAAGAGGACACAAGTTTTAAAGTCCCGTGTGGTGTTATCCTTCTTAGTTTCTACTGAGGGAGCCAATGTAGTTGATGCCTCTCATCTTTCCCCATGATATTGGAGAAGGCGGTGCTATCGACTGATCGTGAAAGGTCGGCAAGCATGGTTCCTCTAAACTAGGAAAGTTTATTGGACTAAACATTATTTTGGAGGCTTCAAGGGACTTTAATAAAATATGCAAATCCTTAAGATCAAGGAATGAGTAGTATAATAACCCGACCAAGGTGATTGCTAAGTTGAAAGACGATCTCCAGGAGATGGAAGAGGTTAGTGCCTCAGTGAAAGAATAAGTCGATTCCTAAAAAGCCAAACTTCTAGGCAGAGCCGAGGTTGAGCAAGTGAGCGAAGTCCTTCAAGTTGAGAATGATGCTCTGAGGAAGGAGGTCACTGATCTGAAAGCCTTTGTATCTGTTCTCAAAGAAGATATGAAAAGACTTAAATATTTTTCTTAATATAGGCCCTCGAGAAGTCTGGGTGAAGGCTACAAAAATGGTTAGGTTGATGCCCTAGAAAGGCTCAAAGAGATAGAGGGTGTTTCCTTTTCTCGAGGGTGGCTGAGCGCCCTTAAGGATTTAGGTATAAGTCGATCAAATCTACCCTAGTCTTAAGAATTTAACTGTACCCAAAGGAGATATCGCTTGTAAAAGGTGTGCATAAATGAGATGTTATCAGTAAGATTTAAGTAGTCAATATATGAAAATAATGGGACCAATTTTGGCCTTTATTCATTGATACTACCTTAGCGACATAAGTTTTAAATAAAATATAAAAGGTATAAGTACTAAAGACTAAGAAGATTTCAAAGTAAAACTTCTTGAGGATAGATGAGTTCCATGCTCTTGGTATCTCCCTGCCCTCCAACATTTTTAAGGGATAAGCTCCCTAAAGGTCGTCTCTTGCTACCTTAAAAGTTCTTTCCCAGTTGGGCCTCAAATTGCCATCTAATGGCTTTACTACGCGGCCGAGGAATTTTCGTATGACATAATATCCCACTTGGAATGTCCTCAGATTGACTTTCTTATTGTATTACCTAGACAGTTACCACTGATAAGAAGTGAGATTGATCATATCATGCTCTCTTCGTTCATCTTCTAAGTCAAGTTCAACGCGTCAAGCATCATCGTTTAGCCCTTGGTCGACCAAATTGGTTCCTATCGTTGGAAGCCCTACCTCGAGAAGGATAACTACTTTCATTCCATATGCTAGCGAGAAAAGCATTTCTCCAGTCGATATTCTCGGCATATTACGGTAGGTCCAGAGGATGTGGGGAAAGTCATCTACCCATGCCACTTTGGCCTTTTTAAGCCATTTATTTAGATCATCGAGCATGGTCTTGTTGGAAGCTTCTGCTTGGCCATTTCTTTGAGGGTACGCCACTAAGATGAAATGGTGCTTTATCCTATGTTCATCGCAAAAATCTTGAAATAAGGCACTTTCAAACTGTATGCCATTATTATTAATGATAGCTCTTGGTAACCCACAGCGTGTTATGATGTATTTCCTTATAAACCTTGTCTTGTCAATATCTCGAATATTTTCTAGTGGTTCTACCTCTACCCATTTGGTGAAATAATCTATGGCAACTAAAAAATACTTGCGATTTCCAGATGTGGTAGGTAGTCATCCCACTATATCTAGTACCCATTGGGCGAATGGCCATGGGCTAGTTAAGCACTTCAGGTCATTGGCTGGGTGATGAACCATAGGGGAGAATTTTTAATATTTCTCACATTTTTTAGAATAAGCGGATGCATCTTTCTGCATGTGTGGCCACCAATATCCTTCTTTGAGTGCTCTGAAGGCTAAGGACCTGCCCTCGACGTGGCTCTCGCAGATGCCTTCATGAAGTTTGCTGAAAACTTTCATGACATCTAGTGGGTAAATGCACTAGAGATAGGGCCCTGTAAATAACCTCCTATATAGTTTGCCCTTGGATTAATATGGAATTGTTATGCTTTTACCCTTATCTGATGAGCTACTTTCTGATCATCTGTAAGTGCTTCGCTCTTGAGATAGGCGATTATTGGTTCCATCCAGTTGGGATCTATTTCTATGGGGAGCATCCGCTTAGGGATTGCTTCCTTGTCGATGCTCGATTATTCGAGGAACTCTATGCTGACAAATCTCTTAAGATCAGAGTCCACTACTGAACTTAGGGCTGCTAAGGCATCAACGTGACTCTTTGTTCCTCTAGGAAATTATTTAATATTGACTTCATCAAATCCTGTTACGAGCTCTTGTACGGCCGCTAGGTAAGTTTCCATCCTATCATCTTTAGCATTAAAATATCCACTCACTTGGTTGGAGACCAACTTAGAGTCGTCAAACACGTTTAGACTCCTTGCTCCTAGTAATTTTGCCTTGCGTAGGACAACGATAAGCATTTTGTATTCAACTTCATTATTGAGGCTTTCAATCCTAGTCCTATCCCTTGCTCGAGGATAGTATTTTCTGGTGTGACTAATCCAATACCCACTCATGCCCCTTTGGAATTAGAAGCTCTATCAATGTAAAGGGTCCAATTACAAGATTTTTGTTCTTTAGTTGCTGAATGCTCCGTTAATTGTTGCTCAATTTTCTTATCTCCTGTGAATTCTGCGATAAAATCTACGAGTACTTGTTTCTTGATTTTCGTTTTTTGCTAGAAGTGAATGTTAAACCTTCCAAGTTCTACCGACCATTTTGATAAGCTCCCATAGAGGTTAGCCTTTCAAAAAATAACTCTAAGGGGAAAATATGTTACCACCGTTAGTGAATGTGCTTCGAAGTAGTGTTTCATCCTCCTTGAGGCAACTATAAGGACGTATGCTAACTTTTCTAGGGGTGCTATGCTTCCAAAAGCATTAATGGCATAGTAGACGGGGTACTATTTTCCCTTTTTGTCACATACTAAGGTCGAACTGAAGGCGTGGCCTAACACAACAATGTAAAGATAAAGAGTATTCACATCTTCGGGGAATTGTCAGTAAAGGTTGTTTACTAAGGTACGACTAGATCTCTTATAGGTATTTTGAGCAATCGTCATTCCAAGTGAGACCCTTATCTTTCCTTAACAACTGAAAGAAAGGTCGACATCATTTAGAGGACTTGGAGATGACACGGTTGAGGGCGAAGAGCATCCCTATGAGTTGTTGGACATCTCACAAAGTATTCGATGGATGAACCCAATGGATGGCGTCGGTCGGATCTGGATTGGATTCTATCCCTCCGTTGACAACTATATAACTAAGGAATTTTCTTGGCTAGACTCCAAATGAACACTTGCTTTCGTTTAGCTTCATTCGATATGCCCTAAGGATTCCAAAGGTCGTTACTAGGTCCTGGAGGTGATCTTTGTTGTTTTTACTCTTTATGAGCATGTCGTCGATGTAAATCTCCATCGTATCCCCCATTTATTATTTGAACATCTTGGTGACTAGTCACTGGTAGGTCTCCCTTACATTCTTAAGACAAAACGACATAACTTTATAATAGTATAGGCCAACTGAAGTTATAAAGGATGTTTTTATTGGTCGGGGCCGAATAATGGGATCTGATTGTACTCAAAATATGCATCCAGAAAACTCATTTTCTCGTGGTTCGCGATAGCATCCACCAATTATTCGATCTTTGGTAAGGGGAAGTTGTCCTTTGTGCAGGCTTAGTTAAGATTCGTGAAATTGATGCAAACTCTCAAGCTAGCATTACTTTTTTTAAAAACAATGGGGTTGGATAACCATTTGGGAAATTGGACTTGCCTAATGAAGCCTGAATCCAGTAATTTTCCAACTTCGTTTTCTATTGCCTTAGCCTTCTCAGGGGCTATTCAGCGAGTTTTCTGAGCGATCGGCTTAAAGGTCGGGTCCGCATGTAGGTGGTGGCATGATATGTCAGGATAAATTCTAGGGATATCATAAGGTTCCTAAGAAAATACATCAAGGTTTCCTTTCAAAAAGCTAACCAACTCTGCCTTATCGTCTCTAGTGAGAGTGGTTTCGATAAAAAAATTTCAGTTGGTCGATTTGTCATCAGCCTCAACCTCTTCTAATTTATTGATGACACTGTTGGCGGGGTGGATCCTGGTTTACTCCACCCCTGGTCGTCCATGCTATAATTGCTATTTAGAAGGCACTACACCATCTTGTGCCTCTTTCGAGGGAATTTCCTTGTCATCATTTTTCTCCTTACGGGAACGAATGTCTTCTATGAAGAATTTCATGGCGATCGCTTGGTATCCATGGATCCTAACCACTCCCCAGTCGGTGACACACTTCATTTTCAGATGGTATGTGGACAGGATAGCTTTCGTGGCATGCGTCGATCCTCGTACCAGAATAACATGATATGGAGAGTCAATATCGACCACCCAAAATTCAATCATCTTAGAAATGTTACCTGCCCTAACTAGCAGAGCAATCTATACTAATGTCATCTTCCCTATAAAGTCGACCAATGGAATGGTTGTCCCCTTCAAATCGGTGAGATTGAGCTTTAACTTATGAAATAGCTCCATGTTCATCAATTTTGATGAACCCCCCTGATCTACCATTAACTTATCAACATCCCAATTTATGATCCTGAGGGTGATCACAAGAGCGTTATGGTGTGGGGTCCTCACCCCAATTAGGTCTTCTTCCGTGAAGACTATGTATTTGGTATAGTCGACGTCTTTCGGTCGTCAACGCATAACTTCTTGGGTGATCGCAGGGTTTATCTGGAACGCTTCCATAACTGCAGTGACTTTTTTAACTCAATCCGAACAGAGTTACTCTAGATCTAATTTAGGATGTATGCTCCATGAATTACCATAAAGTCATGCCCATGATCATCATCGAATACATTGCTAGGTTTTGGGTCGCCATTGGCTGCGACCTTACCACCTTTCTTTTCTACATACTTGTTCAGGTTCCCGGCTTGGGCGAGTTCCTTTAAGTGTGTTTTTAGTGCTTTGCAACTACTTATCAATTGGTCTCCCTCCTTATGAAATGAGCATCTCATCGCATTGTTCCTTTTGGTTGGGTTGTCGCCCATCTTTTTGGGCCATTTGATGAACAATTTATCCTTGTTCTTACTTAAGATTTTATAGATGGGTTCCTTGAATACCGTGTTAACGACCTAGAATGTTTTTAAACGATCATCCTTGCCTCCATTTTTGGAACCATTCCTAGAACCGTTCTTGCCTCCTTTGGCTACTCTTAAGCGGCCATTATCTCCGGTGACAGCGTGAACCACGTCTTCTACTTCACGTATTTTTTAATATGCTCCATCATATCATCAATATTGTTCTCTTCTTTCTTTGTTAGGGATTGATATATCAAGGAGGTGGTCGGTAGTCCAATTATGAAGGATGGTATGGCTACTTGATCTGAGTAATCGTCCATTTCGTTGAAGATCTCCTAATAACATTTGGCATAGTTGTTGAGACTCGCTTTTGCAGTCTTCTTCATTATAAGTAAGGATTTCATTATTTTTGGGTGGTTACTGCGAGTGATAAAATGAGCTGTAAAGGACTCTGCAAAGGATGGAAAGTTCTTGATCGACCTATGCGATAATCTCTCGAACCACTTTTGCTCCACATCGTGCAGGCTATAGGGGAAAATTCTGCATAATAGTGAGTCATTGTGGCTCCAGAAGGTCATAGCTTGCCTATACTGGTGAACATGATCAATGGGATCAGTCCTGCCATCGTATGTTTTGACCCTTGGGATGACGAACTTCTTTGGGGGCTCTCCTTCCTCGATCTTCCAAGAGAAAGGTGATTCTAATTGGGTATTTAAAGCCCTGTAGGCTAGCTCCTATTGGACCTGACTCCGTGGTTAATTAGATACTGATCCATCTCTCCGCGAATGAGGTTCCTGAGGTCATTGTATTGATGATTATTATCTCCTTAGCGTCTTCCTGGTTGGTTACATTCGTCTTGAGCATGCTCCGACCTGCAGTTAGAAAGATTCAGCTCATGCCTAGGAATCCTTCCTTGGTTATGACGCTTGCTCGCTTAGGGGATTGGAGACCTGTTATGGCATCTTCTGGGATTTTTATAGAGATCTCTCTCCATTCTCTCAAGACACCTTTATAAGGAGCATTTTTTTCCTCCTGGAGGCGAGTTTCCTCCTCTTGTTCTTGAAGTCTGGCCTCATAGGCTTCGACTAACCTGGATATCTGAGTTTATTTAGGTGGCATGTGGCTCTCTTCAGACGATTACTTTTCCTGACGTCACTTTGGATTTTATGGCTAACGGATCTCAAACCCAACCTTAGGTAGGGCAGGCTCTTCTTAAAAGTCGTCAGCTTGAGAAGGTTGTGATGTGGTGAGACATCGAGGCTTTCATTTTTCTAAGAGTTGTCGTAGTAAAAATAATTCGTTCCTATAGACGACACCAATTATGAATGCAAAAAATATCACAATAGAGTAATTTATGAAATAATATCAAGTGGAAAGCAATCGAACAATCACACAACACAGAATATAGGTGGTTCAACAATGTGCCTACATCCACGGAGAGGTCTACTATTTTATTAATTATCTTTCAAAGTTTTCATGTTGCATGACACTATGCCCTGGTCCAGGGATTACAATTTATATGCTTGTTTGTTATCAAGTTTGAGTTGTTTAAGGAACTTCATGATATGTGGATTGATCATGAGATGCTTGAATATCTCTACCGAGACAGCACCTGATTTGACCATATCCGTGTATATTTTCTAAACTACTTATGCAAAACTGAAGTTGCCATTTGGGCCGGGCCAAATAACTCAAACTATGACAATCAACTACTGTTATGGACTTTGTAGAAAATGGGTTACCATAATTATGTATGTACCTAAATAACCAATGTGTGTACTTTATTGACAGTTCATGTAATTTATCATAAATATGGACAAATGATTACAAATACCATCAAATTAACTCCTCATTGAGTTTGTTAAAAGATGAATCTTTATGTTTTTTGAACCTTCCATTGGCTTCAGACAAGTAGTTAATACCTTGCTGAAGTTATTTTTTGCGATCCTCTGACTTTCTGATGAGTATCTAGCAACATTCAGATCATTATTTATATTTGCATTTTCAATTTTGAGTTGGCAATTATCTTCATACATCTTTTTTTTCAGTCACAATCCCTCTTTTTCAATTTTTCGTGTTGAATTATCAACTCATTATTCAAACAAATTTGTTGGGCCTTATCCTCCTCCAACTTTTTTATTCGTTCGGTGTCATTCTTTCTCGACTCTTCAAATTGAAGTTTCAATATATTATTGAAATTAATTTGTTGGGCATTTATCTTCTAATATATTAAGATTCTCTTCAGCTTGACACCGTGATTCATTACTTTCTTTTAGTTGGGCATCTTTTTCCTCCAACTTAATTTTATTTCAGCGTTGTCTTTAGTTAATTTTCTAACCTGTTGAGCGAAATTGACTTTATTATTAGAGGACTTCTCCATCCTATTTATTGGAACATCCAAATAATCTGAATCAGAATCATAAATCGATGGAGAAGTGGAAATTGGTTCTATAGATATCTGTGACATACCGAAATCAAAGTTGGGCAAGTTATCATCTTTCACTTCATTGTTGTTTCTTTTTGAATCTTCCTTCTTAAAAGCAGCCTATATAATGTCATCAGAGAACATCCATTCTTTCAAAGATGCTAAGCTCCACCAAATAAATCTCGATTCTTTGTCCTCCTTCCCCTTAATAGGATTGATAAGATCACACATTTCACATACCTAATATTGTGAAAATAGAAATAAAAATCATAATTTATACAAGAAATGTTAGTATCTGAAAGTACACGCATATAAAGTATACACATATTTTATAAAGTACATGCACATTGAAGTTGTTTTTGTTCATTTGAATATGCATGTATTTTATAAAATATGCGTGTACTTTACTTTATAAAGTACACGCACATTGAAGATTCTCTTGTTCATTTCAATATGTGTGTACTTTATAAAGTACACGAATGTTTTATAAAGTACACGTATGTTTTATAAAGTACATGTATATTTTATAAAGTACACGCACATTGAAGATGTTTTTGTTCATTTCAATGTTCTTGTACTTTATGTAAATATGCTTGTACTTTATGAAATTTTTAGATGTGTATATGTGTATTTCCTCACCAATAATGATATCATGCATCCATTGGTTGTGCAGGGCTTAAATTCTGCCATTTTGTCGAGAGAGTTTATAAAAAATTCATGGATAGTAGAAGACATGTCATACGTAATAATATCATCAATATTGTCAATGTATGGAATGAAAAATTCTCTTATTGTAAAGTTTAAGTTGAAGAACAGGATCATTTTCATGAAGTGGAGGGCAACAATCTTAACAAAATCATTCCTACCCTCCTCGGTGTCAGGGTCAACCAACTTGTTCCATCCCTTTGTAATATATGATTTTCCAATATTTTTGTTGGGTTCGAAGTAGTGCCTGAGAAATCGTGGTTTGGAGGCAGACTGATCGAATCTCTTCTACAAATTTATTTTATTTTTCCCCTCAAATATTGTGATGCCAAATATTTGACGTATATTATCGGGGCTTATTTGAACATTGTTAATCATACTAAAACACTCCCTCTTAATTTTTTACAACATGACATTAGAAAGAATGTTTTTATCACTCTTTTTATGATATCCCTCCATAACATCGTCGTTGTACTAGGCATTGAACAACAACTAAAAAGGCATTTTCTTAAGAAGCTCAATATGCTTATCTTTTATTTTTCCTCGAATATCAGAGAAATCATGATAGAAGCTCAGGACATTCGACCTATATTGGTCTAATTTATTGACTTCCCTTGTTAATTTCTTTCTAGTCCTGATTAAAGTAAACATATAAAGACTAAATTACACGCATAAATAAATAAAGTAGACATATAAAACAATATATTTCAATATTATACATGAATGTTTAACCAAAGTACATGCAATATTCTCTTAACAGTGCATACAAATCTCAACAAATTACAAGAAATACATAATACAAAATTTCAGTAAACAAATTACCTATCGTCCGTTACATGGTAATACCTAAGGTCTGTTGTTTTACAAATTATAAATCAAGGGAACTGGATCAATGAATTACATAGCATGCTCTGGGCCTATAGGACCATGTCAAGGACATCTATTGGTGAAACTCGTTATATATTGGCATTTGGAACAAAAGTTGTAATCCCCATGGAGATCGTCTTATCCAGTCATAGAGTCCTCAACTTTAACTCTCCTAAAAGTGATCTCATGAGAAGACTAGACTTATACTTTGTGGAAGAATTGAGGAAAAATGCAACACTCCATGTAGCTGCTTACCAGTAATGTACTACAAGGTTCTACAACAGATGAGTGAAGTGAATTAACTTAAAAGAAGGAGATTACATTCTAAAAAAAAATTCTCTAAAAAGGAAATAATTATGAAGATAACAAGCATGATCCTTATCGCATTTCTCTATGTAGTTATCCAAACAGGTATCAATTGTCTAGAGACACTTGAAGGAGAACCATTGAAGAACTCATGGAATACGGGACACCTTAGGAAGTATTATCAATTATTATAGCTTACAGTTTTCAATATATGTGTACTAACTCTTTAATGACTATTTTATCGTCAATTGACCTCCTTTTTGTGCTTTTTTTAGAGTGGGAGATGTAGCGAATCTAAAAAATCTTAAAGCAAATAATTAACCACTTTACAACTGGCAAGAGTGATCATTTTTCATCAAAACTTCATGTATGACATTGTCTTTGACATGTCACGAACAAGAAGTTCCTAATTTTAAAACTTCCTATGACCTTAAGTCAAGAACAAGAAGTTTTACCAGACCAAATCTAGGAAAAATCCTCTAAAATTTAGTTGACAATGGTAACTAATTTAAGCACTTAAACAAAAATGACAAGATACGTTTAACAACTACAAGTGTATTAGTAAAACCTAAGAATGGATAACTTAAGTTCATCCAAAATGGTAATCGATCAAGAAGATTAGTCGGCCAATGGCCAACCACATAATCACATTGCTGAGACACCTGTAGGCCACCCTCATGCATGTAAAACATAAGAATAATTTATATTTTATTCAAAATCAAGAGAACGTAATCCCATTATAAGTTATTATTTATTATAAGCTCAAAGCAAAAATCATGTAAACACTCTTTATTGAGCTCAGAGTTTTCTAAGAGCTTTCTCCATCCCTACAGGGGTAACATCTAGGGCAGAAGGTAGAACAGTGGATCCCAATTCCCCAAGTCTCTCTTGACTTATGGAGCTATCCTTATCTAGCAAGTGTAGAGGTCAAACAAGCATATCCTCACTATAAAGGCCATAGTCACATAGATATTTTTTAACAAGGCTTATGGGAATAGCATCGGTTGAGATCCAGTTAATGTCCAATTTAAATGGAGGAGTATGATGATTTAGACATCCTGGGTCGTTCTACTACCATAAAGAATTTTCTTTCAACAGCTTCGTAATTTCTCTCCTGGATTGCTCTAGCTTGACACCCATGTGTTCCAAGGGTTCATCGTAACCATTCATTTAAATGATCTGTGGTTGCTTGTGGAAATGTAAGGTAAGATGGTTAACCTTATCTTTTAGCTTTTTAATACTAGTATATTGGATCTCTATCAGACTGGCCTGGTTAGTAAGAGTTTTTTTGTCTTTTCCTCCTCAGTTGAAGGTCGAGTAACCACCACCTATTTGGATGGAGGTCCACCATCGAATTTCTTTAAGTTTTCAATATCCTCTATCAACCTGATAATATTTTTCTCTAAAAAGGAAAAAACCTCATTTTGGTCAGCCCCTACTAATTTCTGAAGACCTTTTAAGTCATTCCTCAACAAATTTTTCTCTTATTTTAGCAAACCAACAAACTCCAAAGCACTGTTCAGTTAACACTTCATTACGAATTGCTTCTTGCTATAAGCCTAAAAAACAACCTATAAATTTTTGTCAAAACCTTTTTCATAGCTTAACCGAGAAAATTTTGCCTTATAATCTACATGCAAGATAGCAAGTGATGCCTTGTAAGCCTCTTGCATATTTAGAATCAATCCGTAGTTTGAGGCGTTGGTTTCCATAACTTGGCTGGACAACCTATCCAGGTGAAGGTAAGTTTTTTTTTTACTTTTTTAGAGGCACTTATCCTATATATATCACTCTCAGTAGCTGCTATAACAGAGCTCATGGGTTTAAAATAAAAAAGTAGAATACAAGTATAAAAATTCAAAGAAACGATTCATCAAACATCAACATTGTGAAGGGCAAACAAAAGGAAATTTTATTAGAAAAAAATGGGATAGAGTACATCCAATAGAATTAATCTATAGTACCAGAAAATAAGGAATTATAAAGATAAAATAATAAATAAAAAGTAATCCTCATGTGGTTACACCTTCTCATTATCCTGGGCCACCTCCTCCTCGGGGAAAGTTTCTATTACAGACATTTCAAGGACTATGGAGGACTTAACTATCCCTTAATCATTATCCTCATCAATGATGGGAGGAGTACTAGGGTTAAGCTGGTGGAAAAGCTTAGATTCAGCAGTAGTGCCGACCTTAGCATCCCATCCTTCTTTGAAGGACGACTTCTTTAGGAAAATAATTTGCATGACCACTGTGGAAAAGTCCTTATTTCAGTCTCGAGTGTAAGAATCCTCCTTTTACTTTTTAAATTTGGCTCTTAAGTCGTGGTACTTTCCTTCCATGTTAGTAGCATTCTTTTCAGCCCATCAACCTACTTAGTGACATCTTCAGTAGCCTTCAATGCATCCTTCTTGTCCCACTTGGATTTATCCACTATATCTTTCCATTTTTCCTATTATTTTACATAAGACTTCTTATAGACATCCAAAAAATCCTTGAAGACTTTGAAAGTGGCTTCTTCATCAGTCGAGGACTCCCTCACTTTGTCATCCCTCCTAAGGATTTGGTCGTAATCCATCAAGAACTGCAAAAGTCCCCAAAATAAAAAAATCAATCAATCACATCACTAAAAGTACAAGTAAAAATCATGGAATAATAAATTGAGGTATTTACCAAGGACATATTATGGTTGGACCTTTCCAGCAACCTTGCCCTTGATAGGGCAATAGCAGCGGACTTATCGGTGGACAACACTCCAGAGCCTATTAAGCCCTTAGCGAGACTAGGATTAACTGCTACATAAGCAGTACCTACAGAAGCCTGGTCGGCCTAGGATTTATTTACCAACTCCTTTTGGTCGGAAGGACCCTTCTTCAACCTTTTATACCGAGCCTCTTGGGTTTTCACCCCCTCAGGCACCACAACTATAGGGCATTTGGAATTCTCTACCCCTGCATCCTTCTTCTCAAGAGGAGGGGGAGATTTGGCTCTAGCGATCAAGTTAGGGATCTTCCTATTGAACATTTTTTAGGAGATGAGAGAGTGACTGGGACAGTGGTTATATCTAAAGATTCAAAAGAGAAGGATGTTCTTCCAAGAGAAAAACCCCATTCTTCTTAAAAAGAGGATTTTGAAGAATCAACATATGAAGATGAGGTTAGCTCGTCCAAGTCAATGGGGGCTACTGGGATATATACTATAGACCGAGCTATAAAAAAGTAATGGAACTATGGTAATCATTCAAGATAGAAGACGAACGTGGGTGGGCTTCTCCTTTCCTCTATTGGATAGACTAAATGTGCTTTCGGAACTTCTGATTTTGGGGGAATCTTTCTTACTTCTTTTTACAAAACACAAACATGAAAGCACTGGTGAACAAAATAATATAGAAAAAAATTGATAGAAATAAACTATTCAAATGTTTGAGGTGCCTACCTATGCCACACCCTTCCTCAGGGCATCTTGGCCCATTATATTCTGCACCCTCCGGAAGAGGAGCATACTACTAGTTTTTAATAACTATTCCTTAATCTCAATAATCTTTATTGGAGTCAGGTAAGTTTACCACCAAAGTCCTATTATAATATGATGTTTTCATGTACTAAATGTTGTCAGTAGTGGTTCCCCAACTATAGCAATACATTAATTCAAATATTCCTATTCGAGTTCCATATAAATCATTAAAGTGGTTAACTCTATTTATAACCCTCCAACTATTTAGGGCCACCTGAGCAGAGACCACATGAAAATAATGAAAAATTTTGACGAATAAATTATTTGGGGAGAAAGTGATGCCGCACTTAGCTATAAATATCGTGGGAAGCTAATGGCCCTCATTCAAAGCACACAGGTCCCAAGGGCTAGTAACTAATTTTGTAGTTACCCAATATGGGATTCTATGATTTACCCCAATTCTTTTGAATAACTCTCATCCACAATGTAAGCAATCTTAAAGACTCGGAAAGAAAAAGGATGATAAGGAAGCAAGGTGGACAGTCGTCTCCACCACACTACGTCGGGCATCACTAAATAAGTTATCATTCTCAGCATGTGACAGGATTATGAGACATTTAAAAAAAATTCACAAGATAATATTTAGATTAATCCAACCAACAAATATAAACATTCATGCAAATTAAATCCATCACCATTCTATCCCCAAAATAAATCCAAGTCCAAATTATTAAATCTCAAATGAAATAATCCAACTATAAATATTTGACTGAAACCATAAATAACAGGGGATCCGATTGGCCCACCAAATCCATAAATGAAACTCTTATAATAAAAATGACAGAATTAAAAGTAAGTCTAAAGTACATCAGAAAATAAAAGATTTCTCCAATTGCACTCCCAAGATATCCCATCCATCCTATGCAGCTACTTCAACACTATATCTGAAATATTAGTCAATGTAATAGGTCAGAGCCCATCGTATGAATACTACCTACAACTCCCAATTAGGGTCCGTAAACCCAAAACATAACATTATACGTGATAAACATCACAATAGAGTATTTTAAATTAAATGAGATATATATTAACACGCGAGTAAAAATAAACTACTACTATCAACCCACACAACTAAGACGCCCCAGTGTTCAAGTCTAATTACGATATTACAACTTTTAATTTAAACAATAGCTCTTATTCTTACTTAATTTAACTATCCAAATTATTCTTATTCATGCGACACCACTATAGCCAGTCAACCTTCCTACTAGTCCTGCACATATTCTTGGCACACTTAAGGTTCTACACACCACACCGTTCCCCTCACTATATACAGTTACCTCAATTTCGTTAGATCTGCACATACTCATGAGGTTCCACGCAAGGCACATTACTATAGCTAGTTGGCCCAATTTTTGTTATCCCACACATACTCGTGATGCCAACACACACCCACGTCACTATAGGCAGTCAACCCAATTATCTTTAGTTTTTCACATACTCGCAATGCAAATTTATTTTAATACCTGTTCATTATCTTACGCATTAATTATCAATTTTCTAATTTTTCTCATCATTTTCTATTAGCCTCGCCCTTTAATCAAGCATAAATCCTCAACCCACCACTACTCCCATACTTGGAGGTCTCCAAACCACAAATATATCCTAACTTATCATTTCGTAAGAATACCTAGCAGTAGTTACCACCTAGCCTCCCACCTAGGCTAACAATCCAACAAAAATGACGTACACTTTAGTCCCATCCTGAAATTTTTCATCCGTAAAAATATACACTAACTAGTGACATACCTAGAAAGTGTTAAAAATAGCAAAGGCCTAGCTACTAGTACCATACCTAGAAAGCAACCTAAAATAAGGTGAAATAAATAAATACCCTAACAATCCCTTCGTCCCCACGTTATCGAACATTAACACGATTAACGATCACATAAGGCATATTTCAATCCATAACAATAATTCATTTAATTAATCACAAGATTACTATTTATCAAAATCATGTCCATTTAATTATAATCTTAATTAAACCATTCATTTTTCAACTACTTACGTAATTTCCATCAATAACCATATTTCGGAGCATACAACAATAAATTTATGTTCTATGAGCAACACAGAAATAAAATGATTTTATGAGTCAAATTCAATTTATAAACTCCATATGATTTAATCTAACATGCGAACGTCCATATATTCTAATGGGATCCCAACTCTAATATAATCATGTGAAAGTTTTGAGTCTTAATTTGTATTAGAGATTTGAATAAAAACAGTCCCAAATTTAATTTCACTTTCCTGAATTAGTATCTCTAATTTATTTTAAGAACAACGATTAGTAGTGTTTAGGAAAAATTTAAAGAGCATAATACTAAAGGGGAATAATAGAAGTATTTCTTCTTGTAAAAAGTCGCTATAAAAAATTTGGTTGGATGGTTGCATTCCTCTTGTGAAAATAATTAAGACGTGTTCTTGGCCGTTCTTGAGAAATTTTGATTTAGGCCTTCAAATCTTGGGTTGAAATTTGTGTTTATTGAGTTTATATTTTGTAGAAGAGTGAATATGAAATTTATGGTAGGCTACTACTTTTGGAGAAGCCTAAAAGAATTCAACCCGTTCATGACATGTATTACTTGGCAATGCTAATGAATGAATGACATATATCCAAATGAAATCATCTTTCATGATCATTTGGGATCGCAACATATGACGAACATCATTGTCACAAACCAACACGAACCGACATTCATCACCAAATGAATACCTCAATGAAAAACTCCCAATTCTCAACTTAGTAAACCTAATACACAACTCATTGCATATGAAATCTAATGAGCTATCTTCAAATGTTTTAAATGAAGTCACATTATCCAAATAACAACACCTTTCTATTATACTACTTACCATAATGTCTTGCAGTAAAAGAAAGACCAATAATTTATTTTAAGGTCAAGAATTGTAAAAACATGTGTAATAGTTGAACAATAGTAGTAATTTAACGCATGAAATTTCAAAATATTTATATATATTAAAGAGTAAATTTAAAGTACACGTGAATCTATAAAGTACATGAACCTTTTTTTCAAAAAAACATTCATGTGTACTTTATAAACAGTGCGTGTACATTACAAACTGCCAATCACAAAAAGAAAATAGAAATGAACACTAAATAAGAATTGTAAATGCCACTAAAGTGAACACAAGAATACATTCACAATTAAAACATCAATAATTATACACACCGTATTTTAATACTTGATTTAAAACACATGTTTACAAGGCATGTAAAATTGGTTAATTTTGTTAGAACAGACCCATATCCATAAGTTATTCAACGCGAAATTAAAATCAAGTACAATTAGCATTAGTCTTAAACATAAATAATTCTACATGTAACCACATTTTGACACCCGATTGAAAACACATGTTAATATGGCATGTCAAATTGATTAATTTTATTGGCGTGGACCCATATCAGTAAGTGATTCAATGCCAACTCAAAATCAAGTACTCTTAAAATTAGTATGAAATATCAATAATTGTACATGTAACCACATTTTAATACCCGATTGAAAACACATGTTTACATGGCATGTAAAATTGCATAATTCCACTGGCATGGGCCTATATCCATAAGTGATTCAATGTTAACTCAAAATCAAGTACACTTAGAATTTGTCTTAAACATCAATAATTCTACAAGTAACGTCCTTTTGAGACAACACTGAAATAGTATGCTTACGTAGTGTTTCAAGATTGTGTAATTCCGCGGCGCGGACCAACGTCCATAAGGGAACTAAACAATTTCAACAAAAATGTAGGCATGCGGTTTCAATGCCGTTTAAAAATGTGTCACACATAAAATTAGTCTTAAAACATGTTAAGTATATTAGCATTGTGTTTTGATTTTATATGTTTGTACATTAAAACATAACATTTTACGTAGATATATAAATACAAATTCAAATCATTAAGATAATATTGAAATTCATTCAGCACATACAACTAACACTCACAATGATGTCATTCACTGGAAATGAAATACATACATTAAACTATTGTAAATGATTGAGATCTAAAATAATTATTGATAAATATAAAGTTATATATGATAGAATCAAAACATAAATACATAAAAAATACAAAATCAAAACATATTCATATAAAATGTAAACAAAGTTATTCAATCGCATGAATTACAAAATTACAACGAGTTCATTGAATCAAAACCAAGTACATTTACCTATTGTAATCGATCAAAAATAGAAAAACAAATGTTCATAAAGATAAACTTACAAATGATAGAACCAAGTGATATAAGTAGAATAGATTAAGAACACAATAATCGTTTATTGGACAGACAAAAAAATTAGCAAGATCGTTGTTTTTCAATTCTCAGAGAATAGTAGTTAGTTGCAGAGCAACCCTCCAATAGCTAATTAGGTCTATGAATTTTTTAAATTGGCAATAATTATATATGGACCTAGTCATTTAAAATTTATTTGACCATTTTTTTATCCAAAATTGTTAGTAAAAGGACTAGACCGTAAATATATATGTAACACCCCACCTAATTAAATATCGGGTGATCAGTCCCATACCCAATTAAATCAGAATACACAGTGGGTTAGTCTTAGCATCACAGTCGAAAATATTTTCCTATCACCTAATACTCAATTAAGCTGGTGTTAAAAACTTTGCAATAAAAAATTCATTTTACCATTTCGAACAATTCTACACATTCCATTCCACAACAACAATAAATTGAATAGATATCACAGTAAAATTTAAATGCAACTGGAATAAACTTTCCAGAAAATATCTCAATACATAAATCCCAACGATAGTAAATGTAACACACTGACACGAGTATAAAATCCTGACTCAAGTAGAAAAGAAACAGTTGAAATCCTCTGGGGCGGCATGCCCTAAATGAAAGATCACTATAGAGTATGGATCAAATAAATTAAGGCATCTAAACAATACTGCATAGCTCCATAGCTCGTCAATCATAATAATCCTCTATGGCTGGTGTCCCTACGGCTGGACACCTGATATAGAAGATACAAGAAAGAAAAGAGAATATGCAAGGAAACGGGTGCCCGATGGTAAAAATAGTTTTGAAAATAGCAAGTGAATAATTGCAATATTTATCACTTATAATATACATGTTAGATTATCGGACTCTCTCTTGAGATTCTCACCACTCTTCTAGAGTGCAGAACTAATGTACCTCTAAATCATACTAGTTAATATTCTCCATTCTAACTAGTTCATAACTGTATCAACTAATCATAGCCCATATTTATCCCGCATAATTTACATATATCTAATAAGATTCAACTAAATAAGCCTTTTTATTTATTCAACATAATTAAGCATTATCATATTTAATTAATTGCATACTATTATCTTTCAATTTTACTTAATTCACACAGAAGATAGATCTAACCAGTATATACATATTCATTCAATTCATTATATATATACATATATATAATACAATACGGAACCCCAAGATAGAACTGCGGTGGGTGCATTACTCGGCTATCATATCCCAATATAGCTTGTCGCCGTATAGGGGACTATAGGTTCGATAAATATTCCTCAATCCATAAATATCAAATCACAAATAATGGAGGCAAACATAGTCCTAAGCCTTTGGGCTACACACATACCTACACACCCAAATGACCGTTCTATACCATTGTTCTCACTAATGGTAATCGACCTAAGTCTTATGTTCTGGAGTGACAAGTCAAAAATGCCATGAATTCATCAGGATATGACTTCCCTCATGCGCAAACCTCACGTCGGTAGCAAGAAATATAGGTATGTCATATACATAAATTATTAATCAATTAAATAGGCATTATCATCTACCTATATAAAGTTAGGTACTTACACTACCCATATTAGGAATTCATCTTATCACAAGTACCAGTCGTATTTATTGAATACTACCCACACTTGTAATCATGATTATCATCATATTTTTTATATGTCGTTATCACTCACATAATATTTTATCCGACCCAGGCACCCGTAAATATATCATCAATATTACCCTTACTTGATATAACGATTATTATCCTCTAAATCGTAATATAATTATGTAGATATCTCTCACAAAAATTTAATCCTCAAATCCAAATAATTTTCCAAAATTAACCCAAGCCCCTCGCTCCTTGTTAACGTACCAAAATTAATAAAATCTCACCGTAGGCCAAATTACCATTTTCCAATTTTTTTTTTTTTGATAAAGGTACATTTTGCTAGAAATATAAAATTACAATTTTGAGGCTTTTCTGCTCCGATTTTGAAAAACTTAAAACTGACAAGTTGTGTAGAACGCGATTTTATACAAAAAATCGTGCTCACATTGCCAATTTCCTCTTAAAACCGACCTAAAATGATCATATAATGTTCGTCCTTTTCAACAATTTTTTCATGAATTTTATCCATTATCTGTCTCATCAAAACCAACACAAATCAATCCAAAAAACTCTCCTAATTAATCTCAATTGATATAGCAAGGTATATGATCAGATTCTAATAATAAAACAAACTAAAATCATCAAATAGTTTGGATTAAATCCTATTATTCCCAGAATTCTCATAGGTTCTTATTTCTCCAAAAATCATAATAACTCAGACTTCTTCTATCATTTGAAACCCAAAATTCGTGGATTAAATCATTTAAACAGAGAGAGATTTATTCTATCTAATTTTCATATCAAGTGCAAATTCCAAAAACTCTATAGTTCATCCTTAAATCATGTAAGTTCATACTTCTTACTTAACCTATATAGCATTGATATTGTAAGCAATAAAATAAAGCAAGAATTACACTTCCCTTAATTATGTAGGTCTGAACCTTTGGTGATGATGGTTTAGAATCCCTTCCTTATTTTTTGGTGACTTTTCAGTGGTGGTGCTGGTGGTAGAAGGTGGTTAATCCCCTTTGGCTTACCCCAAAAGTCTTTCCCCCTTCCTAAGCAACCTATTCTCCTCCCAAGAAAATCTTCACTTTCTCTCACACTAATACCTCTCAAGTGTTTTGTGATCAAATAAAATGAACCTACATTCCTGTAATACCCCGTATTTTTATGCTATATTAATTTGGGGATTTATTAAATTTGATGTGAATTAATTATTTAATAAAATCCGGAAATTAATTATGTTATAATTATTAACGTGACGAGAGTTAGTAATTATGGGAAATTTGTCGAATATTACTAATGAGCAAAGTAATATATAATATTGGTTATATTGAATGTCACGAGTGAATAAAATGACAATTTTGGAAATTTGAGTCGGAACGCGCCCGTGTCGCGTCGGGACTAAATATTGTTAAATAAAAGTGAATATTTTATAAGTTATTTGTATGGTCGTTTTGAGCGCACCAACGCGTTCGGAAGGGTCCAGATAGTCAGAAAAGTGTGCCCGGGGGTTTAGTTTGGGTCTCGGGGCGTTTTTAGGCCTAATTAGTACCCCGGGAGGGCATTTTAGTCATTTTGTATTTTTGGGAAATTAAACCCACGAAAATTAAAGGGGTTATATAAGATATTTGGGTTATCATCTAGGGTTAGAAAACTCAGAACTCTAGAACGGTCATTGGAGAATAGAGGAGAGAGCTCTCATGGCATTCCAAGGCTCAAAACTCAACTGTTTGCACCGCCGCCACCGCCAACGCGTAGATCGCGAGACGGGGAGCGCAACCACACCAAACCAGACTTCTAAAAATCCCAGGCAAGTGTTTATATTGCTTATTTCGTTGATGCATCTTTCATATTGGTTTAGGAATGATTAGGATGATTTATATGGAAGAAAAACCCGATTTGAGTTAGGAAATTTCATGTAGTTATGGTTTGAATGAAAATTTTGGAAACCCTTTGTCATGTAGAGAATTAAACCACGAATTACGATGTTTATAAGAAGGAATTTCTGGAAAATAATTGTTAGAACCATGTTTAAGAGATTTCTAGGGTTCTTGTTATTTATATAAAATTTTGGGACTGTTAATCCATGATTAGTGATAGAAACCCACATGCTTTACATAGGGAATTCTTAATATGATGATATGATATTAGTAGTATGAATTCTGGGTCATTTGGTTATGAAAAATATGGAATTTTTTGAGGTTAGAAGATGAAACCCGTAACTGCAAAACTGCAGATTTCGCTATCGATCGACCCCTCCTGGCAGACTCATGTTTTCCCTTCTTAATTAGTTGAAATTCACTTGAATGAGGAATAATTCATGGACACCCTTATAAATATGTTTTGAGAGATAAAGAGGACCAGTAGGGTATATGAATAAGTTTTGGTACCTTTAAGGTTAGACGATAGTTGTATCCTTAGGAGATTTAATATATATAAGAAACGATAAAGCTACGTATTTAAAGTAAGAAGATTACGTAAAATAGTTACGAAAGAGAATAGATGAATACCTACTGAATTTTTATAGGTGGGAGGATAAAACCATGAGAGTTATGTGGTAAGTTGGAATAATGCCGAATCATGGTTAGAAACGAACTGTTACATGTGATAACAAATAATGAGATATGAGAAATAATGTCGTAAGTATGAGATTTGAGAAAATACCCAATATTGATATGGTAATATTAGTATAGTTATATGATTGTGTATGCATATGCTATCTATGTGTGAAAAATATGCCCGTGCTACTTTCTATCCCTGAGGTTACCGCGCTGGGACGATCTTATCTCGTGTGCCTTATGGGGGATATTGACTCGTACCCTAGAAGATAGAAATCCTAGGTACAGGCTATCGAATCGGTAGTCACGGTCCTAAGAGACGTGATGGTATGTACTGACCTCTTGGACTTGGAAACTATGCTTCGCCTCAATATTGTTTGTGTATTTATTTATACAGTTCGAGAGTAATGCCGAACTTGTATTCCCTTTAGTACAATTGATACGGGGATTGGATAGCAGAGTATGCCCGCACAATAATTTTTATGTGGGGTGCTGTTAGAATATATATATTATACGAGTATTTAATATATATATATATGAACTTCTGAAATTTGGGAAACTGCCTACTGTGTTATGGTAAGTAAAGACATGTATAATGAGTCAAATTGGAAATACTTGTTTGAAAAGTATAATATGATATTGAAAAACTTTATTAATCAATAAAGTTAAAATTAGCGTTTTGTATTAAATGAAATTTTCCTTTTAAACCATGATGTTGTTAAATCTGAAATCTTGAGAGTCACCTAAGATAAGTTAAATCCTTGGGGAAATATAGTGTGATATATGATGAGATAAACCATTGGTAAGGTTAGTGCGGTAGGAGTGCACATTATAAGAGAGGTGAGAATTTCTCATGAGAGTGTCGAACTAATACGTTGTTGCATTGGCCTGTATCAATTTAAATACTTGCTAAACGAATTTTTAAATCATATACACTATCGGGCTTTGACCCATTTCTATTCCTCTTTCTCTCTTATATATATATGTATATATTACAGGTGCCCAGCCACAGGGGCGTCTTGCTTAGGATCCCTTGGAAGGAACGTGCTGCAGCTTAGGTGGGAGTTGCAGGCCACTTGATTAGACGATTTCATTTACTTGACTCCACTTCTATCATTCTCAGTTATTGGGGCATGTGTCACCCTTTCATCTATTTATCTGTTTTATTGGGACATTTGTATTTCAGTTATTTCTAGTACTGTTACTTTGGGATTTATTCAGCATGTATGTTTTACTTTAAGATTTAAATGCTGGGATTTAGTTGTTGAATGTTTAAATTAATTGGATTATATGTTCCAGGATTATTGTGGTGTGATTCTTTAAATATTGAATTGTTGTAGATAATTAAATCTTTATTTTCAAAATAAAATTTGGAAAGTAATGTTTAAAAATGGTTTTGACACTTAGCTTAATTAAATAGGGTGTTAAATTTGGAAAAGTTATTTTTACGACAGTGATGCTAAGAATGAACCAACTGTTCACCTTGATTTTAATTTAATAAAGGAGTGATCGCCCGGTTTTTAATTAGGCGGGGCGTCACAATTCCTCTAATCCATCACCTTTATAATAAGACAAATCCTGAAATTTCTATTCATCTCCCAAATAAAATGACTAAAATGCCCCTCTGGGGTGTCCTTTCATCTCCTAATTGACTCGAGACCCAAATCCAACACTCGAATAGACGTTTCTGACTATTTCGATCCTTCCGGATGCAACGACGCACTCGAAACGACCATACGGTTGATATAAAATAATATTTCCTTTTTATTTATTTAAATTAGTCCCGACACGTCCCATACCGCGTCGCGACTAAAGTTTCATAATTACCGTATTAGTGACTCATGGAAATATAAATAACATCATATTCATTTATTACTTAAATATCACTAAGTAATATTCAGAATCATATATTTCAATATCCACAAGTAAAATAAAATCCGGATTAATCCCAATGAATTAATTTATAATTAATTTCAATTAATTCCATTAACTTTTAATTTAACTCATTTTAAAGGTAATTAAAATTAAGGGGTTATATATATATATATATATATATATATATATACTAGGGTATGCCCATGCCTGAAGGCATGCTGATAATTTTTAAAAGCATAAAATCGTGCCTTGGTGTGATGGCAAGTACCCTCGCCAAAGCTACGGTTGGTCTGAGGTTCGAAATGTGAGAGTAACCTCTTTATATATGGGGATAAGAAAGCCGACATATTCCTTCTCAAGATCCCGCAGTTAAGCATATTGCCCTTTGACTAAAGTCACGATTCTAATTTTTAAAAATATATGTCATTGATAGGTTCATACATCATATTTAGTTCACAAAAGATAAATAATTTTTTAAATAATGTATGGTACGAACCTATTAATTTAAAAAAATCTGGCCAAAATTTCCTTCGTTTATGAGACAATCCATCATGCTTAAAAAATAAAATTACCAACTATATTATTATTATTAATGCTAAATCTAATAATTTATAATTGTGTTCGATAAGTAAGGTGGTGTATAATGACTATTACATATTTGAAATCCAAATCGGTCAATAACCCATGAAAACTCACCCACAAATTAGTCTAAACCCATCAGAAGATAAAACTTTAGGACTTACTTAATTTTTAATAGACTAAAATGAGAAATTCAAAACCAACCCCATGTTGACTTCATGCCATTTCCTACCACAATGGTGACTTTTTAAATCTGACTCAAAACCAACCACAATGTGCTCATGAACATGAAAAATCTGACTCAAACACAATAAAGATGACAAATAAGCTAACAAAAAAACATCCCGTAAAAGCATCTTGTCAACGGAGATGACTCCTCCTCTTGGGGGAGCATCGCAACAAATAGTAATGGCATGATAATTATATTGGTGGTGTAGCAATACCCTGAACTTTAGGCCATCGGTTACGCTTCATACTATACTTGTGATATGCATTCCCAGCCTCAACATAGACTACTCTGTTCTCCCTCGTCCAACAACCTGCCCAATATTAAAAGGTTAAAAAATGTTTATATAATTGTATTTGTAGGATTTCTTATGTATTCCAACAACCCCACACAACCCTATAAAGAAGTGTTGTGATATTATAAATAAAGGCATTGTCAAAAAAATCACGTAAAATCCTATAACGGTGTTAACATGTAGAATATTTGTAAATCCTATAACAATTCTATGTTTCAAACAATTTAATCATAATAGTGTTAGCATGTAGAAAATTTAATAAAAGAAACTGAGTTTTGGAGACACTCACCAATAAGGACATGTTTTCTATTCCTTTACCTTTCCCATTACCAAGAGGCACATAATTTCCAAATGATGAATTTTCATAACTAACACATACATAAGCATTGTTTATATTAGTATCAACATTGTTTATATCCGTAACAGCATTGTATACATCAGCATTGTTTATATCAACATCTTTTTTTTAAAAAAAAAAATTACACTTTACCCAAAGTTATTTTTATTCAAACTCTAATTTAATATAACAAAGAGCTTCTTGTAAATCATGTGAATAAAAAAAACGTACCGATATGTACAACTACACATTGACCAAAAAAAATCCATCGTTCAGCCTTTCCACACTCACAGCAGCAACACGCCTAATTAAGAATATATTGGAAACACCAGAACTGAATTATAAAGAACGATGTGTCTCGCAATGGGCCCTGCACATGATATTCATAATGCGTCCTGCACATGGCGAAAATATAGTGTCCAAAATAAGGTAGTGTTTCCCCTAGAATTATGTGCATATTAATAATTTTTAAGGAAACAGAAAAAAACCTGTTGAGTTATAACTCCAAATTACACCAAGGAAAATGGCAATAGTCAGATTTATAAAATGGCAATGTATTAGCTTTTAGTTAGTACAACTTTATATGCTATCAGTCAGCTTCAACACCTTTTATACCAATCTTAATCCTTGACGTAAAGTATGGAAGCTCAGTCAGCTCTATATGAATATAAGCTCTGACTGAATACGTAAAGTATGGATGATATCAGTCGGCTTCACGCAATTTGGCTCCGCTGCTGCTGTTGTGATTTTGTCCCTATTTGCTACACAAAAACCACACCCCAACTAAGATGCACATGATCTCTATATTGATGGCAATTATTGTTTATCCTTATAAAAGGAATGGTAGTCATTTTATATATAAAATGACATCATACAGTTTTAAATCTCATAAATGTCTCAGATAAATTGGAACTTACTTGTGTTTATAGAGCCACAACAACTATCAGAGGACTACACCAAAACTATAAACACAGATGATTGGAACCTGAGAACCTGCACATAAGAGTTGGAACTGAGAGTAAAATCGAATAGCCGTAGGAGAGCTGATAGAATTCCTCGATTGGGACTCCAAAGTAGCATCTCTTATGGATCCACCCAAATGGGCACGATTTTGACCCAGGCTTGATCTATTGGTGTCATCCCCCGCAACAACTAATAGTAAAGGGTGTGATGATCTGAATCCTTTATTTCCATTACACTTCATAGGAATTGGCAACATCTGTAAGAACGTAACTGGACCATCACAATTTGAAACCAATTCACTGAAATTAGAAGCGTCCTCAACTTCAAAGACTTGCAAACCATTCGGATACCCGATTAAGAGAACATGCTTAAAAGTAGCTAGACCAAACTCTAATTCATCAAATCTAGCCGATGTTACGTGTTTACCGACAGATGTTAAGAACTGGATCAAGTGAATGTAGTTAAATAAAGTATGAAGAGGAATAGTTGTATAATTGAAGAATCAGGAGGCTATGTCTAACAAAATTTAAACACTGATTAAGAGTTTACAAAGATGTTCAAGTGCACGGATATAGGAAAAATTGGACATCGAAGTAACATGAAACACCTATGAACAAATTTGACATTAAAAGCTAAAACATTGAGGAGTAGAGTATACATGACGTCATAAACTAAATCTTCCCCATGGAAATAGTTGAAGAAAAATATATAAATTACATATAAACAAAACAGAAAATAAATACCTAAAACCAAAACCAAATGTAAAATTAAAGAATAATAATAGGAAACAAACATGGTATAAGTGTGAACATTTTTCCCTTGACTTCCTTGCTGGAGCATCAACTATTCAAGTCACTTTGTATCCAAGTCAACCCTGTAGCCATAGAAAAAATTACAACTTCAGTCCCAAGAAAAAAAACTCAATAAATCTATGATCCTATTTTTGCAAAAGCAATGATTCTTTTGTGAGAGGCACACGAAGCCATTAAATGTCCTAAGAACAAAAACTCAATAAATCTACTATCAAACACACCAACTTAGAAATACAGACTTTATATTTTGAGTTATGCAGATGAAAGTATTAGCCTAAAAATAAAAACTTGATATCTAAGATTGAACACTTAATAAACAAATGATAAAATTGAAGTTCGTGCCATCTCGAGTGAAGAAGAGCATAAAAAGATGAACATGTCATCTCATTGGATGTTCATGGTCCTCGTGTCAATGTTCATTATTAATGATGAATACGCTAGGTTTAATTTCAACGTGAGAGGTTTACGATTGTAAGAATATAAAGAGGTAGTATTAATAAAAATTGAAATTCGAAGCAATAGGAAGCGTTAGTATTGAGAAGAAAGAGGGACCTAAAGGGCAGAGTGTGAGAGGGTACAGATTAGAGAAATATGAGTGTGTATTTTCACTGCTTTTTGGCATACTCTTATTCAGGTAACCAATGTTTCGTAGGATTTTTTGAATCATAATGTATCCCACCAGTGGAGATGAAGCTGATAGCGTTTGCCATTACTACAGAACATTGATAGCTAGAAAAAAATATAGTATTTAGCTAATTGAAGTGGATCAGAGATGAGATGGTTTCTTCCTTTCATACGGTGATCCCCACAAAGATGATATGCTTAAATGCTACATTTTTTAGAAGCGCTACAAAAGTGCTTGACTTGGTAAGACGCACCACGTAAATGACTTGAATTTCTTTGTGGCCTTAAAAGTCTTTTATTCATAGAGGTGACCAAACGAAAAGAAATTTTTTGAAAACTATAGATCACTGGTTTTTGGAGCTGCAATAAAATACAAATAGTTCAGTTATTGAATCCCTCTAGATTGAATCCAGCAGCAAAATTTGATGTTGCACAAACTTAAGGATACATGGATGCAAGATAGATGATGGAAGTATGGGGAACAATCAGTATGGGGAACAATCAGACATTCAATGAGGATGCCTGGAAGGATAAAATCTGTCATAGCAGATTCAGTGGATTAGACTCTATCAATGAAGATCATTTTCAAGGCAATGAGTGAACATGATCAGAAGAATGATGTGACCAAGAAGAAACCTAGCATGGACCCAAGTGTTAGTAACAATAATATAAGAAACAGTAATATGACACAACTGCATCATATTTTCCTTTGTTTTTCCTTAAATCTTAACGAATAAACACCTGAAATTAATTAATTAAACAAAAAGGAAAAAAATTAATATTTGAATCCCAAATTCCAAAGCCAAAATAACAACGTTAGATGATAAATGAACCCTTAACGTGAATTTCGCAATTTCAGTTCTCGTTCGAAGGTCGGGCTTTGAATAAATACATAGCACTCACAATAAAAGGCTTATATCCGAACTAAGACATCAAGACAAAAGTTATTCCATAATAATAGGTACTCAAGAAAATACAGTAGATATAGCTGGTGATCCTAGAGAAAATATAGTAGATACAACAATTGTACCAATCATGATTCTCTACCTCATGCTTCTTTTGATTTCCCTTATTCGCCGAATGATTTGCAAGAAAAAGATCAGCAAATAGATAACTAAAAGTTAGATCCTTATGCGTCATTTCAGTGTGCTTGTCTAGCATGGGTACAAACTAAATGTTAATCGATTAAAAAAACACAACCTCTCTACATACATCAAGAACCAAAATGAAACCTCATATGTGCCAAAATTACAACTTGAATAATAGAGTTAGTTGCTCAATATAAACAACAATACGCTTTAAAATCCATAAACCTTTCCACAACATTCCCCAACATTCATACAAATATATGCCCACCATGCAAAACACAGAGTAAGCTGTGTAAAGGTAAAGAAAGCAATGTAAAAAGGAAGAAATAATTTTTTTTAACTTTTGACCCAAAAATTTTAAACTAAATCCAAACTAAGTCAATAAAAAAATTTAAACCTTTAGAGAGATGGAGAGTACCCCCAAAAAAGAAAAAGAAAATAAATCTAATTAAAATTAAAACAATCCAAAAAATATACCGCAATAGTTGGATCTGCAAAAACACTGAATATGTAGCCAATATTTAAGGTCAGATCTACCAAAAAAATTGAATATGTACCAAGTTATAAATGGAACACAAAAAATGGACACATAAACAAACCAAATCTCCCATACCTCATGGAATCAAGACCACCCATACAATCTGAACCAAACACACAAAATCTAAACCGAATCTCCTATACCTAGATCCAGAAAACATTAAGATTTGTAAAGAAACAATTAGATCCGCACAAAATATAATTAAACCATTATGCGATTAGATAAGAGGGTGAGAGAGGCGAAGGCATTGCATGTGTGTGCGCATATGGAACCATTGCATTTGTGTTGAGAGGGGAGAGAGAGTCTACCTGAGGGCGGCACTAGTAGATAGAGAGCCGACTGCGGCTTTGAGATATGGTTAAAGTGAGAGCAAGAGAGTGAGAGAGAGAGAGAGAGAGAGAGAGAGAGAGTTAAATGAGATGTGGGTTTCAAATCTGAGCATAAGAGCCGTGAGTTTGAGAGGGAGGGAGGATTTTGGGTACATGTGAGAGGAGATGAGGGGGTAATGAGAGTAAAAGTACCACTTTACCCTTTTTTTTGAATTTTGATGTAGAGGAAGAAATAAATTGGAGTGTGTCAAAAGAGGGGGAACCCAAATGGTTAAGGGACAAAACAGGTAGTGCAAGAAAAACTTATATAGATTACATTATCTTTTGATCTTATGACATACATAAGTTTTCTACTTTATTAGATCGATCGATATATATATATATATATAGAGAGAGAGAGCATGGCTCATGTGGACACCAAGTTTGCACATTATTTTTTTAAAACAGTAAAAAATATATTTTTGAGCCGATTTTTTTTGTGTGATATTTAAACATTTCAAGAAACTCATATAAAACAATTCAACTCAAATTTTTTTTCTATTTTTAAAAAGTCGATCAAACTTTCATTACTTTTAAGCACTTTAAAAGCTCAAAAGTTTGAGCGATTTTTTAAAAATAACCAAAAATGTTTTTTGAGCTGAGTTTGTTTGTATGAGTCCACTGAAATGTTTAAATATCACATTAAAAACTAACTCAATTTTTTTTACTATTTTAAACAAATTGGTGTGCCTTAGCACATGTGCAAACTAAGTATGCACAGGAGCCTGTCACTCACTCTCTCTCTCTCTCTCTCTCTCTCTCTATCTCTCTCTCTCTCTATATATATATATATATATATATATATATATGTAAACAAATTTTATTATTTAATGACAAATATTTTTCGTACTTAATTTCTTAATGTCAATGAACTCTAATATCATTTTTAACCTATTTACATGTGTATTCATTCAATGTTTGTTATACATGTAACACACGGGACTGCTAAATAGTGTAGATATATGTAACCAAATTTTCACCGGAGAAGGATTTCAAATTATTTTCTTCTCACTATAATAGTAGTAAAGAAGTTCATTCAATTTTAAGAATTTAGCAGTGATAGAAATGTGAAGTGACTATTTTTATCCATATTATAAAGCCCCAAGTATAGGAAAAATGTAAATTTTTTAAGAAAAAATAATATTTTAAGCATTCTGACGCTAAAAAAACTCCTAATTTTGCTCCAAAATAGAAACAACTCATGTCTAAGAGTACAATATGATTGTCTGCAAATATACATTCTAATTGTATCCGACCTATCGCTAAAAAAGCCAAGTTATTTTTTTAAGAGTTAGGATATATTTAACAAAATATTAAAATTACAATTAATATTTAAACTTAATATTTGCATTTGTAATTTTATTTAATTGTTATTATGTTCTTCATTAAGTATCACTAGCATGGGGTATAAGAAGAGCCTTGCGAGTTTGGAGAGACCATACAAAAATCATATCTTTAAGCGACAGACATTGAGCCTTGGTCTTTCTCACCATTGGAAGTACATGCTGATCCTCTTCTGAAGCACGAGTTATCCGTTTTGGATGACTCTTCTCCATCGAGAGTTAGTTTTTTCAAGAGAGATTTGGTGGGGAGAGTTGTTAGTGCTGTTTGCTTACCTCCGTCATTGGAGAAGATGAAGCAATAGGTTAACATGCACTAGAGAACGGTTGGTGGAATGGCTATGAGATATCTTAACTCTTCCTTTTTCTTCTTCACTTTTGCTTCTGAAGAGGAAACGATTAGGATCTTGAAGATGAAACATTGGACTGTGCATGGAGCTCACCTGTTTCTTGATAAGTGTCATCCGCTGGGATACTGTTTTAAAAATAGTGGTCATCCGGCTAGTCATTGGATTAGGGTTGAGGGACTCCCTCTTCATTTATTGGACATGGAAGTCTTCCAGGCAGTTGGTAACCAGTGTGGGTTTTATCTCAATATTGATGAGGATACTAAGTCAGGGGTAGAGCTAAGGTGGGCCAGGATCCTGGTTAGAGGGACTCTGAGTATTTCAAAGAAGATCTCTATCAAAGAGGGTGGATGGATATTTTCTTTTTGCATTCATGTTGAGTTTCCGCCTACGTGCTTCTTTGGAGGTTATGGGTTTTCTGAGAAGGAGTTGGGTAGTATGAAGGAGAAGTACATGCTTATGGTGTGTTGTTACACAACTAAACGGGAACCATTTCATCTAGTAGATTAGGTGCTTCCTCTATAGAGGCTCATGCCCCTCTCAGCTCTGGGTTTGGTCATTTAGGAGGCGAGGAGGCGATGGTGGTGGTGGTGGTGGGTTGTACACCGGTTGCTTTTTCTTCAGTTCCCTCTAACCTCAAGAGCTACAGCACCAAGGCTAATCTCGAGAGTTTTGGTCAGCCTCTGCAACTAGGTTTAGCTCCGGCCAAACAGATAAACCACTATAGTAGTGTCCAGGTCTTACCACGCTCTCTGGCTCTGACATCTTTGTCCATTTTGGGCTCGCCCATTTTAGGGGGTAATGTGTGCGTGGGGGAACACAAGGGTGGTGTCATGGATGGCTCAGGTGCTTCTATCATTAACTTTGTTCTACTGGTCTCCAACACTGTTGAGAAGGCTATATGTGTTATGTGTCGTGAGCGGCCTAGTGTATGAGATTTGGGGTTGGTGAATGGTAGGGTGGAAGACAAGTCAAAGATTGGTGGAAGTCTTGGGTTGGGTGTTAAAATGGGTGAAAGTGATGTTTTGGCGATGGGGATGATGGGATTGATAAGAACGTGGACCTCATTGAGATGTCTCAATTGTTGGAAGTTGAATCTTTTGTTGGAAGCAAGTGTGATAAGAAGTTTTTTAGCAATATTTGTAGGAATAAGGATGGGCCTCATTTAGTGTTGGCGGATGGTGTGCAGGGGACCAATTTGGTTCAATATGTTAATGTTTTTTCTCCTAAGAATAAGGCTAATTACACTCCCCCCTATTGTTAAGAATGGTAAACAGTGGCCTCATTTTAATTAGTTGGGACCTTGTCTTAATTCGGATAAAGCGTTAAAGATTGGAGTGATTATAAAAAAATATAATCTTAGAGGGGAGATTAAGGGTAAAGTCGGGGTTATCAAGGCCTTTATGAATTTATCTGGAGGTGCGCCTTGTTGTGAGGGTGCGGCTCCGAGTTCAGGCACATTTGAGTGGCACGTTCTAACTTTATGGTTAGGTTCATTACTTGTTAGAGGTGGTAGTCTATGCACGGTTGAGGAGGATGGTTTAGGAGAGGTGGAGGTATTCTTCTAGATCTTCTAGGAATTCATTGAGTGGGCAAGGTGTGGCCATCCCTGATCCCCACCGCGGAGGAAAAGGATCCTTCGGGTCCCGCTCGTCCCTCTCGGGAGAGCGCTTCGGCCGGCGTCGATTTTTGAGGTGTGAAAATGTAGAGAGATTCATAGTCGCCAGTCTATTTTACTCAAAACAGACAAAAGAAAAAGGGGAATCCACCCCGAAGGATGGCATCTAAAGACATACTGGTGCGTGCGAAACCAAAATGATTCTAGAAGGGTTCGGAGGCTTAGTTACGAAATGGGAAGGTGTTAGGTACCCATTTCGCCCTTTCGGTCTCTCAAGAATATTTGTTATTTTCCTTTATATTTACCCCCATGATATGGGTGCATGTGTATATATAGAATTGAGGTAGGAATCCTCGACTTGTATCTTGGAAGAGATAAAGCGCGTAATCCGTAGGAAGATATCATAATAATATTATAAAGTAAGATTTATACGATTACCCTTACATTGATCGTTATAATGGAACGATAACGCATATGGGGTAAGACGTCACTAAGAGCAAGTATATAGAATATAAGGAAAATGGATTTAGGGAAGATAGAAAATAAGAGAAAAAGTGGGAAAAAGGACTCGAATCTCGGGTTTTATCCCAAGACGCCTACGTAGCCAATAAAGGCATCAAAGTCCACGTAGTTCACATACAAAACGAGGGGTTGGGTTTATCCCATAAATCCAAATGAAGATCTCTTATTTGTGAGTGTGGGTGTGTGTGTAGAAAAAGTGTTTTAGTTGTGAGAAAAGTGTGGAAAACGTGTGAGAATCCTTACATGGAATTTATGAGCAAACCCTCTTTTTTTGGTTTTTTTTTTTTTATTTATATGAAAATAAGAGATGTGCAATAATACTAAATAAAAAGTATATTTAGGATGTGTGAGATAATAAAAGTGCTTAAGTAATAAAACAAGTTATTGTAAATTTAAGAAGATTTGAAGAGAAAGGTGAGAGAGATGGACCATCTTGGAGACTTTGAGCATGATCTTGAATGTTGAAAAGCAGCCCTTGCACTTGGATGATGATGGAGAGTGGTTAATTCATCAAGTTTGATGAAAGGGATGATGAAAAGTGGAAGTAAAGAAGGGATTTGTAAGTTGAAATCACGTTGCCTTCGAGAGAGGTTTCTGGGGTTTGCTGAGAGTGATTTGCTTCTGATCTGAGCTCCCCTTGCAAATAAGGCCAAGGTATCCTTTTATAGGCCTAGGGGTCTGTCGATCGGCATTTACATGGCACTACCTATCTGCAGGTGCCAATAGGCAGGGTGTGGGACCTGCCATTTGGCAGTGCGCTTCAGGCTTTTTTGGAAAATTGGTCGCCGAGGGTAAACCATTGGTCAGAATCGCGCACAAGGCATACCGTTGGAAAGTTATTTTAAAGACATTACAAAGTCCTTGGGACTGCTCCTGAGTTCGGGAGTTGACTTTGGGTCAAATGTGGCTCAAAAGCATTTGTCAGTCCGTTGGACCGGGAATCGTTCGGACGCAAATGGATCGTTCGTCCGCATGGTAAGTCTGAATCACGAATGGATTGGACCGTTGGAAAGGGTATTTAGTGCCCTTTAAAGATTCATTGAGTCTCGATCGAGACGAAGAGTTGACTTAGGTCAAACAGAGTTTGGAAGCGCCTGATGGCCTCTAGGTCGGGTTTCGGATGCAAACGGATCGTTCGTCCGCATGGTAAGTCAGAATCACGCACGGGATGGACCATTGGAAAGGGTATTTAGTGCCCTTAGAATATTCATTGAGTCTCGGTCAAGACAAAGAGTTTGACTTTTGGTCAAATCGAGCCGGGGAGTGCCCGCTGGCTTTCAGGTCAGTGCTCGGGACATGACCTGGGTTTGTGGTGATGAGTGGAGGTACTAGGGACCTATGGAGAGTTAAGGGGTAACAGAATGAGGTGTCTATAGAGCCCCTCGACGGGTGAGTCTAGAATAAATGATAGCCGTAGATTAGACATCGCATGATGCTTCCGAGAGAGTATGACCAATTTAGAGGATCGAGGCCAATTTTAAGGACCTAAGGAAGCGAGGATGACCAATTTAGAGGCTCACGGTCGATTCTGAGGACCAAAGGAAACGAGGATGACCAATTCATAGGGTCGAGGTTTGTTCTGAGGACCTAAGGAAGCGAGGACCGAGGACCGAGGTGTGACACCCCGCCTAATTAAATACCGGGTGATCACTGCTTTATTAAATTAAAATCAAGGTGAACAGTTGGTTTATTCTTAGCATCACTGTCGTAAAAATAAACTTTTCCAAATTAACACCCTAATTAATTAAGCTAAGTGTCAAAACCATTTTTAACCTTTCTAACCAAATTGTATTTTTAAAGAAAAACTTATTTATTTAATTATTAACCACATTTTCAATAAGTAAGAATCATACAACAATTATCCTGGAACATAATCCAATTACTTTAAACATTCAACATCCAAAATCCCAACATTTAAAACTAAATGTAAAACATACATGCTGAATAAATCCCAAAGTAACAGTACTAGAAATAACTGAAATACAAATGCCCCATCAGAACAAATAAATAGTGGAAAGGGCGACACATGCCCCAATAACTGAAAATCATAGGAGTGGAATCAAGTAAATGAAATCGTCTAAGCAAGTGGCCTGCAACTCCCACCTAAGCTGCAGCACGCTCCTTCCAAGGGATCTTAAGCAAGATGCCCCTGTGGCTGGGCACCTGTAGTACATACATATATATACAAGAGAGAGAGAGAGAGAGAGAGAGAGAGAGAGAGAGAGAGAGAACGGGTCAGAGCCCGATAGTGTATATCATTTAAAAATTGTTTAGCAAGTATTTAAATTGATACAGGCCAATGCAACAACATATTAGTGCGACACTCTCTTGAGAAATTCTCACCTCTCTTCTAATGTGCACACATATCGCACTAACCTTCCCAGTGGTCTATCTCATCATATATCACGCTATCCTTTCCCAATGGTTTAAATTATCTTAGGTTATTCGCGGGAGTCAAAATTAAATGATTCAATTGTTTGAAAAGAATATTTCAATAGTAACCAAAGTTCTCATTATAACTTTAATAATCAATACAGTTTTCCAGTGTCATATTATACTTTCTCAAAACAAGTATTTACAACTTGATTCATCAACCATGTCGTACATATCAAATCATAGTAGGCAGTTCCAGATTTCAGAATTTCATATATATATTAACTACTTGTAAAAAATATATATATATAATAACAGCACCCCAAAATAAAACTATGGTCCGAGCATACTCTACTATCCAATCCCCGTATCACTCGTACTAAGGGAATACAAATTCGGAATCACTCTCGAACTGTACTAACACATACTCAAACAATATTGACGCGAAGCATAGATCCCAAGTCTCTAAGAGGATGGCATATGTCTGCGTCTCTTAGGACCGTCCGAACTATGACTACGATAGCTCGTAACAAGGATATCTACACACAAACAATATGAGGCGAAGCATAGATTCCAAGTCTCTAAGAGGATGGCACATGCCTGCGTCTCTTAGGACTGTCGGAACTATTACATCGATAGCATGTACCAAGGATATCTATCTTCTAGGGTACAAGTCAATATCCCCCACAAAGGTCCCATCGAGATAAGACTGTCCCAGCGCGGAAACCTCAGGGATAGCAAGTAGCGTGGGCATGATTTTCACACATAGATAGTATATGCATACACAATCATATAACTATACTAATATTACCATATCAATAATGGGTATATTCTCAAATCCCATAGTTATGATTTTTATTTATTTCTCATTATTTAGTTATCACGTATAACCATTCACATCTTACTTTAATTTGAGGATCTTTTTCACTTACTACATAACGCTCATGGATTCTATCCTCCCAAGTACAAAATTCAGTAGGTATACACATTTGTCCCAAAGTAACTCTCTTACGTGTCTCTCTCTTTAAATCATAAATTCACCAACCCTTATGTAATTATCCCAAAATACAATCTTTGCCCGACATCGAGGGTCCCAAAATCTATTCACACGTCCTACTGGTCTTCCCTATCTCCCAAAATATTTTATTAAGGATGCCCAAGAATTATCTCACAATAAATTGAATTTAACTCATTTAAAAGGAAATAGGAGTCTGCCAGGAGGGGTCGATCGATCGAGGTCTGGGGCTCAATCGATAAAACCTTCGATCGATCGAAGCTCTGGGCTCGATCGATCGATCAAGCAGGTATTGCGATTTCTGCAAAATTGCAGTTACGGGTTCTAACACATTTCTTCATCCAAATCCATATTTTTCAATCCCAAAAGTCTCAAAAATTGTACTACCAACATTATATCATCCTACTAGGTATTTCCAACGTGAAGCATGAGGAATTCTATCATTATACATGGATTAACCCACCAAAATTATTATAATTATCAAGAACCCTAGAATTCTCTTAAACATGGTTCTAACAAGTATTTCCAGAAATTTCCTTCTTGTAAACATCATAATTTCGTGGGTAATTCCTCTACATGGCAAGGGTTTCCAGAATTATCAATTTATTCATCACTACATGCAAATTTCCTAACTCATATCTTAGGTTTCTTCCATAAAACTCATTCTAATTACTCCTACACTAATATGAAAGATGCAACAACGAAATAAGAAAGATAAACACTTGCCTGGGATTTTTGGTGTTCTGATTTGCAGATGATTTTGTTGTGGTTGCGTAGCCCGTCGCGCGATCTACGCGTTGGTGGTGGTGGCGGTGCAAACGGATGGATTTTGGGCCTTGAATTTGCCTTGAGAGCTCTCTCTCCTTCCTCTCCTATGGCCGTTCTTGTGTTTGTGTTTTATAACCCTAGATGACTAACCTAAATGGCTGATATAGGTTACTGATTTTCGTGGGTTTAATTACCCATAATTGCGAAATGTCCAAAACGCCCTCCCGGGGTACTAATTAGGCCTAAAAACGCCCCGAGACCCAAACTAAACCCCCGGGTACACTTTTCTGACTATCTCGACCCTTCCGGACGCGTTGGTGCACTCAAAATGACCATACGAACGACTTATAAAATATTCCCTTTTATTTATCAAAGTTTAGTCCTGACGCGACACGGGCGCGTCCCGACTCAAATTTCCAAAATTGTCATTTTATTCACTCGTGACATTCAATATAATGAATATTACATATTACTTTGCTCATTAGTAATATTTAACAAATTTCCCATAATTACTAACTCTCGTCATGTTAATAATTATAACATAATTAATTTTCGATAATTACTAACTCTCGTCACGTTAATAATTATAACATAATTAATTTCCGAATTTTTATTAAATAATTAACTCACATTAAATTTAATAAATCCCCAAGTTAATACAGCATAAAAATACGGGGTATTACATACTTCCCCCCTAATAACGGAATTTCGTCCGGAAATTCGGAAAACAAGGCATACCTGGTAAGAACAAATCTGGATATCTCTCGCGCATATCGGCCTCGCGCTCCCAAGTGGATTCCTCCATATTATGATGCTCCCACTGGACTCGCACAAGTGGAACTATCTTCGACCTCAATCTCCTCTCACTATAGTCTAGGATAGCCATCGGTCTCTCCTCGTAAGAGCTGTCAGGCTGTAAGTCTATCTCATCTATCGCGATGTGAGAATGGGCCATATCATCCCGAAGATACCGTCTCAACGACGAGATGTGGAATACATCATGAATGCGATGTAAATGCTCTGGTAGTCCCAATCTGTATGCTGCTGGCCCAATCCTCTCGATGATGGGAAATGGTCCCACGTACCTCGGGGACAATTTCCCTTTCTTCCCGAACCTCATCACTCCTTTCATAGGAGATACACGCAGTAACACTTGGTCCCCCACATTAAACTCCCGGAAGAACCGTTTCGCATCGGCGTAGCTCTTCTGCCTGTCCTGGGCTACTCGAATGCGACTCCTAATCATCTCAATCCTCGCGGAGGTTTCCTGAATCACCTCCGGTCCTAGCAACTTGTTATCCCCCACCTCGAGCCAACAAGTTGGAGAACGACAAGGCCTGCCATACAAAGCCTCAAATGGAGCCATACCAATCGTAAACTGATAAGAGTTATTATAAGCAAACTCTACCAGTGGAAGATGTGGCTCCCAACCTCCTCCAAAATCAAGAACACACATGCGTAGCATATCCTCTAACATCTGATTAGTACGCTCTGTCTGTCCATCTATCTGTGGGTGATAAGCTGAACTCAACCTCAACTCAGTACCCATAGCCTCTTGAAAGTTTTCCCAGAAACGTGAGACGAAAATCTTGTCTCTATCTGACACAATATTCAGGGGCATCCCATGTAATCTGACAACCTCAACAATGAACAACTGAGCATACTGACTCATGGTATAGTCTGTCTGCACCGGTAGAAAATGAGCATCCTTGGTCAAACAGTCTACAATCACCCAGATAGAATCGTGGCCCCGCTGTGATTTAGGCAACCCTGTAATAAAATCCATGGAAATACTCTCCCATTTCCACGCGGGTACTTCCAATGGTTGAAGCAATCCTGACGGTTTCTGATGGTCCACCTTCACCAGCTGGCAGGTAGAGCATTTGGACACGAACTCAGTAATGTCCTTCTTCATCCAACTCCACCAGTATTGCCTCCTCATATCCTGGTACATCTTATCTCCTCCAGGATGTACCGCAAATCGGCACCCATGAGATTGGGTCATCACTACATGACGTAGTTCTGTCCCTTCTAGAACCAATAACCTTCCATTAAACCTCAAACCCCCATCAGAACTAACAGAGTAGGACTCAGCACCCTCAGCTAAAAGTAGTACAATCTGCTCCTGGCAAAATGGGTCTGTGGTTTAGACCTGTATTACCCTCATAACAATCTCGGGTGTGACTGTCATAACAGATATGAAGGAATGGGCTACTGCGTCCTGGTGGCCTAACTCCTTACACTTTGCTTTCCAGACGTTCGCTACCTCATTTATCGGTCTACGGCTCAACGCATCAACTACTACGTTGGCTTTCCCCGGATGATACTGTATGTCAAACTGATAGTCCTTCACAAATTCTAACCATCTGCGCTGTCGCATCTTCAGCTCTCGCTGAGTGAATAGGTATTGCAGTGACTTGTGGTCTGTGAACAAGTGGAATTTCTCCCCCAATAAGTAGTGCCGCCATATCCTCAATGCAAAAATGACCGCTGCTAACTCCAGGTCATGGGTGGGGTAATTCTTCTCATGCGGCTTAAGCTTGCGGTTGGCAAAATCTATAGCCTTCTCCTCCTGTTGAAGTACTCCCCCAAGTCCCCGTAAAGAGGCATCGGTGTAAACCAGGTACTCCGCACCCGGCTTCGGTAAAGCAAGGACTGGCGCTGAAGTAAGCTTGTCTTTCAGCTCGTCAAAAGCCAACTGACAAGCATCATCCCAAATATATGGTACCCCTTTGCGAGTCAGGTTCGTCAATGGACCCGCTATTTTGTAGAATCCCCAAATGAATCTCCTGTAGTATCCGGCTAACCCCAAGAAACTACGCACTTCCGTCGGTGTCGTGGGTTGTCCCCATTCCCTCACTGCTGACACTTTACTCGGGTCGACTGCTATCCCCTTCTCAGAAACAACATGCCCCAAGAACTATACTTCTTGCAACCAAAATCCACACTTCTCGTACTTAGCATACAACTGATGCTCTCGTAAAGTCTGAAGAACCTGCCTCAAGTGCTCGGCATGCTCCTCCTCGGAGTGTGAATATATCAAAATGTCATCTATGAAGACGATGACAAACTAATCCAATAACTCTTTGAATACTCGGTTCATTAAGTCCATGAATACGGCTGGAGCATTTGTGAGACCAAATGGCATCACTCTGAACTCGTAAGACCCATATCTCATCAAGAAGGCAGTCTTTGAAACATCCTGCTCTCTAATACGTAGCTGATGGTACCCCGACCTCAGATCTATCTTCGAAAAGAAAGTTGCTCCCCTAAGTTGGTCGAATAGATCATCGATTCGAGGCAACGGATACTTATTCCGTATCGTGACCTTGTTCAACTCCCGGTAGTCCACACACAACCTCAGTGAACCATCTCTCTTCTTCACAAACAAAACTGGAGCGCCCCAAGGTGAGGTACTCCTGCGAATGAATCCCTGACCTAACAGCTGCTCTATCTGATCTCATAACTCTCGCATCTCCACCGGAGCCATACGGTATGGAGCGCGTGCTATAGGTCTAGTATCTGGCAATAAATCTATAACAAAGTCTATCTCTCGACTGGGGGGTAGGCCTGGTATTTCTTGAAACACATCGGAATACTCACGAACAATTGGAATCGAGTCTAATGGAATCACAAACTCCTTAGAAGTATCCTCCTCTATATAATACAAATGAGCGGTCGAACCTCCCTCTGGGCGAGGCATCGCCACTACAAACATCTCTTGCCCCGGAATGGAAAAAACAATGCTCCCACCGAAGTAATCAATCATGGCTCTATAAGCTGCGAGCCAATCCATACCAATAATAACATCATGCTCATGCATATCTAAGACTAACATGTATGCTAGTAATACCAAACTATCAATCTCTACCCCCACTGCTCGGCATATAAAGAAGATAAGCGACCCACTCCCCAGTGGTGAGTCTACACACGTCACTGTGCTCTCTGCTATGGATAACAACCTTAAGGCCTTCGCAAAATGCGTAGCTATAAAACAATGAGTCGCCCCAATCTCAAAAAAAAAACGACCCATAGTACCATGGATAGGAAACATACCCTCAATCGCGGGTGGTGCATGTGGAGCTGCTGCCTGGTGGACGTTATAGACACGTTTGTACTGTAACTGCCCCTGCTGCACTGGAGCTGCTGGAACGGCTGGTAGGGCCGGCACCTGGGCTGGAGCTGGGAGGGCCGGTGGAAAAAGTGGTCTATGTGGCTCATTACGGGCACCCTGCTGCTGTGGGGCCCTATCTCCCTCCGGACAATCCTGGCACCTATGGCCGTGTCTACCACACCCAAAACATCGGCCTTTGAAGTTGCCTCCCCTTTGACCCGGTTAACCACGGCCCTGTTGGCCGTTACCTCCCCGCCACTGGCCCTGCTGGCCCCGATGAACACGCTGTTGGCCCTGTTAGCCCTGCTGCTGACCCTGCTGTCTGTGTTGGCCTTGCTGGCCCTAATGATTAGGCTGGCCCTACTGACCCTGCCTATAACCCCCAAATCCCTGCCTGGTATCACCTGAACGGAATCGCCTAGCAGGGTCCCCCTGATGGGAACTCTGCTCGTGCTAACGAGTCTGTCCATGAGATGGTGCCCCACTAGCACTATTACCCCCGGCCCTACCCTGCTGGCTAGACTCTCCTGCTCTCTTGCTTCCCTGCAGATGGAAGCGGTGATCCTGGCAATGTAGTAACGCAGCATTGAGTACATCAGTAAAAGTACTCAGAGATAGATTCCCAATAAGATGCTGACGGATCCTCCAAGCTAACCCGTCCACAAACAACATAACCTTCTTGCCCTCAGTGGGTGCCTCATCTGGCACGATGGTGAGAAGTCTTGTGAATTCCTCCTCATACTCAGCTACGGTAGAATTCTCCTATTTCAAATTCAGTAATTTCCGCCTCATCTCAGTCTGCACGGCGGGTGGAAAATACTTGCGGTCAAATCGCTCCCAGAACAACTGAATAGGGATCGTGTCCCTCTCCTCCAATGTGGTAGTGGACTCCCACCACTGAAAAGCGTCCCCTACCATCTTAAAGGAAGCCAACAACTGCTTTTGCACGTCGGTTCACTCATACATACGAAGATGCCGCTGGATGTCTTTCTTCCATTGGCTGACTGTGACGATATCTGAGCTACCAGAGAACTCAAGGGGATGCTCCTTCTGAAAAGCATCCCTAACCCTCTCCCATGCAGATGGAAGTTGTGCTGGTACTGGCGCCACTGCCTGAATCTAGGGTGGAGCCTGCTGAACCACCGCTAGCGCGGCATTCACCGCCTGAGCAACAATGGCGGCTATTTCATTAGCATTCATAGTGCCTGGTGCCGGAGCTGCTGGCTGCTCGGCCTGGGCATGCCTATCCTTCAGTGCACGTCTCGGAGGCATCTGAAACGTGAAGGAGTTTATTAGTCTACAGTTATTAACAAATCTCAAATAGCTGAAGACATAACGTTAAAGCAGAAATACGACAATCCTAAAAATAGGGCTCTATAGCAAAAACGTTAAGCTGAAAGAGAAAATAAGCCGTACAGATCTTATAGACATTAGAACCTGATGCTCTGATACCACCTGTGACACTCCGCCTAATTAAATACCGGGCGATGACTCCTTTATTAAATTAAAATCAAGGTGAACAGTTGGTTCATTCTTAGCATCACTGTCGTAAAAATAAACTTTTCCAAATTAACACTCTAATTAATTAAGCTAAGTGTCAAAACCATTTTTAACCTTTCTAACCAAATTGTATTTTTAAAGAAAAACTTATTTATTTAATTATTAACCACATTTTCAATAAGTAAGAATCATACAACAATTATCCTGGAACATAATCCAATTACTTTAAACATTCAACATCCAAAATCCCAACATTTAAAACTAAATGTAAAACATACATGCTGAATAAATCCCAAAGTAACAGTACTAGAAATAACTGAAATACAAATGTCCCAACAGAACAGATAAATAGTGGAAAGGGCGACACATGCCCCAATAACTGAAAATCATAGGAGTGGAATCAAGTAAATAAAATCGTCTAAGCAAGTGGCCTGCAATTCCCACCTAAGCTGCAGCACGTTCCTTCCAAGGAATCCTAAGCAAGACGCCCCTGTTGCTGAGCACATGTAGTACATACATATATATACAAGAGAGAGAGAGAGAGAGAGAGAAAATGGGTCAGATCCCGATAGTGTATATGATTTAAAAATTGTTTAGCAAGTATTTAAATTGATACAGGCCAATGCAACAACATATTAGTGCGACACTCTCTTGAGAAATTCTCACCTCTCTTCTAATGTGCACACCTATCCCACTAACCTTCCCAGTGGTCTATCTCATCATATATCACGCTATCCTTTCCCAATGGTTTAACTTATCTTAGGTTATTCGCAGGATTCAAAATTAAACGATTCAATTGTTTGAAAAGAATATTTCAATAGTAACCAAAGTTCTCATTTTAACTTTAATAATCAATACAGTTTTCCAGTATCATATTATACTTTCTCAAAACAAGTATTTATAATTTGAGTCATCAACCATGTCCTACATATCAAATCACAGTAGGCAGTTCCAGATTTCAGAATTTCATATGTATATTAACTACTCGTAAAATATATATATATATATATATATATATATATATATATATATATATATATATATATATATATATATATATATATATATATATATATATATATAATAACAGCACCCCAAAATAAAACTATGGTGCGAGCATACTCTACTATCCAATCCCCGTATCACTTGTACAAAGGGAATACAAATTCGGAATCACTCTCGAACTGTATTAATACATACTCAAACAATATTGAGGCGAAGCATAGATCCTAAGTCTTTAAGAGGATGGCATATGTCTGCGTCTCTTAGGACCGTCCGAACTATCACTGCGATAGCCTGTACCAAGGATATCTACACACAAACAATATGAGGCGAAGCATAGATTCCAAGTCTCTAAGAGGATGGCACATGCCTGCGTCTCTTAGGACCGTCTAAACTATTACATCGATAGCCTGTACCAAGGATATCTATCTTCTAGGGTACAAGTCAATATCCCCTATAAAGGTCCCATCCAGATAAGACTGTCCCAGCGCGGAAGCCTCAGGGATAGCAAGTAGCGTGGGCATGATTTTCACACATATATAGTATATGCATACACAATCATATAACTATACTAATATTACCATATCAATAATGGGTATATTCTCAAATCCCATAGTTACGACTCTTATTTATTTCTCATTATTTAGTTATCACGTATAACCATTCACATCTTACTTTAATTTGAGGAACTTTTTCACTTACTACATAACGCTCATGGATTCTATCCTCCCAAGTACAAAATTCAGTAGGTATACACATTTGTCCCAAAGTAACTCTCTTACGTGTCTCTCTCTTTAAATCATAAATTCACCGACCCTTATGTAATTATCCCAAAATACAATCTTTGCCCGACATCAAGGGTCCCAAAATCTATTCACACGTCCTACTGGTCTTCCCTATCTCCCAAAACATTTTATTAAGGATGCCTAAGAATTATCTCACAAAAAATTGAATTTAACTCATTTAAAAGGAAATAGGAGTCTGCGAGGAGGAGTCGATCGATCGAGGTCTGGGGCTCGATCGATCGAACCTTCGATCGATCGAAGCTCTGGGCTCGATCGATCGATCAAGCAGGTATTACGATTTCTGCAAAATTGCAGTTACGGGTTCTAACACATTTCTTCATCCAAATCCATATTTTTCAATCCCAAACGTCTCAAAAATTATACTACCAACATTATATCATCCTACTAGGTATTTCCAACGTGAAGCATGAGGAATTCTATCATTATACATGGATTAACCAACCAAAATTATTATAATTATCAAGAACCCTAGAATTCTCTTAAACATGGTTCTAACAAGTATTTCCAGAAATTTCCTTCTTGTAAACATGATAATTTCATTGGTAATTCCTCTACATGGCAAGGGTTTCCAGAATTATCAATTTATTCATCACTACATGCAAATTTCCTAACTCATATCTTAGGTTTCTTCCATAAAACTCATTCTAATTACTCCTACACTAATATGAAAGATGCACCAACAAAATAAGAAAGATAAACACTTTCCTAGGATTTTTGGTGTTCTAATTTGCAGATGATTTTGGTGTGGTTGCGTAGCCCGTCGCGCGATCTACGCGTTGGTGGTGGTGGCGGTGCAAACGGATGGATTTTGGGCCTTGAATTTGCCTTGAGAGCTCTCTCTCTTTCCTCTCCTATGGCCGTTCTTGTGTTTGTGTTTTCTAACCCTAGCTGACTAACCTAAATGGCTTATATAGGTTACTTATTTTCGTGGGTTTAATTACCCATAATTGCGAAATGTCCAAAACGCCCTCCCGGGGTACTAATTAGGTCTAAAAACGCCCCGATACCGAAACTAAACCCCCGGCTACACTTTTCTGACTATCTCGACCCTTTCGGACGTGTTGGAGCACTCAAAATGACCATACGAATGACTTATAAATTATTCACTTTTATTTATCAAAGTTTAGTCCCGACGCGACACGGGCGCGTCCCGACTCAAATTTCCAAAATTGTCATTTTATTCACTCGTGACATTCAATATAACCAATATTACATATTACTTTTCTCATTAGTAATATTCAACAAATTTCTCATAATTACTAACTCTCGTCACGTTAATAATTATAACATAATTAATTTCCGATAATTACTAACTCTCGTCACGTTAATAATTATAACATAATTAATTTCCGGATTTTTATTAAATAATTAACTCACATTAAATTTAATAAATACCCAAATTAATATAGCATAAAAATACGGGGTATTACACGAGGTCAATTCTGACCCGAGAGTGGTGATGATCGAGGTCAATTCTGACCTAACTCAGGTGACGATCCAAGACTGGGGTCAATTCGGACCCAAGAGTGGTGACGACCGAAGACCGGGGTCCATTCTGACCTAACTCAGGTGATGATCCAGGACCGGGGGCAATTCTGACCCAAGAGTGGTGATGACTGAGGATCGGGGTCAATTCTTACCTTACTCAGGTGACAATCCAAGACTGGGGTCAATTCTGACCCAAGAGTGTTGACGACCGAGGACCGAGGTCAATTCTGACCTAACTCAGGTGATGATCCAGGATCGGGGGCAATTCTAACCCAAGAGTGGTGACGACCGAGGGCTGAGGTCAATTCTGACCTAATTAAGGTGACGATCCAAGACCGGTGTCAATTCTGACCCAAGAGTGGTGACGACCGAGGACCGAGGTCAATTCTGACCTAACTCAGGTGACGATCTAGGACCGGGGCTAATTCTGACCCAAGAGTGGTGACGACCGAGGACCGAGGTCAATTCTAACCTAACTCAGGTGACGATCCATGACAGAGGTCAATTTTGACCTAAGAGTGGTGACGATCGAGGATCGAGGTCAATTTTGACCTAACTCAGATGACGATCCAAGATCGGGGTCAATTCTGACCCAAGAGTGGTGACGGCCGAGGACCGAGGTCAATTCTGACCTAATTCAAATGATAATCCATGACCGGGGGCAATTCTGACCCAAGAGTGGTTACGACCAAGGATCGAGGTCAATTCTGACCTAATTCAGGTGATGATCCAGGACCGGGGTCAATTATGACCCAAGAGTGGTGACGACCAAAGACCGAGGTCAATTCTGACCTAACTCAGTTGACGATCCAGGACTGAGGCAATTCTGACCCAAGAGTGGTGATGACCAAGGATCGAGGTCAATTCTGACATAACTCAGGTGACGATCTAAGACCAGGGTCAATTCTGACCCAAGAGTGGTGATGACCGAGGACCGAGGTCAATTCTGACCTAACTCAGGTGACGATCAAAGATTGGGGTCAATTCTGACCGAAGAGTGGTGACGATCGAGGATCGAGGTTAATTCTAACCTAACTCAGGTGACGATCCAAGATCGGGGTCAATTCTGACCCAAGAGTGGTGACGATCGAGGACTGAGGTCAATTCTAACCTAATTCAGGTGATGATCAAAGATCGGGGTCAATTCTGACCTTAGAATGGTGATGACCGAGGACCGAGGTCAATTATGACCTAATTCAGGTGACGATCCAAGATCGGGGTCAATTCTGACCCAAGAGTGGTGACCACCGAGGACCGAGGTCAATTCTGACCTAACTCAGGTGACGATCCAAGATCGGGGTCAATTTTGACCAAAGAGTGGTGACGACCGCGGATCAAGGTCAGTTCTGACCTAATTTAGGTGACGATCCAAGACCAGGGTCAATTCTGACCCAAGAGTGATTGCATTTCCTTGAGGTTTCGCTGGGGATAAGAATTGGATCTGACGTTTTGCTTGGGGAATGATGAATGAGCCAGGGAAGATTTGGATCATCCTTTGGGAGAGATCGCTTGGGGCGAGTGACTCTTCTGAATTCCGCTGGAAAAATATCATGCGATATTGTTTCGCACTGGGTATCTGATGGCTGAGGAGGCTTTGTGTCCTTGATTTGAGTGGAGGAGCTGATTATTGGGGAGATAACCGATTTGGGGTTATAAACTATGTTGAGGAGGTGATTAGGTGATCCTAGCGCATTGCTTGAGAAGTCATTCTCTTGGATTTTGAGGGTTCCGTTGGGGAAAAAGAGTTTTGACCTGAAGGAGTGCAAAATTTTCTTAATGAAAACGTTCTAAATCCTTCTTGCGATTTTTAGGAATTTTCTGAGGATTTTTCAGGGTTTTCTAGCATTTTCCAGGAATTTTTGTACGAAATTTTAAGGGGGTACTGACCAACATAGACTGAGGGGTGCCATTCGGCAGTGGCACAGACTTTTGGACTGCCTCGGGAAGGTGAGGAGTTAGTGCCGATTGGTATGGAAGGGCGAGGTGCCGATCGACATGGCGCTTGGCATCATATATAAAGGGGGCGAATCTCCTTCATTTTTCACAGCTTCTTGCCTTCTCTCTTTCTGCGATTTCTCTCTGTGAATTGTTCTAATGTTTTGATCTTCAATAAATGACCACCTTTATGAGCACTGTTGTCCACCGGGAGTGGTTGACCGTTGATGATTGGGCGAATATGGATTAGAGGGACAGGGTGCCCCTTGCTTTGGGGAACGAGAATGCTTTCGATGCATTTGAGCCGATTGCGGATGAGCGGGCCTTGCTGCGGGAGCCATCGTGTCATCGCTCTTCGAGAGTGATTCTCGGCAGTTATGTAAGTAACCTGACCTTTGGCGTTCTTATCTTTTTGGTGATTTTTCTTTCTTGACTTTTGATGAGATTTTTCCTTATGCCAGCCTGACATTTCCTTGAGGAACATGCGTGCCCGCGGGACGACGGGGATTAAGGATGTTTGGGAGCATCTTCCACCCGTAGTGTGCTGGATGGTATCATCAGCGGGTTTTGGGAGGTTGGCGGCTGCGCTGGATGAGACTCCTCATTCGACAGCGATCCTGTGCGCTTTGGGGGAGAGGTGGTGGGACACTACCCACACTTTTCATTTTTTCTTTTGGGAGATGACGGTGACTCCCATATATTTGCAGCAAATGTTGGGGATGGATTGTGACGGGGAGTAGATAGAGGTGGATCGCTCCTTGCGGGTGAGGCCGGAGGCAGTGCATGCGGCACTTGGTGATGTGAGGAGGATAGTTTCTGGAGATTCTATCCGGCTATCCTTGTTGGAGGATGTTTTGCTGAGCAGGGTGATTGATGTGGAGGATGGGCTGCAAGTGAGGCAGATGGCCCGGTTATTCATCTTGTTGGTACTGGGAGGTTTCATGGTGGCGTCGAGCGGCGACGTCGTCCATTTGTGGTTTCTGCCGTACTTGAGGATGTTTTCGAACATCCCTTTCTATGATTGGGGGAGTATGACCTTGGCGACCCTTTACTCTTCTTTGGATGCATTCAGTCGGTGCTGCCAACAGACTTTTACTGGAGCCATGTATCTCCTTGAGGCTTTCTTTACTTTGCACATTTTCATTTCATGCATTCGCATTTTCCTTATGCGTCACTTTTTGCTTGTGAATTCAGACGTGGTTCTATGAGGTAATCGGGTGCAACACTCTACTGATTGCTCTGAAGGACGACACTGTTGAGGATTTTTGCCAATTGTATCGATCGCGTAAGGTCAATCGGCAGTCAAAGAGATCTCTCTCCCTGGAGGCGGTGCGTCAGGTCTTGAATGACCTGACTAGTGGTCGGGTAAGGTCCTTTCCTTTTCAGTCTTGGTTTTTGCACCTTCTGATCTTGTATTGACTCATGCCTGCTTTGGGATTTTTAAGTGACCTTTTATCCTTGGGGGACAGCCATTCAGGATACGGGGATGATTGGGGTGAACGCGCAAATGAGGCATTTGTTGGCGCATGAGTTCGGCCATTCCTGGTATCTTGGGGAGAGGGTGGTTCGCCAAGTTGCTGAGGAGGAGGTGATGGTTCCACCCGCACAGCCCCCTACATCTATGAGGCGGGAGAGATAGCTGTTGGAGGATGAGAGGATCGCGACGATGATCGGTGAACCCTACTCATTGTACACTGATACGGCTGCACCGTATGACTACATGGACTTTGTGACGAGCTGGTTGATGGCTCCCATCATACATGATGCCTTGCCTTTTCCTCCTGTGGGTTCGAGTCGACCAGTGGGGTCTTCCCATAGTGGCGGCGGTCCGTCGACATATGTGGCGGTGACTTCAGAATTTCCTTTCGTGCGGTTGCACACTCCTTCGTACAACATCCGGCGGGCTGATGGAGGGATAGTGACGATGCTGCACCGTCCTCTTGCGATGGATCCGAAGGAGCTGGGTTTGACAGAGGAGGTCCTTCATCCTGTGGTAAAACTTTCGATCCTTTTCCTCTTTTTGATTTCTTTTGCTTGATACTGATTCTACCTTTTCCTTGCAGCAATTCTGGGTGTTGACCACTTGGCTGAGAGACATTAGAGATTAGATATCATCGGCGACTGCCAACATTTAGGATGTTGTCCCTATTCCTTATTGCTTGGTGCCATTAGCCTCATTCGGGGAAGACTCTAGCTCGGGTAGTGGGGGCACGTTGTCTCGCCGTAGGGGCAAGAGAGCGCGTCGTAGGGGTGGAGGCTCTTGAGAGAGAGAGAGAGAGAGAGAGAATGTGGGTTCGGGCTGAGTCCCGTTGTTTTTGGTTTTTCTTTCTATTTCCTGCAAAATAATGTAACACAAAAAATAGATATATGCAATGCAGTGTAGTTTTTTTATTATCTTTTATTTTAATGATGAATGAATGCATGCGCTTTTTAATTTGCTACTGAGACCGTAAAACAGGAGTACTTTTGGAATTTTCAAAGGAAATCTTTTTTATTTAAAAAGGGGAATTTTATAAGGAGAAAACAGGATTCTTAAAATTCTTTTGAGAATATCAATTTATTTTCATTGAGTTTTCTGATTTGACAAAAGAGGGAAGGAGGGAATTTCCAAAAATGGGGGGGGGGGGGGGGGGGTTGCCGATCGGTAAGTACCCTGACCTGCCTATCATTAGTTTAGTCCAGTCCCATCATTTGAAGGTTTTAATTGGTACCATCTTCATCCCTTGGTACCTTGTGGTGTAGGATTCCTTCCGATTTCTACAGGGATTATGTCCCTTGTGAGGATTCTCAAGTATAAAAAGGAGGTAAGGGTGGAGTATTCTCATCACACCTTTGCATTCTTATCTGCCTACCCATTTATTTTTTAGTCCTGCAAGATGGCTCTCCCTGGTAGCATTGAGTTTGCCAATTACCTCGAACCCTTGGAAGCTATGTGCTCTTATAATGTCGACTATGATGCCTTTAACATGCATTGAGTCTCCTTGTGGCACAATCAACCTTTTGAGTGGAATATGTTGATAGCGGCGATAAAATTCTGGTACCCCGAAGACCATGTATTCCGCTTTGGGTTGGAAGTCTGTCCTTCCTACGAGGAATTTTCTACCATACTGGGTGTGAATCCCAGTGTTGCTGCAGCTTTACCCGAATTTTCCCGCTCTCCTAGGGATTTGTTGGTTGGGCTTCTTCATATCTCGCCTTCGGCAGCTAGATCGTTAGTTGCTGGAGTAATGATCTCCCTCCCGGCAGTGTTGCAGTCCGTGCATTTGTGAGAAGTAGGTGATAGTGGCTATGCTAGGTCCGTTGTTCTGGGCCTTGTTTCAAAAATTTTGTTGGTGACTGGGGAGGTGCGCATGGACCCTCAACCTGCAGCCATTACTTCATGGATGTCATACTGTCGTAATCCTGCGGCGGTGATATTGGTAGAGACTCTGAATGGCCTGGATGCCTGGAGAGAAGGTCATTCTGACTTTTTGAGGGGTAACCATGGGATGCTTTTCATGTGGTTGTTAGAAAGATTTCGCTTGTCGACCCCTCCAGAATATCCTTTGTCGGTCGTACCCAACTTCTTTTCTCGCTACTTCATCAGTGTTGGACTGTATATTGAGAACTAGGAGAATTGGTTTGTGGAGTATGGGGCTCGTGGATTGTATTGGACAGTGCCTTAGTGGGGACAGTTGCAACTTGTTCTGGAGCTAGGAGAGTACTCATATGTGCGGCTGGTTGATCTTAGACAGACCTCTTTTTATTTCGCTTGGCGGCTTCTGTGCCAATTTGGCTGGGCGCAGGTCGTGCCCCCTCGGACCTCAAATTTCATCCACTAGAATATTTGACTGAGCGCTTGCATCTGTTGCTTGGATCTATGTGGGAAAATCGGCGTCCGTCGACCCATCCTTCTCAGTCTATCGGGAAGGTTTGCCATGTCCCCAAAGATTATATGAAGTGGTTATGGAGGAAAGTAGTCAGCAAGATGTTGGTAGTAGAGACTGGTCAAAGGTGGTTTATTTTATCTGAATCCATGGAAGGGGGTGTTGTGGTCCTTTCGAAGATGTTTAAGAATCATCGATCCATGGAATGTTTGCGACATTCTATTCAGGCAGGGGAAACTTGGGGTCCTCAGGATGTAGATGTTGAGGGTGAAGGTTCTTCTGGTAGCTGTGGGTAGGACTCTTGGAGAGTTTATTTTGTGTAACAGATGTGGGGATTTTATCTGGATTTTTATGGTAATAGGGGGAAGGGAGTTATCCTTTCCTTTTTCTTATGTAATTTGTACTGTAATTTCTTATTAATGAAATAAAAAAAATTCTCATCATCCAGCTATGCCTTTCTATGAATTTTGTATTTTGAATTATCTATACCGATCGCTAAGGCATACGTAATCCTTTTGTTCAAGCAGATGTTTATAATGAACTATCATTCTCAGCGATAAGAAAAGAATATATTTTTATGAAAAAAGAAGGGGTCGTGCTCATGTGAGATGTATGAGCTGCCTACGTACCTCCGGGATTTTTGAATTTTTTTTTGTTTAAAAGTGTTTTTTTGTAGAGGATCAGGCCCACGTAGTTTTGGGTAGAGGGAAATGAAAAGTTTTTTTGTTTTATAGAATAGAAGGGGGATGAGAAGAGTCTTAGCTCGCCGACATTTCGGACTAGGGGTAGAATTTCTTGAGACGGTCCAGATTGACTGGACGAGCCATCTCTTCCCCATCCAGGTCAGTGAGCATGGAGGCACCGCCAGACAAGATTTTCTTTACAATGTAAGGGCCGCTCCAATTGGGCTTGAATTTTCCTCTGGGGTCCCAGATGGGTTCTATTATCTCCTTGAGGGATAAATCCCCTTCTCGGACATCGCGATCCTTGACTCTCTTGTTGAATAAACGCGTTATTCGGCGATGGTATCCTTGTATGTGGTATAGAGCCTTCAATATCCTTTCGTCCAGGAGGGTCAGCTGGTCAAGACGGATTTGGCACCAGTCTTCTTCACTAACCTTGCCTTCGAGCATGACACGTAGCGAGGGTATTTCCATCTCCACAAGTAGGACTGCTTCCATGCCGTAGACCAGAGAGTAAGGGGTAGACCCAGTAGAGGTTTGAATTGAGGTTCGATAACCCCAAAGGACGTACGAGATCCGGTCGGCCCAATCCCTATAACTTTCGATCATCTTACTGATGATGGCTTTGAGGTTTTTGTTGGCGGCCTCAACTGCACCATTAGTCTAAGGTCGGTAGGGATAAGATTTGTGTCTCTGAATCCCATACTCGTTGACTGCTTCTATGACTTCTGCCTCAAAGTGCAAATCGTTATCTGACACTAGCTCGTGTGGGATCCCATATCGACAGATGATATTTTTCTTGATGAATTTAGCCACCTTCTTGGCATTTAATACTGCGTATGACTCAACTTCGACCCATTTGGTGAAGTAGTCAATGGTAACTAGGATGAACTCATGCCCATTTGAAGCCTATGCTATAACCTTCCCTATGATGTCGATACCCCAGGTGGAGAATGGCTAGGGAGAAGTCATGTTGTATAATTCCCGCAGAGTTAGAGGTTGGAGATTGGAGAACTGTTGGCATTTAGGGCATCTCCGAACATAGGCGGTGCAATCCTGGGCCATGGTGGTCTAGTAGTAGCCCTGTCGGATGATCTTCTTGGCAAGCATGTGACCATTCATGTGGGGCCCACATTCCCCGCTGTGGACTTTCTGCATCATTTTCTCAATTTTGGCCCCTGCGATGCAGTGTAGATGAGTTCCATCGATGTTCCTCTTGAGTAGTGCTTTATGACAGATAATGTACTGGGCGGCCAGCCTTCGGAGGGTAGCTCGGTCATTCTTATTGGAACCCTCGGGATACCTACCGTACCTGAGGAGGCACCAAATATCATAGTACCAGCAGTTGACTAGCTCAGGATCTTCTGTGGTGACGAGCTCAATGTGGTAGAAATGGGTTGGTTTATCTTGCTTTTGAACTAGGAAGGGGGTCATTGTTATTCCCTCGGGCATGTCGACCATGGAGGCCAAGGTAGCGAGAGTATCGGATAGATTATTCTTTGCTCGGGGTGGGTAATGAAAGGTGATATCTCGGAATTGGGAGGATAACTCTTCTAATTGGGCATGAAAGGGTTGGAGCTTTTCATCCTTGACTTTCCACTTTCTTAACACTTGACGGATGATGAGGGAGGAATCCCTATATACATCAAGGTATTGAATACCTTTCTTGAGAGCGACCTTGAGGCCCACTATGCATGCCTCATATTCCGTCATGTTATTGCTGCAGGGGAAATTCAACTTGATGGCGATGGGAGTATGAGAGTCATCTGGGGAAACCAGGAGTATCCTAATGCCATGTCCCTTTTTGTTGGCAGCACCGTCAAATAACATTTGCCATCGGAGGTTGTCTTGGGCAATGGAAAAGATATTCTTATCTGGGAATTCGGAGATCCAGACATTAGCTTCTTCTACGGGGTAATCTACGAGGTAGTCGGAGATGGCTCTTCCTTTCATGGCTTTCTGTGTGACGTACACGATATCGAGCTCGGTTAGGAGCATCAACCATCGAGCCATTCGGCTAGATAAGGCGGGTTTCTTAAGCAGATATTTGATGGGATCCATTCGGGATATGATCTTGATGGGGAAGGCGAGCATGTAGTATCGCAACTTTTGGGTGACCCAGACAAGTGCGACACATGCCTTTTCTAAAGCAATGTAGTAGACCTCGTACCCGACCAATTTGCGACTGGCATAATATATGGCTCTTTCTTTGAGGGAGTCTTCAAGGTATTGGGCTAGCAAAGCTCCAGATGTAGTGTCGGTTATGGTTAGGTATAGGAGCAAAGGGAGACCAGGTTGTGGTGGCATGAGGACTGAAGGTTGGGTCAGATATTATTTCATTCGGTCAAAAGCTTCTTGGCAGGCCTTGTTTCAAACCTTGGTTGAATCATTTCGGCGGAGCTTGAAGATTGCTTCACAGATGGAGGTTAGCTGGCTGATGAACCGAATGATATATTATAATTTCCCAAGGAAACCTCGGACTTCCTTCTCTGTTCGGGGAGGTGGCATCTCAAGTATGGCCTTCAGCTTGGCGGGGTCTACTTCTATCCCCTTCTCACTGATCGTGAATCCTAAGAGTTTTCCCTTTGTAACGCCGAAGACACACTTCTGTGGATTGAGGCTCATCTGATACTGTCGCAGTCGTTCGAAGAACTTTCGGAGAGCAGGAGAATGACCTTTTCTAATTTTGGACTTGAAAATCATACCATCCACATAAACGTCGACCTCCTTGTGAATCAGGTCGTGCAGGATGGTTGTGGAAGCCCTTTGGTAGGTAGCCCCATGGGGTGATGAATGCGGTTTTTCTCGGTGGTCGGGGTGCATCTTGAATTGGTTATATCTGGCAAACATGTCGACGAATGACTTGAGAGCATGACTGGTTATGTTTTCCACGATCATGTCGATGTTGGGTAATGGATAATCATCCTTCAATAAGCTTTTTTTAAATCTCGGTAATCCACACACATTCGTACCTTCCCTCCTGATTTCGGTACAAGTACAATGTTGGCTAGCCATGTGGGATATTCGATCACTCGAATGAAACCTACGTTCAACTGTTTGACCACCTCTTCTTTGATCTTGAGCGACCATTCGGTGGGGATCTTTCTCAACTTTTATTTAACCGGATTGTACTCTGGGAGAGTGGGGATATCATGTTGAGCTATTTCAGGATCAATACCGGGCATATCGTCGTAGGACCATGCGAAGACATCCACAAACTCCTTTAGCAATTCTTCGAGTTGTGCGCGCTCATGCTCGTCAAGGGTGGCCCCTATCCTAATCTCGCGCAGTTGTCTACTAGAACCGATATTAATAACAATAGTCTCTTCTTCATTAACTTGAACGTGGTTATGTTATTTATTATTAACCTTATTTAGATCAGTTAAGAATTGTTCATTTGCAAAATCATCATCATCAAAAGTTTCATTAGAATCTAAACAATTAATGTAAGGCACAGGAAGATACTCAAAATCTTCATTTATTTCATTGATAGGAAAAACAACATTAAGAACCTCATCAAAAGAGGTCTCGATTACATTTCAGCAAGGATAGACAACACTCCAAGAAACAGGGTAAACATTAGGGTTAGGGGATATTTCAAGAGGTAGAACTGTCGCAGCATGCCAGTTGAGGATAGGTGTATCAGTAGCTTTAATCAGACAGGATGGGTCCATTGATGTAGTTCCTGAATGAACCATGCAGAGTGCCATCACCAGTATCTGTAAGTTGAAGGATTCTTCAGAATCACTTTCCTCAGTTTTTTTGGTATCTTTTATGAGCGGTTGTACGCGGTGTGGGAAATTTTTGGCCCATGGGTAGCTATCTTGGAAAAATATCTCCATTCCAAGCTTCATTTTCTTGTTTGTGTGGTCGTACCATGGTTCTGGAAAATCGTAAAAGGGGAAATCCTCGCCTTCTTTGATGAATCATCCATTTAAGGAATCTCGTGAGATAGTTCAGACGCGATCTAACCCTCTCTTTAATCGCGTCTGGCGGATCCTTCTGAGCTTTTGTTCTGATGGTTGATACCCCAAGCCGCAAGGAGGGAAAGCTTTCTTCAGTTTGATGGGCTCAAGTATCCCTTGTTTCCTTTGCCCTAGCCCCAGTCCAAGCATGGAGTGCATATTTCTAAACATCTGAATCACATTAACATTGCCATGAGGGTCATATTCTGGACAAACCCTTTCTTTGAAACCATCCCCTGCCGGGAGTAGGGATGGCTCGACTCGGAACCCTAACAGGAGCATATCATTTGACCCATGCTGTATCTCAAGAATTGGACTGTTGGTACTTGCGCCCTCGGCATTGTCGTCATCACCCAAAATGGTGATGACTTGCCCATCGGCGAAGAACTTTAATTTTTGATGGAATGAGGAAGAGACACCCTTTATACTGTGGAGCCAGGGTCGTCCGAGCAATAGGTTGAAACAATCCGGGATATCAATGACTTGGAATTCAACGACAGGGTTTATAGGTCGAACCCCTATTGCAAGTTTTATGGATCCCATCACCTCTCGGTGGGGGTTATCGTAGGCACTCACAGCGGTGGAGGTTGGAGCGAGGTCGCTTTCTTTTAGACCTAAACATTTGAAGGTTCTCAATGGGCAAACATTCAAGGCAGATCCGTTATCGACAAGGGAGAGTGGCACTGCCTTTCCCATAACTTCGACGGAGATGTTGAGTGCATGATTGTGATTCGGCCCAATTTTAGGGATTTCTTCTTCAGAAAATGACAGCATTCGGGTGGAGGTCAAGGATCCGACCAAATTTACTGCTTCTTCTGGTGTGGTAGAAGGAGGAACTGTGGGTCCTGTGAGCAACTTGATTAAAGCATTTCTGTGCAGCTGGGAAGACATGAAAAGACCCCATAGAGTGATGTTAGCTTGAGTTTTCTTCAGTTGATCGAGGATCTTGCTCTCCTCGATGGTCATTTTTAGCATAGGAAGGTTTTCAACGCCCTTCCCCTTGTCATTTGCTAGCAGTGAGCTCGAAATCTGGTAATGTCTCCCTGATCTGGTCATGTGATTTACTGAAGAAGAGAAAAACATGAATATCGTTTCTTCATCGATCTTAGGCTGCTCTGCCACCCCATTTATTTCTTCGAGGAGTTCTTCAAATGATAGCATCCCACATAAGCTGGTTACTGGGCCAGTTCTTCCTAAAGCTTGCTCTTCATTTGAATCTTCAAATTCTTCCCCCCATCCGGTGGCAACGATTCTGTTTTCCCCTGTAAAGTCAATGCATTCCATAACTTCAACGGCTTCCTCATATAGATCTTCCCATTCTGTGGGGATGTGTAAGAGTGAAGGGACTAGGTGCCCTTGTAGCTTCAAAGCACCAAATTACTCGGTGATACTGCAAATGTTGTTAGTTTGCCTGAATGCTTCCGCCATGATCTGGACAACATCATCTAAGCTGAATTCATCGGTCGGTATCACCCAACTATTTGATTCTCAGGCCCATTTCCGCGCTTCCCGCGTACTGAACCTCTGGCAATCGATATTCATCTGTGAGGGAAATTTCAGCCCGAACACTAGGAGTTGATTTAAGACTTTTGATAATTCCATTCTTCCATTTCTAAAACAGGTATGGACAACAATGCATGCTCTAGTGAGGAGTGATAGTGCCCGATCAGCGGGGCTAATAGGGTGTTGGAGGTGTTGGAGGAAATATAGGCAAATTTGAAGAGGTTTAGGAGGGAATAGGGGTGTGATTTGGGTTCATGGGTCGAAATTCGGGTTTTCTTCCAAGAAGATGGCATTGGGGTGATTTGGGAGTGGGTTGTGCGTAGTTTTTGTCTTAGGATTGGCTGGTGGGGCGATGGTGCCCCGATCGATGAGATATTGGATTATGTTTCGAAGGTGGAAGCATTGGTCGGTGGTATGGACAACTGTTTGGTGAAAGGTGCAATGAGCATCAGTCTTGAAGTTTCTAGGAAGTGGATTGGGTAATGGACGGGGATCCAAAGGTTTTATAAGGTTTCGACTTAATAGGGCTTGGTAGACTTTGGAGAAGGGAGCATGGAGCTCAGTGTATTCCCTACGGACGGGGGCAGGGCGACTTTCTGGTGCCCATGATGTGGTTGGTTGAGAGATGTTGTTAATTGTTGAGGCTGCGGAACTGACAGGCTTGTCATATTTTCTGGGGGTGAACTGTCCAGACACCTTCTTCGGTTCAACTTCTATTTTGGCAAGACATTCCTCGATTTCTACTCTTGCTTCTCGGAAAGCTCGAAAGTGGGGGTAGTACTGTCCTCCCATGGTTGCTCGGACATGGGGCAAAAAATTCTTCTTCACTATGTTGACTTGTTCTTCCTCAGATGGCCGATTGGTCATGGTAGTTGCTTTTTCCCTCCATCGGGCTATGAAGTTACTGACTGATTCTCCAGAGTTTTGTTTGAGCAGCTCTAAATCACGGCGGGTGACCTCGAGCTCTTCGTTGTATTTGTACTGCGACATGAATTCTCGGGCTATATCCTCCCAGCTACGGATTCTGGATTCCTCAAGAGATAAAAACCATCGGAGGGTGCTACCCTTCAAAGTTTGCTAAAATAGTTGGGCCTTTACCTCTTTAGAAGCCCCTAGGAGAGTCATGGAACGGTGATAACTGCGAAGATGAACAATTGGGGGACCACTCCCCCCGAACTTCTCAATATTTGGCATCTTGAACTTCTTTGGTAACCTCGCTTTAGGATACAGAGACATGTGGGTGTAGTCCATGTAATTCCCAGAGATCCTGACCTAGTCAAACTTCTTGGTGAGCATCTTGAGATCCTCTTTGACTTTATTCAACTCCTCCTCCTTTGGATCCGTGACCACAGGAAAGTTAGCCATAAGCTGGGCAATGTTTGGCATTGGAAGCTGGGCAGGCGGTGACCCATTAGCCAAAGGGGCACGTGGAGCGTGCTGATATTCTTTCAGGACCCAGATAGGCTCAGGTGGACCCATAGCACGAGGGAACGGGTCCTCGAGCTCTTGAGGAATAGGAACTTGGTTTCGTTGCATTTCTCGGACCACAGCTTGGAGGTTGTCAATCTTGGCCATGAGCTGAGCTAGGACTGTCGGCAGATTCTGTTGTATGACTGGTGCTTGGTCTGCATTCTCCATAGAAGATGGATGGATTCCGGACTCGGAAGAAGTAGTAGAGGAGTGAATGAAACTCCGGGGTGATTTGACTGAAGACCGAAGCCAATAAGGAGCCAAGCCAAGGGCGTGCGATCGACCTGAGAAGACGTAGGATGAGATTTATTTTTGAGAAAAAGGGGAGAAACTATTTTTGGATTTTTGATAAAGAGGGATAAATGTTTTTGGATTTTTTGATAAATAAGGGAGAAATGTTTTTCGATTTTTGATAAAAAAAAAGGGAGAAATGTTTTTGGATACGGAACTCAGCATGATTATTATGATTATTATGTTTTCACTTGTATTTAATTCTCCTAAATGCAATGCCAGACGGGACCTGAGCCTGGAAAAGTGGGGGTCTTAATATATGCAAAGCTACGTTTGGACTTGTAACCAGGCTCGCGGACAGGGTCCCATTTGAAAAATGTGCGAAAATTGCGCGGCAAATCGACCAGGAATTTAGACAGAGTTTCGGGTTGAAATCGACAATCTAAAGTGCGTGTCCTAGGTTTGACACCTATATGCGGGTATGCAGTTGGTTGGGTGAATCGACATGGGTTCCCTCCTCTGGCGTGACTTTCATGATATACGTCTTGCTCTTGCGGGCAATCGGTACGTGTGGACAAACCATTTGATATACCTGAGTGTACATGAATTGTCTCACCATATACCTCATGGGGACGGTACGTGTGAGAGGAAATTCGATATACTCGACATACGTGAACGAATTCCCTGCGATATACCTCCTATCATGACTTCGGTCAAACGGTACGATGCGGGGGAACCGTTCGATATACACCGAAGGTACTCGGCCAATGGAAGGTGAGAGTCATATCGCTTAGGCTAACTGCGACCTACAAAACCAGCGCCCATCACGAAGTGACCCTCCAGTTACTAGGAAAAAATTTGGTAAATAGCAATGCTCTTTTGTGATATCGTGTGAATCATGCATGATTCTCTTATTAGTATCTTATGAAGAAGATGCCTTTCTTGATTATGCCAAACCGGGAACAAAGTACAAGTACCTCAAAAGGTACCCCCAGGTAAGGATGGGTGATGCATGCAACATGGGGATATACATGTGATACTAGGTGCACGTGGTGTGAGGTGTATATGGGGACTTTTCTACAAGTGTGTGAATAGAAGCATAAGCATTGGGTACATATGAAAAAGGAGAACATGCAGGTGTGGGGGGAAACATAAGAAAATACAGCATTCATATAAATAGATCCAAGCCCTCAAAATATATAAATCCCCAGCAGAGTCTCCACTGTGGCCATCCCCGATCCCCGCCGTGGAGGAAAAGGATCCTTCGAGTCCCGCGCGTCCCTCTCGAGAGAGCGCTTTGGACGGCGTCGATTTGTGAGGTGTGAAAATATAGAGAGATTCAGAGTTGCCAGTCTATTTTACTCAAAACAGACAAAAGAAAAAGGGGAAGTCACCCCTAAGGATAGCATCCAAAGCCATACTGGTGCGTGCGAAACCAAAATGATTCTAGAAGGGTTAGGAGGCTTAGTTACGAAATGGGAAGGTGTTAGGGACCCATTTCGCCCTTTCGGTCTCTCATGAATATTTTCTATTTTCCTTTATATTCCCCCCCCCCCCCCCCCCCCCCGGTGATATGTGTGCATGTGTATATATAGAATGGAGGTAGTAATCCTCGACTTGTATCATGGGAGAGATAAAGCGCGTCATCCGTAGGAAGCTATAAGAATAATATTAGAAAGTAAGATTTATGAGATTACCCTTACGTTGATCGTTATAATGGAATGATAACGCATATCGGGTAATACGTCACTAAGAACAAGTATATAGAATATAAGGAAAATGGATTTAGGGAAGATTGAAAATAAGAGAAAAAGTGGGAAAAAGGACTCGAATCTCGGGTTTTACCCTGAGACGCCTACGTAGCCAATAAAGGCATCAAAGTCCACGTAGTTCGCATACAAAACGAGGGGTGGAGTTTATTTCATAAATCAATATGAAGATCTCTTATTTGTGAGTGTGTGTGTGTGTGTGTGTGTAGAAAAAGTGTTTTAGTTGTGATAAAAGTGTGGAAAAAGTGTGAGAACCCTTACTTGGAATTTATGAGCAAACACTCTTTTTCTTATTTTTTGGTTTTTTTTATTTATATGAAAATAAGAGATGTGTAATAATACTAAATAAAAAGTATATTTAGGATGTGTGAGATAATAAAAGTGCTTAAGTAATAAAACAAGTTATTGTAAATTTAAGAAGATTTGAAGAGAAAGGTGAGACATATGGACCTTCTTGGAGACTTTGAGGTTGATCTTGAATGTCAAAAATCATCCCTTGCCCTTGGATGATGATGGAGAGTGGTTAATTTATCAAGTTTGATGAAACGGATGATGAAAAGTGGAAGTAAAGAAGGGATTTGGAAGTTGAAATTGCGCTCCCTTCGAGAGAGGTTTCTGGGGTTTGCTGAGAGTGATTTGCTTCTGATCTGAGCTCCCCTTGCAAATGAGGCCAAGGACTCCTTTTATAGGCCCAGGGTTCTACCGATCGGCATTGACATTGCACTACCTATCGGCAGGTGCCAATAGGCAGGGTTTGGGACCTGCCATTTGGTAGTGTGCTTCAGGCTTTTTCAGAAAATTGGCCGCTGAGGGCAAACCGTTGGTCAGAATCGTGCACGGGGCATACCGTTGGAAAGGCATTTCAGAGACCTTCGAAATTCCTTTGGACTACTCCCGAGTTCGAGAGTTGAATTTAGGTAAAATGTGGCTCGGAAGCGTTTGTCAGTCCGCTGGACGGGGAATCGTTCAGACGCAAATGGATCGTTCGTCCGCATGGTAATTTCGAATCGTGCATGGAGCGAACTATTTGAAAGGGTATTCAGTGCCCTTTGAAGATTCATTGAGTCTCGATCGATACGAAGAGTTGACTTAGGTCAAACAGAGTCCGGGAGCGCCCGGTGGCCTCTAGGTCGGGTTTCGGACACAAACGGATCGTTCGTCCGCATGGTATGTCAGAATCGCTCACAGGACAGACCGTTGGAAAGGGTATTCAGTTCCCTTAGAAGATTCATTGAGTCTCGGTCGAGACAAAGAGTTTGACTTTTGGCCAAACCGAGCCGGGGAGTGCCCGATGGCTTTCAGGTCAGTGCTCGGGACACGACCTGGGTTTATGGTGAGGAGTGGAGGTACTAGGGACCTATGGAGAGTTAGGGGTAACAGAATGAGGTTTCTACACAAGTTATTTTGAGTAGCATGGTGGACTTGTCCCTTAGACTGTGGGTGGAGCTTGGGGTCTTGGAGGGGGAAGGGGAGGTGTCACAAGGTAAGGATGGTAAGAGGATTCGAGGGAATGAAGCGGAGGAGTGGGTATCCAGTGTGATAGTAGGATTTTGTACATTCTTAGGGATTAATTTCTAGTGGAATAAGAATGAGTAACTTATGTTGTTCCAATCCATAGAGGAGCGCAAAGGGAGAGAGTAGAGGTGGTAGAGAGGGGGTGGGTGGGAGTACAAACAGTTTTAAATGAAGCTACGACTAATCTCTTAGAATGTGTGGGGTTTGAATGACCTCAGGAAATGAGGTGTGGTTAGTGGATATTTATCGAGGTGGAGGCCAGATATTTTTTTACTACAAGAGACAAAGTTGGGATCTGGCTCGTTCGATTTGGGGAGGTCATATGGTAGATTGGTGTTGTCTAGATTAAGAGGGGGCTTCATAAGGTATTATCATTATGTGGGACAATAGAGTGGTGGAAAGAATTGATGTTCTGGTAGGATGGTGGTGTCTTTCGTGCTTATTCAGGTGTGTGGAGGATGGTTTCTCTTGGAGATTTTTGGGGGTTTATGGGCCAATGGAGAACTTGTCTCGTTGGGAGATGTGGGAGGAATTAGAAGGGGACAGGAGTGTCTGGTACGTTTCGTGGTTCTCATGGCGAGACTACAACATCGTTCGATTCCCCTCTGAGAGAAGCGGTGGGGGGATGTCGAACTCTTTTTTGCGGGATTTCTCATAATTCATCGATGAGTTGGAGCTGAATAGCCTCCTTTGGTAGGATGTGTGTTTACTTGGTCCAATCATAGGGATGAGATCTCGTTGTTTCATCTGGACCATTTTTTACTTTCTAATGACTGGGAGGAGCAGTTTACGGTGGCAACTCAGTCTTGCCTGCCTCGAGTGACTTCATATCACTCACCTATTTTACTGGAGTGTGGTGGTGGTGGAACCCATTTAGATTTGAGAATATGTGGTTATCGGAGGAGGATTTTGTTGGGAGGCTTCAGGAGTGGTGGCAGGGGTATGAGGTGGAGGAGAATGCGAGATTCAGACTAATGACTAAATTTTTTTGACTCAAGGGGGATTTCATTCGGTGGAACAATGATGTGTTTGGAAATGTGTGTGTGTGTGGGGGGGGGGGGGTGATAGAGCAGATTCTAGAAAATATATGGGCTCTCGATGAAAAAGAAGGGGTGGGCAGTATGTCGGGGGAAGAAAGCGTGGCGTGGGTCGAGAAAAAAAGGGAGGTGGGGAAGCGACCGATTCAAGAGGTGGTGAGTTGGAGGCAAAAGTCTAGGGCTCTGTAGCTTAAGGAATAGGACAACAATACTAATTTTTTCATAAAGAGGCTAACTCCTATCGCCGCTTTAACCATATCGGGAAGATGGTAATAGGGGGAGTGGAGTTCATCGAGGAGAGTGAGGTGTGACACCCCGCTTAATTAAATACCGGGCGATCAATCCTTTATTAAATTAAAATCAAGGTGAACAGTTGGTTCATTCTTAGCATCACTGTCGAAAATCAAAATTTTCCAATTTAAACATCCTGATTAATTAAGCTAAGTGTCAAAACCATTTAAAACCTTATTTCCATTTTATTAAATCCAATTATAAAACCTTTGACCATTAACATTTTAAGAGTCACATTTTAAGTATAAGAATATAAATGATCATTCAAGAGTTTACCCATCAATAACAAATCACAACTTTAAAACACTAAAGGAAAACATCCTGATAGTAATAAATCCCGAAGTAAAGATACTGAAAATAAAAGAAATTACAATCTCTGAAAAAACCAACTGAATAATGGAGAAGGGCGACACATGCCCCACTAGATAAAACTGAACTAGAAGTGGAGTCAACAATGAAGTCGTCTAAGTAATGGCCTGCAACTCGCACAAAAGTTACAACACGTTCCATTCAAAGAATCCTAAGCATGACGCCCCTGTGGCTGGGCACCTGTAATATATATATACTAGCGAATACCCATGCCTGAAGGCACAGCAAGATTTTCAAAGTACGTGATCGCAAAAGGGCAAAAAATTCAAAAATACGTAATCGCAAAATGGCAAAAATATCATTCCCTAACAAAACATCTATATATCATTCCCCAATATATATAAATACGTAACTGTTACATGATGCTAATTTTATACGATGGCATGGTGAAAATAAAAGTTGTATGTAAATAAAATAATATTTGACATTAGTTTTACGAAATGAAAATAGTATTTGGCATTATTATAATAAAATTATCAATAAATGATATTGTATATACAAATTTAAGTCTTCGAAACCTTGTGATTTGTCAAATGAATGGTGATGATATTACATTGTAATTGCCTCTAATACCACTAATCATGATATTGTTTCATTATCTAATGAATTTTTTCATATGATACATCACAGCTAAGGTGTCACCTTAGTCTTATAAATTTTGAGCAACATCTTTAAAAAAAATGAGAATATCACAAAAGAAAAAAAGTACTACATATTACCCACACGTGGGTGGACCATTAGGTTCTAAGGATGTGTAGTTGATCTTTTGGAGGTGCCTTATTTTTTTAACTGAGCACCCGTTTAGGGCCTCTTTGATGATATATGCCTAAAATAATAGCAGAATTATTAGTAATAAATAAAAGACACAGTTGCACTAAAAACTAATAATAAAAATTTTAATTTTGATAGTAAAAATAACCACGAAACTATTAAAAGCTCAGTACTTTAAATAAATGTGTTTTGGATCGAGTAAATATTTTGCATTGAAATGTGCATTAAACACGTTGATGTGCAAAAGCATTAGATATTAAGGGTTGACCTAAACATAAAGCATTCAATAGGCCCTTTTTTACATACCCGTGTAATACTTTTATCTCCCACCCTATCACCCCCACACATATGGGCTTATACAAATTTAAATCACCCCCACACATGCTCTCTCCCTTCATATCCATCCAATGTCATCCATCAAATTAAGGCCCTTCTATAGAAATCCCTCTTGGAAAATTTGTCAAATAGCTAGCCCAAATTATATATTAACAATTTATCAAACACCAACATCAAGAAGTCGAAAACTTGGCTGATATCCAAGAAAACTCATAATTTTTTTTCTTTTTGCTTACAACCACAAAATCAGAGTATAAATTTTTTAAAAATGTCAATTTTTTTATACTACTTACAGTTGCCGGATCGTGAGAAGAAACGGTGTGAAAATCTAAAAAGAGCCCAACTGTGTTGATATGAAGAATGCTACGAATAAACTCATGAAAACTAAAGTCTTCTGAAAATTGTAATTCTAAAAAAAATTAAGATTTTCATAACCCAAAGTAACCAATGAGGACTGAATATTAATTACAATTTAAAACATTTAGAAACCAACAAAACATCAACGGAACCGAGAGATCTAATAGCCAAAAATCATACAACAAGGATTTAAGGTTGAACACATAAATACTCACCAAAAAATTATTGTGAACCCGAGTTAAACCAAGAGAGACGTGAAAACAAACCATAAAACCATTTTAGAAGAAAAAAGAGATATAGAAAACAAACTTAAAAAAGCTACAAAAGTAAAAATAGAAATGTGTGCTCTCCGCTACCATTAAAGCTGAACTAAAGTTCCGTCTTGGGAAATAGGGGACTCATAGAGTAAATAAGTGCAGGTGTTGATTAAATTCAATATTAATTCCATGGTTTGAAGTGTAATCCCCAAAAAATTATAGAACATAAATAGCATGAGTAAACACACATGGCACGTTTTTACCCAAAAAAAATAAGATAACATTTACAAATTTTTCCAAACCAAGAAAATTAAATATTACATATTCATTATAGAAATTCAATTAATTTATGAAACCTTCGACACACACCACAACACACATGTGAGATATGAAATTTTATCAAAATATTATAATTTTGTTTGTCTTTATTAAAGTGTTTCATCAAACAGGTTATGTGTATCACAAAAATGCACCATCTATAAAGGAAACCTCATTTGAAACAGTAGAAACCAAAGATTTGAACAAGTTTATGTGCTCCTTTCCACGGAAGAAGACGTCTAGATGCATGCATTTGAGTAGACCTATAAAAAATATGGAACAACAATCAGAAAAGGAAATAACGACACATGTAGAATGAGAATATTTTATAGGATTGTGAGAAATAAAACATACCTTGATTAATTAATGTAGTGTCATAAATTGAATCTGTAATGTGAATAATTCAACAAATATGATATAAGTTTTTGATTTTGACTACAAAAACATGAGGTCAAATTCTAAAAAAGGAACCCAAACTTTGACAAACAACATATGGGTATAAAATTGGTAGCCAGTAGGTACAGATGGGACCTTCACCGTCATGGACGATCGTGACATGGACGATCCAATGTAACCAACAATAACTGACTTCAGCTCCGTCTCTATCTTCACGGCCTTCATGGTGGTCATCGCCGCTAGTCAAACCACCACCACTCTAATTCTTTTCTCTCTCCCCTTTCTCTCTTTTATGGTTATTCTTTACTTCGACTTTCTTCTCTTGCATTTATTAAACTGATATTGAAATAAGCGTGAGAGAGTGGGTGAGACATTGCTGTAAAAACATAAATCGAGAAACTATGAAGATAAATTAAGAGTGAGGGAGAGATAAAGAGAATGTCGGCAAGTGTTCAGCAGGGGATTCAAAACAGGGGATTGATGCAAAGCTTCTAAACCAAAACCATTAAAGATGATTTCTTCCATGCTTTCCTGTCAGAAGCACATAAACAGAAAATGAATAGATCAGAGAATAAACATATCCCAAAATATAGAACAAAAATCATTAGTGAGAACATATACAGTGTTGGTGGACGATGTTGGTGTGAGATGAGGGGATGAAGAGTATATATAACGAACAGATTGTTAAAGGGTTCATGTGAGATAGAGAGATGGAGAGATAAGAGTTTTGTTTTTCCCACAATAGAGAGGTGAGGTAAAGTGAGAGAAAGGGTTGTTAAAAAAAGTGAAAGAAGCGTGTGAATTTGTTTGAGCGGGATAAGTGGGTTTTCAAATTAAAGAGAAATGAGAGCCTTAAATTGGTTTGGGCGGGATTGTAAAATATAGCCATTGAATCTCAACCCTTGATGTTTAAAAGGGAGATGTGGTCAAATCCCAACCGTTATTGTGCTTCTACATTTTTTCAAATTCAAAAACTATGCTATCTTATTATATGGATATACACACACACAAGAGAGTAGAGATAACAGCAAACGGGTCAGAGCCCGATTGTAAAACAGTTTTAAAATAGTTTAGCATGTATTTAAAATGCTTACCGGCTAATGCAACAATCGTATTAGTATGCGACACTCTCTTGAGAATTCTCACCTCTCATCTAGTGTGCACGTCTACCGTACTAATGAATCTCATATATCTCTCTAACTTATTGATTAGGCATAAATTCTTCCTAATTTATTCCATGATTTAGTTACTTTTAGCACCTCGAACAACGTAATTGAGTTGGATTTATCTCATAACTGTGCTACTGACTGATTCTAATGAGTACACCGAGTTTCTGGTATTTTTTAGTGATTTTGCAGGTATTTGATGTCAAGAAACGAAAGAAAGAAATCGGTAGAATCAAGAAAGAAAGAAGGAAAGGTCTCAACGGCAAAAGTGTAATTTCCACACGAAATTCGGATGAGGTACCTAAAGAGAAGTTGAAGACATCTCATTCACGAGAACAAAGGAAGAAACGGCACCTCAATCGGAATCCCGGAACAAAAGTTATGAGCAGTCAAAGAGGAATAAAAAAATCAAATAGATGGGCCGGTCCCCTCCTACCCCGGACCGGTTCGCCTTGCCAAACTCCAGAAGACCCCAGATAGCATGCAAACCGAAGGAGGCAAAAATAAAAAGAACCGGTCGGCCCCCGGACCGGTCCGCCCCAAAATAAAAAGAACCGATCTTCCTTGCGGGCAGACCGGTCCGCCTAAGACCCGGACCGGTCCGGTCTTCGAGATTTGAAAATCTTTTCTCTTCCTAAAAAGACTCCTAGTGCAGCTGACTTCCGATATTGTTGTAGGGTATAAAAGACCCGATTTAGTCTTGTTATAGGGACGGAGAATTAGTAGGTTTTACCTCTTCTTTTCCAGAAACCCTAGCTTAGTTAATATTTTGAGATTGATTTCAAGGATTGAAGATTTTATTCAGTGATTTCTGTGAGTATATGTTTCTTTCATTGTTTTCACTTATTGATTGGATAATATTAGTGAGTAATTTTTAGTTCTAATTATTTTCTGCATCTAATCATTATCTTCCCTAGAGTAATTATGAGTTCCTGCACATTAATCCTTGTTTCTATTCTTTTCAACATGTTAGGCTAGATTTCCTAAGGCCGGGATGCATGAACCCAGCCTGATGTGTTAGTGCGTGTGTATAAAATTAACCCACTAAATTTAATGATTGACCTTGATCGTATTGCGTAGTTGCACAACGATTGTAGATCTTTATATCTCGTTTGTGTCTGGGTACTCGTGATGATTTAGAGTGCAATTCGAATGCTACTATCGTGATACTGATTTACTCATCATCAAATTAAGTATGACGCGGGCTTGAACCTCGTATACGTAATGCTTGGGAGTACTAAATTCCGGGTCAAATCAATCAGATAAATTTAAGATTAGTATTATATCCGCACTACACTAGGGTTGGGGGATTGTATTCCCGCCCTATTTTTCCCATCACTTAGGTTAAAAGTTTCCAATCATTTTTCAATCATATTTTAGGTAGTTTAGTGTAATTGCATCTTTTTATAATTTCATATTTTCATTTAGTTATAATCATTCCCAAAATCAAATCATTTTTCCTTTATTTTTAGAGTCAAAGTTAAGATTCCTCCGTTTTTTCCCGTCGTCACAACTTCGTTGTTCTTTTTCCCTGAGGATCGATACCCGACTTGTCGGATTATTACTTGAGCGACAGGCTTGCACTTGAGCCTAAAGTGAACATATTTCTGAGACACATTTTTAGTCGGGTCACTTATTCTCCATAAGTCTTAACACGTGAAATTAAGGTTAATATATTCACTTTAGAAAATCTATCTCTTCAAGATTTCTTACGTTATTTAGAATAATTCCGTATCGTTATAACGTTTCTGAATACTTATAGTGGAGTGAAACATTTTTTCATTTCTTAACTACTTATACGCACAGTATAAAGTTCCCATATAGATATATGTATATATATTAGTTACACATATAATATATATACAGACAACACCCCACATAAAATCTATGGTGCAAAGTTTCCATAAATAAGTATATATATACCAATCACTCATATAATATATATATATATATATATATACACTAACGGCACCCCACATAAAAACTATGGTGCTGGTATACTCTGCTATCAAGTCCCCGTATCACTCGTACTAAGGGAATACTTGTTCGGAATCACTCTCGAACTCTATTAACACAAAACACATACAAATGGAGGCGAAGCATAGTTCCCAGTCCTAAGAGGTCAGCACATACCCTCACGTCTCTTAGGACCATCTTACTATCACTCAGATATCCTGTAATCAAGGATATATATATATATATGACGGTGTGATTGTGCATATATTATTTCTGTGTAAAAATCATACCCGAGCTACTTGCTATCACGGGGGTTTCCGCATTTGGACAGTCTTATCTCGATTGGGTCTTTATGGGGGATATATATATATATATATATTTATTCACATCCACATTATTAAATTTTGTGCGCTCGCGACCCATAATAATAATTATTCCTTATTACACATTTTACTCAATTATCTCGTATAACGAACTCGTTTAATTTATTCTCGTAATTAAGTTATTCTAAACTCACTTCTCGTCGCTCGAAGTGTTCTCTTTACCTAAGTACAATTTCAGTAGGCCTTCACTCACCTTCTAATCCAACTTCCTAGACATTTCGATTATTAAATCAACGCACGTATGATTTTCTAAGTGTGAATATCTCCCCGTTTACCCTTTATTTCCCTTCACATTAAAGTCCCACTTAACGGGGTTTTTCTTGACCCTACTGGTCCTTTTTATGTTCCATTATGTTCTAGCAACCCTAATCAAGATTTACTACGCATAAAATCGGATTAAGCTAACACGAGAAAAAATGCAGTTTCCAGGAGGGGTCGATCGATCGATGAAAGGGGGTCGATCGACCGATCTATTGATCGATCGATGCTCTGTGCTCGATCGATCGATAAAGAAGTTATGGAGAAACTGCAGAAAACCCATCTATGGAAATCTTACTCCAAACTCATCCAAATCATCGTGTTTCAGTCCCAAACTCCCAACAACTCATACTACAAGTGTTGTATACCCATATAAACAATATCCTACGTAAAATATGCGAGTTTTCATCAATTATAACAAAATAAGAGGGTAAAATCTATATAAATCTTAAGAGCCCTAATATTTTCTTTAGTTTAGTTTCTTTCATTCTTTTTCCAGATTTCCTATCAATAACACCATGGGAATTCATGGTTCAACCTCTACATGTGAAATGGATTTCCAGAATATGATCTTTATCTCTAAAACATGTAAATTTTTGTCTCCAATTAATGTTTTCTTTTAAGAACACTAATTCTAAACAACCCTAGACTAATATAAATGAAGCATTAAATTGATTAAAGCAAGATAGATACTTGCTTGAAATTCAAAGTTCTGATTTTATGGAAGAATTTGGTGTGGTTGAGATCCTTGTTGCGCGATCTACCATTTGGCGGTGACGGCGGTGCAACCGGAGGAGTTCTTGGCCTGAAACCCTTAGAAAGCTTCTCCTCTTCCTCTCCAATGGCCGTCATTAGTTTTTGGTTATGCTAACCCTAGAATACAACACTTACCATCTGATATAACCCTAGAAAATTCGTGTATTTAATTACCCATAATTACGAAATGTCCAAAATGCCCTCCCGGGGTACTAATTAAGCCTAAAAATGCCCCGAGACCCAAACTAAACCCTCGGGTACATTATTTTGACTATCTCGACCCTTCCGGACACTTTGACGCACTCGAAATGACCATACGAGAAACTTATTATTTATTCACCTTATATAATAATAATTTAGTCCTGACATGACACAGGCGCGTCCTGACTTAAATTTTCATAATTGCCATTTTATTCACACGTGACAATTTTTATAAAATAAATCTCATAAATTACTATACTCATCCAGTAACATTCAATAAATTTCCAATAATTACTAACTCTCGTATATAGTTTTGAGTCCATTATATAGTTTTGACTTATTCTAGGAATAAAACACTTTTGAGTCATAGATCGTATTTTTATTATCACTATCCCACTATGACGTGTTGAAGTTTATTAAAGACGTTATAGTAAAGCTTTAAGGAATTAATTGTGCCGAATGTTTAATTAGTGAAAGTTTATTCGTCTTCAAAGTTCAATTGCATTCTGAGATCATTCAAGTATGAATGCTTAATTTTAATGGGACTCGGAATTTAATTTTTATAATGATAAGGATACTATTTTACTATAAAAATATTTTAAAATGTTTTTAGTGTTTGAAATCGTTTACACTTCGCTTTAAATTTGATAAGGATGGATTAAAGTTGAGTCTAAGTAGGATTCTAACTATCGTGTTGTTCGAACGACTGTAGCAGTTGTTCGAACGAGATAGAGATGTCGTTTGAATGACAGGTCTATCTCGTTTGAATGATCTGCCACCTCAAGAAAAGTATTTAATGGCGTGTTTCCTTCAGATTTCGTAAGTGTGCAGTCTGAAAAAACTATTTATGAACCACTACGTTTCTGCACACAAGTTTTCTAAGGTTTTCCAAAATAAATCCATCCTTAGAGTTTCAAAGATCGGAGTTATCATTAATATATTCTATAGTGATCTTTGTGGAACTAAAAACGAGTTGTTCTACCCTTGAACATTGCTAGATTTTGCGGTGAATAAGCAGAAGGGCCTTGTTCAACATCGTAGACGACTTCCTTCTTTCAAAGCTAGACCAGGGAGCCTATTGATTGATTGATAGAGCAACACCTATGGCTTGAGAGATAAGCAAAGTGAACCCGCCCCTATCTCTAAAGCAATTGGTTTAGGAAGATGCCTACTTGTTCAACTGACTCACAAGGCATGCATACACAAGCCATATCGGTGGATACTGAATCTGTGTGGAGGCGTGTGTTGTAGACAAGTATTGTGGAAGAAGGACTTTCTGAATGGGTACTATGATAGGAGTGATTGAGGATCAGAAGAGTGTCAAGTCTCGTGGGGATCGAGTCGTTGAGTAAGACTTGTGTCTGTTCGTTGTAAATCCACATTAATAGTGATTATTTGGCTTGAGTCGTCCGAGGTTTTTTTCCATTGTGGTTTCCTCGTACATCTGCGGTCAGGAGTATTCTTTACTTTGTTTTACTTTCTTTAATTATTTGATGTATGTTTAGGATTAATGAACATAAAATTTAATTAAGTTAAAATTGTTCACAACTTGATGCGAATTAAAAATTGAAAAAGGTTTTTCCCCAAAAGAGAAATTTATTTTGTCATCCTTAAAACACTTTCCTCCTAAGAAATAAAAAGGGACCATATCATGGCCACCCTTTAGGGGCTAAGTTTAAATCTTCTTCGATGTGGGATCCTATCCTTGAGAGGGTGCAACGGAGGTTAGCTGGTTGGAAGCATAGTTACCTGTCCAAAGGTGGTCGGTTGACGTTGATCAAAAAGCCTTCCAACTTATTTTATGTTTGTCTATTGGAAATGGGCTCCACAAGCTGATGAGGGAATTTTTGTGGAGAGGGAATGATGATCAAAATATTTCTTGGTGAGTTGGGATGAGGTTTGTAGGCCGCTGAAAGAGGGTGGGGCTGGGGTGAGGAGCTTAGCCCATTTCAATAAGGCTTTACTGGGGAAGTTGCTGTGGTGCTTTAATAGTGAAGGAGACAAATTGTGGAGGAAAGTGGTGGCTGCTAGGCATTGGGTGGGTCCGTATGGTTGGGGTCCTATCATTGGGCAATCCGCTCATGGGGCGGGGTAGTGGAGGTATATTGCGATTGTGTGGGGGGGGGGGGGGGGTATCTCTTTGCTCGCATCCTTCCAGCTCAGGAGTGGGAGCCGTGTCAGGTTCTGGAAGGATAAATGGGGTTAGGGGGGCTCTTTGGAGGATCTCTTCACAGGGATGTATCGTCTGGGGGAAGACAAAGAGGGGTTTGTTGAGAATCATGGGCGAAGGGTAAGGGCTCGTGGGGTGTGTGATCCGATGTTTAGTAGGGGTCTCCGGGATTGGGAGCTGGAGGAGGTGGGAGAGTTCTTTGATTGGATGAGATTAATGCCGACTCCATCTTTGGGGGCAGATGTGTTGAGGGGTCGTGGGGGCGCTTCTTTTCCGTAGAAGGCTATTTGGAAGTGTCGTGCGCCTCCCACGGTCAACATCTTTGTGTGGACCGCTGCCAAGCATGCCCTATTGACTATTGAGGGGCTTCAGAACAGAGGTAGGAGGTTGTCCAGTAGATGTTGGTTATGTAAAATGGAGGAGGAGACGTCCAATCACCTTCTTGTACATTGTCAGGTCACTAGGGGACTCTGGGATATGTTTTTTCTCTTTATACCAGATTGTTTGGTTATGCATCGTATGTTGTGCGAGGTTATGGCGGCTTGGAGGAGGCCTAAGGGTTGGACTGGCCCGCGTTTGCTCTGGATGATGGTCACTCATTGTATTTTTTGGGTCATCTGGCAGGAGAGGAATATGCGATACAACCGACTCTTCTTCTTACTTGGTATATGAAAATACATTATTCGTCATTGTTCCTCTTTCTTGAGTTTTTGGAGGAGTTCTAGGGGCTTGTATAGTCTGTTTTGGGTTTCGCCCCTGCACTTCTTTGCTTTGTGTACATCATGTATATGGGATTCCGCTTCCTTAGGCGAGTTTGTTTTATTGAATCATTTACTTATCACAAAAAAAAGTATCCCTATATAAATAAAGTAACGTTAAGTTGAAAATTTATCAATGCATATTGAGAGTAATTGAAACACCTGTAATGTTAAGTAAATGTTTGATAACTTAACTTACATTTTGCACTTTTGGACATCAACTAATTAATATGAAAATAAGTGGATCCGAATGCACAAATACACAACTATTGTACCCCAAATCTTGAATTACCTGAAATTTTACTAATTGTTAAAAAATTTAAATTTATATCACAATGTCATTTAAGTCCATGGACAATAATATTGTTTTTCTCTAGTTCATAACATAGGTTTTAAATATTAGGGCCCTTACCCCGTTAGTGTATAACTTATGAATTAGGGTATAGACAAACTTAACAAGTGAAACTTAGAAACAAAATTGTATATGAATTATAAGATTCAGCGTAGGAATTATAATGTTTTGAAAATAAATCATGAATAAAAAAAAAATTGTGTACATTAATGAAAAATGGGGTATATAATAATAGTGTTTTTAAACGAAAAACATTGTCAGCCTATGTAGTTAAAAAATAGAAAGCAGTTATATTGTTGAGATTACTTGTTTATTCAAGTTTTGTAGCTATAGAGCTCGTGAGTGAGGAACGCTCTGCCATGCAAAATATACCCATAGTTGTAAATAGAAATCTAAACAAATACTCCAAAACACCCGACCATATAAATACTGGAATATGTGGCCCAACCTCTTCATACTTAATCCATATATTGGAATTACGAAATGCTCTAAACTGAGAAACCAGGATAGCAAAGAATATCTACCCATTCCTTTACCATGTTCTATATTAACTACTAAAGAATAATATGAAAAACAACACACGATACCCCATGTGCCCAAGCTTCACTTGTATCTCTCTAGATTCGATCCACACATCAACTCTCCTAAACAAGACAAACCCTAAACCGAAATTATAACCTTTTAAACTGATGTTGAAACTGTGTAAAAACCAAAGAAAAACAGCATCACCTTCCATCTAATAACGCCAATTTGATAAATATTAAAGTAATATATATTGCCACCCACACACAAAGACTACACTCCTCTCTCTACATCTCGCTCTATATTAATCAGCGACCTAAAAAAGTAACGAATGTGAACAGCTGTTCTTAAATTTCTCGGTAAAACCAATTTTTGTGGAAGGGCCATCATCAATGAACTTTCCCATAAAACAAATCACTGTAAATAAAGGGTGAATGTAAATCTACCGAGAATGAAAATTCCTTTGCGCTGTAAATCAGTACAAATTGTATAGGTAGGGTTAGGGTTGAAAGCTCTCTCTATCTATTCCTTATTCTTTATTGTTCATTCTTGATTCTTTAATGCTATTTGCCGAGAAGGGGAGATGACTAATAATATTTATGCTTACAGAGGAAGAAACAAAAGAAGCGTAGTTAGCGCGTATGAGACGTGATGCGATTATATTCCATTTAGTATTATATTACAATATTATGGGCTATACTTAAATGGATTGATTCCTTAGAGTGGGTGGCAATTTTGGACGGATTGAGAAAGAATGGTAAAAGTGAAATACGAGAACACAGTTGTATGGATTTATGCAGATGAAGTAATATAACTGCCATAGATCTGATGCTGATGATAAGAATAATACAAGGAAAAGGGAATCGACGTTCTGATGTATCTGACTTGTGTATCCTTGAGAACACAACCATGTCTGACTGTTAGTTCAGTTTTGTAATGATAGAATTTCAGTGAGGTAGTTAATGGGAAGAAGAGCTCACGATATTTTATCCAGTTGCTAGTTATTTTCATCTCCCTCTCTCTTAAGTTACACACACAGACATAAACATATTTTCACACATGCAAACGAATAACATATTAATGCTCACTGTTTAATGATAAAATGCAAGATTGCTTGGACAAAAGGAAAAAGGGATCAATGAAGTACAATCTACTCTATTTTGACCACGTACGCAAAATTAGAGTTTGAATTATGGTTATACCAAAATATGAGCGAAGAGAACATTGCACGTAATTTCATTGTGGTAATTTTTTTATACGTAAAGGTTTTCTTAGGTGGTATTCAATCTTCTCCATGAGACAGTTACACAACATTTTAATTAGGGCCACAACTCTATCGAAATATGATGGTTGACACTCTATAACATAATAAATAAGGGGAATGTTTGACAGCATAGAATATGTATTCCTCATTCACATTTTAAACGTTGCAATATAACAATTAACCTACGTACTTCAAATGACTGGTGATTGCTCAGAATGCCAATTACACTTGAGCTCGATCCATTTTTTGGTAATCTAAAATAACTTTTGCACATTTTTTGTAACATTTTAGTGCAATACTGCATATATATGGTCTTACATTGTATTTAAAGTTTAATCTTGTTTTTATTTCTATTAACCGTTATGCTTGATTCTATATTTATTGATTACAAATGTATTTGACTTTATTATACTCTTGGCCTGCTAAGCAGTGTCACACAGTAAGGTTTGCACTTTTACGACGTTTAAACAAAAGTAGCCTGAAAACAGTTGAGGAAGCGCTATACATCTTCCTACTCCTCCCCCCCCCCCCGCCAAATAATTTTTTACCAAGGCTCTCTCAGTTGTAACAGAAATGAATAGCATAATTAATACTCATATACGAGCACTTACGCTCCTCTTTATGAAGAAAAGCTTAACCAACTGAATGGAGAATGCTAGATTGAACTTTCGATGGCATCTCTATGATGTCGCTTAACATTGGTCTGGTCTAGAAAGCGTTTGTTATTAATATTAAATTTTATATGTGTATATATTTCTGTATGCGTGCCCGAGGGCAATAAAAGAGAAAGAAAGAGAGGCCACCTCCCTTACTTATGAGGTTTCTTGTGAACCTAAATTTCATACATGTGCAACCAGTGTTCTGGAATATTTAGGAAGAATTACAAGCTCCCTTTTTATTCACACTTTAAACCATTATTTGCTACCTTCCACGAGGGTTAATGATGTGTTATGCATCATTATTCGTTCATCACTCAAATCCTAACGCTAAACAATAAGTCACTTATGTAGTTCTTACCCCTACATGTCAAAAAATTCATCACATTTTTTATCGGTTACTAGAAGTTATGTGATAGGCAAGACAGAGAGATTCTGGGTGTAATTTCCTCCGAATATATGAGATATAAATATTTTAAGCTATATTTTTGTGATCTCCACATGAGTGTTATTACACCTTGCAAACAAGTACTCAAACTCAGGAGGTAGTAATAAAAGCAAGGATGCACCTTTCTTCAGATGGAAAAGAAGAAACGAAACAAAATACAGTACATCAACAGAAGAAAGAAGATTATAAAATCAAATCGAAAAAGAAAATGAAAAAGCAGTGTAAGTCATATAAGCACGTGGGTTTGCAATTCTACTTCACCTTAGGCCGCTCACCAAGCCTTAACTCAAGATCTAAATCTTGTTTGGAGTTAGGACCAACTTCAAGCAACTCGGATTGTGGATGATTTCTATCAACAGAAATTGATTGTGGGAAGAAATATAGAGTGGCATCAGTTCTCTGTCTTTTGCAAGTCACAATCTCCTCATTTTGAACAATATTTAACCTCATGGAAAAACAATCCTCCTTAGTCTTCGTATCTGATTCATTGTAATATGAATTATTCTCTTCCTCTTTCAAAGCTGAGATGTGAGAATATCTGTCGGCAGGCAAGGTTGACCACGATGGAGGAGATGATATGAATGCCCTTTTTGGTAGAGGAGGAGATGAAAAAGGGGGGACAATGGTATTTTCATTGCAACTTACATGTAAAGGATGAACTGAAACCCTAGTAAGTGAGGATGGTGACGAGAGTAATACATGACCAAAGTCAGAATTAGGGTTGTACACCATTTGATCTTCGTGTTGGATACCCAAAACATTAGTTTTCTGTAGTGATTCAGGGCTTGGACAGGGACACTGTTTAAGCCTAGCTCTCTCTCTCCTGTGAACATTCATGTGACCACCTAGGGCTTGAGCTGACTTAAATTCCCTTCTACAAAAACTGCAAGTGTAAGATCTTGGAGGCCAAACACACCCTCCAAGAGGCCCAGCTGCATCTTCTGCAAAGGCTTGTTCTTCCCACAAATCGTCATATGAACCTTCAGTTGACGCTACAACTTGAGAACTCATACTGTTTTTGCGCTTAGTCCACATCCAAAACTGTGGTTGTCCCATCTAAATACTGCAAAATATAAACTCTCTTATGTTTTCTCTATGTTTAGGTTGAGTTGAAAGCCTCATTTGAATCTCTGGGGATAAGATAGCATTATTAGAAGAGAAATATGCCAATATTTTGCCAACTTAGTGGATTGTGGAAGGTGAAGTGGTGGGTACCCTCTAGTTTGTCTGTTTTAGTGTAGCCACTATTTTTGGTTTCTAGTTACCTTTCAACACGAACCCTGCAAATGCGTATTGCATTTTGTTTTTGTTTTCTTTTTTTTCTCAAGCAAATGTTTTGAGAAGATGCACATAAAGGATTATAAATTTCGAGCGTGGGACCTAATGAGTCTGTCTTGTACGGTGGGCTTGCTTAGAAATTCAGATAATCTTGTTGAAATCTCGTCAAATCATAGATGGAATGCAGTATACCACCATTTTCTGTTAATTCTTTCGAATGGAATATACTGGTTTTCACAATCACATACACAGGTAATTTATCGAGAGTAATACCAATTATTACAACCTATGGATCTTTAGCCGTCCCGTCTTTAATTAAAATATGCGTCTCAATGAAATGTATTTACTTGCACATATTTTTTTTTTCCAGATAAATCAAAGATTGTATAAAAATCGTCGCTAAGAGAACAAACCCGTATACAAGAAGTATACAAAGAAAATAATCAAATAAAAGAACTACAGACGAACCCCATTAAACAAACTCACAAATAAATAGCTGATTGAATCTTTTCTACGAAATCCAAAAAAATTTGCGTCTAACAGTGATCCTCTCCTTGGACAAACTAAGCAGAATGCTAAAAAAGGAATAGCAAAGTCTCGATGGTGGCGTCACAATGCCATCAAAACACCTCGAGTTCCTTTCCAACCAAATCATCCAAAAGATGCGGTGCGGAACCAAGCTCCATATCTATTTGTCACCCAACCAGCCTCGAGGAGGTCTCCACATATCTAAGAGAGCCCTCACAGACATCGGCATGACCCAAACTGTCCTAGTCAAAGCGAGGAAGGTGTCCCATAAATCACTCGCCACCCTACAGTGTTACAAGAGATGAGTAGTTTTCTCCTCTTCCTCATAGCATAACCAACATTGGCTAGCCAGACGATAACTTCTCTTCTGCAAATCCTCTAGCGTCAGAATGGCATGTCTTGTCGCCGTCTAAATGAAAAACTTGACCTTAGGCGGCGTTTTAACTTTTCAAATCTTCTTTCCAGGGGAAACGATTTGTAGAATTCTCACTGCCCATCAAATAACCATAGAAACTGCATACCGAAAAAACTCCCGTCCCTCCCCCTTTCAACCTCAGAGAATCCTCCCTAAGCGTTGGACTAGGAGCCGCTTTCAGTCACTCCACGAACAAGTCTACCTCCTGAAGCTCCCAGTCCCACAGCCTTCTCCTCAACTGAGGCCTCCACGTAATCTCGTCTCCGCTAACCAAAACATGATCAACCACCACTCCATCTGGATTTTGTCCTAAGTTGAACATCCCCGAAAACAGGTCCCGAATAGTCCCATTCACCCCCCAGTTGCCTTTATAGAACCTTATCTTACCCCCTTTACCTAAGACAAACACTGTGTGTATCTACTAATCCTCCCAACCTCTCGCAATATGCTTACACAAACCCACTCCATGAGCTAAAGATCCCCCAGCCGGCGTCCACTCCATTTGAGAATATCCCCATCAAGCATCAACAACTCATCTCCATAATCTAATGGTCTCCTGAGGAAATCTCCATAGCCACTTTCCTAGAAGAGACCTATTAAATATACCCAAGTTTCTCACACCCGCCCCTCCGTCCTTTATAGGCATACAGACCTCATCCCATCCAATAAGACTGTGTTTAAAGCTATCATCCGTGCCTCTCCACAAAAAGTTTCTCATGAGTTTCTCCATATTATCACGAACCATTACCGGTAAAGGAAAGATGGACATGTAATAGGTGGGTAAGCTGGACAAGCAGCTCTTGATGAGAGTCAATCTCCCCCCTTTGACAGATACCCATTCTTCCACCCCTCCAATTTGTTTCTTATTCTCTCCAACACTAGGTCCCAAATTTCCTTGGACTTATATTTGGCTCCAAGAGGAAGCCCCAGATAATTATTAGGGAGAGATCCAATTCTACAACCAATAGAGCCTGCTAAGCCCTCCACCACCCCTACCCCCTATTGGAATCATCTCGCACTTCCCCACATTAATGCGAAGCCCCGGGACAGCCTCAAAGCAGATCAGCAGAAGCTTAAGGGAACGAATTTACCTTCTATTGCAGTCACCAAAGATAATCGCATCATCAGCAAACAGCAGGTGGAACACAGTAATCTGGACCTAGAAACACACCTTTGCATCCACCTACACCACCACTCCCCAAAGCCCATCCTTTTTAGAAGATAGAGAAGAAAATCCTAATTAACATAATCATACGCCTTCTCGATATCCAGCTTACACGCAATGCCCGGGACCCCACTAACCAACCTCGACTCCACACATTCATTGGCCACTAAAACTGCATCGAGGATCTTTTTACCACCAACGAAAGCATTTTGAGACTCCGAAATCAGAGGATCAATAACCTTCCTGAGTCTGAATGACAATACTTTTGCAAGAAGCATATACATACTTCTGATCAAACTAATCAGTCTGAAGTCTCTGATATCAATCGAACCCCCTTTCTTGGAAATCAGTGTGATAAAAGTAGTGTTTAGCCTAGTAACAAAGTATCCCCTATCATGGAATTCCGCAAAGAAAGTCATCACATTTCCCCTAACTACTGACCAATTATGATGAAAGAAAGCAATTGAGAACCCGTCAGGACCCGGCGCCTTATCCCCACTCAAAAACTTGAGGGCATGAATCACTTCCTCTTCTGAGAAAAGACCCTTGATTCCTTCCGACTCGCTCACCGAGATACTCTCAAACTCGACCCCATCCAGCGAGGGATGTTATTCTTCCTCCTCCCTGAATAGATCCTCATAATAGTGAGCAATGGACCCCCTCACCTCACTAGCTTCTTCGAACACCTCTCCCCCAACTTCAATTTTACCGATATAATTCCTGCGTCGATGTGAATTAGCTACTTTGTGAAAGAACATAGTGTTCGAGTCACCTTCCTTGAACCACAATGCCCTTGATTTCTGCCTCCAGCTGATTTCTTCCTGAATTATTCTCTTTCCTAACTCCCCCCTTTTAACCTCTCTATCTCTCCTCTTTTCCTTCGAAAGCCCATCTCTCCATTCTTTCTTGTCCGATCTCCTAATATCCTCCATAAGTCTCGTTGTAACCAAATGGACATTGCCGAATACTTCCCTATTCCACTTCCTTAAGTCTTCCCTAAGCATACTTAGTTTTTAGTCCAGTCTAAAGCTGGAGTTCCCCTCTATCTCGTACCCAAGCCACTAAAACCTTACTCTATCCTCAAAATCTGGCTCTTTGAGCCACATGTTCTCAAATCTAAAAGGAATCCTTCCTTCCCTCCACCCTCCACACTCTAGAAGGACAGGACAATGATCCGAGGTCACCCTGGGTAAACAATACTGAATCACCCCTGGGAAAAGCTCCTCCCAATCATGAGATATGAGAAAACTGTCCAGCCGGGACAGAGATGGCAAGCCCCTAAAGCTCGACCAACTAAACATCCCCCCTTCCAAAGGTAAGTACATAAGCTCCATCTCATCAATAAAGTCAGAGAAATCTCTCATATACCTATCAGATGTACCACCATTGCTTCTCTCCGTTCCAAATCGCACCACATTGAAGTCTCCTCCCAAGCAGAAAGGAAGGTTCCATAGCGTAACCACTCCAGCTAATTCCTCCCACAACTCCCATCTATCCCTATCCTCCACCGGGCCAAAAATTCCCAAGAAGATCCAAATAAAACCATCATCCTTATTTTTAAACATACAAGATAATGACCACCTCCCCTCTAAGCTCTCAATTAAATCCACCACCGCAGGATTCCACAATATGACCACCCCGTCGGATACTCCCATAGCATCCATCCTCACCCATTGAATACCCCGTACTCCGCATAATGATCTAAAAGTTCCCTCCTCCATGATGGACATCTTTGTCTCCTGAAGACAAAGGATGTCGGGTTTCCACTTAGCAACTGCTCCTCCAATAATACTCATTTTGTTGCTATCATTTATCCCTCTCACATTCCACGAGATAATTTGCATCTTCATTAAATAAACTAACTTTTAGATCTCACTTCCCTCTACCTCCTCATTTCCTTCCTCTCCCTCCTCTCCTACCCCAAACCTATTATTCTTCTCGAATAGAGCACAAGCCTCCCTCCCGCACCCCTAAAAAACAACACCCACATCATTACTAAAAGATCCTAACAGTTCCTCCCTCCAACTCACAGAGTCTTCGTCCCATCCTTCTTCCTCACATTCATCAAAATTTCCTATTTGGTTTGGAATCTCTAAGTCTACCCATAATCTAGAATCGTTTAATTCTTGAAATAGCACACCATTGATTTTACTGCCCCCTCCCCCGAAGTCATTTCACTAGCCACCACAATCGCTTTTCAATTATTTTCTACTAACGGTAAAGGTTCCCTCCCTCTGCTGTCCTTTTTTCGCCTAAGATGTAATGCCACTTTCCCCCCCAATACACTTACCCACCACCTTTCCTTTGTTTCCATTTTTTGTCACATTTCTTAAAGCCTTAATATTTTTGAGTCCTAACAAGGACGATGCGAGTTACATATAATCCTTCCCTTTGTGTTTCTCCCCAATCACCTCTGTCCCATCTTTTTTTTTCTGTAAACCCTCTTATCTTATTCTCTCCCCCCAAGATTAATATTTGTTGATTTTCCCCTCTGCTTGGACAAATTCATCCCCACCTTGGTTTCGATTTCCCTATCATTATGACCAAAGGAGTCTTGATTTTTTTCTTGTAAAATGGGATGGTCCCCATATTACTACTGGACAAAACGTTGAATCCATCCCCACATTTATTAAATTCCCCGCACTTTGCCCCTGTGTCTGACTTGATAAAAGTACTCCCATCCTATCTTTTACTTCCCCTATAAAAAGCGGACCCACACTCCTCGGCTTTACATCCCATCTTTTTCACACCTGAACCCATGCCTACATCCGCTCCAATCCTTGATTCATCTGACATATTATTATTTTTTATTGGTTCTACTACTGACACTCCACCCATGGGTGGCTGTTTAGCGACCACCATACTCAGAAGCGAGTGCCCCTTAACTACAACATCAGGTCTTTGTGTAGGATCCTCGCCCATTATATTACTCACCTCATCTTCTTCTTGCAAACAACTCATATAGGAACGATCTAACACCACATCACAGTGATCTCCACCCTTTTGTTTCAACAACTTTGACTGCTCCTTCTCCTCACTATAAACATCCTCACCTCCATAATAGCATGTTGGGGCTTCTACCCACACTGATAACTCATACACTCACCCCCACACGTACTTTTATTTTCAATGGTGACTCATTCTTTCCATGTACAAAAATTTCGACCCACTGTATTTACTCTCCTGTCAAAGTGGCATTGTCCACTTTAATGAACCCACCACACTTCTTCCCAATAATTGTAAACACTTCATCCCCCCAAAGATGCATTGGCAGTCCCACTACTCTTATCCACCGGGCATCTTGAGTTCGCAAAAACGAAGAATAACCCGTTGTTGTGTAGGCTTTATCTGATTTTTTTTAGGTCTGTTGTATTAAAGAAGGGCAATTTTTTTTAGGTCCCTGTGATATAAGTATATTTTGCACATAATTTATCTTAAATTTTCACGTTTCAAAAAAATATATTGTCTATGTTTTTATAAATATCTTGTTTAAGATAAAAGCAATAATAGTTGGCGTGTGTGTGCGCTTTATGTGTTGAGAGACTTTTTGAATTAATTTTTTTGACTAAAAATTAATTGCAAATGCGTAGAAGGACTTTTGTCAAATTACTCTTTATTTAATTTTCGATTAATACATATTCAGTATAATTAATTAATTTATGTTAGGATTATTTTGACTTTATTCACCACGTAGTTATCATTATTTGACTCCACCCATCATTTTGTTTTTATTTACACTTTACCACACATTTTGACATTCAGAGACGAAAAAAGGTTGCTAAAAGTGTATAAAAATGACGCTAAATATAGTAAATCTAAATAAAAACAAAATGGTAAGTAAAGTGAACTAATGATAAGTACATGGTGGTTAAAGTCAAAATACCGTTTAATGTTATTGTTCCATTAAATGTGGTCAATACAAGAGTTTAGATGTGCTAATGATTATGTGATGCCAGATAGTGAAAGATAATGAGATAATACAAGTATAAACTGGGTAACACACTCACACTTAAAGGAATCCACCAAAGAGAGGGACCAACACTCCTCAGTAATTGAAAGCCACCAAATGTTAAGAGCAAAACAAGAAGAATCCACTTAATAGATAAAAGTTTGTTTATATTCTTAAATTAACCTACCTAAGCTTTATACATTCTTATCCTTTATATAAGAGATTGGAACATCCATCCATCCATCCATATGTAATTAATGGATCTTAATGAGAACACTAAATAAACTAGAAGTTGGAAACTAAAAGACTAGACCTGTTGAAATGCAAAAAGACCTTGAAATTTAACATGTCTTGAAATGTTTTACATTATCTTTGTATAATAAACTCGGAGGTGAACCATATATGAAATGAACAATTTAAAAGTGTTATTCCCAATGAGCTTTGAATCACATCATTTGGACGTATGTGGAGTGAATTATGATTGTTTTACTAAAGGATGTCTCTGCAGTAAGTGCAAATCAAAATTAGACTATTTAGTTTTTCTAAACCCAAAAAATAAACTATAATGCTTCTAGGGGCTTGTAAAATTTTAGAGGTTACTCATTAAACATTCTCCCCTGATTGGAGAAGATCTGTCCTCAAATCGAAGTCAACTTCATTTTCATGGTATGGCAAAAGATCCAATATATTGAATGTTGCTGAAACTCCATACTCCCCTAAAAGTTCGATATTATAAGCATTATCTCTATACCACTCAAAAAATTAAACAGACCATGAGCTTTGGGCTTGAGCTTCCTATGTTTCACAAGAGGAACCCTTTCTTTTCCTAGATGAATCCACTACAAGTCATCCCCTTTAAATGCAGCCAACTTATGATGCTTATTGGCTTGATTTCAAAACTTTTCATTTTACCTGATTATACGCTTGCACACCTTCTCATGTAATTTTTTATATCCATTGATTGTTCTTCTTAGGGGTGCAATCGGTACGGGTTTTTACCGTACCGTACCGTTTTGGTCCGGAAAAAAATGGTTTTGGTTTCATATTATGAAATACCGAAAACCGATTTTACCGAAACCGAAAATATCGTCAAAAATTTGATTGGTTTTGGTTTTTAGATACAAAAACCGATTTACCGAATTTACCGTACCGATATCGTACCAAAATTACCATACCGAAATACCGTACCAAACTTTTTGTGCAGTGTCAAATTATTTTGGGTATCATACTACTTCTATTTATTTTATTTCTCATGAGTGAGTTTTTATATTCTCTTTGAATTTAAATTTATTTATTTGAGTATTTGGTTTAAGTGTTAAATAATCATGTTAATTAAACATATATTTTGTTTAATTAATCAAAGATTTAACACAAAATGAATTAGGCAACATTTTGTTAAAATAAAAAGAGTCCTTTGTTTTGTTGGCTATATTTGCGTTTTGCCCTTATTTCATTTGGGCTTTATATTGTGGTTTGTGTAAAGATCTTTTTTTAGGGTTTCCATTTCATTTTTTTACCTCTTTCTCTCTCAAAAGTGTGGCCGTCATTTTTGTTTGAGCTCTCTCTCTCTCGTTTATTTTTCTTCTTCAACCTTGGGTTGATTTTGAGAAATAATTTTTTGGGGACTTTTATTTGAGAACTCCATTTTTTTGTTTTGATATTTGGTTTTAGATTTGGTGTGGTTACTTCGTTTTGAGATCGTATTTCCGGTGATAATTTTTTCGGCGCCAACTGTATTCGGATCTGAGTCCCCTCCATGTTTTTCGGTGATTTTTTTTTCCGACGAGTGGCGAAGTCTGGTGTTGGAGGTGTGGATGATTTTGACTTTCCGACGAACATTTTTTGAGGTAACAGATCCCTCATTTTTTGAGGCTCATCATCTTGGCTCACTCTCCTCAGAACCAGCTCCCTCATCTCATCACACTCTACTCCGGCTTCGATAGAGGCAAACCGGTCAGTTTGATCTCGTCTCACTCTCATCATTCTCTGACGGAGGTAAACTGATCATTTTGGTCTCGTCTCACTCTCCTCCGGCGCCGATAAAAGCAAACCGGTTAGTTTGGTCTCATATCTGTTTAAATCTATTGTTCCAAATGCTACAAATGCTAGAAATTTTACCTATTTGTGTATGTTTCTAATTGTTACAAACAACTAGATATGCTAGAAATTATAATAGCTAGAAATGCTGGAAATTATAACAGCTAGAAATGGGTATATCGAAATATATACCAGATTTATCGAATGCATAAACCGATTTGAAATTCTGGTATTTACCGGGAAAAAACCGAAATTACCGAAACAAAAAAAACCCGAAAATACCAAAAAACCGGTCGGTTTGGTTTTGGTTTTTGTTTTGATGTACCGGTCGATAAATTGATACGGTTTTACCATATATAATGTGGTTTTGGTATTGGTAAGGGGTCGTTACCGACCATACCGTACCGGTTGCACCCCTAGTTCTTTAACATATCAATTCAATCGGTAAGGTGTTGCAAGTGGAGCCACGACCAATGGATTGGTTGGATTTCTCTCATAAAAAACTTCAAATTGATTATGATTTGTAGTTTAGCTCGAAGATCTATTATAAGAAAATTCATCTTGTATAAGGATAAGATCCCACTTTTGAATGTTACTTCTTGCCTAACTCATCAATAATTTTCTCACTCGTTGAATCAAAACTACAGTTTTCCCATCATTTTCTTGATGATGAGATGAGATAAATTGTGAAGTAGTTCAAACCTTTCTCCACTATGACACCACAAATCGAGAACGGTCACGAAAAAAATGTCACAACCCATGACCATAACCAGGTGGTCACGACCCAAGACTGTGACCACAACCAAACCTCTCATGACACAGGCCATTACCAAGCTAAATGGGATATAGTTACAACTATAGACCGTGACCATGGAGGTCACAACCATAATTCGTGACCAACTTGTGATGAAATGGATGCCAAACTCCCACCAAAGTGGGTCATGACCCCAAACCGTGACCAAGTGCGTGACATATATAAGTGTTTTAGTTAATTTGTGACCATTTTTAAATAGTCACGGTGGTGGTCAAAGACCTAATCCGTGTCTAAGATCATGTGACCATTTATTTTTTACATTCCACACAATATGGCCACTGTGTAAGACTGTGATCATATTGTTGATGTGTAAAAAAATAATTGTCATGAAAGGTTTGTCACGACCTAGGGTCGTGGTCATATCCTATACATATAAACAGCCACGATCAATAACTCATTTCACACGCACTCTCTTTCTCTCTCCACAATGTTTCCCTCTCTTTGTCTCTCTCTCTATTCACTGTTGTCCTCTCTCTCTGGCGACCGTCTGTCCTCCAGTGACCCTCTCTCTCCCTGGTGACCCTCGATCTCTAATTCATGTATCATCTCTCCTTTAACTTATTTTCTACTAATGTGTTTACTATATGTGTATTTGTGCATGTGCGTGTACATGGTGTGTTTATGTATATGTATGTATCTGTGTGCGTATATGTATGCGTGTGTATGTGTATGTGTACGTATGTGTATGTGTGCGTATGTATATGTATATGTATACGTGTTTGGGGTTAATGTTACTTGTAGGAACTAGCCGCGTTGTCACGGGACTCTTGATTTAAGAATATGACAAAAATTTACAAATATCTAAACATGGACTTAAAAATATGCCGCTAGAGAAAGAAACCAAAATAGTCCCAAAATGGCCCCGAATGAGGCACAAAGACCTCAAACGGGACCAATGTAAATCGTAGAAAATGACCACATAGCATCGGGTCTCCCAGTTTGAGAATATGGTAAAAATGTATAAATATATAGGCTTGGTCTTAAAAATATTCTACTAGAGAGCGAAAACCCAAGACAACCCCCAAACGGTCCCAAAAGAGGAATAAACACCTTGTACGGGATTAATGTAACTCGTAGGAACTGACTGTGGCATCACGGGACTCCCGATTTTAAAATATAGTGAAAATTTGAAAAATATATAAACTTACACTTAAAAACATGTCACTAAGGGTGTGAGAACCTAAGACAACCCCAAACGGTCCTATAAGAGGCACGAACACCTCACACTAGACTAATGTAACTTGTAGGAACTAACCGCGTAGTCATGGAATTACCGATTTAAGAATATCATGAAAACTTGAAAATATCTAGACTTAGGATTAAAAACATGGTGTTAGAGGGAGACAACCCCCAAATGGTCCCCAAAAAAGTACGAACACCTCGCAAGAGACTAATGTAACTCTTAGGAACTCACCTGGTAGTCACGGGACTACTTGTTTGGGATTATGATAAAATTTTCAAATGTCTAGACTTAGGCTTAAAAGCATGCTGCTTGAGGGAGAGAACCCAAGACAACCCTCTAATGGCTCTGAAAGAGGCACATACACCTTGCATGGGACCAATGTAACCCGTAAGAACTAATCTTATAGTAACGGGACTCCCGGTTTGAGAATATGACAAAAATTTACAAATAAATTGCCTTAGTGTTAAAAACATGTCGCTAGATGGTGAAAATCAAAGATAGCCTATAAACGGCCCTGTAAGAGGCATGAACACCTCGCATAGGACAAATGTAATTCGTAGGAATGGACGACATAGTCATGGGACTCTCGATTTGGTAATATAATCACAATTTACAAATATCTAGAATTAGGCTTAAAAATATGCCTCTAGTAGATGAAAACCTAAGACACCCCCCAAACGGAACCGTAAGAGACATGAACAACCCGCATGGAACCAATGTAACTCGTAGGAATTGACTGTGTAGTCACGAGACTTTTGGTTTAAGAATATGATGAAAATTTTGAAATATCATAACTTATGCTTATAAACATGCTGCTCGAGGGATTGAACCGAAGGCAACCCCCAAATCGGCCAGAAAGAGGCATGAACACATGAACATGACCAATGTAACTCGTAGTAATAGATTTCTTAGTCACGGGACTCTTATTTGAGAATATGATAAAATGTTTTCAAAACAATAGACATAGGCTTAAAAACATGCCGCTGGAGGGTGATAATTTAAAACAACCCTTAAATGACCCCGAAAGAGGGATGAACACCTTGTACGGGACCAATGTAACTTGTAGGAACTGATAGTTTAGTCATGAGACTATCGATTTGAGAATATGACAAAAGATTACAAATATCTAGATAAAAGATTAAAAATATGCCGATAGAGATAAAAATCCAAGACAGCCCCAAACGACTTTGAGAGAGGCACGAACACCTCGCACGGGACCAATGTAACTCATAGGAACTGAGTGCATAGTCACGGGACTCCCGTTTTGAGAATATGATAAAAATTTGAAAATAGCTAGATTTAGAAGTAAAAACATGCCTCTAGAGGGAGATAACAAAATACATCCTCCAAACGGCCATGAAAGAGGCACGAATACCTCGAACTGGACCAATGTAACTCATAGAAACTAAACATGTAGTCACACGACTCCTGGTTTAAGAATATGAAAAAAATGTTCAAATATCTATACTTAGGCTTAAAAATATGTCTCTAAAGGGCGAAAATCCAAGACATTCCCTAAATGGCCTGAAAGAGGCACAAATACTTCGCACGGGACCAATGTAACTCATAGGAACTGATATCATAGTAACGATACTCCCGGTTTAAGAACATGGTGAATATTTTAAAATATCTACACTCAGGCTTAAAATCACGCCACTAGAGGACGAAAACCTAAGACAGTCCTTAAATGGCTCCGGAAGAGGCATGGACACCTCGCACCAGATTAATGTAACTTATAAGAGCTGACCGCTTATCACGAGACACTCGAATTGATAATATGATGAAAATTTTAAGATATCTAGACTTATGCTTAAAAACATGCCACTAAAGGCGCGAAAACCTAAAATAACCCATAATGGCACTGATAGAGGCACAAACATCTTGTACGAGACCTATGTAACTCGTAGGAAGTGTTTACGTAGTCATGGGACTCCTGATTTGAGAATATGATATTTTTTTAAAAATACTTTAAACTAGGCTTAAAAACATGCCGCTATAGGGAGAAAATCCAAGACAACCCCTAAACAGCCCCGAAAGAGGCACGAAAAATTCGTACGGGACCTATGTAACTCACAGGAATTGACCACGTATTCACCGTAACCTTGGTTTGAGAATATAATGAAAAATTTCAAATATCTAGAGTTAGGGTTAAAAACATGAGGCTAGAGGGAGGTAACCCAAGACAACCTCTAAATGGCTCCGAAAGGGGCATGGACACCTCACATGGACTAATATAACTTATAGGAAATAACTATGCAGCCATAAGACTTTTGGTTTGAGATTCGTATAAAAATGTGAAAATATCTAGACTCGAGTTTAAAAGCATTCCGTTAGAGTGTGAAAATCGAATAAAGCCATCAAATGACCCCAAAAGAGGCACGAACACCTCACAAAGGACTAAGATAACTCGTAGGAACTGGCTGCATAGTCATGGGACTCCCGGTTTGGCAGTATGCTTAAAATTTTCAAATATTTAGACTTAGGCTTAAAAATATACCTCTAGAGAGAAACCCCAAGACAACCCCCAAATGGCCCCAAAAAGGCATAAATACCTCGCATATGACTTATGTAACTCGTCGAAACTAATGGTGTAGTCATGGGACCCCAGGTTTGAGACTATGATAAAAATTTGCAAATCTTTAGAATTAGGATTAAAAACATGTTTCTAGAGCATGAAAACCCAAGACAAGCTCTAAACGGCCCCGATAGAGTCACAAACACCTCGTATGTGACCATTGTAACTCATAGGAACTAATAATGTAGTCAAAAGACTCCCAATTTGAGAATATGAAGAAAATTTGCAAATATCTAGACTTAGGCTTAAAATATGCACTAAAGGGAGAAAACCGAAGACAACCCGCAAACGGCCCCAAAAGAGGCACGAATACCTCACACGGGACAAATGTTACTCATAGGAACTAACCATCTTGTCACAAGAATCTCAGTTAAAGAAAATGGCAAAATTTTATAAATATATAGACTTGGGCTTAAAAACATGACGCTAGAGAGGAAAAACCCATATTTCTTAATTGTATTCCTATAGTGTGAATCTATTCTTAAATTGATTAATAAATGATTATTTTGATTAATGAATGTTTGGATTGAATTATGAATGCTAGTATGATTTAGGCATGTTTAATATGATTTATGAATTAACTAGGATGGAACTGCTCTTTACATTTAATTGTCAACTCCACGGTTACAATATTGCTTAATTGTATATGAATTAGTTGCTAAATAAATGTTTTTTTATTAGGGTCTGCCTAAAAATAATATTTTTCATTAAATGGATATGGTCATAACCCAAATCCGTGAGCTCCCAAGTTTAAAAAAAACAAAAAAAAATGTTGTCGTGGTCCAAGATCGTGGCCATGTATTTATTTGTTTTTTATAAAATTGGGTGTCACGAATTTGAGTCGTGACCCATTTTCAACATCGTCCCACATATGGTCATGAGCTAAGTTTGTGACCATGGGGACTGGGTCTAGGTTTGTGACCATGGGGACATGGTCTAGGTTTATGACAAACTTTGAACATCATTACACACATGGTCATGACCCAAGTTTGTGACCATGAAGCCAAATACTTCCCCACGGAGGGGACCATGATCCTCATTTTGGGTCATGTATGATGTTCGTGACCACCTTTTTGGTTATGGAAAAAATGGACATGGACCTCATCCATGACCCGTGGCCCTGGTCATGGGCTAGGTGTGACCATCTTCGATATATGGCATAGTGCACAAAGTGCACCAAAAGTGACTCATAAACTTCGAATTTGGATTAGAAGTGATTGTATTTGGAATTCTTTATTGCTTGACAATTTCATGATTGTAAAGATAGACAACATACAATGCATCCAAGTCTTGTTACATAGCACATAATGAGACATTTTAGAGAGAGGATCAATAACCAAAATAATTGAATCTTTGTTTCTTGGAGTTCGAGGCAACCCAACAACAAAGTCTAAACTCACATATCCTAAAGGAACTAATGGAATGGGCAATGATGTTTACAAATCCATATTTTGGTTCGGATTCAGAATCATGGTCTGGAGTCAAAATCATCTATGCTAAGCCTGAAATCAGGTGAAATAATAAAACCATCACATAAGCAATAACATTTACAAATAGACATCCCCCCTGCTTTGGAATCCTCCAATAAGTTTAAAGTGATATAGATGAGATAAAACATGTGAAATATCAACATGTGAAGCATACAAACAACATCCAATATCAAGATACCAATTGAAAAGAAAACTAATATTGAACATGTGAACAACGTAATAAGAAAATTCTAAAAAAAATGTAGCAAATCCATATAGAAATATAAATCCCCCTATAATAGACACTTATACCAAAGTGAGAAATAACTTTCTCCCCCTAAATAACTGAAAGGAAAAAATTCACTTCCCCCTTTTGTCAAAAAATAGAAAGATAAAGGAAGCATAGTTTTCTCCTCATTTATTCCAAGAACTAAAGTTTTCTGCCCTTTTTTGGTACAAAAAAGTCAAAGAGAAGTCAAAATCGTAGATACAGGTATATCAAGGCACACAAAGTCACATAAACAAGAGAAATAAGAAAAACAAATTTAGAAAATTATGTGAACTTCCAAGGTATATCAAGAGAATCAACACAATGAGCATATATTGAGAATACTTGGATGGTTCAAATAAACAAAAGTTCAATATTTTTATGTTTTTCCAATTTTAATGATTGAACCTTTAAAAAAAAATCCCAATTAAACCTTTTTTTTATGAAAATTGATTTACCAAAATTTATCTTTTTACCCTAAACATGCATCTAGGTGATAGAAGATAAATTGAATAATTCAAACCACAAGATGCCGATGTACGAGGAAACCATTAGGGGAAGAGACCTCGGATGACCCAACCAAACAATTACTATGATATGGTTTTACAAAGAATAGATAGTAGACTTACACAATGACTCGATCACCTATAAGTCTTGATGATCTTCTATCTTCAACCACTTCTTCACAGTGCAATGTGAGAGTACACCTACACAAATGTCCATAGAACACAAATACACATGTACCTCGGTATCCACCACTGAAGCTCGACAACCTCCTATGATTCAAAATACCAAATCCATTGCTTTTTCACCGCAATTACCACGTACGGAGTCCACCGCCTAAAAATGTTATTCTAATGATGGAAGAAACAAATTACGTGCCCAAAAAAGATTTGAAGTATATGATTTATAAATCTTAGATCTTTTAAACAAAAAGGGTGAAAGTTTGGAGTTGAACCTTTTGAAAATAAGTCTGCTTTTCGATTTCATCAAAAGTTCTTAGTCAAAATAGAAAACTGAGTCTAAAAAACCTTTTATTAAAAAATCAAGGTGTCGCGTCATTCGAACGATATGAAGCAGTTGTTTAAACGAGATAAAGATCTCAGTCGAGCGAGATGTTCTCTTGCTTCTAATGATGTAACAAAAAGAAAAAGAGTAAGCCTCATTTGATGTACATTGGAACACATACTTCGAACGACCTTGATATGTTATTCAAATGATAGTGAGATGCAATTTGAACGAACTCAATGAAATTTAAAATTCAACCTACAGTAAACTCAAAAAACATATGGCGACAAAATTAAGTTCGAAATGATTTTAAAAACATAGTGCCCTTATTAAAAATTCCAAGGATTCATAAACTATATACGTTCATACCCACGAGATCCTCGGTATGTGTGAAAACAACATGGCACAGTAAACATGACTTATAATATCCATTGATAGAAGTTTTGCCACTACGTCTTCATCATATAACATCATAGGCTCATGGGATCATTAACTCAAAGTCTATATTATGACTCCATCGTTTTGTCCAGAAATATTCCAATTACATACAAATTGACTCGATTGGAAATTTGTCCTTACATATATAAATGTGAATCACAATATCACTTAAAAACATATGCTAAAATGAAATCATGTGACACCTAATGAAGGAAACATGGATAATTAAGAATGTGACGAGATAGATCAAGGAATATGGATAACAACATAATATGCAAAAAAAAAAAATCCATCCAACCAACATACTATCCCAAACACCAGAAACTAGCCAACAAATAGATCAAGGTATAACCAACACGATGTACCAAAGCCATGTACAAAATAGAATGTGCAAAGTAGCACATGCGGTATATTAAAAATGAATAATATGGAGTAAAATAAAAACTATAAACACTAATAAAACATATCGTTTCACTCCACATCATCATCACTCCCTCCATCGTTCGTTTCATCATCATCACCATCAACATCCTCTACCTCATCATCATCATCAATATCTCCCTAAGGTGGAGGATGAGGTAGTGTAGCAACTAGTGGATGGAACTTGGGTACAAAGTCAGGTACGAGCTCTGATTTCCTCAATTCTAATAAATAAAGGAAATATCAACACGATTACTTCACTCCTGCTAGTCTAAACGATCCAAAAACTATCTCTCACTATCTAAATCATCACAAATCTGATGAAACTGACCTCTCATAAAAGTAAGTTGTGATTTGAAAAAGTAAATTTAACTTTGATGTTTTCGGGGCTCAGGAGTTTGCTCGGATGCTGGAGTAGGAGCAGGACTGGGATCATCTTGATCGATAGGCTGCCTAGTCAAGAGATATGTTGATTGTCCCAGTGATCATGATGAACTCATAGTAGATATAGAACTCATACTATGTGTTCTCTCATTAGAATGTAATCGAAGAACACCCAAGAAGTTCAAATAACCAGTAATTAGTCTGCAATAGGGTAAAGACTCCCCGATCTCAGTACAAACCCACCTCATCACCTAAACGATCAACTCTGGATAGTTTATCACCCAACATCGTGCCAAAGAATACATAGATATACTAACGTAGTAAGGGAAATCCTGAGTGCGACGTCGAGGAAGGAGGCTGTAAAAAACCATGACATATAAAAAGGAATAACGATGATTCATCTGACACTGTAGGAAAACTGGATGCATCCATGTAGCCTTGTGATGGGATAAAATGTAGCTAAAGCGTTAGCCGTCACTCCTGTAATACTTCGTAAATTTAAAATAAATTAATTATTTAAAATAATTTGTTAAATTAGATTTTGAGATCTAACTAGATTTTTATGATATTCGTTTTGGAATTTTTGGGAGAATTTTAAATCATTATTTTAAGTGAAAGCTGGATTTTATAAATGTTCAAGTGGAAAATAAGGTTTTGTAATAAACTTTGAATTTGATTTGGAATAATTAGAATTTGGATTTTGTTTGAGAAAATAATAAATTTTAAAATGTCTAATTTCGTTTGAATTAAATAAGGATTTTTAATTTATTATTTGAAACTAAGAAAAGTAATTAGTTTTATGGGTGGGGCTAATAAGGTAATTTAAGCATACTTATAGAGAAATCTAGGGTTAAGGACAAAAGAGGAAAAATATAAGAAGGAGATAATTCATAGAAGAACCTAAATGAAATCTTACTACCTCCTAAACTAAAAATCCAACTTGTAAACTTCACACAAAATACCTACTCTAAAACTATACAATTGTAGGACTTGTTTTGGAAAGACATCTTCCCAATTACAAAAAAAAAATCTTTTGGGGATATCTTGGCAGAACAATTTAACTAATTTTTCAAGGGAGTTATATTTTACATCACAAGGAGCTTTTCACACAAATTTGATATTTTTGAGGAGCAATTACAAGGGATTTTCAAAGTGGTTTGTCTTATATTTCTTTTGATAATTTTTATTCATCATTCAAGGAAAGATAATTCTACTATATCTTCTCATGCTGCAAATAATGATTTCTACCTAAACAAGTTTTTATAAATGATAGAAATGATTTAGAAATAATTAGGGTTATTTGATGTGTTGAAAATGGTAATTTATGTGCATAAATGAAAGAACCTAATACTTAAAATTCCATGCGCAGTTTAAACTAGTTTACCAGTTTTTGAAATTTCATATTTAACAGGAACTATCTTAATGTAATTGAATAGAGATTTGTATATTCCTTTTAGCCGACCCTCCAGAAATAGAATCATGTGGTAGAATAATCCTTTACATGTAATTTCATATTTCCCTTACATTTGAATGTGGTAAGTAAATATGGAATTATATATTGAAATATCACAAATATATAGGAGAAAGTGGAATTTGTAAGTAAGGATGGACTTAACAACCGTCCTAGACCATATTTGGGAAGTACTGGGGCATACGACTTCGTTTTAGGAAGGACATGGTGATTTTGAGTTCTGGACTAGGAATAGTGGGTGTAGGTTGAAGAAAGATATATGTTTAGTCAAGTTTATTTTTGTGCACCATGCAAAAGGATATGGTTTTCGCTGTGAGAATGGTGGCCTTATGAACGACAGTGTTTTTACTGTGTGAGCAGTGGAGTGCGCACAACTAAGATTTTATACCATGAGCATATATCTAATCGAGTTTGTAACGTAGTTAAATTTTAAGGACTTGTATGATAATTTTGGAAGTTAACTTTTACTCACTAAACTTTCCTTACAATGCAAATATATGTTTTATTAACCTTATGCATAAGTGGGAAGTGTAATGATTGATGAACTAAAGAAATCATTTAATATGCTTAGGATACACACTATGGGCCTATTATGAACTAAGAAATGATGTTACATGGTTTGACTTCAAGACATGGGTCTAGTATTCTCAATGTACAAAAATAGAAGGATGTATCGGTGTATGTATAAATACTAGATTTATATTGATAATAGTTAATCAAATAACTATAGTTCTAGTTATTTACTTCCATGATTAATAGTTTTACTACTCGAGTGTGTATTTATTATCTTGTGTGGTAGGCCTGACCCATTGCATTGTTTAAGGTGCACCTATGTACCCGACCTAGTTTTTTACTCAAGCATAGTTTCTTACGCTCCATTCATCACAGAGACTTGAAGATGTATGGGTTCTACCTACTTTTAGATTTACTTAATTTATTTTGAGAGATGTGAGGTGTACATTATTAGTCAAATTAGTACTCAATTATAAAAGATAAATTGAATGTGAGAAGATTGTTATGTATCAGTTGCTATTAGATAATATAGGTTTCTATTCGGTCATCTAATCAACTGTTATTCATTATATATTAGTAATTGAAGATTTCTCATGTCGATCTTTACATTTTTTTTATCGTTGATATTTGTTTCTTACTACATGCTAAGGATGGCATTTAAATTGTTTAGAAAACTAAAATAAATTAATAGACTTTATCAACAAATTATTAAAAGTTACGAGGTGCCATAGTTGGTATCAAAGCATCGTACTATGTCTCGAGTGTTATAGGTCTATGCAAGTTTTTCTCATAATGTTCTTTCATACGTTTTATGGTTTTGTAATCTCTTTATAATTTGAGTAAAATACATGTTTTCTCCCATTTTTTAGATGGCGAATACTACTATAAGAGAATATAGGACAACCCTAACGGCTAATGCGATTATGGAATTGGTAGGACAAATAAGAATGGGTGAATTTATTTTAAAAGTCAAAGAATTGGAAGTGATCATTTAGGAGCCCATAGTGGTTGGGGTTGAGATAGGAATGCAAAGAGCTAGAACCCAGATATTCAACCACAAGAAATTATCGAAGATGATTGGGATACGGTGAGGAAAATTTTCCACAATGGTAATCTTCCTATGTTCGTAGGGGCATCTGAACCAATGGTGGCTCATCAATCGAGGCAATACTCGGAGAGACAACTTAGGATAGTGGAATACACATAAGTGAATATACAGATGTCGAATAACTATAGTTAATCGGTAATGCCTTATAATGGCGGGTGAGTGTTACCACACTTGGAATAATAATTTAAAACATTTGGCTAAGGATTATTTGTAGAATTGAAATGTGAAATATGATTATGATTAGTCCAATGAAATTTTAATAAAAATTACTTGTAATGATGTTTAGACGCGGTTAGTTGTGGACAGTTCATGTGAATCTCATTTTTATATATGTTTCTCGAACCTTATTTTGATACAGGAATTAATTGAGAACTCATTTGGAAAAGGTGTAATTGGATAGCTATGTTGAGACTTATTTATTAAATTAAGTAGTCGTTATATAAAAAATGGTATTTTAGGGTTATGATCCTAGTATTAATCAAATAATAAAATGAAAATACCCATAGTAAACAAATGGGAATGTTGGGTCTAAAACATAAAATTTTGTTTAAAAGGTTCAAACCTATTGGTGTATTGGTAAAATGTAGTTAATAATAAAAGATGTTAATTATATCTTGGTATATTTTGATTATTTGGGAATTTATATGATTTCCACTTGAATACATATTAGATAATGTATTATAAAATCTTACTCGAGATTTTGAATAAATTTGTCTTATATGTGTATAAGTAGAAAGAATAAGTTTAAAAAATGAAACAATACATTCATTGATATTACAAATTATTATGTATAATTTTAATCATATACTTTTGTTATTGAATTTTGCAGGTTGTTATTCAGTAATTGGTATTATTTGGAAGATCATGTTCATAATTTTAAATTCTTAGCCTATGTTGTAGGAGCCAAAATTGTACATTGGGTTATGGGGATATTGTGTTGAAGGATGTTGGTGGGGATCAGAGATAGTGAAATTATTGGGTAATTAGTGTGGTTGAACGTTGAAATATTAGGGATTGTAGTAATTACAAAAAGTATGATTGTATGAATAGTCACACATTTGATTGAAAAGATTATCCTTCGTGTTTATCATCAATAGTGTTTAAATTGTTGAAAAATATTATTCGGATTGGAACTTCGTGTCTAGGCATCAAGGATCTTGTGATGGTAGACGGATTTTGTTAATTTTACTCACTAGATAATGATGAGAGCATGGGTCGGTTAGGATCTTAGAAAGAGTTAGTAAACAATGTTGATTTAGATACTTGCTCTTGAGAGTTGGTATGCATTAGATTTTGTATGGATGCGATGGGAGGTATAAATATGATATATACATGGGACACTAAGGATAATTGTATTGGCATAAAAGGTAAAGTTAAAACTATTTTTTCTTTTCTTTCTGAAAAGATTGTTGGAACAATTGGTAATAGAATAAGATTGTACAAAAATGAGAATTTTGAGGGTAAATAGGAATAATTGGAAAAATGAAAAAACTATTAAGATAGATTATAGTAGGACATGTTTTATTCCCCATAGAGTAAGGTATAGGGTAAAGGGCTTTAATATAAATAATCTTAAAACAAAGGATGCGTATGAGGATTGGCATACTTCTTATCTTTACAATTACCTAATCTAAGCAAGTAGTGCATCGGGAGGGTTCATTATTTGGATTTTGTTTATGAGATGTCCCACACATGAAGTCGACAGAGTGTGAGAGTTGGGAGTTTACGAGATATAAGATGAGTATGTGTTTCTTACGTAGTTTGTAGTTAATATATGATTATTATAGTGTCTCAATGACCATCCACCTTGATAGAAGTGTATTAAGGGGGTTCTGTATTTTGATTTCATTTTATGAGACTTATCACGCATGGAGTCTACGGAGGGTCGGGAGTTGGGAGTTTAGGATATTTAAATTAATTAATTTAATTAGGTTTTCATCTCTATTAGTGCGTGCTATAGTGTTGAATGGCTTTGCAAAAATATCGTATATGCAGGACCTAGACTATTCATAAATAAAGATGACTTATATTACATTTGGTTTACGTGGTTGTTTGGTCTAAGATATTGGTCGGAATTTCTACTTTTGTGACTAGAAAGGTGACTATCTTGACTCATTTTATATGAGGTGTTGGTTGACTCATTTATATGAGGTGTTATTTGACTTATTTTATATGAGGAGATAGCTTTTGACACATTGTAATATAAAGATAAGATTTTGACTCATTCTTGTATGAGGAGATTATTTTTACTCATCCTTATTTGAGGAGATTGCTTTGACTCATTCTTATATGAGGAGATGATTTTGACTCATTCTAATATGTTGATACTATTTTAACTCATTCTCATATGAGGAAATGAATGTGACTTATTATTATATAAGAAAATGATTTTGATTCATTATAATATGAGAAGATGATTTTGACTAATTATTTTATGAGGAGACGATTTTGACTCATTCCAAAATAAGGAGAAGATTTTATCACACTCGAACATGAGGAGATCATTTTGACTCATTCTTATATAAGGATATAGTTTGACTCATTCTATATGAGGACATAGTTTCAGACTCATGTTATATGAGGTAATATGATTTTTGACTCAAGTAGGTACGATATTTATTATGATTTTCGAGGACGAAATTCATTTTGTTAGAGGGGAAGATCGTAATACCCTATAAATTTAAAAGAAATTAATTAAGTAAAATAATTAGTTTAATTGGATTTTGAGATTTAAATAAATTTTTTGGATTTTCATTTTGGAATTATTGGAACTATATCAAATAATTATTTTAAGTAAAAACTGAATTTTATAAATTTTTAAGTGGAAAATAAAGTTTTATAGAGCGTTTGAAATTTATTTGGACTAGATTCGAATTTGGATTTTTTTTTTAGACAATAATATAATTTAGAATGTCTAAGTTAGATTTAATTAAATAAGGATTTTTAATTTATTATTTGAAAACTGAGCAAAATAATTAGTCAGATGGATGGGGAGAAAGCCAGGGTTGTTGACAAAAGAATAAAAAAAATACGAAGGAGATAATTAATATAAGAACTTAAATGAAACCATACTACCTCCTAAACCCATAATCCAACTTCAAACATTACACAAAATACCTACTCTAAAATCTTAAAATTATAAACTTGCTTATGAGAAGTCCATTACCTAACTATAAAAATAAAAGTCTTTTGGGGACATTTTGGAAGAACATTAAACTATTTTCTCAAGGGAGTTGTTTTCTACATCATTGGGAGTTTCTTTACACAAATTGGGGATTTTTGAAGAGGAATTCTAAGGGATTTTCAAAGGGTTCTCTTATCTTTGTTTTGAAATTTTTTATTCATTATTTAATTCAAGATAATTTACTCTCCCCTCTCATGATGTATATAATGATTTCAACCTAAATAGGTTTTCATGAATTATAAAAATGGTGTTGAAATAATTAGGGTTATTTTATGTATTAAAAATAGTGATTTTTTGTACGTGAATGAATAAATGTAATTATTTAAATTTCATGTGTAGTTTATATTTGTGGTGACAATTATTATGCAACACAAATAAATAGGAGAAAGGTAAGCACCAACTAAGAACAAGGAATGTAAAATGACAATCACATAACAAAGGATGTACGTGGTTCAGCAAAGATGTGCCTACGTCAACGATGGTGCAGTCAGTGTTATTTCTTTATACTCAGTGGAGTGATTACAGAGAATACAACTTGTCCTATTGCCCCGGACTCAGGGTTCGATATATACATGTGCGTTTAGGTGAGTGGGGGAGTTGGATTCCCCCATGTCCTCCATCTCTCCCTATAACCTCCCTTAATGGGAACGTGGGAAGAGACCGGATCTCAATTAAAACAAGAGGTGGGGGGCCTGAACTTTGGGCCGCCAGAATTGGGCTACTCGTCCAGGCCCATGGTCTTAGTTTTTGGGTACCCACAATTGCCCCTAAGTTTGTTGTGCTATGTTTTGGGCTCAATAAATTTAAATGATTAGAAATAATGGCTTTTTGTACACCATGCAAATCTTCGAAAGTTGTGGAGATGATTTTGGCGGCATCCGCTTCTTATCTTTTGCACTATGAATAGCAAAATTTGAAGGTTTTTTGGAATATCCTCCTTTCTACCGTCGTTTCAATCTTTCCAGCACTCTTCCATTCCCTGTGAGTTCTAGCACTTCATACCTTCTTCTCCCAGTCTCCATTCTCATTGCTTCTTTGTTGTTTGGGCCTGTGCTCCTTCATCGTTCAAGTCGATCTTCTATCTTGTAAGTTTCCTGTACCCTTTCTTTGCACTTTCTCTTTGAGTTTGTAATTTTCTAGGGTTTTCCAATGGCGAAGATTAGTAATAGGTCGATCTCTAAATTCAGGAAGTTTTACAACATTCCTGAGTGGGTAGATATTGATTGTTGTGTCTCCCCTCCTAGAAATGTTAGAGAGATAGATGATGCTCACTGGATCCACGTTTTGTTGCTTTCCCAGGGGGGACTCACTTTTCCTCCCAATGATTTGTTTTTTCATTTCTTTGGCTATTTTAATATTATTCCTGCACAATGCTCACCCAATGTGTGGAAAATAGTTAATGGCGTACATATGATAAATCAGTTGTATGTTACTAGGTTAGGACTCGTCGAGGTTTGTTTTTGCTATTCCTTCTCTCGAACTAGCTCTGGTGTCCTCTATCTCAAAGCTAGGAGCCTTGATAGGGTATTGGTAGTAAATCTACCTGATTCCCATAAGGACTACTGGCACGAAGGTTTCCTTGTTACAAACTGGCAGTTTTCTCCCCAATTTGAAGGGTTAAGGTCTGAGAGGTTCTCAGTTCCATTTTATGGGGAAGAATACATAGGTAGACATAGCACTGTTGTTTCGACTTTTGTTGATTTGTGATCTTTCTAACTCTTCTTTGCTTTTTCTTCCACAACGAGGTCAAAGAACTTGGAACCTGCTCTCAGCGAGGTTCATCTCTCGAAATTGGTCAAGGCTTGGAATATCAGGGAGCCTTTAGGCGACGAAAAGCATCCCAGGTCTGTTTCCTTTCTGCTCGAGTACAAGAACGTTAGTTCTAACTTTATTGCAAGGCCTATAGATAGTATCCCAGAGTTTGACTCCTCCGAAAAAACTGCTGCAAATCCTATCCAGTTGGACGAGGAGGAGAGCAGCTCTGAGAGTGATATTGTAGGATCCGTAGGTAATTTGGACAGAGGGAGCTCTGATAGTAGTAGTTCCTCTGATCGTGGGGAGGTCTCTGAAGCTCGAGAGTCATCAAGCACGTCCAGTAGTTCGAGCGAGGAGATGGCCCCCGGAAGAACCTGATTCGGGATGATGAGGACGAAGACCATATGCTTCTCGCACAAAGGTCAAAGAAGAAAAAATCTAGCTCTGGGGTTGTGGCTACTGGTTCTCGGTCCTCTGCTCAGGAGCAGGAGAGAAAGAGGAAGGAAGAGGAGCAGATAAGAGAGAGAGAGAGAGAGAAAAGGAAGAAGAGAAGAAGAAGATGGAAGAGAAAAGGAGGGTAGGGGAGAGGAAGAAGAAAGAGAGTGAGAGGGAGGAGGAGAAGAGGAGGTCAGAAGCGAGGACGAAGGCTGGGCAGGCCTTAGTCCTAGTGTCTGCGCTACCCGAGGGGGCTTCTGTTGTAATTTCCCCTCAGTTGGCCCCTACTCTGCTCAAGAGAGCTGTCCTCCTGGCTGATCGCAAAAGGGCAGTAGGGTTCGAGCAATTGTCCCTTTAGGCTAGTCAAAGGCTATCTTTGGTAAGATTCCCTTTTCTCCCATGTTTTTATGAATTTTCTCATTTCCCTCTTCTAATGTCTTCTTTTTTTTGCAGTTTGTAACTGACTTCGCTGTGCTGTATCGTTCACGTGATGAGCTAGTGAAGAAAAATGGCGAGCTAGAAAAAGAGAACTCTACCCTGAAGCTGAAGGGTAAAGAGCTCGAGGCTAATTTCAAAGCTGTTGGCACCGCTCAGATTGCATCCGACCTGGCTCTTACTGCTCCCAACAAGGAGAAGGAAGCGATAGACAAGGATTTAAAAGAGTTGCGATAGGCCTACGACCTGGTTTACTCGAGAAAACTTGCTGTTGTAGAGGAGAAAAGAGTCCTTTCTGAAGATCTAAAGAATAAGGAGTTTGAGGCGGTCACTGCCAAGGAAGACTCATACAATTCTAGTTGGACTACAGCATATGAGAATGCTGAAGTTCAGATAGGCTATATTAGTCGTCTGAACATCAAGAAGGGCTGAAACAAGGCCCTCATAGCTGTCGGAGTGGATGATGCATCTCCCCTGTTCGACGAGCACGATACAGGGCCGAGGTCAGTTGTAGATAAAGAAACTTCCCCAACTGTTGAAAGCGCTGACCATGTCCCTCAGGCCTCCCCTGCTGATGCTCCCCTCACCGTGGCGACAGAGATTACCCCTGCCGAGGGCGATGTTCCTGCTGATGCCGACAAGGGGAACGGGCCATCGACCTCTAGGCCACCTGAGGTTGCCAACTAATTATCTGCTAGGATTGCTTTATATTTTTGGTTTTTTCTGTCTGTAAACTTTATTTTCTATTTTCGATGTAATCTCAACTTTTATTAATGAAAAGGCTTCTATTCCTTAGTGCACTGATTTGTCTCTTTCTTTCCCTTGTCTTTCGATTGCTTGTAGTTAATTTATGTGGATGATTACATTCTCGTTACTTCTTAATTAGGAAGGATACGGGGCCAAATGTGATCTCGGAAGTTCGTCACACTTTTGTGAGGATCTGCAAGTCTCTGCAACAGAGGAACAAATGCTTTATAGAGGAAACAGAGCTCATCGCCAAGCTAAAGGACAGGCTTCAAGAGATGGAGGACATAGGTGCCTCAGTTCAAGATGAGGTCAATGCGCTGAGAACGAAGTTGTTAGAGGCCTCTGAGATCAACCAAGTTGGGGAGGTTCTCCAGCAGGAGAATGAGGCTCTGAGGAGAGAGGTCTCACGCCTTAGGGAGTATGCGCCGAGCACTGCTCTAGCAGTATTATAGGGATCCTCATCATCGTGAGCTAGATCCGGTCAGAGTGGCGCGCCCCCTGCATTACAGGGTCCTCTTCTGATTATTCCGCGAGCTCGTAGGAATATCGGGGTTCATCAAGAGAAATGGAGGAGCTTCGGGATGATGTTCAACGGGCGTATGTGATCGTTGCCGGGCTCCATAGGGATGTTACTCGGTTACGACACTTGTTCAAGAAAGGTCCTCGTCAAGTGTGGGCTGATGGATACGACCGGGGTTGGTTAGATTCTCCAACGAGGTTTTCAGAGTTCGAAGAGCTTTTTTTTTTGTCAGGGGGTGGCTGAGTGATTTGAAGGAGCTGCAAGTCCTGAGGAACTTGATGCTCTAGTATCGCCATGAGATTTCTTCCTCTACTCTGATGCCTAACCCCTTCCGGAGGGATGATCGATGGATCCCCATCGATGCCATCCCTCGGAAATGATTGGAGTCGGATGGGAATGAGGTTGAGGAAGAGTTATCTCCTGCTCTCGATTACGGACGACGAGCTTGAGTGGCTGATTATCTCGCTCAGAGGCCTCGCCCCTATTGAGATTTTTCCTGTTGTTGTTTTTTGTATTTTTGATAATGTAAATGCTTTGGGCGAGCTCGCCGACTAAACATGTATTACCATTGTTGTAAATATGATGAATTAATGAAAAGTTTGTGTTTTGGTCAATTTTGCCGACTAAAAATGTGCATCATATTCTTACTGCTTTATGATCTTCTAAGTTTTCTTTGTCATGCAAGTGTCCTCCCAGTCCAGTATAATACCGAGATACCATTGTGTACCACTTTACCTTTTAGGTTGTGTCGTTACACTCCCTTAGGCCTAAGTGGGGCAATTGGCGAGGACACACCTGGTGTTGGATGCTTTATCCGATCAAGATTTTATTCAACCGATGAAGGTTTGATGACCAGTATAAAATGTGGTCATACTGCCTAAGGATCCCCTGTAGGGCTTCATATATTGCCAGGGGCAATGCTAAGAGGTCTTTCGTGTTTCATAATGATGACCTGAGGAGGGATATTCCCCTGCTATATTGTAGTGATTAATGTTCCTGTTACTTGGAAAAGATGTGTGATAAATCTCATGCAGCTGTTACTTATCAGAATGTAATCAATTAAATAACTTTCATTAATGATAAGGGAAATGAAATTATAGCTTCATAACAAAAGAATAAAAGAAAGATCTAAAAGTAGAATCTCTTGAGATTGGCTGCGTTCCATGCTCATGGTATTTCTCCTCCTTCCATCATTTCCAAGTGATAGGCACCTTGCAGATCGTATCTTGTTATCTCAAAGGGTCCTTCCCAGTTTGGACCTAGCTTGCCGTCTGATGGTTTCACTGCGCTGCCTAGGACTTTCCCTAGAATGTAGTCCCCAACTCGGAATGTCCTCGAGTTAACCCTTTTATTGTAATGCCTCATGAGCTATTGCTGATAGCTCGCTAGTTTCACTAGGGCTAGCTCCCGGCGCTCATCGACTAGGTCGAGCTTAGCGAGCAATGCTGCATCATTATGGCCCTGGTCGACAAGGTTGGACCTCATTGTTAGCAAACCTGCTTCTAGTGGGATGACTGGTTTCATGGCATATGTCAGCGAAAATGGGGTTTCCCCTGTTGCTCGCCGAGGAGTGGTTCGGTATGCCCATAGGATATGGTGTAGTTCATTTACCCATGCGCCTTTGGCTCGCTCCAATCGGGTTTTAATCCATCGATCACAGTTTTGTTAGAAGCCTCAGCCTGGCCATTGCTCTGAGGGTAGGCCACCGAACTGAAGTGGTGTCTGATACCATGTTCGTTACAGAAATTCAGAGAGGAGCCATTTTCGAATTGTGTTCCACTGTCGGTGATGATAGTTCTTAGGATGCCAAAACGAGTGATTATATTCCTCCATATGAACCTTATCATATCAGTATCTCGGATGTTCGCTAGGGGCTTCGTCTCGATCCATTTGGTGAAGTAGTCAGTTACAACCAGATATTTTCCATTACCGGTGGAGGTAGGTATTGGTCCTACGTTGTCCATTCCCCATTGGGCGAATGGCCATGGGCTGGACAGGGATTTTAGATCGCTGGCTGGTTGGTGTACCATAGGAGCGTGAAGTTGGCATTTCAGGCATTTGCGGACATATATCGCAGAGTCCTTTTGCATATATGGCCACCAATAGCCTTCCTTCATTGCTCGAAAGGCTAGAGACTTTCCTCTGATATGGATTCCACAGACTCCTTCGTGAAGCTCGTGTAGCACTTGCTCGACATCTCCTGGGTGGACACATTGTAGGTAGGGACCGGAGAAAGATTTCTTATACAAGTTGCCTTCTGGGGATAAGTGAAAGCGAGCAGCTTTGACTCTTATCTGGTGGGCAGTCTTCTTATCATCCGGGAGTTCGCCATCCTTTAAATAGTCCCTTAAGGGGTCTATCCAGCTGGGGGCTGATCCCACCCGGAGTACCTGTTCCACGTTTGGTGGCTTGCTGTTGAGGTTAATGCTCGGAAGAGTGAGGAAATCGATGGGGATGGTTCTTTTTAGGTCGGAGTCAACTGCCAAACTCAGGGCTGCTAGGGCATCAGCATGACTATTTTGCCCCCGGGAAATTGCTGGACGTTGATCTCTTCAAAGCTCGACATTAGTTTTCTCACTAACGTGAGGTAAGGTGCCATTCTTTCATCTTTTGCATTGTAATCTCCATTTATCTGATTGGAAACTAGTTGGGAATCACCGAACACCTGTAAATGTTTTTCTCCTAAAATGTGCACCTTTTGGAGGTCAGCTATTAAGGCTTCGTACTCCGCTTAGTTGTTGGAGGCTACAAATCCAAGCCTGATTCCTTGTTCAAGGATTGTATTTTCTGGAGTAATGAGGACAATGCCTACCCCTACCCCCTTTGAGTTGGAGGCTCCATCAACATATAGTTTCCAGGTTTCCTCTGTTGCTTGGTTCTCCTTTTGCCTTACTGGTTGAGGTTGGTCGGAGGGTCCCTCGCCCATGAATTCGGTGATGAAATTAGCAAGGATCTGACCCTTGATAGCTGTCTTTGGTTGAAATTAGATGTCAAATTGCCCGAGCTCGACTGACCATTTAGACAGTCTGCCTGACAAATTCGCTTTCCTCAAGATTTCCTTAAGGGGATGTGAAGTAAGGACGATAATAGTGTGGGCTTTGAAATAGTGCTTCAGCTTCCTCGAGTCCACTACTAGTGCAAATGCGAGCTTCTCCAGTGGTAGGTACCTTTGCTCGGCGTCCAGCAGGGTCTTGCTTGCATAATAAACGGGGTGCTCGATCCTACAACCTCGCATATTAACGCAAAGCTGACAGTGTGATTGGACACGGAGAGGTATAGGTGCAAATAATCTATTTGCTATGGTATGACGAGTAGTGATGGAGAGCTTAAGTAAGACTTGAGCTCAACCAATGCTCGTGAGCAATCTGGGCTCCACTCTACCGTTTTTCTCCCCTTGAGAAGCTGGAAAAAGGCTTGCACTTCTCGAAGGATTTAGAGATGAAGCGATTTAAGGCAGCGAGCATACCAGTGAGTCTGTACGTCCCGAATTGTGCGAGGAGGTTGAACCCTGTTGATTGCATCATTCTGGTCTGGGTTAGCCTCTATGCCTCTCTTACTGACCAAGTACACAAGAAATTTTCCTGTATGGACACCAAAGGAACACTTGCTCGCATTAAGTTTCATTCGATACTTCCTGAGGATTTCAAAGGTGTTTGACAGGTCTGAGAGGTGGTTTTCTTTCTTCTTACTTTTAACAAGCATGTCATCGATGTATACCTCCATGGTGTCTCCCATCTAACCCTTGAACATCTTGGTAACCAACCGCTGATAGGTTGCCCCTACATTCTTGAGTCTAAAAGGCATGACCTTATAGTAGTATAACCCAATCTTTATAATGAACGTCGTTTTGTCCTGGTCTGGGGCATATAAGGGGATCTGGTGATACCCTGAGTATGCATCCAGGAAACTCATTGGCTCGTGAGCTGTAGTGGCGTCTACTAGTTGGTCTATTTTTGGGAGGGGGAAACTATCTTTAGGGCATGCTTTGTTGAGGTCAGTGAACTCAATGCAAACTCTCCACTTCCCATTGCTCTTCGGAACTACTACTGGGTTGGATAACCACTTGGGGAATTGTACTTCCCGTATGGATCCTACATCCAGCAGTTTTTTAACTTCTTTTTTGACCACTTTAGCCTTCTCGAGTGCAGTTCGTCGTTCCTTTTGCGTGATTGGCTTGAAGGTGGGGTCGACGTGCAGCTGATGACAGACCATACTAGGATTGATTCCAGGTAGTTCGTATGGTTCCCACGTGAAAATATCTACGTTACGCCTTAGTAAGGTTGTCAATTCCTTCTGTTCCTGGTTGGTGAGAGATGCTCCTATCAAGAAGACTCTGTTACTGTCTCCATCTCCAGCCGTAACTTCTACCAGGTTCTCGATGACCCTCTCGGAGGGGAGGAGGCTCGTCTCCTCTACTCTAGGTCTTCCTTACTTTAATTTCTATTTATAAGGTGTCAAACCTTCTTCAACTTTCTCGCTGGGCTGCTCGGACTTCTTCTCTGGCTTTGGTCGGATGGCTACTATGAAGCACCTTCTTTCCATCGCTTGGTCTCCATGGATCTCCATTACTCCTCGCTCGGTTACGTACTTGATTTTCTGATGGTAGGTCGTGGAGACTACCTTCATCGCATGAAGCCATCCCCTGCCGAGAATTGCCTGGTATGGTGAGTCGATGTCAACTACCAAAAACTCGATCATCTTGGAGACGTTTCTAGCACGTACTGGTAGTACAATCTTTTCCAAGGGCATAGTTATTTTTCCAGTGAATCCAACTAAAGGTACCGTAGCTTCCTTTAGGTCGGCGATGTTTAACTTCAATTTTCTGAATAGGTCGAGATACATTACTTCGGACGAGCTTCCTTGGTCAACGAGCAACTTGTCGACGTCAAAGTTAGCCATCCTGAGGGTAATGATCAGAGCATCATGATGTGGGGTTTTCACTCCCACTAGATCTTCGTCAGTGAAGATAATATGCTTGTTATAGTTGACGTCATCTGCTCGTTGACGCTTTCCTGACTGTGACTTTGCTGGATCGATCTGAAAAGTCTGCATTACCGCTATAAGTTTTTTCATTTCCATTCGAGCTGAATTTCCTTGTATCTGCTTGGCATCGGATGCCCCATGAATTACTGTGAACTCATGTCCAGCGTCATCTTCCAGCACATTGTCAGGTCTCACCTCTCTATTGGTAACCACTTTCTCTGCCCTTTTCTCCACAAAATCGTTAAAATGACCAGACTGGGCCAGCTCCTCGAGGTGAGACTTAAGAGCTTTGCAGTGTTCAGTCTCATGTCCTCCCTCTTTGTGAAAAGAGCATCTTAGCGTATTATTCCTCTTTGAGGGATCTCCTCCCATCTTCCTGGGCCACTTGACAAATGGCTCATCTTTGATCTTCATGAGAATTTTGTAAATTGGTTCTTTGAAGACGGTGTGGACCGCCTGGAATGCTTTCGACATATCATTGTTTCCTCCATTCTTGGAGCCATTTTCCCTCGTTCTTTCCTCCTTTCTTCTGGTTCTTAACTTTATCACTTCCCTTGGTAGTTAGTTTAGCTCGACCGTTTTCTCCTGTACTGAGGCGGGTTACATCTTCCACCTTAGCGTACTTCTCGATGTGAGCCATTAGGTCGTCAATAGTCATAGCCTCCTTCTTCGTCAGGGAATGGTATAGAAGGGAAGAACTAGGGAGCCCAATTTTGAAAGAGGCCACTGCCACTTCCTTTGCGCAATCCTCGATCTCATTGAATAACTCCCAGTACCTCTTTGCGTAGTCTTGGAGGGTCTCTTGAGGCGTTTTCTTCATTGTCAGCAAAGCATCCATTCTTTTGGGATGGGAGCTACTGGTAATGAATTGGGCCGTAAAAAGCCCGGCCAACAATTAAAAACTCTTGATTGATCGGTGGGGAAGCCTTTCGAACCACTTATGCGCTACGTCATGCAGGCTCGAAGGTAAAATTCAGCACATTAGCGCGTCTCGATGTTTCCAGAGGGTCATGGCCTGTCGGTACTGCCTGACGTGGTCAATGGGATCAGTCTTACCGTCATAAATCTTGAACCTTGGAATGGAAAATTTCTTGGGGGCTTCTTCTTCCTCAATTTCCCTCGTGAAGGGTTACTTCATCTGGGTTTTGAGAGCTCGCCTAGCAAGTTTTCGGGTCGATCTGGTACCGTGGTGGGAAGGATGCTGGTCTATCTCCCTGCGGGCTAGGTTTCGTATGTTCTCATCGCTGCGAGAAGGGCTCTAGTAACGACGAGCTCTTCGCAACTGCTTGCGAAGGTCTTCCTCTGATTTGTCTCCCTAGACCCTTTGAGATCCTCGCCTAGGTATCCTTCCTCGGATGCGAAACTTGCTCGCCTGAGGGCTAGGAGTGCGGTATGGACGTCTCATGTTATCAGGATAAAGCTCCCTCTCCAGTCTTTCCAATCTTCTTTTTAAGCGAGCATTCTCAGCCTCGTATCTGCGAGAAGACTCCCTCTTCTTGTGGAGCCTTGCCTCATATGAATCAATCAATCTGGATATCTGCGTGGACCTCGCTGGTCCTTGGCTTTCTTCTGAGGCTGGCCTTTCCAAGCGAGCCCTCTGATCTGAACGTCGAACTTCAGACCTAATCCTGTGAGGAGCAGGTGGTTCTTGAATATCCCCTACCTGGGGGGCATTGCTGCTGTGACCAGACATTTTAAAATCCTCTTTTGGTGTGGGCTTTTCTCAGGGAAGATAAATGTTTCCCACAGACGGCGCCAATTGTGGTGACAATTATTATGCAACACAAATAAATAGGAGAAAGTCAAGCACCAACTAAGAACAAAGAATGTAAAATGACAATCACACAACAAAGGATGTACGTGGTTTAGCAAAGATGTGCCTACGTCCACGGTGGTGCAGTCAGTGTTATTTCTATATACTCTGGGGAGTGATTACAGAGAATACAACTTGTCCTTTTACCCCGGACTCAGGGTTCGATATATATATGTGCGTTTAGGTGAGTGGGGTAGTTGGATTCCCCCACTTCCTCCATCTCTCCCTATAACCTCCCTTAATGGGAACATGGGAAGAGACCATATCTCAATTAAAATAAGAGGTGGGGGGCCGAGACTTTGGGCCGACAGAATTGGGCTACTCGTCCAGGCCCATGGTCTTAGTTTTTGGGTACCCACAATATTAGTTTACTAATTTTTGAAATTTCATATTTCACTTAAATTTGTTTAATGTAATTAGATAGAGAATTCTATATTCTTTTTAGATGTTCCTATTTAAATGGAATCATATGGTAGACTATTCCTTTACATGTAATTGCATATTTCCCTTGAAACTTGAATGTAGTAATTGGACGTCGAATGATATATTGAAATCTCACAATTACATATGAGAAAGTGGAATTTGTAAATAAGGGTGGACCTTGACAACTATCATATACTATATTTGGATGGTAATAGTGCATAAAACTTCCTTTTTTTGAAGAAAATGGTGATTATGAGTTCTGGGTTTGGGCAGGGGGTGTGGGTTGAAGACAAATATGTTTATGGTCAATTTTAGTTATGTGCATCATGAAAACGGCTATGGTTTTTACATACAAGTGACAGTGTTTTTACCGTGCAAACGGTGGCGTGCATATGACTAAGATTATGTACTGTGTGCACGAATCCAATGGAGTATGCAACTTAGTTAAGTTTTAAATACATGTATGATAATATTAGAAGTGCACTTTTACTCATTGAACTCTTCTTATAAGGGAAATGGTGGGAGTCTTAAAACATAGTAATTGAAAATAGTAGTACTCTGAACGTTTTAGACATAAAAGGAATATTGAGTTAGACTTTGTGGTCAATATATGTGTTATTAATCTTAATCGTAAGGGTAAGCTGTAACACCCCGTGTTTTTATTAACTATTTTTATTAATTAATTGGAATTTTCGAGAACAATAAAATTTTGAATTTAATAATTTTTATTGGCTAAATATGTTGGTTATGATTTTAGAAGAATAAAACTTCAAGCGGAATTAAAATCGGAGTTAAAATGGATTTTATATTGATTTTAAAATTTTTGTCCTTTATAATTTTTTTGGATGAATTGTCAGATTTTAGGCATGATCGATCGATCGATGCCTGGGGGTAGATCGATCGACCCTCCCAGAAAACGTGAGCAGTATGCTATTTTTAGAATTTGTGTAGGATTGAGACTCCTAATCACTATATAACCTTGTTAATCCGTAGGGGGACTTCTCATTATCACCTTTTTCCAGTTTTTCACCAGAGAACACTATCAAATATTTTTCCTCTCACTCATAATCATCAACCTTAAACAAAATCAAGTTTTTGTCATAAGTTTTGGCACAAGTTTTTGAAGGCTTAATTGGGGTTTAATCAAGATCGTTCAAGAACACTCTTTTGCTAATTTTTTGAGAGGAATCCGGATTTCTAATCAAATTTTCCCCACGATCTTCACATGCATGAATACTCTATTCTTTTCCTTTAGTATTATGCGTTTTAAGTGTCGCGTAAACACTTAATTACATGTTTTCTTAAAAATAATTAGTAACTTAATTAGAAAAAAGTGGATACTAATTATGGGGCTATTTTTATAAAATATTTTAATATGAATAATATTCATAACCCTTTGGGTACGTAGGATTCATGAGTGATTTTGGGTTTTATTGGTGTAGGTTGCATGTTGAAAAACACTAGCTTTAAAATAATTGACTTTTGGGTGCGTATAACTCATGTAATACATGTAGGGATAATAAAATTTGGTTTTTGATGTTTATATGATGAATTGGTATATTTAATTGAAAATAATTAAATGAGATTATTTGGGTATTGATGACGTTATGATAATTAAATTAAAGATTTAATTAAATAGGACTATCATGCGCAGTTTCATACGTTGACTAATTATTATTGTTGGTATTATTAAATATCATTGTGACGACGGGTTGTTGGGTATTATTACTCTTCCTATATTTTAGAATTCCTTCTAGTAATGGGAGTAGTGAGGGAAAATTATCACGATTTTATTGTGTTGGGGGTGGGATGATTTTTATTACTTTATTGTCGTTACGCTAGTCTAGGTATGAGACTAGGTTATGATTTATGTTAGAAAATCCTCCTATACATAGGTTAGGACGTATTGATAACTTGGGGACCCTTAGGTATGGGACTAAGGGGTATTTTGAGGATCTCACATCAATTAAAGGGTGGGGTGTTTATAAATTGTGAATTGAGAAATTGAGAACTAATACCTAAGATAATAAGACGGGTATTAAAATATATTGGCGACATAATCAGCAAGAGCCAACAGTTTAAACGGGCTAACCGGCGTTTTATGTCACGTCGTGTGGGGAACCTTGTCAATCAGTAAGGGCCGACAGTTTAAACGGGCCAGCCGGAGTTTTGACAAGGGAATGTGTATTTTTGGTGGAGAAATCACCCGAGGCGGGAGAACCGCTATAATGAATTTTGGTGAATTATCACCCGAGGCGGGAGGACCACCATACCTAATAATTATTGAAGTAAGAACATAAATAATTGAGAAATTTGATAATTTGGGTTAATTAATAAAAGATTAACTCCGCGGGACTCGAGAATTTAAAATCATATTAGTGTGCCTTTATTAATGGGGATTTCTGCGGGTAGTTAGTGATTTATATTTATCGCGTTTAATTTAAAATAGTCAATTATGATATTTATTGCGTATAATGCTACTGTCTGGATTCAAGGATCCTATTTGAGGGAGTAGTGTGTATTCTTTCTCGGGGCTTTGGCTCTGACCCATGCGTTGACTAATATTTTTCAGGATCAGAATTGGAGAAGCTGCATAAGTTTATCGGAGTTATCATTTGGAGGTGCAGCTGGAGTTATTCATTTTATGGCATAGTTTAGTTGAACTTTCCTTTTTCAGTCGTATTTAATTATGAGACTTCATTTGAGTTTTTGGGCCATCCGGTTGCAAAGTTGTTTAGAGGATTTATGTTGGGATTTTTCAGATTTTATTTAATCATTATTCGAGTATGGATTTGTTTTGGAGTTAGCATGTGATGGATCTTTTATCGCTTAGTTGTTTATGATCATTTGAGATCGATTCAATTACGTATCTTATGGACTGGTTTATTTATGTTTCATATCTGTCTCATGCTAAGAATGGTATTTTATTTACTCACGCCCGACTTAGTTTTGGTGGCGGCCGACGCCGGAATTAGGCGGGGTGTGACATAAGTGTAATGATTAACAGATTAGAAAAACATTTTGAATACTTTAAGGCAGCACACTTTCGGCCTATTACAAACTAATAAACAATTTTACATGGTTTAACTATGGGACATGGGTTTGGTATAATCAATGAAGAGAAGTAGAAGAATGTAACATTATATTTATAAACATGAGAATTACATGGATAACAGCCAATCAATTAACTTTAGAGTTTGTTATTTACTTTCATAATTGATGGTTTTACTACTTGAGTGCGTAGATATTGTTTTGTTATGGTGGGACTGATCCATCTCATTATTGCAGGTGCTCATTATTACAGGTGCTCACATGTACCTGAACCTGTTTCTTACTCAAGCACACTGTCTTCTATTCCATTCATCACTGGAGTTTGAACATGTATCCTAGTTTTAGAGTTACGTTATTTATTTTTAGAGATGCGATGTTTATTCATTCTTCATGTTTGTACTCAATTATAAAAGAAAAATTGAAAGTGAGAGGATCGTTATGTATTAGTTTTTGTCAAACAATATATGTTTTTATTTCGTAATTCAATTAACTCTTATTCATTATATATCAGTAATTGAGGATTTCTCATGTTAATCTATACTTTGGTTTATCATTGATCATTATCTCTCACTCCATTCTAAGGATGGTATTATAATTGTTTAGACAAACTGTAATATTTGATAAAAAGACTGGATCAACCTAATTACTAAAAATTATAGGTTGTCATAACTTTTCCCTCATAATAAGCTCAAAACATGTATCACAGATACGATACTGAAGTCCTAGATATGATGAATGAAAATCATTCCAAAGCATAACATTGACACATGTACAAAGGAATGTACCTCAAGTGTGTCATCATAAGGGATAATCATTCTTGTATAGAACCCACGAACAAAAGTCACATTAGCCATACCATGTGGATGAACCACTAGAGAATCTCGAATAACATAAATCAAAGATAAGATGTTTTGCCCCTCATCACTCCTAAATTACGGTCCTTCTCAGTAATGACGGGAAAAAACATGAACATTTATGACAAAATAAAACCATATCTTGTAAACGTAATTCCAGAGGCATCAGACTGTGCATCTGGAACCTGAGTTGAGGTACTCAGGTTTTTAAGAGAACTACACGATGATCTAGAAGGGGTGGAAGTCTCATAGACTCTCAATTACTCACCCAAACCATTGGGTATTCTATACTTAGAATTTTTCTTCTCTTCGGGCATGATGGAAAACTATGGAAGAAGACCAACAATAAAGAACCTAGGGATAAAGTAAAAAAAGTACAAAGAACCCCCAAATAGAGTAACCAAAATCACGCAATACTGAAATCAACTCACTTAAAAGACTTCTAAGATGATCAAATCAACCTAAGAATGCTAAGAGTAAAGTAAATCAATGATAATTAGCGGGAAATTATGACATACCCAAGAATAATCTGGAGGAAATTCAAAAGTGGCAAATACAGGGATTTTTACCAGCTTGAAATGAAACAAGCCTCAAGTACTTGATAAAAAACACATGCAAGTCCAAAAATTGATATAAGGAGGAAAATATCCTAAGGTTTTACCTCCAGATTTGTTTTGAAAATGAGAATGAACAAATGTCTGCCCACTGCACATGCCAAAACCTTCATGCGTGCGGTAACCGTGCAAATTCCCCCATTTCGTGTCCGTGCACATGAAACAGAGCATTTAACAAAAACTAAAAAAATTCAACAAATTCCCATAAATATCACGAAATCCCTACATATAGTAACTCAGAATTATAAACAAATAGAAATGCATGAAAAATAATTCAATTTGACTTGAATAGCTTTAATTTTTGCATGAAATTCATAAAATAGGAAAAATAACCAGCTCACATATGCACAATACAAATGTAAACACTAAAGATGTAAAGTGTGATAATGATTAGGCATCTACTCATCCAATGATTTGACATGAAGAATTCCTTTAAATATTGATTATAAAACTTGAATTGAAAAACACATTCAAAACAATCTCGAACAATTCAACATTAATGGAATAAAATTCTCATCAAATCAATGTTTTACAACTTTGTAATGTACTTCAAAGGATTATTCATGTGACAATAAAAATTACGTAATCAACATGAATAGAAATAATGAAATCATGCAAACATTACAACTAATACTTAAAAGGCTATCATTTCATCAATATCCATTTGAACTCCAAAAGATTGCTTCAAGCCATTTAGCACACTTATGCAAATGTTGATAAAATCTTTTCAATGCCATCTAAAATAAAGTTTCGTTTTGAAATGGTTAGACCTAACGTTTTTTTCATGTCAGTTCAACCATTTGTCTTATGGCTCTTTTTCAATAATTTTGGCTTTTACCTTTGATTGGATTTTCACATGCCTAGATGATACCTACCCAAAAACATTTGAATTTCCAAGATGGGTGTAATCGCTCGTAGAGGTAGCCTTTCTCAATGCTTATAAAAATGGTCATTTTTTAACTCCTTTAATAATAAGAATCACAAAATCTCACATATGAACCAACAAAACACCAATAAGATCTCAAGGATTTGAGAATTGTCAAATTAACCACTAAAATCTAGTTCGACATCATAAGCATCATATCCACCAAGCGACGTGCATGTGCTCAAGTAGTGCGAAATCAATGCCATAAACCTGAACAAGTTTTATCTATCATATAATTTATCAGATTAATTTCAACCAATAATTGAATCAATCAAATATTACATATCAAGTGGTTTATAAGTCCCCTTTTAATCATCATTCAAGTTAAATAAATTATCAAATCATAATGAACCAAAGACTTAACCACATATATCACAAAATAATAAACATAAAGTATTTTTGCTTTTTCATAAAGAATGATGCATGAATATTTATAAACTAATGTTTAGATAAGAAAATAATGCAAAGAAGGTTAATGCATGAAGAGTGCCCATATGCATGAAAATCTCACTAAACTATGAGAAAATATACCAACTGAGATCTAATGAAATCTCTCTCCCACGTTGACTTGTTTCCCCACAAATCAGTAATGATATAGGAGTGGGAACCTACAAGAACCTAGTTATCCTAATCAAATTACTAACCTATGTAGCAATGGGTGGTTCATTACCCAGGTCAATCAAATGGATACACTTGACTTCTTCCAATTCAACCTTCAGTTGACTTGCTCCCAAGTCAACTTTGACTTTTGGTACGTTCTTAGGCATACCTCTAACATTTTTAGGTATCCATATAACTAACCTCCTAGGATTCTTATGCTTAGTCCATGAAAATTAAGTTTGGTGTCTAGGTCTAGTAATGTTCCCTCAAGCCTCACTATTACCTTGCATAATGAAAGTCATTTTTCTCATTAAATCATTCATTTACCCTATAAATTCAACAATAGCATTCCTTTGAAATTTGATTCACCTATTTTTGTCAAACTTTTGATTACTTTTATTTAAGAACCAACATGCCTAATTAGAATGCCCATGTATTGGATAAAAATTACAAAAGTCATTATTACAAAAGTCATCATTCTTTCTTTCATACCTTCTCTCATCTCTTCATTAAATTTCCCAATATGAATTGATTTATTATAAAATGAACTACCAAAGTCAATTTTAAAAATCTTGGACTTAGGTTCAACCTTATTATCTTTTTGCATAAACTTTTGTACCTTATCATCTAATTCATGAGGATTTGAACTTTTAAAATTCATTTTTTTCCTTTCCATGCTTCTTCTCAAGATTTGAGTCGTTGAAACCTATCACATGGTTATTGGGTTTTAATTGAGCATTGCTTAGCAAAATACTATCAATAAAATACATTTTATCATGGACTTTAATTTTCAAATTCTTTGCATGTTGAATCTCAAATTTTCAATTTCTCAAAGTGAATTTTCAAAGTTGAATTTCTAAGTTGAATTTCTTATTTATCTTTCAAAATGGTCGCATTTCTTATTTTTAAGGATTCACATTCCTTGTTCAAAATGTCAACAAAATCAAGACACTTTAATTGAAAATTTTCCAATTTTTCTTATTTCTCAACAAGTTCATTTTGAAAAAAGTTTCATTTTCGACAAAAAATTGATGTTTGACTTTTAAAGTTTGAATGACTCTTGATATAGATTGTCAAAAGCCTATTTCATTTCCTCACCTTCACAATCACTCTCTCCGTGTGACTGTTCATTCATAGTTCATGAATTCTTATTACTATAAGACGATGAATCCCTCAAAGACCTATGAGTAATAGTTCTCTCTCGATTATTTTTCACCACACTATTCAAATACATAAGACCATATCTGTCCTACACAATTTCTTGAAGTCTCACAATGAAAGTAATCTCACTCTCGCACTCAGCACTAGAAGAACCATCCTCATTGTCACTCTCTGAATCACTAAGAGTAGCTTTATTCTCCTTATCCTTCTTCTATCCACTCTTATTCTTTTAAAGTTTCTTTAAATATGTCAGGAACACATTCATATGATGAAAATCCCACTGTAACCAAAGTATTTTTCCAAATCTTTGGACTTTACCTTCTTAAAATATCATTTCTAACCAAATGAATTATGTTCAGTAGATTTTTAAGGTTTAGTTTAAAATTTGCAATTGTTTTTGAAAAATCTTTTGATGTTTTTGTAAAATTTACTAAATCTTTTCAAAAATAAAATCATATATACTTTAACGTTATACTTTGGATTCTCACTATATAATACCAAATTACTGTCACTAAACTCAACAACAAAAGTTAACTCCTTCTTTTGTTTTTCAATAATAACATTCTCTTCTTCATCATAAATTTGAAGTGATCGCATGAAATTTTATAAGATACATGCATCCGTGCCATTGGCTTCATTCCAGATGGTAACCTTAGTTCAAAAAAAATTGGCAATGGTTCTAAGGAAATTTTTCATAACTTTATTTTTAAGAATATTTTTACCTATATTGGTTGATTCGTTCAACACTTTTAATATCCTCGTGTAATAATCATTGAATGACTCACTCTCATCCATTTGAACAGTTTCAAATTTGGTAGTGATGTTTTTCAAGTTGGTTCTCATCACACTCGAAGTACCCTCATGAATAATTTTCAATATATTCGACATTTCATTAATTTGTTAGGTGAGTTATGTTAAAATCGTAAATGACTTTAGACCCATAGGTTCTGTCCTCAATACGGGTAAGAGGAAAGAAGCTTCAATCTAAGAGAAACATGTTTAAAGTAGTTAGGACCTCATTTAAGGGCCCTATGTCCACTATCAAAGGTTTTCCTTTGGTTTAGTAGATTGAAAATGAAGTATTACAGTTTAAGAGACCTCTTGAGCCTTGGTAAAGAGAGTCTGAGGTCCTATGGCCTCTGTCAACAACACAAAGGGCGATAGGAAGTAAATTAATTACTTCTCTAGGGGTGCCATAGTACTTCTTTAGGTATCTATGAGGCATAGATATTGGATTAAGGAATGGAACTGACCCAATATATAACTATAACCTCAGAACACCAGGTTGTGAGTGTGGAACGAAGTGTAAACACTTATGCATACTTAGAAATCTTACAAATTTAACTGCTTGAATTCCTTAATATCTCTGAATAATTGATATTGGTTCTCTTTCACCTTCTACGAGCTTCATATTTGTAGGAGACACCTTAGAGAGAAAATTAGTGGAGTGTCGTAATGTGTCTTAGAGAATTAGTGGACTATCATAATGTGGGTCTGACAGCTTTAGGATCTAACGGTGCAAGCAAGGAGGTAAAGCATTGGCCAAAGTATTTTTAAGGGGTGCAAGATATTTATTGAGTTCATTTAATATTGATGGTACCATTTAATGCAAGTGGATATGGGTACTAGCGATAGATAAAATAATGTTCTTTTTTTCACCTACTTCGTATAACTTCTTACTCGAACTTGATCCCGAAATTTCATGTAATACCACATCTTAGGACTGAGGTTTGAGAAACCTCGTGGGGTCATTCCTCTTTAATATGAGGTATTTTATGGGAGAAAGCTGTGATAAAACCCTAATTCCTTTGTCTCTGAACTTGGTTGAGGAGGTATTATAGAAAAACTGACCTTGTCAAGAGGAAAAAAATATGACTGAAGTCCTACAGTACCATTGCTCACCCTTGAAAATAATAGAGGCTTTATAGGGCGAGTATTTATCTGTCTGAGGTCTAGTGCTACCCATGGAACCTCTTCTCTACCGTAGAGGAATTTAGGGGCTTTGAAGAACATCTAAATATCAAGTATATAATAGGGTATCCTCAATAGCCCCCTTTGAATCTTATGAACGTTTCAAGGGACAACCACTGAGATTTTGATCATCAATCGATTGCGTTGGCAAGGAGATCGCACATAGAGATGGATAAGTGTTGGCTTCAGAGATCATTGATGTTATTGAGGCATCTGATCTTAGAGATAGATGTTGATGTAACTCTAGGCCTTGAAGGCTATAAAAGAGACACTAGATTGAACTGAGTTTTTCATAGGTAATCCTTATTTTCTCTCTTCTCTTTCATAGTTTATATGAGAAAGAAAAAACTTCCTTAACCAAGAAATATTTCCTTTTAAAAAGATGAGGTGAGCCCTCCGCTCACCTTCGAGTGGAATAATTCAACTTATCATTTCGGTGATGAGTTATGAGGGGGTCTTTTAACCCCAATTTTGCTGATGTGGCTCACTATGCCTCACGACTCACTGAGTAAGATATGATCGAGTTTGAAAAGACTTATAAGTATATATGCTAAGTAAGTTCTACCAGTTCTATGATAAGTATATATGTATAGGTGAGAGTTAGAGTTTGTAGTGATAAGTATTTTAGCAACGCTAAAATTATAAGCTGATATTCCCATACTTGTCAGTTTACAAACAACATTAAAGTTTTGGAACTAATAATACCATACTTACCAGTTCATTTAAGAAAATGCGGTTCATTACCGGTTTATTAAGGATCGTGTAAAGAAAGTCAAGGATTATTAAACTAATAATACCATACTTATCAGTTCACTAAGGTGTATAGAAGTAACTAAGCCATCACTAAAACCATAATAACGAATAATCAACCCAAAACATTTGGGAAAAAATAAATGTCTATGCACACAATTAAAGTGGCACTCATACGTATATAGAAATAATCAAGGCTCTCAATATTCTGAGACCAGTAGGCCAAGTAGAAAGTATGGCGGGATAACACATCAGTCAACTTCCTAGTTAATACTAGTACTTATAATATAATGTTAAAAAAGTGCATGGGTAACTGAATTAATATGGAATATGATAACATTAATTAGATGATAAGGGTTAAAGTTGATCCATAGTCAAATTCAAATATTGGTGATAAATTCAAATACCGATGATATGTAACAAAATATGTAGTATGGTAGTATAATAACATGCACACACTAAGAATAAATAGGATCTGTCACATTGTGATATCAATAGCATTATGCCAAATACGCAAGGTTTACTATTTAAAAGATAGGAAAAACCTACTAGCTCAGTAATTTCAATCGTCTTTATGTATTACAAGAGGATATTGGGAGGAGCTGGTACTTAATTTTTTGTATAAAAAGTATTTAAGATTAGGTTAAGTCAGTTTGTAGTAAAGTTGTATCTTTAAAAGTTTTGGGGTTTAATTGTAAATATCTCGGGACATTAAAATACTGAACTTAAACTCATTGTTGAACTTTGGTGTAAAAGACTTTTTATTTAAAATATTTTAAAGTATTTATAGACAAACTTTGGAGATCAAATTCATAAGTTGAAAATTTTAAAAGGGGTCAATTTGTAATTTTGGAAAAATATTCCTAAGTTGAAACCTCATTTTTCTATAACTTAGGCTAGGTTTATCCAGACTTGTCCTTACCATTTACCATTTTAACTAAAAAAATAAATTAAAAATACTAGAAAAAATTTCAAAAAATTCTAATTGGCTACGTACCCTCACGCGCTTGGTTAAGGATTATGGTCAAAGTCTTCATCTTCAACCTCTTGATCTTGACTTCTAGGGTTTTAAAATTTTGACCTAAAATTTATTCTTCATTTCTATGCCATTTGAGATGATTTCTTCACCAGCGTAACCTAATTTTTCGTGAGGAATCTAAATATATAGGTTTTGTGGATTGAGATGCAGTGTATCTCAAGTTCTAAAACTATGTGTTTTGCCAACATTTTAACCTGATATTCATGGATTTCTAGATCATTGCAAGGATTCTTATGAACATGAGTTAGCTTCTTCTATATATAGGAGTAGTTTAGTTTTGGTTTCAAAGGTTGAGATGAATCATACATGGGGAATTTCAAATTTTTAGTTTTCGAGTTCAAAATACACTTTCGGTTGATTTGGGCTTAATAGACACATTCATGGCTTTTGACCATTACACTAGAGATCCTTTTGTTATAGTGAAGTCAGATGTAGCTTCAAATCAAAGTTTGGATCTTTATATCATGATTCATCCTGAACCTCAAGCTTTAATGGTGTATCTTCATATTTTTTCTTTAACTTAGGATGTTTTACACGTAAAACTTTCATATTATGATTGTTCTATGTATAATAACTACACAAAAAGAAAATGGAATTGAAGTACTCAAAGTTACTCATAAAATCATGATGTTCCTGGTTTGAGTGGAATTTTGAGTTTTTGAACCAAGGTTTTAGGTGTCTCTTAACTACTGAAATGGTGGAGTATTTATACTATATACTCAGGAGATTTAATTGATGAACTAAAGTTTGTAATTTTTGAAAAATATTCTTAAATTAAAACCTTATTTTCCCAAAACTTAGGCTAGGTTAATCGAAAGATGGCCTTACCTTATTCCATTTTAACCCCAAAAAAAAAAATATTGGAAAAAAATTCAAAATTTTTTAATTGGCCACGCGCTCTCACGAATGTGGTCAAGGTTTCTCGTCAAAGTCTTCATCTTCAACCTCTTAATCTTGACTTCAAGGTTTTCATAATTTTGACCTCGAATTTCTCCTTCATTTCTATACCGTTTGAGATGATTACTTAACTAACTTAACCTAATTTTGCATGATTTCTTAACCAAGTTAACGAAATTTTTCGTGAGGAAATTAAATGTTTAGGTTTTAGGGGTTGATATCTAGTGTATATCATATTCTAAAACTATCTGTTTTGCAAAACATTTGACCTCATATTCATGGATTTTTAGATCATGTAAAGGATTCTAATGAACACGGGTTGGTTTATGCTATATATAGGAGTAGTTTAGTTTTGGTTTCAAAGGATGAGATTGATTATATACGGGGAATTTTAAATTTTTAGGTTTCGAGTTCAAAATGCACATTCGATTGATTTGATCTTAATAAACACATTCATGGATTTTGATGATTACATTCGAGATCCTTAGATTGTAATGAAGTTAAATGTAGTTTCAAATCAAAGTTTGGAGCCTTATATCAATCTTCAACATTGAAGCTCAAGCTTAAATGTTGTATCTTCATATTTTTTTCTATCCTAGGTTGTTCTACATGTAAAAGATTACATATTATGATTGTTCCAAGTATACTAACTAGGTGTAATACCCCGTATTTGTATGGCATTTAATTACGGGATTAATTAAATTTAATTGGGATAAATTAATTAAATATTAATTCAGATTTTTAAAATAGATATTTACTAGTATGACGAGAGTTAGTAATTATTGGTAAGAATTATATCGAATATTACTTAATGAGTAAATTAATATATGAGATTGAATTTATTAAAATTGTCGCGAGTGAATAATACGACAATTATAAAAATTAAGTCGGGACGCGCGTGTGTCGTGTCGAGACTAAATTAATGGAATACAAAGTAAATTAATTGTAAGTAGCCCATGTGATCATTTCGAGTGCGCCAATGTATTCGAAAGGGTCGAGATAGTCCGAAAAGTATACCTGGGGGGTTTACTGTGGGTCTCGGGGCGATTTTAGGCCTAACCGGCAGCCCGGGGGCATTTCGGTAATTTTCCCTTTTAGGCCTTAATTAATGACGAAAATTGAGAGGTTATATCTGATGGAAGTGGGAGTCCTCGAGGGTTAGAAACATTGGAGTTGCAGAGAGGCTAAAGAAGAGAGTAGGGAAAAGGTTCCCAAGGAGGAGAACCACGTACCATACACCATCCTCACCAATTCTACCACCAACGCGTAGATCGGGAAACTAGGAGCGAGATCATACCCATCATCTTCTATAGTTCATAATTTCATTCTTGAGGAAAGTATCTAACTTATTGTTCTTTAGTTGATAACACATCCATGCTAGTGTAGGAGATAATGATTTTATGTTTTCATGAAAGTTAAATGATGTTTGCGAGATTTCTATTGAATTTCTCAGTAGAAACCATGTTAGGACAAACCTTTTGATATATGTAGATGATTACCTACTAAATTGATGTCCAGTGGAGGTTAAATTCTGGAAGAATTAGGAAAATATTGATGATAATGATTAGAATAGGGTTCTTGATAAATTAGCTTTAATTAACCCCTTTATTTGATGGCCCTTGATGAATTTGTATATGTTTTATGTTATAAATCATGTATGTAGGATAATATAATGCGTGGTTTGATTTTTTTGGAGTTTGGGATGAATTAAAAAAGGTTTTGAGGATTTAATTTGAAAACCCGTATGTAAAGAATTGCAGAAACTCGACCAATAACTACTCGATCAATCGACTCAAGAATGTCGATCGATCGACTGGATCGATCGATCGATCGACTAGATCGATCGATCGATCGACTGGATCGATCGATCGATCCTTTTCATCGATCGATTGAATCCTCCTAGAATTTGACTCTTATTTCCTCTTTAAATGTTAATCCAACCCAAATGTGTAACGACCCTTAGACATAACTTAAATATCATAATGAGACTTGTGAGGGATCAGTAGGGTTGTGAACAAGGTTCGGGTAGTACAATTTCATATGGAATTTAAATGTAGCGCTACGAGGGTCTAAAATGAGTTATAATGGCGTGTGGGATAGATTGGGTATTGTGAAAGTTGATGATGATGTAGACCAGTAGGGTAGATAGGGTACACTTATTGATTTGACATATATTAAAATGATACACTTCGAGGATCGAGAAGTACTCGCGAATTTACGATAATTGAGAAAATAAAAGAATGAATTAATTACGTAGAATTCGGGTGCTACATGCCATGTATAGTTAGAATATGTTATGGATCATGGGTTTACCTATCTGAATAATGTAAATATATATGAGTGTATGAATATATATATTGTGTGAACAATTGTGTTTAATCATGCCCACGCTACTTGCTATCAAGAGGTTTCTGTGCTAGGATAATCTTATCTCGATATGACCTTTATGGGGGATATTGACCTGTACCCTAGAACATAGGATCCCTGGATACAGTCTATCTGAGAATGACATTCATACGGTCCTAAGAGACTGAGGGTATGTTCTGACCTTTTAGTGACTCAAAACTATGATTTGCCTCCAATATGTGTGTTTTGTGTTAATACAACTCAAGAGTGATTCCGGACTAATATATACCTTTGTACGAGAGATATGGAGACTTGATAGTAGAGTATGTCAGCACCATAGATTTATATGGGGTGCCCTATTAGTATATATATTATGAGTGATAAACATATGTACCTGTGATTAATCTAATGTGCTTGTAAGTAGATAAAATTGAATAATTAATATTAAATGAATTAAGTGGTTGAGGACTTAAGTCTGTATTGAGATAAACATAACTGGGTTAACATATTCATAAGAAAAGGTTATCAGATATAAACTATAGTTATGTGGTTACTTGAAATTGAATTTGGTGAGGGGAAATTGGGTTAGACTAGTGAATTGAGTTATCTTTATCTAGATTGGTTTAGTAGTACGTTAGGCGTGCACACTAGTTGAGGGGTGAGAATTCCCAAGGGAGTGTCAAGGTACCAACATGTATGTAATATCAATTGGTAAGCATTTTAAATACTTGCTAAACTATTTTAAAGTTATTTTACACTTGGGATCTGACTCGTTTCCTGTCATCTTTTCTTTCTCTTGTATATATATATATATATATATATATATATATATATATATATATATATATATATATATATATATATATGTGTATTACAGGTGCCCATCCATAGGGGCGTCAGGCTTAGATCTTTGGACTGTTGACGTGCTGCATCTAGTGTGGGAGTTGCAATTCCTTGCAGTACACGACTTCATCCTTGTCTTCTCAGTCTTCTATTTAGTCATTATTAGATAGGACATGTGTCACCCATTTCCACTTTTTATTTAGTTCAGAGAGGGACTTGTACTCTTTATTATTTAAGTATTCAGTTTAGTTGGAAATGTTTTAATTATTTCATAGTCAAGAGATTTTGGATATTTTATTTGGGTTGTTTGATCTAGTCTATTTATTCCACTTGGATGGTTTGGAAGTTAATATTATTCGTGTTCGAGAAAATGGTTTCGTATATTAAATCATAAAAATAGAACTTAATCTATAAAATTAAATGTTTTGATACTTAGCTAAATTATTTATTAGGTGATTAATAAAGAGAAATTATTTTTCGGCAGTGATGCTAAAACTGAACCAACCAGACACTTTGATTTAATTTAATAAAGTACTGATCACTCGGTATTTAATTAGGCGGGGTGTCATACTAGGCAAAACGCATATGGAATTAAAATAACTGACAATTACTCATAAAATCATGGTGTTCCTGGTTTGAGTGGAATTTTGAGTTTTTGAAGTATATTTTAAGGTGTGCCATAAGTACTGAAATGGTGGGGTATTTATACTACATATTTAGGAGATTCGATTAGTTGAATGGGGTAGTGGATTTGAGATGATTATATGAAGTTTTCAAGGTTGGTAAGTATGGCTCACATGTGTGCATGGTGTACACATGTGCCTTTTAACTTCTAGTGCTGATGTGGTGCACTAGGTGGACAGGGGAATTACTTAAATTAATTAAACTTGAAGTTTGGTCCTTCGTTGGTCTTGTAATTACATTTATAGCCTAAAAAGTACACTTTTATAAAATATTGGGATACTTTTGTAATTTCAAAAAATTTCAAGAGATCTGATTGTAATTTTATGTTAGTTAGGTCTAAAGGATTAATTTGATATAAATGTGGGGTTTATGGATAGAATATACATCAAGTTATCTTACCTTGAAATTTTTAGGGGCTATTATGTATTTACTAAAACTTGAGGGGGTCTATGTTAATTTAGGGACGTTCTCGGTTTTTAAGTATAGTTCCTTTCTTCTTAGACAACATTTTATTTTGAACACTTAATAAGGTTTAATAACCGTAGGTATTTAGGGTCGAGAAAATATCCCGGTTCTTACAGTCTACGTACCTAAAAAAAATTCATCCTCAAGTTTTACCTTAAAATAAGTCGGGGTATTGATCCTTCATTGCTTATTCTGGTTCCCATGTTGCTACTTGTTGATTCTAATTCTCCCAAGGTACTTTAACTCAAGTAATTTCCTTGTTTCTAATATACTTCAATCGATAATCCAAAATTTGAATAGGTCGCACTTCAAATTCATGGATGGTTTTGCTAGAAATATTTTTCCATGTAACGGTATGAGATGGATATGAAATATGCCGATGTAATAGTTGTAATACCCCGTAATTTTCATGACTTTTAAAATGGGTTATTTTTTAAATTAATGGATTAATTGGATTTTATTATAAATTAATTCATTTGGGTTTTATCCGAATTGTGGATATTAAAAATAATTGATTCTGAATATTACTTAAAGATATTTAGGTAATATATGAATGTGATGTTATTGATATTGCAGTGAGTTGTTCATTCAGTAATTTGAATTTTTAGTCGGACATGGTATGGGATGTGTCGGGACTAATTTTTTTTAAATTAAAAAGGAAACTTATTTTTATATCGACCTTATAGTCATTTTGACTGCGTCGTTGCATCCGAAAGGGTTGAAATAGTCAGAAAACTCTATTTGGATGTAAATTTTGGGTCTCGGGTCATTTGGAAATGAAATGACAACCAAAAGGGCATTTTGGTTATTTTACAAGGGGGATGAATAGTGATTTTGGATTTTGACTTATTATAAGTATTTGGAGATTAGTTGAACGTGGGTTCATTCATCTCTTCTACACAATATTGAGAGGTCATCTTCTTGAGAGAGTGAAAGATTTCTTGGGAAGAGAGAAGCTTGCTTGAGAAGGAGGAGAACAAAGACTAAAGGTCACCACCATTAACCACCACCGAAAGTTGGCCGGGGAAAGAGGATAACCACCTGTGTTATTCAACTCCAATGGATCAGATCTTCATTAGAGGCAAGTGTTTGATAATTGCAATATAAGTTTGTATATTGTCCATGTTAGAATAGTTATAAAAAGAGATGAATTTTCATGTTTTGAAGATAAAGATGGAGTTATAATGGATTTTTGGAAATATGAACATACATAGGAATCAAACTCATGTTGTAGGTAGATAGTAATCCACGAAACAATCATCAATCTGTTGAAGAAATTATGGAAACCATTGATGTGTTCTTAAAGATATTATGTTGATAATTTTCTAGGGAAAAGAGGATAAAAACATACTTTTAATTCAATCTCTTGATGATTCTAGGATGTTTAGATCATTAGTAATCATTTATATATGTTTGTATATCATGTAGTAAGGTTTATAAGTCATTTGGAGTTATAATATGAAGGTTTGATTGATTAAAAATGGTTAACCCGTAGTAGAAGAAATGCAAAAAAAATGGGTTGTTACCTGAGTGATCGATCGATCGACCCCTTGCCTTCGATCGATCGACCTCCCCAGAATTGTTAAAGTTGTTTCTTTTTAATGCTTGTTCTTATCCCGAACCTTTTGTAGATATTTGGTGATTATTAATTTGATATTATGGGACTTAGAAAAGATCAGTAAGCCCTTGATAAGATTTGAATTAATTTGATTGGGATTTAATTGATTAGAATAATGATAATCAAATTGAAAGGTATTTCGGTTGGAGATTCACTTGTTAGATTTTAATTGGTATGCATGAGGATTAAGGATAAGTCCAGTAGGTAAGATTTAATATAACACCTGGGTAGCCTTAGGGTTACAATTTGAACATCAAGGACTAAGTTTAAGTTCATTATTGATTGCACAAGGACTGAGTGTAATGCAAGCGCTTAGTGGTATGGCTCCTGGTTAAAGATGGGAGTTCAGACCACATTTGGTTGAAAGAGGGGATGAGGTTATCCCGATCGCGTGTTTGAAGTTGACGAACCACCTCGATCAACAAAGTTAAGTGGTAGTGTATTGAAGGGGTTCCTTGTTTGGATTTCGCTTTGCGAGACGCTCTGCGCATGAACCTTAACAACGTCGGGAGTGGAGAGATGTTATAGGATGCGAGGATGTTGATTTTGTTGATAAGTCATATAGTGTGAACGAAACACTATAGACTATGAGTCATGTGATGATGGTATTCAATCCTAGTGATAGAAGATGTGTTTATAAGATATTAGAAACTATCGGTTATAACTCAAAATAAAGGAGAGTTTAATTCGTAGTAATTCGGGTGATATGACGATATGGACCAGTAGGGTATAAGTGATTTCTTACTGAATATATGTTGAGGAAAAATCTATTTGAACCTTGAGTATTGAGTGAGGCTCGGGGATAATTAAATTAGAGAAGTAAAGTCATAATATTTTAATACGTAGGATTTAAAGAGATATAATGCTACATATGGGAATTATCTTGAGGTGATGTGAGTACCTTGTTGATATTAAATTATAGGTATGATAATGCCTATTTGATTGATTGATGATTTATGTGTATGACATAACTAGCTTACTTCCAATCGACGGGAGGTTTGTGCGTGAGGGCAGTCATATCCTGATGAATCCAAGGGATCTTTGATTTGTCGCTCGAGAACATAGGTCTATGAAAGACTTATCAGGGAGTTAATAAGTCCGTTGACTGTGGGTACGTAGGTATGTGCGTGACCCATGGATATGAGGACTTTGTTCGCCTCCAATTGTATGTTGTTGTTTGTGGTTCGAGGAATCCTTAACGAACCTTTAGTCCCCTATTCGGCGACAAGCGATATTGGGACATGATAACAGAGTAATGCATGCACCGCAGTTGTGACTCGGGGTGCCATATTATATATATATATATATATATATAATGAATTAAATGAATGCATAAAGTGGTTAAATCTATCTATTGTGATAATTGTGGATAACGATGAATAGAGAAAGAGAATGGAATTAAGTTAATGAATTTTCATATTAATGAGAAACGATTCATGTTAATGAGAAACGAATATGAATGATTATACTAAGTATGGTATGGGACATACGGGGTTATTTTATGGGATGGAATCATATTAGGGAAACTAGTTAGGAGTAACCATTAACTAGGAAGTTAATAGGAAACGATAAGCGTGCACTCTAGATGAGAGGTGAGAATAGTAAGTGAGAGTTGGATACTAACATGTACATAATAAATGCTTTATTTCACTTGTTAAATACTTGTTGTTTTCAAAAACATTTTCACATCGGGCTCTGACCCGTTTCGTTGCATATTTTCTTTTCTATTGTACCTTCTATATCAGGTGTCCAGTAGTAGGGACGCCAACCTTAGTGGATTATGACGAGCTATGGAACTATGGAATATTGCTTAGATGTCTATCTTCATTTGATTCTTGTTGCCCAAAAGGAATTCAGTTATCTTCTTTTCTATCGGATTCAAATAGTCTTATACTCGTGTCATTTTAATACATTTACTATTGTGGGGATTACTGTATTGGATAATTATTTGGGAATGTTTATTCCAATTGCATTTAAATTATTTTGTGGTATCTGTTCGGTTATTAGTGTTATAGAATAATATGTGTTTTGTTATTGGTAAAAGAAAAATGTATTTTATTGAAATTAAAATTTGGAAAGTTTTTAACACCAGCTTAATTGGGTATTGGGTGATTAGTTAATGTTTTCGACAGTGATGCTAAGAATGAGCCAATTGTATATTCTGTTTTAATTTGGTATGGGACTGGCCACCCGGTATTTAATTAGGCGGGGTGTTATGAAGTATGTTCAAATATGATGACCGTAGTCGAGGTCACCCCTATTATGGAAAATTGAGGAGAGTCATTAGTAGAAGTTCTTGAAATGCGGGAATTGGGTGTGGTACTCAACGAAGGCAATATATTCAAAGGCTTGGACATATATTGGAGTGCGGTTGACTAGAACTGGAAATTTGGGGTAAATTTTTTTCTTGACTCATCGAAACAAAGTTATCATAGTGGGAGTCAACAACCACTACCCGCGAATGAGGGTATGTTTTCTATCTTAAGGAATTATGAGGCGTATATTGATTTTTGTAGCGATTAATATTGTATGGGCAAAAGGGTTACTAAACTTAGCCTATGGCACTAGTATTTACGTGGACTCACCGAGGGGTGTGGGACACCTATATTTTTCATGTCATCACGCGGGTTTGATTTTTATTAGGAAATTACTTACTTTAGGCATGTCCGATCATGATGCGACTACCGACGTGGATTGATTTGTGGTATATGAGAGCGTATAGCCAACATCTTTTCTTTAATAAGAGATTAGATGAGTAGACTATTATTTGAAATCGATAAAACCTCTAGAGAGGTTATATACTATTGACTAAGGACCTGAGGAGTTTCAATGACCGACTACTTTAGGTAGTAGTGTATCGGGGGGTTCCTTGTTTGGATTTCACTTGCGAGACACCCCACGCATGAAACTAATAAATGTTGGGAGTCAAAATAAGATAGGTATTTAGGATATGAGTTTATAACCTTTGCGATAAATATTATAATGGAAGTTGTACGATAGGGTCTATGGGCACCCTGGATGGTTGAATGGAAGTAGTTCTCATAATTCTGAAACAATAAGTAGTTGTGACTTCAGGATTTATTTGTTTAATATTGGAGGATCATTTTTCCCAAACTTTATCACGAGGATGGTATAGGGAAATTGGGTATAGTTTAAATTTGATTCAGTTGAAACTATATGGTGAGACTTGGTGTAACATCCATGGAAATTTTTGTTAATGTACTGTATGGGCGGTACAACATAATTTACTTATGATGTGAGATTTATACTCAGAGTTAACCTTACCAGTATGAGTTATCTTTCCAAATTTCGGGACGAAATTCTGTTATAAGGGGGGAAGTATGTAATACCCCGTAATTTTCATGACTTTTAAAATGGGTTATATTTTAAATTAACGAATTAATTGGATTTTATTATAAATTAATTCATTTGGGTTTTATCCGAATTGTGGATATTAAAAATGAATGATTATGAATATTACTTAAAGATATTTAGGTAATAAATGAATGTGATGTTATTGATATTGGTGTGAGTTGTTAATTTAGTAATTCAAATTTTTAGTCGGATGCAGTATGGGATGTGTCGGGACTAATTTTTTTAAAATTAAAAAGGAAACTTATTTTTATATCGACCTTATAGTCATTTCGACTGCGTCGTTCCACCCGGAAGGGTTGAAATAGTTAAAAAAGTCTATTTGGATGTAAATTTTGGGTCTCGGGTCATTTGGAAATGAAAAGACAACCAAAATTGCATTTTGGTTATTTTTACAAGGGGGATGAATAGTGATTTCAGATTTTGTCTTATTATAAGTATTTGGAGATTAGTTGAACGTGGGTTCATTCATCTCTTCTACACAATATTGAGAGGTCATCTTCTTGAGAGAGTGAAAGGTTTCTTGGGAAGAGAGAAGCTTGCTTGAGAAGGAGGATAACAAAGACCAAAGGTCACCACCATCAACCACCACCGGAAGTTGGCCGGAGAAAGAGGAGAACCATTTGAGTTATCCAACTCGAAAGGATCAGATCTTCATTAGAGGCAAGTGTTTGATAATTACAATCTAAGTTTGTATATTGTCCATGTTAGAATAGTTATAAAAAGAGATGAATTTTCATGTTTGGAAGATAAAGATGGAGTTATAATGGATTTCTGGAAATATGAACATATATAGGAATCAAAATCATGTTGTAGGTAGATTGTAATCCACGAAATAATCATCAATCTGTTGAAGAAATTATGGAAACCATTGATGTGTTCTTAAAGATATTATGTTGATAATTTTCTGGGGAAAAAAGGATAAAAATATACTTTTAATTCAATCTCTTGATGATTATAGGATGTTTCGATCATTAGAAATCATTTGTATATGTTTTTATATCATGTAGTAAGGTTTATAAGTCATTTGGGTTGATAATATGAAGGTTTGATTGATTAAAAATGGTTAAACCCGCAGTAGAAGAAATGCAGAAAAACTTGGCTGTTACCTGAGTGATCGATCGATGGGCCCCATGCCTTCGATCGATCGACCTCCCTAGAATTGTTAAAGTTGTTTCTTTTTAATGGTTGTTCTTATCCCGAATCTTTTGTAGATCTTTGGTGATTATTAATTGGATATTATGGGACTTAGAAAAGATCGGTAAGCCCTTGATAAGATTTGAATTAATTTGATTGGGATTTAGTTGATTAGAATAATGATAATCAAATTGAAAGGTATTTCGGTTGCTAGATTCACTTGTTACATTTTAATTGGTATGCATGAGGATTAAGGGTAGGTCCAGTAGGGAAGATTTAATATAACACCTTGGTAGCCTTTGGGTTACAATTTGAACATCAAGTACTGAGCTTAAGTTCATTATTAATTGCGCAAGGATTGAGTGTAATGCAAGCGCTTAGTGGTATGGGTCCTGGTTAAAGATGGGAGTTCAGACCACATTTGGTTGAAAGAGGGGGTGAGGTTATCCCGATCGCGTGTTTGAAGTTAACGGACCTCCTCGATCGACAAAGTTAAGTAGTAGTGTATTGGCGGGGTTCCTTGTTTGGATTTCGCTTTGCGAGACGCTCTGCTCATGAACCTTAACGACGTAGGGAGTGGAGAGATGTTATACAATGCAAGGATGTTGATTTCGTTGATAAGTCATATAGTGTGAATGAAACACTATAGACTATGAGTCATGTGATGATGGTATACAATCCTAGTGATAAAAGATGTGTTTATAAGAGATTAGAAACTATTGGTTATAACTTAAAATAAAGGAGAGTTTAATTCGTAGTAATTCGGGAGATTTGACGATATGGACCAGTAGGGTATAAGTGACTTATTACTGAATATATGTTGAGGAAAACCCTATTTGAACCTTGAGTATTGAGTGAGGCTCGTGGATAATTAAATTAAAGAAGTAAAGTCATACTATTTTAATACGTAGGATTTAAAAAGATATATAATGCTTCGTATGGGAATTATCTTAGGGTAATGTGAGTACCTTATTTATATTATATTATAGGTATGATAATGCCTATTTGATTGATTGATGATTTATGTCTATGACATACCTAACTTACTTGCTATAGACGGGAGGTTTGCGCGTGAGGACAGTCATATCCTGATGAATCCATGGGATCTTTGATTTGTCACTCGAGAACATAGGTCTATGAAAGACTTATCGGGGAGTTGATAAGTCCGCTGACTGTGGGTATGAAGGTATGTGCGTGACTCATGGATACGAGGACTTTTTTTGCCTCCAATTGTATGTTGTTGTTTGTGGTTCGAGGAATCCTTACCGAGCCTTTAGTCCCCTATTCGGCGACCAGCGATATTGGGACATGATAACAGAGTAATGCATGCACCGCAGTTGTGACTCGGGGTGTCGTATTATATATATATATATATATAATGAATTAAATGAATGTATAAAGTGGTTAAATCTATCTACTATGATAATTGTAGATAACGGTGAATATAGAAAGAGAATGGAATTAAGTTAATGAATGTTCATATTAATGAGAAACGATCCATGTTAATGAGAAACGAATATGAATGATTATACTATGTATGGTATGGGACATATGGGGTTATGTTATGGGATGGAATCAAATTACAGAAACTAGTTAGGAAGAACCATTAACTAGGAAGTTAATAGGAAACGATAACCGTGCACTCTAGATGAGAGGTGAGAATAGCAAGTGAGAGTTGGATACTAACATGTACATAATAAATGCTTTATTGAACTTGTTAAATACTTGCTATTTTCAAAAACATTTTCACATCGGGCTCTGACCCGTTTCCTTGCGTATTTTCTTTTCTATTGTACCTTCTATATTAGGTGTCCAGCAGCAGGGACGCCAACCTTAGTGGATTATGACGAGCTATGGAACTATGGAATATTAGTTAGACGCCTATCTTCATTTAATTCATGTTGTCCAAAAGGAATTCAGTTATCTTCTTTTCTATCGAAGTCAAATAGTCTTATACTCGTGTCATTTTAGTACATTTACTATTGTGGGGATTACTGTATTGGATAATCATTTGGGAATGTTTATTCCAATTGCATTTAAATTATTTTATGTTATCTGTTCGGTTATTAGTGTTATAGAATAATATATGTTTTTTTATTGGTAAAAGAAAAATGGATTTTGTTGAAATTAAAATTTGGAATGTTGTTAACACCAGCTTAATTGAGTATTGGGTGATTAGTTAATGTTTTCGATAGTGATGCTAAGAATGAGCCAACTGTATATTCTGTTTTAATTTGGTATGGGACTGGCGACCCGATATTTAATTAGGCGGAGTGTTACAATAGTGACACATGAAATACATTATGAATAATCGATAATTTCACGGGTAATTCTAATTGATAGGCTACGGAGTCAACTCGTTTAGAAATTGTGAAACGTTCAATATATCTAGGGGTAGTTTTCCTTTCTTTCCCAAGCGTAAAATTTTTGAACTTATAGGGTGAATTATAAATTTTTAATGATGAGCTTCTTGCAGTAATTCCTCTCGAAGAGATGCATTATCAGGTACATACAATCTATTTCTAAATCATAACCCTGTTTCTTTATCGTATGAAAAATTAAGATTTTTATTCGAAAAGTTTTGTACAAAATAAACTTGGGTTTGTTGATCTAAGATTTTCTCTCTGAACTCAGGATAAGAAATAATATTAAAGAATTTTGCAAAAGGAGTTATGAACTTCATATCATATTGCTCTATCATAGAAGCAATATCGTGGGAAATTAAAGTATGGAGTCCTCCTACTGGATTTCGACTTAAACCGTCGGCCACTACATTGCCTTTGCCTGGATGGTAATTTTATTTAAATCAATAATCTTACGAAAATTCTATCCAACATCATTATCTTAAATTTAATCCCTTTTAGGTAAACATATATTTCACTTTTATGATCCGAAAAGACTTGAAAATTCATACCATGAAGATAACAATGCCAAAATTTCAATGTAAAAACTACAGTGGCTAATTCGAGATCATCGACAGGACAGTTACGTTCATGAGATTTGAGTTGTCATGACCTATATTCTATCACTTTCTCACTCTGCATTAACACATATCCTAATCCTTGTAATGAAGCGTCGGTATACACGTCATAACTTATGTCATTAGAAGTAATAGTGAGGATATTAGCAGTAGTTAGTTTGTACTTTAACACTTGGAATGATTGGTTACATTATTCAATGCATACAAATGGAACTTACTTCCTCGTTAGTTTTAAAAGGGAAGAGCAATGCAATAAAATCCTTCTATAAGACGATGATAATATCCAACTAATCCTAGAAAACTTTATATTTCAGTAATTTTAGTAGGACTTTTCCATTCTAAAATGGCTGAAATTTTGGATGGATCGACTTGGATTCATTTTCAGAAATCACATGTCCTACAAATTTGATTTCTTTCATTGAATAATCACATTTTCTCTTTTTAGCATATAACCGATGGTTTCTAAGAGTATTTAAGACTGTTGTGAAATATTGGGCATGTCCTACTGGATTTTGAGAATATACAAGAATATCGTCAATAAAATGATATTATGGTAAAACTAGCGATAAAAAGGTATGAAAATTCTATGCATTAGATCCATATAAGCTCTTGGTGAATTGGTTAACCCAAATGACATTATGTTAAATTCAAAATATTCGCAATGAGTTCAAAAAGCAATTTTTGGAATGTCTTCCTCTCTAACGCGTATTTGATGATTACCAGGTCATAAATCTATTTTAGAATAGACCCTCTCTCCTCAAAGTTGATCAAGTAGATCTCCTATTTAGGGTAAATGATACTTATTCTTAATAGTTACTGAGTTCAGTTTATGACATTCTATGCATAATCTAAAGCTTCCATCATGTTTCTTAATGAATAAAATTGGAGCACCCCAAGGTTATGAACTTAGTCAAATACAACCTTTCTCTATAAGATCATCTAATTGGGTACGGAGTTCTCGAAGTTCTAAAGGAGCCATTCGATATGGAGGTATCTAAATAGGAAGTGTATTAGGATAAAGATTGATATTGAACTCGATTTCTATGGAAGGTGGTAATCCGAGTAAATCCTCGAGAAAAAACCTCTTCAAATTTTCCCAACAAATTTGGAATTAAAGAAGAGATATGGATCTGGAAACTTGAGGGTTCTCATGGACCTAATCCTTGAAATAAAAAAGAACAATTATCTTTATTTTTAAAATATTTTTTCTTAGCATGACAATCGATATAATCATAAAATCTTCATGAAACATGGATTATGATAATAATATCGAAACCACAAATATTTAAATTATCAAATTAACAAGCAGTGTTCATAGACCAAGTTCAATTATATAATTACTATAACCTTGTGTTGGTGTATTGATTTCACATATTGGTAATTCAATATCTAATGGAGAAGTTAAAGATGTAGGTAATTGTAATAATTTGTCTAGTCTAAGACTAGTCAAAGAATGTGTTGATCCTGAATTGAACAAAATATGTGTATGAAAATATTAAAAAATTATCATACCTTCTATCATGTCATGTATATTTCATGTAGGCAGTATTAGGTAATTCTTCCCACGACTAAGGATTGTCTCAATTCCTTTAGTAGAGTTTGGCTTGGATTGATTCTAAAAATGATAAAATCTTGGATTTTGTGAGGTTTTATTTGACTGACAATGGATTGAAGCAAATTTTATCTTAGGACTTTGGCCGAATATGTTCTACTTCATAAGACTCATGACAACAGATTATTGAAACGTGTAGTGTTATGATGATTTTGGTAATAAGCTTGTCCATTCTAGTAATAATAAGGATGAGGTTTACAATGAGATGGAATTCTAATGACATGATTGCTTCTGATAGTTTGGGCGAACATCAGATTATGGCAGACTTGAATCAGTTAAAAATACTCACGGATTTGTAAAGGAGCGATTGAATTCCTAACTCTCGGATGTAATCCTCTTTCAAACTTCTTGTATTATTTACCTCAATATGTACATGTTCTAGATCATAATGAGATAATTTATTAAACCTAGCCTCATACTGGGCTACTGATAGGTTAACTTATTGTAATTTTAAGAAATCAATAGTTCGTTGATCTCACTTAGTCTCGAGCAAATACTTTTTGAAGGAAATTTTGTGAAATTACTCATAAGTAAAATTGACAACATTCTATTTACATCACACTTCTTGCCACCACTAATCATCTTCACCTTCAAACATATACGCTGATAAAATTACTCAGAGATTAGTAGCTATGCCTACTCCATTCAGAATTTTCAGAATCTGTCGCATCCATTTCTCGGCTTCATTGGTACTTGTCTTTCAAAGAAAAGATGGGGTTTGTTTCCTTAGAAATTCTTTAAGATAATTCATTGTACAAATTTCTTCCAAAATGTCCTCTGGGGTAGAACGAATTGTTTGTTGTTGTCAGGCTAGAGAAGTAAGTTCCTAAAGACATCACATGATTCCTTCAGTTTGAGTCTGTTCAGAGTGAGTTCCAGCGGAGGGAATTCGATTACTAACCATACTAAAAGTAGAACAGTTTAAATAATAATAATAATCATAAGAAAAAATAGGCCACAAGCGTATTATATTTCACATAACGGGTTATATGATACGTTAGCATTATTTATCATAACCTATATTAGTGCAGCTAGAGTTTTAGTATAACATACTATCTACAATATTTTACTATGTCATCCATATTGAGATTACTTTTACTTTGTATTATTTAAGTAGGCACAACGACTTCATCACTGGAGCTGGACTCTGGACTGACTAAATAATCTCTCGAATCTGAACCATCTATTGAGTCATCGGTAGTACCAGGAGAATATTCACCATATACTTTACCATTGGACCTGTCATCAGGATACATCGGTGGAGTTGGCGTCTCATCTACAAGTGCAAGATCTATGGCCTCTTGAAATATTACCGGATCATTCACATAATCATCCACGTTCCCCATAACTTGCATTTCACCTAGAACTTTATTAGTCAGTACAAGTCTTTTGACATCACTTCTCGAGCCTACTCAGTCCTCCTGGATTGCACGAATCATTTCTCTTAACTCGGGCTTCCTAGAAATTATCTAGTTCGATGTCTATATTGAATAAGAACGTATCCCTTGTATCCATGCTGCAAAATGGAATTGCCATACAATAATAGTAATAAATGAAGTTAAGAAAAGATAAAATAACTAATATCTTATTTTCTTTCCCGTATAAAATGCTAACTCGACGATATATTTAGATTTAAAACATGCTCTGATACCAACTTGTGGAACCCTTCTTTTTGGTATACATGAACAAGAAGTACACATAAAGCAATGAATTAAAGCTAAGGTATAATAACATAAATTTATTCATTATTGAGGAGGTTTATATAGGGTTGTACCACCGTAGGGGTGCGTTATATTTTTTAGTACAAACTATAATGTTGAAAATAAAAAATAGCCACCTTGCTTTCATATGGCTTATTCTCTGCCCATATAGTCACATACGTAAACATGTGATCGGTATCTGTCTCTACTAGGGAAGAGATATTATGCTCTTTCTCTGGGCTCATCTAGAGAAAAAAATAATTATCACAAATATGTTAAGCAGGTTATACCAGTTTTATAACAAGTATATATGTATACGTGAGAGCTGGAGTTTCTATTGAATCGGTATTTTAACAAAAGTAAAAATATAAGCTCATAATTTCATACTTATGAGTTTAAAAGAACATTAAAGTTCTGGAACTAATAATCCCATACTTACCAATTGATTTAAGAAAATGCGGTTCATTACTAATAAATTAAGGATCATGTAATGAAATTCAAGGATTCTTGAACTAATAATCCCATACTTATCAGTTCACTAAGAGGTACATAAGTAATTGAGCGATCTGTAAATCCATAATAATGATAATAATCAATAATCAACCCAAAACGTTTGGGAAAAAGAATCGTCTATGCACGCAATTAAAGTGACTCTCACACGCATATAGCAATAATCAAGGCTCTCAATCATCTGAGACCATTAGGCCAAGTAGAAAGTTTCGTGTGATAACACGTCAGTCTACTTCCTAGTTAATACTAGTGCTTATAATATAATGGCAAAAAATATCATCGGTAACTGAATTAAGGGTTAAAGTTGATCCATAGTCAAATTCAAATACTGGTGATAAATTCAAATACCAATGATATGTAACAAAATATGTAGTACGTCAATATAATAACATGCACACACTAAGAATAAATAGGATCTATCACATAGTGATATCAATAGCAGTATGCCAAATATAGAAGGTTTACTATTGAAAATGTAGGAAAAACCCACTTTCTCGGTATTTCAGTCGTCTTTTTATATTTTAAGAGGATATTGGGAAGAGTTGTTTTTTGGTTTTCTGTATACAATGTTTCGATACGTAAGTATTTAAGATTAGGTCAGTGAGCTTGTACTAAAGTCGTATCTTTAAAAGTTTTGGGGTTTAATTGTAAATATCATGGGACTTTAAAATACTGGACTTAAACTCATTGTTGAACTTTGATGTAAGAGACTTTTTATCTAAAATATTTTAAAGTATTTATAGACAAAATTTGGAGATCAAATTCATAAGTTGAAAAAGTTTGAAGGGGTCAATTTGAAATTTTTGGAAAATATTCTTATTTTAAACATAATTTTTTTATAACTTACGCTCGGTTTATCCAAATATGTCCTTACCTTTTTCCATTTTGACAAAAAAAATAAAATAAAAATATTAGGAAAAAATTTCAAAAATTTCTGATTAGCCACGCTCCCTCACGTGCTTGGTTAAGGATTTTGGTCAAAGTCTTCATCATCAACCTCTTGATCTTGACTTTTAGGGTTTCAGAATTTTGACCTCGAATTTCTTCTTCATTTTTATACCATTTGAGATGATTTCTTAACCAACGTAACCTAATTTTTTACGAGAAATGAAAATCTATAGGTTTTGTGGATTGAGATGCAGTGTATCTCAAGTTCTAAAACTGTGTTTTGCCAAATTTTTGACGTGATATTTGTGGATTTCTAGATCATTACAAGGATTCTTATGAACATGGGTTAGTTTCTTCTATATATAAGAGTAATTTAGTTTTGGTTTCAAAGGTTGAGATGGATTATACATGGTGAATTTCAAATTTTTAGGTTTCGAGTTCAAAATACACTTTTGATCGATTTGGGCTTAATAAACACATTCATGGATTTTGACCATTACACTAGAGATCCTTAGGTTGTAATGAAGTTATATGTAGCTTTAAATTAAAGTTTGGATCATTATATCATGATTCACCATGAAGATCAAGCTTTAATGATGTATCTTCATATTTTTTCTATCCTAGGCTGTTTTACACGTATAACTTGGATATTATGATTATTTTAAGTATACCAACTACATAGAAAGAAGATGGAATTGAAGTACCCAGAATTTCTCATAAAATCATGATTGAGTGGAATTTCAAGTTTTTGAACTAAAGTTTGAGGTGTGTCTTACCTATTGAAATGATGGGGTATTTATACTATATACTCAGGAGATTTAATTGGTGGAACGGGTTGGTGTAATTGAGCTGATTATATGAAGTTTTTAAGGTTGGTAAGTGTGTTTCACATGTGTGAATGGTGTACACATGTGCCTGTTAACTTCTAATGCTGATGTGGTGCACTATGGGAAGAGGGATTTTACTGAAATTAATGAAACTTGGAGGTTTGGTCCTTGGTTGGTCTAGTAATTACATTTATGGCCTAAAAATTACACTTTTTAATAAAGTATTGTGGTAATTTTGTAATTTTAAAAAGTTTCAACTACAGTATTTGTAATTTCATGTTAGTTAGAGTCTAAAGGATTAATTTGACATAAAGTTGGAGTCTTGGGATAGAATATACATTAAGTTATCTTACATTGAAATTTTTAGGGGCTATTTTGTAGTTACTAAAACTTAAGGGAGTCTAAGTTAATTTAGGGAAATTATAGGTTTTTAAGTATAGTTCCTTTCTTCTTAGCAGACTTTTCATTTTGAACTTTTTATAAGGGTTTAAACTGCAACCATAGGTATTTAGGGTTAAGAAAATATCTCGGTTCTAATAGTTAGTTGGTAAGTTGAAGTTTCACTTTTATCGTAGTACTTGATTTGATCTTTGTGTTGATGTTTTGAAGTTTTTTTCCTTTTATAGTAATTTTAACCCACTATGTTGGAGTTTAATATGATCACTGAGGCTTATAGGTTGTCTCCACTCCCTTTGAGATCCTCATTACTTCCAGATTCATCTTCAACTATGGTTTTGGGCATGATCCTAACTCTCTAATCTTTTTGGGGGTCCATGAGGCTCCTAAAATCATTGTGGGGGAACGTTTGAGGCTGAACCTTATGCATTATTTTCTCAAAAGTGGAAGGCTTCATTTCATGTCTTGGCGGAGGTTCCTAAGGTCTTTGTGTTGGAGCAGAAGTCCAAGGCTCTATTGAGAATGCGTATATATCGAACTACAAAAAAAAATTACACATACATGAAATCCTACAAGGTGGAATTAGGATTTACCTTTCAAGATATATTATATTTGATCTCGTCTTTGCACGAATAAAAGATATGATAGATCGATTCACCTAACGATCCTCTACGATATTCTCGATATGGACAGCCACGAGTAAAGGGTGGACTCCTATTCATGACCACCTTCTTATCTAGTCTTTCTTTTACGCCGTCTCTCTTTCTCGCAAGTATGAACTCTGGTCTTTTTCCTATCCAAGAGTGATGACTAGGTTAAGAAAGAATGATACTTAGGTGCGTATATATAGGCTACAGTACAGACCCTAAGGACAGATAAGGATGTGGCTCCTAATAGACCTGAGAAAACTTAATCCTTCCCGGATCCTAATCTCATTCCCTTAATTATTATTAATACCACCAAATAATTATAATTGCAACTCCACTCCTTAACTCAAAATTCTATTTTGAGCTCCTTATTATTAATTACTTAATTCTCACCACGTTAAGGTTATAGATTTCCATTACTAAAATAAATTACTGATAATTTATTTGACTAACTTCTTTAAGTCCTTGAGCGGTTCAACTTAAAATATTTATAATGTCGGATTAACATAATCCACATGCAGGGTTTGACATAAAATTTATAAGTAACTCAAGGGGGTATCACCAGTCTCTATACCGAGACGTGGATTCCATCCATAAAAGACTTACATCATACATTAATCACCATTACCCAATTTATCAAGATTGTTGATCCAATAATGAATCTCACCCGATAAGTCAAAGTAATAAATAACTAGTACTTTTGTCCATTAATCATATCTGGATTAAGAGCCTTAAGTAAACCTAATAATCTCGAGGTGTATATTGTCTTATAAAATCAGTATAAAAATAATGACCTCAAATTGGTGTTGTTCAATATGCACAAAGTGTACTAGAACAATAATTTCAAGCTATACAACTTCCTTTAATCAAGATAGACCTCCTAAAATATTATGCTACATTCCTATTAATGGTGTGTCGAGTTTCGTCTAAGACTGTGAACAATAAAACTTATATTCCACAAGAACTGGTGAACTAATCCTTTATGTGTAAGTCATACTTTACACACCAGAACACCTACTGGGTAGAATAAAATACATCGGAAATATATAAAATATTGCACACATTATGTCCATAAAGGATTCTCACTAATATAGGAACAACTAATTTTATTATAATAATAAATCCATAACTAAAATTATTACATAAAGCATGGTTTTAGTCTTCTTCTCTAACGATCTCCCATATAGACTCAAAGCCATGTTGTAATGCTTCTTACTACCACCCCCTCTATGTGACTATCAAAAGTATTTGTTGGTAAGCTCTTTGCGAAAGGGTCTTCCAGGTTGTTCTATGATGAAATATTCATAACTGTGACATCACCCAACTGTATAAATTCTCGTATGAGATGATACTTACGCTCAATGTGTTTACCTCTCTTATGGCTCCTGGGTTCCTTTGAGTGAGCAACCGCACTGCTATTATACCAATAAAGTGTAATAGTCGAATGAACTAAAGCTACCACTCCTATATCCATTAGAAAGTTTATAAGCCACAATACTTCCTTAGCTGCCTCGGAGGCCGCCACATATTCAGCCTCCATAGTGGAATCAACAATTTAAGATTACTTGATACTCCTCCAACTAATGGCTCCACCTCCTAGGTTAAACACATGTCTAGAGGTAGACATTTGGGAATCTCTACCAGAATGAAAATCTGAGTCGCTGTACCCAATTGGTACTCTACCTGGTAAACTATCATATAATCTCGTGTTCTTTTTAATTATTTAACTATATGTTTTAGCGTAGTCTAGTGTTCTTGCCCAGGGTTAGACTAATATCTACTAACCATGCCAACATCAAAACAGATATCAGGTATAGTGAATAGCATAACATACATAAGGTCTGATAAGTACACAAAAGTGTTATATTTATACCTCAAATAAACGTATTTTACTTGTTAGTTCTCGGTAAAATCAAACTTATATTGGTATTTGTTGGTTTTGTAGGTCTGTATGCATTTGCATTGTCAAACAAGCTTAATTTGAGGCAATTGCTTAAACAAGTGGTCAATTACATCAAATTTGAGAATGATACAGTGAAAAGAGCCTAGCCCAATCCCCTACCAATTACCCAAACCCGAACCTAAGCCTAAACCGACTCTAGACCAATCTCTAGACTCATCTGTGTTTGGTTTGTTCTTTTATTCTTCTTTTTAGATTTTTATTTGAGTCGTACATAATTTTTAAAATTTATATTTTATTTTGAGTCATGTATATTTTTAGGATTTATTTTTGCGTGTATATATATGTATTAGAGTCTGTTCTAGTGCGTCAGATATATTTATGTAAATATAATAGGTGTAAGTTTTATTTTTATTTGATTTTTAGTTTTTATTATTAGTTTAGTTTTATTAATTTTCTATTCTATTTTATTTTTCTTTAGATTAGATTTATTAGGATTATTTTATTTCAGTCTTTTATTTTTAGATTAGGAATTTAATTTATTTTTATTTTTTAGTACAAATTAAAAAATACGCACACCCTATTACACTACACCTCTCCCACACCCAATAACTCCCTTCATGATCTTCCACCCAACACTTTCTCTTTCATCCTGAACCAAAGACAACTCAACCTCCATTAACAACAAAACCCCACACCACCTACCTTATGCTTCTACTCATACCCAATACCCACATCCCAAAATCGAAACCCACGTCAGTCAACAAACACCAAAACCCAGACATACACTAACTCGAGTTCTCAACCAACCCGATACTCATTACCTCTTAAAATTTGTGAACTAGCCCTCTTGGATCGCAACCCATATACAACCCACCAAGCTCACTGTTTAACCTATAACCTTCTTAACCTGAATCCATCCGCGTCGACTCCAATCCATCTCCCAAAATCGAAGCCAAAACCCATGACTATCTAGATCTTTTAAACCCAACCACTACCCATTTCCTTCATACCCAAATCGAACCAATAACTTAGATCCATCCATCTGACCTGCTAAACCCTTGAACCAAGTGATCGAGGCTGAAATCGCACCTGCTACCTCCATTAAACCCGATTTGACCCATCTATAGAGGCTTTTCACTTCTGTCCCAAATCTTTCCCAATCTAGCAAAAATCAAATACTTGCAACACCCAATATCTGTCCATCCCCCCCCCCCCCCCCCCCCCCCCAAAAAAAAAACTTCACATGTCTGAACCTTTTTACCTTTTTTTCCTAAACTACCCCCATCCATATTACCCTAGACACACTTGCATCTTACAAAAGAAGACTCTTCATTTAAGATAAAGATAATTCGAATAATGCAAGAGTGGAGAGAGTAGTGTTTTTTTTAGGAGGTCCATTTTTGGAGGTCAATTTTTGGTTCTGTTTTTTCTTTTCTTTTCTATTTTTTTATATAGTGACATGAGTGTGAGGTAGATTATTTTTGTAGGATATAAATTGTGAGTTGAGTGTCATTATTTTTAGTGTTGTAAAACTTAGATTTGTGGGTTACTATCCATGTTAAGTTTGGTAAGTTAATATCAAACTCAAGGAGACTTGGTTTGCTTATTTACTCGCACTCTATTTTATCTGTTCTTCTTCTTACTGTGTCATTATTATATTTTATATGTAATAATAGCAAAATGAGAGGCTAAATACCTCATTTAAGGGGTGAGATGGAACCCTTAGATTAATTATTTTTATTTTTGGTTTGTTTATTTATTATGCCCCTTTGAATATTAATATTAAAATTTTACAATTTATATTTACGCCTTGAGAGAGGGTGAATTATTTTCAAGAGAAAATAAGAAATTCTCATTATAATATTTATTTATTAATTAAACTAGAGATAGGTAATTTATAAACATTATTATAGTTTGAATTTCTTTACTCTAAAAATGTAATTTTTAATGATTTAAAATACTTTTAGTAAATTTTACCTAGCGGGTGATTTATTAGAAGATGTTTAAATCTAATTTTTGTGAGTACGTAAAATTTAACTATTAATCTTCTAAAAAGAATATATGTGACTTTACATTTGCAACGAGAGTTGAGTTGTGAATTTATATATGTTATAGACAAACTAATTAATGAAAATAAATAGGTTAAGAGGTGATGTTTAATCCTTTGAATTATCTCATAATAATGTTCTCCTCATATTTAGCTCACTTTATCATTTTTATTTATTTATTAGTGTAGTTTTAATTTTAGTTCATAGTTAGTAGTATAGATATCCCTTCAAAATTATTTAAAAAAAATTATACATAGTATTCACTTTGCTCTTGTTCACATTAAGGAGCGCGGATTGGCCTTTTATTTGCCAATATACAATTTTAGTGTGTTTGTAGGTACCAAAAGGAATATTTGATTGACCGTCTTTTACTCTACAACGACATATACACAAAAAGGCGTAATATCAAGGCTCCCAAGTGCTGAAGCATAAGGGATGTCTTTCATCTTCTCTATCTCGTCAGGTGTCTTAGGACAATGATCCTTGGAAAGATATGTTCCATGTCTGAAAGGGAGGAACCCTTTCTTGGAATCTTTCATGCTAAATATAGCAAGAATGGAATCGATATAGGTTTCTTGTGATAAACTCAACATCATTTTCTTGTGATCACACATAATATTGACCCTAAGGATGTGACTAGCTTCTCCTAAGTATTTCATATCGAATTGGCAAAACAAACACACTTTAACCAAAGATAACACTCGATCATTATTTTCAATGAGCAGAATGTCATCCGAATATAATAATAAAAAAACCATCACGTTTTCGTTACATTTCCCGTACACACAAGACTCTTCTTGAAATTAATCAAAACCAAAAGATTTGATTGCCTGATCAAAATAAATGTTCCAAGTTCTTGATGCATGCTTAAGTCCATAAATGGACTTCTTAAGATTACATAATTTATGCTCTTGGTCTTGGACAATAAAATTTCCTGGCTACACCATATAGATACATTCGTCGAGATTCCCATTAAGAAATGCAGTCTTGACGTCCATTTTCCAATTATCATAATCGAAATGAGCCGTAGTAGATAAAAGAATTCGAGTCGTGACTTAAAGGTCTCAACCTATCAGTCCATCCCTCTTTCCCTCTTATAGACCCACTTGCATGCTATGGATTTTATACCTTAGGGTAGATCTACAAGACTTCATACCTGATTAAAATACATAGATTCGTTCTCAAAATTCACAACTTTAAGCCAAATTTTTGCATCTTTACATGGATAACCTCATTGTAATAAGAGGGATCTACTTCGACTTCATCAGGGACCTTATCATAAGACTCTCCTAAGAACATTAACCGTTCAGTTTAACGTATAACCCTCCCACTATGATGAGGTAGTCCCTGTGTTGGTGTACTAGCGTCAACACATTGTGTTATATCATCCTGTATTGGTGGTGTTGAAGAATTTTGTTGGTTCTCTCGTAATCCTTCAAGAATAACTTTACTATTGGGTTTGTGATACATCATATAATCCTCTTCCAAGAATCGTTCCTTGGTTCTAATGATGACCTTCTGTTCCTTAGGATCATAGAATAAAAAACACTTGGTTTCTTTAGGATATCCAATAAAGAAACGAACTTATGATCTTGATTGCAGCTTACTAGGATCTCTCTTTTAGCACATGTGCTGGACTACCCCATATCCGAATATGTTTATTACTGGGCTTAGGCCTAATCCATAATTCCTTGGGTGTAGTAGATACATCCTTACCAAGTTCAGTAAATAAGTGACCGTTTCTAAAGCATGTCCCCAAAAGGATTCTAGGAGATCTGTATAACTCAACATGGACCTAATAATATCCAAAAAATCTATTACTCCTTTTTATTAAATTATTTTCCTGAGGCATATTAGGTGCAGATAATTGGGATATGATCCCTTAATCTTCTAGATACTGATCAAATCGTGGTGTCTTGATACTTTTACCTTGATGCTTCTTCACTTCTTCCCTATACACTTTAAATTTTTGAGAGGCTTTGGACTTATGGTGAATTAGGTAAACGTACCCTTACCTTAAGTAATCATTTATAAAAGTGATAAAATACTTAAAGCCCCCTATTGTTCGGGTTGTCGTCGGACCACATAGATCAGAATGAACTAATTCCAAAAGATCTTTGTCTCTATAGACCTTGGCTGAGAAAGGCCTCTTCATCATTTTACCTTCTAAACCAAATTCATAAAATGAAAGTGCTTCCACTTCTAGTGAACATAATTTCGCACTTGCTATCAGTCTACGAATCCTTTTTATATTAATATAACCTAGGCATAAGTGCCAAAGATACATTTGATTCACCGAGGAGGGTTCCTTTCTCTTTAAATGTCGTCCAATTGAACTATGCAAAATATTAATTTGTGGTGTGGGAGAGATAGGATTAACAATATAAAGATTATCAACTAATGTACCACAATAAATAAAAGATATATTTTTCTTAATAACCATTAGTTTATTAAAAGAAACTGAATATCCATAAAAGGCTAAACAAGAAATTGAAATAATTTTTTTTTAATGGATGGTGCATAATGACAATCTTTTAAAAGTAAACTCCTATCATTATTAAAGATTAAATGAACGTCTCTCATAGTAACTACCACTACTCTCGTATAATCTCTCAGAGTTAGATAAATCTTTCCATCACTTAGTCACCTGGTTTCCTAGAACCCTTGCAAGGAATTACATACATGATTAGTGGATCCCGTATCTACATACAAGGTACCGGTAGTACGAACCAAAAAACACGATTCAATGAGAAATGAGTGGAATTTACTTGCGTTGTTATGTTTATTGCAAAAAATCGAACAATTTTTCTTCCAGTGTCTTGATTTCTTACTGTGGAAACACTTGCCTTTGGGTTTTTTCACACCTCCCTGAGGCCCACGATCTTGCTGAGGGACCCTAACTTGTTTTTTAGCCTTCTTATTTCTTTTATTCTTTCCCATATGCTTAGAAGTGGAACCTTTATCAGTAAAAAAGTTACTTACTGACTTCTTGATGAGATGCTCGCCTGCTTGTAGTTTTTATGTCGTCCGTCTAAAGACTAAGAAGGTGTATTCATGTTGTAATTTAGGTAAAACTTCTTAAAGGACTCAGGAAAAAACTAGATAACAATATCGACCTGGGTTTCCTCATCGATTTTTGCTCCAATGATTTCATGCTCATTGAGAAAATACATCATCTTTAAAACATGTTCCTTCGTCGACGTCCTTCAGTCATGTTTATGTTCATGAGATCTTTCATAACAACCTTCCTTGCAATATGATTTTGATCCTTAAATATATATGTTTGAGGTTCAGTATCATGCCAGAGGCAGTGTCCATCGACTGATGCTGTTATTGTAGAACATTTGACGTAGATGCCAAAATGTAACATCGCACCATATCATTAGCCTTAATCCATTTATGGTAATCTTGGGTCCCCCTCACCAGGTTTCTCAGGACAGATCTCATGGAGCACAAACTTGTACCCTTCAATGGTCAACACAATTTCCAAATTCCTTTTCCAATTAATGTAATTAGGTCCAATTAATTTTTTTTCCTTTAGAATGATAACAAGTGGATTGAAAGATCTTCTCATCTTGATACTGAGAATCAAATAATATAATGAATCATTACAGGTCATAAAAATTTTTGAATTCTAAAATAAAATTAATGTACTGTTTATCAATTTTAAAAGAATTCGTTGGCATCTATATTACCATTAGAATAGTATTCCTCTATAAAGAATCTATTTTCCAAAAAAATTAGGCAGGCTTATTCCTTTTAATTTTATTATCTAGGCATAATCTATGTCAAATAAAATTAAATAGCCGAGACTTTGGTCCCACAATCATAGCATTCCTCTTTGGAGAACCTACCATTATTTTATGTCTAAGTGTATACCATCAATTAATTTTACATTATCTCATATCACATAGACTTGTCCTTTGGAGGTCGCCAATGTGAATAATGAATCCAAAATTACCATTAAGGAAATTTATACCGACTACCACAATAATTTTCATTTCTCGTTGGAGGACCTACTTATTCTTGAAAGTCTACAAATCGTTGATGGAGACCATGGGATTTTCTCTTAGAAAATTCCCTCTCCCACTTATTAATTTAAAAAACTTTTGGGAGGGTTAAAAAAAACGTGTCCAATTCTTAAATAATTTGAAAAATCTAGGACATTTGATATCTTTCCAAAAATACCGAGATATCCATATTTTAATATAGCAACCAAATGTGTGATAAATAAAAAATTACCAATACCCTTGATCGTGAAATAAAAATACTCAATCTTTTATTCTCTAACCACACATATTAATGTCCACAATTCAAAATATTTATGCATTATTCGCATTTATCATCTACATGATTTAAGTCAGGTCGGTTTTCAATGTTGTCCATAATTTTGAGGGAACCGTTAACAAATATTAACAACCCAACAATTAAAATAGGAATAATAGAGACATAAATCAATGTAAATAAGAAAATTGAGATAAATAAGGATTCCTAACTATTATGGTCAAGATACAACTCTATCATAGATTGGGGGTTCTTAGCAGCCATCTTTAAACACAACGGTCATCCTTGAACTCAACAATCATCCTTGAACCGAACGGTCATCCTTAAACTCAATGCTTGGAACGACATGGGGTCCTACCTCCAAGAACTATATAACACTCTCAAAACTGATCTCTATGCCAAAAACTACATCCGATCACCAATATTAATATTTCATTACACTCCTCCATTGGCAATTTTGATAAAAAAAACACTGACAAATTATAGATGTCTTATTCCTCCATGAAGGAGTCAAATTCTACATCAATATTACATCAATCTAGCATAACAAAAATCACGATTAAACCATCACGGGATCCAGTCACACAAAACAAACCCAAAAATACGTGACCATAATAATGGCAATAGAACGTTGCGAAACAGAATTTAGTACATATCTATATTTACCCAACATCCATGCACATATACCATTGTCTTAATTGGGCAACATGGATGAATTCAACCAATACACGTTATCAACATGGATCTTATACAAATTGTTGGAGTGGAAGTCCAAGGGTCTATTGAGAACGCGTATAGATCGAACAAAAAAATTATACATACATGAAATCCTACAAGACGGAATTAGAATTTTCCTTTTGAGATCTATTAGGACGCTAAGGAGAGAAAAAGATGTGGGTCCTAATAGACCTGAGAAAACCTAATCCTTCCCGAATCCTAATCTCAGTCCCTTAATTATAATTAATAATACTAAATAATTATAATTGCAACTCCACTCTACTCCTCAACTCAAAATTATATTATGATCTCCTCATTATTAATTACTTAATTCTCACTACGTTAAGGTTATAGATTTCTGTTACTAAAATAAATTTCCGTTAATTTATTTGATTAACTTCTTTAAGTCCTTGAACGGTTCAACTTAACGTATTTATAATGTTAGATTAACATAATCCACCTGTAGCGTTTGACACATACAAAACTTGTAAGTATCTCAATGGGTATCACCAGTCTTTATACCGAGATTTGGATTCCATCCATAAAAGACTTTCACCCTACATTAATCACCATTACCCAATTTATCAAGATTATTAATCTAATAATGAATCTCACTGAATAAGTCAATATAATAAATAACTAGATCTTGTGTCCATCAATCATATCCGGAGTAAGAGCTTTAAGTAAACCTAATAATCATGAGGTGTACATTGTCTTATGAAATCATTATAAAAATGATGACCTCAAATTGGTGCCATTTAATACACACAAAGTCTACTAGCACAATAAGATGAAACTAAACAGTTTCCTGTAATCAAGATAGACCTACTAAAATATTCTGCTATAGTCCTACTGATGACCTGTCGAATTCTATCTAAGATTGTGAACGATAAAACTTAAATTCCATAAGAACTGGTGGTATAATACTATGTGTGTAATTAGTACTCTACACACCAAAACACCTACTAGGCAGAATAACGGGCATCGATAATATATAAAATACTGCAAACATTATGTCCATACATGATTCTCATTAAAATAAGAATGAATGATTTTATTATAACAATAAATACATAACTAAAATAATTTCATAAAAGATGGTTTTTTTCCACTTCTCCAACAATTTGAAGGTGATGATGACCATACCAATGGTAGGACTGACCCTTTGAAGTTTAAAGGGGTTTTTACCTCATCTAATAAGCCCATTCAACTTTCTGAATGATCCCTTGCAAGTAAATTTGACCTTTTCTTTTTACCATCTTTACTCATTATTTGCTTGTCGATTCTGACATCTGTTTGATTAACAAATGAATAGGAGGAATGGGAATCATTGTTAAAGTTACGGTCAATGAAAAGAGGATATGTAAGACTACTAAGAACGTAGTTTGTTCCTCTAGTGGACATTCTAATTTCTAGGGTTAAGCTGGTGGTGGGGTTCAACCAAGAGATCTGGGCCTGCTGAAGGCTCAGGTTTGGAGATCGATAAAACCCTTCCCTTATTGTAAGCAGAATCGAGGGTGGGTGGGACTCATGGCATAACACATAGATATCCTTGTATTCCATGGGACTTACAACCCTTGGTCTTAAAGAAAGAACCTATATAGAATATAGTGACCCTTAAGGGAGAGGGGAAGGGCTACTTGAGGGTTATGATGGTTGAAAGAAATATAAAACCTTTTGTATGTATCGAACTCAGCGAAATCTGATTGCTTGGATGCATTAATCTATATGAATTCTCGAGATTGTTCCCCTTTCACCTTCTACTAGTTTCCTATTTATAGGACAACCCTTGGTTAGAAAATGAGCGGACTATCACAATGTGGTTATGATTGCTCTAAGGTATGACATTGCTATAAAGGAGGTGGAGTGTCGTCTAAAGTACTTGCAGGTGGTTTAAGATGTTTGTTGAGTGCATTTAAAGCTAATATGATCATTCAATGCAAGTTGAGTTGGATATTGGTGGTAGATGGAATAAATTTCTAATTCTCACCTACTCTGACAGACTACTTATAGTATATTTGATGAAGGTCCAAAGGCAATGGAGTTACTCTAACATGATCTTGAAGTGATACACTAGACCACATCTTAGGACAGATGTCTAGGCGACCTCGGGGAGCATTTCGTTTTAATACGAGGTATGCTTCGGGAGCATTTCATGTTGGAACCTTCATGTCATGGTCTAAAAGCTTTCTTAAGGAGGCATGATGAAACGAGTTACCTTCCCTGTAGGAAGAAATCACTATGGAGGTATTCTATAGTATCATATCTCACCTTTCAAAGTACCATAGGATTTATAGGGAAATTAATGGTCTATCAAGTATTTGGGGCCATCCTTGGGATCTCTAATTTATCGTAGTGGCCATTGGGGGGTTTGTGGGACTTTGAAATACCAAGTGTAGACTAGGGTATAATTATTCGCAATTAAAAATATGATTGTACTCTTGAGTACTCACGGAAGAAAAAAGCTCATTCAGTGCAACCGAATTGAATTTGTAATCCACCAATTCAACTTTGACCACAAAAGTCATTTTTTTTAACTTTGATACCATTTTCTTCAATGGTGGGATAAATCCAACCATCTTCAATATGAATCCACACATGCTCGTGTTTGTATTTTAACACGAGTATGAACTTTAACCTTTCAATTCCCATAGTTAGAGCCATCAAAATAAAGAGGATGATTCCACGAACTTGAATCTCTAAATTGATATATCAAACAAATAAAAACATATAAGACCAATTAAAAAATAATCAAATATATGATCAATCAATCAAATAGAACACACACAACAAGATCTACTCTACCACGTAAATGCTACCAAAGTGAGAACCATTCTTTGATACAGATTGAGGATGTGTGTTAATGTGACAAGTGTTCATCCTAAAAAAACCCTGGAAGGGTGTGGGGTGGGACTAAATAGGTTTAATTTCATACCATGGTCAATTTTTGTTTAAAACTAGTTTACAAGAAAAAACCAATTATCCTTGCTGGTGAATTAACTAGGTGATATGTTGTATGTTTCAAATTAATGGCACAACAAGAGAAATTAGGTAGATCTAGAGAGAAAAGATAAAACTCAACACTTAACTCAAATTTTAACCAATTATAATATATCTAGATGTGATCTACGTGTAATGTGTGATCAAAGTGTGATAATGAATGAATACCAATCACAGACACTCCACACGACATATTTATGAGGAAAAACCCTCACCTAGAGGTGCAAAATCTCAACTCACCCCAATTTTTATTTCTACTTTAAATGAGTTTTATAAAAAGCAAGACGGTACCTCTCATTCTTGCCCTCACAATTGATTACCTATGAACATCAAACTTTCTCCCACAGATGAATAGAAATCCATTTCGAGGTCAACAAAGTGATTGAGAAACACCAATATTCTCCTTGGAATCATGTATGCTCCAATTCCTACAATGAATTAAAGAACTTTCAATTTTAAATCTAGGTGTCTTAGACCAGAGAAATTATTCAAACATGGTCTTAATTGATAAAGCTAGTTTTAAATTTAAACAAAAGCACTCTCAATTATCTCTTAAATACGTTAGATCAATTATAGATCTATGTTTTTGGTAAATTTTGAGGAAATAAGTGAATTTGTAAAGAGAAGAAAAGATGAAATGATATTAACCTAAAAAATACTCTAAGAGATGTGTCTTAGAAAAGTGATTTTCAGATGATTTTGAAATGGAGGAAAATTGGCCTATTTATATAAAAATTCAAAATATGGGTCAGTTATGCACACGACTATATCGTACTGATGAGTGCACTATTTTTTTATATTTTATAGACAAATTTATACTTTGTTAGACCCATTTTACTTTGTTTAATAATTTGTTAGGGACATTTTTAAAAAAAAATAAAAAAAAATGCAAGAATTATTGAATTTGGATTCAAAATGCTAATTTTAAGTAAAAAAATGGGTACTTTGATAATTCTATAATTTTCTTGTACTAAGTTGTGAAAAAATTGCCTAGTGAACATTTTGCAAATACTGATGGAATTTGGTGCAAATTGACGATCTACTGAAAAAAGTGGGAAAAAGTTTATTTTTACGGTCGTTTGAATAAAGTTATTTTTATAGTGGGATATTTATATTCTCTAAATTGTACGAAACTCAGCAAGCGTGTCCAGCACGCAAAATTAAGGGTCCTCTAGTGGGGGGAAATTGGTCACCTTATTCCAATCCAAAGACTAAAGTAGGTGGAGTGTTTAGTTCCCATACTTTCCGACCAAGTATAGAGAGTTTCATTCCAACACAAACACCACACCTCATGGTCTATAATGAGGACCCTTAGGCTCACTTTTCACACACAATTTTGAGGAATAATTTATGAGTGATTGTATTCAATTTGAGGGCCAAGTTTTTATCATTTTGAGAGTATTGAAGATTATTATGAGAGAACTTACTGTAAGTTTGATTTATTAATGAAATTTCTACTCATTCTTACAATTTGTTCTTGTCTGTCAATATGGTAGATTAATTATTTTATTATGATTAAGTTGAAGTTTTTCATAATTATCTAATATTATCACATAATTTTTTTTTATTCCCTACTCTATTTTAATTTTTATAAAAAAAATGGTATTTGTTTTAAAATGACACGAGAGTGCGTTTTAAAACCTTCAAAATTATTTTATCAAATCATGTTTTGAGATTTAAAAATTGTAATTTTTGATGGATTATGCTTGCAATTTGATTGTTTTGATAGTCTACGCTTAAATACATCTGCGAACTTTAAAACTTATATTTTCTAAGGGAATAGGGATTTTAGCCATCTATTAAGGACGTTAAAAATATTTCAAAACATAACCGTTATATTTTTCGAATTAAATGCTACGAGCGTCAGTTTAATTTGAGTTAAAATAATCAATAACAAAATTACATTGGCATGTTATATTAGTTACGTGACAAATGGATCTCGAATCGTAATTCTTTCCAAAACTCTCGTGTTTGCTCTCATATTTCCAGATTTACTTTAATTTAGTTTTGTGCGTAATTATTCTCTATCACAATAAGTCTAGTTGGAGAGTTGCAATTACTTTTAAGGTTAAAATTGACAAATCTCTATGCTTTCGACTTGTACTTACACTCGTTATTCTATAATAACCCATGCAATTATGGTAATTTTAATTTGACAATAAGTTTTTAGTGTCGTTGTTAGGAATTTATCCATTTTTTCTATATAAAAATTGTGACTTTCGGAAAAGTTTTTTACTTTTTGCATTTTTTATTAGTAAAAAAATCTAAAAAGTACATAAAAATTCAAAAATTTTGAAAAAAATACTTTTTTAATTGGACATATCCAAAACTATTTTTCTAGTAATTAGTCCTTAAAAAATATAAAAAAATTCTGAAAATTAAAAAAAGCAAATTAATGTGCTTTGTTTATTGTTTGTTTTCTTTTTTAGAGTGTTAAATACACCATTAGTACTTGTGTTGTGTTTTTTTTTTTTGGTTTCACTTTATGCTCGGTGTATTTTTTTTTGTGCTTTTTTTTCAATTGAATATTTAAAAAAAGAAGAAAAAAGAGAAGAAAAAGAAAAAAAGGGGAAAAACTGAAGAAAAGTTATAAAAAAGTGTGCAATGGTGAGAAGACATGAAGAATACATGTGCAATCTTTCCACGAGTACAAGGAAGTCTTGAGGATAACTGAAACGTATGCGACTTATTCCCCCGATCGACATCAACTTAAATTTCGGCCCAATGTAAACTAGTGACCATAAAAAGTCCATATCGGAACTCCCATTTTGTGAGCTCCTACATGTTTTAGCAGCACATTTAAATTAACACATTTCGTAATTTGACTTAAGGGAAAAAAATGCAATTGCAAGATAAGGTGGGGATTTCATCACTTTCCTTCGCCCGAAAAACACTAAATTGACCGAGCATTTGCATAAGCGAACCATCATTTTTAATTTAAAATCAAATAGACATTGGCCTTAAGTTACCACATGTCTAGTAGGAAAACTCTTAATGAGTCTATAATTAAAGGATACTACAACACAAACTTGTCAAATCAATTTAGTTTTACCTTCTGTAGGATTGATGATTTTAATGTGTCTTTGTAAGGACCACTTATCTAGAGATAAAATCGGATTTGAGGTGATAACCGTAGTTGATCATCTTTTAAATTCTCCCTTTTCAAACAGTAGTAGCTATAAATTTAGAGAAGTTAATTCGGAGACCCATGTTGTCGTCGATTAATCTTGGAAAACTAGATTTAAAAATTAAAATTCCCCTCACCTAAATTAGATAAATAAAATTACTTTATGTTAGTTTAGGAATTACGTGGTTTTGAGTCAAAGTATTTACTTTTTCTTTCCTTAAGAAAACCAACATTAAAAAATTGAAAAGATTAAAAATAAAAGAGAAATAAATACGAATGATGCACATTGTGTGTACGTAATTGGTTTCGAGAGAATACCGACCGATTAACAAATAAGGAATCCACCAATTTCCATATCACCATTATCGGAAGAGTCTTAATTGTTTTCTAAAATGGGAGAGGAAGTAGCACCCCGAAAGTGGCCATCCCCTTCCGGATCCAAATCCTCATGGCGGGCGGGCCGCACGAGAGTGAGGGTCCTCGGGTCCCGCGCATCCCTCTCAGAAGCGCTTCGACCGGCGTCATTTGAGGTGAGGTGAAAAATGTAGAGAGATTAGAATCTCCAGTCTATTTTACTCAAAACAGACAAAAGAAAAGGGTAAGCCATCCCAAAGGACAACATCCACAGACATACTAGTGTATACAAAACGAAAGTGATTCAAAAAGGGTCCGGAGTCTAAGTTACGAAATGGGAAGGTGTTAGGCACCCATTCCGCCCTTTCGATCTCTCATGGGTTTTGCTATTTTCCCCGTGATATGTGTGCATGTGTATATATAGTGGAGATAGGAATCATCGACTTGTACCATGGAAGAGGTAAAGCGAGTCATCCGTAGGAAGTTATAAAAGTATTAGAAAATAGGATTTAGACGATTATCACCACGTTAATCGCCACTACAAGAAAAATGGTCATTTATGTCAATCAAAAACTGACATAAATGACCATTTATGTCAGTTTTAGAAATTTTCAAAACTGACATATAAAGTCCTGACATAAATGTTCATAAAACTGACATAAATAAGATCACATTTATCTCAATTTTTAAGAACACACATAAAAACTACGACATTCAACATGTTTTTAATCACTTTTTCATAAAAAACAGACATAAATAAAATCACATTTATGTAAGTTTTAATAATTTTATTAGAGTTTTTTCAAAACTGACATAAATGTTCATATAAATTTTTTTTAATAAAAATCATTAATCCATCAAGAAACAACTATTATTTGAAGTCAAATCAACCATTGTAAATAGTTAATAACCAAGGTCATAAATATCACTAACTTAATATACATCAAGATATTTAGAATCAAACTGATGTGAAGTTACATCATATCCAAAAACAAGCTAATGTCTAGTTATTTATGTGATAATATCCTAAATATAATGATGATACATCAAAATATCCAAAAACTAGCATTGCGAATTATATCATAAGGACCACAATCCAAAATAATACTCAAGCTAGGACGTTGTTGAACGTAATATTCGATCCAATTTGTTCTCAACACTATCCAACCCATAATGAGTAACCTTGCAATCAAATATAATCAACATAGTTTTCATCAAAACACAATCATCTCAACACATTGTCATTACAACATAACAAAATACAATTACTCGAAAATACCTAAGATATATAATCCGTAATGAACTCAATGAACTCCATTTGAACTTCATTTAGTTCATTCAATGTGTATGTCACTTTATCGGACAATCTTCTCATCTCAAAAAATTGAAGATAGAATTGAATTAATTATTACGGTATATAATAGTTAATAACTAAACAATATTTTATATAATAAGACAAAAAGAGAACGCTGGTAACATACCTTTGTTTCAAAAGGTATGGAAGGATCCTCCATGGAGTACTTCATGAACTTCAACACAAAATATCCGCAATAAAGAGTACCATTTCCTTGCATTGGGCACTAGTTAACACAAAACATTATTACTGAACAAATAATAAAAGAGTACAATTCTAAAATATATTTTATACAACAAAAATAAATGTAAAAACTATAATAATTTTGGACATAATTTCCTCTCTTTACAGGACTATCCACCCTATTCAAAAATATAAAATACACCAACAACAAAACTATCAAGTGCGCCTCATCCATCTAGCTGAAAATCATTGTACTCAAAAACTAAATTTCAAAATTCCAAATTCACATGGCCATATGCCAACTACCTCATTCTCTATGATAGCAAAATTGAACATTTGTCTATTCCTTATAAAAAAAAAAAAAAAAAAAACTCTTGGATATTGTATCATTAAAGACATGTGAGTTGTTGAGTCTAAAAATTACGCTTATTACCGATTGAAGTATTGACGGTTATATATATATATATATATACATACACACACACAACAGCTCCTTCTCCCTCTATCTCTCCCTCATCTTCTCCCCCTCCCCCGCCCCTGGTAAATCACTCCCCCTCCCCCGCCCCGCCCCCTCCGCAGCCCCCTCATCTGCTACAAAACTCCCCCTCCCCCTCCAACTCAAAGGTGCCCAACCCCTACCCCTTCGCACATTTGCCCCAATAAAAAATTGTCTCCACTCCGCACTGCCCTAACCACCAACCACCTCCACTCCATCCACCACCGAATTTTCGTCACACTTCTCCAAAATCATATGTTTTTCATTTCTTTCATAACCATAAGACATGTTTTCCTTTTATGAAAATATACGGATACGATTGTTCGAATGGTACACGCACAAACAATTAGCCATGGTAGTTTGGAGCAGTAAGATAAATGATGAACAGTATACAATTATAAACTAAAATGCTCATTTCATATGGGTGGTTATTAGAGACTATAATGCTGTTGGTGGTGGTTATAAGAGACTATAATGATCATTTCATATGGGGATTTTCAATTGATTCTAGCATGGACGATGCATAACAAGCTTAAGCTCCTCCTACATTTTAAGGTCTTTCTTTCTGTATCAATTTGGGGTTTAATAACATATCGATTGAATCTAATTCAAAGTCAGTGGTTAGCATGATAAATGGCCTCTAGAAACCTCATTGTAAACTCAAGCTGCCAATACAAGGCATTCAAAGGCTGTTGGGTGATGGAAATTTCAAAATTTCTTACATAGAGACAAAACTTATAAGAGTAAGTAATGATTTCTATGAAATTACTCTTTTATTTTTATGTGGTTTTATTCAATAGATTCTTTTGTTATTTGTCTCTTCTGTTCACAGTTAAAGCCATCTTACAGTTGCAATAAGTAACAAGGCAGATAAAGGGGGTGGACAACAGTGAAGGACCCCGGGACCTGTTGTATGAAGTATCATAATGTCATGAGCCGTCGATGAGGCAGGAGGGCCTCGGTGGGGTTTGGTTTGACCAGCGGTGAGGATCCCAGGAGGAGTCAGGAGACAAAGGCGAGGGGACTAGGGTCGATGGAGGGCTGGACAATAGTGATGGGGAGGATATTTTAAGGGTCTACGCCATAGTATACACCATACCAAGAATTAACCATAAAATCAGATCTTAAAAAAGCAGTTCCCGTGATCTAAAAAAAGCAGGTTCCTTGATTTCTAAAAAAAACTTTTGGTAAGCAACCCGTTGATCCGGAGACGGACGTTGTGCTCATACAGTACCTGCCACCGCGGAAAATCAGTAAGCATCTATGGGAGACAACAACTTATAGGTCTGCTCTATGGGGTGATCTGGGAGAAGAGAACAGTGACCAGAGGTGAGTTTCTACGTGGGTTCAACAATTGACCAATGAGCCAGTTCCTTTGACGTATGGGGATAACGAGTAAGAATTCAAAGTTTTGGAGTGCGATGGATGATTTTGAGTTTAATTTCAAGTTTACTGACACAATTGTGCGCATCATTAGGAGTCAGAGAGTCGTGGGTCAACAACAGTTGATTTTGGAGTGCGTTGAGAAGTTAAGCCATATGTTCAAGCTTGATTTTAAAGTAATTACGAAGCGCATTAAAAATTGAGATAACCCAAGAGTACTTGAAAAGAGATGAGGACAGCCCAGATACATTCAAGTACTCGACTTGTTTCAACATATGCTCATCTCCAAATGGACCAGTAAAACTGGAACTCTCTTTTTGATGCCTTATAATGCCACTTTTGCTTATGATCATTAGTTGTGTACAGTTGACATGCATCTCTAAATATCCTCCTTAGTCGATTCGTAATAAGAAGTTAGATCATAGATCTTTGATCATTTGAACCCATATTAAGGTTGAGTTTTTTCAACTTGCAAGTTTGGCTCAAGGTTTACATGTTGTGTTGCAATGGTGAACCACTCTTTTACTTATTTCTTATTATATGATTTTCTTAATTAACACATTACAATGTTTTGACCACTAGGTTGGTGTTGTATTATTTTAGGATTTTTGTCGTGTAATATATTTTTACGTGAGTTAGTATGTATGAGTATCAAAATATTTTTCCCCACTTTTGGTTCTTGGTTGAACAAAGCGTACTTAGGAACACACAATATAGGTAAATGTTATGTTAAATGAAAAATCTCACAATTTATACTCTTTCTCACAATCGCACGTGTAATATCTCTCACCCTTTTACACACATACCCATCTTAAATTTCTTATCTAGATCTGAATATATACTACTATTTATAAGGTATTCGTAGTTTAAGTTCACTCTATCGCCTCTCCCCAAGATTCTAGGTTTTCAAAGCTCACGATGATCAAAGAGGAATCTGAGAAAGATCTCGAAGTCGTTGCTATGACACTGAAGGAGATTCTGCTGATGAGGTTAAATTTTGCGATTGTTCCATAAATGTTATTACATGTCTTTGATATGAAAAGTTGCGTTATATTTAGGTGTTTTGCAATGCTCACCATGTTTCGATTTATGGGTATTGGAACTTAAGGTATGTGATACATTGTGAACTTAAGGTTTAATTTATTGATTTTTCAGATTTAGGAACTTTGTGATTCATTAACCGTGTGTATTATTTTGCAGATTGTATGTAATAGAGATTGGAGCATGAAATGAAGGTATAAAACACATTTTGAGGTGTTAAATATAAGCTATCCCAACATTGTTAGTTTTGTAATTATTGAATATTTGAGTTTTTTTATTATCGTGGTGACTTTTAGTTGGGGTTTGTTGAAGTTGTAGTTGAATTTTAGTAGGGAGGCATACAACTTCAGGCATTCATCATTGCATTTTAGTTGGCGTTTTATGGTAAGCATTTGTTTGACTTATAGTAGAGCTAGAGATGACCTCCACTTGTGTGAAATTAAAAGTATTTATTTGAATTTTTTTCTTTTTTTTGTCATTGTGCCATCTTTGTTATTGCTCACCAACAAATTAAAGATGTTTGTTTAGATATTGCATTCTGTAGAAATTTTATCTTTTTTTTCTTTTATGTTATACACTAATGGGGTGTGTTTTATTTTGCAACTTTTGTTCCTTAAACACCTATCTAATTGCTTGAACTCTTCATACATTTCTAACAATTGCGTTGGTTTTGCAACTTTTGTTCATTAAACACCTATCTAATTGCTTGAACGCTTTATACATATCTGCCAGTTGCGTTGGTGGTTGTTATATATGAGAATTTGGGTTTCTTTGTTTAATTTTCTTAGTGGCACTAGGTAATCTTTTCTTAAAGCTCTAGGTAATCTTTTTTTTTTCAAACCGAAGTATATGTTTTTCAAACGGATAGGAAGACCGTGGTGCTTTCAATGAAAATATTTACTTATTCCGATAGAAGTAATTTCGGTGACAATATTTATTTATTTGAAGAGAAGTACTTTCAGTATTCTTTATTTTGACATAAGATTCTAATTATTTTGACAAATTTGTCAATATCACCCATATTCCATTGGTTCTTGAGTTTCCATATAACTTACCAACTTTGGATGTAGTTATATTTTCTTATATACCTTTGTTAATTTGAGTTATGTTTTACACTCTTTATGTTAGCTTGCAAATACAAGAAAGTCTCCGTCCCTGTTGTTGACGATTTGGTTTTCATTTCCGACAAGGCCTACTCAAGAAAAGAAGTCCTTGAAATGGTAAGCACATAAATTAAGGTTATGGATGTTTAGTTTATTTCAAGTTATGGTTGATTATTTTATTTGTCTAATTAAAGTTGTGTGTATTCGATGTTGATGTTTGATGGCTTAGAGAGGTGATAGTGATGCCCTTTCCTCTGATTTTGTTCACTCTTTTCCTCTACTTTATAATCGTCTAAATCTCCGTAGTAAGTATAAATCTAATATAATATGATAAAAATTAGAGTTCTGGAAAATAAATTTATTTACAACTTCATGTCCGATCTCATATATGATTAGTCATGTTTAATTACTTGGGATCTCATATCTGATCTCATCTTTATTACTTTTTGGTACTTTTACTATCTAAGGGATCATAATTAGAACTATGATTGATCATTTGGGTAAATCATTATAGGAAGTGCACAATTTTGCAAAAGTTGAAGGCAGCCATATCAACTCCGAATGGAGGAGGTAATAATGGTTTTATAAGATGAATCCCAAAATTCTCCACACAAGTACTTACTGTGTTGTTGTTGTTTTAGTATCTGGAAACACAATTTATAGGTTGGTATTGTATTATAGTGACTTTTGAAGTGAAAATGTGCAGGTTTTTTCTCGCTCGAAGAGATGGATGAATCGCACTACAAATTGGGAATTCTCCATTTTATTCACCAGAATGAAATTGTGGAGCTCAAATCATAGAAACTAACGCTCGAAGAAGGTGTATTTTCTTGGAATACAAAAACTCCAGGTATGTTATTCATTGTGAACTTATAGTTTAATAAGCTTTCAAATTTAGGAACTTGCGGTTTGATAAACTTTGTTTTATTTGCTTTCCTAATGGTGTTGTTTTCCACTCATGATTAGTGGAACTGATTGCTGATTCTAAAAGAGAAAAGTTAATATTAGGACTGAGATTTTGTCTTCCTAATTACTTGGGATCTCATATCTGATCACATATCCGATCTCATCTTTATTACTTTTTTGGTACTTTTTGGTACCTTTACTATCTAAGGGATCATAATTAGAACTATGATTGATCATTTGGGTAAATCATTATAGGAAGTGCACAATTTTGCAAAAGTTAAAGGTGACCATATCAACTCCGAATCAAGGAGGTAATAATGGTTTTATAAGATGAATCCCAAAATGCTCCACACATGTACTTACTGTGTTGTAGTTGTTTTAGTATCTGGAAACGCAATTTATAGGTTGGTATTGTATTATAGTGACTTTTGAAGTGAAAACGTGTAGGTTTTTTCTCGCTAAAAAATGCTCAACACAGGAAGTTGAGGCACAGGAAGTGAAAAATGTTCCAGGCCTCTGACAACTAAAATTTCCAAAGTGAAAAATGGTCGAACAAGGTGGGATGCCCCGTCGCCATTGGCGAAGATGGTTTTGAGGCACAGGAAGTTGTTCTAGATGTTAGCAGTATCAATATAGAAGATGAATTGGATAAAGTCGCGGGTAGTGATCAAAACAATGTTGTGTGGAAAGGAAAATTGTCTAGGGATGCTACCTCACAGAAGCAAGAGACAGTTGGTAATGTCATTTATGCATCAAACCAACCCAGTGCCCCAACCAAGCAAGCTTCAGTATAGTATTCACAAGCACAGAAGGCCCCTGTGAAGAAACCTACACCTCAATAAAAGGTTCCATTCGAGAAGGGGTATAACCAAGTGGACTGGCTTAAGCTTACTCAACCTCATTCTGACTTGGGAGGATTAAAGGGACAGTCAAATAAAAGGCTTATATCTCTGAATGTAGTAAAGCAACATCAAACAAAAGGCTCCATGTAGACTGTTCTTAAAGTCCATGTTTATAATATAGCGCCATACATGAAATTTCATCCAAGAGGTGTTAATTTCCTTATGATGGCAGTTGTAAAAGACTACTTCTTCATTCGGCTGCCCTTTCTCAGTTGCTTACAGTTTCATATTGGGGATTTATATATCTTAACAACGAGGTCTCAAGAGTATAGAGGCTTCAATTACAATTTACAAGTCACTTTATGAATTCAAGAAATTATGATATCCATCTTCGAGATACATCATTGTGTTTTTAGTTCTCTTTTTAAGACGAAGTCATTGTGTTTTTATTCCTCTTTTTAAGAGGAAATCGTGTTTTGGGTGTAAAAAAAATAGCACGCGAGAATGGCCATGGTCATGTTTTTTTTTCAATTATGTAAATCGTGTATTGGAACGAGGTTGGATAGTATCACGTATTGGAAATATACGCGTAATATTGTAATGTATAATGACTGATATATTTTATTAGTGTAATATATAATGATTGATACAATTTGTTAATTATTCACTTTGTGGCAAAGAAAAATGATTGATGCATCTGCGTAACATGGAAATCTTTTATAATATAGTTGGTGATTTGTTTAGAATAGTGTTCATCCATTTGACTATTCCGCCAAATTATTGTTTAGAATGCATTTTATAATGTAGTTGATGATTTGGTGTTTATTTTGATTTTTTGGCTTATGTGGTTGTTTTTATACATTGCTTAGAATTCACATATTTTTCTATAGGTTACATGGATGGTGTTTGTGAAATATGCATTTTTTTAATTAAATAGTGGCTTTCATGGGTGGTACTTTACACATTGTCAATAGATATAATGAATTATGGTATACCTAACTTTCTTTCTTTACTTTTTTGTTTAAAATTCTTCAATCCTATCAACGACGTACCCTTTCGAAAATTTGCGTCGTGCCTTTAGGCACGGGCATACCCTAGTATATATATATATATATATATAACAGTAACAGTAACAACATATATATGCTATATGCTGTTACAGCATATCGATCTCTCGATTACGCCTCCCCAAACCCGAACTACCCATCCATTCCGTTGACAATGAGTTTTGTTCTCCCTGAACCGGATGGAAGAGAATGAGCAGGCGCCATCTCCTTCTCATTGCTCTTCACCAATGGGGAAGCAAGTCCACCAATTCTTGATTCCTATGCATATATATGCATATATGATTGCATATATGCATATATGTGCATATATGCAGCATATAAGCGAGTCCACCAATTCTTGATTCCTATGCATATATATGCATCTATGATTGCATATATATGCATATATGATTGCATATATGCATATATCTGCATATATGCTTGCATATATCTGCATATATGTAGCATATATACAAGTATATATGCAGATTTTGAAGACATCGTTGGCGCTCGGAGCCTCATTAAACACTCCCACCCCAAACATTGACCTATCCACGTTAATAGTCCCCAATCATCCCCAACCGAGGATGAGTACGCACTCACACTTTTAAACAACAACCCCCTATACATGTCATCACCTGTCATAAAAATCATCGCTGAAACTATGACCACCATTGATGACATGACATTATTCGTCATGGCCATACACTTCTTATAAACTAACTATTGTATCTCGAACTTTTATAGTCATGGAGTTCATTCTCTCAAAAGATCCAAGGATCCTTACTCCTATTATATAGAAAATAGATCATCTAGTAGAATGTGAAGAGAAATAAGATGAGGCCCTCCAACAAACCGATCATATCACCCTTGCGGTACTAATTTAGTCATCGAGTGGGGAGGTTTGATCTCTAAGGAACGTCTATTTTCTCTCATAGATTTAGGAACTAATAATAGGACCCTTTCACCCTCTACTTCAAACATGTTCTTAATTAACTCTTTGGAAAATAGTGGGAGATCCACCTCTATCGGTCGTTAGACATAATAACCCGTAATTTGGACACCTCGATATCTTATCTCCCCAGTACAAATGACTAAAAGGGATTAAAGGCTTAGGGTTGATGATCAAATTAACTAAAAGTATCAAATTCATCGCCAACTACTGTATAAAGAAGAAGAAAGAATGAGGATTGACATTTCCCAGAGGTACGCCGCACCCGAAGTTGAACAAGAGATAACCCTCCTCTAATAGCCTATGTCACACAAACAAGAGATAACCAATTTCTTTGTCAAGGAATACAAAAAAGTGCAGAGAGAGTAAATAGTTGATCCAGATATTCAATTTATTTGTCATATTCAAATGGAGTACGCTTATTAAGGTACCATCCGAAACTCCCTATGAAAGAGGTTGCAAAACTGGATAGGAAACAAATGGAAGAGGACACAGTAGCTACTTCTTTAAAGGACGACGAGACTGTGACAAGCCTGGACGGAGATGTAGATATTGAAAAGGATGCTACTTCGTAGCATTAATTGAATTGTAGCGTAATTGCTTATAGTTTCATATTTTGTTATCTTATGCACTTAGTTTACTGCTAGACTTGATTGTTGTCATGGAATTTGAGGTTTGCTAGAGGCTTGCCTTATAACATCCGTGATCTTAGATTCTTCTACGATGAATATTTGCTCAATTGTTGTTGTAAGCTTAATAATGTGTCATGCCTAAAGGGTTTACATAATACTTTGTCGCCTAAAGGGTACAATGACCCCTCAGGGCTTTAGATATGGTTCTTTGATCTTTACTAGATACGGATATTAGCGATTGAATAAATAGAGGATGTTACGAATAAGTGGATAGGAATATTTATAAATCTTGTTCAAACTGGAACAATAGGAATCTCTTCATCGACTTTGATGTTTGGGGACTAATTAAATGTTTTCATTGGTTATTTATCAATGAACCATTGGTCTCTCAACCATAAATTATGAATGAAATCCTCTTCATAATTTAGTCCTATAAGAATGTGTTTCCCATTAAGAACACCTATAGACTAAGAAGCCTTTAGGGAGAAAGAGAGAAAGATTTTTCGGATCACTTTTAGAGGGGTCTACCATGTGATAACTTCCCCAATGATGGGATATATGAAAGTTAGTGCAAGGACTTCTATATCTTCAATAGAAAACTGTATGTTAGCTATACATGTTATATAACAACAACTATATGATAAATTTACCTTAATACAACTCCATGATGCGTTATGCCTTTTCTCATCGATGTTCAATGTGTTAATCTCACTACATGTAAAGAGAATTCAAAGACGTGTATTAGGAGATCACAATAATAATGTACTCATAATGCATTTCAAACAAAATTAAAAATTATATTATACTCACATAGTGATATACATCTTATCTCTGTCACTCGGTACCGTATTCAATGAATCCAACCAATAAATAGTTCATGTGGACAAATCAATGACAATCAATACCCAATGGAACCTGTAAAATGAATTTTGTCATAATTATATAGTACAGAATATAATAAAGATTTGTTTATTCATGTGAAAAAAATTAATTTAACAACTTACATATCTTCGAGATTGTAAGGAATGAAACAAATCTGACTTTTTTTTGCATTCCCCAACCTTTTTCCAATAAGTTGAGTTAAACAAAAATTTTTTGTACCATTGAAAGACTCGGGATTAAAGAATTGAAATTCTTCTAGGGAGCACTGAAACTTATCATACAAGAACCTGTAAAAGTAAGTAACTAAATTAGTCACTATGCATTTTAAATAATACGATTAAATCAAGTTATGACTCATGTATGCAACAATGCACGTTACATCGAAAGGCTTCAATGCACAAAAGTTCAACAAATTGTTCTTAAAAACATAACATTGACCCTTATCTTCTACAAATATCTCTTTCTCCAGTGGAATCGTTATTTGATTCATCTTCATTATAAATAAATTATGAGTGAAGGCGGTTATCAAATCGCAATCAATATTCTTGTTTACTATATCACATCTACTTTCACCGAAGATATCCTTCTCTTTCTCATGGCTGCTTTTTTCCCAACTTCCATTTCATTCTTCATTGAATCATGTGAAATGTCAGAAATCAATGTCATTCATAGCACAAACATAAACTTATAGATAAACATAGGAACCAATTGTTTACCTCAAATCCCAACAACACTAACTCTTTGGGACAAGCAACATATGACCCAATAGCCTCTTTCACAAAATACATTTCACTTGGAACAGGTATCGGGAGGATGGCACTAGAAGAAATAACTTTAGAAATGGAAACCCTAACATTGTTTTATCCCAACGCTATATTATGAATTTTCTCGTTCGTTCCATTCCTATCGAATACGATCCCCTCAGCAACGATGTTAGTTTTATTGCCAATAGCCAACCTACATTCTCTAACCTAAAATATGAAAAATAATCACATAAAAATTTAGCAATGTATTAAAATTGAGCAATTTATTGGCCCTAACCTAGTAAAACTACATAAAATTCAATACCCTACTAATCCAACCAAGTAAAACTACAAAGTTATCACCATCGAGAAATGTGATCCCATTACCTTTGAAGAAGACGCTTGTTTCGTACTTTTATCACTAGCTATCGAAGAAGGTTTCTTACTTTTCACAGCAGCTACTGATTGAGGTAGTAACTTGTCACTATGTGTTACACCACTATCTTTGAAATATGCCAAAGAAACACAAAAACAAATTGCAATTACAACAAAAATCACAAAACCTTAATGGTATGTGTTTGTATAATTATCTTTGTGTTATTATACCTTTGAAGAAAGTGATTGTGTTGCAATTTTTCCACCCGAACTTGAACGCTTTATATTTTCACTTTCACGCATATATGAAGCAACTTTGTCAGCTCGGGGTGCGACTGTTGGGTCTGTGGCAAACAAATCATTTCTTAACTTCAACTGGGCTTCCATATCTTTTAATCTTTTCTTCGCTTCTCTTAATTCAAATTCTAACTCAGTAATATGTCTCTTGGAACTACGCTTTGGAAGATTGAAGTACCTTGTGGGAACAACTACGAATACCAACCCCCGAACACGGCCCGAGTGTTCAGGAGTACCCAATGTCATAGTAAGAACATCATTACTTCCTTCGGTGATTAAACTACCATCTTTAACTTGCCTTTTCAATTCATCCTACAATGAAGTAGATTCAATCAATCAGAATGTCATCTAAATATTATCAAAATTACAAATCATACACTAAAAAAATACCAAATAAAGGAACTCGTGTCATAATTCATGAAAACTAACCATTTTATCCGCCACCTATTTTAATGAATCATCTCCATATTCACCATCTTTCTTTTCACGATCTTTCAACCATAAGAAAGCTTTGTCATCTTCATATTCTGAACCCATACTGTTTTTCTGGTATCAAATGTAAAACACAAAATCATATTATTAAAGAACAATTCAATGTTCAAGTTCAAACCATCACAAATCTAATGAAAATATTAAAACTAAAACATACCAAATCTTCAGCAAGACCGACGTAACCCTTCTTGCTCATACGATGATTGTATGTGACCTTGAATCGCTTTTCCCTTTGTGCCTCACTTACAATATTATAAATCAAAGCAAAAAATTATAAAAAAAATAACAAAAAGTACCACACAAATCTTCTACTATTTTTTCAATTATACCTCAAATCCTTTGGTTAGCCTGCTATAAACAAATTCATTCCACACATCTGGACTAATGAATTTCTCGTATTTTGGAGGAGGATGTTTGAGAAGCTCACGTTGGTGTCTCAATGGTCAATTCCAAAGTCTCGTGAGGTTTGTTTTGAATGCTCTCCAACTGTAACCCATAGAGGATAACACCATCCTCTTGCTATTCAGATCAATATCAAATTTGATCTGAAAAAGAAAGATGTTGAATACATGTCTTAAAATCAGTGTAAAGATGTCTTCAAATGAATGTCGTATTTTGGAATATAACATAAAAAATGAATCAAAATTCATCTATTATATACAAATCACACTCTACATCATTATAATATAAGAAAACGTTCGCATTGATAGAACATCGAATGGGGTTAAAACAATAGATAAATCATATAGACCATAGCTCAACTTAATCAATTTCGAGTGAAAAAATTATCAAAGCACAAAAAGCCATCTACTATCAGTTATCTCATTATACAATTTGCTAAAAAAATCAAGCAAATTCGTCATCATGATATAATTAGCAACTCTTATAAATAGAAATTCAAATTCTATGTTTAAATATCCAATATGTATTAAATTTGGGATTTTTACTTTTAAATTATGAAAGTTCTAATTCCAAATGATATGCGTATCTTTCTAGAATAATTTGATATTATTTCCCAATAACAATTATTTGGTTCTTTCTACATCAACTAACCGCTTGATTTATATAAAAATAATAAATTGCCCTCGATCTCAAATAATCCTCGTTTAACATGTTGGTAAGAAGGCTCGGGTACGTGATTGCGATGATCGATGATATGGGATCATCATTTTTAGGGATAATTAAATCATCGATGATATGGAATCCAAGTTCGATCGAATTCGTCTTCTAAGTAAGTCAAAAGTATTGTACCCTCTCCAATTCCAAGTACCAAATATGAGTTTTGATGAGTCTTGGAAGTGCTCCACTGTCGTAATGGTCAACAGTTGGTTAATATAAAATATAAAAGAGAAATGGTCAATACAGATGGTTAACAGAAATGGTCAGAACATATAAATGGTCTATAGAATCAGCACGGGCACACCTAATAAGAGTGAAAACAAATATGAATGAAGTAAATAAAATAGTATAGACCATTTATCTGTTCATTTTTCTTCTGCTCATCGTGACCCAATGGTACCAAGAATACAACATATTCATAAGAAAAAGGAAGAGAACAGTTTCAGAATAGAATAAATCGAGGAATTAGAGAGTGCAGTGCATAATTTCTAACGAAGTACTTCGTTAGAAAAGTTACAGAGACTAATAGGTCTGAAATTAACACAGGTTTTGGGATGATATATCTTTGCTATGAGCATAATGTTAGTGCTATGCTAATTTTTTAGCATTTCAGCCTCAATAAATAAATCTTGAATGGCCTTTATGAAGTCTAATTTGATTATATCCCATAATTTGACATAAAATTTTCCTCTATATCCATCTGGCCTAGGGGCACTATCCTCATTGAGATTCTGAACTACTTTAAAGATTTCTCCCTCTTGTGGAATTGCTGCCAAAGTTTCATTCTTTATAGTTGAGATCATCTTAGAATCTAGCTTTATTAACCTTAATAAATTATGCAGACCATTGATCTTGGAAGTGCTTAATGAAAACGTTAACTATACCTTATTTAGAAACCTCCACATTACCATTGATATCCTTTATTTTGGTTTATCAACTGCATTTTTCTCTTAGCCTTGACGGAAGTTTGGAACAATTTTAAATCACATCACCCTCCTTAAGCCATTTAAGATTAGATTTTTCTGCCAAAATATCTCCTCCATCATCAAAGCTTGATTTAATTTGGCTTTGTATTCTTGGGTTTCACTTATTATTTTCATAGAATTATTATTTTCAAAAGCATACTCCCTAATCAACATTTCATCCTCTAACTCCTTTACATTTTGAAAGATGTTTTTGATATGAGTGTCATTCCACTCTTTAAGCTTCTTCTTAAGCCTTTTAAGATTTAGAGCAAAGCACATCATATGGCCTGATTCTACAGGGATGTTCCATGATTCCTCTACTACACTATTTAAGTTGTTTTCTAAACACGACATATTTAAAATTTTAAAAGGTTTTGGGCAATCATCAACGAGAGTTTTGATTAACAGCAAGAGTGGACAATAATTTGAACAGTTCTTATATAGATGGGAGATATGAGTGTTAGAGAATTCAAGGATCCTAGGGCTATTGGAAAGGCCTCTATCAAGTCTACAGGAAATAGTTCCAGCTACTATATTATTGGACCAGGTATATCTGGAACCCTCATATACTACATCATTCAAATCACAGTTTGCGATCATATCACTAAATTCCTGAGAAACATTAAAATCAACTTCATTTCCTCCCACTTTTTATCCAACATTGCACACTACGTTAAAATCATCAATCACTAGAAGGGGATGGGCTAGACATTGTTGGTAAATACCTTCAAGGAGATCCCAAAGATATTTTCTACCTTCTGCTAAACACTTTGCATAGACTAAAGCAATATATATTGTTTATTTAGCGATGACCAATCAATTTGTAGACATAACACCGGATCAACATCTTTAATCACATAAATGTTTAATTCACTGACCACATAAACCAGATTTTATTATATTAGTTGTAGATACTATGTTCAAATCTTCATTTTTGTTGATATTTAAGAACTTTTGTAGAGCGCACCTTAGGTTCTAACAAATCTATTTCTAGCAGAGAGTAAGATCTGATTAACTTTTTTATTCTACTATTTTTTGCCTTGTTTGCAACTCCCCTAGCATTCAAGCAAATGAAATTTGTATTTTAAGAGATTTGATAATAAGCTAATGATTTTACCTTTCCACTAGAACTGGTAATCCTTTTGAAAATCGGATCAAAATGCTTGATGCTAGCTTATTTTTTTGGGTTTACCTTTTGTGACAACCCGCTATCCGGAATAAAGGGTGGCCAGCCCTATACCCCGATAAAATATGAAATCATTGATAAATATCATTCTCAGCATCATAACAATATACAAAGTATAAAGAATAACCACTCTATATTCCAGAAAACGGGTTATCAAAAACTTTGATTTGAAATAAAAAAGAAAACAATTTCAACAACCCATAATAGAAATAGAGGGTGGAAACCCCCACAAGCGTATATAAGAAACCCAAAAGATACAAAAGGACCGAACGAAAGGTCGGTCAATAACAACCATACAACATACAATTAGTACTAAGTGTTACATAAAAGATTCATTATACAATTACAACGATTTGGGCAACATGCCCGAATAAACTGATCATAACTAGAAAACATAAATGGAGGCGACTAAGCAAACATCCCGTGAAACCCGCACAATGTCACGGCTCCTCAAAAACATATGGAAGGAAAAGTCATTACGGGCGACCGGGCAGCGGAACACCTGAGCGGATTATATATATACATATACAACAAGAAAGGAAAACATGTCAGGGTCGGGTATATATGATCAATAGATAAATGACAGGTATGACAATGATGCACAATAATCATGGGAGATAGTCTAGCATGGTAACATCGTATAAGGAACTAAAACTGATAAAAGACTACATAGAGTGAGATTTATTTAAAACAGAATTTAAAATACATGTGAGCCTTTATCATCATTCATCATATTTCAATTTCAATCTTCTTTTCCATTCCTTATCAGGAATATAATTATCATCATGTGCACTATATGGCACTAAATTCAATAGCATGCTCTTTGTGGCATAAATTTGCTATTTATGGCATTAAGGTTCCATCGAGTCCAACTCGATAATTAGAATAGTCATAAATATAAATATAACGATTCTAAGACAGCCCGTCCGGGTTTCCCCACTGTGCGCGTCCCTAAATAACCATCATCTTCCAGGGCCTAACATAAGACAACCTGGGATCCTATCGAAATCGTCGGGAAGCGGCCATATGCCTGCGGGGTAGTCAAGACCACACCCAGAATCTCCTACCCATCGCAGAAAAATATAAAACAAGCGCTCATATGGCCTAGGACTATATCCACCCTGCATTCATTAGCCAGGGGGCTTCACCTATCGCACGGACTTCCCTTAAGATGGTATTAAGAGAGGTGTGTAACCTCCATTTTATTAATTTCCATTACATGATTTAGTAAATTATCATTTACCTTATCAATATTCCCATTTTAAATAAATGTATAAGTTAAATCGGGACTATATGTAATTCGTACCGACATAGCATCCTCAAAAGGAAATTCAGACTCCAAAGTTCTTCCCAAAGCTTCTTTTAGGCTTTACTATAAACCATCAAGTCAAATCTAACTCGAGTTGAATTCTAAAGTCTCCAAATTGACCTTAATAGATCTAAACCCTTATAGAACTACAAGACGAAAGAAATGCCTAAGCATCACTTTAAATTTCCCCCTTGAATGAATCCTAGATGAACCCTTTCGAGTCTAGGATGTCGACCCAACTCAACTAGAACTCTAAACCCTAGGTTTACTTCATTTAAGAAGGTCCCTAATCAATAATCCTAAAGAAAAGGGATAAAAATGAAAAAAGAAAAATTTGAAAAGTGCAGGGCTACCTAATCGATTCGCCCCCTTGGCCGAATCGATTCGGCCAGAAAATTTGAGTTTCTGAAATGTAGCCGAATCGATTCGGATGGAAACCGAATCGATTCGGTCAGAAGGTTTGGGTTTATGCATAACTGCCGAATCGATTCGGATAAATTCCAAATCGATTTGGTTCATAAGACCTGGGCACTGGAACTAACGGAATCGATTCGCCCAGAGGGCCGAATCGATTCGGGCCTGCGATTTTGCCAAGAAATGGATATGGAGTCTTGGACTCCTTTTTCTACCCCAACTCTAATTTCTTCCAACCAAACTTATATACCAGCACTAAAATAACATCAATGATACTCTTGATCATCTAAAACCTCATGAATCATCTTTGAGTGGATCAAAACCCAAAAATACATAAGAAAACCCTAATTTTTCTAAACTAAAATCAATACACCATTATCATAACGAATCATCTATCTCAAGACACAATTTGCAAGTAAAAACTTGCCTTGTTTCAGCAAATATGAAGATTCCTTGGTGTAGTAGCAATTTCTCTCTCAATCTCCAAGTCTTCTCTCTACTTTTCTCTTTCTCTCTTTGGATTTGGAAAGACGTTAGGGTAATTTGAAGACTAAAAAGGTTTAAGTCATGGCTTAAGGCAATTGTCCCACTTAATTAACTAATAGTGCGATAAAATAATACGCATTAGCATAATTAAGGCACAACCAGTCAAAAATGCCCAAAACTACAAAATACAATATGGTACATAATTTGACTATTTCGCACATTCCGGAATCAACTGCAACCTCCAAATCATCATTTGGACATTTTAAAATTCAATTTAGGTTCCGGTCCCATAATTAAGCCAAATATCATTTTGAATTCAGATGATATTTATAAGCATGACATAGCAATATCTACCCATAGATATGATATGTATGCAAACTCACAATAGATATCAACTTTCTACATTGAATTAACATTCAAATCATAACCCAACACTTGTCTCTAATTACTATACTAAGTAATTACTAGAAAATACGGTCTCATAAGCGAGGGTTATTACATACTCCCCCCCTTATGAGGAAATTTTGCCCCCAAAATTCAGGCGTACCTCATGAGAAAAGATGTGGATATTTCTCCCGCATCTCATCCTCACGTTCCCAAGTTGATTCGCTTGCATGGTGATGACTCCAATGGACTCTCACTATGGGCACCACACGAGATCTTAGCTTTCGCTCCCCAAACTCAAGGATAGCAACCGGTTGTTCTTCATAAGAAACATCGGGCTGTAACTCGATATCTTCGAAAGGAATGTGCCAAAGGGCACCTTCACACCTTCTGTACTTCTTCAAAGAAGAGACGTGAAATACATCATGGATTTGTTGTAAAGGTTCCGGCAAGGCAAGTTGGTATGCTACGGGACCAACCTTTGCAATCACCGGGAAAGGTCCAACAAAGCGGGGTGCAAGCTTCCCTTTCTTCCCAAAACGTCTAATACCCTTCATTGGGGACACTCGCACTAACATTTGGTCTCCAACTTCCAATTCCATATGTCTCCTACCCGCATCGGCATAACTCTTTTGACGATCTTGGGCTATCCGTATGCGGTTTCGAATAAGCTCAATCTTCGAAGAAGTATCTTGGATCATTTCAGGTCCAAGGAACTTATTATCACCCACCTCCAACCAACAAGCGGGCGATCTACAAGGCCTGCCATACAGAGCTTCATAGGGTGCCATTCCAATAGTGAATTGGTATGAGTTATTGTAAACAAACTCAACCAATGGAAGGTATTATTCCCAACTGCCTTTAAAGTCGAGTATGCACATGCGAAGCATATCCTCCAACATCTGATTCACCCTTTCGGTTTGACCGTCTGTTTGAGGATGATAGGAATAGCCTAACTTCAACTCGGTCCCCATAGCTCCCTGAAAACTCTGCCAAAAGTGGGACACGAATATTTTATCTCGGTCGGAGACAATATTCAAAGGTACCCCATGGAGTCGGACGATCTCCTCGATAAATAACTGGGCATAACGAGCGGTATCATAATCGGTGCGCACAGGCAAGAAATGTGCCGACTTAGTCAAATGGTCGACAATCACCCAAATTGAGTCATGACCCTTTTGCGATTTAGGCAAGCCTGTAACAAAGTCCATCGAAATGCTCTCCCATTTCCATACTGGAATCTCGAGCGGTTGTAACAAACCTGTCGGTCGCTGGTGGTCAATCTTAACCAACTGACAAGTAGTGCATTGAGACACAAACTCTGAGATATCCCTCTTCATACCCGCCCACCAATACAAACGGCGCATATCTTGGTACATCTTGTCCCCGCCTGGATGCACCGTGAACTTGGACCCGTGGGATTCCGCCATAACTGCACGTCTCAAATCCCAGTCGTCTGGAACCACAAGTCTTCCATGGAAGCGTAGTCCACCCTCAGAACCAATTGAGTATGACTCTGCTCCCTCAGACAACAACTGGCTTGTCTGGTCTTGACAAACTTTATCTCTTTTCTGAGCTTCCACAATCTTTGCTATAATCGTGGGAGTAACCGTAATCACTGAAAGGAATGCTCTCACTCCGGCATCCTCTAGGCTGAGTTCTTTCCACTTAGCTTTCCACACCTCAGCTAAGTTTCAATCAGGCTTTCTACTCAAGGCATCTGCTACCACATTTGCCTTCCCGGGGTGATAATGAATATCAAATTGGTAATCTTTCACAAACTCCAACCAACGACGCTGGCGCATGTTCAAATCCTTCTGGGAGAATAAGTATTGCAGCGATTTGTGGTCGGTGAAAAGACTAAACTTTTCCCCCAAGAGATAATGCCTCCATATCTTCAAGGCAAATACAACGGCGGTGAACTCCAAGTCGTGAACCGGATAGTTCCTCTCGTGAGGCTTCAACTTACGAGAAGCGTACGCAATAGGTTGTCTCTCTTGTTGAAGAACACCTCCTAACCCCAGAAGAGATGCATCAGTGAAGACGATATATTCCAATCCCGGCTTTGGCAATGCCAGGACTGGAGCGGAAGTCAGTCTATCCTTGAGCTCATCGAAATCCGTTTGACATGAACTGTCCCACACAAATCTTACTCCTTTTCGGGTTAAGTTCGTCAATGGGCTAGCAAACTTAGAAAAGCCCTTAATGAATCGGCGGTAATAACCCGCCAAGCCCAGAAAACTACGAACTTCAGTGGGCGTCATGGGCTGACCCCTCTCCTTCACCGCGATCACCTTACTCGGATCCACAGACACACCTTGGGATGACACCACATGCCCCAAAAATTGAACTTCCTTCAACCAGAAGCCACACTTCTCAAACTTTTCATACAATTGATGATCCCTCAATCTCTGCAGGACCAACCGCAAGTGAGCAGCGTGATCCAACTCCGTCTGAGAATAGACTAGGATGTCATCAATAAAGACAATGACAAACTGGTCAAGGAAATCCCAGAATACCCGATTCATAAGGTCCATAAACACTGTAAGGGCATTGGTTAGCCCAAAGGGCATAACCAAGAACTCATAAGATCCATAGCGGGTCAGAAAGGCCGTCTTGGATACATCTTGCTCTCATATCCTCAATTGGTGATTCCCTGTCCGCAAGTCGATCTTGGAGAAGTAGGAAGCTCCCCTAAGTTGATCAAACAAGTCGTCGATGTGAGGTAAAGGGTATTTATTCCGGATGGTAACTTTATTCAACTCTCTATAGTCCATGCATAACCGGAGAGAACCGTCTCTCTTCTTCACAAATAAAACTGGAGCGCCCCACGAGGAGGTACTACGCCTAATGAAGCCCTGCTCCAGTAACTTCTGAATTTGATCTCTCAGCTCTCTCATCTCCACAGGAGCCATTTGGTAAGGAGCTTTTGCGATCGGTCGAGTTCCCGACATTAAGTCAATCACAAACTCTATTTCTCGACTTGAAGGTAATCCGGGTATCTCCCGAAAAATATCTTCAAAGTCCCGAATGATTGGAAGAGAATTTAGGGGAACCACGACATCTCTAGATGCATCTTTCGCAATACAATATAGATAAGCACTCGTGCTCCCTTCCATACAAGGCATAACTACCAGGAACATCTCTTGTCCCGGAATCGCAAAAACTATACTCTTCCTGTAACAATTCACTATGGCACGGTACTTCACTAGCCAATCCATACCCAAAATTACATCGTACCCGACCATATCAAGGACGAGTAAGTCAGCCTCAAAACACAAGCCACCAAGGTCAATTCCTACGTTTTTACACACGAAGAAAATCAATGAGCCATCGCCCATAGAGGATTCAACACTAGTGAAGGTACTTTCAGCAGATTTTATCAAACCCGTAGTCTGAGCAAAACTTCTAGAAATAAAAGAATGTGTAGCACCCGTATCAAATAGAATTCGACCCATATGACCATGGATGAGAAACTTACCCTCGATCGCTGGTGGTGCAGGAGGAGCTGGAGGAAGCAAAGCCTCCTGAATATGGTAAACCCGACCGTACTGCAATTGCCCCCGTTGAGGAGGAGCAATCGGATTAGGAGCTTGGGGTGGAAACTTTACATACGGCTGCTATGGAGCCCTAGGAAGATGCCCTCCAACCAACTGAGGACACGCCCTTTTATAGTGGCCCAGCTCCCCACACTGAAAACATTTATTCATCGCATTGTCCTGATTCCTACCTTGGTTATTCCGGAATTACCCCGCACCTCGGCCCTGTTGGCCCCTACCTCCATTTCCACCTCTACCTCCCTGTGGTTGCTGACCACCTTGACCCTGCTTGTTAGCATTGTTGTTGCCACCGGCATTAAACCCACCGGACCGTTGACGCTTGAACGAATCCCCCTGCTGAGGATCCCTCTCAACCTGCTTGTTCCCCGAGGATTGGGACAAATACGACGTTCCCCCTCCGCTCCCAACTCCTCCCTGCCTCCCTGCTTGTCCCACAGTAACAACCTTCTTCTTGTTTAGCAAAAACAATCTGTGCTCCTGACAGTGAAGTAAAGCGGCATTCATCACATCACCAAAAGTCACCAGAGATGGGTTTCCCAGCAAATGTTGTTTTATTCGCCAATGTAAACCTCCCACAAACTTGGAGATCCTCTTAGCTTCTGGAGTTACCTCATCCGGTATAAAACTGGCTAACCGGGTAAACTCTTCCTCATACTCGGCAACCGACCTCTCCCCTTGAACCAAATCCTGCAGCCTCCTCTGCATTTCCCTCTGAACTGCGGGAGGGAAATACTTCCCATCAAACAAAGCCCAAAAATTTGTGATGGACATGGTATCCCTTTGTTCGGGTGTCGTCATTGACTCCCACCAGTGTAAGGCCGGTCCGACCAGCTTGAAAGTAACGAGAACTTGCTTTTTCTCCTCACTACATTCCACCATCCGAATATGGCGCTGCATATCTCTCTTCCACTGGTTCGCCTTGATAACATCCGAACCTCCCTCAAATTCCGGGGGATGTCCCTTAAGGAAAGACTCCCTCACCCGTTCCCATTGAGAAGGTCCCGTAGGAACTAGTGCCTCCTGTCCCCTCACTTGAGCTTGTGGCATTTGTTGGGCCACTGCAGTCATCGCGGCGTTGACAGCTTGGGCCACAATATTTGCCACTTCAGCGGCACTGATATTCCTCTGCTGCGGTGGAGGACTAAACTCATCCTCAACAACCCTATTACGTCTAGCGGGACATCCTCTCTTTGGCGGCATCTGAGATGAAGACGAGATAGAGTTAAAACATAGTATAAGACAATCTATTTAGCAGAAGATCACATACATAGGCAGCAAAACAATCCTAACATTAAGTTCTATATCAAAGAACGCTACGGTAGAACGTGACAAGTCCGCATAGATCCTAAAGACTCTAGAACCTGATGCTCTGATACCATCTGTGACAACCCACTATCCGGAATAAAGGGTGGCCAGCCCTATACCCCGATAAAATAGGAAATCATTGATAAATATCATTCTCAGCATCACAACAATATACAAAGTATAAGGAATAACCACTCTATATTCCAGAAAACGGCTTATCAAAAACTTTGATTTGAAATAAAAAAGAAAACAATTTCAACAACCCATAATAGAAATAGAGGGTGGAAACCCCCACAAGTGTATATAAGAAACCCAAAAGATACAAAAGGACCGAACGAAAAGTCGGTCAATAACAACCATACAACATACAATTAGTACTAAGTGTTACATAAAAGATTCATTATACAATTACAACGGTTTGGGCAACATGCCCGAATAAACTGATCATAACTAAAAAACATAAATGGAGGCGACTACGCAAACATCCCGTGAAACCCACACAATGTCACGGCTCCTCAAAAACATATGGAAGGAAAAGTCATTACGGGCGACCGTGCGGTGGAACACCTGAGCGGATTATATATATACATATACAACAAGAAAGGAAAACCGGTCAGGGCCGGGTATATGTGATCAATAGATAAATGACACGTATGACAATGATGCACAATAATCAAGGGAGATAGTCTAGCATGGTAACATCGTATAAGGAACTAAAACTGATAAAAGACTACATAGAGTGAGATTTATTTAAAACAAAATTTAAAATACATGTGAGCCTTTATCATCATTCATCATATTTCAATTTCAATCTTCTTTTCCATTCCTTATCAGGAATATAATTATCATCATGTGCACTATATGGCACTAAATTCAATAGCATGCTCTTTGTGGCATAAATTTGCTCTTTATGTCATTAAGGTTCCATCGAGTCCAACTCGATAATTAGAATAGTCATAAATATAAATATAACGATTCTAAGACCGCTCGTCCGGGTTTCCCCACTGTGCGCGTCCCTAAATAACCATCATCTTCCAAGGCCTAACATAAGATAACCTGGGATCCTATCGAAATCGTCGAGAAGCGGTCATATGCCTGCGGGGTAGTCAAGACCACACCCAGAATCTCCTACCCATCACAGAAAAATATAAAACAAGCGCTCATATGGCCTAGGACTATATCCACCCTGCATTCATTAGCCAGGGGGCTTCACCTATCGCACGGACTTCCCTTAAGATGGTATTTAGAGAGGTGTGTAACATCCATTTTATTAATTTCCATTACATGATTTAGTAAATTATCATTTACCTTATCAATATTCCCATTTTAAATAAATGTATAAGTTAAATCGGGACTATATGTAATTCGTACCGACATAGCATCCTCAAAAGGAAATTCAGACTCCAAAGTTCTTCCCAAAGATTCTTTTAGGCTTTACTATAAACCATCAAGTCAAATCTAACTCGAGTTGAATTCTAAAGTCTCCAAATTGACCTTAATAGATTCTAAACCCTTATAGAACTACAAGACGAATGAAATGCCTAAGCATCACTTTAAATTTCCCCCTTGAATGAATCCTAGATGAACCCTTTCGAGTCTAGGATGTCGACCCAACTCAACTAGAACTCTAAACCCTAGGTTTACTTCATTTAAGAAGGTCCCTAATCAATAATCCTAAAGAAAAGGGCTAAAAATGAAAAAAGAAAAATTTGAAAAGTGCAGGGCTACCGAATCGATTCGCCCCCTTGGCCGAATCGATTCGGCCAGAAAATTTGAGTTTCTGAAATGTAGCCGACTCGATTTGGATGGAAACCGAATCGATTCGGTCAGAAGGTTTGGGTTTCTGCATAACTGCCGAATCGATTCGGATAAATTCCGAATCGATTCGGTTCACAAGACCTGGGCACTGGAACTAACCGAATCGATTCGGGCCTGCGATTTTGCCAAGAAATGGCTATGGAGTTTTGGACTCCATTTTCTACCCCAACTCTAATTTCTTCCAACCAAACTTATATACCAGCACTAAAATAACATCAATGATACTCTTGATCATCTAAAATCTCATGAATCATCTTTGAGTGTATCAAAACCCAAAAATACATAAGAAAACCCTAAGTTTTCTAAACTAAAATCAATACACCATTATCATAACAAATCATCTATCTCAAGACACAATTTGCAAGTAAAAACTTGCCTTGATTCAGTAAATATGCAGATTCCTTGGTGTAGTAGCAATTTCTCTCTCAATCTCCAAGTCTTCTCTCTACTTTTCTCTTTCTCTCTTTGGTTTTGGAAAGAAGTTAGGGTAATTTGAAGACTAAAAAGGCTTAAGTCGTGGCTTAAGGCAGTTGTCCCACTTAATTAACTAATAGTGCGATAAAATAATACGCATTAGCATAATTAAGGCACAACCAGTCAAAAATGCCCAAAACTACAAAATACAATATGGTAAATTATTTGACTATTTCGCACATTCCGGAATCAACTGCAACCTCCAAATCATCATTTGGACATTTTAAAATTCAATTTAGGTTCCGGTCTCATAATTAAGCCAAATATCATTTTGAATTCAGATGATATTTATAAGCATGACATAGAAATATCTACCCATAGATATGATATGTATGCAAACTCACAATAGATATCAACTTTCTACATTGAATTAACATTCAAATCATAACCCAACACTCGTCTCCAATTACTATACTAAGTAATTACTAGAAAATACGGTCTCATAAGCGAGGGTTATTACACCTTTGTTAGGCAGATAAAAAATAGGAAGTTGATTCCCATGTAAATTATCCTCTTTTTTTGTAGCTTTCTTGTTAATGACCTTCTTCCACTTTTCATCAAAATTGACCCCAATTTTTTTTATATCTTCCACTTTAAGCTGATTGTTTGAGTCTTCTTCAATGTCTAAGTGATACTATTTAAAACTTGCTTTGTGCTTTTCATAATCCGATAATTCAGTTCCTCTAGGGGATATGTTACAGTTATCAAACACCATAACCTCTTCAATAATGATATCACAATGTTGAATTTTTTTTATGTGTTCTTGAATACCTATTGTGGTGACTGCATTACTGTAATAAAATCTAGTTTAATATTATCATGACCCTTCGATGAATTAAATATTTACCTTCTTATACATCTTCTTAATCACTTTGAGGAATCAGTTAATCTTCTAGCATTTCTCCTTCTTCTACATCTTCTACTGATTTGAACTCTAAAATTTCAATGAATTGATCTTAACCTGCTTTATTCTGGTCGTTCACCTTTATAAATACTTTCTTGGATTAAACAAGATTCAGAATTTGAAGGTCTAAACTTTCTTTTGAGTATTTTTCCTGATTCTCGCCAACCTTATTGACTTCTTCAATTTCTGGCACAATTATATTACTTTTGTCTAGTATTGCCTTGTATACTTGATGACTTTTCACCTGCCTTGATGATTGCTCATATCCTTTCCAGGAACCTTTTACAGACTAAACATTTAAATTAAATATACACGAAGATTCTTCACATCCTTTTTTAAAGTAGCATGTACAATATTTAAGCATATTCTACACTATTACCTCTTACCAGAAGACATTATCCCCACTTCCTATCCAAACTATCCTAGGGCTCTTCTTTGTTAAGTCCACTTCCACACATACTCGTTCTAAACTAGGGCTCTTCTTTGAATGGTAGACTTTTCGAACTGCTAAATTTGTATCATACTTGGGGAGATCTGAACCTTTTGGAGAAAGTTATATTGATATACTTTTAAAGTTTCTTCTGATGAGTATTCTGTATGTTGAAATTTATCATATGCTTGGTCTTTTGGGATTTCAAAGTCTTATGTTTCTTTTTCATCTTCTTCATAATTTAATGGAGACTTTTGGATAACTTCAATATGGTTTTCTTTACTGCCACTATTAGTAATTAAAGTAACTGAATTATTTGGAACTTGTAGGTTCACTTCAGGATCTTCCTGATTCTTGGAATTAGAAATAGGGTTTGTTGTTACTGTCATCCCTGTGTCTTGAATTTTTGTGAATTTTTGTAGGGGATTTTGGGTATTAGTATACTTAATCATACATTTTTCTTCGTGATGGCCCTTTATCTTACAATATTTACAAAAGGAAGGAATATTTTCATAAGGTATTTTTTTCTAGAATCCTTTGGTACAACATCCTATCCAAATCCCGTGAATTCTTTCTTTGAGAAGATTTATTTCTACACATACTTTGCAATATGTATAATATATATATATATATAATATGGGAGAGGGGTGTTTGAATAGTGTCAATAAATTAAGGGTTGAGATTAAATTTTTTGTAGAATCTAAAGGTGTGAGAGAGTGCCATGTCACCACTTAGCATTGTGACATGGAAAATGAAGGAACACCCCTTGATCCCCAAATCCTTCCCCTGACTCCTTCATTCGAATCTCGCTCACTCATTTCTTCTCTCACTCTCTCTTCAACACAAACAACCCCTCCAACACTAACCCTATCCATCGCCGCCCTCCCCTGCGTCCGCCTCCCCACCACCTCCGCCTCCTCTACCGCCTTCGCTTTCCACCCTCTTACACACACACACACAGATAAGGTAAATCGTCAGTTTTTTTCCATTTTTGTTTTTAAGATCTAATGGTTTGTTTGTGTTTTGTTTTGAAGATCTAATGGTTTTTTTTTTAGGTTTTGTTTTGAAGATTTATTTTGGTATGACATCTTCTCTCTTTAGTTTTTTTTGGACATTTTAATGTTTTGTAAACCCTAATTTTTAGGGGTTTTGGGCAGGTCTCAGAGAAATATGATAATTTTGGGTTTACGCATCCATTATTTGTGAGTATAACTAGGTGATATATGCTATCTCAACTCTTTAATTAGTTTTCAATGGATTAGTTCCACGGATTTGTGTGCATGTACTGTTTGAATATTAAATTATTGAATTGATTAGGTTTATGTTTGCTGATTTTAATAACTGATTGTTTAAATCTAAAATTTGGGAGAAAGCTCCTTATATGGCTAAAGCTCCGTATATGGATAAAGCTCCTTAAATTCAGGAGAAAGCTGCTTATTGGTGTATTTGTTTAACTGTGCATTTGTAGTATATTTTTTGGGGTTATGAGTTTGGGGGTTTTCAAGATGTCGACACCAAGATTTTTCGAAATGGCTGAATAAGAAAACTCTTTATATGGTTAAGAAGCCTAAACCTATATGGGAAATTTTTAGCAATGTGTATATATTAATAATGTGATTTGGCTTTTGAGTACAAATGTGTGGGTAAATGGAGCTGAATCAATCATCTTTGTTATTCTGTTTCTTTTAATTTTTAGGTTTAATTTCCCTTTTTTTTGTATTTTGTTTTAGGTATATTATTTTTTGCTCTGTTCTTTTCCCTATTTTTTGCACCACTCTTTAATTTTTAGATTAATGCATATTATCCTTCTTTAATCTTCTCAATTACTCTACTATTAGATCATGATGAAATCTCCATGAAGACACCATGGGGCAAAAAATTCTGAAGTGAGAAAAGAGTGTAGGAGTTTAATGATGAGATAGAGAGATCTGATTAAAATAATGTATGTTCTAACTTGGCTAATGCCATTATAGTGAAATACTTAGAATGATAAAAAATAGTGCCCACAATGTACTGCATATGTTCTGAAACATGGACTCTTAATGCGCAACTATGAACATATTGATATACGATAAAGGTATTATTCTATGAGTTATGATGACGTGGAATTTGTTGCATTTAAATATCATTATATTTGTATACGTATGTTGAAAATTAATTAGCATGTTAGATGGTGACTTGGTTTCATATTTGGCAGGTAAAGATCATTCTACAAGAATTGCGTTCTGCATTCAGTAGCTGAACGATTCAGAGGAATTTCAGTTCATCACAAAGACTCAGAAGGTGATGATACAGGGTTCTCTTTTGTAAACTGTAAAATTACTGAAAGTGGCATCGTCTACTTAGGAAGAGCATGGGGAGATTATTCATGAGCAATATATTCGTACTGTGACATCGACGACATCATAACCCCATCCGGATGGAGTGATTGGAACTTCCCTAATAGGCAAAAGACTGTTGTGTTTGGGAATACCACTACATGGGTAAAGGAGAAGATAAAAGGAATAGAGTATGGTGGTCCAAGTCTTTCCGCGCTGATGAAGTGAGGCCTTTTCTGGATATGAAATTCATACGTGGAGAGGAATGGCTGAGATTACAGCTCTTAATTGCTCCATGAAGACACCATGGGGTAAAAAATTCTGAAGTGAGAAAAGAGTGTAGGAGTTTAATGATGAAATGGAGAGATCTGATTAAAATAATGTATTTTCTAACTTGGCTAATGGAATTATAGTGAAATACTTACTATAAAAAAAAATAGTGCCCATAATGTACTGCATATGTACTGAAACATGGACTCTTAATATGCAACTATGAACATATTGATATACGATAAAGGTATTATTCTATGAGTTATGATGACGAGGAATTTGTTGCATTTAAATATCATTATATTTGTATATGTATGTTGAAAATGAATTAGCATGTTAGATGGTGGCTTATGGCCGAGAGCTACATCCCCAAATATTTATTTGTTAACTAATAGTCATGATAAGTGGTTCATGTTTTGAACCAATAAAAGAAGGGAAAATTTGTGACAATAGGAGAGGCATATTAAGCAATAAATTCAAAGTCATGGGCCAATTGTAGAGCATCAAGCGACATGGGTTTGAGTTGGGCACTAGAGAGATGATACGGTCATCGAACTCTCCATATTTTTGTAAGACGGACATCCCTTTGGTCTTTAATTGTGTTTTTCTATATTAATAAAGTCTCAAATGCAATATATTTGGTTATTTTCAATCTTCTTTAACCAAAATCATTGAGACTTGCTGAATCTTTGCGCATTTTGGTTGTTGCTATATGTTCTGTTTTTATTAATATAATGATTGATTTTCTTTGTTTGGCAGAGGCTTAACAAGGCCAAGGCCGATGCATATGGATCTGCTGCGACTTTTCACATTAACTGGTGTCAATCGATGTCGACTTCCACCGCTGCTGGGGTTTCATCTCCTGCACCGCTGATTTCCACCGCTGCTGCTATTTCATCTTCGGCGATGACCTCCCATCGCTGCCGCTCCTCTCCTCTATATGTTTCTTCATTTAATACCAATTCGATTGGTTTAAGAAAGAAAAAGAAGGTCTGTCCAGAAACACGATAATAAGGTAATTATATAAATTTTAGTTGTGGCATTTCAATATTTGGTTAGAAAATATTTTGCATTTCAATATTTTTTCCTTACTACATTTGGTTAGAAAAAATAACAGAAACACGATAATCAGGTAATTATATAAATTTTAGTTGTGGGTACATTGTTTGTTCAATCGGGTCTTTTTACGGAAATGCCTATGGCATGTTACTATATATCCCTTTTGTTCTTATGATCAAGCTTATTTGGCCTCTATTTATAGATCTACCATATAAACCATGCTTACATGCTTCTTGATGTATTTTTTTTTTCATTTGGCAACACGAACCATATTAACACTTACTGTTTTGGAAAAGAATCAAAGAGCATTATAAATGATGAGATACCTACATATATGGTACTGAGAGTATCTCAATTTTCATATGTGAGTCATGGAATTATATGGAAATTCACTGATTTAAATTTTCACACTTTCTATCTATAGTTTGTACTTTGACTTTTTTATGTGTACTTTGACAGTTGGTGCAGCAAGGACTATGATTTTTTGGGTGGTAAAGAAGTGGTGACTGTTGGCGGCACCACTGGAGAAGGCCAACTGATGAGTTGGGCTGAACACATCATGCTGATTGACCGCACAGTCAATTATTTTGGCATATATTTCAAGGTCATCCGAACACCAGAAAGTAATCCACGCCATCGAGCAGGGATTTGATGTTTGAATGCATACTGCTCTTCAATTAGGTAATTTCAAATTTTCTCATCAATGAAATAATGTTGGTGTGTTTCAGCGAAACATAACAGTGCTGATGTGTTTTAGCAAAACATATCATCTTCGACTACCTTCAACTACTTTCATTTGATCCGAGTCCGGGTTTAAGAGGTAAAGATTTGTTTAGTGTGGTTTACATGGCATCTTCAACATGGTAGCAACAACACTAAATGTTATACAACCTATTGTATCATTACAGAATTGTAGTTTGGAGTTTAGAAGACATTTTTTTGGTTCGACATAAAAGATTAAAAATATGGACTTTAATGGTTATTTTTTAAGTTAAAATATCATCTTTTGTGTTTCGATTGTTTCTTTGTTTTAACAATTTTTGATGTAGCTTAAAAAATATGATAAATTGACTTTATTTAGTCTAAATGGATAAAACTTACATTGACTTTATTTAATGTGCACAATGGCCAGGTGTGGATTCTTTTTTTTTTAAAGCTTCATCATGTGCGAATCATCAACTCATAAACATCATTGCTGTTTATGCAGAGGCAGAGGACATTAAGATGTATTGAACATCTTATAAGGCACGATCAGACGCACTACATTTAGAACTCTGGTAATATGCGAGCAGACTTACGACATTTGGAAATTGGGCCCAGCCCTGGGTAGCTAAATACTGAACATCAAGACACATTCCACTGTTTTGGGCCCAGCCCTGACCAGCCCCTACCGGGCAGCAGCAAGCAAGAGCATAGCAGCGGCTCTCCTCCCTCCTCTTGGCAGCAGTTAGTCAAATGCAACTCTGTTATTTAAAAGGTGCAAACTAGAAACATACTTCTTTTTATTCTTAATGACAACTACATTCATAGTTTTATGATGTTTAAACTCAAGTTCAATTAGGTTCCATAGTACGCGATTATTTGGTTCAGTGTTCTACTGCTTTCCCGGGGTACTACTGCATAAATCTACATGAAAAATTTCCACATGAATTTGATTAATCTCTTTTGTCTTTAAATCACCCTGATGATATTCAATAAAATAAAATACATGTATAATATAACATTGTTTATTTGTTATTAATTTGATACAGTGACATCCTATAAAGCACAAGCATGACGAGATGCATATCAGGGAAAGTGGTAAGGGTATTGAGACATGGATGATGGGAAAACTGAGTGAAGAAAATCAACAAAACCGGTTTCTTAAATGGTAGGTTCGATAAACTGGGATTTTAAATATTTGTTCCCATTAATGTGTTTTGCTTAGTTTGTGAATTTCGCATGTAATTGTGTGTTTCGATCTATGAATCTTTGACTATTATAAATATTGAAATCGAGAAATAGTTTGTCTCTCCTTTGATATTTTGAATTTGAATTGGTTGTATTTTGAGCATTTTCATGTTATTTTGATGATTCACAGTTGGTCTCTCTGTGGTTCACGGTGACAATTTCATTCCTTGACGGGTACGTATACATTAATGGGTATTTTACAGTGACTGATACATGTATTATTTGTGTGGTTGATATGAGATTTTGTTTGAATGCAGTTTCACATATATATGATGTCAAGACTTGAGTTTAGGACTTTCTCCAAATCTATTGACGTGCCCAGGTTGAAGATGTGCATCTTCAAGTTTTGCGATGTTGCGATCGCATTGGTTCCAACATAATGTTCTTCACTTTGTTCAACGGTAAAGATAGTTTATGATCTTTTGTATACTTTTTGTAGTCATTTCCCCTATTATCATTATGGATTTCAATGTGAAGTTGTTGAAATTAATAAGAATTCATATATTATTTTGACAATGTTGTTTAGAGGAGGACCAAAATTGATTAATTGTTCATGTGTGATTTCTTAATTATTTTTAAGCCATTTGGATAGTCCTATAATTAGAGGAAATTTTGCCCATTTTTCAATTTATTTTACTTCTCTGAATTGTATGTAAAACAATTACAACGCAAAATTATAATTTGTTTAGTTGAGGAACGAAAAATTTTCCGTTTTGCGATTATGTAGTTTGGAAATTTTTCCGTTTTGCGATTACATACTTTTTAGAAATTTTCGTCGTGCCTGAAGGCACGCTGATAATTTTGTAAATTATAAAATCGTGTATAATGTAAATAATAAATGTTTTATATACTATAAGTGTAAATTTTTAAAGTATAAAATCAGGTAAATTTAAATCATTCAACTTTTATAACACAAATGTATAAACAATTTAGAAAATTTGGACAAAATTCCCTTTGATTATTGGACTATCCACCATGCTTAAGAGATAAATAAAAAAACTCCAACAACAATAGTAATAGTCCATTTTGGACCTCATATAAACATCATAATCAATTTAACTCAACTTTACTAAATACAACCAATGTATCAATAAATAAATAAAACAATAATCAATTCATGAAGAAAACACAACAAATACATCAAAAAATAATAATATTAGCTTGTAATACGCAAACTTAATTTTGTAGATGAACTATATCCCTACCCATGTCACCATAAAATTGTAAAATACAAACCTTGGTCATTTTACATAAGAGAAAACAAATAAAGATGAGATAACAATTCTTTATCTTCATAAAACGAAATAGTTTCCTCTTCTTCTTATTCTTCTTATATAACAGGGGGAGCCCTATAATATGATGCGACTGTTACATGGAAGATCATTTGTCTAACTTCTTTAGACATTATGATAGGAAAAATGATTCCGAGCGCACCCTACAATGGAAAAAATAGCATAGGCGTCAACATTTGTAAATATACACCAGAGAAAAATAAATTAAAATCAATAGAATGTATTAGAATACGCACCGATTGGAAGTTGAAACTACAGTTGTAGCAGGTAAATTAGATATGCCCCTCGTAGTGTTAGGGTACCGACTGAGTGTCTACGATGATGGCAGATTCAACTTGAGGTGTTTGTTGAATATGATAGAAAATTCGTAGTTCTAATACACATAAGTCTCTATAATACTGCAAATACAAAGTAATACATAAGGCACAAATCAAAACATAAAAGCACAAAAAAGTATTGATCTGAACTTTTAAAAGGGAAAATTAAAGAACACATGTCATCTCTCAATACACTTATTTTGTATTCAGACACTCAGTATTAGTTCCTCTAGTACAAACTCTAGATACAGTTACACTCTCAATACAGTTCCTCTACAACTAATAAATTATTATTCAATAAAATCTAAATTAAAGATTGCTACATATTTTGCAAAAACTAAGTCCTTATATTTGTGCCAATAAGAAAGTGAACAAAAAATACCTGATTAAGACCATATAAATATAGTCAATTAACTAAAAGAAGAGTAAGTCACAATTAGTTCAACATAGCTTCCCATTTTCTCTCTATCAATGCCTACATCAAATTTAAACGTGTGTGAGTAAACATAGATGAGACAACATGTCCAAGAAATTACAATCATATACTTATTGTGACATTCAGCACTATAAGTACACATTCAACACTATGTACAACAATGTCTGCCAATTTCACATGCCTTAGAAACTAAATGTACGTTAGATGTGAACCATCCATGACCTTTATATCAACACTACGCATGTTTTTTAAAATAATCACATTCACATTTTGTCATATAACCGAGATTCAACAAAGAAGTATCAAAATTTGAATTACTTCAAATTACCTGAAAGAACCACATAATGTATTAGTACATTACAATTACAAAAACTATCAAGACTAATCATCAATTTAAAATGACTACCATAAAAAACTTATAACTAAGATTAAATGTTAATACAGTTACAGATTATATTTACAAATTTTGTAGACTAAAGTTACAAATTTTGTTTCCTCTCTATTCTCTTTTCTCTGTCCTTCTCACCATAAACATTAACACACGACAAATCAAAATTCACACTAACACATCGAGGCATATTATGATTTTATACATTTTATCGCTCAATCTACATGCACACAGAAAAATAGGCCATTCACAAAACACACCAGCTACCTAGGTACTTTACAAATCCATAAACCCATGTCCCTTCTGTTTATACACCATACACAACATAAATACAAAACATTTAATCAAAAAATAACTCTATGAGAGAACTTGATACCTTTTATGTAAGGGATCTGCATAAAAAAAATGTCCCCAAATCAAAAATAATTTTTTATTTCCACCTCAAACATCTGCATACCTGCAAATAAACATAAAAATCCAAAAAATAACAAAATTAAAATGAGAAACCCGAAATTGAGAGACGATATGAGGGTTACCTTCAACAGAACATGGGAGATAAAACCAAAATGAGATAAGCAAACACCTGTGTATAAATAAAGATCTAGTCGAAATCCTAGACAAAACGTCTTAAAGAATACACATCTGGTCAAAATCCAAGATAAACCCAGATAAGCAAACACTTGTGTGTAAATACTTGATTCGACAAGAGAGAGAGATAAATACCATTTTATTAATTTCTGAATTTGTTAATGCCGATAATGATCATTCATCTAACACCAGCAATGGTAGAGAATAATGGTACACATGAAAAGAAAAAGAAAAAGAGAAAAAGGATGCCAGTAGATGACCTCCGATTTTTAGCAGATGAATTAACTAGTGTCGATTCAAAATGGAAGGAGCGTAAGAAAACGTAAGCATTGGATCTAGTTGAACTTTTTTTCCTTTCACTTTCTATGGTTGATTCCTCTAAAATATTCACAGTGATTAGACTGTGCATATTGCCTCACCTTATTTATCTTCCTAACAACTGGAACAGATTTAAGGTTCATAGATGAGTTATTAAAAAGTCAAAGACGAAAGATGATATTTCACAGAACTATTTAATCTGAATTTGTTATTTCATTTATAAAAAAAAAGCAAGAGAAAGAGATGTTCACGGCGGTCGATTTCTGAGTTGAAGCAACCAGTTGAAGGTATTCGATCTCAGTTGATTTCCGAGTTAAAGCAAAGAGAAAAGAGTGAGTGAACATCTGACTAAACTAAATATTAATACAAAAGTTTGAATACTGTAATTCATGGAAATCGGCAAAAAATCATGGAAATCGACGGTCGCGAACATCACCAGATCTTTGCTATAGAGTAAAAGACTGGGTGAAAATGTGAGAAGGAGAGTTAGGATACAAATATTTCTGACTGAAGTGGAAGTTGAATGTGAGTTCAATGCATTGTTGTTGTCCATATCTTCTTTTTCTCTCTCTCACAACTTCACAGGCAAATAGTGTGTGTTTGAGAGAGGGATAGAAGATTTCGGGTACCCATGAGATAAGAGAGAGGTATTGAGAGTAATATTACCATTTTATCCCTCAATTTGAATTTTGAAGAAAATGGGGAAACAAAATTAAAGTGTATCAAAAGAGGGGGAAATCAAAAATTTTAAGGGTAAAATGGGTAGTGCGAAAAAATGCATATTGATGACATCATCAACTAAACTTATGACATACATAAGTTTCCTACTTTATTTTATATATATATATATATATATATATATATATATATATATATATATATATATATACCTATATTGCCTCCCACAAATCACTCTTCAATTTGATTGGCACTTTAGGCCAACTTGGATAAGTTATCGGCACAAAGCACTTCACCATCAAACCCACATAACTTGATAATTCTTTTTTTCTAGTACTTATTGGTTGCCCAAGATCATTATATAAAACTCTTATTCATTCTTCACCGCTCTTTATTTTAGTCAATCGCTTTAGCTTCGCCGCACCTCTACCTTTACTACTAAATTTGAAGGTTTATCCACGGGTTCGAGATCCATGTCTTCCATTTCAAGTTAAAGCAATCGAACTATTGAAACACAAAAAAGAGAAATAATATAGATGTCATCAATACAAGTCATAAATACTCGAACAATACAATTATTGAAATGTACCACAAATTAAAATTCACCATTTTATCCTTTGTTAATTAAAATTTACAAGAGCACAATTGTCAAAATATTAAGCAGAAAATAATAATCCATAGTCTAGAACAAATGTCACATAGCCTATATTCCATACATTCAATTTCCAATAATCAACTGTTGTAGGTTCCACACAAAAAACTAAAAAGTTGGACAACGTCACCAAACAATCTAACATTTTAAGCAACTATAACTAATAATAAAGAATAATTCAAACATTAATCATCATAACATCGTCTAACACAATTATGTTGGTGTATTATCTATCCATGTCCCCTCACAATCTTCACACATATAAGTTTCAGAAGATTCCTCAACCACGTCAAAGGATTCAATAGTTGGCAAAACTATAGTGCAAATATCAACCCCGAGACATCCATCATTGAGATCATATTCATCATCTTTATCATAGTAATCCCTTTGAGGAGTTGACAATACCATTGAATATTTAGGATTCATTTGGTCCGGAACATAGAAAACTTGTTTCGCTTGAGAGGCTAAGATGAAAGAATCGGATTTATGACCAACTCTATCAAGATCGACAGATGTAAAACCAAGCTCGTCTATGTTAATTTCGTTTTTGTTGTCAACCCAATCACACTTGAATAAAGGAATCTGAATTGAAAAATAGTCAAGTATCCATATCTCCCTTATGACACCATAGAAAACCATATCGGTACGAACATAATTGTTGTCCTTTGCACTAGCTATCTGCAGCGTCTTAGCAACTAGGCTCACTCAACTGTTTTGGGTTACTCGTGCATCATCGCGATCCTTTGTTAGGTAACAAACACCGTTAATGACATATCCGTGAACTTTAATGACGTCTCGACGAGGTCCACGAGAAATCCATTTTAAGTCATCTGAGATATTGTTGTTTGGGAGTTATTCTTCTAGAGCAACCTATTAATATAAGAATTTTAGTTACTTACAAAACAAAATTCAAATTAACATATTAAAGTAAGAGGATATTCCCACTACAAGAAAAATGAGTATTAGGGATGGTAAAAAACCGTCCCTAAAAGTACAAAAACCGTCCCTAAAGAGTATTAGGGACGGTTGTTGCAACGGCAAAAATCCGTCTCTTATACTAGGCGTCCTAAATATTTTAGGGAAGGATTTTACCGTCCTAAATTTTAATTCATGGACATTCTGCATTTGACATTAGGGACGGATTTTACCGTCCCAAATGGTGTTCCCGCGAAAAAATCCCCGCTCCCGCCAATAGTATTAGGGACGGTTTATCCGTCCCTAATACTACTGAGATACTGGCAACCCAATTAGGGATGCTAAAAACCGTCCCTAAAGGTAACTTCAATTGATGCAAAAATGGGTATTAGGGACGGTAAAAACTGTCCCAAAAGGTATTCTCAATTAATACAAATAAGTAAATAAATAAAAAAGTATCGTAAATAGTTATATTATTATATGTTTTATGTTGAAATAATAATTGACGCCTAATATGCATTACAAATCAAATCATCCGATCATAAACACAATGTATCAGTCACATTCATTGAAGCACGAATCCAATAATAATTTCTTCCATTAAAATACATTCAAGTCGAAATATTTAAATGAGTACAAAATCATACTAATTAATAAGATATACAATTGTCAAAAAAAATATCATCCCTAAATTAAGATGATAAATATGGTTGTCACGCTTCAAAAACTTCTCTTAGTGCCGCATATAGTAGACACACTCAAAATCACGTCTCTTCAACTTCTTGTGCACAACCTGCAATCAATAAATAATCATTTTATCAAAATAATATTATAGTAAAATAAAATATCCAAATATATTAGTTAATCATACCAACAACTTTTTACAAATTTTAAAAAAATTTGACAGAATCTCCTTTGTTTATACATGAAAACCAACCGTTTTAATCAATAAAAAAACTCGCACAGCCATAAGAATCTCGCATATCAACGATTCTATATAATTTTTTAAAAAATTCGACAGAGTCTCCTTTGTTTATACATGAAAACCAACCTATTTAATGAACACAAAAGCCGAACGACTTTAAAAAAATTGAAAAATCACCTAAATCAACAATTCAATACAATTTTTAAAAAAATTCGGCAGAGTCTCCTTTGTTTATACATGAAAACCAACCTGTTTAATCAACACAAAAGCCCGCACGGCCAGTTAAAAAAAATAAAACAACAATCTCGCATATCAACAACAATAATAAATAAGCAATCTACCAGTCACAAACCATTGCTTTGTTCATGTGTTCCACGCGAATAAAATATAACCCAAAAATGTTGTCCTGCAAAAAAACACAAGAAACAAAACAAAAAAGATATCAGTAATCAAATAATATGCTTAAGTCAAATTTTATGGATGTTTTACGTATTCAACTTTCGATGCCATGTTTTTATGGTTAAGTCTATTTTTTTGCAAATTTACATCATACACTCTAACCAGGAGCTCCGTGACTACACGGTCGATTCCTATGAGTCACATTGGTTCCGTGCGATGTGTTCGTGACTCTTACGAGACCGTTTTATGGATGTTTTACGTTTTCACCCTTCGACGGCATGTTTTTATGCTTAAGTCTAATTTTTTGCAAATTTACGTCGTACACTCCAACCGGGAGCCCCGTGACTACGCGATCGGTTCCTACGAGTCACATTGGTCCCGTGCGAGGTGTTCGTGTCTCTTACGGGACCGTTTTATGGTTGTTTTATGTTTTCACCCATCGCTGGCATGTTTTTATGCTTAAGTCTATTTTTTGCAAATTTATGTCGTACACTCTAACCGGGAGCCCCGTGACTACGCGGTCGGTTCCTACGAGTCACATTGGTCCCATGCGAGGTGTTCGTGACTCTTACGGGACCGTTTTATGGATGTTTTAAGTTTTCACCCATCGATGGCATGTTTATATGCTTAAGTCTAAATTTTTACAAATTTATATTGTACCCTCCAACCAGGAGCCCCATGACTACGCGGTCGGTTCCTACGAGTCACATTGGTCTCGTGTGAGGTGTTCGTGACACTTACGGGACCGTTTTATGCTCGTTTTACATTTTCACCCTTCGATGGCATGTTTTTATGCTTAAGTCTATTTTTTTACAAATTTACGTCGTACACTCCAACCAGGAGCTCCGTGATTACGCGGTCGGTTCCTACGAGTCACATTGGTTCCGTGCGAGGTGTTCGTGACACTTACGGGACGTTTTATGGCTATTTTATGTTTTCACCATTCGATGGCATGTTTTTATGCTTAAGTCTAATTTTTTGCAAATTTATGTCGTACACTCTAACCGGGAGCCCCGAGACTACGCGGTCGGTTCCTACGAGTCACATTGGTCCCATGCGAGGTGTTTGTGACTCTTACGGGACCGTTTTATGGTTGTTTTAAGTTTTCACCCATCGATGGCATGTTTATATGCTTAAGTCTAAATTTTTGCAAATTTATATTGTACCGTCCGACTAGGAACCCCGTGACTACGCGGTCGGTTCCTACGAGTCACATTGGCCTCGTGCGAGGTGTTCGTGACACTTACGGGACCGTTTTATGCTCGTTTTACATTTTCACCCTTCGATGGCATGTTTTTATGCTTAAGTCTATTTTTTTACAAATTTACGTTGTACACTCCAACCAGGAGCTCCGTGATTACGCGGTCGTTTCCTACGAGTCACATTGGTCCCATGCGAGGTGTTCGTGACACTTACGGGACCGTTTTATGGCTGTTTTATGTTTTCACCCTTCGATGGCATGTTTTTATGCTTAAGTTTATTTTTTTACAAATTTACGTCGTACACTCCAATCGAGAGCCCCATGATTACGCGATCGGTTCCTACGAGTCACATTGGTCCCGTGTGAGGTGTTCGTGACACTTACGGGGCCGTTTTATGGCTGTTTTAGGTTTTCACCCTTCGATGGCATGTTTTTATGCTTAAGTCTATTTTTTTACAAATTTACGTCGTACACTCCAATCGGGAGCCCCGTGACTACGCGGTCGGTTCCTACGAGTTACATTGGTCCCGTGGGACGTGCTTGTGCCTCTTACGGGACCGTTTTATGGTTGTTTTATATTTTCACCCTTCGATGGCATGTTTTTATGCTTAAGTCTAAATTTTTGCAAATTTACGTCGTACACTCCAACCGGGAGACCCGTGACTACGCGGTCGGTTCCTAAAAGTCACATTGGTCCCGTGAGAGGTGTTCTTGACACTTTCGGGACCGTTTTATGCTCGTTTTACGTTTTCACCATTCGATGGCATGTTTTATGCCTAAGTCTAATTTTTTGCAAATTTACGTCGTACACTCCAATCGGGAGCCCCGTGATTACGCGATCGGTTCCTACGAGTCACATTGGTCCCGTGCGAGGTGTTCGTGACACTTACGGGACCGTTTTAAGGCTGTTTTATGTTTTCACCCTTCGATGGCATGTTTTTATGCTTAAGTGTAATTTTTGCAAATTTAAGTTGTACACTCCAACCGGGATCCCCGTGACTACGCGGTCGGTTCCTACGAGTCACATTGGTCCCGTGCGAGGTGTCGTGACACTTACGGGACCGTTTTATTGCTGTTTTATGTTTTCACCCGTCGATGGCATGTTTATATGCTTAAGTCTAAATTTTTGTAAATTTACATTGTACCCTCCAACTGGGATCCCCGTGACTACGCGGTCGGTTCCTACGAGTCACATTGGTCCCGTGCGAGGTGTTCATGTCTCTTACAGGACCGTTTTCTGATTGTTTTACATTTTCACCACTTGACGCTTTATTTTTAAGCTTAAGCCTATTTTTTTGCAAATTCTCGTGATATACTCAAACCGAGAGTCCGGTGACTATGCGGTCGGTTCGTACGAGTTACATTGGTCCTGTTGTAGGTGCTCGTGCCGTTTACCGGACCATTTTGTAGCTGTTTTATGTTTTCACCCCTTGACGCCATGATTTTAAGCCTAAGTCAAAATTTTTGCAAATTCTCGTGGTATACTCAAATCGGGAGTTCGTCGACTACGCGGTCGGTTCGTACGAGTTACAATGGTCCCGTGGGCGGTGGTCGTGCCTTTTACGAAACCGTTTTGTGGCTATTTTATGTTTTGACCCCTTGACGCCATGTTTTTTAGCCTAAGTTAAATTTTTGCAAATTCTCGTGGTGTACTCAAACTGGGAGTTCGGCGACTACGCGGTCGGTTCGTACGAGTTACGTTGGTCCCGTGGGAGGTGGTCGTGCCTTTTCTGGGACCGTTTTGTGGTTGTTTTATGTTTTCACCCCTTAACGCCATGTTTTTAAGCCCAAGTCTAAATTTTGCAAATTCATGTCGTATACTCAAACCGGGAGGCCAGGGACTACGCGATCGGTTCGTACGAGTTACGTTGGTCCCGTGCGAGGTGCTCGTGCCTCTTACGGGACCGTTTTGTGGTTATTTTACGATTTCACCCCTTACGCCATGTTTTTAAGCTTAAGCCTATTTTTTACAGATTCTCCTGATATACTCAAATCGAGAATCCAGTGACTACGCGGTCGGTTCCTATGAGTTACATTATTCCTGTGGGATGTGCTCGTGCCTTTTACGGAACCGTTTTGTAGCTGTTTTATGTTTTCACCCCTTGACGCCATGTTTTTAAGCCTAAGTCAAAATTTTTGCAAATTCTCGTGATATACTCAAACCGAGAGCCCTATGAATATGCGGTCGGTTCGTACGAGTTATGTTAGTCCCGTTCGATGTGTTCGTGACTCTTACGGGACCGTTTTATGGCTGCTTTATGTTTTCACCCTTCGACGGCATGTTTTTATGCTTAAGTCTATTTTTTTGTAAATTTACGTTGTACACTCCAATCGAGAGCCCCGTGACTACGCGGTCGGTTTCTACGAGTCACATTGGTCCCGTGCGAGGTGTTCGTGTCTCTTACGGGACCGTTTTACGGCTGTTTTATGTTTTCACCCTTCGATGTCATGTTTTTATGCTTAAGTCTAAATTTTTACAAATTTACGTCGTACACTCTAACCGGGAGCCCCGTGACTACGCGGTCGGTTCCTACGAGTCACATTGGTTCCACGTGAGGTGTTCGTGACTCTTACGGGACCGTTTCATGGATGTTTTAAGTTTTCACCCATCGATGGCATGTTTTTGTGCTTAAGTCTGATTTTTTGCAAATTTACGTCGTACCCTCCAACCGGGAGCCCCGTGATTACGCGGTTGGTTCCTACGAGTCACATTGGTCCCATGTGAGGTGTTCGTGACTCTTACGGGACCGTTTTATGCTCGTTTTACGTTTTCACCCTTCGATGGCATGCTTTTATGCTTAGGTGTAATTTTTTGCAAATTTAAGTCGTACACTCCAACCGGGATCCCCGTAACTACGCGGTCGGTTCCTACGAGTCACATTGGTCCCGTGCGAGGTGTCGTGACACTTACGGCACCGTTTTATGGCTGTTTTACATTTTCACCCATCGATGGCATGCTTATATGCTTAAGTCTAAATTTTTGTAAATTTACATTGTACCCTCCGGCCGGGAACCCCGTGACTACGCGATCGGTTCCTACGAGTCACATTGGTCCCGTGCGAGGTGTTCGTGACACTTACGGGACTGTTTTATGCTCGTTTTACATTTTCACCCTTCGATGGCATGTTTTTATGCTTAAGTCTATTTTTTTACAAATTTACGTCGTACACTCCAACCAGGAGCTCCGTGATTACGCGGTCGGTTCCTACGAGTCACATTGGTCCCGTGCGAGGTGTTCGTGACACTTACGGGACCGTTTTAAGGCTGTTTTATGTTTTCACCCTTCGATGGCATGTTTTTATGCTTAAGTCTATTTTTTTTCAAATTTACGTCATACACTCCAACCGGGAGCACCGTGATTACGCGGTCGGTTCCTACGAGTCACATTGGTCCCGTGCGAGGTGTTCGTGACACTTACGGGACCGTTTTAAGGCCGTTTTATGTTTTCACCCTTCGATGGCATGTTTTTATGCTTAAGTCTATTTTTTTACAAATTTATGTCGTACACTCCAACCGGGAGCCCCGTGACTACGCGATCGGTTCCTACGAGTTACATTGGTCCCGTGGGAGGTGCTTGTGCCTCTTACGGGACCGTTTTCTGATTGTTTTACATTTTCACCCCTTGACGCTTTATTTCTAAGCTTACGCCTATTTTTTTGCAAATTCTCGTGATATACTCAAACCGAGAGTCGGGTGACTACGCGGTCGGTTCGTACGAGTTACATTGGTCCTGTGGGAGGTGCTCGTGCCGTTTACCGGACGATTTTGTAGCTGTTTTACGTTCTCACCCCTTGACGCCATGTTTTTAAGCCTAAGTCAAAAATTTTGCAAATTCTCGTGGTATACTCAAATCGGGAGTTCGTCGACTACGCGGTCGGTTCGTACGAGTTACATTGGTCCCGTGGGAGGTGGTCGTGCCTTTTCCGAGACCGTTTTGTGGCTATTTTATGTTTTCACCCCTTGACGCCATGTTTTTAAGCCTAAGTTAATTTTTTGCAAATTCTCGTGGTGTACTCAAACTGGGAGTTCGGCGACTATGCGGTCGGTTCGTACGAGTTACGTTGGTCCCGTGCGAGGTGCTCGTGCCTCTTACGGGACCGTTTTGTGGTTATTTTACGATTTCACCCCTTACGCCATGTTTTTAAGCTTAAGACTATTTTTTTACAGATTCTCCTGATATACTCAAATCGAGAATCCAGTGACTACGCGGTCGGTTCCTACGAGTTACATTATTCCCGTGGGATGTGCTCGTGCCTTTTACGGAACCGTTTTGTAGCTGTTTTATGTTTTCACCCCTTGACGCCATGTTTTTAAGCCTAAGTCAAAATTTTTGCAAATTCTCGTGATATACTCAAACCGAGAGCCCGATGACTACGCGGTCGGTTCGTACGAGTTATGTTGGTCCCGTGCGATGTGTTCGTGACTCTTACGGGACCGTTTTAGGGTTGTTTTACTTTTTCCCCCTTCGATGGCATGTTTTTATGCTTAAATCTAATTTTCTGCAAATTTACGTCGTACACTCCAACCGGGAGCCCCGTGACTACGCAGTCGGTTCCTACATGTCACATTGGTCCCGTGCGAGGTGTTCGTGTCTCTTACGGGAACGTTTTAAGGCTGTTTTATGTTTTCACCCATCGATGACATGTTTTTATGCTTAAGTCTAAATTTTTGAAAATTTATGTCATACACTTTAACCGGGAGCCCCGTGACTACGCGGTCGGTTCCTACGAGTCACATTGGTCCCATGCGTGGTGTTCGTGACTCTTACGGGACCGTTTCATGGATGTTTTAAGTTTTCACCCATCGATGGCATGTTTTTGTGCTTAAGTCTAAATTTTTTCAAATTTACGTCGTATCCTCCAACCGGGAGCCCCGTGATTACGCGGTTGGTTCCTACGAGTCACATTGGTCCCATGCGAGGTGTTCGTGACTCTTACGGGACCGTTTTATGCTCGTTTTACGTTTTCACCCTTCGATGGCATGTTTTTATGCTTAAGTGTAATTTTTTGTAAATTTAAGTCGTACACTCCAACCGGGATCCCCGTGACTACGCGGTCGGTTCCTATGAGCCACATTGGTCCCGTGCGAGGTGTTGTGACACTTACGTGACCGGTTTATTGTTGTTTTACGTTTTCACCCGTCGATGGCATGTTTATATGCTTAAGTCTAAATTTTTGCAAATTTACATTATACCGTACAACCGGGAGCCCCGTGACTACGCGGTCGGTTCCTACGAGTCACATTGGTCCCGTGCGAGGTGTTCGTGACACTTACGGGACCGTTTTATGCTCGTTTTACATTTTCACCCTTCGATGGCATGTTTTTATGCTTAAGTCTATGTTTTCACCCTTCGATGGCATGTTTTTATGCTTAAGTCTATTTTTTTACAAATTTACGTCGTACACTCCAACCGGGAGCCCTGTGACTACGCGATCGGTTTCTGCGTGTTACATTGGTCTCGTGGGAGGTGCTTGTGCCTCTTACGGGACCGTTTTCTGATTGTTTTACATTTTCACCCCTTGACGCTTTATTTTTAAGCTTAAGCCTATTTTTTTGGAAATTCTCGTGATATACTCATACCGAGAGTCCGGTGACTACGCGGTCGGTTCGTACGAGTTACATTGGTCCTGTGGGAGGTGCTCGTGCCGTTTATCGGACTATTTTGTAGCTGTTTTATGTTTTCACCCCTTGACGCCATATTTTTAAGCCTAAGTCAAAATTTTTGCAAATTCTCGTGATATACTCAAACCGAGAGCCCGATGACTACGCGGTCGGTTCGTACGAGTTATGTTGGTCCCGTGCGATGTGTTCGTGACTCTTACGGGACCGTTTTAGGGTGGTTTTACTTTTTCCCCCTTCGATGGCATGTTTTTATGCTTAAATCTAATTTTCTGCAAATTTACGTCGTACACTCCAACCGGGAGCCCCGTGACTACGCAGTCGGTTCCTACATGTCACATTGGTCCCGTGCGAGGTGTTCGTGTCTCTTACGGGAACGTTTTAAGGCTGTTTTATGTTTTCACCCATCGATGACATGTTTTTATGCTTAAGTCTAAATTTTTGCAAATTTATGTCGTACACTTTAACCGGGAGCCCCGTGACTACGCGGTCGGTTCCTACGAGTCACATTGGTCCCATGCGTGGTGTTCGTGACTCTTACGGGACCGTTTCATGGATGTTTTAAGTTTTCACCCATCGATGGCATGTTTTTGTGCTTAAGTCTAAATTTTTTCAAATTTACGTCGTATCCTCCAACCGGGAGCCCCGTGATTACGCGGTTGGTTCCTACGAGTCACATTGGTCCCATGCGAGGTGTTCATGACTCTTACGAGACCGTTTTATGCTCGTTTTACGTTTTCACCCTTCGATGGCATGTTTTTATGCTGAAGTGTAATTTTTTGTAAATTTAAGTCGTACACTCCAACCGGGATCCCCGTGACTACGCGGTCGGTTCCTATGAGCCACATTGGTCCCGTGCGAGGTGTTGTGACACTTACGTGACCGGTTTATTGTTGTTTTACGTTTTCACCCGTCGATGGCATGTTTATATGCTTAAGTCTAAATTTTTGCAAATTTACATTATACCGTACAACCGGGAGCCCCGTGACTACGCGGTCGGTTCCTACGAGTCACATTGGTCCCGTGCGAGGTGTTCGTGACACTTACGGGACCGTTTTATGCTCGTTTTACATTTTCACCCTTCGATGGCATGTTTTTATGCTTAAGTCTATGTTTTCACCCTTCGATGGCATGTTTTTATGCTTAAGTCTATTTTTTTACAAATTTACGTCGTACACTCCAACCGGGAGCCCTGTGACTACGCGATCGGTTTCTGCGTGTTACATTGGTCCCGTGGGAGGTGCTTCTGCCTCTTACGGGACCGTTTTCTGATTGTTTTACATTTTCACCCCTTGACGCTTTATTTTTAAGCTTAAGCCTATTTTTTTGGAAATTCTCGTGATATACTCATACCGAGAGTCCGGTGACTACGTGGTCAGTTCGTACGAGTTACATTGGTCCTGTGGGAGGTGCTCGTGCCGTTTACCGGACTATTTTGTAGCTGTTTTATGTTTTCACCCCTTGACGCCATATTTTTAAGCCTAAGTCAAAATTTTTGCAAATTCTCGTGGTATACTCAAATCGGGAGTTCGTCGACTACGCGGTCGGTTCGTACAAGTTACATTGGTCCCGTGGGAGGTGGTCGTGCCTTTTACGAGACCGTTTTGTGGCTGTTTTATGTTTTCACCCCTTGACGCCATGTTTTTAAGCCCAAGTTAAATTTTTGCAAATTCTCGTGGTGTACTCAAACTGGGAGTTCGACGACTACGCGGTCGGTTCGTACGAGTTACGTTGGTCCCGTGGGAGGTGTTCGTGCCTTTTCCGGGACCGTTTTGTGGGTGTTTTATGTTTTCACCCATTAACGCCAAGTTTTTAAGCCCAAGTCTAAATTTTGCAAATCCATGTCGTATACTCAAACTTGGAGGCCAGGGACTACGCGATCGGTTCGTACGAGTTACATTGGTCCCGTGCGAGGTGCTCGTGGCTCTTACGGGACCGTTTTGTGGTTATTTTACGATTTCACCCCTTACGCCATGTTTTTAAGCTTAAGCCTATTTTTTACAGATTCTCCTGATATACTCAAGTCGAGAATCCAGTGACTACGCAGTCGATTCCTACGAGTTACCTTATTCCCGTGGGATGTGCTCGTGCCTTTTACGGGACCGTTTTGTAGCTGTTTTATGTTTTCACCCCTTGACGCCATGTTTTTAAGCCTAAGTCAAAATTTTTGCAAATTCTCGTGATATACTCAAACCGAGAGCGCGATGACTACACGGTCGATTCGTACGAGTTATGTTGGTCCCGTTCGATGTGTTCGTGACTCTTATGGGACCGTTTTATGGCTGTTTTACGTTTTCACCCTTCGACGGCATGTTTTTATGCTTAAGTCTAATTTTTTGCAAATTTACGTTGTACACTCCAACCGAGAGCCCCGTGACTACGCGGTCGGTTCCTACGAGTCACATTGGTCCCGTACGAGGTGTTCGTGTCTCTTACGGGACCGTTTTAAGGCTGTTTTATGTTTTCACCCATCTTTCACATGTTTTTATGCTTAAGTCTAAATTTTCACAAATTTACGTCGTACACTCTAACCGAGAGCCCCGTGACTACGCGGTCAGTTCCTACGAGTCACATTGGTCCCGTGCGAGGTGTCGTGACACTTACGGGACCGTTTTATGGCTGTTTTTTGTTTTCACCCATCGATGGCATGTTTATATGCTTAAGTCTAAATTTTTGTAAATTTACATTGTACGCTCCAGCCGGGAACCCCGTGACTACGCGGTCGGTTCCTACGAGTCACATTGGTCCCGTGCGAGGTGTTCGTGACACTTACGGGACCGTTTTATGCTCGTGTTACATTTTCACCCTTCGATGGCATGTTTTTATGCTTAAGTCTATTTTTTTACAAATTTACGTCGTACACTCCAACCAGGAGCTCCGTGATTATGCGGTCGGTTCCTACGAGTCACATTGGTCCCGTGCGAGGTGTTCGTGACACTTACGGGACCGTTTTAAGGCTGTTTTATGTTTTCACCCTTCGATGGCATGTTTTTATGCTTAAGTCTATTTTTTTACAAATTTACGTCGTACACTCCAACCGGGAGCACCGTGATTACGCAGTCGGTTCCTACGAGTCACATTGGTCCCGTGCGAGGTGTTCGTGACACTTACGGGACCGTTTTAAGGCTTTTTTTATGTTTTCACCCTTCGATGGCATGTTTTTATGCTTAAGTCTATTTTTTTACAAATTTACGTCGTACACTCCAACCGGGAGCCCCGTGACTACGCGGTCGGTTCCTACGAGTTACATTGGTCCCGTGGGAGGTGCTTGTGCCTCTTACGGGACCGTTTTCTGATTGTTTTACATTTTCACCCCTTGACGCTTTATTTTTAAGCTTAAGCCTATTTTTTTGCAAATTCTCGTGATATGCTCAAACCGAGAGTCGGGTGACTACGCGGTCGGTTCGTACGAGTTACATTGGTTCTCTGGGAGGTGCTAGTGCCGTTTACCGGACCATTTTGTTGCTGTTTTATGTTTTCACCCCTTGTCGCCATGTTTTTAAGCCTAAGTCAAAATTTTTGCAAATTCTCGTGGTATACTCAAATCGGGAGTTCGTCGACTACGCGGTCAGTTCGTACGAGTTACATTGGTCCCGTGGGAGGTGGTCGTGCCTTTTACGAGACCGTTTTGTGGCTTTTTTATGTTTTCACCCCTTGACGCCATGTTTTTAAGCCTAAGTTAATTTTTTGCAAATTCTCGTGGTGTACTCAAACTGGGAGTTCGACGACTATGCGGTCGGTTCGTACGAGTTATGTTGGTCCCGTACGATGTGTTCGTGACTCTTACGGGACCGTTTTAGGGTTGTTTTACGTTTTCCCCCTTTGATGGCATGTTTTTATGCTTAAGTCTAATTTTCTCAAATTTACGTCGTACACTCCAACCGGGAGCCCCGTGACTACGCAATCGGTTCCTACATGTCACATTGGTCCCGTGCGAGGTGTTCGTGTCTCTTACGGGACCGTTTTAAGGCTGTTTTTTGTGTTCACCCATCGATGACATGTTTTTATGCTTAAGTCTAAATTTTTGCAAATTTACGTCGTACACTCTAACCGGGAGCCCCGTGACTACGCGGTCGGTTCCTACGAGTCACATTGGTCCCATGCGAGGTGTTCGTGACTCTTACGGGACCGTTTCATGGATGTTTAAAGTTTTCACCCATCGATGGCATGTTTTTGTGCTTAAGTCTAAATTTTTGCAAATTTACGTCGTACCCTCCAATCGGGAGCCCCGTGATTACGCGGTTGGTTCCTACGAGTCACATTGGTCACATGCGAGGTGTTCGTGACTCTTGCGGGATCATTTTATGCTCATTTTACGTTTGCACCCTTCGATGGCATGTTTTTATGCTTAAGTGTAATTTTTTGCAAATTTAAGTCGTACACTCCAACCGGGATCCCCGTGACTACGCGGTCGGTTCCTACATGTCACATTGGTCCCGTGCGAGGTGTTGTGACACATACGGGACCGTTTTATGACTGTTTTACATTTTCACCCATCGATGGCATGTTTATATGCTTAAGTCTAAATTTTTGCAAATTTACATTGTACCCTACAACCGGGAGCCCTGTGACTACGCGGTCGGTTCCTACGAGTCACATTGGTCCCGTGCGAGGTGTTCGTGACACTTACGGGACCGTTTTATGCTCATTTTACATTTTCACCCTTCGATGGCATGTTTTTATGCTTAAGTCTATATTTTCACCCTTCGATGGCATGTTTTTATGCTTAAGTCTATTTTTTTACAAATTTACGTCGTACACTCCAACCGGGAGCCTCGTGACTACGCGATCGGTTCCTGCGAGTTACATTGGTCCCGTGGGAGGTGCTTGTGCCTCTTACGGGACCGTTTTCTGATTGTTTTATATTTTCACCCCTTGACCTATTTTTTTGCAAATTCTCGTGATATACTCATACCGAGAGTCCGGTGACTACGCGGTCGGTTCGTACGAGTGACATTGGTCCTGTGGGAGGTGCTCGTGCCGTTTACCGGACCATTTTGTAGCTGTTTTATGTTTTCACCCCTTGACGCCACATTTTTAAGCCTATGTCAAAATTTTTGCAAATTCTCGTGGTATACTCAAATCGGGAGTTCGTCGACTACGCGGTCGGTTCGTACGAGTTACATTGGTCCCGTGGGAGGTGGTCGTGCCTTTTACGAGACCGTTTTGTGGCTGTTTTATGTTTTCACCCCTTGACGCCATGTTTTTAAGCCCAAGATAAATTTTTGCAAATTCTCGTGGTGTACTCAAACTGGGAGTTCGGCGACTACGCGGTCGGTTCGTACGAGTTACGTTGGTCCCGTGGGAGGTGGTCGTTCCTTTTTCGGGACCGTTTTGTGGCTGTTTTATGTTTTCACCCCTTAACGCCAAGTTTTTAAGCCCAAGTCTAAATTTTGCAAATTCATGTCGTATACTCAAACCGGGAGGCCAGGGACTACGCGATCAGTTCGTACGAGTTACATTGGTCCCGTGCGAGGTGCTCGTGCCTGTTACGGACCGTTTTGTGGTTATTTTACGATTTCACCCGTTACGCCATGTTTTTAAGCTTAAGCCTATTTTTTACAGATTCTCCTGATATACTCAAGTCGAGAATCCAGTGACTACGCAGTCAGTTCCTACAAGTTACATTGTTCCCGTGGGATGTGCTCGTGCCTTTTACGGGACCGTTTTGTAGCTGTTTTATGTTTTCACCCCTTGACGCCATGTTTTTAAGCCTAAGTCAAATTTTTTGCAAATTCTCGTGATATACTCAAACCGAGAGCCCGATGACTACGCGGTCGGTTCGTACGAGTTATGTTTGTCCCGTGCGATGTCTTCGTGACTCTTACGGGACCGTTTTATGGCTGTTTTACGTTTTCACCCATCGATGGCATGTTTTTATGCTTAAGTCTAATTTTTTGCAAATTTACGTCGTACACTCTAACCAGGAGCCCCGTGACTACGCGGTCGGTTCCTACGAGTCACTTTGGTCCCGTGAGAGGTGTTTGTGTCTCTTACGGGACCGTTTTATGGTTGTTTTACGTTTTCACCCATCGATGACATGTTTTTATGCTTAAGTCTAAATTTTTGCAAATTTACGTCGCACACTCTAACCGGGAGCCCTGCGACTACGCGATCGGTTCCTACGAGTCACATTGGTTCCATGCGAGGTGTTCGTGACTCTTACGGGACCGTTTCATGGATGTTTTCAGTTTTCACCCATCGATGGCATGTTTTTGTGCTTAAGTCTAAATTTTTGCAAATTTACGTCGTAGCCTCCAACCGGGAGCCCCGTGATTACGCGGTTGGTTCCTACGAGTCACATTGGTCCCATGCGAGGTGTTCGCGACTCTTACGGGACCGTTTTATGTTCGTTTTACATTTTCACCCTTCGATGGCATGTTTTGATGCTTAAGTGTAATTTTTTGCAAATTTAAGTCGTACACTCCAACCGGGATCCCCGTGACTACGCGGTCGGTTCCTACGAGTCACATTGGTCCTGTGCGAGGTGTTCGTGACACTTACGGGACCGTTTTATGGCTGTTTTATGTTTTCACCCGTCAATGGCATGTTTATATGCTTAAGTCTAAATTTTTGCAAATTTACATTGTACCCTCCAACCGGAAGCCCCGTGACTACGGGGTCGGTTCCTACGAGTCACATTGGTCCTGTGCGAGGTGTTTGTGACACTTACGGGACCGTTTTATGCTCGTTTTACATTTTCACCCATCGATGGCATGTTTTTATGCTTAAGTCTATTTTTTTACAAATTTACGTCGTACACTCCAACCAGGAGCTCTGTGATTACGTGGTCGGTTCCTACGAGTCACATTGGTCCCGTGCGAGGTGTTCGTGACACTTACGGGACCGTTTTAAGGCTGTTTTATGTTTTCACCCTTCGATGGCATGTTTTTATGCTTAAGTCTATTTTTTTACAAATTTACGTTGTACACTCCAACCGGGAGCCCCGTGATTACGCGGTCCGTTCCTACAAGTCACATTGGTCCCGTGCGAGGTGTTCGTGACACTTACGGGACCGTTTTAAGGCTGTTTTATGTTTTCACCCTTCGATGGCATGTTTTTATGCTTAAGTCTATTTTTTTACAAATTTATGTCATACACTCCAACCGAAAGCCCCGTGATTACGCGGTCGGTTCCTACGAGTTACATTGGTCTCGTGGGAGGTGCTTGTGCCGCTTACGGGACCGTTTTCTGATTTTTTTTACATTTTCACCCCTTGATGCATTATTTTTAAGCTTAAGCCTATTTTTTTGCAAATTCTCGTGATATACTCAAACCGAGAGTCCGGTGACTACGCGGTCGGTTCGTACGAGTTACATTAGTCCTATGGGAGGTGCTCGTGCCGTTTACCAGACCATTTTGTAGCTGTTTTATGTTTTCACCCCTTGACGCCATGTTTTTAAGCCTACGTCAATATTTTTGCAAATTCTCATGGTATACTCAAATCGGGAGTTCGACGACTACGCGGTCGGTTCGTACGAGTTACATTGGTCCTGTGGGAGGTGGTCGTGCCTTTTACGAGACCGTTTTGTTGCTGTTTTATGTTTTCACCCCTTGACGCCATGTTTTTAAGCCTAAGTTATATTTTTTCAAATTCTCGTGGTGTACTCATACTGGGAGTTCGGCGACTACGCGGTCGGTTCGTATGAGTTACGTTGGTCCCGTGGGAGGTGGTCGTGCCTTTTCCGGGACCGTTTTGTGGCTGTTTTATGTTTTCACCCCTTAACGCCAAGTTTTTAAGCCCAAGTCTAAATTTTGCAAATTCATGTCGTATACTCAAACCGGGAGGCCAGGGACTACGCGATCGGTTCATACAAGTTACATTGATCCCGTGCGAGGTGCTCGTACCTCTTACGGGACCGTTTTGTGGTTATTTTACGATTTCACCATACGCCATGTTTTTAAGCTTAATCCTATTTTTTACAGATTCTCCTGATATACTCAAATCGAGAATCCAATGACTACGCGGTCGGTTCCTACGAGTTACATTATTCCCTTGGGATGTGCTCGTGCCTTTTACGGGACCGTTTTCTAGCTGTTTTATGTTTTCACCCCTTTACGCCATGTTTTTAAGCCAAGTCAAAATTTTTGCAAATTCTCGTGATATACTCAAACCGAGAGCCCGGTGACTACGCGGTCGGTTCGTACGTGTTATGTTGGTCCCGTGGGAGGTTCTCGTGCCTCTTACGGGACCGTTTTGTGTCTATTTTACATTTTAGCCCCTTGACACCATGTTTTTAAGCATAAGTCTAAATTTTGCAAATTCATGTCGTATACTCAAACCGGGAGGCCGGGGACTACGCGATCGGTTCGTACGAGTTACATTGGTCCCGTGCGAGGTGCTTGTGCCTCTTACGGGTCCGTTTTCTGATTGTTTTACATTTTCACCCCTTGACGCTTTGTTTTTAAGGTTAAGCCTATTTTTTTGCAAATTCTCATGATATACTCAAACCGAGAGTCCGGTGAGTACGCGGTCGGTTTCTACGAGTTACATTGGTTACGTGGGAGGTGCTCGTGCCTCTTACGGGATCGTTTTGTGGTTGTTTTACATTTTCACCCCTTGATGCCATGTTTTTAAGCCTAAGTCTAAATTTTTCAAATTCATGTCGTATACTCAAACCGGGAGGCCGGGGACTACGCGATCGGTTCATACGAGTTATATTGGTCCCGTGTGAGGTGTTCGTGCCTCTTATGAGGACGTTTTGTGATTGTTTTACGTTTTCACCCTTTGACACCATGTTTTTAAGCCTAAGTCTAAATTTTTGCAAATTCTCATGGTATTCTCAAACTGCGAGTCCCGTGACTATGCGGTCGGTTCCTATGCCTAACAGTTTGCAAATTTTAAATGTAATTTTTGATGTTAAAGTAGTTCTAACATACTTATATCTAACTTTCAAAACTACGCAAAGGAAGAGTAATGCTCCAAAGAAAAAAATTGAGTGATCAATATGAACTAGACACTCGGTGAATATCAATACAAACACATACAAACAACAATTACGAGCTGCATTATCAATAATTCGAGGGACTTCAAATAGCCAAGTCAATATCGAAACTAAAGAACAAATGCGATGCAAGAGTACTCACATAATGACCAGTAATAATCTGCATGAAAATTTGCACCTCAGTCTTCAAATCCTGCATTTAGGGAGGCCTATTAACACAGACATCACACCTTCATATGAGAAGAACCAATAGTAAATTTTTACAAGACGAACAACAAGAAAACATAGTTGAAGATGCGGATAATAGATTCTTGCTCACCAAACAACTATGAATAATATTCGCATCAATGTTTTGGGAAAGCAATCCAAATTGCACCATCATAAGTGTGAATTAGGCATGATCTCAACAATTAAGTGATAAATTAGAAGAAAGTTTCCAATAGAAACAAGTGAACAAGATCAATAATAAAATTAAACAAGTGAACAAAACTATACATATGAAAATAAGGTCAAATAATTCTTCTCCAAAGTGTGCCACAGTTAAGTCTGCATAAAAGAAAATACACAAAATCGATGCAATCAAACTCTTAAAAATACTAATGCTCAAAGGGTCGTTGAATGAATGCAATAACACTCCTAAATATACAAATACATACTCATTGACCACGTACACATGGAGTTTCTTTATCTTTTACCATAATGACTTATCCACTGTCTCCTCCATGTTACTACCCTCCCCGGCCTATACGTATAACTACAAAAGTAGGAAACTAAATAGAAACAATGGAAGACTTTAACCTTTTATACAATTGAGATTGTGATAAATAATAAAAACCAATTTAAAGACAATCAATGTTGGGCATGTACAGACCTAAACATGGTGACCTTTATCATTTGTGCACACAATTTAAAACAAAAAATAAATCAAATGAACGTGTGCAGAAATAAGTATTTGGTGCATCAGAAATAGTAGAATTTTATAAAATATATCATGGCATTAACTTTAGGGAAATTGAAGTACTATTATTCTTCTGATTTTTCAATCTAAAAATCTTACCTAGATCCAAAAAGTATGAAAAAGGTGAGATGCAATTTGGGGTCACTTTCTCAAGGTAAATTCAAAGGTGATTGTTTGATATTTGAACTAACATATGACTAAAATGAGGTAAATGATCTACGAATGCAACCTTTAAAAGCTGTAATCAACTGGTATCATCCAAATGTGGTCATTGTTATCTACAATATCCAACAAATCAAACAACTAAAGATCAATTATAAGACAAATCATATACATAACCAGTAAAAATATTTTAAAGCCACATATATTATGACATAATATTTTTATTAGGAAAAAATGTTTAGAACAATAGTATGTTACTTTCACTTCCACAACATAATCAACTAGAAACAACACTTACAGAGTTCTTAAGTGAGTGAGTTTCGCAATCTCTGGTGGGAGTACTCCTCGCAAAGAAAGCCCATTGAGATTAGTACGTCATCAAGAACAAAACATTTCGTATCAATTTCAAACTTATTCTACTATAGATTAGTAAAAAAAAGTTTACATACGAAATAGGACGCTGAAATAAATGGGATTTTGTATAAATTGAAGAAGAAATATAATGGGGACTTACAACATTTGCACTTAACCATCGACACAGTGAACACCCGACCACATGCATGGGTTAGAATCATCAAAGTTCCAATTTTTGAATGTATCATAATGGTCATAATCAACTCCAGCCCCAAATTTCAACATATCCATTTTAAACAAAATCAATAAAGTTAAACGATGTCCAACAATAAAATCAAATTAAGGGAGTTAAAACTATTTTTGACTAAGGACTACCTTCACAATTAAGCGAGGAATGTCCCTGAATTTCCAAAAGAAGAATAAAAAATACGAAACACAATAACTGGATTTCACTAGTGTTCCATCTACCCCACATTGCTCAGAAAACCATATGTTGCAGTGGTGGAGGTAGTAACAATTTTCGCCAAAACTGTTGATATTTTATTTCACGTAGCTGAGAAAAAAATAAGATGCACACATATTGAGAAGATTACAATTGATTTTGATTACATTTCAAAATCCAATACTTATTCAATTTCAACAACAATATAAAATAGCATAAAAGGTATATCATAATATAACTTGGCACTATCTGTTGTTTCTGAAGCAACTCTAAGAAACTCTAGGTCATTGCTAACACCAATCTAATTAAAATAGGTATATATCTATTCCTTTTTTTTCACAAGGACAAATCTAAAACAAAATTAAAAATACGAAAGGCCAAGAACAAAATTAACACTTACAGAGTTCACAATTGATCACGTCTTAGACTTTGAAGCCTCGTATCTTGCTAGTTCGGAAGGCACGCGACTGTTACTCTGAATATGCATATGCTCGTGACCATAAAACACATCAATTCCATCACCCCCATAAGACTACATTTGAAAGATGGCATTATTAATCCTCTGAAAGATGGCATGTCCATAGAAATTGCTGAAACTCACTACCAAACATAACACAACAAAAAATATAAAAGGTTAATAGAATAAAAAAGAGTTAGAAATGTAGAACACAAAGAACAAAACAAAGTAAATGATGCCAGATTGGATCTGTAAAATAATAACAACCGATGAGGATTTGATGTGCACAGCAGAATACAAAACCGATGAGGATTTGATGTGCCTTGGTGGGGTGGCGGGGCGGCGCAAGCCCAAGGCGGAGAAAGAGAGGGCTGTATAGTGAGAGGGAGAGGGAGAGGATGTAGCGCAGGGGGTGGGCGGCGGCTGGGGCTGGGGTGGCGGACAGCGCAGGGGGCGGCGGAGGGGGATGGGGCTGGGGCGGCGGACAGCGTAGGGGGCGGCGGAGGGGGCTGGTGCTGGGGTGGCGGAGGGGGCTGGGGATGGGGCGGGGAGAACACGCGAGAGAGAGAGAGGGAGCACGCGAGAGAGAGGGAGCGCGAGACAGAGATTCTGAGCGGGCTTCAATTTCACGAGAGAGAGAGTTCAATTTGGTAAGGGTTGCAAAGTGCACATAGAAAATGAGGGAAAATACCAAAAGGGTCGGAAAAAATCGTCCCATTTGGTATACCAAAAGGGACGAAATTTAAAATCGTTCCTTTTGCTACACCAAATGGGACGGATTTTAAAATCCGTCCCTTTTGATAAGTCACAAAAGCTAAAAATTATAGGTATACCAAAAGGGACGGATTTTAAAAACCGTCCCTTTTGCTATATCAAAAAGGACGGTTTTTAAAATCCGTCTCATTTGCTATACCAAAAGGGACGGTTTTTAAAATCCGTCCCTTATATTAGTCCGGGAAAAATAAGAGCTAAAAATTTCCATACACTTTAAAGGACGGTTTTTAAAAACCGTCCCTTTTGGTATAGCAAATGAGACGGATTTTAAAAACCGTCCCTATTGTGATTTATCGAAAGAGACAGTAATTAACAAACGTCCCATTTGGTATATCAAAAGGCACAAAATGACACGACCGTCCATAATACTCCCGTCCCTAATACTCATTTTTCTTGTAGTGTCCTTCTTTATTCCCACTTTAGTTTTTAATATTAGACCTCACCAACTATTTAGTTTTACTTTACACTCTACCACTATTTTCCAGTAGTTGGTATTAGACTTCGAAATTGTTTTTCACTAAGATTTGCAACTAATAAATAAAAAAAATAGTGGTATTGTTTAAAAGAAAACTAAAAAATGGGTAAATTCTAATGAAAATTAAAGTGGTGGTTAAGTCAACATGTCCCTAAAATCATACCCTTTTACTTAACCAATGGATAAACATGTGGTTGTGCTCCTCTTCAAGCCACTTCTTATTTTTCCCTTTTTGAGGATGGGTTTCTTTCAAGTACTGTTCATTCTCCCTAACATGGTATTATTGAGTAATGTAACATTAGTTATTAATATATATAGAGATAAGTATGTGAGGAACTAACTTCATATTAATGGGAAGTTAGGAAAGTCATACTCTATATAAGGTTGAACATCATTCGTGTTATGTAACACATGAAGATGTGCCTGCTCCAAGGACATGCGATCAACTTCAACGACATCCGAACCTCCTATCGGTTCATCATCATCCTTCCTTGCCTGAATTCCAATTGAATCTAATTCCGATAAGAACTCAAAACAAAACTCAATAGCTTCTTCTGCTATGTAACATTGAGCAATAAAACCATCTGGGCGATTACGATTTCTCACATAACCCTTTAATACTTTCATGTACCTAACACATTAAAAAGAAAACTATATCGATACACGTATTTACTTATATTAATGCATGATAGTAAAGTAAATTGACCTAACCTTTCAATTGGCAACATCCATCAAAAGAAAATAAGACCGCAAAGTTCGACCTCCCTCGCAAGATGCACCAATAAATGCACCATAATGTCAAAGAAGGATGGTGGAAAGTATTTTTCCAGCAAACACAATGTGATCACAATTTCATTCTGAATATCTTTTAGTTTTTGCAAGTCCACTACTTTGGCACAAAGGGCATTGAAGAAAAAAGATACTCTCGTGATCGCATATCTCACATATTTTGGCAACACCGATCGAATTGCAATTGGAAGCAGTTGTTGCATTAGAATATGGCAATCATGAGACTTCAAGCCATATAATTTCAAATCTTCCATAGAGACATGGCTTCTAAAATTAGAAGAGTACCCATTCGGGACCTTAAGGTCATGCAAAGTTTGACAGAACATTTTTCTTTCCTCTCTCGATAACGTATAACATGCTGGTAGTAGGTATGTCTTTTTTTCATTAACCTGCGGTGCTAACTCACTTCATAAGCCCATTTTTTCAAAGTCGAGGCGACACTTCACCCCGTCTTTTGTTTTTCCTGGAAGATTAAGCAAGGTTCCAATGATACTATCATAGACATTCTTTTCAATGTGCATGACATCTAAGTTATGTCGAATAGGCAAATCCTTCCAATAAGGAAGTTCAAAAAATATCGATTTCTTCTTCCAAAAATTTTCAACCCTATTGTTACTAGGACCTCCTTTTTTAACCTCATTAGCTACCCTCCTCGGTCTCTTACGCTTTAATGATTTCTTCAAATTAATCGCCCTCACCTTTTTTGCCTTCTTTCCCCGTGCAACCTTAAGTCTCCCAAATTTTATCAATATTTGTTCGCCGCTTAAAGGTTCAGGGGAGGCTTGGAACTCTTGCTCACCATTAAAAGGATTTTTTTGGCTTCAAAATGGATGGTTTTGTGGATGGTATCTCCTATGTCCCATATAAATGCACTTGCCACAGTGTTGTAATCTGATGGAATACGTTTTTTCACTACATTGGATAAGCATTATAGCCTTGAACAACACTTCCAGATAAATATTCATAGGCTGGAAAATCATTAATTGTCCATAATAGTATTGCCCTCAAAGTAAAAGATTCTTGTCGAAAGGCGTCGTAGGCTTTAACTCCTTCATGCCACAAGGTATTCAGATCTATTAACGGAGCCAAATAAACATCTATATTATTTCTCGGTTGTTTTGGACCCGATATCAACATAGTCAATATTGTAAACCTTCTTTTCATACACAATTCCGGTTCAAAGTTATATGTGTTCAACATGACCGTTCAACAACTGTACCTACTACTAAGGGAACTATGTGGATTAATTCCGTCCGATGATAGTGTTAATCGAAGATTTCTTGGTTCTGTTGCAAAATCGGGTCACTTTTCCTCAACTAATTTCTAAGTTGGTGAGTCTGCTAGGTGACGCAAGAAACCATCAACAATTCAATCAGCTGTATGCCATGTCAGAGACTTAGCGGTCTCTTTAGATTGAAACCACCTTTTGAATCTCGGAATAGGTGAAAAGTACCATAACACTTTCACAAGAACACCTTGTTTCCCCTCTTCCCTTTTTTGTTCTTTCACATTCTTCTTCTGTTTGAACTTGGATGTTCCACAAGTGGGGCATTCAACAACTTCTTTATACTCTTTTTCTATAGAGTATACATTCATTAGGGCATGCGTGTATCTTCTAAAAGTCCATTCCGAATACCAATAAGCAACGTTTTGCCTCATTATTGGATGAAGGCAATACATTATCATCCGAAAGCATGTCAGCAATGATTGACAGCATATTTGAAAAGCATTTATCGGACATCCCACTCTTCGCTTTAAGATTGAATAGCTTGACGATAGCGGATAACTTTATATACTTTTTACATCTTTCATACAATGGCTTCTCCGCATCTAAAAGAAACTTCTGAAAAATTTATGCATTTCCTGTAAAGTCTTCTTTTATAACCTCCACCATGTCAATCAACTCTTCAACATCCTCCATGGTATCCATATTAAGATCGTCACAGATAGGATCGCCTGTATTAACATTCGGCAGTGTTTCACGATGTTCTCCTCTCCATGCCATTTCCATACAGTATAATTCGGATCGATACCCGAACTATACAAATGTTGTTTGATTTATTTAACACCCATTTTTAATCTATTCTCCCATTGATTACAAGGGCATCGTATGAAGTTCTCATCCAAGGAGGCGTTTTGAGCAACCCTAAGAAAATTATCAACACCTTTTATGTATTCTTTTGATAATCTATCCTTGCTCATCCAAAACCTGTCCATTATGGCCTAAGTATGTAAACCACCACGAGTGAGATATAAGCAATAAAAGATATGTAATTGTTAAAAACAATGCAATATTATACAACATAATACATTCACACCATTAGAAAATATTGTAGAAAGTATAATATCCCTCTAAAACTATCACAACAACTACCAAAGACACCAACACCTAATAATAATAAGACTCAATCAACCATAACTAACCAACTCAAGGACACTAACACACCATCCAAACACTATACAACCAAAACCAATTTTAAACATTGAAGAACTTCAATTCACAAAATTATAATACATATTATACTATAATGTTATATATAATATGATGTCATATATAATATGTATAAAACCAATTGGTATACATATTATACATAACAGTAACAACCAATAGCGATTATGTACCTATAATATAATGAAGCAATTAATGAAAGCACATAGTATAAGCATGGGACATGCAATGCTAAAAATTAATAAAAGCACACAAGTGAGGCATTAGCGAGTATATGATATACATACTAAAACAAGACAATGAAACTTCAAAAGCAAACTAACATATCGTAACGCACCCTATGATACTGAAATCATTGAGATAAGCAAACACTAACATAAAGTTAGAGCTAAAGAAAATGCTCTGACCATCATATGGTACTAAAATCATTATAAACTTTTCAAATAAGTTTCGTCTACCTGAAATCAAATGTCTCTTTTAATCATGGAAACACATTAATGAATCAATTAATTTACAACAATCCTTAATGAATGATCAATTACAATACAATACGGGATGTAGTTGGATTGATATCACACTTTGTTAAATAATAAAGAGTAGGGGATATATACATCACACTTTTATATAATCTAACAAAAATTGTATATCATTTATCTCATCTTTGCTAAAAATGTTAAAAAATATGAAATCACCGATCCAAATGTCTAATCACAAAAACACTGGATCAAAAAACACAATAGTCATTGAGTGTATAAAAATATTCAAGAATCCATATAATGATTTTATTAACAAACACTTGTTTAATCATATTTTAAAAAACAGGAATTTCATAAAGAACACCACATGATTTGATAATATATTACCACAAACATGAAATAACCCCGTTTCAAATGAGAATCAAATGAGGGAAATTTATCCAAGTACTAACTAATAATCAAATGTTATTTAAACATTTCAAGGTAATCCAAAAAAATCAACTCATAATTCCACCCTGATACACAAACACACACATACACATTGAAATTAATTGCAATCTAAAATATCACACACTGAAATTAATTGCAACCTAGAACACTGAACATCAAGGCTGATACACACATAATGACGGATATAGGATTTTAATTCAGGACGGTCGGAACTGTAAGACTGAATTTTTTTTCACAACTCAAGCAAAACATCATTTAACATGTTAAAATTAACGAGTCCGACTCGAAAGAAACCCGAATATGACAGGTCTGACTCAAAAGAAATTCGAATATTGAAGGACACAAAAGCAATACTGCACAATTACATATTAGGAACTAAAAATCTTAACAAAAATTCAAGTACTAAGCACTAAATGAATTGACCCTACATTTCTAAACCTCTAAATACTATACATTAAGCATAACATTTTACATTATGTCAACAACTGGATATTTTACATTTAACTTAAATATTTTAAATCAACCGAGACAATTAATGTTTAGTCGCTAGGAGCTAAGTATATTTTAGATTTAGTTCACCTTATTTTTTAATTTTGCAAAAACTCCCCTGTTTACTTTTTTGATAATTATTTTTTAAAGTTTAGGATAAGATAAAAAAAAGTTCGTAATTGTTTTATACGCCGAGGGATTTTTTGGAACAAAATTAAAAAGTTTGGACTATATATTAATTATAAAATTGTCGAAGAACTTTTCTTCGAATGACCCTACTATTTTTTGCAACAAGTCATTAACCAAAATTATTAAACATTGAACATATAAACTGAAAAGCAAATAAAATTACGCTTGAAACTAATGACACTCAACTATTTCTTTAATGTGTATTTTTAAAAAAAATGACAATATATAAACTGAATTTATAATAGACACAATTCTTTAAAGAGTATTACTGCTAATAGTTGTAACCGATCTAAACAAATAAAGGCTTGAACAATGCTTGGCACAAACATAACTATTTACTAATGTAAAAAGAGTTGGTAAAGCAACGTACGCCGGGGTAGAAAAAAGGAGAAGAGGGAAGGCGTCCCAGTTACAAGTCTGATAAAAGACACAATAAAAAGGAAGAGAAATAAATTAGGTTTTCAAACAAAAATATTACAAACGCATATACAAAAATCAAGAACAAATCGCATATACACAAATCAAGAAATCGCACACACACATATCAAGAACAAATCGCATATACACAACACATATACACAAACCCTTGCAAATCCATATTAGGGCTTTTTGTACCTGATTGATTGAATCTCTGGGCGCCGGAGGTGATGAGACGTGAGAGAGCCAGAGGTGTTGTGAGTCGAAGGTTGCGTGAGCGAGCCAAAGAGAGAGAGAGTTGCGCGAGCATGCGACCCAGATAGAGGGAAAGTCAGAGAGAGAGAGAGAGAGCGACCCAGAGATAGCGTGGCGTGCGAGCAAAGAGGGAGAGAGGGACGGTAGTTGATGTATGAGAGAGAGAGAGAAGCAAATTTTGAGGCTCCAAATTTTTGGAGTGGGGGAATGAAAAACATTTGCCCCGCTTTTTTTTTCCATTTATCTCAGTTTTTACTCCAAAGGTGAAAATAACTCATATATATTTGTGTCATCTATATATAAATATGAGATAAATGATTTATTTTTTATGTCAATTTTATTTAAATTGAAATAAAAATTTACTTTCAAAGTAAAATTGACATAAATGAATATTATTTATGTCAATTTACATTTGTCTGACATAACGTTCATTTTTAAACTGACATAAATGATATTTTTTCTTGTAGTGACGTTATGAGGGAACGATAACGCATATGGAGTAATACGCCCCTAAGAACAATAATATATATATATATATATATATATATATATATAATATAAGAGATTGGAGTTTAGAGAAAATAGATAATGAGAGAAAAAGTAAAAAAGAAGACTCGAGTCTCGGGTTTTACCCCGAAACGCCTACGTGGCCTATAGAGGCATCAAAGTCCACGTAGTTCGCATACAAAACGAGGGGTGGGTTTTATCCCATAAATCCAACCGGGGATTATCTTATTTGTGTGTGTGTGTAGAAAAAGTGTTTTAGTTGTGAGAAAAGTGTAAGAAAAGTATGAGAATTCCCGTTTGGAATTTAAGAGCAAACCCTCTTTTTCTTATTTTTTGGGTTTTTATTTATGCGAAAATAGGAGATGTGCAATAATACTAAATAAAAAGTATATTAGGATGTGTGAGACGAGGTAATAAAATCACTAAGTAATAAACCAAGTTATTGTAAATTTATGAGAATTTAAGGAGAGAGTTGAGAAAATTGGACCTTCTTGAAGATCTTGAGCTTGATCTTGAATGTTGGAGAGCAGCCCTTAGACTTGGATGATGATGGAGGGTAGTGAAATCATCAAGTTTGGTGAAAAGGATGATGAAAAGTGAAGGTTGGAAAGGGATTTGGGTATGGAAATCATGCTGACTTCGAGAGTGGTTTTCAGGGTTTGCTGAGAGTGATATCTATCAGATCTGGGCTCCCTTTTGCAAGTGAGGTCAGGCCTCCTTTTTATAAGCCTAGGGTATTGTCGATTAGCATAGCCCTATTCCTTCCATTCGGTAGGTGCGTTTAGGCACATTGCCGATAGGCAGGGTCTGGGACCTACCATTTGGTAGTATTTTTTAGGCCTTTTTAGAAAATTGGCTGTAGAACACAAACCGCTGATCAGAATCGTGCACGGGGTGGATCATTGGAATGGTAATTCAGATACCTTTGAAAGTCCCTGGGTTCGAGAGTTGACTCTGGGTCAAATATGTCTCAAAAGTATTTGTCAGTCCATTGGATGGGGAATTGTCGGACGCAAATGAATCGTTCGTCCGTATGGTAAGTCCGAATCGTACATGGGGTGGATCATTGGAAAGGGGTTTCAATGCCCTTCAAATATTCATTCAGTCTCGGTTGAGCTGAAGAGCTGACCTTAGTTAAATGGAGCCCGGGAGCGCTCGCTGTCCTCCTGATTAAGTTTTGGGGGAAATGGGTCATTCATTCGCATGATAGGTCAGAATCGTGCACGGGATAGACCGTTACAAAGGGGTTTTAATGACTTTCGAAGATTCATTCAGCCTCGGTTGAGCTGAAGAGCTTGACTTTTGGTCAAACCGAGCCTGGGAGTGCTCGATGGCTTCTAGGTCAGTACTCGGGGTATGACCTGGATCTATAGTGATGAGGGGAGGTGATAGGGACCTAAAGAGAGTTTAGGGGGTAACATAATGGGGTGTCTACAAAGCCCCTCGATGGGTGAGTTTGGAACGAATGAAAACCGTCGAATAGAAACCGCATGACGCTTCTAAGGGAGGATGACCAATTCAGAGGGTCAAGGATAATTATGAGGACCTAAGGGGGCGAGGGTGACCAATTTCGAGGGTTGAGGCCGATTGTGAGTGCTTGAAGATAAGGGTAACCAATTCTTCGGCATGATCCAAGACTGAGGTCAATTTTGACCTAAGACAGGTGACGACCGAGGACCGAGGTTAATTCGGGCCTAACTAAGCTGACGATCCAAGACCAAGGTCAATTCTGACCTAAAAGAGGTGACGACCGACGACTGAGGTCAATCCTGACCTAACTAAGGTGACGATCCAAGACCGAGGTCAATTTTGACCTAAAAGAGGCGACGAACAAGGATCGAGGTCAATTCTGACATAACTAAGGTGATGATCAAAGATTAAGTTCAATTCTGACCTAAAAGAGGTGACGACCGAGGACTGAGGTCAATTTTGACCTAACTAAGGTGATGATCCAAGATCGAGTTCAATTTTGACCTAAGAGAGGTGAAGACCGATGATCGAGGTCAATTCTGACCTAATTAAGGTGACGAACCAAGACCGAGGTTAATTCGGACCTAAAGGAGGTGACGTCGAGGATCGGGGTTAATTTTGACCTAACTAAGGTGACGATCCAAGACCGAGATCAATTCTGATCTAAGAGAGGTGACGACCGAGGACTGAGGTCAATTCTGGCCTAACTAAGGTGACTATCCAAGATCGAGGTCAATTTTGACCCAAGAAAGGTGACTACTGAGGACTGAGGTCAATTCTGACCTAACTAAGATGACGATCTAAGACCGAGGTCAATTCTGACCTAAGAGACATGACGACTGAGGACCGAGGTCAATGATGACCTAACTAAGGTGAAGATCTAAGATCGAGGTCAATTCTGACCTAAAAGAGGTGACGATCGAGGACCGAGTTCAATTCTAACCTAACTAAGGTGACGATCCAAGATCGAGACCGAGGTTATTTCTGACCTAACTAAGGTGACGAACCAAGATCGAGGTTAATTCAAACCTAAGAGAGGTTACGACTGAGGATCGAGGTCAATTCTAACCTAACTAAGGTGATGATCCAATACTGAGGTCCATTCTGACCTAAGAGAGGTGACGATTGAGGATCGAGGTCAATTCTGACCTAACTAAGGTGGCGATCCAAGACCGAGGTCAATTCTGACCTAAGAGAGGTGACGACCAAGGACCGAGGTCAATTCTGACCTAACTAAGGTGACGTTCCAAGATCGAAGCTAATTATGACCTAAAAGAGGTGACGATCTAGGATCGAGGTCAATTTTGACCTAACCACGGTGTTGATCTAAGACCGAGATCAATTCTGACCTAAGACAGGTGACGACTGATGACTGAGGTCAATTCTGACCTAACTAAGGTGACTGTCCAAGACTGAGGTCAATCCTGACCTAAGAGAGGTGTCGATCGAGAATCGAGGTCAATTATGACCTAACTAAGGTGATGTTACAAGATCGAGGTTAATTCTGACCTAAAAGAGGTGATGATCGAGAATCGAGATCAATTCTGACCTAACTAAGGTGACAATCCAAGACCGAGGTCAATTCTGACCTAAGAGAGGTGACGATCGAGGATTGAGGTCATGTATGACCTAACAAAGGTAATTATCCAAGATCGAGGTCAATACTAACCTAAGAGAGGTGACGACCGAGGACCGACGTCAATTCTGACCTAACTAAGGTGACGATCCAAGACCAAGATCAATTCTGACCTAAGAGAGGTTACGACTATGGACCGAGGTAAATTCTGACCTAACTAAGGTGACGATCCATAACCGAGGTCCATTCTAACCTAAGAGAGGTGACAATCGATGACCGAGGTCAATTCTAACCTAACTAAGGTGATAATCAAAGACCAAGGTCAATTCTAACCTAAGAGAGGTGACGACCGAAGCCGAGGTCAATTCTGACCTAACTAAGGTGACGATCCAAGACTGAGGTCAATTCTGAATTAAAAGAGGTGACAATGGAGGACCGAGGTCAATTCTGACCTAACTAAGGTGGCGATCCAAGATCGAGGTCAATTCTGACCTAAGAGAGGTGACGACCAGGGACCGAGGCCAATTCTGACCTACCTAAGGTGACAATCCAAGATCGAGGTCAATTCTGAAGTAAGAGAGGTGATGAACGAGAACCGAGGTCAATTATGACCTAGCTAAGGTGACGATGCATAACTGAGGTCAATTCTGACCTAAGAGAGGTGACGATCGAGGACCAAGGAAAATTTTGACCTCACTAAGGTGACAATCCAAGACTGACGTCAATTTTGACCTAAGAAAGGTGACGACTGAGGCCGAGGCCAATTATGACCTAACTAAGGTGACGATCCAAGACCGAGGTCATCAATTGTGACCTAAGAGAGGTGACGACCGAGGACCGAGGTCAATTCTGACCTAACTAAAGTGGCGATCCAGGACCGAGGTTAATTCTGACCTAAAAGAGGTGACGACCGAGGACCGAGGTCAATTCTAACCTAACTAAGGTGATGATCTAAGAACGAGATCAATTCTGACCTAAAAGTGGTAACGGCCGAGGACCGAGGTGAATTTTGACCTAACTAAGGTGCCGATCCAAAATCGAGGTTAATTCTGACCTAAGAGAGGTAACGACTGAGGATTGATGTCAATTCTGACTTAACTAAGGTGACGATCTAAGACCGAGGTCAATTTTGACCTAAAAGAGGTGACGACCAAGGACCGAGGTCAATTCTGACCTAATTAAGGTGACGATCCAAGACCGAGTTCAATTCTAACCTAAAAGAAGTGAGGACTGAGGATCGATGTCAATTCTGACTTAACTAAGGTGACGATCTAAGACCGAGGTCAATTTTGACCTCAAAGAGGTGATGACCGAGGACCGAGGTCAATTCTGACCTAACTAAGGTGACGATCTAAGACCGAGGTCAATTATGACCTAAAAGAAGTGACGACCGAGGATCGAGGTCAATTCTAATCTAAGTAAGGTGATGATCCAAGACCTAAGTCAATTCTGACCTAAAAGTGGTGACGACCGAGGATCGAGGTCAATTCTGACCTAAAAGAAGTGACGATCGAGGACCGAAGAAAATTCTGAGCTAACTAAGGTGACGATCCAAGACCGAGGTCAATTTTGACCCAAGAAAGGTGACGACTGAGGACCGAGGTCAATTCTGACCAAACTAAGGTGACAATCCAAGATCGAGATCAATTCTAACCTAAGAGACATGACGGCCGAGGACCGAGGTCAATTCTAACCTAACTAAAGTGGCGATCTAGGACCGAGGTTAATTCTAACCTAAAAGAGGTGAGCACCGAGGACCGAGGTCAATTCTGACCTAACTAAGGTGATGATCTAAGAACGAGGTCAATTCTGACCTAAAAGTGGTAACGACCGAGTATCGAGGTCAATTCTGACCTAACTAAGGTGACGATCCTAGACTGAGATCAACTCTGACCTAAAAGAGGAGACGACCGAGGATTGAGGTCAATTCTGACCTAACTAAGGTGACGATCTAACAATGAGGTCAATTCTTACCTAAGAGAGGTCACGATCGAGGACCGATGTCAATATTGACCTAACTAACATGACGATCCAAGATTGAGGTAATTCTAACCTAAGAGAGGTGACGATCGTGGACTAAAGTCAATTCTGACCTAACTAAGACGACGATTAAAGACCGAGGTCAATTATGACCTAAGAGAGGTGACGTCGATGACCGAGGTTAATTTTGACCTAACTAAGGTGACTATCTAAGATCGAGGTCAATTCTAACCTAAGATAGGTGATGACCAAGGAGCGAGGTCAACTCTAACCTAACTAAGTTGACAATCCAAGATCGAGGTCAATTTTGACCTAAAAAAGGTGACGACCGAGGACCGAGGTTAATTCTGACCTAAGGTGACGATCCAAGATTGAGGTCAATTCTGACCTAACTAAGGTGAAGATCCAAGACCGAGGTCAATTCTGACCTAACTAAGGTGAAGATCTAAGACCGAGGTCAATTCTGACCTAAGAGAGATATCAACCGATGACCGAAGTCAATTATGACCTAACTAAGGTGATGATTCAAGACCAAGGTCAATTCTGACCTAAAAGAGGTGACGACCGAGGACCGAGGTCAATTCTGACCTAACTATGGTGACGATCCAATACCAATGTCAAATTTAACCAAAAAGAGGTGAAGATCAAGGTCAATTTTTACCTAACTAAGGTGATGATCAAAGACCGAGGTCAATTCTGATCTAAGAGAGGTGACAACCGAGGATCGAGGTCAATTCTGACTTAAAAGAGGTGACGATCGAGGATCGAGGACCGAGGTCAATTCTGGACTAACTAAAGTGATGATCCAAGACCGAGGTTAATTCTGACCTAAGAGAGGTGATGACCGAGGACCAAGGTCAACTCTGACTTAACTAAGGTGAAGATCCAAGACTGAGGGAAATTCTGTCCTAAGAGAGGTGATGACCGAGGATCGAGGTTAATTTAACCTAAGTAAGGTAACGATCCAAGACTGAGGTCAGTTCTGACCTAAAAGAGGTGATGATCAAGGATGGAGGTCAATTTTGACCTAACTAAGGTGACAATCCAAGATCGAGCTCAATTATGACCTAAAAGAGGAGAAGATTGTATTTTGGGTTCCGCTGGAGAATGTGCTAGGGAAAATGACTTTTTGGAGTTCCGTTGGGGAAATTACCTCGTGATGTTGTGTTGAGCCGGGGAGCGGATTGCTGGGGAAGCGTTTCTGATTTTAGGGATTTCGCGGAGGAAAGGCAAGTTTGATGCCATAAACTTCACTAGGGAAGCGATTAGGTGATCCAGGGATTGGACATATTTCAAGATCTTTGGGGGATAGGAGGTGATCCCTTAGAGATCCTTCAGAGACATTGTCGGGAGGAGTTTCACTTGTTTTTTTTAGACTTCAGCTGGGGATATTCGGGTTTTTCTTGAAGGAGTGCGAGATTCTCTTAATGAAAATGTTTGAAATCCTTTTCGGGATTTTTAGGAATTTTCTGAGGATTTTTGTACGAAAATTTAAGGGGGTACCGATCGGCATGGTTCAGAGGGTATCATTTGGGAGTGGCACGGAATTTTGGACTGCCTAGGGAAGGTAAGGAGACACTACCAATCGGTGGGTAGGGGGACAATGTCGATTGGCATGACGCTTGGCATCCTATATAAAGGGGGAAAATTCCCCTCATTTTTCATAGCTTCTTGCTTTCTTTCTTTCTGCGATTTTCCTCTGCAAATCGTTCTAGCATTACGATCTCTAGGAAACGGCCGCCTTTGTGAGCACTGCAACGCATAGGGAATGGTTGGCTGTTGATGACTGGGCGAGCGTGGAGTGGAGGGACAGGGCACCCCTTTTTTTGGGGATGAGAACTCCTTTGAATCCATCGAGCTGGTTGCGGATGAGAAGACCTTGCTACGGGAGCCGTCGCGTCATCGCTCCTCGAGGGTGGTGAATCTTGGTGGTTATGTAAGTAACCTAACTTTTGGCATTCCTCTCTTTTTTGTGATTTTTTCTTTCTTCCTCAAATTTTGATAAGGTTTCTTCTTTTGAAAATCTGATATCTCTTTGAAGAACATGCGTGCCCGCGGGACGACGGGGCTTAAGGATGTCTGGGATCATTTTCCACCTGTGGTGCGTTGGGTGGTATCATCAGCAGGTTTTGGGAGGTTGGCGTAGGCACTGGATGAGACGCCTCGGTCGACAGCGGTCTTATGTGCTTTAGGGGAGAGATGGTGGGATACTACCCACACCTTCCATTTTAGTTTTGGGGAGATAACCGTGACTCCCATAGACGTGTAGCAACTGATGTGACTCGGTTGCGATGGGGTGCAGATAGAGGTGGATCCCTCCTTGCGGGTGAGGCCGAAGGCGGTGAGGGCGGCGCTCGGTGATGTGGGGAGGATAGTGTCTGGGGATTCCACCCGACTTTCCTTATTGAAGGATGTTTTGCTGAAGAGGGTGGTTGATGTGGAGGATGGGCTACAGGTGAGGCAGATGACCCGATTATTTATTTTGCTGGTGTTGGGAGGCTTCATGGTGGCGTCGAGCGGTGACGTCGTCCATTTGTGGTTCTTGTTGTACTTGAGGATGTTATCGAACATCCCTCTCTATGATTGGGGGAGCCTGACTTTGGCGACCCTGTATTTTTCTTTCGATGCATTTATTTGGTTCTACCGACAAACTTTTACTTGAGCCACGTATCTCCTTGAGGTATCATTTACTTTTGTGCATTTTCTTTTCATGCATTCACACTTTCCTTATGCGTCTCTTTTTTATTATGAATTCCTGTCTTTGGCAGACGTGGTTCTATGAGGTGATTGGGTGTAAACCACATTGATCACTTTAAAGGATGATATTATTGGGGACTTTTACCGATTTTATCAATGGCGGAAGGCCAATCGGCATTCGAAGGGATCTCTCTCTGGAGGCGGTATGTCAGGTCTTGAATGTCCTGACCAGTGGGAGGGTAAGACTCCTTCCTTTTCAGTCTTGGTTTTTGCACATTCTGATTCTATATTAACTTATGCCTTCTTGGGGATTTTAAAGTGACCTTTTACCCTTGGGCGATTGCACACTTCTTCATACAACATTCATCCAGCTGGTGGAGGGGTGGTGTCTATGTTACACCATCCTCATGCAATGGATCCGAAGGAGTTGGGTTTGACAGAGTAGGTTCTTCGACGTGAGGTATACCTTTCTGTTCTTTTCCTCTTTTTGGTTCCTTTTCTATTTTGATCCTTCCTTGATACTTGTTTTGCCTTTTTCTTTGGAGCAAGTTCGGATGTCGACCACTTGGCTGAGGGACATTAGAGATTGGATCTCTTCGGAGACTGCCCATATTCGGGATGTGGTCCCGGTTCCTTTTTATTTGGTGCCTTCTGCTTCATCCGGGGAGGATTATGGCTCGGGTAGCGGGGGTGCGTCATCTTTCCACAGGGGAAAGAGAGCGCGTCGTAGGGGTGGAAGCACTTAGAAAGAGATTTGAAGGGTAGGTGAGGGAGAGAGAATGAGAATGTGGGTTCGGGCTGAGTCCCATTATTTTTTTCTTTTCTTTTATTTCTTGCAAAATTTGATGTAACACAGAGAACAAATATATATACGATGCAATGGGATATTTTTTTATTATCTTTTGTTAATGATGAATGCATGCGTGCACTTTTCACTTTACTGCTGAGACCGTAAAAAGAAATATTTTTGGGATTTTGAAGGAATGTTAAAAATAGGAAATTTCCTAAGGATGGAAAAGGATTTTTGAAATTCTGTTGAGAGTATCAACTTATTTTTATTGGGCTTTAGATTTTGATAAAAGAGGAAGAAATGAAAATTTCCAAAAATGGGGGGTTGTCTATCGACAAGCACCTTATCCTGCCTATCGGTAGTCAAGTCCATCCCCATCAATTCAAAGCATTGATTAGTGCCCTCTTAAGACTTTTTTACTTTGTGGGGTAGGATTACTTCCGATTTCTGCAGGGATTGTGTCTCTTATGAAGGTTCTCAAGTATAAAAAGGGGAAGGGTGGAGTGTTTCCATCACACCTTCACTTTTCTACTATTTCTTAGTCTTACAAGATGGCTCTCCCTGGTAGCATTGAGTTTTCTAATTACCTCAAAGCCTTGGAAGAAATGTTCTCTTATAACGTCTACTATGATGCTTTCGACATACGTCGAGTCCCTTTGTGGCACAATCGGTCCATTGAGTGGAACATGCTAATGGCGACGGTATAATTTTGGTACCCCGAAGACCACGTATTCTGTTTTGGGTTGGATGAAGTTTATCCTACTTACGAGGACTTTTCTGCCATGCTGGGGATTAATCCAAGTGTTTCTGCGGCTTTACCCGAATTTTCCCATTCTCCTAGGGATTTATTGGCTGGGCTTCTTCACATTTTGCCTTCAGCTGCTAGATCACTGGTTGCTGGAGGAATGATCTCCCTCCCGGCGGTGTTACAGTCCGTGCATTTACTGGAAGTAGGCGATGCTGGTTATGCTGGAGTCATTTCTCTGGGCTTAGTATCAAAATTACTGATGGGCTTAGTATCAAAATTGTTGCTGGTGACTGGGGAATTATAGGCGGATCTGCAACTTGCAGCCATTACTTCATGGATGCCATACCGTCGCAATCCTGTGGTGGTGATACTGGATAAGACCCTGAACGGTCTGGATGCCTAGCGACAAGGTCGTTCTGACTTCCGATGGGGTAGTCCCGTGATGCTGTTCAAGTGGTTGTCTAAAAGACTCCGCCTGGTGATTCTTCCAGAATATCCTTTATCGGCTGTACCCAACTTCTTTTCGGTTCACTTCTTCTACTTTGTCCTGGATATTGCGAGCTGGGAGAATTGGCTTGTGGAGCATGGGGATCGAAATCTGTACTGCTCAGTGCCTTGGTGGGGACAGCTGCTTCCTGTTCTGGACCTAGGAGAATACTCATATGTGCGACTAATTGGTCTCCGCCAGACCTCTTTTTGTCTCCCTTGGTGGCTACTACGATAATTTGGCTGGGCACAGGTCGTGCCACCTCGGACACTAAATTTTTTTTCGGTAGTGGATTTGATCGAGCGTCTGCGCATGCGACTTGGCTCTCTGTGGGAGAATCGACGTCCGTCGACCTGTCCTTCTTAGTCTGTTTGGAGAGTTTGGCATATCCCTGAGCATTATATGAAGTGGTTGTGGAGGAAAGTAGTTAGAAAGATTTTGGTAGTGGATACTGGACAAAAGTGGCTTGTTTCTTTTGACACCATGGAGGGAGGTGTTGTTGTTTATTCGAAGTTATTACGAGCTTATCGGTCCATGGAGTGTCTGCGACACTCTGTTCAGGTAGGGGGAATTTAGGGACCCCGGGATGTAGATGATGATGACGGAGCGGGCTCCTCTGGTAGCTATGGATAGGACCCTTGGAGAGTTTATTGTGGGGGATAAATGTGGGGATTTTATATGGTTTTTTTAGGAGGGTAGGGGGAAGGGAGTTATCCGTTCCTTTTTTTATGTAATCTGTATCGTAATTTCTTATTAGTGAAATAAACAAGTTTTTGATCATCCAGCTGTGCCTTTTGATGAATTTTGTATTTGTTTATATTATCTATACCGATTTCTAAGGGATACATAAACCTTTTGTTCAAATATATGTTGTAATGGATTGTCATTATCGGAGATAAGAAGAGAATAGTATTTTGTGAAAAAGAAAGGGTAGTGCTCATGTAAGGTGTATGAGCTACCTACGTACCTCTGGGGTATTTGAAAATTTTAAATTTTGTTTAAAGATGAGTTTTTTCTAGAGGATCAGGCCCACGTAGTTCTGGGTAGAAGGAAATAAAGAAAGATTTTTTTAGAATGGAAGGGAGATGAGAAGAGTTGTAGCGCGCCGAGATTTCAGACTAGGGGTAGAGCTTCTTGAGACGGTCCAGGTTGACTGGATGAGCCATATCTTCCCCATCTAAGTCGGTGATCATGGAGACATCGCCCGACAAGATCTTCTTGATAATGTAGGGGCCACTCCAATTGGGCTTGAATTTTCCTCCGGGGTCCCAGATGGGTTCTATGATTTTTTTGAGGGCTATGTCCCCTTCTTGGACACCATGGTCCTTGACTCTCTTGTTTAATGATTGCGCTATTCGGCGATGGTAGCCTTATATGTGGTATAGATCTTTATACTCGTTTCATCTAGGAGCGTCAGCTCGTCAAGACAGCTTTGGCACCCGTCTCCTTCACTGAACTTACTTTCAAGCATGACGCGTAGCGAGGGTATTTCCAATTCCACAGGTAGGACTGTTTCCATGTCGTAGACTAGAGAGTAAGGGGTAGCCCAAGTGGAGGTTTGAATTGAGGTTTGGTAGCCCTAGAGGGAATATGGGATCTGGTCAGCCTAATCCCAATATCTTTCGATCATCTTGCTGATGATGGCTTTGAGGTTCTTGTTGGCGGCTTCAACTTCACCATTGGTCCGAGGTCGATAGGGAGAAGATTTTTGTCTCTGAATCCCCTACTCATTGACCACTTCTGTGACTTCTTCCTCAAAATGAAACCCGTTATCTAACACCAGCTCGTGCGGGATCCTATATCGGCAGATGATGTTTTTGATGATTTTAGCCACTTTCTTGGCATTCAGCATTGCGTATGACTCATCTTTGACCCATTTGGTGAAGTAATCAATGGTAACTAGGATAAACTTATTCCCATTGGAAGCCTTCGATGTAACATTCCCTATAATGTTGATGCCCCAGGTGGATAATGGCTAGGGAGAGGTCCTATTGTAAATTTGTGCGGAGGCATATGCTGAAGGTTGGAGAATTATTGGCATTTGAGGCACCTCCGGACATAGGCTGTGCAATCCTGGGTCATGGTGGTCTACTAGTAACCTTATTGGATGATCTTCTTGGCAAGAATGTGACCGTTCATGTGAGGTCCGCATTCCCCGCTATGGACCTTTTGCATTATCTTTTTAATGTTAGCCCCTGTGATGCAGTGTAGATGAGTTCCATCGAAGTTCCTTTTGAGAAGTGCTTTATGACAGATGATGTACTAGGTGGCGAGTCTTCGAAGGGTTTCTCTATCTTTCTTATTAGAACCCTCGGGATACCTGCCATGCTTGAGGAGGTGCCAGATATCATAGTACCAGTAATTGTCTAGCTCGGGATCTTTTTCAGTGACGAGCTCAATGTGGTAATAGTGGGTTGGTTTGTCTTTCTTATGAACTAGGAAAGGGTCATAGTTATTCCTTCGAGCATGTCAACCATGGAGGCCAAGGTAGCGAGAGCATCGACTAGGTTATTCTTTGATCGAGGTAGGTAATGGAAGGTGATATCTTGGAATTGGGAGGCTAGCTCTTCTAAGTGGGCATGGAAGTGTTGGAGTTTCTCATCCTTGACCTTCCACTTTGTGAGCATTTGACTGATGTTGAGGGAGTAATCCCCATAGACATCTAGGCATTGATTACTTTTTTGAAGAGAAACTTTGAGGCTTATTGTGCATGGCTCGTATTCAGTCATGTTGTTGGTGCAAGGGAAATCCAATCTGATGGCGATGGGAGTGTGAGAGTTATCTGGGGCGATTAGAAGTATCCCAATGCCGTATCCATTTTTGTTGGCAGCGCCGTTGAAGAACATTTTCCATCAAAGGCAGTCTTGAATAGTGCAAAGGATGTTTTCATCTGGGAATTCGGATATCCAGACACCAGCTTCTTCTACGGGGTAATAAGCGAGGTAGTCAGAGATGGCTCTCCCTTTCATGGCTTTCTACGTGATATACACAATATCAAACTTCGCTAGGAGCATCAACCATCGAGCAATTTTGGTGGACAAGGTCAGTTTCTCAAGCAGGTATTTGATGGGGTCCATTCGGGATACAAGTTTGATAGGGAAGGCGTGCATGCAGAGCCGCAGCTTTTGGGTGACCCAAATAAGTGCGACACACGCCTTTTCCAAAGTGGTGTAGTTAACCTCCTACTCGGCCAATTTCCAACTAGCATAGTAGATGGATCTTTCTTTCCGGGAATCTTTAAGGTATTGGGCTATCAAAGCCCCATATGCAGTGTTGGTTATGGTTAGGTATAGGAACAAGGGGAGACTAGGCTGTGGTGGCATGAGTACTGGGGGTTGGGTTAGATATTGTTTGATTCGGTCAAGGGCTTCTTGGCATGCCTCATTCCAATCTTTAGTTCAATCCTTTCGAAGGAGCTTGGAGATAGGTTCGCATATGGAGGTTAGCTGGCTGATGAATCGGCTGATGTATTGTAATTTCCTAAGGAAACCTCGGACTTCATTCTCTGTTTGAGGAGGTGTCATCTCAAGTATGGATTTCGGCTTGGCGGGATCTGCTTTTATCCATTTCTCACTGACCATGAATCCCAAGAGTTTTCCCTTTGTAATGTTGAAAACGCATTTCTGTGGATTGAGTCTCATTTGATACTGTCGCTATCATTCGAGAGAGCAGGAACATGACCTTCTCTAGTCTTGGACTTGATAATCATATTATCCACATAGACCTCAACTACTTTATGAATCAGATCATGCATGATGGCTTTGGCAGCCCTCTGATAAGTAGCCCCAACGTTCTTGAGAACAAATGGCATAACAATGTAACAAAAGGTTCCCCATGGGATGATGAATGTGTTTTTTTCTTGGTGGTGTGGGTGCATTTTGATTTGGTTGTATCCGACAAACCCATCAACGAATGACTTGAGAGCATGAATGGCTGTGTTATCCATGATCATGTCGATATTGGGTGATGGATAATCGTCCTTTGGAGAGGCTTTGTTCAAATCCCGATAGTCTACACACATCCTAAGTTTTCCACTTAATTTCAGCACGGGCACTATCTTGGCTATCCACGTGGGATATTCGATCACATGAATGAAGTCTACGTTCAACTGTTTGACCACCTCTTCTTTGACTTTGAGCGACCATTCGGTGCTGAGCTTTCTCAACTTTTTTTTGACCGACTTGTAATCTGAGAGAGTGGGAATCTTGTCCTGAGCTATTTCAGGATCAATGTCGGGCATATCATTGTAGGACCATATGAAGACATCCACAAATTCCTTTAGTTCTTCTTTGAATTATGCACGCTCATGCTCGTTAAGGGTAGACCCTATCCTAATCTCGCGCAGGTTGCTACTAGAACCGAGGTTTATAACAACAGTCTCTTTTTCATTAACTTGAACGCGGTTATGTTGTTTATTATTAATCTTATTTAGATCAGTTAAAAAATGTTCACTTTCAAAATCATCATCATCAAAAGTTCGATTAGAATCCAAATAGTTAATGTAAGGCACGTCAAGATACTCAAAATCTTCGTTTATTTCATTGATAGGAAAAATAGCATTGAGAACTTTGTCAAAAGAGGACTTGATTACATTTGAATAAGCATAGACAACAGAAGAAGAAAAGGGGTAAACATTAGGATTATGGGAGATTTTAGTAGGTAGAACTAGAGCAGCATGCCAGTTGAGGAGAGGTGTATCACCATCTTTAATCAGGTGGGATAGATCTGGTGATGTAGTGCCTGAGTGAACCATGCAGAGTGTCAGACCAAATCTTCAGAGTCACTTTCCTCTATCTCTTCGGTATCTTTGATGAGTGGTTATACATGGTGTTGGGAACTCTCGGCCCATGGGTGGATGTCTTGGAAAAGATCTCCATTCCAGGCTTCATCTTCTTGTCTGTATGGTCATATCATGGTTCAGGAAAGCTGCAAAAGGGGAAGTCTTCACCTTCTTTGATGAATCATCCATTCAAGGAATCACATTGGTCGAGACAGGCGAATCATTCCGAGATCTTGTTCTGACTGTTAATACCCCAAACCACAAGGAGGGAAGTCCTTCTTCGATTCAATCGGCTCGAGTATACCTTGTTACCTTTGTCCTAGCCTCAGTCCTGGCATGAAGTGCATATTTCTGAACATCTGAATCACATTGACGTTGCAATGGGGATCTTATTCCGGAAAAAACCTTTCTTTGAAGTCGTCCCCTGACGGGAGTAGAAGTCGTTTGACTCAAAATCCTGATAGGAGCATATCATTTTACCCGTGTTGTATCTCAAGGATTGGGTTGCTGGTACTTGCACCATCGGCATTGTAATCATCTCCCAAGATGGTAATGACTCGCGCTTCAGTGAAGAATTTTAATTTTTGATGGAGTGAGGAAGACATGCCCTTTATACTGTGGAGCTAAGGTCGTTCGAGTAATAGGTTGAAACAGGATGGGATGTTAATAACTTGGAATTCGACGACAGGGTTTATAGGGCCAGCCCCTATTACAAGCTTTATGGATCCCATTACCTCCCCACGGGTATTATCGTAGGCACACACAGCGACAGAAGATAGTGCGGGGTCGCTTTATTTCAGTCCTAAAAATTTGAAGGTTCTCAGTGGGCAGACATTCAAGGCGGATCCATTGTCGACAAGAGAGAGTGGTACAATCTTCCCCATAACTTCGATGGAGATGTTGAGTGCATGATTATGGTTTGGCCCAATCTTAGGGATTTCTTCTTCAGAAAAGGATAGCATTTGGGTAGAGGTCAAGGATCTGACCAAATTTACCGCTTGTTCTGGTGTGGTAGAAGGATGAACTGTGGGTCTAGTGAGCAACTTGAGCAAAGCATTTCTGTGCAGTTGAGAAGACATGAAAAGCCCCCACAGAGTTATGTTAGCTTCAGTTTTCTTTAGTTGATCGAGGATCTTGCTCTCCTCGAGGGTCATCTCTGGCATATGAAGGTTTTCCATTCCCTTCCCCTTATCATTTGTTAGTAGTGAGCCTGGAATCTGGTAATGCCTCCCTGATCTTATCATGTGATTTACTAAAAAAGGAAAAAAATATGAATTCCATTTCCTTATCGATCCCAGGTTGTTCTGCTACCTTGTTTATTTCTCCGATGAGTTCTTCAAATGATATCATTTCACACATGTCGGCTACCGGGCCAGTTCTCTCTAAAGCTTGCTCTTCATTCAAATATTCGAATTCTTCCCCCATCTGGTGGCAACAATTCTGTCTTTCCATGTCAAGTTGTGAGGACATAAATTTCCAATGGAGTCCATTGTAGTTTTGGCTCAATTCCGGACAAAAACACTTGAGTCATAGGATAAAGTTCTTGAGCATCCTTCAAGCCTATGACCTGTTACAATTGAAGATATTGCGACCCGCGTTTCAAGAAAAAAATATTTATCGCGTTTCAGTGCCTCGTTTCACGTCATCAACATGAGGATTTCATAGTCTCCAAAAGGTATGAATGTATTAATATATATACGAGCTTGAAAATTCGTTTTGGGTGTTAGTATTTTTTTGTTTTTTTTTTGAATTCATCGTTCTAAAGATTTTGTTCTCGGACATCTTTTCGTAGAAAATCATATCAAATCCAACAAAAATAAGAAAAATATGAAACTGGCGGCCACACTTTCGTATCGAAATTATCTAGAATCATAGCTTGCAATCTCGTTAGAAAAGTATTCTAACGAGATTCCAAAATTGTTTTTGTTTTCTCGTTAGAAGTTTTTTTGACAGTTTTTTTTATAACTCCCCACTTTGCCCACTAACTTTTACCACCTTTACATAGTGCGGGAAAGACACTTCTGAAGAAATCTTTTTCACATTCTAAGAGTATTTTGAGAGAAAAACTTTTAAGAAAAAGTTCCATGTTTTGTGTTTGATTTTTATGGATTAAATTCACCAAAAAACACATACACACCCATTTGTTTAGTTTATTCCAAGAACCTATTGATATATCATTGCTTGGAGACTTTTGGCACCTGGATTCCTCTACACCAACAAGAAGAGAGTTTGGGTTCTTCTCTACCCCAAAAACGAGAAAAGTTTGTTGCGGTGTTCTAACTCGAAGAAAGGCTTTGCGTGATGGTTGACGGTTACCATATCCCAATTGGTGGAGTACAAGACTGTGGAGGAGTCCACGGTTATTCACTAGGCAGAGGTTAAAGACCGAAGGAGCGCGTCAAGGCTTGGACGGACTCAAGTCTTTGCAAAAACTACCATACTTAGTCAATTCGTGGATAGAGTCGTCCGAGGTTTTTCCCATTTGGGTTTTCCTCGTACATCGGCGCTTATCTTGCTTAAATCACGTAGATGCATTCTTAGATAATTCAAGATAAAATTTGGTTTAATTATCACACTTATGTTCTTTGGTGTAAAAATATATTTGGGTCAAATTGAAATTAATTCAATTCAAAGATAATTTATTTTGGTAAAATTTGGTTTGGCCTAATTTGCAAAATGGATTATTCTTGTTAGGCAAATTTCTAGGACTTGAATTGAAATATTTGGTTTAAGTGAAAAAACCATTTGTCGTTTAATTTATTCATTTTGTGTTTTATTTAATTTTAATTTGAAAGAAATTAAAATTTATTGTAAGTTGTTTATATATTTGAACCATCTTTATTCCGCACTTTAAGGAAATTCAGTTTGAAAATTTTAAAAATTAGGGATCCTATCATTTTGAAAGAAATTAAAATTTATTGTAAGTTGTTTATATGTCTGAACCATCTTTATTCCGCACTTTAAGGAAATTCATTTTGAAAAATTCAAAAATTGGGGGTCCTATCATTTTCAAAAGTCGATGCATTCCACAACTTCAATGTCTTCTTCATACAGGTCATCCCATTATGTGGGGACGTGTAAGGGTGAAGGGACCAGGCGCCCATGTAGCTTCAAAGCATCGAATAACTCGTTGATACTGCAAATGTTTTTATTCTGTATGAATAATTTTGCTATAGTCTGGACGACATCATCCATGCTAACTCCATCGGTCGGTACTATCCAACTATCAGACTCTCGGGCCCATTTACGTGCTTCCAAGAACAGCGTATTAAATCTCTAGCAATCAATGATCATCTGTGAGGGAAATTTCAGCCCGAACTCTAGGAGTTGGTTCAAGACTTCTGATAATTCCATACCTCCATTTTCAGAATAAGTACAGACAACGATGCATGCTCTGGTGAGGAGTGACAGTGCCTGATCAGTGAGGCTAGCAGTGTGTAGGAGGAAATATGGGCAAATTTGGAGAGGTTTAAGAAAGTGTATGGGTGTGATTTTAGTTGAGGGGTCGAATTCTGGGTTGTCTCCTAGAAATATGGCATTATTATGATTTGGAAGTGGGTTGTGAGTAGTGTTTGTATTAGGATTAGCTGGTGGGGGCGATGGTACCACGGTCAATTAGACCTTGGATCATGTTTTGGAGGTGAAAGCATTGGTCGGTGGTATGGCCAGCTGTTTGGTGATAAGCGCAATGGGAATCTTCCTTGAAGTTTCTTGGGAGTGGATTTGGCAATAGACTGGGATCCAAGGGTTTAATAAGGTTTTGGCTTAGGAGGGCTTGATAGAATTTGGAGAGGGGAGCATGGAGCTCAGTGTATTCCTTTTGGACCGGGACAGGGCGACTTTCGGGTGCCCATGATGTGGTTGGTTGAGAGATGTTGTTGATGTTTGAGACTGTAGCACTGCCAGGCTTGTCATATTTTCTGAGGGTGAGTTGTCCGGACATCTTCTTGGGTTCGACATCTGTCTTGGCAAGACCTTCCTCGAATTGTACTCTTGCCTCTATGAGAGCTAAAAAATAGGGATAGTATTGTCCTCCCATCATTGCCCGGACATGGGGTAAGAAGTTCTTTACTATGCTGACTTTTTCTTCCTCGAAAGGCCGATTGGTCATAGTTGCTACTTTTTCCCTCCATCGGGCTATGCAGTTACGAACTCATTCTCCAGGGTTTTGTTTGAGCAGCTCTAAATCACGACGGGTGACCTCAAGCCCTTCATTGTTTTTGTACTGTGACATGAATTCTCGGGCTACATCCCCCCAGCTACGAATTTTGGACTTTTCGAGACACAAAAACCATCGAAGGACGCTATCCTTCAGAGTTTGTTGAAACAATTGGGCCATCACTTATTCAAAAGCCCCTAGTAGAGTCATGTAACGGTGATAACTGTGGAGATGAACAATCGGGCGTCCACTTCCTCCGAATTTCTTGATATTTTGCATCTTGAATTTATCAGGTAACCTCGCTTTAGGATAAGGAGATCTGTGGTTGTAGTCCATGTAATTTCCTGAGATTGTGACTTGGTCAAACTTCTTAGTGAGCATATTGAGGTCCTCTTTGACTTTGTTCATCTCTTCTTCCTTCGAATCAGTGATCATAGGTAACTTAGCCCCATGCTGGGTAAGATTCGGCATAGGAAGCTGGGCAGACAATGAGCCATTAATAGGAGGGGGCACGTGGAGCGTGCTGATACTCTTCAAGAACCCATATAGGCGCGGGTGGATCCATTACAAGAGGAAATAGGGCCTCGGGCTCTTGAGTAATGGGAAATTGGTTTCGTTTCATCTCTCGAACCTCGGTTTGGAGGTTGTCAATCTTAGACACAAGCTGAGCTAGAACTGCTGTCAGATCCGGCTGCACAATGGGTATTTGATATGTGTTCTCCATAGAAGGCGGAAGGATTTTGGACTCGGAAGGAGTAATAGGGGAACGGACGGAACTCCAGGTTGACTTGACTAAAGATCAAAACCAATAAGGATCCGGGCAAAGGGTTTGCGATCAACCTGAGATTGCGTAAAATGGGATTTATTTTTAAGAAAAGGAGGAGAGGTTTTTTTTTTTTTTTGATTTTTTTTTTTTGATGACAAAATATTTTGGGTATTTTGATAATGAGAGGAGAGATGTTTTTGTCTTTTTGATAAATAAGGGAGAAATGTTTTCTTTTTTGTTTGATTTTTTTTTGGGAGAAAGATCTCAGCATGATGATTATGTTCTCACTTGTATTTAATTCTCCTAAATGCAAAATGAAATGCCGGACTGGACCCAAGCCTGGAAGAATTGGGTTTGTAATATATGAAAAGCTATGGCCGGACTTCTGACCAGGCTCGCGGATAGGGTCCTATTTTAAAAATGCACAAAAATTCAAGCGGCAGGTCGACTCGGAATTTTGGCAGAGTTTCTGTTTAAAACCAACAATCTAACATGTGTGTCATAGGATTGACACCTATATGCGGGTATGAAGTTGGTTGGGTGAATCAGAAATGGTTCCTTCCTTTGGCGTGACTTCCATGATATACGTCTTGCTCTTTCGGGCAATCGGTACGTGTGGACAAGCCATTTGATATACCTGAGTTTATGTGAATTGCCTCACCATATACCTCATGGGGATGGTACATGTGAGAGCGAATTCAATATACTCGGCGTATGTGAACGATATCTGTGCAATATACCTCCCGTCATGACCTCGACTAAGTGGAACGATGCAGAGGAACTGTTAGATATACATCGAAGGTACTTGGTCAATGGAAGGTGAGAGTCACATCGCCTAGGCTAACTGTGCCCTGCCGGACCAGCGCCCATCACGAAGTGACCCTCCAGTTACTGGGTAAAATTTGGTAAATCACAATTCTCTTTGGTGATGTCGTGTGATTCAGGCATGATCCTCCTACTAGTATCTTATGAGAATTTATTTCTTGATTATGCCAATAGGGATCAAAGTACAAGTACCAAATGTACACCAAGCATGGATGGTTGATGCATGCAACATATGGATATATGTGACCCTAGGTGCATGTGGTGCGAAGTGTACATGGAGAATTTTCTACAAGTGTGTGAATAGAAACATAAGCATGGGGTACACATAAGTAATAAAGGGGGAACATGCAAATAGAGGGAAAATATAAGCAAAAATAACACCCATGTAAATAGAGTCTACCCCTCAAGAAAAAAGAATCCCCAGCATAGTCTCCACTGTGGCCATCCACTCCCGGATCCAGACCCTCGCGATGGGAGGGCCGCGCGAGAGTGAGGGTCCTCGGGTCCCACGGGTCCCTCTCTGGAGCGCTTTGGCTGACGCCATTTGAGGTGAGGTGAGGTGAGGTGAAAAATATAGAGAGATTAGAGTCCCCAGTCTATTTTACTCAAAACAGACAAAAGAAAAGGGGAAGCCATCTCGAAGGACAACATCCAATGACATACAGGTGTATACGAAACAAAAGTGATTCGAAAGGCTAAGTTACGAAATGGGAAGGTGTTAAGTACCCATTCCACCCTTTCAGTCTCTCATGGTTTTGCTATTTTCCTTTTATTTTCCCCATGATATGTGTGTATGTGTATATATAGTGGAGATATGAATCATCGACGTGTACCATGGAAGAGAGGATCATGCATGATTCCATCAAAGAGAGGAGGTATGGTCAAGTTACCAAATCTTTCATTTTTCTCGTCCATGTTTGATTTTCAGAAAACAATTTCAGAAACATAGGATCTTTTAAAAGAAGTTTACAAAGCTCTGATGCCAATTGAAATACTGTTACTAAAGACGTTTAATATAAAATTAAACTATTTAAGTAACTCCGAACTGTTTCTTGAGAAATTCTTTTCTTAAAATCAAATCAAATTAATCACAAGATGTGTTTAACAAAATATGAACGAGATCTATTCAAGATTGGTTAACAGGTTTAGCAAATCAGTTTAAAAACATAAACTTAGCACAACCATAAGAATTAGATGAGGAGATGTAGAAAGATTAATGACAAGCTATTTTTAAAGTGGTAAAACCTCAACCAACTGAGGAAACATCAACGACTCCCTCTACGAAGTAAACAAAAAAAAATCCACTAAAACAAATTATAAGAGTTACATACTATATAACACACATGCACACAAAACAGACCTATACAAGTTTAGGATTGTACCCACTGGTGTCCTTCTAACTTTTATGTAGTTCTATTTGTTGATGTTGTTCTCGAGTTTGCTAACATCCAATTTGTTCCAGTTCTTTACGTCGACTCTTGTTCTTGAGATCTTATTAACAACACTTTTAGTGTGGTAGAGTGATAGTGTTTGTGAAGGTGCTTTCTAACACATGCAGGCACACACTCACGCTGATTTATACAAACAGTCCTATCAAATTACATATAGGATCTATATGGTGTGATTTTTTATTTCTCTCTTCTTACAAAACTTAAACCTTATTTGACCTTTATTATAATCCCAGAATTCATGGCTATCTTGCTCGGAAGACGTTTCAAGATCTTAATCAATATCAGGTTTTGAAAATATTTTTTTTGAGATTGAAAATAACCAAGAGCGATTCTAACTAAGTCGAAGGTCTTGTTTCAGAAGAACTAGAAATAGAAAATGATTTTATTGATTTTGAATATGAAAACATTTAGAGAACCAAATAAACAACAGTTTTCTCTGGATGAGAAACTATAGATGCAGATCTATGTGTAATATAACATGCAACGATTAGATCTAAGATTTCTATAAACGAAGAAACATAGATCGAATCAAATGTTTAAGTTGCAAAGAATATCTGAGAACGAAGAGGTTACATCATCAAACAAATAACAAACCAACACTTAAAACTCTCAAACACTCAAGGTTGTGTTTGGTATAAACAGGTTTTTGAAAAAGGTTACGATTTGAAATATGTTTAGGATGATTTAGGGTTAGGGTTTCCTAACTTTGGTTTCTTTCTTTCTCTCTCTCTCTCTCTCTCTCTCTCTCTCTCTCTCTCTTCTCTCTTCTCTTACTCGAATAAAATGAAATGGAAAAAGTTTCATATGGCTAAGGATAGGTCTCCTTATATAGGTGGTTGAGAAGGATCGAGAAGGCATATCCAAATCAATGGCTACGATTTGGTCTAGGCAGATTGACTTTATTTAGGGCTTAAAAGAAATGGTGGATTAAAACGATTATGATTGGGTTGGTAGAGGTTTACAGGGATTGTATAAGGATGCATGCAGATCGTCGATTAAAAACAATCCAAGGGCTGGAACTAAGCATGGCTAATGTCTCACAGAAAAAAATACAAAATGGTTCAATGATAGCCTGACAGTGGTATGGATATGACTAGATACCACACGCGCGTCCAAAAGAAATTACAAATGTACCCTGATGTCTCTAGCGCTTTTAGATTCTACCCAAGTGAACTTTCAGCCAATAAAACCAACAATCCAAAATTACATAATTACCCCAATACTTTATAAATCCAATTTTAATTAAGATAAAAATTATTTTAAAAATTATTAAAACTCCCAAAAAAATATTAAAAATCAATTTGAGGGGAATTAATACACACAATCTTATATGAAATAAATTTATGCAATAAAAGACCCATGAATGCAGTCCTAATTGTGTGTGAGTGATTGGTGAATATACCTTGATCAATCAAACAAGAGGAATAAATTGTAAACAAATATCTGAGGCTCTTTGGATTCTAGGATAGGACACAATTTTGTCACTATTTCCAAACTAGATGAACATTTATACAATATATACTTAAGTGAGTCAAGAGTATAAGGTGCTTCAATCTCCCCCTTTGGAAATACGAGACAAAATCTCCTTTGAGTCGTCTAGGACCCGTAGGGCAAGAAAAATAAGAAAAACCTATTCCTATAAAAATTCTATCTACGCATTTCCTAGAAAAAAAAGTACATAACTCAACTAATTACAATTAAATACCCGATTACAACTATTGAGAATAACTGTATAGAATCCTGCAAATAATCACTAAGATCATATGTAAAAAAAATGAACTTATAAAGACTCAAATTCTCCCCCATTTTGTCTCAAATAGACAAAGGGAAAAATATGTAAGCCAAAGAATTTAATCAACACAAACCATACCTATTAATTCATGCAAAGAAATAAATAAATTGTAATACAAAGGTTTGGTAAACATATCTGCGAGTTGCAAATTAATAGGAAGATGATTAATTTCTAATTCCTTAGTTTCAACTAATTCGCATATAAAATGATGTCTTATTTTTATGTGTATTGTTAGCTAGTGTTGAACATGATTTTTAGAGATATTGATCGCACTTTGATTATAAAAATAGAGATGCAATTGTTTTTCTTGAATACCATAATCACTTAACATTTGTGTAAGCCAAAGTAATTGAGCACAGCAGCTTCCAGCGGCTATGTATTCAGATTCACCTGTTGATTGAGATGTGCAGTTTTGTTTCTTGCTACTCCATCCTACCAAATTATTACCTATATAGTAACATGCTCCTGATGTGCTTTTACTATCATCAGTATACCCAGCCCAATCAGCATCAGTGTACCCAATTGTAGTACTAGGTGTATCACTAGTGTACCAAAGTCCTAGATTCAGAGTGACTTTTACATATTTTATAATCCTTTTAACAGACGTTAGATGGCTCTCTTTAGGATTGTTTTGATAATGAGAACATACACAAAAATCATACATTATATCAGGATGTGAGGCAGTAAGGTATAGCAAGGTTCCTATCATACTACGATATAGAGTTGGATATATAGATTTTCCAGTTTTAGCTTTAGATAGTTTGACCGTACTCATGGGAGTTTGAGCATCTTTAGCACTCTTAAGGAAGAATTTTTTGACAATCTCTAATGTGTATTTAGATTGCTAAACAAATAATCCTTCTAAATTTTGTTTGACTTGAAGACCCAAGAAAAATTGCAACTCCCCCATAAGAGACATTTGAAATTCTTTATGCATAATTTCAGAAAAAGATTTATCTTCTGAGGGAGAAGTTGATCCAAAGATGATATCGTCAACATAAACATGAGTTATAATGATGTGTTTGTCAAAATGTTTGCCAAATAAAGTTTGATCATTTCCACCTCTCTTAAAACCTTTATCTAAGAAAAAGTTGTAAAGAAGCTCATACCAGGCTCTAGGCACTTGTTTTAGTCCATACAAAGCCTTTTTAAGACGAAACAAATGATTTGGATATTGAGGGCCAATGGACCCTTTTGGTTGTTTTACATAGGTCTCCTCAGTCAATATTCCATTAAGGAATGCAGATTTGACATCCATTTGGTAAAGTGTAAAGTGTAAGTAGCAATCTATGGCAAAGATAAGATGAACAAATTCTAAATGAGTAACTGGAGCAAAAGTCTCGTTAAAATCTATTCCTTCAATTTGACTATATCCTTGAGCAACTAATCTAGCTTTGTTTCTAATGATTATCCCACTTTCATCAGATTTATTTTTAAATATCCAGCGTGTGCCAATAACTTTTTTATGATTAGGCCTAGGAACAAGATACCAAATATCATGCATACCAAATTGAAGAAGTTCTTCCTGCATGGAAGAAATCCGGTGAGAGTCATTCAAAACCTCATTTAGATTCTTTGGTTCCACAAGGGAGACAAAGCATGCATAATGAGAAAAATTTCTTAATTGAGATCTTGTACGCACAAGCTCACTAGGTTACCAATAACGTTGTATATGGGATGGTATTTAGAAACTCAGTTAGGTACTTCAGGTGTCTCAATTGGTAAGGAATCATCTACTTGTGGGGAGTCATTTTCTAAAGTATTTGCGGTCTCTTCTACAATAGTTGATTCCTCAGTCTTACTCTCTACAGTAGTTTCACTTACAATTACATTTATGGATTCCATTATGGACTTAGTGCGAAGATTATAAACACGGCATGCTCTACTATTAGGCGATTATCCCAAAAAAATAGCTTTATCTCCACGACTCTCAAATTTGGATAAGTGTTCTCTGTCTTTGTAGACATAACAGGTACTACCAAAAGTTCTAAGGTACTTAAGATTGGTTTTTTTCCTATACCAAAGTTCGTAAGGAGTTTGTTTCATGCTCTTTCTAAGATAGACCCTATTGATAATGTGACACGCAGTACGAATAGATTCTACCCAAAAATATTTAGGTAAACATTTAGCATGTAACATAACACGTGCCATCTCTTGAAGAGTGTGATTCTTTATCTCAGCGATACCATTTTATTGAGGAGTCTTAGGGGCACTAAACTCATGTTTGTAACCATTATAGTCACAATACTCTATTATACCGGTGTCTTTGAATTCTCCACCTCTATTACTACGAATTCTATTTACTTAAGTATCCTTCTCATTTTCAATCCGAAGAAGTATTTTTAAAAAAGTTTGAAAAGTGTCAAACTTTTGTTTTAAGAAGGCTACCCAAGTAAATTAGTGAAGTCATAAACCATAACAAGAATGTAACTGTGTCCACAGAGACTAGCAGTTTGAGAAGGACCCATTAGGTCCGTATAGATGAGCTCCAAGGGGTTAGAGGTAAGGATATCTTTAACTTTCTTATGAGGTGCCTTACCAATTTTTCCTTCCTGACAAGAACCACAAACAATATTAGAAATAGTTTTGATTTTTGGAATGCCTCTAACTATTTCTTGAGAAGACAATCTACTAAGATTATCGTAATTTATGTGACCCATCTTGCTATGCCATATCTCATTGTCATCCATTCTAGCAACATTACAGACTTGAGAACTATTCATGACAATATAGCAATTGTCAAGAGTTCTCAATCCTGTAATTATGCATTCACCCTTTTCATTAAAATTTTACAATTGTTCTTTGAAAAGGTAATAGTATGATCTGAGCCACAAAATTGTGAGATACTAAGTAGATTAGCCATAAGACCTTTGACTAGAAGAACATTTTCAAGAACAGGTAGTCCTTCCTCTTGGAGGGTTCCTTTACCTGTGATTTGAGATGATACTCCATAACCAAAAATAACTTTTCCTCCAGCAAAGCTGGTTTTATTTAAAAGTTTTGTATCATCATCAGTCATGTGCTTTGAACATCAAGAATCTAAATACAAACCAGAAGATGGGTGTTTATCTTTTAAAGCTGTAAAAATAAATTTACACTTCATCTAGGGTAATCGATTATCTTTTCTAACCCAAATAGCTCTTGTTTACATTTTACGCTTATTTTCTCTCATTTGATAAAATTTGCGAACATTCAATTTCTGTAGAAAAATGTTTGCACTTGAATTTGAATTTTATGAGACACATGGGCATTTGGCTTAGGAAAGTTTTTAGGAATCCTTCTAGGAAATGTTCTTTTAGGTTTGGTCTTTCTTTTCCTATAGTTAGAGTTTTTATCTGGTTGTCTAGGCAGAACATAATTATTATGGCTTCTCCTAGAATAGTTAAAGTTTTGATAAACAGGAGGGTTACAGACGGATTTGACTAGTCTTCTAGCATAGAAACCATGAAAAGAATGACCGTATATATCACAATATGAGCAATAAAGATTGCTCGAAAAGGGTATCTCCTTAGGAATGCCTCTAAACATAGGCTTTAAGGAATTTATTGGTTGAACCCTATTCCAAGGTAGAACAGTTTTGAAGGTAGATTCACTCTTACTAATTGGGGGTCAACATATTTAGCCATAGGTGAATTTTCATGCTAAGAGTAACTTGGTTCCCCAATATCAAACTTTTGTTATTTTGTATCAAACTCAGTTTTTAGAGAATGAAAGTCTGGACAAGTATCTATAGGTCTTTTACCTCATGACAGAAACCTGATAGGTTTAAAAGATTTTGCTTGTGTCTTTAAATTGGGGCAAAACCCTATTCCAGTTCAATCATCAGAATTGGTTTTTGAATCAACAAAAAAACCATCAAAGCAGTTTGAGTTATTTTCAAATTTTGTAAATTTTTTGAAAACTGTTGTTGTCTTCTCTTTTGTATGTTCCAATTCTAACAATGTCCCTTTGTATTTTTTCTCCAAAGTTTCATTTGTTTCAGTCAAATCTTTTAGTTTTTTATCAAACATTTTGATTTCATTTTCACGAGTAAGACATTGGGTAGTGTACTCTTCAGCATTAAGTTTGACCATCAGGCTTAAATCTTCTAGTTTCTTAGTGAGATCTTTCACTATCTTCTCTAGTGTAGTGCTTTTCTTGAGAGTTTTTGCATAAAATGTGTGAATATTAGGGAGGTCTTCAAGGTACAAGTCAATAAGTGTGGTGTGTGAAGTGACCCCTAAGGATTCATTTCTTGAACTCACGCACCCATGGACATCGTCATTATCGCATTCCCTTTGACTCACACACCCCGTGGTTGAACTAACAATATTCTCATAATGTAAAGCATCTAAACTAGTAGCAATATGATTCACAATAGCAGGAGTAGAGATATTATCATCATTCTCATACATAGGCATATAATCATTGTATATTGTCTTAGTAAAGAAAGACATGCAAGGATAAAAACCATCAGATAACTCAGGTTCCTTATTTTTAGAGTCGCTTGAATCATCCCATGTCTTGCAAATATTGGCCCTAGTATGCTTATTGTGATTGTTCAGTTTCACTCTACAGTCTTGTGCTACGTGTCCTAGTTTTCCACATGTAAAGCATTCAATCTTCTCAAAATCTTTGTTAGGTCTAGTATGAATGTCCTTATGATGTTTGTCTGGAACTTTCTCAAGAGGTTTGTGATTAGAGTGGGTTGGATAATTAGACTTGCCTTGTTTGTTTGCCATGCTATTTCTAAACTTTACAATTTTCTTAAATTGTTTTGACATCAAGGAAATCTGATTTTCTAAACTCTGTATGTCACATTCCTCATCAGAGTCATAATTGGGAATATTAAGCTCAAGCTTAATCAGTTTAGAAGAAAAACTCAGATTGGAACTAGTCTGTTTCCTATGGGACTTGGCCAATTGTTTGTTAAATTCTAATTCAATTTCCATAGTTCTTAGTTTACTACTAAGTAATTCAGGAGTGAGATTTTGGTCACACATTTCCTCAATAGCATATCTTTTGTTGTCAAATTTCTGTGGCAATGATCTTAGAATTTTAGATATAATTTCACGTCTGTCATTAGCATGCAATTTTGTCACAATAGCATTCAAATTCATATAAAAGTCATCAAGTGACTCAGAGTCGGACATAATTATAGAGTTATAATATTGAATGAGCATTTGTGTTTTAGAAGCCTTAACTCTAGTGTCACCTTCATAAGCAATAACCAAAGTGTCCCAAGCTTCCTTAGAAGTGGCACAAGATGACATCCTTTTGAACTCATGTTCATTTATGGACATAAATATGGCATTCTTTCCTTTGTTATTTGTGACACCCCGACTAATTAAATACCGGGTAGCTACTCCTTTATTAAATTAATTCAAAATGCCAAGTTGGTTCAGTTAATAGCATTACTGTCGAAAACATTTTAATAATTACTAACCACCTAGTATTTAAAAGGTAAGTGCCAAATTTTAAGTTAAGTCTGATTAACATGCAGTAAAAGAATAATGAAATAATAGCAACCATTCACTATAATGAAGTAATTAATAACCAACAACATAAATATAAATCCGGAGGAAAAATCCTCACAATAATCCCACAACTGAAGAATAATACTACAAGTCTGAATCCTGAATAATTACATGACAAAGGTCTGAATAACTGAAATAAAAGAAATGTCTAAAAGAAATGGGTGACATGCCCTACAACTGATAATATGCTGAATATGGAATCGAAGTAGATGCAGCGTCTACAAGCAAAGTCCGGTAACTTCAACAAACAGCTACAGCTCGTCACCTGAATGAGAATCCTATGCATGGTGTCCTTATGGCTGGGCACCTAAAATTCTTTTTACAAAAATAGATTTGAAAGCAAATGGGTCAGAGCTCGAAAGTGGAAAACATTTTGAAAACAAAAAGTGTTTTAATAACATTAAAGCATTAAATGCAAAATACATGTTAGGACGTGCACTCACATGAAATTCTCACCTCTCGACTACATGTACACTCCTAACGTACCGTACCCATCTATAAGACATCCGTATCTAACCAAACCGTAATAAGTTCTACCCCTTACTACTCGATTCCCATAATACATTCTAGCATTATCAAATAAATAGAGGGCTTTACTTAAACTCAGATTCTCAATATGTAATACATTTCACTATCGGTTAACCCGTTATGTTTTCTCAAAACAATACCATAATTATATTCACAATATTAACATGAAAGTTCCCATTAATTAAGTGTATATTATTCACATCATAAATATACAATACAAGCACCCCGAGACTAGCTGCGGTGCACACATACTCTGCTATCCATCCCGGTACATAAGGATCACGCATTCCGAATCTCTCAGGAATCGTTCAGATAACAACATCACCAATAATGGAGGCGAACACAGTCACATCACATGGGTCATGCACATACCTGCGCTCCCACGATCAGCAGACTTATTAAAATCCCAATAAGTCCTTCTCTGACCTATGTTCATCGAGGTAACCAGTCTAAATCCGGGCAACACAAGGATTAGAGGGCCCTAAGCGAACGCAAACCTCCCGTGATAGCAAGTATGGTAGGTATGTCATACACATAAAATCAATACATATACTAAGTATGCACACGTCTTAGTAATCACCATAATATATTGGTACATATCTCTTCTCGTACTGACATATAATACTACACCATTTATATGTTCCCGGTTAATATAATTAATTAGGCCGTCAATAGCTCACATCGTAATAGACACTCACATCCTACTTCACATTTTCCCTTAGGTTCAAACTACACTTCTAGGTTTGACTCCTCATTATATCCCATAAAAAAATCCCAAATTTATCAATTACTCATCAAGGAAAGGCTATCTCTACCTATACACAAGGTTATGGGACACTCGGGATCAAAACAGGCTAAAAAGCCTAAATTGTCAACTCGTTCGAAGTGTCGTTCAAACGAGGCTGTTCGAACGAGAGTTCGTTCGAACGAACTGGCCTATCTAACGAGGTCTCGTTCAAACGAAGTTATCGAACTAACTTCACCCTCGTTAGAAGTCAATAGTCAACTCGTTAGAAGCTCATTCAAACGAGTTCGTTCGAACGACCTGGGCAGGTCTTCTAACGAGCGACCAGATTTGAGCCCAGATTTCTTATTTTCGTTTTTCCCATCTCTCTACACCTCAAATCTCATCCAAACATTACTTCAACGATTGTTTAAGGTTCCTAATCGTCCCTAAACATCCTTAGGCCACATATTAACATGTTTGGGGGTGTTAATTCATCCTAACATCATTCAAATATCAAATTTCTACATATTTTTCCCCAATTTCAAACACATGAACCCTAAAATTTATAAATCATCTAGAAGTCTAATTAAATCAATTTTTGGTTTCATACTAATTGTAATATCATCAGAATAATCATCAACTAAAAATCTACATGCAATTTCCTCATCAAGAATGTAATTTCTATTTCCAATTTAATGGGTTTTTCATTAACTCCCAAGAACAATCAGATTTTTATCAATTCCTACACATGGAAGAAACATTCTCTATAAAAACGAAATTAAATCACTTACCTTAATGGTAACTCTGGATTTGATGACAAATTGATGGATGGTTCTCTCTCTCTCTGCAGATTTCTCATCTCCTCTCTCTCTACAAGCTTTCTTCTCCAAAGTTAATGGTGGCTAGGGTTTGTGCTTTAGAAATTCTTTTGGAACAAGTTTCAATAACTTCCGTAGCCTATTTGGGTATTAGTGGGCTTAGTTGGTTAATGCCTAATCAGATATTAATTCCCAAATTTCGTAGGTTTTAATTCCCCAAAATTCAAAATTACCAAACTACCCTTATACGTTACCGGTATGGCCTAAAAATGCCCCGGGATCCAAACCAAACCCCCGGCTAGTGTTTTCTGACTATTTTGAACCTTCCGGACGCGTTGGTGCACTCCAAACGACCATACGGTGTATAGAAATAAAATTCACTTTTTAATTATCATAATTATATACCATGACGCGACTGTCACACGCGTCTCAACAACATTTCCAAATTGCCATATTTCAATCTCACGACAAATTTCATAATTCAAAATTCATATATAATCATATATGCACATATAATCAAATACCAACTCGCATCTCACTAGTATTTTTAATACGGATTAATTTCCAATTAATACGCTTTTAATTTAATTAATCCCGTAAATAAATATCACAAAAATACGGGGTATTACATACTTACCCCCTAATAACTGAATTTCGTCCCGAAATTCGGAACTAGAAAGTACCTGGTAAGAACAACTCTGGATAACGTTCGTGCATCTCATCCTCGCGCTCCCATGTGGACTCCTCAACATTATGATGTCGCCACCGAACACGCACTAACGGGACTATCTTTGACCGCAGTTTCCGCTCACGTCGGTCCAAAATAGCAATCGGTCCCTCCTCGTAGGAGCTATCAGGCTGGAGATCGATGTCCTCCAAAGCAATGTGAGAATGAGCCAAATCGTCTCTAAGATATTTCCTTAGCGAGGACATATGAAACACATCGTGAATCCAATGTAAATGCTTCGATAATCCAAGCCTATACGCAACCGGTCCAATCCGCTCAATAATAGGAAATGGTCCCATCTATCTCGCTGCCAACTTCCCTTTCTTCCCGAAACGCATAATCCCCTTCATAGGAGATACTCTGAACAAAACCTGGTCCCCCACTTGGAACTCTCTGAAGAACCTCTTCGCATCAGCATAGCTCTTTTACCTGTCCTGAGCTACCCGAATGCGACTCCGAATCAATTCTATCCTTGCTGAAGTATCCTGAATCACTTCCGGCCCAAGTAGTTTGTTGTCCCCCACCTCCAACTAACATGCTGGGGAACGACAAGGTCTACCATACAACGCCTCAAATGGAGCCATGCCAATGGTGAACTGGTAGGAGTTGTTGTAAGCAAACTCTACCAGTGGAAGATACTTCTCCCATCCACCCCTAAAATCAATGATACTCATACGTAGCATGTCCTCCAACATCTGGTTTGTACGCTCCATTTTCCCATCAGTCTGCGGGTGATACGCCGTACTCAACCGCAATTCCGTGCCCATGGCCTCCTGAAAACTCTCCCAAAACCGTGAAACAAATATCTTGTCTCGGTCAGACACGATATTTAAGGGCACACCGTGAAGTCTCACTATCTCTGCAATAAAGAGCTGGGCATACTGTCCCGCAGTGTAGTCTATCCTTACGGGTAGAAAATGAGCGACTTTGGTCAACCTGTCCATAATTACCCAAATGGAGTCGTGACCTCTCTGAGATGTAGGCAATCCCGTGATAAAGTCCATGGATATGCTCTCCCACATCCACATCGGGACCTCCAATGGCTGTAGCAGTCCTGCCGGTCTCTGATGATCCACTTTTACTAGCTGACAAGTGGCGCATTTAGAAACAAACTCGGCAATATCTCTCTTCATCCCGATCCACCAATACTGACGTCTCATGTCTTGGTACATTTTTTCCCCACCGGGATGTACCGTGAACCGTGAGCCGTGCGACTCGGCCATCACCTCATGCCGTAATTCCTCCCCTTCCGAAACTACTAGTCTCCCATTGAAGCATAATCCCCCGTCTGAGCTAACGGTATAGGACTCGGCTCCCTCTGCTAGCAATCGAACTATCAGCTCCTGACAGAACGAGTCATTTGCTTGTGCCCTTACTACCTTCATGACAATCTGAGGTGTAACGGTCATCACAGACATGAGCGATCGGGCCACTTCATCCTGGTGTCCCAATTCCTTCCATTTGGCCTTCCACACCTCTGCCACTTCATCTGCTGGCCTACGGCTCAATGCGTTTGCAACCACGTTAGCCTTCCCCAGGTGATACTGGATATCAAACAGATAGTCCTTCACAAACTCAAGCCACCTTCGCTGCCGTATATTCAACTCCTTCTGCGTGAATAGGTACTGCATGGGACTTATGGTCTGTGAACAATCGAAACTTTTCCCCCAAAAGATAATGTCTCCATATCCGAAGGGCAAATACAACTTCCGCGAACTCCAAGTCATGAGTGGGGTAATTCTTCTCATTAGGCTTTATCTTACGGGAAGCATAAGCTATGGCCTGACTCTCCTGTTGCAGTACACCTCCAAGTCCTTGTAAGGACGCATCGGTGTATACTAGATACTCAACTCCCAGTCTCGGCAATGCTAACACAGGTGCTGAAGTCAACTTATTCTTCAATTCATCGAATGCCAACTGACAGGCATCACTCCAGATGAATGGCACATTCTTACGAGTCAGATGTGTCAAAGGACCTGCTATCTTCGAGAATCCCCAAATAAACCTCCTGTAGTATCCTGTTAGGCCCAATAAACTACGAATCTCTGTCGGTGTCGTGGGATGTCCCCACTCCCTCACTGCGGATACCTTCCCCGGATCAACAGATATTCCCCGGTCGGAAATAATATGTCCCAAAAACTGGACCTCCTTCAGCCAAAACCCGCATTTCTCATATTTTGCATACATCTCGTTCTGACGTAGTGTCTGCAAAACTTGCCTCATATGCTCGGCGTGCTCCTCCTCTGTCTGGGAGTAAACCAGAATATCATCGATGAAGACAATGACAAACTGATCTAGGAAATTCCTGAACACTCTGTTCATCAAGTCCATAAACATTGCTGGAGCGTTGGTCAAACCAAAAGGCATAACCCAAAACTCGTAAGAACCATATCTCGATAAGAAAGCAGTTTTCGAGACGTCCTCCTCCCTGTTACGCAACTAATGGTATCCCGATCTCAGATCAATCTTTGAGAAGAAAGAGGTTCCTCTCAATTGGTCGAATAAGTCATCGATTCGAGGCAATGGATACTTATTCCGTATTGTGACCTTATTCAACTCTCGGTAGTCCACACACAGTCTCAGTGAACCATCTCTCTTCTTCACGAACAACACAGGGGTACCCCATGGAGAAGTACTCCTCCGTATAAACCCCTGACCCAACAACTGCTCAATCTGATCCCGTAACTCCCTCATCTCAGCTGGAGCCATACGGTACGGTGCGCGTGCTATAGGTCTCGTATTTGGCAATAAGTCTATGACAAAGTCTATCTCTCGACTGGGGGGTAATCTAGGTATATCCTGAAATACATCGGCAAACTCTCTAACAACCGGAATCGAGTCAAGTGGTATCACCACCTCCTTAAAGGTCTCCTCCTCTATATAGTACAAATGAGTGGACGATCCTCCCTCGGAACGAGGCATCGCCACCAAAAATATCTCCTGCCCCGGAATGGCAAAAATAATGCTCCCACCGAAGCAATCAATCATGGATCTATAATCAGCGAGCCAATCCATACCGATATTCACATCATGAACATGCATATCTAATACCAACATATCTGCAGGTAATACCAGACTACCAATCTCTACCCCCACTCCCCGGCATATAAAGAAAATAAGTGACCCACTCCCCAATGGTGAGTCTACACACGTCACTGTGCTCTCTGCCGTAGCTAACAACCCTAAGGCTTTCGCAAAATGTGTAGCTAAAAAGCAATGTGTTTCCCCCGTATCAAACAAAACCTGACCTACAGTACCATGAATAGGAAACGTACCCTCAATAGCGGGTGGTGCCTGCGGAGCCGCTGCCTGGTGGACGTTATAGACACGTCCATACTGTAACTGTCCCTGCTGCACAGGAACTACTGGAATGGCTGGAAAAGCTGGCACCTGGCCGGGAGCTGGGAGGGCTGGTGGAAAAAGTGGCCTCTATGGCTCATGTCGAGCACCCTGCTGCTGCTGCGGGGCCCTGACCCAATCAGGACAGTCCTGGCATTTATGGCCAGTCTTGCCACAAACAAAACACTTCCCCGGGAAGTTCCCCCCTCTCTGTCCCTGCTGCCCCCGGCCCTGGTGGACGTTACCATTCCTCCACTGGCCCTGCTGGCCCTGCTGAAATTGTTGTTGACCATTCTGACCCTGCTAGTGCTGATGGCCGTTCGGACCCTGATGGCCCTGCCGGAAACCTCCCTGTCCGTGCCTGAAATTCCCTGACCTGAACCTCTTGTGATCCCCCTGCTGGGTACCCTGATCATCTTGCCTCTGCCCCTGAACAGATTGTGCCCCACCGACACCATTTCCTCCAGTCCTTCCCTGATGGCTAGACTCTCCCGATCGTTTGCCCTCAGCCATGTGAAAGCGGTGATCCTAACAATGGAGCAATGCAGCGTTAACCACATCAGAATAAGTGGCTAACGAGAGGTTCCCTAACAAGTGCTGATGAATCCTCCAGGTCAACCCGTCAGTAAATTTCTGTATCTTTTTCTCCTCTGTTGGTATTTCATCCGGAACAATATTCAACAGATCCGTAAATTCGGCCTCATACTCGGCCACAGTCTTACCCTCTTGCTTGAGGCTCATCAACTTTCTTCTCATCTCCGTGTGAACAGCTGACGGAAAGTATTTGTGGTCGAACCGCACCCAAAACTCCTGAATAGTGAGAGTATCTCTCTCCTCCACTATGGTAATAGACTCCCACCACTGCAGTGCAGACCCTACTAGCTTAAAGGTAGCTAGTATCTGCTTCTGGACATCTGTGCACTCATACATCCTCAAGTGCCGCTGTATATCCTTCCTCCACTGACTCGAAACTACCACATCGGAGCTACCTGCGAACTCCGGAGGGTGTGCTTTCTGAAAAGCATCACGTACACGTTCCCAAGAAGACGGAAATGCATGAGCCTGAACTGGCGCGGCTATCGGCGCCTGAGGTGGTGCCTGCTGAACTACAGCTAGTGCGGCATTTATCGCCTGGGCCACAATGGCTACAACCTCAGCGGCATTCATCGTGCCCTGAACTGGTGCGGGCTGTGGTTCTGGCGTTGCATTCCTGGGAACCCGTTGTGCACGTCGTGGAGGCATCTGAAATATGAATGAAGTTTATAAGTTCGCAGTTATAAACTTAAAATAGCTGAAGAACGTAGAATATACAAAAGAATATAACATTCCTAAAATATAGGGCTCTACATCAAAGAAAGCTCAGCGGAAACATAATAAGCCGTTCAGATCCTAAAGGACACTAGAACCTGATGCTCTGATACCACCTGTGACACCCCGACTAATTAAATACCGGGTAGCTACTCCTTTATTAAATTAATTCAAAATGCCAAGTTGGTTCAGTTAATAGCATCACTGTCGAAAACATTTTAATAATTACTAACCACCTAGGATTTAAAAAGTAAGTGCCAAATTTTAAGTTAAGTCTGATTAACATGCAGTAAAAGAATAATGAAATAATAGCAACCATTCACTATAATGAAGTAATTAATAACCAATAACATAAATATAAATCCGGAGGAAAACTCCTCACAATAATCCCACGACTGAAGAATAATACTACAAGTCTGAATCCTGAATAATTGCATGCCAAAGGTCTGAATAACTGAAATAAAAGAAATGTCTAAAAGAAATGGGCGACATGCCCTACAACTGATAATATGTAGAATATGGAATCAAAGTAGATGCAGCGTCTACAAGCAAAGTCTTGTAACTGCCACAAACAGCTACAGCTCGCCACCTGAATGAGAATCCTATGCATGGTTTCCTTGTGGCTGGGCGCCTAAAATGGTTTTTACAAAAATAGATTTGAAAGCAAATGGGTCAGAGCCCGAAAGTGGAAAACATTTTGAAAACACCAAGTGTTTTAATAACATTAAATGCAAAATACATGTTAGGACATGCACTCACATGAAATTCTCACCTCTCGACTACATGTGCACTCCTAACGTACCGTACCCATCTATAAGACATCCATATCTAACCAAACCGTAATAAGTTCTACCCCTTACTACTCGATTCCCATAATACATTCTAGCGTTATCAAATAAATAGAGGGCTTTACTTAAACTCAGATTCTCAATATGTAATACATTTCACTATCGGTTAACCCGTTATGTTTTCTCAAAACAATACCATAATTATATTCACAATATTAACATGAAAGTTCCCATTAATTAAGTGTATACTATTCACATCATAAATATACAATACAAGCACCCCGAGACTAGCTGCGGTGCACACATACTCTGCTATGCATCCCGGTACATCAGGTACATAAGGATCACGCATTCCAAATCTCTCAGGAATCGTTCAGATAACAACATCACAAATAATGGAGGCGAACACAGTCACATCACATGGGTCACGCACATACCAGCGCTCCCACGATCAGCAGACTTATTAACATCCCAATAAGTCCTTCTCTGACCTATGTTCATCGCGGTAACCTGTCTAAATTCGGGCAACACAAGGAATAGAGGGCCCCAAGCGAACGCAAACCTCCCGTGATAGCAAGTATGGTAGGTATGCCATACACATAAAATCAATACATATACTAAGTATGCACACGTCTTAGTAATCACCATAATATATTGGTACATATCTCTTCTCGTACTGACATATAATACTACACCATTTATATGTTCCCGGTTAATATAATTAATTAGGCCGTCAATAGCTCACATCGTAATAGACACTCACGTACAACTTCATATTTTCCCTTAGGTTCAAACTACACTTCTAGGTTTGACTCCTCATTATATCCCAAACAATGGTCAACTCGTTAGAAACTTGTTCGAACGAGTTCGTTCGAACGACCTAGGCAGGTCTTCTAACGAGCGACCAGATTCGAGCCCAGATTTCTTATTTTCGTTTTTCCCATCTCTCTACACCTCAAATCTCATCCAAACATTACTCCAATGATTGTTTAAGGTTCCTAATCGTCCCTAAACATCCTTAGGTCACATATTAACATGTTTGGGGGTGTTAATTCATCCTAACATCATTCAAATTTCAAATTTCTACCATATTTTTCCCCAATTTCAAACACATGAACCCTAGAATTTATAAATCATCTAAAAGTCTAATTAAATCCGTTTTTGGTTTCATACTAATTTTAATATCATCAGAATAATCATCAACTACAAATCTACATGCAATTTCCTCATCAAGAATGTAATTTCTATTTCCAATTTAATGGGTTTTTCATTAACTCCCAAGAACAATCAGATTTTTATCAATTCCTACACATGGAAGAAACATTCTTTATAAAAAAGAAATTAAATCACTTGCCTTAATGGTAACTCTGGATTTGATGAAGAATTGATGGATGGTTCTCTCTCTCTCTGCCGATTTCTCCTCTCCTCTCTCTCTACAAGCTTTCTTCTCCAAAGTTAATGGTGGCTAGGGTTTGTGCTTTAGAAATTCTTTTGGAACAAGTTTCAATAACTTCCGTAGTCTATTTGGGTATTAGTGGGCTTAGTGGATTAATGCCTAATCGGATATTAATTCCCAAATTTCGTAGGTTTTAATTCCCCAAAATTCAAAATTACCAAACTACCCTTATACGTTGCCGGTATGGCCTAAAAATACCCCGGGATCCAAACCAAACCCCCGGCTAGTGTTTTCTGACTATTTCGACCCTTCCGGACGCGTTGGTACACTCCAAACGACCATACGGTGTATAGAAATAAAATTCACTTTTTAATTATCATAATTATATACCATGACGCGACTGTCACACGCATCTCAACAAAATTTCCAAATTGCCGTATTTCAATCTCACGACAAATTTCATAATTCAAAATTCATATATAATCATATATGCACATATAATCAAATACCAACTCGCATCTCACTAGTATTTTTAATCCGGATTAATTTCCAATTAATACGCATTTAATTTAATTAATCCCGTAAATAAATATCACAAAAATACGGGGTATTACATTATTGTTGCAATAAACTTTCTTCTATTCTTGTGTGAACTCACTTAACACTTTATTAATCCTCTCATTACTTCCTTCAGTGGATGGTTTAGTAGGATAAATGTATCCATTTTCAACAATGTCCCAGACATCATCTCCTAAGGTTCCTTGAATGAAAGAAATCATCCTTAGTTTCTAGTAGGAAAAATTGGTTCCATTAAAGAGATGATGTCTGGTCAAGTTACCAAATCTTTCATTTTTCTCTTCCATGTTTGATTTTCAGAAAACAATTTCAGAAACACGGGATCTTTTAAAAGAAGTTTACAAAGCTCTGATACCAATTGAAATACTATTACTAAAGCTGTTTAATATAAAATTAAACTATTTAAATAACTCCGAACTGTTTTTTAAAGAAACTCTTTTCTTAAAATCAAATCAAATTAATCACAAAATGTGTTTAGCAAAATATGTACAAGATCTGTTCAAGATTTGTTAACAGGTTTAGCAAACCAGTTTAAAAACTTAAACTTAGCACAACCATAATAATTAGATGAGGAGATGTAGAAAGATTAATGACAAGCAATTTTAAAAGTGGTAAAACCTCAAGCAACTGAGGAAACATCCGCGACTCCCTCTACGGAGTAAACAAAAAAAATCTGCTAAAACAAATTATAAGAGTTACATACTATATAACACACATGCACACAAAACAGACCTATACAAGTTTAGGATTGTACCCACTGGTGTCCTTATAACTTTTCTGCAGTTATGTTTGTTGATGTTGTTCTCCACTCTGCTAACATCCAATTTGTTCCAGTTCTTTACGTCGACTCTTGTTCTTGAGATCTTATTACCAACACTTTTAGTGTGGTAGAGTGATAGTGTTTGTGAAGGTGATCTCTAACACATGCATGCACACACTCACGCTGATTTATACAAACAGTCCTATCAAATTACATATAGGATCTATATGGTGTGATTTTTTATTTCTCTCTTCTTAAAAAACTTAAACCTTATTTGACCTTTATTATAATCCCAGAATCCACGGCTATCTTGCTCGGAAGACGTTTCAAGATCTTAATCAATATCAGGTTTTGAAAATATTTTTTTTTAGATTGAAAATCACCAAGTGCGATTCCAACTAGGTCGAAGGTTTTGTTTCAAAAGAACTAGAACTAGAAATAGAAAATGATTTTGTTGATTTTGATTATGAAAACATTTACAAAACCAAATCAATAACAGTTTTCTCAGGATGAAGAGCTATAGATGCAGATATAAGTGTAATATAACATGCAATGACTAGATCTAAGATTTCTATAAAAGAAGAAACATAGATCTAATCAAAAGTTTAAGTTACAAACAAGATCTGAGAACGAAGAGGTTATAGCATCAAATAAATAACAAACCAACACTCAAAACTCTCAAAAACACAAGGTTGTGTTTGGTATAAACAGGTTTTTGAAAGAGGTTATGGTTTGAAAAATGTTTAGGACGATTTAGGGTTAGGGTTTCCTAACTCTGGTTTCTTTCTATCTCCCTCTCTTCTCTTACTCGAATAAAATAAAATGGCAAAAGTCTCATATGGCTAAGGACATGTCTCCTTATATAGGGGGATGAGAAGGATCGAGAAGGCAAATCCAAATCAATGGCTACGATTTGGTCTAGGCAGATTGACTTTAATCCAAGGGCTTGAAAGAAATGGTGGATTAAAATGATTGTGATTGGGTTGATAGAGGTTCACAAGGATTGTATAAGGATGCATGCAAATCATCGATTAAAACAATCCAAGGCTGGAACTAAGCACGGCTAATGTCTCACAGAAAAAATACAAAAGGGTTCAATGATAGCCTGACAGGTGTAGGGATATGACTAGATACCACACGCGCGTTCAAAAGAAATTGCAAACGCACCCTGATGTCTCTAGCGCTTTTAGATTCTACCCAAATGAACTTTCACCCAATAAAACCAACAATCCAAAATTACATAATGACCCCAATACTTTATAAATCCAATTTTAATTAAGATAAAAATTATTTTAAAAATTATTAAAATTCCCAAAAAAATATTAAAAATCAATTTGAGGGAAATTAATACACACAATCTTATATGAAATCAATTTATGCAATAAAAGACCCATGAATGCAGTCTTAATTGTGTGTGAATGATTGGTGAATATACCTTGATCAATCAAACAAGCGGAATCAATTGTAAACAAATCTCTGAGGCTCTTTGGATTCTATGATAGGACACAATTTTGTCACTATTTCCAAACTAGATGAGCACTTATGCAATATAGACTCAAGTGAGTCAAGAGTATAAGGTTTTTCAAATTAGTCATCTCAATTTAGGCCCACAGAACTATCTTCGACTCGTAAAATTGGTCATCTCAATTTAAGCCCTCTGAATTTACTTCGACCCCCAAAATTGGTCATCTCGATTGAATCCCTCAGAATTGTCTTCGACCCACAGAATCGGTCACCCTCGACATAGGTTTAGGTCCTCATAATTGACCTAATTCTTAGATCGTCACTTAATTTAGAGCATCCCCGGTATGAACCCTTAGGCCCTGAGAATCGTCCTCGACCCTCTGAATCGGTCATCCTCATCCCCAGGTCCTCCGAATCATCCTTGACCTTCTGAATTGGTCATCCTCTTTCAAAGGCATCACGCGGTGTCTATTCGACGGCTATCGTTTGTTCCAAATTCACCCATCTTGGGGATCTTTAGAAACCACATTCTAGCACCCCCTAACCTCTCCTTAGGTCCCTAGAACCTCCCTTCAACAGTACAAACCTAAGTCATACCTCAAGTACTGACCTAGAGGCTATCGGGCACTCCCAGGCTCCGTTTGACCAAAAGTCAAACTCTTCAGCTCAACTGAGACTGAATGAATTTTCAAAGGGTACTGAAACCCCTATCTAATGGTCCATACCATGTGCGATTCTAACATACGATGCGGAAGAATGACATGTTTTCCCTTGAAACCTGACCTAGAGGCCACCGGACGCTCCCAAGCTCCAATTGACAAAAGTCAACTCTTCACGTCAATCGAGACTGAATGAATCTTTAGAGGGAACTGAAACCCCTTTCTAACGGTCCGCCCCATGAGTAATTATAACTTACGGTACGAACGAACGATTTGTTTTACTCCGAAAGTCCATTGATCTCTTCTTGTCCCTAGTTGACTAAAGTCAACACCCCAAACCGAGTCAAGCTTTCTAGCGGTTCGCCCTGTGCACGATTTTGACTTACCATGCAGATGATCGATTTGTTTGCATCCGAAGATCCCCCGTCAAAAGGACTGATGAGTGTTTGTAAGCCACACTTGTTCTAAAGACAACTCCCTAACCCGGGAGCAGTTTAAAGGACTTTCGAAGCTATCTAAAGTACCTTTCCAGCGGTTCACCCCGTGCATGATTTGGATCAATGGTTTGTGTTTTACGACCATTTTTTTGAAGGAACCTGAAAGAGACTACCAAACGGCAGGTTTCAAATCCTACCTATCGACAGTTGTAAGGACATAAATTTCCAATTGAGTCCCCGAATTATTTTGACTTAATTCCGTGAACAAAATTGTGTTGCTAATATGTCATAGGGTGATTTTATTTTGTCACGATCCCACTTGGTCTATGACTTATTGAAGAAAATTGAAGACGTTGCGGCAAAGATTCAAAGAATTAATCATGCCGAAGTTTGATTGGTGCAAGTTTAATCATCTTCAAAGTTGATTTTATTCCGAGATCACTCAGGTATGAATGCGTAGAATTAATGGTGCTCAGAATTATTTTTATAAAAGATAAGGATGTAATTTTTATAAAGAAAATATTTTAAAATGTTTTTAAAAGTGTTTTAAATGTTTACACTATGTTTGTATTCTGATAAGCACAAAATAGAGTTTGACTAATTTGGATCTCTTTTGGAAGAGACGTTTTAAACAAAAAGTCGAAAAGTCAAACTGACACGCGGGCTCGTTCAAACGACAACCAATCTCATTCAAGAGAGATGACTACGTCGTGTGAACGATATCCCTATGTTGTTCGAACAACACTATTTTTGAGGCGGTGCTTAATTACTATTTAAAGTGTGTTTTTGTCAAAGTTTCGTAAGTGTGCATTCTGGAAAAATAGTTTACCATCCAGTACGAGTTTTGCACATGTTTTCTAAGGTTTAAAAATCTTAAACACATCCTTAGAGTTTGCAAATCTCCGAGATATCATTATTATATGTTTACGTGATCTTGCTGCGCCAAGAAGGTTTGTTCTACCATTGAACATCAGGGTTTTGAGGTGAATAAAACTGAAGGACTTCTTGTTCGACATCGTAGACGTATCAAAGCCATTCGGTGGACACCGAGATATTCGTGGAGTCGAGTGTTGTGGACAGGTATCGTGGAAGATGGAATTTCTGCGTGGGAACTATTGAAGAACGATAGAAGATCAGAAGGAGCGTCAAGACCCATGGGGATCGAGTCATTGAGTAAGGTTAATCTGTGTTTGTAAAACCTTTGTTCATAGTGATTGTCTGGCTTAGGCCGTCCGAGGTTATTTTCCCATTTTGGGTTTTTTCCTCGTACATCCGGCGTTGTGAGTATTCTTTACTTTACTTTACTATCAGTAGATGAATGTTTACAATTAATCAAGATAAAATTGGTTTAAAGTAAGAATTGGGTTTTCAGAACTTGGTTTGGTGCACATTAAAAGTGGGATAATCTTTGATAAAAAATGGTTTGATTTGAAACACACATGGGGACCACCCCAATCATTTTCAAATTGTTATCAGAGCTAGAAAACATAATTTATTTATTTTGTGATCACGTGTGTTTGTTTATCTCTCTCATGTTTGTTTTCTCGATGGATTCTCTAAGCTTTGAAGATTTACATCGTTTGAATTTAAAGTTTGCAAAACGTATTGAAGTTTTGGAGAAAGAAAATTTCGGTTTCAAAAATAGGATTGAATATTTGCAAACGTTTCAAATTCAAAGAGATATTTGTCGTGAGAAATTTAGTTCCCTGTTTAAATATTTTAATATATTAAAACTGGGCAAAAAGGAGAGTGATGATAGAGTCCTCATTTTAGAAAAATAGTTAGAGGATCTGAGAAATTCTAGGGTTTGTGCCGTTGAGGAAAATAATTCGATTAATGATTTTGTGGCATGAGAAAAGGTTCTTAGGGATACGTTTGCTCATATTGAGAGGGAGCGAGAGAACCTTCTAGGGATAATTGAAAATTTAAAGATGGAGTTCCGAAAGTTCAAGGAGTCTAATCGTTTTCTTGAGTCAAAATTTTTGAAGTTAAAAAATGATTTAAATGAATCGATTAGTAATGGTAGCGGCTTATCTTGTTCTAGTGGTTCGAATGTCAAAGCCAAAACCATAGTTTGTTTTAAAGCCTCAACCACATCCGAGGGTATTAGAAAAGGTCAACCTAAAGGTCCCATTCCTCGTTGTGTTTTTACATGTTCGCATTGTGGTAGGAAATGTCACCTTAGGAGTTTGTGTTTTGATCTTAGAAAAGACCCTAAGAAGTTTAAACGTAGTGTCATGTCGGTTCCCAAAACCCGTTTTGTTAGGTATACACTAATTTGGGTTAGAAAATCCGTTTTGGATATGCTAAATTCTCCGTTGGTTGATTCTCACATGCATGCAGATGATTCATCTCTTACTATTTCTTATGGACAGTAGCTTGCATGTTTTGTCAAACGCTAGCCCTTGCATCATGTTTATAATTTGCTAGTGTTATGACATTTTTATCTCTTTGTATTATATTTTCATTTGTTTGAGTCTTATTTGAAAAATACAAAAAGATTTTATTTTTGATAAAATTTTTAAAGAAACGAAAATAGTTTTGTTTTCTTATTTGTTTTTGTTTTTGAGTTTACATGTTTTATGTGGCATATTGGTGTGCTTGGACCCACCCCCATCGTTTCATTATCCATGTGGCTAGGACATTTGGTCATTATTATCGATGCTTAGAATGAACTTAAATATTGTTCATATGGGGTTGTTTAGAAGTTGATATGCATTTTGATTTGAATTTGTATATATGCCAACATTGCACATATGCACGAGTTTATATGAATGTTTGACTTCTCTTGCATATTTGAATTTGGTAAGACGTTCTTTTCTCAATCTTGTCATATATGTGTAAGTAGACTTAAGGATAAGTGTGCATGTAAGAATCGTTTACCATGAGGATTTGAATTGGTACTTAATTGAAAAAATGATGAGTGATTCACGGGAAAGGGCTGCGAGAGGTCAAAATTAACTCGTCGTGAAAGCCACTGTTTAAAAGAGCCCAACAGAAAAATAAATAATGCTAAGAAAAGGGGCCAATAAGATTTTCTCTAAGTTGAGAATGTTACAAACCTCAAAAGAACTTGTAAAAGTATGTTTATGAGGGACTTTGGTTGGATAAAATTTAAGCAGGTTTGCACAACTAATCCTAATGTTGAAACATTGCAATTTGACGCTATTATTTGTATAATCATCAAAATTCTGGATTTGTGTGCATGTAGTATGTTTAGTTCATTAAGCTCACACTTTCATTGTCATATGACTATGATAATGTATGATGATTTTTCTCTATCAATTAGAGCTTCTTGATATTTTCGATGTGTTGGAATTGTGACTCATTTGTTGTAGTTTCACGCCTATACATTCCATGTCCATGTTTGAGCATATTGATACTATATTTTCATGTAGCTCGCATTTTTAGTTTTATGTGTTTTTTTTAGTTTTGTGTTAAAAACTTATTGTTTTAGCATTGCTTTGCCGCTGTTAGGCCCTTCCACTGATTTTTTTTCTGGAAATTTTTTCACTAGGAAAAAATATAAGATATTTCGGGGAAAATGTGAGTTTTGCATGTCGCGAGATCTCATTCTATCGATATCCTCATCTCATTTGAGCGACGTCCCTGGTTCGTTCGAATGACAACTTGAATTCTTTCTTCTGATTGGGTCGCAGTCCACTAGTTTATTTTGGTGATATTTTTTGTACTGCTGGAAGTATTTATAGACTGACTGGTTTATATGCAGGTTTTATTGGTTCTAAATTGGATTTTTTCATATGAATCCGTTTATGACACCTGATTAGTTTGATATATTCTTCGTGTGATTCATTGGTTTACTAGCTAGAAATTTGTCATATATTGATCATATTTAGCTGGTTGTTTCATGAGTATCTAGCAATTTCAAATTGATTCAAATTGGTTTATCTTTTCACCGGATTGTCTATTCGAGACAAAAAGGGGGAGAGATGTATGTGATGTAGGGGGATATTTGAGCATTGTTTTTTGCTTACATATTTTACAAATTGGTATCATAGATTGGTAGTAAACATTAGTATCATTTTGTTGCTCAATTGTTTAACAAATAATTTATTAGAGTTTATTCATATTATTATCTATTATCGTTTGGTATCATTTGGACAAATATATTGGTTTCATTTGTTCCTCCATAGTTAACTGGGTATTTGTTTATCTGTTTCATGTGTGTAGGTATGCTTCTGCGATTCGAGATTTCAAGTCTACATCACATTCAGACAGTTCATGCTTTCGGGTGCTACATATATTAGTCCGTGTCCTGTATTTTTGACTTTGGATTTATGGGATGGGATTTAGGCGTCATACGACGTGACAACCCGACTTAGGCATTTCACCGGTTAAGTTTTGTCCCATAATAGTCAAGGGGGAGATTTGTAAGGACATGAATTTCCAATCGAGTCCTTATATTTTTTTGACTTAATTCCGTCAACAAGACAGTGTCTGTAATATGTCATAGGGATATTTTATTTTGTCATGATCCCATTACGTCTATGACGTATTGAATAAAATTGAAGACGTTACGAAAAAGCTTTAAAGAATTAATCATGTTGAAGTTAATTGGTGCGAGTTTAATCGTCTTCAAAGTTAATTTCATTCCGAGATCACTCAGGTATGAATGCGTATAATTAAGGGTGCTCGAAATTATTTTTATAAAATATAAGGATGTAATTTTTATAAAGAAAATATTTTAAAATGTTTTTAAAAGTGTTCTAAATGATTACACTACGTTTTTATTCTGATAAGCAAAAAATAGAGTTTGACTAATTTGGATCTCTTTTGGAAGAGACGTGATAACTTTGCTTTTTTATGTGTCGTTGTTTGAAGCCAAGTTAATCAAAATCCTCACAAACCTATAAAAGTAGACAAAACTAGAGTATAATGGTAAGTGAGGTATCAATACACATCTAGGGGGTAAAGCTAGAGACAAATTCAATTGTAATTCACTTTTTATTTCTTTTTGGGCTTTTTACTTTTTCTATTTTTTTATAGCTTTTTAACTATTAAAACAATTGTGTGAGGTGAGGTGAAATAATACCAAACTAAATCAAAGATTTAAACAATTAACTAAAAAGTGACTAAAATGAAAAATAAAGTCTAACACTAAAATAAGAGATAAAGTGATGTAAATAATTGTGAGAACAATCAAGGAGTGGGACTACACCACAAATTTTAGCTATTCTAATTAATTCATTTAATTATTTGAATTCTCCCAAATTAATACCAAGATTAAAAATCAACTCTCGTCGCAAGTATAATTTTAATAGTAATCTTTTAGAAAATTAAGTTTAACCCCCCAAAACTCTACAAAATAGATCTACACTCCTTTTATTTAATCACCCACTAGGATCGATCGATTAAAATTTATGTCAATCTAGAAAATGAATTTTAGAGTTGAAATTCAAGGAATAATACCGCACTTAAGAAACCCTATCTCTAGTTCGAATCTAAAATGGGTATTATAACTTAGAATTCTTATTTTCTCTCGAAAATCATTTACCCTCTCTCGAGGCGTAAAGTTAAGGGTGAGGGATCAAAATTAATATTCACAGGGGATTTTCAAGTAATCAAACTAATTAAAATAAAATAACATCAAATAAGGGTTAACCCCACCCCTTGAAAGGGGATTTAGCTAACATGATATTAAACTTGATGAATAAATAATCAAAGGCATATATAATAAAAGAGTAGAGAAAAAGAACAAATCTTCAACAAGTCTCATTGAAATTGACAATTTAAACTCCATCTTCTTCCATGGAATTCAATTACTCACAATTAAATCTCACCAAATCTATAAAAAACAAAAATAAGAACTATTTACAAAATGTTCTACCTAATTTATTTTCTAATCTAACCTATCTCTTTATAGAATTCTCTCTATTTCATGATAATCTTTCAAATTGAGTCTTCCATCCTTTAAATAGTAGGCATGGAGCATGGGGGTAAAAATAGGAGGAAAAGGGTGTATGGGATATGAAATGTATTTGAGTGAGGGTATCTAGGGAATTATTCACACATGTTCATGGGTAAGACGCGAGGTCATGTGGAAATATGGTGGGGGTATAAAATCTGATTTGGTTAAAAATAGGTAGTTGGAGGTATTTATGGAAAAGGGTAAAAGGTTGGTTTTAAATGGGTGATATGGCACATGGGTTAAATGAGTTTGTTTTTGGTCTTTCTTTTTTTTTGCTTGGCTTCTATCAGGTGACGATTTTTGTGATTTTGGAGAAATGGGTTCAAGTTGGGTTTGAGTTGGATGGAAGTTTGTTTGGGGGTAAAATGGGTATAAGTGTGGTAAAAGATATTAGAAAACATGTGGGTTATTTTATTTGACTTTGGTTTTTTCTTGTAATAAGCATTAACAAATCGTATTTGGGTTATGGAAATGGGTCTCGGTTGGACCTCGGGTGAAACTAAGGGAGGAGAGTGGGTAGGATTGGGTTTCGAGGATGGGCCATCAGAGATGGGTTTGCTATGGCCGAAGGTCGGAGTTTGGATAGGGGGCGTCGGGGCTACGAATCAGGAAGTTCACGGGTTAAGGGGGTGAGGCAGGTGGGTCACCGCCGGAGGTGAGTGAGGGGCAATTGGGGTTCTATCCATCGAGGGGGTAGGTATGCCGGCGGGGGGAGTTGCGATCGGAGCTCGGTCCGGCGAGGGGAGGTGAGGTGGTGGGAGATGGTATGGTGAGTGGTAATGGTTGTGGGTTTTGATGGAGGTGAGGAGACAAAAAGTCTTTATGGTGGTTATGGAGGTTTGGTGAGAGGAGAGATAAAGAGTTGGGAGGTTTGTTGGAGAAGATGAGTGGGGGTTGGTTAGGGGGTGTGTGTGGAGTAGGAAATTAATGTGAGGGTGAGGGGTTGTTTAGGTATGGTGTGTGTAGGGTAGTGTATTGTATGAGTGTGTGTGTTAGTTTGTGACCGTTAAATAATAAAGACTCAACTAAAATTAATAAAACTAAAAATAAAAAATAAAATCTAACTAAAGGTAAAATAAACTAAAAAAATTGTTAAAACTAAAAAATAAAATCCTAAGCTTATAAAAATACTAAAATAAAACAAAAGAAATAAAAACTTAAAATCTAAATGAAAAATAAAGTCCTAAAAAATATAAAATCTAATAAACTAAAAAGAAACTGCTAAAAACTAATCCTCATAATACTAAAAACTAATAAAAATCAAAATAAAATAAATTTATACTAATAAAGATAAAATAGAAAAATAGAAAATACTAAATAAAAAAAATACTAAAAATAAAACGACTCAAACTAAAAAATCTAAAAAATATTAAAAAGGGACAAACCAAACATACACAGGGTTTGGGGTAGGTTTAGGCTAGGTTTAGGCTTGGTTTAGGGTAGGCTAGGATACGGGACAAGCCTATTTAGCTCCATTGAACGTGCATTTGCCTTGATATATAGCTTTTGACACCGCAAACGGACATTTGACCTACAAGATAAACATTTAAGCACATAAGACCCATATTGCCGAGAATTAGTAACTAAAGTACGTCTATTCGGGGTATAAAATGTACAGTTTTGGGTGCGTATCACACCACCCCCAAACAGAGCGTTGCTAATCCTCGAGGAATAAGATATAGAGAAAGAGAAAGATCAGAAACCAAAAGTGTACGACTTTCGTGGGAACCTACGATGCACTTAGCATGTGCAACAAGCCTTTGAACCTATAGGTTGCCCTACAGGACGAGTTGTGTCGCGTGAGGGTTTGCAGGGAATATACCCACAAAATTCTTATTTTGCAAAAAATTTATTGAAATGCAATCAATCTCTTATTAGACGTAGAATAATCGCACAATCCATCATGAGATAAATATTTTCAGAAATACAAGCTAGAAGCGTAAAAAGTTTTGCTAAGTAAATACACAAGGCACATCCTTCCTAGAACTCAACGTGTGTAGTGTGAATCAGTCAAAACGGGTCGAGTATCACAAGAGTAATTCCTAGATAGCCTCTTCGAAATCAACACTTCAACTTCAAATCTCACGGATATAACTCTCTCAAATGAACTATCGAGATTTGGGTTAGTGTATTGCTCTTGTATGTGAAGAGGTGAGTAAATGTAAGTAAGTTCAAACGTTTCACACACCCATAAGAAAGAACGACATTAAGAAAGAAAATGATCTCATGAAAAAAATTCTAATCACTATAGTGAGAACGTCGAGTTATTCACCACGTTAACTTTCATTTGCTCGAACACCTAGGCAAAATATGGATGATTATATACGGGTTAGGGGAAAATAAAATGGGAAGGATATGATATGAAGGATAAGATGGGATGGTGATAATGATATGAAGGCTGAAGGATGAATGTACGATGGATGTGTGAAAAGAGTGTTTTATGAAGAAAAAATATCTTTATTTCACAACCAACTACTAACTACTAACGCTCTTTCTTTTCTTTTCTCTTTTTTTTCGATTTTTCTTTTCTTTTTCTATATTTTTTTTTCTAATTTTCTATTTTTTTCTATTTTTTTTCTCTCTCTTTTCAAACCAACAATGAAGACATTTACATTTGAAATCACACCCTTTTTCTCAAAAATGAAGGATGATATATGAAATGAGTGGGTAATGATGGTGAGGGGAATATATATGAAATATGGGAAAGTAATGGGTGGAGTGAATGTGAATGTAATATAGAAAAGGGGTAGGCGTATGGATGAAAATCTAGTATTCGGGACAAATTTCAAGACACGTGTTTCTTACAACTCGAAAAAGATGACATTTTCAGTGATTAAGCCAAAAATTTAAGAATAGTGAGATCATACAACAATTAAGTGCGGACCCGAATGAAGTTGAATCAACTTGTGACTCCGAGATTATGTAAGACACCCTGAAAGGGTGAAAAGCATAAATCTCACGGGTTAAAGTCTCTACTAGTGATCCTTAAGGTTCTCTTGAGAATTGTAGTACTCCTCAACTCTAAACCGTAGTGACATGATAAGTGCGCAAATTTTGTTGAGTCCAGGAATTCGTGGTTCAAAATGCCTTGTTACGTATTACATAGGCTATTTAGAAAAATATTCTCTATCTTGATTCCTAGACTTAAAATATGGATGATTGAAAATTCACGTCAATGAGTGAGATGAAAGAAACTGCGCGAAATTTTAAAAATCAGGTTTAAAAATCAAAATTTTCAAAAGAGGTACGATTTTGATAAAATTCCCCACCCCCAAACGAAAAGGAACATCGTCCTCGATGTTAGGTAAAATGATTTTTAAAATTGAGGGCATAAGGTAGGACAGAGATTACCAGAATCACCCGCTAATGAAGTGGGCAGATGAAACCAAGAATAAACCTGAATAAGAAGTGAGTAAAAAATTGTACAAATCTATTAGCATGGTAAAACATAGGGTGATGTGAAACACCCCCTCCCCAAACAAGATGAGACTAGTACAAGAAACGCAGGCTACCTCCCTGTAGCTTAATGTCTTCAGATAGAACGGACCATTCTCACCCTAAAGATATGAACTAGGAAAGCTCAGGGTGGTAGAAAAATTGGGTGATGAGAATCACCCCCAAACAAGACTGAAGCGTCAGTTTGTTGGATCAGGGCTAAGAATGGTCAATGCACTTGTATGGAAAAGTTCATCACACGATGCAAAGCATCAGTGGATCACGGGTGGGTGGGTATTAGCGTAATGGTATAAAAGGTTGGGGAGAGTGAGCATAGATCACGGGCCTTGGTGAGTCGAAAAGTGGGGGCGACTAAGGCCCTATAAGCATGATGCTCTAGTTGGTGAGGGAGGCGAATTGGTGTAGAATGTGGAATGGGGTGGGTCTCATAGAAATCACACGACCATTATATAAATGGGCGATGATAATGGTCACGTCGTAACATGCCAGGGAGCTGTCGATAGGAAAAATCAACACCACAAGAAAGTGGCAGGCATAGAGTAACAACATCGATGTCACGGTGGAGAGTAGCACCAAAAATACTCTCATGGGTGATGGAGGATGGTTTAAGGTGAGGATCTAAAAAGGTAGATGGAAATATGAAAGGTGTAGAATCCAGATCCAAACTAGGTGGTGGGGTGTACATGTTTTTTTGTCACGGTCAATGGCCGTGACAAGGTTGGCCGGTTGAAGGGTGTTAATTTGACCATTTTGGTGTTGTACCAGCAGACTGTGAATGACGGGTCGATGGTCTGCAATTCTCCCGTAGAGACCCCAATCACATGAGCATGCGCTCCGTAAATTCCTCCACAAGAATGAAGTATATGGTCCGAGGTGGCACAAACTGTTCACAACCAAATTATTACATAAGCCCCCAGGGAAAGTACAAAGAGGTCTGCCTGTGGCCAACCAATCGAACATACTAGTATTCTCCTAGTTCCAGAATGGGCAGCAACTCACCCGACTAAGACACTGACCAATGCAAGCCTCGATCCCCGTGCTCCACAAATTAATTCTCCCAACTCTCTATGTCTAGGACTACACTGATAATGTAGCGAGATTTTTTTTTTTGGCACAATCGGTAAAGGATACTCGAGTAGAACCGCCATACCACTCTGACAACTACATGAACAACATTGCGGGGCTACCCCTCAGGAAGTTTTAATGGCCTTCTCGTCAGGCATCCAAACCTTTCAAAGTCTCCACCAATATCACCATCATAGGATTGCAACAGTTCGACATCTAGGAAGTGCGGGTTGTGAGTTGTGGGTCCATTAGCATGTCCCCAGTCACTAACAATAGTTTTGAAATCAAGCCTAGAATGGAGGCTCCAACATAGCCAGCATCACCAACATCTTTTAAATCCACATTATGCATCACAACCGGAAGACAAATCATTCCTCCCATATCTAGCGACATACTCACCGAAGGAAAATTATGAAGAAGTCCTGCTAACACCTCCCTAGGGGATTGGGAAAATTCATGCATAGCCGTCGCAACACTGGGATTTATCCCCAACATTATAGAGAACTCCTCATAGGTCAGACAGACCTCATCTAACCCAAAGCGAAAGACATGGTCTTCGGGATATAAAAATTCCACTGCTTCCATCAACATGTTCCGTCCTATGGGCCAGTTGTGACATAAAAAGACTCTGCACATATTGAATGTGTCATAGTCCACATGGTATGATCATATTGCCTCCAAGGTTTCTAGGTATTCAGTAAATTTAGCATTTCCAGGGAGAGCCATATCATAAAATGAAGAGACAATGAGTAATAAGAATGCAAAGGAGAAGGAATGTGGAGGTGTGAAAACAATACTCCACCCATGCCCCCTATTTATACTTGAAAAACCTCAACCAAAGACAAGGAACCTTGTAAAAATTGGAGAAAAACTTACCCCACCAAGTTTCAAGCAATTGAAGAAAGTTCTAGAAAAGCCTTAGATTTATTGGACTTAACTGATGTGACGATAGACAGGACAAGGGGCATGCCGATCGGTAACCCCTTATTTTTGGAAAATTCCCTTTTTCCTTTTTTGTCAAAATAAAAAAACTCAATAAAAATAATTTCTATTCTTAAAGAATTTTGAATTTTCTTCTCCTTATACGTTTCACTTCTCTTGTTTTTGAAATAAATTATCTCTCAAATGATTTTTAATTATTTATACGGTCATAGCAATAAAGTAAAAAGAGCATGTGCATTAAGTCACTAAAAACAAATATTAACAAAAACTTCATTTTATTTGCATAGATATTGTTGTGTTACATTGATTTTGCAGAAAGAAAGAAAATACAATGGGACTCGGCCCAAACCCAATTCTCTCTCTCTCTCTCTCTCTCCCTATCCTCACCTATAAACCTCTCTCTCTCTTTATCTTTCTCTCTTCTCTCTTCTCTTTCTCCATCTCTCTCTAGGAGCCTTTTTCCCTGTGGCGCGCTCTCTTCCACTAGCGATGAGATGACGTACATCCACTCTTCGAGCCTATTGAATAAAAAATATCCTTCATCCAGGTGGTTGACATTCAAATTTTCTACAAGAAAAATAGAAAAGAGAAAACTAGTCAACCTGAGGTAAATAAAGGAATTAAGAAATGGAAAAGACAAAGAGATGAGAAGTATACCTATGACTGAAGAACCTCCTTGGTCAACCACAGATCCTACAAATCGATCGCATTAGGACGGTTCATTATACACACCGACCTTCCATCATCCCGTCACATATTTCAAGAAGAAGGGGCCAACCGCATAAAAGGAACCTCGGAGGTCATCACCATTGCCGATGTCAACGCACCACCTGCACTGTGAGAAAACCTCACTGATCGACTTGAACTCGCTTAGGGGAGAGGCATCATAATATATATGATGGGAAGTATCAACTCTCTTGACACGAAGTCCAAATAATTATATATCGCCACTGTGTTGATAAATGGCGAGTAAGGCTCACCCGTCATTGCCTCTATCCACGCATCATCCGCCATCTCCCCCACCCATCTCATGTACACCAGGGGCCTCGCCAGTGGAACCAAAACCACATCCTCCACAACCTCCCAGACTACTCTCTCCCCAAGATACCAAGATTAGGCAAACATTGCATCTGCACGTTTCCCTATACTAGATGGCCCCGCCCCACGGATATGAGATCACAGAAAATTTCCTCAATAGAGAATGAAAAATATCGAAAAAGGTCATGAAGAAAAATTGTATCAGAACATAAATAAGGAGGTACCCGCTCACTTGTTAGACCTTTCAAGACCTGACACATTATCTCCTATAGACACCCCATTCAAGTACCCGCTAAACTCTCCCAAGGTCCCTAGAACCGCCCTTCATCACTATAAACCTAAGTCATACCCCGGGTACTGACCTAGAGGCCATCGAGCACTGCTAGGCTCCATTTTCCAAAACTCAAACTCTTCAAATAGATCGATACTAAATGAATCTTCAAAGTGCATTGAACCACCTTTCCAAAGGTCTGCCCCGTGCGCGATTCGGACATACGGTACGAACGAACGACCCGTTTTCCCCTGAAACTTGATTAGGAGGTCACCAGACACTCCGAGACTCCATTTGACCAAATTCAACTCTTAATATCAACTAAGACTGAATGAATCTTCAAAGGGAACTGAAACGCCTTTCCAAAGGTCTAACCCGTGCGCGATTCTGACTTATGGTACGGACGAACGATCCATTTTACTATGAAAGGTCATCAAATGCTTCCAAGCCCCAATTGACCAAAGTTAACTCCATGACCTGAGTCAAAGTCTTTGGAATGTTGAAGTACATCTCCTAACCTTTCCAACAATCCGCCTCGCACGCAATTCGGACTTACCATGCGAACGAATGATCCGTTTGGGTCCGATAATCCCCTATTCAAAGGACCAACGAACACTTTTGAGCCACATTTGAACAAAAGTCAACTCCTGAACCCGGGAGAAGTCTAAATACTTTCGAAGATCCCTGAATTACCTTTCAAATGATTCACCCCATGCACGATTCGGATCAATGGTTTGCTCTCTATGGTCGATTTTTTGAAAGAACCTAAAAGAGACTGCCAAACGACAGGTTCCAAAACATCCATATCGGTAGTGTGCCTAAAAACACCTGCTGATTGGAAAGAATAGGACTATGACAATGAGCAATTCCCTGGGCCTATAAAAAGGAGGACCTGACCTCATTACAAAGGGACCCAAGATTTGAAATCCATCACTCCCAACGAATTCAGAAAACCTCTCTCGAAGTCATCTTGATTTCATATCCAAATCCCTTTCCATCCTTCACCTTTAATCATCTTTTTCATCAAACTTGTGAATTAACCACCCTCCATCATCACCCAAGTGCAAGGATTTCTCTCCAACATCTAAGATCAAGCTCAAGATCTTCAAGAAGGTCCAACATTCTCAATTATCTCTTCAAATTCTCCTAAATTCGCATTAATTTGTTTCATTACTTAGCACTTTTATTCTCTCATCCCACATATCCTAATATACTTTTTATTTAGTATTATTGTACATCCCTTATTTTCATATAAACAAAACCCCCCAAAAAACAAAAAAAAAGTGGGTTTGCTCATAAATTCCAAACAGGAATTCTCACACCTTTTTTTACAACTAAAGCACTTTTTTACACACTCACACACACAAAACATAAGTCCCGGGTTGTATTTATGGGATAAATCCCACCCCTCATTTTGCATACGAACTACGTAGACTTTGATGCCTTTATAGGCTACGTAGGCATCTCGGGGTAAAACCCGAGACTCGAGTCTTATTCCTACTTTTCTCGTATTTTCTATATTCTTTAACTCAATTCTCCTAAAATCTATATATATTTAGATGTACATATATTTGTTATTAGTGGTGTATTATTTCGTATGCGTTATCGTTCCATTATAATGATAAACTCTAGGGTAATCACGTAAATCCTATTTTTTAATATTATTTTTTTGGAACATTACTATGCATGAATCGCTTTATCTCTTCCATGATACAAGTCGATGATTCCTATCTCGATTACATACACACATGCACACATATTACGGAGAAATAAAGGGAAATAGCAATAGTCCATGAGAGGCCGTAAGGGCGGAATGGGTGCCTGAGACCTTACCATTTCGTAACATAGGCTCTGGACCCTTTTCGAATTATTTTGGCTTCATATGTATCAGTATGACTTTGGATGTTGTCCTTCAGGATGGCTCCCTTTTCTTTTGTCTATTTTGAGTAAAATAGACTGGCGACTCCATCTCTCTACATTTTTTACCTCATCACTGACACCAGTTGAAGCGCTCACGAGAGGGATGCGCGGGACCAAGATCCTCTCTACATGAAGACACACTCTTCTTTATACCTCCCGCTACGAAGATCAGGGATGGACACAGTGGAGACTCTACTGGGGATACTTATTTTGGAGGGCTAGATTCTATTTATGTGGGTGATATATTTGCTTATATTTCCCCTATTTTTCATTACCCCTTTACTATTCATGTGTAACTCATGCTTATGCTTCTATGCACATACTTCTAAAAGATTCTACATGTACACTTCACACCACGTGCACCTAGGATCACATATGTCCACATGTTTCATGCATTACCCATCCATACTTCGTATACCATTGGTACTTGTACTTTGATCCCCGTTCAGCATAATCAAGAAATATACTTTAATAATAAGATACTAATAAGAGAATCATTCATGATTCACATGACATCACAAAAGAGGATTGGTATTGACAAAATTTTGTTCGATAACTGGAGGGTCACTTCGTGATGGGTGCTGGTCTAGTAGGGCGCAGTTAGCCTAACTGATATGACCCTCACCTTCCATTGTCCAAGTACCTTTGATGTATAACGAACGGTTCCCCCGCATCGTACCGCTTGAATGAAGTCATGACGGGAGGTATATCGCAGGGAACTCGTTCACTGCTGCCGAGTGTATCAAATTCACTTTCACACTTACCGTCACCACGAGATATATAGTGAGGCAATTCACGTACACTCAGGTATATCAAATGACTTGTCCACACGTACCGATTGCCCTTAAAAGCAAGGCGTATATCGTGGAAGCCACGATAAAGGGAGGAACCCTTTTTGATTCACCCAACCAGCTGCATACCCACGTATAGGTGTCAAGCCTAGGACACACATGTTAGATTGTCGGTTTTGACCTGAAACTTCGCCGAAATTATGGGTCGGCCTGCCGCCAAATATTTTGCGCATTTTTAAAATGGGACCCTACCCGTGACCCTGGTTATAAGTCCAACCATAGCTTTGCATCTGTTACAAACCCAACTTTTCCAGGCTCGAGTCCCCGTCCGTCATTTCATTTTTTTCATTCAGGAAAATTTAATACAAGTGAGAACATAATTATCTCCCAATAAAATTTCTCCCTTATTTATCAAAAATCCAAAAATATTTCTGCCTTCTTTATCAAAAATCCAAAAACATTTCTCCTTTATTTATCAAAAATACAAAATCATTTCTCCATTCTTTATCAATAATCCAAAAATATTTTGTCTTTTAATCTCAAAAAGAAAAAAATGTCAAAAATATTTTCATCCTTTTATGTAAAAAATAAATCCCATTTTATGCCTTCTCAGGTCGATCGCACGTCCTTGGCCTGGATCTTTATTAGCTTCGGTCTTCAGTCAAATCACCCTGGAGTTTTTTGCATTCCCCTGCTACTTCTTCAGAGTCTAGTATCCATTTGTTTTCCATGGAGAGCACATATCAAGTACTAGTTGTGCATCCAGATCTGACGGCATTCTTAGCTTAGCTCGTGTCCGAGATTAACAACCTCCAGACTGAGGTTCGAGAGATGCAATGAAACCAGGTTCCTATTCCTCAAGAGCCCGAGGTCCTATTCCCTCATGATATTGGTCCATCCGAGCCTATTTGGGATCTCGAAGAGTATCATCAGGCTCCACGTGCCCCTCATGCTATTGGATCGCCGCCCGCACAACTTCCTATGCCAAATCTTTCCCATCCTGGATCTAACTTGCCTATGATCATTGATCCAAAAGATAAAGAGTTGAACAAGGTCATAAATGATCTCAAGATGAAAACTAAGAAGTTTGACCAAGTCATAATCTCTGGGAATTATATGGAATACACCTACATGTCTCCTTATCCTAAGGCAAGGTTACCCGAGAAGTTCAAGATGCAAAATATCGAGAAATTCGGAGGAAGAGGACCCTTGATTGTTCATCTTCACAGTTATCACGTTTCTATGACTCTCCTAGGGGCTTCTGAATAAGTGATGGACCAATTATTTCAGCAAACTTTGAAGGATAGATCCCTCAGATGGTTTTTGTCTCTTAAGGGGTCCAAAATCCGTAGTTGGGAGGATGTAACCTGAGAATTCATCTCATAATACAAATACAATGAAGAGCTTGAGGTCACCCATCGTGATTTTTAGCAACTCAAGAAGAACTCTAGGGAATCAATCAGTAACTTCATAGCCCGATGGAGGGAAAAAGCATCCACCATGACCAATCGGCCATCCGAGGAAGAACAAGTCAACATAGTGAAGAAGAACTTCTTACCCCATGTCCGAGCAATAATGGGAGGACAATACTATCCCCACTTCCGAGCTCTCAGAGAAGCAGGAGTAGAAATCGAGGAAGGTCTTCTTCAAACAGAAGTTAAACCAAAGAAAGTGTCCGGATAGTTCACCCCCAGAAAATATGTAAAATCTATCAGTGCTGCAGTCTCAACCATCAACAACATCTCTCAACCAACCACCTCATGGGCACTAGAAAGCTACCTTGTCCCAGTTTGAAAGGAATACACCGAGATCCATGCTCCCCTATTCAAAGATTATCAGACCCCGTTAAGCTGAAACCTTATTAAACCCCTGGACCCCGTCCATTGCCAAATCCACTCCCAAGAAACTTCAAGGCAGATGCCCACTGCGCCTTTCACCAAACCGATGGCCATACCACTGACCAATGCTTTCACCTTCGAAACATAATCCAAGGTCGAACTGATCGGGGTACCATTTCCCCACCAGCCAATCTTAAGCCAAACACTACCCATAAACCACTCCCAAACCATGATAATGCCATCTTCCTAGAAGAGAACCTAGAATTTGATCCCTCTACTCAAATCTGTAACACCCCGCCTAATTAAATATCGGGTGGATAGTCCTATACCAAATTAAAATAGAATATACAGTTGGCTCATTCTTAACATCACTGTTGAAAACATTAACTAATCACCCATTACCCAATTATGCTGGTGTTAAAAACTTTCCAAATTTTAATTTCAACAAAATCCATTTTTAGTTTTCAAATAACACAACACATATTAGTCTACAACACAAATAACTGAACAGATAACACAAAAGAATTTTAATGGAATTGGAATAAACATTCCCACATAATTATCCAATACCGAAATCCCAATAATAGTAAATGTATTAAAACGACACAAATACAAGAGTTTATGAGTCAGATAGAAAAAAAGATAATTGAGTTCTTTTCGGAGACATGACCTAACTGTAAGAATTCTGTGAATCAAATGAAGATAGGCATCAAAGCAATACTCCATAGCCCCATAGATCGTCATAATCCTCTAAGGTTGGCGTCCCTGCTGCTGGACACCTGATATAAAAGGTACAATAGAAAAGAGAATACGCAAGGAAACGGGTCAGTGCCCGATGTGAAAATGATTTTGAAAATAGCAAGTATATAACAAGTGTAATTAAGCATTTATTATGTACATGTTAGTATCCATCTCTCACTTGATATTCTCACCTCTCATCTAGAGTACACACTTAACGCTTCCTATTAACATCCTAGTTAATGGTTCCTTCTCACTAGTTTCCATAATATGATTCCATCCCATATCATAACCCCGTATGTCCCATACCATACGCAATATGATCATTCTTATACGTTTCTCTTTTATATGAATCGTTTCTCATTAATATGAATAAGCTATTTAATCAATATTCATTAACTTATTTCAATTCTTTTCTCAATTCACCGTATCTACAATTATCACAAAGTAGATGATTTAACCACTATATACATTCATTTATATATATAATACGACACCCCGAGTCACCGTTGCGGTACAATGCATTACTCGGCTATCATGTCCCATTATCGTTGGTCGCCGAATAGGGAACTAAAGTTCGGTAAGGATTCGTCGAACCACAAACAACAACACATAAATTGGAGGCGATCATAGTTCTAATACCCACGGTGCCACGCACATACCTACGTGCCCACAGTCAGCGGACTTATCAAGTCCTCGATAAGTCTTTCATAGACCTATGTTCTCGAGCGACAAATCAACAATCCCATGGATTCATCAGGATGCGACTGCCCTCACGTGCAAACCTCCCATCGATAGAAAGTAAGCTAGGTATGTCATACACATAAATCATCAATCAAATCAAATAGGCATTAACATACCTATAATATAATATCAATAAGGTACTCACATTACCCTAAGATAATTTCCATACGTAGCATTATATCTCTTTCAATCCTACGTATTAAAATATTATGACTTTACTTCTCAATTTAATTGTCCCTGAGCCTCACTCATTACTTAAGGTTCAAATAATTTTTTCCTCAATCTATTTATTCAGTAAGAAAATCACTAATATCCTATTGGTCCACCTCATCTCATCTCCCGAACTACTACGAATTAAACTCTCCTTTAATTAGGGTTAAAATCGATTGTTTCTAATCTCTTATGAACACATCTTCTATTAACCAAGGATTGAATACCATCATCACATGGATCATAGTCTATAGTGTTTCATTCACACTATATGACTTATCAAAAAAATCAATATCCTCGCATCCTATAACATCTCTCCACTCCCGACGTCATTAAAGTTCATGCACGGAGCGTCTCACAAAGCGAAATCCAAACAAGGAACCCCTCCAATACACTACTACTTAAATTTGTCGATCGTGGAGGTCTGTCAACTTCAAATACGAAATCGGAATAGCCTCATTCCCTCTTTCAACCAAATGTGGTCTTAACTCCCATCTCTATCCAGGAGCCATAACACTAAGCGCTTGTACTACACTAAGTCCTTGCGCAATCAATAATGAGCTTAAACTCAGTCCTTGATGTTGAAATTGTAACCCTAAGGCTACCCAGGTGTTATATCAAATCTTCCCTACTGGACCTATCCTTAATCCTCATGCATACAAATTAGAATCCAACAAATGAATCTAGCAACCGAAATACCTTTCAGTTTGATTCTCATTATTCTAATCAATTAAATCCTAATCAAATTAATTCTAATCTTAACTAGGGCTTACTGATATTCTCTAAGTCCCATAATATCCAATTAAAAATCTCCAAAGATCTACAAAAGTTTTGGGATAAGAACCAACATTAAAAAGAAACAACTTAAACAATTCTGGGGAGGTCTATCGATCGAAGGCAGGGGGTCGACCAATCGATCGCCCAGGTACCAGCCCAGTTTTCGGCATTTCTTCTACTATGGGTTTCATCACTTTTGATCATTCAAACCTTCATATTAACAACCCAAATTCCTTATAAACCTTACTACATGACATAGCAACATATGTGAATGAGTTCTAATAATCTAAACATCCTATAATCATCAAGAGTTTGAATTAAAAGCCTGTATTTATCCTTATTGTTCTAGAAAATTATAAACATGACATCTTCAAGAACATAACAATGATTCTCATAATTTCTTCAACAACTTAATGATTATTTCGTGGACTACTATCTACCTACAACATGAGTTTGATTCCCATATATTTTTAGTTTTCAGATTTCAATTAACAACTCTATTTTTTCATCTTCCAAACATGAAAAATCTCATCTTTATAACTATCCTAGCATGGAAAATATACAAACCTAGATTGAATTTATCAAACAATTGCCTCTAATGAAGGTTTGATCCTTTGGGGTTGTATATCACAGGTGGTTCTCCCCTTTCTTATCACTTCCGGTGGTGGTTGGTGGTGGTGACCTTTGGTCTTTAGTTCTCCTCCTTTGCAAGCAGGCTTTTCGCTTCCCAAGCAACCTTTCACTCTCTCTAAGAAGATGACCTTTCAATTTTGTGTAGAAGAGATGAATGAACCCACGTTCAACTAATATCCAAATATTTATAATAAGAAAAAATCTGAAATCACTATTCATCCCCTTGTAAAAATGACCAAAATGCCCTTTTGGGTTGTCTTTTCATTTCCAAATGACTCGAGACTCAAAATCAACATCCAAATAGACTTTTCTGACTATTTCAACCCTTCCAGATGCAACGATTCAATCGAAATGACTATAAGGTCGATATAAATATAATTTCCTTTTTTAATTTAACAAATTAGTCCCAACACATCCCATATCACGTCCGACTAAAAATTCAAATTACTGAATTAATAACTCACAGCAATATCAATAACATCACATTCATATATTACCTAAATATCTTTTAAGTAATATACATAATCATACATTTTAATAACCACAATTTGAATAAAACCCAAATGAATTAATTTATAATATAATCCAATTAAGCCATTAATTTAAAATAAAACCCATTTTAAAAGTCATTAAAATCACGGGGTACTACATACTTCCCCCTAATAACAGAATTTCATCCCAAAATTCAGAAAGATAAATCATACTGGTAAGGTTAACTCTGAGTATAAATCTCAAATCGCAAGTAATCTATGCCGTACCGCCCATACTGTACATTATAAAAAATCCCCATTCATGTTACACCAAGGCTCACCATATAGTTTCAACTGAATCAAATTTAAACTTTACGCAATCTTACCTATACCATCATCGTAACAAAGTAATCCTCAGTTATTAAGCGAATAAATCCTGAAGTCACAACTACTTACTGTTTCACAATTATGAAAACTACTACAATCCAACCATCCAGGGCGCCCATACACCCTATCGTATATCTTTTATTATAATATGGATATGATTACACGCATAATACTCTAATTTATCGCAAAGGTTATAAACTCATATCCTAAAGACCTAACTTATTTTGACTCCCAACGGTTATTAGTTTCATGCATGGGGTGTCTAGCAAGAAAAATCCAAACAAGGAACCCCCCCGATACACTACTACCTAAACTAGTCGGTCATCGAAACTCCTCAGGTCCTTAGTCAATAGTTTATAACCTCTCTACAAGTTTTATCGATTTTAACTAAAGTCTACTAATCTACTCTCTTATAAAAGACAAGATGCCGGCTAGTAGTAAAACATACGCTCTCATATACCATAAGTCAATCCACACCGATAGTCACATCATGTTCAGATATGACTAAAGTAAGTAATTCCATGATAAAAATCAGACCCACGTGATGACAAGTAAAATATAGGTGTACCACAACCCCTCGGTCAGTCGACGTAAATAATAGTACTATAGGCTAAGTATAGCAACCCTATTGACCATACAATATTAATCGCTACAAAAATCAGTATACGCCTCATAATTCCTTAGATAGAAAACATACCCTCATTCGTGGGCAGTGGTTGTCGTCTCCCACTATTATAACTTTGCTCCGATGAGTCAAGAAAATTTTTACCCCAAATTTGCAGTTCTAGTTAACCACACTCCACTATATGCCCAAGCCTTTGAATATATTGCCTTCGTTAGGTAACAGACATAATTCCCGCATTTCAAGAACTTCTACTAATGACTCTCCTCACTTTTCCATAATAGGGTTGACCTCGACTACGTTCATCGTACTCGAACATACTTCATAACCTCCTAAGTATGATATCCGATATCCGTTTTATGGCCCTCATCTGCCATAATTCATGTATGAACCCGTCCGAACGCAAATAAGATTCACTAATATATGCGGAATCTTACCAAAGAAATCAACAATCCTAAACATAGGGCTCTAAATCAAAGAATGCTAAGCTGAAAACACAGTAAGACGTACAGATCCTAAAAGACACTAGAACCCGATGCTCTGATACCACGTGTAACACCCCGCCTAATTTAATACCGGGTGGCCAGTCCCATACCAAATTAAAACAGAATATACAGTTGGCTCATTCTTAGCATCACAGTCGAAAACATTAACTAATCACCCAATATCCAATTAAGCTGGTGTTAAAACTTTCCAAATTTGAATTTCAACAAAATCCATTTTTAGTTTACAAATAACACAACACATATTAGTCTACAACACAAATAACTGAACAGATAACACAAAAGAATTTAAATGCAATTGGAATAAACATTCCCACATAATTATCCAATACAGTAATCCCAATAATAGTAAATGTATTAAAACGACACAAATACAAGAGTATATGACTCAGATAGAAAAAAGATAATTGAGTTCCTTTGGGCGACCTGCCCTAACTATAAGAATATTGTGAATTAAATGAAGATAGACGTCTAAGCAATACTCCATAGCTCCATAGCTCCATAGCTCATCATAATCCTCTAAGGCTGGCATCCCTACTGCTGGGCACCTGATATAGAAAGTACAATAGAAAAGAGAATATGAAGGAAACGGGTCAGAGCCCGATGTGAAAATGATTTTGAAAACAACAAGTATTTAACAAGTTCAATTAAGCATTTATTATGTGCATGTTAGTATCCATCTCTCACTTGCTATTCTCACATCTCATCTAGAGTGCACACTTAACATTTCTTATTAACCTCATAGTTAATGGTTCTTCCTCACTAGTTTCCATAATATGATTACATCCCATATCATAACCCGTATGTCCCATACCATACGTAATATGATCATTCTTATACGTTTCTCCTTTATATGAATCATTTCTCCTTAATATGAATTAAGTTATTCAATAAATATTCATTAACTTATTTCAATTCTTTTCTCAATTCACCGTATCTACAATTATCACAGAGTAGATGATTTAACCACTACATACATTCACTTATATATATATATATATATATAATACGGCACCCCGAGTCACCATTGCGGTGCAATGCATTACTCGGCTATAATGTCCCATTATCGTTGGTCGCCGAATAGGGGACTAAAGTTCGGTAAAGATTCGTCGAACCACAAACAACAACACATAAATTGGAGGCGATCATAGTTCTAATACCCACGGGCCACACACATACCTACGTTCCCACAGTCAGCGGACTTATCAACTCCCCGATAAGTCTTTCATAGACCTATGTTCTCGAGCGACAAATCAACAATCCCATGGATTCATCAGGATATGACTACCCTCACGTGCAAACCTCCCATCGATAGAAAGTAAGCTAGGTATGTCATACACATAAATCATCAATCAAATCAAATAGGCATTATCATACCTATAATATAATATCAACAAGTTACTCACATTACCCTAAGATAATTCCCATATGTAGCATTATATCTCTTTCAATCCTACGTATTAAAATATGATGACTTTACTTCTCAATTTAATTGTCCCCGAGCCTCACTCATTACTTAAGGTTCAAATAGGTTTTTCCTCAATCTATTTATTCAGTAAGAAAATCACTAATATCCTATTGGTCCACCTCATCTCATCTCCCGAATTACTACGAATTAAACTCTCCCTTAATTAGGGTTAAAATTGATTGTTTATAATCTCTTATAAACACATCTTCTATCAACCTAGGATTGAATACCATCATCACATGGATCATAGTCTATAGTGTTTCATTCACACTATATGACTTATCAACAAAATCAATATCCTCGCATCCTATAACATATCTCCACTCCCGACGTCATTAAGTTTCATGTACGGAGCATCTCACAAAGCGAAATCCAAACAAGGAACCCCTCCAATACACTAATACTTAAATTCTTTCAACCAATTGTGGTCTTAACTCCCATCTCTATCCAGGAGCCATACCACTAAGCGCTTGTACTACACTAAGTCCTTGCGCAATCAATAATGAGCTTAAACTTAGTCCTTGATGTTGAAATTGTAACCCTAAGTCTACCCAGGTGTTATATGAAATCTCCCCTACTGGACCTATCCTTAATCCTCATGCATACAAATTAGAATCCAACAAATGAATCTAGCAACCGAAATATCTTTCAGTTTGATTATCATTATTCTAATCAATTAAATCCCAATCAAATTAATTCTAATCTTAACTAGGGCTTACTGATCTTCTCTAAGTCCCATAATATCCAATTAATAATCAGCAAAGATCTATAAGAGGTTTGGGATAAGAACCAACATTAAAAAGAAACAACTTTAACAATTCTGGGGAGGTCGATCGATCGAAGGCAGGGGGTCGACCGATTGATCGCCCAGGTACCAACCCAGTTTTCTGTATTTCTTCTACTACGGGTTTCATCGCTTTTGATCATTCAAACCTTCATATTAACCACCCAAATTCCTTATAAACCTTACTACATGACATAGCAACATATGTGAATGATTTCTAATAATCTAAACATCCTAGAATCATCAAGAGTTTGAATTAAAAGCCTATATTTATCCTTATTTTTCCAGAAAATTATAAACATGACATCTTCAAGAACAGAACAATGATTCTCATAATTTCTTCAACAACTTAATGATTATTTCGTGGACTACTATCTACCTACAACATGAGTTTGATTCCCATATATTTTCAGTTTCCAGAAATCAATTAACAACTCTATTTTTTCATCTTCCAAACATGAAAAATCTTATCTTTATAACTATCCTAGCATGGAAAATATACAAACCTAGATTGAATTTATCAAACAATTGCCTCTAATGAAGATTTGATCCTTTGGGGTTGTATATCACATGTGGTTCTCCCCTTTCTCCGATCACTTCCGGTGGTGGTTGGTGGTGGTGACCTTTGGTCTTTAGTTCTCCTCCTTTGCAAGCAAGCTTTTCGCTTCCCAAGTAACCTTTCACTCTCTCTAAGAAGATGACCTTTCAATTTTGTGTAGAAGAGATGAATGAACCCACGTTCAACTAATCTCCAAATATTTATAATAAGAAAAAATCCGAAATCACTATTCATCCCCTTGTAAAAATGACCAAAATGCCCTTTTGGGTTGTCTTTTCCTTTCCAAATGACTCGAGACCCAAAATCAACATCCAAATAGACTTTTCTGACTATTTCAACCCTTCCAGATGCAACGACGCAATTGAAATGACTATAAGGTCGATATAAATATAATTTCCCTTTTTAATTTAACAAATTAGTCACAACACATCCCATACCACGTCCGACTAAAAATTCAAATTACTGAATTAATAACTCACAGCAATATCAATAACATCACATTCATATATTACCTAAATATCTTTAAGTAATATACAGAATCATACATTTTAATATCCACAATTCGAATAAAACCCAAATGAATTAATTTATAATATAATCCAATTAATCCATTAATTTAAAATAAAACCCATTTTAAAAGTCATTAAAATCACGGGGGTATTACAAAATCACACCCATACACTCTCCCAAACCTCTCCAAACTTGCCAATATTTCCTCCTACACCCTGTTAGCCTCGCTGATCAGGCACTGTCACTCCTCACCAGAGCATGCATCGTTGTCCGTACCCGTTCTGAAAATGGAAGTATGGAATTATCAGAAGTGTTAAACTAACTCCTAGAGTTCGGGATGAAATTACCCTCACAGATGATTATTGATTGCCAGAGGTTTAGTACGCTATTCTTAGAAGCACAAAAATGGGCCCGAGATTCAGACAGTTGGGTGGTACCAACCAATGAAGTCAGACTAGATGACGTTGTCCTGTTCATGGCATAATTATTCAGGCAAACCCATAATACATGTAGTATAACAGAATTACTTGATACTCGGAATCTATAAGGGAGCCTAGTCCCTTCACCCTTACATCTCTCCGTAGAATTAGAGGTCCTGTATGAAGAAGCCATTGAAGTTGTGGAATGCATTGACGTTACATGGAAAGACGGAATTGTTGCCACAAAATGGGGGGAGGAATTTGAATATTCGAATGGAGAGAAAGCTTCCGATAAAACTGGCCTGGTAGCTGACATGTGTGGGATGACATCATTTGAAGAACTCCTCAGAGAAATAAACAAAGTGGAAGACCAATCCGATATCGATGAAGAAACATGATTCATCTTCTTCCCTTCTTTAGTAAATCACATAACCAGATCAGGGAGGCATTACCTGATCTCAAGTTCACTACCAGCCAATGACAAAGGGAAGGGAGTTGAGAACCTTCCTATGACATAAATAACCCTTGAGGAAAGTAAGATCCTCGATTAACTCAAGAAAAATCAAGCTAATATCACTTTATGGGGAATTTTCATGTCTTCCCAGCTGCACAGAAATGCTTTGACCAAGTTGCTCACTGGGCCCACAGTTCCTCGTTCTACCACACCAAAAGAGGGGTAATTTAGTCGGATCCTTGACCTCTACCCGAATTCTATCTTTTTCGAAGAAGAAATCTCCAGAATTGGGCCAAACCACAATCACGCACTCAACATCTCTGTCGAAGTTATGGGGAAGATCGTACCACTCTCTCTTGTCGATAATGGATCCACCTTGAATGTTTTCTCATTAAGAACCTTCAAATGGTTAGGAATGAAGGAATGTGATGTCTCTCCAACCACCGCTATTGTACGTGCCTACAATAATACTCGTCGATACGTGATGTGATCCATGAAACTTATAATAGGGGCTGGCCCTATACACCCTGTCATTGAATTCAAAGTTATTGACATCCCAGCTTGTTTCAACTTATTGCTCGAACGACCTTGGATTTATAGTATCAAGGGTGTGTCTTCCTCGCTCAATCAAAAATTGAAATTCTTCATCGATGGACGGGTCATCACCATTTTAGGCGACGACGATAATGCCGAGGGTGCAAGCACCATAAATATAATCCTTGAGATATAGCACGGGTCAAATGACATGCTCCTATCAGGATTTTGGGTTGAATCACTTCTACTATTGGCAGGGGACGATTTCAAAGAAAGGGTTTATCCGGAATAAAACCCTCATAGAAATGTCAATGTGATTCAGATGTTTAGAAACATGCACTTCATGCCCAGACTAGGGCTAGGGAAACGACAACAATGGATACTTGATATTATTGTGCTGAAAAAGGCTTTCCCTCCTCGTGGTTTGGGGTATCAACCATCAGAACAATAGCTCAAAATGATCCGCCAGTCTCGACCAAAGAGAAGATTAGACTGAATCCAGACAATCCCAGGTGACTCCTTGAATGGACGATTCATCAAAGAGGTCGAAGACTTCCCCTTTTGTGGCTTCCCAGAACGATGGTATGACCATACAGACAAAAAAATGAAGCCTAGAATGGAGATATTTTTCCAAGATTGCTACCCATGGGCCAAAAGTTCCCAACACCATGTACAACCGCTCATCAGAGATGCCGAAGATTCCTTCAAATTACAGGTAGTGGAGATGACACTCTGCATGGTTCAATCAATCACTACATCGCTGGATCAATCCCACCTGATTAATGTTGATGATACACCTCTCCTCAACTAGCATGCTGCGTTGGTTCTGCCTATGAAAATCCCACCTAACCCCAATGTTTACCCCATTTCTTCTTCTATTGTCTATCCTTGCTCAAATCTAGTCGAGACCTCATTTGATGAGGTTCTCAATGCTATTTTTCCTATCAATGAAATAAATGAATATTTTGAGTATCTTGCTATGCCTTACATTAACTGTTTGGATTCTAATCAACTTTTGATGATGATGATTTTGCAAATGAAAAATTCTTAACTGATCTAAATAAGGTTAATAACAAACAACATAATTGTGTTCAAGTTAATGAAGAAAAAATTGTTATTGTTATCCTCGGTTCTTGTAGACAACAGCATGAGATTAGGATAGGGGCTACCCTCGATGAGCATGAGCACGCACAACGTGAAGAATTATTGAAGGAATTCGTGGATGTCTTCGCATGGTCCTATGACTATATGCCCGACATTGATCCTAAAATAGCTCAACATGAGATCCCCACTCTTCCAGATTAAAAGACGATTAAACAAAGGTTGAGAAAGATCCGCACCGAATGGTCTTTAAAGTCAAAGAAGAGGTGGGGAAATAGTTGAATTTGGGCTTCATTCGCGTAATCAAATATCCTACGTGGATAGCTGATTAGGCACATATTCTTCACATTTATCCCCTTCATTTCGGTATTTTTATGATCCAGTGCAGTGTATTTATCTTGGATTTGTCTCTTATTTATGCTACTAACCTTTTTTGGCAAGTATTTCGTATTTTTTGTATTTCTCATGTGTTTTACAGGTATTTCATGCATGTTAGTGCGAAGGAGAACTCAAAACAGTGAAAGAAACCAAGAAATGGGGAGTTCAAGGGAATTTTCGTAATTTTTCAGCCATAGTCCGAAGGTGGGGTCAACTATAAAGTTGAAGATCTCTAAATAACAAGAATACTGGAAAAAACGGCACCTCAATCCGAGCTACGGTGAAGAAGTTACGATGTTTTGAAGTTGCGCAATAATGAAGAGTCTGGATGTGCGGTGTTCTGTAATTAATTATGCATTTAATGCAGTGCAACTCTTGGAAAACTTGTGCCACAAGCGAAATTTGATGCCAAATTCGTGCAACTTGGGTCTATAAAAGACCAATCCCTACCTCATTTTCAAGGGGAGTGGAATTCTAGAGAGGGGGAGTGGAATTCTAGAGAGGGGCAGTTGTTAGAGAGAGGCTAGGTTAGGAGTAGGTTAGAAGTGCTAGATTAAATTTTAGGGTTAGATTTTGAGAGCAAATTTTCTATTCCTTCAAGAGTTTTCATGAACCCTATTTTGTAAGAATTTCTGAATCCCAATTCCGTTCTTGTTGCTGAATTCAAGTAATATCATTTCCATTCTCTAGTTTTATTATTTGCAAATTATTTCCCATGTCTTGTAGATCCATAATTTTGTGTATGAATTTGTTTTTTTTAATCCAATCATGAGTAGCTAAATTCCCAAGGGTTGGGGCACATGAACTCAATCCAAGGCAAATTATTTATGTAGAAAATAGAGGTTAAATTAAAATATTGATTGAATCGTGAAAGCTCCTCTTTAAATTTATCTTTGATTTCGTATGGTGCGGGATTGAACCTCATATACGTAATGCTTAGAATATATAAAGACTGGATTCATTCACCGCTTTATATCTATCTTTGATTTCATATGATGCGGGCTAGATCCCTCATATATGTAATGCTTAGAATGTATAAAGACCGGATCTAGTCAATAATTTTAATTTACAATTCTAGTATTCTATACGGTAATTTGTTAAGGATTGAGGGATTGTACCCTACCCTATTTTCTCCCATTTGTCAGATCTAATTTCTTTTGCACTTTTCAGTTTGTTTTGCTAAGTAATTTTTTAATAGAAATTTTCCCAATTTTTAATCATCTTTTCATTTCTTTTAAGAAAGCATTTCAAGATTTAATAATTTTTCTTATTACTATTTGGCAATCTCGATCCTTGTGGATACGATCCCGACTTACCGGGTTTATTACTTGAGCGACAGGCTTGCACTTGAGCCTAGATTGTACACACTTTTGAGACAAATATTAAGTCGCGTCAAGTTTTTGGCGCCGTTGCGGGGGATTGAAATTGTTAAATTTTTAAGAAAGTTATTTTTATCTACAAGTGATTTCGAGAAAAAAAAAAATATATATATATATATATAACAAAAATTGAAAAAAAAATGGGTGTCACGTTCTTGAATTGCCCAATTTGAAATGTCTTATTTTAACTCTTTTGGTGGCTTTAATTGTTATGCTAATAGTGAGTAAGAGGAGGCACTCAAGACCTATGACCATTGGATCAATATCACTAAAGATGATTATATTAAATACAAGCCTAGTGCTGAGAAACTCCAAATTTATCAAAATCAATTGCTCGAAGAAGAAAGACTTGAAAAAGAATATCGCGAAAAAAATCGTTATTGGGAGCAAGAGTTAGATGCATTATTTGAACCCAATGAGGATTTTTTTTTCGATAGTTTTGAAGATGAAGTAAGTTTTCAACCAAATGAGGAATTCGAGGTGCTAGAACCAAGAAAGCCTACTTTGTAAGAACTCTTACTTGATCTAAAAAAGCAATCTGATGACCGTGTTGTTCTCGAGTCGAAAATTATAGCAACTTACAAGTAGTTGAATGATTATTTGGACAACTTAGAAAAGGTCGAGACTTGCGCTTCACCTAATACTTTTGAGAATGAAATCATTGAAATTGATCCAAGTTCTTTTGAATCTCAACCTATTATAAATATTGCAAAATCTACTGAGGTTGAGGAACATTTGTCTCCTTGTGTCCCCACTATTATCGAACCATTAAATCCATCACAAGAATTGGATGAATGTCTTAAGGATGTTGATCCTCTTCTTGTATGGGAATGTTATTTTGAGATGCTTCATCTTACGGGCCACACACTTAGACGTGTCACTCCACCAGATCCAATTGAAAATTTTGAGTGAAAAAATTTTGAGGACACCAAGTGATTAGGCATAAATTCTTCATATTTATCCCCTTAATTTCGGTATTTTTATGATCCCGTGCGGTGTAAATAGATTGGATTTGTCTCATATTTATTCTACTAACCCTTTTTGGCAAGTATTTCGTATTTTGCGTATCTCCTATGTGTTTTACAGATATTTCATGCAAGTTAGTGGCAAAGAGAACTCAAAATAGTGAAAGAAACCAAGAATCGGGGAGTTGAGGGGCATTTTCGTAATTTTGTAGCCTTAGTCCGGAGGTGGGGCCAACTGTAAAGTTGAAGATCTTTCAATTACAAGAACACTGGAAAAAACGGCACCTCAATCCGAGTTACGGTGAATAAGTTATGCCCATTTGAAGTTGAGAAGAAATTCAAGAAAAAAGCTGTGAGACCCAAACCGAACCGAAGCTGAGAAAAAAAACCCGGTCCGCCCATTCATCACGCACCAGATCCGTTACTAATTTAGTCACGCCCCAGATCCGTTACGAAATTAGTCACGCTTTCTAAGTGTGACAAATTGGCAGATACGTGATTTTTATTTTGTGCTTATCTTTTAGCCAAAAGAGTTTTATGTTTTGGGGACTCTTCTAAACGACCCTTAGCCTATATATTTAGTCATTAGGACTCTTTTTATTCAGATTTCATTCATGTAAAAGCTCCATAACAAGTAGGAACATCTAGGAGAAAGATTAACATATTTTGCACCATCAATTCAAGAGCTTTTCCGGTTTTTCTTCAATCTTTGATTTCTCCTTGCATGTTCTTGTTCTTCAATCGTGGTAACTTTAATTTCCAGTACTTTTATTATTATTTACCATGTTAGGCTAGGTTTTTAAAGGTTGGGATACATGAACCCAACCTGAAGTGTTAATTGCATGTGTATAATATTAGTCCTCTGAATTTAATGATTAATTATGATCGTATTGCGTAGTTACACAACTATTGTAGATCTTTATATCTCGTTTGCCTCTGGGTACTCGTGATGATTTAGAGTGCAATTCGAATGCTACTATCACGATACTGATTTACTCATCCTCAGATTAAGTATGACGCGGGCTTGAACCTCGTATACGTAATGCTTGGGAGTACTAAATTCCGGGTCAAATTAATCAGTTAAATTTACGATTAGTTTTATACCATCAATACTCTAGGGTTGGGGGATTGTGTCTCTACCTTAATTTTCCAATTAGTTTTAGTTAACTTCTTTATTTTTTCCTTTTTCCTTTCTCACTCAATCATCTTATTTTTATTTCTTTTTAGTGTCAAGTTAGGGTTAACAGTCTTACCTTTGTCGTCACGTTCACTCGTCCTAGTTCCCTGAGGATTCGATACCCAGACTCGCCACTATACTCCGCAAGAGTGTAGTTAAAGTTTAGGTTTTTTTTGTATTGTGGTTGGAAGCCGACAACAACGACTAGCGTATTTACACGAACGCTCGGTTTCTGACTCGATCAAAATGGCGCCGTTGCCGGGGAATTAGGTAGACTTTAGGTTAGGTTGGTTAATACCGAATTTGATCTTTTAAAAAAAATAAAAATAAAAAAATATGGGTGTCACGTTTTTGAATTGCCCAATTTGAAATGTCTTACTTTAACTCCTTTGGTGGGTTTAATTGTTATGATAATAGTGAGGAGGAGGACGAGCTCACGATTTATAAACATTGGATCAATATCACTAAAGATGAGTATAAAAAATACAAGCCCAGTGCTAAGGCTATCCAAATTTATCAAAATGAATTGCTTGAAGAAAAAAGACTTGAAAAAGAATATCGGGAAAAAAATCGTTATTGGGAGCAAGAGTTAGATGCATTATTTGAACCCAATGAGGATTTTCCTTCCGATATTTTTGAAGTTGAAGAATGTTTTCATCCAAATGAGGAATCCGAGGTGCTAGAACCAAGGAAACCTACTTTGGAAGAACTCATGCTTATTAGCAAAAAGCAATCCGACGACCTTGCTACTTTAGAGTTGAAAGTTAGAGCAACTTGCAAGGAGTTTAATGATTATTTGGATAGCTTAGAGAAAGTCGGGACTTGCGCTTCCCCTAACAATTTTGAGAACGAAATCATTGAGAGTGATCCAAGTACTTTTGAATCTCAACCTATTATAAATATTTCAAAATCTATTGAGGTTGAGGATCAACTGTCTCCTTGTGTCACCACTATTATCGAACCATTAAATCCATTACAAGAACTGGATGAATGTCTTGAGGATGTTGATCCGATTCTTATATGGGAATGTTTTTTTGAGATGCTTCATCTTACGGGCCATACACTTAGACGTGTCACTCCACCAGATCCAGTTGAAAATTTTGGGGGAGAAGATTTTGAGGACAAGGACTCTATGCTTAAATTGTTTTCCAAGATGGACTCTTTATGTTTGTGTGCCCCTCTCCCCATACTACTTGAAAAATCTTTGGGAGGTGATTATATTTTTCTTGGATCTCAATTGTACTTGTCCCACCTATCATCCAAACCCCCCATCATTCCGTTAAAATTTTTAATTGGTGATGGTTCATTTTTTCCATCTCACACATGCCTTCCGTTGTTCAAACGGAATCCTTATTTTTCGGGAGGCATGCATCCTAGTGAGGGTACACCATTAATCCCTCAAAGTCATATTGTATTTTGGGTGGACCCTCAAATTTTTCGACTTCTAGTTTATAATTTATTAGAATTTGAAAATCGTAGGTTGTACAATAGTTAGCTTATTTTTTTATTTTTTTTTTATTTTTTTAGTTTAGAGTTTTTGTTATTATTTTTGCTATGCTTGGTTCTAACATGTTTTGTAGATTCAATGGACTCGCATTCATCGGGGATCGCTCCAATTGGGTAATATCTTTCTTTTCCTCTCTTTATGTTGTGTTCTTGATTCGCATTGAGGACAATGCAACATTTAAGTTAGGGGGTGTGGGATATTCTTCCCATTTATTGTTTAGTTTCATTGATTTGATCACGTGTTCGTTCCAAGTATGTTTTTTTTAGAAAAAAAAAAAATCATAAAATTTTGAAAAAGCCAAAAATATTTTTGTTCAAAATAAATAAAAATTGGAATTCAAATTTTTCAAAAATATCATTAAAAGTCGGTTTAAAGTCTCGAGTTGTAAAATTCAACATACACAGAGCCGAAATTGACTAAAGATGGAAATTGAGCGAAAATTGACGACTTAACGAATAAATGTGGAGATTAACAAAACCCGGTGAGATTCGAGCCTATCACGTTTTGCGAGATTTTAAATCAATCCGAGTTAAATGTTAACTCAAAGTTCTTTTCAGCATTTAAAATAAGTTGTCAAGGATCTCAATCCTTTCATTTTGACCGGTTTTGAAAAATGTGTGCAATGTTGCCTTGAAAATCGTGCCAAATTAGTCTCGAAACTTAAATTCACCTCGAAACGCATATGGTAAGCAATTGGCAATTCGGACAATGAAGTAGGCCATCGTTTGTCACCCCAAAAATATTGGCCAGAAAAAGTAGCGAAAAATTACCCTTTTTGTTACCCAAATTGAGCCGAATAATTTTTCCTTTCGCTTGACAACCGAAAAACCCAAAATAGCTGGAATTGTGAAAAATGAAGAAATTCATAATTTAAGTCCGAAAAGTGCAACAAAAAGGGGCAAGAAAAAAATAGAAGAATGCTCAACAAAAATAGCAAGAAAAGAAAAGAAATGAAAAAAAAAAAAGAAAAAGAAAAAAAAAATGAGCAATAGCCCGGAAAATGCACAAATGGACATCACGAATGACTTTTCCAATTCCAACCTTCCATACCTCCTTCATTTTACCCAAAGCAACCTTCAACCCGAAAAAGTCCTAACCGAGTCCAAATTGCAAAAATTGATTACCACGTGGAGAGTTAAGACACCAAAAGATAATATGAGAGGTTAGGTGCGCGAAATAGAGGCAATGTTCCCGTTTTGAAAATCGTAATCCGTTGAAGAGATCCTTTCACCATAAAATTTCCGTCTTTCTAATTGTATGCGTGAATTTGCTTCCATTACATGTACTCTTTATATCACGCATACCGAGAGAATAGCCATAATCCGAGAGATTCGTTTGTGAGAGCGTTCCGTGAGAAATTGAAATCAAAACGAACTTTTGAATAAGTAACGTAATGATCAATCAGTGGAAATTGGCGGTTATATTTCTGGCTACGCACACACACACTACGGTTTGAGACTCGTAAATATGACTTGATGATGTATATTTTCCGAAAAGTTTGAATTACACATTTTTTGCATATTTTGAATTTTATTTGAGTCGAATTTTGTGGGTATATTCACTGCAAACCCTCACGAGACACAACTCGTCCTACTAGGGTAACCTAGAGGTTTAAAGGCTTGTTGCATGCGCTAAATGCAATCGCTTACCCGCGAAAGTGGTACTCTATCCCAATAAAGTTTTTGAAGGGTCCTTAACTCATACTCTCATTCTTTTACATTGCTCGGGACGCGCAAAGTTCTAAGTTAGGGGGGTTTGATTAGGCATAAATTCTTCATATTTATCCCCTTAATTTCGGTATTTTTATGATCCCGTGCGGTGTAAATAGATTGGATTTGTCTCATATTTATTCTACTAACCCTTTTTGGCAAGTATTTCGTATTTTGCGTATCTCCTATGTGTTTTACAGATATTTCATGCAAGTTAGTGCCAAAGAGAACTCAAAATAGTGAAAGAAACCAAGAATCGGGGAGTTGAGGGGCATTTTCGTAATTTTGTAGCCTTAGTCCGGAGGTGGGGCCAACGGTAAAGTTGAAGATCTTTCAATTACAAGAACACTGGAAAAAACGGCACCTCAATCCGAGTTACGGTGAATAAGTTATGCCCATTTGAAGTTGAGAAGAAATTCAAGAAAAAAGCTGTGAGACCCAAACCGAACCGAAGCTGAGAAAAAAAACCCGGTCCGCCCATTCATCACGCACCAGATCCGTTACTAATTTAGTCACGCCCCAGATCCGTTACGAAATTAGTCACGCTTTCTAAGTGTGACAAATTGGCAGATACGTGATTTTTATTTTGTGCTTATCTTTTAGCCAAAAGAGTTTTATGTTTTGGGGACTCTTCTAAACGACCCTTAGCCTATATATTTAGTCATTAGGACTCTTTTTATTCAGATTTCATTCATGTAAAAGCTCCATAACAAGTATGAACATCTAGGAGAAAGATTAACATATTTTGCACCATCAATTCAAGAGCTTTTCCGGTTTTTCTTCAATCTTTGATTTCTCCTTGCATGTTCTTGTTCTTCAATCGTGGTAACTTTAATTTCCAGTACTTTTATTATTATTTACCATGTTAGGCTAGGTTTTTAAAGGTTGGGATACATGAACCCAACCTGAAGTGTTAATTGCATGTGTATAATATTAGTCCTCTGAATTTAATGATTAATTATGATCGTATTGCGTAGTTACACAACAATTGTAGATCTTTATATCTCGTTTGCCTCTGGGTACTCGTGATGATTTAGAGTGCAATTCGAATGCTACTATCGCGATACTGATTTACTCATCCTCAGATTAAGTATGACGCGGGCTTGAACCTCGTATACGTAATGCTTGGGAGTACTAAATTCCGGGTCAAATTAATCAGTTAAATTTACGATTAGTTTTATACCATCAATACTCTAGGGTTGGGGGATTGTGTCTCTACCTTAATTTTCCAATTAGTTTTAGTTAACTTCTTTATTTTTTCCTTTTTCCTTTCTCACTCAATCATCTTATTTTTATTTCTTTTTAGTGTCAAGTTAGGGTTAACAGTCTTACCTTTGTCGTCACGTTCACTCGTCCTAGTTCCCTGAGGATTCGATACCCAGACTCGCCACTATACTCCGCAAGAGTGTAGTTAAAGTTTAGGTTTTTTTTGTATTGTGGTTGGAAGCCGACAACAACGACTAGCGTATTTACACGAACGCTCGGTTTCTGACTCGATCACCAAGCAAGAGAGAGAGCTAGAGGAGTTGAGCCTAGCAGAGTTTGAGTGCGAGTTCGGACCGGTGGATGCGAGCCTTAATGATGAAGTCCAATCTTTCTGGGCCTCAATTTGTCATTTGGACGAAAGAGAGTGGGACAATAGAATTGATGCATTCCTCCTTCCCAAACCTCCACCCATGCCATTTGAGTCTTCGGAGGTACTTGAAGATACGACTCAAATATCGTCCGACTTAGAGACCAACACACGTGCTATGCAACAAGAGGATCATTTTCCGGTTTATGAGGACAAGCACTCTATGCTTAAATTGTTTTCTAATATGAATTGTTCCTTTTTGTGTGCCCCTCTCCCCATACTACTTGAAAAATCTTTGGAACGTGATTCTATATTTCTTGGATCCCAATGGGACTTGTCCTCTTATGCACCAAAATCCTTCATTATCCCCCTAAATTTTGTAATTGGTGATGGTTCATTTTTTAAACTTTTCACATGCCTTCCGTTTTTCAAACGGAATTCTTATTTTTTGGGAGGCATGCATCCTAATGAGGGTACACCATTAATCCCTCAAAGTCAAATTGTATTTTGGGTGGACCCTCAAATTTTTCGACTTCTAGTGTATGATTTATTAGCCGTTCAAATTGCAGGTTGTACATAATTAGTTTTTTTTCTTTTTCTTTTTCTTTCCGTTTTTAATAGTGTAGTGTCAATAGTTAAAGTTTTTGTTATTCTTTTTGCTATGCTTGGTTCTAACATGTTTTGTAGATTCAATGGACTCGCACTCATCGGGGATCGCTCCATTTGGGTAATATCTTTCTTTTCCTCTCTTTATGTTGTGTTCTTGATTTGCATTGAGGACAATTCAACATTTAAGTTAGGGGGTGTGGGATATTCTCCCCATTTATTGTTTAGATTCATTGATTCGATCACATGTTCTTTCCAAGTGTGTTTTTCTAGAAAATTTTGAAAAAAAAAATTGAAAAATTTAGAAAAAGTCAAAAATATTTTTGTTCAAAATAAATAAGAATTGGAATTTAAATTTTTCAAAAATATCACCTTTATTCTATTTAAAGTCTCAAATTATTAAATCTCAATTGCACTAAGCCAAAATTGACCGAAGATGGAAATTGAAATAAAATTGACGACTTTACGAATAAGTGTGGAGATTAGTCCAAACCGGTGAGATTTCGAGCCTTTCAATTTTTTATGAGTTTTTAAATAAATCCGAGTTTATGATTAACTCAAAGTTATTTTCAGCGTTTTAATAAGTCGTTGATGATCTCAATCCTTTGTTTTGATCGGTTATGGGAAATGTGTGAAATGTTGTCTCGAAATTCGTGCTAAATATATCTCTAAACTTAATTAATCTAGAGATGCATATGGTAATGTGATTAGCAATTTGGACGATGAATTAGGCCATCATTTGTTACCCAAAAATATTAGCCATAAAAAGATGTGAAAAATTATCCCTTTGCAACCTACTTTGAGCCAAATAAAATTTATCATTTCGTTTGATAACCCGAAAAATCGAAATAGCCCGGAATTTTGACAATTGAGAAAATTTATCAAGTAAGTCCAAATTGAGCAATAAAAAGGGGCAAGAGAAAAAAGAAGAAAAAAAAAGAAGAGAAGAAAAAGAAAAGAAAAAAGAGAAAAATAAGCAAATGCCCGAAAAAAAAAGCACTAATGGACATCATAAGGAAATTTTCCAATTCCGAATAGCCCATGTATTCTCATTTTTACACTTTACACTTTATGACCCAAGAAAGTCCTAACCGAGTCCGAATGGCGAAATTTGTTACCGCGTGGAGAGCTAAGACATGAAAAGATAATATGAGAGATTAAATGGTGTGAACTAGAGGTGATGTTCCCATTTCATTGTAACTGTATTCCGATGATGAGATCTTTTCACCATATATTTCCTTCTTTTCAATTTTGTATGCATGAATTTGTGTCCATTATATTTACTCTTTATATCATGCATACCGAGAGAAAATAACCACAATCCGAGTTATTCGTTTGTGAGTGCATCCGTAAGAATATGAATCAAAACGAATTTTTGAAAAGTAACGTAATGCTCAATCAGTGGAAATTTGAGGTTTAATTTTTGACTTTGCACACACACACACTACGGTTTGAGACAAATGAATATGAATTTATGGTGAGTATTTTTCGAAAATTTTAAATTGTACAATTTTTAAGTATTTTGATCTTTATTTGAGTCAATAAAGAATTTTGTGGGTGTATTCACTGCAAACCCTCACGAGACAAAACTCGTCCTACTAGGGTAACCTAGGGGTTTAAAGGCTTTTTGCATACACTTCTCAATGCTATTTTTCCTATCAATGAAATAAATGAATATTTTGAGTATCTTGCTATGCCTTACATTAACTACTTGGATTCTAATCAACTTTTGATGATGATGATTTTGCAAATGAAAAATTCTTAACTGATCTAAATAAGGTTAATAACAAACAACATAATTGTGTTCAAGTTAATGAAGAAAAAATTGTTATTGTTATCCTCGGTTCTTGTAGACAACAGCATGAGATTAGGATAGGGGCTACCCTCGATGAGCATGAGCGAGCAGAACTTGAAGAATTATTGAAGGAACTCGTGGATGTCTTCGCATGGTCCTATGACGATATGCCCGACATTGATCCTAAAATAGCTCAACATGAGATCCCCACTCTTCCAGATTAAAAGACGATTAAACAAAGGTTGAGAAAGATCCGCACCGAATGGTCTTTAAAGTCAAAGAAGAGGTGGTGAAACAGTTGAATTTGGGCTTCATTCGCGTAATCAAATATCCTACGTGGATAGCCAACATAGTGCCTATACCAAAATCAGGAAGGAAAGATTGGATGTGTGTAGACTACCGAGACTTGAACAAAGCCTCTTCGCAGGATGATTACCCTCTACCCAATATCGACATGATCATGGACAACACAGCCAGTCATGCTCTCAAGTTATTCATCGAAGGGTTTGTCGGGTACAACCAAATCAAAATGCACCCAGATCAGCAAGAAAAAACTGCATTGATCACCCTATGGGGAACATTTTGCTACACTATTATGCCATTCGGTCTTAAGAATGCTTGGGCTACCTACCAGGGGGCTTCCACAACCATCCTGCACGATTTGATTCACAAAGAAGTCGAGGTTAATATGGATGATATGATTATCAAATCCAAAACTAGAAAAGGTTGTGTTCCCGCTCTTCGAAAGTTCTTCGAATGATTGCGATGATATCAGATGAGACTCAAGCATAGAAATGTGTCTTCGAATTTATAAAAGGAAAACTCTTGGGATCCATGGTTAGTGAGAAAGGGATATAAACAGATCCTACCAAGCTAAAAGCCATACTTGAGATGGCACCTCCATGAACGAAAAAAGAAGTGTGTGGTTTCCTTAGGAAATTGCAATACATCAGTCGGTTCATCAACCAGCTAACCTCCATTTGTGAACAGATTTTCAAAATCCTCCGAAAGTATTTAACCAAAGTTTGGAACGAGGCATTCGAAGAATGTTTTGAACGAATCAAACAATATCTGACCCAACCTCCGGTACTCATGCCACGATATCCAGGTCTCCCCTTGCACCAATAAGTAACCATAACTGACACTACAGCTGAAGCTTTTCTAGCCCAATACCTTGAAGATTTCCATAAAAAAGAGCCATCTATTACGCCAATAAAAAATTGAGCGGATACGAATCCAACTACACTACTTTAGAAAAGGCCTATATAGCACTTATTTGGGTTACCCAAAAATTGGGACACTACATGCTCACCTTCCCCATCAAACTTGTATCCCGAATGGATCCCATCAAGTACTTGCTTGAGAAAATAGCCTTATCCAGTTGAATGACCTGATGGTTAATGCTCCTAGCCGAGTTTAATATCGTGTAAGTCATAAAGAAATCCATGAAAGGAAGATCCATCTCTTACTACCTCGCTGACTACCCCATCGAAGAAGCCAACAACTGGATCTCCGAATTCCCAGATGAAAACATACTCTGCATCGATCAAGATGACCTCCGATGGAAAATTTTCTTTGATGGCACTGCCAACAAAAAGGGATATGGCATTGGGATAATTCTATTGCCCCCGATGACTCCCACACTCCCATCGCTATCAAGTTGTATTTACCCTACACCAATAACATGGCTGAATAAGAGGCGTGTACGGTAGGACTCAAAGTTCGTCTCAATAAATGAATTCAATGGCTAGATGTCTAGGCGTATTCTTCCCTCATCATTGGTCAAGTGCTCAAAAAATGGGAAGTCAAGGACAATAAACTCCAACCCTTCCATGCCCACTCATACGAACTATCCTCCCAATTCAAGGATATCAACTTCCACTACCTACCTCGAGCAAAGAATAACCTAGATGATGCCCTTAATACCTTAGCCTCTATGGCCTACACGCTCGAAGGAATAATAATGGCCTCCTTCCTAGTTCAAAAGCAAGATAAACCAACCCATTGCTACCACAATGAGCTCATCACCAAAGAAGGCCCCGAGCTAGCCTATTGCTGGTATTATGATATCTAGAACCTCCTCAAGAATGGTAGGTATCCCAAAGGTTCCAATAAGAAACACCGGGTAACCCTCCAAAGACTGGTTGCCCAATACATCATCTGTCACAAACACTGTTCGTGAGAAACATCAATGGAACCCATCTACACTGCATCGCAGGTGCTAACATTGAAGAGGTAATACATAAACTCCACAGTAGGGAATGGGATCCCCACATGAACGGTCACATGCTTGCCAAGAAGATCATTCGATAAGTCTACTACTGGACCACAATGATCTAGGATTGCACCGCCTATGTCAGGAGATGCCTTAAATGCCAACAGTTTTCCATCCTTCAACACATGCCTCCGTGAGAATTGTACAACATGAATTCTCCCTGGCCAACTAGGGCATCGACATCATAGGGAAGTTTACACCCACGGCTTCCAATGGGCATGTGTCCATCCTAGTTGCCATTGATTACTTCACCAAATGAATCGAAGATTAGTCATATGCAGTCCTGAACACCAAAAAAGTGGAAAAATTCATTAAGAAAAAAATCATATGCCAATATGGGGTCCCGCCTGATCTAGTGTCAGATAATGGGTTGCACTTTGAGGCAGAAGTCACAAAAATTGTCAAGGAGTACGGGATTCAGAGTCAAAAATCTTGTCCCTACCGACCTCAAACCAATGGTGCAGTCGAGGCTGGCAATAAAAGCCTCAAAGACATCATCACTAAGATGATCGAAAGTTATTGATTTTGGGTTGACTGAGTCTCTTACGACCTCTGGGGATATCGAACCTCTACTAGGGCTAGCACTTACTCTCTAGTCTACGGCATGGAAGAAATCCTACTTGTGGAGCTAGTAATCCTTTCACTTCGTGTGATGCTCAAAAGCCAAGCCAATGAGGAGAACTAGCATCAAAGTTATCTCGATGAGTTGTCACTCTTGGATGAAAGGAGACTGAAAATGTTGTATCACATACAAGGGTACCATCGTCAAATAACACATTCATTTAATAAGAGAGTCAAGGATCGCGGTTTCCAAGAAGGGGATTTAGCCCTCAAAGAAATAGTAGAGCCCATCTAGGACCCCAGAGGTAAATTCAAACCCAATTGGAATGACCCATACATCATCAAGAAGATCTTGTTCGATGGTGCCTCCATGCTCACCGACCTAGATGGAGAAGAAATGGCTACCACAGTCAACCTGGACCATCTCAAGAAATTTTACCCCTAGTCCGAAATCCCGACGCGCTACGACTCTTCTGATCTCCCTTTTATTCTCTAAAAAAAATCTTCATTTCCCTTTACCCAGAACTACGTGGGCCTGATCCTCTAGAAAATCCATTTCCAGAAAAATTAAAACCCCCAGAGGTACGTAGGCATCACATACATCTTACATGAGCACGACCCTTTCTTTTTCATAAAAAAACTGTTCTTTTCTCATCTTCGAGAATAGTAGTTCATTCCAATATATACTTGAACAAAAGGATTATGCATACCTTAGCGATCGGTATAGATAATTAAAAATACAAAATTCATCAAAAGGCACATCTAGATGTTCAAAAACTTGTTTAATTCACTAATAAGAAATTACCGTACAACTACATAAGAAAAGGAATGGATAACTCCCTTCCCCCTACCTTCCTAGAAAGCCAAATAAAATCCCCAAATTTACTCCTCATTACAAAACAAACTCTCCAAGAGTCCTACCCAGAGCTACCAAAGGAGCCCACTCTGTCATCATCTACATCCTAGGGTCCCCAAGGTTCCCCTGCCGAAATAGAGTGCCTCAGACGCTCCATAAACCGATCAACTCGAACCAGTCTCGAAAAAATAACCACACCTCCCTCCATGGTATCGGATAAGACAAGCCACCTTTGGCCGCTCTCCACTACCAACATCTTTCTGAAGACTCTTATCCAAAACCACTTCATATAATCCCCAGCTATGTGCTAAAATCTCCCAACAAACATAGAAGGATGGGTCGATGGACATCGACTCTCCCACAAAGAGCCAAACCACATGCGCAGACACTATGTCACGTCATCTACCGGAAAGAAATCTAGTGTTTGAGGTGGTGCCACCTGCTCCCAACCAAATTAGCACATAAGGAAAGAAGGGAAATAAAAAGAGGTCTGTCTGAGACCAACCAGTCGAATGTACAAGTATTCCCCCAGCTCTAGAATTGGTAGCAAATGCCCTAACCAACGCACTGACCAGCGCAGATTTAGAGCCCCATGATCCACATACTAGTTCACCCACCTTTCAATATCTAGGCTAACACTGATGAAATGGCGCGAAAAAAAGTTGCGTAAAACTGACAAAGGGTATTCCGAAGGAGTCACTAGGTGAAGTCTTTCAAACAACCACATGAATAACAGCAAAGGGCTACCCCTCAGAAAGTGAGAACGACCTTCTCTCCAGGCATCCAGGCCATTCAAGGTCTTTGCCAGTATCACCGTCGCAGGATTGCGACGGTATGACATCCATGAAGTGATGGTTGTAGGTTGTGGGTCCACCAGAAGTTCCCCAGTGAGTAGCAGTAATTTTGAAACTAAACCGAAAATGACGTCTCCGGCATATCAAATATCACTAACCTCCTGCAAATGAACATACTAAAGCACCACCTGAAGAGAAATCATTCCTCCAGTAACCAAGGATCTACCCGCCGAGGGCGAGACACGGAGAAGTCATATCAACAGCTTCCGAGGATCGGGAAAACTCAGGCATAGCAGCCGTCACAATAGGATTTACTCCCAATATGGCAGAAAATAATATAAGATAAACAAATGCATATGCACCTTCTTTCCCCTGTGGCATATGCACTCTCTTTCCCCTGCGACATATGTGCTCTCTTTCCCATGTGATGCGCTCTATATCCCTTGCGGCAAGATGACGCACCACCGCTACCTGAACCAGACTCCTCCCTGAACAAGGTAGACGACACCAAGCAAGAAGGAATAGGAACCGCATCCTAAATATGGGCAATCGTTGAATATATCCAGTTCCTAATGTCCCTTATCCAAGTGGTTGACACCCGAACTTACTGCAAGAAAAGGAAAAATTAGTATCAAGAAGAAAAGAAACCTAAAAAAGGGAAAAGTCAAGAACATAAAAATATACCAAACGACGAAGAACCTCCTCTGTCATGCCCAACTCCTCCGGGTCCATCACATAAGGATGACGCAAATAAACACCATCCCTCCATCAGCTCTTCGAATGTTGTATAAAGTGGTATGCAACCTCATAAAGGGGACCACTGAAGTCACCACCATCGCAGATGTTGGAGAACCCCACCAGTCGATACGAACCCGCAGAAGGGAAGCATAGTGCATCATATATGCTGGGCGCCATCATCCAACTCGTCACGAAGTCCATATAATCATACGATCGGTGTACAGCAGATAGGACTCGCCAATCATCGCTGCGATCCTCGCATCCTCTCGCAACAACCGCTTCTACCTCATAGACACAGGGGGCCTCGCAGGTCGCACCACCACCTCCTCCTCAGTAATCTTTCAAACCACCCTCTCTCTTAGATACCAAGAGTGCCCAAACTCATGCACCAGTAAACACCTTATCTGCGCATTCCTTCCAGTCGACCCCGTTTCCTGAACAACCGTCACCCATGGGTAAAACGTCACCTGAAAAATCCCCAGTAGATATAAGCCAGTACAAATCAGAGCACACAAAGACCAGGACTGAAGAAGAAAAGAGTCCTATATTATAACTTGTTAGGACATTCAAGACCTAACGCACCGCCTCTAGAGAGAGAGACTTCTTTGATTGTCGATTTTCCTTTCTCCACCGATACAATCAAAAAAAGTCCCCAACAGTCTAATCCTTCAAAGAATTCATCTAGGTATTACACCCAATCGCCTCATAGAACCATGTCTGCCAAAGATAAGTGTCCGCAATAAAAGAGAGACGCACAAGGAAAATGTGAATTCATCAAAGGGAAATTCACAAACTAAAGATTACCTCAAGAAGATATGTGGCTCCAGTAAAATTTTCTACTAGCACCGGCTAAATGCATCAGAGAAAAATAAAGGGTCGCTAAAGTCAGGCTCCCCTAATCATAAGGAGGGATGTTCGAAAACATCCTCAAGTATGGCAAAAACAATAAGTGGACGATGTCGCCGCTTGACGCCATCAGAAATCCCCCTAGCACTAGCAAAATGAATAATTGGGCCATGTACCTCACCTGCAACCCGAACTCCACACTCCACATCAATCACTATACTCAGTAAAATATCCCTCAGCAGCGACAGACGGATGACCAGCACTGCCCCTTTATCCTCTTGAGGTAGTCCAAAAGCTCATACCGCTATCGAATGGCACCTTCCACACCACGCCGACCGGCACCCCCATAAGTTTTCGTACAGAAACTACCAAAAAATACCAAAAAAACCTAAAAATCCTCAGAAAAATCCTAAAAATCCCAGAGGGGATTTAAAACATTTTCACCAAGAAGATTTCACACCCCCTCAACGGAACCCATATTTCCCAGAGGAACTCTCAAAAGATAAGTGAATCTCTGTAATACGTCGTATTTTTATGCTATATTAATTTGGTGATTTAATAATATTAATGTGAATTAATTATTTAATAAAAATCCAGAAATTAATTATGTTATAATTATTAACGTGATCAGAGTTAGTAATTATGGGAAAATTTGTTGAATATTACTAATGAGCAAAGTAATATATAATAGTGGCCATATTAGATGTCACGAGTGAATAAAATGACAATTTTAGAAATTTGAGTCGGGACGCGCCCGTGTCGTGTCGGGACTAAATATTGATAAATAAAAGTAAATATTTTATAAGTTGTTCGTATGGTCATTTTGAGTGCGCCAACGCGTTCAGAAGGGTCGAGATAGTCAAAAAAGTATACCCGGGAGTTTAATTTGGGCCTCGGGGCGTTTTTAGGCCTAATTAGTACCCCGAGAGGGCATTTTAGTCATTTTGAATTTTTGGGTAATTAAACCCACGAAAATTAAAGGGGTTATATCAGATGTTTAGGTTATCTCCTAGGGTTAGATAACTCAAAACACTAGAACGGCCATTGGAGAGGAGAGGAGAGAGCTCTCAAGGCATTCCAAGGCTCAAAACTCACCCGTTTGCACCGCCGCCACCGCCAACGCATAGATCGCGAGACGGGGAACGCAACCACACCAAATTCAACACCAAACCAGATTTCTAAAAATCCTAGGCAAGTGTTTATCTTGCTTATTTCGTTGATGCATCATCCATATTAGTTTAGGAGTTATTAGGATGAGATTTATGGAAGAAAAACCCAATTTGAGATGGGAAATTTTCATGTTGTGATGATTTATATGATATTTTGGAAACCCTTTGTCATGTAAAGGATTAAGAGTTTGATTAAGAAAAGAGTTCTAATCAGATACAAACACTAAAAAACAAATTTATTCCGAACGATCGGACCGTTGAATTTGGATGAAATTTTACAGAGAATTAGCTGAAGACGAGAGGAAACTAAAAAAAAATTCAGCTCGATCGGACCGTTCAATATTTTTTAATATTTTTTTTGCTACACAGTTTTATGTTTTCAGGACTCTTAGAGATAATAAAAAATTCAATTAATACTCCATTTTAATTCCGATTTTGAAACCGTTTGAAATTCTCATCTTTGAAAATAAAATTCAAAATCCTTTAATGTAAGGCGAAATCTATATTTTTGGGATATTTTGCATAAGGGATAATGTAAGTATATATTAAAGGGGAGAGACACGTAAGAGAGGGTTACGGTGGAACATAAATGGATATCTACTCAATTGTACATTTGAGAGAATAGAGTCCATGAGGGTTACGTAGTAAGTTGGAAAAACCCTTCGAATTAAAGTTAGAAACGAACCATTATACTTGATAAATAATAATGGGAAAATAAGGATAAATGTTGTGAATGTGGGTTATTGGATAAACCTAAATTGATATAATAAAAATGGTATATTTATATTATTGTGTATGCATATATTATATACTTGTGAAAATCAATCCCGCGCTACTTGCTATCCCTGAGGTTTCCGCGGTGGGACGATCTTATCTCGTGTGCCTTATGGGGAATATTGACTCGTACCCTAGAAGATAGAAATCCTAGGTACAGGCTATCGAATCGGTAGTCACGGTCCTAAGAGACGTGAGGGTATGTACTGACCTCTTGGACTTGGAAACTATGCTTCGCCTCAATATTATTTGTGTATGTATTTATACAGTTCGAGAGTGATTTCTAAATCGTATTCCCTTTAGTACGATTGATACGGGGATTGGAAAGCAGAGTATGCCCGCACCATAAACTTTATGTGGGGTGATGTTAGAATATATATATTATACGAGTATTTAATATATATATGAACTTATGAAATATGGGAAACGGCCTACTGTGTTATGGTAAGTAAGACATGTATAATGACTGAAATTGGAAATACTTGTTTTGAAAAGTATAATATGATATTGAAAAAACTTTATGAATCAATAAAGTTAAAATGAGCGTTTTGTACTAAATGAAATTATCCTTTTTAAACCATGATGTTGTTAAATCTTAAATTTTGTGAGTCACCTAAGATAAGTTAAATCCTTGGGGAAGGATAGTTTGATATATGATGAGATAAACCATTGGGAAGGTTAGTGCGATAGGAGTGCACATTAGAAGAGAGGCGAGAATTTCTCAAGAGAGTGTCGCACTAATATGTTGTTGCATTGGCCTGCATCAATTTAAATACTTGCTAAACGAATTTTTAAATCGTATACACTATCGGGCTCTGACCCGTTTCTATTCCTCTATCTCTCTTGTATATATATGTATATATTACAAATGCCCAGCCACAGGGGCGTGTTGTTTAAGATCCCTTGGAAGGAACGTGTTGCAGCTTAGGTGGGAGTTGCAGGCCACTTGCTTAGACGATTTCATTTACTTGATTTCACTTCTATCATTCTCCTTATTGGGCATGTGTCGCCCTTTCCACTATTTATCTGTTTTATTGGGACATTTATATTTCAGTTATTTCTAGTACTATTACTTTGGGATTTATTCAGCATGTATGTTTTACTTTAAGTTTTAAATGCTGGGATTAAGTTGTTGAATGTTTAAATTAATTGGATTATATGTTCCAGGATTATTGTGGTGTGATTCTTTAAATATTGAATTGTTGTAGATAATTAAATCTTTATTTTCAAAATAAATTTTGGAAAGTAATGTTAAAAAAATGGTTTTGACACTTAGCTTAATTAAATAGAGTGTTAAATTTGAAAAAGTTATTTTTACGACAGTGATGCTAAGAATGAACCAACTGTTCACCTTGATTTTAATTTAATAAAGGAGTGATCGCCCAGTATTTAATTAGGCGGGGTTTCACATGTGGTATCAGAGCATCAGGTTCAAGTGTCCATAGGATCTGTATGGCTTATTTTCGCTTTCAGCTTAACGTTTTTGCTATAGAGCCTTATTTTTAGGATTTATGTATTCCTGCTTTTACGTTTACGTCTCCAGCCATTTGGTATTTGATAATGACTGGAGACTAATAAACTTTTTCACCTTTCAGATGCCTCCGAGACGTGCACCGAAGGATAGGCGTGCCCAGGCCGAGCAACCAGCAGCTACGGCACAAGGCACTTTGAATGCTAATGAAGTAGCCACCATTGTTGTTCAGGCAGTGAATGCCGCACTAGAGGTGGTTCAGCAGGCTCCACCCCAGATTCAGGCAGTGGCGCCAGTACCAGCACAACTTCCATCTACATGGGAGAGGGTTAGGGATGCTTTTCAGAAGGCGCATCCCCCTGACTTCTCTGGTAGCTCTGATATCGTCACAGTCAGCCAATGGAAGAAAGACATACAGCGTAATCTTCGTATGTATGAGTGCACTGACGTGCAAAGGCAGTTATTGTCTTCCTTTAAGCTGGTGGGGGACGCTTTGCAGTGGTGGGAGTCCACTACCACCTTGGAGGAGAGGGACATGGTCCCTATTCAGTCGTTTTGGAGCGGTTTGATCGCAAGTACTTTCCACCCACCGTGCATACTGAGATGAGGCGGAAATTACTGAATTTGAAACAGGAGAACTCTACCGTTGCTGAGTATGAGGAGGAGTTCACGAGACTTCTCACCATAGTGCCAGATGAGGCACCTACTGATACTAAGAAGGTAATGTTGTTTGTGGACGGGTTAGCTTGGAGGATCCGTCAGCATCTTATAGGGAATTATATCTCTGAGTACTTTAACTGATGTACTGAATGCTGCGTTACTACATTACCAGGATCACCGCTTCCATCTGCAGGGAAGCAGGAGAGCAGGAGAGTCCAGCCAGCAGGGTAGGACCGGGGGTAGTAGTGCTAGTGGGGCACCATCTCATGGACAGACTCGTCAACACGAGCAGAGTTCCCATCAAGGGGACCCTTCTAAGAGATTTCGTTCAGGTGATTCCAGGCAGGGATTTGGGGGTTATAGGCAGGGCCAGTAGGGCCAGCCTAATCAACAGGGCCAACAGCGTGCTAATCAGGGCCAACAGGGCTAGTGGCGGGGAGGTAACGGCCAACAGGGTCAGAGGGGAGGTAACTTTAGAGGCTGGTGTTTTATATGCGGCAAGCATGGTCATAAGAGCCAGGATTGCCCAGAGGGTAATAGGTCCCCACAGCAGCAGGGTGCCCGTAATGAGCCACAGAGACCACTTTTTCCAGCTGCCCTCCCAGCTCCAGCCCAGGTGCCACCCCTACCAGCCATTCTAGCAGCTCTAGTGCAGCAGGGGCAGTTACAGTACGGACGTGTCTATAACGTCCACCAGGCAGCAGCTCCACAGGCACCACCTGCGTTTGAGGGTATGTTTCCTATCCATGGTACTATGGGTCGGGTTTTGTTTGATACTGGGGCAACGCATTGTTTTATAGCTACGCATTTTGCGAAGGCCTTAGGTTGTTAGCCATAGCAGAGAGCACAGTGACGTGTGTAGACTCACCACTGGGGAGTGGGTCGCTTATCTTCTTTATCTGCCGGGGAGTCGGGGTAGAGATTGGTAGTTTGGTATTACCTGCAGACATGTTAGTCTTAGATATGAATGAGCATGATGTTATTATCAGTATGTATTGGCTCGCAGCTTATAGAGCCATGATTGATTGCTTCGGTGGGAGCATTGTTTTTTCCATTCTGGGGCAAAAGATGTTTGTAGTCGCGATGCCTCGCCTAGAGGGAGGTTCGACCGCTCATTTGTATTATATAGAGGAGGATACCTCTAAGGAGGTTGGGATTCCTTTAGACTCGATCCCAGTCGTTCATGAGTATTTCGATGTATTCCAGGAGATACCAGGCCTACCCCCAGTCGAGAGATAGACTTTGTCATAGATTTATTGCCAGATACGAGACCTATAGCACGCGCTCCATACCGTATGGCTCAGACAGAGATACGAGAGTTATGAGATCAGATAGAGGATCTGTTAGGTCAGGGCTTCATTCGTAGGAGTACCTCACCTTGGGGCGCTCCAGTCTTATTTTTGAAGAAGAGAGATCGTTCACTGAGGTTATGTGTGGACTACCGGGAGTTGAACAAGGTCAAGATACGAAATAAGTATCCGTTGCCTCGAATCGATGATCTGTTTGACCAGCTGAGGGGAGCAACTTTCTTTTTTAAGATAGATCTGAGGTCGGGGTACCATCAGCTACGTATTAGAGAGCAGGACGTTTCAAAGACTGCCTTCTTGACGAGATATGGGTCTTACGAGTTCAGAGTGATGCCATTTGATCTCACAAATGCTCCAGCCGTATTCATGGACTTAATGAACCGAGTATTCAGAGAGTTATTGGATCAGTTTGTCATCGTCTTCATAGATGACATTTTGATATATTCACACTCCGAGGATGAGCATGCCGAGCACTTGAGGCAGGTTCTTCATACATTACGAGAGCATCAGTTGTATGCTAAGTACGAGAAGTGTGGATTCTGGTTGCAAGAGGTACAGTTCTTGGGGCATCTTGTTTCTGAACAGGGGATGGCCGTTGACCCGAGTAAAGTGTCAGCGGTGAGGGAGTGGTGATAGCCCACCACACCGATGGAAGTGCGTAGTTTCTTGGGGTTAGCCTGATACTACAGGAGATTCATTCGGGGATTTTCCAAAATAGCGGGTCCATTGACGAACCTGACTCGCAAAGGGGTACCATATGTTTGGGATGAAGATTGCCAATTGGCTTTCGACAAGCTGAAAGACAAGCTTACTTCAGCACCAGTCCTTACTTTACCAAAGCCGGGTGTGGAGTACCTGGTTTACACCGATGCCTTTTTACGGGGACTTGGGGGAGTACTTCAGCAGGAAGAGAAGGATATATCTTTTGCCTCCCTCAAGCTTAAGCCTCATGAGAAGAATTACCCCACCCACGACCTGGAGTTAGCAGCGGTCGTCTTTGCATAGAGGATATGGAGACACTATTTATTGGGGGAGAAGTTCCGTTTGTTCACAGATCACAAATCACTGAAGTACCTGTTCACTCAGCGAGAGCTGAATATGCGTCAGCGCAGATGGTTAGAGTTTGTGAAGGACTATCAGTTCGACATACAAAATCATCCGGGGAAAGCCAACGTAGTTGCTGATGCGTTGAGCCGAAGACCGGTAAATGAGGTAGCGAACGTCTAGAAAGCGAAGTGGAAGGAATTGGGTCACCAGGACGTAGTAGCCAGTTCCTTCATATCTGTTATGACAGTCACACCCGATATTGTTACGAAGGTAATACAGGCCCAAACCACAGACCCGTTTTTCCAGGAGCAGATTGTACGACTTTTAGCCGAGGGTACTGAGTCCTATTCTGTTAGTTTTGATGGGGGTTTGAGGTTTAATGGGAGGTTAGTGGTTCCGGAAGGGGCATAATTGCGTCATGCAGTGATGACCCAATCTCATGGGTCCCGATTTGTGGTACATCCTGGAGGAGATAAGATGTACCAGGATATGAGGAGGCAATACTGGTGGAGTGGGATGAAGAAGGACAATGCTGAGTTCGTTTCCAAGTGTTCTACCTGCCAGCTGGTGAAGGTGGACCATCAGAAATCGTCAGGATTGCTTCAGCCATTGGAAGTACCCGCGTGGAAGTGGGAGAGTATTTCCATGGATTTTATTACAGGGTTGCCTACATCACAGCGGGGCCATGACTCTATCTGGGTGATTGTAGACCGTTTGACCAAGGTGGATCATTTTCTGCCGGTGCAGACAGATTATACCATGGGTCAGTATGCTCAGTTGTTTATTTCTGAGATTGTCAGATTACATGGGGTGCCCCTGAATATTGTGTCAGATAGAGACAATATTTTCGTGTCACTTTTTTGGGAAAGCTTTTAGGAGGCTATGGGTACTGAGTTGAGGCTGAGTTCAGCTTATCACCCACAGATAGATGGACATACAGAGCGTACTAATCAGATGTTAGTGGATATGCTAAGCATGTGTGTTCTTGATTTTGGATGAGGTTGCGAACCACATCTTCCACTGGTAGAGTTTGCTTATAATAACTCTTATCAGTTTACGATTGGTATTGCTCCATTTGAGGCTTTGTATGGCCGGCCTTGTCGTGCTCCAACTTGTTGGCTCGAGGTGGGGGATAACAAGTTGCTAGGACCAGAGGTAATTCAGGAAACCTTCGCGAGGATTGAGATGAATAGGAGTCGCATTCGAGTAGCCCAGGACAGGCAGAAGAGCTACGCCGATGCGAAACGGTTCTTCCGGTAGTTTAATGTGGGGGACCAAGTGTTACTGCGCGTATCTCCTATAAAAGGAGTGATGAGGTTCGGGAAGAAAGGGAAATTGGCCCCGAGGTACGTGGGACCATTTCCCATTATCGAGAGGATTGGGCCGATAGCATACAGATTGGGACTACCAGGGCATTTACATCGGATTCATGATGTATTCCACATCTCGTCGTTGAGACGGTATCTTCGGGATGATATGTCCCATACTCACATCGCGATAGATGAGATAGACTTGCAGCCTGAAAGCTCTTACGAGGAGAGACCGGTGGCTATCCTAGACTATAGTGAGAGGAGATTGAGGTCGAAGATAGTTCCACTTGTACGGGTCCAGTGGGAGCATCATAACGTGGAGGAATCCACTTGGGAGCGCGAGGTCGATATGCGCGAGAGATATCCAAATTTGTTCTTACCAGGTATGCCATATTTTCTGAATTTCGGGATGAAATTCCATTATTAGGGGGGAAGTATGTAATACCCCGTATTTTTATGCTATATTAATTTGGAGATTTATTAATATTAATGTGAATTAATTATTTAATAAATATCCAAAAATTAATTATGTTATAATTATTAACGTGATGAGAGTTAGTGATTATGGGAAAATTTGTTGAATATTACTAATGAGCAAAGTAATATATAATAGTGGCCATATTAAATGTCACGAGTGAATAAAATGACAATTTTCGAAATTTGAGTCGGGACGCGCCCGTGTCGCGTCGGGACTAAATATTGATAAATAAAAGTAAATATTTTATAAGTTGTTCGTATGGTCATTTTGAGTGCTCCAACGCGTCCGGAAGGGTCGAGATAGTCAAAAAAGTATACCCGGGAGTTTGATTTGGGTCTCGGGGTGTTTTTAGGCCTAATTAGTACCCCGGGAGGGCATTTTAGTCATTTTATATTTTTGGGTAATCAAACCCACGAAAATTAAAGGGGTTATATCAGATGTTTAGGTTATATCCTAGGGTTAGATAACTCAAAACACTAGAACGGCAATTGGAGAAGAGAGGAGAGAGCTCTCAAGGCATTCCAAGGCTCAAAACTCACCCTTTTGCACCTCCGCCACCGCCAACGCGTAGATCGCGAGACGGGGAACGCAACCACACCAAATTCAACACCAAACCAGATTTCTGAAAATCCCAGGCAAGTTTTTATCTTGCTTATTTCGTTGATGCATCATCCATATTAGTTTAGGAGTTATTAGGATGAGATTTATGGAAGAAAAACCCAATTTGAGATGGGAAATTTTCATGTAGTGATGATTTATATGATATTCTGGAAACCCTTTGTCATGTAAAGGATTAAGAGTTTGATTAAGAAAAGAGTTCTAATCAGATACAAACACTAAAAAACAAATTTATTCCGGACGATCGGACCGTTGAAATTGGATGAAATTTTACAGAGAATTAGCTGAAGACGAGAGGAAGCTAAAGAAAAAAATTCAGCTCGATCGGACCATTCAATATTTTTTAATATTTTTTTTGCTAGACAGTTTTATGTTTTGAGGACTCTTAGAGATAATAAAAAATTCAATTAATACTCCATTTTAATTCCGATTTCGAAACCGTTTGAAATTCTCATCTTTGAAAATAAAATTCAAAATACTTTAATGTAAGGCGAAATCTATATTTTTGGGATATTTTGCATAAGGGATGATGTAAGTATATATTAAAGGGGAGAGACACGTAAGAGAGTGTTACGTTGGAACATAAATGGATATCTACTGAATTGTACATTTGAAAGAATAGAGTCCATGAGGGTTACGTAGTAAGTTGGAAAAACCCTTCGAATTAAAGTTAGAAACGAACCATTATACTTGATAAATAATAATGAGAAAATAATGATAAATGTTGTGAATGTGGGTTATTGGATAAACCTAAATTGATATAATAAAAGTGGTAGATTTATATGATTGTGTATGCATATATTATATACTTGTGAAAATCAATCCCGCGCTACTTGCTATCCGTGAGGTTTCCGCGCTGGGACGATCTTATCTTGTGTGCCTTATGGGGGATATTGACTCGTACCCTAGAAGATAGAAATCCTAGGAACAGGCTATCGAATCGGTAGTCACGGTCCTAAGAGACGTGAGGGTATGTACTGACCTCTTGTACTTGGAAACTATGCTTTGCCTCAATATTGTTGGTGTATGTATTTATACAGTTCGAGAGTGATTCCGAACTTGTATTCCCTTTAGTACGATTGATACGGGGATTGGATAGCAGAGTATGCCCGCACCATAAAATTTTATGTGGGGTGATGTTAGAATATATATATTATACGAGTATTTAATATATATATGAACTTCTAAAATATGAGAAACTGCCTACTGTGTTATGGTAAGTAAGACATGTATAATGACTCAAATTGGAAATACTTGTTTTGAAAAGTATAATATGATATTGAAAAAACTTTATGAATCAATAAAGGTAAAATGAGCGTTTTGTACTAAATGAAATTATCCTTTTTAAACCATGATGTTGTTAAATCTTAAATTTTGAGAGTCACCTAAGATAAGTTAAATCCTTGGGGAAGGATAGTGTGATATATGATGAGATAAACCATTGGTAAAGTTAGTGCGATAGGAGTGCACATTAGAAGAGAGGCGAGAATTTCTCAAGAGAGTGTCGCACTAATATGTTGTTGCATTGGCCTGTATCAATTTAAATACTTGCTAAATGAATTTTTAAATCATATACACTATCGGGCCATGACCCGTTTCTATTCCCCTTTATTTCTTGTATATATATGTATATATTACAGATGCCCAGCCACAGGGGCGTGTTGTTTAGGATCCCTTTGAAGGAACGTGCTGCAGCTTAGGTGGGAGTTTCAGGCCACTTGCTTAGACGATTTCATTTACTTGATTCCACTATTTATCTATTTTATTGGGACATTTGTATTTCAGTTATTTCTAGTACTGTTACTTTGGGATTTATTCAGCATGTATGTTTTACTTTAAGTTTAAAATGTTGGGGTTTAGTTGTTGAATGTTTAAATTAATTGGATTATATGTTCCAGGATTATTGTGGTGTGATTCTTTAAATATTGAATTGTTGTAGATAATTAAATCTTTATTTTCAAAATAAAGTTTGGAAAGTAATGTTAGAAAATTGGTTTTGACACTTAGCTTAATTAAATACGGTGTTAAATTTGAAAAAGTTATTTTTACGACAGTGATGCTAAGAATGAACCAACTGTTCACCTTGATTTTAATTTAATAAAGGAGTGATCGCCCAGTATTTAATTAGGCGGGGTGTCACAATCTCCTCCCGAATACGTCCCCAGAGAACCTCTAAAGTATCCCAAACTTCAGGATCATCTCCTATTCCCTAAACGTCTCAAATTTCCCCGATCAATACGTCCAGCCCCTGGACCACCTAATCACTTCCCTAGTGGAATTTACAGCATCACATTGTATATTCCTCCGCAATGTCTACAAAAGATACGAGAGTTTCCCCATCAATCGGCTCCCCAGCTCAAATCAAAATCGCGAGGTAATTTCACCGACAGAGTTTCCAGAGAACAACTCAACTTAAGCCCTCAAAATTAGCTTCGACCCGCAGAATTGGTCATCTCAACTTAAGCCCTCAGAATAGTCTTCGAACCGCAGAATTGGTCATCTCAACTTAAGCCCTCAGAATTGGCTATTCATTTTTTAAGCCCTCAGAATTGGCTTCGACTTGTAGAATTGGTCATTTGAATTCAAGCCCTCAGAATTGGCTTCGACCCGTAGAATTGGTCATCTCAATTTAAGCCCTCAAAATTGGCTTCAACCCGCAGAATTTGTCATCTCAATTTAATCCCTCAGAAGTGGCTTTGACCCACATAATTGGTCATCTCAACTTAAGTCCTCACAATTGGCTTCGACCCGCAAAAATGTTATCTCAACTTAAGCCCTCAGAATTGGCTTCGACCCGCATAATTGGTCATCTAAACTTAATCCCACACAATTGGCTTCGGCCCATAGAATTGGTCATCTTAATTTAAGCCCACTGAATTGGCTTTGGCTCGCAGAATTGGTCATCTCAATTTAATCCCTCATAATTGACTTTGATCCGCAGAATTGGTCTTCCCATCTTAAGGCCTCAGAATTGGCTTCGACCGCAGAATTAATCATATCAACTTAATCCCTCGGAATTGTGTTCAACCCACATAATCGTTCATCTCAATTTAAGCCCTCAGAATTGGCTTTGACCTACAAACTTGGTCATCTAATTTTAAGCCCTCAGAATTAGCTTCGACCCGCATAATTTGTCATCTCAACTTAATCCATTAAAATTTTCTTCGACCCGCAGAATTGGTCATCTCATCTGAATCCCTAGGAATTATCTTCAACCCGCAGAATTGGTCATCTCCACTTAATCCCTCCGAATTGGCTTCGACCCACAAAATTGATCATCTCAACATAAGCCCTCAGAATTGGCTTCGACTCGCAGAATTGGTCATCTCATCTCAAGCCCTCAGAATTGGCTTTGGCCTGCAGAATTGGTCATTTGAATTTAAGCCCTTGGAATTGGCTTCGACCCGTAGAATTGGTCATCTCATCTTAAGCCCTCAAAATTAGCTTCGACTCGTAGAATTTATCCTCTCAATTTAAGCCCTCAGAATTAGCTTCGACCCACATAATTGATCATCTCAATTTAAGACCTCATAATTGGCTTCAACCCCTAGAATTAGTAACCCTCATCTTCATGCCCTCTGAATTAACTTCGACCGGAAGAATTAGTCACCCTCATCTTCAAGCCCTCGGAATAGGCCTCCACCCTGTGAATTGGTAATACTCTTTCAAAGGCATCATGCGATCTATATTCGATGGCTATCGTTTGTTCCAAACTCACCCATTTAGGGGCTTTGTAGACACCCCATTCTAATACCCCTTAAAATCTCCTTAGGTCCCTAGCACCTCCCTTCATCACTATAAACATAAGTCATATCCTGGGTACTGACCTAGAGGCCATCGGGTACTCCCAGGCTCCATTTTACCAAAAGTCAAACTCTTCAACTCGATTGAGACTGAATGAATCTTCAAAGGGAATTGAAACCCCTTTCTAATGGTTCACCCCGTGCATGATTCTGACTTATGGTACAGACGAATGACTCATTCTCCTTCGAAACATGATCAGGAGGTCACCAGATGCTCCCAGGCTCCGTTTGACCAAAGCCAACTCTTTATCTAGACTAAGACTGAATGAATCTTCAATGGACACTAAAACCCCTTTCCAATGGTCCGCCCCGTGCGCGATTCTGACTTACGGTATGGACGAACGATCTATTTTACTCTAAAAGGTCATCAATTTCTTCTAGGCCGCGATTGAATAAAGTCAACTCCCCGAATCGAGTCAAACTCTTTGGAATATTGAAGTATATCACATAACCTTTCCAATGATCTGCCCCATACGCAATTCTGACTTATCATACGGACTAACGATCCAAAAGGACTAACGAACGCTTTCGAGCCACATTTGACCCAAAGTCAACCCCCAGACCTGGGAGAAGTCCAAAGACTTTTGAAGGTCTCTGAATTAACTTTCTAGCAGTTCACACCATGTACGATTCAGATCAATGGTTTGCTCTCTATGGCCGATTTTCTGAAGGAACCTCAAAAGAGACCGCCATACGACAGGTTCCAAACCCTGCCTATCGGCAGTGTGGATAAAAACACCTATCAATTGGCAGGACCAGGGCTATGTCGATCAACAATTCCTTGGGCCTATAAAAAGGAGGCCCTGACCTCATTGCAAAGGGAACCAAGATCTGAAATCCATCACTCCTAGCGAATTTAGAAAGCCTCTCTCGAAGTCAACGTGATTTCCACATCCAAATCCCTTTCCAACCTTCACCTTTCATAATATTTTTCATCAAAATTTCTAAATTAACAACCCTCCATCATCACCCCAGTTCAAGGGCTGCTCTCCAATATCTAAGATCAAGCTCAAGATCTTCAATAAGGTCCAACCTTCTCAATTCTCTCTTCAAATTATCCTAAATTCGCACTAATTTGTTTCATTACTTATCACTTTTATTATCTCATCCCACATATCCTAATATACTTTTTATTTAGTATTATTGTACATCCCTTATTATCATATAAATAAAACCCAAAAAAACAAGAAAAAAAGGGTTTGCTCATAAATTTCAAACAAGAATTCTCACACTTTTCTCACAGCTTCTTTGCAACTAAAGAACTTTTTTACACACACACACACACATAAGAGAAGTCCCCGGTTGGATTTATGGGATAAATCCCACCCCTCATTTTGCATACGAACTACGTGGAATTTGATGGCTCTATAGGCTGCGCCGGCATCTCGGGGTAAAACCCGAGGCTCGAGTCCTATTCCTACTTTTCTCCCATTTTCTATTTTTCTATATTCTTTAACTTAATTATCCTAAAATCTACATATATTTACATGTACATATATTTGAGTTTAGTGGCGTATTATTCCGTATGCGTTATCGATCCATTATAATGATCAATGATAGGATAATCATGTAAATCCTATTTTCTAATATTATTTTTTAGGAACATTCCAATGGATGACTCGCTTTATCTCTTTCGTTATACAAGTCGATGATTCCTATCTCCACTACATATACACATGAACACATATCACGAGGAATTAAAGTAAAATATCAACAATCCATGAGAGACCGTAAGGGCGAAATGGGTCCCTAACACCTTCCCATTTTGTAACATAGCCTCCGGACCCTATTCGAATCATTTTAGTTTCGTATGTATCAGTATGACTTTGGGTGCTGTCCTTCGAGATGGCTCCCTTTTCTTTTGTCTATTTTCCGTAAAATAGACTGGAGATTCCATCTCTCTACATTTTTCACCTCATCATCGACGCCGGCCGAAGCACTCCCAAGATGGATGCGCGGGACAAAGATGCTCTCGACATGAAGACACCCTCTTCTTCATCCTTCCCGCCATGAGGATCGGGGATGGACACATCTCCAAAAGGGAGATTTCTTTAACTATCGGTTGGACCGCCACCACCAATACATCTGATAAAAGTCTCTAACATAATCATCCTTCAAAGCTATCAATTGCGTATTAAACCTAATTTCCTCACACAACCATATCTGTAAAAGGACAAAAGGTTAGCAATCGTGAAATCAGGAATACGATGCATAAAGGAAAATGTGAATGAATAATGGAAAATGCGCAGAAATAAAGAATACCTCAAGAAGATACATGGCCCTAGTAAAAGTTTTCCAACAACACCGACTGAACGCATCAAGAGAAGAATAGAGGGTCACGATGGTGAGGCCCCCAATTCATAAAGAGGGACTTTTGAAAACATTCTTAATATTGGAAAAACTACAAATGGATGACGTCCCCAGTCGTCACCACCAAGGACCCTCCCAACACCAGAGGAATGAACAAATGGGGCATCTGTCGCACCTACCGCCTATCATTCTCATAAATCCTCTAACTCAATAATAACTCCGTCAAAAGAGATAATAGAAGAGAGTCCCCAAAGACTACCCTCTCCACATCACCCAACGTCGTTGTCATCACCTCTGATGTTACTCACAAGGCCTTGTCGACCTCTATCTGCACCCCATTATAGTCCAGAACCAGTAGCTACGATAGGTCTATCGAAGTCAGCATCATCTCCCAAAAGCCAAAATGCATGGTGTAGGTGGTGTCCCACCACCTATCCCCCAGAGAATAAAAAACAATCGTAGAATGAGGTATCTCATCCAGTGGATGCCAATCTCCCAAAACTAGCTGATGACACCACCCAACGCACTAGAAACGGTAGGTGATTCTAAATGTCCTTAAGCCCCATCATCCCTTGAGCACACAAAGTCAACATAGAGACATCAGAATGTCAAAAGGAAAAAGGGAAAATTTCATGTCAAAATTTAAGAAAAAAGGAAAATATATCCAAAAAATAAGAAAAGGAATACCAAAAGTAAACACTTACATAGCTGTATGGGTTCACCGCCCTAGAAGAATGATGATGGGAGGATTCACACAAAAGGGTTTTCTCATCCTCCACTAGCTCGAATGAGTCGAAGGAATTTTCCCTGCCCAATGCAAGGGGCACCCTAGCCCTCCATTCCAAGTTCCCCCAAGCTTCAACAATGAACCCCTCCATATGTGTCGCGCTTCTTTTGAAATCAGCCATCTCATGATTTTAGAAAGGTAAAACTATTTGCAGAAGATAACTGCAGAAGAAGGCAAGTCACAAAGATGTGAAAAATGAGGAAAACTCTCCTCCTTTTTATAGGAGGCTAAGGTGCATGTGATCGGCATCTCCCTGCCACTGATCGATTGTCACTACCCCTCCACCTGCTCGAGGTACCCCAAAAGACCCTCCCACTTCCATTTGGCACCCCTCAAACCATGCCGATTTTCACCCTTCCAAAAATTTTGTACAAAAATTCCCAAAAAATGCTAGAAATTCCTGAAAAATCCATAAAAAATTCCTAACTTACCAAATGAGTTTTAGAACCTTTTTCAACACGAAAATATTTTTTACCACAATCATTACCCTAGTGAAACCCTTGCCTCCCCAATGGAATTCTCGAAATCAATTGCACATCTCCCCAATAATATTTTCGAAGGACACCGTAGATATAAAAAAAATTCCAGCTAAGAAACATCCAACCCTCGAATTATTTTCTCTTCCCCAATGGAATCTAAAAAATAAATTCTCCCTTAAAATTACATGCCAAATCATAAGATAAATGTCCCCGATAGAGTATCTACTTAAGCCCTCAAAATTCGCTTCGATCAATAGTATTGGTCACCCTATTTTAGGTCATAATTGACCTTGGCCCTGGGTCATCACCTCTTCTAAGTTAGAATTGGACTTTCCCCCATGCCATTACCTCTTTTAAGTTCGAATTAACCTCGGCCCATCAATCATCACCTTTTTGAGGTTAGCATTGACCTCGGACTGGTTCGTCACCTCTTTCAGGTCAGAATTGACCTTAGCCCCGGGTCACCACCACTTTCAGGTCAGAATTAACCTCGATCCTCGATCGTCACCTCTTTTAGGTTAAAATTGACCTCAATCCTCAATCGTCACCACTTTTAGGTCAGAATTGACATTGGCCCTTTGTCGTCACCTCTTTTAGGTCATAATTGACCTGGTCCCTCGATCGTCACCTCTTTTTAGTCAGAATTACCCTCTACCCTCCGTCATTACCTCTTTTTGGTTATAATTGACCTCTCCCCTTGGTCGTCACCTCTTTTAGGTCAAAATTGACCTCATCCCTTGGTAGTCACCTCTTTTAGGTTAGAATTGACCTCATCCCTAGGTCTTAACCTCTTTTAGGACAAAATTTACCTCAGCCCTCGATCGTCAGAATTGACCTCAGCCCTCGGTCGTCACCTCTTTTAGGTCATAATTAACCTCAGCCCTCGGTCGCCATCTCTTCTAGGTCAGAATTGACCTTAACCCCCGATAATCACCTCTTTTAGGTCAGAATTAACCTCGACACTCGGTCGCTATCTCTTATAGGTCAGAATTGACCTCAACCCCCGATAACCACCTCTTTCAGGTAAGAATTAACCTCGGCTCTCAGTAATCACCTCTTTTAGTTAGGAATTAACCTTATAGCTCAATCCTCATTTTTTTTGAGTTGAACTCCCCCCCCCCCCCCCCCCGGTTATCACCTCTTTTAGGTTAGAATTGACCTCGACCTTCGATCGTCACCTCTTTCAAGTTAGAATTGACCTCGGACCTCGGTCGTCACCTATTTTAGGTTAGAATTGACCTCAGCCCAGGTTGTCATGTCTTTCGGGTTCGAATTGACCTCAATCCTCCATTATCACCTCTTTCATGTCAAAATTTACCTCGCTCCCGGGTCTTTGCCTCTTGCAGGTCAGAATTGACCTCGACCCTCGATCGTCACCACTTTTAGGTCGTAATTTACCTCCACCCATAGATTTTTCCATCCACAGTGTTCCTTCTAGGTTCTCAGAATTGACCCCGACCCTTTGAGTTGGACATCCTTATCCCTTGGGTTCGTAGAATCAATCTCTTTGCAAAACATCATGTGGTGTCTATTCGACGGCTTTCACCCATTCCAAGATCACTCGTTGAGGGGATATATAGACACATCATTCTTGGACCCCCTAAGTCTCTTATTAGGTCTCTATCACCTCCCCATTTTATTATAAACCCTAGGTCATACTTCGAGTATTGATCTAAAGGCCATCGGGCACTCTCGAGCCCCGTTTGACTCCTATCATCTCTATTGTCAGAGAGAAAGCTCTTTGAATATTGGAAGGGATGTAAATACCTTTTTTAACTATCTTCCCCGTGCATGAATAAGTATAATGATTAGATGAACGAACCATTTTACTATTAAAAATCATTCTGGAGGCCACCGGGACCCATTCAACTTCATCGTCAGAGCGAAATCTCTTTGAATCTTTGAAGGAAACTGAACGGTCAACTCCGTGCATGATTCAACATAATGATTTTGATGAACGAACCATTTTACTATCGTAAATTAATCTAGAGGCTACCGGGTGCTCTCGGGCCCCAATTTAACCCCAATCAACTTCATCGTCCGAGAGAAATCGCTTTGAATATTAAAAGGTCACTGAAACCCCTTTCCAAAGGGTCCACCTCATGCATGAAATGACATAATTTTGAACAATATAAAATTGACTCAACTTATGCAACATGCCATAAATTTTAATTCTTTTCAATCAATAATGCCAAACTATTTAATGCTTTGAAAGAGAGTCCGCTACATAAACCCATTGATCTTCTACTTTACAAAGCCCTTAGAATCTAACATATTTAAGAATTACCTCTAAAAATTTTGGAGATATCATAATACTCATTTCTAGCGAAGCATCAATGAAATAAAAATTCCCTTGGCAATACTGTTTTTGTGTGCCATTAATCTTTTAGGGGCTTTTTGAAAAATGGTGGCTTTTAACGCAAAGATAATCTTTCTTTTTGGTATCCCTTTTCCATTTCTTAATATATAACAAATTTTTTGGGAAACTAAATCCGATAAATTGTTCTTACAAGAATAACTTATCTCTAGTACATTTTTTTATTAATTATGATTGAGATGAGAATATTGTATTCGACATATGATAAGTAAGCATAATATTCAAAGAGTTTGTGCACGTGTCCAATAAAGGTAATAAGGACTCTTGTATAAAGAAATTAGACATAAATAAACAATGAAATGATATCCACACATTATTAAGAACATTAATGAAACAAAGCCATGTCTCAAAAAACCATGATAAGTTAGATGATTGGATGACATATTGGGATGATTTGAACTTCTTAAATGCACATCCATATATGGTGAAAAAAGAAAATACCCAAATCTTTTTGTCTTTTTCAAAAATATTATCTAAAATAAAATCATTTTTGGACTTTTTTAACCCTCCCCCCCCCCCCCCAAAAAAAAAAAAAAAATCTTTTTGCATTTCTTAAGATTTTTCAAAAATAAAACCATTGAAATACATAAAAATACAATCTAGCAATAGGTGCAAATGATATGAACATGATAAAAACCCTATACTGGATAAAGTACCTGAACTCAATCAATGAAATACATACCTAAAGATTTCCTAAGATTCTCGAATCTAGATGCATTTAAAGGTTTTACGAAAATATCAGGTAATTGACATTCAGTGCTCACAAAGCTGAAGCACATAACCTTCTCCTCAACGAGATCACAAATGAAATGCTCATGTATCAGCTTTGTGAGGGAATGTTGGACCGTATTATGGGATGTATTAATTGCAGTCATATTATCACATGAAATAGTCATTATGCCTTGGGAAATTCCATAATCTTCCAATATTTTCTTCATCCATGAGAGTTGTGTGCTCAGTGTCCACCATGAACAAACATATGGAGTCCAGCTTGTTTCTCAACCAAGAGACAAGATCACTGCCAAAGTAAAAATACCCACTCAAGGTGCTCCTATAGCTATCATCATCCCTTGCCTAGTGGGCATAGAAATAGGTGGACAAATTGTCATTAGTATCAAAAGAAAACCAAATACCGTATGATAGAGTGATACTCACGTATTTGATGATAACTTTAAGTGGGAGAAAGTGAGACTCTTTTGGGGATGCTTTGTAATGTGCACAAACTCTAACACTAAAGGAAATGTCGGTATGACTAGTGGTCAAGTAGAGAAGACTACCTATCATACTCCTATAAAGCATTTGTTATACGTCCTTGCCTAAGGTGTCTTTGATAAGCTCAGTCATTGTGATCATATTTTCCAAACTCCTTCACTAGGTCCTTAGCATATCTGGATTGAGATATGAATATACGAGCCTCAAGTTAATGTACTTTGATATCTAAGAAGAATGTAATCTCACAAACCATGCTCATCCCAAAATTCACTCTTCATCTCCTCCTCAAACATGTGAGCATGTCGGGAGCATGTGGATACATATACTATGTCATCCACATAGACATAGACAACCAATATCTCACTAATTTATCTCCTCACAAACAATGTCTTATCCACTCCCCACTCTCTTGAAGCTAAGAGCTAAGAGATAAAAATTGAGCCTCTCATCCCAGGTACGGGGTTCTCAATTTTAAGCACACAAGGCCTTCGTAAGATAAAAGATGTGTCCTGGGTGGTTTGGGTCTTAGAACCACTTTGGTTGTTCCACTTACAATTACTCCTATAGAATTACGTTAAGGAAGTCACTTTTAACATTCATTTGATATAACTTGAAGTGTAGATGACATGACATGGCGAGTAGAAAGCGAATGGACTTAAGCTTAGCAAAAAAAGTGAATGTATTGTCAAAGTCTACACGCTCAATCATTGTGTTTCCTTGAGTGACCAACCTAGGTCTAATACAAATTGGGGTACCATTCTCATTCATCTTGTTCTTGTAAATCCACTTGGTACCAATCACATTTTCCTCTTTAGGTCGGGGAACAGAATCCTAGAAATCATTTTTCTGAAACTAAAAAAACTCTTCTTGTATAGCGGATATCCAATGCTCATCCTTGAATTCTTATTTCAAATTCTTGGGTCGACAAAGCAAGTGTAGCACAAGTGATCAACCACATTCTCATGTTGAGCGTGAGTCTTGACACCTAGTGTGGGATCACCATGTATATCTAAAGAGTTATGACTTATTGATAACCTTAGAGGGTGGATCCTCGAAATCAAGAGTGGGGTCCATAGGGATAGTATAATGAATAATGGGATCATCATCAGGGGGTGCATTATTCTCACTCTCAAGGTTAGGGTCAATAAACGCTGGTAGCTCGCTATTTCTAATCGTGACGTTTATTGACTCCATAACCTTACAGCTTGCAAGGTTAACCACCTTATAAGCCCTACTCGATAATGAATAACCTAAAAGCATCCCCTTGTCTGGCTGGGAGTCAAACTTTCATAAATGCTCTTTATCTCTCAAAATGTAGCAAGGACTCCCAAAAATTTAGAAATATAACATGTTGGGTTTCTTCCCTATCCACAACTCATATGGCGTGTGTAATGTGTGTGGATGAAGATATACCTGATTCACCGTATAGCATGTAGTACTAACCACCTATGCCCAAATATGTCTTAGAAAATTTCCCCCAAGAAGAATGGATCTAGTAATCTCTTGAATCGTTCGCTTCTTCCTTTAAACTATACAATTTTATTGAGGAGTTAGAATGATAAAAAACTTATGTTATATTCCCACTTCATCACAATATATATCCCCTCCATATTTTTTAAATTCAATGTTATTGTCACTATGGATCCGATTAATAGTGACACCGTGTTAGTTTTGTAAAACAAGACACGTGGTTGTTAGGTACTCAACCACATCGGACTTTATTTTAAGAAACCATGTGATAGAGTATCTTTAAAAGTTGTTGACCATCACGAGAACATGTCTCTTATCATCTGTGCTCTATATAAGAGTAGGACCCATAAGATCCATACATATCAACTCCAACACACAATAAGTGGTAATGGTATTCAACTTTTGATGGGGACTTTGAATTTGTTTTTCTTATTAACAAGGACCACAAACCTTGGATGTTGGTTTCCTAAGCGATGGTAAGCCACGAACATGGTCTTTTTTCACTAACATATCAAGATCTCTAATGTTCACATGGCATATTCATTGATGCCAAGGGTCCATAAAGGATACCCTAGTATTATTTCACACAAAGGTGGACTTGGGAATAAATTCATAGAAATTATCGTTGCTCCTCTTCCTTATAGTAATAGTTCACAGGGTTAATCATAAACATTACACTCAGATTAGTCGAACTTTATTGTAAAGTTTTCATCACAAAGTTTGCTTATAGTAATCATGTTCTATTTTAACCCTATGACGTAAAACACATCATTTAGTTTAGGAAATCAGGGTATCTTAATACAACCGTGTCCCAAAATACTAGACCTACTCCCATCTTCAAAGGTGACATTTGCCTTCCTTACGATCCATAAGGCCGATAAAATACAACCTTTCACCAGTCATGTGCTTAGAGCATCCACTATCAAAATACCACTGGGAATTAATTTGAACCTTGAGATCAATATGAACCATAAGGGCTTTGTCATCTTGCTTAGGTACCCAAGTGGAGGTAACCCTTTATTTGCCTTTGTCGTTGTTGGCTTTAGTCATAACATTTAAAGCGTTCTAAAAAGGCATAGACATCTTTTGAAATTCTTCCATTAATCTTCGAGAAGTGATGACTAGAACTCAACTTGCTCTTTAAGACTAGAAAAGGTGATATAGTAGTGCGTGGGAGTATGTGTACATTTAGTTCTCCCTAACTTATGGCAAAGTTCCATAAGGTGACCTCTCCTTTTGCAATAAATGCAAACATAGACTTGTTTAGGTCTACCTTGGTTTCATAGTTTAGGTTGAAATTTATTTTGTGGTTTAGGTAAAGGCCCATATGGATCCACCATAAATTTAGGAATTGAATCCAGCGCGGCATGGGAAGTTAACCCACCATCGTAACTTATTCTTTACCTCTCCCCATAACCGAAAGCGGCACCGAGGAACATATTCCCTACCTTTTTCGATGTATCCTCTATGGTAATTGATAATCATCCAAATATGTTCAAATAATACCCCGAAGAGACATTTTTTAAATGCTAATTCTCGGTAAAATGGGTCTTACTTGCATTATTGCCTACTATGCAGGCTTGATTGCAGTTGCAAATTCAAAAAGTGTTATTTCGTGGAAATTTGCATCAAGGTATGGCTAATTCACCATTCTTGTAGCCTTACCCTTTACAAGACCTAGCCCAAACCGAACTTGAACTTCATGTGTGTCTAGTTTGTACTTTTATTACTTTTTCAGATTTTTCACTATTTTGAGTCGTTTTATTTTTAGGTCTTATTTTAGATTTATTTAGAATTTTCTAGGAATTAATTTCTATTTTTCAATTTACTTTTTTATTAGTGTATTTTATTTTGATTTTGACTCTTGTTAGTTTTTAGGAGTTTATTTTATTTTATTTTTATTAGGGTTAGTTTTTAGGAGTTTATTTTATTTTATTTTTAAGGTCTTTTTTTTTTAATTAAATTTTTATTTTTTGTTTTTATTTCCTTTATTTTATCTTTAGATTAGGAATTTAATTTTAATCGATTTAATATTATTTATTTTTAGTTTTATTAGATTTTATTTTTTTGAGGATTTTAGTTAGTTTATTTTTCATTTTTTTAAAGGTACACTCACACACACTTCCCTACACCCTACTGCCCTACACCCTCACACACCATAACACATACCCTTCATCTTCTTACCAACAAGCACCCATACTTTCTCTCTCCTCTCAACTCCCACCATTAACACACTATCTCACCTCGTCTCTTTCTCTCTCTCTCTCTCTCTCTCTTAACATCTCCTTCCCGACCTCCAAAACCCCATGCATCGTAACCCGAACTTGGACCAACGAGAAATCGACGATGATCTACCTTACCCCCTGTCCCAAGTCCGACCCGCCCATTTACCAGCCTCCGACCCAGCAACGTCTGCCCAAAAAACCGAGTCAACCCGGATCAACCAATCCCGTGGCAGAACCTATTCTAACATGCTAATCCATAGGACCAATGTAACTAGTAGGAACTGACCCCGCAGCCGCGGGTCTCCCAGTTTGAGAATACGACGGTAATTTACATATTTCTAGACTTAAGCAAAACATGGCGTTAGAGGGTGAAAACTCGAAATAGCCCCCGAATGGCCCCGTGGGTGGCACCAACACGTCCCACGGGACCAATGTAACTCGTAGGAACTGACCCCGCAGCCGCGGGACTCCCGATTAGAGAATACGACGATAATTTGCATATTTCTTGACTTAGGCTTAAAAACATGGCGTTAGAGGGTGAAAGCTCGAAACAGCTTCCGAACGGCCCCGTGGGTGGCACTAACACCTCCCACGGGACCAATGTAAATCATAGGAACTGACCACGCTACCGCAGGACTCCCGATTTGAGAATACGACGGTAATTTGCATATTTTTACTTAGTTACTGATAATTTTAACTGATATATGCAATTTTTCATCTTGATTAATTTTTTTGTAAAAATACTTGGTTGCTGATATTTTTTTTATGTCCTATCATTTGTAGGATTTTTGCACGCGGAACAAATGAAGGAGGCAATGGTCTACAGCATGAAGATTGTTTATATGTTGTGGACATTCAGGATTTTATTTTTTGTGTTACAGTCGTGCAGGCTTTTATTGTTTAGTTTTATGTCCATGAGGGCTTTTATAATTTGATTGTTGAATTTTATGGTCGTGCGGGCTTTATAATAAGAAGGTTTTACATTTACAGGTTTTGGAATGTTAAGAAAATAGAGGAAACTCTGACCAATTTTTTTTGGTCTGTGAATTATTAAGACGTGTAATATTTATAAGTTTGTATATATATTTGTTTATTAACAAATTTCTCGATTCGCAGTTTGTGATTGGACCCCCAATTTTAGGATTGGACCAAACAAATACATTTTTTTTTAAATTATAGTTAAATATGGTCATGGACGTTGTCCATGACCATTTTTATTTTTTTCGTTAGGCATAAAAACGGTCGCGGACTTGGGCCGCGACCATTTTTTTTTATATTTTTGGTCACGGTTATGGGTCACGGCAAAAGTCCACGACCATTTTTTTCCTTTTTTTCGTCACGGTTGTGGGTCACGGATTTGGGCCGCGACCATTTTTTATTTCATTTTTTTGGTCACGGTTGTGGGTCGCGGACTTTGGCCGCGACCAATTTGTCACGGTTGTGGGTCACGAATGAGGACCGCGACCAAATTTTTTTTATTTTTTTGTCACGGTCGTGGGTCGCGGACTTTGTCCGCGACCAATTTGTCACCGTTGTGGGTCACGGATGAGGGCCGCGACCCGTCACGGCATGGGTCACGACCCAAGTCCGTAATCATCTGCCGTGACCTCTCTCGCCCGTGACCATTTTTTGGTCACGTACTTGGGCCACGACCCACGAAAATGGTCACGGTCCAAGTCCGCGACCCATAGTTTTGGTCATGGATTTTGGCCGTTACCAATCGCCAGTTTTGGTGTATTGAACCTGACCATTGGTGAACCGCACCGATCCACCTTCAACCCCTAGCGACCCCCTTTCTCTCAACCCGGAGCTAAAGAGGACCCCATTTCCCCCTCTTAAGTCGACGACCTCCATTAATTACCCAGTGCCAAACAAACCCGACATCAGACCTATTTCAACCCCATACCCAGTTGTTATCCCTTGATCCAAATGCATGAGCCAAAACTAATGCCCACGATTTTTCTTACCTGCACAAACCCACTTTAAAATATAAAGCAACAACTCCATAAAACCCCACATGTTAAAAAAACACTTTTACCCGTATCCCATTTTACCCAAGTCACTTTTTAAACCCTTGAGCAAAAATGATTTCTTCACCTTCTAAAGAACTGAAAACCAAATCGCCAACTCACCTTGACAAGACGCACTACACCGACCTATCTCTGACAACCCTACTTCCAAATCCCAATTTTCCAGACTTAATCCTTACATATCCCACTATCTACAGCACCCCTAGCCACGTGCCTTGGACAAAAGGAAGACTCATGCTCATCTGTAAAGGGCGGAGAGAAGAGAGAAAAACTCGAATAGTGTAGTATAGTTTTAGGAACTCCATTTTTTGAAGCTCATTTTTTTTATTTCGTATTATACAAAAATTTTATTTTTTATCTTCTATTTTTTAGAGTGACTTGAGTGTGAGGCAGATTACATTTGTAAGATACAAATTGTGATGCAGTGACATTTTGTTTAGTGTTCTAAAACTCGGATTTGTGGGTTACTATTCATGTCAAAGTTTGAGAATTTAATATCAAACTCAAGGAGACTTAGTTTCTTTACTTATTATCACTCTATTTTATTTATTATGACTTGTATTGGGTCATTGCAACATTTATATGTAATAATACCAAAATGAGAGGCTAAATACCCCATTCAAGGGGTGAGATGGAACGAATAACTTAAATATTTTATTTTTTTGGTTTGTTTATTTATTATGCCCCTTTGAATATTAATATTAAAATTTTACAATCTATATTTGCGCCTCGAGAGACGGTGAATTATTTTCGAAAGAAAATCAAAAATTCAGATTATAATATTTATTTATTAATTAAACTACAGATAGACAGTTTTTTAAATGATATTATAGTTCGAATTTCTCTACTCTAAAAATGTGATTTTTAATTATTTAAAATACTTTTAGTTAATTTTCCCTAGCGGGTCAATTATTAGATAATGTTTAAATCTAATTATTGTGAGTATGTGAAATTTAAAAATTAATTTTCTAAACGGACTATATTCTTGCACAGTGATTGTTTCAACCTATGTTCTGAGATTTTGTACCTTAGAACTTTCACAACAGTAGTACCTTCAAGAGTGAGATGGATGATATCCCATGCTTCCTTAGACGTGGTAACATTATTGTGTGACAAAACTTGTCATGGGATCCGGCTCTAGAAATTTCACATAAGCGACGGGAGTTAAAATTACTCCATTTAAAATAATCCTTTGTCCAAGCAGTGATAGGTTTAGACTTTTGACATTGTTGTTAGTCACAGTGGGTAGTGTCCACCCTCTTTCACACATAAGCAAAACCCTCTCGTTAATTGATTTTAAAGCAGACATTATTCTAGCTTTCCAATATGCATAATTTAACCTATAAAAAATTGGTAGCCTATTACAAAAATTACCCATGTAATCCCAAATTAAAAGATCTTAAAATAAATTAGTGTATCCTTCTTTGACACCAATTTGAGAAAGGAGGAGTTATAAAGATTTACTTGTATCTTAGGCCAAACATACAACTTTAATTTTTACCAATTTTGATGTTCATTTAATTTAGTGAATTATACAATAAAATTATGAACCAAAAATCCTAACCAAATTAGCGAGAGAAGAATTTGAGGAAAAATCCCTTTCGGGAAAAATCTTTAATTTCAGCACTATTTAACTTACATACTACTTACAAATACATTAAGTATAATGTGATATAGTCTTCAATTCCTATATAAAAAATATTACAGTCCAACACCGCCCACAATATGTGGACCTTGCTTCAGTATCAACCGATCAGCCTCAAGAATCTTAATTCCTTTCGTCTTCAGCAGTGGAGTCTCAACTCCACAATTCAAAAGTAGAGAAAACCTCAACAAGGGGTTGGGAAGTTTGAATGTATTCTTCTGAATTTGAGAAACTGATCTTCAGGGATCCAAGGGGTTTAGATGAAAAAAGTATAGAGTTTGACCCCAAAAAGAACTCTAAAAAGGCTTGGAGAAAAGTCTAATCCCGCATATCTATTTATACAGAAAGTTGTTGCAAAGAGAAATGGATTGAAAATTTAGATTAGATTTGTTTAAAAGATAAAAATGAGAGTTCTCATTTGAACAAACTACCACCTTTATCGAACGATGTACCCTTTCTCACTCAAACGACTTCCAACGAAACTTCGATTAACATTCTAGAGCGTACCCAAAAGGCGACATTCCAGATTTTGTTCCAACAAAGGAACCTTATTCTAACGGCCCTAAGAAGCTCATTCTAACGAGTTAGCTATTTTTTAAAAAATTCTTTAAAAAATAATTTTACAACATTTTGAAAACTTTTAAGAGAAAATTCTCTAGAAATAACCCTTGAATATTTAAAGTATTTAATAAACTACCTCCTAACTCTTCTGAATGATGTTATAATGAATGATCTTCAATCTTTCAAATGGCGTCAACTTCTTCTCTTCGAAACATGAAAGTAGTCATAAAGTTGCAATGGGGTGTAACGGGATAAGACAAATAAAAATAAAATGAGCACTTATAGAACTTTCTTTTACATAAAACTTAAAAAAAAAAACTAATATTTGGGGAAAAAAAATAATTGGAAATTTTTGGAATCTTTTCTAGTAATTAGTCTATATAAAAATTTATGTTTTTTTCAAAAATTAAAAAAAAAAAATTAGCATGGTTTGTTTATTATTTGTTTACTTTTTTGTAGTTTTAAATACACCATTAGTGCTTGTGGGTTCAACCGTAATTATATCCGCTATTCTACAAGAGCCCGTGCACTTGAGGTAATTTTATAATTTGACAGTACTAACCATGCACACGATTATGTCCATTGCGGACATCGTTCCAACTCTGTGTGCACAATCTAAAAAAGGAGAGATGCAAATGGGTGCATGCGCAAGGGGTAATAAAGGAGTCATGCGAACGAACACCGACACGAGCCTTTTAAAAATCCAAAAACTAGTTGACCAATTACCAAAATAGTTTAAACACCATGAGACAGTTTAAGAATCACCTATTTGTAGTTTTGTAAAGTACTCATACATTTTAGATCAAAGTGCAAGTATTTTAAAGACCCGTTCACGTGTCGGTTTATCCTAGCACAATTCACAATGGTTAAAAGGATACATTCTTCTTCAGATTAAGTGAGTGTACAACTTCAAAATTATTTAATAAGAACTGGTGCAAAATCTTCAGGCTTCGGGCTTCAAGGTTCATTTAACAGAAACTATATCGCGCCTCACTCATAGTGAATTAAGTTAATTTAACTTGATAGGATTAATGAGTTAAACATTTTGTCAGATGAATCTAAACAACTAATATATATACAAAAATTACATTTTCATTCCTCAATAAATTTCCCAAGCTTCAATTCACAACTTCAGTGTATCCATCATTTGGTGGATGATGAAATGAGATAGATTACAAACTAGTTCCAATTTTTCTCCACAAAGTGCAACAAAAGTGACTAACAAACTTCGAATCACGATCACCACTAATTTTCTTTGGAATGATATATATCTTGAAAATTTCATGAATATAAAAATCAACAACATGAGATGCATGGAATTCCTTTTTACATGCCAAATAATGAGGCATTTTAGAGAGACGATAAAGAACCACCATAATTGAATCTTTGTTTCATTGAGTTAAAGGAAACCCAATAATAAAGTCTAAACTCACATCTCCCCAAGGAACTATTGAAATGGGCAGAAGTGTATACACATCCACATTTTTTGAATGAATTTTTACAATGTGACAAGTTCTACATCTCTCCACAAGCCTAGCAACATCACAATCCATCATTGGCCAATAAAAATTCTCCTTAACAAGAGCAAGTGTTTTATATTTTACAAATTGTCCACCTTTAGCTTTAATTAGAATAGCTTCTATCAATAAGATCTTAGGAATAAATAATTGATTGTTTCTAAAAATATGGCAATCATGCATAAAAAATCATTGATATTGCTCATCGGAACATTTCTCTAATATTTGACCAAAATAGGATCATCTTTATACATCTCCTTTAAAACTTCAAATCCCAAAACCTTCGTCAGCATATAAATAACAAAGGATTTCCTTTGGCTTATGGAATCTGCCACTTGATTTTGAACACTAGATTTGTTCTCAATAAGAAAAGTAAATGTGTGAAAAAATTCAAACCATTTTTCATGTGTCGAATTATGTTTGTGCTCACCATTAATGCATTTTAGTGCATCACGATCTAAAAAGAGAATGAACTCTTGAGGAATAAGGTGGTGTCTCCATTGATACAAGGTTCGAATAATAACATGGAACTCCCTATCATTCATTGAATACTTTTTGTGAGAATTGATTAATTTCTCACTAAAGTATGCAATAGGTCTCCCTTCTTGGATAATAACAACACCAATACCCACATTTGAAGCACCAGAATCAACTTCGAACAACTTGTTAAATAAGAAATAAAGAGAATTAGTTTTTCCAACATTTTCTCTTCAATAATATCAAAACTCTTTTGTTCTTTATTACTCCATTTAAAGATACCCTCCTTCAAGCATTCGGTAATTGGAGCAATAATTATGCTAAATATCTACACACATCTTCTATACAAAGGTGTAAGACTCTGAAAACTTTGAAAATCATTAATCAAACTAGGAAATCTTCAACTAGTAATATGATAAACTTTGTTTGGATTCTTCACACTATCACTTCAGGCAACATAGCCTAAGAAGACTAGGATATTTGTCAAGAAGTCTCATTTTTTCAAGTTGACATATAACTTCTGATCTCTCAACGCTTCAAATTCATTCAATGATGCTCAAAATGACAATTTTGTTCTTTTCTATACATAAGAATATCATTGTGGTAAACTAAAGCAAAGTTACCAATATAAGTCTTAAATTTGTGATTCATAAGACGCATAAATGTTCTAGAAGCGTCTAAAATCCAAAATGGTATCACCATCCATTCAAATATTCCATACCTTATATTGAAAATGGTTTTTAATTCATATGCCGAACTCATCTGAATATCATGATAACCACATCAAAGGTCTATTTTTGAAAATATAATATCCCCAAAAAGTTAGTCAAGTAGGTCATGAAGTTAAAGAATATGAAAGTGATACTTGACATTAATTTTATTCATCACCCTATTATCAACACACATCCTCCAAGACCCATATTTCTTGGGAACAAGTAACATCGAGATAAAACAAGGTCTTATGCTCTATGATAAATCTTTATTCATCAAAATATCTACTTGATATTGAATATCTTCATTTTGAGTAGGATTCATTTGTTAGCCTAATTTTTTAGAAGTATAACACATACAACAAATTCAATACAATGTTGAATATCTTTTATCGGCGGGAGGCCTTATGGAATCTCCATTGGAGTCTCATCATGGAATCTCCATTGGAATCTCCATTACCCTTAGATGATGAAAAAGAGTTTTCAATGTTTACAGGGTACATAGTAAATTTGACTCCATACTTATGAAAAGTGAAAGTATTTTTGAACCCATCAGATTTAATATGTTAATCGAATTGCCAAGGCCCCCCAAGAATTAAATGAAAAGAATCTATAGGCACAACATCACACCATATTTCATCTTGATAAATCTTACCAATTAAAAAAATAACTATACACCTTTTATTAAATCTTACCTCATTTCACTTATTAATCCATGATAACTTATAAGTTTACGGGTGCTCATCCATGTTGAGATTTAATTTTCCACCATTTCATTGGACATAACATTCTCACAACTACTACCATTAGTGAAAACATTACACACCTTTCCATGAGAAATACAACGGTTGTGAAAAATGTTATTTTTATCCCCCACATGGACTTCATTTTAACTTCTACGAAAATAAGATATTCATCTTGGTCACCATAGTATAATTTCACCCACACTTCCATCTTCACCACTAGAAATGTATTCTTCATCTTTCTTGACATCCTCCACCACTAATGAATCAATCTTTCGATTTGGAGAATTGGACAAAATATGACAAAATCCATGACATTTTAAACATTGGCGGGAATTGGAATTCGAAAAAGCATGCTGAATCGATTTAGCTTTCAAATCTTTCTTCAAAGGTGGAAAAAGATGTGTTTATTGGCTTAGAATTGAGAGTACTTATCTCGTTAGAACCTCCTTCATGACTCATTGTTTGAACAATACTTTTCAACTTGAGTTTTTTATCCACCGTCATGGACATTTAGAATGCATCATTATATATCAGATAGGGTTAAATGGTAGATAAGTGAAGGTTTCTACCCTTAAACAACTAAACTAATTAGAAATCGTTTGTTCCTATGACAAGATAAATCATATCAAATCATGATATGATCAAATTCTTTTGAATGATCCTCTACAGATAACTCATTTTGCTTAAAAGGGTGAAACCTAAGAATTTCTTATGAGCAAGGAAAATGAATTTTAACTAAAAAACATATTGGATCCATTTTTCAATTACAAATCTCATTTTACTTTGCACGATTTTTCAAATCTGAGGGGTTATATTTCTCTGTCTAGATACCCTAAATGAAATTTTATTTTTACTCACTTTAATAAAAACATCGTGTGAGAGATTTTTGTGTGATTTCATCAAATCAATCTAGAAAACATTTATACCTTCAATTGGCATAGAATATTATCAGTACATGGCTCAATAAGGATGATTTGAAGAATTATAGTTATGTTCTCCAAATTTTATGTGTGAAAGCCAACTTGAGTTGATTATTATCTCTATACAAAATAGGTTTGATTGATATGCATTAGATCGAGCGGTGTATTCACGATTAAAGAATATTGAGATCATGAAAGGGATTTTAACATAGGAATATGTCTCATTAATAGGAAAATTACTCATATTTGAAAAGCCTCATCTCTATAGATCCCTCTGTTTGGTTGAACATTGTCGCCATTTGAAAGAATGGGAGGAAACCTATACTATGATATTCTCATTTATAAGAGACCCATCAGGCATCTTGGGAGATGTCCCCACCACTTCCCTACCCATCACAAGAGAAACATTAGATAACTTCCTAAATATTGATGAGACTGGGGGTTGCAAGTCCTACCGAATAGAAGTTACATTTTGGTTTTCCCCATAAGAATCACATACCTTTTAATATGCTTGGAGTAAAAGTGGGATTTTCATGATATTATCCATATATTTCTCCTTGTCTTGATCAGAATTATTGTCGGACTCAACATTTTTTTCTATTAGCTTCACTATAAGGATGAGTATATAAATAAACTCAGTGAACTTTAAGCACTTGGCGGCCTCATAAATCATTCCTTTAACCATTAAAGTAGGAGATGAGGTCTTCGTGGCCAAATGTAGATCAAACGTCTGTTGCTCATGCTCATTAACTATAAAAAAACATAAAATATTAATAAAGTAGAGATTGAATGAAATCTTAAGGTTAGAAAATTGAGATAATGAGTTCAACATATTGACTTGGTGAGTAGTCTAAGTTAAGAACGACTAACCTATTCATTGGAAGCAAGACCTCAAGTATACAAGGAGGGATAACAACATATTTATTAGCCCTATATTCCCCACCAATGTTAGACTCAATAACATCAAAGGCATCGGAAAGGTTCCAAGTGTTGGATATCATATTAGTACTAGTTATTTTATTAGTAGGCCAACCTGTTTTGGGCCTTAGGGTTTTTGACAGTTTATGTGACTTATCTTTTATTTTTACCTTGTACTTTTTAACACTTCTATTAGGTAATAAATAAATACCAAGTGTGGACCCTTTTTTTTGGTAAGCCAATACATCACAAAAATTACCTTGGCATCAGAGCTAAATCAAACCCTTACTTCATTTCTACCAAACAAACCATAGAAACCAAATCTTAGCCTCAAACCGTAGCCCCAAGCAGCCTCAAACCCTAGCCCCAATCCACTTACCTCACTAGGTCTGGACAGCGACCTCCTTCTGGACGGAGTTCTCATCTGGCTGGCACCCCTTCTACCAGATATGGTAGACCTAAGGTTGTAGGTGGTTGTTGGATTTGTGGTTTTTATTCTCTATACACTACTGGGTTTCTTTCTCTACTTAGGGAAACTTGTTTCTACTGGTTTGATTAGGTAAGTTAACCTCTATCTAGGGTTTATACCCTCTTGTTATTTTAGGGGGTTTTATTTCCTCTTGATGTTGGGTTTTATTTCCATGAAGTAGGCTATTAATTTTCCTTTATTTGATGATTCTTGAGGGTTTATACCCTTCTATGCTGCTGAGTTAGATTGATTCACTCATTACCAATTTTTTGGCCTTATTTGTGAGAGTTTTATTCCCCCCTTTGCTGCTGAATTTTTTGGAATTCCCCATTGCCCATTTTTTTGGCCTTTCTTGTGAATTTGCTGGGGCTATATTTGGATATTTTGAAGTTATAGCTGAGTTGAATGGTCCGAAAGATGCCATTTCTACCCAACAGACACCTAATCATCGGGTGACTAGTGTATTATTGAATGGAACAAATTTTAATTCGTGGTCTAGATCTTTGTAGACACCCCATTTTGTTACCCCCTAAACTCTCCTTAGGTCCATAGCACCTCCCTTCATCACTACAAACCCAGGTCATACCTCGAGTACTGACCTAGAAGCCATCGGGCACTCCCAGGCTCCGTTTGACCAAAAGTTAAGTCTTCAACTCGACCGAGACCAAATGAATCTTTAAAGGGCACTGAAGCCCCTTTCCAACGGTCCATCCCCTGCACGATTTTGACTTACCATGTGGATGAACGACCCATTTTCCCCGAAACTCAATCACGAGGACACCAGGTGCTCCCAGGCTCCATTTGACCTAAGTTAACTCTTTAGCTAGACCGAGAATGAATTAATCTTTGAGTGGCATTGAAACCCCTTTCCAATGGTCCATCGTGTGCACGATTCTAACTTACGTTACGGACCAATGATCTATTTTACTTCGAGAGGTCGCCGAATACTTCCAGGGCCCGGTTGACCAAAGTCAACTCCTCGAACTGGATCAAACTCTTTGGAATGTCGAAGTGCATCTCCTGACCTTTCCAACGGTCTAGCCCGTTCACGATTCGGACTTACCATGCGGACGAATGATCCATTTGCGTCCGACGATTCTCCGTCCAATGGACTGACGAATGATTTCGAGCCATATTTGACCCAAAGTAAACTCCTGAACCCGGGAGCATTCCAAAGGACTTTTGAAGGTCTCTGAATTACCATTCCAACGGTCCCCCCGTGGACGATTATGATAAATGGTTTGCATTCTGTGGTCAATTTTTGAAAAGGCCTGAAAGACACTAGCAATCGACAGGTTTCAGACCCTGCCTATCGACAGGTGCCGATAGGCAGGACTAGGCCTATGCCGATCAGAAATGCCCTGGGCCTATAAAAAGGAGGCCTAACCTCACTTGAAAGGAGAGCCCAAATCTGATAGATATCACTCTCAAAAATTGCAAAAAACCTCTCTCGAAGTCAGTGTGATTTTCACACCCAAATCCCTTTCCAACCTTCACTTTTCATCATCCTTTTCTTCAAACTTGGTGAATTCACTACCCTCCATCATCATCCAAGTCCAAGGGCTGCTCTCCAACATTCAAGATCAAGCTCAAGATCTTCAAGAAGGTCCAATTTTCTAAACTCTCTCTATAAATTCTCATAAATTTGTAATAAGTTGTATAATTACTTAGCACTTTCATTATCACATCTCACACATCCTAATATACTTTTTATTTAGTATTATTGCACATCTTTTATTTTCATATAAATAAAAACACAAAAAAAAAGAAAAAGAGGGTTTGCTCATAAATTCCAAACGGGAATTCTCATACTTTCCTTACACTTCTCTCATAACTAAAACACTTTTTCTACACACACAAACACACACACAAATAAGAGAATCCTCCCGGTTGGATTTATCAGATAAACCCCACCCCTCATTTTGCATGCGAACTATGCGGACTTTGATGCCTATATAGGCTACATCGACGTCTCGAGGTAAAACCCGAGACTCGAGTCCTATTTTTACTTTTTCTCTCATTTTCTATATTCTATGAACTCCACTCTCTTATATTATATCCACACATATATTTGTTCTCAGTGGCATATTATTCCGCATGCGCTATCGTTCCATCATAACAGTCAACGTATGGATAATCTGTGACACCCGGACTAATTAAATACAGGGTAGCTACTCCTTTATTCAAATTAATACAAAATGTCAAGTTTGTTCAGTTCATAGTGTCACTGTCGAAAAATGTTTTAACAATTTCTAGCCACCTAATATTTAAAAAGTGAGTTGTCAATTTTAATTAAATCCGATTAACATACAACCAATTTAAATTATGAAATGCTAATATAACAACTAAAACATAGTCACAATAGAATAATCTTGGAATAACAATGAATCTGGATGAGTACTCCTCTCAATAAATCGAATACAGAATACAACCAAATGCAAAGTCCGAATCACTAATTAATTAAATCCAAAACTGAATAAATAACCTGTCTCTAAGAAAAAGGGGCGACATGCCCAACAGATAAATAAGTCTGAACTGGAATCAAAGTATAAATTGGAGGCGTCTATAATCAAGGTCCTGTAACTTCCACAGCAGCTACACCATGTCACTGGAATAGAACTCCTAAGCTTGGTGTCCTTGTGGTTGGGCCCCTTAAAGTTTTTACAAGAAAATGGATTTGAAAGCAAACGGGTCAGAGCCAGATAGTGAAAATAGTTTAAAATACAACAATTTTTTAATATCATTAAACAGTGAATATAAAATACATGATAGTGCGTGCACTCACATGAGTTTCTCACCTCTCAAATAAATGTTCACTCCTACGTAACCGTACCCATTCTATTTATTCCACTAACTAACTAGTCTAATTGAATATTTGATTTTATTATACTATTCACGGTTTAATTCTTGACTTCTTAATATAAACTAAAAGTTTTACCTTCATCCCTCATAATTAGTTACAATAATTACCTAGAGTTTTCCCATTTTTAAATTCTACAAAGATGTTACATTAATTCACACTTGTACTTACATAAACAGTTCATTTCAATATTTCAGTATATCAATCTCATCACAAATATACAATAACGGCACACCTAGACTAAGTTGCGGTGCATAAATATTCTTCTACCAAATCCCGGTACGTCATGTACATAAGGACCATGTATTCCGAATCTCTCGAGAACCGTTTCGATAACAATCACACACAATGGACGCGAACATAGTTCACATCCCATGGGTCACGCACATACCTATGCTCCCATGTTCAGCAGACTTATTAAGTTCTCAATAAGTCATTCTCTGACCTATGTCCTTGAGGTACCAATCTAAATCCCCCCGTAGGCACACAAAGATTAGATGGGCCTGATCGAACGCCGACCTCCCGTGATAGCAAGTATGGTAGGTATGTTATACACAAATAACCACATATACTAAGCATTCATACAACTTAGATATCTTATAATATTAATAGAGGTATATTCCTCATTCCTATACCGTCAATAAATATTGCACGCTTACAAGTCCCCGAATAATATACATTAAAAGTTGTCAACCCTTCTCACATCGCAATTTTAAGTACTTACAACTTAACCCGTAAAAGTCACCCGGTCTATTATATAATTCTAAGTTTTAATCCTCAATGTACTCCATTCTCACAACTATACACACTAATCATAAGGAAAGAATAACACTCAATTAGATAAGCCTACAAAAAACTCTAAACCAAAATCGGGACTAAAAAGACCATACTGTGAACTCGTTAGAAATCTCATTCAACGAGGTCGTTCGAATGAAGTCTTCGAACGAAATCGTTAGAAGGGATACTGGAATCTCGTTAGAAGCTCGTTCGAACGACCTGGGTTGGTCTTCTAACGAGACGACAAAGTACGCCCAGAAATTTCTCAACTTCATTTTTCTTCATTTTTCCCTTCTCTAAATCCATCCTAAGATCATCCCAATAATGTTTTAATGTTTTTAAACTATTATAAGTCACCCTAGGCCACTCCTTAACATATTTTTGGGGTCAAATCTTAATAATCAACATGCAATAATCATAAATGCCCAATTCTTGCCCCAAACACTATGAACATGAACTCAGAATTTAATTGACTACAAGGACTCCTTATTAATCTGTTTTCAAATCATCAAAATTTAGATTTTTGGGTATTAAATTCGTCCATCACCATTCTACATGCAATCCCTATCCAACATCATGAGTTTCATAACAATCCCATTGGGTTTTTCATCAAAACTTTCAAGACAAATACAGTTTCTGCACTAAACTTGGAGGAAATATTCAATGAAATTAATAATATCAAATCACTTGCCTTAGGTTTGTTCTTCAGATTTGTTGTCGGTGATTATAGGCTGATTTTCTCCTCTTTCCTATCACAAATCCTTCCAAATGGTGGTGATGGGTGATGGCTTCGGTTTAGCTTTCTTGTAACCTCTCTCCAACTTCTCTCAAAACTCCCGTAGCCCACTCTCTTGTCTTTTACTGGTAATGGCCCTAGTGGCCTGTCTAATAATCTCTAATTTAACTCTGAAATTCGTGGGTTTTAATCCCTCAATTTTTAAAATTACCAAATTACCCTTCTGGGTTGCCGGTTTGGCCTAAAAAGGCCCCGGGACCCAAACTAAACTCCCGGGTAGTGTTTTCTGACTATTTCTACCCTTCGGGACACGTTGGCGCACTCAAAATGACCATTCAGTTGATAAAAATATAATTTACTTTTTAATTTAAATAAATTCATTCCTGATGCGACAGACACGCGCGTCCCAACTAAATTTTCCAAATTGTCGTATTTCTGCCTCGTGACAATTTTAATAATTTCAATACTCATATATCACAATATATTCTCAGTAATATTTATTCTAACATCATAATCAAATACCAACTCACATATCTCTATTGTTTACCTCCGGATTAATTTCCAAGTTTATTCTCATTTAATTCAATTAATCCATTAAATAAAAATCAATAAAATTACGGGGTATTACATAATCATGTAAATCCTATTTTTTAGTATTATTTATATACCTTCCTAAGGATAACTCGCTTTATCTCTTCAATGATACAAGTCAAGGATTCCTATCTCCACTATATATACACATGCACACATATCACGGGGAAAATAAAGAAAAATAACAAAAATCCATGCGAGACCGAAAGGGCGAAATGGGTGCCTAACACCTTCCCATTTCGAAACTTAGCCTCCAGACCCTTTTAAATCATTGTGGTTTCGTATGCGTCAGTATGTCTTTGGATGCTGTCCTTCGGGATGGGTCCCTTTCTTTTGTCTGTTTTGAGTAAAATAGACTGGCGACTCTAATCTCTCTACATCTTTCACCTCACCCAAATGACGTCGACTGAAGCGCTCCCAAGAGGGACGCGTGGGACCTAGGATCCTCCATCACGTCGGCCGCACGCCACGAGGATTTGGATCGGGGGATGTCCACAATGGCGACTCTGCTGTGTATTTATTTTGAGGGCTAGACTCTATTTCCATGGGTGTTATGTTTGTTTATATTTTCCCCCTATTTGCATGTTCCTCTTTATTACTCATGTTTACCCCATGCTTAATGACCAAGTATAAAATCTTCTAAATTTAGACCCTTAAGTTAGTGATTTTTATATCCCGAACAAGGTAATTGAACCATTTTGATTCCATATCATTGCCATTGACTATTTCTAATAATTTCCCCGAGTTTTGTGTATTTTTGATGAATTTTTTAGGAATAGGGTGCAAGAAAGAGAGAAAGAAACAGAAGAAAGGAAGAAAAGTCAAAGGGCAAAAATGTAAAGTTATACCCAGAGTTCGAATTTGACACCTAAAGGGAGGATTGAAGATCTTTATTTCACAAGAGCATCTGAAGAAATGACACGCAAATCAGTGCTCGAGATCAAAAGTTATGGCCAGTCAAAGAAGAAAAGGAAAAAGTCAACCTAGAAGAAATCGAACCGATCCGGTGTATATCCGGACCTATCCAAAATGACCCAAGACCAGTAGACCCCGGATGGATGACAAACCGATGACATCAGAACCGATCTGGTGGGGACCGTACCAATTCGAAAGAATAAAAAAAGAACCGATCCGGTGGCTGAAAAACGGACCGATCCGAGGGCTATCCGGACCGGTCCGGTCATGCAAAATCCTGGCATTTATTATGAAGATTTTGATGTGCATAGCTGGTGAAATCTTGCCCAACAAGCGATTCTGGCTGTCAAATTCGTACTACTTGGTGCTATAAAAGCCCATGCCCTACCTCATTCTAGGGGGTGGCTTTAGAGAGAGCAATTCAGAAGTTAGGAAATTTTCATTTTCTTGGGTAGGAGTTTTCATAAACCCTAATTTGTAAGGTTGAGAGAGACAAAATTTCTGGATTCAAAGTGTTTTCTTGTTGCTGAATACAAGTATAACAATTCCATTCTCTTATTTGGTATCTATGTTAGTTAAATTTCAATTGTATTGAAAATTATTTCCAATGTTTGGCAAGTCTATAATTTTGGGTATGAATTTGTCTTCTAATCAAATCATGTCTAGCTAAATTCTTAAGGGCTGGGGTACATGAACTCACTCCGAGGAAAATTGCTTATGTAGAAAATATAGGGTAAATTAAATATGGACAGAATCGTGGAAGGAAATTACATGAACATGCCAATCTTTTAATCTCTTTTGCCCTCGGTACTTGAGATGTTTAAGAACGTTTTGCAAGTGTAATTGTCCATTCACCACTTTATATTTACCTTTGATTTCATATGGTGAGGGCTAGATCCTTCATATATGTAATGCTTAGGATTTATAAAGATTGGATTTAGTAAAGAATTTTAATTTACAATCCTAGTATTCTACATGGGAATTCGTTAAGGTTTGAGGGATTGTACCCTACCCTATTTTCTCTGATTTTCCAATCTAATTTCTCCAAAAAAATTTAGGGTTTTCTTTTCTTTGAGTATATTTTATTCCAATTGCAATTTCTCATCATCAATCATCTTTATATTTCTTTGGAGGAATCACTTCAAGATTTAATAACTTCTCCTACAAAAGTGCCAATTTTTTATCCCTGTGGATACGATCCCGATTTGTCGGATTATTACTAACGCGACAGGCTTGCACTTGAGCCTATAGAAAACGCACTTTTGAGACAAATTCTTAGTCGCGTCAAGTTTTTTTGGCGCCGTTGCCGGGTATTACCAATTGGTATAAATTAGGAAAGTGATTTTAATCTACAAGTGATTTAAAAAAAAAAAAAAATCTTTCTACATCTCATCTCTTATGCGCTTTCATGCAGAATGCATCTTCCACCCAAGTTCACGAAAATCCTACTGCTGAAGCAAATTATGAATATTCCCATACCACTGACTCTCCTCATTTTTGGGTTCCTCCTCCTTCGCCTAACAATTCAATCACAAGTCGCTCATTAAGTCAAACACTAAGTGTGAATTCTGAATCTTTCGGTAGCAATATGTCGGTGCACGGTAGTGTTAGTATTGGTGCTGGACAGGAAGAGATACCATATCTTCCCATGAAAGATCTTTTATTTCCAGATAGAACTGTTACCCCTGGTTGCATTTTACTCCCGTATAATGCTGGTCAGTTCCACTTTCGAAATGGTATGATTCAAATTCTTCCCACATTTCACCGGATGGATTCGAAAAAACCATATCTCCATCTTAGAGAGTTCGAGGAAGCATGTGAGACGTTTGGTGACCAAGCTTGCCCACAAGATGTTTTTCGGTTAAAGCTTTTCCCTTTTTCCTTAAAGGATAAAGCTAAAACTTGATTATGGTCGCTACCCCTGAATTTCGCATTATCCTGGAGAGATAACCAATTCTGTCAAGGCACAAATACAAGCTTTTCGACAAAATGATAATGAGGCCTTCTACCAGTGTTATGAGAGATTTTAGGAGTTAGTTAGTGCTTACCCACATCATGGATTCGAAAAACATCATTTGATTTCATTTTTTCATCAAGGCCTTACTTTAGCATCTAAACAACTTGTTCAAGCCATGTGCGAAAGACCTTTTTGGGAGTTAAACTCAAGTGATGCGGAGGCTCATCTGAAATATGTAGCAGAGAGTACCCAAGCATGGGATATTTCTGATCCTAATAGTCAAAATAGAAATTGACAAGTGTCCAATTTTCCTGCTGCGTCCGGTATCTATCACTTGGATAAGGACACTTTGTTGGATCGAAAATTTGACCAATTGGAAAAGAATTTCAGAGACATGCTTGAAGTGCGATTGAGTGAAGTAGCTGGACCCATACAAGACGGGAAGGAGAGAGTGTGTGCCATTTGTGCTACTGGTCATTCTACCAAAGGATGTCCTACCATCCCTGCATACAAGGCAATGTACACTGGACAAGTTGAGGCAATAGGGGGTTTTCACAGAAATTATAATGCACAGCAAGGGAATGCATACAATCAATCATGGAGGAATCCCCTTGGTTTCAACTATGGACAACCGCAAGGGGGGATGTCTCCTAACCCACAAGTGACTCTACCACCACCACCCCCTCAATTTCAACAAGTTTCTCCTCAGATGCATCCTCCTATGCAGGTACCACCTCCTGGTCCGTATGTTGATCCAACTAGGCGATCTCTTGAAGATAATCTGAATCAATTCATCCAATCTAAAAAAGAGAGCAATGCTAAATATGATCGAATGTTCACTGAAATTCATACTAACATCTCTAGGTTGCAATTTCCATTGAATACTCAGGAGAATGGCAAATTCCCAGCTCAAGGCCAAAGACCTCATTTTCAAGGACAACCCACAGTTAGCTCCACATCATTGGATTTGACAGAACAATGTCAAGCTGCTACTACTCTTCGTAGTGGTCGCGTAATTGATCTAGCACCAAAACTTCCCAAGGAATCTAAAGACAAAGATGAGGGAGTTGAACCTGAAATTCCCAAGGAATCTAAAACTTTCAAGTCTGCTGAGACTCCATTGGATACAAAAGACAAAGATGAGGGAGTTGAACCTGAAATTGAAGTCAAACTGCCCACTGTTGCTCCATTTCCTCAGCGCTTAACACCACCTAAAAAAGGGGCTTCGCGTACAGAAGTGTTGGATGTTTTGAAGTAAGTAAAATTGAACTTGCCGTTTCTTGATGCTATTCAACAAATTCCAGCATATGTCAAGGTCATCAAAGATCTTTTGACTGTCAAACGACGGCTCAAGGTGAAGAAGAACGTTTTCTTGGAACAAAATGTGAGCTCGGTACTTCTCAATCATCTACCACCAAAATTCAAGGATCTTGGTGCACCTACAATTTCATCTGTCATAGGAGAAAAAAGAGTGGAAAAAGCATTGCTTGACTTAGGCGTGAGTGTGAACATCCTTCCATACTCCATCTATAAGTAGCTTGATTTAGGTGATTTAAAACCTACCCGAATCACTCTATAGTTAGCTAATCGAACAGTGAAAGTGCCTCGTAGGGTTGTGAAGGACGTGATAGTTCAAGTGGACACGTTCTACTTACCTGTTGATTTCATCATTTGGAACACTGAGCCTGCTCCCCATGCGAGAAATCATGTTCCAATAATATTGGGCCATCCATTTTTAGCCACTGCTAATGCTTTGATCAATACACGGAATGGCCAAATGCAACTCACTTTCGAAAACATGACTCTCGAGACCAATATTTTCAATGTCGCTAACCAAATGGGTGATGAGGATGAAATTCTTGAGGTTGATCTTATTGAAGAAGTGGTGGATGAGCACATCGAGAAGATCATAGGAGGAGATGCACTCGAAGTGTGTTTAGTGCAAAGTGGTGAGAAAAAGAGCTATTATACTGAGTTTGAGCGTGAGGTGGAAGAATTGGAAACTTGGTTACTAGAAGAAGTGAGTTTTGAGAAATTAAGAGATATTGACTGGATTTCTCGATTTGAAGAATTACCTCCGAGGGAGACAACCATGATTCCCTCTGAAAATAGATTTCCTAGTCTTGAGTTGAAGAAACTACCCTCGCATGTCTAATATGCTTTTCTGGGAGATAATGATACATTTCCTGTTGATGTTTCTTCCAGTTTAAAAAAAGAGCAAGAGGGCCTGTTGTTGGATGTGTTACGGAAGCATAGAAATACTTTTGGTTGGACTATAGCATATTTGAAAGGTATAAGTCCATTGATTTGTACAAATAAAATCCATCTTGAGGAAGAGGTGAAGCCCTCGCGAGAGATGCAAAGGCGATTAAACCTAACCATGAAAGATGTAGTAAGAGCGAAAATCATCAAATTTCTAGATGCTGGGATTATCTATCCTATTTCTGATAGTAAATGGGTGAGACCAATTCAGGTCGTTCCAAAAAAATCGGGTATGACCGTGGTTGAAAATGCCAAGGGAGAACTAATACCTCAACGCACCAACACCGGGTGGCGTGTATGCATTCACTACCGAAAGCTCAATGCCGGAACTAGAAAATACCATTTTCCTTTACCGTTCATCGATCAAGTGATTGAACGAGTGGCAGGCCATCCTTACTACTGTTTCCTAGATGGGTATTCTGTCTATAATCAGATTGAAGTGGATGTACTTGATCAAGAAAAGACGACTTTTACATGTCCGTTTGGTACGTTTGCCTATAAACGTATGCCGTTTGGGTTATGTAATGCACCAGAAACTTTTCAAAGGTGCATGCTAAGTCTCTTTAGCGACATGATTGAAAAAGGTCTTGAGGTGTTCATGGATGATTTCAGTGGTTTCGGTCCATCTTTCGACCAATGTTTAGCTAATCTTGAAAGAGTTTTATTCCGGTGTGTGGAAAAAGACTTAGTCCTCAATTGGAAAAAATGCCATTTTATGGTTACCGAGGACGTATTTTTAGGCCACATAGTCTCATCTCAGGGGATTGAAGTTAATCGAGGAAAAATCGAAGTAATAGCTGAGTTACCCCTACCAAAATCGCTTAAAGATGTGAGGTCCTTTCTAGGCCATTCTGGATTTTATAGAAGATTTATCAAAGACTTTAGCGCCATCGCTAGACCTTTGAGTAATCTTCTCATCAAGGACACTCCATTTGAATGGATTAAAGCATGTCAAGAAGCTTTTGATAAACTTAAAAGCATGTTAATTTCCGCTCCAATCATGCAAGCTCCTGACTGGTCACTCCCATTTGAGCTTATGTGTGATGCAAGTGATTACGCAATTGGGGCTGTTCTTGGACAAAGAAATGACAAGAAAGCTCATGTTATTTACTATGCTAGCAGAACATTATATGGCCCTCAGCTTCATTACTCTACTACTGAGAAAGAGTTACTAGCAATCGTTTTTGCTCTCGATAAATTCCGATCTTACATTGATGGGTCGCCCATCATTTTCTTCACTGATCACTCGGCTCTCAAATATCTCCTGAGCAAGAAAGATGCCAAACCCCGTCTAATCAGGTGGATCCTACTCTTCCAAGAGTTTAATCTCTCGATTAAAGATAAAAAAAGGAGTAGAAAACGTCGTTGCTGACCATTTGTCACGCCTCTCGTTCGACGTACCTATTGATCCCATTCCCATAGACGAGTATTTTCCAGATGAAAATCTATTTGCTACTTCTTCTCTCCCCTGGTTTGCGGATATAGTCAATTACCTTGTCACTGGAATTATTCCATCTAATTGGACTCCGCAAGAGAGAAGGAAGTTCATTACTTGGTCACGCATGTTCTTTTATGATGGTCCATATTTGTTTAAGTATTCTGCTGATCAAATAATCTGGAGATGTGTCCTTGATGAAGAAATCCAAGGGGTAATTCGATTGTGTCATACGGAAGCATGTGGAGGTCATTTTTCCAAAAACAAAACTACTGCGAAAATCCTTCAAAGCGGTCTCTACTGGCCCACAATCTTCGGGGATGTGAATACTTTTTGCAAATCATGCGATAGATGCCGAATAATGGGAGCTATTACTCGTCGTGACATGATGCCATTGACCCCAATTCTACTCTTGGAGTTGTTTGATTGTTGGGTTATTAACTTCATGGGGACCTTTCCACATTCTTTTGGTTTTCTATACATCCTCGTCGCTGTAGACTACGTCTCAAAATGGGTATAGGCCATAGCTACAAATATGAATGACAATAAGGTGGTAATAAAATTCATTCAAGAAAACATACTTTCTCGTTTCGGAATGCCTAAGGCTATAATCAGTGATAATGGAACCCATTTTTTCAACAGGCCTATGGAGAAGCTAATTCGAAAGTATGGAGTTGTCCATAAAGTTGGAACAACTTATCACCCTCAATCGAATGGCCAAGCCGAGCTCGCCAATCGAGAAATCAAAAATATCTTGGAAAAGACAGTCGATAATAGGAAAGACTGGTCTCTCAGATTTAATGATGCGCTCTGGGCGTATAGAACTGCATACAAGAATCCCCTTGGGATGTCCCCATTTCGATTTGTGTATGGCAAGCCTTGTCATCTTCCGGTTGAAATCGAACACAAAGCGTATTGGGCTGTCAAAAGGGTGAACTTTAACATGGATAAATACGGTGAAACACGTAAGCTTCAGTTGAATGAGTTGGAAGAAATACGCAATGATGCGTATGAAAGTGCTAAAATATCAAAAGATCGAATGAAACGACCTCACGACAGAATCATTCGACGGAAAGAGTTTCATTCGGGATAAAAAGTACTTCTCTACAACTCGAGGTTGCACTTGTTTCTCGGAAAATTGCGGTCAAGGTGTAGAGGTCCATTCATTGTGAAAGACGTATTTCCCCATGGAGCTGTTCAACTCGAAGATGAAAAAGGTAGAAACACATTTAAGGTCAACGGGCATCGTCTCAAGCCGTAATTGGAAGCGATCGTCAAGGAAGCTGACACAATCTGGTTGTCGGACCCCATTTATGGGGATTGACTGAAAAAAGCGAGGTCAGGTCCTCACACCCCCGACGTGTAAGGGGTGAATATTGTACATAATAGTCTTAGGATGTTAGGAGTCGTAAATATGTGTTAGGCCCAGGGTAGGGAATCCAATGTTTTGAGGGGTGTTAAGGTTTCGATGAGCATTGCAGGAGTTTTGAAGTGCGAGGAGTTGTAAAGGAATCATTGGGATGGAGAAAAGCAACTTAATAGTGAGAAGACCAGAAAAAAAATGAAATTCTGGAAATTCAGCAGATCAGACCGATCTGGTCCTGAAAAAAAAGAACCGATCCGATTAAGTCGGATCGGTCCGGTCCTAAAAATCAGATCGGTCCGATAATTTGTAGGTGCTACTTCCCGAGGTTAACACCTCTTCAATCCAAATAACATTCATTCCCCCCATCACTTCCTTTCCCAAAAAATTTCATCTCCTCTATTTCCCCCCATCCATTCCCTCCTATTTCCTTATCCCTCCTATAAATACCCACACCTCCTATCCCTATTTCTTCACACCTCCATTTCCTCTCTTCTATCTCACTTTCTGCATAATTCTCTCATACCCATGACTGCTCCCCAGAAATATACCTCCATTGAAGTCCTGCCCGAAGGTAATGGAAAATATCGTTCTCGCCGTGAGGCAAATTGGTGCCAACAATTTTTCAGTCCGACACGAAAAATCCACATTGAGCGTCAAGTAGTTTGGGATCAGCTGCCGAATTCTGTCACAGGCATGTTCATGTCACGAGGCTGGTGAAGATTTTTTAATGAACCATTTGAGGCAGTTCTGGAGAATGAAGTGCGTCAGTTTTATGGTACGCTTGTCCGTACCGATGAATTCGAATCCCAAGCTTTTGTGGACTCCACACCAATACCGTTCTCACTCGAACTTCTGGCCCAGAAACTCGAGTTTTAAGGTGTGCTCACTCCAGCTCAATTTTATTATCCTAGTCCCGATCCCGTTCTATCCAAAGCAGTTTGCATCTCAAGAATCGAGCCTGGTGCGGTTTGGACTACCGAAACCTTTCTTGTTGGTCGGTTATCCGACAAGGCACGATTCACTTTTCACATTGTTTGTACCAAAATTTTGCAAACCTCCAATGATTCGGCAATGCTCCTGCGCCAATCTACAATGATGTATCACCTATTTGACCATGAAACTGTTATTAATTTGGCCCGCACATTTTGCAATGATATTCTCTTTGTGTCCTATGACAAAAAGGGTCGGGCCCCTCTTCCTTATGGACGTCTCATTACATCCTTACTCAAGGATGCCGAGATTATGCCACCACAAGATCTCATCAACTTGCCCAAGCCATTAGGGCAAGAATCCCGCACTCGAAGTGAAAGGCAAATCCAGCTAATCTGTGCACGGCGCGGCGGCGATTCGAGTGATGAGGAGTCTGATGCGGAAAAGGATGTTGCTGATGAGGACGTTGATATGGAAGAAGGGGAGGAGGAAGAATATGATGAAACCGCTGATCCGGATAATGTTCCGGTTGGTACAGGTTTGACTGAGCGCGTTCTTTCTCTTGAAACGCATTTCGACGGGTTTATGACTTCATACGAGAAGGACATGAGTTTGGTCCTGCGTATTCAGGCTGACTTGTACCGTCTTCAGTTGGGCCCCGAGTCCCCCCTTCCTCCCTACTATTACAATCCTTATGATCTTGCTTCACCCGGAACTTCCCGTCCCCCACCCGCCCCTTAGGATGCCCCGCTACCCCTTTATGTTCTATTAGTTATGTTTGTGATCCTTTGCTTCCACAGTTGTGTTGTAATATACAGTTTTAGTATGATATTTACTTGTTTTATTTATTGCACTCCTAATGTTGTCTTCTTTATCTCTCGTACATTTGATTGAGGACAATGCAAATCACTAAGTTAGGGGGGATGACAAGTGCGTATTCATAAAATTTCGTATATATGTATATAAAAAAAAAGCCAAAAATATTTTTCTTCAAAATAAATAAAAATTGGAATTTAAAATTTTAAAAAATATCATCTTTATTCTATTTAAAGTATTAAATTGTTAAATCATAATGTACTAAGCCAAAATTAACCGAAGATGGAAATTGAAAGAAAATTGACGACTTAACGAATAAAATGTGGAGATTGGTCAAACCCGGTGAGATTTTGAGCCTTTCAATTTTTTATGAGTTTTTAAATCAATCCGATTTTATGATTAACTCAAAGTTCTTTTCAGCGTTTGAATAAGTCGTTGATGATCTCAATCCTTTGTTTTGATCGGTTATGGGAAATGTGTGAAATGTTGTCTTGAAATTCGTGCTAAATATATCTCTAAACATAATTAATCTCGAGATGCATATGGTAATGTGATTAGCAATTTGGACAATGATGTAGGCCCTCATTTGTTACCCAAAAATATTAGCCATAAAAAGTTGTGAAAAATAAAAATTATCCCTTTGCAACCCAAGTTGAGCCTAATAAATATTTCCCTTTCCTTCGATAACCCAAAAAAAACCAAATAGTCCGGAATTGCGAAAATGGAATATTCATTAAGTCCGAAAAGTGCAACAAAAAGGGGCAAGAAAAAAAAATAGATATGCTCAACAAAAATAGCAAGAAAAGAAAAAAGAAAAGAAAAAATGAAAATAGAAAAAGAAAGAGAAAAATGAGCAAATGCCCGAAAAAGCACTAATGGACATCATAAGGACATTTTCCAATTCCAAAATTCCCTATTATTTCCATTTTTTCCCTTTTACACCTTAACCCCAAGAAAAGTCCTAATTGAGTCCAAATGACGAAATTAATTACTTCATGGAGAGATAAGACATGAAAAGATAATAAAAGAGATTAAAAGGGTGTGATTTAGGGGCGATGTTCCCGTTTCCTAATAATCGTACTCCGATGATGAGATCTTTTCACCATATATTTCCTTCTTTTCAATTTTGTACGCATGAATTTGTGTCCATTATATTTACTCTTTATATCATGCATACCGAGAGAAAATAACAACAATCCGAGTGATTCGTTTGTGAGTGCATCCGTAAGAATTTGAATCAAAACGAATTTTCAAAAAGTAACGTAATGCTCAATCGGTGGAAATTTGAGGTTTAATTTCTGGCATTGCACACACACACTATGGTTTGAGACATTTGAATATGAATTTATGATGATTATTTTTTGAAAAGTTTAAATTGTACAATTTTTAAATATTTTGATATTTATTTGAGTCAATAAAGAATTTTGTGGGTATATTCACTGCAAACCCTCACGAGACAAAACTCGTCCTACTAGGGTAACCTAGGGGTTTGAAGGCTTATTGCATATGCTAAATGCAATCGCTTGCCCGCGAAAAAGGTATTCTATCCCAATAAAAGAATTTTCAAGAGTTGAGCGTTAAAACTAATTTCTTTTACATTGCCCGGGACGTGCAAAGTCCTAAGTTAGGGGGATTTGACCAAGTCTAAATTCTTCTGAATTTAGACCCTTAAGTTAGTGATTTTTATATCCCGAACAAGGTAATTGAACCATTTTTATTCCATATCATTTCCATTGACTGTTTCTAACAATTTCCCCGAGCTTCGTGTATTTGTGACGATTTTTTAGGAATATAGTGCAAGAAAGAGAGAAAGAAACAGAAGAAAGGAAGAAAAGTCAAAGGGAAAAAACGTAAAGTTATACCTAGAGTTAGAATTTGACACATAAAGGGAAGATTAAAGAGCTTGATTTCACAAGAGCATCTGAAGAAACGACATGCAAATTGGAGCTCGAGATCAGAAGTTATGGCCAGTCAAAGAAGAAAAGGAAAAAGTCAACTTGGAAGAAATCGGACCGATCCGGTGTATATCCGGACCAATCCGAAATGACCCAAGACCAGTAGACCCCAGATGGATGACAAATCGATGACATCAGAACTGATCCAGTGGGTACCGGATCGATCCGATAGAATAAAAAAAGAACCAATCCGGTGGCTGAAAAACGGACCGATCCGAGGGCTATCCGGACCGATGCGGTCATGCGAAATCCTGGCATTTATTATGAAGATTTTGATGTGCATAGCTAGTGAAATCTTGCACAACAAGCGATTCTGGCTGTCAAACTCGTACTACTTGGTGCTATAAAAGCCCATGCCCTACCTCATTCTAGGGGGTGGATTTAGAGAGAGCAATTAAGAAGTTAGGAAATTTTCATTTTCTTGGGTAGGAGTTTTCATAAACCCTAATTTGTAAGGTTGAGAGAGACAAAATTTCTGGATTCAAAGTGTTCTCCTGTTGCTGAATACAAGTATAACAATTCCATTCTCTTATTTGGTATCTATGTTAGTTAAATTTCAATTGTATTGCAAATTATTTCCAATGTTTGGTAGGTCTATAATTATGTGTATGAATTTGTCTTCTAATCAAATCATGTCTAGCTAAGTTCTTAAGGGCTGGGGTACATGAACTCACTCCGAGGCAAATTACTTATGTAGAAAATAGAGGGTAAATTAAATATGGACCGAATTGTGGAAGAAAATTACATGAACATGCCAATATTTTAATCTCTCTTGCCCTAGGTACTTGAGATGTTTAAGAACGTTTTGCAAGTGTAATTGTCCGTTCACCACTTTATATTTACCTTTGATTTCACATGGTGAGGGCTAGCTCCTTCATATATGTAATGCTTAGGATTTATAATGATTGGATTTAGTCACGAATTTTAATTTACAATCCTAGTATTCTACACGGTAATTCCTTAAGGTTTGAGGGATTGTACCCTACCCTGTTTTCTCTTATTTTTCAATCTAATTTCTCCAAAAGAATTTAGGGTTTTATTTTCTTTGAGTATATTTTATTCCAATTGCAATTTCTCATCGGTAGTAATCTTTATATTTCTTTGGAGGAGTCATTTCAAGATTTAATAACTTGTCCTACAAAAGTGCCAATTTTTTATCCCTGTGGATACAATCCCGACTTGTCGGATTATTACTAACGTGACAGGCTTGCACTTGAGCCTATAGAAAACTCACTTTTGAGACAAATTCTTAGTCGCATCACTTATGCTTCTATTCACACACTTGTTGATAATTCTCCATGTACACATCGCACCACGTGCACCTAGGGTCACATATATACACATGTTGCACGCATCACCCATCCATACTTGGTGTACCATTGGTACTTGTACTTTGATCCCTATTGGCATAATCAGGAAATACACTATCATCATAAGATACAAGTAAGAGAATCATGCATGACTCACACGACATCACCAAAGATCATCGTGATTGACCAAATTTTACCCAGTAACTATAGGGTCACTTCGTGATGGGTGCTGGCCCTACAGGGCGCAGTTAGCCTAAGTGATATGACTCTCACCTTCCATTGTCCAAGTACCTTCGACGTATATCTAACGGTTCCCCCGCATCGTACCGCTTGACCAAAGTCATAACATGGGGTATATTGCAGGGAACTTGTTCACGTACGCTGAGTATATCGAATTCGGTCTCACACGTACCGTCCCCATGAGGTATATGGTGAGGCAATCCACGTACACTCTGATATATCAAATGGCTTTTCCACACGTACCAATTGCCCGCAAGAGAAAGACTTATATCGTGGAAGTCACGCCAAAGGGGGGGAACCCTTTTTTATTCACCCAGCCAACTGCATACCTGTATATAGATGTCAAGCCTAGGCCACACATGTTAGATTGTCGTTTTTTATCCGAAACTCTTCTGAAATTTTGGGCCGGCCTATCACATAAATTTTCGCGCATTTTTAAAACGGAACCCTATCTGTGAGTCTGGTCACAAGTCCATCCATAGCTTTGCATATATTACAAACCCAATTTTTCCAGGCTCAGGTCCCATTCGACATTTCATTTTACATTTAGGAGGATTAATACAAGTGAAAACATAATAATTGTAATAATCATGCTTAGACCGTCTCTCCTTTCTTTAACAAAAAATCCAAAAAAAATTCTCCTCTCTTTATCAAAAACCGAAAAATAGTTTTTTCAATATCAAAAAGAAAAATAGAATAAAATGTCAAAAATATTTTCATCCCTTTTTTTCTCAAAATAAATACCATTTGGCGCCTTCCTAGGTCGATTGCAAACCCTTAGCCAGGCTCCCTATTAGCTTCGGTATTCAGTCAAATCACCCCGGAGTTCCATCCATTCCCCTATTACTTCTTCCAAATCTGGAATCCATCCACCTTTCATGGAGAACATAGATCAACTAACCGTTGTGCATCCGGATCTGATGGTAGTCCTAGCTCAGCTTGTGTCCAAAATTGATAACCTCCAAACTGAGGTCCGAGAGATGAAACAAAACCAGGTTCCCATTCCTTAAGAACTCAAGGCCTTGTTCCCTTATGATATGGATCCACCCGAGCCTATCTGGGTTCTCGAAGAGTATCATCACGCTCCACATGCCCCTGCTTCTAATGGCCCATCGCACGCCCACCTTCCGATGCCGAACCTTGCCCAGCCTGGGGCTAACTTGCCTATGATCATTGATCCAAAGGAAAAAGAGCTGAACAAAGTCAAAGAGGAACTCAAGATGCTCACCAAGAAGTTTGACCAACTCATAATCTCATGAAATTACATGGATTTCACCCACATGTCTCCTTATCCTAAAGCGAGGATACCCGAGAAGTTCAAGATCCCAAATATTGAAAAATTCGGAGGAAGTGGACCCCCGATTGTTCATCTACAAAGTTATCACCGTTCCATGACTCTACTAGGGGCTTATGAAAAAGTGATCGCGTAATTGTTTCAGCAAACTTTGAAAGATAGTGCCCTTAATGGTTTTTGTCTCTCGGAGAGTCCAAAATTCGTAGCTGGGAGGATTTAGACCGAAAATTCATGTCACCGTACAACTATAATGAAGAGCTTGAGGTCATCCGTCGTGATTTATAGCTGCTCAAACAGAACCCTGGAGAATTAGTCAGTAACTTCATCGCCCGATGGAGGGAAAGAGCAGCCACTATGACCAATCGGCCTTCCGAGGAAGAACAAGTCATCATAGTGAAGAAGAACTTCTTACCCCATGTCCGAGCAATAATGGGAGGATAATACTATTCCCACTTTCGAGCTCTCAGAGAAGCAGGAGTAGAAATCAAGGAAGGTCTTGTCAAAATAGAAGTTGACCCAAAAAAGGTGTCCGAACAGTTCACCCCCAGAAAATATGATAAGCCTGCCAGTACTACAGTCTTAACCATCAACAACATCTCTCAACCAACCACATCATAGGCGTCAAAAAATAACCTTGTCCAAGTCCGAAAGGAATACACCGAGCTCCATGCTCCCCTATCCAAAGCCTATAAAGCCCTACTAAGAGGAAACCATATCAAACCCTTAGATCCCCGTCCATTTCCAAATCCACTCCCAATAAACTTCAAGTCAGATGCTCATTGTGCCTTTCACCAAACTGCTGACCATACCACCTACCAATGCCTTCACCTCCGAAACATAATCCAAGGTCTAATTGACTGGGGTACCATCACCCCACCAGCCAATACTATGCCGAACACTACTCATAACCCACTTCCAAATCACACCAATGCTATCTTTCTAGAAGAGAACCCAAAATTCGATCCCTTAACTCAAATCACACCCATATAATCTCCTAAACCTCTCTATATTTTCCCATATTTTCTCCTATATCCTACTAACCTCGTTGATCAGGCACTATCACCCCTTACTAGAGCATACATCTCTATCCATACCCGTTCTAAAAATTGAGGCATGGAATTGTCAGAAGTGTTAAACCAACTCCTAGAGTTCAGGATAAAATTGCCCTCACAAATGATCCTTGATTACCAGTGATTCGGTAAGCTGTTCTAGGAAGAACAAAAATGGTCCCGAGGGTCAGATAGTTGGGTAGTAACAACCGATGAAGTCAACCTGGATGATGTTGTCGATATTATGGAAGAATTATTCAGGCAAACCAATAACATTTGCAGTATCACCGAGTTATTCGATGCTTTAAACCTACCGGGGCGTCTGGTCCCTTCACCCTTACACATCCCCACAGAATGATATTCGATGTATGAAGAAGTCATTGAAGTTGTGGAATACATCAACTTTACATGGAGAGACAGAATTGTTTCCACCGGATGGGGGGAAGAATTTAGAGATTTGAATGAAGGGCAAGCTTCAGAGAAAACTGTCCTGGTAGCCGACATTTTTGGAATGATATAATTTAAAGAACTCCTCAAAGAAATAAAAAAGGTGGCAGATCAACCCGAGATCGACGAGGAAACGGGATTCATGTTCTTCCCTTCTTCAATAAATCACATAACCAGATCAGGGAGGCATTACCTGATTCCAAGCTCACTACCAGCAAATGACAAAGGGAGGGGTGTTAAAAACCTTCCTATGCCAAAGATGACCCTCGAAGAGAGCAAGATCCTCGATCAACTAAAGAAAACTCAAGCTAACATCACTCTATGGGGGCTTTTCATGTCTTCTCAGCTGCACAAAAATGCTTTGATCAAGTTACTCACTAGACCCACAGTTCCTCCGTCTACGACACCAGAAGAAGTGGTAAATTTGTTCGGATCCTTAACCTCTACCGGTATGCTATCCTTTTCCAAAGAAAAAATTCCCATGATTTGGCTAAACCACAATCATGCACTCAACATCTTCATCGAAGTTATGGGGAGGGTCGTACCACTCTCTCTTATCGATAATGGATTCACCTTTAATGTCTGCCCACTGAGAACCTTCAAATGTTTAGGAATGAAAGAAAATGACCTCGCTCCAACCTCTACCATTTTGCGTGCCTATGATAATACATGTCGATAGGTGATATGATCCATAAAGCTTGTAATATGGGCTGACCCTATAAACCATGTCATCGAATTCCAAGTTATTGACATCCCAGCCTATTTCAACCTATTACTAGGATGACCTTGGCTCCAAAGTATCAAGGGCATGTCTTCCGCACTCCATTAAGAATTAAAGTTCTTCATCGATGGAGGGGTTATTACCATTTTGGTCGACGACGACAATGACGATGGTGCAGGTACTAGCAGTCCAATCCTTGAGATACAACACGGGTCAAATGATATGCTCCTATCAGGATTCTAAGTTAAAACACTTCTACTCCCAGCAGGGGACAACTTCAAAGAAAGGGTTAGTCCAGAATATGACCCTCATGGAAACATCAATGTGATTTAGATGTTTAGAAATATGCACTTCATACCCCTACTGGGGCTAGGACAAAGATAACAAGGGTTACTTGAGCCAATTGAACTAAAGAAGGATTTCCATCATTGTGGTTTGGGGTATCAACCATTAGAATAAGAGCTCAGATGATCCACCAGTCTTGACCAAAGATAAGACTAGACTGCGTCCAGACTATCCCAGTTGAATCCTTGGATGGCCGATTCATCATAGAGGTGAGGATGTACCCTTTTGAGGCTTTTTGGAACCATGGTATGACCATACAGATAAGAAAATGAAGCCTAGAATGGAGATATTCTTCCAAGATAGCTACCCATGTGCCAAAGATTCCCAAAACCATGTACAACAGCTCATCAAAGATACCGAAGAGACTGAGGAAAATGACTCCAAAGATTCCTTCAATATACAGACACTTGGGCTGACACTTTTCATGGTTCACTCATGCACTATATCACCGGATCTATCCCACCTGATTAAACATGTTGATACACCTCTCCTCAACTGGCATGCTGCGCCAGGTTTACCTGCTAAAACCTCCCCAAATCCTAATGTTTACCCCTTTTCTTCTTCTGTTGTCTATCCTTGTTCAAATGTAATCGAGTCCTCTTTTGACGAGGTTATCAATCCTATTTTTCCTATCAATGAAATAAACGAATATTTTGAGTATCGTGTTATGCCTTGTATTAACTGTTAGGATTCTAATCAAACTTTTGATGATGATGATTTTGCAAATGAACAATTCTTAACTGATCTAAATAAGGTTAATAATAAACAACATAACCGCTTTCAAGTTAATGAAGAATAGACTGTTGTTATTTACCTCGGTTCTAGTAGACAACTGTGCGAGATTAGGATAGGGGCTACCCTTGACGAGTATGAGCATGCACAACTCGAAGAATTTCTAAAGGAATTCGTGAATGTCTTCGCATGGTCCTACGACGATATGCCCTGCATTGATCCTGAAATAGCTCAGCACGAGATTCCCACTATTCCATATTATAAGCCGGTCAAACAAAAGTTGAGAAAGCTCACATGGCTAGCCAACATAGTGCCCATGCCGACATAGGTTTCATTCATGTGATCGAATATCCCACGTGGCTAGCCAATATAGTTCTCGTGCCAAAATCAGGAGGAAAAGTTCAGATGTGTGTAGACTATTGGGATTCGAACAAAGCCTCTCCAAAGGATGATTATCTGCTACCCAAAATCTACATGATCGTGGACAACACAGCCAGTCATGCTCTCAAATCATTCGTTGATGGTTTTGTCGAATAAAACCAAAGAAAAATGCACCCACACCACGAAGAAAAAACCCCATTCATCACCCCATGGGGAACCTTTTGCTTCACTGTCATGCCATTTGGTTTCAAGAATGCTGGATCTACCTACCAGAGGGATGCCACAACCATCCTGTACGATCTGATTCACAAAGAAGTTGAGGTCTGTGTGGATGATATGATTATCAAGCCCAAAACTAGAGAAGGTCATGTTCTTCCTCTCCGAAAGTTCTTCGAATGACTACGACAGTATGAGATGAGACTCAATCCGTAGAAGTGTGTCTTCAGCGTTACAAAGGGAAAACTCTTGGGATTCATGTTCATTGAGAGAGGGATAGAAGAAGATCTTGCCAAGATGAAAGCCATACTTGAGATGCCACCTCCCCGAACAGAGAAAGAATTTCGAGGTTTCCTTAGGAAATTAGAAAACATCAGCCGGTTCATCAGCTAGATAATCTCTATTTACGAATCGATATTCAAACTCCTCTAAAAGGATTCAACCAAGATTTGGAACAAAGCATGCCAACAAGCTTTTGACCAAATCAAATAGTATCTGACCCAACCTTTAGTACTCATGCCACCACAGCCTAGTTTCCCCTTGCTCCTATACCTAACCACAACTGATACTTCAACTGGGGCTTTACTTGTCCAATACCTTCGAGATTCCCGTAAGGAAAGATCCATATATTATGCCAGTCATAAATTGGTCGATTATGAGGTCAACTACACTTCTTTGGAAAAGGTGTGTATCACACGTGTCTGGGTCACCCAAAAGCTGCAGCACTACATGCTCACCTTCCCCATCAAACTTATATCTCTGATGGACCCCATCAAATACTTACTCGAGAAACCCACATTTTCCAACCGAATGGCTTGATGGTTGATGCTCCTAATCGAGTTCGATATCATGTACATCATGTAGAAATCCATGAAAGGAAGAGCCATCTCTAACTACCTAGCTAATTACCCCGTAGCAAGAAGATGATGTTTGGATCTCTGAAGTCCTAGATGAAAACATCTTTTGTGCTGATCAGGATAACCTTCGATGGAAAAATTTCTTTGACGGTGCTTCCAATAAGAAGGGACATGGAATTAGGATACTCTTGATCGCCCCAGATGACTCCCAAACTGCAATCGCCATCAAGTTTGATTTCCCTTGCACCAATAACATAACTGAGTACGTGGCATGCACAGTAGGTCTCAAAGTTGCTCTCAAGAAAGGTATTCAATGTTTAGACGTTTATGGGGATTCCACCCTCATCATCATTCAAGTTCTCAGAAAGTGGAGAATTAAGGACGAGAAACTCCAACCCTTTAATGCTCACCTGGAAGAACTAGCCTCCCAATTCCAAGACATCACCTTCCATTACCTACCTCGAGAAAAAACTAACCTAGACGACTCCCTTACTACCTTAGCCTCCATGGTCGACATTCTTCAAGAAATAACAATGACCCCCTTCCATATTCAAAAGCAAGACAACCCAAAACCACTGTTACCACATTGAGCTCGTCACCATAGAAGATCTCGATCTAGCCAATTGTTGGTAGTATCATATCCAGCGCCTCCTCAAGCATGGAAGGTATCTTGAGGGTTCTAATAAGAAAGATCGAGTAACCCTCCGAAGACTAGTTACCTAGTACATCATCTCTCATAAAGCACTACTAAAAAGGAACATCAATAGAACTCATTTGCACTGCATCGCAGGGGCTGACATTAAAAAGATAATGCAAAAGATTCACAACGGGGAATGCGGATCACATATGAACGGTCACATTCTTGATAAGAATGTCATTCGATATAGCTACTACTGGACCACCATGACCCAGGATTACACTGCCTATGTTCGGAGATGCCTCAAATGCCAATAATTCTCCAACCTTCATCATTTGTCTCCACGTGAATTATACAACATGACCTCTCCCTGGTCATTCTCCACCTAGGGCATCGACATCAGAGGGAAGGTTACACCGAAGGCTTCCAATGGGCATGATTTCAACCTAGTTGAAATTGATTTCTTCACCACATGGGTCAAAGTTGAGTCATACACAGTGCTGAATGCTAAGAAAGTGGCCCAATTCATCAAGAAAAACATCATCTCCCAGTATGGGGTCCCGTACGAACTAGTGTCAAATAACAGGTTGCATTTTAAGGAAAAAGTTACAAAAGTGGTTAAAGAGTATGGGATTCATAGAAACAAATCTTCTCCCTATCGACCTCCGACCAACGGTGCAATTGAAGATGCTAATAAAAACCTCAAACCCATTATCAGCAAGATGACCGAAAGCTGTCGGGATTGGGCCAATCAAATCTTGTACGCCCTTTGGGGCTACCGAACCTCCATTCGAACCTCTACTGGGCCTACCCCTTACTATTTAGTTTACATCATGGAAGCAGTCCTACTAGTTGAGATAGAAATACCCTCAATATGTTTCATGCTTGAGAGCAAGGTCAGTGAAGAAGACTGGTGCCAAAGCCGTCTTGACGAGCTGACCCTCCTAGACGAAAGTAGATTAAAAGCACTATACCACATACAAGGGTACCATCACCAAATAACGCGTTCATTCAACAAGAGAGTTAAGGATTGCGGCATATGAGAAGGGGACCTAGCCCTCAAAGAGATAATTGAACTCATCATGGACACCAGAGGGAAATTCTCGCCCAATTAAAGCGTCTCCTACATTGCTAAGAAGATCTTGTCTAGCGGTGCTGCCATGTTCACTGATTTAGATGGGGAAGAGATGGCTCGTCCATTCAACCTAGATCGTCTCAAGAAGTTCTACCCCTAGTTCGAAATCTCGGCACACTACGAATCTTCTCATCTCCCTTCTACTTAAAAAAAACTCTTCATTTCCCCTACCCAGAACAACATGGGCCTGATCCTCTACAAAAACCATTTTTAGACAAAATTAAAACTTTTCAAAAACCCCAGAGGTACATAGGTAACTCATACACCTTACATGAGCACGACCCTTTTTTCCCACAAAATACTATTCTTTTCTTTCCTCCGAGAACAACAGTTGATTCGAAGATATACTTGAACAAAATGATTATGTATGCCTTAGCGATCGGTATAGATAATTTAAACAACACAAAATTCATCGAAAGCCACAATTGGATGATCAGAAACTTTTTTATTTCACTAATAAGAAATTACGGTACATATTACATAAGAAAAGGAACGGATAACTCCCTTCCTCCCTACCTTCCTAAAAAGCCATAACAAAATCACCACATTTATCGCCATTACATAATAAAATCTCCAGGAGTCATACCCACAGCTAACAGAGGAGCCCGCTCCATCATCATCATATGAATCCTAGGGTCCCCAAGTTGCACATGCCTGAACAGAGTGTCGCAGACACTCCATAGACCGATAAGCTCGATACAGCTTCGAAAAAACCACAACACCTCCTTCCATGGTGTCAAAAGAGACAAGCCACTTTTTTTGAGTCTCCACTGCCAACATCTTGCTAACCACTCTCCGCCACAACCACTTCATATAATCCCCACGGATATGCCAAACTCTCGCAACAGACTGAGAAGGACGAGTCGACGGACGTTAATTCTCCTACATAGAGCCAAGCCGCAGGCGCAGACGCTCAGTCAAATCCTCTACCGGAAAGAAATTTAGTGTCCGAGGTGGCATGAATTCTGCCCAGCCAAATTGGCGTAGAAGCCGCCAAAGGAAATAAAAGGAGGTCTAGCTGAGACCAACCAGCCGCACATAGGGGTATTCTCCTAGCTCCAGAATAGGCAGCAACTGTCCCCACCAAGGCACTGATCAGTACAGATCCCGAGCCCCATGCTCCATAATCCAATTCTCCCAGCTCTCAATACCCAGGCCAATGCTGATGAAGTGACGCGAAAAGAAGTTGGATACAACCGACAAAGGATATTCTGGAAGTGTCACCAGGCGGAGTCTTTCAGACAACCACATGAACACCATCACGGGGCTACCCTGCAGGAAGTCAGAACTACCTTCTCCCCAGGCATCCAGATCATTCAGGGTCTCCGCCAGTATCACCGCCATAGGATTACGATGGTATGACATCTATGAAGTAATGGCTAGAAGTTGCGGATCCACCAGCAGTTCTCCAGTCACCATCACCAATTTTGATACTAAGCCCAGAATAATGGTTTCGTCATATCCAGCATTTCCAGTATCCTACAAATGCCCGGAATGTAACATCGACGAAAGGGAGATCATTCATCCAGTAACCAATGGTCTGGACACCGAAGGCAAAATGCGAAGAAGCCCAGCCAGCAAATCCCTGGAGGAACGGGAAAATTCGAGTAAATCCATAGCAACACTGAGATTTATCCCCAGCATGATAGAAAATTCCTCACACGTAGGACAAACTTCATCCAACCCAAAGTGGAATACATGGTCTTTAGGGTACCAAAATTGTACCGTCGCCATCAGCAGGTTCCACTCAATGGGTTGATTGTGCCACAAAGAGATTCGATGTATGTTGAAAGCATCGTAGTCAACATTATAAGAGCACATCACTTCCAAGGATTCTAGGTAGTTACCAAACTCAATGCTACCAGGGAGAACCATCTTGTAGGACTAAGAGATAGTAGGCAAGTAAGTAAGAATGTGAAGGTGTGATAAAAACACTCCACCCCTACCACTTTTTATATTTGAGAACCCTCACAAAAGACATAAGCCCTGCAGAAATTGGAGGGAATCCTACCCCACAGAGTACCAAAAGGCTGAAGAGGGCACTAATCAAATCTTTGAATTGATAGAAATGGACTTGATTGCAGATAGGCAGGGCAAGGGGCTTGCCGATCGGCAACCCCCAATATTTGGAAGTTTTTTTTCCTCTTTTGTCAAAATTAGAAGTTCAATAAAAATAAATTAATATTCTCAATAGAATTTCAAAAATCATTTTCCACCCCTATATAATTTCCCATTCTTAAAACATTCCTCAAAATCCCAAAAATATCTCTTTTTACAATCTCAGCAGCAAAGTAAAAAGCGTGTGTGCATGCATTCACTCACCATTAACAAAGATAATAAAAAAATCCATTGCATTGCATATATATTTGTTCTTTATGTTACATCAATTTTACAGGAAATAGAAAAAAGAAAAAAACAATGGGACTCAGCCCAAACCCACATTCTCTCTCTCTCACTCTCACCTACCCTTCACCCCACTCTCTAAGAGCTTCCACCCCTTTGACGCACTTTCTTTCCCCTACGACAAGATGACGAACCACCACTACTCGAGCCAGATTCGTCCCCGAACGAAGCATATGGCACCAAGAAAGAAGGAACCGGGACTGCATCCTGAATGTGGAAAGTCACCGAAGATATCCAGTCTCTGATGTCCCTCAGCCAAGTGCTCGACACCCGCACTTGCTGCAAGAAGAAGGCAAAATCAGTATCAAAGAAGGATCAAATTAGAAAAGGAACCAAAAAGAGGGAAAGAACAGAAAGGTATACCACAGGATGAAGAACCTCCTATATCAAACCCAACTCCTACGGATCCATCGCGTGAGGACGGTGTAACATAGGCACCATCCCTTCATCATCCCGTCGAATATTATACAAAGGCGTATGCAGCCGTACAAAGAGAACCTCTGACGTCTCCGTAGACGTCGACGGACCACCGCTGCTGTGGGAGAACCCCAACACCCGACTCGAACCCGCGGAAGGGAAAGGCAAGGCATCATATATGCTGGAAGCCATCAACCAACTCGTCATAAAGTCCATATAGTCATACGATACAGCCTTATCAGTGTATAATAAGTAGGACTCGCCAATTATCATCACGATCCTCACATCCTCTGGCATCAACTGCTCTCGACTCATAGACATAGGAGGCTGCGCAGGTGGCACCACCACCTACTCCTTAGTAATTTACTGAACAACCCGCTCCCCCAGATACCAAGAATGGCCGAACTCATGCGGAAGCAAACGCCTCATATGCGCATTCACCCCGGTCGACCCCGTATCCTGAATAGCTATCCCCCCAAGGATAAAATGTCACCTAAAAATCCACAGTAGGCATAAGTCAATACAGAATCAGGACATTCCAAAAACCAAAACTGAAAAGGAAAGAGTCTTACTCTACCACTGGTCAGGCCATTTAAGACCTGACGCACCACCTCTAGAGAGAGACATCCCTTCGACTGCCGATTGGCCTTCCGCCATCGATATAATAGGTAGGGGTCCCAAACAGTCTCATCCTTTAAGGCAATCAATGAGGTATTGAACCCAATCACCTCATAGAACCACGTTTGCCAAAGACAGGAATTCACAATAAAAAAGAGAGGCATATGGAAAATGTGAATGCATGAAAGGAAAAATGAACAAAATTAAAGAATACCTCAAGGAGATACGTGGCTCCAGTAAAAGTTTGTCGGCAGCACCGACCGAATGCATCCAAAGAAAAATAGAGGGTCACCAAAGTCAGGCTCCCCAATCATAGAGAGGGATGTTCGAAACATCCTCAAAAATGGTAAGAACCACAAATGGACGACGTCGCCACTCGATGCCACCATGAAACTGACCAGCACCAGCAATATGAACAACTGGGCCATCAGCCTCACCTGTAGCCCATCCTCCGCATCAACCACCCTACTCAGTAGAATATCCTTCAACAAGGATAGGAGGATGGAATCCCTAGAGACTATCCTCCCTACATCACCAAGTGTCGCCTGCATCGCCTCTAGCCTCACCCTCAGAGAACGATCCACCTCTATCTGCTCCCCATTGTAATCTAGACCCAGTAGGTGTTACACATCTATGGGAGTCACGATCATCTCCCCCAAGCCAAAATGGAAGGTGTGGGTAGTATCCCACCGTCTCTCCCCTAGAGGGCATAAGACCTCTATCGAATGACGCGTCTCATCCAGCGCAGATGCTAACCTCCCAAAACCCACTGATGATACCACCCAACGCACCATAGGTGGAAGATGCTCCCAGACGTCCTTAAGCCTCATCATCCCACGAGCACGCATATTGTTCAAAGAGATATCAGACTATCAAAATAAGAAACCTTGTCAAAATTCCAGAAAAGGAAAATATTAAGAAAAAAGAGAAGAATGCCAAAAGTCAGGTTACTTACATAACTGCCAGGGCTCACCACCCTCAAAGAGTGATAACGCGATGGCTCTCGCAGCAAGGTTCGCTCATCTGCAACTGGCTCGAACGCATCAAAGGAGTTCTCACTCCCCAAAGAAAGAGGCACCCTGTCCCTCCACTCATCATCCACACAGTCATCAAGACTCAACCATTCCCAATGTGCTACAGTACTCACAAAGGCATCCATTTCTTAGAGATCGAAATTCTAGAACCATTTATAGAGGAAAATCGCAAAAAGAAAGAAACCAAGAAGCTGTGAAAAATGAGGGGAATTTTCCCCCTTTATATAGGATGCCAAGGGTCATGTCGATCGGCATTTACCCCCCACCCACCGATCGGCACTAACCCCTTACCTTCTCGAGGCAGTCCAATGCCACTGCCGAATGGCACCTTCTGAACCATGCCGACCGGCACCCCCTTAAAATTTCGTACAAAAATTCCTAGAAAATACCAGAAGCCCTAAAAAATTCTCAGAAAATTCCTAAAAATCCCAAGAAGGATTTAGAACATTTTCACCAAGAAAATTTCACACTCCCTCAAGTGAAACCCCCATTTCCCCAGAAAAACTCTTAAAAACCAAGTAAAACTCCTCCTGGCAACGTCCCCGTAGGATCTCTCAAGATCACCCCCATGACCCAAAGGTCTCAAGCAATACATCCAAACCCTGGGCCCCCTAATCACTTCCCCAATGGAGTTTACGGCATTAAACTTGCCTTTGCTATGCGAAATCCACAAAATCACAAGGATTTCCCAACGAAACTCCGGAGGACCAGGACACTAAATTTTCCCCAGCTCATTCGTTATTCCCCAGCGGAATCTAAAATCTAATCTTTACCCCCAAATGAAATGTAGGTCAGAATTGGCCTCGATCCTCGGTCGTCACCTCTCTTTGGTCAGAATTGACCCCGATGCTCGGTCGTCACCTCTCTAGTTCAGCATTGACCTCAGTTTTGGATCGTCACATCTCTTAGGTCATAATTGACCTCGATCCTCGTTCGTCACCTCTCTTAGGTCAGAATTGACCTCAGTCCTCGGTCGTCACCTCTCTAAGGTCAGAATTGACCTCGATCCTTGGCCATCACCTCTCTTAGGTCAGAATTGACCTCGATCTTGGATCATCACCTCTCTTAGGTTAGAATTGACCTCGGTCCTCTGTTGTCACCTCTCTTAGGTCAGAATTGACCTCAGTCTTGGATCGTCACCTTAGTTAGGTCAGAATTAACCCCGATCCTCGGTCTTCACCTCTCTTAGGTCAGAATTGACCTTTTTTCTCCGTCATCACCTTAGTTAGATCAAAATTGACCTCAGTCTTTGATCATGACTTTAAGCCCGCATAATTGGCTTTGACCCACAAAATTGGTCATCTCACCTTAAGCCCGCGGAATTGGCTTCGACCCACAGAATTGGTCATCTCAACTTAAGCTCCCAGAATTGGCTTCAACCCGCAGAATTGGTCATCCCACCTTAAGCCCTCAGAATTGGCTTCGACCCACAGAATTGTTCATCTCATCCTTAATCCCTCAGAACTGGTCATCTCTGCTTAAGCCCGTAAAATTGGCTTTGACTTGCAGAACTGGTCATCTCAACTTAAGCCCGTAGAATCATCTTTTACCCACATAATCGATCAACCCTAGCACCTCCTCATGAATTGGCCTAAACCTTTCCTCCAAACCACCCCTTACGTCCTCAGAATCGTCCTTGGCCCTCTGAATAGGTCATCCTCCCTCCTTAGGTCCCCAGAATCAGTCTCGAGCATCTGAATTAGTCATCCTCCCTCAAAATCATCATGTTGTGTCTATTCGATGGCTATCGCTTATTCCAAACACACCCATCAAGAGGATATGTAGACACCCCATTCTGTTACCACCAAACTCTCCTTAGGTCCCTAGAACCTCCTTTCATCATTACAAACCCAGGTCATACCTCGACTACTGACTTAAAAGCCATTGCGCACTCCCAGGCTCCATTTGACCAAAAGTCAACGTCTTTAGCTTGACGAGACTGAATGAATATATGAAGGTCACTGAAACCCCTTTCCAATAGTCTATACTGTGTGCAATTCCAACTTACCTTGCAGACGAATGATCCGTTTTCCCCAAAACTCAATCAGGAGGCCACTGGGCGCTCCCGGGCTCCATTTGACCTAAGTCAACTCTTCAAATCGACTAATACTGAATGAATCTTTGAAGGTCACTGAAACAACTTTCCAACGGTTCATCCCGTGCGTGATTCTGAGAGGTCACCGAATGCTTCCAGGGCTCAGTTGACCAAAGTTAACTCCTTGAACCAGATAAAATCTTTGGAATGTTGGAGTACATATCCTAACCTTTCCAACGGTCCGCCCCATGCACGATTTGAACTTACCATGCATAGAACTATCCATTTGCGTCCGACGATTCCCCGTCTAATGAATTAACGAATGCTTCTGAGCCATATTTGATTGAAAGTCAACTCTCAAACCTGGGAGCAGTCCATAGACTTTAGAAGGTCTCTGAATTACCTTTCCAACGGTCCACCCCGTGCACGATTCTGATCAACAGTTTGCATTATGCGGCTAATTTTCTGAAAAGGCCTAAAACACACTGTCAAACGGCAGGTTCTAGACCCTGCCTATCGGCAGGACCATGGCTATGCCGATCGACAATTCCTCGGGCCTATAAAAATGAGGCCTAACCTCACTTGCAATTAGATCCCAAATATGATAGATATCACTCTCAAGAAAATCCAGAAAACCTCTCTCGAAGTCAGCGTGATTTCCATACCCAAATCCCTTTCCAACCTTCACTTTTCATCATCCAAGTCCAAGAGCTTCTCTCCAACATTCAAGATCAAGCTCAGATCTTTTAGAAGGTCTAATTTTCTCAACTCTCGCCTTAAATTCTCATAAATTCGCAATAACTTGTTTCATTACTTAGCACTTTCATTATCTCATCTCACACATCGTAATATACTTTTTATTTAGTATTATTGCACATGCTTTATTTTCATATAAATAAAAACCCAAAAAATAGCAAAAAGAGGGTTTGCTCATAAATTCCAAACGGGAATTCTCATACTTTTCTTACACTTCTCTCATAACTGAAACACTTTTTCTACACACACGCACACACAAATAAGAGAATCCCCCCGGTTGGATTTATGGGATAAACCCCACCCCTCGTTTTGCATGCGAATTATGTGGACTTTGATGCCTCTATAGGCCACATCGGCATCTCGAGGTAAAACCCAAGACTCGAGTCCTATTTTTACTTTTTCTCTCATTTTCTATCTTCTCTAAACTCCAATCTCTTATATTATATCTATACATATATTTGTTCTTAGTGGCGTATTATTCCGCATGCGTTATCGTTCCATCATAACGGTCAATGTAAGGATAATCTCATAAATCCTATTTTCTAATATTATTTTTATACCTTCCTACGGATAACTCGCTTTATCTCTTCCATGATACAAGTCGAGGATTCCTATCTCCACTATATATACACATGCACACATATCACGGGGAAAATAAAGGAAAATAACAAAAATCCATGAGAGACCGAAAGGGAGGAATGGGTGCCTAACACCTTCCCATTTTGTAACTTAGCCTCCGGACCCTTTTTGAATCATTTTGGTTTCGTATGCATTAGTATGTCTTTGGAGGCTGTCCTTTTTGTTCTGAGTAAAATAGACTGGTGACTCTAATCTCACAACATCTTTTACCTCACCCAAATGACACCGACCGAAGCGCTCTTGAGAGGGATGCACGGGACCTAGGATCCTTCATCGCGCTGCCCGTCCGCCATGAGGATTAGGATCGAGGGATGGACACAATCTCTTCGTCTATTTATTGGGTCGAAAGGAAAGACTAGGTTGTTGGGCACTGAAACCCAACCGGATGCTAAGGATGTTACCATTTTTAATCAATGGGAGATGGAACGTTGCACGATTTTAGGCTGGATCTTCAATTCCATGGAGGAGTGCATTTATACTATGTTCATGTTTATGAGTTTGTTTCAGGCTTATGGAAGGATCTTAATCATATGTAAGCTCACGCTCGGAATGATTCCCGAATATTCCAGCTTTATTGGGAAATCACACATGCCTTACAGGAATTGCTTAACCTCTCTGTTCATTAACTCTGTAAAGATCTCAATTGTGCCATCATATTCTTATCCTCGTATTGCTATTTACAGGACCTAAGTTTGTAGAGGATTTTTGGTAGGAAATATGAGCGCAATGCCTATACCACTTTGGGGATCCTCCTATCCCTACTACTTCTATTTCTGCACTCCGTGCTTCTTCTTCCACTGAGCCCATTTGAGGAGAGTGAACTTGCGTTCAAATAAGGAAGTTATTTAATTAAACACAGTTTTTACCACTTAAGTCCTAAACATGCATCTATATGTGATTAAATACGATGATGAAACATGCAAGAACACACATATGAGGAAAAATCCCGCAAAGGGGGAAAACCTTTTATTTTCACAATAATTTTGTAAGAAAACGGCTTACACGAATTACAATGAAAATATATGACACAGAAATACCCTCGGGTGTCGGTTCTGTTGTCGGAGGCTGGAACAATCCCTTTCCACTAGGGCAGTAGTGAAGAAGAGAGCGGCTTCCTCACAAATTACTCCAGATGAGTAAATGATCCTCTTAAAGGTTTAAAGATTCACACACATATATGGGAATGGTTTTGTGAATCAAAAAGGTTTAGAGAACCTTAAAAGTGAAGTCTAATTCTGGGCTGTTTTCGCAGAATTTTGAGATTGCAGAAAGACATCACTTTTTAAGGTTCTATAAACCTTTTTGATTCATAAAACCATTCCCATTTATGTGTGTGAATGTTTAAACCTTCAAGAGGATCATTTACTCATCTAGAGTAATTTGTGAGGAAGCCGCTCTCTTCTTCACTGCTGCCATACTGGAAAGGAATAGTTCCAGCCGCTGACAACAGAACCGACACCCGAGGGTATTTCTGTGTCATATATTTTCATTGTAATCCGTGTAATCCATTTTCTTACAAAATTATTGTGAAAATAAAAGGTTTTGCCCCTTTGGGGGATTTTTCCTCATATATGTGTTATTGCATGTTTCATCATTGTATTTAATCACATATAGATGCATGTTTAGGACTTAAGTGGTAAAAACTGTATTTAATTAAATAACTTCCTTATTTGAATGCAAGCGCACTCTCCTCAAATTGGTATCAGAGCGGGTTACGCTAACTTATCGCGTATTCCTATTTTTCGCAAAATCGTGTGATATTTTTTTTTAAATCAGTTTTGTGAAAAATCGTAATTTTTTCAATGGTACGCCCATTTAATGAGGAGCCTATTTTTGAAAAAGTTCACGACCGTGCTGAAAAATTAAAAAGTTTGAATTTGAAACTTTGCAAATGAATTAAAGTTTTGGAAAAAGAAAATTCTCTCTTTAAAAGTAAGATTGAATATTTGCAAGCATTTCAAACTTAAAGTGATATTTGTCGTGAGCACTTTGGTAATTTGTTTATTGATTTTTATTCTTTGAAAATTTCTTAAAAGAAGAGTGACGAGAAATTCCTAGTTTTAGAGAATGAATTAAAGGACTTAAAAAATTCTAGGGTTCCCGTTTGTGCCGTCGAGGATAAAAAAATTATTTGATGATTTTACGGCACGTGAAAAGACTCTTAGGGATAAGTTTGTTTTAATTGAGGGGGAGCATGATAGACTATTAACTTTAATTGAAAATTTGAAAAAGAAATCCCTGTCTTTGGAAGAGTCTAATTCTTTGCTTGAGTCAAAAAATTTGATGTTAAAAAATGATTTGACTGACTCAAGTAGGTTTGATAGTGATGGTAATGGATCATCTTGTTCTCATGCTTCTAGTGCTAAAGCCAAAACCATTATTTGTTTTAGAGGGTCAACCGTTCCAAAGGATGTTAGAAAAGATCACACTTTAGGTGTCGTTCCACCCGTTTACACATGTTCATATTGTGGTAGGAAAGGTCACATTAGGATATTTTGTTTTGATCTTGGAAGAGATCCTAGGAATTCGAAGTCTAGTGTTTTGTTGGTTCCCAAAACCCCATGTCGACATGTTACATCCGTTTGGGTTAGGAAATCACTTTTGGATACACTAGATTTTAGAATAGTTGATTCTCATTCGCTTGCACATGATTCTTCTCTTGCCATATCATATAAATGATTGTGTTTGCATATTTTTCATGCGCTAGTCATGCTTTTTGATATATTTTTCCTAGCATTGTGACATGTAATTTTTGTATAATTTTTTTCTTTTGAAATTTTTTGAAAAATACAAAAAAAATTATTTTGACAAAATTTTTGAAAAATCCAAATAGAGTTTTGTATTTTGTTTGCACCGTTTATGGATGGACACTTAGGATGATCGAGTCACGACATCATTCCATTTTTTTCATGTGACTATTTGATAGTGTTTTGAGACAATAGATCAATTCATCCATGTGCTTTATAATGTTTGGAGTCATTAAAATGTAATTAAGTGTTACTTCCTACATGTTTGACTCATGTTTCCTTTATTGCACACATGCACGAATTTATTTGATTATTGTGTTTGTCTTATCACATGTCGGTTGGGTGTTTTCACTTCAATCTTGTCCTTAAAATGAACCAAGCACGATAAATTTTGATAAGGAAATTGTCCATATAAAAACCGTTTTGTGAGTTTGTGTGTTTTGTTTGAAAGCGGGGAAGGGTTGCGAAAGGTACATTTTTCCTTTGCAAATACTAAGCCATCGTTAAATTGGACCTAAAAAATGGAGGAATTTTATTATTCGGGGTCCAAGGAGGTTTAAAAGAGCTCGAAAAAATTTAAAGGCAATAAAAAGAAATTCATGCCAAATATGGGCCATTTAGGTTTTTACACCAATTCTCCAAAGTTTGAGAATTTAGATTACCTCTAAAAGAAAATATCTATGATGGAGTTTGGTTGGATAATTTAAAATGGGCTTGCACGTCCTAGAAATGCTCGAAAATGCGCTACATAGTTTTGGACGTTATTGGGGTGGAAATCATTTTCACTTTGATTTATTGATTTGCATAAAACGATGTCATCTAAATTCAATAATCTTTTCACCTAAGGATACTTTTGATGTTCATTCGTTACGGGTACACATATGCATCGTGCACATATGATTGATTGAGTTGATTTACCTATCGAATGTGTTCACACCCATTCATTCCATTTCCATTACTTGGTTGTTTGAGTTTAAATCCATGGTGGGATTTTTGTATCATATTTTTTAAAGTGGTATCTTATTTTTGTATGAAAAGTTGAAAAATCCAAAAATAGTTTGTGAGATTTTGGAGATATCCCTTTGCATGCGCGTAGTTTGATCTTTATTTGCTATGCATTTTTTCGTGACTCTCCATGTTTTAATTTTTTCTTCTTATCTGTCTATTTGGGGACATCATAAAAAGGGGGAGAAAGAATTATCATGTTATGGGGGAGTTTTTGTATTATGGGAGAGATTTGATTATTAATGCTTTATTCTTATATCATTTCAAACTCGATGCGTCACGAAGGTTTTTGCTTCATCTCATGTGTGTAGGTACAAAATTGAAGATTGATATGTTGCACACCCTGATGATAAAAGCTTTGGAAGGAACAGGAGAGCTGAGGATTTGGAAGACATATCAGTTAGTATTCTCAGTTTGAGGGTTTAATGGGGATATTATCTTGTATGTCATTTGATTGCATAATTCATATTTTTTATGTATGTACAGGCATATACATAGGGGAGATTTGTAAGGACATAATTTTATAAATGTCCGGGGTAGATTATAGGAATTTTCTATTTTCTCCTAGATCGCAGTTCATATGTCTGATACCGCTACATTGGCACGTCAACTCGATCATCCTTGACGGCCTTTATCCGAATTCAATGCATCCATTATCTTCACGTGCATCATGCTACATGCGACGTGCTGCTCAACTCATTCCCAATACTCCACTATGCACTATCAGTAAAATGTTTTATTGGAATAGTGATAATTGATTAAATTCGCAACTTTCTACGTTGGCACACTTATTTAATTATTGTCTATTTTTAAACCAAAATAAATCAACCCCAAATCATTCAACTGTGTGTGTGCGTGTGTCAAACCATAAAATAAATAAAGCATGCGACACAAGCTTAAGGAAAAATCCCCGCAGGGCAAAACCTTTTATTTCTAGAACTTTGAGAAGTTTACAAGATCATTGACTTACATACCATCTTGCTTTCGCCCACAAGAGTAACGCACAGTGTCTTCGTCAAACCATCAAAGCAACGGCTAGAAATCTGCAATGGTTCACACGCAGCTATACCACAAGGACCCTAATCCTAGACACGCAGTCTGAAATCTTCATAAGGACTCCTTCCACAATAGCACGCAGCTGTCGGTTGTAGAGCTCTCTCCACAAAGAACAAACAAGGGCAAACGTTGTGTTCTTAAACACCAAAACAATTCACAAAAGCATATGGGAGTTTTGCGAATTGGAAACAAAAAGGGATTAAAATCCTAAAGGAAGAGGCCAAAAAGGATTCTGCTTTTGCAGTTTTTATGTTCGTCAAAATGCTGTGACTTCTTAATGAAAATAAAACCAAATAATGAGATTTTATAAAAAATCACGCCACCTCAAAAACAAAGCTCGTTCGAACGAGATCAGTAAATCGCTCGAACGAAGGACAAAAGTGGTTCAAACGAGATCTAATGACATGCTATGTCGTTGAACGATAATTTCAGGTCGTTCAAATGACCTAACAAGCGAGATTATACGAGAACCTATAAAAAATTTCGATACCAATGCGTGGCCGCCAGTTTCGTATCATTCTGAGTTTTTATGAATTAGTTATGATTTTTTTACGGAAAGGTGTCCGAAAACAAAATCTTTAGAAAAATATTTTGTAAAAATATCCCAAAAGCTCTAAGTGAAAAGTTAAGGTATTTAAAAAATAACCTTACCAAAGTAAACTTCTCGAAGTCTTGAATGATGAAGAACTTGAGTAATTCGGATCCGTCTTTAATGTAGATTTCTCTTGAATTCTCTTCGACGGTGTAGCGGTATATGACATAATAAATTGATAGCGGATCTATGAAAATATGTCCTTAAAAATCTACTCCTATGTCTATGCCGGTACAAACATAAAAAATATGAATTATAAAATACCAAATTTCCTATACAAATCTACGCTCCCATGAATAAATTTGCAAGACTTCAAAACTGTTCTACAATCATCTTCTTCAAATCTCAAAGCTTTTCTCATCAGGGTGTGCAACATATCAATCTTCAATTTTGTACGAATTTGAGAAGTCGTAACAGTGATAATTGATTAAATTCGCAAGTTTCTATGTTGGCACACTTATTTAATTTGTGTATATTTTTAAACCAAAATAAATCAGTACCAAATCATTCAACTGCATGTGTGCAGGTGTGCAAACCATAAAATAAATATAGCATACGACACAAGCTTAATGAAAAATCCACGCAGGGTAAAACCTTTCATATCTAGAACTTTGAAAAGTTTACAAGACCATTGACTTACTTACCATCTTGCTTTCTCCCACAAGAGTAACGCGCGGTGTCTTCGTCAAACCTTCAAAGCAACGGCTAGAAATCTATAGTTGTTCACGCACAGCGATACCAAAAGGACCACAATCCTAGACACGCAGTCTGAAATCTTCACACGGACTCCATCCACAATTCCACACTGCTGTCGATTGTAGAGCTCTACCCACAAAGAATAAACAAGGGCAAAAGTTGTGTTCCTGAACAGCAAAATAATTTGCTAAAGCATATGGGAGTTTTGTGAATTGAAAATAAAAAGGGATTAAAACCCTAAAGGAAGAGGCCAAAAAGGATTCTGCTTTTGCAGTTTTTTCCTTCTTCAAAACGCAGTGACTTCATAATGAAAACGGAACCAAATACTGAGATTTTATAGAAAATTGCGCCGCCTCAAAAACAGAGCTCGTTCGAACGAGATCAGCATGTCTCTCGAACGAAGGACAAAAATCGTTCGATTGAGAGTTAACGACATGCAAGGTCACTTGAACGACAATTGTAGGTCGTTTGAACGAACTATCAAGCGAGATTCCAAGTGTGCCTGTAGAAAATTTTGATACGAATGCGTAGCCGCCAGTTTTGTATCATTCTGATTTTTTATGAATTAGTTATGATTTTACTACGGAAAGGTGTCCGAAAACAAAATATTTAGAAAAATATTTTGTAAAAATATCCCAAAAGCTCTAATGAAAACTTAAGGTATTTAAAAAATAAACTTACCAAAGTAAACTTCGCGGAATCTTTAATGATGAAGAACTTTAGTAATTCGGATTCGTCTTTGATGTAGATGTCTCTTGAATGCTCTTCGATGGTGTAGCTGTATTTGACCTACTAAATTGATAACGGACCAATGAAAATATGTCCTTACAAATCTACCCCTATGTCTATGGCGGTACATACATAAAAAATCCGAATTATCAAATACCAAATTGCCTATAAAAATCTACCCTCCCATGAATAAATTTGCAAGGCTTCAAAACTGTTCTTCAATCATCTTTGTCAAATCTCAATGCTTTTCCCATCAGGGTGTGCAACATATCAATCTTCAATTTTGTACCAATTTGAGAAGTCGTAACAGTGATATTTGATTAAATTCGTAACTTTCTACGTTGGCACACTTATTTAATTAGTGTCTTTTTTTAAACCAAAATAAATCAGCCCCAAATCATTCAACTGCGTGTGTGCGTGTGTCAAACTATAAAATAAATAAAGCATGTGACACAAGCGTGATCAAAAATCCCCGTAGGGACAAACCTTTTATTTCTAGAACTTTGAAAAGTTGACAAGACCATTGACTTTCATACCATCTTTCTTTCGCCCACAAGAGTAACGCATGGTGTCTTCGTCAAACCTTAAAGAAACGACTAGAAATCTGCAGTGGTTCACGGGCAGCTATACCACAAGGACTGCAATCCTTGACATGCAGTCTGAAATCTTCACAAGGACTCCCTCCACAATAGCACGCAGCTGTCAGTTGTAGAGATCTCCTCACAAAGAATAAACAAGGGTAAAACTTGTATTCTTAAAAACAAAACTATTCGCTAAAGCATATGGGAGTTTTGTGAATTGAAAACAAAAAGGGATTAAAACCCTAAAGGAATAGGCCAAAAAGGATTCTGCTTTTGCAGTTTTTCTATTCGTTAAAACGCTATGACTTCTGAATGAAAACAGAACAAAATAATGAGATTTTATAGAAAATCACGCTGCCTCGAAAACAGAGCTCGTTCGAACAAGATCAACAAGTCGCTCGAACGAAGTACAAAAGTCGTTCGAACGAGACCTAATGACATGCTATGTCGTTTGAACGACAATTGAAGGTCGTTCGAACAACCTATCAAGAGAGATTCCATGCGTTCCTGTAGAAAATTTCGATATGTACGCGTGGCTGCTAGTTTCGTATCATTCTGATTTTTATGAATTAGTTATGATTTTTCTACGGAAAGGTGTCCGAAAACAAAATATTTAGGAAAATATTTTGTAAAAATATCCCAAAAGCTCTAAGTGAAAACTTAAGGTATTTTAAAAATAACCTTACCAAAGTAAACTTCGCGGAGTCTTTAATGATGAAGAACTTGAGTAATTTGGATCTATCTTTGATGTAGATGTCTCATGAATGCTCTTCGACGGTGTAGCGGTATATGACATTATAAATTGATAACGGACCAATGAAAATATGTCCTTACAAATCTACCCCTATGTCTATGCCGATACAAACATAAAAAATCCTAATTATCAAATACCAAATTGCCTATACAAATCTACGCTCCCATGAATAAATTTGTAAGACTTCAAAACTGTTCTTCAATTATCTTCGTCAAATCTCAAAGCTTTTCTCATCAGGGTGTGAAACATATCAATCTTCAATTTTGTACCAATTTGAGAAGTCGTAACAATGATAATTGATTAAATTTGCTACTTTCTACGTTGTCACACTTATTTAATTAGTGTCTATTTTTAAACAAAAATAAATCAACCCCAATTCATTCAACTCCGTGTGTGCATGTGCGCAAACCATAAAATAAATAAAGCATGCAACACAATATTAAGGAAAAATCCCCGCAGGGCAAAACCTTTTATTTCTAGAACTTTGAAACGTTTACAAGACCATTGACTTACATACCATCTTACTTTCGACCACAAGAGTAACGTACGGTGTCTTCGTTAAACCTTCAAAGCAACTGCTAGAAATCTGCAGTGGTTCACGCGCAGCTATACCACCAGGACCGCAATCCTAGACACGCAGTACGAAATCTTCACAAGGACTCCCTCCATAATAGGACGCATCAGTCAGTTGTAGAGCTCTCCCCACAAAGAACAAACAAAGGCAAAAGTTATGTTCTTGAACACAAAAACAATTCGCTAAAGTATATGGGAGTTGTGGATTGAAAAAAGGGATTAAAACCCTAAAGCAAGGGGCCAAAAAGGATTCTTCTTTTGCAATTTTTCTGTTCGTCAAAATGCTGTGACTTCTTAATGAAAACGGAACCAACTAATGAGATTTTATAGAAAATCGCGCCGCCTGGAAAATATAGCTCGTTCGAACGAGATCAGAAACTCGCTCAAACGAAGGATAGAAGTCGTTTGAACGAGATCTAATGACATGCTATGTCATTCGAACCACCTGTCATGGCGTGCCTATAGATCATTTCGATTCGAACGCGTGGCCGCCAGTTTCGTATCATTTTGATTTTTTATGAATTAATTATGATTTTTCTACGGAAAGGTGTTCGAAAAGAAAATCTTTAGAAAAATATTTTGTAAAAATATCCCAAAAGATCTAAGTGAAAAGTTAAGGTATTTAAAAAATAACCTTACAAAAGTAAACTTTGTGGAGTCTTGAATGATGAAGAACTTGAGTAATTCGGATCCGTCTTTGATGTAGATATCTCTTGAATTCTCTTCGACGGTGTAGCGGTATATGACATAATAAATTGATAACGGACCTATGAAAATATGTCCTTACAAATCTACCCCTATGTCTATGCCGGTACATACATAAAAAAATCGAATTATCAAATACCAAATTGCCTATACAAATCTACCCTCCCATGAATAAATTTGCAAGACTTCAAAACTGTTCTTCAATCATCTTCGTCAAATCTCAAAGCTTTTCTCATCAGGGCGTGCAACACATAAATCTTCATTTTTGTACCTATTTGAGAAGTCGTAACAGTGATAATTGATTAAATTCATAACTTTCTACGTTGTCACACTTATTTAACTAGTGTCTATTTTTTAATAAAAATAAATCAGCCCTAAATCATTCAAATGCGTGTGTTCGCGTGTGCAAACCATTAAATAAATAAAGCATGCGACACAAGCTTAAGAAAAAATCCCCGCAGGGCAAAACCTTTTATTTCTAGAGCTTTTAAAATGTTACAAGGCCATTGCATTACATACCATCTTTCTTTCTCCCACAAGATTAACGCACGGTGTCTTCGTCAAACCTTCAAAGCAACGTCTAGAAATCTGCAGCGGTTCACGCGCAGCTATACCACAAGGTCCCCAATCCTAGACACGCAGTCTGAAATCTTCATAAGGACTCCCTCCACAATAGCACGTAGCTGTCGGTTGTAGAGATCTCCCCACAAAGAATAAACAAGGGCAAAAGTTGTGTTCTTGAACCCCAAAACAATTCGCTAAAGCATATGGGAGTTTTGTGGATTGAAAACAAAAAGGGATTAAAACCCTAAAGGCAGAGGCCAAAAAGGATTCTGCTTTTGCGATTTTTCTGTTCGTCTAAACGCTGTGACTTCTTAATGAAAACGGAACCAAATAATGAGATTTTATAGAAAATCGCGCCGCCTCGAAAACAGAGCTCGTTCGAACGAGATCAGCAAGTCGCTCGAATGAAAGACAAAAGTCATTCGAACAAGATCTAACGACATGCTATGTCGTTTGAATGACAATTGCAGGTCGTTCGAATGACCTATCAAGCGAGATTGTACTCGTACCTGTAGAAAATTTTGATACGAACGCGTGGCCGCCAGTTTCGTTTTATTCTGGTTTTTTATGATTTAGTTATGATTTTTCTACGAAAAAGTGTCCGAAAACAAAATATTTAGAAAAATATTTTGTAAAAATATCCAAAAAGGTCTATGTAAAAAGTTAAGGTATTTAAAAAATAACCTTACCAAAGTAAACTTCGCGGAGTCTTGAATGATGAATAACTTGAGTTATTCGGATCCGTCTTTGATGTTGATGTCTCTTGAATGCCCTTCGATGGTGTAGCGGTATATGAGATAATAAATTGTTAACGGACCTATGAAAATATGTCCTTACAAATCTTCCCATATGTCTATGTCGGTACATACATACAAAATCCGAATTATAATATACCAAATTGCCTATACAAATCTACCCTCCCATGAATAAATTTGCAAGACTTCAAAATTGTTCTTCGTTCATCTTCGTCAAATCTCAAAGCTTTTCTCATCAGGGTGTGCGACATATCAATCTTTAATTTTGTACCAATTTGAGAAATCGTAACAATGATAATTGATTAAATTCGCAACTTTCTACGTTGGCACACTTATTTAATTAGTGTCTATTTTTAAACAAAATTAAATCAGCCCCAAATCATTCACCTGCGTGTGTTCGCATGTGCAAACCATAAAATAAATAAAGCATGCGACACATGCATAAGGAAAAATCCCCACAGGGAAAAACCTTTTATTTCTAGAACTTTGAAAAGTTTATAAGGCCATTGACTTACTTACCATCTTGCTTTCTCCCACAAGATTAACGCACGCTGTCTTCGTCAAACCTTCAAAGCAACGGCTAGAAATTTGCAGTGGTTCACATGTAGCTATACCACAAGGACCGTAATCTTATACGCGTAGTCTGAAATCTTCACTCGGACTCCCTCCAGAATAGCACGCAGCTGTCGATTGTAGCGCTCTCCCCACAAATAATAAACAAGGGCAAAAGTTGTGTTCTTGAACACCAAAACAATTCGCTAAAGCATATGGGAGTTTTGTGAATTGAAAACAAAAAGGGATTAAAACCCTAAAGGAAGAGGCCAAAAAGGATTTTTCTTTGGCAGTTTTTCTGTTCGTCAAAACGCATTGACTTCTTAATGAAAAAGGAACCAAATAATGAGATTTCATAGAAAATCGCGCCGCCTCTAAGACAGAGCTCGTTCGAACGAGTTCTAATTACATGCTATGTCGTTTGAACAACAATTACAGGTCGTTCGAATGACCTATCAAGGGAGATTCCACTCGTGCCTGTAGAAAATTTCGATTCGAACACGTGGCCGCCAGTTTCGTATTATTCGGATTTTTTATGAATTAGATATGATTTTTCTACGGAAAGGTGTCCGGAAACAAAATATTTAGAAAAATATTTTGTAAAAATATCCCAAAAGTTCAAAGTGAAAAGTTAAGGTATTTAAAAAATAACCTTGCCACAGTAAACTTCGCGGAGTCTTGAATGATGAACAACTTGAGTAATTCGGATCCGTCTTTGATGCAGATGTCTCTTGAATGCTCTTTGAGGGTGTAGCGGTATATGCATAATAAATTGATAACGGACCTATGAAAATATGTCCTTACAAATCTACCCCTATGTCAATGCCGGTACATACATAAAAAATTTGAATTATCAAATACCAAATTGCCTATACAAATCTACCCTCCCATGAATAAATTTGCAAGACTTCAAAACTGTTTTTCAATCATCTTCGTCAAATCTCAAAGCTTTCCACATCAGGGTGTGAAACATATCAATCTTCAATTTTGTACCAATTTGGGAAGTCGTAACAGTGATAATGGATTAAATTCGTAACTTTCTACGTTGGCACACTTATTTAATTAGTGTCTTTTTTTAAACCAAAATAAATCAGCCCCAAATCATTCAAGTTCGTGTGTGCGCGTGTGCAAACCATAAAATAGATAAAGCATGCGACACAAGCTTAAGGAAATATCCCCGCAGGACAAAACCTTTTATTTCTAGAACTTTGAAAAGTTTACAAGACCATTGACTTAAATACCATCTTACTTTCGCCCACAAGAGTAATGTACGGTGTCTTCGTTAAACCTTCAAAGCAACGGCTAGAAATCTGCAGTGGTTCACGCGCAGCTATACCACCAGGACCGCAATCCTGGACACGCAGTACGAAATCTTCACAAGGACTCCCTCCATAATAGGACGCATCAGTCAGTTGTAGAGCTCTCCCCACAAAGAACAAACAAGGGCAAAAGTTATGTTCTTGAACACCAAAATAATTCGCTAAAGCATATGGGAGTTGTGGATTGAAAAAAGGGATTAAAACCCTAAAGCAAGGGGCCAAAAAGGATTCTTATTTTGCAATTTTTCTGTTCGTCAAAATGCTGTGACTTCTTAATGAAAACGGAACCAACTAATGAGATTTGATAGAAAATCGCGCCGCCTGGAAAATATAGCTCGTTCGAACGAGATCAGAAACTCGCTCAAACGAAGGATAGAAGTCGTTTGAATGAGATCTAATGACATGCTATGTCGTTCGAACCACCTGTCATGGCGTGCCTGTAGATCACTTCGATTCGAACGCGTGGCCGCCAGTTTCGTATCATTTTGATTTTTTATGAATTAATTATGATTTTTCTACGGAAAGGTGTTCGAAAAGAAAATCTTTAGAAAAATATTTTGTAAAAATATCCCAAAAGATCTAAGCGAAAAGTTAAGGTATTTAAAAAATAACCTTACCAAAGTAAACTTTGTTGAGTCTTGAATGATGAAGAACTTGAGTAATTCGGATCCGTCTTTGATGTAGATGTCTCTTGAATTCTCTTCGACGGTGTAGCGGTATATGACATAATAAATTGATAATGGACTTATGAAAATATGTCCTTACAAATCTATACCAATGTCTTTGCCGGTACATACATAAAAAAATCGAATTATCAAATACCAAATTGCCTATACAAATCTACCCTCCCATGAATAAATTTGCAAGACTTCAAAACTGTTCTTCAATCATCTTCGTCAAATCTCAAAGATTTTCTCATCAGGGCGTGCAACACATCAATCTTCAATTTTGTACCTATTTGAGAAGTCGTAACAGTGATAATTGATTAAATTCATAACTTTCTACGTTGTCACACTTATTTAACTAGTGTCTATTTTTAAACAAAAATAAATCAGCCCTAAATCATTCAACTGCGTGTGTGCGCGTGTGCAAACCATTAAATAAATAAATCATGCGACACAAGCTTAAGAAAAAATCCCCGCAGGGCAAAACCTTTTATTTCTAGAGCTTTTAAAATTTTACAAGGCCATTGCATTACATACCATCTTTATTTCGCCCACAAGATTAACGCACGGTGTCTTCGTCAAACCTTCAAAGCAACGTCTAGAAATTTGCAGCGGTTCACGCGCAGCTATACCACAAGGTCCCCAATCCTAGACACGCAGTCTGAAATCTTCACAAGGACTCCCTCCACAATAGCACGCAGCTGTCGGTTGTAGAGCTCTCCCCACAAAGAATAAACAAGGGCAAAAGTTGTGTTCTTGAATACCAAAACAATTCGCTAAAGCATATGGGAGTTTTGTGGATTGAAAACAAAAAGGGATTAAAACCCTAAAGGAAGATTCCAAAAAGGATTCTGCTTTTGCGATTTTTCTGTTCGTCAAAACGCTGTGACTTCTTAATGAAAACGGAACCAAATAATGAGATTTTATAGAAAATCGCGTCGCCTCGAAAACAGAGCTCGTTCGAACGAGATCTGCAAGTCGCTCGAATGAAGGACAAAAGTCATTCCGACGAGATCTAACGACATGCTATGTCGTTTGAACGACAATTGCAGGTCGTTCGAATGACCTATCAAGCGAGATTGTACTCGTACCTGTAGAAAATTTCGATACGAACGCGTGGCCGCCAGTTTCGTTTTATTCTGGTTTTTTATGATTTAGTTATGATTTTTCTACGAAAAAGTGTCCGAAAACAAAATATTTAGAAAAATATTTTGTAAAAATATCCCAAAAGTTCTAAGTAAAAAGTTAAGGTATTTAAAAAATAACCTTACCAAAGTAAACTTCGCGGAGTCTTGAATGATGAATAACTTGAGTTATTCGGATCCGTCTTTGATGTTGATGTCTCTTAAATGCCCTTCGATGGTGTAGCGGTATATGACATAATAAATTGTTAACGGACCTATGAAAATATGTCCTTACAAATCTTTCCATATGTCTATGTCGGTACATACATACAAAATCCGAATTATAAAATACCAAATTGCCAATACAAATCTAGCCTCCCATGAATAAATTTGCAAGACTTCAAAATTGTTCTTCAATCATCTTCGTCAAATCTCAAATCTTTTCTCATCAGGGTGTGCGACATATCAATCTTTAATTTTGTACCAATTTGAGAAATCGTAACAATGATAATTGATTAAATTCACAACTTTCTACGTTGGCACACTTATTTAATTAGTGTCTATTTTTAAACAAAAATAAATCAGCCCCAAATCATTCACCTGCGTGTGTTCGCATGTGCAAACCATAAAATAAATAAAGCATGCGACACATGCATAAGGAAAAATCCCCACAGGGAAAAACCTTTTATTTCTAGAACTTTGAAAAGTTTATAAGACCATTGACTTACTTACCATCTTGCTTTCTCCCACAAGAGTAACGCACGCTGTCTTCGTCAAACCTTCAAAGCAATGGCTAGAAATTTGCAGTGGTTCACACGCAGCTATACCACAAGGACCGTAATCTTATACGCGCAGTCTGAAATCTTCACTGGGACTCCCTCCAGAATAGCACGCAGCTGTCGATTGTAGCCCTCTCCCCACAAAGAATAAACAAGGGCAAAAGTTGTGTTCTTGAACACCAAAACAATTCGCTAAAGCATATGGGAGGTTTGTGAATTGAAAACAAAAAGGGATTAAAACCCTAAAGGAAGAGGCCAAAAAGGATTTTTCTTTTGCAGTTTTTTTGTTCGTCAAAACGTATTGACTTCTTAATGAAAACGGAACCAAATAATGAGATTTCATAGAAAATCGCGCCGCCTCTAAAACAGAGCTCGTTCGAACGAGTTCTAATTACATGCTATGTCGTTTGAACAACAATTACAGGTCGTTCGAATGACCTATCAAGGGAGATTCCACTCGTGCCTGTAGAAAATTTCGATTCGAACACGTGGCCGCCAGTTTCGTATTATTCGGATTTTTTATGAATTAGATATGATTTTTCTACGGAAAGGTGTCCGGAAACAAAATATTTAGAAAAATATTTTGTAAAAATATCCCAAAAGCTCAAAGTGAAAAGTTAAGGTATTTAAAAAATAACCTTGCCACAGTAAACTTCGCGGAGTCTTGAATGATGAACAACTTGAGTAATTCGGATCCGTCTTTGATGCAGATGTCTCTTGAATGCTCTTTGAGGGTGTAGCAGTATATGCATAATAAATTGATAACGGACCTATGAAAATATGTCCTTACAAATCTACCCCTATGTCAATGCCGGTACATACATAAAAATTTTGAATTATCAAATACCAAATTGCCTATACAAATCTACCCTCCCATGAATAAATTTGCAAGACTTCAAAACTGTTTTTCAATCATCTTCGTCAAATCTCAAAGCTTTTCACATCAGGGTGTGCAACATATCAATCTTCAATTTTGTACCAATTTGAAAAGTCATAACAGTGATAATTGATTAAATTTGCAACTTTCAACATTGTCACACTTATTTAATTAGTGTCTATTTTTAAACCAAAATAAATTAGCCCCAAATCATTCAACTGCATGTGTGTGCATGTGCAAATCATAAAATAAATAAAGCATGCAACACAAGCTTAAGGAAAAATCGCCGCAGGGCAAGATGTTTTATTTCTAGAACTTTGAAAAGTTTACAAGACCATTGCCTTACATACCATCTTGCTTTCGCCCACAAGAGTAACACACGGTGTGTTCGTCAAACCTTCAAAGAAATGGCTAGAAATCTGCAGTGGTTCACGCGCAGCTATACAACAAGGACCGTAATCCTAGAAACATAGTCTGAAATCTTCACACTGACTCCCTCCACAATAGCACGTAGCTATCAGTGTTAGAGATCTCCCCACAAAGAATAAACAAGGGAAAAAGTTGTATTCTTGAACACCAAAACAATTTGCTAAAGCATATGGGAGTTTTGTTGATTGAAAATAAAAAGGGATTAAAACCTAAAGGAAGAGGCCAAAAAGGATTATGCTTTAGCAGTTTTTTTGTTTCATCAAAACGCTGTGAAATCTTAATGAAAACGGAACCAAATAATGAGATTTTATAGAAAATCACGCAGCCTTGAAAATAGACCTCGTTCGAACGAGATCAGCAAGTCACTCGAAAGAAGGACAAAAGTCGTTCGAACGAGATCTAATGACATGCTATGTCATTTGAACGACAATTGCAGGTCGTTCGAATGACTTATCAAGCGAGGATCCACTGGTGCCTGTAGAAAATTTCGATACGAACGCGTGGCCGCCAGTTTCGTATTATTCTGGTTTTTTATGAATTAGTTATGATTTTTCTACGAAAAAGTGTCCGAAAACAAAATATTTAAAAAAATATTTTGTAAAAATATCCCAAATGCTCTAAGTGAAAAGTTAAGGTATTTAAAAAATAACCTTACCAAAGTAAACTTCACGGAGTCTTGAATGATGAAGAACTTGAGTTATTCGGATCCGTCTTTGATGTAGATGTCTAGTGAATTCCCTTCGACGGTTCAGCGGTATAAGACATATTAAATTGATAACGGACCTATGAAAAAATGTCCTTACAAATCTACCCCTATGTCTATGCCGGTACATACATAAAAAATCCGAATTATAAAATACCAAATTGCCTATACAAATCTACCCTTCCATGAATAAATTTGCGTGCCTTAAAAATTGTTCTTCAATCATCTTCGTCAAATCTCAATGCTTTTCTCATCAGGGTGTGCAACATATCAATCTTTAATTTTGTACCAATTTCAGAAGTCGTAACAATAATAATTGATTAAATTCGCAACTTTCTACGTTGGCAAACTTATTTAATTAGTGTATATTTTTAAACAAAAATAAATCAGCCCCAAATCATTCAACTGCGTGTGTGTGCGTGTTCAAACCATTAAATAAATAAAGCATGCGACACAAGCTTAAGGAAAAATCCCCGCAGGGAAAACCTTTTATTTCTAAAACTTTGAAAAGTTAACAAGACCATTGACTTACATACCATCTTGCTTTCTCCCACAAGAGTAACGCACGGTGTCTTCGTCAAACCTTCAAAGCAACGGCTAGAAATCTGGAGTGATTGACGAGCAACTATACTACAAGGACCACAATTCTAGACACGCAGTCTCAAATCTTCGCAAGGACTCCCTCCACAATAGCACGCAGTTGTCGGTTGTTGAGCTCTCCCCACAAAGAATAACAAGGGCAAAAGTTGTGTTCTTGAACACCAAAAAAATTCGCTAAAGCAAATGGGAGTTTTGTGAATTGAAAACCAAAAGGGATTAAAACCCTAAAGGAAGAGGCCAAAAAGGATTCTGCTTTTGCAGTTTTTCCCTTCATCAAAACGCTGTGACTTCTTAATGAAAACGGAACAAAATAATGAGATTTAATAGAAAATTCCGCCGCCTAAAAAACAGAGCTCGTTCGAACGAGATCAGCATGTTGCTCGAACGAAGGACAAAAATCTTTTGAACGAGATCCAACGACATGCTATGTCATTTGAAGGACAATTACAAGTCGTTCGAACGACCTATCAAGCGAGATTCAAAACGTCTTGGTAGAAAATTTTGATACGAACGTGTGGCCGCCAGTTTCATATCATTCTGATTTTTAATGAATTAGTTATGATTTTTCTACGGAAAGGTGTCAGAAAACAAAAAATTTAGAAAAATATTTTGTAAAAATATCCCAAAAGCTCTAAGTGAAAAGTTAAGGTATTTAAAAAATAAGCTTACCAAAGAAAACTTCACGGAGTCTAAGATGATGAAGAACTTGAGTAATTCGAGTACGTCTTTGATGTAGATGTCTCTTGAATGCTCTTCGACGGTGTAGCGGTATATGACCTAATAAATTGATAACGGACCTATGAAAATATGTCCTTACAAATCTACCCCTATGCCTATGCCGGTATATACATAAAAAAACCGAATTATCAAATACCAAATTGCCTATACAAATCTAGCCTCCCATAAATAAATTTGCAAGACTTCAAAACTGTTTTTCAATCATCTTCGTCAAATCTCAAAGCTTTTCTTATCAGGGTGTGCAACCTATCAATCTTCAATTTTGTAACAATTTGTGAAGTCGTAACAGTAATAATTGATTAAATTCTTAACTTTCTACGTTGGCACACTTATTTAATAAGTGTCTATTTTTAAACCAAATAAATCAGCCCCAAATCATTCAACTGCATGTGTGCGTGTGTCAAACCATAAAATAGATAAATCATGAGACACAAGCGTAAGGAAAAATCCCCGCGGGGACAAACCTTTTATTTCTAGAACTTTAAAAAGTTTACAAGACCATTGACTTACATTCCATCTTTCTTTCGCCCACAAGAGCAACGCACGGTGTCTTCATCAAACCTTCAAAGCAACGGATAGAAATCTGCAGTGGTTCACGCGCAGCTATACCACAATGACCGCAATACTAGACACGTAGTCTGAAATCTTCACAAGGAATCCCTCCACAATAGCACGCAGCTGTCGGTTGTAGAGCTCCCAACACAAAGATTAAACAAGGGCAAAAGTTGTATTCTTAAACACCAAAACAATTCGCTAAATCATATGGGACTTTTGTGAATTGAAAACAAAAAGGGATTAGAAACCTAAAGATAGAGGCCAACAAGGATTCTGCTTTTGCAGTTTTCTATTCGTCAAAACGCTGCGACTTCTTAAAGAAAACGGAAAAAAATAATGATTTTTTATCGAAAATCGCACCGCCTCGAAAACAAAGCTCGTTCGAACGAGACCCGCAAGTGGCTCGAACATAGGACAAAATACATTCGAACGAGATCTAACGACATGCATTCGAATGACCTATCAAGCAAGATTCCACTCGTGCCTGTAAAAAATTTCGATACGAACGCGTTGCTGCCAGTTTCGAATCATTCTGATTTTTTATGAATTAGTTATGATTTTTCTACGAAAAGGTGTCCGAAAACAAAATCTTTAGTAAAATATTTTGTAAAAATATTCCAAATGCTCTAAGTGAAAAGTTAAGGTATTTAAAAAATAACCTTACAAAAGTAAACTTCGCAGAGTCTTGAATGATGAAGAACTTGAGTAATTCGGATCCGTCTTTGATGTAGATGTCTCTTGAATGCCCTTCGATGGTGTAGCAGTATATGACATAATAAATTAATAACGGACCTTTGAAAATATGTCCTTACAAATCTACCCCTATGTCTATGCCGGTACATACATAAAAAATCCAAATTATAAAATACCAAATTGCCTATACGAATCTACCCTCCCATGAATAAATTTGCAAGACCTCAAAACTGTTCTTCAATCATATTCGTCAAATCTAAATGCTTTTCTCATCAGGGTTTGCAACATATCAATCTTTAATTTTGTACCAATTTGAGAAGTCGTAACAATGATAATTGATTAAATTCGCAACTTTCTACGTTGGCAAACTTATTTAATTAGTGAATATTTTTAAACAAAAATAAATCAGCCCCAAATCATTCAACTGCGTGTGTGCGCGTGTGCAAACCATTAAATAAATAAAGCATGCGACACAAGCTTAAGGAAAAATCCCCACAGGGCAAAACCTTTTATTTCTAGAACATTGAAAAGTTAACAAGACCATTGACTTACATGCCATCTTTCTTTCTCCCACAAGAGTAACGCACGGTGTCTTCGTCTAACCATCAAAGCAACGACTAGAAATCTGCAGTGATTCACGCGCTGTTATACTACAAGGACCACAATTCTTGACATGCAGTCTCAAATCTTCGCAAGGACTCCCTCCACAATAGCACGCTGCTGTCGGTTGTAGAGCTCTCCCCACAAAGAATAAACAAGGGCAAAAGTTGTGCTCTTGAACACCAAAACAATTCGCTAAATAAAATGGGAGTTTTGTGAATCGAAAATAAAAAGGGATTAAAACCCTAAAGGAAGAGGCCAAAAAGGATTCTGCTTTTGCCGTTTTTCCCTTCGTCAAAACGTTTTGACTTCTTAATGAAAACGGAACCAAATAATGAGATTTAATAGAAAATTCCGCCGCCTAAAAAACAGAGCTCGTTCGAACGAGATCAGCATATCGCTCGAACGAAGGACAAAAATCGTTCGAACGAGATCCAACGACATGCTATGTCATTTGAAAGACAATTTCAGTTCGTTCGAATGACCTATCAATAGAGATTCAGAACGTCCCTCTAGAAAATGTCAATACGAACGGGTGGCCACCAGTTTCCTATCATTCTGATTTTTTATGAATTAGTTATGATTTCTCTCTGTAAAGGTGTCCGAAAACAAAGTCTTTAGAAAAATATTTTGTAAAAATGTCCCAAAAGCTCTAAGTTAAAAGTTAGGGTATTTAAAAAATAACCTTACCAAAGTAAACTTCACGGAGTCTTGGATGATGAAGAACTTGAGTACTTCGGGTACGTCTTTGATGTAGATGTCTCTTGAATGATCTTCGACGGTGTAGTGGTATATGACCTAATAAATTGCTAACGAACCTATGAAAATATGTCCTTACAAATCTACCCCTATGTCTATGCCGGTACATACATAAAAAATCCTAATTATCAAATACCAAATGGCCTATACAAATCTACACTCCGATGAATAAATTTGCAAGACTTCAAAACATTTCTTCAATCATCTTCGTCAAATCTCAAAGCTTCTCTTATTAGGGTGTGCAACCTATCAATCTTCAATTTTGTAACAATTTGAGAAGTCGTAACAGTGATAATTGATTAAATTCGTAAATTTCTACGTTGGCACACTTATTTAATTAGTGTCTATTTTAAAACCAAATAAATCCGCCCCAAATCATTCAACTTCGTGTGTGCGTGTGTCAAACCATAAAATAAATAAAGCATGCGACACAAGCGTAAGGAAAAATCCCCGCGGGGACAAACCTTTTATTTCTAGAACTTCAAAAAGTTTACAAGACCATTGACTTACATGCCATATTTCTTTCTCCCATAAGAGTAACACACGGTGTCTTCATCAAACCTTCAAAGCAACGGCTAGAAATCTGCAGTGGTGCATGCGCAGCTATACCACAAGGACCGCAATCCGAGACACGTAGTTTGAAATCTTCACCAGGACACCCTCCACAATAGCACGCAGTTGTCGGTTGTAGAGCTCTCCCCACAAAGATTAAACAAGGGCAAAAGTTGTATTCTTAAAGACCAAAACAATTTGCTAAATCATATGGGACTTTTGTGAATTGAAAACAAAAAGGGATTAAAAACCTAAAGATAGAGGCCAAAAAGGATTCTGCTTTTGCAGTTTTTCTATTCATCAAAACGCTGCAACTTCTTAATGAAAACGGAATCAAATAATGAGTTTTTTATAGAAAATCGCACTGCCTCAAAAATAAAGCTCGTTCAAACGAGACCCGTAAGTGGCTCGAACGAAGGACAAAAGACGTTTGAACTAGATCTAACGACATGCTATGTCGCTTGAACGACAATTTCAGGTCGTTCGAATGACCTATCAAGCTATATTACAAGAGTACCTATAGAAAATTTCGATACGAACGCGTGGCCGCCAGTTTCGTATCATTTTGATTTTTTATGAATTAGTTATGATTTTTCTACGGAAAGGTGTCCGAAAACAAAATCTTTAGTAAAATATTTTGTAAAAATATCCCAAAATCTCTAAGTGAAATGTTAAGGTATTTAAAAAATAACCTTACCAAAGTAAACTTCGCAGAGTCTTGAATGATTAAGAACTTGAGTAATTCAGATCCGCCTTTGGTGTAGATGTCTCTTGAATGCCCTTAGATATTGTAGCGGTATATGACATAATAAATTGATAATGGACCTATGAAAATATCTCCTTACAAATCTACCCCTATGTCTATGCCGGTACATACATACAAAATCCGAATTATCAAATACCAAATTTCCTATAGAAATCTACCTTCCCATGAATAAATTTGCAAGACTTCAAAACTGTTCTTCAATCATCTTCGTCAAATCTCAAAGCTTTTCTCATCAGGGTGTGCAACATATCAATCTTCAATTTTGTACCAATTTGAGAAGTCGTAACAGTGATAATTGATTAAATTCGTAACTTTCTACGTTATCACACTTATTTAATTAGTGTTTATTTTTAAACCAAAATAAATTAGCCCCAAATCATTCAACTGCGTGTGTGCTCGTGTGCAAACCATAAAATAAATAAAGCATGCGACATAAGCTTAGGGAAAAATCTCCTCAGGGCAAAACCTTTTTTTCTAAAACTTTTAAAAGTTCACAAGACCATTGACTTACGTACCATCTTGCTTTCATTCGCAAGAATAACGCACGTTGTCTTAGTTAATCCTTCAAAACAACGGCTAGAAATTTGCAGTGGTTCACACCCAGCTATACGACAAGGACAGCAATCCAAGACAAGCAGTCTGAAATAATCACAAGGACTCCCTCCACAATAGCACACAGTTGTCGGTTATAGAGCTCTCCCCGTAAATAATACACAAAGCCAAAAGTAATGTTCTTGAACACCAAAACAATTCGCTAAAGCATATGGGAGTTTTGTGGATTGAAAACAAAAAAGGATTAAACCCTAAAGGAAGAGGCCAAAAAGGATTCTGCTTTTGCAGATTTTCTGTTCGTCAAAACGCTGTGACTTCTGAATAAAAATGGAACCAAATAATGAGATTTTATAGTAAATAGCGTCGCCTCGAAAATAGAGCTCGTTCGAACGAGATCAGCAAGTCGCTCGAACGAAGGAGAAAGTCATTCGAACGAGATCTAAGGACATGCTATGTCGTTTGACCGATAATTGCAGGTCGTTCAAACGACCTATCAAGCGAGGTTCAATGTGTTCCTGTAGAAAATTTCGATATATACACGTGGTTGCCAGTTTCGTATCATTCTGATTTTCTATGAATTAGTTATGATTTTTCTACGGAAAGGTGTCCGAAAATTAAATCTTTAGTAAAATATTTTCTAAAAATATCCCAAAAGCTCTAAGTGAAAAGTTAAGGTATTTAAAAACTAACCTTACCAAAGTAAACTTCACGGAGTTTTGAATGATGAAAAACTTGAGTAATTTGGATCTGTCTTTGATGTAGATGTCTCTTGAATGCTCTTCAATGGTGTAGCGGTATATGACCTAATAAATTGATAACGGACCTATGAAAATATGCCATTACAAATCTACCCCTATGTCTATGCCGGTACATTCGTGAAAAATCCGAATTATCAAATACCAAATTGCCTATAGAAATCTACCCTCCCATGAATAAATTTGCAAGACTTCAAAACTGTTCTTCAATCATCTTCTTCAAATCTCAAAGCTTTTCTCATCAGGGTGTGCAACATATAAATCTTTAATTTTGTACCAATTTGGGAAGTCGTAACAGTGATAATTGATTAAATTCGTAACTTTCTACGTTGGCACACTTATTTAATTAGTGTATTTTTTTAAACCAAAATAAATCAGCCCCAAATCATTCAAGTTCGTGTGTGCGCGTGTGCAAACCATAAAATAGATAAAGCATGCGACACAAGCTTAAGGAAAAATCCCCACAGGACAAAACCTTTTATTTCTAGAACTTTGAAAAGTTAACAAGACCAATGACTTATATACCATCTTGTTTTCTCCAACAAGAGTAACGCACGGTGTCTTCGTCAAACCTTCAAAGCAACGGCTAGAAATCTGCATTGATTCACGCGCAGCTATAATACAAGGACCACAATTCTAGACATGCAGTCTCAAATCTTCGCAAAGACTCCCTCCACAATAGCACGCAGTTGTCGGTTGAAGAGCTCTCCCCACAAACAATAAACAAGGGCAAAAGTTGTGTTCTTGAACACCAAAACAATTCGCTAAAGCAAATGGGAGTTTTGTGAATTGAAAACAAAAAGGGATTAAAACCCTAAAGGAAGAGGCCAAAAAGGATTCTGCTTTTGCAGTTTTTCCCTTCGTCAAAATGCTGTGACTTCTTAATGAAAACGGAACCAAATAATGAGATATAATAGAAAATTCCGCCGCTTAAAAAATAGAGCTCGTTCGAACGATATCAGCATGTCGCTCGAACGAAGGACAAAAATCGTTCGAACGAGATCCAACGACATGCTATGTCATTTGAAAGACAATTGCAGGTCCTTCGAACGACCTATCAAGCGAGATTCAAAACGTGCCTGTAGAAAATTTCGATACGAACGCGTGGCCGCCAGTTTCCTATCATTCTGATTTTTTATGAATTAGTTATAATTTTTCTCTGGAAAGGTGTCCGAAAACAAAATCTTTAGAAAAATATTTTGTAAAAATGTCCCAAAAGCTTTAAGTGAAAAGTTAAGGTATTTAAAAAATAACCTTACCAAAGTAAACTTCACGGAGTCTAGAATGATGAAGAACTTGAGTAATTCGGATCCGTCTTTGATGTAGATGTCTCTTGAATGCTCTTCGACGGTGTAGCGGTATATGACCTAATAAATTGATAACGGACCTATGAAAATATGTCCTTACAAATCTACCCCTATGTCTATGCCGGTACATACATAAAAAATCCGAATTATCAAATACCAAATTCCCTATACAAATCTACCCTCCCATGAATAAATTTGAAAGACTTGAAAACTGTTCTTCAATCATCTTCGCCAAATCTCAAAGCTTTTCTCATGAGGGTGTGCAACCTATCAATCTTCAATTTTGTAACAATTTGAGAAGTCGTAACAGTGATAATTGATTAAATTCGTTACTTTCAACGTTGGTACACTTATTTAATTAGTGTCTATTTTTAAACCAAATAAATCAGCCCCAAATCATTCAACTGCGTGTGTGCATGTGTCAAACCATAAAATAAATAAAGCCTGCGACACAAGTGTAAGGAAAAATCCCCGCGGGGACAAACCTTTTATTTCTAGAACTTCAAAAAGTTCACAAGACCATTGACTTACATGACATCTTTCTTTCACCCAAAAGAGTAACGCACGGTGTCTTCATCAAACCTTCAAAGCAACGACTAGAAATCTGCAGTGGTTCACGCGCAGCTATACCCCAAGGACCGCAATCCTAGACACGTAGTCTGAAATGTTCACAAGTACTCCCTCAACAATAGCACGCAGTTGTCGGTTGTATAGCTCTCCCCACAAAGATTAAACAGGGGCAAAAGTTGTATTCTTAAACACCAAAACAATTCGCTAAATCATATGGGACTTTTGTGAATTGAAAACAAAAAGGGATTAAAAACCTAAAGATAGAGGCCAAAAAGGATTCTGCTTTTGCAGTTTTTCTATTCGTGAAAACGCCAAGACATCTTAATGAAAACGGAACCAAATAATGAGATTTTTATCGAAAATTGTACCGCCTCGAAAACAAAGCTCGTTCGAATGAGACCCACAAGTGGCTCAAACGAATTACAAAAGACGTTCGAACGATATCTAACGACATGCTATGTCGCTTGAACGACAATTTCAGGTTGTTTGAATTACCTATCAAGCGATATTTCTTGCGTGCCTATAGAAAATTTCGATACGAACGCGTTGCCGCCAGTTTCATATCATTCTGATTTTTTATGAATTAGTTATGATTTTTCTACAGAAAGGTGTCCGAAAACAAAATCTTTAGTAAAATATTTTGTAAAAATATTCCAAATGCTCTAAGTGAAAAGTTAAGGTATTTAAAAAATAACCTTACCAAAGTAAACTTTGCGGAGTCTTGAATGATGAAGAACTTGAGTAATTCGGATCCGTCTTTGATGTATATGTCTCTTGAATGCCCTTCGATGGTGTAGCGGTATATGACATAATAAATTGATAACGGACCTATGAAAATATGTCCTTACAAATCTACCCCTATGTATATGCCGGTACATACATAAAAAATCCTAATTATCCAATACCAAATTGCCTATATAATTCTACCCTCCCATGAATAAATTTGCAAGACTTCAAAACTGTTCTTCAATCATCTTCGTCCAATCTCAAAGTTTTTCGCATCAGGGTGTGCAACATATCAATATTAAATTTTGTACCAATTTGAGAAGTCGTAACAATGATAATTGATTAAATTCGCAACTTTCTACGTTGTCACACTTATTTAATTAGTGTCTATTTTTAAACTAAATTAAATCAGCCCCAAATCATTCAACTGCGTGTGTGCGCATGTGCAAACCATAAAATTAATAAAGCATGCGACTCAAGCTTAAGGAAAAATCCCCTCAGGGCAAAACCTTTTTTTCTAGAACTTTTAAAAGTTCACAACACCATTGACTTACATACCATCTTGCTTTCATCCACAAGAGTAACGCACAGTGTCTTCGTTAATCCTTCAAAACAACGGCTAGAAATCTGCAGTGGTTCACGCGCATCTATACGACAAGGACTGAAATCTTAGACATGCAGTCTCAAATATTCACGAGGACTCCTTCCACAATAACACGCAGCTGTCGGTTGTAGAGCTCTCCCCACAAAGAATACACAAGGGTAAAAGTTATGATCTTGAACACCAAAACAATTCGCTAAAGCATATGAGAGTTTTGTGGATTGAAAACAAAAAGCGATTAAAACCCTAAAGGAAGAGGCCAAAAAGGATTCTGCTTTTGCAGATTTTTTATTCCTCAAAACGCTGTTACTTCTGAATGAAAACGGAACCAAATAATGAGATTTTATAGAAAATCGTGCCGCCTCGAAAACAGAGCTCGTTCGAACGAGATCAGCAAGTCGCTCGAACGAAGGACAAAAGTCATTCGAACGAGATCTAATGACATGCTATGTCGTTTGAACGACAATTTCACATCGTTCGAACGACCTATCAAGCGAGATTCCATGCGTTCCTATAGAAAATTTCGATATGTACACGTGGCTGCCAGTTTCGTATCATTCTGATTTTTTATGAATTAGTTATGATTTTTCTACGGAAAGGTGTCCGAAAATTAAATCTTTAGTAAAATATTTTGTAAAAATATCCCAAAAGCTCTAAGTTAAAAGTTAAGATATTTAAAAAATAACCTTACCAAAGTAAACTTCACGGAGTTTTGAATGATGAAGAACTTGAGTAATTCGAATCCGTCTTTGATGTAGATGTCTCTTGAATGCTCTTCGACGGTGTAGCGGTATATGACCTAATAAATTGATAACGGACCTATGAAAATATGTCCTTACAAATCTACCCCTATGTCTATGCCGGTACATACGTAAAAAATCCAAATTATCAAATACCAAATTGTCTATAGAAAATCAACACTCCCATGAATAAATTTGCAAAACTTCAAAACTGTTCTTCAATCATCTTCATCAAATCTCAAAGCTTTTCTCATCAGGGTGTGCAACATATCAATCTTCAATTTTGATACAATTTGAGAAGTCGTAACAGTGATAATTGATTAAATTCGTAACTTTTTACGTTGGCACATTTATTTAATTAGTGTCTATTTTTAAACAAAAATAAATCATCCCCAAATCATTCAACTGCGTGTGTGCGTGTGTCAAACCATATAATAAATAAAGCATGTGACACGAGCGTAAGGAAAAATCCCCGCAGGGACAAACCTTTTGTTTCTAGAACTTTGAAAAGTTTACAAGACCATTGACTTACATAACATCTCTCTTTCGCCCACAAGAGTAACGCACGGTGTCATCGTCAAACCTTCAAAGCAACGGCTAGAAATCTACAGTGGTTCACGCGCAGCTATACCAAAAGGACCGTAATCCTAGACACGCAGTCTGAAATATTCACAAGGACTCCCTCCACAATAGCACGCAGCTTTCGGTTGTAGAGCTCTCCCCACAAAGAATAAACAAAGGCAAAAGTTGTATTCTTAAACACCAAAACAATTCGCTAAATCGTATGGGAGTTTTGTGGATTGACAAAAAAGGATTAAAACCCTAAAGGAAGAGGCCAAAAAGGATTCTGCTTTTGCAGATTTTTTATTCGTCAAAACGCTGTGACTTCTGAATGAAAACGGAACCAAATAATGAGATTTTATAGAAAATCGTGCCGCCTCGAAAACAGAGCTCGTTCGAACGAGATCAGCAAGTCGCTCGAACGAAGGACAAAAGTCATTCGAACGAGATCTATTGACATGCTATGTCGTTTGAACGACAATTTCACATCGTTCGAACGACCTATCAAGCGAGATTCCATGCGTTCCTATAGAAAATTTCGATATGTACACGTGGCTGCCAGTTTCGTATCATTCTGATTTTTTATGAATTAGTTATGATTTTTCTACGGAAAGGTGTCCGAAAATTAAATCTTTAGTAAAATATTTTGTAAAAATATCCCAAAAGCTCTAAGTTAAAAGTTAAGATATTTAAAAAATAACCTTACCAAAGTAAACTTCACGGAGTTTTGAATGATGAAGAACTTGAGTAATTCGAATCCGTCTTTGATGTAGATGTCTCTTGAATGCTCTTCGACGGTGTAGCGGTATATAACCTAATAAATTGATAACGGACCTATGAAAATATGTCCTTACAAATCTACCCCTATGTCTATGCCGGTACATACGTAAAAAATCCAAATTATCAAATACCAAATTGTCTATAGAAAATCAACACTCCCATGAATAAATTTGCAAAACTTCAAAACTGTTCTTCAATCATCTTCATCAAATCTCAAAGCTTTTCTCATCAGGGTGTGCAACATATCAATCTTCAATTTTGATACAATTTGAGAAGTCGTAACAGTGATAATTGATTAAATTCGTAACTTTTTACGTTGGCACATTTATTTAATTAGTGTCTATTTTTAAACAAAAATAAATCATCCCCAAATCATTCAACTGCGTGTGTGCGTGTGTCAAACCATATAATAAATAAAGCATGTGACACGAGCGTAAGGAAAAATCCCCGCAGGGACAAACCTTTTGTTTCTAGAACTTTGAAAAGTTTACAAGACCATTGACTTACATAACATCTCTCTTTCGCCCACAAGAGTAACGCACGGTGTCATCGTCAAACCTTCAAAGCAACGCCTAGAAATCTACAGTGGTTCACGCGCAGCTATACCAAAAGGACCGTAATCCTAGACACGCAGTCTGAAATATTCACAAGGACTCCCTCCACAATAGCACGCAGCTTTCGGTTGTAGAGCTCTCCCCACAAAGAATAAACAAAGGCAAAAGTTGTATTCTTAAACACCAAAACAATTCGCTAAATCGTATGGGAGTTTTGTGGATTGACAAAAAAGGATTAAAACCCTAAAGGAAGAGGCCAAAAAGGATTCTACTTTTGCAGATTTTCTGTTCGTCAAAACGCTGTGACTTCTGAATGAAAACGGAACCAAATAATGAGATTTTATATAAAATTGCGCCGCCTCGAAAATAGAGCTCGTTCGAACAAGATCAGCAAGTCGCTCGAACGAAAGACAAAAGTCATTCGAACGAGATCTAACGACATGCTATGTCGTTTGAACGACAATTACAGGTCGTTCGAACGACTTATCAAGTGAGATTCCATGCGTTCCTGTAGAAAATTTCGATATGTGCACGTGGCTTCCAGTTTCGTATCATTTTGATTTTTTATGAATTAGTTATGATTTTTCTACGAAAAGGTGTCCGATAATTGAATCTTTAGTAAAATATTTTGTAAAAATATCCCAAAACCTCTAAGTGAAAAGTTAAGGTATTTAAAAAATAACCTTACCAAAGTAAACTTCACGGAGTTTTGAATGATGAAGAACTTGAGTAATTCGGATCCTTCTTTGATCTAGATGTCTCTTGAATACTCTTCGACGGTGTAGCGGTATATGACCTAATAAATTGATAATGGACCTATGAAAATATGTCGTTACAAATCTACCCCTATGGCTATGCCTGAACATCCATAAAAAATCCGAAATATCAAATACCAAATTTCCAATAGAAATCTACCCTCCCATGAATAAATTTGCAAGACTTCAAAACTGTTCTTCAATCATCTTCGTCAAATCTCAAAGCTTTTCTCATCAGGGTGTGCAACCTATCAATATTCAATTTTGTAACAATTTGAGAAGTCGTAACAGTGATAATTGATTAAATTTGTAACTTTCTACGTTGGCACACTTATTTAATTAGTGTCTATTTTTAAACCAAATAAATCAGCCCCAAATCATTCAACTGCGTGTGTGCATGTGTCAAACCATAAAATAAATAAAGCATGCGACACAAGTGTAAGGAAAAATCCCCGCGGGGACAAACCTTTTATTTTTAGAACTTCGAAAAGCTTACTTTCGCCCACAAGATTAACGCACGGTGTCTTCATTAAACCTTCAAAGAAACGGCTAGAAATCTGCAGTGGTTTACGCGCATCTATACCACAAGGACCGCAATCCTAGACACGCAGTCTGAAATCTTCACAAGGACTCCCTCCACAATAGCACGCAGCTATCGGTTGTAGAGCTCTCCCCACAAAGAATAAACAAGTGCAAAAGTTGTATTCTTAAACACCAAAACAATTCGCTAAATCATATGGGACTTTTGTGAATAGAAAACAAAAAGGGATTAAAACCCTAAAGGAAGATGCCAAAAAAGATTCTGCTTTTGGAGTTTTTCTATTCGTCAAAATGCCACGACTTCTTAATGAAAACGGAACCAAAAAATGAGATTTTATAGAAAATCGCACCGCCTAGAAAATGAAGCTCCTTCGAACGAGACCCGCAAGTGGCTCGAACGAAGGACAAAAGACGTTCGAACGAGATCTAACGACATGCTATGTCGCTTGAACGACAATTTCATATCGTTCGAATGACCTATCAAGAGACATTTCAATAGTACCTATAGAAAATTTTGATACGAACGCGTGGCCACCAATTTCGTATCATTCTGATTTTTTATGAATTAGTTATGATTTTTCTACGGAAAGGTGTCCGAAAACAAAATCTTTAGTAAAATATTTTTTTAAAATATCCCAAAAAGCTCTAAGTGAAAAGTTAAGGTATTTAAAAACTAACCTTACCAAAGTAAACTTCGCGGAGTCTTAAATGATGAAGAACTTAAGTAATTCGAATCCGTCTTCGATGTAGATGTCTCTTGAATGCCCTTCGATGGTGTAGCGGTATATGACATAATAAATTGATAATCGACCTATGAAAATATGTCCTTACAAATCTACCCCTATGTCTATGCCGGTACATAAATAAAAAATATGAATTATTTAATACCAAATTTCCTATACAAATCTACCCTCCCATGAATAAATTTGCAAGACTTCGAAACTGTTCTTCAATCATCTTCGTTAAATCTCAAAGATTTTCTCATCAGGGTGTCTAACATATCAATCTTAAATTTTGTACTATTTTGAGAAGTCGTAACAGTGATAATTGATTAAATTTTTAACTTTCTACGTTGTCACACTTATTTAATTAGTGTCTATTTTTAAACCAAAATAAATCAGCCCCAAATCATTCAACTGCGTGTGGCGCGTGTGCAAACCATAAAATTAATAAAGCATGCGACACAAGATTTAGGTAAAATCCCCTCAGGGCAAAACCTTTTATTTCTAGGACTTTGAAAAGTTCACAAGACCATTGACTTACATTCCATCTTACTTTGGTCCACAAGGGTAACGCACGGTTTCTTCGTTAATAATTTAAAACAACGGCTAGAAATCTGCAGTGGTTCACGCGTAGCTATACGAGAAGGACGGAAATCCTAGACACGCAGTCTGAAATATTCACAAAGACTCTCTCCACAATAACACGCAGCTATCGGTTGTTGAGCTCTACCCACAAAGAATAAACAAGGGAAAAAGTTGGGTTCTTGAACACCAAAACAATTCGTTAAAGCATATGGGAGTTTTGGGAATTGAAAACAAAAAGGGATTAAAACCCTAAAGGAAGAGACCAAAAAGGATTCTGCTTTTGCAGTTTTTTTATTCGTCAAAACCCTATGACTTCTAAATGAAAATTGAACCAAATAATGAGATTTTATAGAAAATTGCGCCGCCTCGAAAACAAGGCTCGTTCGAACGAGATCAGCAAGTCGCTCGAACGTAGGACAAAAGTCATTCGAACGAGATCTAACGACATGCTATGTCGTTTGAACGACAATTACAGGTTGTTCGAACGACGTATCAAGCGAGATTTCAAGCGTTCCTATAGTAAATTTTGATATGTACACGTGGCTGTCAGTTTCATATTATTCTGATTTTTTATGAATTAGTTATGATTTTTCTACGGAAAGATGTCCGAAAACAAAATCTTTAGAAAAATATTTTCTAAAAATATCCCAAAAGCTCTAAGTGAAAAGTTAAGGTATTTAAAAAATAACCTTACCAAAGTAAACTTCGCGGAGTCTTTAATGATGAAGAACTTGGGTAATTTACATATGTCTTTGATGTAGATGTGTCTTGAATGCTCTTCGACGGTGTAGCGGTATATGACATAATAAATTGATAACGGATCTGCGAAAATATGTCCTTACAAATCTACCCCTATGTCTATGCCGGTACATACATAAAAAATTTGAATTATGAAATACCAAATTGCCTATACAAATCTACCCTCCCATGAATAAATTTGCAAGACTTCAAAACTATTCTTCAATCATCTTCGTCAAATCTCAAAGCTTTTCTCATCAGGGTGTGCAACATATCAATCTTCAATTTTGTACCAATTTGATAAGTTGTAATAGTGATAATTGATTAAATTCGCAACTTCCTACATTGTGACATTTATTTAACTAGTGTCTATTTCTAAACCAAAATAAATCAGCCCCAAATCATTCAACTGCGTGTGTGCGCATGTGCAAACTTTAAAATAAATAAAGCATGCGACACAAGCTTAAGGAAAAATCTCCACCGGGGAAAACTTTTTATTTATAGAACTTTGAAAAGTTTATAAGACCATTGACTTACATACCATCTTACTTTCACCCACAAGAGTAATGTACGGTGTCTTCGTCAAACCTTCAAAGCAACGGCTAGAAATCTGCAGTGGTTCATGCGCAACTATACCACAAGGACCGCAATCCTAGACACGCAGTCTAAAATCTTCACAAGGACTGTCTCCACAATAGCACGCATTATTCAGTTGTAGAGCTCTCACCACAAAGAATAAACAAGGGCAAAAGTTATGTTCTTGAACACCAAAACAATTCGCTTAAGCATATGGGAGTTTTGTGGATTGAAAAAAGGGATTAAAATCCTAAAGGAAGAGGCCAAAAATGATTTTGCTTTTGCAGTTTTTCTGTTCGTCAAAACGTTGTGACTTATTGAAAACGGAACCAAATAATGAGATTTTATATAAATCGTGCCAACTCGGCAATAGAGCTCGTTTCTAACGAGATCAGCAAGTCTCTCAAACGAAGGATAAAAGTCGTTCGAACGAGATCTAATGACATGCTATGTCATTCGAACCACCTATCATGGTGTGCCTGTAGAAAATTTCAATACGAACGCGTGGCCGCCAGTTTCGTATCATTCTGATTTTTTATGAATTAGTTATAGTTTTTCTACGAAAAGGTTTCCGAAAACAAAATCTTTAGAAAAATATTTTGGAAAAATATCCCAAAACCTCTAAGTGAAAAGTTAAGGTATTTAAAAAATAACCTTACCAAAGTAAACTTCGCGGAGTCTTGAATGATGAAGAACTTGAGTAATTCGGATTCGTCTTTGACGTAGATGTCTCTTGAATGCTCTTCTACGGTGTAACGGTATATGACATAATGAATTGATAACGGACCTATGAAAATATGTACTTTCAAATCTATACCTATGTCTATGCCGGTACATTCATAAAAAAATTGAATTATCAAATACCAAATTGCCTACACAAATCTACCCTCCCATGAATAAATTCGTAAAACTTCAAATATGTTCTTTAATCATCTTCGTCAAATCTCAAAGCTTTTCTCATCAGGGTGTGCAACATATCAATATTCAATTTTGTACTTATTTGAGAGGTCGTAACAGTGATAATTTATTAAATTCGCAACTTTCTACGTTGTCACACTTATTTAATTTGTGTTTATTTTTAAACCAAAATAAATCAGCCCCAAATCATTCAACTGCGTGTGTGCGCGTGTGCAAACCATAAAATAAATAAAGCATGCGATACGAGCTTAAGGAAAAATCCCTGTAGGGTAAAAGATTTTATTTCTAGAACTTTGAAAAGTTTACAAGCCCATTTCCTTACATACCATCTTGCTTTCGCCCACAAGAGTAGCGCACGGTGTCTTCGTCAAACCTTCAAAGCAACGGCTAGAAATCTGCAGTGGTTCACGCGCAGCTATACCATAAGGACTGCAATCCTAAACACGCGGTCTAAAATATTCACAAGGACTCCCTCCACAATAACACGTAGCTATCAGTGTTAGATCTCTCCCCACAAAGAATAAATAAGGGCAAAAGTTGTGTTCTTGAACACCAAAACAATTCGCTAAAGCATATGGGAGTTTTGTGGATTAAAAACAAAAAGGGATTAAAACTCTAAAGGAACTGGCCAAAAAGGATTCTGCTTTTGCAGATTTTCTGTTCGTCAAAACGCTGTGAGTTCTCAATGAAAACGAAACCAAATAATGAGATTTTATATAAAATCGCATCGCCTTGAAAACAGGGCTCGTTCGAACGAGATCAGCAAGTCGCTCGAACGTAGAACCAAAGTCGTTCGAATGAGATCTAATGACATGCTATGTCGTTTGAACGATAATTGCATGTCATTCGAACGACCTATCAAGCGAGATTCGACTTGTTCCTGTAGAAAAGTTCGATACGAACGAATGGCCACCATTTTCGTATTATTCTTATTTTTTACGAATTAGTTATGATTTTCTATGGAAAGGTATCCGAAAATAAAATCTTTAGAAAAATATTTTTTAAAAATATCCCAAATGCTCTAAGTTAAAAGTTAAGGTATTTAAAAAATAACCTAACCAAAGTAAACTTCGCGTTGTCTTGAATGATAAAGAACTTGAGTACTTCGGATCCGTCTTTGATGTAGATATCTCTTGAATGCCCTTCGACAGTGTAGCGGTATATGACATGATAAATTGATAACGGACCTATGAAAATATGTCCATACAAACTACCCCTATGTCTATGCCGTTACATACATAGAAAACCGAATTATCAAATACCAAATTGCCTACACAAATCTACCCTCCCATGAATAAATTTGAAAGACTTCAAAACTGTTCTTCAATCATCTTTGTCAAATCTCGAAGATTTTTCTCACCAGGGTCTGCAACATATCAATCTTCAAGTTTGTACCAATTTGAGAAGTCATAATAGTGATAATTGATTAAATTAGCAACTTTCTACGTTGTCACACTTATTTAACTAGTGTCTATTTTTAAACAAAAATAAATCAGCCCCAAAGCATTCAACTGCGTGTGTGCGCGTTTGCAAACCATAAAATAAATAAAGCATGCAACACAAGCTTAAGGAAAAATCCCCGCAAGGCAAAACCCTTTTTTTCTAGAACTTTGAAAAGTTTACAAGACCATTGACTTACATACCATCTTAAGTTCGCCCACAAGAGTAACGTACGGTGTCTTCGTCAAACCTTCAAAGCAACGGCTAGAAATCTGTAGAGGTTCACGCGCAGCTATACCACAAGGACCGCAATCCTAGACACGCAGTCTGAAATATTCACAAGGAATCCCTCCGCAATAACACGCATCAGTCAGTTGTAGAGCTCTCCCCACAAAGAATAAACAAGGGCAAAAGTTATGTTCTTTAACACCAAAACAATTCGCTAAAGAATATGGGAGTTTTGTGGATTGAAAAAAGAGATTAAAACCCTAAAGGAAGAGGCCGAAAAGGATTCTGCTTTTGCAGTTTTTCTGTTCTTCAAAACGTTGTGACTTCTTACTGAAAATGGAACTAAATAATGAGATTTGATAGAAAATTGGGCTGCCTCAAAAATAAAGCTCATTCGAACGAGATCAGCAAGTCGCTCGAACGAAGGACAAAAGTCATTCGAACGAGATCTAACGACATGCTATGTCGTTCTAACCACCTATCATGGCGTGCCTACAGAAAATTTTGATACGAATGCGTGCTCGCCTTTTTCGTATCAATCTGATTTTTTATGAATTAGTTTTTATTTTTCAACGGAAAGGTGTTCGAAAACAAAATCTTTAGAAATTTTTTTTGTAAAAATATCCCAAAAGCTCAAAGTGAAAAGTTAAGGTATTTAAAAAATAACCTTACCAAAGAAAACTTTTCGGAGTCTTGAATGATGAAGAACTTGAGTAATTCGGATCTGTCTTTGATGTAGATGTCTCTCGAATGCTCTTCGACGGTGAAGCGGTATATGCCATAATAAATTGATAACGCACCTATGAAAATATGTCCTTAAAAATCTATACCTCTGTCTATGCCGCTACATACATAAAAAAATCAGAATCTCAAATACCAAATTGCATATACAAATCTACCCTCCCATGAATAAGTTTGTAAGGCTTCAAAACTGTTCTTCAATCATCTTCGTCAAATCTCAAAGCTTTTCTCATCAGGGTGTGCAACATATCAATCTTCAATTTTGTACCAATTTGAGAGGTCGTAACAATGATAATTGATTAAATTCGCAACTTTCTACGTTGTCACACTTATTTAATTAGTGTCTATTTTTAAACAAAAATAAATCAGCCCCAAATCATTCAACTGCGTGTGTGCGCGTGTGAAAACCATAAAATAAATAAAGCATGTGACACAAGCTTAAGGAAAAATCCCCAAAGGGCAAAACCTTTTATTTCTAGAACATTGAAAAGTTTACAAGTCCATTGACTTATATACCATCTTGATTTCTCCCACAAGAGTAACGCACGGTGTCTTCGTCAAACCTTTAAAGCAACGGCTAGAAATCTGCAGTGGTTCACGCGTAGCTATACCACAAGGACCGCAATTCTAGACACGCAATCAAAATTCTTCACAAGGACTCCCTCCACAATAGCACGCAACTGTCGGTTGTAGGGCTCTCCTGATAAAGAATAAACAAAGGCAAAAGTTGTGTGCAAAAAGGAAGTGTCCAAAAAGGATTCTTAATGAAAACGAAAGGGTCGAAAAAGGGATTAAAACCCTAAAGGAAGTGTCCAAAAAGGATTCTTCTTTTGCAGTTTTTCCGTTCGTCAAAACGCTGTGACTTCTTAATGAAAACGGAACCAAATAATGATAATTTATAGAAAATTGTGCCACCTAGAAAGGAGACCTCGTTCGAACGAGATCATCAAGTCGCTTGAAAAAGGACAAAAGTCATTCGAACGAGATCTAACGACATGCTATGTTGTTTGAACGACAATTGCCGGTCGTTGGAACGACCTATCAAGCGAGATTCCAAGGGTGCCTGTAAAAAATTTTGATACGAACGCGTGGCCGCCATTTTCGTATCATTCTGATTTTTCATGAATTAGTTATGATTTTTCTACGCAAAGGTGTCCGAAATCAAAATCTTTAGAAAAATATTTTCTAAAAATATCCCTAAGGCTCTAAGTGAAAAGTTAAGGTATTTAAAAAATAACCTTACAAAAGTAAACTTCACGGAGTCTTGAATGATGAAGAACTTGAGTTATTCGGATCCGTCTTTAATCTAGATGTCCCTTGAATGTTCTTCGACGATGTAGCGGTATATGACCTATTAAATTGATAACGAACCTATGAAAATATGTCCTTACAAATCTACCCCTATGTCTATGCCAGTACATACATAGAAAATTCAAATTATCAAATACCAAATTGCCTATATAAATCTACCCTCCCATGAATAAATTTCCAAGACTTCAAAACTGTTCTTTAATCATCTTCGTCAAATCTCAAAGCTTTTCTCACCAGGTTGTGCAACATATCAATCTTCAATTTTGTACCAATTTGAGAAGTCGTTACAGTGACAATTGATTAAATTCCCAACTTTCTACGTTGGCACGCTTATTTAATTAATGTCTATTTTTAAATCAAAATAAATCAGCCCCAAATCATTCAACGAGATCAGCAAGTCAAAATTCTAAAGGATTAAAACCCTAAAGGAAGAGGCCAAAAAGGATTCTGATTTTGCAGTTTTTCCGTTCGTCAAAATTCTGTGACTTCTTAATGAAAAGCGAACCAAATAATGAGGTTTTATAGAAAATTGGGCCGCCTAGAAAACAGAGCTCGTTCGAACGAGATCAGCAAGTCACTCGAACGAAGGACAAAAGTATTCGAATGAGATCTAATGACATACTATGTCGTTTGAATGACAATTGCAGGTCGTTCGAACGACCTATCAAGCAAGATTCCACTCATGCCTGTAGAAAATTTCGATACGAACGCGTGGCCATCAGTTTTGTATTATTCTGATTTTTTATGAATTAGTTATGATTTTTCTATGGAAAGGTGTCCGAAAAAGAAATCGTTAGAAAAATATTTTGTAAAAATATCCCAAAAGCTCTAAGTGAAAAGTTATGGTATTTAAAAAATAACCTTACCAAAGTAAACTTCGCATTGTCTTGAATGATGAAGAACATGAGTAATTCAGATCCGTCTTTGATGTAGATGTCTCTTGAATGCCCTTCGACGGTGTAGCGGTATATGACATAATAAATTGATAACGGACTTATGAAAATATGTCCTTGCAAATCTACCCCTATGTCTATGCCGGTAAATATATAAAAAATAGGAATTATCAAATACCAAATTGCCTATACAAATCTACCCTCCCATGAATAAATTTGCAAGAATTCAAAATTGTTCTTCAATCATCTTTGTCAAATCTCAAAGATTTTCTCACCAGGGTGTGCAACATATCAATCTTCAATTTTGTAACAATTTGAGAAGTCGTAATAGTGATAATTGATTAAATTCGTAACTTTCTACGTTGGCACACTTTTTTAATTAGTGTCTATTTTTAAACCAAAATAAATCAGCCCCAAATCATTCAACTGCGTGTGTGCGCGTGTGCAAACCATAAAATAAATAAAGCATGCGACACAAGCTTAAGGAAAATTCCCCGCAGGGCAAAACCTTTTATTTCTAGAACTTTGAAAAGTTTACAAGACCATTGACTTACATACCATCTTGATTTCGCCCACTAGAGTAACACACGGTGTCGTCGTCAAACCTTCAAAGCAACGACTAGAAATCTGCAGTGTTTCACACGTAGCTATACCATAAGGACCGCAATTCTAGACACGCATTCTGAAATCTTCACAAGGACTCCCTCCGTAATAGCACGCATCTGTCGGTTGTAGAGCTCTCCCCACAAAGAATAAACAAGGGCAAAAGTTGTGTTCTTGAACACCAAAACAATTCGCTATAGCATATGGGAGTTTTGTGAATTGAACAAAAAGGGATAAAAACCCTAAAGGAAGAGGCCAAAAAGGATACTGCTTTTGCAGTTTTTCCGTTCGTCAAAACGGGGTGAGATCTGCGACTTCTTAATGAAAACGGAACCAAATAATGAGATTTTATAGAAAATTGCACCGCCTAAAAAACAGAGCTCGTTCGAACAAGATCAGCAAGTCGCTCTAACGAAGGACAAAAGTCGTTCGAACGAGATCTAACGACATGCTATGTCGTTTGAACGATAATTGCAGCTCGTTCGAACGACCTATCAAGCGAGATTCCATGAGTACCTGTAGAAAATTTCGATACAAACGTGTGGCCGCCAGTTTCGTATTATTCTGTTTTTTATGAATTAGTTATGATTTTTCTACGAAAAGGTGTTCGAAAACAAAATCTTTAGAAAAATATTTTGTAAAAATATCCCAAAGGCTCTAAGTGAAAAGCTAAGGTATTTAAAAAATAATCTTACCAAAGTAAACTTCACGGAGTCTTGAATGATGATGAACTTGAGTAATTCGGATCCGTCTTTGATGTAGATGTCTCTTGAATGCACTTCGACATTGTAGCGGCATATGACAAAATAAATTGGTAACGGATCTATAACAACATGTCCTTACAAATCAACCACTATGTCTATGCCGATACATACATAAAAAATCCCAATTATCAAATACCAAATTGCATATACAAATCTACCCTCCCATGAATAAATTTGCAAGACTTCAAAAATGTTCTTCAATCATCTTCGTGAAATCTCAAAGATTTTCTCATCGGGGTGCGCAACATATCAATCTTCAATTTTGTACCAATTTGAGAAGTCGTAAAAGTGATAATTGATTAAATTTGTAACTTTCTACGTTGTCACACTTATTTAATTAGTGTCTATTTCTAAACCAAAATAAATCAGCCCCAAATCATTCAACTGCGTGTGTGCGCGTGTGCAAAATATAAAATAAATAAAGCATGCGACACAAGCTTAAGAAAAAATCCCCGCAGGGAAAAATCGTTTATTTGTAGAACTTTGAAAAGATTACAATACCATTGACTTACATACCATCTTGCTTTTGTCCACAAGAGTAACGCAGGATGTCTTCGTCAAACCTTCAAAGCAACGGCTAGAAATCTGCAGTGGTTCACGCGCAGCTATACCACAAGGACCGCAATTATAGACACGCTGTCTGAAATCTTCACAAGGACTCCCACCACAATCTCACGCAGCCGCCGTTTGTCGAGCTATCCCCACAAAGAATAAACAAGGGCAAAAGTTGTGTTCTTGAACACCAAAACAATTCGCTAAAGCATAAGGGAGTTTTGTGAATTGAAAACAAAAAGGGATTAAAAACCCTAAAGGAAGACGCCAAAAAGGATTCTGCTTTTGCAGTTTTTCTATTCGTCAAAACGCTGTGACTTCTTAAGGAAAACGGAACCAAATAATGAGATTTAATAGAAAATTACGCCGCCACGAAAATAGAGCTCGTTCAAACGAGATCAGCAAGTCGCTCGAAGGAAGGAAAAAAGTCGTTCGAACGAGATCTAACAACATGCTATGTCATTTAAACGACAATTACAGGTCGTTCGAAGGACCTATCAAGAGAGATTTCATGCATTCTTGTAGAAAATTTCGATATGTATGCGTGGCTGCCAGTTTTGAATCATTCTGATTTTTTATGAATTAGTTATGATTTTTCTACCGAAAGGTGTCAGAAAACAAAAACTTTAGAAAAATATTTTGTAAAAATATCCCAAAAGCTCTAAGTGAAAAGTTAAGGTATTTAAAAAATAACTTTACCAAAGTAAACTTCGCGGAGTCTTGAATGATGAAGAACTTGAGTAATTTGGATCTATTTTTGATGTACATGTCTCTTGAATGCTCTTCGACGATGTAGCGTTATATGACATAATAAATTAATATAAGACCTATGAAAATATGTCCTTACAAATCTACCCCTATGTCTATACCGGTAAATACATAAAAAATCCTAATTATCAAATACCAAATTGCCTATACAATTCTACACTCCCATGAATAAATTTGCAAGACTTCAAAACTGTTCTTCAATCATCTTCGTCCAATCTTAAATCTTTTCGCATCAGGGTGTGCAACATATCAATCCTCAATTTTGTACCAATTTGAGAAGTCGTAACAATGATAATTGATTAAATTCACAACTTTCTACGTTGTCACACTTATTTAATTAGTGTCTATTTTTAAACCAAAATAAATCAGCCCCAAATCATTCAATTGCGTGTGTGCGCGTTTGCAAACCATAAAATAAATAAAGCATGCGACACAAGCTTAAGGAAAAATCCCCGCAGGGCAAAACCTTTTTTTTCTAGAACTATGAAAAGTTTACAAGACCATTGGCATACATACCATGTTACTTTCACCCACAAGAGTAACGTATGGTGTCTTCGTCGAAGTTCAAAGTAACGGCTAGAAATCTGTAGTGGTTCACGCGCAGCTATAACACAAAGACCGAAATCCTAGACACGCAGTCTGAAATCTTCACCAGAACTCCCTCCACAATATCACGCAACTGTCAGTTGTAGAGCTCTCCCCACAAAGAATAAACAAGGGCAAAAGTTGTGTTCTTGAACACCAAAACAATTTGCTAAAGTATATGGGAGTTTTGTTGATTGAAAAAAGGGATTAAAAACCTAAAGGAAGAGGCCAAAAAGGATTCTGCTTTTGCAGTTTTTCTGTTCGTCAAAATGATGTGACTTCATAACGAAAACGGAACCAAATAATGAGATTTTATAGAAAATCGTGCCGCCTCAAAAATAGAGCTCGATCGAACGAGATCAGCAGGTCGCTCAAACGAAGGACAAAAGTCTTTCGAATGAGATCTAACGAAATTCTATGTCATTTGAATAACAATTGCAGGTCATTTGAATGACCTATCAAGGTTTGACAATAGAAAATTTCGATACGAACGCGTGGCCGCCAGTTTCGTATCATTCTGATTTTTTATGAATTAGTTATGATTTTTCTACGGAAAGGTGTCAGAAAACAAAAACTTTAGAAAAATATTTTGTAAAAATATCCCAAAAGTTCTAAGTGAAAAGTTAAGGTATTTAAAAAATAACCTTACCAAAGTAAACTTCGCGGAGTCTTGAATGATGAAGAACTTGAGTAATTTGGATGTATCTTTGATGTAGATGTCTCTTGAATGCTCTTCGACGGTGTAGCGGTATATGACATAATAAATTGATGACGGACCTATAAAAATATGTCCTTACAAATCTACCCCTATGTCTATGCCGGTACATACCTAAAAAATCCGAATTATCAAATTCCAAATTTCCTATACAAATCTACCCTCCCATGAATAAATTTGCAAGACTTCAAAACTGTTCTTCAATCATCCTCATCAAATCTCAAAGCTTTTCTCATCAGCGTGTGCAACATATCAATCTTCAATTTTGTACTAATTTGAGAAGTCATAACAATGATAATTGATTAGATTCGCAACTTTCTACATTGTCACACTTATTTAATTAGTGTATATTTTTACACCAAAATAAATCAGCCCCAAATCATTCAACTGCGTGTGTGCGCATGTGCAAACCATAAAATAAATAAAGCATGCGACACAAGCTTAAGGAAAAATCACCGGAGGGAAAAACCTTTTATTTCTAGAACTTTGAAAAGTTTACAAGAACATTGACTTACATAGCATCTTTCTTTCGCCCACAAGAGTAACGCACGGTGTCTTCGTCAAACCTTCAAATCAACGGCCTGAAATCTGCAGTGGTTCACGCACTGCTATACCACAGGGATCGCAATCCTAGACACGCAGTCTGAAATCTTCACTAGGACTCCCTCCACAATATCACACAGTTGTCGGTTGTAGAGCTCTCCTCACAAAGAATAAACAAGGGAAAAAGTTGTGTTCTTCAACACCAAAATAATGCGCTAAAGCATATGAGAGTTTTGTGGATTGAAAACAAAAGGGATTAAAACCCTAATGGAAGTGGCCAAAAAGGATTCTGCTTTTGCATTTTTTATGTTCGTCAAAATGATGTGACTTCTTAATGAAAACGGAAGCAAATAATGAGATTTTATAGAAAATTTTGCCGCCTCGAAAACAGATCTCATTCGAACGAGATCAGCAAGTCGCTCGAACAAAGGACAAAAGTCTTTCGAACGAGATCTAACGACATTCTATGTCATTTAATCGACAATTTTAGGTCGTTCAAATGACCTATCAAGGCGTGCCTGTAGAAAATTTTGATACAAACGCGTGGCCGCCAGTTTCATATCATTCTGATTTTATAGGAATTAGTTATGATTTTTCTAGGAAAAGGTGTCCGAAAATAAAATCTTTAGAAAAATATTTTGTAAAAATATCCCAAAAGATCTAAGTGAAAAGTTAAGTTATTTAAAAAATAACCTGACCAAAGTGAACTTTGCAGAGTCTTGAATGATGAAGAACTTGAGTAATTCGGATCCGTCGTTGATGTAGATGTCTCTTGAATGCTCTTCGACGGTGTAGCGGTATATGACATAATAAATTGATAACGGACCTATGAAAATATGTCCTTATAAATCTACCCCTATGTCTATGCCGGTACATACATAAAAAATCCGAATTAACAAATACCAAATTTCCTATACAAATCTACCCTCCCATGAATAAATTTTCAAGACTTCAAAACTGTTCTTCAATCATCTTCGTCCAATCACAAAGCTTTTCTCATCAGAGTGTGCAACATATCAGTCTTCAATTTTGTACCAATTTGAGAAGTCGTAACAATGATAATTGATTAAATTCGCAACTTTCTACGTTGTCACACTTATTTAATTAGTCTCTCTTTTTAGACTAAAATAAATCAGCCCCAAATCATTCAACTGCGTGTGTGCGCGTGTGCAAACCATAAAATAAATAAAGCATGCGACACAAGCTTAAGGAAAAATCCGCGCAGGGCAAAACGTTTTATTTCTAGAACTTTGAAAAGTTTACAAGAACATTGGCTTACATAGCATCTTACTTTCGCCCATAAGAGTAACGTACGGTGTCTTCGTCAAACTTCAAAGAAATGGCTAGAAATCTGTAGTGGTTCACGCGCAGCTATACCACAAGGACCGCAATCCTAGACACGCAATCTGAAATCTTCACAAGGACTCCCTCCACAGTATCATGCAGCTGTCAGTTGTAGAGCTCTCCCCACAAAAGAATAAATAAGGGAAAAAGTTGTATTCTTGAACACCAAAACAATTTGCTAAAGCATATGGGAGTTTTGTGGATTGAAAAAAGGGATTAAAACCCTAAAGGAAGAGGCCAAAAAGGATTCTGCTTTTGTAGTTTTTTGTTCATCAAAACACTGTGACTTATTAATGAAAATGGAACCAAATAATGAGATTTTATAGAAAATCGCGCCGCCTCGAAAACAGAGCTCGTTCGAACGAGATCAATAAGTCGCTCGAACGAAGGACAAAAGTCATTCGAACGATATCTAACAACATGCTATGTCGTTTGAACGAAAATCTTAGGTCGTTCGAAGGATCTATCAGGCGTTCCTGTAGAATATTTCGATGTGAACGTGTGGCCGCCAGTTTCGTATCATTCTGATTTTTGATGAATTAGTTATGATTTTTCTATGGAAAGGTGTCCGTAAAGAAAATCTTTAGAAAAATATTTTTTGAAAATATCCCAAAAGCTCTAAATGAAAAGTTAAGGTATTTAAAAATAACCTTACCAATGTAAACTTCGCGGAGTCTTGAATGATGAAGAACTTGAGTAATTTGGATTCGTATTTGATGTAGATGTCTCTTCAATGCTCTTCGATGGTGTAGCAGTATATGACCTAATAAAATGATAACGGACCTATGAAAATATGTCCTTACAAATCTACCCCTATATCTATGCCGTGTAACACCCCGCCCGCCTGGGGAGAGCGAGCGGAGTGCTAATGAGATAAAATAAATCCAAATCCACAAGAGGTAAGTGACAAGGTATAGAGCATCTAAATAAACCCACAATAATATAAATCCACTAATCTCATTCTCTTCAATTACCACAAGTCTCTCAAATTAAAATTAAAACTATCTAACTCGAATAAAAATACAAATCTTCAATGCTCTATACATCAAAATAATAAAAATCTTTCCCAAACAATCCTCGCTAAAATAAATCTCCATAGCACCCCAAAATTCGCGCTAACCTGCCACTAAAAGAAAATATGGGGAAGTACACAATAAGACAAGAAAGATGCTCAACAAATATATGTTAACGATGAATAAAATGTAACAACACGAGTATGAATATTCAAATCAAAATGCAAATCTCAAAGCATTTATCAATATAATTTCTCAACAACACTTTAACCGAGTCACCAGGCCTCCACACATCCGTATATGCTTTATCATGCCATAGGACGGGAAACATGAATTTTTGCGGGTGCCCAACATCCGTGCCATATTAAAATCTCATGACAACTTTCTCAATACAATATAATCATACAACATGAATCAAAATAATTTCAACAATTATTTTCCAGATTTCAATGAATTTATCAATTTAAATATGAGTTCAATTAATAAGAATTCAAAGAGAATGACACTAGCGAGATTTAAGGAGCATATTGTGTAAAACCCCATACCTCAAACCATGATGAGAAACCAATGATCACATCCTCAAGATCAACACAAAATATCTACAAAATCTCCTCCAAGAACCTCCAACAAAATAGCCCTAAGAACACCTCTAATCTAAGGTTGGAACTCACAAATCTCAAGGGCCAATGTGTATATAAAAAGAAGAGGAATATAAAATATATTTGCTACAAAAATTTGTGCCAAAAGTATGTTAAAAGGGTTTCCCACGACTTCCTTTTATAATTCAAAGAAATGAAGAATTAGACTCCAAAAGACTCCTTTAAAAAAGGCAAAGAAATGAAGAGTTGGAAGTTAAAACAACTCCAAGAGTTAAAAACATTTAAAAATCATTTTAAAATCCGTTTTTGAAACCGTTTGAAATTCTCGCCATTAAAAATAATAACCAACATATTTGAGCAATAAAAATAACTTTATCAAAAACTTTTTTTTCCTCCATTTTCCCGAAATTAATTAAAATAGCCCAAAATTACGCGGGTTATTACACTTCCCCACTAACAATGGAATTTTGCCCTCGAAATTTGCCGAATGCCAAACTCACAAAATCAGGCCACTACACTAACTCCAAAAATAAATCACGTCTACCAAAAATAAATTCCTCACCTCTAATCTCGAAACTTATCACGAATATCACCTAAAATTTTCTATCTCCAAAAATTGCTAACCACGCAATGAACCCAAAACCCAAGCCCCGAGGGTTGTCGTATATTTGTAACACCCCGCCCGCCCGGGGAGAGTGAACGGAGCGCTAATGCGATAAAATAAATCCAATTTCACATGTGACAAGTGACAAGGTATAGAGCATCTAAATAAAGCCACAATAATATAAATCCACTAATCTCAATCTCTTCAATTATAACAAGTCTCTCGAATTAAAATTACAACTATCTAACTCGAATAAAAATACAAATCTGCAAAGCTCTATACATCAAAATAATACAAATCTTTCCCAAACAATCCTCACTAAAATCAATCTCCATAGCACCCCAAAATTCGCGCTAACCTGCCACTAAAAGAAAATATGGGGAAGTACACAATACGACAAGAAAGATGCTCAACAAATATATGTTAGCGATGAATAAAACGTAACAACACGAGTACGAATATTAAAATCAAAATGCAAATATCAAATTATTTATCAATATAATTTCTCAACAACACTTGTATCGGGTCACCAGGCCTCACCACATTCGTATATGATTTATCAAGCCATATCCCGGGAAATAGGAATTTTGGCGGGTGCCCAACATCCGCGCCATATTAAAATATCATGACAACGTGCTCAATACAATATAATGATACCACATGAATCAAAATAATTTCAACAATTATTTTCCAGATTTCAATGAATTTATCAATTCAAATATGAGTTCAATTAATAAGAATTCAAAGAGAATGGCACTCGCGAGATTTAAGGAGCATATTGTGTAAAACCCCATACCTCAAACCATGATGAGAAACCAATGATCACATCCACAAGATCAACAAAAAATATCTACAAAATCTCCTCCAAGAACCTCCAACAAAATATCCCGAAGAACACCTATAATCTAAGGTTGGAACTCACAAATCTCAAGGGCCAATGTGTATATAAAAAGAAGAGGAATATAAAATATATTTACTGCCAAAATTTGTGCCAAAAGTATGTTAAAAGGGTTGCCCATGACTTCCTTTTATAATGAAAAGAAATGAAGAGTTGAAATTCAAAAGACTCCTTTAAATAAGGCAAAGAAATGAAGAGTGGGAAGTTAAAACAACTAAAAGAGTTAAAAACATCTAAAAATCATTTTAAAATCCGTTTTAACTCGATTTTTGAAACCGTTTGAAATTCTTGCCTTTAAAAATAATAACCAACATATTTGAGAAATAAAAATAATTTTATCAAAAACTTCATTTTCCTCCATTTTCTAGAAATTAATTAAAATAGCCCAAAATTACGCGGGTTATTACTTGACGGTAGATACATAAAAAAATTGAATTATCAAATACCAAATTGCCTATACAAATATACACTCCTATGAATAAATTTGCAAGACTTCAAAACTGTTCTTCAACAATCTTCGTCAAATCTCAAAGCTTTGGTCATCAGGGTGTGCAACATATCAATCTTCAATTTTGTACCAATTTGAGAAGTCGTAACAGTGATAATTGATTAAATTATCAACTTTCTACATTGTCACACTTATTTAATTAGTGTCTATTTTTAAACCAACATAAATCATCCCCAAATCATTCAACTGCTTGTGTGCACATGTGCAAACCATAAAATAAATAAAGCATGCGACACAAGATTAAGAAACAATCCCCGCAGGGCAAAACCTTTTATTTCTATAACTTTGAAAAGTTTACAAGACCATTGACTTACATACCATCTTCCTTTCGACCATAAGAATAACGAACGATGTCATCGCAAAACCTTCAAAGAAATGGCTACAAATCTGTAGTGGTTCACGCGCAGCTATACCACAAGGACCGCAATCCTAGACACGTAGTCTGAAATCTTCACAAGGAATCCCTCCATAATAGCATGCAGCTATCAGTTGTATAGATCTCCCCACAAAAAATAAACAAGGGCAAAAGTTGTGTTCTTGAACACAAAAATAATTCGCTAAAGCATATGGGAGTTTTGTTGATTGAAAAAAGGGATTAAAACCCTAAAGGAAGAGGCCAAAAAGGATTCTGCTTTTGCAGTATTTCTGTTCGTGAAAATGTTGTGACTTCTTAATGAAAACGATACCAAATAATGAGATGCGCCGCCTCGAAAATAGAGCTCGTTCGAACGAGATCAGCAAGTCGCTCGAACGAGATCTAACGACATTCTATGTCGTCTTAATGACAACTGTAAGTCATTCGAACCACCTATCATCGCGTGCCTGTAGAAAATTTCGATACGAATGCGTGGCCACCAGTTTCGTATCATTCTAATTTTTTATGAATTATTTGTGATTTTTCTACGAAAAGGTGTCCAAAAACAAAATCTTGAGAAAAATATTTTTTTAAAATATCCCAAAAGCTCTAAGTGAAAAGTTAAGGTATTTAAAAAATAACCTTACCAAAGTAAACTTCCCGGAGTCTTGAATGATGAAGAACTTGAGTAATTCAGATCCGTCTTTGATGTAGATGTCTCTTAAATGCTCTTCGATAGTGTAGCGGTATATGACATAATAAATTGACAACGGACCTATGAAAATATGTCATTACAAATCTACCCCTATGTCTATGTCGGTACATACATAAAAATTTCGAATTATCAAATACCAAATTTCCTATACAAATATACCCTCCCATGAATAAATTTGCAAGACTTCAAAATTGTTCTTCAATCATCTTCGTCAAATCTCAAAGCTTTTCTCATCAGGGTGTGCAACATATCAATCTTCAATTTTGTACCAATTTGAGAAGTCGTAACAATGATAATTGATTAAATTCGCAACTTTTTACTTTGTCACACTTATTTAATTAGTGCCTTTTTTTAAACAAAAATAAATCACCCCAAATCATTCAATTGCGTGTGTGCGCGTGTGCAAAATATAAAATAAATAAAGCATCCAACACAACCTTAAGAAAAAATCCCTGGAGGGAAAAACCCTTTATATCTAAAACTTTGAAAAGTTTACAAGACCATTGACTTACATGACATCTTGTTTTCCCTTAGAAGAGTAACGCACGGTGTTTTCGACAAACCTTCAAAGCAACGGCTAGAAATCAGCTGTGGTTCATGCGCAGCTATACCACAAGGACCACAATCCTAGACACGCAGTCTGAAGTCTTCAAAAGGACTCCCTCCATAATATCACGCTGCTGTCGATTGTGGATCTCTCCCCCCAAAGTATAAACAAGGGCAAAAGTGGTGTTCTTCAACACCAAAATAATTCGCTAAAGCATATGGGAGTTTTGCGGATTGAATACAAAAAGGGATTAAAACCCTAAAGGAAGAGGCCAAAAAGGATTCTGCTTTTTTAGTTTTTCGGTTCGTCAAAACGTTGTGACTTCTTAATGAAAACGGAACCAAATAATGAGATTTATAGAAAATTGTGTCGCCTAAAAAACAGAGCTCGTTCGAATGAGATCAGCAAGTCGCTCAAACGAAGGACAAAAGTCATTAAAACAAGATCTAACGGCATGCTATGTTGTTTGAACGACAATTGCAAGTCATTCAAACCACCTATCAAGGCGTGCCTATAGAAAATTTCGATAGGAACGCTTGGCTGCCTGTTTCGTATCATTCTGATTTTTTATGAATTAGTTATGATTTTTCTACGGAAAGGTGTCCGAAAACAAAATCTTTAGAAATATATTTTGTAAAGATATCCCATAAGCTCTAAGTGAAAAGTTAAGGTATTTAAAAAATAACCATGCCAAAGTAAACTTCGCCGAGTCTTGAATGATGAAGACCTTGAGTAATTCGGATCCGTATTTGATGTAGATGTCTCTTGAATGCTCTTCGACGGTGTAGCGGTATATGACATAATAAATTGATAACAGACCTAATAAATATGTCCTTAAAAATCTACCCCTATGTCGATGCCGATACATATACAAAAAATCCGAATTATCAAATACCAAATTGCCTATACACATCTACCCTCCCATGAATAAATTTGCAAGACTTTAAAACTGTTCTTTAATCGCCTTTGTCAAATCTCAAAGCTTTTCTCATCAGGGTGTGCAACATATCAATCTTCAATTTTGTACCAATTTGAGAAGTCGTAACAGTGATAATTGATTAAATTCTCAACTTTCGACGTTGTCACACTTATTTAATTTGTGTCTATTTTTAAACCAAAATAAATCATCCCTAAATCATTCAACTGCGCGGGTGCAAACCATAAAATAAATAAAGCATGAGACATAATCTTAAGGAAAAAATCCCCGCAGGGAAAAAACTTTTATTTCTAAAACTTTGAAAAGTTTACAAGACCATTGACTTACATACCATCTTAATTTCGCCCATAAGAGTAACGTACGGTGTCTTCGTCCAACCTTCAAAGCAATGGCTAGAAATCTGCAGTGGTTCACGTGCATTTATACCACAAGGACCGCAATCCTAGACACGCAGTCTGAAATCTTCACAAGGACTCCCTCCACAATAGCATGCAGCTGTCAGTTGTAGAGATCCCCCCACAAAGAATAAACAAGGGCAATAGTTGTGTTCATGAACACCAAAACAATTCGCCAAAGTATATGGGAGTTTTATGGATTGAAAAAAGGGATTAAAACCCCAAAGGAAGATCCCAAAAAGGATTCTGCTTTTGCAGTTTTTCTGTTCGTCAAAACGTTGTGACTTCTTAATGATAACATAACCAAATAATGAGATTTTATAGAAAATTGTGCCACCTCGAAAACAGAGCTCGTTCGAACGAGATCAGCAAGTCGCTCGAATGAAGGACAAAAGTCATGCGAACGAGATCTAACGGCATGATATCTCATTTGAACGATAATTGCAGGTCGTTAGAACCACCTATCAAGGCGTGCCTGTAGAAAATTTCGATACGAACGCGTGGCCGCCAGTTTCCTATTATTCTGATTTTTTACGAATTAATTATGATTTTTCTACAGAAAGGTGTCCGGAAACAAAATCTTTAGAAAAATATTTTGTAAAGATATCCAAAAATCTCTAAGTGAAAAGTTAACGTATTTAAAAAATAACCTTACCAAAGTAAACTTCGTGGAGTCTAGAATGATGAAGAACTTGAGTAATTCGGATCCGTTTTTGTTGTAGATGTCTCTTGAATGCTCTTCGAAGGTGTAGCGGTATATGACATAATAAATTGATAACGGACCTATGAAAATATGTCCTTACAAATCTACCCATATGTCTATGCCGATAATTCCATAAAAAATCTGAATTACCAAATACAAAATTACCTATACAAATGTACCCTCCCAAGAATAAATTTGCAAGACTTCAAAACTGTTCTTCAATCGCCTTCGCCAAATCTCAAAGCTTTTCTCATCAGGGTGTGCAAAATATCAATCTTCAATTTTGTACCAATTTGAGAAGTCGTAACAGTGATAATTGATTAAATTCGCAACTTTCTACTTTGTCACACTAATTTAATTAGTGCCTTTTTTTAAAACAAAATAAATCAGCCCCAAATCATTCAACTGCGTGTGTGCGCATGTGCAAAATATAAAATAAATAAAGCATGCGACACAAGCTTAAGGAAAAATCCTCGCAGGGCAAAACCTTTTATTTCTAGAACTTTGAAAAGTTTACAAGATCATTGACTTACATACCATCTTACTTTCGCCCATAAGAGTAACGTACGGTGTCTTCGTCAAACCTTCAAAGAAACGGCTAGAAATCAGCAGTGGTTCACGCGCAGTTATACCACAACGACCGCAATCCTAGACACGCAATCTGAAATCTTCACAAGGACTCCCTCCACAATAGCACGCAACTGTCAGTTGTAGAGCTCTCCCCACAAAGAATAAACAAGGGCAAAAGTTGTGTTCTTGAACCCCAAAACAATTCGCCAAAGTATAAGGGAGTTTTGTTGATTGAAAAAAGGGATTAGAACCCTAAAGGAAGAGGCCAAAAAGGATTATGCTTTTGCAGTTTTTTCGTTCGTCTAAACGCTGTGACTTCTTAATGAAAACGGAACCAAATAATGAGGTTTTATAGAAAATCACGCCCCCTCGATAATAAATCTCGTTCGAACAAGATGGGCAAGTCGCTCGAACGAAGGACAAAAGTCATTCGAACGAGATCTAATGACATGCTATGTCATATGAGCGACAATTGCAGGTCCTTCGATCAACCTATCAAGGCGGGCCTGTAGAAAATTTCGATACGAACGCGTGGCCGCTAGTTTCGTGTCATTCTAATTTTTTATGAATTAGTTATGATTTTTATATGGAAAGGTGTCCGAAAACAAAATCTTTAGAAAAATATTTTGTAAAAATATCCAAAAAGCTCTAAGTGAAAAGTTAAGGTATTTAAAAAATTACTTTACCAAAGTAAACTTCACGGACTCTTGAATGATAAAGAACTTGTGTAATTCGGATTCGTCTTTGATGTAGATGTCTCTTCAATGTTCTTCGACGGTGTAGCGGTATATGACATAATAAATTGATAACGGACCTATGAAAATATGTCCTTAAAATCTACCCCTATGTCTATGACGGTACATATATAAAAAATACGAATTATCAAATACCAAATTGTCGATACAAATCTACCCTCCCATGAATAAATTTGCAAGACTTCAAAACTGTTCTTCAATCATCTTCATCAAATCTCAAAGCTTTTCTCATGAAGGTGTGCAACATATCAATCTTCAATTTTGTACCAATTTGAGAAGTCGTAACAGTGATAATTGATAAAATTCGCAACTTTCTACGTTGTCACACTTATTTAATTAGTGTCTATTTTTAAACCAAAATAAACCAGCCCCGAATCATTCAACTGCGTGTGTGCACGTGTGCAAACCATAAAATAAATAATGCATGCGAAACAAGCTTAAGGAAAAATTCCCGCAAGGCAAAACCTTTTATTTCTAGAACTTTGAAAAGTTTACAAGACCATTAACTTACATACCATCTTGCTTTCACCCACAAGAGTAACGCACGGTGTCTTTGTCAAACCTTCAAAGAAACGACTAGAAATCTGCAGTGGTTCACATGCAGCGATACCACAAGGACCGCAATCCTAGACATGTAGTCTGAAATGTTCACAAGGACTCCCTCCATAATAGTACGCAGCTGTCAGTTGTACAGCTCTCCCCACAAAGAATAAACAAGGGCAAAAGTTGTGTTCTTGAACACCAAAACGATTCGGTAAAGCATATGGGAGATTTGTGGACTGAATACAAAAATGGATTAAAACCCTCAAGGAAGAGGCCAAAAAGGATTCTTCTTTTGTAGTTTTTCTAGTTAGTCAAAACACTGTGACTTCTAATGAAAACGGAACCAAATAATGAGATTTTATAGAAAATTATGTCGTCTCGAAAACGGAGCTCGTTCGAACGAGATAAGCAAGTCGCTCAAATGAAGGGTAAAAGTCTTTTGAGCGAGATCAAACGGCATGAAATGTCGTTTGAACAAAAATTGCAGGTCGTTTGAACCAACTATGAAGGCATGCTTGTAGAAAATTTCGATACGAACGTGTGGCCCCCAGTTTCGTATCATTCAGATTTTTTATGAATTAGTTATGATTTTTCTACGAAAAGGTGTCCGAAAACAAAATCTTTAGAAAAATATTTTGTAAAAATATCTCAAAAGCTCTAAGTGAAAAGTTCAGGTATTTCAAAAATAACCTTACCAAAGTAAACTTCGCGGAGTCTTGAATGATAAAAAACTTGATTAATTCGGATCTGTCTTTGATGTAGATGTCTCTTGAATGATCTTCGACGGTGTAGCGGTATTTGACATAATAAATTGATAAGGGACCTATAAAAGTATGTCCTTACAAATCTAACCCCATGTCTATGCCGATACATACAAAAAAAATCCGAATTATCAAATACCAAATTGCCTATACAAATCTACCCTCCCATGAATAAATTTGCAAGACTTCAGAATTGATCTTCAATCATCTTCGTCTAATCTCAAATCTTTTCTCATCAGGATGTGCAACATATCAATCTTCAATTTTGTACAAATTTGAGAAGTCGTAACCGTGATAATTGATCAAATTCGTAACTTTCTACACTGTCACACTTATTTAATTAGTGTCTTTTTTTTAAACGAAAATAAATCAGCCCCAAATCATTCAACTGCGTGTGTGCGCGTGTGCAAACCATAAAATAAATAAAGCATGCGACACAACCTTAAGGAAAAATCCCCGCAGGGCAAAACCTTTTATTTCTAGAACTTTGAAAAGTTTACAAGACCATTGACTTACATACCATCTTGCTTTCACCCACAATATTAATGCACGGTGTCTTCATCAAACATTTAATGCAAAGGCTAGAAATCTGCAGTGTTTCACACACAGTTATACCACAAGGACCGTAATCCTAGACACGCAGTGTGAAATCTTCACAAGGACTCCCTCCACAACAGCACGGAGTTGTTGATTGTAGAGCTCTCCCCGTAAAGAATAAACAAGGGCAAAAGTTGTGTTCTTCAACACCCAAACAATTTGCTAAAGCATATGGGAGTTTTGTGGATTGAAAATAAAAAGGGATTAAAACCCTAAATGAAGAGGCCAAAGAGGATTCTTCTTTTGAAGTTTTTTTAATCGTCAAAACGCTCTGACTTCTTAGTGAAATTGGAACCAAATAATGAGATTTTATAGAAAATCGCGCCGCCTCGAAAACAGAGCTCGTTCGAACGAGATCAACAAGTCGCTCGAACGAAGGAAAAAAGTCGTTCGAACAAGATCTAACGACATGCTATATCCTTTGAACAATAATTGCAGGTCGTTCGAACGACCTATCAAGAGAGATTCCACGCGAGCCTGTAGAACATTTCGATGCGAACGCGTGGTTGCCAGTTTCGTATCATTATGATATTTTATGAATTAGTAATTATTTTTCTATGGAAAGGTGTCCGAAAACAAAATCTTTAGAAAAATATTTTGTAAAAATATCCCAAAAGCCCTAAGTGAAAAGTTAAGGTATTTAAAAAATAACCTTACCAAAGTAAACTTCGCAGAGTCTTGAATGATGAAGAACTTGACTAATTCAGATCCGTCTTTGATGTAGATGTCTCTTGAATGTCGTTCGACGATGTAGCGGTATATGACATTATAAATTGCTAACGGACCTATGAAAATATGTCCTTAAAAATCTACCCCTATGTCTATGCCGGTACATACATAAAAAATCAGAATTATCAAATACAAAATTGCCTACCCAAATCTACCCTCCCATGAAGAAATTTTCAAGACTTCAAAACTGTTCTTCAATTGTCTTCGTCAAATCTCAAAGCTTTTCTCATCAGGTTGTGCAACTTATCAATCTTCAATTTTGTACCAATTTGAGAAGTCGTAACAGTGATAATTGATTAAATTCACAACTTTATACGTTGTCACACTTATTTAATTAGTGTCTTTTTTTAAACAAAAATAAATCATCCCCAAATCATTCAACTGCGTGTGTGCGCATGTGCAAACCATAAAATAAATAAAGCATGCGCCACAAGCTTAAGGAAAATTCCCCGCAGGGTAAAACCTTTTATTTCTAGAGCTTTGAAAAGTTTACAAGACCATTCACTTACATACCATCTTGCTTCCGCCCACAAGATTAATGCACGGTTTCTTCGTCAATCCTTCAAAGCAACGGCTAGAAATCTACAGTGGTTCACGCCCAGCTATACCACAAAGATCGCAATCGTAGACACGCAGTCTGAAATCTTCACAAGGACTCCTTCTACAGTAGCATGCAACTGTCGGTTGTAGAGCTCTCCCCACAAAGAATAAACAAGGGCAAAAGTTGTGTTCTTGAACACCAAAAGAATTCTCTAAAGCATATGGGAGTTTTGTGGATTGAAAACAAAAAGGGATTAAAACCCTAAAGGAAGAGGCCAAAAAAGATTCTGTTTTTGCAGTTTTTTTGTTCGTCAAAACGCTATGACTTCTTAATGAAAACGAAACCAAATAATGAGATTTCATAGAAAATCACGCCCCCTCGAAAATAGAGCTCGTTCGAACGAGATCAGTAAGCCGCTCGAACGAAGGACAAACGTCGGTCGAACAAGATCTAATGACATGCTATGTCATTTCAATGACAATTTCAGTTCGTTTGAACGACCTATTAAGCAAGATTCTATGCCTGCCTATAGAAAATTTTGATACGAACGCGTGGTCGCCAGTTTCGTGTCAATCTTATTTTTTATGAATTAGTTATGATTTTTCTAAGGAAAGGTGTCCAAAACCAAAATCTTTAGAAAAATATTTTGTAAAAATATCCCAAAAGCTCTAAGTGAAAAGTTAAGGTATTTAAAAAATAACCTTACCAAAGTAGACTACGCGGGGTCTTGAATGATGAAGAACTGGAGTAACTCGGATCCCTATTTGATGTAGATGTCTCTTGAATGATCTTCGACGGTGTAGCGGTATATGACATAATAAATTGATAACGGACCTATGAAAATATGTCCTTACAAATCTACCCTTATGTCTATGCCGGTACATACATAAAAAATCTGAATTATCAAATACCAAATTGCCTTTACAAATCTACCCTCCCGTGAATAAATTTGCAAGACTTCAAAATTGTTCCTCAATCATCTTTGTCAAATCTCAAAGCTTTTCTCATCAGGGTGTGCAACATATAAATCTTCAATTTTGTAACAATTTGAGAAGTCGTAACAGTGATAATTGATTAAATTCGCAACTTTCTATGTTGTCACACTTATTTAATTAGTGTCTTTTTTTAAACCAAAATAAATCAGCCCCAAATCACTCAACTGCGTGTCTGCGCGTGTGCAAACCATAAAATAAATAAAGCATGCCATACAAGCTTAAGGAAAAATCCCCGTAGGGCAAAACCTTTAATTTCAAGAACTTTGAAAAGTTTGCAAAACCATTGACTTACATACCATCTTTCTTTGTCCCATAAGAGTAACGCCCGGTGTCTTCGTCAAACCTTTAAAGCAACGTCTAGAAATCTGCAGTTGGTTCACGCCCAGCTATACCACAAGGACCGTAATCCTAAACACGTAGTCCAAAATCTTCACAAGGACTCCATCCACAATAGCACGTAGCTGTCGGTTGTAGGGCTCTCCCCTCAAAGAATAAACAATGGCAAAAGTTATGTTCTTGAACACCAAAACAATTCGCTGAAACATATGGGACTTTTGTGAATATGAAACAAAAAGGGATTAAAACCCTAGAGGAAGAGACCAAAAAGGATTCTGCTTTTGCAGATTTTTTGTTCGTCAAAACGTTGTGACTTGTTAATGAAAACGGAACCAAATAATGAGATTCAATAAAAAATCGCGCCGCCTAAAAAATAGAGCTCGTTCGAATAAGATCAGCAAGTCACTCGAACGAAGGACAAAAGTCGTTCGAACGAAATCTAACTACATGCTATATCGTTTGAAAGACAATTGGAGGTCGTTCGAAGGACCTATCAAGCGTGATTCCAAGCTAGCCTATAGAAAATTTCGATACGAACGCGTGACCGCCAGTTTCGTATCATTCTGATTTTTTATGAATTAGTTATGATTTTTCTACGGAAAGGTGTCCGAAAACAAAATCTTTAGAAAAATATTTTGTAAAAATATCCCAAAAGATCTAAGAGAAAAGTTAAGGTATTTAAAAAATAACCTTACCAAAGTAAACTTCGCGGAGTCTTGAATGATGAAGAACTTGACTAATTCAGATCCGTCTTTGATGTAGATGTCTCTTGAATGGTCTTCGACGGTGTTGCGGTATATGACATAATAAATTGATAATGGACTTATGAAAATATGTCCTTACAAATCTACCCCTTTGTCTATGCCGGTACATACATAAAAAATCAGAATTATCAAATACAAAATTGCCTACACAAATCTACCCTCCCATGAATAAATTTGCAAGACTTCAAAACTGTTCTTCTATCGTCTTCGTCAAATCTCAAAGCTTTTCTCATCAGGTTGTGCAACTTATCAATCTTCAATTTTGTACCAATTTGAGAAGTCGTAACAGTGATAATTGATTAAATTCACAACTTTATACGTTGTCACACTTATTTAATTAGTGTCTTTTTGTAAACCAAAATAAATCATCCCTAAATCATTCAACTGTGTGTGTGCGCATGTGCAAACCATAAAATAAATAAAGCATACGCCACAAGCTAAAGGAAAAATCCCCGCAGGGTAAAACCTTTTATTTCTAGAACTTTGAAAAGTTTACAAGACCATTCACTTACATACCATCTTACTTCCGCCCACAAGAGTAACGCACGGTTTCTTCGTCAATCCTTCAAAGCAACGGCTAGAAATCTGCAGTGGTTCACGCCCAGCTGTACCACAAAGATCGCAATCGTAGACACGCAGTCTAAAATCTTCACAAGGACTCCCTCTGTAGTAGCACACAACTGTCGGTTGTAGAGCTCTCCCCACAAAGAATAAACAAGGGCAAAAGTTGTGTTCTTGAGCACCAAAAGAATTCGCTAAAGCATATGGGAGTTTTGTGGATTGAAAACAAAAAGGGATTAAAACCCTAAAGGAAGAGGCCAAAAAAGATTCTGCTTTTGCAGTTTTTTTGTTCGTCAAAACGCTATGACTTCTTAATGAAAACGAAACCAAATAATGAGATTTTATTGAAAATCACGCCCCCTCGAAAATAGAGCTCGTTCGAACGAGATCAGTAAGCCGCTCGAACGAAGGACAAAAGTCGGTCGAACAAGATCTAACGACATGCTATGTCATTTCAATGACAATTTCAGGTCGTTCGAACGACCTATTAAGCAAGATTCTACGCCTGCCTATAGAAAATTTTGATACGAACGCGTGGCTACCAGTTTCGTATCAATCTTATTTTTTATGAATTAGTTATGATTTTTCTAAGGAAAGGTGTCCAAAACCAAAATCTTTAGAAAAATATTTTGTAAAAATATCCCAAAAGCTCTAAGTGAAAAGTTAAGGTATTTAAAAAATAACCTTACCAAAGTAGACTACGCGGGGTCTTGAATGATGAAGAACTGGAGTAACTCGGATCCTTATTTGATGTAGATGTCTCTTGAATGATCTTCGACGATGTAGCGGTATATGACATAATAAATTGATAACGGACCTATGAAAATATGTCCTTACAAATCTACCCTTATGTCTATGCCGGTACATACATAAAAAATCCGAATTATCAAATACCAAATTGCCTTTACAAATCTACCCTCCCATGAATAAATTTGCAAGACTTCAAAACTGTTCTTCAATCATCTTTGTCAAATCTCAAAGCTTTTCTCATCTGGGTGTGCAACATATACATCTTCAATTTTGTAACAATTTGAGAAGTCGTAACAGTGATAATTGATTAAATTCGCAACTTTCTATGTTGTCACACTTATCTAATTAGTGTCTTTTTTTAAACCAAAATAAATCAGCCCCCAAATCACTCAACTGCGTGTGTGCGCGTGTGCAAACCATAAAATAAATAAAGCATGCCATACAGGCTTAAGGAAAAATCCCCGTAGGGCAAAACCTTTTATTTCAAGAACTTTGAAAAGTTTGCAAAACCATTGACTTACATACCATCTTTCTTTGTCCCATAAGAGTAATGCCCGGTGTCTTCGTCAAACATTTAAAGCAACGTCTAGAAATCTGCAGTGGTTCACGCCCAACTATACCACAAGGACCGTAATCCTAGACACGTAGTCCGAAATCTTCATAAGGACTCCCTCCACAATAGCACGTAGCTGTCGGTTGTAGGGCTCTCCCCATAAAGAATAAACAATGGCAAAAGTTGTGTTCTTGAACACCAAAACAATTCGCTGAAAAATATGGGACTTTTGTGAATATAAAACAAAAAGGGATTAAAACCCTAGAGGAAGAGACCAAAAAGGATTCTGCTTTTGCAGTTTTTTTGTTCCTCAAAACGCTGTGACTTGTTAATGAAAACGGAACCAAATAATGAGATTTTATAAAAAATCGCGCCGCCTAAAAAACAGAGCTCGTTCGAATGAGATCAGCAAGTCGCTCGAACGAAGGATAAAAGTTGTTCGAACGAAATCTAACTACATGCTATATCGTTTGAAAGACAATTGAAGGTCCTTCGAAGGACCTATCAAGCGTGATTCCAAATTAGCCTGTAGAAAATTTCGATACGAACGCGTGACCACCATTTTCGTATCATTCTGATTTTTTATGAATTAGTTATGATTTTTCTACGGAAAGGTGTCCGAAAACAAAATCTTTAGAAAAATATTTTGTAAAAATATCCCAAAAGATCTAAGTGAAAAGTTAAGGTATTTAAGAAATAACCTTACCAAAGTAAACTTCGCGGAGTCTTGAATGATGAAGAACTTCAGTAATTCGGATCCGTCTTTGATGTAGATGTCTCTTGAATGCTCTTCGACGGTGTAGCGGTATATGACATAATAAATTGATAACGGACCTATGAAAATATGTCCTTAAAAATATACCACTATGTCTATGGAGGTACATACATAAAAAATTCGAATTATCAAATACCAATTTACCTATACAAATTTACCCTCCCATGAATAAATTTGCAAGACTTCAAAACTGTTCTTCAATCAACTTCGTCAAATCTCAAAGGTTTTCTCATCAGGGTGTGCAACATATCAATCTTCAATTTTGTACCAATTTGAGCGTACTAGTGGTAATTGATTAAATTCGCAACTTTCTGCGTTGTCACACTTAATTAATTAGTGACTATTTTTAAACCAAAATAAATCAGCTCCAAATCATTCAACTGCGTGTGTGCGTGTGTCAAACCATAAAATGAATAAAGCATGCGACACAAGCTTAAGGAAAAATCCCCGCAGGGCAAAACCTTTTATTTCTAGAACTTTGAAAAGTTTACAAGACCATTGACTTACATATCATCTTGCTTTCGCCCACAAGTGTAACGAACGGTGTCTTCGTCAAACCTTCAAATCAACGACTATAAATCTGCTGTGGTTCACGCGCTGCTATACGACAAGGATCGTAATCCTAAACACGCAGTCTGAAATCTTAACAAGGACTCCCTCCACAATAGCACGCAAATGTCGGTTGTAGAGCTCTCCCCACAAAGAATAAACAAGGGCAAAAGTTGTGTTCTTGAACACCTAAAAAATTCGCTAAAGCATATGGGAGTTTTGTGAATTGAAAACAAAAAGGGATTAAAACCCTAAAGGAAGAGGCCACAAAGGATTCTGCTTTTGTAGTTTTTCTGTTCGTCAAAACGCTGTGACTTCTTGATGAAAACGGAACCAAATAATGAGATTTTATAGAAAATCACGCTGCCTCGAAAACCGTGCTCTATTGAACGAGATCAGCAAGTCGCTCGAACGAAGAACAAAAGCCGTTCGAACGAGATCTAACGACATGCTATGTGGTTTGAACGACAATTGAAGGTCGTTCGAACGACTTATCATGCGATATTCCACACTTGCTTGTAGAGAATTTCGATACAAATGTGTGGTCTCTAGTTTCGTATCATTTTGATTTTTTATGAATTAGTTATGATTTTTCTACAAAATGGTGTCCGAAAACAAAATCATTAGAAAAATATTTTTTAAAAATATCCTAAAAGCTGTAAGTGAAAAGTTAAGGTATTTAAAAAAATACCTTACCAAATTAAACTTCGCGGAGTCTTGAATGATGAAGAACTTGAGTAATTCGGATCCGTCTTTGATGTAGATGTCTCTTTAATGCTCTTCGACGATGTAGCGGTATATCACATAATAAATTGATAACGGACCTATGAAAATACGTCCTTACAATCTACCCCTATGTCTATGCCGGTACATAGATAAAAAATTCGAATTATCAAATACCAAATTGCCTATACAAATCTACCCTTCTATGATTAAATTTGCAAGACTTCAAAACTGTTATTCAATCATCTTCGTCAAATCTCAAAGCTTTTCTCATCAGGGTGTGCAACATATCAATCTTCAATTTTGTACCAATTTGAGAAGTCGTAACAGTGATAATTGGTTAAATTCGTAACTTTCAACGTTGTCACATTTATTTAATTTGTGTCTTTTTTTAAACCAAAATAAATCATCCCCAAATCATTCAACTGCGTGTGTGCACGTGTGCAAACCATAAAATAAATAAAGAATGCAATACAAGCTTAAGGAAAAATCCCCGTAGGGCAAAACCTTTTATTTCAAGAACTTTGAAAAGTTTACAAGACCATTGACTTACATACCATCGTTCTTTCTCCCATAAGAGTAACGCACGGTGTCTTCGTCAAACCTTCAAACCAACGGCTAGAAATCTGCAGTGGTTCGCGTCCAGCTATACCACAAGGACCGCAATCCTTGACACGTAGTCCGAAATCTTCACAAGGACTCCCTCCATAATAGCACGCAGCTGTCGGTAGTAAGGCTCTCCCCACAAAGAATAGACAAGGGCAAAAGTTGTGTTCTTGAACACCAAAACAATTCGCTTAAACATATGGGACTTTTGTGAATTGAAAACAAAAAGGGATTAAAACCCTAGAGGAAGAGACCAAAAAGGATTCTTCTTTTGCGGTTTTTCTATTCGTAAAAACGCTGTGTCTTCTTAATGAAAACAGAACCAAATAATGAGATTTTATAAAAAATCGCGCCGCCTCGAAAACAGAGCTCGTTCGAACGAGATCAGCAAGTCACACGAACGAAGGACAAAAGTCGTTCGAACGAAAACTAACTACATGCTATATCGTTTGAAAGACAGTTGCAGGTCGTTCAAACGACCTATCAAGCGTGATTCCAAGCTAGCCTGTAGAAAATTTTGATACGAACGCGTGGCCACCAGTTTCATATCATTCTGATTTTTTACGAATTAGTTATGATTTTTCTACGGAAAGGTGTCCGAAAATAATATCTTTAGAAAAATATTTTGTAAAAATATCCCAAAAGATCTAAGTGAAAAGTTAAGGTATTTAAAAAATAACCTTACCAAAGTATACTTCGCGGAGTCTTAAATGATGAACAACTTGAGTAATTCGTATCCGTCTTTGATGTAGATGTCTCTTGAATGCTCTTCGACAGTGTAGCGGTATATGACATAATAAATTGATAACGGACCTATGAAAATATGTCCTTACAAATCTACCCCTATGTCTATGCCGGTGCATACATAAAAAATCCGAATTATCAAATACCAAACTGCCTATAAAAATCTACCCTCCGATGAAAAAATTTGCAAGACTTCAAAACTGTTCTCCAATCAACATCGTCAAATCTCAAAGCTTTTCTCATCAGGGTGTGCAACATATCAATCTTCAATTTTGTACCAATTTGAGAAGTCGTACCAGTGATAATTGATTAAATTCGCAACTTTCTACATTGTCACACTAATTTAATTAGTGACTATTTTTAAACCAAAATAAATCAGCTCCAAATCATTCAACTACGTGTGTGCCTGTGTCAAACCATAAAATGAATAAAGCATGCGACACAAGCTTAAGGAAAAATCCCCGCAGGGAAAAACCTTTTATTTCTAGAACTTTGAAAAGTTTGCAATACCATTTACTTACATATCATCTTGCTTTCTCCCGCAAGAGTAACGAACGGTGTCTTCGTCAAACCTTCAAAGAAACGACTAGAAATTTGCAGTGGTTCACGCGCTGCTATACGACAAGGACAACAATCCTAGACACGCAATCTGAAATCTTCACAAGGACTCCCTCCACAATAGCACGCAACTGTCGATTGTAGAGCTCTCCCCACAAAGAATAAACAAGGGCAAAAGTTGTGTTCTTGAACACCAAAACAATTCGCTAAAGCATATGGGAGTTTTGTGAACTGAAAACAAAAAGGGATTAAAACCCTAAAGGAAGAGGCCAAAAAGGATTCTGCTTTTGCAGTTTTTCTGTTCGTCCAAACGATGTGACTTCTTAATGAAAATGGAACCAAATAATGAGATTTTATAGAAAATCACGCCGCCTCGAAAACAGAGCTCTATCAAACGAGATCAGCAAGTCGCTCGAACGAAGGACAAAAGTCGTTCAAACGAGATCTAACGACATGCTATGTGGTTTGAGCGACAATTTCAGGTCGTTCGAACGACTTATCAAGCGGTATTCAACGCTTGCCTGTAGAGAATTTCGATACAATGTGTGGCCTCCAGTTTCGTATCATTCTTATTTTTTATGAATTAGTTATTATTTTTCTATAAAAAGGTGTCCGAAAACAAAATCTTTAGACAAATATTTTGTAAAAATATCCCAAAAGCTCTAAGTGTAAAGTTAAGGTATTTAAAAAATAACCTTACCAAATTAAACTTCGCGGAGTCTTGAATGATGAAGAACTTGAGTAATTCGGATCCCTCTTTGATGTAGATGTCTCTTTAATGCTCTTCGACGGTGTAGCGGTATATGACATAATAAATTGATAACGGACCTATGAAAATATGTCCTTAGAAATCTACTCCTATGTCTATACCGGTACATACATAAAAAATTAGAATTATCAAATACCAAGTTGCCTATACAAATCTACCCTTCCATGAATAAATTTGCAAGACTTCAAAACTATTCTTCAATCATCTTCGTCAAATCTCAAAGCTTTTCTCATCAGGGTGTGCAACATATCAATCTTCAATTTTGTACCAATTTGAGAAGTCTTAAAAGTGATAATTGGTTAAATTGGAAACCTTCTACGTTGTCACATTTATTTAATTTGTGTCTTTTTTTAAACCAAAATAAGTCAGCCCCAAATCATTCAACTGCGTTTGTGCGCGTGTGCAAACCATAAAATAAGTAAAGCATGCGATACAAGCTTAAGGAAAAGTCCCCATAGGGCAAAACATTTTAGTTCAAGAACTTTGAAGCGTTTACAAGACCATTGACTTACATACCATCTTTCTTTCTCCCATAAGAGTAACGCACGGTGTCTTCGTCAAACCTTCAAAGCAACGGCTACAAATCAGCAGTGGTTCACGCCCAGCTATACCACAAGGACCGCAATCGTAGACACGTAGTCCGAAATCTTCACAAGGACTCCCTCCACAATAGCACGCAGCTGTCGGTTGTAGGGCTCTCCCCACAAGGAATAAACAATGGCAAAAGTTGTGTTCTTGAACACAAAACAATTCGCTAAAACATATGGGCCTTTTGTGAATTGAAAAACAAAAAGGGATTAAAACCCTAGAGGAAGAGACCAAAAAGGATTCTGCTTTTGCAGTTTTTTTGTTTCGTCAAAACGCTGTGACTTGTTAATGAAAACGTAACCAAATAATGAGATTTTATAAAAACTCGTGCCGCCGTGAAAACCGAGCTCGTTCGAACGAGATCAGCAAGTCGCTCAAACGAAGGACAAAGTCATTCGAATGAAATCTAACTACATGCTATGTCGTTTGAAAGACAATTACAGGTCGTTCGAACGACCTATCAAGCATGATGCCAAGCTAGCCTGTAGAAAATTTTGATACGAACGTGTGGCCGCCACTTTCGTATCATTCTGATTTTTTATGAATTAGTTATGATTTTTCTACGGAAAGGTGTCCGAAAACAAAATCTTAAGAAAAATATTTTGTAAAAATATCCCAAAAGATCTAAGTGAAAAGTTAAGGTATTTAAAAAATAAACTTTCCAAAGTAAACTTCATGGAGTCTTGAATTATGAATAACTTGAGTAATTCGGATCCGTCTTTGATGTAGATGTCTCTTGAATGCTCTTCGACGGTGTAGCGGTATATGACATAATAAATTGATAACGGACCTATGAAAATATGTCCTTATAAATCTACCGCTATGTCTATGCCGGTACATACATAAAAAATCCGAATTATCAAATACCAAACTGCCTATACAAATCTACCCTCCCATGAATAAATTTGCAAGACTTCAAAACTGTTCTTCAATCAACTTCGTCAAATCTCAAAGCTTTTCTCATCAGGGTGTGCAACATATCAATCTTCAATTTTATACCAATTTGAGGAATCGTACCAGTGATAATTGATTAAATTCACAACTTTCTTCGTTGTCACACTTATTTAATTAGTGACTATTTTTAAACCAAAATAAATCAGCTCCAAAATCATTCAACTGCGTGTGTCCGAGTGTCAAACCATAAAATAAATAAAGCATGCGACACAAGCTTAAGGAAAATCCCCGCAGGGCAAAACCTTTTATTTCCAAAACTTTGAAAAGTTTACAAGACCATTGACTTACATATCATCTTGCATTCTCCCGCAAGAGTAACGAATGGTGTCTTCGTCAAACCTTCAAAGCAATGACTAGAAATTTGCAGTGGTTCACGCGCTGCTATACGACAAGGACCCCAAGGCTAGACACACAGTCTGAAATATTCACAAGGAATCCCTCCATAATAGCACGCAACTGTCGGTTGTAGGGCCCTCGCCACAAAGAATAAACAAGGGCAAAAGTTGTGTTCTTAAACACCAAAACAATTCGCTAAAACATATGGAAGTTTTGTGAATTGAAAACAAAAAGGAAATTAAAACCCTAGAGGAAGAGACCAAAAAGGATTCCGGTTTTGCAGTTTTTCTGTTCGTCAAAACGCTGTGAATTCTAAATGAAAATGGAACAAAATAATGAGATTTTATAAAAAGTCGCGCCGCCTCCAAAACAGAGCTCGTTCGAACGAGATCAGCATGTCGCTCGAACGAAGGACAAAAGTCGTTCGAACGAATTCTAACTACATGCTATATCATTTGAATGACAATTGCAGGTCGTTCGAACGACCTATCATGCGTGATTCCAAGCTAACCTGTAGAAAATTTCGATACGAACGCGTGGCCGCCAGTTTCGTAACATTTTGATTTTTTACGAATTAGTAATGACTTTTCTACGGAAAGGTGACCGAAAACAAAATCTTCAGAAAAATATTTTGTAAAAATATCCCAAAAGATCTAAGTGAAAAGTTAAGGTATTTAAAAAATAACCTTACCAAAGTAAACTTCGCGGAGTCTTGAATGATGAACAACTTGAGTAATTCGGATCCGTCTTTGATGCAGATGTCTCTTGAATGCTCTTCGACGCTGTAGCGGTATATGACATAATAAATTGATAACGGACCTATGAAAATATGTCCTTACAAATCTACCCCTATGTCTATGCCGGTACATACATAAAAAATCCGAATTATCAATTACCAAATTTCCTATACAAATCTACCCTCCCATGAATAAATTTGCAAGACTTCAAAACTGTTCTTCTATCAACTTCGTCAAATCTCAAAGCTTTTCTCATCAGGGTGTGCAACATATCAATATTCAATTTTGTACCAATTTGAGAAGTCGTACCAGTGATAATTAATTAAATTCGAAACTTTCTGCGTTGTCACACTTATTTAATTAGTGACTATTTTTAAACCAAAATAAACCAGCTCCAAATCATTCAACTGCGTGTGTGCGTGTGTCAAACCATAAAATAAATAATGCATGCGAGACAAGCTTAAGGAAAAATCCCCACAGGGCAAAACCTTTTATTTCTAGAACTTTGAAAAGTTTACAAGACCATTGACTTACATATCATCTTGCTTTCACCCGCAAGAGTAACGAACGGTGTCTTCGTCAAACCATCAAAGCAATGACTAGAAATTTGCAGTGGTTCACGCGCTGCTATACGACAAGGATCGCATTCCTAGACACGCAGTCTGAAATCTTCACAAGGACTCCCTCCACAATATCACGCAACTGTCGGTTGTAGGGCCCTCGCCACAAAGAATAAACAATGGAAAAAGTTGTGTCCTTGAACACCAAAACAATTCGCTAAAACATATGGAAGTTTTGTGAATTGAAAACAAAAAGGGATTAAAACCCTAAAGGAAGAGGCCAAAAAGGATTCTGCTTTTGCAGTTTTTCTGTTCGTCAAAACGCTGTGAATTCTAAATGAAAATGGAACTAAATAATGAGAATTTATAGAAAATCACGCCGCCTCGAAAACAGAGCTCATTCGAACGAGATCAGCAAGTCGCTCGAACGAAGGACAAAAGTCATTCGAACGACATCTAACTACATGCTATATCGTTTGAAAGACAATTGCAGGTCGTTCGAACGACCTATCAACCGTGATTCCAAGCTAGCCTGTAGAAAATTTCGATACGAACACGTGGCCGCCAGTTTCGTATCATTCTGATTTTTTACGAATTAGTAATGACTTTTCAACGAAAAGTTGACCGAAAACAAAATCTTCAGAAAAATATTTTGTAAAAATATCCCAAAAGATCTAAGTGAAAAGTTAAGGTATTTAAAAAATAACCTTACCAAAGTAAACTTCGCGGAGTCTTGAATGATGAACAACTTGAGTAATTCGGATCCGTCTTTGATGCAGATGTCTCTTGAATGCTCTTCGACGCTGTAGCGGTATATGACATAATAAATTGATAACGGACCTATGAAAATATGTCCTTACAAATCTACCCCTATGTCTATGCCGGTACATACATAAAAAATCCGAATTATCAATTACCAAATTTCCTATACAAATCTATCCTCCCATGAATAAATTTGCAAGACTTCAAAACTGTTCTTCTATGAACTTCGTCAAATCTCAAAGCTTTTCTCATCAGGGTGTGCAACATATCAATATTCAATTTTGTACCAATTTGAGAAGTCGTACCAGTGATAATTAATTAAATTCGAAACTTTCTGCGTTGTCACACTTATTTAATTAGTGACTATTTTTAAACCAAAATAAACCAGCTCCAAATCATTCAACTGCGTGTGTGCGTGTGTCAAACCATAAAATAAATAATGCATGCGAGACAAGCTTAAGGAAAAATCCCCACAGGGCAAAACCTTTTATTTCTAGAACTTTGAAAAGTTTACAAGACCATTGACTTACATATCATCTTGCTTTCACCCGCAAGAGTAACGAACGGTGTCTTCGTCAAACCATCAAAGCAATGACTAGAAATTTGCAGTGGTTCACGCGCTGCTATACGACAAGGATCGCATTCCTAGACACGCAGTCTGAAATCTTCACAAGGACTCCCTCCACAATAGCACGCAACTGTCGGTTGTAGAGCTCTCCCCACAAAGAATAAACAATGGAAAAAGTTGTGTCCTTGAACACCAAAACAATTCGCTAAAGCATATGGGAGTTTTGTGAATTGAAAACAAAAAGGGATTAAAACCCTAAAGGAAGAGGCCAAAAAGGATTCTTCTTTTGCAGTTTTTCTGTTCGTCAAAACGTTGTGACTCATTAATGAAAACGGAACTAAATAATGAGAATTTATAGAAAATCACGCCGCCTCGAAAACAGAGCTCATTCGAACGAGATCAGCAAGTCGCTCGAACGAAGGACAAAAGTCATTCGAACGACATCTAACTACATGCTATATCGTTTGAAAGACAATTGCAGGTCGTTCAAACGACCTATCAACCGTGATTCCTAGCTAGCCTGTAGAAAATTTCGATACGAACACGTGGCCGCAAGTTTCGTATCATTCTGATTTTTTACGAATTAGTAATGACTTTTCAACGAAAAGTTGACCGAAAACAAAATCTTCAGAAAAATATTTTGTAAAAATATCCCAAAAGATCTAAGTGAAAAGTTAAGGTATTTAAAAAATAAACTTACCAAAGTAAACTTCGCGGAGTCTTGAATGATGAACAACTTGAGTAATTCGGATCCGTCTTTGATGCAGATGTCTCTTGAATGCTCTTCGACACTGTTGCGGTATATGACATAATAAATTGATAACGGACCTATGAAAATATGTCCTTACAAATCTACCCCTATGTCTATGCCGGTAAATACATAAAAAATATGAATTATCAAATACCAAATTTCCTATACAAATCTACCCTCCCATGAATAAATTTGCAAGACTTCAAAACTGCTCTTCTATCAACTTCGTCAAATATCAAAGCTTTTCTCATCAGGGTGTGCAACATATCAATCATCAATTTTGTACCAATTTGAGAAGTCGTACCAGTGATAATTAATTAAATTCACAACTTTCTGCGTTGTCACACTTATTTAATTAGTGACTATTTTTAAACCAAAATAAACCAGCTCCAAATCATTCAACTGCGTGTGTGCGTGTGTCAAACCATAAAATAAATAAAGCATAAGACACAAGCTTAAGGAAAAATCCCCACAGGGCAAAACCTTTTATTTCTAGAACTTTGAAAAGTTTACAAGACCATTGACTTACATATCATCTTGCTTTCACCCGCAAGAGTAACGAACGGTGTCTTCATCAAACCATCAAAGCAATGACTAGAAATTTGCAGTGGTTCACGCGCTGCTATACGACAAGGACCGCAATCCTAGACACGCAGTCTGAAATCTTCACAAGGACTCCCTCCACAATATCACGCAACTGTCGGTTGTAGAACTCTCCCCACAAAGAATAAACAATGGAAAAAGTCGTGTCCTTGAACACTGAAACAATTCGCTAAAGCATATGGGAGTTTTGTGAATTGAAAACAAAAAGGGATTAAAACCCTAAAGGAAGAGGCCAAAAAGGATTCTGCTTTTGAAGTTTTTCTGTTCGTCAAAACGCTGTGACTTATTAATGAAAACGGAACTAAATAATGAGATTTTATAGAAAATCACGCCGCCTCGAAAACAGAGCTCGTTCGAACGAGATCAGCAAGTCGCTCGAACAAAGGACAAAAGTCATTCGAACGAAATCTAACTACATGCTATATCGTTTGAAAGACAATTGCAGGTCGTTCGAACGACCTATCAACCGTGATTCCAAGCTAGCCTGTAGAAAATTTCGATACGAACACGTGGCCGCCAGTTTCGTATCATTCTGAATTTTTACGAATAAGTAATGACTTTTCTACGAAAAGCTGACCGAAAACAAAATCTTCAGAAAAATATTTTGTAAAAATATCCCAAAAGATCTAAGTGAAAAGTTAAGGTATTTAAAAAATAAACTTACCAAAGTAAACTTCACGGAGTCTTGAATGATGAACAACCTGAGTAATTCGGATCCGTCTTTGATGCAGATGTCTCTTGAATGCTCTTCGACGCTGTAGCGGTATATGACATAATAAATTGATAACGGACCTATGAAAATATGTCCTTACAAATCTACCCCTATGTCTATGCTAGTACATACATAAAAAATATGAATTATCAAATACCAAATTTCCTATACAAATCTACCCTCCCATGAATAAATTTGCAAGACTTCAAAACTGTTCTTCTATCAACTTCGTCAAATCTCAAAGCTTTTCTCATCAGGGTGTGCAACATATCAATCTTCAATTTTGTACCAATTTGAGAAGTCGTACCAATGATAATTAATTAAATTCACAACTTTTTGCGTTGTCACACTTATTTAATTGGTGACTATTTTTAAACCAAAATAAACCAGCTCCAAATCATTCAACTGCGTGTGTGCGTGTGTCAAACCATAAAATAAATAAAGCATGCGACACAAGCTTAAGGAAAAATCCCCACAGGGCAAAACCTTTTACTTCTAGAACTTTGAAAAGTTTACAAGACCATTGACTTACATATCATCTTGCTTTCACCCGCAAAAGTAACGAACGGTGTCTTCGTCAAACCATCAAAGCAATGACTAGAAATTTGCAGTGGTTCACGCGGTGCTATACGACAAGGACCGCAATCCTAGACACGCAGTCTGAAAGCTTCACAAGGACTCCCTCCACAATAGCACGCAACTGTCGGTTGTATAACTCTCCCCACAAAGAATAAACAATGGAAAAAGTTGTGTCCTTGAACACCGAAGTAATTCGCTAAAGCATATGGGAGTTTTGTGAATTGAAAACAAAAAGGGATTAAAACCCTAAAGGAAGAGGCCAAAAAGGATTATGCTTTTGCAGTTTTTCTGTTCGTCAAAACGCTGTGACTTATTAATGAAAATGGAACTAAATAATGAGATTTTATAGAAAATCACGCCGCCTCGAAAACAGAGCTCGTTCGAACGAGATCAGCAAGTCGCTCGAACGAAGGACAAAAGTCATTCGAACGAAATCTAACTACATGCTATATCGTTTGAAAGACAATTGCAGGTCGTTTGAACGACCTATCAACCGTGATTCCAAGCTAGCCTGTAGAAAATTTCGATACAAACGCGTGGCCGCCAGTTTCGTATCATTAAGATTTTTTACGAATTAGTTATGATTTTTCTACGGAAAGGTGTCCAAAAACAAAATCTTTAGAAATTTTTTTTTGTAAAAGTATCCCAAAAGATCTTAGTGAAAAGTTAAGGTATTTAAAAAATAACCTTACCAAAATAAACTTCGCGGAGTCTTGAATGATGAACAACTTGAGTAATTCGGATCCGTCTTTGATGTAGATGTCTCTTGAATGCTCTTCGACGGTGTAGCGGTATATGACATAATAAATTGATAACGGACCTATGAAAATATGTCTATGCTAGTACATACATAAAAAATTCGAATTATCAAATACCAAATTGCCAATACAAATCTACCATTCCATGAATAAATTTGCAAGACTTCAGAACTGTTCTTCAATCATCTTCGTCAAATCTCAAAGCTTTTCTCATCAGGGTGTGCCACATATCAATCTTCAATTTTGTACCAATTTGAGAAGTCGTAAGAGTGATAATTGGTTAAATTCGTAACTTTCAACGTTGTCACATTTATTTAATTTGTGTCTTTTTTTAAACCAAAATAAATCTGCCCCAAATCATTCAACTGCTTGTGTGCACGTGTGCAAACCATAAAATAAATAAGGCATGCGATACAAGCTTAAGGAAAAATCCCCATTAGGCAAAACCTTTTATTTCAAGAACATTCAAAAGTTTACAAGAACATTGACTTACATACCATCTTTCTTTCTCCCATAAGAGTAACGCACGGTGTCTTCATCAAACCTTCAAAACAACTGCTAGAAATCTGCAGTGGTTCATGCCCAGCTATACCACAAGGACCGCAATCCTAGACACGTAGTCCGAAATCTTCACAAGGACTCCCTCCACAATAGCACTCAGCTGTCGGTTGTGGGGCCCTCCCCACAAAGAATAAACAAGGGAAAAAGTTGTGTTCTTGAACACCAAAACAAATCGCTAAAACATATGGGACTTTTGTGAATTGAAAACAAAAAGGGATTAAAACACTAGAGGAAGAGGCGAAAAAGGATTCTACTTTTGCAGTTTTTATGTTTGTCAAAACGCTGTGAATTCTTAATGAAAATGGAACGAAATAATGAGATTTTATACAAAATCGCGCCGCCTCGAAAACAGAGCTCGTTCGAACAAGATCAGCAAGTCGCACGAATGAAGGACAAAAGTCGTTCGAATGAAATCTAACTACATGCTATATCGTTTGAAAGACAATTGCAGGTCGTTCAAACGACCTATCAAGCGTGATTCCAAGCTAGCCTGTAAAAAATTTCGATACGAACGCGAAACCGCCAGTTTCGTATCATTCTGATTTTTTACGAATTAGTAATGACTTTTCTACGGAAAGGTGTCCGAAAACAAAATCTTCAGAATAATATTTTGTAAAAATATCCCAAAAGATCTAAGTGAAAAGTTAAGGTATTTAAAAAATAACCTAACCAAAGTAAACTTCGCGGAGTCTTGAATGATGAACAACTTGAGTAATTCGGATCTGCCTTTGATGTAGATGTCTCTTGAATGCTCTTCGACGCTGTAGCGGTATATGACATAATAAATTCATAACGGACCTATGAAAATATGTCCTTACAAATCTACCCCTATGTCTATGCCGGGACATACATAAAAAATCCGAATTATCAAATACCAAATTTCATATACAAATCTACCCTCCCATGAATAAATTTGCAAGACTTCAAAACTGTTCTTCTATCTACTTCGTCAAATCTCAAAGCTTTTCTCATTAGGGTGTGCAACATATCAATCTTCAATTTTGTACCAATTTGAGAAGTCATACCAGTGATAATTAATTAAATTCGCAACTTTCTGCGTTGTCACACTTATTTAATTAGTGACTATTTTTAAACCAAAATAAACTAGCTCCAAATCATTCAACTGCCTGTGTGCGTCTGTCAAACCATAAAAGAAATAAATCATGTGACACAAGCTTAAAGAAAAATCTCCACAGGGCAAAACCTTTTATTGCTAGAACTTAGAAAAGTTTACAAGACCATTGACTTACATATCATCTTGCTTTCACCCGCAAGAGTAATGAACGGTGTCTTCGTCAAACCATGAAAGCAATGACTAGAAATTTGCAGTGGTTCACGCGCTGCTATACGACAATGACCGCAATCCTAGACACGCAGTCTGAAATCTTCACAAGGACTCCCTCCACAATGGCACGCAACTGTCGGTTGTAGAACTCTCCCCACAAAGAATAAACAATGGAAAAAGATGTGTCCTTGAACACCAAAACAATTCGCTAAAGCATATGGGAGTTTTGTGAATTGAAAACAAAAAGGGATTAAAACCCTAAAGGAAGAGGCCAAAAAGGATTCCGCTTTTGCAGTTTTTCTGTTCGTCAAAACATTGTGACTTATTAATGAAAACGGAACTAAATAATGAGATTTTATAGAAAATCACACCGCCTCGAAAACAGAGCTCGTTCGAACGAGATCAGCAAGTCGCTCGAACGAAGGGCAAAAGTCATTCGAATGAAATCTAACTACATGCTATATCGTTTGAAAGAAAATTGCAGGTCATTCGAACGACCTATCAACCGTGATTCCAAGCTAGCCTGTAGAAAATTTCGATACGAACGCGTGGCCGCCAGTTTCGTATCATTAAGATTTTTTACGAAATAGTTATGATTTTTCTACGGAAAGGTGTCCGAAAACAAAATCTTTAGAAATTTTTTTTTGTAAAAGTATCCCAAAAGATCTAAGTGAAAAGTTAAGGAATTTAAAAAATAACCTTAGCAAAATAAACTTCGCGGAGTCTTGAATGATGAACAACTTGAGTAATTCGGATCCGTCTTTGATGTAGATGTCTCTTGAATGCTCTTCGACGGTGTAGCGGTATATTACATAATAAATTGATAACGGACCTATGAAAATATGTCCTTACAAATCTACATCTATGTCTATGCTGGTACATACATAAAAAATTCGAATTATCAAATACCAAATTGCCAATACAAATCTACCATTCCATGAATAAATTTGCAAGACTTCAAAACTGTTCTTCAATCATCTTCGTCAAATCTCAAAGCTTTTCTCATCAGGGTGTGCCACATAACATTCTTCAATTTTGTACCAATTTGAGAAGTCGTAAGATTGATAATTGGTTAAATTCGTAACTTTCAACGTTGTCACATTTATTTAATTTGTGTCTTTTTTTAAACCAAAATAAATCTGCCCCATATCATTCAACTGCGTGTGTGCACGTGTGCAAACCATAAAATGAATAAGGCATGCGATACAAGCTTAAGGAAAAATCCCCGTTGGGAAAAACCTTTTATTTCAAGAACTTTGAAAAGTTTACAAGACCATTGACTTACATACCATATTTCTTTCTCCCATAAGAGTAACGCACGGTGTCTTCATCAAACCTTCAAAGCAACTGCTAGAAATCTGCAGTGGTTCACGCCCAGCTATACCATAAGGACCGCAATCCTAGACACGTAGTCCAAAATCTTCACAAGGACTCCCTCCACAATAGCACTCAGCTGTCAGTTGTAGGCCCCTCCCCACAAAGAATAAACAAGGGCAAAAGTTGTGTTCTTGAACACCAATACAAATCGCTAAAACATTTGGGACTTTTGTGAATTGAAAACAAAAAGGGATTAAAACCCTAGAGGAAGAGGCAAAAAAGGATTCTACTTTTGCAGTTTTTATGTTCGTCAAAACGCTGTGACTTCTTAATGAAAATGGAACGAAATAATGAGATTTTATACAAAATCGCGCCGCCTCGAAAACAGAGCTCGTTCGAACAAGATCAGCAAGTCGCTCGAATGAAGGACAAAAGTCGTTCGAATGAAATCTAACTACATGCTATATCGTTTGAAAGACAATTGCAGGTCGTTCAAACGACCTATCAAGCGTGATTCCAAGCTAGCCTGTAGAAAATTTCGATACGAACGCGAAACCGCCAGTTTCGTATCATTCTGATTTTTTACGAATTAGTAATGACTTTTCTACGGAAAGGTGTCAGAAAACAAAATCTTCAGAAAAATATTTTGTAAAAATATCCCAAAAGATCTAAGTGAAAAGTTAAGGTATTTAAAAAATAACCTTACCAAAGTAAACTTCGCGGGGTCTTGAATGATGAACAACTTGAGTAATTCGGATCCGCCTTTGATGTAGATGTCTCTTGAATGCTCTTCGACGCTATAGCGGTATATGACAAAATAAATTGATAACGGACCTATGAAAATATGTCCTTACAAATCTACCCCTATGTCTATGCCAGGACATACATAAAAAATCCGAATTATCAAATACCAAATTTCCTATACAAATCTACCCTCCCACGAATAAATTTGCAAGTCTTCAAAACTGTTCTTCTATCAACTTTGTCAAATATCAAAGCTTTTCTCATCAGGGTGTGCAACATATCAATCTTCAATTTTGTACCAATTTGAGAAGTCGTACCAGTGATAATTAATTAAATTCGCAACTTTCTGCGTTGTCACACTTATTTAATTAGTGACTATTTTTAAACCAAAATAAACCAGCTCCAAATCATTCAACTGCGTGTGTGCGTGTGTCAAATCATAAAATAAATAAAGCATGCGACACGAGCTTAAGGAAAAATCCCCACGGGGAAAAACCTTTTATTTGTAGAACTTTGAAAAGTTTACAAGACCATTGACTTACATATCATCTTGCTTTCGCCCGCAAGAGTAACAAACGGTGTCTTCGTCAAACCTTCAATGCAACGACTAGAAATTTGCAGTGGTTCACGCGCTGCTATACGACAAGGACTGCAATCCTAGACACGCAGTCTGAAATCTTCACAAGGACTCCCTCCACAATAGCACGCAACTGTCGGTTGTAGAGCGCTCCCCACAAAGAATAAAAAAGAGCAAAAGTTGTGTTCTTGGACACCAAAATAATTCACTAAAGCATATGGGAGTTTTGTGAATTGAAAACAAAAAGGGATTAAAACCCTAAATGAAGAGGCCAAAAGGGATTCTGCTTTTGCAGTTTTTCTATTCCTCAAAATGCTGTGACTTCTTAATGAAAACGGAAGCAAATAATGAGATTTTATAGAAAATTACGCTGCCTCGAAAACAGAGCTCTATCGAGCGAGATCAGCAAGTCGCTCGAACGAAGGACAAAATTCTTTCGAACGAGATCTAACGACATGCTATGTGGTTTGAGCGACAATTGCAGGTCGTTCGAATGACTTATCAAGCGATATTCCACGCCTCCAGTAGAGAATTTTGATACAAACGCTTGGCCGCCAGTTTCATATCATTCTGATTTTTTATGAATTAGTTATGATTTAATTACAAAAAGGTGTCTGAAAACAAATTATATAGAAAAATATTTTGTAAACATATCCCAAAAGATCTAAGTGAAAATTAAAGGTATTTAAAAAATAACCTTACCAAAGTAAACTTCGCGGAGTCTTGAATGATGAAGAACTTGAGTAATTCGGATTCGTCTTTCATGTAGATGTCTCTTTAATGCTCTTCGACGGTGTAGCGGTATATGACATAATAAATTGATAACGTACCTATGAAAATATGTCTTTACAATCTAACCCTAGGTCTATGCCGGTACATACATAAAAAATTCGAATTATCAAATACCAAATTGCCTATACAAATCTACCATTCCATGAATAAATTTGCAAGACTTCAAAACTGTTCTTCAATCATCTTCGTCAAATCTCAAAGCTTTTCTCATTAGGGTGTGCAACATATCAATCTTCAATTTTCTACCAATTTGAGAAGTCGTAATAGTGATAATTGGTTAAATTCGTAACTTTCTACGTTATCACATTTATTTAATATATGTCTTTTTTTAAACCAAAATAAATCAGCCCCAAATCATTCAACTGCGTGTGTGCGCGTGTGCAAACCATAAAATAAATAAGGCATGCAATACAAGCTTAAGGAGAAATCCCCGTTAGGCAAAACCTTTTATTTCAAGAACTTTGGAAAGTTTACAAGACCAGTGACTTACACACCATCTTTATTTCTCCCATAAGAGTAACGCACGGTGTCTTCATCAAACCTTCAAAGCAACTGCTAGAAATCTGCAGTGGTTCATGCCCAGCTATACCACAAGGACCACAATCCTAGACACGTAGTCCGAAATCTTCACAAGGACTCCCTCCACAATAGCACGCAGCTGTCGGTTGTAGGGCCCTCCCCACAAAGAATGAACAAGGGGAAAAGTTGTGTTCTTGAACACCAAAATAATTCGCTAAAACATATGGGACTTTTGTGAATTGAAAAAAAAGGGATTAAAACCCTAGAGGAAGAGACCAAAAAGGATTCTACTTTTGCAGTTTTTCTGTTCGTCAAAACGCTGTGACTTCTTAAGGAAAATGGAACCAAATGATGAGATTTTATACAAAATCGCGCCACCTCGAAAACAGAGCTCGTTCGAACGAGATCAACAAGTCGCTCGAACGAAGGACAAAAGTCGTTCGAACGAAATCTAACTACTTGCTATATCGTTTGAAAGACAATTGTAGGTCTTTCAAACGATCTATCAACGGTGATTCCAAGCTACCCTGTAGAAAATTTCGATACGAACGCGTTGTCGCCAGTTTCGTATCATTCGGATTTTTTATGAATTAGTTATGATTTTTCTATGGAAACGTGTCCGAAAACAAAATCTTTAGAAAAATAATTTGTAAAAATATCCCAAAAGATCTAAGTGAAAAGTTAAGGTATTCAAAAAATAACCTTACCAAAGTAAACTTCGCGGAGTCTTGAATGATGAAGAACTTGAGTAATTCGGATCCGTCCTTGATGTAGATGTCTCTTGAATGCTCTTCGACGGTGTAGCAGTATATGACATAATAAATTGATAACGGACCTATGAAAATATGTCCGTACAAATCTACCCCTATGTCTATGCCGGTACATACATAAAAAATTCGAATTATCAAATACCAAATTGCCTATACAAATCTACCCTCCCATGAATAAATTTGCCAGAATTTAAAACTGTTCTTCAATCAACTTCGTCAAATCTCAAAGCTTTTCTCATCAGGGTGTGCAACATATCAATCTTCTATTTTGTACCAATTTGAGAAGTCGTACTAGTGATAATTGATTAAATTCGCAACTTTCTGCGTTGTCACACTTATTTAATTAGTGACTATTTTTAAACCAAAATAAATCAGCTCCAAATCATTCAACTGCGTGTGTGCATGTGTCAAACCATAAAATAAATAAAGCATGCGACACAAGATTAAGGAAAAATTCCGGAAGGGCAAAAAATTTTATTTCTAGAACTTTGAAAAGTTTACAAGACCATTGACTTACATATCATCTTGCTTTCGCCCGCAAGAGTAAAGAACGGTGTATTCGTTAAACCTTAAATGCAACGACTAGAAATTTGTTGTGGTTCACGCGCTGCTATACGACAAGGACCGCAATCCTAGACACGCAGTCTGAAATCTTCACAAGTACTACCTCCACAATAGCACGCCACTGTCGGTTGTAGAGCTCTCCCCAAAAAGAATAAACAAGGGCAAAAGTTGTGTTCTTGAACACCAAAACAATTTGCTAAAGCATATGGGAGTTTTGTGCATTGAAAACAAAAAGGGATTAAAACCCTAAAGGAAGAGGCCAATAAGGATTCTGCTTTTGTAGTTTTTCTGTTCGTCAAAACGCTGTGACTTCTTAATGAAAACGGGACCAAATAATGAGATTTTATTGAAAATCGTGTTGCCTCGAAAACAGTGCTCTATCGAACGAGATCAGCAAGTCGCTCGAACGAAGGACAAAAGTCGTTCGAACGAGATCTAACGACATGCTATGTGGTTTGAACGACAATTTTAGGTCGTTCGAACGACTTATCAAGCGATATTCCATGACTGCCTGTAGAGAATTTTGATACAAACATGTGGCCGCCAGTTTCGTATCATTCTGATTTTTTATGAATTAGTTATGATTTTTCTACTGAAAGGTGTCCGAAAACAAATTCTTTAGAAAAATATTTTGTAAAAATATCCCAAAAGCTCTAAGTGAAAATTTAAGGTATTTAAAAAATATCCTTACCAAAGTAAACTTCGCGGAGTCTTGAATGATGAAGAACTTGAGTAATTCGGATCCGTCTTTGATGTAGATGTCTCTTTAATGCTCTTCGACGGTGTAACGGTATATGAAATAATAAATTGATAACGGACCAATGAAAATATGTCCTTACAAATCTACCCCAATGTCTATGCCGGTACATACATAAAAAATTCGAATTATCAAATACCAAATTGCCTATACAAATCTACCATTCCATGAATAAATTTGCAAGACTTCAAAATTGTTCTTCAATCATCTTCATCAAATCTCAAAGCTTTTCTCATCAGGGTGTGCAACATAGCAATCTTCAATTTTGTACCAATTTGAGAAGTCGTAACAGTGATAATTGGTTAAATTCGTAACTTTCTACGTTGTCACATTTATTGAATTAGTGTCTTTTTTTAAACCAAAATAAATCATCCCCAAATCATTCAACTGCGTGTGTGCACGTGTGCAAACCATAAAATAAATAAGGCATGCGATACAAGCTTAAGGAAAAATACCTGTTAGGCAAAACCTTTTATTTCAAGAACTTTGAAAAGTTTACAAGACCATTGACTTACATACCATCTTTCTTTATCCTATAAGAGTAACGCATGGTGTCTTCATCAAACCTTCTAAGCAATGGTTAGAAATCTGCAGTGGTTCACGCCCAGCTATACCACAAGGACCGCAATCCTAGACACGTAGTCCGAAATCTTCACAATGACTCCCTCCACAATAGCACGCAGCTGTCGGTTGTAGGGCCCTCCCCACAAAGAACAAATAAAGGCAAAAGTTGTGTTCTTGAACACCAAAACAATTCGCTAAAACATATGGGACTTTTGTGAATTGAAAACAAAAAGGGATTAAAACCCTAGAGGAAGAGACCAAAAAGGATTCTGCTTTTGCAGTTTTTCTTTTGGTCAAAACGATGTGACTTCTTAATGAAAACGGAACCAACTAATGAGATTTTATTAAAAATCGCGCCGCCTCGAAAACAGAGCTCGTTCGAACGAGATCAGCAAGTCGCTCGAACGAAGGACAAAAGTCGTTCGAACGAAATCTAACTACATGCTATATCGTTTGAAAGACAATAGCAGGTCGTTCAAACCACCTATCAAGCGTGATTCCAAGCTAACTTGTAGAAAATTTTCGATACGAACGCGTGGCCGCCAGTTTCGTATGATTCTGATTTTTTATGAATTAGTTATGATTTTTCTATGAAAAGGTGTCCGAAAACAAAATCTTCAGAAAAATATTTTCTAAAAATAACCCAAAAGATCTAAGTGAAAAGTTAAGGAATTTAAAAAATAACCTTACCAAAGTAAACTTCGCGGAGTCTTGAATGATGAAGAACTTGAGTAATTCGGATCCGTCCTTGATGTAGATGTCTCTTGAATGCTCTTCGACGGTGTAGCGGTATATGACATAATAAATTGATAACGGACCTATGAAAATATGTCCTCACAAATCTACCCCTATGTCTATGCCGGTACATACATAAAAAAGTCGAATTATCAAATACCAAATTGCCTATACAAATCTACCCTCCCATGAATAAAATTGCAAGACTTCAAAACTGTTCTTCAATCAACTTCGTCAAATCTCAAAGATTTTCTCATGTGTAACATATAAATCTTCAATTTTGTACCAATTTGAGAAGTCCTACCAGTGATAATTGATTAAATTCGCAACTTTCTGAGTTGTCACACTTATTTAATTAGTGACTATTTTTAAACCAAAATAAATTATCTCCAAATCATTCAACTGCGAGTGTGCATGTGTCAAACCATAAAATAAATAAAGCATGCGACACAAGCTTAAGTAAAAATCCCCACGGGGAAAAACCTTTTATTTGTAGAACTTTGAAAAATTTACAAGACCATTGACTTGCATATCATCTTTCTTTTTCCCGCAAGTGTAACGAACGGTACCTTCGTCAAACCTTCAAAGCAACGACTAGAAATCTTCAGTGGTTCACGTGCTACTGTACGAAAAGGACCGCAATCATAGACATGCAGTCTGAAATCCTCACAAGGACTCCCTCCACAATAGCACACAACTGTCGGTTGTAGAGCTCTCTCAACAAAGAATAAACAAGGGCAAAAGTTGTGTTCTTGAACACCAAAACAATTCGCTAAAGCATATGGGAGTTTTGTGAATTGAAAACAAAAAGGGATTAAAACCCTAAAGGAAGAGGCCAAAAAGGATTCAGCTTTTGCAGTTTTTCTGTTCGTCAAAACGCTCTGACTTCTTAATAAAAACGGAACAAAATAAATAGATTTTATTGAAAATCGCGCTGCCTCGAAAACAGAGCTCTATCGAACGAGATCAGCAAGTCGCTCGAACGAAGGACAAAAGTCATTCGAACGAGATCTAACGACATGCTATGTGGTTTGAGCGACAATTGCAGGTCGTTCGAATGACTTATCAAGCAATATTCCACGCTTGCCTGTAGAGAATTTCGATACAAATGCAGGGCCGCCAGTTTCGTATCATTCTGATTTTTTATGAATTAGTTATGATTTTTCTACAAAAAGGTGTTCGAAAACAAAATCTTTAGAAAAATATTTTGTAAAAATATCCCAAAAGCTCTAAGTGAAAAGTTAAGGTATTTAAAAAATAAGCTAACCAAATTAAACTTCGCGGAGTCTTGAATGATTGAGAACTTGAGTAATTCGGATCCGCCTTTAATGTAGATGCCTCTTTAATGCTCTTCGACGGTGTAGCGGTATATGACATAATAAATTGATAACGGACAAATGAAAATATGTCCTTACAAATCTACCCCTATGTCTATGCCCGTACATGCATAAAAAATTCGAATTATCAAATACCAAATTGCCTATTCAAATCTACCCTTCCATGAATAAATTTGCAAGAATTCAAAATTGTTCTTCAATCATCTTCGTCAAATCTCAAAGATTTTCTCATCAGGGTGTGCAACAAATCAATCTTCAATTTTTTACCAATTTGAGAAGTCTTAACAGTGATAATTGGTTAAATTCGTAACTTTCTACGCTGACACATTTATTTAATTAGTGACTTTTTTTAAACCAAAATAAATCTGCCCCAAATCATTCAACTGCGTGTGTGCACGTGTGCAAACCATAAAATAAATAAGGCATGCGATACAAGCTTAAGGAAAAATCTCCGTTGGGCAAAACCTTTTATTTCACGAACTTTGAAAAGTTTACAAGACCATTGACTTACATACCATCTTTCTTTCTCCTATAAGTGTAACGCACGGTGTCCTCATCAAACGTTCAAAGCAACGACTAGAAATCTGCAGTGGTTCACTCCCACCTATACCATAAGGACCGCAATCCTAGACACGTAGTTGGAAATCTTCACAATGACTCCCTAAACAATAGCACACAGCTGTCGGTCGTTGGGCCCTCCCCACAAAGAATAAACAAGGGAAAAAGTTGTGTTCTTGAACACCAAAACAATTCGCTAAAACATATGGGACTTTTGTGAATTGAAAACGAAAAGGGATTAAAACCCTAGAGGAAGAGACCAAAAAGGATTCTGCTTTGGCAGTTTTTTTGTTCATCAAAATGATGTGACTTCTTAATGAAAAAGGAACCAACTAATGAGATTTTCTTAAAAATCACGTCGCCTCGAAAACAGAGCTCGTTCGAACGAGATCTGCAAGTCGCTCGAACGAAGGACAAAAGTCGTTCAAACGAAATCTAACTGCATGCTATATCGTTTAAAAGACAATAGCAGGTCATTCAAACGACCTATCAAGCGTGATTCCAAGCTAGCTTGTAGAAAATTTCGATACGAATGCATGGCCGCCACTTTCGTATCATTCTGATTTTTTATGAATTAGTTATGATTTTTCTACGGAAAGGTGTCCGAAAACAAAATCTTTTGAAAAATATTTTGTACAAATATCCCAAAAGATCTAAGTGAAAAGTTAAGGTATTTAAAAATTAACCTTACCAATGTAAACTTCGCGGAGTCTTGAATGATTAAGAACTTGACTAATTCAGATCCGTCCTTGATGTAGATGTCTCTCGAATGCTCTTCGACGGTGTAGCGGTATATGACATAATAAATTGATAACGGGCCTATGAAAATATGTCATTACAAATCTACCCCTATGTCTATTCCTGTACATACATAAAAAATTTGAATTATCAAATACCAAATTGCCTATACAAATCTACCCTCCCATGAATAAATTTTCAAGACTTCAAAACTGTTCTTCAATCACCTTCGTCAAATCTCAAAGATTTTCTCGTCAGGGTGTGCAACATATCAATCTTCAATTTTGTACCAATTTGAGAAGTCGTACCAGTGATAATTGATTAAATTCGCAACTTTCTGCGTTGTCACACTTATTTAATTAGTGACTATTTTTAAACCAAAATAAATCAGCTCCAAATCATTCAACTGCGTGTGTGCATGTTTCAAACCATAAAATAAATAAAGCATGCGACACAAGCTTAAGAAAAAATCCTCGCGGGGCAAAACCTTTGATTTGTAAAACTTTGAAAAGTTTACAAGACCATTGACTTACATATCATCTTGCTTTCGCCCGCAAGAGTAACGAATGGTGTCTTCGTCAAACCTTAAAAGCAACGACTAGAAATCTGCAGTGGTTCACGCGCTGCTATACGAAAAGGACCGCAATCCTAGACACGCAGTCTGAAATCTTCAAAAGGATTCCCTCTACAATTGCAGGCAACTGTCGGTTGTAGAGCTCTCCCCATAAGGAATAAACAAGGGCAATAGTTGTGTTCTTGAACACCAAAACAATTCGCTAAAGCATATAGGAGTTTTGTGAATTGAAAACAAAAAGGGATTAATACCCAAAAGGAAGAGGCCAAAAAGGATTCTGCTTTTGCCATTTTTCTGTTCGTCAAAACGCTCGGACTTCATAATGAAAATGGAACCAAATAAATAGATTTTATAGAAGCGCCGCCTCGAAAACAGAGCTCTATCGAACGAGATCAGCAAGTCATTCGAACGAAGGACAAAAGTCGTTCTAACGAGATCTAACGACATGCTATGTGGTTTGAGCGACAATTGCAGGTCTTTCGAATGACTTATCAAGAAATATTCCACGCTTTCCTATAGAGAATTTCGATAAAAATGCGTGGCCGCCAGTTTCGTATCATTCTGATTTTTTATGAATTAGTTATGATTTTTCTACAAAAAGGTGTCCGAAAATAAAATCTTTAGAAACATATTTTGTAAAAATATCCCAAAAGCTCTAAGTGAAAAGTTAAGGTATTTAAAAAATAACCTAACCAAATTAAACTTCGCGGAGTCTTGAATGATGAAGAACTTGAGTAATTCGGATCCGTCTTTGATGTAAATGCCTCTTTAATGCTCTTCGACAATGTAGCGGTATATGATATAATAAATTGAAAATATGTCCTTACAAATCTACCCCTATGTCTATGCCTGTACATACATAAAAAATTAGAATTATCAAATACCAAATTGCCTATTCAAATCTACCCTTCCATGAATAAATTTGCAAGAATTCAAAACTGTTCTTCAATCATCTTCGTCAAATCTCAAAGATTTTCTCATCAGGGTGTGCAACATATCAATCTTCAATTTTTTACCAATTTGAGAAGTCGTAACAGTGATAATTGGTTAAATTGGTAAATTTCTACATTGTCACATTTATTTAATTAGTGTCTTTTTTTAAACCAAAATAAATTATCCCCAAATCATTCAACTGCGTGTGTGCACATGTGCAAAACATAAAATAAATAAGGCATGCGATAAAAGCTTAAGGAAAAATCCCCGTTGGGCAAAACCTTTTATTTCACGAACTTTGAAAAGTTTACAAGACCATTGACTTACATACCATCTTTCTTTCTCCTATAAGTGTAACGCACGGTGTCTTCATCAAACGTTCAAAGCAACGACTAGAAATCTGCAGTGGTTCACTCCCAGCTATACCATAAGGACCGCAATCCTAGACACGTAGTTTGAAATATTCACAATGACTCCCAAAACAATAGCACACAGCTGTCGGTCGTTGGGCCCTCCCCACAAATAATAAACAAGGGCAAAAGTTGTGTTCTTGAACACCAAAACAATTCGCTAAAACATATAGGAGTTTTGTGAATTGAAAACAAAAAGGGATTAATACCCTAAAGGAAGAGGCCAAAAAGGATTCTGCTTTTGCCGTTTTTCTGTTCGTCAAAACGCTCTGACTTCTTAATGAAAACAGAACCAAATAAATAGATTTTATAGAAGCGCCGCCTCGAAAACAGAGCTCTATCGAACGAGATCAGCAAGTCGATCGAACGAAGGACAAAAGTCGTTCTAACGAGATCTAACGACATGCTATGTGGTTTGAGCGACAATTGCAGGTCTTTCGAATGACTTATCAAGAAATATTCCACGCTTTCCTATAGAGAATTTCGATACAAATGCGTGGCCGCCAGTTTCGTATCATTCTGATTTTTTATGAATTAGTTATGATTTTTCTACAAAAAGGTGTCCGAAAATAAAATCTTTAGAAACATATTTTGTAAAAATATCCCAAAAGCTCTAAGTGAAAAGTTAAGGTATTTAAAAAATAACCTAACCAAATTAAACTTCGCGGAGTCTTGACAGATGAAGAACTTGAGTAATTCGGATTCGTCTTTGATGTAAATGCCTCTTTAATGCTTTTCGACAATGTAGCGGTATATGATATAATAAATTGATAACAGACCAATGAAAATATGTCCTTACAAATCTACCCCTATGTCTATGCCTGTACATACATAAAAAATTAGAATTATCAAATACCAAATTGCCTATTCAAATCTACCCTTCCATGAATAAATTTGCAAGAATTCAAAATTGTTCTTCAATCATCTTCGTCAAATCTCAAAGATTTTCTCATCAGGGTGTGCAACATATCAATCTTCATTTTTTTACCAATTTGAGAAGTCGTAAAAGTGATAATTGGTTAAATTGGTAACTTTCTACGTTGTCACATTTATTTAATTAGTGTCTTTTTTTAAACCAAAATAAATCTTCCCCAAATCATTCAACTGCGTGTGTGCACATGTGCAAACAATAAAATAAATAAGGCATGCGATAAAAGCTTAAGGAAAAATCCCCGTTGGGCAAAACCTTTTATTTCAAGAACTTTGAAAAGTTTACAAGACCATTGACTTACGTACCATCTTTCTTTCTCCTATAAGTGTAACGCACGGTGTCTTCATCAAACCTTCAAAGCGACGGCTAGAAATCTGCAGTGGTTCACACCCAGCTATACCACAAGGACCGCAATCCTAGACACGTAGTTCGAAATCTTCACAATGACTCCCTAAACAATAGCACACAGCTGTCGGTCGTTGGGCCCTCCCCACAAATAATAAACAAGGGCAAAAGTTGTGTTCTTGAACACCAAAACAATTCGCTAAAACATATGGGACTTTTGTGAATTGAAAACAATAAGGGATTAAAACCCTAGAGGAAGAGACCAAAAAGGATTCTTCTTTTACAGTTTTTTTGTTCATCAAAATGATGTGACTTCTTAATGAAAACGGAACCAACTAATGAGATTTTCTTAAAAATCGCGCCGCCTCGAAAACAGAGCTCGTTCGAACGAGATCTGCAAGTCGCTCGAACGAAGGACAAAAGTCGTTCGAACGAAATCTAACTACATGCTATATCGTTTGAAAGCCAATAGCATGTCATTCAAACAACCTATCAAGCGTGATTCCAAGCTAGCTTGTAGAAAATTTCGATACGAACGCGTGGCCGCCACTTTCGTAGCATTCTGATTTTTTAAGAATTAGTTATGATTTTTCTACGGAAAGGTGTCCGAAAACAAAATCTTTAGAAAAATATTTTGTAAAAATATCCCAAAAGATCTAAGTGAAAAGTTAAGGTATTTAAAAATTAACCTTACCAAAGTAAAATTCGCGGAGTCTTGAATGATTAAGAACTTGAGTAATTCGGATCCGTCCTTGATGTAAATGTCTCTTGAATGCTCTTCGACGGTGTAGCGGTATATGACATAATAAATTGATAACGGACCTATGAAAATATGTCCTTACAAATCTACCCCTATGTCTATGCCTGTACATACATAAAAAATTTGAATTATCAAATACCAAATTGCCTATACAAATCTACCCTCCCATGAATAAATTTGCAAGACTTCAAAACTGTTCTTCAATCAACTTCGTCAAATCTCAAAGATTTTCTCATCAGGGTGTGCAACATATCAATCTTCAATTTTGTACCAATTTGAGAAGTCGTACCAGTGATAATTGATTAAATTCGCAACTTTCTGCGTTGTCACACTTATTTAATTAGTGACTATTTTTAAACCAAAATAAATCAGCTCCAAATCATTCAACTGCGTGTGTGCGTGTGTCAGACCATAAAATAAATAAAGCATGCGACACAAGCTTAAGAAAAATCCCCGCGGGGCAAAACCTTTGATTTGTAGAACTTTGAAAAGTTTACAAGACCATTGACTTACATATCATCTTGCTTTCGCTTGCAAGAGTAACGAACGGTGTCTTCGTCAAACCTTCAAAGCAACGACTAGAAATCTACAGTGGTTCACGCGCTATTATAGAAAAAGGACCGCAATCCTAGATACGCAGTCTGAAATCTTCAAAAGGACTCCCTCCACAATAGCACGCAACTGTCGGTTGTAGAGCTCTCCCCATAAAGAATAAACAAGGGCAATAGTTGTGTTCTTGAACACCAAAACAATTCGCTAAAGCATATGGGAGTTTTGTGAATTGAAAACAAAAAGGGATTAATACCCTAAAGGAAGAGGCCAAAAAGGATTCTGCTTTTGCCGTTTTTTTGTTCGTCAAAACGCTCTGACTTCTTAATGAAAACGGAACCAAATAAATAGATTTTATAGAAGCGCTGCCTCGAAAATAGAGCTCTATCGAACGAGATCAGCAAGTCGATCGAACGAAGGACAAAAGTCGTTCTAACGAGATCTAACGACATGCTATGTGGTTTGAGCGACAATTGCAGGTCTTTCGAATGACTTATCAAGAAATATTCCACCCTTTCCTATAGAGAATTTGGATACAAATGCGTGGCCGCCAGTTTCGTATCATTCTGATTTTTTATGAATTAGTTATGATTTTTCTACAAAAAGGTGTCCGAAAATAAAATCTTTAGAAACATATTTTGTAAAAATATCCCAAAAGCTCTAAGTGAAAAGTTAAGGTATTTAAAAAATAACCTAACCAAATTAAACTTCGCGGAGTCTTGAATGATGAAGAACTTGAGTAATTCGGATCCGTCTTTGATGTAAATGCCTCTTTAATGCTCTTCGACAATGTAGCGGTATATGATATAATAAATTGATAACGGACCAATGAAAATATGTCCTTACAAATCTACCCCTATGTCTATGCCTGTACATACTTAAAAAATTAGAATTATCAAATACCAAATTGCCTATTCAAATCTACCCTTCCATGAATAAATTTGCAAGAATTCAAAACTGTTCTTCAATCATCTTCGTCAAATCTCAAAGATTTTCTCATCAGGGTGTGCAACATATCAATCTTCAATTTTTTACCAATTTGAGAAGTCGTAACAGTGATAATTGGTTAAATTGGTAACTTTCTACGTTGTCACATTTATTTAATTAGTGTCTTTTTTTAAACCAAAATAAATCTTCCCCAAATCATTCAACTGCGTGTGTGCACATGTGCAAACCATAAAATAAATAAGGCATGCGATAAAAGCTTAAGGAAAAATCCCCGTTGAGCAAAACCTTTTATTTCAAGAACTTTGAAAAGTTTACAAGACCATTGACTTACATACCATCTTTCTTTCTCCTATAAGTGTAACGCACGGTGTCTTCATCAAACCTTCAAAGCAACGGCTAGAAATCTGCAGTGGTTCACGCCCAGCTATACCACAAGGACCGCAATCCTAGACACGTAGTTCGAAATCTTCACAATGACTCCCTAAACAATAGCACACAGCTGTCGGTCGTTGGGCCCTCCCCACAAATAATAAACAAGGGCAAAAGTTGTGTTCTTGAACACCAAAACAATTCGCTAAAACATATGGGACTTTTGTGAATTGAAAACAAAAAGGGATTAAAACCCTAGAGGAAGAGACCAAAAAGGATTCTGCTTTTACAGTTTTTTTGTTCATCAAAATGATGTGACTTCTTAATGAAAACGGAACCAACTAATGAGATTTTCTTAAAAATCGCGCCGCCTAAAAAACAGAGCTCGTTCGAACGAGATCTGCAAGTCGCTCGAACGAAGGACAAAAGTCGTTCGAACGAAATCTAACTACACGCTATATCATTTGAAAGCCAATAGCAGGTCATTCAAACGACCTATCAAGCGTGATTCCAAGCTAGCTTGTAGAAAATTTCGATACGAACGCGTGGCCGCCACTTTTGTATCATTCTGATTTTTCTATGGAAAGGTGTCCGAAAACAAAATCTTTAGAAAAATATTTTGTAAAAATATCCCAAAAGATCTAAGTGAAAAGTTAAGGTATTTAAAAATTAACCTTACCAAAGTAAAATTCGCGGAGTCTTGAATGATTAAGAACTTGAGTAATTCGGATCCATCCTTGATGTAGATGTCTCTTGAATGCTCTTCGACGGTGTAGCGGTATATGACATAATAAATTGATAACGGACCTATGAAAATATGTCCTTACAAATCTACCCCTATGTCTATGCCTGTACATACATAAAAAATTTGAATTATCAAATACCAAATTGCCTATACAAATCTACCCTCCCATGAATAAATTTGCAAGACTTCAAAACTGTTCTTCAATCAACTTCGTCAAATCTCAAAGATTTTCCCATCAGGGTGTGCAACATATCAATCTTCAATTTTGTACCAATTTGAGAAGTCGTACCAGTGATAATTGATTAAATTCGCAACTTTCTGCGTTGTCACACTTATTTAATTAGTGACTATTTTTAAACCAAAATAAATCAGCTCCAAATCATTCAACTGCGTGTGTGCTTGTGTCAAACCATAAAATAAATAAAGCATGCGACACAAGCTTAAGAAAAATCCCCGCGGGGCAAAACCTTTTATTTGTATAACTTTGAAAAGTTTACAAGACCATTGACTTACATATCATCTTGCTTTCGCCCGCAAGAGTAACGAACGGTGTCTTCGTCAAACCTTCAAAGCAACGACTAGAAATCTGCAGTGGTTCACGCGCTATTATAGAAAAAGGACCGCAATCCTAGACACGCAGTCTGAAATCTTCAAAAGGACTCCCTCCACAATAGCACGCAACTGTCGGTTGTAGAGCTCTCCCCATAAAGAATAAACAAGGGCAATAGTTGTGTTGTTGAACAAAAAAACAATTCGCTAAAGCATATGGGAGTTTTGTGAACTGAAAACAAAAAGGGATTAATACCCAAAAGGAAGAGGCCAAAAAGGATTCTGCTTTTGCCGTTTTTTTGTTCGTCAAAACGCTCTGACTTCTTAATGAAAACGGAACCAACTAAATAGATTTTATAGAAGCGCCGCCTCGAAAACAGAGCTCTTTCAAACGAGATCAGCAAGTCGTTCGAACGAAGGACAAAAGTCGTTCTAACGAGATCTAACGACATGCTATGTGGTTTGAGCGACAATTGTAGGTCTTTCGAATGACTTATCAAGAAATATTCCACGCTTTCCTATAGAGAATTTCGATACAAATGCGTGGCCGCCAGTTTCGTATCATTCTGATTTTTTATGAATTAGTTATGATTTTTCTACAAAAAGGTGTCCGAAAATAAAATCCTTAGAAACATATTTTGTAAAAATATCCCAAAAGATCTAAGTGAAAAGTTAAGGTATTTAAAAAATAACCTAACCAAATTAAACTTCGCGGAGTCTTGAATGATGAAGAACTTGAGTAATTCGGATCCGTCTTTGATGCAAATGCCTCTTTAATGCTCTTCGACAATGTAGCGGTATATGATATAATAAATTGATAAGGGACCAATGAAAATATGTCCTTACAAATCTACCCCTATGTCTACGCCTGTACATACTTAAAAAATTAGAATTATCAAATACCAAATTGCCTATTCAAATCTACCCTTCCATGAATAAATTTGCAAGAATTCAAAACTGTTCTTCAATCATCTTCGTCAAATCTCAAAGATTTTCTCATCAGGGTGTGCAACATATCAATCTTCAATTTTTTACCAATTTGAGAAGTCGTAACAGTGATAATTGGTTAAATTGGTAACTTTCTACGTTGTCACATTTATTTAATTAGTGTCTTTTTTTAAACCAAAATAAATCTTCCCCAAATCATTCAACTGCGTGTGTGCACATGTGCAAACCATAAAATAAATAAGGCATGCGATAAAAGCTTAAGGAAAAATACCCGTTGGGAAAAACCTTTTATTTCAAGAACTTTGAAAAGTTTACAAGACCATTGACTTACATACCATCTTTCTTTCTCCTATAAGTGTAACGTACGGTGTCTTCATCAAACCTTCAAAGCAACGGCTAGAAATCTGCAGTGGTTCACGCCCAGCTATACCACATGGACCGCAATCCTAGACTCGTAGTTCGAAATCTTCACAATGACTCCCTAAACAATAGCACACAGCTGTCGGTCGTTGGGCCCTCCCCACAAATAATAAACAAGGGCAAAAGTTGTGTTCTTGAACACCAAAACAATTCGCTAAAACATATGGGACTTTTGTGAATTGAAAACAAAAAGGGATTAAAACCCTAGAGGAAGAGACCAAAAAGGATTCTGCTTTTGCAGTTTTTTTGTTCATCAAAATGATGTGACTTCTTAATGAAAACGGAACCAACTAATGAGATTTTCTTAAAAATCGCGCCGCCTCGAAAACAGAGCTCGTTCGAACGAGATCTGCAAGTCGCTCGAACGAAGGACAAAAGTCGTTCGAACGAAATCTAACTACATGCTATATCGTTTGAAAGACAATAGCAGGTCATTCAAACGACCTATCAAGCGTGATTCCAAGCTAGCTTGTAGAAAATTTCGATACGAACGCGTGGCCGCCACTTTCGTATCATTCTGATTTTTTAAGAATTAGTTATAATTTTTCTACGGAAAGGTGTCCGAAAACAAAATCTTTAGAAAAATATTTTGTAAAAATATCCCAAAAGATCTAAGTGAAAAGTTAAGGTATTTAAAAATTAACCTTACCAAAGTAAAATTCGCGGAGTCTTGAATGATTAAGAACTTGAGTAATTCGGATCCGTCCTTGATGTAGATGTCTCTTGAATGCTCTTCGACGGTGTAGCGGTATATGACATAATAAATTGATAACGGACCTATGAAAATATGTCCTTACAAATCTACCCCTATGTCTATGCCTGTACATACATAAAAAATTTGAATTATCAAATACCAAATTGCCTATACAAATCTACCCTCCCATGAATAAATTTGCAAGACTTCAAAACTGTTCTTCAATCCACTTCGTCAAATCTCAAAGATTTTCTCATCAGGGTGTGCAACATATCAATCTTCAATTTTGTACCAATTTGAGAAGTCGTACCAGTGATAATTGATTAAATTCGCAACTTTCTGCGTTGTCACACTTATTTAATTAGTGACTATTTTTAAACCAAAATAAATCAGCTCCAAATCATTCAACTGCGTGTGTGCGTGTGTCAAACCATAAAATAAATAAAGCATGCGACACAAGCTTAAGAAAAAATCCCCGCGGGGCAAAACCTTTGAGTTGTAGAACTTTGAAAAGTTTCCAAGACCATTGACTTACATATCATCTTGCTTTCGCCCGCAAGAGTAACGAACGGTGTCTTCGTCAAACCTTCAAAGCAACGACTAGAAATCTGCAGTGGTTCACGCGCTATTATAGAAAAAGGACCGCAATCCTAGACACGCAGTCTGAAATCTTCAAAAGGACTCCCTCCACAATAGCACGCAACTGTCGGTTGTAGAGCTCTCCCCATAAAGAATAAACAAGGGCAATAGTTGTGTTCTTGAACACCAAAACAATTCGCTAAAGCATATGGGAGTTTTGTGAACTGAAAACAAAAAGGGATTAATACACAAAAGGAAGAGGCCAAAAAGGATTCTGCTTTTGCCATTTTTTTGTTTGTCAAAACGCTCTGACTTCTTAATGAAAATGGAACCAAATAAATAGATTTTATAGAAGCGCCGCCTCGAAAACAGAGCTCTATCGAACGAGATCAGCAAGTCGTTCGAACGAAGGACAAAAGTCGTTCTAACGAGATCTAACGACATGCTATGTGGTTTGAGCGACAATTGCAGGTCTTTCGAATGACTTATCAAGAAATATTCAACGCTTTCCTATTGAGAATTTCGATACAAATGCGTGGCCGCCAGTTTCGTATCATTCTGATTTTTTTATGTATTAGTTATGATTTTTCTACAAAAAGGTGTCCGAAAATAAAATCCTTAGAAACATATTTTGTAAAAATATCCCAAAAGCTCTAAGTGAAAAGTTAAGGTATTTAAAAAATAACCTAACCAAATTAAACTTCGCGGAGTCTTGAATGATGAAGAACTTGAGTAATTCGGATCCGTCTTTGATGTAAATGCCTCTTTAATGCTCTTCGACAATGTAGCGGTATATGATATAATAAATTGATAACGGACCAATGAAAATATGTCCTTACAAATCTACCCCTATGTCTATGCCTGTACATACATAAAAAATTAGAATTATCAAATACCAAATTGCCTATTCAAATCTACCCTTCCATGAATAAATTTGCAAGAATTCAAAACTGTTCTTCAATCATCTTCGTCAAATCTCAAAGATTTTCTCATCAGGGTGTGCAACATATCAATCTTCAATTTTTTACCAATTTGAGAAGTCGTAACAGTGATAATTGGTTAAATTGGTAACTTTCTACGTTGTCACATTTATTTAATTAGTGTCTTTTTTTAAACCAAAATAAATCTTCCCCAAATCATTCAACTGCGTGTGTGCACATGTGCAAACCATAAAATAAATAAGGCATGCGATAAAAGCTTAAGGAAAAATACCCGTTGGGCAAAACCTTTTATTTCAAGAACTTTGAAAAGTTTACAAGACCATTGACTTACATACCATCTTTCTTTCTCCTATAAGTGTAACGCACGGTGTCTTCATCAAACCTTCAAAGCAACGGCTAGAAATCTGCAGTGGTTCACGCCCAGCTATACCACAAGGACCGCAATCCTAGACACGTAGTTCGAAATCTTCACAATGACTCCCTAAACAATAGCACACAGCTGTCGGTCGTTGGGCCCTCCCCACAAATAATAAACAAGGGCAAAAGTTGTGTTCTTGAACACCAAAACAATTCGCTAAAACATATGGGACTTTTGTGAATTGAAAATAAAAAGGGATTAAAACCCTAGAGGAAGAGACCAAAAAGGATTCTGCTTTTGCAGTTTTTTTGTTCATCAAAATGATGTGACTTCTTAATGAAAACGGAACCAACTAATGAGATTTTCTTAAAAATCGTGCCGCCTCGAAAACAGAGCTCGTTCGAACGAGATCTGCAAGTCGCTCGAACGAAGGATAAAAGTCGTTCGAACGAAATCAAACTACATGCTATATCGTTTGAAAGACAATAGCAGGTCATTCAAACGACCTATCAAGCGTGATTCCAAGCTAGCTTGTAGAAAATTTCGATACGAACGCGTGGCCGCCACTTTCGTATCATTCTGATTTTTTAAGAATTAGTTTTGATTTTTCTACGGAAAGGTGTTCGAAAACAAAATCTTTATAAAAATATTTTGTAAAAATATCCCAAAAGATCTAAGTGAAAAGTTAAGGTATTTAAAAATTAACATTACCAAAGTAAAATTCGCGGAGTCTTGAATGATTAAGAACTTGAGTAATTCGGATCCGTCCTTGATGTAGATGTCTCTTGAATTCTCTTCGACGGTGTAGCGGTATATGACATAATAAATTGATAACGGACCTATGAAAATATGTCCTTACAAATCTACCCCTATGTCTATGCCTGTACATACATAAAAAATTTGAATTATCAAATACCAAATTGCCTATACAAATCTACCCTCCCATGAATAAATTTGCAAGAATTCAAAACTTTTCTTCAATCAACTTCATCAAATCTCAAAGATTTTCTCATCAGGGTGTGCAACATATCAATCTTCAATTTTGTACCAATTTGAGAAGTCGTACCAGTGATAATTGATTAAATTCGCAACTTTCTGCGTTGTCACACTTATTTAATTAGTGACTATTTTTAAACCAAAATATATCAGCTCCAAATCATTCAACTGCGTGTGTGCGAGTGTCAAACCATAAAATAAATAAAGAATGCGACACAAGCTTAAGAAAAAATCCCCGCGGGGCAAAACCTTTGATTTGTAGAACTTTGAAAAGTTTACAAGACCATTGACTTACATATCATCTTGCTTTCGCCCGCAAGAGTAACGAACGGTGTCTTCGTCAAACCTTCAAAGCAACGACTAGAAATCTACAGTGGTTCACGCGCTATTATAGAAAAAGGACCGCAATCCTAGACACGCAGTCTGAAATCTTCAAAAGGACTCCATCCACAACAGCACGCAACTGTCGGTTGTAGGGCTCTCCCCATAAAGAATAAACAAGGGCAATAGTTGTGTTCGTGAACACCAAAACAATTCGCTAAAGCATATGGGAGTTTTGTGAACTGAAAACAAAAAGGGATTAATACCCAAAAGGAAGAGGCCAAAAAGGATTCTTCTTTTGCCGTTTTTTTGTTCGTCAAAACGCTCTGACTTCTTAATGAAAACGGAACCAAATAAATAGATTTTATAGAAGCGCCGCCTCAAAAACAGAGCTCTATCGACTGAGATTAGCAAGTCGTTCGAACGAAGGACAAAAGTCGTTCTAACGAGATCTAACGACATGCTATGTGGTTTGAGCGACAATTGCAGGTCTTTCGAATGACTTATCAAGAAATATTCCACGCTTTCCTATAGAGAATTTCGATACAAATGCGTGGCCGCCAGTTTCGTATCATTCTGATTTTTTATGAATTAGTTATGATTTTTCTACAAAAAGGTGTCCGAAAATAAAATCTTTAGAAACATATTTTGTAAAAATATCCCAAAAGCTCTAAGTGAAAAGTTAAGGTATTTAAAAAATAACCTAACCAAATTAAACTTCGCGGAGTCTTGAATGATGAAGAACTTGAGTAATTCGAATCCGTCTTTGATGTAAATGCCTCTTTAATGCTCTTCTACAATGTAGCGGTATATGATATAATAAATTGATAACGGACCAATGAAAATATGTCCTTACAAATCTACCCCTATGTCTATGCCTGTACATACATAAAAAATTAGAATTTTCAAATACCAAATTTCCTATTCAAATCTACCCTTCCATGAATAAATTTGCAAGAATTCAAAACTGTTCTTCAATCATCTTCGTCAAATCTCAAAGATTTTCTCATCAGGGTGTGCAACATATCAATCTTCAATTTTTTACCAATTTGAGAAATCGTAACAGTGATAATTGGTTAAATCGGTAACTTTCTACGTTGTCACATTTATTTAATTAGTGTCTTTTTTTAAACCAAAATAAATCTTCCCCAAATCATTCAACTGCGTGTGTGCACATGTGCAAACAATAAAATAAATAACGCATGCGATAAAAGCTTAAGGAAAAATACCCGTTGGGCAAAACCTTTTATTTCAAGAACTTTGAAAAGTTTACAAGACCATTGACTTACATACCATCTTTCTTTCCCCTATAAGTGTAACGCACGGTGTCTTCATCAAACCTTCAAAGCAACGGCTAGAAATCTGCAGTGGTTCACGCCCAGCTATACCACAAGGACCGCAATCCTAGACACGTAGTTCGAAATCTTCACAATGACTCCCTAAACAATAGCACACATTTGTCGGTCGTTGGGCCCTCCCCACAAATAATAAACAAGGGCAAAAGTTGAGTTCTTGAACACCAAAACAATTCGCTAAAACATATGGGACTTTTGTGAATTGAAAACAAAAAGGGATTAAAACCCTAGAGGAAGAGACCAAAAAGGATTCTGCTTTTGCAGTTTTTTTGTTCATCAAAATGATGTGACTTCTTAATGAAAACGGAACCAACTAATGAGATTTTCTTAAAAATCGTGCCGCCTCGAAAACAGAGCTCGTTCGAACGAGATCTGCAAGTCGCTCGAACGAAGGACAAAAGTCGTTCGAACGAAATCTAACTACATGCTATATCGTTTGAAAGACAATAGCAAGTCATTCAAACGGCCTATCAAGCGTGATTCCAAGCTAGCTTGTAGAAAATTTCGATACGAACGCGTGGCCGCCACTTTCGTATCATTCTGATTTTTTAAGAATTAGTTATGATTTTTCTACGGAAAGGTGTCCAAAAACAAAATCTTTAGAAAAATATTTTGTAAAAATATCCCAAAAGATCTAAGTGAAAAGTTAAGGTATTTAAAAATTAACCTTACCAAAGTAAAATTCGAAGAGTCTTGAATGATTAAGAACTTGAGTAATTCGGATCCGTCCTTGATGAAGATGTCTCTTGAATGCTCTTCGACGGTGTAGCGGTATATTACATAATAAATTGATAACGGACCTATGAAAATATGTCCTTACAAATCTACCCCTATGTCTATGCCTGTACATACATAAAAATTTTGAATTATCAAATACCAAATTGCCTATACAAATCTACCCTCCCATGAATAAATTTGCAAGACTTCAAAACTGTTCTTCAATCAACTTCGTCAAATCTCAAAGATTTTCTCATCAGGGTGTGCAACATATCAATCTTCAATTTTGTACCAATTTGAGAAGTCGTACCAGTGATAATTGATTAAATTCTCAACTTTCTGCGTTGTCACACTTATTTAATTAGTGACTATTTTTAAACCAAAATAAATCAGCTCCAAATCATTCAACTACGTGTGTGCGTGTGTCAAACCATAAAATAAATAAAGCATGCGACACAAGCTTAAGAAAAAATCCCCGCGGGGCAAAACCTTTGATTTGTAGAACTTTGAAAAGTTTACAAGACCATTGACTTACATATCATCTTGCTTTCGCCCGCAAGATTAACGAACGGTGTCTTCGTCAAACCATCAAAGCAACGACTAGAAATCTGCAGTGGTTCACGCGCTATTATAGAAAAAGGACCGCAATCCTAGACATGCTGTCTGAAATCTTCAAAAGGACTCCCTCCACAATATCACGCAACTGTCGGTTGTAGAGCTCTCCCCATAAAAAATAAACAAGGGCAATAGTTGTGTTCTTGAACACCAAAACAATTCGCTAAAGCATATGGGAGTTTTGTGAACTGAAAACAAAAAGGGATTAATACCCAAAAGGAAGAGGCCAAAAAGGATTCTGCTTTTGCCGTTTTTCTGTTCGTCAAAACGCTCTGACTTCTTAATGAAAACGGAACCAAATAAATAGATTTTATAGAAGCGCCGCCTCGAAAACAGAGCTCTATCGAACGAGATCAGCAAGTCGTTCAAACGAAGGACAAAAGTCGTTCTAAGGAGATCTAACGACATGCTATGTGTTTTGAGCGACAATTGCAGGTCGTTCGAATGACTTATCAAGAAATATTCCACGCTTTCCTATAGAGAATTTCGATACAAATGCGTGGCCGCCAGTTTCGTATCATTATGATTTTTTATGAATTAGTTATGATTTTTCTACAAAAAGGTGTCCGAAAATAAAATCTTTAGAAACATATTTTGTAAAAATATCCCAAAAGCTCTAAGTGAAAAGTTAAGGTATTTCAAAATAACCTAACAAAATTAAACTTCGCGGAGTCTTGAATGATGAAGAATTGGAGTAATTTGGATCCGTCTTTGATGTAGATGTCTCTTTAATGCTCTTCGACAATGTAGCGGTATATGATATAATAAATTTATAACGGACCAATGAATTAGTGTTTATTTTTAAACCAAAATTAATCAGCTCCAAATCATTCAACTGCGTGTGTGCGTGTGTCAAACCGTAAAATAAATAAAGCATGCGACACAGCTTAAGGAAAAATCTCCGCATGGCAAAACCTTTTATTGCCAGAACTTTGAAAAGTTTACAAGACCATTGACTTACATATCATCTTTCTTTCACGCGCAACTATACGACAAGAAATTTGCAACGAAAAGAAATTTGCAGTGGTTCACGCGCAGCTATACGACAAGGATCGCAATCCTAGACACGCAGTCTGAAATCTTCACAAGAACTCCCTCCACAATAGCAATTAGCTGTCGGTTGTACATCTCTCCCCACAAAGAATAAACTAGGGAAAAAGTTGTGTTCTTGAACACCAAAACAATTCGCTAAAGCGTATGGGAGTTTTGTGAATTGAAAACAAAAGGGGATTAAAACCCTAAAGGAAGAGGCCAAAAAGGATTCTGCTTTTGCAGTTTTTTCTGTTCGTTAAAATGCTGTGACTTCTTAATGAAAACGGAACCAAATAATGAGATTTTATTGAAAATTGCGCCGCCTCGAAAACAGAGCTCTATCGAACGAGATTAGCAAGTCGCTCGAACGAAGGACAAAAGTCATTCGAACGAGATCTAACGACATGCAATGTGGTTTGAATGACAATTGCAGGTCGTTTGAACGACTTATCAAGCGATATTCTATGGTTGCCTAAAGATAATTTCGATACGAACGCGTGGCCGCGAGTTTCGTATCATTCTGATTTTTAATGAATTAGTTATGATTTTTCAACGAAAAAGTGTCCGAAAATAAAATCTTAAGAAAAATATTTTTTTAAAATATCCCAAAAGATCTAGGTGAGAAGTTAAGGTATTTAAAAAATAACCATACCAAAGAAAACTTCGCGGAGTCTTGAATGATGAAGAACTTGAGTAATTCGAATCCGTATTTGATATAGATGTCTCTTGAATTCTCTTCGACGGTGTAGCGGTATTTGACATATTAAATTGATAACGGACCTATGAAAATATGTCCTTTCAAATCTACCCCTATGTCTATCCCGGTACATACATAAAAAATCCGAATTATGAAATACCATTTTGCATATACATATATACCCTGCCATGAATAAATTTTCAAGACTTCAAAACCGTTCTTCAATCATGTTCGTCAAATCTCAAAGCTTTTCTCATAAGGGTGTGCAACATATCAATCTTCAATTTTGTACCAATTTGAAAAGTCGTAACAGTGATAATTGATTAAATTCACAACTTTCTACGTTGGCACACTTATTTAATTAGTGTCTATTTTTAAACCAAAATAAATCATCCCCAAATCATGCAACTGTGTGTGTGCGTGTGTGCAAACCATAAAATAAATAAAGCATGCGACACAAGCTTATGGAAAAATACCCGCAGGGCCAAACCTTTTATTTCTAGAACTTTGAAAAGTTTACAAGACCATTGACTTACATACCATCTTGATTTCGCCCAGAAGTGTAACGCACGGTGTCCTCGTCTAACCTTCAAAGCAACGGCTAGAAATCTACAGTGGTTCACGCGCAGCTATACCACTAGGCTGCAATCCCAGACACGCGGTCTGAAATCCACATAAGACTCCCTCCACAATAGCACGCAGCTGTTGGTTGTAGAGCTCTCCCCACAAAGAATAAACAAGGGCAAAAGTTGTATTCTTGAACACCAAAACAGTTCTCTAAAGCATATGGGAGTTTTGTGAATTGAAAACAAAAAGGGATTAAAACCCTAAAGGAAGAGGCCAAAAAGGATTCTGCTTTTGTAGTTTTTCTGTTCGTCAAAACGCTGTGACTTCTTAATGAAAACGCAACCACATAATGAGATTTTATAGAAAATCGCGCAGCCTCGAAAACATAGGTCGTTCGAATGAGATCAGCAAGTCGCTCGAAAGAAGGACAAAATTTGTTCGAACGAGATCTAACGACATGCTATGTCGTATAAACAACAATTGCAGGTCGTTCGAACGACCTATCAAGCGAGATTTCACGCTTGCCTATAGAAAATTTTGATACAAACGCCTGGTCGCCAGTCTCGTATCATTCTGATTTTATTAAATGAGTTATGATTTTTCAACGAAAAAGTGTCCGAAACAAAAATATTTAGAAAAATATTTTGCAAAAATATCCCAAAAGATCTAAGTGAAAAGTTAAGGTATTTAAAAAATAACCTTACCAAAGTAAACTTTGCGGAGACTTGAATGATGAAGAACTTGAGTAATTCGGATCCGTCTTTGATGTAGATTTCTCTTGAATGGTCTTCGACGGTGTAGCGGTATATGACATAATAAATTGATAATGGACCTATGAAAATATGTCCTTACAAATCTACCCCTATGTCTATGCCGATACATACATAAAAAATATGAATTATCAAATAACAAATTGCATATACAAATCTACCCTCCCATGAATAAATTTGCAAGACTTCAAAACAGTTCTTCAATCATCTTCGTCAAATCTCAAAGCTTTTCTCATCAGGGTGTGCAACATATCAATCTTCAATTTTGTACCAATTTGAGAAGTCATAACAGTGATAATTGATTATATTCGCAACTTTATATGTTCGAACACTTATTTAATTAGTTTCTATTTTTAAACCAAAATAAATCATCCCCAAATCATTCAACTGCATGTGTGCGTGTGTCAAACCATAAAATGAATAAAGCATGCGACACAAGCTTAAGAAAAAATCCCCGCTGGATAAAACCTTTTATTTCTAGAACTTTGAAAATTTTATACGACCATTGACTTACATATCATCTTGCTTTCACCCGCAAGAGTAACGCATGGTGTCTTCGTCAAACCCTCAAAGCAACGGCTAGAAATCTGCAGTGGTTCACGCGCAGCTATACCACAAGGACCACAATCCTAGACACACAGTCTGTAATCTTTACAAGGACTCCCTCCACAATATCACGCTGTTGTCGGTTGTAGAGCTCTCCCCACAAAGAATAAACAAGGGCAAAAGTTTTGTTCTTGAACACCAAAACAATTCGCTATAGCATATGGGAGTTTTGTGAATTGAAAACAAAAAGGGATTAAAACCCTAAAGGAAGAGGCCAAAATGGATTCTTCTTTTGCAGTTTTTCTGTTCGTCAAAACGCTGTGACTTCTTAATGAAAATGAAATCAAATAATGAGATTTTATAGAAAATTGTGACGCCTCAAAAATCGAGCTCGTTCGAACGAGATCAGCATGTCCCTCGAACGAAGGACAAAAGTCGTTAGAACGAGATCTAATGACATGCTATGTCATTTGAACGACAATTACTGGTCGTTCGAACGACCTATCAAGAGAGATTCCTCGCGATCCTGTAGAAATTGTCGATACGAACGCGTGGCCGCCACTTTCGTATCATTCTGATTTTTTATGAATTAGTTATAATTTTTCTACGAAAAGGTGTCCAAAAAAAAATCTTTAGAAAAATCTTTTGTAAACATATCTCAAAAGCTCTAAGTGAAAAGTTAAGGTTTTTAAAAAATAACCTTACCAAAGTAAACTTCGGGGAGTCTTGAATGATGAAGAACTTGAGTAATTCGGATCCGTCTTTGATGTTGATGTATCTTGAATGGTCTTCGACGGTGTAACGATATATGACATAATAAATTGATAATGGACCTATGAAAATATGTCCTTACAAATCTACCCCTATGTCTATGCTGATACATACATACAAAATCTGAATTATCAAATACCAAATTGCCTATACAAATCTACCCTCCCATGAATAAATTTGCAAGACTTCAAAACTGTTCTTCAATCATCTTCGTCAAATCATAAAGCATTTCTCATCAGGGTGTGCAACATATCAATCTTCAATTTTGTACCAATTTGAGAAGTCATAACAGTGATAATTGATTAAATTCGAAACATTCTACGTTGCCACACTTATTTAATTAGTGTATATTTTTAAATCAAAATAAATCATCCCCAAATCATTCAACTGCATGTGTGCGTGTGTCAAACCATAAAATAATTCAAGGATGTGGCACAAGCTTAAGGAAAAATCCCAGCAGGGTAATACCTTTTATTTCTAGAACTTTGAAAAGTTTACATGACCATTGACTTACATACCATCTTGCTTTCGCCCGCAAGAGTAACACATGGTGACTTCGTCAAACCTTCAATGCAACGGCTAGAAATCTGCAGTGGTTCATGCGCAGCTATACCACAAGGACCGCAATCCTAGACACACAGTCTGAAATCTTTACAAGGACTCCCTCCACAATATCACGCTGCTGTCGGTTGTAGAGCTCTCCCCACAAAGAATAAACAAGGGCAAAAGTTTTGTTCTTGTACACCGAAACAATTCGCTAAAGCATATGGGAGTTTTGTGAATTGAAAACAAAAAGGTATTAAAACCCTAAAGGAAGAGGCCAAAATGGATTCTTCTTTTGCAATTTTTCTGTTCGTCAAAACAATATGACTTCTTATTGAAAATGAAACAAAATAATGAGATTTTATAGAAAATTAGGTTGCCTCGATAACCGAGCTCGTTCGAACGAGTTCAGCATGTCCCTCGAACGAAGGACAAAAGTCGTTAGAACGAGATCTAACGACATGCTATGTGTTTGAACGACAATTACTGGTCGTTCGAACGACCAATCAAGAGCGATAACTCGCGATCCTGTAGAAATTTTTGATAGGAACGCGTGGCCGCCAGTTTCGTATCATTCTGATTTTTTATGAATTCGTTATAATTTTTCTACGAAAAGGTGTCCAAAACAAAACTTTTAGAAAAATATTTTGTAAAAATATCTCAAAAGCTCTAAGTGAAAAGTTAAGGTATTTAAAAAATAAACTTACCAAAGTAAACTTCGCGGAGTCTTGAATGAAGAAGAACTTGAGTAATTTGGATCCGTCTTTGATGTTGATGTATCTTGAATGATCTTCGACGGTGTAGCGGTATATGACATAATAAATTGATAATGGACTTATGAAAATATGTCCTTACAAATCTACCCCTATGTCTATGCTGATACATTCATAAAAATTCTGAATTATCAAATACCAAATTTCCTATACAAATCTACCCTCCCATGAATAAATTTGCAAGACTTCAAAACTGTTCTTCAATCATCTTCGTCAAATCTCAAAGCTTTTCTCATCAGGGTGTGCAACATATCAATCTTCAATTTTGTACCAATTTGAGAAGTCATAACAGTGATAATTGATTAAATTCGCAACTTTCTACGTTGGCACACTTATTTAATTAGTGTCTATTTTTAAACCAAAATAAATAATCCCCAAATCATTCAACTGTGTGTGTGCGTGTGTCAAACCATAAAATAATTCAAGCATGCGCCACAAGCTTAAGGAAAAATCCCCGAAGGGCCAAACTTTTTATTTCTAGAACTTTGAAAAGTTTACAACACCATTGACTTACATACCATCTTGCTTTCACCCACAAGAGTAACGCACGGTGTCTTCGTCAAACCTTCAAAGCAACGGCTAGAAATCTGCAGTGGTTCACGTGCAGCTATACCACAAGGACCACAATCCTAGACACGCGGTTTGAAATCATTACAAGGACTCCCTCCATAATATCACGTTGCTGTCGGTTATAGAGCTCACCCAACAAAGAATAAACAAGGGCAGAAGTTGTGTTCTTGAACACGAAAACAATTCGCTAAAGCATATGGGAGTTTTGTGAATTGAAAACAAAAAGGGATTAGAACCCTAAAGGAAGACGCCAAAATGGATTCTTCTTCTGCAGTTTTTCTGTTCGTCAAAACGCTGTGACTTCTTAATGAAAATGAAATCAAATAATGAGATTTTATAGAAAATTGCGACGCCTCGAAAATCGAGCTCGTTCGAACGAGATCAGCATGTCCCTCGAACGAAGGACAAAATTCGTTCGAACGAGATCTAACGACATGCTATGTCATTTGAACGACAATTATAGGTCGTTCGAACGACCTATCAAGAGAGATTCCTCGCGATCCTGTAGAAATTGTCGATGCGAACGCGTGGCCGCCAGTTTCGTATCATTATGATTTTTTATGAATTAGTTATAATTTTTCTACGAAAAGGTGTCCAAAAAAAAATCTTTAGAAAAATATTTTATAAAAATATCCCAACAGCTCTAAGTGAAAAGTTAAGATATTTAAAAAATAACCTTACCAAAATAAACTTCGCGGAGTCTTGAATGATGAAGAACTTGAGTAATTCGGATCCGTCTTTGATGTAGATGTCTCTTGAATGGTCTTCGACGCTGTAGCGGTATATGACATAATAAATTGACAACGAACCTATGAAAATATGTCCTTACAAATCTACCCCTATGTGTATGCAGGTACGTACATAAAAAAATCCGAATTATGAAATACCAAATTGCTTATACAAATCTACCCTCCCATGAATAAATTTGTAAGACTTCAAAACTGTTCTTCAATCATCTTCCTGAAATCTGAAAGCCTTTCTCATCAGGGTGTGCAACATATCAATCTTCAATTTTGTACCAATTTGAGTAGTCGTAACAGTGATAATTGATTAAATTCGCAACTTTCTACGTTGTCACACTTATTTAATTAGTGTCTATTTTTAAACCAAAATAAATCAGCCCCAAATCATTCAACTGCGTGTGTGCGCGTGTGCAAACCATAAAATAAATAAAGCATGTGACACAAGTTTAAGGAAAAATCCCCGCAGTGCCAAACCTTTTATTACTAGAACTTTGAAAATTTTACCAGAGCATTGACTTACATACCATCTTGCTTCAGCCCATAAGAGTAACGCACGGTGTTTTCGTCAAACCTTCAAAGCAACGGCTAGAAATCTGTAGTGGTTCACGCGCAGCTATACCACAAGGACCGCAATCCTAGACACGCAGTCTTAAATCTTCACAAGGACTTCCTCCATAATAGCACGCAGATGTCGGTTGTAGATCTCTACCCACAAAGAATAAACAAGGGCAAACGCTGTGTTCGTGAACACCAAAACAATTCGCTAAAGCATATGGGAGTTTTGTGAATTGAAAACAAAAAGGGATTAAAACCCTAAAGGAAGTGGCCAAAAAGGATTCTTCCTTTGCAATTTTTCTGTTGGTCAAAACGCTGTGACTTCTTAATGAAAACGGAACCAAATAATGAGATTTTATAAAAAATCGCGTCGCCTAAAAAATGAAGCTCGATCGAACGAGATCAGTAAGTCGCTCGAACGAAGCACAAATGTCATTTGGAGGAGATCTAATGACATGCAATGTCATTTGAACAACAATTGGAGGTCGTTTGATCGACCTATCATTCTAGATTCCATGCAAACCTATAGAAAATTTTGATACGAACCCGTGGCCGCCAGTTTCGTATCATTCGGATTTTTTATGAATTAGTTATGATTTTTCTACGGAAAGGTATCCGAAAATAAAATCTTAAGAAAAATATTTTGTAAACATATCCCAAAATCTCTAAGTGAAAAGTTAAGGTATTTAAAAAATAACCTTACCAAAGTAAACTTCGCGGAGTCTTGAATGATGAAGAACTTGAATAATTCGGATCCGTCTTTGATGTAGATATCTCTTGAATGCTCTTCGACGGTGTAGCGGTATATGACATAATAAATTGATAACGGACCTATGAAAATATGTCCTTAAAAATCTACCCCTATGTCTATGCCGGTACATACATAAGAAATCCGAATTATCAAATACCGAATTACCTATACAAATCTACCCTCCCATGAATAAATTCGCAAGACTTCAAAACGGTTCTTCAATCATCTTCGTCAAATCTCAAAGCCTTTCTCATCAGGGTGTGCAACATATCAATCTTCAATTTTGAACCAATTTGAGAAGTTGTAACAGTGATAATTGATTAAATTCGCAACTTTCTACGTTGGCATACTTATTTAATTAGTGTCTATTTTTAAACCAAAATAAATCGTCTCCAAATCATTCAACTGCGTCTGTGCGTGAGTGCAAACCATAAAATAAATAAAGCATGCGACACAAGCATAAGGAAAAATCCCCGCAGGGCCAAACCTTTTATTTCTAGAACTTTAAAAAGTTTACAAGACCATTGACATACATTCCATGTTTCTTTCGCCCACAAGAGTAACGCACAGTGTCTTCGTCAAACCTTCAAAGCAACGACCAGAAATCTGCAGTGGTTCACACGCTGCTATACCATAAGGACCGCAATCCTAGACACGCAGTCTGAAATCTTTCGAAGGACTCCCTCCACAATAGCATGCTACTGTCGGTTGGAGAGCTCTCCATACAATGAACAAACAAGGGAAAAAGTTGTGTTCTTGAACACCAAAACAATTCGCTAAAGCATATGGGAGTTTTGTGAATTGAAAACAAAAAAGGATTAAAACCCTAAAGGAAGAGGCCAAAAAGGATTCTGCTTTTGCAGTTTTTCTATTCGTCAAAACGCTTTGACTTCTTAATGAAAACGGAACCAAATAATGAGATTTTATAGAAAATCGCTCTGCCTCAAAAACAGAGCTCGTTCGAACGAGATCAGCAAGTCGCTCGAACGAAGGACAAAAGTCATTCGAACGAGATCTAACTACATGCTATATCGTTTGAAATACATTTGCAGGTCGTTAGGATGACCTATCAAGCGTGATTCCACGCTCGCCTGTAGAAAATTCCGATACGAATGCGTGGCCGCCAGTTTCATATAATTCTCATTTTTTATGAATTAGTTATGATTTTTTTACGGAAAAGTGTCCGAAAAAAAAATCTTTAGAAAAATATTTTGTAAAAATATCCCAAAAGATCTAAGTGAAAAGTTAAGGTATTGAAAATAACCTTACCAAAGTAAACTTCGCGGAGTCTTGAATGATGAACAACCTGAGTAATTCGGATCCGTCTTTGATGTAGATGTCTCTAGAATGCACTTCGACAGTGTAGCAGTATATGACATAATAAATTGATAACGGACCTATGAAAATATGTCCTTACAAATCTACCCCTATGTCTATGCCGGTACATACATAAAAAATACAAATTATCAAATACCAAATTGCCTATACAAATCGACCCTCCCATGCATAAATTTACAAGACTTCAAAACTGTTCTTCAACCAACTTCGTCAAATCTCAAAGCTTTTCTCATCAGGGTGTGCAACATATCAATCTTCAATTTTGTACCAATTTGAGAAGTCGTAACAGTGATAATTGATTAAATTCGCAACTTTCTGCGTTGTCACACTTATTTAATTAGTGACTATTTTTAAACCAAAATAAATCAGCTCCAAATCATTCAACTACGTGTGTGCGTGTGTCAAACCATAAAATAAATAAAGCATGCGACACAAGCTTAAGAAAAAATCCCCGCGGGGCAAAACCTTTGATTTGTAGAACTTTGAAATGTTTACAAGACCATTGACTTACATATCATCTTGCTTTCGCCCGCAAGATTAACGAACGGTGTCTTCGTCAAATCATCAAAGCAACGACTAGAAATCTGCAGTGGTTCACGCGCAGTTTTACCACAAGGACCGCAATCCTAGACACGCAGTCTGAAATATTCACAAGGACTCCCTCCACAATAGCTCGTAGCTATCGGTTGTAGAGCTCTCCCCATAAAGAATAAACAAGGGCAAAAGTTTTGTTCTTGAACACCAAAACAATTCGCTAAAGCATATGGAAGTTTTGTGAATTGAAAACAAAAAGGGATTAAAACCCTAAAGGAAGAGGCCAAAATGGATTCTGCTTTTGCAGTTTTTCTATTCGTCAAAACGCGATGGCTTATTAATGTAAACGAAACCAAATAATGAGATTTTATAGAAAATCGCGCAACCTAGAAAATAGAGCTCGTTCGAATGAGATCAGCAAGTCCCTCGAACGAAGGACAAAAGTCGTTCGATCGAGATCTGACGACATGCTACGTTATTTGAACGACAATTACAGGTCGTTCAAATGACCTATGAAGTGAGATTCAACGCACGCCTGTAGAGAATTTTTATACGAACGCGTGGCCGCCAGTTTCGTATCATTCTGATTTCTTATGAATTAGTTATTATTTTTCTACAGAAAGGTGTCTGAAAAAAAAATCTTTAGAAAAATATTTTGTAAAAATATCGCAAAATCTCTAAGTGAAAAGTTAAGGTATTTAAAAAATAACCTTACCAAACTAAACTTCGCGGAGTCTTGAATGATGAAGAACTTGAGTAATTCGGATTCCTCTTTGATGTAGATGTCTCTTGAATGCTCTTCGACGGTGTAGCGGTATATGGCATAATAAATTGACAACGGACCTATGAAAATATGTCCTTACAAATCTACCCCTATGTCTATGCTGGTACATACATAAAAATTCTGAATTATTAAATACCAAATTGCCTATATAAATCTACCCTCCCATGAATAAATTTGCAAGACTTTAAAACTGTTCTTCAATCATCTTCGTCAAATCTCAAAGCTTTTCTCATCCGGGTATGCAACATATCAATCTTCGATTTTGTACCAATTTGAGAAGTCGTAACAGTGATAATTGATTAAATTTGTAACTTTCTACGTTGCCACACTTATTTAATTAGTGTCTATTTTCAAACCAAATAAATCAGCCCTAAATCTTTTAACTGCGTGTGTGCGCGGGTGAAAACCATAAAATAAATAAAGCATGCAACACAAGGTTAAGGAAAAATCCCGGTAGGGCAAAACCTTTTATTTCAAGAACTTTAAAAATTTTACATGACCATTGACTTACATACCATCTTACTTTCACCCACAAGAGTAACGCACAGTGTCTTCGTCAAACCTTCAAAGAAATGGCTAGAAATCTGCAGTGGTTCACGCAAAGCTATACCACAAGGACCGCAATCCTAGGCACGCAGTCTAAAATCTTAACAAGGACTCCCTCCACAATAGCACGCAGCTGTCAGTTGTAGACCTCTCGTCACAAAGAATAAACAAGGGCAAAAGTTGTGTTCTTGAACACCAAAACAATTCTCTAAAACATATGGGAGTTTTGTGAATTGAAAACAAAAAGGGATTAAAATCCTAGAGGAAGAGACCTAAAAGGATTCTGCTTTTGCAGTTTTTTTGTTCGTCAAAACGCTGTGACTTCTTAATGAAAACGGAAGAAAATATTGAGATTTTATAGATCTCGTTCGAACGAGATCAGCAAGTCGCTCGAACGAAGGACAAAAGTTGTTCGAACGAAATCTAACTACATGCTATATCGTTTGAAAGACAATTGCAGATCGTTAGAATGACCTATCAAGCGTGATTCCGCGCTTTCCTATAGAAAATTTCAATCCGAATGCGTGGCCCCCAGTTTCGTATCATTCTGATTTTTTATGAATTAGTTATGATTTTTTTACGGAAAGGTGTCCGAAAAAAAATCTTTAGAAAAATATTTTGTAAAAATATCCCAAAAGCTCTAAGTGAAAAGTTAAGGTATTTAAAAAAAAACCTTACCAAAGTAAACTTCGCGGAGTCTTAAATGATGAAGAACTTGAGTAATTCGAATCCGTCTTTGATGGAGATGTCTCTTGAATGCTCTTCGACGGTGTAGCGGTATATGACATATTAAATTAATAACGGGCCTATAAAAATATGTCCTTACAAATCTACCCCTATGTTTATGCCGTTACATACATAAAAAATCCGAATTATCAAATACCAAATTGCCTATGCAAATCTACCCTCCCATGAATAAATTTGCAAGACTTCAAAACTGTTCTTCAACCAACTTCGTTAAATCTCAAAGCTTTTCTCATCAGGGTGTGCAACATATCAATCTTCAATTTTGTACCAATTTGAGAAGTCGTAACAGTGATAATTGATTAAATTCATAACTTTCTGCGTTGTCCCACTTATTTAATTAGTGTCTATTTTTAAACAAAAATAAATCAGCTCCAAATCATTCAACTGCGTATGTGCGTGTGTCAAACCATAAAATAAATATAGCATGCGACACAAGCTTAAGAAAAAATCCCCGCAGGGCAAAACCATTTATTTCTAGAACATTGAAAAGTTTACAAGACCATTGACTTACATACCATCTTGCTTTCGCCCACAAGAGTTACGAACGGTGTCTTCGTCAAACCATCAAGGCAACGGCAAGAAATTTGCAGTGGTTCACACGCAGCTATACCACAAGGATCGCAATCCTAGACATGCCGTCTGAAATCTTTTCAAGGACTCCCTCCACAATAGCTCGTAGCTGTTGGTTGTAGATCTCTCCCCACGAAGAATAAACAAGGGCAAAATTTGGGTTCTTGAACACAAAAATAATTGGATAAAGCATATGGGAGTTTTATGAATTGAAAACAAATAGGGATTAAAACCCTAAAGGAAGGGGCCAAAAAGGATTCTGCGTTTGCAGTTTTTCTGTTCGTCAAAACGCTGTGACTTCTTTATGAAAACGGAACCAAATAATGATATTTTAAAGAAAATCGTGCCACCTCGAAAACAGAGCTCTATCGAACGAGATCAGCAAGTCGCTCGAACGAAGGACAAAAGTCGTTCGAACGAAATCTAACGACATGCTATGTGGTTTGAACGAAAATTGCAGGTCGTTCGAATGACCTATCAAGCGAGATTCCATGCTTTCCTGTAGAGAATTTCGATACGAATCTGTGGCTGCCAGTTTCATATCATTCTGATTTTTAATGAATTAGTTATAATTTTTATACGGATATTTGTCCGAAAATAAAATCTTTAGAAAAAGATTTTTTAAAAATATCCTAAAAGATCTAAGTGAAAAGTTAAGGTATTTAAAAAATAACCTTAACAAAGTAAACTTCGCGGAGTCTTGAATGATGAAGAACTTGAGTAATTTGAATCCGTCTTTGATGGAGATGTCTCTTGAATGCTGTTCGACGGTGTAGCGGTATATGACATATTAAATTGATAACGGGCCTATAAAAATATGTCCTTACAAATCTACCCCTATGTCTATGACAGTACATACATAAAAAATACGAATTATCAAATACCAAATTGCCTATACAAATCTACCCTCCCACGAATAAATTTTCAAGACTTCAAAACTGTTCTTCAATCATCTTCGTCAAATCTCAAAGATTTTTTCATAAGGGTGTGGAACATATCAATCTTCAATTTTGTACCAATTTGAGAAGTCGTAACAGTGATAATTGATTAAATTCGCACATTTATACGTTGGCACACTTATTTACTTAGTGTCTATTTTTAAACCAAAATAAATCATCCCCAAATCATTCAACTCCACGTGTGCGTGTGTGCAAACCATAAAATAAATAAAGCATGCGACACAAGCTTAAGGAAAAATCCCCGCAGGGCCAAACCTTTTATTTCTAGAACTTTGAAAAGTTTACAAGACCATTGACATACATACCATCTTTCTTTCTCCCACAAGAGTAACGCACAGTGTCTTCGTCAAACATTCAATGCAACCGCTAGAAATCTGTAGTGGTTCACGCGCAGCTGTACAACAAGAACCGCAATCCTAGACACGTAGTCTGAAATCTTCACAAGGGATCCCTCCACAATAGCACGCTACTGTCGGTTGTAGATCTCTCCCCACAAAGAATAAAGAAGGGCAAAAGGTGTGTTCTTGAACACCAAAACAATTCGCTAAAGCATATGGGAGTTTTGTGAATTGAAAACAAAAAAGGATTAAAACCCTAAAGGAAGAGGCCAAAAAGGATTCTTCTTTTCATTTTTTCTGTTTGTCAAAACGCTGTGACTTCTTAATGGTAACGGAACCAAATAATGAGATTTTATAGAAAATCACACCGCCTCCAAAATAGAGCTCGTTCTAAAGAGATCATCAAGTCCCTCGAACGAAGGACAAAAGTCGTTCGTACAAGATCAAACGACATGCTACGTTGTTTGAACGGTAATTGCAAGTCGTTCGAATGACCTATCAAGCGAGATTCCAAGCGTACCTCTAGAAAATTTTGATACGAACGCCTGGCTCCCAGTTTCTTGTTATTTTCATTTTTTATGAACTTGTTATGATTTTTCTACGAAAAGGTGTCCGAAAAAAAAAATCTTAAGAAAATTCTTTTGTAAAAATATCCCCAAAGCTCTAAGTGAAAAGTTTAGGTATTTAAAAAATAACCTTACCAAAGTAAACTTCGCGGAGTCTTGATGATGAAGAACCTGAATAATTCGGATCCTTCTTTGTTGTAGATGTCTCTTGAATGCACTTCGACGGTGTAGCGGTTTATGGCATAATAAATTGATAACGGACCTATGAAAATATGTCCTTACAAATCTACCCCTATGTCTATGCCGGTAAATACATAAAAAATTCGAATTATCGAATACCAAATTACCTATTCAAATCTACCCTCCCATGAATAAATTTGCAAGACTTCAAAATTGTTCTTCAATCATCTTCGTCAAATCTCAAAGCTTTTCTCATCATGGTGTGCAACATATCAATCTTCAATTTTGTACCAATTTGAGAAGTCGTAACAATTATAATTGATTAAATTCGCAACTTTCAACGTTTTCACACTTATTTAATTAGTGTCTATTTTTAAACCAAAATAAATCAGCCCCAAATCATTCAACCGCGTGTGTGCGTGAGTCAAACCATAAAATAAATAAAGCATGCGACACAAGCTTAAGGAAAAATTCCAGCAGGGTAAAACCTTTTATTTCTAGAACTTTGAAAAGTTTACAAGACCGTTGACTTACATACCATCTTGCTTTCTCCCATAAGAGTAACGTACGGTGTCTTCTTCAAACCTTCAAAGCAACGGCTAGAAATCTGTAGTGGTTCATGCGCAGCAATACCACAAGGACCGCAATCCTAGACACGTAGTCTGAAATCTTCTCAAGGACTCCCTCCACAATAGCACGCTACTGTCGGTTGTAGATCTCTCCCCATAAAGAATAAACAAGGGTAAAAGGTGTGTTCTTGAACACCAAAATAATTCACTAAAGCATATGGGAGTTTTGTGAATTGAAAACAAAAAAGGATTAAAACCCTAAAGGAAGAGGCTAAAAAGGATTCTTCTTTTCAGTTTTTTTGTTTGTCAAAACGCTGTGACTTCTTAATGGAAACCGAACCAAATAATGGGATTTTATAGAAAATCACACCGCCTCCAAAATAGAGCTCGTTCGAACGAGATTAGCAAGTCCCTCGAACGAAGAACAAAAGTCATTCGAACTAGATCTAACGACATGCTACGTTGTTTGAACGGTAATTGCAAGTCGTTCGAACGACCTATCAAGCGAGATTCCAAACCTGCCTCTAGAAAATTTCGATACGAACGCGTGGCGGCCAGTTTCGTGTTCTTTTCATTTTTTATGAATTTGTTATGATTTTTCTACGAAAAGGTGTCCGAAAAAAATTCTTAAGAAAATTATTTTGTAAAAATATCCCAAAAGCTCTAAGTGAAAAGTTTAGGTATTTAAGAAATAACATTACCAAAGTAAACTTCGCGGAGTCTTGAATGATGAAGAACCTGAGTAATTTGGATCCGTCTTTGATGAAGATGTCTCTTGAATGCACTTCGACGGTGTAGTGGTTTATGACATAATAAATTCATAACGGGAGTATCAAAATATGTCCTTACCAATCTACCCCTATGTCTATGCCGGTACATACATAAAAAATACGAATTATTGAATACCAAATTGCCTATTCAAATCTACCCTCCCATGAATAAATTTGCAAGACTTCAAAACTGTTCTTCAATCAACTTCGTCAAATCTCAAAGATTTTCTCATCAGGGTGTGCAACATATCAATCTTCAATTTTGTACCAATTTGAGAAGTCATAATAGTGATAATTGATTAAATTTGCAACTTTCTACGTTGGCACACTTATTTAATTAGTGTGTACTTTTAAACCAAAATAAATCACCCCCAAATCATTCAACTGCGTGTGTGCATGTGTCAAACCATAAACTAAATCAAGCATGCGACACAAGCTTAAGGAAAAATCCCCGCAGGGCCAAACCTTTTATTTCTAGATCTTTGAAAAGTTTACAAGACCATTGACTTACATACCATCTTGCTTTCGCCCACAAGAGTAACGCACGGTGTCTTCGTCAAACCTTCAAAGCAACGGCTAGAAATCTGCAGTGGTTCACGTGCAGCTATATCACAAGGACCGCAATCCTAGACACGCACACTAAAATCTTTACAAGGACTCCCTCCACAATATCACGCTGCTATCGGTTGTAGAGCTCTCCCCACAAAGAATAAACATGGGCAAAAGTTGTGTTCTTGAACACCAAAACAATTCGCTAAAGCATATGGGAGTTTTGTGAATTGAAAACAAAAAGGGATTAAAACCCTAAAGGAAGAGGCCAAATTGGATTCTTCTTTTGCAGTTTTTCTGTTTGTCAAAACTTTGTGACTTATTAATGTAAACGAAACCAAATATTGAGATTTTATAGAAAATCGTACCACCTAGAAAATAGAGCTCGTTCGAACGAGATCAGCAAGTCCCTCGAACGAAGGACAAAAGTCGTTCGAACGAGATCTAACGACATGCTACGTCGTTTGAACGATAATTGCAGGTCGTTCAAACGACCTATCAAGAGAGATTCGACGCATGCCTGTAGAAAATTTCGATACGAACGCGTGGCCTCCAGTTTCGTATCATTCTGATTTTTTATGAATTAGTTATTATTTTTCTACGGAAAGGTGTCCGAAAAAAAAATCTTTAGAAAAATATTTTGTAAAAATATCCCAAAAGCTCTAAGTGAAAAGTTAAGGTATTTATAAGATATCCTTACCAAAATAAACTTCGTGGAGTCTTGAATAACGAATAACTTGAGTAATTCGGAACCGTTTTTGATGTAGATGTCTCTTGAATGCTCTTCGACGGTGTAGCGGTATGTGGCATAATAAATTGACAACGGACCTATGAAAATATGTCCTTCCAAATCTACCCCAATGTCTATGCCGGTACATACATAAAAAATCTGAATTATGAAATACCAAATTGCCTAAACAAATCTACCCTCCCATGAATAAATTTGCAAGACTTCAAAACTGTTCTTCAATCATCTTCCTGAAATCTCAAAGCTTTTCTCATCAGGGTGTGCAACATATCAATCTTCAATTTTGTACCGATTTGAGAAGTCGTAACAGTGATAATTGATTAAATTCGAAAATGTCTACGTTGTCACACTTATTTAATTAGTGTCTATTTTTAAACCAAAATAAAGCATCCCAAAAATCATTCAACTGCGTGTGTGCGCGTGTGCAAACCATAAAATAAATAAAGCATGCAACACAAGCTTAAGGGAAAATCCCCGCAGTGCCAACCCTTTTATTTCTAGAACTTTGAAAAGTTTACAAGACCATTAACATACATACCATCTTTCTTTCTCCCACAAGAGTAACGCACAGTGTCTTCGTCAAACTTTCACAGCAACTGCTAGAAATATGCAGTGGTTCATGCGCAGCTATACCACAAGAACCGCAATCCTAGACACGCAGTCTGAAATCTTCACAAGGACTCCCTCCACAATAACACGCTACTGTCAGTTGTAGAGCTCTCCCTACAAAGAATAAAAAAGGGCAAAAGTTATGTTCTTGAACACCAAAACAATTCGCTAAAGCATATGGGAGTTTTGTGAATTGAAAACAAAAAAGGATTAAAACCCTAAAGGAAGAGGCCAAAAAGGATTCTGCTTTTGTAGTTTTTCTGTTTGTCAAAACGTTGTGACTTCTAAATGGAAACGTAACCAAATATTAGATTTTATAGAAAATCGCGCCACCTCCAAAATAGAGCTCTTTCGAACGAGATTAGGAAGTCCCTCGAACAAAGGACAAAAGTCGTTCGAACGAGATCTAACGACATGCTACGTCGTTTGAATGACAGTTGCAGGTCGTTTGAACGACCTATCAAGCAAGATTCCAAGGGTACCTGTAGAAAATATCGATACGAATGTGTGGCTGCCAGTTTCGTGTCATTTTGATTTTTTATGAATTAGTTATGATTTTTCTACGAAAAGGTGTCCGAAAAAAAAATCTTTAGAAAATTATTTTGTAAAAATATCACAAAAGCTCTAAGTGAAAAGTTAAGGTATTTAAAAAATAACCTTGCCAAAGTAAACTTCGCGGAGTCTTGAATGATGAATAACTTGAGTAATTCGGATCCCTCTTTGATGTAGATGTCTCTTGAATGCTCTTCGACGGTGTAGCGGTATATGACAAAATAAATTTATAACAGACCTATGAAAATATGTCCATACAAATCTACCCATATGTCTATGTCGGTACATACATAAAAATTTGAATTATCAAACACTAAATTGCCTATACAAATTTACCCTCCCATGAATAAATTTGCAAGACTTCAAAACTATTCTTCAATCATCTTCGGCAAATCTCTATGTTTTTCTAATCAGGGTGTGCAACATATCAATCTTCAATTTTGTACCAATTTGAGAAGTCGTAACAGTGATAATTGATTAAATTCGCAACTTTCAATGTTGTCACACTAATTTAATTAGTGTCTACTTTTAAACCAAAATAAATCACCCCCAAATCATTCAACTGCGTGTGTGCGCGTGTGCAAACCATAAAATAAATAAAGCATGCGGTAGAAGCTTAAGGAAAAATCCCCGCAGGGCAAAAGCTTTTATTTCTAGAACTTTGAAAAGTTTACAAGACCATTGACTTACATACCATCTTGATTTCTCCCACAAGAGTAACGCACGGTGTCTTTGTCAAACCTTCAAAGCAACGGCTAGAAATCTGCAGTGGTTCACGCGTTGCTATACCACAAGGATCGCAATCCTAGACACGCAGTCTGAAATCTTTTCAAGGACTCCCTCCACCATATCACGCTGCTGTCGGTTGTAGAGTTATCCCCACAAAGAATAAACAAGGGCAAAAGTTGTGTTCTTGAACACCAAAACAATTCGCAAAAGCATATGGGAGTTTTGTGGATTGAAAACAAAAAGGGCTTAAAACCCTAAAGGAAGAGGCCAAAATGGATTCTGCTTTTGCAGTTTTTCTGTTCGTCAAAAAGTTGTGACTTCTTAATGAAAATGGAACCAAATAATGATATTTTATAGAAAATCGCGTCGCCTAAAAAACAGAGCACTATTGAACGAGATCAGCAAGTCGCTCGAACGAAGGACAAAAGTCGTTCGAACGAGATCTAACGGAATGCTATGTGGTTTGAATGACAATTTCAGGTCGTTCGAACGACTTATCAAGTAAGATTCCACGCTTGCCTGTAGATAATTTTGATACGAACGCGTGGCCGCCTGTTTCGTATCATTCTAATTTTTAATGAATTAGTTATGATTTTTCTACGGAGAATTGTCCAAAAACAAAATCTTTATAAAAATATTTTTTAAAAATATCCCAAAAGATCTAAGTGAAAAGTTAAGGTATTTAAAAATAACCTTACTAAAGTAAACTTCGCGGAGTCTTGAATGATGAAGAACTTCAGTAATTCGGATCCGTCTTTGATGTAGATGTCTCTTGAATGCTCTTCGACGGTGTAGTGGTATATGACATAATAAATTGATAACGGACTTATGAAAATATGTCCTTACAAATCTACCCCTATGTCTATGTCGGTACATACATAAAATATCCCACCTATCAAATACCAAATTGCCAATACAAATATACCCTCCCAAGAATAAATTTGCAAGACTTCAAAACTGTTCTTCAATCATCTTCGTCAAATCTGAAAGATTTTCTCATAAGGGTGTGAAACATATCAATCTTCAATTTTGTACCAATTTGAGAAGTCGTAACAGTGATAATTGATTAAATTCGGAAATTTCTACGTTGGCACATTTATTTAATTAGTGTCTATTTTTAAACCAAAATAAATGATCCCCAAATCATTCAACTGCGTGTGTGCGTGTGTGCAAACCATAAACTAAATAAAGCATGCGACACAGTCTTAAGGAAAATTCTCCGCAAGGCCAAACCTTTTATTTCTAGAACATTGAAAAGTTTACAAGACCATTGACTTACATACCATTTTGATTTCTCCCACATGAGTAACGCACGGTGTCTTCATAAAACCTTCAAAGCAACAACTAGAAATCTACAGTGGTGCATGAGCAGCTATACCGCAAGGTCGTTATCCCAGACACGCAGTCTGAAATCTTCATAAGACTCCCTCCACAATAGCACGCAGCTGTTGGTTGTAGAGCTCTCCCCACAAAGAATAAACAAGGGCAAAAGTTGTGTTCTTGAACACCAAAACAATTCGCTAAAGCATATGGGAGTTTTGTGAATTGAAAACAAAAAGGGATTAAAACCTTAAAGGAAGAGGCCAAAAAGGATTTTGCTTTTGCAGTTTTTCTGTTCGTCAAAACGTTGTGACTTCTTAATGAAAACGGAACCAAATAATGAGATTTTATAGAAAATCATGCTGCCTCGAAAACAGAGATCATTCGAACTAGATCAGCAAGTCGCTCTAAAGAAGGACAAAAGTCGTTCGAATGAGATCTAACGAGATGCTACATCATTTGAACGACAATTACAGGTCGTTCGAACGACATATCAAGCGAGATTCCACTCGATCCTGTAGAAAATTTCGATACGAATGCGTGGCCGCCAGTTTCGTGTCATTATGATTTTTTTATGAATTAGTTATGATTTTTTTACGGAAATGTATCCGAAAAAAAATCTTTGGAAAAATATTTTGTAAAAATATCCCAAAAGGTCTAAAGTAAAAGTTTAGATATTTAAAAAATAACCTGACCAAAGTAATATTCACGGAGTCTTGAATGATGAAGAACTTGAGTAATTCGGATCCGTCTTTGATGATGATGTCTCTTGAATGATCTTTGACGGTGTAGCAGTATATGACATAATAAATTGATAATGGACCTATGAAAATATGTCCTTACAAATCTACCCCTATGTCTATGTTGATACATACATAAAAAATATGAATTATCAAATACCAAATTGCCTATGCAAATCTACCCCCACATGAATAAATTTCCAAGACTTCAAAACTGTTCTTCAATCATCTTCGTCAAATCTCAAAGCTTTTCTCATCAGGTTGTGCAAAATATGAATCTTCAATTTTGTACCGATTTGAGAAGACATAATAGTGATAATTGATTAAATTTGCAACTTTCTACGTTGGCACACTTATTTAATTAGTGTCTATTTTTAAACCAAAATAAATCATCCCCAAATCATTCAACTGCGAGTGTGCGTGTGTAAAACCATAAAATAAATCAAGCATGCGACACAAGCTAAAGGAAAAATCCCCGCAGGGCCAAACCTTTAATTTCTAGAACTTTGAAAAGTTTATAAGACCATTGAATTAAATACCATCTTGCTTTCGTCCACAAAAGTAACGCACGGTGTCTTCCTCAAACCTTCAAAGCAACGGCTAGAAATCTGCAGTGGTTCACGCGCAGCTATACCACAAGGACCGCAATTCTAGACACGCAGTCTGAAATCTTTACAAGGACTCCCTCCACCATATCACGCTGCTGTCTGTTGTGGATATCTCCCCACAATGAATAAACAAGGGCAAAAATCGTGCCGCCTCAAAAACAGAGCTCGTTCGATCGAGATCAGCAAGTCCCTCGAACGAAGGACAAAAGTCGTTCGAACGAGATCTAACGACTTGCTACGTCGTTTGAACGACAATTGCAGGTTGTTCAAATGACGTATCAAGCGAGATTCGACACATGTCTGTGGAAAATTTTGATACAAACGTGTGGCCGCCAGTTTCGTATCATTCTGATATTTTATGAATTACTTATGATTTTTCTATGGAAAGCTGTCTGAAAAAAAAATCTTTAGAAAAATAATTTCTAAAAAAATCCGAGAAGCTCTAAGAGAAAAGTTATGGTATTTGAAAAATAACCTTACTAAAATAAACTTCGCGGAGTCTTGAATGATGAAGAACTTGAGTAATTCGGATCCGTCATTGATGTAGATGTCTCTTGAATGCTTTTCGACGGTGTAGAGGTATATGACATAAGAAATTGACAACGGACCTTTGAAAATATGTCCTTACAAATCTACCCCTATGTCTATGCCGATACATACATAAAAATCTGATTATGAAATACCAAATTGCCTATTCAAATCTACCCTCCTATGAATAAATTTGTAAGAATTCAAAATTGTTCTTCAATCATCTTCATGAAATCTCAAAGCTTTGCTCATCAGGGTGTGAAACATATCAATCTTCAATTTTGTACCAATTTGAGAAGTTATAACAATGATAATTGATAAAATTCGCAACTTTCTACGTTGTCACACTTATATAATTAGTGTCTATTTTTAAACCAAAATAAATCAGCCCCAAATCATTCAACTGCGTGTGTGCGCATGTGCAAACCATAAAATAAATAAAGCATGCGACAGAAGCTTAAGGAAAACTCCCTGCAGTGCCAAACCTTTTATTTCTTGAACTTTGAAAAGTTTACAAGACCATTGACTTACATACCATCTTGCTTTCACCCAAAAGAGTAACGCACGGTGTTTTCGTCAAACCTTCAAAGCAGCGGCTAGAAATCTGCAGTGGTTCACGCGCAGCAATACCACAAGGATCGCAATCCTAGACACGCAGTCTGAAATATTCACAAGGACTCCCTCCACAGTAGCACTCAGCTGTCGATTGTAGATCTCTCTCCCACAAAGAATAAACAAGGGAAAAATTTGGGTTCTTGAACACCAAAACAATTCGTTAAAACATATGGGAGTTTTGTGAATTGAAAACAAAAAGGGATTAAAACCCTAAAGGAAGAGGCCAAAAAGGATTATGCTTTTGCAGTTTTCCTGTTCGTCAAAACGCTGTGACTTCTTAATGAAAACAAAACCAAATAATGCGATTTTATAGCTCGATCTAACGAGATCAGCAGTCGCTCGAACGAAGGACCAAAGTCATTTGAACGAGATCTAATGACATACTATGTCATTTGAACGACAACTGCAGGTCGTTTGAATGACCTATCAAGCGAGATTCAACGCGAACCTATGGAAAATTTTGATACGAACGCGTGGCCACCAGTTTCGTATCATTCTAATTTTTTATGAATTAGTTATGATTTTTCTACGAAAAGGTGTCCGAAAAAAAATCTTAAGAAAAATATTTTGTAAAAATATCCCAAAATATCTAAGTGAAAAGTTAAGGTATTTTAATCATGAAGAACTTGAGTAATTCGGATCCGTCTTTGATGTAGATGTCTCTTGAATGCTCTTCGACGGTGTAGCGGTATATGACATAATAAATTGATAACGGACTTATGAAAATATGTCCTTACAAATCTACCCCTATGTCTATGCCGGTACACACATAAAATATCCCAACTATCAAATACCAAATTTCCAATACAAATCTACCCTCCCATGAATAAATTTGCAAGACTTCAAAACTGTTCTTCAATCATCTTCGTCAAATCTCAAAGCTTTTCTCATCAGGGTGTGCAAAATATCAATCTTCAATTTTGTACCAATTTGAGAAGTTGTAACAGTTATAATTGATTAAATTCGCAACTTTCTACGTTGCCACACTTATTTAATTTGTGTATATTTTTAAACCAATATAAATCAGCCCCAAATCATTCAACCGCGTGTGTGCATGTGTCAAACCATAAAATAAATAAAGCATGCGACACAAGCTTAAGGAAAAATTCCAGCAGGGAAAAACCTTTTATTTCTAGAACTTTGAAAAGTTTACAAGATCGTTGACTTACATACCATCTTGCTTTCTCCCACAACAGTAACGCACGGGGTCTTCTTCAAACCTTCAAAGCAAGGGCTAGAAATCTGCAGTGGTTCACGCGCAGCAATACCACAAGGACCGCAATCCTAGACACGCAGTCTGAAATCTTCACAAGGACTCCCTCCACAATAGCACGCTACTGTCGGTTGTAGATCTCTCCCCACAAAGAATAAACAAGGGAAAAAGTTGTGTTCTTGAACACCAAAACAATTCGCTAAAGCATATGGGAGTTTTGTGAATTAAAAACAAAAAAGGATTAAAACCCTAAAGGAAGAGGCCAAAAAGGATTCTGATTTTGCAGTTTTTCTATTCGTTAAAACGCTGTGACTTCTTAATGGAAACGAAACGAGATCAGCAAGTCCCTCGAACGAAGGACAAAAGTCGTTCAAACGAGATCTAACGACATGCTACGTCGTTTGAATGACAATTGCAGGTTGTTGGAACCACCAATCAAGCGAGATTCCAAGCGCTCCTGTAGAAAATTTCGATACGAACGCGTTGCCGCAAATTTTGTATCATTCTGATTTTTTATGAATTAGTTATGTTTTTTCTACGGAAAGGTGTCCGAAAAAAAAATCTTTAGAAAAATATTTTGTAAAAATATCCCAAAAGCACTTAGTGAAAAGTTAAGGTATTTAAAAAATAACCTTACCAAAGTAAACTTCGCGGAGTCTTGAATGATGAATAACTTGAGTACTCCGGATCTGTCTTTGATGTAGATGTCTCCTGAATGATCTTCGACGGTGTAGCGGTATTTGACATAATAAATTGATAACGGACTTATGAAAATACGTCCTTAAAAATCTACCCCTATGTCTACGCCGGTACATACATAAAACATCAGAATTATCAAATACCAAATTGCCTATACAAATCTACCCTCCCATGAATAAATTTTGCAAGACTTCAAAATTGTTCTTCAATCACCTTCGTCAAATCTCAAAGCTTTTCTCATCAGGGTGAGCAACATATCAATCTTCAATTTTGTAGGAAATTGAGAAGTCGTAAGAGTGATAATTGATTAAATTCGCAACTTTCTACGTTGGCACAAGTATTTAATTAGAGTTTATTTTTAAACCAAAATAAATCATCCTCAAATCATTCAACTGCATGTGTGCGTGAGTGCAAACCATGAAACAAATAAAGCATGGGACATAAGCTTAAGGAAAAATCCCCGCAGGGCCAAACCTCTTATTTCTAAAACTTTGAAAATTATACAAGACCCTTGACTTACATACCATCTTTCTTTCTCCCACAAGAATAACGCACAGTGTCTTCGTTAAACCTTCAAAGCAACGGCTAGAAATCTACAGTGGTTCACGCGTAGCTATAACACAAGGACCGCAATCCTAGACACACAATCTGAAATCTTCACAAGGACTCCCTCCACAATAGCACGCTGCTATCGATTGTAGAGCTCTCCCCACAAAGAATAAACAAGGGCAAAAGTTATGTTCTTGAACACCATAATAATTCGCTAAAGCATATGGGAGTTTTGTGAATTGAAAACAAAAAGGGATTAAAACCCTAAAGGAAGAGGCCAAAAAGGATTCTACTTTTGTTGTTTTTCTGTTCATCAAAAAGCTGTGACTTCATAATGGAAACAGAAGCAAATAATGAGATTTTAATGAAAATCGTGCCGCCTCGAAAACTGAGCTCGTTCCAACGAGATCAACAAGTCCCTCGAACGAAGGACCAAAGTCGTTCGAACGAGATCTAATGACATGCTACGTCATTTGAATGACAATTGCAGGTCGTTCGAATGACCTATCAAGAGAGATTCCAAGCATGCCAGTAGAAAATTTCGATACAAACGTGTGGCCGCCAGTTTCGTATGATTCTAATTTTTTATGAATTAGTTATGATTTTTCTACAGAAAGGTGTCCGAAAAAAAATATTTATAAAAATATTTTGTAAAAATATCCCAAAAGCGCTAAGTGAAAAGTTAAGGTATTTAAAAAATAACCTTACCAAAGTAAACTTGGCGGAGTCTTGAATGATGAAGAACTTGAGTAATTCGGATCCGTCTTTGATGTAGATGTCTCTTGAATGCTCTTCGACGGTGTAGCGATATATGACATAATAAATTGATAACGGACCTATGAAAATATGTCCTTAGAAATCTACCCATATGTCTATGCCGGTACATACATAAAAAATCCGAATTATCAATATCAAATTGCCTATACAAATCTACCCTTACATGAATAAATTTGCAAGACTTCAAAACTGTTCTTCAATCAACTTCGTCAAATCTCAAAGCTTTTCAGATCAGGGTGTGAAACATATAAATCTTCAATTTTGTACCAATTAGAGAAGTCATAACAGTGATAATTGATTAAATTCGCAACTTTCTACGTTGGCACACTTATTTTATTAGTGTCTATTTTTAAACCAAAATAAATCAGACCCAAATCATTCAACTGCGTGTGTGCGTGTGTCAAACCATAAAATAAATAAAGCATGCGACACAAGCTTAAGGAAAATTCCCCGCAGGGCCAAACCTTTTATTTCTAGAACATTGAAAAGTTTACAAGACCATTGACATACACACCATCTTGCTTTTGCCCACAAGAGTAATGCACGGTGTCTTCGTCAAACCTTCAATGAAACGGCTAGAAATCTGTAGTGGTTCACGCGCAACTATACCACAAGGACCGCAATCCTAGACACGCAATCTGAAATCTTCACAAGGACTCCCTCCATAATTGCATGCAGCTGTCGGTCTTTGAGCTCTCCCCACAAAGAATAAACAAGGGCAAAAGTTTTTTCTTGAACACCAAAACAATTCGCTAAACATATGGAAGTTTTGTGAATTGAAAACAAAAAGGGATTAAAACCTTAAAGGAAGAGGCAAAAAAGGATTCTTCTTTTAAAGTTTTTCAGTTCGTCAACACGCTGTGACTTCTTAATGAAAACGGAACCAAGTAATGAGATTTTACAGAAAATCGTGCCTCCTCGAAAACAGAGCTCGTTCGAACGAGATAAGCACATCGCTCGAAAGAACGACAAAAGTCGTTCAAACGAGATCTAATGACATGCTATGTAATTTAAATGACAATTTCAGGTCTTTAGAATGACCGATCAAGAGAGATTCTATGCGGCCCTGTAGAAAATTTTGATATGAGCGCGTGGCCGCCAGTTTCGTATCATTCTGATTTTTTATGAATTAGTAATGATTTTTCTACGGAATGGTGTCCGAAAACAAAATCTTTAGAAAAATATTTTGTAAAAATATCCCAAAAGCTCTAAGTGAAAAGTTAAGGCATTTAAAAAATAACCTTACCAAAGTAAACTTGGCGGAGTCTTGAATGATGAAGAACTTGAGTAATTCGGATCCGTCTTTGATGTACTTGTCTCTTGAATGCTCTTCGACGGTGTAGCGGTATATGACATAATAAATTGATAACAGACCTATGAAAATATGTCCTTCCAAATCTACCAATATGTCTATGCTGATACATACATAAAAAATCCGAATTATCAAATATCAAATTGCCTATACAAATCTACCCTCCCATGAATAAATATGCAAGACTTCAAAACTGTTCTTCAATCATCTTCGTCAAATCTCAAAGCTTTTCTCATCAGGGTGTGCAACATATCAATCTTCAATTTTATACCAATTTGATAAGTCATAACAGTGATAATTGATTAAATTCACAACTTTCTACGTTGGCACACTTATTTAATTAGTGTCTATGTTTAAACCAAAATAAATCAGACCCAAATCATTCAACTGCGTGTTTGCGTGTGTCAAACCATAAAATAAAAAAGCATGCGACACAGGCGTAAGAAAAAATCCCCGCAGGGCCAAACCTTTAATTTCTAGAACTTTGAAAAGTTTACAAGACCATTGACATACATACCATCTTGCTTTCTCCCACAAGAGTATCGCATGGTGTCTTATTCAAACCTTCAAACCAACGGCTAGAAATCTGCAGTGGTTCACGCGCAGCTATACCACAAGGACCGCAATCCTAGGCACGCAGTCTGTAATCTTCACAAGGACTCCCTCCACAATAGCACGCAGCTGTCGGTTGTAGAGCTGTCCCCACAAAGAATAAACAAGGGAAACATTTTTGTTCTTGAACACCAAAACAAATCCCTAAAGCATATGGGATTTTTGTGAATTGAAAACAAAAAGGGATTAAAACCCTAAAGGAAGAGGCCAAAAAGGATTTTTTTTTTTGCATTTTTTTTGTTCATCAAAACACTCTGACATCTTAATGGAAACCGAACCTAGTAATGAGATTTTTTAAAAAATCTTATCGCCTCGAAAATAGAGCTCGTTCGAAGGACATCAACAAGTCGCTCGAACGAAGGAAAAAAGTCATTCGGACGAGATCTAAGGATAAGCTATGTCGTTTGAACGATAATTGAAGGTCGTTTGAACGACCTATCAAGTGAGATTGCATGCGGCCCTGTCGAAAATTTCGATACGAACGACTGGCAGTCAGTTTCGTATCATTATGATTTTTTATGAATTAGTCATGATTTTTATACGGAAAGGTGTCCGAAAACAAAATCTTTTGAAAAATATTTTGTAAAAATATCCCAAAAGCTCTAAGTGAAAGTTGTTTAAAAAATAACCTTACCAAATTAAACTTCGCGGAGTCTTGAATGATTAAGAACTTGAGTAATTCGGATCCGTCTTTGATGTAGATGTCTCTTGAATTCTCTTCAACGATGTAGCGGTATATCACATAATAAATTCATAAGGGACCTTCAAAAATATGTCCTTACAAATCTACCCCTATGTCTATGCCGGTACATACATAAAATATCTGAATTATCAAATACCAAATTGCCAATACAAATCTACCTTGCTATGAATAAATTTGCAAGACTTCAAAACTATTTTTCAATCATCTTCGTCAAATCTCAAAGCTTTTCTCATCAGGGTGTGCAACATATCAATCTTCAATTTTGTACCAATTTGAGAAGTCGTAACAGTGATAATTGATTAAATTCACAACTTTCTACGTTGGCACACTTATTTAATTAGTGTCTATTTTTAAACCAAAATAAATTAGACCCAAATCATTCAACTGCATGTGTGCATGTGTCAAACCATAAAATAAAAAAAGCATGCGACGCAAGCTTAAGAAAAAATCCCCGCAAGGCCAAACCTTTTATTACAAGAACTTTGAAAAGTTTACAAGACCATTGACATACATACCATCTTGCTTTCTCCCACAAGAGTAACGCACGGTGTCTTCTTCAAACCTTCAAACCAACGGCTAGAAATCTGCAGTGGTTCACGCACAGCTATACCACAAGGACCGCAATCCTAGGCACTCAGTCTGTAATCTTCACAAGGACTCCCTCCACAATAGCACGCAGCTGTCGGTTGTAGAGATGTCCCCATAAAGAATAAACAAGGGCAATTTTTTTGTTCTTGAACACCAAAACAATTCCCTAAAGCATATGGGAGTTTTGTGAATTGAAAACAAAAAGGGATTAAAACCCTAAAGGAAGAAGCCAAAAAGGATTTTTTTTTTGCATTTTTTCTGTTCATCAAAACACTGTGACTTCTTAATGGAAACCGAACCTAGTAATGAGCTTCTATAAAAAATCTTATCGCCTCGAAAATAGAGCTCGTTCGAACGACATCAGCAAGTCGCTCGAACGAAGGAAAAAAGTCATTTGAACGAGATCGAAGGACAAGCTATGTCGTTTGAATGACAATTGAAGGTCGTTCGAATGACCTATCAAGTGAGATTGCACGCGGCCCTGCCAAAAATTTCGATACGAACGACTGGCCGTCAGTTTCGTATCATTATGTTTTTTTATGAATTAGTCATGATTTTTCTACGGAAAGGTGTCCGAAAACAAAATCTTTAGAAAAATATTTTGTAAAAATATCCCAAAAGCTCTAAGTGAAAGTTATTTAAAAAATAACCTTACCAAATTAAACTTCGCGGAGTCTTGAATGATTAAGAACTTGAGTAATTTGGATCCGTCTTTGATGTAGATGTCTCTTGAATTCTCTTCAACGATGTAGCGATATATCACATAATAAATTCATAAGGGACCTATGAAAATATGTCCTTACAAATCTACCCCTATGTCTATTCCAGTACATACATAAAATATCTTAATTATCAAATACCAAATTGCCAATACAAATCTACCCTGCTATGAATAAATTTGCAAGACTTCAAAACTATTTTTCAATCATCTTCGTCAAATCTCAAAGCTTTTCTCATCAGGGTGTGCAACATATCAATCTTCAATTTTGTACCAATTTGAGAAGTCGTAACAGTGAAAATTGATTAAATTAACAACTTTCTACGTTGGCACACTTATTTAATTAGTGCCTATTTTTAAACCAAAATAAATCAGACCCAAATCATTCAACTGCGTGTGTGCGTGTGTCAAACCATAAAATAAAAAAAGCATGCGACACAAGCTTAAGAAAAAATCCCCGCAGGGCCAAACCTTTTATTTCTAGAACTTTGAAAAGTTTACAAGACCATTGACATACATACCATCTTCCTTTCTCCCACAAGAGTAACGCACGGTGTCTTCTTCAAACCTTCAAACCAACGGCTAGAAATCTGCATTGGTTCACGCGTAGCTATACCACAAGGACCGCAATCCTAGGCACGCAGTCTGTAATCTTCACAAGGACTCCCTCCACAATAGAAGAACTTTGTACTTCATTTACCATTAAAAGTCTTCAATTGAGACATCTAAAAGGAGGAAGATGTGGTGATTTTTAGTTGTGTTCTCCAAAACTATATGTGTGGAATCTAATTGTATAGGATTCTACTCTATCTACCAAGTATCATCGATTGAGAGTCACTAGATTGGGTGGAGTATTGAGTACTGAAACATAATGAGATCTTGTAAGGGAATTAGAGGTAGGTATATGTTTGATTTATTTTAACATCTCCGATTTTCTACTGGTGTAGTTATAGCATCCTGGGGTTTTTCCTATAAGTCATTTTTCGTCGTATACTTAATGTTGTGATCAATTTCAAAGTTAATTTTACTCACAACATAAAATCTCACATAACTTCGTATCAATAATTAATCTAGGTTGGTATATGATCACGTCCTAGAAAATTGAAATTTTATTGAGCTAATTTGGCCAAATATCTCCTAATGTAAAATTTATAATTCATTGTAAATGAATTGGTTTCATAAAGAATATCCTAATCTAAAGTTGCATATTAACATTTAAAAGATAGACATTTGATATTTTTATTGAAGGAGTGTGAGTTTGAATTTCATTGTGCAAATCAAACATCGTTGTTTAAATTCAATTCATATTTTTTCATTTCATAAGTTTTATGCAAAAAAAAAATCTAGAATCATTGAACTTGATTTTTAGGCAATTTTTTTGGGGTGATTTATGGTTCAGTCAAGCATGCACATGTGGGTGTTTTGTCACCGTGCACATGACACTAGTTTAGCAGAAGGAGAAATTAGTATTTTTAAGCCCTTGGAAATAATGACAAAGATGGCTTATGAGCACAGTTTAGAGGGAGATGAAAAAATAAATTTCCATTGTAAAAACTCAACTTGGATCCACTTTTAACTTGAAACTCATATTTACATTCCTAGAATTTTGAGAAGTAAGTGTTTTTAGTTTTCTCTATAGAGACCCTATATCATAATTTTTTCTCACTTAAATTGAATATTTTGTGACAAATTTTTAGTGGTTTCATGAAATCAACGTAAAAAAAATTTAGTATGTCATTTACTATTAAATATCAGCAAATAAGAGGTTAATAAGGATGAGGATCTAAAGAGTTGTAGTTGTGTTCTCCATTGTGGATTTCTGGAAGCTAATTAGAATTGACTATGCTCAATGTACAAAGTAACTTTGGTTAATAATCACTTAATCGAGTGAACTATTGAGGATTGGAGGATAGTGAGATCTTCTAAGGGAACTCAAGATATGTATATGTTTGATCTCTTATAATTCTTTATTTTCTCCTTATCTTAAGGTTTTTCCTGTTGGGGGGGGGGGGGGGGGGGGGGGAGGGGGGGTGGGGGGGTTCCTCGCATACTTAATGTTGTCATAAATTTGAAAGTTACTTTTGCTAAAAAAATAAAACCTCATGTAACTTCATATCTATAATTAATTTAGGTTACTATATGTTTATGTCCCGAAAATTGCAATTTAATTTAACTGATTTTACGAAATCTCAAATTTCTAATGATGTCATAAAAAATCTCCTAAGCTAAAATTTTATCTCATTATTTACAAGATATGTGTTTGTTATTTTTCCAAAAGAAGTGGGTGTTTGAATTTATACTGCAAATTGAATATCATTATTGAAATTCATATTTTTGTTAATTTCATAAGTTTCACGTATTATAATAAAATTTATTTTCAATGTTTTGAAAAATTGTGTGATTTCTTTTAACAAGTTGGATTTTCACTTAGTCAATTTTGACAAGAAAATTTTAATTGACCATTATTTCCACATATTTCCTATTCACCCCCATTAGGACATTAACATTATGTATTCCTAGTTTTCACACTTTCATCCTCCTAATTATTTGTGTTCCCTCTAAGCTAGGTGGATAAAGGATTCTCTATATTCAATTTTCTTCATTATGCTTTGTACTATATTTTCCCATCTTCAAACCATTCCTTCCTAAATTAATCTTAACCCCAAATACCTACTACAAATCGTATACTCCACTTCTTCTTTCCTACTGAAAAATCATCCATTGAATGGTTTTGTATCTTATTGGAACTCATGGTGTTCACCCGTTTTTCACTTGTTTACAAAGTTATTTCTATTTTCTGGCCACTTTATGGTCTTAGTACTTGGCGTAGCCGCTCTAATTGTCCTCCACTTCCTTTTAGAGTTGTGGATTGATAAAGCAAAGACTAACTGAACTATTTATATTTTCCTTTCTTTTTTATGTTGATTGTATTTGCATCACTCTCTTTATCTTTGTTTTATATACATCTCTAAACCGGGTGTTGTTTAACGATTGGTGTCCAAAAACTAGTCCTCAACATACATATGTGCACATTAGACTTATATATGATCATGCTCGTGTCTAAGATGTGTAATATACCAAGATAATAAGAAAATTAAGAGGATTATAAATACTAGTTGTCTACCTAATCTGCATTTAGTAATTATTAGCTAATGTGGGTGAATAAATATAAAAAGTTCACATAGTTATCCAAGAACATAGTAAAGATGTAATATGTCTAACTATGGTTGAATATTTTACAAATGACTTATGCAATGAAGGTTTATTTGAGTGATTGAATAACCTAATGGAATCTGTCAAGAGATAATATGATATCATATGAAATGAAAAGTGGGGTGGTCCCTATGTGTGTTTTAAATCAAACCAATTTTCACCCAAAATTCTTTAACTTTTAATTTGCACCAAACCAAGTTGTAAAAACTCAATTCTTACTTTAAACCAATTTTATCTTGATTAATCCTAAACATTCATCTAGTGATTAAAGCAAGTAAAGTAAAGTAAAGAATACTCACAATACCGGATGTACGAGGAAAAAACCCAAAATGGGAAAACAGCCTCGGACTACCCAAGCCAGACAATCACTGTGAACAAAGGTTTTGCATAGATAGATTAGACTTACTCAATGACTCTATCCCAATGGGTCTTGATGCTCCTTCTGATCTTATACCGTTCTTAAATAGTTCCCATGTAGAAATTTCATCTTACACGATACCTGTCCACAACACTCGACTCCACGAATGTCTCGGTGTCCACCGAATGGCTTTGATATGTCTACGATGTCTAACAAGAAGTCCTTCTCTTTTCTTCACCGCAAAACCCTTATGTTCAATGGTAGAACAAACCTTCTTTGTGAAGCAAGATCACATAAACAAGTAATAATGATATCTCAGATCTTTGCAAACTCTAAGGATGTGTTTTAGCTTTTTAAACCTTAGAAAACATGTGCAAAACTCGTACTGGATTGTAAATTGTTTTTCCAGAATGCACACTTCTAAAACTCTGTTGAAATCATGCTTTAAATAGGAATTAAATCCCGCCTCAAAAACAGTGTTGCTCGAACGAGATAGGAAAGTCGTTCGCGCGACATAGCCATCTCTCTTGAACGAAGGACATATGTCGTTCGAATGATAGTCCTGTCAGTTTGACTTTTTGACTTTATGTTTAAAACGTCTCTACCAAACGAGATCCAAATAAGAAAACTCTATTTTGAGCTTATCAGAATAAAACGTAGTTTAAAGATTTAAAACACTTTAAAAACATTTAAAAACATTTTCTTGATAAAAATTGCATCCTTATCTTTTATTGAAAACAATTACGAGCACCATTAATTATACGCATTCATAGCGGTGTGATTTCGGAATGCAATTAACTTTGAAGTAAAATAAACTTGCACCAATTAAACATTGGAATGATTAATTCTTTGAAGCTTTTCCGCAACGTCTTCAATTTCTTCAATATGTCACAGACCAAGTGGGATCGTGATAAAATAAAAATCTCCCTCTGACATATTACAAACACAATTTTATTCACGGAATTAAATCGAAACAATACATGGACTTAATTGGAAATTTATATCCTTACAAATCTCCCGCTTTGAGTATTCCGGGACAAAACTAACCCAGTGAAATGCCTAAGCTGGTCCGTCAAGCCGTATGACGTGTAAATCCCATCCCATAAACCCAAAATCAAAATACAGGACACGGACTAGTATATAAAGCACCGACAAGAATGAACTGTCTGAATGTGATGTAGGCTTGAAATCTCGAATCGTTAAAGCATACCTACACACATGAAACAGACAAGAAAATACCTTATGAAGTATGGAGGAACAAATGAAACCAATATATATATCCAAATGATACCAAACAACAATAGATACCAATATGAATAAACTTTAAAAACATTTGTTAAACAATTTGAGCAACAAAATGATACCAAGATTAAACAACCAATTTGTAAAATATGTAATCCAAAACATGCTTAAATATCCCCCTACATCAGATACATCTCTCCCCCTTTTTTGTTTCGAATACATAATCCGGTGAAAAGATAAACCAATCAACAAGTATCTAGCATGAAAATATATTAATTTGAATCAATTTGAAATTGCTATATAATCATGAAAAAACCGGCTAAATATGATCAAGTAATGAAAAATCAGTAGCTAGTAAACCAATGAATCACACAAAGATTATAGCAATCTAATTGGGTGGGATAAACGGACTATATGCAAAAATCCAATTTAGAACCAATAAAACCTGCATATAAACCAGTCAGTTCAAAAACACTTCCAGCAGTATGAAAAATATCACCAAAATAAACCAGTTGACTGCAAACCAATCAGAAGCAAAAATTCAGGTTGTCATTTGAATGAGCCAGGGACGTCGCATAAACAAGATGATGATGTCGCTCGAATGATACTTCGCACGACATAGTAATGTCGTTAGAACGATACCTCACGGCATGCCAAACTTTACCAGTTTTGCAAAAATATTATATATTTATGCACAGTGAAAAATTTCGAGAAAAAAAATCAGTGGAAGGGCCTCACAGTAGCAAAACAGTGATCAAACAATATGCTTTTAACAAAAAATGCAAAAATGCATACAAACTAACAATGTGAGTTTCATGCAAACAAAGTATCGATGTGCTCAAACCTGGATATGGAATGTATGGGCATGGAACTACAATAAATGAGTCACAATTCCAACATATCGAAAAGATCAAGAACCTATAATTCATAGCGATAAATAATCAAACATTATCATAGCCATATGACAATTAAAGTGTAACTTTAATGAACTAAACATACTACATGCACACAAATCCATATTTTTTACGATTCTACAAATAATAACGTCAAATTGCAATCTTTCAACATTAGGATTAGTTGTTCAAACCCGTTTAAATTTTCTCCAACCAAAATCCGTCTTAAATATATGCATTTTAAAGTTCTTTTGAGGTTTCTAGCATTCTCAATTTAGAGAAAAACTTAATGGCCCTTTTTCTTAGCATATTTCTTTTTCTTTTGGGCTCTTTTAAATGGTGGCTTTCACGACGAGTCAATTTTGAACTCTCGCAGCCCTTTCCCGTGAATCACTCATCATTTTTTCAATTTGGAAACAATTCAAATCCTCACGGTAAACGATTCATACATGCACACTTCTCATTAAGTCTACTTACGCATAAATGACAATATTGAGATAAGAACGCGTCATTAAATTCAAATATGCAATAGAACTCAAACATCCATATAAACTCGTGCATGTGTGGAATGTTGGCATATATACAAACTGGAATCAAAATGCATATCAACACTTCAAAACTGCACCATATAAACAATGGTTAAGATCATTCTAAGTATCGATAATAATTACCAAATGTCCTAGCCACATGGATATCAAATGATGGGGGGGGGGGGGGGGGTCCAAGCACACCAATATGCCACATCAAACATGTAAACTCAAAAACAAAAGCCTAAAATCTTTTTGGCTTTTCATATTTTAACTCAAATAAAAGCAAAATCTTTTTGGGTTTTTCAAAAGTTTTCTCAAAAACAAAATCTTTTTGTATTTTTTTAAAATGACTCAAACAAATGAAAACTATATTACAAAATGATACACATGTCATTATACTAGCAATGAATATATCATGAAGCAAACTAGCATATGAAAAGCAAGGAAAAACTTTCATCCTTTAGATTTACCATGGGAAGAATCAAGTGCACCCAAACGAGAATCATGAAGTCTTATTCCTAAATCCACTAAATCCTATTTCCTAACCCAAGTAGGTGTAAAACGACGCATGGGGGTATGGGTAACCGGGGAAACTTTATTCCTAAACTTCCTAGGAGCTTGTCTAAGGTCGTAACAATAACGCCTAAGGTGACCTTTCCTACCAAAAAATGTGCAAGTGTAGCGATGGTGGGAATGATTAACTATATATGGACCGTTTCTAACCTTCCTATTGTTTCTCACACGTGCGGGGGGAATGGGAACAACTCTCTCATCAAAGCCTATACCTACCCTATCTCCCTTAATTTGGACGGTGCTTAGGATCTTATCTAACTTCTCCGAGCTTACCTCCAAATCAAAATTAACTCTAGATGAGTCTCTCAATCTCTCCTCCAACTCATGAATCCTAGACTCGAGCAAACGCCTAGACTCCTCAAACGCTAAAATATCCTTTTTCAAAGACTCCATCAAACCATGGAGATTATCTCTCTCTTTCTCCCCAAAATCTAGTTTCTCCCTAAACATCTTCTCTCTTGCCTTAATATCCTCAATCAAAGTATTATTATTTTCTATGGAACCTTCATTCAACTTAGCTTGCAATTTAGAGTTAGCCTTTTTCACCTTCACTGTTTCGGCATACAACTCATTAAATGAATTTTGCAACTCTTTCACTTCTACCTCCTCCTCGTCACTCTCTTTTCCCTCACTAACATGGGATACACTCAAAACCTCATCGAAATTCTCATGCACATGAAAATCTTCATCGCTCACATGACATTCCATAAACGCAATAAAGTTACGATCACTGGGGGAACTCTCTCCCTCTTCCGGATCACTATCACTTAAGCTGGCACTATAGATAATGTGTTGGTTGCCCTCTTTATTAAGTCTAGTGGGACACTCCTTAACTTTGTGACCGTACCCCTCACACCCAAAACACTTATCCGACTCGTATCTCTTAGGCTTATTAAAACTTATCCTTAGAGGTGGGATCTTCTTTGTTGTTCTAGAATTTTTTTAAATTTCTTTGCCAACAAAGCAAAAACCTCAAAATCGAAATCAGAATCGGAATCCAAAACCTTAATTTCCTCCTTCTGGGTTTTCAAACCAATACCGTTTTCTTTCTTAGGTACTTGCTTGGAGGTAATCATGTCGATTTCATATATTTTTAATTCAGCTATAATCTCTTCCAGTTTCATCGACTCTAACTTTCCCAAGGAGTTCAAAAAGATTACTTTCGCACCAAACATACTAGTTAATGACCTAAGAATTTTCTTAATGACACGGTTGTCGAGAATTTTCTCACCTAGGTTAAACGAAGAGTTGACAATATTGGACAACCTAGCATAAAACTCATCAAAAGTGTCACTCGCTAACATCCTAATGGTCTCAAACTATGTAGTGAGATTTTGAAGTTTTACACCCTAACTGTGTTAGTGCCCTCGTGAGTGAGTGCCAAAATATCCCAAGCCTCTTTTCATATTTCATAAGTCATAATTCTATTATATTCTTTCGGTGTGACATGTGAAGAAATAACGTGCAGACCCTTAGAATTATATTGTGAAAGTCTATGTTCAGTTTCGATCCATGACTCGACAAGCTTTAAACTAGTGACCTCGCCTACAATAGTAACAGGGGGTTTCCAACCTTTCTCAAATGCTAGCCATGCACGCTCATCAATAAATTTTAATGAACTTTTCATTCTCATCTTCCAATAAGTGTAATTAGTGCCATAAAAAATAGGAGTTAGAGAAAGTTCTTTATATCCAAAAAATATCTTTGAAAACACACGGGATGACAAAACAAATAATATACATTTTCTATCTCTGATACCAATTTGAAAAGTGGGGTGGTCCCTATATGTGTTTCAAATCAAACCCATTTTCACCAAAAATTGTTCAACTTTTAATTTTCACCAAACCGAGTTGTGAAAACCCAATTCTTACTTTAAATCAACTTTATCTTGATTAATCCTAAACATTCATCTAGTGAATAAAGCAAGTACAGTAAAGTAAAGAATACTCACAATGCCAGATGTATGAGGAAAAAATCAAAAATGGGAAAACAAACTCGGACGGCCCAAGCCAGCCAATCACTATGAACAAAGGTTTTACAAAGACAGATTAGCCTTACTCAATGACTCGATCCCCATGGGTATTGATGCTCCTTCTGATCTTTTACCATTCTTCAATAGTGCCCACGCAGAAATTCCATCTTCCACAATAGTTGTCCACAAAACTTGACTCCACAAACGTCTCGATGTCCACCGAATGGATTTGATACGTCTACGATATCGAACAAGAAGTCCTTCTCTTTTCTTTGACGCAAAACCCTTATGTTCAATGGTAGAACAAACCATCTTGGTGCATCAAGGTCACATAAACATGTAATAATGATATCTCGGATCTTTTCAAACTCTAAGGATCTGTTTAAGCTTTTTAAACCTTAAAAAACATGTGCAAAACTCGTATTGGATTGTAAACCGTTTTTCCAGAATGCACACTTCTAAAACTATGACGATACTACGCTTTAAATAGGAATTGAACGCCGCCTCGCAAATAGTGTCGCTTGAACGAGATAGGCAAGTCGTCCGTGCGATATAGCCATCTCGCTTGAACGAAGGACAGATGTCGTTCGAAAGACAGTCCTGTCAGTTTGACTTTTTCAGTTTATGTTTAAAACATCTCTACTAAAAGAGATCCAAATAAGTCAAACTCTATTTCGAGCTTATCAAAATAAAACGCAGTGTAAACATTTGAAACACTTTTAAAATCATTTTAAAACATTTTCTTATAAAAATTACATCCTTATCTTTTATAAAAAAACAATTTTGAGCACCATTAATTATACGCATTCATACCTGTGTGATCTCGAAATGCAATTAACTTTGAAGACGAATAAACTTGCACCAATTAAACTTCGGCATGATTAATTCTTTGAATCTTTTCTGCAACGTCTTCAATTTCTTCAATACGTCATAGACCAAGTGGGATCGTGATAAAATAAAAATCTCCCTATGACATATTATAAACATTGTTTTGTTCACGGAATTAAGTCAAAACAATACATGTACTCAATTGAAAATTTACGTCCTCACATGAAATTCGAACATTTCTTCATGGTTGAAATATCTGTAAAAATTAATGGGTCTAGAATATCTTTTAATGTCAATCAATGAATTATATGTTTACAAATGCTGACGAGGGTTGGTGTTACAATTAAAGTTATTAATACTACGTAGAGTAAAGATTTTACGAATATGAAACTAGATAATGGTTACAATAAAAGGTAATTATTGTTGGATGAAATAAGCAATTTCCTCACCCACTTTAACTCAAATCATGGGATGATATTTTTGTAAGCTAACGTAACTTCTATATCTCCCCTTGAGGAGGCACATGACAATCAAATGTCAATGGAAATGGATATGAGGTACTTACAGTGATTAGTGATCTGATAGGAAGATCTTTAATTTATAAAGTGGATTTATAACTTAGGGAGCCTACTAATTGTTTTAAAATATATGGCTGAAGGAATACGAAATGAGGAAGACAAAAAGGTGTAAATAACGAATATGTCTAAAATTTTATTTTAACAATCAAACAACATCATAAGAGGTCACTTGACATCCTCAAAATAAATTAATCATCACGTTTGAGTACAAAGTTTAGTTTGTGTCTCTTTTAGGTCAAACATTATAGGATTTGACATAATTTTTCTCCATAATCTATGCATGTTCGTTTGATGCAAAACATATTCTCACATGCTATGCAGTAGTTGAAAATGGCATCATTAAAGTAAACCAAAATAAAACAAACAAATATAATATCCCATAATTTAAGTAATATTTATTTGGGTTTGTAACAACCCGAATTTTTTTAAATGCGAATTTTTAAATTTATTTTGGAAATCGGAGAAAAAAAAAATTGGATTTAATTATTTTTAATAATTAAATATTTTGGTTTTTATATTCAGAATTCGAAAAGCTATCTTAAAAGATGCCTAATACGAGTATATACAAGTCTTGGGGTGTTTAGAAGAGTCCTCAAAACATAAAACTCTCTAGAAAAAATATATATATAAATCTTTGAATATCGGATCGAGTTGAAATTTTTTGTTCAACTTCCTCTCATCTTCAGCTACTATACCCATAAATTTCAACTATTTCCAATAGTCCAATCATCTGGAATAATTTTTTTAGTGTTTTTATCTGATTAAAACTATTTTCTTAATCAAACTCTTAATCCTTTACATATAACAACAAATTTATGGTTTGGCTTTTTAAAATTACTTTTTCATCAACTTTTCAACCAGAAGACCTCTCCAAAATTATTCCCTTTCATCTACAAACCCGATCCCTATTTCCTTCATCATTCAACCATAGATTTGGAGGCCTATTTGGGGTTATTTTGTATTAGGGATAGAACGTGACTTGACTATATTTTGTGAGGGTAACGTTATGGTGCCATCTGATTTTGAGGCGGAATTTATGTGATGATTTTGAGGTATGAAACTTACAAAATATGCTCCTAAATTCTCTCGAGAGTATTCTGTTTGTTTTTTGTGTCAATTGCACTCATGTTGAATTGTAATATTCATTAGAATCCTGAAAAATTATTGGAATCTATTATTTGATTCATTGAGATATATTATATTGTTGATTTGAGCATAGTGTCATGAGATTTTAATATGGCACAGAGAATGGGCACCCGTTAATAGTCCAAAAATCGTTATATGGCTTTTAGATACCTAGGGGAGGTGAGGTAAGGCTTGGTGAGCCATCGATGTGCTGTTGAGAAATTATTATTGATATAATGCTTGAGTGTTGCATTTGATTCGTATATGCAGATTCGTATGGTTGCGATTTATTCCGCGTACTATTCATTTTTGAGCATATATTCATATCATATTGTATACTTCCCTGTATTTTCTTTTAGTGGAAAGTTAGCATGGATTGGGACGCTAAGGATTATTTGGAGGTTTATTTTAGAGCATGGATTGGAAGATTTATTTTTTTGATGTATAAATTAGTGGTGTAATTAGTTGGCGAATTGAGTATTTTGAGAAAAACAATATTGTAATTATTGTATAAGTGTAACAATTTATGGATTTGTTACATTTAAATTATGGAATAGAGATGCTCTATACTAATTATTGTGGATGGTTATACTTTAGTTTTTATCGTACGTAGCATGTCTCTTTTCGGGTGCGCAAGATGTTATAAGATTAACTTATATTTATTGTTTTTATCTATTTAAGATGATTATTTAATTTTTGGGTTATGTTGAGCAATGGTCTTGGTTACGTTGGATGATGGATTAGGGTTGCAAACCTTTAGTTGGTTATGGATCTTGAGTATATTTGGAAACCAATAATGGTGAGTAGGTATTGTGAAATTGAGTAGAAATGGGTTAGAGGAGGGTGGCTATGATTTAAATTAACTGGTAATTGCAAATTAAAGATGAAGTGATGATTGGGTCGCGACTACGCTTCTATGCCTAGGCATGTTTCAATAGAGGGAATCTAGGCCCCTATAAATGATATTTATTTTCTATATAGAGAGGTTGGCATGGCACATAAGAAAAGATTGAACACATTATAGAGTAGTTTATCACTCTTTCTCATTAGTATTGGCAATAGGACATATATACACCATAAAAACCTAAAAATAAGGAATATTTAAGAGGACATTCAAGAGATTATGCAGTAGAGTTCAAAGTTCGGATTGTATAATGAAGAACATGATGATGTAGATTTTGTACATTAGATTATACTATAGGATTTTGACCATTCCAGGGAAGGTTCATTCTTTTATTCATATTTTGTTTATGAACGTTCAACTTTACATGTAGACTCGTATTCTTTTTACATATTGCAATTTACATATTTTACCTATATAATTGTATTTATTATTGCACACAAGTTAGATGATTATGTACAAGGTGTATAGACTTAGGATACTACGTATCTGATATCCCATAAATTTGATCAAATAGATTAATCGAGTCTAATACAAAAAACATGGGAATAAAAAGTAATTGGTAACATTCTCAGCATAATGAATTAAATAAAACGAAGGGTAAAATACAAGATAATAACCTACTAAATCAAATAGAACATCTTTGATACCAATTACTTCCATGAGAAAAAAATCCAACTCTACAATATAAATTCTAACCTTTACAATATCCATGCAAGTACAACATGTACGATCTATGACTCTGGATAAACTTAAATAAATAGAACTGCCTAGATTGAAATACAAATTAAGTACAAGTTGTAAAGGAGTAACATTGTACGTCACATACACCCAAGAAATGATGAATATAATGATGACCATTGTACATCACATACACCCAAGATATACTCCCACAATGACCAACCTAAATCCATGGCAACAAGTTCGACCTAAGACCCATGGAAAACAGTTCAATGATAAGGACAAAACATAGAAAGTCTACAAAGGGTAATAATTTAACTAAAGCTGGGGAACAATAATAATAATGCATATTCCTCTAAAATTAAGTGTATTTTAAGTTATTTAAGTTACCCAAAATAAACAATCAAACATAAACACGTGGCTCTACTCCCAAACCCTAGTGAGTCCCTGCATTTTAACTTCATCTCTTAATTAAGAATCGTGTATTATACATTAATCTCTTACCTTAAAATCGACTTGCTTACTAATCATGATATCCATAACAGTTCCCAGTTATGATTCCAAAAGTTTGTCTCAAGTTTAACCATCTCGAATAGTCCATGCCAGTTATTTAGTATATATACATATCTAGTATATTCATTACTTGTGACATAGGTTTAGGGCTATACATCTATAATATAATTCATAAATGCGGTAAAAACATCTCAATGTATTGAAACATAAAATCATATAATCCAATATATATGTGGGTGTAGCCAAACCATATTAAATCCCATGAGCTATGCTCGAGCCCACAAATAAAAGTACCAATGCGTATCCCAATTGCCTTCGAAGATCAATCGTGCATACTAGGTATAGTTATAAGGAATCTCGACCTTATAACCTCAGAAAATCAGCACATGTTAAATCATTACACCTTCACACAAAACTTCTAGAACCCATGCCAAAGGTTATATGAGAGGATACTCCCATTAGACTCAATTGGAAGGTGGATACTTGCATCACGTAGGATCGGGGTAAATAACACTTAGGTAGATCTCATAGAATCCCTGGGATTTTCATGTGAAGTCAACGTCGTACGAGCCCCATCAAATCTCTCCTAGTAAATCCCCAATGAGCACACAAACAATATCGGTATGATTGCACATAAATAAAACGATACAACTGTAACCCTACACAATCGGGTCAAACAAACAAGTAAAAACCCTATGCAACTGGATTAGACATAAAGTACTTTATTATTTTTAGTAGTTGTAGTAGTTAATATGAAGGTTGAATATAATCGGTTATATATATCATTAGAATGAAGTCCAAAGTCTCTCTAATTCTAGGAATCGTCTCACATCTAACTTTTACAATAGTTATCTTAATGTAATTACTACCATAGTCAATGGGTGATTAAAACATTCTAAACTAAAGTACGATCTACATAATCATAAGTCATCTAATTTTCTTATAAAACATTCTAATATTTGGTCCTACACTCAAGGATATTGAGAAATTATATAGTAACCCCATTTACTCATGGGTTCTTAAAAGTGTCTCCATTTAATTAAGAACTAATCTTCAAAATTTACAAAAGTCGATCGAACCCAAAATCCAATACGTTAGATCTAAACAACAAGATATTATTCACATTCATGTGGGATTTTCCATAAACCCTCAACACTCATCTTCACACAAATATCCAATCAACTAGAATCCTTACCACAACTGTGTGCACGGGGTTAATCACTGTCATGCGCACGGAGTAACTTTACCATGAGTAAGGAGCAATTTAAAGATGCACACAAAAGACGTAAATCCCGACCCCAAGTTATGAACTCAACATTTCTAGTCCACCAATTAGGACCTAACCTAAGGTCCTAACTGTAACAACCCTTGACTTTGGAGACTGAGAACTTAAATTTTTAGGAAAATAAAATTTAATTAATTGGAGAATTTCCAAAATTGGGAATTTAGGCCCAAAAATAGAGGATGTCTTAAAGTATTCTAGATGATGATTTTGAGGGTGCCATTGATCCCGGAAGGGTCAAGATAGTCAAAATGACTGTCATTGGGTTTTATTTCGGCTCCGAAATATTTTTAAGTATGTTTGGCTCGAATTGGAGTAAACAAGTCATTTAAATTGTGTATTAACATTTAAAATTGGGTTTATGTTTTAAAGGATTTAGAGGCTTATGGATGAAGCCATTTCTCATTTGAGAGAAAGAGAGAAAAAGACCTAGAGGGAGAAAGAAGAAGGAAATAAGAAGAAAGGAAGAGAGAGAGGAAGAAAAAACTTGGAGATTCCGGACCAACCGCGACATCGAGGACGATCCAACCTCTACAAAATCGAAGCAAGTGTTTAATCTTGCTAAATAGCTATTTGTGTATTTCATTTCATAATTTGTGGGTTAAAGAAATGGATTTTGGGTATAAATATCAAAACCTAGATTTTTGGGTTTAAATCTTGAAATCAATGTTTAGATATGGTTTGATGGCATATAAATGGTTGGGATGAGATGTAGGATGGATTTTCTTGTTACAAATATTATTGGGTTAAAGATTTGGGGGCTTGAGGATGATATGTGAGTGTTTGAGGGTTGTGGGTTTGCTGAAATTGGAAAATCGGCCAAGGCAACTGGTATGGTCGGTCGACTGTGGTCTGGGACCGGTCGATCGCGCCTTAGGGGAAAAGCCTACTTCATTTCTTCGTAGGCAAAATTTGGACCCGCGGTAGACCGGGGGTTTGGGACCGGTCGACCGGTCCCCTATTTTTAGCCCAAGAATATGAATTTCTTTTACCCGTTTTTCTTTTGGAGTTTATTCTTAGGGGCTTCCTTAATGGGCTGTTTTATGGGGTTTTTCTAGGATGATCTCTAACCCTTTTTAGTCGGGTTTGCTGATTTGGGGGCCTTCTCTCATGATGTAAGAGATATATTTTGGTGACTTATATGGGGTCTCTCACTTAGTACATGATAGTGGGGACTTCTTGGAATAATTGGATAAGAAATATCCTTGTATGCTGTGAAATTTCTAGGCCGACATTTATGTCAAATCCTTATAAGGATAGGATATTGTTAAGATACAATTTGGGGCCAAATGGAAGAGAGTGGTCGAATACTCTTAAAGAGTGATGGGTCTCATATCCTTAGAAATGTTTAGACTAAGGAACAATTGATAACTCAATAGGAGTAAGGGTTCCTGAGATTTATTTGAACCATAGGTGAAATTGGGAATGTTTGGGATCGTACTATCGACTAGAATAAGCGGTAGCATAAATTCTAGTTAGGATAGTTTATACGTAATTATGGGGATATGACCATTGAGATTACAATACTTGAAACGAGGTTGTAATAACTTGAGGTTTTAGACTATTAAGTCATGTATGTGCCTATGGTTAAATAATACTAAAGGAAATTGTGTACTTTTGAATATGGATGAAATGTGTAGTGATGGATTCCTACACAAAATTTTGGGTGATAATCCTATGGTTGAATATATATGTATATATGAATACATATGATTTTGGGAGACTATTCATCATAAGAAAAATGATTGAATATGTTACAAGTGAGGGATTGTATTCACATATCGAGGTAAATTAAAGGAAGTTATGGTGACGGCTTGTATATTGAGGATTATGTATACTTATAACCGGGTTTATATATCTTATACATATGAACGAGAATGAGTTTGTATATATAATGATATAGCGATGTGTGAATATATGTACGTGTATCTATATATAAATATGAATATATGGATATATTTATGTTATGGACATACATGGTATGGATATTTAAACCGTATATGATGGTTTACTATTTGATCATATGATGGGATCATATGGATGTATGTATATTGCGCATGTGAGCGATATATATACTTATGTGGTTAAGCATACCCCGCGCATGCTATCATTGGGAAGTTTCCGCGCTGAGGGTGAGCATCCTGGCATATAGAGCAGGGTGTGGATATTCCCCAGGTCATAGTCGTCCTGTGTGTTATTATATGATAGATATATTTTTGGGATGAGATGTGGTGGGTATGTTTCATCTCATTGTTGGTTGGAGCTATGACCGCTTCCCGGGACGTCGTGTGTGTGAGTTATCATGAGGTGGGTGTCATTGATCCCCACCAGATGGTCCTCAGTTGCTACGTGAGCCGGGCACTGGGAAGATGATAGCATTGATGCAGTTTTATCGGCGATATATATAGCCGGGTGGATTATGTGCATGTCCATTGTACATCAGATATGATATGTACACTTGGTCATGGGTATGGATGATTGGTATATGTATATATATCATGAGAATAAAAAACCCATATATATATATATATATATATATATATATATATATATATATATATATATTTATATATCCTACAGATGAAAGGATATAGAATCTTTGTGGAGTACATCTTGGATGATTATGGTCTACTAGATTGATGGGGGTTGATGTATCACATTTAAGGAATATTTCGGTTACATCATCCCAAGGATATTATTGGAGATTTAGTAGCAGTGGTAGAATTATATGGTATACAAGTCATTATGGACCTCTATGATCGAAATTGTCAAAGAGTAGTGTAACGGGGCGGTTCCTTGTTTGGATTTCACTTTGTGAGACACTCCACACACGAAATGTAGTACATTGTTATGAGTAGAGAGAAGTTTTGTCGATATTTATATTTGGCATAATGGATCTCTAGGATCGACGTTGACAAGTAGTAGTGTAACGGGGTGGTTCCTTATTTGGATTTCGCTTTGCGAGACACCCCACGCACGAAACGCAGCTCAGCGTTGAAATTGGAGGGAAGTTGTGTCAATAATAATTTTCCCTGCTTATTAATTAGAAATTAAATCATATATTTCAACCCAAATGCATATTGGGTAACTTATTAAATTATAATTGGTTAAAGTATAAACCAGAATCCACTAAGCCTAATACGGCACATATGATTGAAAATAAATACTTAACTGTGTTTAGAAAAGGGGTGGATTCTTGGGTTAAGTTAGGAAGGTAGATCTCGTGGGTATAGGCTAGATCTATGATAAGTTAGGTTGTCCTAATACATGGGGGTAATTTAACTAAAATTGGAGACGCGAATAGGTGCGCGCCTTTAGATGAGAGGTGAGTTGGGGTTCCACAAGAGTGCGATTCCACTTTTAATTACGAAATAAGTGCACCGATATTTATTATGCACGGTTAACACACTTGCTAAATATTTTTCACAACTCGGGCTCTGACCCATTTATTTTTCTCTCCTGCTTGTATATATATATATATATATATATGATACTACAGGTATCCTACTGCATGGATGCCGGATGACCTCCTATCCAGAGTCTTGGGGGCCGTGACAGGTGCGGACTGTTACGGGATGTTGATAGTAGTCGATTCCTACTTCTTTAAAACACTAGGTAGGAAACATGTTGTATATCGGGTTATATACATGTTTATATTTATTCCATTCCAGTTATTGTATTGGCTGTGACCTGATAGCTTATTCGGGTCTACTTTTTGGTAGTATATTCTGTTGTATTTAGGTATGTCATTTTATTTATAGCATTTCATTTCTCATAGTTCTTTCATGCATCTTTCTTTCTTTTATTAGTAGTGTTAGTTGGTTGTATGTTGCACATTTTATTTAAATTTTAACATCTCGCTTATATGATATCGGGTAGTTAGTCCTATATTATATAGTACCGACAGTTGATGTTGAGACTGGACCATCTGAAACTCCTGATTTAAAATAGTATAGGGCTGGCCACCCATTATTATTTTAGGCGGGGTGTTACAGATGGTATCAGCGCATCAGGTTCTAGAGTCCTTAGGATCTGTGCGAGTTTTCTGCATTCTTCCGTTAATGTTCTTGACATAAAGCCCTATAGTTAGGACTGTTGTGTTCACTGCGTTGTTTTCTTCAGTGAAGTATATTTACCTGATTGGCGTTCTGATAACAACTGTTCTTGTTTCGTTTGAGACGTCGCCTAGATTTTGTCGTCTAGGAAAGGATAGGATTTGAAGTACAATACCCATAACATATTTTGGGTACGCTTTAATCGGGGGTATTTGTTTTCCCCGATTTCGGAGGAGATATTGAGGAGATTTCTAGCAGTGGTTTGAGGTGATTTATCGGCAGTTGAGTAAGAAAGGAAAATTTATTGAATAGTGAACCTTGGACTTAGTAAGGAAAGTCTGAGGAGAGGTTAATGTAGTCCTTGGGAGGGTTAGATGGAGAAACCCGTCACCTTTGTTAGGAAACCTGGTGTTGGTGACTTTTCATGACGAGAGGTGTGTGGAGTTGTCCCAATATTGGGAGTATTGTCTTTTAAGAAGATGGAGTAAGAAATTGGAGACTCAGGTTCGTGAGTAGGACTGAGGGAGTTTTTGATAGTCGCAATCGCGTTTTGTCCTTCAAGATGGTTAGGAAGGACTTTAAAGAAGGTGTTTCTCTTGTGGATAAATTGGTTTAGGAAGAACGATGGTCCTGTAAGGAGTAGATGACTTTAAATAGGGATTCAAGGATAAAGTAAAACCATGGGGTTATGGAAGTATAAGGTAGAGTACCTTTCTTTGGGGATAAGTTATGCTTTGTGCGGTATTGGGAATGTCGCGTGTAAGGTATGATGAGTAATTGTCCGCTACACCGTTAGGGTGTATAGAATTTCCTTGGAGGAAGGAGTGAGTAAATATGTACTTTTTGGAAATAATACACCTTTTCGTAAAGAGATAGCAGGGATCTGTGCTAGTGAATTTCGGAGGTGAGGATAATTGGAGTTTGTTAAGTAGCGATTATAAGGCTACTGTTTTATGGATAAGCTAGGATAGGGAAGTTTTAGTATTGCAATGAGGGAAGAACTTATTTTTATTAAAAAGGTGTTGATGTGATGTAGAGGAATTTTTACTTGAGAGGTTCAAAGTTTGGTAGATTTATGTGGAACGGATAATTTAGCTCATAGTTGCGCTAGTTTTGAGAACTAGGCATTGGTGAGAGTCTTGTATTTGTTGAGGCCTTGTGTCCTATGCATGAGGTGTTTGTTTGGCGTGTCGAAAGACGCAGGATTGATTTATATTGTTCGGTTGTATAGGCCCTAGGGCAATATAAAAAATATGCAAATCTTTTTGTAAAACCTTAACCCTAGTTCAACTAATCTCAATCCCCGACCTAGCTACACAGTAGTGTATTGGGAGGGTTCCTTGTTTGGATTTCGCTTGCGAGACCTCCCCCGCACGAAGGTGGCTAGCGTCAGGAATTGAGGAGAGTTCAACCATTGGGGATTTTCAAACATCTATATAATTAATATGTTGTTATAGATTATATTGTTGAGGGTTCTATTACGATTTGAGGCTAATGGAGCCTAATTATAATTTTACGAGTGGAAACTCGGATACAGGGTGTATGGGAGCCCTCGGTAGCTAGTTGATTTTAAAATTTATATGGTTCGACATGAGAACCAGGAAGGATCAGTATAGTGATCCTGAGGATTGATGTATGGACTAGATGAGACTGAGGTCCTAGGCATATCTTAAATTTTGCGGGCGAAATTTTTGTAAGTGGGGAAGTATGTAACAACCCTTGACTTTGGAGACTGAGAAATTAAATTTTTGGAAAAATAAAATTTAATTAATTGGAGAATTTCAAAATTTTGGAATTTAGGCCCAAAAATAGAGGATGCCTTAAAGTATTACGGATGATGATTTTTAGGGTGCCATTGATCCCGGAAGGGTCGAGATAGTCAAAATGACTGTCATTGGGTTTTATTTCGGCTCCGGAATGTTTTTAAGTATGTTTGGCTCGAATTGGAGTAAACAAGTCATTTAAATTGTGTATTAACATTTAAAATTGGGTTTATGTTTTAAAGGATTTTTAGGCTTACGGATGAAGCCATTTCTCATTTGAGAGAAAGAGAGAAAAAGCCCTAGAGGGAGAAAGAAGAAGGAAAGAAGAAGAAAGGAAGAGAGAGAGGAAGAAAAAATTTGGAGATTCCGGCCCAACCGCGACATCGAGGACGATCCAACCTCTACAAAATCAAGGCAAGTGTTTAATCTTGCTAAATAGCTATTTGTGTATTTCATTTCATAATTTGTGGGTTAAAGAAATGGATTTTGGGTATAAATATCAAAACCTAGATTTTTGGGTTTAAATCTTGAAATCAATGTTTAGATATGGTTTGATGGCATATAAATGGTTGGGATGAGAAGTAGGATGGATTTTCTTTGTATAAATATTATTGGGTTAAAGATTTGGGGGCTTGAGGATGATATGTGAGTGTTTGAGAGTAGTGGGTTTGCTGAAATTGGAAAATTGGCCAAGGCAACTGGTATGGCCGGTTGACCACGGTCTGGGGACCGGTCGACCGCGCCTTAAGGGAAAAGCCTACTGCATTTCTTCGTAGGCAAAATTTGGACCCGCGGTAGACCGGGGGTCTGGGACCGGTCGATCGGTCCCCTATTTTTATCCCAAGAATGGGAATTTCTTTTACCCCTTTATCTTTTGGAGTTTATTCTTAGGGGCTTCCTTAATGGGCTGTTTTATGGGGGTTTTCTAGGATGATCTCTAACCCTTTTTATCGGGTTTATTGATTTGGGGGCCTTCTCTCATTATGTAAGAGATATCTTTTGGTGACTTATAGGGGGTCTCTCACTTAGTATATGATAGTGGGGACTTCTTGGAATAATTGGACAAGAAATATCCATGTATGTTGTGAAATTTCTAGGCTGACATTTATGTCAAATCCTTATAAGGATAGGATATTGTTAAGATACAATTTGGGGCCAAATATAACAGAGTGGTCGAATACTCTTAAAGAGTGAGGGGTTTCATATCCTTAGAAATGTTTAGACTAAGGAACAATTGATAACTCAATAGGAGTAAGGGTTCCTGAGATTTATTTGAACCATAGGTGAAATTGGGAACGTTTGGGATCGTACTATCGACTAGAATAAGCGGTAGTATAAATTCTAGTTAGGATAGTTTATATGTAATTGTGGGGATATGACCATTGAGATTCCAATACTTGAAACGAGGTTGGAAAAATTTGAGGTTTTAGACTATTAAGTCATGTATGTGCCTATGGTTAAATAGTACTAAAGGAAATTATGTACTTTTGAATATGGATGAAATGTGTAGTGATGGATTCCTAAACAAAATTTTGGGTGATAACGCTAAGGTTGAATATATATGTATATATGAATACATATGATTTTGGGAGACTATTCATCATAAGAAAAATGATTGAATATGTTTCAAGTGAGAGATTGTATTCACATATCGAGGTAAATTAAAGGAAGTTGTGGTGACGACTTGTATATTGAGGATTATGTATACTTATAGTCGGGTTTATATATCTTATACATATGAACAAGAATGAGTTTGTATATATAATGATATAGCGATGTGTGAATATATGTACGTGTATCTATATATAAATATGAATATATGGATATATTTATGTTGTGGACATACATGGTATGGTTATTTATACCGTATATGATGGTTTACTATTTGATCATATGATGGGATCATATGGATGTATGTATATTTCACATGTGAGCAATATATATACTTATGTGGTTAAGAATACCCCGCTCATGCTATCATTGGGAAGTTTTCGCGCAAAGGGTGAGCATCCTGGCATATAGAGTAGGGTGTGGATATTCCCCAGGTCATAGTCGTCCTATGTGTTATTATACCATAGATATATTTTTGGGATGAGACGTGGTGGGTATGTTTCATCTCATTGCTGGTTGGAGCTTGAGAAACCTAATAGGTTCGGTGTGTGATAATTGATTTAAATTAAATTCGCAAGTTTCCAAGAACCCTTATTTAATTAGCGCCTACTTTTAAACCAAATAAAATCAACCCTTAAACATGGATCTAAATCAACCCATCAGATATAAAGCATGCGACACAAAGTTAAGGAAAAATCCCTGAAGGGCAAAACCTTTTATTTCTAGAACTTTAAAGAATTTACAAGACCATTGACTTACATACAACCTGATAATCTCCCACAAGTGTAACGCACGGTGTCTTCGGTAAACCTTCAAAGCAACGGGTAGAAACAGTGTGACACAGAAATACCCGCAGGTGTCGGTTCCTATGTCGGCGGCTGGAAGTTTCCCTTTCCAGGAGGGCAGCAATGAAGAAGAGAATGGCTTCTCCACAAGGGTTGAACAAACAAAAGTTGTGTTCTTGGGTTACACAAAAAGATTCACAAAGGTTTGGCAATTGTGTGAATTAAAAAACCTAGAGTCTTGGGCTCAATAGGTGAAGACTTAGAGTATTTGGGACTCTGAAAATCGTCTTGAAAAGTCTAAAAAAAAACAACTCCCCGAAGTTTGCTTAAATAATAAAACTTTGTGCCTAAAAAAATCTCGACAGATCTGGCGAAGTTTATCCCAGGCGGACCGGTCCTGCTTGAGGGCGGATCGGTCCGATTGACCGGATCGGTTATTTTATTCTGAGGTGGATCGGTCTGGTTGTGACCGGATCGGTTCTTTTATTCCAGGCTTCATCGATTCGCAATCGGTCCGGGGTATACTGGATCTACAGCAAGCGGATCGATCGGGTTGAGGGGCGGATCGGTCTGGTAGGGAGGTGGACCGGTCCGGCTATCAGACTTTGATTCCTCTTCTTCTTTTGATATTCGGATCCGTTGATGAATGTATGAATCTTGAATTTCTTCAACTGTGTAACGGCGTGAGACATAATAAATTCTTAATGGACAAAAATGTCCTTACAAATCTCCCCCTATGTCTATGCCGGTACATACATAAAAACAAAACATCCGAATTATCAAAACAACTAAAAATGCCTATACAAATCTACCCTTCCATGAACCCAAAACTGGAAAGATACGATTGAATAAGTCTACATCGTTTTCTCTTCAATTCTTTAGGAATCATCAAATCTCAAAGCTTTTCTCATCCGGGTGTGCAATCCAATGATAATCCATGTAGTACCTACACACATGAGAAAAAGCAAAATACCAAGTGACATATCGAGTTTGAAATGAGATAATATATGATAAAAACATAAGCAACATCTCAAAAACTCCCCCAAAATTCAAACTCCCCCATAATATGATAATTCTTTCTCCCCCTTTTTATGATGGCCCCAAATAGACAAATGAGAAGAATGAATCAAATAAGAAAAATCGGGGTGTCACGGTATACAAAAAAAACAGAAACTATTTTTGAATTTTTCAAATTTTTCATACAAAGATAGGACACCAATATGAACAAATATGATACAAAAATCACACCATGGATTTAGACTCAAACAACCAAGTCATGGAAATGGAATGAATGGGTGTGAACACATTCGATAGGAAAATCAACTCAATCAATTATATGTGCACGATGCATATGTGTACTCCTAATGAATGAACATCAAAGGTATCCTTAGGTGTAAAAATTTGTTGAATTTATATGACATCGTCTTATGCAACTCAACAAATCAAAGTCAAACGATTTCCACACCAATAACGTCCAAAACTATATAGCGCATTTTCAAGAATTTCAAGGACGTGCAAACCCGTTTTAAATTCTCCAAGCAAACACCCTCCTATATATTTTCTTTTAGAGGTAATCTAAATTCTCAAACTTTGGAGAATTAGTGCAAAAACCTAAATGGCCCCTTTTTGGCATGAATATATTTTTATTGCCTTTCCATTTTTTTTTGGGCTCTTTTAACCTCTTTGGACCTCGGATAATAAAATTCCTCTATTTTTTAGGTCCTTTTTAACGGTGGCTTTTGCGCAAAGGATAGAAGATTACCTTTCGCAGCCCCTCCCCGTTATAAAATAAAGCACACAAACTTACAAAACGGTTCTTATATGCACAATTTCCTTATAAAAATTATCACGCTTGGTTCGTTTTAAAGACAGGATTGAAGTGAAAACACCCAACCAACATGTGATAAGACAAGCACAATAATCAATCAAATTCGTGCATGTGTGCAATAAAGGAAACATTAGTCAAACATGTAGGAAAAAACACTTAATCACATCTTAATGACTCCAAACATTATAAATCACACGGATGAATTGACATATTGTCTTAAAACACTATCAAATAGTCACATGAAAATAATGGAATGATGTTGTGACTTGGTCGTCCAAAGTGTTCATCCATAAACGGTGCAAACAAAAAACACAAATCTTTTTGGATTTTTCAAAAATTTTGTCAAAACAAAATCTTTTTGTATTTTTCAAAAAATTTCAAAACAAAAATATATACAAAAAGTACACATGTCATAACACTAGCAAACAAGTATAAATCATGAAACCACAACTAGTGTATGACAAACATGCAAACACAATCAACCAAAAGATTTCACATGGGGTGAATTACATGCAAGAAAACGAGAATCGTGGACAAATAAATCATAGGTCTCTAAATCCGATTTCCTGACCCAAATTGATATGTAACGAGGTGAGGGGGTGTGGGGAATTGAATTTATTCTTCTATTAACCTTCCAAGGTTCATTTAAAATCTTGTAACAAAATCGCCTAAGATGACCTTGCCTACCGCAATGTGTGCAAGTGTAAATCGGGCGGTGTGTGTTACCTAAAGGTGGCCCTCTCCTCAAATTCCTAGGTGGTGCCCTCATCAATTTCCTAGGTGGCGCTTTCTGAATTTGCTTAGGTGGATCTCTCCTAATGATCCTAGGAGGCACTCTCACGATGTTCCTAGGAGGCTCTTTCCTAACACCCTTAGGTGTCTCTTTCTTAACAATCCTAGGGGGCTCTCTCATACGTGTTGGAATGGGTGCAACATATTTTTCAAGACCAATCCCACCCTTATCCGTTTCGATCTCGACTGTGCCTAAAATCTTAGCAAGTTTTTCAGACCTAGACTCTAAATCAAATTTCACTTTACTTGAATCTTTCAATTTCACTTCAAGTTCACCTATCCTAGATTCAAGTACTCGTTTAGAATCCTCAAACTCTAAAATCTCCTTTTTCATAGTCTCCATCAACCCTCTAAGAATATCTCTCTCACCCTTGACGTACTCAAGCTTCTCTTTCAAAATTTTCACATGAGCCCTAAGTTATTCAACTAAAAAAATCATTATTTTTTATGGCACACTCTTTCAACTAAGCTTTCAATTTCAAATTTTCTTTCTTTGTTTTCAAAGTTTCAGCATAAAGTTCATTGAAGGCAGTTTGCAAGTCATGATCATCTACACTTTCCTCCTCACTTTCATCCACACTCCCATCACCTTCACTATCATCACTAATCACATGGATGGGAAACTCTCGCCTAGAAGCATAAAAAACATCTTCTTCCGAATCACAATCACTAAGGGTAGAAATATGAGAAATCGGTTTATTCAATTTCTTCTTTAAATTTGTGGTACACTCATGTAATGTTGAACCAACACCCTCACAACAAGGACACCTCTCAGATTCGTTTTCAACAGAAGATTTAAAACAAGAGTTCGTGTGAATTTTCCAATTAATTTTTTCAAAAATTTGACATCGAAGATCATCAAAACCATCAAAAGCCATTTTTGTGCAAAATCAGGATCAAAACACAATAACTTAGTGCAACAGGCTCTGATACCAATTTGAGAACGTGACTAGACAAATTGTATCAGAAAGTAAATCCCCAAAAAATCCGGATCACGCGATAAATTAGCGCAATCCGCTTTGATACCAATTTGAGAAACCGAATAGGTTCGGTGTGTGATAATTGATTTAAATTAAATTCGCAAGTTTCCAAGAACCCTTATTTAATTAGCGTCTACTTTTAAACCAAATAAAATCAACCCTTAAACATGCATCTAAATCAACCCATCAAATATAAAGCATGCGACACAAAGTTAAGGAAAAATCCCCGAAGGGCAAAACCTTTTATTTCTAGAACTTTAAAGAATTTACAAGACCATTGACTTACATACAACCTGATAATCGCCCACAAGTGTAACGCACGGTGTCTTCGGTAAACCTTCAAAGCAACGGATAGAAACAGTGTGACACATAAATACCCGCAGGTGTCGGTTCCTATGTCGGCGGCTGGAAGTTTCCCTTTCCAGGAGGGAAGCAATGAAGAAGAGAACGGCTTCTCCACAAGGGTTGAACAAACTAAAGTTTTGTTCTTGGGTTACACAAAAAGATTGACAAAGGTTTGGCAATTGTGTGAATCAAAAAACCTAGAGTCTTGGGCTCAATAGGTGAAGACTTAGAGTATTTGGGACTCTGAAAATCGTCTTGAAAAGTCTTAAAAAAACAACTCCCCGAAGTTGGCTTAAATAATAAAACTTTGAGCCTAAAAAATCTCAGCAGATCTGGCGAAGTTTATCCCAGGCGGACCGGTCCGGCTTGAGGGCGGATCGGTCCGATTGACTGGATCGATTCTTTTATTCTGAGGCGGATCGGTCCGGTTGTGATCGGATCGGTTCTTTTATTCCAGGCTTCATCAGTTCGCAAACGGTCCGGGGTATACTCGATCTGCAGCAAGCGGATCGGTCCGGTTGAGGGGCAGACCGGTCCGTTGGCGGATCGGTCCGGTAGGGAGGCGGATCGGTCCGGCTGTCAGACTTTGATTCCTCATCTTCTTTTGATATTCGGATCCGTTGATGAATGTATGAGTCTTGAATTTCTTCAACGGTGTAACGGCGTGCGACATAATAAATTGTTAATGGACAAAAATGTCCTTACAGAGCTATGATCACTTCCCGGGACGTCGTGTGTGTGATTTATCATGAGGTGGGTGTCGTTGATCCCCACCAGATGGTCCTCAGTTGCTACGTGAGCCGGGCACTGGGAAGATGATAGCATTGATGCAGTTTTATCGGCGATATATATAGCCGGGTGGATTATGTGCATGTCCATTGTACATCAGATATGATATGTACACTTGGTCTTGGGTATGGATGATTGGTATATGTATATATATGGTGAGAATAAAATACCTATATATATATTTATATATCATATAGATGAAAGGATATAGAATCTTTGTGGAGTACATCTTGGATGATTATGGTGTACTAGATTGATGGGGTTTGATGTATCGCATTTAAGGAATATTTCGGTTAGATCATCCCAAGGATATTATTGGAGATTTAGTAGTAGTGGTAGATTTATATGGTATACGCGGCATTATGGACCTCTATGATCGACATTGTCAAACAGTAGTGTAACGGGGCGGTTCCTTGTTTGGATTTCGCTTTGCGAGACACCCCACACACGAAATGTAGTACATTGTTGAGAGTAGAGTGAAGTTTTGTCGATATTTATGTGTGGCATAATGGATCTCCAGGATCGACATTGACAAGTAGTAGTGTAACAGGATGGTTCCTTGTTTGGATTTCGCTTTGCGAGACACCCCACGCACGAAACGCAGCGCAGCGTTGAAATTGGAGGGATGTTGTGTCAATAATAATTTTGCCTGCTTATTAATTAGAAATTAAATCATATATTTCAACCCAAATGCATATTGGGTAACTTATTAATTTATAATTGGTTAAAGTATAAACCGAAATCCACTAAGCTTAATAAGGCACATATGATTTGAAATAAATACTTAACTGTGTTTAGAAAAGGGATGGATTCTTGGGTTAAGTTAGGAAGGTAGATCTCGTGGGTATAGGCTAGGCCTATGATAAGTTAGGTTTTCCTAATACATGGGGGTAATTGAACTAAAATTGGAGACGCAAATAGGTGCGCGCCTTTAGATGAGAGGTGAGTTGGGGTTCCACGAGAGTGCGATTCCACTTTTAATTATGAAATAAGTGCACCGATATTTATTATGCACGGTTAACACACTTGCTAAATATTTTTCACAACATGGGCTCTGACCCATTTATTTTTCTCTCCTGCTTGTATATATATATATATATATATATATATATATATATATATATATATATATATATATATATATATATATATATATGATACTACAGGTATCCTACCGCATGGATGACGGATGACCTCCTATCCAGAGTCTTGGGGGCCATGATAGGTGCAGACTGTTGCGGGATGTTGATAGTAGTCGCTTCCTATTTCTTTAAAACTCTACGTAGTAAAGATGTTGTATATCGGGTTTGTACCCAAGGGATATTTATATACATGTTTATATTTATTCCATTCCAGTTATTGTATTGGGTGTGACCCGACAGCTTATTCGGGTTTACTTTTTGGTAGTATATTCTGTTGTCATTTTATTTCTATCATTTCATTTCTCATAGTTCTTTCATGCATCTCTCTTTCTTTTATTAGTAGTGTTAGTTGGTTGTATGTTGCACATTTTATTTAAATTTTAACATCTCGCTTATATGATATCGGGTAGTTAGTCCTATATTATATAGTACCGACAGTTGATGTTGAGACTGGACCATCTGAAAATCCTGATTTAATATAGTATAGGGCTGGCCACCCGTTATTATTTTAAGCGGGGTGTTACACTAACACCCCAAGAAGATTTAACAATAATCTTTTAACATAGATCAGTGTCCAACCTATTACGTTTGTAGTTTAATAATTTTATCCTGAATTATGAAATTAACAAAAGGGTTTATGAGTCAAATTTACATTAATAAGAACAAAATATACAATTCCATGTTGCAATTAAAGGAATTTATCATTAAACGAACCAAGTTTAATAATAAGATTAAGGATAAATTTTCAAATTAAACCATATTACAAAACTTACAATTTATATAAAAAAAATCAAGTTTGTAAAAGCTTTATCTACATTCCAATGATACTATCATAACACAATCCCACTTAAATTCTTAATCGATGTAAACATGCCTTTGGAATGATTGACGAATAAGAGTCCTAAAAAGAACCAAATCCACTTCCAATCTTTGCGAAACTTCTCCTTAGTCTTGGGGTTTCTTATAAATGTCTAAAGTGTGAATTTAGGTTTTTGTAATAACCTAATAATCAATCTTACCATCCAATTATGTTCACACCCCAAACCTCAATTTAACAAGCCCAGATAAGACTCCAAATGGCCTAAAACTCTGCCCAAGCCATGTATTAACCTAGTGGACTTAAACCAAATTATTTTAAGTAAAAAAAGAATATTATAAACATCCAAAAAGTCAACCTAAAACTAAACATATTTTAATAAATTACTTTCTTCCAGAAGCTAATTTAGGATGGTGCGAGTTAATTAAGTTAAAAAACGTATTTGTTAATCCATTATGTGAGACTCGACATTATATGAAAGTACTTCATGATTGGTGGATCCTAATATCGAGAGAATAATCAAAATAAGGAAACCCCCAACATCTAGTCCCTAACTATTCCGTAGTCACCCATAATACTAAGTCACTTACAATATTGAATTAGTGAATAACCATCTATTAAGCGAATTTTCAATGAGTGTTAATTTACATAACATATATAGAATCACATATACAAATCTCATATAAACATATAATAGTTATAGTGAGTGACATACAATATATTACATGCAAATAACAATTCGTCACATTTATAATGAATTTAAAATTTAATTAATTACTATGGAAACATAGGGTATTCTAATGTAAGATGAATGATTCATAGTTATTAGTAGTGATGTGGCTTGTATTTATAATTGTTAATCAAGATACTATTATATTTGATTGAAGAAAATATTTAGATTTTGATCATGATGGGCTGAGAATATGTCAAGACTCAACTTCGCCAAATGACCCCACTAAAGGTAGTGGATGAGGGTATATGTTAATAATGATAATAACACATTATGTAAATTGGTTCAACATAAAATTTATTGTCTATACATGCACTACAAAGAAATTTCCATCATATGTAGTCCATATAATGTCTAAGTTATTTGTATTGGGTATAGAACCTATTAGGTGTAACAAGTATACTGTTTTGGGTGTTTCTAACTCACTTAGAACTCTAGTCAATAGTATATATAAAGAACAAAAATCTTATCCCCAGAACTCAATGTGAGGGTAGTAAGGGGTCATGTCCTAGAAACTCTTCATAGTTAGAAATATTAAGTATATTTCCTATAAACTCTTCATAGTTGTTAGAAATATTGAATTAAGTTCGTTGAGTATTTCAAGAAGACCAATTTAAATAGGCATCCATTTAAACATGTGACAAGTGAAATATGTATCATGGATGGTCATGTTAATATTTTATTCTTAAATTCATGTAAATTGTATATATTTTAATAAAGGAGTGTCGTGTTAATTTATAAATAAGAATCATTTTGTGATAATTCATTATATTTATTTTTAATTAGTTTTATGCATGTAGGTAAATTGGAATTAGCAGCAATTCTAGTGAATTGGGTTCAGCCCGATCATAAAAATTATAATTCCTGTTCTATTTAAATTCAACAATTCACTACCTAAATACGGATCGTATGTGTATAATATTAGTATTATTGCTTAACTACGAAAAAGTTTCTGATGGTTCAAAAATATGGCTTATAGTTTAAAGATGATTGCGTCGATACATCAAAAATTTATTGAATAGGACCACAAGTAAGAGTCAAGTCTAGATAATGACTAGATTAGACTTGTACATTCTGACAATGTTCCAAAAGGGTGCATAGATTGTTAATCCTGAGGATTTGGAGGATTGGAATATCAAAAGAATTCTTTATTTGATTGTTATGGGTGTGAGCCAATTTTTTTTTTATCTAAAGCTCCAAAAGTTGGGAAATCATTCTGTGAGCATGTCTGAGGTAATATGCTGGAAGAATACATGTCAGGAGATATCCTAGAATGTGATACCTATTGATAAACTTATAAGTTTTTGTTCTATCAGTAAATCTAATAAATGGATTTTTTGCAATTCAATAAATAATCAAATAAGTTAATTTTGAGACAATGAATAATAAGATTAATAGTTCGTGTGCTGAAAACCCAAATGGATGAAAGGTACCCAATTACAATAAGTGTGAATTATAAAAAGACGATGATTATGACTAAACTGAACTAGTAAACTTGTGATTTAAAATAGAGAAAATAATTTTGGGATCATTCTCCAACCTTGGACTGGATATATAAATGATGGAGTTTGATTTAATTCAATTCTAATCAACCATATCCAATCAAGGTCAAAGATCAACCATGTAAAGATAAAACTCAACAATGAAAGATTAAAGGTTAATTAGTTATGGTAACAAATGGGTTAAGTTTGTAGTAATGCTTCAAACACAACCATTGCATGAAAAGGTAAGTTGGGAGGCTATAGTACTCAAATTTTAACAGATGAGTTTGAATAAAAAATAATATAAATCAAACACTAACTTTGAAGTTCAATCATCCATAGTGGGATTATGATCCCTAAACTAAAAGAACTAGACACTCATGGTAAGTATGACACATAAAATGAAAGTAAGCATCAATAAATGAAACTTCTAACAATATAACCAACCATGTCAAGAGTAAATAATCATAAGTATAAAAAATAACCAATAAATATTATGTGTTTAATGGAAGAAAAGAAAGATAAAGAAAACTTTCATTGTTAACCTAGGAGAGAGAAGGGAGTGATTACTCTTCAATACTATCTTTTCAAAATAAATACTTAGTCCCTAATAAAATGTAAAGGAAAATTTTATATACAACATGAGAAATGGCAAACTTAATAAACAATCAAAGCCAAAACAGGGGACCAAATCGATTGGGAGCAGAGATAGATCAATTTGATCAGAATTAATTTGACTATGACATGCTCCGAATCGATTCAGATCAGATAAGAATCGATTCGACACCTGATGGGGATTGAGAAGCCCTTGATGCCTTACTCTTCACATAGATTACCCCCAGGGAAACCTCCTTAAATTCCTCGTTATGAGTCAAAAGCATGCACCATCGGTGGCCAAGAATAGATAACTTGAAGAGATATAACTTCCATATAGTGCTTAAGCCCAAAGCCCAAGTGCTGAATTTAGTAAAATGCCCACAAAATTTCATTTGTCGATGGAACTTTCCCAAAAGTCGACCAAATTTTATGCCTAGCATTTGCAACACCTATAAAAGCTAAAATAATTCTTGAAAAAGATAAATGACCTTAAGTCTCTCATGTGCGTGGGAATGCTATAAATATAAAGGCTTTTAAAGGAAATATTCATGACTAATCACACCCGAAACTTACCGATCACCAGTCCCAATCAATGAAGCGCAAATAAATAAGAATCACAAGTAAAACCACAAGTAGAAGATATACACAATGCATAAAATTCACTTTTGCATGTGCGAGTTTGCATTTAGCATATATAATAAGCCCTTAAACCCCTAGGTGTCCCTAGAGGGTGAGTTTTGTCTCATGAGGATCTTCAGGGATGATACACACAAACATCATGTCACCTCATACTATGGTTGACCTAACTCTAATACGAAATCTCAACAATAATAACGATAGACGACATTATTAGAAAAGTGAACAAGAATTCCCACAAAAGTCTTAAATAATTAAGATTATTAGAGAAACATCAACAAAACTGAAACTTTAAATATGTGATATGAAGGGGAAAATGTGAAAGTTTATATTTGATAAAACTTGTATTACCTAGATAAATGTTACATCATTCATGACTCAATAACTCTTCAATGATTAAACTTAGTAATTGAAAGTACTTAGAAGAGGGTGTAATTCACACGAGACATGAAGGTATAAGGTGTAATTGTAAATGGAAACTAGGCCGCACATTTGTCATAAAAGAAGAACTCTATAAAAAAGTAAAAAAAAAAAATGTGATCTAATGAATTCATACCGTTCATTAACTAAGGTGAAAATAAATTTAATAGATTATCGTAAATGTTCAAGTTTGAAAAGAATTTCACACTAGGATAAAAAAAAACTTTTATGGACGTAAGAACAACTAGGATAGGGTTAATAAATGAAGGTATATTTAAGTACAAAGGTATTCATGAAGAATATACGAAATAATGGTAAAAGTAGGAAATTTCAAAACTAAATTTCAAGTTCCACAATCACAAATGTCCAACTAGAGTATGACTACTTTATTCTTTCACATAAGCACGAAATTCAAACTTTCTCGAATCAATTTTCTTTTTTTTTTCTTTTCATTTTCTTTTCATTTCCTTATCTTATTGAATAAAAGTCAACTCATCACTTGATTCCATCCACATAAAAATGATATCATAAATTCCTAATTCCATTCCCAAATACTGGTGACAAAGGTGTGTGTATAGTTTAAAACTCCAATGTAGAGCTAGTTAATGGATTTTGGGTGTGACATGAAGGGCTATATTTAGGATCAAAGGGTTGAGTAGGGATGATCAAGTAGGTAAAAATAAGGTCGATATGTGTTTAACATAAAGAAGGCAAGTGATGCTTTCCTAAGCTTTCATACAATTATCATGACTCAACAATATTAAAAATTTTGCTCGAGTGTCAAATTTAGTATTGATGTGACAACCGGAATATAATTATGATGAATTATATTTAAATCATGCTTATATTATGTGATATGAATAATGTGATATTAGTATATCTAATGTTAAGTGATTATGTTTATTATAATTCTACTTTCATAAATCATGAAAGGTCGAATTTACAAACACAAATTTTGTTGTTTTCGGTAGAAAGGTTCCTGTTAGAGACTAGTTTTGACCTTTATAACATTATAAATGACTTGAGCTGAAAACTAGATAGTTGTAGACACGTGAGTTAGGGTTGTAACACAATAAACAAATCATCAGATGGATGCCCGAGTAAAGAGTTATACCGAATTTACGAACAAAGGGCAAAGTTGTCCATTCCCTTTAAGTGGTATTTTGTCTTTTATTAAACCAAATGGTTTAATTTGATTGGTTGTCTTGGGAGGAAGCCTTGGCCGACCTTACACCCTTGAAATATATTTATCCTTCAGCCAAAATCAGCCACAAAAGGGTTTCACCTTGAGGAAAGAGAATTAGGGAGTTTAGGAAGGAAAAGTGAGGAGAAAAGGTGTAGAAAAATCCATGGAAATTACGTAAAAGTCCCGAAGGTAATCCTAATTGCAAATCTTGTCATTTATCTTATATTACTGATTTATATGATATAAATCATCATAGGTTTATGAAAGTTCCAGCCCTTTATATGTATGAATGGTTAGATGCAAGTTTATGTTAAGTTGAATGTAGAAACCCTTAAAATTGCTTTGTACTGAAACCCCTTGCATTCAAACTTACATATCTCTTTGTGTGCTTACTGGAATTGAGAAATTCCAAGTGGATATGAAATTAGACTCATATATTCATATCATAACCAAAAATGAGAATTTATCTCCTTGTGTTTAGGCCGTAATGATGATTTCAAGTTGGTACATGGTTGCTATTTGTATACTTGATTTCGGTATTCCCTAAGTTTAGTCGAGCTTTGGAGATAGCAAATGAAGTAAAAAAATTATGAAACTTTAATTCTGTATTATTAAGTATATGTACTAAAAATTAGTTAAAAATCATGGAAAGTTATGATGTAGAAAAATTATGAAATTTCTGGGAATTCGAAGGAACAATAGAGGAGCTTGTAGGGAAGATTTCTTGTGTTGTAGAGAAATGGTCATAACTTTCCCTAGGAAGCTTGAAAAATTACACCGTCACTTTTACTGGATAGTATATTCATACATGTTTTCATATTTATGAGGTTGGACCCATGTATTTGTACAATTTAGGAATATAAGATGGTTAAGTATGTAAGACAATAATTTCAGGCCATACTGGGTACCCCTTGAATGAATGTTTGTATTTCGTCCTTACAAAGGGTACTTTGAGTACATGTTTCATGTGTATATACATTGAGGAGTATAATTTCATGTTTACTTGACTTTGGTTATAACTTCCTCATAAGGTATTTCCTACGGTTGAATGTCCGTAACTTTATCAACATGTATATCATTGTTTTGCCTTTACCTATGTTTTATGGAATGTGACTTAATTGGAATTATATTGTTGATGTATAGTCATAGAAAGTTACATAATTATGTTTGGATAATATTTATTATTGAGGTTCAGTACTGATTTAGTTGGATTGACAGGTGTAAGGTCTAATCAACCCGGTTCGGCTCCACCAGAAGAAAACGTGAATACATAGTTGTCAACCAAGGTCAGTGTACTCACTGGAAAGAGATATTTGTATCATGTTATTGATATGATCATAATATAATGAATATGAAATTGTTCATTTCGGTTTGCCAAAATTAGGGGTTACTCCTTGGCCAGGAATGGAGGAGATTTATCTATTAAGGACAATGGGTTACTCCTCGACGAGGAATGGGGGAGAATTGTCTATTTAGACAGGATATGTGAATCATGATTCGAAAATTTTGGTCATTCATTATGAATGATCCGGATAAGTTAATTCATAATTATATGGACATGATATATTGCATGTAAATTTATGCAGTAGTATAGTAGTGATGCATTCACTGGGCTATTTTGCTCATGGTTCCTATGTTCACATTTTTCAGGTAACGCGATGTCACTGCCAAATCTAGGAGGTCGGGTTGGGTTAGCCAGGAATGGGAGAAACTATGATTTTGTGTAAATGTAAATGATGTAATTAAGTTAAATTATCCTTCAAGAAAGTTTTTATGGACATGATTACTCTGATGTTGTAAAAAGGTTTTCAGTTATATGTATTTACAATGATGACTCTGAAATCAAAACTCGTGATTATGGTTTGGTTAGATTAATTATGGTTTGACTCACTTTGACTTTCAAACTTAATTATAAGTAACTGGGTTGGGGTGTGTTAGCTTTTGGTATCAGAGCCTAGGTTTTAGAGGTTCTGGAGTGAGAAGAGTCTATATTTGGCAGTGAATGTTAGAAATATATCTTATTTCATACTAACGATTATGTTAGGAAAGATATGTATATCTGTATGTTGTTATATCTTTGATTCATTTCAGATATAAGAGAATGGAAAGAGGGAATGTAAATTTGAGATTAGAAGATGAGGATTCAAATATTCCAGTAGAAGTGGAGGTTGAGCAACCTGTTCAGATAAATGTGGAACCCGAGCCAGAACAACTGACAGATATGCAAAAAATGGCACGTGCTATGACGCTAATGGAAGATCAGCAAGCTAGATTTATGGCTCAGATGGAAGAACAACAAACCAGGCAACTGGAGGCACAAGCCTTAGCTAGGGCTGAGGAGGTGATACACCGGGATGAAAGAAGTACTTCACATGAGAAATTTATTAAGATGAATCCACCATCGTTCGAAGGAGCAGTTGATCCCACAAAGGCAGAAGTCTGGGTTAAAGAGATTGAACTTATTTTGGGGGTGATGAGAATGCCTGAAAATCAACGAGTGATATTGGCGACGTACATGCTGAAAGGAGAAGCTAAATATTGGTGGGATGACACCAAACATTTGTTGATTACTCCAGGAGGTGGTAATGTGATCTCATGAGATTCTTTTGTTAAAGCCTTATATGATATATGTATTTTCCTCCGATGTATCGAAAACAAAAGGAGAAAGAATATTTCATGTTGAATCAGGGAAGCATGACTCTTAGGGAATATAAAGCCAAACTTACAGCCTTATCTCGGTTTGCTTCGAGGTTTATCCGGAATGAGGAAGACATGTGTAGTCGATTTCTTGATGGACTTGAGTTAGTTATTAAATCAAGGTTGTCGGCTTTAGAGACTGTTAATTATTCAGCTTTGGTGAATAAAGCCCTGCTGGTAGAAAATGACGTGAATGAAGCAAGAGGGAATCGAGAACGAGGTGTAAAGAGAAACATATTCAATCCAAGTTATGAAAAAGGTAGTAATACAGAATATTCAAGACTTGGAGGGCAGAAATTTCAGCATGGTAGAGGTATGGGAGGTGGTTCGTAGAAGGGTGAGGCTAGTAGTGGAAGAGGTTCAGGAGCTTCAGCGCAAGGAGATTCGAATGTTTGCTTCTTTTGTGCTACATCGGGCCATATAAAAAGAAATTTCCCAAAGTTACTGAGTATAGAATGTTTGAACTGTCATCAGAAGGGACATCTGAGAAAGAATTGTCTGATATTATCAAGAGCAGTTTCAGTCAGTAGTGTGGGGCCTCATAAAGGATCCTCTCCAGGCAGTGCCACCAGGGGAAGAGGTACAGGACAAGCAAGTGGATCGAAGGCAGGAGGAAGAGTGTTTGCGATGACATTGCAAGATGCCCATGCTACACCTGAAGTTGTTACAGGTAAACTTTTTATTGCAAACCAAGATCTATATGCACTCATTGATCCTGGATCTACGCATTCCTTTGTGGCATTACATATTGTTTCATATTTGGGTAGACCATGTTCATTCCTCAATTGTGCCTTATATATTTCTACCCCAATGGAAAGTGTGATTCTAGTTGAGCATGTTTATAAAGATTGTGTGTTACGAATGGGTGAGTGAGATTTCTATGTTGATTTGATACTGTTGGCCATTCGGGATTTTGATATTATATTGGGGATGGATTGGTTATCATTGTATCATGCTTCCATTGATTGTTTTGAAAAAGAAGTTACATTTCATCTTCCTGGTGAACCCGAGTTCCATTTTACAGGGGAAAGGAATGTTGTCCCTAATTGTCTTATCTCAACAATAAAGAGTAGAAAGTTATTGAGTACGGGTTGTACGTGGTATTTAGCGTATGTGGTTGATGTTAGTAAGGAAGCACTTAAAGTTGAAGATATACCAGTGGTTAGAGAATTTTCTGATGTCTTCCCAGAGTAATTGCCAAGATTGCCACCCGATAGGGAAGTAGAGTTTTCTATTGAATTAATTCCAGGTACTAGTCCAATTTCTCTTGCTCCATATAGGATGGCACCATTAGAGTTGAAAGAATTAAAAGTGCAATTACAAGATCTGATAAGCAGAGGTTTCATTCGGCCTAGTGTTTCGCCATGGGGAGAACCAATGTTATTTGTGAAAAAGAAAGATGGGACAACGCGATTATGTATTGATTATCGGCAGTTGAATAAGGTGACCATTAGAAATAAGTACCCTTTACCTCGTATCGATGACTTATTTGACCAATTACAGGGGGCCACAATATTTTCGAAGAATGATTTGAGATCGGGTTACCACCAACTGAAAGTGAAGGATAGTGATATTTCCAAAACAGCTTTTCGGACTCGATATGGGCACTATGAGTTTTTGGTGATGCCTTTTGGATTAACTAATGCTCCAGCAGTTTTTATGGATTTGATGAATCGGGTATTCCACCCTTTCATTGATTCATTTGTGATTGTATTCATAGACGATGTGTTGATTTACTCGCGTAGCATGGAGGAACATGAGAAGCATTTGAGACTTGTATTGCAGATTTTGAGAGAGAAGAAATTATTTGCTAAATTCAGCAAGTGTGAGTTTTGGTTAAATGAAATTGTGTTTTTAGGGCATGTGGTCTCGGGAAATGCGATTTATGTTGAACCAAAGAAAGTGGAAGCAATTGTTTAATGGGAAAGTCCTAAGAATGTGACAGAAATTAGGAGTTTCCTAGGATTGGCAGATTACTATCGCAGATTCATTAAGGGATTAGCATTACCACTGACAAAATTGACTCGTAAAGAAGTGAATTTTGTATGGGATGAAGAATGTGAGAGGAGTTTTAAAGAATTAAAGAATCATTTGGTTTCATCCCCTATACTTACTATTCCATGTGGGAATGAGTCTTTTGTGATCTATACAGATGCTTCATTTCAGGGTTTAGGATGTGTTCTTATGCAGAATGGGAAGGTAATAGCATATGCTTCTAGACAATTAAAGACGCATGAACGAAATTACCCTACACATGATTTGGAGCTAGCAGCCATTATTTTTGCCTTAAAGTTGTGGAGACATTACTTGTATGGAGAAACTTGTGAGATATTTACAGATCATCAAAGTTTGAAATACTTGTTTACACAGAAGGACCTGAATTTGAGACAGAGGCGTTGGATAGAGCTGATTAAAGACTATGACTGTACCATTCATCATCATCCTGGGAAGGCCAATGTGGTAGCAGATGCTTTGAGTCAAAAATCATCAGGGATGCTTGGTTGCATACGGTGTGCCCATGTTGGAAATATTCTTGACTTGGCATCAACGGGGATTGAATTAAAGTTTTGAAAAAGTGGAGGATTATTAGCACATGTCACAGTGAGACCTTTATTGGCCGAGCGCATACGAAATTTGTAGACCAGTGATCCATTCCTTGACAAGAAGAAACAAGATGTCCTGGATGGTAAAGAGAGTGACTTTGAAATTAAGAATGATGAATCATTGTGTTATAAAATTAGGATTTGTGTACCTAATGATCCACCCTTAATGAAAGATATATTAGAAGAGGCACATAGTTCAATTTACTCTATGCATACGGGAGGTACCAAAATGTATAGAGATTTGAAATAATATTACCGGTGGAATAATATGAAATGTGAGATTACAGAGCTCATAGCTAAATGTTTAGTATGCCAGCAAGTGAAAGCAGAGCATCAGAAGCCGGCAAGATTATTGCAGTCTTTGCTTATTCCAGAATGGAAGTGGGAGCATATAACGATGGACTTTGTTACAGGATTACCCCGGTCACCAAAGGGGCATGATTCTATTTGGGTGATTGTAGACCGATTGACGAAGTCAGCTCATTTTCTCCCAGTTAAGACCACCTACACTGTTGACAAGTATGCCCGTATGTACGTTGATGAGACTATCCGTTTACATGGGGCACCGGTGTCAATTGTATCAGATAGAGATCCAACGTTCACTTTTAAGTTTTGGCCTCGTCTCCTGAATGCCATGGGCACAAGTTTGAAGTTCAGCACTGCGTTTCATCCACAAACTGATGGGCAATCAGAAAGGACGATTCAAATATTAGAAGACATGTTACGAGCCTGTGTATTTGACTTCAAAGGTAGCTGGGATGATCATTTGCCATTGATGGAATTTTCATATAATAATAGTTATCAGTCGACTATTGGTATGGCTCCTTATGAAGCTTTATATGGGAGGAGATGTAGAATGCCTTTGTGTTGGGATGAAGTGGGTGAAAGGAAAATTTTGGGTCCTGAATTGATAGATATGACAACTGAAAAGATCAAAATGATTCGGGAACGGATAAAGATAGCGCAAAGTAGGCAGAAATTTTATGCAGATAAGAGGAAGCATCCATTGGAATTTCAGAAGGGAGATTTTGTATTCCAGCGTATTTCACCATGGAAAGGTGTTATGAAATTTGGGGAAAAGGGGAAACTAAGTCCAAGATACATTGGACCATATGAAGTGTTGGAAAGAATTGGGGCCCTGGCATATAGATTAGCATTGCCTTCAGAGTTGTCTCAGTTACATGATGTGTTTCACGTATCGATGCTTCATAAGTATTTGGCGGATCCATCTCATCAGTTGAAAACTGAACCACTTGAACTGAAGGAACACTTATCGTACATCGAGGAACCAATGGAAATTATTGATCGTAAGGACCAAGTATTGAGAAATAAAGTTATTCCCTTAGTTAAGGTTATGTGGATGATCCATGGAGTTAAAGAAGTAACTTGGGAAATGGAGGATAGTATGAGGAACCAGTATCCCCATTTGTTTGGTAAGTGATCTTCATATTAAATTTCGGGGACGAAATTTTCTAAGCGGGGGAAGTTGTGACAATCGGAATATAATTATGATGAATTATATTTAAATCATGCTTATCTTATGTGATATGAATAATGTGATATTAGTATATCTAATGTTAAGTGATTATATTTATTATAATCCTACTTTCATAAATCATGAAAGGTCAAATTATTTACAAACACAAATTTTGTTGTTTTCGGTAGAAAGGTTCCTGTTAGAGACTAGTTTTGACCTTTATAACATTATAAATGACTTGAGATGAAAACTAGATAGTTGTAGACACGTGAGCTGGGTTGTAACACAACAAACGGATCATCAAATGGATGCCCGAGTAAAGAGTTATACCGAATTTACGAACAAAGGGCAAAGTTGTCCATTCCCTTTAAGTGGTAGTTTGTCTTTTATTAAACCAAATGGTTTAATTTGATTGGTTGTCTTGGAAGGCAGCCTTGGCCGACCTTACACCCTTGAAATAGATTTATCCTTCATCCAAAATGAGCCATTAAAGGGTTTCACCTTGAGGAAAGAGAATTAGGGAATTTAGGAAGGAAAAGTGAGGAGAAAAGGTGTAGAAAAATCCGTGAAATTACGTAAAAGTCCCGAAGGTAATCCTAATTACAAATCTTGTCATTTATCTTATATTAATGATTTATATGATATAAATCATTATAGGTTTACGAAAGTTTCAGCCCTTTATATGTATGTATGGTTAGATGCAAGTTTATGTTAAGTTGAATGTAGAAACCCTTAAAATTGCTTTGTACTGAAACCCCTTGCATTCAAACTTACATATCTCTTTGTGTGCTTACTGGAATTGAGAAATTCCAAGTGGATATGAAATTAGACTCATATATTCATATCATAACCAAAAATGAGAATTTATCTCCTTGTGTTTAGGCCGTAATGATGATTTCAAGTTGGTACATGGTTGCTATTTGTATACTTGATTTCGGTATTCCCTAAGTTTAGTCGAGCTTTGGAGATAGCAAATGAAGTAAAACAATTATGAAACTTTAATTCTGTATTATTAAGTATATGTACTAAAAATTAGTTAAAAATCATGGAAAGTTATGATGTAGAAAAATTATGAAATTTCTGGGAATTCGAAGGAACAATAGAGGAGCTTGTAGGGAAGATTTCTTGTGTTGTAGAGAAATGGTCATAACTTTCCCTAGGAAGCTTGAAAAATTACACCGTCACTTTTACTGGATAGTATATTCATACATGTTTTCATATTTATGAGGTTGGACCCATGTATTTGTACAATTTAGGAATATAAGATGGTTAAGTATGTAAGACAATAATTTCAGGCCATACTGGGTACCCCTTGAATGAATGTTTGTATTTCGTCCTTACAAAGGGTACTTTGAGTACATGTTTCATGTGTATATACATTGAGGAGTATAATTTCATGTTTACTTGACTTTGGTTATAACTTCCTCATAAGGTATTTCCTACGGTTGAATGTCCGTAACTTTATCAACATGTATATCATTGTTTTGCCTTTACCTATGTTTTATGGAATGTGACTTAATTGGAATTATATTGTTGATGTATAGTCATAGAAAGTTACATAATTATGTTTGGATAATATTTATTATTGAGGTTCAGTACTGATTTAGTTGGATTGACAGGTGTAAGGTCTAATCAACCCGGTTCGGCTCCACCAGAAGAAAACGTGAATACATAGTTGTCAACCAAGGTCAGTGTACTCACTGGAAAGAGATATTTGTATCATGTTATTGATATGATCATAATATAATGAATATGAAATTGTTCATTTCGGTTTGCCAAAATTAGGGGTTACTCCTTGGCCAGGAATGGAGGAGATTTATCTATTAAGGACAATGGGTTACTCCTCGACGAGGAATGGGGGAGAATTGTCTATTTAGACAGGATATGTGAATCATGATTCGAAAATTTTGGTCATTCATTATGAATGATCCGGATAAGTTAATTCATAATTATATGGACATGATATATTGCATGTAAATTTATGCAGTAGTATAGTAGTGATGCATTCACTGGGCTATTTTGCTCATGGTTCCTATGTTCACATTTTTCAGGTAACGCGATGTCACTGCCAAATCTAGGAGGTCGGGTTGGGTTAGCCAGGAATGAGAGAAACTATGATTTTGTGTAAATGTAAATGATGTAATTAAGTTAACTTATCCTTCAAGAAAGTTTTTATGGACATGATTACTCTGATGTTGTAAAAAGGCTTTCAATTATATGGATTTACAATGATGACTATGAAATCAAAACTCGTGATTATGGTTTGGTTAGATTAATTATGGTTTGACTCACTTTGACTTTCAAACTTAATTATAATTAACTGGGTTGGGGTGTGTCAATTGAACTCAATTAATAAACAATAAATAAAATAATAGTGAGATTATTGTCAAAGTTACGTTTTTCAATAAAAAGAAAGAGAAATGTATAACACTCACAAATGAAGATAAGTCACAAATCTCTCTTGGTGTAAGTGCGTAGAATGCACCATATGATCAGAGAGTTATAGGAGCCTTAAACCAAATCATAATCAAGTATTTGTGGATGTGCTCATGGGTTTCAAAGTTTAATTTATGAATTTTTCCATAATAATAAGAATTTCAGGACTAAAGGCTAATAATTCATAAAATCTAGACATGCATCATTTATATTTAATTGGATGTAGAGATCATTGAAGTAATCATTGAAAACATAGGATTGATGCGAAAGAAACATATAAGGAGAAACAAATAAATATTTAATTTTTTATTTAATTATATATGTATGGATTAATATAAACATGTTTTGTGGTTCAATTATGAATTAAATGAGTGAATCACACCCATTGCTTGAAATAAGAGTGACACCCTACCTAATTAAATACCGGGCGATCACTCCTTTATGAAATTAAAATCAATGTGAACAGTTGGTTCATTCTTAGCATCACTGTCAAAAAATAACTTTTCCAAATAAAACACCCTAATTAATTAAGCTAAGTGTCAAAACCATTTTAGACATTACTTTCCAATTATCTAATAAACCAACATTTAAAACTTTGCATAATTCACAATTTAATAGTCACACTACAACCATCCTAGAACATACAATCCAAATAATCAAGCATTCAACTAATTGAATCCCAACATTTAAAACTTAAAGTAAAACATCGAGATAGTAATAAACCTCAAAGTGACAATACTAGAAATAAATGAATTATAATATCCCATAAATAACTTAATAATGGAAATGGGCGAGACATGCCCAACTGAATAAGTTAGCTAGGAGTGGAATCAAATAAATGAAGTCATCTAAGCAAGATGCCTGCAACTCCCACCTAAGCTGCAGCGCATTCCTTCCAAAGGATCCTATGCAAGACGCCCCTGTGGCTCGGCACCTGTAATATATACATATATATACAAGAGAGAAAGGAAAAAGAAACGGGTTAGATCCCGATAGTGTAAATGATTTAAAATTGGTTTAGCAAGTATTTAAAATGTTTACAGGCCAATGGAACAACATATTACTGTGGCACTCTCTTGAGAAATTCTCACCTCTCTTCTAATGTGCACGCCTATCGCACTAATCTTCCCAACGGATTATCTTATCTTATATCGCACTAATCTTCCCAATGGTTTAACTTATCTTAGGTTACTCGTAAGATTTAAAACCGAACAATATAATTGTTTAAGAGGATAATTTCATTTGATCACAAAGTTCTCATTTAAACCTTATTTACTAATAAAGTTTCCAGTGTTCCATTATACTTTTCAAAACAAGTATTTCCAAATTGAAGTCAAGATTCATTTCTTACTTACCATAAGCACAGTATGAAATTCCAAATTTCAGAATTGAATATATATATTAAATACTCGTATAATATATATATTCTAACAGCACCTCACATAAAAATTATGGTGCGGACATACTCTGCTATCCAATCCCCGTATCACTCGTACTAAGGGAAATATAAGTTCGGAATCACTCTCGAACTGTATTAATACATACACAAACAATATTGATGCTAAGCATAGATTCCAAGCCTTTAAGAGGTCAGTACATACCCTCAGGTCTCTTAGGACCGTCTGACCATCGATCAAATAGCCTGTACCAAGGATATATATCTTCTAGGGTACAAGTCAATATCCCCCATAAAGGTCCCATCGAGATAAGACTGTCCCAGCGCGGTAACCTCAGGGATAATAAGTAGCGCGGGCATGATTTTCACATGTATATAATATATGCGTACACACAGTCATATAAATATACTACGTTTATCATATAAATTTAGGTTCATCCCATAACCCATAATCACGACATTTATCCTTATTTTCCCTTTATTAGTTATCACGTATAACGGTTCGTCTCTAACTTTAATTTGAGGGATTATTACTACGTAACACTCATAGACCCTATCCTCCCAAGTGTAAAATTCAGTAGGTATTCATCTATTTTTCCATCGTAACCATTTTACGTATCTCTCCCTTTAATACAAAATTCCATCGTCCCTTGTATAAACACCCCAAAAGTGTAAATTTCGCCTTACATTAAAGGTCTCTTAATCATTAATAAATCCTACTGGTCATATTTATCTCCCAAAATAATTTAATAAGGGTGTCTAAGGATTATTCTTCATTTAGAATTAATTCAACTATTTTAAAAAGGGAAATATAAGTCTGCCAGAAGGGGTCGATCGATCGAGGGCAGGGGCTCGATCGATCGAAGCTCCTGGCTCGATCGATCGATCAAGCAGCTATGTTGAATTTTGCAGTTAATCAGTTACGGGTTCTATCACACATCCTCATCCAAATCCAGATTTTTCATTCCCAATCGCCCAAAAATTTGTACTACTAATAGTATAAACCCATTTTATACATCTTCTACGTAAAGCATGCAAATTTTCACCAATAATCATGGATTAATAGGCCAAAAGCTCATATTAATCTCAAGAACCCTAGAATTTATTTATCATAGTTCTAATCAGTCTTTTTTCAGAAATTTCTACTCCTAATTCATAAAAAATTCATGGTTAAGCCTCTACAAAAGAAGGGGTTTCCAGATTATCTTTCAAACCATTTCTACATGCGATTTTCCTATCTCCAACATGGATTTTCTTCTACAAAACTCATCCTAATCACCCTAGACTAACATGAACGATGCATTAACGAAAATAAGCAAGATAAATACTTGCCTGGGATTTTTAGCGTTCTGATTTGTGAACAAATTTGGTGTTGTTGTGTTCCCCGTCGCGCGATCTACGCGTTTGTGGTGGTGGCGGTGCAACCAAATGGATTTTTGGATTTGGTTTGCTTGGAAAGCTTTCTCCTTCCCTCTCCTATGGACTATATAATGTTTTGAGTCTGCTAACCCTAAAGGACTCTTCCAAATGGCTGATATAGCCTAATAATTTTCGTGCGTTTAATTACCCAGAAATACAGAATGACCAAAATGCTCTCCCGAGGTACTAATTAAGCTTAAAAATGCCCCGAGGTCCAAACTAAACTCCTGGGTACACTTTTCTGACTATCTCGACCCTTCCGGACACTTTGACGCATTCGAAATGACCACACGGGTGACTTATAATTTATTCGCTTTTATTCATCAATATTTAGTTCCGACGCGACACGGGCGCGTCCCGACTTAAATTTCCATAATTTCCATTTCATTCACATGTGACAATTTTATAAAAATAAATCTCATACATTACTATACTCATCTAGTAACATTCAACAAATAACAAATTTCCAATAATTACTAACTCTCGTCATGCTAGTAAATATTTAAAACAACATTCCAGATTTAAATTAAATTAATTTATCTCAATTAAATTTAATAAATCCCTAAATTTAAAAGCCATAAAAATACGGAAAAATACGGGGTATTACATACTTCCCCCCTAAAAACGGAATTTCGTCCCCAAATTCGGAAAATAAGGCCTACCAGGTAGCACAATTCTGGATATCCTTGTCAGTACGTAAACTAACTACATATTACGGCGCTCAATCACTATAGCCATTTCCTCACAGCAACCTTGTTTTACATTCTCATTGGAGACACTTCACATTGCGCTCCCAATCGACAACATTCGCATAGGTCACGCCTATACGTTATAAATTCCCATTATCTCACTATCATTAGGAGGCCGCACCTCACCACATGACACCTACTCGGATTTATGTATATACAAGACTCCCATTCTGATAAAAATCAAACGAACATTTGACCACTCTTAATCACCTAAAATAGTCATGAAATTCTGCCATAGTTATCGGATATTTTCTCGACCGATCCAAAAATTCTGATTATCTACTCACCTTTAAACATACGGAAGGAGAATAGTCGAGGTTCTTCCATAACAAAAATCCTAATAATCACCTCGTACGTGACAAACAGGTACGAGTGCTTCTACAGATCATTCCTGAAATCATCGTACCAAGATTCCAAAATCTCCTTCATGTGGCTCCACTAATCTTTAATCACCGTGCGCCTATTCCCTAGCTAAGGGTGATACATCCTACTTGAAACGAAACGTTATCTCCGTTGGTTCCTGAAATCCCATATCAAAGGTGGGATTCACCAATCTCATTCTGATTTAGAAATTTATACTGCGCCGAACCATGCACTGGCACGATCCTTCCTTTCAAAGGAAGTCTGGGGCATACTAGTTAATATTATAAACCAACCTAAAGGAATATCAATCACTTCTTCTCGGTGACTTAATTCACATGTTCGGGATGAACCCTTGATCTTGTTTTGAGGATGGCAACCCATCCAAAACTTTATCGACTTTAGCAACCTCTTCCAATTTCAGGAATTGTCGATAAACACAAAATTCTTTGGTTGATTCTCCTCTTTCAACCAAACCTTACCTATGGGCGGTGCATGTAGAGACTACTCACTACATCCCGCTAAACATCGATTTTTCTTTGAAATGTCTCACATTAAGTGACACGTAATACTCCCCTTTCTTCCTTGGTGTATGCTGAAAGTTCCGACCCATGTTCTTCTCTCCACGAAGCGCACTTCTGGATCTCTTACACCATACTAACATCATCACCCTTTGTATGCACAAGTCACTCTCATACTTGACTAATAACAACTCCGTTTCGAGTGTTCTTCATAATAATTTAATTCTGCTCCATTCAAGGAATACCCCTTCTTAAATGACTTCCCACAGCCTTCCAATTAAATTAGGGTGTGCTATTCTAATTGCACACTTATGTATGGATTTTCGCCCCTCATGTGACGTTTAATCCACTCTATCACTTCAACTTCATTATATTAGTCCCATAAACATATATTTCACACGTCTATTACCACATCCCTTCAACTCGGATAATTTTAAAGGCAGCTAACCAAGATGCCCACATTTTGCAACACCCCGACCGCCCTAGGAGAGCGAACGGCGTGCTACTCATCAGTGAAACTAACTAAATCCAACAAAGTATAAGGAATATGGCATTCAAATTCCATGACCATAAAAGAGGAATAACAAATCTCAACCTTCTTCAGATAAGCACAACAATTTTCCCAAATAGGTACAACGACCAAAATAAATCACTAACGCTCTATTCATCAAAATAATTATAGGTCATCTCTTTTGTATAATAAAGTTATTTCTAGATAATCCATGCTAAAAATCATTATAACTCTTTATTCACCTTGTGTTCCGAACGCGGTTACGACATTTGGGTACTATCAATCACCCTAGAAATCAAAATTTTTAAATCCTCCTTATCATCGTTCCACCCCCTCAACTCGTGGGGATAACTTCAATGCTTTCTTACAACACAATTCGGCTCTAGTGGCTTTAAATTAAAATTCAACTACCAACTTAAACATGTAGTTACTTGTACCTAGTTTGACTGGGGTACCGAACTCATGGAATAGTGACCAAACGTCTCCCTATTTCCAACCTTACGCTAAGTTTCATGCGTGGGATGTCTCGCAAAGCGAAATCCAAACTAGGAACCCCCACGATACACTACTACCTAGTATTGTCGGTCATTGAAATCCGTTAGGTCCTAAGTCCATAGCATGTACCCCCTTATTCCGTCTTTTGACAGAAAGTTACATTTCCTCCCGTAATTACACTTAACAAGGAACATCTCACCAATTGCACTATCGTTCAGTATTGGGTGTTGGTAATTGGATTCCATAAACCTCGAATGCATACAATCTAAATTCTCGAAATCCTTTTCCCTAATAATAGGGGTATAATTCTTAATTCCCACATCTCTAGAGTATAGATATAACAATGCACTCTTCCTATCACATAGTCCTGAGTGATCAACATAATACTGAATTAAATATTTTCGCTCAACGTAAACCCGATACATACTAAATCATAAGGATAAAGTCCATACGTACATCGGTATCGGATATCTTGAGCCCACTATCCCCTCTGAAGTTTCTAGGATAGATAATATAAGTGCGAGTCTAAACCTCTTGCAGGTGAAGCCTCGCCAGGACAAAATATGCTGCACTAACGCAACCACTCCCATAGTCTTACAATAAATGCCCACTATCGTACTAACCATTTCTATAACGTTTTAACAAAGATAATATCATACTCGCATATCGCATCACTACAACGAGTAACCTCAATAAAGTACATAGCACTTTTAATATACTTATTCATCCTCTGCGGATAGCACTAAAGAAAAATCCCGTTACGCTAGGGAAAAATATTCACATAGTAATAGCATTTATAATTATATGCATTAAACTCGTCTCACATGCTAATCTAGCAAGGAACAAAATATAGTGACTCGCTCGTATCACATAAACACGCCTCATCCTCTAAGGATACAACCTATGCTTCCATCCTGGCAATCGTCTTGACTGTGCAAATGGTTTCCGGACGTAACACGTCTACTCAAACCAAACCAAAACTACTTTAATCCTTGTCCTTTACTAGGCATCGTATTCTTGTCCTGTTTCTCACTTTGGAACATATTATCACGAGCGATTTCACTCCGCACAAAATACTTCAACACATAATCCCCTTATTACCTGTCCTACTAACCAGGTTAGGATTGTCCTTCTCTCGGACTTTAGTAGACTCGATTCCTGTTAGCTTCCTCGGTTATACCCTTAGCCTTTTAGGCCCTAAAGATCAGGTCACTATCTATAATAGTACTTACTAAATTTACCATCACTTGGTAAGAATTCAACTATCCGAATCATTTAAATGGGTCCCCTGATGTGTATCCACATTCCTTTGTGGTGTTATACCACCACTGTTGTATTCAGTCTTTTTCTCGACTAAATTCTTCGATTCTTTTAACTTCTCACACAAAGAAGTATTACCATCTTTATTGACAAAATACGACATTGTCAACCTCTAAATCGACCGTCCATCAAAATTTCCTTTTTGAGTTTTATAAAAAAAAAATTATTATTATGAGTCGATCTCCCACTTGGAGTCGTTTCCTCCACTTGTATCTATATCTCCTGATACAAAATTCGCTAATGATTAAGATTCATATTCACAAATGGACTTCTGTCATGCCCTCCCACGATGAGTTCAGAACCACATTTGCTTCTCATCCTGAGCAGTTGAGGAAGGAACATACGGTCAACACTATACCTAAGGTTCTCCTATAGGCATAGCATTACACTTCTAAAATTGGTAGTTGACTCCCATCCTTATAACTTCGTCCCAAAAGCCAAGAAAATTTTCTCTAAATTCTCACTTTCAGTTAGCCACACTGTGTTCTAAATCTAAACCTTTGGATACTTTACCTCCTTTGGTAAACACACATAATTCCCGCATTTCTAGAATTTCCACAAACGGTTCTTTACCCGTTTTGTAACATGGGTAAGTTTACTCTTGCACCTCATTTGACTATAACATCATTTGGAAATCATTGATGCGCCTTAGTCTCCTTTCTAGTCTTGGCTTCCCGTACCATAATGGAGGTGAACTCGACTATGGTCATCATTCTTGAATATATTTTACAACCTCAACTGAGCCCTGCCTCTTGATGTCCACTTAACGGTCCTCTTCTAACATCCGCCATCGCTCGGCACACGCACACATCCGAATGAAATTAGAATTCACTAATGTATACACATTATAGCAGGAGAACGAAATCTTGTCAAAGAAATCGGCAATCCTAAACATAGGGCTCTATATCAAACAAAGCAACACTGAAAGCATAATAACCCATACAGATCCTAAGGACACTAGAACCTGATGCTCTGATACCACCTGTGACACCCCGCCTAATTAAATATCGGGCGATCACTCCTTTATTAAATTAAAATCAAGGTAAACAGTTGGTTCATTCTTAGCATCACTGTCGAAAAATAACTTTTCCAAATTAAACACCCTAATTAATTAAGCTAAGTGTCAAAACCATTTTAGACATTACTTTCCAAATTTTATTTAATAAACCAACATTTAAAACTTTGCATAATTCACAATTTAATAGTCACACTACAACCATCCTGGAATATACAATCCAAATAATCAAACATTCAACTAATTGAATCCTAACATTTAAAACTTAAAGTAAAATATCGAGATAGTAATAAATCCCAAAGTGACAATACTAGAAATAAATGAATTATAATATCCCATAAAATAACGGAATAATGGAAACGGGAGACACATGCCCAACTGAATAAATAAGCTAGGAGTGGAATCAAATAAATGAAGTCGTCTAAGCAAGAGGCCTGCAACTCCCACCTAAGTTGTAGCGCGTTCCTTCCAAAGGATCCTACACAAGACGCCCCTGTGGTTGGGCACCTGTAATATAAACATATATATACAAGAGAGAAAGGAAAAATAAACGGGCCAGAGCCCGATAGTGTAAATGATTTAAAATTGGTTTAGCAAGTATTTAAAATGGTTACAGGCCAGTGCAATAATATATTAGTGCGGAACTCTCTTGAGAAATTGTCACCTCTCTTACAATGTGCACGCCTATCGCACTAATCTTCCCAACGGATTATCTTATCTTATATCTCACCAATCTTCCCAGTGGTTTAACTTATCTTAGGTTACTTAGAAGATTTAAAACCGAACAATATAATTGTTTAAGAGGATAATTTCATTTGATCACAAAGTTCTCATTTAAACCTTATTTACTAATAAAGTTTCCAGTGTTCCATTATACTTTTCAAAACAAGTATTTCCAAATTGAAGTCAAGATTCATTTCTTACTTACCATAAGCACAGTATGATATTCCAAATTTCTGAATTTAATATATATATATATATATATATATATATATATATATATTAAATACTCGTATAATATATATATTCTAACAGCACCCCACATAAAAATTATGGTGCGGGCATACTCTGCTATCCAATCCTCGTATCACTCATACTAAGGGAAATACAAGTTCGGAATCACTCTCGAACTGTATTAACACATACACAAACAATATTGAGGCGAAGCATAGATTCCAAGTCTCTAAGAGGTCAGTACATACCATCACGTCTCTCGGGACCGTTTAACCATTGATCAGATAGCCTGTACCAAGGATATCTATCTTCTAGGGAACAAATCAATATCTCCCATAAAGGTCCCATCGAGATAAGATTGTCCCAGCGCGGTAACCTCAGGGATAGCAAGTAGCGCGGGCATGATTTTCATATGTATATAATATAAGCATACACACAGTCATATAAATATACTACTTTTATCATATAAATTTAGGTTCATCCCATAACCCATAATCATGACATTTATCCTTATTTTCCCTTTATTAGTTATCACGTATAACGGTTCGTCTCTAACTTCAATTTGATGGATTATTACTACGTAACACTCATGGACTCTATCCTCCCAAGTGTAAAATTCAGTAGGTATTCATCTATTTTTCCATCGCAACCATTTTACGTATCTCTCCCTTTAATACAAAATCCCATCGTCCCTTATATAAACACCCCAAAAGTGTAAATTTTACCTTACATTAAAGGTCTCTTAATCATTAATAAATCCTACTGGTCATATTTATCTCCCAAAATAATTTAATAAGGGTGTCTAAGGATTATTCTTCATTTAGAATTAATTCAACTATTTTAAAAAGGGAAATATAAGTCTGCCAGAAGGGGTCGATCGATCGAGGGCAAGGGCTCGATCGATCGAACCTTCGATCGATCGAGGCTCCTGGATCGATCGATCGATCAAGCAGCTATGCTGAATTTTGCAGTTAATCAGTTACGGGTTCTATCACACATCCTCATCCAAATCCAGATTTTTCACTCCCAATCGCCCTAAAATTTGTACTACTAACATTATAAACCCATTTTATACATCTTCTACGTAAAGCATGCAAATTTTCATCAATAACCATGGATTAATAGGCCAAAATCTCATATTAATCTCAAGAACCCTAGAATTTATTTAGCATAGTTCTAATTAGTCTTTTTCCAGAAATTTCTACTCCTAATTCATAAAAAAATCGTGGTTAAGCCTATACATATGAAGGGGTTTCCAGATTATCATTCAAACCATTTCTACATGCGATTTTCCTATCTCCAACATGGATTTTCTTCTACCAAACTCATCCTAATCACCCTAGACTAACATGAATGATGCATTAACGAAAATAAGAAAGATAAATACTTACCTGGGATTTTAAGCATTCTTATTTTTGAACGAATTCGGTGTTGTTGTGTTCCCCGTCGCGCGATCTACGCGTTGGTGGTGGTGGCGGTTCAACCAGATGGATTTTTGGATTTGGTCATGTGATAGGTGTTCGTAAAACTTACAGGGTCGTTTGGGGGTTGTTAGTGGTTTCAGTCCACTCATGGCATGCTTTCAATCATAAGTGTGTTTATTTTTTATTTCGGGTCCAATTCTCCAACCGCGAGTCTCGCGACTACACGACCAATTGCTATGAGTTACGTTGGTCACATGCGAAGTGTTCATGCCACTCAAGGGATCGTTCAACTGATGTTAGTGGTTTCAGCCCAACCTTCCCATACTTTCTATCCAAAGTGTGCCTATTTTCAATTTTGGGTCTTATTATCAATCATGGAGTCCAGTGTTTATGCGATCAGTTGCTAGGAGTTACGTTGGTCACATGCTAGGTGTTCGTGCCACTTGCGGGGCCGTTTGGAGGCTATTAGTGGTTTCAATCCACTGGTAGCACATTTCAAGCCTAAGTCTGCCTATTTTCAATTTTGGGTCGTATTATCAATTTGGGAGTCCCACGATTATGCGGTTAGTCATTACGAGTTACGTTAGTCATGTGGAAAGTATTCGTGTAACTTGCGGAACCGTTTATAGGTTGTTGGTTGTCTCGACCCACTCGTTGTAGGTTTTCAAGCCTAAGTGTGCCTATTTTCAATTTTGGATCCAATTTTGAAACTGGGAGTCTCGCAAATATGTGGTATATTACTATGAGTTACATTAATTAGTGTCACATGTTCGTGCGACTTTCAGTTCCATTTGTGTCATATTATTGGTTTCGACACACTCACGGCACATTTTCAAGCATAAGTGTGCTTTTTTTAATTACCGGTCCTATTCTAAAATCGAGAGTCCCGTGACTATATGGATGGTTGCTACGAGTTACTTTGGTTATGTATGAGGTGTTCGTACCATTTCTAGGACTGTTTGGGAACTGTTAGTGGTTTTGGCCCACTCGCGTCACATTTTTAATGGTAAGTGTGCCTTTTTTCAATTTCGCGGCATATTCCCAAATCGGAAGCTTGAGACTACGTGAGCAGTTGCTACGGGTTACATTGGTTATTTGCTAGGTGTTTTTGTCACTTTTGAGGTCGTTTCGGGGTTGTTCGTCATTTTGGCTCACTCGTGGCACGTCTTCAAGCCTAAGTGTTCATATTTCCAATTTTGAGTCACGTTCCAAAACTGGGAGTCTTGAGACTGTGTTATCGATTACTACGAGTTATACTGGCCACAAGCAACGAGTTCGTGTCACTTACCGGGCCATTTGGTGGTTGGTGGTGGTTTCGGTCCATTTACGGCACGTATTTAAGGCTAAGTGTTCCTATTTTAAATTTTATGTCCAATTTTCAAATCGAGAGTCCCGTAACTATGCACTCAATTGTTACAAGTTATGTTTCTCATGTGCAGAGTGTTTGTGCCACTTACATTGTCGTTTGGTGGCTTTTGGTGGTTTTGGCGCACTTGCGATATGTTTAAAAGCCCAAGTGTGCCTTTTTTCAATTTTGAGTCCTATTCTCAAACCAGGAGTCCCACAAAAGTGCGACCAGTTGCTACGAGTCACGTTGGTCACGTGCAATCTTTTCGTACCACTTGCGGGGCCGTTTAGTGGCAGTTGGAGATTTCAGGCCACTCACGGTATGTCTTCAAGCCTAAGTGTGCCTATTTTCAATTTCGGGTCTTATTCTCAAACCAGGAATCCCATGACTACGCGGTCAGTTGCTAAGAGTTACGTTGGTCATGTGTGAGGTGTTTGTGCCACTTACGGGGCCGTTCATTGGATGTTAGTGTTTCAGCCCAATCACCAAACGCTTTCAAGCCCAAGTGCACCTATTTTCAGTTTCACATCCTATTATCAATCTTGGAGTCCCGCAACAACGCGACCAGATACTGAGAGTTATGTTAATCATGTTCCACGTGTTGATGCCACTTGCGGGGCCATTTCGAGGTTTGTTATGGTTTTGGCCCACTCGCGGCACATTTTTAACCCCGAGTCTGCCTATTTTAATTTTGGGTCTAATTCTCAAATTGGGACTCCCACGACTATGTGGTTAATTATTATGAATTACATTAGTCATATGAAATGTGTTCTTGCCAATGGAAGGACTATTTATGGGATGTTGGTGGTTTCGGCGCACTCGCGACAGATTTTCAAGCCTAAGTGTGCCTATTTTCAATTTTGGGTCCTATTCTCAAATTGGGAATCCCGTTACTATGCGTTCGATTACTACGAGTTACGTTAATCATGTGCGATGTTTTGGTGCCACTTACATGGTCGTTGTGGGTTGTCGATTGTTTTGGCCCACTCGTGGCACACATTTTCATGCATAAGTGTGTTATTTTAAATTTCAAGTCCTGTTATCAAATTGGGAGTCTCGTGACTACACCGTCGGTTGCTACGAGTTAATTTGGTTAGGTGCAACCTGTTTGTGTCACTTTTAGGACCGATTTGGGACTGTTAGAGGTTTCGGCCCATACACAACATGTCTTTAAGTCCTATTCTGCCTATTTTCAATTTCATGGCCGATTCTCAAATCGAGAGTCCCGCAACTATGCGGTCGGTTGCTATAAGTTACGTTGGTCACGTGGGAGGTTTTTGTGGAAATTTCGTGGCCGTTCGGGGGCTGTTGGTAGTGTTAGCTCACTCGCAATATATTTTCAAGCCTAAGTGCTAATATTTTTTTATCGAGTCCTATCCCCAAATCGAGAGTCCCGTAACTACTCTGTAGTTGCTACATGTTACATTGCAGTGAGGTGTTCGTGCCACTTACGGGGCAGTTGAGGGATTGTTTGAGGTTATATCCCACTCATGCCTTTTTGCAAACTGGGAGTTCCCCTACTAGCAGTTGTTTTCTATGAGTTACGTTAGTCATGTGAGAGGTGTTCGTGTCACTTGTAGGACCGTTTGGGGGATGTTAGTGGTTTTGGCCCACTCGCATATTCAAAATGTTATATAAAAATGGTATATTCAAAATGTGATATAAAATATTATGCATATCAATTATATATAAATGTTAGTTAAAGTAAGTAATATCAGACTCCTGCAATCCAAGAAGTCCATTAAATAAAGTCTTCTGAACTTGTGATTAGATTAAATTGATCCTAAAACCCCAACATATTCTTGTACATGTACATTTGGTAATTAGTTTCATTGACAAAATCTTCACAAAATGAAGATAAAATTAGCATCCTACATGGGATAAAAATCAACATTACTAATATCCTCAAATTTTAGAAAGTCACCTCCAACTTAGAGTTTCCTAATTTTGAGAATATCAGAAATGGTGATTTTTGTCCCACATGAGACATTAATTTTCCTTCATTTTATGAAGATTGAATCAATGAAACTAACTAGCAAATGTATATGTACAGTAACACGTGAAAATTGATCTGGATCGACTTGGTCCAATTACAAACTCAGGAGACTCTATTCTTAAATCGGGTGTCTCGTGAAAGGTGTTGTACCCCTAAAATAAGATTAGGGTTCTCCATCATTAGCATGTATCATAATTCTTCGCATGCTAGCGATGGAGAGTCCTTGATCTTATTTAAGGAACAATTTTCATTTTCGTGCCAACAAATATTAATTTGGAGTGTCAATATCATATTAAACATTCATACATTAATCTAAACATACATAAATCATATTAAACAATCATAAGTTAAACTAATCATACGTACATCAATCTAAACATTCATAAATCATAGTAAAGGGACTAATATAGTGTTTATATCATAATAGGATACATGTAAGATTTACAAGGATGGAATAATGTTTTGATACTCAATCTTCCTCCAAATCAACTAAAAGATTCTTGAAATTAGGGTTTTCATCAATAGCTTAAACTCTTTTATCACCTTTAATTCATCTTCTTGAGTAATCATACCTTTGGTGCATGCAAAATAATAGACCAATAGCCATTGTTTACGAACTTCGAGTAGAATAATTTTGTTTACGTTCAGAAAGGCACAAATAAAAGGCTCGTCGACTATGCGATCTTTACTCTTCATCTTTCATGAATATACCATAAAAAATTTAGAGTTAGGATTAACTTTTCAAGCATTCGTAGTATCCTCCACCTTCACCCAATCATAATAGAATACGATTTTTGTGAAATTTAAGTAATGGAGTTACGGGATTTGTTGGATTATACCATAGTAGGTTAGCACCGTATCTTTTGGATTTTCTAGCGACAGAAGTAGTTAAGGTAGAAATTAAAATTCCACTATTTTGCGTCAATATATTTACTCATATGGATATGAAACGAAATCAAAACCGTTGGTGCGGAATTTCTTAGACTCTTTCACATGAAAATTGGGACCTATTACTAGGCGTGAAGCCTTGAAGAGACATCACCTCTTTTTAGAACCTGTATTAATTAATGAATTTGTATTAGATCATGTCATTACTACACATGAATAAAAATCCCCACATATAAGAAGTGAAAATTACCTCTTTTAATACTCATGCCCTAAAATCGGTTGTCATGCAATTTCTCCTTTGCTTTTGGGATATTTTGTTCTCGTACTTCCTATATTTAACTTTTTGAGTTTAGATCATAATATATAAAATACATATAATCAGTGAAGAATAATTCGGTAGATACTCACTCTCTTAAGTCTTGGACTTCATTTTGTGATTCGAAGACATAATGAGTTTCTTGCTCCTATTGTAGATTTGTAAGTTTCACCTCTTTAGTGTTTTTAAAAGGCCATTCATCCTTAAACACATCAGGTTCCTCGATTAATCTTTCGCCATGTGGATAAATCTTCTCACCTCTTATTCTGGAATATGTTCCTGATCATATAGTAATGAATCCAAAATAAATTATTCTTCGGCAATTGACCCTCAATTATATCATGTATTATTTACGTAATCTTTGAAGGTTTTCATCAAGTGCTCAAAAGGATACATCTAGCGATACCTAACAGGACCACATAACAAAGCCTCATCGCAAAAATGCACAAGCAGGTGGATGATGATTTCAAAGAATGACAGAGGAAAGTGTTTCTCTAATACCCATACTTCTTTGGCTAGAGATGATTTCCCAACTTTGATGTGCCTTTTATTACCACCTTTCACTAAGTAGGGTAAAAACGCAAACTGAATTGCATAATTACCCGATGGAGATATTTGTCTTCAGAGAAGCAAATATGAAATATCAAAGGGAATAATTGGATGATTAAATGCCAATCATGGGACTTGTACTGTTTCAAGTCATTTGTTTGGTTACTTATTATCCTACGTAAATTACCATAATAATCAATTGGAATCTTCAAGTTGAATAATGTGTTTAAGAGGATCTTCTTCTCACTAGTAGTTAAAGTGAAAGCCACTTGGGGGATATAATTCTTCCTCTTATAGGGTCATTTTTAACCACCATTTCTTCTTTACTTTCATATCCTATAGATCGTAGTGGGATCACTCTCCATCTTTTGAATGAGATCTACCCAACCATCTTCCTATCAAATGTTCTGTAATGTTTTTCTTTATGTTCTTCACATAAATTACATGACTTACATGATGATCTTTCCAATATGACAAGTAAAAAAATATTAATCATTTAGTCCATGGATTTGCATTACTAGGGTGGCTTAGATCCTCCTTACCTTTACGCTTAAGGTTTAAAAACTGAGGGTGTTTGCCTACGTACCTATTCCCCATAGTCATATTCGTCGCCTTTTCCGCAATCTACTGACCAGAAAGCCAAGCAGGTTGCGTCCTGCGCTCATGATCGACTGGCAAAATATTAGACTTGTCATTTCTAAAAGGGTGACAGGCAACCAAAAATCTACGATGGCCCATATAATTCATATTACAACTATGATATAGCCAACTGGCTTCAGTTTCCTCCCCCCCAGATATTAATATGATTACGAAAATGTCAAAAATTAAATTGAAATTAAACAAATTTGAGAAGTGATATTATTCTAAATGAAAAAAATATTATTATAACTCAAAAAAAAAATTAATATTCTTACAAATGAAAGAAAAAAATATTATTACAACTGAAACAAAAAAAAATATTATTAGAACTTGGCCAATAGAAAAATTGGCCAAGTGATAAAAGGATTTTCATAATGCCTCAATTCTTTCCCTCCCTTACTGTCAATGTACATCGATAAATCTTTGCAACCATTGCATATTTCATCAACTATCACCTCATCCTCACCCTTCTGGAAAGGTCGATCGTGTACTTTAGTTCTGAAAACTACAAAGAATAATGTGTACACGCTTATAATCCTAATATTGGCTAGGTCCATGAAATATAACTTCTTGTTGTAGTAACTATGAGTTATTAATGGTGATCCAAGACCTATGACAGGCGGAGACACTTAGAAATGGAATCCTGAAAAATGTATCATTTGGGAGGGGAATGTTAAAGGAGGTGACATTTGGTAAAGGAAACTAGCAGAGGGAGGAAAGGGGAAACCTTGATAAGGAGGGTAAGGGAAACCTTGAGGAGGCATTAGGAGCCGAAAACCTTTAACTAAAAGGACACAAGTTTCTTAATTTCACTCGTCAAGGATCCCAAGTTAGTTTTAATCTCCTTGATATCGTCATCGGTCTTGGACTGATGTTCCACCTGGGTCAAGATATGACTATTGAAAGATCTTCCATGAGAGGTGAGGTGTGTTTTAATTTAATTTTCAGCATATGTGATCTAACACCTCTCGTCCTCCCTCTTTTGTCATTTCCAAAGGTCTGGGTTAGGTCATCATTTTCGAAGTCATCATAAGGGCTTGAACTTGAATAACTGCTAATGGCCTCTATTGATTCTAGAGGCTTAGCCAAGTGCAGCATAAATTTATTATCTTTTTCTCATCGAGCGTGAACGTACAAGTTGGATCGATTTGGTTGTTTACCGGTATTTAGACCTTCCTTTTTCCTACTCCGCTATTCATTCTTAAAATATTCATAAGATTTGGAGCCCAGCCCGTGGACATTAGTTTTTTTTCTGTGTTTTCTTTATTTTTCTCCCTTTAGACCAGCTTGTTGTCCTTTGCCTCATTCTCAAAAAAATTATCCCACTGCTCGAGCGATATTTCAACATTCGGGGGCACTCTGTCTTTCATAGACCAAAAATCGGAGCTTAACTCCCATGTTGGGGAAATAACCTTATTTTTAACGGTCAGGAGATGAAAATCGCTTACAGAGTTGATCATAGATGTCTTCATTGATGGATTGATCAATAAGTTTCTAGTTGTCTCATCCCCCAACTCCCACGTTCATTTTTCCAGTGACAAACACTATGATTTAAATCTCAACATGTCATTTTTATCACTCGTGGGGTTATTCCCAGGAATGGATAACCCAATGGGCTTCTTTTTATCTTAGCGGGAGGTGTCGAGAGCCCTAGATTTGGGGATTAGAGGAATGGTGTTTATTACCTACTCGTATTTGGAGTTACACTTAGAGTTATGGACTGAACCAATGGAGAGTTTTAAATTTCTCAGCAATTGGTGATGAAAATTCTTGTTGTTTTGCATGAGATGAAGGTTCTCATTGGGGTGCCATCTCATCAATTAATATATTTTTATTGTCGCCCAATATTATCTATAAAAATAAAAATTAATAAGTAACTAAATAATTATAATAATGTGAAATTATAACTATGTAATCAAGCTTATGACTATATATATACTGTGGGTACCCGAAATTTAGAACTATGGGCCTGGACGAGTAGCCCAGTTCTGGCGGCCCAAAGTCCAGGCCCCTCCTCTTTTATAATTGATCCTTATATTTGATCCGGTCTCCCCCGACGATCCCATGAAGGGAAGTTATAGGGGAAATGGAAAACATGGAGGAACCCATCACCTCCACTCATCTACATGCACATGTATATATTGAACCCTAGGTCCGGGGAAAAAGGACAAGTTGTATTCTCTGTAATCACTCTCCGGAGTATATATAAATAACATCGACTGCACCACCGTGGACGTAGGCACAATTTGGCTGAACCACGTACATCATTTGTTGTGTGATTGGTATCCTCTATTCCTTGTTCTCTTCTTGATAATCTTTCTCTCATATTTATTTGTGTTACATAATAATTGCATCCACAATTGGCGTCGTCTGTGGGAAACGTTCATCTTTCCCTAAGAAGAGCCCACATCAAGAAAGGAGTTTAAGATGTTTGGTCACAGCAGCAATGCCCCCCAAGCAGGAGATATTCAAGAGCCACCTGCTCCTCGCAGGATTAGGTCTGAAGTCCGGCATTCAGATCAGAGAGCTAGCCTGGAAATACCAGCCTCAAAAGAAAGTCAGGGACGAGCGAGGTCCACGCAGATATCCAGGTTGATTGATGCGTACGAGGCAAGTCTCCACGAGCAGAGAGAGTCTTCTCGCAGGTACGAGGCAGAGAATGCTCGTCTGAAAAGAAGACTGGAAAACTAGAAAAGGAGTTTTGTCCTAATAACTGGAGATGCCCATATCGCACTCCTATCCCTCAGGTGAGCAAGTCTCGCAGCCGAGGAAGGAGCTCTACGCGAGAATCTCAAAGGGATGTAGGAGGCGAGTCAAACGACGACCTCCATGAATAGCTGCGAAGAGCTCGCCGCCACCAAAGCCCTACTCGCAGCGACGAGCTCATACGAAACATGGTCTGCAGGGAAATGGATCAGCATCCCGCTCACCACGGGACAAGATCAACTAGAGAACTCGCGAGGAGATCTCTCAAAATCCAGATGAAGTCACCTTTCACGAAAGAAATCGAAGAGGAGGAAGCTCCCAAGAAATTTGCCATTCCAAGGTTCAAGGTTTACGATGGAAAGACTGATCCCATCGATCACGTCAGGCAATACCGACAGGCAATGACCCTTTGGAGTCATCGTGATGCCCTGATGTGCCGTATTTTCCCCTCAAGCCTTCATGATGTAGCACAGAAGTGGTTCGAAAGGCTCCCCCACCGGTCGATTAAGAATATCAAATCCCTAGCCGAACTCTTTACGGCCCGATTCATTACCAGTAGCTCCCAGCCCAAAAGGATGGATGCTCTACTGACAATGAAGAAAACGCCTCAAGAAACCCTCCGAGAATAAGTGAAGAGGTACTGGGAGTTATTCAATGAGATCGAAGACTGCGCAGAGGAGGTGGCAGTGTCCTCCTTAAAAATTGGGCTCCTTAATTCTTCCCTCCTCTACCAATCCCTGGCAAAGAAGGAAGTTATGACCATTGACGACCTTATGGCCTGAATCAAGAAATACGCAAAGGTGGAAGATGTCACCTGCTCTAATACAGGAGAAAACGGTCGAGCTAAGCTCACTACCAAGGTAGGTGAGAAGGCTGAGAACCAGAGGAAAGGAGGAAAGAACGGGGGCAAAAATGGCTCCAAAAATGGAGGGAACCAGGACGCATCGAAAGCATTCTAGGCGGTCAACACCGTCTTCAAAGAACCAATTTACAAGGTTCTCACGAAGATCAAGGATGAGCCATTCATCAAGTGGCCCAGGAAGATGGGGGGAGATCCCTCGAAGAGAAATAATGCATTGAGATTCGCTTTTAACAAAGAGGGAGGGCACAAGACCGAGCACTGCAAAGCTCTTAAGTCTCACCTAGAAGAGTTGGCCCAGTTAGGTCATTTGAACGACTTTGTGGAGAAAAGGGCAGAGAAAGTGACTGCCAACAGAGAGATGAGACCCGACAATGTGCTGGAGGATGATGCTGGACACGAGTTCACCAAAATTCACGGAGTATCTGACGTCAAACAGATACAAGGGAAATCTGCTCGAATGGAGCTGAAAAAACTTACAGCGGTAATGCAGGCCTTTCAAATCGATCCAGCAAAATCACAGTCAGGAAAGCATCGACGAGCAGAGGACGTCAACTATAACAAGCATATTATTTTCACGGATGAAGATTTGATGGGAGTAAGGACCCCACATCATGATGCTCTGGTCATTACACTCAGGATAGCCAACTTTGACATCGATAAGCTTCTCCTCGATCAAGGAAGCTCATCTGAAGTAATGTACCTTGACCTATTCAGGAAATTGAAGTTGAGCGTCTCCGACCTAAAGGAAGCTACTGTTCCTTTAGTCGGTATCGTCGGGAAAATGACCATGCCCCTAGGAAAGATAGTGCTACCAGTTCGTGCTGGGAACGTCTCCAAGATGATTGAGTTTTTGGTAGTTGACATCGAATCACCGTACTAGGCCATCCTCGGCAGAGGATGGCTTCATGCAATGAAGGCGTTCTCCTCGACCTACCATCAGAAGCTCAAGTATGTAACTGAGCGAGGAGTAATGGAGATCCACGGAGACCAAGCAATGGCAAGGAAGTGCTTCATAGCAACCATCCGACCAAAGCCAGAGAAGAAGGCCGATCAACCCAGTGAGAAATTTGAAGAGGGTGTGATACCTTCTAAATAGGAACTAAAGTATGGAAGACCAGGCTCCTCCCCTCCGAGCTTGTCATCGACAACCTGGTAGAAGTTATAGCCGAAGTTGGTAATAGTAGCAGAGTCTTCTTGATTGGAGCATCTCTCACCGATCAAGAACAGAAGGAGTTGACGACCTTGCTGAGACACAACGTAGATGTCTTCGCATGGGAACTATACGAGCTGCCTGGCATTGATCCTGGTATGGTTTATCATCAAATGCACGTCGACCCCACGTTCAAGCCAGTCACGCAGAAAGCACGAAGAGATGCACCTGAGAAGGCTAAAGCGGTCGAAAAGGAGGTCGAAAAACTGCTGGATGCAGGATTCGTACGGGAAGTACAATTCCCCAAGTGGTTGTCCAACCCAATAGTGGTTCCGAAGAACAACGGGAAGTGGAGAGTTTGCATCAACTTCACTGACCTCAACAGAGCATGCCCAAAGGATAGTTTCCCCCTCCCAAAGATAGACCAACTAGTAGACGCCACTACAACTCACGAGCGAATGAGTTTCCTGGACGCATATTCAGGATATCACCAGATCCCCTTGTATGCCCCAGACCAAGACAAAATGGCATTCATCCCGACGGTTGGGTTGTATTGCTACAAAGTCATGCCATTTGGGTTCAAGAATGCAAGGGCAACCTACCAGTGGCTGGTCACAAAAATGTTCAAGGATGAAATGGGAGATACAATGGAGGTCTACATCGATGACATGCTCGTTAAGAGAAAGAAGAAGGAAAATCACCTCTCAGGCCTGTCAAAGACCTTCGAAATCCTCAAGAAGTACCGAATGAAGCTTAATGCGAGCAAGTGTTCCTTCGGTGTCCAGTTAGGAAATTTTCTTGGATACTTAGTCAGTAAGAGAGGCATAGAAGCTAATCCGGACCAAATCGATGCAATCAACAGGGTACAACCACCTCGAACGGTCAGGGAGGTGCAGAAGCTCACTGGAATGCTTGCTACCTTAAATCGCTTCATTTCCAAATCCTCCGAGAAGTGAAAGCCTTTTTTCTAGCTTCTAAAAGGAAATAAACGAATAGAATGGAGCCCTGACTGCTCGCGAGCATTGGACGAGCTCAAGTCTTACTTAATCTCTCCATCGTTGCTTGTCATATCACAACCAATGGATTCTTTGTACCTATACCTCTCGGTATCCAGTCACACTGCCAGCTCGGCGTTAATATGCGAGGTCGAAGGAATCCAACACCCCGTTTACTATGCAAGAAGACCTTATTAGACGCCAAGCAAAGGTACCTGCCATTAGAGAAGCTCGTCTTTGCACTAGTGATAGCCTCGAGGAAACTGAAGCATTATTTTGAAGCTCATACTATCACCGTCCTTACTTCGCACCCCCTTAAGGCGATCCTGAGGAAAGCGGATTTGTCGGGCAGATTGTCTAAGTGTCCGATCGAGCTCGGCCGGTTCGACATCCAATTTCAACCAAGGACTGCTATCAAGGGTCAGATCCTCGCTGATTTCATAACCGAATTCACTGGCGAAGAACTCCCCGACCAACCTCAACCAACAAAGCAAGAAGAGAACCCAGCAACAGTGGAAACCTGGAAACTATTTATTGATGGAGCATCCAACTCAAAAGGGGCAGGCGTAGGCATCGTCCTCATCACCTCAAAAAACACCATCCTTGAGCAAGGAATCAGGCTTGGATTTGTAGCCTCCAACAACGAAGCAGAGTACGAAGCCCTAATAGCCGATCTCCAAAAGGCGCAAATTATGGGAGCAAAACGTTTACAAGTATTCGGCGATTCTCAACTAGTCTCCAAACAGATAAGTGGAGATTACAATGCGAAGGATGAAAGGATGGAAGCCTACCTCGCCCTGGTAAGGAAACTAATGATGGGCTTTAAGGAGATCAACATCTAGCAGTTTCCCAGAGGGAAAAATAGTCATGCCGACGCCTTAGTAGCCCTAAGCTCGGCACTTGATTCTAGTCTTAAAAGGGTCATTCCCATCGATTTCCTCATTTGTCCAAGCATTAACAACAACAACAAGCTTCCGAATGTGGAACAAGTACTCCAGGTGGGATCAGCCCCCAGCTGGATGGACCCCTTAAGAGACTATTTAAAGGAGGGCACGCTCCCCGAGGATAAGAAAATCGCCCACCAGATAAGAATCAAAGTTGCTCGCTTTCACTTATCCACAGGAGGCGACTTGTATAAGAAGTCCTTCTCCGGACCCTACCTTAGATGTGTCCACCCAGGCGATGTCGCGCAAGTGTTACATGAGCTTCACGAAGGAATCTGTGTAAGTCATGTCGAAGGAAGGTCTCTAGCCTTTCGAGCAATGAAGGAAGGATATTGGTGGCCATATATGCAAAAGGACTCCGCAGTAATGTCCACAAATGCCCCAAATGCCAGCTTCATGCTCCAATGGTCCACCAACCAGCCAGTGATCTAAAATCCCTAACCAGCCCGTGGCCCTTCGCCCAATGGGGGATGGACATCGTGGGACCACTACCCACTGCTGCTGGCAATCGCAAATACCTGTTGGTTGCAACTGACTACATCACCAAATGGATCGAGGCAGAACCATTGGCAAACATCCAAGACACTGACATGATAAGATTCATATGGAGGAATATAATCACTCGATTCGGAATCCCCAGAACCATCATCACTGATAATGGGACACAATTCGAGAGTGGACCCTTTCAAGACTTCTGTAACGAGCAAGGGATCAGGCACAACTTTAGTTCGGTGGCCTACCCACAAAGCAATGGCCAAGCAGAAGCTTCCAACAAAACTGTGATCGATGGATTGAGAAGCGACTAGAGCGAGCCAAGGGCGCATGGGCAACCGAGCTACCCCATGTTCTATGGGCATACCGAACAACTCCTCGGCGAGTAATAGGAGAAACCCCATTTTTGCTAACATATGGCATGGAAGCAGTCATTCCACTAGAAGCAGGCCTACCAACAATGAGATCCGACCTTGTCGACCAAGGCCAGAATGATGGGACGTTGCTCACTGAACTCGACCTCACCGACGAGCGTAGAGAACTAGCCCTGGTGAAGCTTGCGAGCTATCAGCAACAGCTCGTAAGGCATTACCACAAAAGGGTTAACCCAAGAAGATTCCAAGTTGGGGACTATGTTCTAAGAAAGGTCCTGGGCAGCACAGTAAGGTCATCAGACGGCAAGCTAGGCCCAAACTGGGAAGGACCATTTAAAGTAACTAGGGATGACCTGCAAGGTGCATATCATTTGGAAACAATGGAGGGCAGAGAGATACCACGAGCATGGAATGCAGCCAATCTCAAGAAATTCTATTTTTAAATTCTCATGGAATTCTATTGTTGAATCTTTTTCTGGTATCTATTATGTGAAAGGAATAGTTCATTCCCCTTATTACTAATGAAATTAGTAAACTGCATTTTATCACACATCTTTTTCCAAATCACAGGCACAATGGTCGATATAGCAGGGGAATACCCCTCCTCAAGTCATCGTCTTGAAGCACAAAAGACCTCTTAGACTTGACCTTGGCAATATATAAAGCCCTACAGAGTATTCTTAGGCAATGCGACCAGATTTTATACTGGCCATCAAACCTACTTTAGTTGAGCAAAATCCTGATCGGATGAAGACATCCAATACCAGGTGTGTCTTCGCCAATTGCCTTACTTAGGCCTAAGGGAGTGTGACGACACAACCTAAAAGCTAAAATGGGGCATAATGGTATTTTGGTATTATACTGGACTGGGGGGACACTTGCATGACAAAATAAAAAGGATTATGAAACAGCGAGAATATAAAAAAAATTGGATGAACACGAACTTTTCATTAATCTCGTATACTTACAACAGTGATAATGTATGTTTAGTCGGCGAAGCTCACCCAAAGCATTTACATTATCAAAAAATACAAAAGAATAACAACTTGTTATATTCACAACAAAGATAATACACGTTTAGTCGGCGAAGCTCGCCCAAAGCGTTTACATTATCAAAAGAAAAAACCTGCAAAAACATTGAAGAAGGAGATAGCCTCCAAACAAGATAATCTTCCACCCTAGCTCTTCGTCCATCATCAGGAGCAGGGACCAGCTCTTCCACAACCTCATCTGCGTCCGACTCTAACAGTTGCCGAGGAATGGCGTCAATAGGCATCCATCTATCATCCCTCCGAAATGGATTGGGCAACAAAGTGGAGGAGGACATGTCGTGACGATACCACAACACTGAGTTCCTCGGGACCTGGAGTTCCTTCAAAGCACTCAACTACCCTCTGATAAAAGAAAGTTCTTCAAACTCTGGATAGTCTTGTGGGAGCATCTAGCCAGCTTTGATCATAACCATCAGCCCATTCTTGCCGAGGACCATTCTTGAATAAATGCCGTAGTCGAGTAACGTCCCTCTGAAGACCAGCAGCAGTTATATATGCTCGGCGGACATCATCGCGGAGCTCTTCCATCTCCTTATCCCACTGTTCTTCTACCTCCCTGTTCCTGCCCCTGGTGCTCCTACCAGCTCGCGGGAGGGGAGGACGAGTGGAACCTCGCGGCATAGGAGGAGCATGTCCATCTCGCGAAGATGAGGAGCCTTGCAGAATCGCTGAAGCAGTTCTCGGCGCATGCTCTCTAAGTTACAGGACTTCCCTCCTCAGATTTTCATTCTCCTGCTGCAGGAATTACCCAACTTGATTTATCTCGGTGGCCTCAAGCAACCTTGCTCTCAGAACATTGACTTCCTGTTGTACAGAAGCACCAATGCCTTCCATCTCCTGAAGCCTGTCCTTCAGCTTAGCCACTAGCTCGGACTGATCTTTATATTTCTGGTTCCTCAACCTACGAGACTTGTAAAGCCTAACGAAGGCCTGACGAACATGAGGACTGGCATTGGGACCAAGGGTCCTGCCCAATTGAGATGTGGCAGGAATATAGTCTTCTACATCAGTCAACTACAAGACATAAAAGTGCAAAGGAAAGAGAAATCAATCAATGCATTGGAAAAAGAAGCCTTTTTATTTCATTATTGAAGGTCAAGTACATCGAGCAGGAAATAGAATTACAAACAAAAGTACAAAAGAAGTCCTAAGGGGTGATTAACTAGCAACCTCAGGCTGCCCATGGGTGGTTGGCTGCTTCCTCTTATCAGCAGCAACAGAGGCATCCCCCTCTACAGAGATACCCTCATTCGCCTGGGCAGGACCAGCATCGGCAGGAGTTATCTGAGAAGTAAGATCAACACCCTCGATGGCTGGGGTAGGGGCTTCTTCGTCCACGGTTGGCCTTGGACCCGGGTCGTGCTCGTCGAACGGCAGAGACTCAGCATCAACACCAGCAGCTAGGAGGGCCTTATTCCAGCCCTTCTTGAAGTTCAAACGACTGATATAGCCTATTTGAACTTCGGCGTCTTCATAAGCCGCAGTCCATCCGGAGTTGTATGAATCCTCCTTGATGGTGGCTACCATGGACTCCTTCTCCTTCAGCTGCTCGGTCAGGGCCTTATTCTCCTCCATCAAACCCAGCTTGCTCAAGCAGACTAGGTCATAGGCCTGCCTCCACTCGCTCAACTCCTTGACCCCCGCATCCCTCTATCGGTTAGAATTGATAAGGGCCAGATCAGAGGAAGCTCGGGCGGCATCGGTAGCCTTCAGGTCAGCCTCCAACCGAGAACCCCTGACTTCCAGAGTGGACTTCTGCTGCTCCAGTTTGCCATTCATCCTCACCAACTCGTCGCGAGAATGGTAGAGCACAACAAAGTTTGTCATAAACTGCCAAAAATAAAGAAGGAATCAAGAGGGAGAAATAATTAAAACTTGTCAAGGAATTGAAAAGGGAAAGAACCTTACCAAGGCCAGTCTCTGGCTATCTTGGAGGGCTAATTGATCAGACCCCAGTTCCCTATGGAGATCTGTAAGAAGAACTGCCCTCTCAAGCAGTGCAGGAGCCAACTGAGGGAAAGTGGCAACCGAGGCCCCCTCAGGCAAAGCTGACACCGAGACCAAGGCTTGCCCAACCTTCGTCCTCGACTCCATCTTCGTCCTCTCTTCCTCTCTCTCCCTCTCCATCCTTTTCCTCTCCTCCACCTTCTTCTTTTCCTCCACCTTCTTCCTCTCCTCCTCCTTCTTTCTCTCCCTCTCTCTCACCTGCTTTTCTTCTCTCCTCTTCCTCTCTTGCTCCTGAGTGGAAGATCGAGAACCAGTGGCCACGGCCCCAGAAGAAGACTTTTGTTTCTTCGACCTATGTACAATAAGCACATGGTCCTCATCATCATCGTCTCTAATCGGTTTCTTCCTTGGAGTCATATCCTCGACTGAACTGCTGGTAGTGCTCGACGAGTCTTGAGCTGCAGAATCCTCTTTAGAAGAACTGCTACTGTCAGAACTCCCTACACCACTCACAGCACCTGCAGGCTCACTCTCAGAGCTGCTGTCCTCTTCGTCCAACTGGATAGGCTCAGTTATAACCTCTCCAAAAGAATCAAACTCTGGAACACTATCCACAGGTCGTGCTATGAAGCTAGAGCTTGTGTTCTTGTATTCGAGCCAAAAGGCAGCAGATCTGGGATGCTCGCCGTCACCCAGAGGCTCCCTAATATTCCAAGCTTTCACCAACTCTGAGATACGAACCTCGTTGAGAGCAGGCTCCAAATTCTTTGTCATCGCTGTAAAAGAAAAAGCAAAGAGAGGTTAGAAAAGTCACAAGTCAGCAGTTGAAAGAACAGTACAATGTCTACCTATATATTCTTCCCCATAAAAAGGGACAGTGAACCTCTCAGACCTCGACCCTTCAAACTGGGGAGGGAACTGCCAATTCCTAACAAGGAAACCCTCTTGCCAGTAGTCCTTATGGGAATCAGGTAGGTTTACTACCAATACCCTATCAGGACTCCTAGATTTGAGGTATAAGACACCTGAGCTAGTTCGAGAGAAGGAATAGCAGAAACAGATCTCAGTAAGTCCTAACCTAGTACCATTCAACGGGTTTATTCTATGGACACCATTTACTATCTTCCACACATTGGGCAAGCAATGTGCGGGAACAATACCGAAATAACCAAAAAAGTGCAGAAATAGATCATTAGGGGAAAAGTAAGTCCCCCCTCGGAGAGCAACCAAACATGGATCCAGTGGGTATCCTCTATATCCCTAACATTCCTAGGAGGGGAGGCACAACATTCAATATCTACCCACTCAGTAATATTGTAGAACTTCCTGAACTCAGAGATTGACCTATTTCCAATCTTCGCCATTGAAAAACTCAAAGAAACTCTACAAACCAGAGAGAAAGTGCAGAGAAAGGGCACGAGAAACTTACAAAACAGAAGATCGATTCGAGTGATGAAGAAGCACGAGCTCAAGACAACTAAGAAGCAATGGGAATGGGGATTCAGAGAAGAAGGTACGAGGCGTTAGAGTTCTCAGAAGAAGTAAGAGTAATGGAAAGGCTGAAACGATGAATGAAAAAGAGGCTATCCCAACAAGCCTTCAATTCTAATCATAGCACACGGATAGTGAAGCGGGTGTCGCTAAAGCAACTTCACAGTTTTCGAAAAATCACAAATCAGCCATAATGGTTGATCGTTTAAATCCATTGGATCCATAAACAGGGCCCACAAATTTAGGGGCAATTGTGGGTACCCAAAATTTAAAACTATGGGCCTAGACGAGTAGCCCAGTTCTGGCGGCCCATAGTCCAGGCCCCTCCTCTTTTATAATTGATCCTTATATTTGATCCGGTCTCCCCCCACGATCCCATGAAGGGAAGTTATAGGGGAAATGGAAAACATGGAGGAACCCATCACCTCCACTCATCTACATGCACATGTATATATTGAACCCTAGGTTCGGGGCAAAAGGACAATTTGTATTCTCTGTAATCACTCTCCGAAGTATATAGAAATAACATCGACTGCACCACTGTGGACGTAGGCACATTTTGGCTGAACCACGTACATCATTTGTTGTGTGATTGGCATCCTCTATTCCTTGTTCTCTTCTTGATAATCTTTCTCTCATATTTATTTCTGTTGCATAATAATTGCATCCACATATACCTTTTTCAGAGTAAGACTTTAGTATATGTTCAATGTGTCTAATCTCCATCCATTTAGTGTTAATTTTTAAAAACCTAGGGATATTTGCACGTGGCCAACTAAGAGGAGGTGTATCCATGATTGATGTATCCAAGACATGAACTCAGAATCACATCTTCTTCAACGTATTGGCAAGATTCAATTATATGTATATATGTCGTGAGACATCACAGTCTATGTCAATGCTCTATGTACGTAGTTGTATCCATAAATGGTGAATTTTTTTTGCTTTCTCTAATAGAGTAAGCAATGTCAAGGATACATTGGGATTATGTACATGGAATATATTCTCTATTGTGTCATCGTAGCTTTCGGATAGGGAAAATAAAATACAATCGAACAAGTACTATTGTTGGAGATCAATTCCACGATTTGCAAGGTAGTTTAATTATTCGATCTTCTTATTCCTATACCTATAAATAGGAGTACCCTCTATATGGTGCACACTAAAAAGAATTATATGTGCACTCCAGTTACAACCACTCTTACTCTTTTTTCCAGTGACTATCACCTTGCCTCATTTTTCCTAAGAAAAATATATGAGAGCGTGAATATGAGTCCGACAAATAAGGAATCTAATTAATCAATAACTATTTATTCTATTTCAACCGATCTAATTTAAGTTTATCTTATTTTAATATATGATGTATAAGGGTATATTAGTTTAGTTGAGGATTTGATTCATCACTACCATAAGTGTTAAGACATATAATGCGAGTGTTTGAATGTATATGTGTATTATCGATCCAAGTAATCCAATATCGTTATCCAAAAACCAAACCAACAATCAATAATTATCGCGTACTCCTTTTATCATCTACCGTATAAAACACATACCAATAATCAAAATATCTCACTAAAGTAGGGTCATTTCTCATTAAATTAGGGTTTATGAAAAAAATTCCACTAATTAGGTTTTAAGAATTAAAATTTTTAAATTGAGTTTAAGAATTAAAAATTAGCGTTTCTAACTAAATTAGGGTTTAAGAATTGAAAATTTTAAATAGCGTTTAGAAATGGGCATATTTTCCACTAATTAGGGTTTAATAATTTAAAATTTTACATAAAGTGTAAGAACTAAAAGTTTAGAATTGAAAACTATAGTTTCAATTTTAATTAGGGTTAAAACAAACACACATGAACATTAGGGTGTCAATTTTAAATAGGGTTAAAATAAACAGACATTAACATATACACACAGTTTTTGCATATATACAAACATATATATATATATATATATATATATATATATATATATATATATGTATTTGTGTGAGTGTGTGTGTGTGAATACACATGCACACATAGTATATACAAACACATGTACACGGTATATACACACACATATACACACACACACAAATACACACACATATATATGCACAAATGTACACACACTGCATATACACACACATATATATAAAGAGAGAAAATGTTATGTAAGAGAATGAGAGAGAGGAATCTGAAAAGGCTGAGAGAGGGAGAGTTTGTGTGTGTGTGTATGTGTGTGTGTGTGTGTGTGTGTGAGAGAGAGAGAGAGAGAGAGAAAGAGAGAGAGATATATAGAGAAGGTGAGTGTTTGTGTGAAAATGGGATAAAGGGTTTGGGTATTTTAAATAAATAGGCTGGTCATGGCTTTTGCCCTTGACCACTACCCGTGACCCCTTATTTTTTCCACATCACCATTCATAACCATCAAAGTATAAAAGGACTAGTCACGACCCTCAACCGGAACTAAGATGCATGAAAAATTAAAAATGTTCATGGACCAAAACCACGACCCAATTAGAGGGAATTTTTTCAATGATCATGGTTGTGGTCATTGCCATAATCCATGACCATTGTTGGAGGCAATTTTTTCAAATATTTTCCACCATGATTGTCATGCCTTGGCCACGAATTGTTCGTGGCCTAGTATGTTCACAATTAAAGGTCGTGACCAGCTCTAGTTAGGGTCACGAAATTGTATGGTCATGAGACTGGTCACACATATACTCGATGTGGTAACGACTTTAGGCTGTGACCATCGAGTCACGGACCAAGATCGTGACCACATTATCGTGACTACCCGCTTAATTTGGTGTAGTGTTAGAGTATAACAACAATTAACCAATAAATTTTATGTATTTAACGAAAATTAGAGAGAAAAATAAAACTTTCAGTGTCAACATGAGAAAGAGAAAGAAATGAATGCTCTTCCATATTATCATCTAAGAAAAGACTAAGTACTTAAAAAAAATGAAAGGGAAAACTATATATATAACACTTGAAATGGAAAACTTGTTAATAAATAATCAAATCCAAAATAGGGGACCGAATTGATTTAGGGTGGATTTAAATCGATTCGTATCAGAATCAATTTGAGTTTACCAGGGTCTGAATCGATTTGGATCAAAATCGAATCGATTTGACCCTCGAAGGGGATCAAGAAGCTCTTGTTAGCGTGCTTTACAAATAGATCATCCCATGTAAACTTATGTAACATCTTCTCTATGAGTTAGAATTGTGTACAAAAATATAACTCAGAGAGCTACAAGTTCCTTATAGAGCTCGGGCCTGAAGCCCAAGTGATAAATTTATCAAAATGCCACCAAAGTGTTGTTTATTAATAAAACTTTCTAGTAATTCAACCAAACTCCAAGTCTAGAATTCTTAACACTTATAAAAGGTTTAATAAACTATTTAAATGATCAATACAATGAAAATAGAGGTTATCCAGTAAATGAGAATTACTGTCGAGAATAATGCATGCAAGAATGCTAGAATGGGTAAATATAATGGGTTTTGAATGCAATATCCATGACTAATTACAAGGATATACACACAAAAAGCTACTGAAGAATGTAATTTGAACTCATCAATCATAAAGAATATTATAACATCTAAAAAAACAACAATCACCAAGTCCTAACTATAAACATGTTTAAATTATAAAATCCATAGATCTAAAACTTACCAACATGACGATTAATACACTTGTGTGAGGAAAAGACAACCTAGAGGACTTTCAAAATCTAAAATAAGAGGACGAAAAGTGATTTCTGTAAGGGTGAAAGATGTTTTGAGATAAGAAAATGTATAAGTTCTAAAACTATCCCAATTTAGGCATTTAAAATTGTCCCAGGTGCTCTCACCAAAATAAGAAGAGATCTCTCTAGTCGCGCCATTTCTCGCTTCAGTGAAGCTTCGGTGACATAGGTTACGCCAACTTCCAGCAAATAAAAACTCTACAAATAACATATAGTCAAATGGGAATTCATAAATGGATTATTATTTATAATGTTGGTGCATTTTAATCCCTAAAACACCATTTTGAATCATCAAAAAAGCTTCGTACGATCGTACAATGGTTCTTGGTTATGCTAAATATTCTATAACATGAATGGTCTTAGTGTTTAATAGCATAAGGTCAAATTAAATTCATAACAGATATAATGATTCAAAAGACATAATTGGTGATAGAAATTGAATAAAATGAATCATTAACGGATAAATTTAATACTTAAGATCAATGTTGGAACTCCCTTTTGAATTTTTTTGACTTTATGCAACAATGAGAAAGTCTCATTTTTTCTTGAAAACAAATTGAATTTTCAACTATCACTCTCTCCCTCAAATACTGATCTATAATTTAAATTTTTTAAGTCTCATATCCTTGATATTGCTCAATTTCTAGATAGATAAAAATCTTTGAGACATATCTTTTGATACATATATATATATATATATATATATATATCCCATACACAAAAGGATTAACAATGGCACCCTTTCATGAAAACAACACATAAAACTTTTAATTTTTGGTAGAAGAAGAAATAAAATCCCTCTATAATGTTTTCTTGTAAAAAGGCTCAAGTTTATTATGCAGTGTAAAATTATTATGTTACGATGAATACACTAAATAGAAAGATTATTTATCAAGTCAATTTAAGCTATAAAGTTTTATCATGGTTTGACATTTCGTAAAATTCGTAATTAGATTGATTAGGTCTAATATGAACTCATGGGAATCAAAAAATTGAATATCATTCAACGCATGAATGTAATAGAAATTAAATGCATAGAATAAATAGCTGAAACATACCATATGTGAACCATATATATATATTCAACTCAAACCATGATGATAAAACTCGCATATACAAAAGGATTAACTATGACACCCTTTTCATGAAAACATCACATAAAACTTTAATTTTTTTATAAAAGAAGAAAAAAAAATCCATATATTATGATTTTTTACAAAAAGTGCTGAAGTTTATTGTGTTGTGTAACAGTCTTGAGTCACGATGAATACACTTGATAACAAGCTCAATTTATCAAGTCAATTCAAGATATAAAGTTTAAGCATTGCGTGACATTTTGTAAAATTCATAAATAGATTGATTAGGTCTAATAGTAACTCACGGGTATCAAACAATTGAATATCATTCTAAGCATAAATGCAATAAAAACTAAATGCATAAAATAAATAACTAAAACATACCATATGTGAACCACATAACTCATATACAAAACCAACCAATAATACTAGTACCACCGAGTAACTATAATTGTATCAACATAAATTGAATTACTAAAATGTGCTCAGGGAGGAGGTGACATAAATTCTTATGTCCTCAAAAGTAAATTGAACACTGACATTAACATCAAGTCTACTAAGTATAAGAATATAACCGAGTTTGGGTTACAATAAACTACGCATATTCATCTCATATTTTAGTTTCTTTTCATCCATACATGAAATTTCCATATAACCTATCCTTCCAACTCACAATGTTCATCTTGTGCAGATTATTGATGACCGTAATAAGATGATAGATTGGTTTCAACAAGTTGGTCACAAGCTTCATATGGTTGTGATCATTCTAAAATCTGACAAGGCCATTTTAGTCCAATAGGGAAGGGTCTTACTTGGTTATGAGCGAAGCGATCTTCATAGAAATAAAAAAGACGAGGGGATGGACAGGAAAAGGAAGTGGTATTTTGAATCACAAATGGGTGATTGTCCTTTTTGATTAAAAGGCATTCCACGCGATGATGGCCATTGGGGTGGAAGTTATTTGTGGGATATATAACCACGAGGGGTCTAGACACTTATTGGATACCCTTATGCCAGTTTAATTTCACAAGAAGAGTGTAATATTGCTTTTGAGATTATCAATAATGGGATGGGACCAAACGGAGTACTCCACACATTGAAAGACAGATCGGAATATAATTGTTCATCTATTCGAATAATTTATAATGCTAAAATAAAAATGAAGAATACTGAGATTCAAAGGGCACATCGCCATGCAATATTTGATTCATTTTATCACGAAGAAGATTAATGTTCAATGTCGAAGAAAGAATGAGCGAATTGATGTGGTGGAGGATATTTTTTTCCCGTATCCTAACTTTTGTTTGTTGGTGAAAATCTTCCCGAGTGTGCTGGTGATCGATTGTAACTATAAGACCAATCAGTACATTATGCCATTATTTGAGATGATTGGAGTCGCGTCCACCATGAAATCATTTTGTACTGAATTTTATTTTCTAAAGAATGAGAAAGATGAGAATTTTATATAAGCATTGTAACATTTGTGAGCTTTGATGCAAGTTATTGTCTCTGACAAACAAAAATCTTATTTAAACATGGTGCCAAAAGTGTTTCGACTTTCCACCATTATAAATGTTTATTCCATGTTCAAAAAAATAAGGAAGGTGCGTTTTTGAAACTTAACATCAAAGACTACAATAAAAAGCTATTTATGCAGGGTTAGATTGGAGTCTAAGAATCAGATCGAATTTGAGAAAGCATGGGTGGATTTCTATCAAAACTGTAAAAACTACCCCAACATGATTGTGTATATACAAAAGAATCGAATTTCTTTACGTTTTCAGTTCCCGCATACCTAGATCAATCAGATACGGCACTGTGGCAACCGCACAACTAACAGAGTAGAGCGTGCTCATGCCCAACTAAAAAACACTTAACAAATAGAATCGATTTGTTTCTGATGGTGTGGAAGGCTTTGGATGCATTACTTGGCCACCAAGTCACTAAAATACAATTAGAGTTTCAAAAGTCACTCCAATCAACCAAGAATGTCCACAATGACGCACTGTTGTGTGAGATCTGTAGTAGGATATCACACAATGCCTTAGATCGAATTATTATGGAGATCAATTTCATAAATCGATGTTGTGTGTGTCAATTTCTAACACCTAATATACAGAGATACAATGCTCCCACATTATTCGTAACATATATGGATTACAATGTGTCCATGATTTGGCCCAATGGGAGAAGCTAGGCCAAGCAATTCTATAATAGGCGCTAGACGATCATTGGAAGAAACTTCCCATTGTCCCGAACATCCCTTGGTATAGTGATATTGAATATACTCCTGAGATGATATTGTTTAAGAAATAGTGGACTAAAGCTGGTGAATTCGTTAGAAAGATGATGTTATGCAAGTTATTGGAAATTTCTCAACCCTCTTTCACCCCCTTAATCGAGCCCATACAAATTCTTCAAAATAATGGGCCACCTAAGGGGAAAAACTTTGTTGATATATATACAAAAAGAACCCCTTGTGTTTGGTATTAGGATATACCATCCACAATTAAGTTTAAAAATAATCTTTGTAAAAAAGACCCCATTGACAAGCGTAAAATCGAATATATAGTCTCAAGAGAACTAGATATATATATAAAGCACGTTATCGAGTTATTTGAATCATTTGTGAAAGATATATATGATGTCAAATTGGATGGGAACTATGGATATACGACCATTTCCAAAGGAACTGGTGTTAGGGATGGGCTAGAACATTCTTATGCTATTCGTAGTGCTCTGTTGTCCAAGCTATATAGGGATAAGTCATTTTGGGCTACCATTATGACATCCTATGATATCGAGGATTACAAGAGGATATTGGAATATTTAGATAATCATGCATAAGCGAGTGTTGGTTTATCATCCAGAGTTTGTCTATCCTGCGACTAATGCACTTAAGCTAATGGTTATGTTAATATCCAAATTATAATGTTTAACTTTTGCCCCATTTGATATTGGGCCAAAATCTACGACATAAGAGAATCACATCATCTTCATCCTCAACGTATATAATATTCATTGGGTGAATTTCAAATGCATATGATTTTGTCCCATACCACCAATCGCCTCTTATTGCAGATTGAGGGCCCGTCAAGATGCCATAGAGTGGCCTACTTTGTTCAAGTATCACTTATAAATGTTTCAGAATATATATGTCCTAAGGACATTGGGATAAAAGATTAACCATAATCGATATCGTCGGATGAAGATGAGGACCTAACGATGGCTTAAATTAGTGAAAATCTTACAGATGCTTGTAACGTTTTCTGCAAATATTGGTTATATGCAAATTGGTAATTGGTGAAAGTCTTACAGATGATTGTAACTTTTTTATGGTTTTCTTCAAATATTGGTTATATGTAAATCTGTTATTACTGAAATACTTATGGACAATTGTAACTTTTTTAAGTTTTTGTGCAAATATTGGTTATAGGTAAATTGGTTTTCTATTTGGTTATATGCAATTATATAGAAATTATTAGTTATATTTGAATTGATCCCTCCAATTGCTTGTCACTTGATAAAGCAATTGTGTCAATTAAATTGGATAAATCAAGATGATTTTTTATCTTTAAATCACATATACATAAAAGTAAGATGGACAATATAACAAATTGACACATGGTATCTTCTAACCGTAGAGCAACAACACACGGATGGAGCCCACCATATCTTATATGATGGAAATTTCCTATAGCGATATGTGAGACAAACATGATTGGATCACACTGATTTTTTAACCCAAATACTATGGTCACTTGAGATCGTAGTATATAGAGGAACAATTGTCTACAACTGTATGTGATCCAAATACGGTTGGATCACATCGTTTACTTTATGTAGAAAATTAAAGGATTTTTACAACCCAAATACCATGATCATTTTAGACCGTAGGATATAGAAAAATGGTTTCCTATAGACGTACGTGACCCAAATATAGTTGAATCACACCGTGTAATTTATGTAAAAGGTTGAAGAATTTTTTTAACCCAAATAGCACAGTCATATGAGAACATATATTATACGTTCTAGGTTCCTTATAGCTATAGCTCACCTAACCACGATTCGATCTCACTGTGCATTTTATTTAGAAAGTTGAAGGATTTTTTAACCTAAATACCATGGTCCCTTAAGACCGTAGGTCATAAAGGAACGGTTTCTCACAGCCGCATATGACCCAACCATGGTTTGATCTCATCGTGTATGTTATGCAGATAGTTGAAGGATTTTTAAACCCAAATGCCACAGTCACTTAAGACCATAGTATATAGTGGAATGGTCTCCTACAATCGTATATGACCTAACCGCGGTTGGTTTTCACTGTGCATGTCATGCAAAAAATTGAAGGAATTATTAATCAAAATACCACGGTCATTTGAGACTATAGTCTATAAAGAAACGGTTTCTCCTTCTCGTATGTCAGACACCTACAGTTTGCTGACACCGTGTACGTTTTGAAGAAAGTTAGAGTTTAGAACCCAACAATACCACAGTCACTTGAGACCGTTTGTTGTAATTTTACAGTGACACCACACCGTGCATTGTATACATACGGTCACACCACAGTGTAGATCACCTAAAGACGGTTTCATTTGACCATGTACATTCTGAACAAAGTTAAATAATTTTTTTAACATAAATAATGATTGTTGCTTGAGATCATAGTTATTTATGCGACGATGACATCACACCGTAAAGGGGGCACATACGGTAACACCACGCTATATAAGACCTAACCACGGTTGGATCCCACCATACCTTTTATGAAGAATATTGAAGGATTTTTTTAACCCAGACATAATTAATTATAATGTAATATAAAATGTATTTACAATGAACCTAGTATTTACAGGTAATCATTCTCTCAGCCAAACACAATGAATCGAAGATACAAGAAAATTAAAGGATTACAAACAATAATTACATTGATAATATAGTTCATGAATTCCTTCAAATATAAAATTCAAAAATGATTTTACATTCAAACACATAATCCAATATTGTTCATACAAACTACTTGTTTCAAAATTGTTCCAACATGTGATAAGTCAAAAATGTGCATACTTCACAATCAAATTCATTTAAAATACAGTTATAATGAAATTTTTCTAGAAACTTACGTCTATTTTCTCTTTAAATGCTTAGTCAAGGGGATTTTTGCTTAGGGGTCGAATCATGTCATGCCTTGGTTCGAGTTTATTGATGCATCAGAGCCTTTCCCTTTTCTTTATGATCTTTCATTCCCTTGGCCACAATTAGGGCATCAAGCGCTACATGTGATAATTCAAGGACATCAGAAACCTCTGGTCGAAACCAAATTTAATCGTCTCCTGGAGAAGGCTAATGGATACATCTATCCCCTGGGCCTATATACATATTACTATCAAATGCGTTAGAAAAATACTCGAAGAAAGGAAAATAAATTTAGGAAATTTTGATTCATTTACCATTATATCAATGTGCTTTAACTCCGACTTGCGATTAAGATGCTCGGGATTTTGAATTTATGGATAGGATATTTCTGGGTAGTAAAACATATATCCATCCACACATTCCCGAGGCATGGTCCTCACCGTAGTCGAGCATATGGCATCGGAAAGAACACGATCCACCCAGTTATGTTGATACCATTTCTCGATATCAAACATTACTTTGTAGTGGGCTTGGGTCTTTCCCCTCTCCTATGATATAGGGTACATTGGAGGTCTAGGGATTGATTAAATACAACCATCCTAGTGTAGGACCCTCTCTAGCTAAAAGGGTTCACCGACATCATAGCAAATAAGGAGGACATTGTACCATGAGACCTCCTGAAATGGGTAGGCCTCACGATTTTCATAGTAGAGATTTTATAAAACCTAAAAGTAATTCAAAATGTTAATAATAAGAAAAGAGAAAAAATGTTAAAATAGCGCATTTAAAACAAATAATACTTATATATGAAGCTTTTAAATCGTCGAAGGTTTCCCTTAGCTCTATTATATGTGCAAAGGCATCACCTGACATCATTTGCTCCCTCTATTTGCATAGACATGACTCGCTATAATGAAACTCCAAAATTTTAACAACACTCACCACATTGAAGTGGACGTATATCCACGCATGCAACCAAATTTACATATAAATTAGGAAATTTATATAGCACAAAATAAAATTAAAATCATGTGTTAAATTTCAAATATTTACCACTAGAAGGGGGAGATATTCGGCCATCTGCTAAACATCTACCTCTGACGCAATCCATAGTTTTCAAAATAAATTTGTGAATACGTCCATTCCTTAAGCATATTAGTTGCATTTCCCAACTTTTTTCAAGGATTGGAGGTAGTACACCGAGACTCGATTCTCAGATTTTTCCAAAAATAACAAGCAACCGACCATAAAAAGCAAGTACCCCCTAACAACCTTCTCAAGTTGTTTCTTCGTGGAATCCCCCAATGTGTTAACCCTCCTCTTGTACATCTTCATTATCCAGTCAAAATGTATGACATAAACAGACTTACATTCCTTCGAAGCCTCCTCCTCGGTACAACCGATATATTTGGTAAGCCATTCGATTTGGGATGCCTTCCCCTCAGATTTCCTAAAAATAGTATCGTACATCGGTTTACTAACTATCGGGATTTTAAGGAGGTGTAACACATTGCTAAGGGTGATGGTAACCTCAATAAAGGACATATGAAATGAATTCATCTTCGTTTACCACCATTCGATGAATGCTAACACTAAAATGTAGTCTATGTATCGATAGAAGTGTTTAATCATACCCCAAAAGACATGAGTTCTTCACCAACTTAATAACCCTCTCATCTTCCTTCTTTATGCCCCACTTGATAAATTTTTATAGTGGTACACGCACTTAATTTTTCCCTTCTCCTCATATTAGTTCCATATCGCATAAGTGATATGGTTATGAATTTTTTTTATTAATTTGGGGTTATTTGGAATTCACCCCTCAAGCATTTGTGAATCTAAGTGGCTTATTTTTTTCTGTTGTTTCTTCTTGGGCGCTTTTGATATGGATGGTTGGATTGCATCTTCTGAAGAAGAAGACACGTTCGTATTAGATTTGGTGTTGTCTCCATCATTTTCTCCTTCTTCATCTCCTTCTTTATCTCCTTATCTCATTATTGCTTCCTCTACTTCTTCATCTATTTCTTCCTCTCCCTCTTCCTCTATTTCCTCCTCTCTTTCATTACCTCTTTCCTCCTCTCTTTATTCCTCCCATGATTTTTCTCCTTCTTTCTATTCTTATACATCTATGGCATTTATCGAACCCCCTTCACCAACCATTAGTAAATGACTAAGAACCTGCTCAACAACTTCCTCAATTGACTGTTGTGTACCCCCTTCACCAATTGTTAGTAAACCACCTACTACTTGGTCAACTAATTTATCCAATGACCCTATAGGTGAATATCCTTTGATCGAACCACTGACACTACTCTTTCGCTCCAACCTCCTTTTATTGACTCTGTAATAACCCGCGTAATTTTGGGCTATTCTAATTCATTTCTGGAAAATGGAGGAAAATAAAGTTTTTGATAAAATTATTTTTATTGCTCAAATATGTTGGTTATTACTTTTAAAGGCTAGAATTTCAAACGGTTTTGAAAACGGAGTTAAAATGGATTTTAAAATGATTTTTAAATGTTTTTAACTCTTGGAATTCTTAGTCGGCGAACTGTCAAAATTCCTGAACGATCGATCGATCGAAGCCTGGGAGTAGATCGATCGACCTCCCCAGATTTTGAGAACAACAAGTAATTTTCAAGAGTTGTTTTGACTTCCAACTCTTCATTTCTTTGCCTTATTTAAAGGAGTCTTTTGGCTTCCATCTCTTCATTTCTTTGCATTATAAAAGGAAGTCGTGGGCAACCCTTTTAACCTACTTTTGTCACAAATTTTGGCTGGAAATATATTTTATATTCCTTTTCTTTTTATATACACATTGTCCCTTGAGATTTGTGAGTTCCAACCTTAGATTTGAGGTGTTCTTGGGGCTATTTTGTTGGAGGTTCTTGGAGGAGCTTTTGTAGATCTTTTGTGTTGATCTTGAGGATGTGATCATTGGTTTCTCATCATGATTTGAGGTATGGGGTTTTACACAATATGCTCCTTAAATCTCGCGAGTGTCATTCTCTTTGAATTCTTGTTAATTGAAATCATATTTGAATTGATAAATTCATTGAAATCTGAAAAATAATTGTTGAAATTATTTTGATTCATGTGGTATCATTATATTATTGATGAGCACGTTGTCATGATATTTTAATATGGCACGGATGTTGGGCACCCGCCAAAATTCCTGTTTCCCGGGCTATGGCTTGATAAAGCATATACAGATGTGGTGAGGCCAGGTGACCCAGTTAAAGCGTTGTTGAGAAATTATATTGATAAATGCTTTGAGATTTGCATTTTGATTTGAATATTCGTACTCGTGTTGTTACGCTTTATTCCTTGCTAATATATTTGTTGAGCATCTTTCATGTCGTATTGTGTACTTCCCCATATTTTATTTTAGTGGCAGGTTAGCGTGGATTTTGGGGCGCTATGGAGATTGATTTTAGCGAGGATTGTTTGGGAAAGATTTGTATTATTTTGATGTATAGAGCTTTGGAGATTTGTATTTTATTTTCGAGTTAGTTTTTGTATGTAATTCGAGAGACTTGGTATTTATTTGAAGAGATTGAGATTTGAAGTTTCACTTTTGTTGTTGTGGGACTTAGATGCTATATACCTTGTCACTTGTGGATTTGGATTTAGTTTATCGCATTAGCGCTCCGTTCGCTCTCCCCGGACGGGCGGGGAGTTACAGCCTCCAACTTCCTTTGTTGCCTCCAACCTCCTCTTTCTCTCTAATGCAGTTGGAGGATTTCTACTTCTTCCCATTTATGTGACCTACATATGAAATTCACAAAATTATATTAGCAAATGAACATCAAATTAATAAGTTCATACATAAAGAAACAATAAACGTATAGCCACATTTATATAATAAAATCATATATACATGCATACATTCATACATCGTGTTGAAACTTGCAAGAATTTATCTAGACAATGCAGTTGAAATATCTGTGTGTGTGTGTGTGTGTGTGCGTGTGCGTGTGTGTGCGTGTGCGTGTGTGTGTGCTTGTGTGTGTGTATGTGAAATATGTCATTAATTTTTCATTTATATATGAAATATGAAACATGAAATATGTTGCAACATATGTTGGGTAGTGGCCGTGAACAACCCCCCACTATTAGCAGAGGTCGTGAAAGATAACAATACAGTGGGTTATGGCTATGACAGCATCAATATGTTATCAATTGGTTTTATTTGTTATACCACGGTTAGAAGAGATCGTAAAACTCTATTACCTTCGGCGGTGAGCTGTTGTACTTGTAGACCATACAGGTATTTTTTCGATTTTGAAAGCCTAACTTGTTTTTACCACTTCTTATGCAATATATTAACAAAGTTAATATTAGGGTTCAACTTAGGGTGGTTAAAGGGGTTTCTAATGGGGTTTTTATATGTAGTTTTCATGGTAGGGTTTGAAGCACAAAATGAGATCATATATGTGATAAAATAACAGTAATGGGAGTAAATTTTAGTGTTGTAACATACCACATTTGAAGCTTGAGGGTAAGTTGAAAGGTTTGAGAGAAAATGGAAGTACGTTGAAAAGTTGAATGGTTTGGGAGGGAAGTTAGAGACATAGAGGATATAGAAAAAAGTGAGGTTTAAGATTTTTGGGATTTTTATATAGGTAACACTAATGCGGTGTTATCTTTGTTTGGTGTTTTGTATAAATATTATTTATTTATTTGTTGTTTTGCAGAATTTGTTTTTGATGAAAATATCAAGTCCCTAAAATAAATTCATGTCTACAAAGAATAGATACCATTCTAAACACACTCAAATTTTAAGCGAGAAAAAAAAACAAGATCAAGAGGTTCTCCTTTTATTTTATTATTCTTTTCTTTATTTTCCCCCCCTTTTTGGTGCAAGGAGAGTTTCCTTTTATTATAGCTCAATATTACCCATTTCCCCTCCACTTAATTTTTTTCGATCACATCAACAAGCTCAGTGTTAAATATTAGTGTCACCCTGCATGGGATTGTAGGTGGATACCCCTAAGCTCCATAACCATTATGTCTTTTTAGGTATTTTCATATTTCTCTTCTCCCCTACACATATTCCCAACAATCCTTGGTCCCATATTTTAATAACTTGACCGTTAGTAAGGGCAAACTCGATTGAGTCACCCCTTTCAAAGAAAGAATAAAAAATAATTCCATTTGTGAGCTTTCCTTGATAGTGTACTTTGACTCGATCAACTTTATGGGACTTAATTCCATAAGATTTTTCCTTATACTTCACACTTATCTATAATTACTATCGAGAACGACCAAAAAACATAGTTGAGATGCAATTTCATCGGACTCATGTCCATGTTTAAGAGATGTAGAATACTTTGTGGGTACCACGACAAGTATAAGGTAAAATATTAGTTGTAATTTATTTATAAACCATTTCTGGTTTCAGAATAAGTCAATTATCCTTTTGTAATATATTTAGTTATTGAAAAGTATCTTTTGATACCTCATTGTATATTACCAAGTCATTAAAGTTTAAGTTTTAAAACCTAGTAGTTTACGTTGAACATTAAACAAATTACATTTAAAATACCCTAACATCTTACATTTAATAAAAATATTTAACATTTAATCCCTAACATTGAATTTTTAAACCCTAACTAACTGAACATATAAAGCCCCCTATTTACTGTTTCTTCTCATTTCTCTCTCTCTCTCTCTCTCTATCTATCTATCTCTCTCTCTCTCTCTCTCTCTATATATATATATATATATATATATATATATATATATATATATATATATATATATATATATATATATATATATATATATGTGTGTGTGTGTGTGTGTGTGTGTGTGTGTCCATGCTTGAAGGCATGCAGAGAATTTATTAAAGTAATAAGTCATATATATTTTAACTCATAAAATATATATATATGTAATACAAATAAGTGTAAACAACTTAAAATTTTTGGACAAAGTTCCCTTTGTTTGTGGAATTATCCACCCTCTTTGAGAAATAAAAAATACTCCAACAACACTAATAGTTCATTTTGGAACTCATATAAAACAACATCATCGATTTAACTCGATTCGTGGAAATAACATTAACAAAATTTAAAATTAGTCTTGGACCTCATAGAAACAACATCACCTAATAGTTAAGGAAATGATACAATTCCTACAGATTGTAATGGTGCAAAAACTGTCATGTTCTTTCTATCCCAATTTAATGACTAAACATACATTAACATGGTACAGGTTCCATGTTTCTTTCATTGCAGTAGTGAGTGCCTAAATACCAAAAGGAAAAATACAGTTAGATAAAGGAGAAACTAATTATTATCATATCTACGGATAACGTAGTAAGGTAAACCTATTTTGAATTAATCAAATTGAATCCAACGTCAAAAATAATTAAATGTCATAAAATAGAGTATTTGATTCGATTTTTTTTTTTAAAAAGAATAGAAGTCTCAATTAAGAAAGAAAAGGGGTCATTAACTAAACTTACATCGTAAAGTCTGATTCAAGTGCAGTTATATACTCAATAACACAAATAGATGGCTTGAACCTACATATTTCTATATATTATAAAATGCTAAACAAGCATTTAATGACAGGCTCTTCTAAAACTATCCACGTGGCACATTGGTATCTATATCTATATTTATATAACTATATAAAAATTGTAGACCCAAATCCTGTGAGACTGACACGTGACGATAATAAAGGCTTCCTAAATGAATATCTCTCTCCACTATTTTTCTTAGAGCGTCCAAATTCCTATGCAATAAACTGTTGATATTCCCTCTTCCCAATTAATTGGGAATTGCGATTCCCAACTATCTCCTCAGTTACCCTCCTCCACCGCCCTAAGTTTACTTTATATCCCCTGTTCATCATCGCCTCAATGGTTGCTTATTTCATGCACATCAATATATATGTTGATACCAAAATTAATATGCTGATGTGGACGAATCATACGAAGACACTTGTCAATCTACGTGGCACAATAACAATGAGGAAGTTCATTTCCTCGACCAACTCATGTTTTCCCTGAGCAACGAGGATATACCGAGAAACTACAACACTCCGAGGTACTCTAGCGCTCCGAGGAACTCCTGAGCAACGAGCAACTAAGGCGGTCTGAGCTGCATCTCGATCGTAGTATTAATTGCCAGAATGTCAACAGTTCAACTATTCATTGAATGTTGATCATCTTGACGCACACGCTGCATTAAATGTATTACCCTTTCATATGTATATCATTGAATGTATCAACCCCTTCATGTACAGCCTAAGGGCTATAATTACCTTGTATCACCCTCATTCAAAGGGACGGGGAATTTCTAGATTGAACTTGTAATCGAGAATTCCCAAACACTCAGCAATAACATAACAGTGGACGTAGGCCATTCTTATAAGGCTGAACCACTTTAAAAATCTTTGTCTGATTTTATTTATCTGTGATTGAATAATTAGAGCGATCTAATTTTTTACATCAATAGATTGGTGCCGTCTGTGGGAAACGACTGTTGCTATCGTTTTTCATCAAAAATCATTTATCATCAATGGCAGATAATCCAGAATCCAGTAATCGAAATGCTGGAAATACTGGAAATCCTCCAAATCCCTCTGCACCTCCAGATCTGGCTGGAATTATGACGAATCTGGTTGAAGGACAAACCGCCATGCAAGAAACAATGAGGCAACTCATTCAAACTCTTCACGGCAGTGCACCTACCCATTCAAGGCAAAGGAGTGATCGTGGGTAATCACGATCCCGACGTACCGGGTCATATCGCAATGAAGAATCTAATGATTTTTCTTATCAACCTGGGCGAACTTCATCGATACGGGCTACGGATACAGATCAACATATCACCCTCTCTCCGGAGAGAACTAGCGCCCTGGAAAGATTAAGCAGGGCATCTCCTTTCAGTCGGTTAGGACCAAGTAGAAATATGAGTCCACCTAGAGCCCCATCAAGAAGCTTTCGACCACCATCAAGTTTGAGAGAAGGATCAGAACAATCAAGACCAGCTACTCGTCGAGATAGATCTCAGGAAGCTACATCAGAACAATAAATTGCTCGGACTAAGCAGCCCGAGGATGGAAATGAAGCATGGAAGGGTTCCATTCAGCGATTGGAGGATAGACTTGGAGAAATGGTTAAAGAAAGGAATCCCTTACAGAGAACTTTTGTTCAAGGGACACCTTTTGTGTAGGCCATTGTGAATTTTCCTACACCATCGAAATTTAAAGCACCTGTAGTGACCCCTAAATATGATGGAAAGACAGATCATGTTCTTCATATAGAACAATACCAGGCTGCTGCCGACATATATGCTATCCCCGACGAGATGAGGTGTAGAGCATTTTCGGGAACTCTTACCGGATCTGCACAGATATGGTACAAAAATCTTCCTCGGGGTAAGATTTCGACTTTTATTCAGTTAGCCAAATTGTTCATTGGCAATATCTGTTTTGGAGCAAAGCTGGTAAAGCGAGTGGCGCACTTGTTAAGTGTTAGACAAAAATTAGGTGAGAGTACTAGAGATTACATAACTCGTTTTAATAACGAGAAGTTGGAAGTCATAGATTATGAAGACAAGACAGCGATCACTTCTTTGATGAGTGGATTGTTGCCTAACAAATTATACTATACTTTGGCCAAAGATCCACCTAAAACTATGTCAGAGTTGATGGCAAAAGCGGCCAAAATCATGAATGCCCAGGAGGCTATGGATGCGAAGAAGAATATGGATAAAGAAACCAAGGTGGAGGTTGACAAATCTAAGAAGAAAGAGCAAAAAGGTAATGGTGGTGACAAGCACTCCAAGAATAATAGGACGTCATGGGAAGTCCTGAAGAAATATGATAATTATACTCCATTGAAGATGGGTATTAATCATGTTTTAGAAGAAATCCAGAATAACGAAGAAATCAAGTGGCTAGATAAACTGAGGACCAATCCTGACCTGAGGAATAGGGCCAAATATTACGAGTTCCATATAGATCATGTCCATACGACCAAAAATTGCATAGCCCTTCAGAACGAGATTGAAATGCTCATCCGAAGAGGAAAGTTGTCAAAGTATGTAGATCGCAGAGGTGAAAGGAAAAATGATGATAGAACTAGAGATCGTTCCATATCTCCTCGTCGGACGGAGGAGAAAAAGAAAAGAAATCATGAAGATGATCAAGATGAAGACCCCGATCTTCCAAAAAAGCCAAGGCAGCCTGAACGAGAGGTATTTTCCATACGTTTTGGGTCATTTGATTGTAATGTTATAACAGGAGGAGATGTTGGAGGGGGAGATCTTACTGCAGAAAGAAAGGCCTATCTCGGAGAGGCTCAAGCCTGCTCATATATTCAACGAATAAATCTGGCCGAGGATGATCGTCCGAGGAAGGTAAATAAAGAGAAGCTAGTTATTGGTATTTCAAAAAATGATTTGGCAGGTGTTCTTTACCCTCACGACGATCCCTTGGTGATCAAAATGAGGATGAAAGATGTGGTGATTTCAAGGTTGTTGGTGGACAATGGTAGTTCGGCAGACATCATGTACTATTCATGCTTTGATAGCTTGAATTTGAAATTATCTCAATTGGAACCTTATCACAGACCCCTTCTGGGTTTTGCTGGCGAGAAAGTTTTTCCACTTGGGACGATCAAGTTGGACATATTCATTGGAACTTGGCCCGCTTGTCGAACAGAAAGAATACGCTTCTTTGTGATGGATAAGAATGTGCAGTCAGCCTACAACATCATCATGGGAAGAGTTGGTTTGAAGAAGTTCGAAGCAGTTCCATCTACAGTGCATCAATGCTTAAAATTCCCAACAAACTTCGGAGTAGGAGTTGTGAAAGGTGATCAAAAAATAGCTCGAGAATGCTATTATTCATCTGCCGAGCAAGAGGAGCCTGAAGAATCAAGGAAAAAGACTATTACCTACCAGGTGGAGGAAGGTACAAAAATTGAAACTCTTGATCCCAGGGATGAATCCCAACTTGTAAAAGGACAGGTGGTAGAATCTACAGAAAATGTTATTCTAGACGAGGAGCACCCTGAACGAGTAACCCAGATAGGTTCGTCGTTGGATGCTTCAATAAAACAAGAGTTGATAATGTTCTTGAGAAACAGGAAGAAAACTTTCGCATGGAGTCATGAGGACATGCCAGGAATAGATCCAAACTTCTTATGTCATGAACTTAATGTGAATAAGGAGATCAAGCCTGTGAAACAGAGCAGAAGGGTATTTAGCCCCGAGAAGAATCAATCCATACAAGAGGAGGTCGAGAAGCTGCAGAAAGCCCAATTCATTGAAGATGTGAAATATCCAGACTGGCTGGCAGATGTGGTGATGGTAAAGAAGAAGAACAATAAATGGAGAATGTGTGTTGATTTCACTGATCTCAACAAGGCATGCCCAAAAGATCATTTTCCATTGCCCAGAATTGACCAACTGGTGGATGCTACCTCGGGACATGAGCTGCTCAGCTTCATGGATGCTTACTCTGGCTACAACCAGATCAAAATGAAACCTGAAGACAGGGAAAGTACTTCTTTTATTACCCCTAGGGGAACTTATTGCTATAATGTTATGCCTTTTGGTTTGAAAAATGCAGGAGCGACATACCAGCGGCTGATGAACAAGGTTTTCACCGAACAAATCAGTTGCAACATGGAAGTCTATGTCGATGATATGCTAACAAAAATCAAGAAAGTTGCAGATCATCTAGTTGACTTAGCTCAGACATTTGATCAACTGGATAAATACCAGATGAAGCTCAACCCGACGAAGTGCACATTTGGAGTACGAGAAGGAATGTTTCTCGGATACATTGTCAATCAGCGAGGCATTGAAGCAAATCCAGATAAGATCAAAGCTCTTTTAGGGTTGTGATCTCCAACAACAAAGAAAGAAGTGCAGAGTCTTACAGGACGAGTTGTAGCGCTCAACAGATTTGTATCCCGAGCAATTGACAAATGCCTCCCATTCTTCAAAACACTTCGAAAAACTTTTAAGTGGACTGATGAATGTGAGAAGGCCTTTCAAGACTTGAAAAAGTATTTGGGAGCACCTCCATTGTTGTCTAGACCAATAACAGGAGAGAAGTTGTACTTGTATCTAGCAGTATCAGAGAATGCAGTTAGCTCGACATTGATCAGATTGGAGAATGGAGTCCAGAAGCCAATTTATTACACAAGTAAGGCTTTCCGAGGTGCAGAGATCAGGTACCCAAAGTTAGAAAAATTGGCATTGGCATTAATTGAAGCAAGTAGAAGAATGAGGCCATATTTCTAGGCCAATACCATCATTGTGTATACCGACATGCCATTGAGACAAGCCCTTCACAAGCCAGAAAAATCAGGAAGACTGATGTACTGGGCAATAGAACTCGATGAATATGATATTGTGTATGAACCCAGATCATCATTAAAAGGGTAAGCTGTAGCAGATTTTATAGCAGAGTTTACATACCCTGATACCCCCGAGGAACAAAAGTTGCTCACTGACCAACCTGTGGATGTTACAGGATCAACAGACATAGGTCCAGACCAACTCCGGTTGGTAAAAGGACTTGTGGATGTAGAAGGATCATCAACTTCAAACTCAGACCAGCTCCGGTTGGTAAAAGAACGAGAAGAGATGATCGACGAGGAGCGAAAAGTGTCAAGGGAGGATGAAAAGAAACAACAAATATTTCACCAAAGAACCCTGTCAGATAAGGAAATTGAAGACGGGTTACCCATATGGAGATTATATATAGATGGCTCATCTTGCACAGCAGGTTGCGGCGCAGGAATTGTTTTGAGCACCCCAGACGAGATTGACATGGAATATGCTTTACGATTCCAATTAAAAGCCTCTAATAATGAAGCTGAGTATGAGGCCATGATAGCGGGTTTAAACTTAGCAAAAATTATGGAAGCACGGCAAGCAATTGTATTCAGTGATTCTCAATTAATTGTAAATCAGATGACAGGAACATATGCAGTTAAAGGAGATTTAATGGCAAAATATCATGCAAAGGTGATGGAGTTACTGGCAGAATTTGATGCCATTCAATTGGTGAGAATACCGAGGATGGAGAATGTACAAGCAGACGCACTGGCCCGACTAGCATCAGCTACTCGTACCGAGCTGCGAAGAACGATACCAATTGAAGTATTGGAAAGTCGGAGCATAGATGAAAACTTGACGATGAATGTTATTACCCTTGATTTAGGACCATCTTGGATGGATCCCATCAGGGAATATATTGAAGAGGGAGGATTGCCAGAGGATAAGCTCGCTGCCAAAAAATTGAAGTATAAAGTTGCTCGGTATGTGTTAACTAATGGTATTTTATATAGACGAGGGATTATGGCAGGTTTGCAGAGATGTGTACATCCCTCCGAGGTGAAAGAATTGATTGAAGAAATCCATAAATGGTCTTGTGGATCTCATGTAGCAGGTCGAACACTTTTATAAAGGGTAATGACTCAAGGATACTATTGGCCGACGATGAGGGCTGATTGTATAGCCTATGCTAAGAAATGTGATAAGTGCCAATGTTTTTCCTCTATCCGACGAACTCCACAAGCACTGTTGACACCCATAACTTCACCTTGGCCATTTGCCATGTGGGGAATTGATTTGGTGGGACCATTACCGACCACCCGAGGAAGATTCAAGTACCTCGTTGTCGCAGTAGACTATTTTACTAAGTGGGTAGAAGCTGAACCCCTCATCAACATGACATACGAGAAGGTATACCAGTTCGTTTGGAAGAATATCATCTGTCGATATGGTCTCCCTCATGCCTTCATCACAGACCATGGAACCCAATTTGATAACGAGGAATTTGCTGCTTATTGTCATCAGTCGAACATTTTGAAGGTCCATTCAGCACCAGGCCATCCTCAAAGTAATGGACAGACTAAAGTGACGAATAGAACATATCTAAATGGTTTGAAGAAAAGGCTAAGTGAAGCTAAAGCTAACTGGATTAACGAGCTACAATCAGTATTGTGGGCTTACCGAACAACTCCCCGAGCAGCGACTGGAGAATCACCATATATGCTGGCATTTGGAAGTGAGGCTGTAATACCTGCTGAGTTAGGTCTCCCAACACACAGAGTGCTGAATTTCAATTCCCCAGTCAGCGACTTGATGAGAAGACTGGATTTGGATATCCTCGAGGAAGTCAGAGAAGAGGCGGCCATTAGGAATGCTGCTTATCAACAACGAACAGCTCTTTTCTACAACAAAAGGGTGATGAAATGCGATTTAAAAGAAGGAGATTATGTTCTAAAGAAGGTTATTTAGAAACACAATAAATTGGAGGCAAACTAGCATGGGCCTTACCGAGTTACAGGAGTTGTCCGACCAGGAACTTACCGAATAGCAACTTTAGAAGGAGAAGAATTCAAGAATGCTTGGAATGCTGAACACCTTCGCAAGTATTATCAATGATGTAAAATGTACAACGGGTTCAACAATATGAATAAAACGATGATGTTTTCACCATTTTCCTCTCCTTTGTTTGAAAGTTTTTCGGGGAATACTAGTGTTGTACACTACGCTGCTCGACAGCAAAAAGAAGAAAAAAGTTCAAAAGAACCAAAAAATATACTCCTTTGGTTAGGAGGCGTACACTAGCGTGACCAACTAAGGTTGGTAAGATAACTAGTGGACAGAAAGTTCGAAAGAACCAAAAAATATACTCCTTTGGTTAGGAGGCGTACACTAGCGTGACCAACTAAGGTTGGTAAGATAACTAGTGGACAGAATAGTTCGAAAGAACCAAAAAATGTACTCCTTTGGTTAGGAGGCGTACACTAGCGTGACCAACTAAGGTTGGTAAGATAACTAGTGGACAAGATAGTTCGAAAAAACCTGATAATTCAATAATCAACTACGGTTGAGGGAAGAACTATATCATTTGATTTGAAAATAAGCCAACAAGTTGGTCGGAAGGTAAAATCATTCCAAAAAATACAAAGGATTCCAAACTGAACCAAGTATAGTTGGTCGGTGATCAACTATACTTGGTCGATGAGGATAAATTATCGACCATGGTTGGTCAGATACATTTTAGGAAAAAGTTTACCAAGTATGGTTGGTCGGGGATAAGAACCCATCAACTGTAGTTGGTCGACAAGCACAATTTAACAATCTTGGTTGGTTGGAAACAGTTTAAACATTTTATACTCATTATTTTATTATTAAGTGATTGAGCAGCATTGATACTTGTAATTGTGATTACTAAATTGGTTGATGAACAGCATCATATTGTTATCTTTTTAACAGATACATATACACAAATGTAAAAATGTTTGATAAACACAAGAAAATCGCAATACAAATTTGCAAACAGAAAATGAAATTCTTTCATTAAGATAAAAATGTATTACAAGCTATACATATACGCTAATTATTACACTAAAAAAACCTATTCTATTGGTTTCTTTCCTTTAACTTTTGAAACAGGTTCCTCTCCGGTAGGAGGATCTTCTAAGCAAAGAGGAGAATTGATGAAATTAATATCTCTGAGCATTCTGACGTTCATCACAGAAGGTGTATCCAAGAGATGCTCGGGACGAGATAATTCAGTCTGAGAATGAAGACTATAGTCCCCAAGATATTTTGAAATTAAACTCTGAGGAATGGAACGAGCTGGGATCCATTCCATATCCAATTTGAAAGATGGCACAGGCAAATCTAATAACCCTGAAGCATGATAATCCCATAGAAAATGCCCTTGCTCCAATTTCAGTACACCCAGGGCGTTCAACCATCCCTGCTTATAACCTTCATTATTGGCATGTTCAATCCGAGCATCTAAATGAACAAGGGCTTCATTGTATCCTGCCATCCAAAATTCCCTGGGCTGTTTATGGAATTGGAAGGTTAATCTATCCAATTGTTCGTGAAGGCTCCTGGAAAAAACATCCTTATTATCCAGAGCAGACTTCATCGCAGTAAGTTGATCCTCCAAGGATAGGTTTTTCTTGGACATTTCAGAAAGAGCCCGGTCTTTTGCGTTCAATTGGAATGCTTGAGTTTCTAACGTCGACTGAGTACGAGCTTCTTCAACATTACGGCTAAGAACTCTTGATCGACTCCGAGCAGCAATTGGAGAACTTTGCTCCTCGACAACATTTTGAACTGCTCTTCCTCACCCACGAGAACCTTTTCCTAGTCCCCGAGCAATAGCAGAAATACCAGACTTTCTTAAAGCATCCAATTCTTGCCTTAATTTGGCATTTTCAACCTCTAAAAATGAGAAACCTTCATCGGTAACTTGTACTAAGGCAGTGGAAGATGACGCTGCAGATTCATACTGTGCCAACTTTTTTTGCAAATTATTGCTCTCTTGTTCCAGCAACTCAGCAATCTGCCTGCAGGCCTCAACTTCACCTTTTAAAGTTTTTTCTCTAACATCGTATCCAGCAAGGATCTTTTTATGTCCTGTTTCAGAAGAAAGCTGTTGATATCTATTTTCATACTCCTTGTGCAGCAAAGCAGTTGATTCATTGTGTTGACTCTGAAGATCTTCTAAGGTACAATGAAGTTCCTCGATCAATTCATAGTAAGCCACACTGTTGGCCACAGCTCGGTCGAGTAAATCCTTCAAGTACCGATAAGCGTCAATTGCTTGTTCTGAGGCATCATGACCAAGGATGTCAGCTATTTCTGATGTACTAAGATCTGTATGACCAGCCTTATAATATTCGTGGCATTGCTGCATCAGCTTTGTATCATGTGCAGATATCAGTTCCATTCTAGCAACAAACTAAGGATGAGAAAAAGACAACAATCAACAAAAACAAATCATCAACAACTATTTTATTAGATCACAAAAGGATTACATTGTTTGATTACAAAAATTGAAAGATAGAAATGATACCGAACAACTTCACACCTTTTCCTTGTCTCCCAAGAGTTTCTCGGGAGGCTGGGACGAGGAGCTCGGTTGCTCGGTGGTAACAGCAACTTGATCTGCAGGAGTTGAAATTTTTTCAGAAGGAGGAGGCATGGAAGAAATGTCTTCATTGGCAGTAGGTAGAGAGGCAGGGACTTGATCACCTATGGCCATGGAAGATTCATCAGAGACAGGCTCATCTTCTTCTTCCTCCATAATTGGTGGGGGAGGACCAGGGAGGTGTAGCTGGAATAGCCCAGAATCTTCTTTGATCTTAAATTCTTGCAGGGAAGCTACCCAGCCATCTCAGAAGTATTTCAACTTCCCATATTGAACTTGGGATGTCATCGCAGTAATCCCCTTGTCCCATCCTTTATCCCAGCCTGCGCTGAAGGATTTTTTAACTGCGAGCTTTCTTCTCAATTTCTCCGAGGAGAACTTCGCATCCAATTCCTCTTTTTGACCTTTGATATCTCGCAGGGCAGACAACTCTTCCTCTGCCTTCTTCAGTTTATCTTCAAGTTCTCCAAAATTCTTGAGCTTGTCCTCATATTTCTTATGCTCGGCCTCTAAACTTTTCACTTTATTCTCCAAACTCTTGGAGATTTCAGCCAACTTCACCTTCTCAGCTTCAACTATTGACAACTTTTTCTCCCAAACATCCTTGTCCTCACTATACTGTTGGCGAGATTCCTTCAAGGATTGGGTCAAACCCAGCAGAGTATCCTCTACACCTGACGAGGACCTTGAAGCTTTAATAGCTTCATCCTTCTTCACGATATTATTGAAATAGTTCACCAGCTGAAAGATGAGAAAAACAGTAAAGTCAATACAAAATGCAAGCATTCAGAGAAAGAAAGAAAATTCAGAGTGTGAAAAATTTACCGAAGCAAGATGACGAGTGGCTAGGGATGTCAGCATATCCCTAGAAATTTTTTCATCAATTCCTTGGACCTCGGGTATGATCCAAGTTTTTACTGAGCCCATTGCAGAGCTCGGAGGAATGATGGTTGGAACACCAACACCACCAGCTGGTAGAGAGGACGCAGTTTCAGCCAAATTGACTGAGGATGATTTCCTCAATCTCCTCAAAGGGACTTCAGCAGCTTCAACCAAGGAAGAACTCTTGGTCGGAGAGATAGCAATTATTTCCCCAGGAGCAACCTTCTTGCTCGGAGCCACTGGGGGCTTCTCGGTAGCTTTGGAAGGTGGAGCATCCACCTTCTTAGTCCCCTCTGGGACATCAGTTTTGCTTTTCTTGGCCCCAGCAGCAGAAGTAACGTCATCAAATAGAGCAGGATGAGCTCTTTTCTTGCCCATTCTCTGACTTAAAGGAATATGAGAATCTGAAGAAGAATCCTCTGGAGTTGAAGCTGGCTCAACAGGGCGAGCAGTATAAGAGGTTGTATAACTCTTATACTGAAGTAAATATGATGCAGACCTGATGTGCTCGTCTGCAACGTTCTTATGCAAACCCCAGATAAGTTTCAGATGCTTAATATTAACCTCTGATTCTTTTGGAGTTTTTCTTTTACTATCAACTGCAAACAAACACATAATGAGATATCAGTCATACATTTTGTCAAACATGATAAAAGCATAATTTCATAAGTAAAAGAAATAAAATGAAAAATAAACCTATCCCATTGCCATATGGGGGGCATCTGGGACCATTGTATACTCCATCTCCAACTAAAGGTGCAAATTGCCAATTTTTAATAACCACCCCATGTTCAAAATAATCTCTATTTGAATCAGGGAGATTAACTACAAGAGCCCTATTCAGAAACCTAGTTTTTAAGTAATAAATATTATCTAGAGTGTCCCATTTATAGCAATACATAATTTCAGGGATCCCTATACGAGTCCCATGAGTTAGATTTAATTTGTACACCCCATTAATTATTCTCCATGAATTGGGGGCTATTTTTGCAGGGACAAGATCAAAATACTGACAAAACTCAAGACACAATGGGTTTGGCGGAAAAGAAAATCCACATTCAGCAATGAATAGACTGGGGAACCAATGTCCCTCAGCCAATCAAAAATAATCTAAAGGCTTAGAAAGAACCTCCAGAGTTACCCAGGAAGGAATGGAAAAATCAGAACGAAATTTCTCAACAGACTCCACGATATAAACCATACTGAATAAAAGAGATATAGAAGAAAGGAAGAAGATCTTACAGGAAGAAAGGAGGTATGTTGACAACGAACGAAAACTAGGATGAACGCATAAGAGAGAAGGAGAGAATAGAAAACTTGAATGCAGGAAATTGGAAAAAGAAAAAGACGGTATGGTTACCTAAGAAGTTTAAATACTTTGCCTTGGGAAGCGGCGAAGGAAATGATTACAAAAAAGAAACTATTGAACTTCCGACGGCTAAAAGGACAAAAAGGGCACTAAGATCGAAGCGCTCTTAAAAGTTCGAAAAAAGGCGGATTCGTTGAATTTGGAAATAAATTCGAATACGATGCTCCTAAAACCCAGGAAGAACATTCAATATTGCCATAAACCGAGAAAGAATGTTCCATACTCCTCAAAGTTCGAAATATGAAACATTGGGGGCTTCTGTTGATACCAAAATTAATATGCTGATGTGGACGAATCATACGAAGACACTTGTCAATCTACGTGGCACAATAACAACGAGGAAGTTCATTTCCTCGACCAACTCATGTTTTCCCCGAGCAACGAGGATATACCGAGGAACTACAACACTCCGAGGTACTCTAGCGCTCCGAGGAACTCCTGAGCAATGAGCAACTAAGGCGGTCCGAGCTGCATCTCGGCCGTAGTATTAATTGCCAGAATGTCAACATTTCAACTATTCATTGAATGTTGATCATCTTGACGCACACGCTGCATTAAATGTATTACCCTTTCATATGTATATCATTGAATGTATCAACCCCATCATGTACAGCCTAAGGGCTATAAATACCTTATATCACCCTCATTCAAAGGGACGAGGAATTTCTGGATTGAACTTGTAATCGAGAATTCTCAAACACTCAGCAATAACATAACAGTGGACGTAGGCCATTCTTATAAGGCTGAACCACTGTAAAAATCTTTGTCTCATTTTATTTATCTGTGATTGAATAATTAGAGCGATCTAATTTTTTACATCAACAATATTCATATAAGAGTTGGAATCGCGGGTCTCAAAACAATTGGACTGCAAGCAAAGATTCACATGTCTCATTGCTTCACAGAGAAGAGATCACACAAGGTCCCTAGTAAAGCCATACCTGAAGTTGGGCTACTTTTGGTTTCGCTCATTTTATCTATGCCTAACCTCTTCAATAAACTGTCCACTCCTCATATATATCCTAAGATATGTTTTTGTTTTCTTTTAGACTAGCACTATGAATTTCAAAAAATCCCACAAATCATAAGGTATAATCCTTATTGTTGTTTGAAGATATATAGAGAGATTTTTTTAGAACTCAAAATATGTCTTTCTTTTTTTTATTACAGGAAAAACGACTTGAAGGAGGTTGAAATGCATCTGGAAGAACTCATAGAAATGGTGCTTCAGAAGTGCAGGTGTGTTCTAATATGATAACACAAAATTTTCAATACTATTGTTCTAAGAAGTTATATTATGCAGATATTTGGATTTGGGGTTTTGGGGTTTTTGTTTTTTGTTTCACATATGAATGGTTTATTTTGCAGACATCTGATTCTTGATAGTTTGGGTGTTGGCTAATTACAATAGTTTATGTGAGGTATTCTTTCATTAAAGTTTCTTAGGTATGAGGTGATTTTTTTACACTTGGATTTAGTTATTGCTGCAGTTTATTATTTGGGTGGGTTGTCTTGATCAATTGCTGGTATTATTAAGATTGATATGTAATACATTCATATTTCTTATACATTTAATTACATTAAACAAGATGTGTTATATACATAAAAATCTAAGGGAAAATGTCTTACATGAGAGTACTCTGAATTATAAGTTTTTAAGAAAATAAGTGTTGTGAATCCATTTTCTTTGGTTTGTCTCATGGCATGAACTACAACTTTTATGGAAACAATAATGTAACTTTTTTTAATTGATTATTGATTATATATGGATTTTTCATGCCATTATTGTAGAGTTTGATTCATCCAAAATGATTGTTTGATAGAGTACTGTAGTAGCTAGTGAAGACCCAACTACCATTATTTTGTAGACATCTGAGTCTTTGCGGGTATAAAGGTGAAGACCCAACTGCCATTATTTTGCAGACATTTGAGTCTTTAAGGGTATAAAATATTACCTCGCACGGGATAAAATTCATAGTTAATTTGTACAGTTCTCATATATATATATATATACAGCCACGCATCGCGTGGCCTTCATGCTAGTGTGAGTTTAAACTAATGATTAAAAATGGACACGTGTCAAAAGGTGAGTAACTTTAGTAGGAAGATAACACAAATAAATTCTAGTGTATATCATCTCAGAATGCGAGGGTTGAGTACAAACCATCTTGGATAATGAATCTCCTTCAATATAAATCACTTAAGAGTCCTCTACTACTCACATATACATAAACGAAAACTAATGTTAACATTTCAGCCAAGAAACATACCTCAGGAAATATACCTAAAAAACAAAATAATATACCCTTTGAGTTAGTTATGGAGCATATATTGAATTTTTTCGAACCTCAAAATACCTATAGTTTGAAACCCAAAAACCTAAAAATCAGAAAGAAGATTAGAATTTACACAAATATTCCATTTTATCATAACTCAACTAATTAACAAATTAATAAAGAAGGACACCCTTCATAATGAGAGAGTTACCCAAAGTATAAGAAATTTATGCAATAAAAAAACAAGATTGAAGAAAAAAAGAAAATTATAGGACAAATGAGACATGGTTTAAGGTTATTATTTATATAAATACTAACTTCGATCATGGAAAAATGATTTGGAAGTTAACATAAACCATCTTCACATTCATTAAATGTAGACAGAAACCACCAAAAGCAAAATGTAACCAAGTATTATATTTCATTGAATCGTGGAAACAACTGAGACATCTCCTCCATGTCAACAAAAAATCATTCAAATCATAGTTAATATTTGATTGAAGAAAAATAATTATTAATTTATAATACAAGTGAATGCCTGATAATTTTTATTAAAAAATTCTTTCAAAGTGACCTTCCAGTAAAACATAAACAAATAATGCAAATAGAATAAACCAAATTCATGATAAAAAGGAACTTGAAATTTTAATTTGAAACTAACAATCCACATATAGAATGAGGTCGGGGATAATTTTAATAGTTTCAAAAATAGTACTGACCACTATATAAACTCCTTAAATTGGATAAAAATAGTGTCAAGCATGCTCAAAAGGTAATATAAAATTGAGATATTGACCATATACAATATAAAATGAATGAGCTTTGGCCAAACGTCTTTGTGTCACTTGCTTAATCATATAGATTCATTGATCACACAATTAAAAGGAAAATTTATATTTAAGTTCCTTCACATATTTTGATTACATTAGAAATTTAAAAACAATCAAAATAAGTGTAAATATATAGATCTAATACCCTAAAATTGGATCTAGTATCCAAATACTAGTTATACTAAAGAAACTACCCAAGTTCCACTTTGCAAACCCGGGAGCATGGGAGCATTAAAATCCAACCTCGAAAGCCAACACAGATGTACCCAAAAACCAACAAAGATGTACAACTTCAAAAGACTTGAGCCTATTTCTAAATCGAGGATAATATTTATAAGAGTATTAGATCTCTATAGGCTTTGAATGCAAAATTAAAAGAGTTGTTAAGTACTGTACGGAGAGGAATGAAATAAGTAAGAAATACATTTCATAGCTTTATCTATGTAGGAAACAACATCTTCTAGGAAATCTCTTACAAAAATAAGATATTAACAATCACAATTATCTCACGTGAATAACCCCAAATCTGACAAACTAATAAATCATAGCAAGCATAATTAATTATGAATGTATAAATGTAATAGCAAGGCCTAAATTCATTTGGTGTTATATAATTTGAATCCATGAATGTCGTAATGTCAGTGATTAACTTGAAACATAGTGGTACCCAAAATAATAACATGAAAATACATAGTTCCCCCCTCACCCCATTTTTTATTGTTCATTTCAAAGGTCACGTATTAAAAATGAAAACTATTATGAAGAAAAATGAATTTTTCAAGACTCTTAGTGAATAGTCTTATTAACATGCTAAATTGACCTATACATACAACGAAGTGGGAACCACATGGAAACAATAACAATATCATGTCTCATATATCCATAGATATGTAAAGAAAAAGTCCCTGAACCATAATAACCATTCTTCTTGTGTACAAAATATATCATAAAAATTAAAAAAAATTATACAATCGTGTGAGTACATGGAATGAAAAATGGCACTCCACTTCAAACTAAGTCGTATCTATATACTTTTTTACCTCAAAATAAGAAATTCCTACAATATGATATATCCAGGTTGGAGAAGAATCAAAATCTAATTAGACATTGTCAAGTCACCCAAAAATCACTCAAAAGATATATATGGACCAATTTCCAATTGAGTCAATTTGTACATAATTGGTATAATTATGGACAAAATATTGAGTCATAGGTTATACTTTGTGTTGTTGATCCTATAAGTCTATGATGTGTTTGATGAAGATGTAGTGGTCAAGCTTCAAAGATTGCATACATTGTGTCATGTTTAGTGCTAAGTTTGTCTTCACATTTATCGAGCATCTAATAGGTATTAATGAATACTGAATACGGGTCCTTCGATACTTCTAAGAGTTTTTTCTTATAAACTTAAATGCATTTGGGGTTGTTTTAAAATATTTTAAAAAAAAATACTTTTTTTGGTTTTAATCTCGTAAGAATGCTAATTGACCTCTATAGAACGAAATTGATTTTATTTTAAAAGACATCTAATCTCATTGTAATGAAATTAAGTTCTCATTAGAATAACCATCCAAGAACCATCGAACGAGATTCCTCTGATATGGATTGCACATCTCGTTAGGAATCTCATTAGAAGGACCTTTAAACAAGAAAGAAGTTTCGTTTGAACATAATGGAATTTTCGTAGAACGAAAATACTAATCTCATTCTAACGACCTTATTTTTTCGTTCAAAAGAGTTATCTGCCTCAAAATTCATGTGTTTCTATTTAAGTCGTGTTGGACTAAGATTTTTAAAGAACTATTGGCAAAAAATGTTTTCCTATCTATTTACCAAAGTTCTAAAACCCTTGTTTCACCCTTTGAGTTTAAATATCCAAGTTCTTCATATACATATTTTTTGAGATCTTTACTTTGGGCACCAGGGTTTGATTCTCTACTTATGAAGAAAATGTGTTTCGTGAGGTAGAGTCTATACTCATTGTTTACATGCAGTGGACTCTATCATTATGATGCTATAGTGAAGAAGAGGTGGATTTTGTATTCTCGTCTATATATGGTTATTGAGCCTCATCAGTGGATAATGAGACAAGCATGGACTCATTCATTACAACAACTTGCATAGGTGGACTCCTGAATTGCACTGTGGAGGAACAATCAAAATTTTAAAAGCATCAAGGTTTGGGGGGATCAAGTCGTTAAATAAATCTACTCTCAACTTTTGTAATTCCCCATCATAGTGAATTGTTTGCCTCGGTCGTCCGAGGTTTTTGCCATTGTGGTTTTCCTCTTTTATTAGCGTGTTATGTTTGATTTATTTATATTATCTTCTTATCACCTCAAGTCAAGTTTTAGGATAAAAATATAAATTTGGATAAATCGATTTTCCATAACAAATGTTTTAAATTGGTGCTAAGTTTAATTTGATTAAAGTTGTTTAAATTTTCAATCTTTAAAACTTGAAAAATATAAAGAATGGACTTGTGTTCATTCGGGCCACCTTTTCCTAAGAACACTTTGTTAAAGGGTGATCTCAAATTGGTATCTTATATAGAAAATTTATTTATTGTGTTTTGATCCCGTGTCTTTAGGCATGAATTTTTTAGGCCTTGATGGTATTAGAACACCGATGTTTGATGGGTCAAGCTACTCATACTAGAAAATACGTATGAATTTAGAACTTAATGTTATAGATTAGCGAGTTTTTTAGTTGTTGTTAAAGGTTAGTCTCCACCTGTCTCTAGGGAAGGTGAATAAATTCATTTAAAACCAGTAGAATCATGAAGCGAGGCTGAGCATATGTTAATAAATTTTGATTCTATAGGTTTAACTGGTCTATTTTTTTCTATCACCCCGGAGGAGTTCTATCGTATCATGACTTATGAGACATCTAACAAGGTTTGGGACGTACTGCAACTCACCCGAAAAGTAACTAGTTTGTTAAGGCTTCCATAATCCAAAACCTCACCACTCAGTTTTAAATGATCAATACGTAGGAGAGTGAGACCTTTGATGGTTTTTATGCTAGACTGTCTGACGCGTTTAACTTGTCTTTTAACTTGGGAGAAAATATACTCAACAACCTAGTAATCAAGAAAATCTTAAGGTTGTTAGTTGAAAGATTTAATCCAAAGGTGGCCATTTTAAATCCGTTAGGTACTCTTAACTCTAAGAAACATGAAGAGATTTTAAGTGACTTAAAAACTTATGAGCTTGATATTTTACCTCCAAGATTATGACGAATACAGGAAAGAACATTTCTTTGAAATCTCGAAAGGAGAAAACACTTGTCTCGGATGATGAGTTTGACAACGAGTCTGAGGATTTGGCTATGTTGGAAAAGAAATTCAAGAAATTTCCTAAAGTCCAAAAGCAACTGAAAGATGCAAAAAGTTTTGAGAAAAATAAGCCCAACAAGGTCGATCACTTCCCTAAAAATCAGAATGATAATTTTAAGAGGGATTAGTTGGGGAAATGTTATAGTTGTCAGAGTTATGAACATAAGGTAATTGAGTACCCCACTAAACTAAGGAAGGAGCGAAAGAAATCGATATCAATTAATGCCACCCTAAGTGATAGTGATCTGAAAGAGGGAAATTATTCCCCTATTAAGCACATCTTTATAGCGTTCATGGCTAGTCATAGGAGCTTTAATGAGAAATCTTCCCATGAAGATATTTCTATGCATGAAACTTTCGAGGCCATAGTTCGTGGATCCTAAATGAGTGATGATTGAGTGAGTGGAGATGAGAATGACAATGAAGAAGAGGAGGAGGAGAGTGAACTATAAGTTACTTTTTGTGACTTGTATAATGATAACTTTAACTTCAAAGCTAAGTTGAAAGAACATGTCGTAGTGAGTGATGATAGTGTTTCTATTAAGGGTCTTAGGGAACATGAGAGGACTCTTCGGGAGAAGCTAGAGTACATTGAGAGTGAGAAAGATTGTATTCGTGGTTTGATAGACGCAATAAAGAAAGAGCTTCTATAGTTTAAGGTGTCTAGACATTTACTTGAATCCAGGATAGTTTAGCTTGAGAACATATTGATAGATTTAAATAGGGTGGAATTTGATTTGGAGTCTAGATCGAAAAATATGAAAAACTTTTAGTCACCATCCAAATCAGAGATGACAAATGTGAAACTAGTTTCGATGATCATAATGCTTTTGTACTAAATCCATGACCATACGTTTGAGAGATTCTATTAAGAATGTTAGGAAAGGTCAATCGTTAGGCAACATTCCTCTATGTGTTCACACTTGTAGTCATTGCGATAAGAAAGGTCGCCTTAGGTATTTTTTTTATGATCTTAAGAACGGTCCTAAGAATTCTAAGAATAGAGTCATCATGGTTCCCAAAAGCCCTTAAGTGTCATGTTACACCTACTTGGGTTAGGAAATTGGATTTAAAGGCTTTGGGTTAGAATGTTACATCTACATCCTTTGTGACTATGGGGGATTAGTGCATGTTAGAACCATTCCCCGTGAGAATGTTTGAATTGTATTTAAAATATGAGGGCTCACGAAAAAGGGCTACGAAAGGTACAAATCTCATTTACGATTAAGGCATAATTAGCAAGAGACTAATGAAAAAATAATGGTAATACAAATAGAAAAATTTCGAAAAGCCAACTTTTTTAGTTTGTTTGATCTTTCAAAAGCAATAGGTTCAAAAGAATGGAAAAAATAAAATTAAAAGAAAATATGTTATATGTTTATCTTTTGAGGGTATTTAGTTAAAGATCATTGCATTTGCACTATGAAACCTAGTAACTCTTATTTTTCCATAACGCTATTAATTTGTAGAATCATCAACACTCTAAGCTTGTGTACATTATTTTTGTGGTTTCATTAAGTTCACTTTATCTTGTCACTTGAGGCCAAATCTTAGTTTGATAAAGTTTTTCAATCAGTTAGAAATTCTTGAACATAATTTAGTGTTTGGGTCATAATTCATTTGTATCTAGTTCATGCCCATTCATTATATCCCACATGCATAGAAACGTCGATACTATGCTAGTTTGTAAAGTTAATGTGTTTGTGTTAGAGTTTATCGTTGTTTATACCATATATATATACATATGTCAAGTAAGTTTTGGTATATCTTTTTTTTATATTGATATATTAGGTAGAGTTTTGTTGTGAATCTTTGCGGTTTACATTTTGTCCATGTTTTCCATATTCTTTATCAATTAAATTTTATTTGGCATGATCACGTTAATATCTCTCAATATGTGCATTGGAATTCCTTTTCTTAAATAGGAAATTTCAAAATTGGTATCATAAACCATTACTTACTCATATTGGAATCTTTTTTCATCGATAATGAGAATATTTTATCATAGTTTGGATTATTTGTGCTTGAGTTTCCATGTTGTGTGTTTGTTTCACTTTACACCATTGCATGATTTATTCCCATATCAATTTATTTGAAATTGGTATCTTATGATCACATATTTAGGGAGAGATTTGGTTTTGGGGGAGTAATTGTTTTGTGTAATCTTTCTTTGTCTATTCTTGAACAAAATGGGGGAGAAATGGTATCTTTACTTTGCCTTATTAGGATATCTTTATCTTAAAATTAGATGTATTACCTAGGTTGAGATTGTTTTAGACATTAATAGATGTTTATTCAATTGCAAATTTATTCTTGTTATATTCTCTTTGCATTTGAAGGTGTGTTTAAGTGTGAAGGTTAATAGGTTTCCCGTAATGTGGCAAAGTTTTTAAGTAAATCAAACCTTCTCAAGTTTGTATGTCTGTCGAGCGTCTTTACTTTTTCCTTTTAGGGGTTAGGGAATGACACTATTTAGAGAGCTTGATGGCCCAAAGAATTTTTGTCTTGGTTATGTTCTGGAATAGTCAAAGGGGAAGATTTGTAAGGACAAATTTCCAATCGAGTCAATATGTATGTAGTTGGCATAATTTCGGAGAAAACAGTTGAATCATAGGTTATACTTGGTGTTGTTGATCCCATAAGCCTATGAAGTGTATGCCCAAGACGCCATGACCAGGATTCAAAGATTGGATACATCGTGTCGTATTTAGTTCCAAACGATTTTCACGTTTACCGAGGATCTCTCATATATAAATGCATATTGAATATGGGTCCTTTGATATTTTTAAGGGTGTGTGTTTTTAAACATAAAATCGTATGGAACTATTTTTAAATATTATTATAGAAAAATATTTTTTGGGTCTTGATCTCGTTAGAATTAGAATTGACATCTTTAGAATGAAATTGAGTTTTCGTTCAAACGACCTCTTATCTCATTAGAATGAAAGTAATATATTGTTACCATCAGACGAGATTCCTTAGTCAAGGATTGAACATATCTTTAGAAGCTCTTTGGAAGAATGTTTGAATAAGAAATCAGTTTCATTTGAATGAAATGGAATTTTGTAAGAATAAAAACAATATTCTCTTTCGAACGACCTTTTGTTTTCGTTTGAATGAGGTCGACGCCTCAAAACTTGTGTTATTCTATTTTAGGAATGTTAGAATCATATTTTTTAAGAACATTTGAAGAAAAATATTTTCATATTTTCTTACCAAACTGTCAAAATGCTTGTTTCACCCTTTGAGTTTAAAGATCCAAGTTCTTCACATATTTATGGTTAAGGATCATCAGTTTGGGCACCAAGGCTTGATTCTCTACTTCTGAAGAGAATATGTTTCATGATATGGACTTTGTACTTACTGGTTGCACCTTGTAGACTCAGTGTTTGTGGTGTTGTGGTGAAGACGAAAGCAAGTTTCATATTCCTATCCATAGACGTTTGTTGAGCCTCATCGGTGGATACCGAGACTTGGTTGGACTCGTGCATTATGGAATCTTACCTGGGTGGATTCTTGTGGTGCACTGTGTAATAGTAGTTAATGTTTGAAGAACGTTAAGCCTTGTGGGGATCGATCTATGAAGTAATTAACTGTCAACTGTTGTAATTCCTCATCATAGTGAAATGTTTGGCGAGGCCATTCGAGGTATTTTCTTCTGTTGTTTTCCTCTTACATCGGCATGTTGTGTTTGATTTATTTATTTTATCTTCTTATCACTTGGATGCATGCTTTAGGATACAAAGATAGAATTGGTTGAACCAGTTTTCCATAACAAAGGACTAAAATCGATGCGAACTTTAATTGGGTTAAATTTATTTAAAGTTTCAATCTTAAAAAATATAAAAATTTGACTTACATTTATTCGGATCCTTGCCTAATCACACTCTATTAAGGGGCGTTCTCAAGCTAGTGTTAATTTTTTATAAAGAGCATGATGACTAGATAATGAAAACAATGTCTATATAGAAAGAATAATAATATAAATGTCCTTAAACATGTCATGAATCTCAAATTTATTCAGCAAGCTCTTGTAGTTTCCATCGCTCCACATGGGTCAAAAAAAATTCATTAGTGGCAACTTGAAATGCAATGGAACAACAGAGGGGGTGAAAAAGATTAACACCACTTTGAATGATGCTGAAACTTCAGACAATGTTGTGTAGGTTGCGGTTAGCTCTCCATTTTTATATCTTCTAGTGGTAAAAAGTTTATTGCACCCTAATTTCCATGTTTCTGCATAAAATTGTTCGATTCAAAATGTAGGTGCTTTTATTGCTGAGATCACTACACCAATACAGGGAAATTGTAAGTGTTTTATACACTTTTAAATGGCATTTGTAATTATTCGAACACTTAAAAAGTAGCGCGTTACAAAATATGAACTACTGTCCAAGTATACAAATTAAATATTATATCAATCTCAATCTTATCAATCAACATTTATCTCCATCCAAGTAACCAAGGATTTTAACAACAATAACATGGGAAGTAATTATATAATAACAGGGGAAAATAAATTGTATATCCAATATCCAAATAAACTTAATTACATAAAATATTTTTTTCATGTGTATTGAAGTAAACAAAGATGACTACTTAATGGGAAGGACCAACGAGAGAGAGAGAGAGAGAGAGAGAGAGAGAGAGAGAGAGAGAGAGAGAGAGAGAGAGAGAGAGAGAGATTACATGTTAAGCTTTGTACAGATTGCTCAATCTCCCAACAAGCCATAAAAGAGCTCGAATACTTATATACTTAAAATTTAATTTCTACATTATCTCCTTATTAATGTGATATTAATCCCATTAAAAAATAATATGCGATTAATAATAAATGAAGCATAGTTAGAAACATCTCAAACACTTATATACTTAAAATTAAAATTATTCTTGCCAAGACACGTAAACAAAATAACAAGAAAAAATACAGCAAGTAGAAAGAAACTGATCATCCTTCAGAACTTGTTGACAACATATTAGGCACTACTGTTCAAACAATATACCCGTAATAATAACAATTTGTTCCTTTAATGTAGGAATCAATACCTAGTGGAGTGTAGAATTACGAAAAAAATATACAATAGAATCAAATATATCTGCAAGCGATGAATTTAAGTAAACGTTCATTGATTAATTTGAACATTGTTTTCCAGGGGGTAAAGTGATGGCCAAACTGAAAAATCAACATGTTACATAAATGAAGGAACCAATGTGAGATAATAATATAAAGGAATGGATGTTGGTTAATCCTTATGATTTTGCATTGTAAACTACGAATGAAACTAACTACTTCTTTATCTGTTAAGAGATAACTACCATTAAATTTCCACCCAAAAATTGGATATCTAGCTAATTCTACAAATTCATCATTCAACCAAATACAAATAAACCTAATAAGAAAATAAAAGGAAAAATTGGTCATACTCCTGATATATATATATAGAGAGAGAGAGAGAGTAAAAAAACCTAATTTCAACTCAGGAATATTATATTCTTTTCTCTAAGGAATTAAAACATTGATTTAAAAGAAATTATATCCTTTTTCAAAACCATATTAAGATAGCAAGATAATTATAGTTAAAAAAATTACAATAAAACAACCACCGTGGTTCAAAACAAGAACATCAAAGAACAATATCATAAATACATGAGATTAAGAAACATATATTAGAGAAGAAGATAAAAATACATAGTAGAGGATCCCTTAATTGAAGGTTTTGCGATTTTAGTTTACAAGGAAGATTTGACATTTTTGTGCAATTTCAACAGACGAGGGAGGAAATTTTTGATGAGGGAAATATTGAGGGTTGGAAACTGTGTCTTTACACTTTTGGGAGACTATGTAACACTTTTAGATTTTTTTCACTAATAACATCACAAAATTTACAATAGTTTTGAACAATTACAACTTTTGTAAGTGCCCAAAATCATTAAATTTTTTTGTAAGTGTTATTAAAACTTACAAATTAAATAATCTATTATTTGCGAAATAGACATTATGGTGTAGTGGATTTGTGCCGAAATGCTTCTCAACTTGAGCATACCATGGGTCATTCTTGACCATTTTGAAAGAAGACACGTAGTAAATGAATCCAATGAGTTTGATGTTGATAAAACTGCATATGCACCTCCTCAATGATTAAAAGTTATTTTATGTGTACGTGAGACTATTAAGAAGTGAAAATAATGAAAGAAAATGTGATACGTTGATAAAATTCTCCCAATAAAAAATAATAGGAAATGACCATTCAAAAAATGTATTATAAAGGGTCAAGAATCAAATTAAAACAACAGTTTGGGTATAAACTTCTAACATTAGGTGGTATTACCCTTAAATATACAACTTCGTGGAAAGAAAAAGGATACGGAATGAGTAGTCATATGAACATTAAGAGGAAAATTACCATTGATAAGATAAGTGAACAAACAAACTATAACGAATTCAAAATTCTAAGCTAGTATTTATTTTCACTGTCCTAAAAATACCAACGGTGATAGTATCATGAATACCATAAAATTTTCATTACCAAAAGTAAACTAAATAACACAATAGTAAGATATTGAACAAACCCCATTAGTGATCAAAATATGATTGGTTTCACATATTGAATGAACGCATTAATGTTCCAAATTTCTAATACACATCCCCGAAACTTAATAGGTTAAAGAAATAAGTATATAACCAAGATAATAAATTAAACACACTTCAAGTATATAAAAACATATAAATAAATCCCTTAATTTCGATAGACCCCGAATACAATTGCAAACCTTAAAATTGTTTATAAAATTCATTAAACTCTATGAACCTAAAATATAAAAGTGAAAACTCAATGTTTAGAACATCATAACTAAATATAAAAAATTAATGATTGGCATGTAACTTCAAATTATGAAAAATAATATAAAGATCAGAGTATACATGATTTGAACCATAGTTTGGTGAATCCAAGAGTGAGAGATGTAGAAAGTAGATCAAATAGATCATTAAGCCCATGTTACGATTTCAACATTTATTCAATTGGAAAAAGGAAATGAATATGCTCGATAGATAGAACATTTAAACTATAAATAAATTTATCTTAATGTGTACAGACTCAGCATAAACGATTGACACATATGAAAGGTCTAAAAGAACCAAAAGATTCAAATGATTAGTTGGTATTTATAGCAATATTAGTTTATATATACAAGGAAAATTATGTTGAAATTAGGAGTCCCATAACTATGCAATCAGTTGGTTTGTGTTCGCTTGTCCCGTGAGAGGTGTATGTGCCTCCTACAGCGCCATTTTGGTTTTTTTTTTGTAATTTTCCCCTTGAACAACATGTTTTGAAGCCTAAGTATAATTATTTCCGTATATGGGTCATCTTCTCAAATTAATAATCCCGTGTCTGCACGATTAGTTTCTCGTTTTACGTTGGTCCTGTACGAGGTGTCCGTGCCTCTTGCAGGGTCATTTGGGGGATGTTTATCATTTCCCCCCTTCAACCACATGTTTTTAATCCTAAGCCTAACAATTTATAAGTTTGCATCGTCTTCTTAAATTGTGAGCCCCTTGATAACACAATCAGTTGCTATGTGTTACGTTGGTCCTGTGCAAGGATTTTGTGCCTCTTGCGGTGTCGTTTACCGATTGTTTTCCATTTTCATCCTTCAACATCTTGTGTTCAATCCTAAGTCTAACTATTTGCAAGTTTGGGTCATATTCTCTAATCGAGAGTCATGTGACTTTGTGAGCAGTTTTTATGTGTTATGTTGGCCCCATGTGAGGTGTTCGTTCCTTTTGTGGGGCCGTTTGGGGGATGTTTTACACTTTTCCCTTCAACTATATATTTTCAAGATAAGTCTAACTATTTTCAAGTTTGGAACCTATTCTCAAATTAGTAGTCCTGTAAATATGTTATCGATTGACACATGTTATGTTGGTCCCGTGCAATGCGTTTGTGCCTCTTATGCAGTCGTTTGTGATTGTTTTGCATTTTCACCCTTCAACGACATGTTTTTAAGCCTAAGTCTAATTATTTTCTAGTTTGAGTCATATTCTCAAATATGGAGTCCCGTAACTACGTGGTTAGTTGTTATATCATAAATTGTTTCCATACGAGGTATTTTTGCCTCTTGGTAGGGCGTTTGGTGACTATTTTGCATTTTTTTTTCTTTAATTGCAATTTTAAAGCCCATGTCTAACAATTTGCATGTTTGGGTCATATTCTCAAATCGGGAGTCCCGTGACTATAAGGTTAGTTGCCTAAGCCTAATTTTTTTAGTTTTACCCTAAAATGATCATGTAATGAACCATTATATAGTAATAAATCATTTACAAAATCATGCATATTAAGCATATAAAAATATGAGTTAAAGTAAAGAATATCTAGTTCCCGCGATTGTTTTGGAAGGATTTAACTGCATAGTATCGTCTTTCGCTATTAGCCTATTATATTAATATTGAGCCCTATTTTCTCGAATGAGATACAACTAAAAATCCTCGAGAATGTGGGTGCTTTTATCTCTTAAGTGTTCCATAAGGGCATTTCAGCATTTGATTGGTCAAGACCAGTTTGGACTTCACTAAAGCTCCTTTTGACCTTAGGTCTGCAATAAGAATTGATAAAAACAAAGGAACCCACCTACTGATTCTCCTTCTATTTCTCCATCTCCTCGAGAAGCAAGAAACTAAGCCTCAAAAGCGGCAAGGGATTCATGAATTACCAGCTAAAGAAGTGGAAAAAAGTCCTTATCTTTGAATAAAGGGCCTTCTAACTTGCACCTTTTCTAATCAACTTCCATTTCAAGATTTTCTAACAATATATCCCAGTGTTCCTTTTCCATGACATTGTATTTGGTTTCCATGATTGATTCCCAGTTCATAATTTTTTTACATTGTTAAACTCGAACATGCGAAAGGCTGATTGGACTCGAAAAATGAGGTACAAGATAGTTTTCCTCAATGTGTCTATTGGAATAGTATTTCGCATGTTCGAGTTCAATAATTTCAAAAAAATTCTGATGAATCTAGAATCAATCATGAAAACCATATATGACGTCGTATAAAAGAAACACGAGAAAATTTTGCTCGAAAATATCGAGAGTTTATTTTAAAAGGTGCAAGTTAGAGTTCGAACACCTGAGAGGGCAACTCAACCGCATTAACTTTGGCAACCAATTGTACCTCGTACAAGAAAATAGGGCTCAAGATAAACACATTCATAAACCAAACTGGGCATCTTATGTGAGGAGTTTATGCCCCTAAACATTCGAAACTAGATCTAAACATTCATAATTCAAATTGAATATTCATAAATTAAACTAACCCTTTGTAAATAAAACTAAACATTTATAAATCAAACTAAATCCCCATTATAGCATCAATATCATAACAAAATGCAGTTTGGATACAAATTGGATTTTCAAGGGACAATAGAATAATAGGATAAAAATAGGATTGCAAAGGGCAAAACAATGTTTTGATACTCAATCTTCCTCTAAATCAACTAAAAGATCCTTTAAATTCGGGTTGTCATCAAGAGAAAAATAGAAGTCTTTGGGACCATTTAATGCATCTGCTTCAGTATTCATACCCTCTGCTGAATGCACAACAATAGACCAATTTCCATTATTTATGCAATTCTAGTAGAATACCTTCATTACGTTCTCAAATCCATAAATAAAAGGCTCGTCGACTCGGCAATCCTTACTCTTCATCTTAGAGATATATACCATGATAATTTTGGACTCAGATGTGGACATCCCCGATCCTCGCGGCGGGCGAGCGAGCACAATGGAAGATCCTAGGTCCTGCGCGTCCCTCTACCGGCGTCATTTGGGTGAGGTAAAAAATGTAGAGAGATTAGAGTCGCCACTCTATTTTACTCAAAACATACAAAAGAAAGGGATCCCTCCCGAAGGATGGCATCCAAAGACATACTGATGCATACGAAACCAAAATGATTCAAAAAGGGTCCGGAGGCTAAGTTACGAAATAGGAAGGTGTTAGGCACCCATTCCTCCCTTTCGGTCTCTCATGGATTTTTGTTATTTTCCTTTATTTTTCCAGTGATGTGTGTGAATGTGTATATATAGTGGAGATAGGAATTATCGACTTGTACCATGGAAGAGGTAAAGCGAGTCATCTATAGGAAGGTATAAAAATATTAGAAAATAGGATTTACGCGATTATTCTTACGTTGACCATTATGATGGAACTATAACGCATGTGGAATAATACGCTAGAAAGAACAAATATATGTATATATATAATATTAGAGAGTGGAGTTTAGAGAAAATAGAAAATGAGAGAAAACGTAAAAATAAGACTCGAGTCTCAGACTTTACCCTGAGACGCCTACGTAGCCTATAGAGACATCAAAGTCCACGTAGTTCGCATGCAAAACGAGGGAAGGGGTTTATCCCATAAATCCAACTGGGGGATTCTCTTATTTGTGTGTAGAAAAAGTGTTTTAGTTGTGAGAAAAGTGTAAGAAAAGTATGAGAATTCCCGTTTGGAATTTATGAGCAAACCCTCTTTTTCTTGTTTTTTTGGTTTTTATTTATATGAAAATAAGAGATGTGCAATTATACTAAATAAAAAGTATATTAGGATGTGTGAGATGAGATAATAAAAGTGCTAAGTAATAAAACAAGTTATTGGGAATTTATGAGAGTTTAAAGAGAGAGTTGAGAAAATTGGACCTTCTTGAAGATCTTGAGCTTACTCTTGAATGTCGGAGAGCAAACCTTAGACTTGGATGATGATGGAGGGTAGTGAATTCACCAACTTTGATGAAAAGTGAAGGTTGGAAAGGGATTTGTGTGTGGAAATCACGCTGACTTCGAGAGAGGTTTTTTGGATCTGCTGAGAGTGATATCTCTCAAATCTGGGCTCTCCATGCAAGTGAGGTCAGGCCTCATTCTTATAGGCCCAGGGCATTATTGATCACCATTGACTTATTCCTTCCGTTCAGTAGGTACGTTAGGCACACTATCGATAGGCAGGGTCTGGGACCTACCATTTGGTAGTGTCTTTCAGGCCTTTTTAGAAAAGCAGCCGCAGAATGCAAATCATTGATTAAAATTGCGCTCGGGGTGCACCATTGTAAAGGTAATTCAGACACCTTCGAAAGTCCCTTGGACTGATCCCGGGTTCGGGAGTTGACTTTAGGTTAAATATGCCTCGAAAGCATTCGTCAGTCAATTGGGCGAGGAATTATCGAACGCAAACAGATCGTTCGTCTGCATGGTAATTCCGAATCATGCACGGGGCCAACCATTGGAAAGGTTAGGAGATGTACTTTAACATTCCAAAGAGCTTAATCCAGTTCAGGGAGTTAACTTTGGTCAACCAGGCCCTGGAAGTATTCGGTGACCTCACAGAGTAAAATGGATTATTTGTCCGTACCATAAGTCAGAATCGCGCATGGGTCAGACCGTTGGAAAGGGGATTCGGTGCCCTTCTTATTCATTCAGTCTCAGTCGAGAGGAAGAGTTGGCTTTGCTCAAATGGATCCCGGGAGCACCCGGTGGCCTTCTGATTGAGTTTTGGGGAAAAATAGGTCGTTCATCCGCATGGTAAGTCAGAATCGCGCATGGGATGAACCGTTGGAAAGGGGTTTTAGTGCCCTTCAAAGATTCATTTAGTCTCAGTAAATCTTAAGAGTTTTACATTTGGTCAAATGGACCCTGGGAGTGCCCGATGGCTTTCAGGTCAGTACTCGGGGTATGACTTGGGTTTGTAGTGATGAAGGGAGGTGCAGGGGACCTGAGGAGAGTTTAGGGGGTAACAGAATGGGGTGTCTATAGAGACCCTCGACGGGTGAATTTAGAATAAATAATAGTTGTCGAATAGACATCGTATGATGCTTTTGAGGGAGGATGACCAATTTAGAGGGTCGAGGCCAATTTTGAGGACCTAAGGAATTGAGGATGACCAATTTAGAGGATCGAGGTCGATTCTGAGGGCCTAGGGAGTGGTTTGGAGGAAAGGTTTAGGCCAATTCCTTAGGAGGTGCTGGGGATGACCGATTCTGCGAGTTGAAGCAAATTATGAGGGCTTAAAAATGAAGGTGATCGATTCTAAGGGTCGAAGCCAATTTTGATGGCTTTGAAGATGAGGGTGACTGATTCTGCGAGTCGAACCCAATTCTATGAGCTTAAGATGATGATCCAAGATCGAGGTCAATTTTGACCTTATTAAGGTGACGACCAAGGAATGAGGTCAATTCTAATCTAAGAGAGGTGACGACCAAGGACCAAGGTCAATTCTTACCTAACTAAGGTGACAATCCAAGACCGAGGTCAATTCTAACCTAAGAGAGGTGACGATCTAGGACCAAGGTCAATTATGAGCTAAGAGAGGTGACGATCCAAGACCGATGTCAAATCTGACCTAATAGAGGTGACGAATTGTAATACCCCGTACTTTTGGCTATATTTATTTTTGGGATTAATTAATTAAATGCGTATTAATTGGAAATTAATCCGGGTTATAAATACTGATGTGATGCGAATTGGTATTTGATTATGTGCATATATGATTATATATGTATTTGGTATTATAAAATTTGTCGTGGGATTTATATACGGCATTTTAGAAATTTTGTTGAGACGCGTGGGACCGCCGCGTCACGGTATAATATTTTGATATTAAAAGTAAATTTAAAATCAATAATCCGTATGGTCGTTTTGAGTGCGCCAACGCGTCCGGAAGGGTCGAGATAGTCAGAAAACACTAGCCGGGGGTATAGTTTGGATCCCGGGGTAATTTTAGACCATACCGGTAACTTAAAGGGTATTTTAGTAATTTGGTATTTTTGGGTAATTAAAAGTGACGAAAATTGAGAGTTGTAATCTGATAAGGATTGACCCCAACCAACCCTTATTAACCCAACAAGCTACGGAGGTTTATTGAAATTAGGTTTCATAAGTTTCCCCAAAGCAAACCCTAGCCACCATAGCCTTTTGGAGAAGAAAGCTTGGAGAAGGAGAGAGAGAGAGAGATTCTGCAGAAATTCTACACCGAATCCACACCAAATTCAGAAATCAAACCAAGGCAAGTGACTTTATTTCCATTTAATTACTGAGAATGTCTTTTCCATGTTAGAAATTGAAGAATCTTAATTGTTCTTGAAAGATTAAAAGAAAACCCATGAAATTTGAAGTGTTATTGAATGTTGGGATAGGTTTGCATGTAGAAACATTGTTGGGAGATTTAATTTCGGATATTTCATATCTAGGTGATGTATAAACGAATTAAAATCTGGGAATTTATGATGAGAAAAAGTTAGGGTTTATGTTCTTGAAGAAAATTGGGAATTAGTGTTGAAATTGTGATTTAATGATGTTTAGATGATATCAAACCCTTTAATGATGTTAGTATAACCCCTTAACATGTTTGAGGATGTTTAGAGAACTCAATATATTGTGGGAACGAATTTTAGAAGAGGTTTGAGGAGTAAATATGGTGAAAAACGATTTTTGGGAAATTCTGGGCCGAAACTGGCATCTCGTTAGAAGCAACCCCCAGGTCGTTCGAACGAGCTCGTTCGAACGAGCTTCTAACGAGTTGACCAGTCGTTATTAACGAGTAGGATTTTCGTTCGATATCTCGTTCGAACGAGATATCGTTAGAAGGGTCAGTTCGTTCGAACGAACTGGGATCTCGTTCGAACAGCCTCGTTCGAACGAGACTTCTAACGACCTGACAGTCCAAACTCGTTCGAAGCCTCGTTCGAACGAGACTTCTAACGAGTTGACAGTTTGACCCTTTTTGGACTGTTTTGACTTTTGGAGTTCCGGGAGATGGTTCAAGGGTAGAGTTAGCATCCCTTTGATGAGATAGTGATTGATTTGGGACTTTTGGGTTGCTGGGATGAGTAAAGCATATACGAGAATTATATTCAATGAATCATTTGGGTTGAGACGTGAGTGACTACTACGATGTGAGGATGAATTATAGCGCGTATAATTATGAACCGGAATAAAATAAGTTGTGATAATTAGTTAGTACGAGAATGCGATATGTACTACGATTATAATACGGTATTACTAAGATGTGTGATTACTTAGTATTAGTATATGGATTATGTGTATGACATACCTATCATACTTGCTATCACGGGAGGTTTACGTTCGCTTAGGACCCTCTAATCCTTGTGTGCCTACGGGGGGGATATAGACTGGTACCTTGATGAACATAGGTCATAGAAAGACTTATTGTGACATTAATAAGTCCGCTGACCATGGGAGCGTAGGTATGTGCGTGACCCATGTGATGGTGACTATGTTCGCCTCCACTATTTGTGATTTGTGTTATCTGAACTATTCCTGAGAGATTCGGAATATGTGATCCTTATGTACGTGATGTACCGGGATGGATAGCAGAGTATGTGTGCACTACAGCTTAGATTGCGGGGTGCTTGTATCGTATATTTATGATGTGAATAATATACATTTAATTAATGGGAATCCTCATGTTAATGTTGTAAAAATATTACGGTATTGTTCTGAGATATATTATGAGTTAACTGATAGTTATATCAATGGCATATTTAGTAACTGAGTTTACGTTAAACCTCTATTAAATTACGAGCGTTGTTATGTTAAATTAACCGAGTAAAATGGGTAGAACCTTTGGTAGTCTAGCTAGTTACGTTGGCACTTAGCTAGTGGAAAGGGTAGTTATAGATGGGTACTTACGTTAGGAGTGCACAGTTAGTCGAGAGGTGAAAATTTAATGTGAGTTCACGTCCTAACATGTACTTTGCATTTAATGTTTTAAATGTTTTTAAAGCACTTGCAGGTTTTTAAAATGATTTCCACTTTCGGGCTCTGACCCATTTGCTTTCAAATATATTTTCTTGTAAAACCATTTTAGGTGCCCAGCCACAAGGACACCAAGCATAAGATTCTCATTCAGGTGACGTGCTGTAGCTGGTTGTGGAAGCTACAGGGATTTGCTCATAGACGCTTCTATCTTTTGGATTCCAGAGTCACTATCTATCAGTTGTAGGGCATGTTGCCCATTCCTATTTAGAGAATTTTTACATTTCAGTTTTCAGACTCTAGCATGTATTGCTCAGTATTCAGTTTTAGTTATTTATTTCAGTTTACATATCAGTTGTGGGATTTGTATTGAGGAGCTTTTCCTCCAGGTTTTATTTACATATTGTGATGGTTATTCTTGTTACTTCAGTATGGTGAATGGTGTTATTTAGTTATTCATTACTCTTGTTGCATGTTAATCAGATTTAATAAAATTTGGCACTTACTTTTTAAATACTAGGTGGTTAGTAATAATAAAACGTTTTCGACAGTGATGCTATTAACTGAGCCAACTTGGAATTTTGAATTAATTTTATAAAGGAGTAGCTACCCGGTGTTTAATTAGTCGGGGTGTCACAGGTGGTATCAGAGCATCAGGTTCTAGTGTCCTTTAGGATCTGTACGGCTATTATGTTTCCGCTACGTTTCTTTGATATAGAGCCCTATATTTTAGGACTGTTGTATTCTTTTGTATATGCTTCGTTCTTCAGCTATGTTAAGTTTATAAACCGTGAACTTATAAACTTTGTTCTTATTTCAGATGCCTCCACGACGTGCATGACGAGTTCCCAGGAATGCTACGCCCGAACCACAGCCCGCTCCAGTTCAGGGCATGTTGAACGCCGCTGAGGTTGCTGCTATAGTAGCCCAAGCGGTAAATGCTGCGATTGCCGTGATTCAGCAGGCACCACCGCAGGCGCCGGTTGCCGCGCCAGTACAGGTTAATGCATTCCCGTCTGCTTGGGAGCGTGTACGTGATGCTTTTCAGAAAGCGCATCCACCAGAGTTTGCTGGAAGCTCAAATGTGGTTATCTCGAGCCAATGGAGGAAGGACATGCAGAGGCATTTGAGGATGCATGAGTGCACTGATGTTCAGAAACAGGTGCTAGCTACTTTCAAGCTAGTTGGATCTGCGCTACAGTGGTGGGAGTCTATTACCACCGCGGAGGAGAGGGATACCCTCACGATTCAGGAGTTCTGGGTGCGGTTCGACCGCAAGTATTTTCCGTCCGCAGTTCATACAGAGATGAGGAGGAAGCTGATGAGTTTGAAGCAGGAGGGCAAGACAGTGGCCGAGTATGAGGCCCAGTTCACTAACTTGTTGAATATCGTTCCAGACGAGATTCCAACAGAGAAGAAGAAGATAGAGAAGTTCACTGATGGGTTGAATTGGAGGATCCGCCAGCATCTGCTAGGGAACCTATCGTTGGCCACATATTCTGATGTGGTTAACGCTGCGTTATTGCACTGCCAGGACCACCGTTTTCACATGGCCGAGGGCAAGCGGTCGGGAGAGTCTAGCCATCAGGGCAGGACCGGAGGACATGGTGCCATTGGGGCACAATCGGGTCAGGGGCAGAGACAGACTGAGCAGGGCTCCCAGCAGGGGGATAACAAGAGGTTCCGGTCAGGGAACTACAGGCAGGGACAGGGAGGTTCCCGCCAGGGCCATCAGGGTCCAAACGGCCAGCAGGGCCAGCAGGGGCAGAATGGGCAGCAGTTCCATCAGGGCCAGCAGGGCCAAGGGAGGAATGGTAACGGCCACCAGGGCCGGGGACAGCAGGGGCAGAGGGGAGGAAACTTCCCAGGGAAGTGCTTTACTTGTGGCAAGACTGGCCATAAGAAGCAGGATTGTCCTGATAGGGGCAGGGCCCCACAGCAGCAGCAGCAGGGTGCTCGCCAGGAGCCACAGAGACCTATGTTTCCCGCCGCTCTTCCTGCACCGCCACAGATGGCAGCATTGCCACCCATTCCAGCGGTCCCAGCTCAACAGGGGCAACTACAGTATGGACGTATCTACAACGTTCACCAGGCTGCAGTTCCACAGGCACCGCCCGCGATCGAGGGTACGTTTCCTATCCATGGCACTATGGGTCGGGTGTTATTTGATACGGGTGCTACACATTGTTTTATAGCTACACACTTCGCGAAAGCCTTAGGATTGTTAGCTACGGCAGAGAGCACAGTGACGTGTGTCGACTCACCATTGGGGAGTGGGTCACTTATTTTCTTTATATGCCGGGGAGTCGGGGTAGAGGTTGGTGGTTTGGTATTGCCTGCAGACATGTTAGTGTTAGACATGCATGTTCACGATGTAATCATCGGTATGGATTGGCTCGTAGCATATAGGGCCATGATTGATTGCTTCAGCGGGAGCATTATTTTTGCCATTCCGGGGCAGGAGATGTTTATAGTGGCGATGCCTCGCCCAGAGGGAGGATCGACCGCTCATCTGTATTACATAGAGGAGGATACCTCTAAGGAGGTTGTTATTCCTTTAGATTCGATCCCGGTTGTCAGGGAGTACTCGGATGTGTTTCAGGAGATACCAGGCTTACCACCCAGTCGAGAGATAGACTTCGTTATTGATTTGCTACCGGGTACGAGACCTATAGCACGTGCACCGTACCGTATGGCTCCAGCTGAGATGCGAGAGTTACGGGATCAGATAGAGCAGCTGTTAGGGCAGGGCTTTATTCGTAGGAGTACCTCACCTTGGGGCGCTCCAGTTTTGTTTGTGAAGAAGAGGGATGGTTCACTGAGATTGTGCGTGGACTACCGAGAGTTGAATAAGGTCACGATACGGAATAAGTATCCGTTGCCTCGAATCGATGACTTATTCGACCAGTTGAGAGGAGCTTCTTTCTTCTCGAAGATTGACTTGAGGTCGGGATACCATCAGTTGCGTATCAGGGAGGAGGATGTCTCGAAGACTGCGTTCTTGTCGAGATATGGTTCTTATGAGTTTCGGGTTATGCCTTTCGGCTTGACCAACGCTCCAGCAGTGTTTATGGACTTGATGAATAGGGTGTTCAGAGATTTCCTAGATCAATTTGTCATTGTCTTCATTGATGACATTCTGGTTTACTCTCAGACAGAGGAGGAGCACGCCGAGCATTTGAGGATGGTTTTGCAGACACTTCGTCAGAACGAGCTGTATGCAAAATATGAGAAGTGCGGGTTTTGGCTGAAGGAAGTCCAGTTCTTGGGTCACATTATTTCCGACCAGGGAATATCTGTCGATCCGGGGAAGGTGTCAGCGGTGAGGGAGTGGGGACAGCCCACGACACCAACGGAGATTCGTAGTTTCTTGGGTTTAGCAGGATACTACAGGAGGTTTATTCGGGGTTTCTCAGAGATAGCAGGTCCTTTGACACATCTTACTCGTAAGGGTGTGCCATATATCTGGAGTGATGCCTGTCAGTTGGCATTCGATGAGTTAAAGGACAAATTGACCTCAGCACCTGTGTTAGCATTGCCGAGACCGGGAGTTGAGTATTTGGTTTACACCGATGCGTCTTTGCAAGGACTTGGAGGTGTTTTGCAGCAGGAGAGACAGGCCATAGCTTATGCTTCCCGTAAGCTTAAGCCTCATGAGAAGAATTACCCCACGCATGATTTGGAATTGGCAGCAGTAGTATTTGCCTTACGGATTTGGAGGCACTATCTTTTGGGGGAGAAGTTTCAGCTGTTCACGGACCACAAGTCACTACAGTATCTGTTCACGCAGAAGGAATTAAATATGCGGCAGCGTAGGTGGCTTGAATTTGTGAAAGACTACCAGTTCGACATCCAGTACCACCCGGGTAAGGCTAACGTAGTAGCAGACGCGTTGAGCCGTAGGCCAGCAGATGAGGTGGCAGAGGTGTGGAAAGCTAAATGGAAGGAATTGGGACACCAGGATGCAGTGGCCCGATCTTTCATGTCTGTGATGACCGTTACACCGCAGATTCTTACGAAGGTAGTACGGGCACAGGCTAATGACACGTTCTGTCAGGAGCAGATAGTTCGATTGCTAGCAGAGGGAGCCGAGTCCTATACCGTTAGCTCAGACGGGGGATTACGCTTCAATGGGAGATTGGTGGTTCCGGAAGGGGAAGAATTGCGGCACGATGTGATGGCAGAGTCGCACGGCTCACGGTTCGCGGTACATCCTGGAGGGGACAAAATGTACCAAGATATGAGACGGCAGTATTGGTGGAGCGGTATGAAGAGAGATATCGCAGAGTTTGTCTCGAAATGCGCCACTTGTCAGCTTGTAAAAGTGGATCATCAGAGACCAACAGGATTGCTACAGCCATTGGAGGTTCCGGTGTGGATGTGGGAGAGCATATCCATGGACTTTATCACGGGGTTGCCTACGTCACAGAGGGGTCACGACTCCGTTTGGGTAATTGTGGACAGATTGTCCAAGGTCGCTCACTTTTTACCCGTTAGGACTGATTACACTGCGGGTCAGTATGCCCAACTCTTCATTTCAGAGATTGTGAGACTTCACGGTGTGCCCCTGAATATCGTGTCTGACAGAGACAAGATATTTGTTTCGCGGTTTTGGGAAAGTTTCCAGGAGGCCATGGGCACGGAATTGCGGTTGAGTACGGCTTATCATCCGCAGACTGATGGGCAGACCGAGCGCACCAATCCGATGTTGGAAGACATGCTACGCATGTGTATTATTGACTTCGGGGGTGGATGGGAGCAGTACCTTCCACTGGTGGAGTTTGCTTACAACAACTCCTATCAGTTCACGATTGGCATGGCTCCGTTTGAGGCATTGTACGGTAGGCCTTGTCGTTCCCCAGCATGTTGGTTGGAAGTGGGGGACAACAAACTACTTGGGCCGGAAGTAATTCAGGATACTTCGGCAAGGATTGAGTTGATTCGGAGTCGCATTCGGGTAGCTCAAGACAGGCAGAAGAGTTATGCTGATGCGAAGAGATTTTTCAGGGAGTTCCAAGTGGGGGACCAAGTTTTGCTCAGGGTTTCTCCGATGAAGGGGATTATGCGATTCGGGAAGAAGGGGAAGTTGGCACCGAGGTATGTGGGGCCGTTTCCTATTATTGAGCGGATCGGACCGGTTGCATATAGACTCGGGTTACCGGAGCATTTGCATCGGATTCACGACGTGTTCCATATTTCCTCGCTGAGGAAATACCTTAGGGATGATTTGGCTCATTCTCACATTGCTGTGGAGGACATCGATCTCCAGCCGGATAGCTCTTATGAGGAGGGGCCAATTGCTATTTTGGACCGAAGCGAGAGGAAACTGCGGTCAAAGATAGTCCCGTTAGTACGTGTTCAGTGGCGACATCACAATGTCGAGGAGTCCACATGGGAGCGCGAGGATGAGATGCGCGAACGTTATCCAGAGCTGTTTTTAGCAGGTACTTTCTAGTTTCGAATTTCGGGACGAAATTCAGTTATTAGGGGGGGAGTATGTAATACCCCGTACTTTTGGCTATATTTATTTTTGGGATTAATTAATTAAATGCGTATTAATTGGAAATTAATCCGGGTTATAAATACTGATGTGATGCGAATTGGTATTTGATTATGTGCATATATGATTATATATGTATTTGGTATTATAAAATTTGTCGTGGGATTTATATACGGCATTTTAGAAATTTTGTTGAGACGCGTGGGACCGCCGCGTCACGGTATAATATTTTGATATTAAAAGTAAATTTAAAATCGATAATCCGTATGGTCATTTTGAGTGCGCCAACGCGTCCGGAAGGGTCGAGATAGTCAGAAAACACTAGCCGGGGGTATAGTTTGGATCCCGGGGTAATTTTAGACCATACCGGTAACTTAAAGGGTATTTTAGTAATTTGGTATTTTTGGGTAATTAAAAGTGACGAAAATTGAGAGTTGTAATCTGATAAGGATTGACCCCAACCAACCCTTATTAACCCAATAAGCTACGGAGGTTTATTGAAATTAGGTTTCATAAGTTTCCCCAAAGCAAACCCTAGCCACCATAGCCTTTTGGAGAAGAAAGCTTGGAGAAGGAGAGAGAGAGAGAGATTCTGCAGAAATTCTACACCGAATCCACACCAAATTCAGAAATCAAACCAAGGCAAGTGACTTTATTTCCATTTAATTACTGAGAATGTCTTTTCCATGTTAGAAATTGAAGAATCTTAATTGTTCTTGAAAGATTAAAAGAAAACCCATGAAATTTGAAGTGTTATTGAATGTTGGGATAGGTTTGCATGTAGAAACATTGTTGGGAGATTTAATTTCGGATATTTCATATCTAGGTGATGTATAAACGAATTAAAATCTGGGAATTTATGATGAGAAAAAGTTAGGGTTTATGTTCTTGAAGAAAATTGGGAATTAGTGTGGAAATTGTGATTTAATGATGTTTAGATGATATCAAACCCTTTAATGATGTTAGTATAACCCCTTAACATGTTTGAGGATGTTTAGAGAACTCAATATATTGTGGGAACGAATTTTAGAAGAGGTTTGAGGAGTAAATATGGTGAAAAACGATTTTTGGGAAATTCTGGGCCGAAACTGGCATCTCGTTAGAAGCAACCCCCAGGTCGTTCGAACGAGCTCGTTCGAACGAGCTTCTAACGAGTTGACCAGTCGTTATTAACGAGTAGGATTTTCGTTCGATATCTCGTTCGAACGAGATATCGTTAGAAGGGTCAGTTCGTTCGAACGAACTGGGATCTCATTCGAACAGCCTCGTTCGAACGAGACTTCTAACGACCTGACAGTCCAAACTCGTTCGAAGCCTCGTTCGAACGAGACTTCTAACGAGTTGACAGTTTGACCCTTTTTGGACTGTTTTGACTTTTGGAGTTCCGGGAGATGGTTCAAGGGTAGAGTTAGCATCCCTTTGATGAGATAGTGATTGATTTGGGACTTTTGGGTTGCTGGGATGAGTAAAGCATATACGAGAATTATATTCAATGAATCATTTGGGTTGAGACGTGAGTGACTACTACGATGTGAGGATGAATTATAGCGCGTATAATTATGAACCGGAATAAAATAAGTTGTGATAATTAGTTAGTACGAGAATGCGATATGTACTATGATTATAATACGGTATTACTAAGATGTGTGATTACTTAGTATTAGTATATGGATTATGTGTATGACATACCTATCATACTTGCTATCACGGGAGGTTTACGTTCGCTTAGGACCCTCTAATCCTTGTGTGCCTACGGGGGGGATATAGACTGGTACCTTGATGAACATAGGTCATAGAAAGACTTATTGTGACATTAATAAGTCCGCTGACCATGGGAGCGTAGGTATGTGCGTGACCCATGTGATGGTGACTATGTTCGCCTCCACTATTTGTGATTTGTGTTATCTGAACTATTCCTGAGAGATTCGGAATATGTGATCCTTATGTACGTGATGTACCGGGATGGATAGCAGAGTATGTGTGCACTACAGCTTAGATTGCGGGGTGCTTGTATCGTATATTTATGATGTGAATAATATACATTTAATTAATGGGAATCCTCATGTTAATGTTGTAAAAATATTACGGTATTGTTCCGAGATATATTATGAGTTAACTGATAGTTATATCAATGGCATATTTAGTAACTGAGTTTACGTTAAACCTCTATTAAATTACGAGCGTTGTTATGTTAAATTAACCGAGTAAAATGGGTAGAACCTTTGGTAGTCTAGCTAGTTACGTTGGCACTTAGCTAGTGGAAAGGGTAGTTATAGATGGGTACTTACGTTAGGAGTGCACAGTTAGTCGAGAGGTGAAAATTTAATGTGAGTGCACGTCCTAACATGTACTTTGCATTTAATGTTTTAAATGTTTTTAAAGCACTTGCAGGTTTTTAAAATGATTTCCACTTTCGGGCTCTGACCCATTTGCTTTCAAATATATTTTCTTGTAAAACCATTTTAGGTGCCCAGCCACAAGGACACCAAGCATAGGATTCTCATTCAGGTGACGTGCTGTAGCTGGTTGTGGAAGCTACAGGGATTTGCTCATAGACGCTTCTATCTTTTGGATTCCAGAGTCACTATCTATCAGTTGTAGGGCATGTTGCCCATTCCTATTTAGAGCATTTTTACATTTCAGTTTTCAGACTCTAGCATGTATTGCTCAGTATTCAGTTTTAGTTATTTATTTCAGTTTACATATCAGTTGTGGGATTTGTATTGAGGAGCTTTTCCTCCAGGTTTTATTTACATATTGTGATGGTTATTCTTGTTACTTCAGTATGGTGAATGGTGTTATTTAGTTATTCATTACTCTTGTTGCATGTTAATCAGATTTAATAAAATTTGGCACTTACTTTTTAAATACTAGGTGGTTAGTAATAATAAAACGTTTTCGACAGTGATGCTATTAACTGAGCCAACTTGGCATTTTGAATTAATTTTATAAAGGAGTAGCTACCCGGTGTTTAATTAGTCGGGGTGTCACACGAATGAAGATCGAGGTTAATTCTGACCTATGAGAGGTGACGATCCAAGACCGAGGTCAATACTGACCTAAGAGAGGTGATGAACGAGGACTGAGGTTCATTCTGACCTAACTAAGGTGACAATCCAAGATCGAGACCAATTCTAACCTAAGAGAGGTGACGACCGAGGATCGAGGTCAATTCTGACCTAACTAAGGTGACAATCCAAGACCGAGGTCAATTCTGACCTAACTAAGGTGATGATCCAAGACCGAGGTCAATTATGACCTAAGAGAGTTATCGACCGAGGACCGAGGTCAATTTTGTCCTAACTAAGGTGACGATCTAAGATCGAGGTCAATTCTGACCTAACTAAGGTGACGATCCATGACCGAGGTCAATTTTAACCTAAGAGAGATAACAACCGAGGACCGAGGTCAATTCTTACCTAACTAAGGTGACGATCCAAGAGTGCGGTCAATTCTAACCTAAGAGAGGTGACGATCGAGGACCAAGGTCAATTATGACCTAAGAGAGGTGACGATCCAAGACCGATGTCAATTTTGACCTAAGAGAGGTGACGATCGAGGACCCAGGTTAATTCTGACCTAAGAGAGGTGACGATCCAAGATCGAGGTCAATATTGACCTAAGAGAGGTGATGACTGAGGATCGAGGTCAATTCTGACCTCACTAAGGTGACGATCCAAGACCGAGGTCAATTCTGACCTACCTTTCCTTTGGGATAATGAGGGATTCTGTTGGGGGTAAAGATTAGACTTTGGATTCTGCTGGGGAATAGTGAATGAGCTGGGGAGAATGTAGTGTCCTTTGGAGACATTTCCTGGGGAGAATGATTCTTTGGAATTTCACTACGGAAAATGTAGTGTCCTCTGGAGTTCCGTTGGGGAAATCCTTGTGTCTTTTGGATACTTTGCGGAGGAAAGGCCAATTTGATGCTGTAAACTCCACTGGTGAAGTGATTAGGTGTTCCAGGGTTTGGACGTACTGCTTGAGACCTTTGGCGTACAGGGGTGATCTTTAGAGATCCTCCAGGGACGTTGTCGGGAGGAGTTTTACTTGTTTTTTGAGAGTTCCGCTGGGGAAATGGGGGTTCCATTTGAGGGAGTGTGAAATTTTGTTGGTGAAAATGTTCTAAATCCTTCCTGGGATTTTTAGGGATTTTTTGAGAACTTTTCAGGGCTTTGTGGCATTTTTTGGGAATCTCTGTACCATATTTTAAGAGGGGTGCCAGTTGGCATGGTTCAGAGGGTTCCATTCGGCAGTGGCACGGACTTTTGGACTGCCTCGTGAAGGTAAGAGGTCAGTGCCGATCGGTGGGTGGGGGGTCAATTTCGATCGGCATGACCCTTGGCATCCTATATAAAGGGGGCGAATTCCCCTCATTTTTCATAGCTTCTTGCTTTCTTTCTTTCTGCGCTTTTCTTTTGCAAATCGTTCTAGCATTCCGATCTCTAAGAAATGGCCGCCTTTGTGAGCACTGTAGTGCATAAGGAATGGTCGACTGTTGATGACTGGGCGAATGTAGAGTGGAGGGCCAGGGCACCTCTTGCTTTGGTAAGTGATAACTCCTTTGATGTGTTCGAGCCGGTTGCGGATGAGCGGACCTTGCTATGGGATTCATCGCGTCATCGGTCATCGATGGTGGTGAACCCTGGCGATTATGTAAGTAACCTAACTTTTGGCATTCTCGTCTTTTTTGTGATTTTTCCTTTTTTCCTTAAGTTTTGCAAGGTTTCTTCTTTTGACGGTCTGATATCTCTTTGAAGAACATGCATGCTCATGGGATGAGGGGGCTTAAGGATGTCTGGGAGAATCTTCTACCTGTGGTGCGTTGGGTGGTATCATCAGCGGGTTTTGGGAGGTTGGTGTCTGCGCTTGATGAGATGCCTTGGTCGACAGCGGTCTTATGCGCTCTGGGGGAGAGATGGTGGGATACTACCCACACCTTCCATTTCAGTTTTGGGGAGATGACCTTGACTCTTATAGATGTGCAGCATCTCCTGGGCTGGAATACGATGGGGAGTAGATAGGGATGGATCTCTCTCTGAGGGTGAGGTCGGAGGCGATGCGGCAGCGCTCGGCGATGTAGGGAGGATAGTTCTCGAGGATTCCATACGGCTATCCTTACCGAAGGATCTTTTGCTCAGTAGGGTGGTTCATATGAAGGACGGACTACAAGTGAGGAAGATGGCCTAGTTATTCATATTTCTGGTGATGGGAGGTTTCATGGTGGCATCGAGTGGTGACGTCGTCCATTTGTGGTCCTGTCGTACTTGAGGATGTTTTCGAACAGCCCTCTTTATGATTAGGGGAGTCTGACTTTGGAGACCCTCTATTTTTCTTTGGATGCATTCAGTCGGTGCTGTCGGTAAACTTTTACTGGAGCCACGTATCTCCTTGAGGTATTCTTTAATTTTGTGCATTTTCCTTTCATGCATTCGCATTTTCCTTTCATGCATTCGTATTTTCCTTATGCGTCTCTTTTTTAGTCGTGAATTCCTGTCTTTGGAAGACGTGGTTCTATGAGTTGATCGGGTGCAATACCCCATTGATTGTTGTGAAGGACGATACCATTGGGAACTTTTGTCGATTTTATCGATTGCAAAAGGCCAATCGGCAGTCAAAGGGATCCCTCTCTCTGGAGGCGGTGCATCATGTCTTGAATGGACTGACCAGTGGTAGGGTAAGACTCTTTCCTTTTCAGTCTTAGTTTTTGGCATGTTATGATTTTGTATTGACTTATGCCTGCTTGGGGATTTTCAGGTGACCTTTTACCCTTCGGGGATAGCCATTCAGGATACGGGGATGACCGAGGTGAATACGTAGATGAGGCATTTGCTGGCGCATGAGTTTGTCCATTCTTGGTATCTTAGGGAGCGGGTGGTTCGGCAGATTGCGGAGGAGGAGGTGGTAGTGCCACCTGCGTAGCCTCCTATATCTATGAGGTGGGAGCGGCTACTACCGGAGGATGCGAGGATCGCGATGATGATCGATGAGTCCTACCTATTATACACTGATAAGGCTGCGCCCTATGACTATATGGACTTTGTGACGATCTGATTGATGGAGCCCATCATATATGATGCCTTGCCTTTCCCTCCGGTGGGTTCGAGTCGGGCGATGGGGTCTCTCCACAGTGGCGGTGGTCCGTCAGCATCTGTAGTGACTTCAGAGGTCCCCTTTGTGCGATTGCATACCCCTTCATACAACATTTGACGGGCTGATGGACGGATGGTGCCTATGTTACACCGTCCTCATGCGATGGATTCAGAGGAGTTGGGTTTGACAGAGGAGGTTCTTCGTCCTGTGATATACCTTTCTATTCTTTTCTTTATTTTTAATTCCTTTTCTATTTTGATCCCTCTTTGATACTGATTTTACCTTTTACTAGTCGCAAGTCCGAGTGTCGACCACTTGGCTGAGGGACATTAGAGACTGGATATCTTCGGCGACTGCCCATATTCGGGATGCTGTCCCAGTTCCTTCTTGCTTGGTGCCGTCCACTTCATTTTGGGAGGACTCTTACTCCAGTAGCGGTGGCGCGTCATCTCGCCGTAGGGGAAAGAGAGCGCATCGCATGGGTGGAAGCTCTAAGAGAGAGGGGTGAAGGGTAGGTGTATGAGAGAGAGAATGTGGTTCGGGCTGAGTCCCGTTGTTTTTTGCTTTTCTTTTATTTCCTGCAAAATTTGATGTAACACACAAGAATATATATATATATATGCAATGCAGTGGGATTTTTTATTATCTTTGTTAATGGTGAATGAGTAAATGCATGCACATGCGCTTTTTACGTTTCTATTGAGATCGTAAAAAGAGATATTTTTGGGATTTTGAAGGAAGGTTTTAAAAATGGGAAATTATATAGGGGTGGAAGAGGATTTTTAAGATTTTGTTTAGAATATTAATTTATTTTTATTGAGCTTCTGATTTTGGTAAAAGAGGAAAAAGAAAATTTTCCAAAAATAAGGGGTTGTCGATCGGCAAGACCCTTATCCTGCCTATCGGCAGTCAAGTCCAGTCCCATCAATTCAAAGCTTTTATTAGTTCCCTTAAGCCTTTTGTACCTTGTGGGCTAGGATTCCCTTCGATTTCTGCAGGGGTTATGTCTTTTGTGAGGGTTTTCAAGTATAAAAAGGGGTAAGGGTGGAGTGTTTCCATCACACCTTCACATTTTTAGTTACTTGCATAGTATTTCTTAGTCTTGCAAGATGTCTCTCCCTGGTAACATTGAGTTTATCCGAATTTTCCCATTCTCCCAGGGATTTTCTTGCTAGTCTTCTTCATATTTTGCCTTCGACGACTAAATCACTGGTTCCTGGAGGAATGATCTCCCTCCCAGTGGTGTTGCAGTCCGTGCATTTACAGGAAGCTGGCGATGCTGGATATGCCGAAACTGTTGTTCTAGGCTTAGTATCAATATTATTATTGATGAATGGGGAACTGCTGATGGATCCAGAACTTGCAGCCATTACTTCATGGATGGCATACTATCGCAATCCTATGGCGGTGATACTGGTTGAGACCCTAAACGGTTTGGATGCCTGGGGAGAAGGTCGTTCTGACTTCTTGTGGGGTAGCCCCGTGATGCTATTCATGTGGTTATCTGAAAGACATCGCCTGGTGACTCTTCCAGAATATCCTTTGTCGGTTGTACCCAACTTCTTTTTGCGTCACTTCTTCAGCGTTGGCATAAATATTGAGAGGTGGGAGAATTGGCTTGTGGATCATGGGGCTCGAAATTTGTACTGGTTAGTGCCTTTGTGGGCATAGTTAGTGCCTGTTCTATAGCTAGGAGAATACATGTATGTGCGGCTGGTTAGTCTCAGACAAACCTCTTTCTATTTCCCTTAGCGGCTTTTGTGCCAATTTGGCTGGGCACAGGTCGTGCCACCTCGGACACTAAATTTCTTTTCGATAGAGGATTTGACTGAGCATTTGTGCATGCTGCTTGGCCCTATGTGGGAGAATCAGCGTTCGTCGACCCGTCCTTTTCAGTCTGTTGGGAGATTTTTGCATATCCCTGGGGATTATATGAAGTGGTTGTGGAGGAGAGTAGTTAGCAAGATGTTGGCAGTGGAGACTGGACAAAGGTGGTTTATTATGGTTTTTTCGAAGCTAGTTCGAGCTTATCGATCCATGGTGTGTCTACGATATTATGTTTAGGCAGGGGAATCTTGGGGACCCTAGGATGCAGATGATAATGACGGAGTGGGCTCCTCTGGTAGTTGTGGGTAGGATGGTTTATTTTGTAATGGGGAATAAATGTGGGGATTTTATTTGGCTTTTTTAGGAAGGTAAGGGGAAAGGGAGTTATCCACTCCTTTTCTTATGTAATCTATACCATAATTTCTTATTTGTGAAATAAACAAGTTTCTGATCATCCAGTTGTGCCTTTCGATAAATTTTGTGTTGTGTGAATTATCTATACCGATCGCTATGGCATACATAATCCTTTTGTTCAAGTATATGTTGGAATTGATTGTTGTTCTCGGAGATAAGAAAATAGTAGTATCTTGTGAAAAAGAAAGGGTCGTGCTAATGTAAGGTGTATGAGGTGCCTACGTACCTCTGGGGTTTTGAAAATTTTATACTTTTCTTGAAAATGGTTATTTACAGAGGATTAGGCCCACATAGCTCTGGGTAGAGGGAAATGAAGAGAGATTTTTTTTAGAGTATAAGGGATATGAGAAGAGTCATAGCACGTTGAGATTTTGGACTAGGGGTAGAACTTCTTGAGATGGTCCGAGTTTACTGGATGAGCCATCTCTTCCCCATCTAAATCAGTGAGCATGGAGGCACCGTTGGACAAGATCTTCTTGAAAATGTAGGGGCCGCTCTAATTGGGCTTGAATTTCCCTATAGGGTCCCAGATGGATTCTATGATTTCTTTGAGGGCTAGGTCCCCTTCTCAGACACCGCGGTCCTTGACTCTTTTGTTGAATGAACTCACTATTTGGTGATGGTACCCTTCTATGTGGTATAGTGATTTTAATATCCTTTCGTCTAGGAGGGTTAGCTCGTCAAGACGACTTTGGCACCAATCTTCTTTGCTGGCCTTGATTTTAAGCAAGACGCGCAATAAGGGTATTTCTAGCTCCACGGGTAGGACTGCTTCCATGCCATAAACTAGAGAGTAAGGAGTTACCCCAGTAGAGGTTCGAACTGAGGTTTGGTAGCCTTAGAGGGAGTACGGCATCCAGTCGGCCCAATCCTAATAGTTTTTGATAATCTTGATGATGATGGCTTTGAGGTTTTTGTTGGCGACTTCAACGGCACCATTGGTCTAAGGTCGATAGGGAGAAGATTTGTGTCTCTGAATCCCATACTCGTTGACCACCTCTGTGACTTCGGCCTCGAAATGCAACATGTTATCTGATATTAGCTCGTGCTGCACCCCATACCAGCAGATGATTCTTTTCATAATGAATTTGGCCACTTTCTTGGCATTCAGCACTGCATATGATTCAGCGTCGACCCATTTAGTGAAGTAATCAATGGCAAATAGGATAAACTCATGCCCATTGGAAGACTTCGGTGTAAGCTTCCCTATGATGTCGATTCCATAGGTGGAGAATGGCCAGGGAGAGGTCATGTTGTATAATTAGTGCGGAGGCAAATGCTGAAGGTTGGAGAATTATTGGCATTTGAGGCATTTTCGATCATAGGCAGAGCAATCATGGGTCATGGTGGTCTAGTAGTAGCCCTATCGGATGATTTTCTTAGCGATTATGTGACCGTTCATGTGGGATCCGCATTCCTCATTGTGGATCTTTTGCATTATCTTTTCAATGTCATCCCCTGCGATGCAGTGTAGATAGGTTCCATCAAAGTTCCTTTTGAGCAGTGTTATGTGATAGATGGTGTACTAGGCAGCCAGTCCTCGGAGAATTGCTCTATCTCTCTTGTTAGAACTCTAGAGATACCTACCATGCTTGAGGAGGCTCCATATATCATAGTACCAATAATTGGCTAGTTCGGGATCTTCTATGACGACGAGCTCAATGTGGTGGCAATGGGTTTGTCTTGCTTTTGTATCTGAAAGGGGTTCATTTTGATTCCTGTGGGCATGTCGACCATAGAGGCCAAGGTATCAAGGGCATCGACTTGGTTATTCTTTTCTCGAGGTAGGTAATGGAAGGTGATGTCTTGGAATTGTGAGGCTAGTTTTTCTAAGTGGGCATGGAAGGGTTGGAGTTTCTCGTCCTTAACTCTCTATTTTCTGAGCATTTGACCGATGATGAGGGCGGAATCCTCATAGACATCTAGGCATTGAATACCTTTCTTAAGAGCAACTTTGAGGCCTACTGTGCATGCCTCATATTCAGTAATGTTGTTAGTGCAAGAGAAATCCAGCGTGATGGCGATGGGAGTGTGGGAGTCATCTGGGGCGATCAGAAGTATCCCAATGCCATATCCCTTCTTGTTGGCAGTGCCGTCAATGAACATTTTCCATCGAAGGTTGTCTTGATCAGTGCAAAGGATGTTTTCATCTGGGAATTCAAAGATCCATACATCAGCTTCTTCTACGGGGTAGTCAGCGAGGTAGTCAGAGATGGCTCTTCCTTTTATGGCTTTTTGCGTGACGTACACGATATCGAACTCGGATAGGAGCATCAATTATCGGGCCATTCGACTGGACAAGGCGGGTTTCTAAAGAATATTGATGTCTTCTTTGACTTTGTTCAGTTCTTCTTCCTTCGGATTGATGGTCATAGGTAAGTTAGCCCTGTGCTGGGTAAGATTTGGCATAGGATGCTAGGCAGGTGGCGGCGCATTAGCAAGAGGGGCACGTGGAGCATTCTAATATTCTTTGGGAACCCAGAGAGGCTCTGGTGGATCCATTGCACGAGGGAATAGGGCCTTTGGTTCTTGAGGAACAGGAACCTGATTTTGTTTCATCTCTCGGACCTCAGTTTGGAGGTTGTCAATCTTGGACCAAGCTGAGCTAGGACTACCCTCAGATCTGGCTTCACAACGGGTACTAGATATGTGTTCTCCATGGAAAGCGGATGGATATAGGACCCGAAAGGAGTAATAGGGGAACGGACGGAACTCCGAGGTGACTTGACTAAAAACCGAAGCCAATAAGGAGCCAAAGGGATGAAATTTTATTTATGATCGACCTGAGAAAGTGTAAAATGGGATTTATTTTTGAGAAAAAGGGATGAAATTTTATTTATTTTTTGGATTTTTGATAAATAGTGGAGAAATGTTTTTGGATTTTTTGATAAAGAAAGGAGAGACGGTTTCAGCATGATTATTATAATTATTATGTTTTCACTTGTATTAATTCTCCTAAATGCAAAATGAAATGCCAGACAGGACCCGAGCCTGGAAAAAATGGGTTTGTAGTATATGAAAAGTTATGGCTGGACTTGTGACCAGGCTCATGGATAGGGTCCCATTTTAAAAATGGGCGAGAATTCGGGTGATAGGCCGACCCAGAATTTCGGTAGAGTTTTGGGTTAAAATCGACAATCTAACATGTGTGTCCTAGGCTTGACACCTATATGCGGGTATGCAGTTGGTTGGGTTAATCGAAAAGGGTTCCCCCCTTTGGCGCGACTTCCACGATATACGACTTGCTCTTGCGGGCAATCGGTACGTGTGGACAATCCATTTGATATACATAAATGTACGTGAATTGCCTCACTATATACCTCGTGGGGACGATACGTGTGAGAGAAAATTCGATATACTTGGCATACATGAACGAATTCCCTGCGATATACCTCCCGTCATTACTTCGATCAAGCGGTAAGATGCAGGGGGAACCATTCGATATAGGTCGAAGGTACTTGGTCAATGGAAGGTGAGAGTCATATCGCTTAGGCTAACTGCGCGCTGCCGAACAAGCGCCCATCATGAAGTGACCCTCCAGTTACTGGGTACAATTTGGTCAATCACAATGCTCTTTGATGATGTCGTGTGAATTATGCATGATCATTTTATTAGTATCTTATGAGAATGTATTTCTTGATTATGCCAACAGGGATAAAAAGTACCAATTGGTACACCAAGAACGGATGGGTAATGCGTGCAATATGTGGATATATGTGACCCTAGGTGCACGTGGTGCCAAGTGTACATGGAGAATTTTCTACAAGTGTGCGAATAGAAGCATAAGCATAGGGTACACGTGAGTAATAAAGGGGAACATGCAAATAGGGGGAAAATATAAACAAACATAACATGCACGTAAATAGAGTCTAGCCCTCAAAAGATATATACTCCCTAGCAGAGTCGCCAATATGGACATCCCCGAGCCTCACAGCGGGCAGGCGAGCATGATAGAGGATCCTAGGTCCCCCGCATCCCTCTCGAGAGCGCTTCGGCTGGCGTCATTTGGGTGAGGTGAAAAATGTAGAGAGATTAGAGTCGCCAATCTATTTTACTCAAAACGGACAAAAGAAAGGGAGCCCTCCCGAAGGACGGCATCCAAAGACATATTGATGCATACGCATAAAAAATGAGGGGTGGTGTTTATCCCATAAATTCAACCGGGGGATTCTCTTATTTGTGTATGTAGAAAAAGTGTTTTAGTTGTGAGAAAAGTGTAAGAAAAGTATGAGAATTCCCGTTTGGAATTTATGAGCAAACTCTTTTTTTCTTATTTTTTGAGTTTTTATTTATATTAAAATAAGATATGTGCAATAATACTAAATAAAAAGTATATTATGATGTGTGATATGAGATAATAAAAGTGCTAAGTAATAAAACAAGTTATTGCGAATTTATGAGAATTTAAAGAGAGAGTTGAGAAAATTGGACCTTCTTGAAGATCTTGAGCTTGATCTTGAATGTTGGAGAGCAGCCCTTAGACTTGGATGATGATGGAGGGAAGTGAATATACCAAGAATGATGAAAGGTGAAGGTTGGAAAGGTATTTGCGTGCGGAAATCACGCTGACTTTGAGAGAGGTTTTCTGGATCTACTGAGAGTGATATCTCTCAGATCTCGGCTCTCCTTGCAAGTGAGGTCAGGCCTCCTTTTCATAGGCCCAGGGCATTGCCGATCGGCATAGCCCTGTTCCTGTCATTCGGCAGGTGTGTTAGGCACACTGCCGATAGGCAGGGACTGGGACCTGCTGTTTGGTAGTGTGTTTCAGGCCTTTGCAAAAAATCAGCCGCAGAACGCAAACCGTTGATCAGAATCATGCATGGGGTGGACCATTGGAAAGTTAATTAAGAGACCTTATAAAGTCCTTTGGACTGCGCCCGGGTTTGGGAGTTTACTTTGGGTCAAATATGGCTCGGAATCATTCGTGAGTCCATTGGACGGTTAATCATCGGACGCAAACGGATCGTTCATCCGCATGGTAAGTCTGAATCGTGCACAGGAAGGACCATTGGAAATGTTAGGAGATGTACTTAGACATTCCAAAGAGTTTGATCCAGTTCAGGGAGTTGACTTTGGTCAACCGGGCCCTGGAAGCATTTGGTGACCTCACGAGTAAAATGGATCGTTCGTCCGTACCATAATTCGAAATTGCGCACGGGATGGACTGTTGGAAAGGGTATTCAGTTCCCTTCAAAGATTCATTCATTCTCAGTCAAGATAAAGACTGGACTTTGGTCAAATGGATCCCGAGAGCTCCCGATGGCCTCTTGATTGAGTTTCAGTGGAAAACAGGTCGTTCGTCTGCATGGTAAGTCGGAATCACGCATGGGATGGACCGTTGGAAAGGGGTTTTAGTGCCCTTAGAATATACATTCACTCTCGATCGATATGAAGAGTTTCATTTTTGGTCAAGCGAACCCTGGGAGTGCCCGATGGCTTCTAGGTCAGTACTCCGGGTATGACCTGGATTTGTAGTGATGAGGGAAGGTGCTAGGGACCTGAGCAGAGTTTAGGGAGTTACATAATGGGGTGTCTACATCAGGATTAACTTAATAAGTATTCATACTATCCTCCAATTTCACCCGGTCGCATTAGAATACGTGTTATGTGAAATCTAAATAATCGAGTTATAGGGTTTTTTTAGATAATCCCATAATACCTTAGCGCCGTAATCACATTAGAATACACTACTTTGCATCAAAATATCTTACACATATGAATATGTAATGAAATCAAAATCGGTGGTGAAAAATTTTATAATCTCTTTTACATGAAATTTGGGAACTTTGCTAGGCATGTCAGCCTTGATGAGACATCACCTCTTTTTAAAAGCTGAATTTATCAATAATTTATATTAATATAGGTTTTACAACACATTACTAAATAACTGCAGAGGTAAGTGGTTGAGATTACGTCTTTTAATATCCATGCCCTGAAATCATTAGTCGTGTAACTTCTCCTTTAATTTTGGGAAATTTCGTTCTCATACTTCCTAATGGTAAATTATAGAGTTTAGATCATATTATATAGAATACATAAAATCAAAAAAAATAATTCAGTTAATCCTGTAGGTACTTACTCTCTCCAATCTTCAACTTCATCTTACGATTCAAAGGCATAACGAGCTACTTAGTCGTATTGTAGATTAGTGAGTCTTACCTATTTAGGGTTCCCAATAGTCAATTCATCCTCAAACTTGTTAGGTTCCTCAATAACTCATTCTCTACAAGGATTGAACTTCCTCTGCTCTTGTTTTGTCATACTTTCCGGAGTATACAACGTTGATTCCATAGTTATATATTCTTTAGCAACTAACCCTTAATATGTCGTATATTTTTTACGTAAGCTTTGAAGATTTCCATCAAGCGCTCAAAAGGATACATCCATCGATGCCTAAAAGGATCATATAATAAAGTTTCATCCTATAAATGAACAAGCAGGTGGATGCTAATATCGAAGAACGATAAAGGAAAATATTTCTCTAATAAACAAACTGCCTTATCTAAAGTTGACTTCACATCTTTAATGTTTTTTTCATTTACCACTTTTACACAATTTAGGTTAAATCATAAAGTTAGTTGCATAATTTCTCAATGGAGATCTATGTGTTTGTAGAAGTAATACCTAAATAGTAGATGGAATAATTCACGTCTTTTTTTTGTATCTTATTACCCTACAGAAATTAACGAAATAAGTAGTTGCAGTTGGAGTATTAAAGTTGAACAACGTGTCTAAGAGGAGCTTTTTCTTACTAGTAGTCAAAGTGAAAGAAATCGAGGGGGGATAGAAATTCTTCCTATTTTAGGATCATTTTTTAACCAAAAAATTCTTCTTTATTTTCACATAACCTGTAGATAGTGACACGCCCTCTCTCCGTCTTTTGAATGAGATCCACCGAAACATAAATTACATGCTTTACATGATGATCTTTCAAATACGAAAAGTTAAAAAATATTAATCATTTGGATAATGCCTATATTTTACCATGGTCATTCGGATCCCTCTAGCTTTATGCTTCTGGTTTACAAACTAAGGGTGTTTGCCTACATACGTATTACCCATATTCAAAACAGAAAGCCAAGTAGGTTCCATCCTATGCTTGTGACCGACTGGTTAGAAGTTAGACTTGTCATATATAAAAGAGTGACTAGTCAGCATAAATCTATGATGACCCATATACTCATCTTACCACTATAATATAGCCAAGTGGCTTAAGTTTCCTACCTCCATATGGCACATCCATAATAACAATGAACATTGCAACTATACAAGATCCCATAAGCAGTAAGGTCATGGATCCCCCACGTCACCATTGCTTTATGTGTGAAATTTTCACCCTTATGAGATTGAAACGCCTACACTCCTTTACCCCATAACTATTTAATTTCTTCGATTAATGGGGATAAAAATTCGTCAATATCATTACCAGGAGCCTTTGGTTGGGTTATCAATAAAGATGACAATGTGAATTCCTTTCACATGCACACTGTCGGAGGGAGACTTAATGATTAGTATATAAATTATTGAAAGGGTTAAACCCATTAGTCGATAATGAAAAACCAGACATTGCACGATCCCTTTGAAAATTCATGGTCTCGTGCATTTAAAATTTTCCAAATGAATGAATCAACCAGATGACGCATGAGATTCCTACCCACCTCGCATAGAGCGTGCAATTTCATAGCCTCTGCTATCCATGGTATAGTGAAAAAAAAATTTAATCGTGGCCCATGGTGAAATACTTAAAAACATTTATGGAACTTGTGACCACTTGTGATAATCTGCAGTCTTAACTTTTTTATTCTCACAAGGCACATATCTAGGTTCACTGCATAGAGGAAACTTTCCAATCTCTTCATGCTTGTTACAGTACAATATGCAATCATACATGTACGCATAAATAGATTCTTACTTTAAACCCAAACCCTTCAAGCTCTTCTTCATTGTATGATAATTATCTAGTAACGTTGTCCAATTTTGAGAGAATGTCTTTAACACACTTAAGATTTCAATTACATTATTTCCCGACAAACCAAATTGATTCTTCAAATTATGTAAAGAAATCATTCCGTATAGTGCCAAGAAATCTTTTTCATAATTTTTTTATAAATTTCTGTCCCCATCGACTTTTAATCATATGTGTAGACACCCCATTTTGTTACCCCTTAAACTCTCCTTAGGTCCCTAGCACCTCCCATGATCACTACAAATCCAGGTCATACCCCGAGTACTGACCTATAAGCCATCGGGCACTCCCAGGCTCCGTTTGACCAAAAGTCAAACTCTTCATCCCGACCGAGGTTTAATGAATCTTTGAAAGGCACTGAAACCCCTTTCCAACGGTCCATCCTGTGCAAGATTCCAACCTAGCATGCGGACAAACGACCCATTTCCCCCAAAACTCAATCAGGAAGCCACTGGGCGCTCCAGGGCTCCATTTGACCAAGGTCAGCTCTTCATCCTGACTGAGACTGAATGCATCTTCGAAGGGCACTGAAACCACTTTCCAACGGTCTGCTCCGTGCGCGATTCCGACTTATGGCACGGACGAACGATCAGTTTGACTTCGAGAGGTCACAGAATGTTTCCAGGGCTCAATTGACTGAAGTGAACTCCCCGAATCGGATAAAATGCTTTGGTATGTCGAATTACATCTCCTAAACTTTCCAATGGTCTTCCCCGTGCGCGATTCGAACTTACCATAAGGATGAACGATCCGTTTGCGTCCGATAATTCCCTGTCTAATGGACTAATAGATGCTTCCGAGCCATATTTAACCCAGAGTAAACACCCAAACCCAGGAGAAGTCTAAAGTACTTTCAAAGGTCTATAAATTACCTTTCCAATGGTCTACCTTGTGTGCAATTTTGATCAAAGATTTGCGTTCTGCGGCCGATTTTCCAAAAAAGCCTGAAAGATACTGCCAAACGAAAGGTCCCAAACCCTACCTATCGGCAGTGTGCCTAAACGTACCTGCCAAATGGCAGGAACAGGGCTATGCCGATTGGCAATGCCCTGGGCCTATAAAATGGAGGCTTTACCTCACTTGCAAAGGGATCCCAGATTTGATAGATATCACTCTCAGTAAATCCCTAAAACCTCTCTCGGAGTCACCGTGATTTCCATACCCAAATCCCTTTCCAACCTTCACTTTTCATCATCCTTTTCACCAAACTTGGTGAATTCACTGCCCTCCATCATCGTCCAAGTCTAAGGGTTGCTCTCCAACATTCAAGATCAATCTCAAGATCTTCAAGAAGGTCCAATTTTCTCAACTCTCTCCTTAAATTCTCATAAACTTGCAATAACTTGTTTTATTACTTAGTGCTTTTATTACCTAATCTCACACATCCTAATATACTTTTTATTTAGTATTATTGCACATATCCTATTTTCATATAAATAAAAACCCAAAAAACAAGAAAAAGAGGGTTTGCTCATAAATTCTAAATGGGAATTCCCATACTTTTCTTACACTTTTCTCACAACTAAAACCCTTTTTCTACACACACACACAAATAAGAGAATCCCCGGTTGGATTTAAGGGTTAAACCCCACCCTTCGTTTTGTATGCGAACTACGTGGATGCCTCTATAGGCTACGTAGGCTTTTCGGGGTAAAACCCGAGACTCGAGTCCTGTTTTTTACTTTTTCTCTCATTTTCTATTTTCTCTAAACTCCACTCTTATATATATGTATATATATATATATATATATTTGTTCTTAGGGGCGTATTATTCCATATGCATTATCGTTCCCTCATAACGATTAACTCAGTGATAATCGCCTAAATCCTATTTTCTAATACTTTTATACCTTCCTACAGATGACTCACTTTACGTCTTCCATGGTACAAGTCTATGATTCCTATCTCCACTATATATTCACATGCACACATATCACGGGGAAAATAAAAGAAAAATATCAAAACCCATGAGAGACCGAAAGGGCGAAATGGGTACCTAACACCTTCCCATTTCATAACTTAGCCTCCGGACCCTTTTCGAATCACTTTGGTTTTGTATACACCAGTATGTCTTTGGATGTTGTCCTTCGGGATGTCTTCCCCTTTTCTTTTGTCTGTTTTGAGTAAAATAGACTGGCGACTCTAATCTCTCTACATTTTTTACCTCACCTCAAATGACGTCGGCCGAAGAGCTCCCGAGAGGGACGCGTGAAACTCGAGGACCCTCACTCTCACGTGGCCCGCCTACCGCTAGGATCTGGATCCGGGAGGGGATGGCCACAATATGTATACCTAATCTTCGGGTAATTCAGCAACAACTTCTTCATCAACTTGGTCCTAATGTACATTATCTGTATCCATAGGCTGGTGGTTTTTATCATGGTGGACTTCGTAAGCATCATCGATTAGGTCAGTCAGAGGATGATGTGCTGGCGAATAGTTCACCACTAACACCCGATGGGGTTCAGTGTTATGGACATGTACTAGTAATTCTTTGGGGAAAAATGTTACATTATTTTCCCCATGGAATGCCCATATCTTATAGTTTTGAATCATATCGCGCATTAGTATATAAAATTCAACATCCTCCAAACACTTAAATTTTTTGTTTATACAACGGATGCACGGACACGAAATCTTATCACTATTAGGATTTCTATTTGCATATATAATAGATTCCCGAACACCCTTTACATGATTACTCTGTGACTCTGTCCCATCCACTCTTTAAAATAGGTTGGATACAAAAGCTCTCAAATTATAATTTAAGAAAATTAATTCAACCCCAACAAATTCAAAGAAAATAAATTCAACTCGATCAAAAAGATATTATAAGAAAATTTGTTCAAAGAAAATTCATTCAAACCAAACAGATATCCCATCTAATTAAAATACTAAAAATTTTCTCAAAAAGAAAACATTGTTCAATGCATAGACTTGACTAATAAATTAATTGGACAAGTAAAAAAATAATTTCCATAATTTATGAACTATAGCCCATCCCCATGGTCAACGTACGTAGGCTCATGTCCATAACCATAGTAGGTTTTATCGATGACTAATATTTTATCTTTACCCATCACTAAAATCCAAGTGTGAACAAATGTTCTAAAAATTATGAAAATGAGAGTGCACAAGGCAATAACCTTGGTATCAATTAAGTTATTTATGTAATAAACCTCACTAAAGCTAGCATCACGGATGAAGATTATGAATGGAATGTTCCAAGTGTTCGCACTTATGAAGGGAATGTTCTAGGTGTTGGCATTTTCAAGGGGAATGTTTGGGGGGAGGCATTTGGGAGGGAAATGCTCCAGAGGGGATAGGGGAATGTTTGAGGAATCTGATGGGGGTAACTCTGTTATTAATTAAGGATTCGGAACAACTCTTGGATTTCACGCATTAGTAGTGCCATAACCTTTCGAAGATCTAACACCCTCCTTTTGTCTTGGCACCATCTTCCAACCCCCTCACCCCTAACTATAGAGATCTTGTCTAATTGTGACACTCCGCCTAATTAAATACAAGGTGATCGGTCCTTTATTAAATTAAATCAAAGCGTCTGGTTAGTTCATTCTTAGAATCACTCAAGAAAAATAATTTTCTTTATTAACCACCTAATAAATAATTAAGCTCAGTGTCAAAACATTTAATTTTATAGATTAAGTTCTATTGTTATGATTTAATATACAAAACCATTTTTCTGAACACAAATTATAGTATTAAAACCAAACTATCCAAATGAAATGACCAAGCTAGATTAACCAATCCAAAATATTATATCCTAAATCGTCGGTTAAAGAAATAAATAAAACAATCCCGGCAATAGCTGAATACTAAATAACAAAGAGTACAAGTCTCTCCATGAACTAAATGAAACTGGAAATGGGCGACACGGGCCCTATCTAATAAAGACTAAATAGAAGACTAAGAAGACAAGGATGAAATCATCCACTAGAAGGACCTGCAACTCCCACACGAGCTGCAACACGTTAATAGTCTAAAGATCTAAGCTTGACGCCCCTGTGGCTTGGAACCTATAATACATACATATATATATATACAAGAGAAAGAAGAGATAACAAGAAACGAGTCAGAGCCCAAGTGTAAAACAACTTTAAAATAGTTTAGCAAGTATTTAAAATACTTACCAGTTGATATTACATACATGTTAGTACTTCAACACTCAGTTGAGAATTCGCACCCCTCAACTAGTGTGCATGCCTAACGTAATATCGAATTAACCTAGTTAATTCAAACCCAGTTAACTAGTCTAACCTAATTTTCATTCACCAATCCTAATCTGAGTGATCGCATAACTATAGTTTATACCTGATAACCTTTTCTTATGAATTTGTCAAGCCAGTTATATTCATCACAATACAGACTTAAGTTTTCAACCACTTAATTCATTTAATATTAATTATTCAATTCTATCTACTTACAAGCATAGTAGATTAATCACAAGCCACGCACAATATATATTGATAGGGAACCCAACATAAATCTATGGTGCTAGCATATTATGCTATCAAGTCCCCATATCACTAGTACAAAAGGGAAATACTAGTTCGGAATCACTCTCGAATTGTATTAACACAAAATACACATATTGGAGGCTAAGCTTAGTTCCAAGTCACTAAGAGGTCAACACATACCCTCATGTATCTTAGGACCGTCTGACTATCATTCTTAGATAGCCTATACCAAGGATGTTATGTTCTAGGTTACAAGTCAATATCCCCCATAAGGTCCAATCGAGATAAGATTGTCCCGGCACGACAACTCAGTGATAGAAAGTAGCGTGGGTATGAATACACACAGATATTTACATAATAAACATTCACGCCCATATTTATATTATCATCATTCAGATAGGTACAAACACACGACCCATTTTATATTCTAACCATATACGACACATAGCACCCGAATCCTACGTATAATTAATCCACTTACTTTCTCAATTACCGTATGTCCTTAAGTGCTTCTCGACTCTTGAAGTTTATCATCTTAATAATTATTAAATCAGTAGGTGTACGCTCTCTACCCTAGTAGTCGAAGTCATTCTTAATTCTCACAAGACCTAATTTAACGTATGCACAATTGCCACTCTATTGCATGCCCCCGAAAATCCCACGATTAAATTCTATATAGAGTCATATTACACGGACCTTGCCTATACCCTAATGGTCCTTCCCATGTCCCATTATGATATTTAAATTATGTCCAAAGGTTCTTACACATTGAGATCAAATTAACATTAAAAAGGTAAAAAGTTTCCCTTTCCAGGAGGAGTCGATTGATCGATGAAAAGGGTCGATCGATCGATCCAGTCGATTGATCGACCAAGCAGTTATTCCCCAGATTTCAGCATATCAAGCCTACGGGTTTCCTCCAACTTAAATCATCAAACCTCCATTAACATTTCCCAAACGCCCAACCAAACATCATGAATGTTATATAACCCAATATGAATGATTTCCAACGTAAAACATTCATTAATTCCTCAAGAATCGTCATCAAATGGATTAATTAAAGAATTTAACATTTAACCCTAGTTTATCTAATTTTCTCAAAAATTCCTTTAGTTTCTAGATTTCTATCTCTAGTGGGCATCAAATTACATGGTAAATATTCTACATATAACAAGATATTCATTCTAACATAGTTTCCACTCCAAATTTCAATAATAATCTCCCAAACAACATTATATTTTCATGAGATATAAAAATAATTATCTCCTACACTAGCATGGATATGTTATTAACTAAATAACAACAAGTTAGATGCTTTCCTGGAAATCAAAGGTTTGATCCGACAGATTCGAGTGGTATTGGAATGATCCTCTTCTTTCGATATATGCGTTGGTGGTGGAATTGGTGAGGATGGTGTAGAGTTGGTGGTTCTTCTCCATGGAAGCCTTCTCTCTTCTTACTTCCTCAGCCTCTCTGTAACTCTAAATTTTCTAACCCTCATGGAATCTAACTCCCATCAGATATAGCCCTTCAACTTTCGTCCATAATTAAGGCCTAAAATTGAAAATTACCAAAATGCCCTCCCGGGTTACCGGTTAGGCCTAAAAACGTCCCAAGACCCAGACTAAACCCTCGGCTAAACTTTTTGGACTATATCAACCCTTCCAGACACATTATCACACTCAAAATGGCCATACATGCAACTTAGAATTAATTTACTTTTTATCCCATTAATTTAGTCCCGACACGACACACACACATCCTGACTTAATTTCTATAACTGTCGTAATATTTTCTCGTGATAATTTTAATAATTTCAATCTCACATATTATTTTACTCATTAATTAATATTCAACATAATTCTTACCAATAATTACTAACTCTATTCATGCTAGTAAATATTTATTTTAAATTCAGATTAATATCGAATTAATTTATCTCAATTTAATTTAATTAATCTGATAATTAAATAACATAAAAATATGGGGTATTACACTAATGAAGGTGCATTGTGCTGTAATTTTGTACTTGAAATACTTGATCCCACACCTATTGTCATCACCTTATGGTCCCTCCCAAGAACCCTGTTTCTGGAATCTAATTTAATGTCATGGGGTTTGCACTTAGACTGACTAGTAGACATGCCCTCCATAATTTCTGGTAACATAATATTATATTTAGGAGTATGATTTTAACAATAACAATATTATAATGTGTATATATATGATAACTAAATTCAAATTCACCAAATTCATAGTAAGTTTGTCTAGGAAGTCATTGGTCCTTTTTTCCCGTCGAGCATGCAATAACAAGTTGACCCTATTAGGTATTTACCTTCTTTCAGAGTCCCCTTGGTCCGTTCTGCCCATTCACCCTTAGCATCATGAAAATATTTTTCCTCACTTTTTTGGACATCATCCTTTTTTGATTTGTATAGTTTATTTCTTCCCCTCTCATCCAATTTCTCTGCCCTGGCCTTATTATCTAAGGAGTCATTCCACTGGTCAGTGGGCATTCCAATATTTTGGGGAATTTTTCCATTTAGAAAAAAAATATCATAAATCGTTATCTCATTTGGGAAAAAATTCCACTAAAGGTCCCTCTGATAGGTTTTCAAAGAATCAACTATGTTGGAAAGAACATTTTGCTTCAAACCAGTTGGGAATGTAAATTCCTTATTAAGGTGCTCCTAAATATCATCCTTTAAGGTATGATCAACCTTCTTCCAGTTGTATGCACCCCCTATGCCCACATTAATAGTTTCAAAAGACTCACAATGGATTTTAAAAATCTGAATGTCGTGTTTATTATCGGTTGGATTATCCCTACCAACAGAGAATCGCTTCTTAGGGTTAGCTTGAGATCTGTCAGCCGTATTAGTTGTGGGTGCGAGATTATTAGGGGTTTCTTCCGTTTAATCACTTGAATATGGACAAGAATAAATATTCAATGGAGTATAATATTGATATCCCGAAGGATATTAGAATTGAGCTCGGGGTGTAGGATAGCGCCCAGTTGGAAGTGTTCCGCTATTTTGTTGATTGTTATCGTTTCTCTTCACATTTTCTATAATTTAAAAAAAATAATGATGTATGTAAGAAAGTACGGTTTATGACTATATATATGTATATAACTTTTCAAAAGCTATTAGAACGTGCTTGATGAGTCTGATTTCCATCGAATCGGTATTACTTTCTAAAATCAATGAACTTTTACACGCGGCCAACTGGGTGGAAGCGTGTCTATGATTGACGTATAAAGTTCATGACATGAACTAAGAATCATTTGTCTTCAACTAATTTTCAAACAAATTTTTAATATGCATGTGTCACAAGATGACATAATCTAGGTGAATGCTCTCTTTACAGAATTATATCCAAAAATGATGAATATTTTTTCAACCTTTTCTAACAGTGTCACCAACACCAGTGCCCTGTCGTGATTATAGAGGCGAAACATATTCTATACTTCCTCGTCCTTGCATTTTGTCAATGAAAACTTAATACAATCGAATAGATAGTCTTGTAAGAGATTAACACCATAATTTTTAAGGTAATCAAATTTTTCAATTTTATTATTACCATTCGTGTACATCGAAGTTCCCTTTATATGGTGTGCACTAATGAAATATATTTTAGTGAGGTCAAATTGCACACTCTCATACTCTTATTTCCAGTAATTACTATCGTGAGTCATATTTCCTAATAAAATATATAGATGGGTGTGAATATAAGTCGTAAGGGTGAAGACACAACAAGTTGTGGCTCTAATTAATCCTAAAAATTATGGTCTCCATCCAATCAATCAACACAACAAGTCCAATTTAAGTTCATTTAAATTTAATTAAACCTAAAACTAATATTCGTCCACAAATTGTGCAAGACCTTCCACCAATTTGTGTTCACCCAAACAACAACCATTTAAGGAAGTGGTGAACATAGTCATACTAAGTTAACCAAATGATTATATTCTAAACATTTAGTCATTAAGATACATTAGTCATTAAGACAAATAATTAGTTAATGGTTTATTATAAAGAATTAATATACTGATAATTTTAAGTATCCACCATCCGTATCAAACCATAATCATTCAACATTAGCGACAATAACCATTAACCTTACAATCCAACATAATTTTATCTCATACTCCTTATAAACCATTTACTTGATTGATTTCCAAGAACATGAGATTTCAAATACAATTCCACATCAAGGGTTTCATTTACAATTTCTAATAAAAATTAGGGTCATATTTCAATATAGAACATGTGAGAATAATCAACACACGGACATATAGACATACACACGGACACACACATAAACACACAGACATTTTCCATGTACGCATAAACATGATGAATTTTTTACTTGGACCAAAATCTTTAAACTACAATCTTTAATGACAGCGGACCCCGATTATTATGATTAAAATATTATCATAAAAAAATACTTTCTTCAACGAAGCTAAAGTATTTTTCTTTAAAGGCCTAATATTGCTAAAAAAATTAGTTATTTGAAAAAAGCAGTACAATGAAATGGACAAATTTCCATAGTAATGGAAAATTAGTACAACGAAAAAATTAGTTAGAGTTGGTTATGTGAAAAACTATTATTAATCATAAACTTAGTAGTAATTTAATAACAATACCCAATAAAAGGGAGAAATTTCCTAGAAATTATTAATCAGATTTGAACAACAACTAATATATATAATTTCATACCTTGAATTTCATAACAACAAATAATATATGAAACTCATTAATTAAATAGTAATTTTATATTTTGAATTTCATAACTCAATAAACATTAACAACAATAATAACAGCAACAACAACAACAAAAATTACTAACAACACACACGTGTGCACAATGAAACACACGCACACACATACAAATTGAAGACACACCGAATCACACATGCACACACGAAGAATAATCACACACATAAATTAAACAAATGGGCTTGGGTTTTGCCAAAAAATGAAGTGTTCCTTGTTTGGAGCGAGAGTCTCACTATTTTCGCAGAGAAGGAGAGAGACATAGATAGATAGATAGATAGATAGATAGATAGATAGATAGATAGATAGATAGATAGATAGATAGATAGATAGATAGATAGATAGATAGATAGATAGAGAGAGAGAGAGAGAGAGAGAGAGAGAGAGAGAGAGAGATGATTTTTGGGTAAGAATGAAATGAAATGTGGGGTTATAATTTTTTTATACCTAAAATGGTGTCACGGTCCAAAGTCGTGAGCCATTATGTGACCCATTAATGAATTAAATATGTTAATGATTCTCGACCATGACCCCATTAGTGACCAATTGAAAACTCGATAAATGGTCACAATTTTGGACTGTGATTATGGAATGTAAAACTTTTTTAATGGTTTTGGAGGTCTCGATTCTAAATCATTACCAAGGTTCATTGTACATTGTCAATTGTGACTCACCAGTATGACTAGAATAATGAGAAACTTGGTGCCATAATGGGTCGTAGGGGAGTCAAGATTTTCGATCGTGACACCCTTGGTTACGAATTATGAATGTGACCATCCCTTTAATGAGGTCACCCTAAATAGTGGTCACACATTTGGTCATAAAAAATGCATAGGTGTAATGATTTTAGACTGTGACCACTTGGTCACAACTTTGGACCGTGACTCAATTACTGTGACCATTTCCTATTTTTTGTGTAGGGTCTCTTGTGTATTCAATATGAAGAAGTAGCATATATCCAGTTTGTCTTCATTTCGTGGGACCTTGAGAACTATGACCATGTTTAGGATGCTTATTCAAGTAAACTCACCAAGCCATGTAATGGGGAAAACACAGTTTAAGCGTGACATATTGTTATCTTAAAACATCAAGAATAGTATTATTCTAATAAATCATTTTGATGGCACTACCCAATAAAGTATATAAATTTTGTCAACATACAATCATATGCAAAAGAAATGTTCTTTTATGTCTGATTATGCTTTTGGTGCCAATGGAATTTTATAGGTTATTTGCATCGTTGATGGTGCAAGATTATTGTTTCTCACATCATCCTCCCTCAGATGAGCTCTTTCGTAACATGTTTGATCTTGTGGAGTTTTTTCGCCCTTTATGTTCACAGGATCAGTTTCTTGGATAACACTGAACTCAAGCTTCTTCGGTTCTACAAGAAACGATCTTTCAATTATTTTGATTAGCCTCCTTGATGTAGCATGAAGCCAACTTATTTTTTACCTTCTTAAAGTATCTTATATTTGAGTAAGGAGTTTTACAAATAATCCCCCCCAACATTTTCCCCTCATAGAGAAAGTTATTGTGTCAACAAGAAGTTTTGGTACAAAACACCTCGATCAAATAACTTGACATTTTTTAAACATTATGATCATGTACATTGAATCACCTCCAACCTTAACTATTCATTATTCAAAACATCTCCATTTTGAACTGAACTGAGGCACCTTTATGTGCTGAAACTAAAACTTGAGGATCTTTTACCAAAAGACCTCTAAACCAATAACCTTATTTGTACACTTATCCTTTTCTTCCAATCTACACGTCATATGTGCAACATTAACCATTGGTCTATCTTGGTAATAAATGCTAAGACAATTAATTCTGACAATGTCAACACATATTTCCACATCCAGCCTTATTATGATCTCTGAGACATCGATTTGTGTAACCATAATTTTCCACCCAAATTTAAATGATCACCTATTTTTATGAATTGTCAAAAGTGAATGAAACAACTAGACTTTTTAAAAGCCCAATATAAGATTTCTCTTTACTCTTTTTAAACTCTTATAACTTCTTACTGCTCTTAACGCTTCATAAAACTACTTTTCAATAACTAAAACTTCACTTATTTATTCTCTTTGGGTGATCATAACCTATTTTGATTTCTTCTCAGATTTTTGAACCTTTTTCTCTACGTATACCCTCCTTCTTATAATAAATGGCCTCACCAAGCAAACTTATAGATATTTTTTATGAAGTTTCAGGCATTGCCTCGTTATGCGAGCTGTCAACAAGGGAGGCCCTCTTTAACCACTATCATTATGCTCTATCCCTTAGTAAGGGAGATAAGTTTTGGGAGGAAGATAAGTTTATCTCTGTGAACTTGAAGGGTTTGGATGACCAATTTATTATGGCTAACAAACTAGAGAGTGAGTCCAAAGGAGGAATCCTACCTCCTTATTGTATTTTAAGGTTTCGATTGGATATGTGAGATTTTCACTACACCAACATTATATTCGAAGCACCAAGTGATTCACATAATGTTTTCACTACTCCAACATCCTATAATTACAAGAAACATGAGGACGCCCATCTCAAGGTGGGTCTCTAAAAAAAATCCTACTTATTGGTTTGGGGATTTTACACTTTCTAAAAAAACTTTCTTTCCACTTAGTTTTCTCTCGATGGAATGTGACACCCCGCCAAATTAATTACCGGGTGATCAGTCCTTAATTAATTAATTTCAGAATATCAAGTTGGTTCAGATAATGCATCACTGTCGAAAACTCAAATTTTAATTTAATAAAATCTAACCACCAAATATTTAAAAAGGTTGGTGTCAAAATTTTATCTTGTTATTGCCTGACATCAGTAAAGATTAATATCTAAACATCATCATACATCACAATAGTATAAGCTAAGAACTGACTGAAGTAAAATAAAGAACATGATTAAACACATTCAGTCAAAATTCCATACAATAGTCCAATAACATGAAATCAAAGCCTAATGATATAATAAAACAACTCTAAATCTCTGAATGTACAATAGGAGGGATGACATGTCCAACTGAAATAAATGACTGATGGATAAGGAGAAATAGACTCAAAATCATTTACTAGCAATATCCCGTAGCTTCCACAACAGCTACATCTCGACAAATGAATGGAATATCCTAAGTCTGGTGTCCCTGTGGTTGAGCACCTAAAATAATATAACAAGAAAAGAGATTTGAAGAAAAATGAGTCAGAGCCCGAGTAGAAAATAGTTTAAATATAGCAAGTGATTAAATTGATTTAATTAGCACATATATTGTCCATGTTAACTTAGCGCACTCACTTGAGATGCTCACCTCTCATATAATGTGCACACCTAGCGAGTCTAACTACCCATACTAGTCTCGTAACCTTACTTGACTATACGTAGGATAATAACTATGTTGGATACAATATCTAAATAACCGGAAATCAATATATTACTATTATTAGGAATTGGTTTAAGGATCGTAGAATTATTTACTCCTAACTGGTGACCCAATAAATATTTTCTTTAATAAAGTAGCCAACAAGAAACACATAATAGGAACTCAGTATAAATATATAAAATCTCCCTATGTATACATACAATTATATCTATACAGCACCCATGGTTAAGAAACCCCTAGTGCTAGGCATACTCAACTATTTAGTCCCATTGAAACGCTCACGCATAAAGGACAACAGGTTCAATCTCTCAAGAACCAAATAAAACATATACACATATTGGAGGCGAACATAGTCCCAAACTGATGGGTGATGCACATACCTATGCCCATACGACCATCATCATTATCATTATCATAGATAGCCCGTACCTAGGTTCCATGCTCTAGTGGTACGACTCAAAATCCCCCAAAGGCACTCAAGATATGGTCGTCCACAACGTGTTAACCCCCATTCGATTGTCAGTAGCTAGGTATGTCATACACATGATATTCAAAGTAATAAGTATGCACACAACTTATATACATTAATAGATAATCACATAACCCAAATACTATAATCTGTAAGTATTATTAACGCCATTACTATCCTCGATACCCGTATATATAAAGCCTCTCTTGGACTTACATCCCCTCCTAAGTTTCCACACAAATTCAAAAAACTAAGTACCATTACCCCTTAATTACTTAACACTTCAGAAATTTAAGCCACCCATTACTCACAAAGGTTAATACACTTATATAGATAACCCTAGGAAGATATCCAACCCAAACAAACCCTAAAGACCCATTCTAGAATTTCGTTAGAAGTTCCAGGATTCTCGTTCGAACGAGTTCGTTCGAACAAAGTTCCAACTTCGAATGAACTCAGCAACTTGTTAGAAAGGTCGTTGGAAATCTCGTTAGAAGTCTCGTTCAAACGAGGTCCTTCAAACGACCTGGAAAGGTCTTCTAACAAAAATTCTGAACAGACCCAGTTCTTCCAAATGTCAATTTTTCTTAACATTCCAAACCTCAAACTCAATCCAAATTTCGTCTAACATCAGTTTAAAGGTTTCTAAACTAACCCTAATAATTTTGGGGCAATTTCTAACACAGATTAGTATTCAAAACTTTATGTTATCAAAAGGGAAACCAAAAATTTCTAAAATCCCTAAGAATCCTCATATAATGAATCCATCACTTTAAGTATTTCAAATCCTTAAATTCAATTCGGGATCTATACATAAAATCTCAAGATTTAATAATCTACAACTGGGGTAAATCCTCTACATCCAACCCATCACCAAAATCTAATGTTCTTCTACGATTAAACCTAATGAAACCCAAATTTCCATCATTTATTATCTAAATCATTAACAGAGTTTAACAAGAATAATATATGCTAAATAAACTAGCAATATAAACACTTGCCTCGAAATGAACTTCCGATTCTTGGCCTGAAATTGGTGTGGGAATAATCCGCTTGACACGATCTACACGCTGGTGTACTTTTTGGTCTGAAAGCATGAGTTCTTGGCTAAAGTCTCTAATGGAGTCTTCTTCTTCCTTGGTTCTCTCTCACTTTTCTCTCTTCCTCACATAAGGTGAAACTGACAGGCCACTAACCCTCAATGCTCTTAATTAATCCCAATTTTCCCCGATTTAATTACCTTAAAATTCCAAAACACCAAAATACCCCTCTGGGGTGTTATTTTGGGCTAAAATGCCCCGGACTCCAAATAAAATACCCGAGTAGTGTTTTCTGACTATTTTGACCCTTTCGGACACTCTGATACACTCACACTAGTCATTTGAGTTATATAAAAATAATTTACCTTTTTAACCCCCAAATACATACCAGTGATGTGACTCATACGCGCGTCCCAAATAATTATATCATGACTGTCGTGTATCTCCTCCCGGCCATAATATTATTTCCAAGACCATCTATTACGTTACTCACTACGTAATGTTCAACATAATTATTATTCAACATGATTTCAACATAATCATTTTCGATAACTACTAACTCTTGTCAGGTTAGTAATTATTACCATTAAGTCGGATTAATTATAAATTAAATTTTCTCACTTAAATTAATTAATCCAAATTTTCATAATTTCATAACAATATAAATACACATAAAAATACGGGGTATTACATACTTCCCCCCTAATAACAAAATTTTGTCCCGAAATTCGAAAAAGTAAGGCATACTTGGCAAAAATTGATATCCTCCAGTACACAAAACCATCTTAACAGTACGGCTCGATCAGTATAGTTCTCGCTTCATAGTAAGCTTGTTTAACACTTCTGACACTTTATCAATAATAGGATCATCCCTCAATAATGGCACCTTACCTTGTGCTCCTACCAAACAACATTCGAATAACACTAGCCTATACATCATTGGCCCCATTATATTAATATCTTTGGGAGGTCGCACCTCAATTAGTATTAACTCCGTATTTAACTAAACATAAAAGTCCCATCTGGGAAGAAACCATATGAATATCTGACTACTCTTGTCCGTTCTTCAAATCTCGGTTCCCGATGAAGTGACTCTTACGACAGTCAAAAGCCTTCTAAGACAGTTTGTGGTTAATCCACTATAGCCATCGGACTCTAACTTTAGACCAATCCAAAATTTTTATTATCCTCTCATTTCTAAGCATCCAGAGGAAGAATTGTTAGGGTCTTTTCACACAAAATCTCAATAAGCACCTTGTACACAATAAGCCGACTCAAAACAAAAAGTCATCCCCACCGTTTCTTGAAATCCCGTATTGAAGGTGGGGTCCAAGAATCTCATCCGAGTTCAGAACAATACCGGGTAGCACCACGTACCAGAGTGATCCTTCTTTTTAAAGGAAGACTGGGGCACACTATCTAATATCGTAAATCACTCCAAAGGGATATCAATCGCTTCCTTCTTGATCAATGTGTTCCACACATTCGAAGGAACTCTTGACCTTGCCTTAAGGTTGGAAACCCATCAAAGAAATTTTACAGTTGAATGCTCTCTTCCACTATCGGAATAGTCGTCTTGATACAAAAACTTTCTGGCTGATCATATTACTTCAACCGATTCTTACCAATGAGTGGTGCACGTGGTGACTACTCACTATGTTCCACTCAACACTGACTTCCACTTATAACGCCTCCCATTAAGTGGTACTTAATTACCTTCCTTTGGCGTATAACAAAAATTTTAACTCGTGCACTTTCCGCCACGATGTGCACTTCTGGTCTCCTTATATCTTATTGACATCATTTTTCCCTTTTTCGTGCAAGTCACTCTCAACATTCGACTGGGTAGGACGCCGCTCTAAATTTTCTATAATAATTAAATTCCAATCTTCTTAAGGAATACCACTTTTTAAATGGCTTCCCACAGCCTTTCTACCAAGTTCGGGTCTGCTACTCTGTTCTCACACGCATATATGGATTATCGTCCCTCTCGCACGACACTTAATCCCCTCTACTACTTCCACTTCATTCTATTAGTCCCACAGACATATATTTCACACATATATTCCCACGTCCCTTTTATATTGAACGATTCTGACATCACCTAACTAGGGTTCCCGCACACCCTATAAACTGTGCTTACTCGCGTAAGCATCACATACGCTTCACCCAATTCTTTGTTTCCCCCTATACTCACAACGTGGCTACTACACTTGGGTATTCTCAATTACCCTAGAAATTGAAATTATAACTCCTCCTTAACATCATCCCTCCCTTCAACTTGGGATGATAAAACAAAATTTTCAATGCCTCCTCATCGTACAACTGGCTCCACTGGCCTGATATCATAATCTAACCTTCACCTTATAGTTATAACTGCATACTTCTATATTGACCGAGGTACCGAACTCATGGACGAATGACCAAACATCTTTCTACTTCCATCCTTACTCTAAGTTTCATGTGTGGGACGTCTCGCAAAGTGAAATCCAAATAAGGAACCCCCCCAATACACTACTACCTAGCATAATCGATTATCGAAATCCATTAGGCCCTCATCCCATAACATGTACCCCTATATTCCCGTCTCTTGACATAAAAGCTACATCTCCTTCTGTAATCCCCAAAAGCATTATCACTCAACATTGGTGGTCATCACATTCCTTAAGCCTCATACACATACAATTGGGACTTTCAGAATCCTCTCCCTGAACATATAACTTTAAGTGTTGACTCCCACGTTTCTAAAGGAGTGGTATAATAATGCGCTCTTTCTATTACTAAGTCCTGAGCGTTAAACATAACAACGAGTTAAATTCTTCTGCCCTAAAGTAGATCCAATACACTCCTAATTACATTAATAGAGTCCCTAAACATATCGGGATCGAATCTCTCAATACCACTATACCCTGGAAGTCTCTCTAATATATGTATAAATGCGAGCCCGACTCTCTCGCAGGTGAGGTTTCTCCAGAACAAAATATCCTGCACTAGGGCAGCAACCCCGATAACCTTGCAATAACTACCCACTATTGTTCTAATCATTAATTTTAAAACCATAATCAAGATATTATCGTACTCGTATAATGCATCACTAAGATGAGTAATCTTAAAAAGTAGGTAGCACTATCAATACACCCCTTCATCCTCCATGGATGACACAAAAATTAACCCCGCTACACTAGGGAAAATATTCACATAATAATAACGTTATCGATATACGTGCTAAACTCGTCTCACATGTGAATCTAGCAATAAACAAAATGTAGTGACTCGCTCATGTCACATAAAACATGACTCATCCCCCGAGGGTAAAACTCATACTTCTACCTTGCCAATCGCCCTAACCGCTCGAATTATTTCCCGGACATAACATTCCTGTCAGAACCAAGCCAAAAACTACATTAACCATTGCCCTCGCAAGCACCATACCCTTTTCCCTTTACTTGCTTCTAAAAACTTTACGCATGTGATTTTACTCTCCACAAAATTCCTTTACACATAATGCACTTATTACCTGTCATACTGACCCTATTAGGGTTATCCTTCTCTCGGACCTTGGGTAGTCTCAGGCTACCCCCATTGTTCCCTTACCTTTGTTGGTCCTAAGGAACATCCTACTGGTTTCAATAGTCCTTACTGAATTCACCATTACTTGGTAAGAATTCAGCTACCCAAATCATTTAAATGGGTCCCCCGATGGGTCTCCCCCCCTTGTGGTGATTCATGACCACCGTTTCACCTAGTGTTATCTTCTGAATGGATTCTTCGATTCTTTTAGCTTACCACACAAAGAAGCATTAACATCTCCATCGACAAAGCAATACATTGTCACCTTCTGGGTCGGCTGTCCAACAGAATTCCCTTTAAGTGTTGTTAAATTCACTTACGAGTCAATCTCCCACTTGAAATCCTCTCCTCCATTAGTATCTACTTCCTCCGATACAAGACTCGCTAAAAGTTTAGATTCATTTTTCACAAATGGACCTCTATTCGTCCCTCATGTGATGAGTTCAGAAAACCATTCACATCTTATCCTGAACATCTGATGAAAGAACTCGATGTCAAACTGTACCTAAGATATTTCCATTGACATGACATTCCACTTCTAAAAGTGATGGCTAACTCCCACCATTATAACTTTTTTCCGACGATACAAAAAAAAGATTTACCCCAAATTTCCACTTTTGGTTAGTCACACTCCACCATAGGCCCAAGTCTTAGGGTATTTTACCTCTGTTGTCTAATACACACAATCTCCGCATTTCTAGAATTTCCACCGACGGTTCTCTTCAATGTTTCGACTGACTCTCTACAAATCCAACCACATTGGGTGAGTCAAATTTGGTACCACTTTCTACTATAGTGGTATTTGAAAATCATATGTTGTGCCCTAACCGTCTTTACCATCCTGGTTTCTCGTGCCATCATAGGGGTGACCTTAACTAGGGTCATTATTCTTGAATACACCCTCTAACCTTGACTGAGCTATGTCACCTGTTGTCAGCCCAATAGCCCTCGCCCATCATACTTCATTGTTCGGCACACGAACACACCTGAACACAAATTAGATTCACTAATATAAACGTTATAGCAGGAGAGCGAAATCTCACCAAAGAATTTAACAATCCTAAACATAGGGCTCTATATCGAAGAAAGTTACGCTGGAAGCATAATAAGCCGCACAGATTCTAAAGGACACTAGAACTTGATGCTCTGATACCACCTGTGACACCCCGCCTAATTAATTACCGAGTGATCAGTCCACAATTAATTAATTTCATAATATCAAGTTGGTTCAGATAATGTATCACTGTCGATAACTCAAATTTTAATTTAATAAAAACCAACTACCTAATATTTAAAAAGGTTGGTGTCAAAATTTTATCTTGTTATTAACCGACATCAGTAAAGAGTAATATCTAAACATCATCATACATCACAATAGTATAAGCTAAGAACTGACTGCAGTAAAATAAAGAACTGGAATAAACACATTCAGTCAAAATTCCATACAATAGTCCAATAACAATAAATCAAAGTCTAATGATATAATAACACAACTCTAAATCTCCAAATGTACAATAGGAGGGATGACATGTCCAACTGAAATAAATGACTTATGGATAAGGAGAAATAGACTCAAAAGCATCTACTAGAAATATCACGTAGCTTCCACAGCAACTAAATCTTGATAAATGCATGGAATATCCTAAGTCTTGCATCCTTGTGGCTGAGCGCCTAAAATAATATAACAAGAAAAGAGACTTGCAGAAAAATGGGTCAGAGCCCGAGTAGAAAATAGTTTAAATATAGAAAGTTCTTAAATTCATTTAATTAGCACATATATTATCCATGTTAACTTAGCGTACTCACTTGAGATGCTCACCTCTCATCTAATGTGCACACCTAGCGAGTCTAAGTACCCATACTAGTCTCGTCAATTTGCCTGATTATATGTAGGATAATCACTATGCTGGATACAATATCTAAATAACTCGAAATCAATATATTACTATTATTAGGAATAGGTTTAAAGATTTTATAACTCAGTCTCATAGCATTCCTTACTCCTAACTAGTGACCCAATAAATATTTACTTTAATAAAGTATCCAAAAAGAAACACAGAATAGGAACTCAGAATAGATATATAAAATCTCCCTATGTATACATACAATTATATCTATACAGCACCTATGGTTAAGAAACCCCTAGTGCTAGGCATAATCGACTATCTAGTTCCATTGCAACGCTCACGCATAAAGGACAACAGGTTCAATCTCTCAAGAACCAAATAAAACATATACACATATTATAGGCGAACATAGTCACAAGCCAATGGGCTACGCACATACCTATGCACCCATATGACCGTCATCACTATCATTCTCACAGATAGCCCGTACCTAGGTTCCATGCTCTAGTGGTACGACTCAAAATCCACCGAAGGCACACAAGATATGATCGTCCATAACGCCCTAACCCCCGTTCGATAGCTAGTAGCTAGGTATGTCATGCACATGATATTAAGAGTAATAAGCATGCACATAACTTATATACATTAATAGATAATCACATAACCCAAATACTATAATCCATAAGTATTATTAACGCCATTACTCTCCTCGATACCCGTATATATAAAGCCTCTCTAGGACTTAAATCTCCTCCTAAGTTTCCACACAAATTCAATACCCCAAGTACGATTACCCCTTAATTCCTTAACACTTTGGAAATTTAAGCCACCTATTACTCACAAAGGTTAATACACTTATATAGATAACCCTAGGAAGATATCCAACCCAAACAAACCCTAAAAACCCATTCTAGAATTTCGTTAGAAGTTCCAGGATTCTCGTTCGAACGAGTTCGTTCGAACAAAGTTCCAACTTCGAATGAACTCAGCAACTCATTAGAATGGTCGTTGAAAATCTCTTTATAAATCTCGTTCGAACGACTTGGGAAGGTCCTCTAACAAAAATTCCGAACAAACCCAGTTCTTCCAAATTTTGATTTTTCTTAACATTCCAAACCTCAAACTCAATCCAAATTTCATCTAACATCAGTTTAAAGGTTTCTAAACTAGCCCTAATCATTATGGGGCAATTTCTAACACAAATTAGTATTCAAAACTTTATGTTATCAAAAGGGAAACCAAAATTTTCTTAAATCTCTAAGAATCCTCATATAATGAAGCCATCACTTTAAGTATTTCAAATCCTTAAATTCAATTCGAGATCTATACATAAAATCTCCAGATTTAATAATCTATAAATGGGGTAAATCCTCTACATGAAACCCATCACCAAAATCTAATGTTCTTCTACGATTAAACCTAATGAAACCCAAATTTCCATCATTTATTACCTAAATCATTAACAAAGTTTAACAAGAACAATATATGCTAAATAAACTAGTAAGATAAACACTTGCCTCGGAATGAACGTCTGGTTCTTAGGCTGAAATTGGTATGAGAATGATCCTCTTGACACGATCTACATGCTGGTGTAATTTTTGGTGTGAAAACTTGAGTTCTTGGCTTAAGGCTCCAATGGGGTCTTCTTCTTCCTTAGTTCTCGCTCTTCCTCACGTAAGGTGAAACTGATAAGCCACTAACCCTCAATGATCTTAATTAATCCCAATTTTCTTCCATTTAATTACCTAAAAATCCCAAAAGACCAAAATACCCCTCTGGGGTGTTGTTTTGGCCTAAAATGCCCCGGACTCAAAATAAAATACTCGAGTACTGTTTTCTGACTATTTCGACCCTTTTGGACACTCTGGTGCACTCAAAATAGTTATTCGAGTTATATAAAAATAATTTATCTTTTTAACCCCCAAATAGATACCCGTGATGCGACTCATACGCGCGTCCCAAATAATTATATCATGATTGTCGTGTATCTCATCCCGGCCATAATATTATTTCCAAGACCATCTATTATGTTACTCACTACGTAATGTTCAACATAATTATTATTCAACATGATTTCAACATAATCATTTTCGATAAATAATAACTCTCGTCACTTTAGTAATTATGACCATTAAGTCGGATTACTTACAAATTAAATTTTATCTCTTAAACTAATTAAGCCAAATTTTCATAATTTCATAACAATATAGATACACGTAAAAATACGGGGTATTACACACTATTTGTCTCACACCTTTGTGGTATCTTGGGGAGATTTCAAAATTAATTTGCAATATGTGTGTTAGATAATGGGAACAGAACTATATTGTTCCATCACTTACAAAGATCAAAATTTAAACGACAAGGTAGTCGAAGCTCGAATGGAGCTAAATAGAAAATATCCGTGACTGCATAGCCAATTCCTTTAAGGAAATATTCACTCAGCTGATTAAGCATTTTTACGTGGTCCCACCAAAGTTAATAAAGAAGTAGAAAGCGAAGGGAGTGGTACCTGACGTACCATTTGGGTTTAAAAAAGATCAACCTTTTGAGATAGTTGTTTACATTTTATGCCTACTCTTTCATTTATTCCTTCCTTATAAACCTAATCATTAACCAGGAAGAGAGCCGGTCAACTTTTGAGTTAGGTTGGTTCAAGGATTCAGTATTCCTCTCATTGCAATAACATTATCCTCATTATGCACTTAGCTGAATAGGACCCATTTTTCCATGGATTGTTCTGTTGGCAAGTATGATGTTTCCAATTTTAGAAACACCATTTTTCTTATAGGGTTCCTTTACAACAAGTTGCCCAATATTTTCCTAATGGTACTTCCAATGAATAAGTTCCTAGTTAGACGCCCAAGATTATTACGTTGCAATAAAAAATAATGTAAGAACGATTTTCTTCTTGTGATAGATGTGTATAGTGAGTATATTGATAAACCTGATGCTGAGGAAACTCATGCCAAGACATGATCATTATTTAGGGATAAAGCTTACACAGTCCATTAAATTTCTTCTCAAGAAATAGTAAATGATAATCCTTCATTGGTTCTGGTTCTTTTACTCACACCTAGTCGTCTCCCTTCCTTCATTCAGTGGCAGAGAGAGAGAGAGAGAGAGTGAAGCTCACAACCCTCACCATTATGGAAGATAATTTGGCTTTGACTAGGAGGTCCACTTTCCATTTGACAAAATAACAGAGTTAATGATTACTTATCTACCTCCTTCCTTGATTTTACACCTTGCATGGTGCTTTCTCTGTACGCAGAGTTTAATGTAGAAATGGTTGTTCCGGCTAGGCAAATGTTGGGTAATGTTTCCATACTGTATCTTTTACCACTTTTGGCCATTACAGCTCAGAAAATTCAAAGCTTTTCTTAAAACCCACCCCATTTATCCCGTTATGGAATGTTTTGGACCTAATGAGTTTTGTTTCGAGAATAACTTAGTTGATGCCTTGGAGTTTGAACTAACTACCATGAATATTGAGATACCTACTGAGTTTACACATTTGGCCCCAGTCACTGATGATTTTAAAGTCAAAAATAAGGGAAATAAAGCCTAAATAGGGGTCATTTTGGCAAAAAAAAAAGTTCAAACGGTTCCAAGTCCCATGAAGTCCAACTCTCCTAAAAACTCCAAAGTCACTAGAGAGCCTTTAAGGTGGTGGTATACCTCTAGAGGCCATTAAACAGCCCAATCCACCTCTTATTAAGGAATAATGTCAAATTGTAGTTGATATTTTATCTAAGATGGATACCATTCGTGTTTACACAACTGATGTTTTATCTGGTTTAGAAATATGTTACCCTTATGACTATTTCACCATATTAGTTGCTCTCAAAGTTCTAATGGAGGAAGGTCCCTCAATTAATGTGCCTAATAAATTAATGAAATATTTAAGGAAGAAACTAAGTTTGGCGTGGCTAATGTTAATCCCAACTCCTTCTACCCAAGGTTCCTTTAATCATCCATTAAACGATAATATAGATGTAGTTATGGAAGTTGCTTCCACGCTTAATGTCATTCCTGAGCCATCTTTTCCAACCCAAACAGTAAGTATTCAAAGTGTTAAACTTATTAAATTTTAAAGAAGACGCATCTCTTATAACATTTTCTTTGTTCTTCTTCCATATGATGCTTCTTTACCTTTGAGAATCATTATTGATATTGCTGGTATCCCACCCTTAATGTATAATGAGGTCCAATCCTTGGAGATACTTTGACGGGGATTACATACTCTAATAGGTCTCCATCTAACCATGTTGATTATGCTACTAAAAGAATGTATTTGACAAAAGCGCCAGTGTGAAAATTATAAATGATGAGCCTTTTATCCTATCAACTCCTTTAATTTTGGTGGAGTAGCCTCTGATTATGGTCCCTCCAACTAAGTCAAATGAGATATGTTTGAGTATAATTTTCTTTCTTATTGTTATTTCATCATCTATGTATGTTGAATTGTTAATACATAGCTCAGAGTTATAATTTTTGGTGAATAGGGTGTCCACAATTGTGCTTCTTGTGCATAAGCTTCCATTGTTTCGTGGAATCATTATTAAGGTAATTGTTTTTTATAATAAAATTTTTATTCTCTGCGTGTTGTTTAAGAAAAGCTTTTTATGATATCTTTCATTTTGTGGTGTTTCGGCTTGCTATTAGTGAAGAGAGAGACCATCCAGTTCCCTTAGTTGAGGTTCATTTAACATCACTTCCCCTTAGTACAATAGTGGAACCTCAAGCTTTTTTTTATAATGCACCAGTTCAAGCTTAGAGTATGTGGTTCCTCCTCCATTTATTGATGTGGTAACTCTTTACAAACATTTTTTATGACTTAACTCAATTATTTTTAAGCATCCTCTTAAAATTTACACTTTGTAAGTCAACTTAATAGCTTATTAGTAAAGTTTCTCTAAAACAATTTACACTATGTAAGTCAACTTAGCATCTTACTACTAAGGTTTTTATGAACTATTTTACACTTTGTAAGTCAACTTAGGTTTTCCTTCAATAATTTACACTTTGTAAGTCAACTTAATAGCTTAGTACTAAGTTTTCTCTGAAATTATTTGCACTTTGTAAGTTAACTTAGGAGCTTACTACTAAGTTTTACTGAAGCCGGTTACACTTTGTAAGTTAAATTAGTATTTTACTACTAAGGTTTTTCTCAAACAACTTACGCTTTATAAGTCAACTTGGAAGCTTACTACTAATACATTTTCTCAAAATTTACGCTTTGTAAGTCAACTTAGTATCTTACTACTCAGGCTTCTCTAACACAATTTACACTTTGTAAGTAAACTTAGCACCTTAATACTAAGCTTCTATCTCAAAATTTATACTTTGTAAGTCAACTTAGTAGTTTACTACTAAGGTTTCTCTAATATAATTACACTTTGCAAGTTAACTTAGTACCTTACTACTATGGTTTTTCTCAAAAAATTTAGATACATCTTCTTGGTGACATAGGACCAATTATTGTTATGGTTTTGCAAAGATTTATGTTTTCACTTTTCTTACAGAATGTCATAGAGAGTAACCCTGTCGAAGTACATTATCTGGTTGTGCCTTCTGTTAAGGTAGGTCCAGTTGTTCCAACTTATTATCTTTCTTCCTCCCATGCTGACCAAGGTTTTGTAGCTAATGTTCAAAATGGGGAGAGTGAGTCTCGCTTTAAGCCTCCTCTACAAGCGTTTCATCTACATAGTATTATCAAGAGGTGATTGAAGGTGAAACTATCATTCAATGATCATTTTATTATATGCTTAATCAACTTCTGACTTGTCACCCTAAAACTTTTGCTAATGACTATGTGAGGCCTTACATCTTGGCAATTGCTTATCATCTACAAGGGACCATTGTAGTTAACATTAACAATATTTCACCATCTACCTTTGATGGATCTATGTTAAATCTCTTTATAAGAAACATCAAATCTTTGGGAAAAGATGGATATGATTTTTCTTCATCGATAAACAAGATGATCGATCTAAAAGACCCTTAGTTACTAGCCTACCATTCTCGTTATCTCAAAGTTGTGGAGAATTTAAAGATTAAAGAAGGACAACTAAAAGAACTCATCCCGCGGCTTGAGAAATGTGATCAGGGGGTTGCTACATCAGAATATGATTTGGTTTATGGTAAGAAAGAAAGTGAAATTGTGTTTAAAAGGAAGTTTGAGGTTAAAGTGAATATCTCTGCTATGTTTGAGTATCAACTGGAGGTTCCTCAAGATATAGCTACCTCCGTTGGGGAGGATTTCTTCACCTCTCCCAACATAGGATATTTAATAGGACGAATTCACTAATTTGTATCTCTAGGAAGCCGTCCCATTTTGAATCATAATTATTTCAAATAGAAAATAAAAAAGATTTTGTTCTTCAATCTCATGTGTACACTTAGTTCCTTGCTTCAATATTTAGTTCACACGTATTAAAAATTATAATGTTTCTTTTCATTTATTTAAGTATTAAATAACAAATGAAGGAATAACATGTTTCTTTTTTAAATATGATAAATTTCCAACCACTTGTTAACCTTGAAAGGCCTATCAGGATTAATTTTTAAAAATAGATAATAACCTGAAATCATTTGCCTCTCTAACCATGTATGGTCCTTCCCAGTAAGCTTCACACTTTGGAATAGGAAGTCTTCTAATATGAATAACATTGGCCTTTGATACAAGGTTGCATTCTATAAGAATTCTTAGTTTCACAAGGCTCTCATAACCGTTAGAGACAAGGCTCTCATAACCGTTAGAGAGCCATTCTATGCGAACTATAGAGCGATTCGCGAGGCTCTAATATTCTCTAGTGAATTGTGCCTTCACTCTTGGTGTTTCCCTCATCAAAGGTACTACTGATACCCACTTTTGTAAAGAACTTAATTTCCACGAGAATCCATATTATGCCCCTAGATGGAGGTTTAATTATCCCCACAAGGTCAAATTCCCAAGTATGGAAAAAAAATAAGGTGTTTCCAATGAGTGAAAATTAACTGATGGAGCATGAATTAAATTACCATGTAGTTGGCAAGCATTGCACTTTTGAGCAAACTCACTATCCATCTCCATTGTTGGCCAATAACAACTAAATGTCATATTTTGATCTTATAATTTGCCTCCTCCAGTGTAATCTGGATCGTGATCTTATTTGAGAACCTATTATACTTCCTCTATAGTGATGCATTGTAAGGGCTTGTTGAAATACCCTCGCTAATAAAGTTTCTCCTCTAAAAATTTAAACATTAGGTATCTTCTTCTTAGTGCTATGGCATTTTCTTTCTTTATTAATATAACATCATCTTTAATATAATCAATGTAGGGTTTCCTACAGTTCATTTGATCTTCAAAAAAATTGCACTTAGCTGGTTGAAAGCAGATTTGAGACTTAGCACAATCCCGTTGTTCCACTACTGCATCTTGCTTCATTGTAGGCCAATAATACCCCTCTATTCGGATTTTTTTAGAGAGAAATTACATTGTTCTCATAATACTTTTCATGAGTTGCCATTAATCATCTTTGAGCATTTTTAGGGCCAAAGCATGTAGCCAACCAAACACCAAGATTTTTATAATATAGGCTTCTTTGGAAAAAAAAAGAATTGTGCTTGTTTGGTGAGCTTCATTGAACCATCTCTTGTTTCTAGCTGATTCCTTATTACTCATCTCCAATCTGAGGCATCATATTTAGAAAAAAAATTGGATCATAAAAGATGGAGAAGTTCATCAATGGATCACCATATTTGCTGACTCGCCTTACATTTCTATCGTTTCTGTAATTATTGCATAGGCATCAGCATTTCCATTTCTCATCCTTGGATGTCTCTCTACGTTGACTTTAAAAAATTAGTTGGTAAACCTTTATATGATTCAACGCATATTCACTATCCATTGCTTGACCACCCAGTTGGAATCTCCTTTGACGTAAAATGAATGAATTCCCCTTTGAAGGGCCTCAAGAAATCATAAATCAAAGCTTCATGCTCTGGTTCGTTATTTGAATATGAAAATTTTAACTTTAAGGAAAAAGATATCTCTTTATTTCCTCTAAATATAATTACCCTAGCTCCTTCCTTGCCTTTAGTTAATGGACCATGAAACTCCATAGACCACTCGTCCAAGTCTTCCTCACAAACATTAGCCTGCAAATCATCACCGGGTAAATCTTCATGAGGAGGTTGAAATAGACCTAAAGGAAAAATGGCCAATAAATCGTCAAAGGCTTGGAGTTTGACTGCGCGAGGAACCAAAAACTCCAGGTCACATTCTAACATAATGAGGAACTACCTTACTATTCTCCAAACCATGATAGTTCATGCAAGCAAAAACTTAATTGGAGCACATTTTATCAATATGTCAATAGTGAAATACTGCATATAATGAATAAGTTTTTTATACACAAAGACTAAAGACAAACAATGTGTCTCCATGCTTTAATATCTTGCCTCAGGGCCATGAATGATCCTCCTCAATTAGTAAGCAATTCTCTCTTTTCCATTGACGTCCTATGCTAACAAAGCACTGATGGACCTTGCATTAAACATTAGACAAAGCAGCAAAATCACTCATGCCTCACGTGGAATCATCAATTGAGTAGAGTTGAGAAATTTCTTAAGCTTTTTAAAATCTTCTTGGTGTGATTCCTCTCATTTAAACCATATGGTCTTTTGCAATAGCTCCATCAGTGGTTGGGTGATATCAAATAAACCTGGAATAAATCTCCTCAAGTAGGAAATATTTTTTAGGATACTCTTTAGCTCTCTATGTGTGTTTGGAGGATGCATATAAAGAATGGATTTTTTCTTGCTTTGGTCCATCTTTACTCCTTGTCAATCAACCATAGGACCTAATAATTTTTCACTACTTACTCCAAGGGAACATTTAAGTGGGTTCATCTTTAGCTCGTATTATATTAATTAGAAAATCTTGTAAAATTATCAAGAGGAGCATCCTCCTTATTTTAGCTTGATGACTAAGTCATCCATATAAAATTCTACAATCTCATAGAAAAGGTCATGAAAAATATCCATCATTTTCCTCCGATAAGTTGTCCCCACAATTTTCATACCAAAAGGCATCATATTGTACATGAAATTTCCTATAGGGGTTCTGAAAGACGTCTTCGTCGTATAATCCGGGACCATTTTGATCTAATTGTAGCCCACATATCCATCTATAAAGTTATACATGTTATGAACAGTTGCGAATAAATAAAGATATCAATTAAATGTAAAGGGAACTCTTATTTCGGGCAAAACCTAAAAGATAAGCCAAATGAGAATATATGTTTTATCTTTCTTCCCAATTAGCAAAATACTAGAAATCCAAATTGGATGTTGAATTGTCATAGTAAATTTAGTTACCATTACCTATTCCACCTTAGCCTTAATTTTGAGGTCAATATCGGACTTTTACATTCTGGTTGATTACTTGATCAGTAATGCTGAAGGAGGGGCATTTAACTTATGGAAACTCACTTCTTGATCAAACTCGGGCATCTTAGTGTATTTCCATGAAAAACATATTTGAATTCTCAAATAAGCTTGATCAACACCCGCTTCTTTGCGTCTTCTAGATCCTTCGAAATGAAGATTGTCCTTGGCTCATCGCCATACTCAACCAAATTAACCTTCTCCATCTATTGAACTTGTGGTTTTTGATGATCTTGCATGCATGCAGGTTCATCTTCAACTTCCTCCACATCTTCTTGGATGTTTTCATTATCAATAAAAAAATCTCATACTCTGGGTGAACTTCATCAGGGTCTTGATCTGCCCAGTCACGCCTTTAAAGGTGATATACGACCTCACGTCATTTAATACCACCTTCTTGCATTGTCACGAATAAGCTGGTGGAGTTTTTCTTTTCTTATAGTTTTTTAGTTGCTCTTTATTATTAATCTATTCTATGTCCTCAGTTCATTCTTTCACTTTATCTTTTATTCCATTGGATCTATCCTTAGCTTAATTATATCTCTAAGTTGTTGAGAGATAGAATGAGGTTTAGAATTTACCTTACCTTTTTCTCTAACCTATGGAGCTTCTTTGAATTCTTCCTTTTGATCTATTAAATGTCCCAATCTGTCTTTGATAGAGGGAACTCTCACCCCTTTGATATGGCTTGTGAGGATATGTTCTTTGTCATTTTTATTTATTTATTTATTTATTTTTAATGTAAGAACTTTATTAGGATAGAGATGAAGAAATGAACTTCATCGGTGGCTTAAACAGACGAAATTGGAAACTTTAAAACAAAATAACACAAAGCATGCATAAAAGAAAATGAAACCTTGAAAAAATTTAAGACCTACGATATCTTGGACGCATTTTTCTGCGGATGACATTCCACTAGTTATGATACGAAGTAGAGTTTACGCCGTTCGAGTCAATACTGGGAATTTCCAAAAATAAATTAATGCCTCGATTATCGTGAATTTGAACCCTACTAGGATTCTCACCACGCGTGATAATGTTCTCTAGAGGCACTTCACTTTTATTGTCTTCTTCAGAAGATGAAGACTCAATAAGATCATTGTGCAAAACTAATTTATCCCCTTTTAACACGATGGAATCATGTTGGATTATATGTTAAGAAATTTTGTTTGCATTTGATTTATCATTGGAAAAAATTCTGTTCTTTTTAATAAATCGTATCTGATTAGGAGGAAATACTTCATGACTCTCAACATCGCCATCCGTAGTTGTTTCATCTGCTTCAGTAGACCCCGCCTTGTCATTAGGAATAACTGTAGTTGTCCTACAAAGAAATGGGGCCAATTGATCTGATTGAGGACTATTGCCACTATTAGTAGTCATGATCTCAATGGACATATCTATTGATGAAACATGTACTAAAGGCTTTATAATCTCAGTAGTTGGTTGATGGGTCCAATCACAACTGTTAGCATCCATGACCTCAATGGTCATTTCACCATTCTTTTTTTAACAAGGGGGAGAAACCATATTAGCTTCCAAAGATTTAGGAACCTGTTGACCAGTATTTTTTAGGACTTCCGTAAATTTAAGAAGTTTTACTTCGCACGTTTGTGGATCGTTAGTTACCAACTCAGCAGCTTTTACTGATTTTATATAACTATTTCCATCCTGATTTTCTGCAGTGCCTTTCTCACCCGACTTATTCAAAACCGTTGTAGACCGAATTATATTCAGATCCAAAAATCTAGGACTCAACAGATCCTCCTGATTTTCAGTAGTACCTTGCTCACCTGGCCATTCATTTTTCGCGACGGTGGCCAGTACACCTGAGACAACTGGCGCCTGAAATTCTTTGGCTATAGGCTGTAATTCCTGGTCTATTGCGAGCACTTCTTGACTGGTTTGGAGAGATGTTGTTGTTATGGCATCATTTTTTGACTGGGGAGGCACGATAATGTCTACAACCTGCTGATGATAAACTATCTTACTTCCAGTGTTTTTAACAACCTTATTATTAGGATTCTTGAAAATGCATATATTTTTTGTGTGACCCTTTTTCATGCAATGGTGGTAGTAGGGGGGGAAGCTTTTCATACAATATTGTTTGCTGAAAACCTTTAGAGACACAACTAATCCATATTCTATTATGTTTAACTTCTAAGAGGTTTAGTTCCACACACACTCTTGCTATGCTAGGTCTGGAAACTTCGTCAGTTAATGCATCCCTCTTTAAGGGTTTCCCTTCGAGTTGAACTATGGAGCATAATGAGGATTTCGTAAAAAAATGGATAGGGAGGTTTTGAAGATTGATCTATACATGAACAATGGGGATCTCTTCATTAGGCTTGAAATTTATGGTCCATTTAAAGGTTCGCATAGGGTGTTTACCTATGTTCCATTGATCTCTCAACCATAAACGTGCATAATCTTCCTCACTATTGAGTCTGATTATAATATTTTTTGAGTCCAAAGGACCAATGGAATAGGAAGATTTAAGAGATAAAGAGAGGAATGCTTTATGAATGAAATCTATTGATGGTCTTCCATGAGAGAACTTACCCACTATGCAGTGTTTGAAAGGAGCTTCTAAGGCTGAAATGTCTTCTTCAGAAAATATGGTTGCAGGCTCTCCTTTGTAGCAAGAGGGAGTTTTCAGGTCTGGTTCACGTGTACTGTTGTTGGAAAGAATACTTGAAAAATAATTTAGATCAGGGATTGAATGGATCTGGAGGTTTGATAGGGTCTTCCATCTATTATTAGCTATACTCTCTAAAGCATCACACCAATCTTAATAACTTGAATGGAGTTGCTCTTTATCATTTAACTCAGTGTAAAAAGCAGCATTCACCAAATGTTCCTCCTCCATTGCAAAGGGCTTTTAGTTGCTCGTGCCATAACCTTTATTCCATTGACATTGGATTTTTCACATTAATGGTATATTAAAGGAACCAAACCCTAGTCGTGCATCCAAACTCTCCCAAAAAATAAATGGTAGGAGGTAGCTGGATCAATCGCTTGGAATTTAATGTATGATGTGAGAGTGCACATTGTTATCCCTATAATCATATAGTCAATGTACTTGGAAGTTTGGTTCTCATAACCTGAGATTGAAAGTGTTATTCCAACCAACGTTATCTCTGAGATTAGTTATATATAATGAGCTAACAGGGATGATGTTCACACAAACACCTCCATCCAATAACACTACAAAAAATCATGTTCCATTAATTCATGTTGTCAGGTATAAAGGCCCATTGGGAAGGAACCTTATTGATCTATCTCCATCTAATATTTTTATCTCAGACATAAACTTTCTAATCAACCTGACCATAGGTGCCTTCCACTCCATGGTGGAAACACTTTCTTCTTTGCAGTGTATAAAATGACTTGAGTTATTTCCACCCTACTCTCTAGAGGCATCTCGGCCTGATCGAAGAAGCAATTTTTTATGGTGATTTTAATATGGCTTGATACTCCACACTCGAGTCTACCTCATATTCCTCTGCCTGAAAATATTGCTCTCTATCTTTGCCACTTGGTCCATCATAAGCAAGAACCACATTATTAATTCCTTGTAAAAAGTTATCATAAATGCCTTGGAAGCTTTATGTTCCTCTCGTTCGAACTTCAACTTCCTCATCAAACGCAGTAACTATGTGTGTCTCATGGGCTAGCAATGAATTAGTATTCACTTTTCATTAAGGGATTTGTAGTGTCCCTACCAACTAGTTTTTTTTTATGATCTTCCTCAACGTAAATCATGAAGCCGTGGTATGACCAATGTGCTAATAGATTTTAAAATAGTTTAAATTATCTTGAATGTTTATTGCTGGAGCATAAGGTGGAGAATATTTAGATGGAGAAACTATACCATCACCTAACACTGTGTTGTAACAACTCGTTGCTTCTTCAATGCCACAAGGAAATAGAGGGGGATCCTCACAATCAAACTTCCTATTATTATTTTTCTTCTTATCATTCTTACTCACTTGTCCAACTCCATCAGCATAGTTAACTCATGAAAATTGGGCTCCTCCAGTTTCTTGGTTGGCAAGCTACTTAAATGCCACATTGGTCATGATTAGAATAACTTGAATAACCACTGCAATATTTTGGGTTGTTCTCGTGAAGGCTTTGAATGTGACTTCTATAGTTTTGTTTATCAAATAACAATTAAACATTAGTAACAAACGTTCTACACAAATTTGAAAGAGCTTCCCCTCCATTGCAACTTCTCGTACATCTAGAGATCTCTCTTTAGATCTCATGATGTGATCGATTAACTCCTCAGCGGGACTTTTCATTTCATAAGAAAGTTGTGATAGTGTATACTCATCATATTCTAAGAAGATCTTCTGGAGAAATTGCACAAGCATATCCTCCCATGTAGACACACTCCTTGGGTCAAGTAGGAATATCATGTTTAACCATAATTAGTGAGGGATTTCAAAAAAATGCATTAAAAATAAAATTTATTCTTTTAATGTTCACTTAAATTCTCCACAATTCTATTCAAATATTCATTTGGGTTTCCTTATTTCCCCTTAAATTTCTCAAAGATAGGAGGAATTTACCCCTCAGGATAAGGTTCATCGTTTTACTCCTCTAAATAAGGAGTATGAAAATCATCAAAAATAGATGTTGCCTCACCAAATTTTTATGAGGATGATGCCATCTCGTTCATCATCTTGCTCTTAAATTCTTCAATAGTTAAAAGAGGTTGTACAGTTGTTTCCCCCATTTTAGCCTATGACAGAGTTACCACAAGTAGATTACTAATGACAAATACAGCTTCAAAAGTTGGTCAATTGGGTTATGAGGTGTACTCTTTAGAGAAACGAACAATTGTGAAGGTGGTGTAACGAAGGAACTGGGATCCATCGTGGATCCAAACATCTTCATTCCTTGGTGGATAGGAAGGAACTCCAAAAAAATTTCTATGGGGTTGGTCATTTAGTTAGGGGTCAAAACAAAACTTATGGAAGCTTTTCCTCCAATGACATTCCATATGGTTGTAATTACTTAAGGCATATCAGTAGTAGGTGTGGCAATGTCTCACTCTTCTTCATTCTAAGAATAATATAATTAAAGAGTACTATTTATATTTCCATTCACCATTTCTAAAAGAACACCTCACCAGTTGAGTCTCCGAATGTAAGAGAGCATTTCCCTTTAGGTGATATGTTGAAGAAGTATTTTATCTTATCACCTTAGTGTTTGTATTAAAACCGTGGTGTAACCCTTATACATGGTAATGTGAAAATATGTTTTGCAAGAGTGATCATCAACAAACTCAACAATGGGGGGACAATGTACTTAAGGGAGGAAATCAACTGCAAACAACAGAATAAATAATGTGATTCAACCAATTTGGGATACCTCCACAAGAGTTGGAGTTTTGTTTCACTTAGAATGGAAATTAATGTTTATAGATGTTCAAATCTAAAAGAAACTCTAAATATCTAAAAGATTTGGAGTTGAAGTTTATTCCTCAATATCTTTTCTCTTTATACACGTTTTTTCTCTCTGTCTTTCGTCATGTCTTCAATATGAAGAAGTAATATATATCTTATCTGTCTTCATTTCATGGGACCGTGAGTCTCATAACCTTGTTTTGGATGATTCTAATGGTAAACCAAAACCTTCCATGTAATGGGGGACAAAACAGTTTAAGTGTGGCATGAAGTTATCTCAAAACATGGAGAAAAATATTATTCTAATAAATAATGTTGATTGCACTTCCCAATACATTATATAAATTCCGCTGGTTTCGGATCATGTGCAAAAGGAATATTATTTTATGTCAGAGAGTGCTTTCTAGGTTAGTGGAATTTTATAGGTAATAAGGATCATTGATCATACAAGCTTATGGTTTCTCATAACATCCTCCCTCAGGTGAGCTATTTTTCAATGTATTTGATCGTGTGTAGTTATTTTGGCCTCTGTGTTCATAGGAGCATTTTCTTGGGTAACCTTGAAGTCAATATTCTTCGGTTCTGCCTTAAACTTCTTTGGTTCTTTAATACATGATCTTTCATGTGTCCTAATTTGTCTACTTTATCTAACATTTAATGAACTCAATTTTTTTACCTTCCTGAAGTAACTTATCTCTGAGTAAAGAATTCTACAAATAATCCCCTCATACAAAGAAATATACTCGTAACTATTTTTGTAAAATCATTACTATAAGAATTTTGAGAGTTATTTCCATAATAGTTTAGAAAATTATTATCACGATAAGTTTCAACTTCATTATTATATCAATTTTATGTCTTTATATCATTAAAATCATCCTTAAAGTTCCCTAAATCCTTTGCTTGACTTTTGTAATGCTCACCCAAAGTCATTACAGATGTATGGAGATTTAATATTTGCTTGTATTAACCAAAAGACATTGGCTTTAAGGGACTTCAAAAATTATTCTTAGGAAAATATTGTGAACCAATATTATGATACGCCTAAATTCTAATTTATATTGATCAGGTCTACAATAAAAAAAAATAGGAGCCTGAGTATTTGTGTATCATTATATGCACGATTGCAAATAAAATTAGTGTATAATGTAATTAACTCAACCCAAATGCGTGAACTACCATGACGTACTCAAACTTAGTTATACCCCCATAGGCTCCTTAAAACCTCTCTAGAGTTTACATACGAAAGTACTATCCCAATCGGACACAATGTCACGTGGTACACCATGAAGTCGTACAGTTTCTATAACAAATAATTTAGTGCGCTGCTTGTTTGTGAAATATATCCTTACTGGAAGTAAATGATCCACCTTTGTAACTCTATCAACGATGACCTAGATCAAATCATGACCTTTCTGGAACCTCGATAATCCTACTATGAAGTCAATGGGGATGCTCTCCCATTTCCACATTGGGATCTCCAAAGGATGAAACTCCCCCTTCGGTGTTTGGTGCTCCAAATTTACTAGTTGATAGGTATCACACTTAGACACAAACTCTGTAAAAAACCCCTTCATCTCATTCCACCAATATGCTCTACCCATGTCCTAAGACATTGTGGACCTCCCGGAAGTACACTAAAATATGAACATTGTGCCTTGGCTAAAATTACACTCCTCAACTGGAGACTCTCTGGGACTACTAACTGTTCTTAAAATATCAATCCTCTGTCTAAACTGTCAAGCAAAAAGGAACTCTTCTAAACACTAGTTGTTGTACCTTTTCCTAAAACAAAGTATTTGAAACCTGTGCATATATCACCCCCGTCACCATATCTGTCGTAATGGTTAGTACTACGAAAAATGCATCAAACAAATCTAGGTCCTGAGTGGCACTCCATTGTGTTGTGCAAATGTGTAGTAAATCATCTTCATGATTGGATGAGAAGTCTACCAAAGTAATGATTGGTCTCCAACTAAACACATCGGCTACAACATTTTCCTTCCCCAAATGGAATTGGATTGAAAAATTATAGTCCTTCATAAAGTCGAGCCATCTCCTCTCTATCATATTCAACTCTCTCTCTATGTAAATATGTAGTGGAGACTCATGTGATTGGAATATGACATGAACCACTCACCTAAGAGATAGTGTCTCCAAATATAAAGGGCAAAGACTACAATTGCCAAGTTCAAATTATGAGTGGGTTAATTACCCTCATGAGGCTTTAGCGTTGGGGACACATACGATATAAGTCTATCCTCTGCATTAATACACCTTGTAACCACTAAAGTGATTCATATGTAACACCAAATACCCCAATTCGGTCTGCAGTAATGATAGTATAGGCGCGATAGTGAGCTTATACTTGATCTCCTCAAAGTCTCTCTAGCTTCTACTTAATCTTCAATTTGAGAACTCTTGAATAAACCTCATGTAGTATCCATCCAATCCAATGAAAATCCTAACGTCTATAGGCATCGGGGGTTGTCCCCAATCTATACCTACATAAAATTTTATAGGATCCACCAAAATCCCAATTGTGGATACAACATGAACAAAGGAATGTACTTATTGTAACTACAACCCACACTTACAGAACTTTCGGTATAACTTATGTTCCCATTATTTCTGCAAAAATAACCCAAAATTCTATGCATGCTCCTCATTTGACTGTGAGTGCATGAAAAATGTTGTGAATAACACAATGATGAACTTATATAAAAATAATCCAGATACTTGATTCATCATATCTATGGACACTATTGTTGCATTGTTCAGCCCAAAAGGCATGACCCTATAGTCATATGACCCATATCTCGTCAAAGATTCATATTCGAAATATCCTCCTCTTAAATATGTAACTAATGATACCCTGAGAACAAGTAGATTTTGGACGAGAAATACGCACCGTAATTTGGTTGAATAAGTCTTTATATGTGGTAATGGATACTTGTTACGTTTCGTGACATTATTCAATTCCCGATAATGTATAAATAATCAAAACGATCCATCCGTTTTCTTCCCCAAAAATACTGGAGCTCTCCATGTAGATGAGTTTCTTCATATAAAACCCTTATCTCAATAATTATTGGATCTAATCATGCAACTCTTTCATTTCCAACGAAGACATCCTGTATGGTTCCTTCGCAATGGGCTTGGTTCCTAGCATCAAATCAATGCAAAAATCTACATCTCTAGTTGGGGGTAGCCCTGACACTTCCTTTAATACGTCTGTAAACATTAGGATAATAGGTATCGAATATGATGATACTGTGACCTCCTCAAATGAAGTCCCATTTATATAATACAAGTGGTTGGTGTAACCCCCATCGAGTAAAGGAACCGCAACTCAAAGCATGCCCTGTCTGAAAACGAAAATCATGACGACCTACTTACGGTAGTTGATATAAGTGTAATACATATAGATACTACTCAAAAGCAAAATGTACGAATCATAAGACCACACATCTAAATCATTAAATGATTGAATATCAGGTCGATTAACAAGTTGTCATGTCTCTTCCATCATTACATAAAAAAGTCCACCCTAATCATCCGGGTATCCACAATTACATAAAACTAGGAGATAAAATATTTTTCTCATAATCGTAGAAAATACACTTCTTAATAAAGAACAATAACTCCTCGATATCAAATCAATACTAATTCGCGTGAATTGTAAACATATTCAAACCATTTCCATAAGTACTCCAAAAGACTGACTAGCATTAAGGCATATACTACTAAAAGGCCTCATTACCATAAATGTAACACCTTCCTCTAACGGAACTATTGAAAATATGGCCCTATTTGCGATCCTGTTAACCTTATTTTTATGCTCATTTATGCTAAACTTCTCGAGTTGGGCATAGTCTCATTAGTCGTGACCTCACTAATCATAATTTCCTTGGCTCTGTTGGTTGTAACATATCATATTATCCATTCTTAGATACCCCATGTGTTCCCCCCCCCCCCCCCCCCCCCATGTGGTTCCTTTTCTAGTGAGGGCTACCCTACTCGGGTTGATGTTGCACTATATCTAACTATTTGGTTCGTCTTTGTCCTATGTCTTCCCATTATTATAAATTTATATCCTTCGAGTATTTGTAACGATATTATTAATGTCAAAAGGTAACCTCCACCACCTATGAGCGAGTGATGAAGAATATGTTACCTGATAACATCTACCAAACTTGTCAAATAAGGTTTATGCCATCTCTAAAAAGTCTTCTCGAACTAAATTTTGTGAATAGTTTCCTTAGCTTCCGTATCAATCCCTCCTGGTGCAGAAAAAAGAAATATAATTTAACTCCTCCACGCATTGATTACCATGTGATTGTTGAGATGAGGTATCTCCATCTTGCTCCTTTTTCCATGATGGATGATGACTGGAAACATTTACCTTCGAATTATAGGCTAAGCGCATTCTCAATGTCGTAGATCCAATGGTGATAATTTTTCGATCGACCACAACATCATGATTGGGACTCCTCGCAAGAGAAATCCAAACAATGAACCCTACTCAAACATTTTGATCCCTCTGAGTCAGTGGTCTAGAACAAAGTCACGAAATACCCTAAGCGATCTTCGATGTCCATTATACAAGTTCCAAATAGTAAGGTTCTAAAGTAATAAAAGAACACAATGTAGAAAAACAATGGACGTGGTCAAGGACCCAGGTCACTGAAACCTGGAATGCTCCGATACCAACATTGGAGATAAGATTAATACAGGAGCAGGGGTGAGGATACAATGGTGTCCTATGTCCTAAAAAAATTAATAGGATACATTAACAATAAGTCTAAGTATCATAATAATGTAATTGATTTTGGTTTCCAACATAACTACACACCTTCTTCCAGTATTTTAGTTGCCTTTAAGTAAACCCAACTCAAAAGAATCCAAATTATGACACGCGTCTACAATCAAGCCAATACGCACGATTAAGTCCTAATCATCGCTACAGACTTTTATGTACAAATTTCATTTTATTTGTTTATATGTCACAATTGTAAATATCACAAGGGAAAGTAGTATCTACATCTACATCCACATAAAAGTATGATCCTATACATATACTTTATAAAACGGCCCCTTTACATGTTCGTGTATAACAAAGGCCTATCCTATCGCTTTTAAGGATCACTCACCCATACTTGGTATAGTTATAAGTTGTACCATAACTATAAATATTCAAGTCTATACTAGGGATAATCACTATTCCTTCAAACCAGTCTTGTATATTTATACCCAAAGCTATATAAAATGACCATCCCATAAACCTTGCGCATATGCAACGGGAATTTCAGCAATCATCACCCACTCAAACCCGTCATCACCACATCAGGGTAATGGTATCCGTCTCTCGCACCCTACAAAGATATCCCCTCTAGTAGGTATCCCACAAGTACACACGCCTGGTATTTTACACTTAACATATAAAATAAGTAATCCTACATTACTAAGGGTTATAACTCTTAATTCCAGCTTTAACACCTTAATTAAGACATTTTAATTAAGAATTAAAATTTAAACTTAAATTCATTCGATATCCTCGTTCGAGCGAGAATTAAAAGTTCGTTGGAACGATTTCCCAATGTCATTTGAATGATAATAGACAGTATGTTCTAATGACTCCCACCTGCGGTTTGAACGAGATTCGCCAAGAACCCATCTCTAAACAAAAATCTGTTATTTTGTTTCCTCTAAATTCTCATTTTCAGGCCCCTAAACATCCCCAAACTTCACTTCTTAGATGTATAATTGTACTAAAACTAAAACTAGCAATTCTCCAAGGCTTTTAGGTTGTTATTACACAATGTTTAGATGTAAATCTTAATAGTCATCTCAAGAAAACCTAACATGTGATTTGATCCTAATTCAATATAGTTCTAGTCTAATACACAAGATTACTAAAGGTCTTCCAATCCTTTAATAAGAAATATCATAACCATATCATCAATTTAACAAATTATACTCTAAATCATGATGAATTATCCAAATTTTATAATACGCTAAGAACATTGATTGTTATCTAATTACCCAATTAACATAATTCTAATAATTATTATATAGATTGTTTAATTCATTATTATAATATTACGTTAACACTCAAATCGATAATCATACACTAACACAACATTAATTATAAAATTATACTAAATAAACTTGCCTATAATTCAAGTTGGTTGAATTCCTAAACCGAGAGCCTCAATTCATCTTCTCCACCACTTAACCTTCTCTCCTTATCTCTAAGGTTGTCCTGAAAGTGGTTTAACTTAACCCTGATCTTCATTTTATAATGCTAACCACTAAATTATGGTTAGAACACATATGGGCCATGACCCATTAAGCCCAGATATGATTCGAAAAAGCCTAAAATCTAGCACGATTCGTATAAAAATGTATAGGCCTTAAAATCCAATCTTCTAAAATATAATAGGACATTTTAAACTTCTCTAAAGTCATTTGAATTAATCCACCAACATTATTATTTTTATTCTTTAAATATTAATTATTTCATTATCGCATTTTAAATCTAATTCAACTTCAAATACGTTCAAACAATAAGATAATTTTTAGTCACTTAACTAGTCACTGTAGATATATACTCATCAATATTTATGGATATAATTTATACAATATACTTTACTTTTGGGGATATCATGATTACAATCACTAAAAATATTAGAGCAAGACATGGTTACCCAAAAAGGCTCAAGATAGAAAATTCCACAAAGTGGTTCATGATTAAGAATCAAGTGTTTCTTGGCGCTCAAATATATAAATCTACAAAACAAATTAAAACAAAAGGAGAAATAAAAATATATATACGAAATACTAAATCAAATAAAACCCAACAAAGGCACCATTTTGATAAGGCATAAACTTTATACATGAATTTGTTGTTAAATGTTTACCATACGATAAAAATCATAACTTGGTACACTTGGGAGTGAAGAGGAAAGAAGGGATTGAATCCATAGGGAATGAAAGTGAGGATGAAATTGTTTTAATTTTTGAAAATTAGAAAATAAAGGACGCTATGGGTGGAAACTAAATTAACACTAGGAAACAAATTAAACTAAATTAAATGAAAAGAATGAATTAGGATCGCACACCCACAATGGGTAAACAAAATGTAATAATGAATTTGGTTCAAAAATACAAATAATTGAGCATATCGAATCGATTATAAACATCCCACATAAAGCGACCAAACCCAAATATGAGAGAAAAAAACTTTCGATTAAATTATGTCACAAATGGATTAACATTGCAACATTGTTATAAACATTATCGTTCCATGAAAAAAGGAGGTATGAAGAATATTTTAATACCAACACACATGGTTTAAATTAATATCATTTCAAACCAAATCCTAGATTTCAAGCTCAAGAACCCATTAGTGGTGAAAATATGATCATAAACTACAAACTAGCTACAAAGCATACACATCTAGTTAAAGATGGAAAACAATAAATAAATCAACATAAACTAATTATATTGAATCAAAACTATATTACAAAAAAGGAAAACAAGTAAAAAGCAATAAATAAATTAAGGATATGATAATTAGTAACTTACAAACCATGCCCTAACTGAGATCATGGCAAAGAGCTCCCAAACATAGAATTAAACAAAAATACTAGATAAAGCTCACTCTTCAACGAAAAAAAACTCCACTTAATCATTAGAGTTAGTGGTTTAAATCAATTTTAATAAAATAAAAAGGAACTTATATTTCAAAATATAGTGGGGTCGATCAATTGTTGAAGCTGAAATCGACATACCAATATTAATTCCTTCGTACAATCGACAGGATCAATCAATCGATGTATCTAAAAACATCATACTATTATCAATTTGTGACAAGACATGTAGTGGTGATCGATCAACCAAAAAGGGAGATCGATCGGTGCTCTGCTTTTGTGGGCTTTTTTTCAAACACTTAGGGAGTTCGGGAAAGTGGGCATAAATCGGCCAAAACTTCATCACCCGGACTCAAAATAATGTGTGATTTTCATCAACTCTAATATAATTAAAAGGGACACACAACCGTGGAAGGAAAAAGTCCAAATTCAGAAGTATAAAATAAAGAAAAAGCCCTTAAAGTTGCATAATGCTACGAAGCTTTCGCGAAATGCAACTGATTGCTCCGCTTAGCATTCCAACACCTACAAAAGCTCAAATAAACCTTGAAGATAATATATATATATATATATATATATATATACAAACAGACATAAATACATACATACATACATACATACATACATACATTTATATTAAATGCCCTTAAAGTTGCATATTGCCACGAAGCTTTCTCGAAATGCAACTGATTGCTCCGCTTAGCATTACAACATTTACACGCAATACGAATCCCAACCCTTTGTTGTGGATCCTCACACAAGCCAACAGTTGTCATGGAAACCTTATGCACCCCATCCCGATCTGTTCCCTCACGACACACCCCATGAGTATCAATCATTTGTCCATCACGAAGGCGATCCTTTCGTGTATGATGAACTTGGCCCCACTCCACACACTTCACACGAGTATTCTCCATTTTCACATGTTAGTAGTGAGTTGTGTCCACCTCCACCACCCTCCATCACTTCACCACCACCATCCACATCCGCTCTCGAGTCACTTTTGCAACATTTCATCCTTGAGTAAGAGCAAGCCACTTAAATTCAAAATTAAGCTCTCCAAAGGCTTGCGCAACACTTAACTGAATTTGAGTGTGCGAGAGGGTCAGAGTTTTCCTCATCTTCAGCCATTGTTAATCCCATATGGGGTGATGATATCTCATCTTATGACACGGATTTTGAGTGTAACCAACGCTACTACCCTGAGAATCTTGAAGTTTAGACCACCTCATGGTTCGAGCCCCAAGTTGACAATTGTGTTAACATAACCATCTTTAGTGAAACTGATCCATACCCTAAAAATCTAAAAGAACCTAACACCTAGGTTTGCCTTTCCCTACTATATCCATAAGAGCCCACACTTGAGGTTCACATTTCCACTCCCACTATATCCAAAAATACGCCCGAGCTTTTACCTTATGCCCCAATTGCATATGTCTCTGACATGCCCATATCTTTTAGGTTAGCTCCTGTTACGAGTGTCCCCCACTGCACCGAGATTGAACTTGATATGGTTCCCACCTCCCTTACTATGAATTCTCTCCAGCGATGTTTGGCTCACTTTGACTCTAATATTGATGTTGATTCATTTATCGCGTATCTTAATGAGTCATTAGACCCCTTCACCACCACAGATGGTGACACATTGGTGGAGAAGTTGAACAATCCATCTTTAGACACCACACTCCTTTATGAGTATTCCTTTACTCCTCCCCATGAGTGTGTGTCCTCTACACTTGAGTTGGATCATCTTCCACCACCGTTTATCCCACCCGATACACCTATTGTCCTTCCTGACCCACCCATTATCCCTTTCACACCACCACCTTTTTTGGACCTAGTCATTATACCTCCACAGTTCACATATGTTTATCTAGTTTCTTACTTGCATACTCCACCCATCATCCATCCCGCCATCCATGAGAGTATATGTGGTGCTACTCTCCACTTCCATGACACCGATCTTGTTCCTCCATGCACACCACTTCCTTGTGGTATTGATTTTTCTTCCAGTCAGCTCCCTGGTGTGTCACGGTGCGACCATTATCATCGCCTATTTATAGAATGGTCGTGTGATTTTTATGAGGCCCACCCCATTCCACTTTCCCCACCATTTCGCCTCCCTCACCAACTTGATCACCATTCTTATAGGGCCCTTGTTTCCCTCACATTTCGGCTCAATAAGACCCGAGGTTGATACCTCTTCACACTTATCCTAATACCCACCCACCCATGGTCCACTGATGTTTTTCATCGTGCGATGCAATTTTCCATACAAGTGCATTGACCCTTTTGGCTTTCATCCAACAAGACGGACGCTTAAGTCTTATTTGGGGGTGGTTATCATAACCCAATTTTTTTTCCGCCCCGCACTTTCATCGATCTCCTCCTTAGGGTGAGAATGGTTGGGTATGGATGAAGACATTAAACTTAGCGCTACCGGGTGGCAGCCTGTTGTTCTTATTTAAGTCGAATTCTATTTGGGGGTGGTGTTTTACGCCACCCATTGCTTTACCATATTTATAGACTCGTACACTTTCTTCTAATCATTCATTCAGGTTTCATTTTGGCTACATCTATCCACTTCATTCGCAGTTGATTATGGTAATATCTTTCCTCCCTTCTACTCTCAATTTTAAAAATCATTTTATTTAACATCGAGGACGATGTTCCTTTTTGTTTGGGGGTGGGGAATTTTATCAAAATCGTACCTCTTTTGAAAAATTTTGATTTTTGAACATGATTTTTAAAATTTTATGCAGTTTCTTTCATCTCACTCATTGATGTGAATTTTCTATCATCCATCTTTATAGTCTAGGAATCAATCTAGATGAGTTATATTTTTCTAAGTAGCTTATGTAATACATAACAAGGAATTTTGCACCATGAACTCAATAAAAATTTCCGCATGCATCACGTCAATACTGTTTAGAGTTGAAGAGTATTACAATTCCCAAGAGAACCTTAAGGATCACTAGTAGAGACTTTAGCTTGTGAGATTTGTGCCTTTCACCTTTCAGAGTGTTTTACGCAATTTCTGAGTCACAAGTTGACTCAACTTCTTTTGGGTCCGCACTTTAATTGTTATATGATCTCATTATTTTTCATTAAAATTTTGGCTTCATCACTGAGAATCACATCTTTTTCGAGTTGTAAGAAACATGTGCCTTGAAATTTGTCCCGATCACTAGATTTTCACCCATTCATTTCACTTATTACAGTCCCATATTCTTCCACATTCACATCTATTCCCCTCATCATCCATACACATTCCCCACTCCATTCATATATCATCCATCATCGTTATGAGAAAAAGGGTTTGTCCAAATTTAAAATGTCTTCAGTGATTGAGAGTATAAAGAAAGAGAGAAAAAGAGAAAAAAAAAATAGAAGAAAAAAAAGGCAAAAAAAAAATTTTAAAAGAAGAAAAAAATCGAGAAAAAACAAATAGAAAAAAAAGAGAGAGAAAAGAAAATAAAAAGAAAGTTTGTAGTTATTTTTTATCTAATAAATACATTTGTTCTTCAAGTATAGTACACTCTTCTCGCATACGCATTCATCACTCATCTATCATCCATCCATCCTTACCTCATCTCCTCCCATCCATCTCATTTCATTTTCCCCTCCCCCAATCATTCATATTTTCCCCTAGGTGTTCGGGCAAATGAGAGTCAACGTGGTGAATAACTCGAGGTTCTCACTATAGTGATTCGTATTCTTTCATGAGATCATTTTTCTATCTAAAATGTTCATTTTTTCTTATGTGTGTGAGACGTTTGAACTTGCGTATATTTACTCACCTCCTCACACACAAGAGCGATACACTAACCCAAATCTCGTGAGTTCATTTTAGAGAGATATATCCATGAGATTTTGAAGTTGAAGCGTTGATTTCGGAACGGTAATCTAGGAATTACTCTTATGATACTCGACCAGCTTTGACTGATTCACACTACACACGTTGAGTTCTAGGAAGGATATGCCTGGAGTATTTACTTAGAAAACTTTTTATGCATTCTAGATTGCATTCCTCAAAATATTTCTCTGGTGATGGATTGTGCGATTATTCTACGTCTAATAAGAGATTAACTACCATTTTCAAATAAAGTATTTTGTGGGTATATTGCCTGCAAACCCTCACAAGACAAAACGCGTCCTGTAGAGCAACCTATAGGTTTAAAGGCTTGTTGCACATGCTAAATGCAATCGCAAGTGCCCGCGAAAGTGGTACACTTTTGGTTTTTTATCTTTCTTTCTCTCTTTCTTTTTGCTTGGGGACTAGCAATGTTCTGTTTGGGAGTGGTGTGATAAGCACCCAAAAGTGTTATATCTATACCCCAAATAAACGGTTTTGACTTGATAATTCTCGATAAAAAGGTCTTATGTGCGAAATTGTTTATTATGCAGGCTTGATTGCAATTGCAATGTCAAAATCTCTATATTGAGGCAAATGCACATCAAATGCAGCCAAATACCAATCCCATAACCCAATACTACCCTAGACCTATCCTAATCCCACACCGAACCCCGTGTGTGCAGAGTTTGTATGTTTTATTATTTTTAGATTTTTTATTTAGAGTTGTTTTACTTTTAGATTTTATTTATAATTTTTAGGATTTCTTTTCTATTTTTCTACTTCTTTTTATTTAGTGTGGCTTTATTTTGATTTTGATTTTTATTAGTTTTTAGTTTTCTTTATTTTATGCTATTAGTATTAGTTTCTTGGAAGTCATTTACTTTTAGTTTTATTAGATTTTACATTTTTTAGGACTTTAGTTTTTAATTTGTATTTCTTTTATTTTATTATTTGTGTTTTAGTTATAGATTAGGATTTTTTTTAGTTAGATTTTTTTTTAGTTTTATTAATTTTTAGTTGAGTCTTAATTATTATTTTTAGTTGGGTACAAACTAACATACACACACACACACACTACTACATACACACCAATACACCATAAACAAAACACTTACCACACACCCATTTTTCCTACACCCTCAAACACCCAAACATATTCCCTATTCATTATCTTCCCAACTAAAACTCATTTTTCTCTCTCTTTAAATCAACCATAACCCAAACCCAACACCCATTCAAAACTTCAAAACCCATTTCCCATTTAAACCTGAATACCATCTCTAAAACCCACAATACCCGAAAATCCTCGTACCCGTTCACCTCCAGCGAACTCGTTGGCCAGCCCTTACCGGCGACCCCCTTCTCTCCATCTCAGGCATGGCCCAAACCCGACACCTAGCCTAAACTAACCGCCAGCACCGAATCCATCTACAGCCAGACCTACCCTCAACACTAACCCGTGCCCCCCTTATCACCCAGTGACCAAATCGCGACCCTTGCCTACTGAATCCGAAGCAAACCAGTCTCTACTCAACCCCGAGACGTACCCGAAATCCCTTGAACCTTCTACCTAGACCAACCCATTACCCATTTCGAAACCCAAAACTGAAACCCCCATACTCAATTCCCTATTATACCCGCGAGTTCGACCCATACTAGTACAAAACCCGAACCCGCCTCAAGTTCGAAGCTCCTGCCCGACCCATTTTGAACCCGGTTTCAAACCTCCTACACCAAATGCCAACCCGAAAGCCAAAATCAATTTTTACCTTCTGTCATGTACCAAGCCAAATAAACCAAAAGTCATTTCAAACCAACACCCATTTCTACCATCAATCGAATCCGGGTACAGCTACCTCCGACACAACTTTTCAAATCCCAGCTACAAGCACGCCAAATCCCATTTTCCTATCAAAACCCATTATCTAGTGTACCTTAGCTTCTTGCCTTGGATAAAAGAGATGACCCTCTACATTTTAAAAGGGTACATTGAGGAAGAAAAAAATGGATAGTGTGAAGTAATAGAAGACCACACAGAGAGAAACATTTTTAGCTTAGGAGCTTCATTTTTTGGAGCTCTTTTTGGTGTAGTATTGTACAAATTTTTTTATTTCTTCTTTTATATTTTTTTTATGTTGTGAGTTGAGTGTGAGGCAGATTATTGCGAGATAAATTTTGGAGTTTTGTCAATTTTTTGGAGTGTTGTAATATTTCAGAATTGTGGGTGCTCTGAATTGTTGATGTTTGGGAAATTATTATTGAGTTCAAGGAGACTTGGTTCGACTAATTTTTCCCACTTTATTTTATATTTTGTATGCCTCCTATTGTGTCACTATTGCATTTTATATGTAATAATAACATAATGAGAGGCTAAATACCCTATTCAAAGGGTGTGATGGAACCCTTAACTTAATTATTTTTATTTTTGGTTTGTTCATTTATTATGCCCCTTTGAATATTAATATTAACATTTTAAAATTTATATTTATGCCTCGAGAGAGGGTGAATTATTTTCGAGAGAAAATCGTAAATTCAAATTACAATATTTATTTATTAATTAAACTAGAGATAAGCATTTTTTGAATGATATTATAGTTTGAATTTCTCAACTCTAAAACTTATTTTTTTTATGATTTAAATTTTTTTAGTAAATATTCCCTAGCGGGAGATTTATTAGAAAATGTTTAAATCTAATTTTTGTTGGTATGTGAGATTTAAATATTTATCTTCTAAAAGGATGATATGTAAATTTACATTTGCAACGAGAGTTGATTTATGAATTTATATATGTTTGAGGGTATTTCAAATAGGCAAACTAATTAATAAAAATAAATAGGTTAAGTGGTGAAGTTTAATTCCTTGAATTATCTCATACTTATTTTCTCCTCATATTTAGCTCACTTTATCATTTTCTTTATTTATTTGTGTAGTTTTAATTTTTAGTTCATAATTAGTAGTATAAATATCCCTTCATAATTGTTTTAAAAATTATACTGATTTTCATTTTTCTCTTGTCCACATTAAGAGCGCGGATTGATCCCTTACTTGTTAATATACATTTTTAGTGTGTTTGTAGGTACCAAAAGGGATTTTTATTTGAACCTCTTTTCCCCACAACGATATATACGCAAAAAAAACAAAATATCAACTAACATCTCATCAATTCCTTGATCTCCATCTTAACTTATATCCTATTCCACCGAATTGTGAAATAATCGACTGCCTGAGTTTTACTGGTTCAAACAAAACATATAAATATATGAAGAGGTATTATAATTCAAGATATCTATGGGATGAGGATTCCTCCAAATTATAATCTCATACCTACTCACAGAACCACTGCTCAACTTGTGGGGATTTATTCGTCCAATCTATATTTGAGCCACACCAATAGAAATCAAAGCATCGATTATGTAAGAATTCCAATCCTCATAACCCTCGAGATTATGAATCTATGAATCCTTTGCAACTAATGTGAGATTGCATAAGCTTAATCAACGCACCCCTTAGGCTTAAATCTCACCGGTGTTCATGTGCAATAAATTTCTCAATGTACCGATCATAATTGTTTTTTGAATTATCATGTGTGCTCTCGAACCATTAGATAGGTTCAACAATTTAAGATAAAATAGTAGGATTGTCTATGAAACAATACTGATAGGATGTCAACTCGCTATGTAGGTTGTGAACTGTTTAATTGTACTTGATACGAAATTTCAATCTCCTGTTATCCATTGTACTTTTATTGTGTAGATCATAAAAAAGAAGATTTGAGGCTTTCGATGGATTCCAACAACATTTTTTGACGCCTTGGGTGGGCAGCAAGATCATCATCTTCATCAACATATTTCTCCTTGTTCAGATAACCTACAAGAACTCCTCTTATTTAAACCTAGAGATTTATTTAAACATAGAGCAAGTTATCGTGACTCTAAACCCTGGAGCAAGTTATCATGATTCTAAACCCTAGAGCTTTATTTAAACCTAGCTCTTGTTTTTATTTCATAATGAATGATCATTCAAGAATTTTAAGCTAAATTTGGTTTTTCATTAATATCAATCCCCGGTAGAAATACCCTTTAATCGATGGAGATGAAGAGGTCGGCGACTGAATGGGGTTGGTGAGATGAGGAGATGATGATACGACGAGACAGAGCGATGACATAATGATGGAGAGGTCTAAATGGGATGACAGTAATTCGAGATAGAGAAAAACACATAGGGAGGGAGTGCGCTAAGTGGGTCTAAGGTATTAGGACAAGGGAAAAAATATTTATTGGTATGGTGTTGTTTTAATTTTCAATGGATTGGGGAAATATAATCTTTATGTTTTGTGCACAAAAATCCGTCGTAGAGAATAACAAATCAACTTTCAAATACAAAAATATTTTCTAACAAAATTGAAAAACCTCTTAACCACAAAATATTTCGTGGGTAACTTTATTGATTTTGTTATTCTGAGTGGTAAATGATGGCACCCCATTTTCATTGATCATTTGACACCAAAATTACATACTTCATGGACAATGGTTTACTTTATGGATAAAGTTTAAATTTTTTTCCCTAAAAGAAATCGTTTGGACATGAAATTAATTTCGTTTTTAACTAAATCATTGCTAAAAGTACTAATTGTTTTAGTGACTATTAAAATATCTATAGAGATAATTATAGACATCTTATTTATGTATGTTTTAACGAAATCCAAATGATCAAAAATGTAATTGAGGCAACTTTCGAGCCAAAACAATACAAATGTTTGAATTTAAGAATTATTCCACATGACCAGTACTTGATACAATCAAGACAAATGGTTCAAAAATCTTGTATAAATATAAGCCTACCTACATACCGTTAAAGGGCATAAAAATCAGCAACTTCATTCTTGAAGTGAAAGGAACTTAAGCCTCAATATCCAAATTCAAAGAAATTATTATGGGCAATTCTTGACTAACAATCCTAATTTGACGAAAATATTGCTTTGAATCTTATACGCCCCATATTTCTTATTTTTTTTTATGATGTTTTAACCTCTGAGTTCTAATATAGAATTGTGATTTTCTATTGGGAATCTAAAAAATCATCAATAAACATGTTCCAACATTTTGTTTTATGTTTTTGGTGTGTTTTTTTGGGAATACATTTTCTTCATAAGAGACTGGTGTAACCAAAATTCCTAACCAAATTTGAGACGTTCTTAAACAAATCAAGTCAAACTTTAGAGCTAAATTATTAAGACTTTAAGTCATATCAATAATACTAACATGAAAATCATCATCTATAAAAAAAGGTATTGGTCTTGAATGGTTACTCATTTTATCGTGTGGACTAGTTGGGCCCTTCCACTGTAGTCACCAAAAAATGTATGTTGGTTTCATAAGCATGGCTTCATGAAGAGGACTTTTGTTAAATAAATAAATAAATGAAAGAGACTAGAAATAAGATTGAGATAAAATGATGAAATCTAGACAAACCTGCATAGAATTAAAGCCAAATAAAAGTTCATTATTAAAAATTAAGGTAAGTGTAGAAATGAATTTTTAAATGTATATACAAAAGTTGTTTCATCTATTAGAGATCCTTTTTTTTAATCTGGAGTTGAATTTTGAATTCCTTGTAATAACTAACTTTACTGGGCTCTATATAACTTCCAAATTCTAACTGATTATCTATAATAACCACAAATATTTTCCACATGATAATCTCTAATGCAAACTCAAACAATAATCACATTAAACATCCTATATTTTCAATTTAAATTACAGCAATAGCCATTGTATAACTGAATTTATCTTCTCTTAACTTTTAGTCGTCGGTTGAAAATAAATGCGAGATAAAATATCATAAAATATTGTGCAAACACTCGTCGTATCCACCGCTACATTACTAATAACATGACACCCTTTGTCCTTCTCAAGGCAATTGACTACAATTACAACATTTAGTCATGTCAACTATATACATATTTAGTAATCTATAATCTATACAATATTATAAAATTTACTCGTGTATTTATATAAACTCACTTAATAAACAATCCACTTAATTTGGTGAATGAAGTGGGTAGGTACATTTTTATGAATTGTACACACTTTTCTCTATCCTTAAATGACACCCGATTGTTCATATGTCCATGTATAAGTATAACGACTCTACACAAATGATCACTTCACATCCTTTTAAGTAAAACTAAATGCTGAAAGCCCAACTATTCCATAGCCTTATCCTCGCCTCTTATAGAATTAGGGGTGTGAAAAAAAACCGCCCGACCCGAAAACCGAACCGAATCGGCCCAAATCGAACCGAAACCGGCGGGTTTTTTTAGCCCGATTCGGCCTACTGTTTACGGATATAAAAAATCGACCATGTCGGTTGGGTTGTCAGTTTATACGTGGGAAAAACCGATTCAAGCCGAACCGACCCGAAACCAATATATATTAAAAAAAACTAAATAACTTATATTTTTATATCCAAAAACCATTAACCACGTTCAAAACCGATCCAAACTGAAAACCGCCCTTAAAAAACCCGGCCCAAACATGAAACCGCTGAAAACCGCCCGAAATCGAACCGAACCGAAACTGCTGTGAACCGAAACCGATGATTTTTTTCATAATCGGTTCGGTTTTGGTCTGACATTTTCCAAAACCAAACCGATCAGTTCAGTTTGAACTAGGGTCCAAAACCGATTCGAACCGACCCGTGAACACCCCTATATAGAATGACCGTCGATACCCAATAGCTCTGCTATCTAAAACAAACTCCAGGTCAGAATTTCCAACTCTCCCTCCGAAATTTCAGATCTGGGCCTTTGGACATAACTAACCAATTCTAGTGGCGAGTCATCCATTGGGCAAAGTCAAGTCAAATTGGTACAAGATGTTACCGTGATGCTTATAGCAGTGATAAGGGAGAGTTTTAGAAAGAGATTTATAGTGTATAGTGGACTGTAAATATATCTTTTACATTTTATTTTCATGTGTAGCAAGTAATTTAATGTATATTGTAGATTACAATGTCATATGCTAAGGTTTAAAGTAATTTCAGGTTATTTCAATTGAATAGTATATGGAGGGCTTTAGAAATGACATGACGGTACTCGAGTGAAGATTTTTATAGTTTTAATCATTATTTCACCATCTATTCAGTGCATATGCTTCCTTAAAAGACAAATAAAATATTAACCATTTAGGAAGATTGTATATCTCATTAGAAAATGGAAGGTACAGATATATGAATATGGCTAAATAGGTGAAGAACCTGAAATTACCATGTTCCCATTTGATCAATAATCATGTCATATTATTTTTATTCTATGATATCCAATAAACTATGTTTGGTGTGTATTTTCCCTTTCTCTATTGATATAAAATATTACTTTTGGCTTATGCTTTATGATAGAGGCACTGGTTATGTCTATGTAGACATTGATTTCAAACTTTCATCTAGTGTGGAATTTTGTATGAGTTGATATATTTTATTTATTGTTTATGGGTTTAACTATTTTTTTCTCACTTTCTTTTCATGGTGATTAACTCAAAAATCATGTTAAAGCTTTAGATATATGATGGGTTTTACTTTCTTCTTTATATACCATCTGATAGTATAAATATCGCACCCTGTCGCAGATGGAATTCTGCACGTCACATGTTTATATGTCGCGGCTCACCTTAGCATAGGGAGTGGACCTACTGAACTGGGGGTGCGGCCCTAATGAATACAGGAGCACGACCCCCCTCATCATAGAGTGCGGCCCCCCTCAACATGTCACGGAACGCCCCAATACAGGGTGCAGAACCTTTGTCCCTAGCCTATCACAGGATGCAGCACTCACATTTCTTGCCTTACGGGCCGCATCCCTCTCTACTATAGCAACTCCAGACTTTATATACGTCACGTGCTCAGAGCACGTGGGCATATCTACTATAAATAGAGGACCAGACCTCGAAATGAGGGGGCCTGATTTTTCCATACACCTGAGGTAGACTCCACGATACATACTCTATATACAACCTCAACTCACAACTTGGGGGTCACCTGCTGACATCGCAGTCATCTCCCCGGAACATCGAAATTCACAATATTATCATGTACTCTTATTTATTCTCATACTTGTATGCCACTTTATGCATGATTATATTGTACAATCCAATGCATATAATGAGAACTGATAAGCAGAGTGGACGTAAGCCTATTTTAGAGGTTGAACCACTCTATATCTTGTCTTCTCTCTATTTACTTACTTTGCTTACTTATTACACACTTTACTCTTGACTTTCTAGCACGAGAACGATAAGTGGACGATTTCTCGTATCACCAGTCTGGCACCGTCTGTGGGAACCGAGATATTTCAATCTTGTTTCTCTGTGTTTTGGGTTCTTAAACACCTTATTCTACACATGGGGATCCTTTCGATCATTATCTCATGGGTGGATTTCAGTTATTGAACTCGGTTTTACATTAACACCCTTGAATGGGTATGTCATATATTCATATATGTTCTGGTCTCTCTTTGATGACTTTAGATCTATTTTACATACCCCTATGATATCATTCCATCTAGATAATGCTGAAAAGCATGATGGGCTTTAGACCCGAAAAGGTGAATGATTAGGGAAGGCTTGTGATTACTCCCTTTTTGTTGTTCTTTGCCTATGATCTAGGGTTTATCACTAGAATTGTGCCACTTTGTGCGCCGAGAGGTTATTCTCTCAATGGATAAACCCCAGTAGGTACGCTCTCCATGAGTTTCGAGAGAAAAACTTAGTTTTGGGGTTTTTAATTTGCGATTGTCCTACATGTCGCGGCCTCTTCTGGGGCGGTTGTATTATAGAAGCTTCAAAACATCAAGGAACAGACTCAGGTGGTCTCGAGCTCAACCTTGGTGAATATCAAATAAAGGCCACGACAGTGCACCTATGTGTCATACTAGCCGTGGCCTCATCAGCAATACCATATAGCAGTGCAAATGCTGAATCCCCATTTCCTACTTGGTTACTCCAATACTTCTGATGCTACTCACTTATGTTAGCTTTATCTCAGATTATATATACTTTGTAAAGACTAACAAAAGCAGAAAATGGAAGGAGAATCCAGCCAGAGTACAGAAATCAAAGATGAGATTGTGCAGCTGTATAATCACCTCAACCACCTCTATGACAGGCATGCCTCACTCCAGACCCAGGTCAATGATCTGACTCAGAGGGTCCTAATGCTAGAGGTCGTAGCCTCACCCAATGGGGACGCGGTATCCAGGAACATCACTTCAATTACCTTTGATGTCGCGGCAGTTAAAGAAGACCCGATCGCGGAAGTAGTCAACAGGTGCCAGAAAAGGAGAAAAAAGAAAGCAGAGAAGAAATTTGAGGCCTACACTCCATTGGCCTTCCCAATTGAAGAGATCTTTGAATACATCAGAGAGGACAAGTTGTTGCGGTGGCTAGAAAAGCTGAGAGCTCCACCCTATAAGAGGAACAAAGCTACTTGGTGCAGATTCCATCAGGACCATGGCCATGACACTGAGCAATGCTATGCTCTGAAGGATGGAATTGAAAGGCTGATTGGGCAAGGAATGCTGCAGAGGTTCCTCAAAGATGTTTAGAGGATGAAGTCTAGTCTCAGATACCGCAGGCCCATTTTTCCTTCTTTTGCCTTTCAATTTGTTTTTACTTTACAGTGAAAACTCCTCTTATGTTATTTTAAACTAAACTTTGCATTATTCTTACAAAGTCATAAATACATGAATAGTTATATGAAATCAAGTTCACTTTTATAGTGTCATATTTTAATTCTCATTTCCACAAAATGTTATCTTATAAAGACCATTTTTGTCTTAAACAGATCTCTATTTGAGACAATATGCTATATCGGTAATGATAATATCTAAATGGGATGCAATGCCCGACAAGACGCCTAATTGCTCGAGAGCTGAAGATAATTGAAAATGGCGAAAGCAAATACTGAAAGCAGTTATCCAAATTGGATTACAACATCACTCATAAGGGCTTCCAATGCCCGTTCTTATCTTTCGAGATGCGTCAATAAGTCGAGAGACATGCAATATCTAGCCAGGGATGGCTTTATATATATCCATAGTTGTAGGTGGCTTAATAACAAAACCCAGTTCGGGGAGGCTTGAAAGTATCTTATATGTTAGCTGTGGGTGGCTTCATAACATAACCCAGCCTCGGGAGGCTTGAAAGAAGCCTGGGAGGATTTAAAGTATCATGTATGTTAGTTGTGGGTGACTTAATAACATAACCCAGCCTAGGGAGGCTTGAAAGTATCCCGTATATCTATAAAGGCCCATGTTCGGATGAAAGGGCTAAAAGAGTGTAGTAGCCCTGTTAATACAGCTACAGCCGTCAAAGCGATTAAGAGTTGATGCGGTAGTGACTTGGATTTAGATCCAAGTAAAGATACAATAAAAGGAATTCAAGCATTCAAATGTGACATCCCTATCAATATGGCTACGTCCATAAAGTAAATTCATTCAGAAGCGATAGTAGAGGTAGGATCACCAAACTATCGCGGCCCTGATCGAGGGGCAACCCTTCCAGTCATAAGAAAAAGGAAAAAGGGTCGCGGCCTGTGTACAGAAGCCATACGCTTTAAGCCGTAGCCTATGTCATGTACGTTTTAAGGGTCCGTAGCATTATTTATGAGGACTTGGCCATTGACGGCTTATATGACACTCAAAGGTGTCGTGGATGTCCAAGAAGAGACTGTAGCCTATGTGAAGAAACCATGTATATTATGGTGCCGCGGACTTAATTTATTCTACAAGTTCATTCAATTAAGAAAGCATTTTCAAATATAAAAGCAGTTATGTTCAAGCAATCAAATATGTACAGAAAAATCATTCATTAAAGTATTGAAGCAAGCAAAGTAGAAGAACAAAAGGCTAGAAGAAAATGAGGCAAAAATAATCAATAAAAGGTGGTTGCAGACTTGATAATATCAATTAACAAATAAATAGGCCGCAGCCACTACAAGAGGCAAAATAACAGAAGGGACACAGCCCTTATCAATGAGTTTAAAAAATTATAAATAGTTCAGGAAGCTGCATCATCACGCTCATCTCCCTCATCGCCATCTGCGGCGGTCTCAGTTTCCTCATCAGCTGTCGCTGCCTCAGCTTTTGCTCTCAATCTGGCTTTCACTTCAGCCGTGGCCTTGAGCTCATCTATGCATTCTTGATGCTCAGCATCACCAAGCCACTAGGCAAGAACCTTCTCTTCAGTGTCATGGAAGTTCTCTATGATTCTATGCCTTAGCTCTTGGTAGCCGCGGAGGTAGGCCCTATTATTTATGAGGAAGAAATCTTTGGAGACCTTAAATGACTCCACCGTATTGTTGAGGGCCAGCTGAAGGGCTTCACCATGATCTTCTTCCAGTTTCATCATTACCGCGGCATGGAATTTAGCATCACGCACATCCTTGACTTCCAACTCATCGTACCTCCCTTGTAGGAGTCACAGCTTATTATTAGAAGACTCCGCGACTTGTGCGGCTTTCTCGATCGATGACTGGGAGACCTTGAGATATTCCGTGACCTGATTGAAATTAGCCTTGGCTTCTTATCTAGACTTTATTTCAGCCTGTAAGTTCATCTGGGCTGCTTGAAGAGCTGCGGCAACGGACTTCTTCCCTCCTTCAAAAGATGAATTTCGTGCAGCCTCCAAATCAGCGACACACACCCTTTTCGCCGCCTCTTTTAGTTTATAAAGGGCCTAGTACTTCCTCTTTTGAGCCACTATCACGTCCGCGAACTGAAAAGAGAAAGTTAGGAGAAAAGTATGGAATGTAAAATCAAAGCAGAGAAAACACTATCACTTACCCTCATACGACTATGGAGGCCACAGTCCTCTGGATCATCATGGTCTTCTTCGACCAACCTATCAAGATTCGTGGCATTAAGGTCCCTCTTCATCCTTTGTGCAGCCTTCGCGATAGTATCCCATCAGGACTCAGGGTCAGGCTATCTTAACTGTGGTCGTGGTCGACCATCAGGACCAGCTCTGGCACGGCACTAAGGAGGTGCCAAGTTTGCATTAACCGTAAGTACAGATGGCAGCAGAGGAGAAGCTGAATGGATGGGGAGCATCAGACATGGACATCAAACCAATCGCTCCCAGATTGGCTCCGATGTCATCGTCGAACTCGGTTTGGGGTTCAGGGGTAGCATGGTTAGTTTTTTCTACAGCCAGATTTGGGGTCGCGATAGGAGGATTCTGATCACTGGAAGGGGCCGCATCTGGCACCTTAGTCTTGGACCTCTTCCTTTTCCTGCTCCTCGAAGTGTTATTTAGAACGACTGCATCCTCATCCATTTCTACTAGCTGGGCGGCCAATAGCTCCCTATCAACTTCCTCATCTGAAAGAGAAAAAGCAATATTAAGTAATTGGTTGCAACATAAGTTACCGCGGACAAAGAATGATGATCAGGGTATTACCTCCCGTGGCCATCTCTTTTAGAATGGACTTATTGGGAAAGAAACCTGCTTCGAATAAAGTTGCTGATGTTACAAGGACACTAAACTTCTTTTCTTCAACAGGAATGTATGCGGCCTTGGCAACTCTTTTCTCTTGCCTCCCGTTCAGTTGCAAGTTGTCAAGAACTACAGAAAAACATTTCAAAGGTCAGTAGATATTAATAAGCAACTACAAAGAGGGGACGCGACAATAATCAAATTACCTAGTTTGGAGGGACAACCCCATTATCATGGCATTCGAAACGACTTCTCCCTCTTGTTTACCTTTAGGTGAATCTCCCAGCCTTTTCTGGAGATGTAAAAATACTTCCCCTTCCAGTTCTTTACACTGGTCATCCTCCCAGAGTAAAGGGTCTCGTCCTTGCCGTGGACTGAGAAGTAGTAGTATCCACCGAACTTCATAGAATTTTCCTTGGTACGGTAGAAGTGAAAGAACTCCACGGGAGTAATGTCCTTTTTTAATTGATTCTCCCAAAGCATGACTGTGGCAAGGATGGCCCTCCAGCCATTGGGATCTAACTGGGCTGGTGCTAGTTTCATGGTTTGAAAATTACGTCTAATGGGAACAGGAACTAGTAGCCGCAGCCCGTAAATAAAGGCATACAATGGAAAGAAGACCATATCGTCGGAAAGTTTTGTGCACGATCATTCGTTCGTGACAGGTGTTGAGCACATCAAGCTTTCTGGAAACTCGAAGGCCTCAGCTACCTGGTCAACCAAGTCGTGGGTCATGATGCTGCGGATATCAAGCGCAGCTAGGGGTCTCTCAGCCCTCTCGGATGGACCAGATGGGTTACCCCTAACTTCCGCAGCATCATCTCCTACACCCAATAGATGATTACTTGAATTGTATTCCTATTCCATTGGCGTGGACTCAAAATCCTTCTTGCAGGCAGAGTTCGCGAAGTCCGAGTCTAGTACTACACAGTTGGGATAATTCTTCAATTGGCAAGTCCCTATTGACTTTAGAGGAGTCACGAAAGGAAGTTCAGGGGGAGAAGCTTCGAATTTTTTTGCCCAAAAATCTCTCAAAAATTTGTCTGGGTCAAAGTTCATATGGCTGCAGCAATACTTGAAAAAACCAAGTTCGCAGTTAGGCATCGTAGCATGTATGGTTTGAAAAAGACTTTAAGAAGCCGCGGTAAGATTAGTTATATGAATAGTGAATAGAAATGATCGATAAGACTGGCTAAATGAGAAGTGTGGGGTTTAAGAGACCTAAATGACAATTATTTCCGCGACATACTGGTTTGATGGGGGTTATTTCTCGATCGTAGTTACTAATGGGCTAAAACATTACTGACCCTATTCATTAAACCTAAGGGAGTATCCTCAGAGTCTACCGGCCGCAGCCATCCCCTAAATCAGTAAGGGAGCTTACAGTGACGCGGCTACTCACTGAAATAGGTTGGAACATCTTGAGGCATTCATGAATCTATGGGCTTAACTGCCATTGGGTATGAATTGAAACCCAATGGATTATTCAGAGATTACAGGTCGCAGACATCACCAAAAATACTAAAGTTATATTCTACCACGCCGCGGACTCTCACTCAAACAGTTTAATGTCTAAATATTAATTCATTTAAGGATCGAAGACCCAAAATGTGAAGTGTGCGCTTAAAGAACATCGAAAAACAGTTGATTTAAATATGATTCAACACAAACACAGTTTATACGATCTAGGCAGCGGGGGAACAGTTATTTGATTTTTTATTATGAAGGTCGATTCAACAAAATTTTGCAACAATGACAATTATTTATCATGGATATATGTTTGATTCTTGGAAGTTGAAAGATTATCCTAACAAAGCCCTAGATTCCTATCAAGCAGCTGGGGTTATTTCATGAAGTTCAGAAATACAAAAGTTCATGTGTTCTCCTAGTATAGAAGAAGTACGAACTACAAAATCTATTTAAAAAGGATGATTGATTGACGAATTACCTGGAAATGAAGAAGATGGCAATGATCAGCCTCAAATCGCCTTGAACCACCACACACGGCCTTGATAGATCGTCGAAAAATGCAAGAGAATGGATGAATAAAGTTCATCTTTCGATTTTCTCTCAAAGTTTTGGAAAATGTAATGAAGTCCATGACCTGAACAATTTATATAAGAGAGCGCGGAAGATGAATCGTCGCCTTATAAGTACCGCGGCATGTAAGAAGACTGAACTAAGCCGCAGTCCTAATCGAACTCTCTTGGCACTACGACTTGGGGGCATATTGATAGTACAAATATCGCACCCTTCCACGGATGGAATTCTTTACGTCACATGTTTATATGTCGCGGCTCACCACAGCATAGGGCGCGACCCTACTGAACTCGGGGTGCGGCCCTACCAAATACAGGGGCGCGACCCTCCTCATCATACGGCGTGGCCCCCCTTAACATGTCGCGGAACCCCCCAATACAGGGCACGAAACCTTTGTCCCTAGCCTGTCACATGATGCAACACTCGCATTGCTTGCCTTACAGGCCGCATCCCTTTCTACTATAGCAACTCCAGACTTTATATACGTCACGTGCTAGGAGCAGGTGGGAATATCTACTATAAATAAAGGACCAGACCTCGAAATGAGAGGGGACCTGATTTTTCCATACACCTGGGGCAGACTCCACGACACATACTCTCTATATAACCTCAACTCACAACTTGGGGGTCACCTGCCGACTTCGCAGTCATCTCCCCGAAAAACCGGAATCCTCAATACTATCATGTACTCTTCTTTACTCTCATATTTGTATGCCACTTTAGGCATGATTATATTGTACAATCCAACGCATATAATGAGAACTGAGAAACACAGTGGACGTAGGCCTATTTTAGACGCTGAACCAATCTATATCTTGTCTTCTCTCTATTTACTTACTTTGCTTACTTATTACACACTTTACTCTTCTTTATATACCATCTTTAGATCTTTTTTTCTTTAGTTCGCTTAATATGTCCTATTTGAACCAACAATTGAAAATTAATATGTTGTGATGAGGCTTTACCGTGATGATCAATTTCATTTAGTATGACGATAATTTGACACTATTTTTGTACTTTTATGAGTACTAAATTTTAGGTGTCTATTTTTTTTGTGCTATAGTTACAGTCATATCAATACTCAACGATACAAAAATTTAAAATAGATTATTAAATTTTTAACCACCAATTTTTTTGTGACACAAAGAAAACCAAATGACTATTACAATTGCATAGCCCGCTTATCACGAGGATTTACGCCTACTTTATTTGCATATAAAATACTCTTACTTTCGGCGAGATTGACATGTTCCTAAATTAAATACCCTCCTATTGAACTCCTTTAACTTTTTCAAATTGTTTTTTTACATATATTTAATAATAATCACTTGGTAATTGTACTACTTCGATTTCCACCTTTTGTCTCTCCCTCTCCATGAAGGGTATGCGTATCTTATTTCTTCATGTTTGGGTGAAAAACCTTACTCCAAAATGAAACTTATGGAGAATTTTAAAGGATATTCATGAAGAGAATAGATGCAAACTATAAATGCATCTACACTTTCAAAGAATATACATCATCACATTTATTCGGTAAAACCGTAGATATTTATTTTAATTTATTGCAGGTTTCAATCTTAAATTTGTTGAAACTTTATTTTTTTCATTCCTCTTTTTGGTTTTGGTTTTTTTCTCTTTCGTGTGTGTGTGTGTGTCTATATATATATATATATATATATATATATATATATATATATATATATAGAGAGAGAGAGAGAGAGAGAGAGAGAGACCCTCCTTTAAGGACTCCTTATGGTGTACACCCCAGTACATATGATTTTTTTAAATAGTAAAAAAATGATTTTTTTTATGAAACTGCATGGATATAATCTCCACAGTGAGAAGATCATCTCCAAATTTTTTTCATCAAAAAATTCAATAAAAAAAGCGTTGAGATGAGGTGATATGTAAAAAAATTATATAAATATGCACTTTCAACCGTTGAAATGTTGGCAATCATCTCACCCACTTTTTGATTGAATTATTTTATAAAACTTCACGGATATGATCTCGACAGTAAAAATATCATATCCATGAAGTTTCATCGAAAAATTCTATCAATAAAGTGGTTGGCACCGACCTAATATTTCAACGGTTGAAAATGAATATTTATACCATTTTTTTTACATATCACCTCATCTCAACGGATTTTTTATTGAATTTTTTTATGACAAAATTGGAGATGATCATCTAGCCGTAAAGTTTCATCAAAAAATTCATTTTTTTTACTATTTTACAAAAATTATATTTACCGGGGTGTGCACTATAAAAAGTTATTACAGGAGACTTTTTGAATATATATATATATATATATATATATATATATATTGTGTGTGTGACAACCTGAATATAACTATGAAAATTTTTATTTGAACCATGCTTAACTTATGTGATATGTATAATGTGTTATTAATGTATGAGGGTAGGATATTATATTTGGTTTAATCCTACCTTCAAAAATCATGAAATATCGAATTGACTACAAACATAAAATTTTGAAGTTTGCGGTAGCAATGTTTATGTTGGAGACCAGTTTTGACCTTTATAATATCACAATTAACTCAAGGTGAAAACTAGATAGTTGTAGCTATCCGAGTCAGCTTTATGAAACGATAAACAGCGCATGAAACAGATGTCCAAGTAAGATGTTATACCAAATTTACGAACAAATGACAAATCCGTCCATTCCCTTTAAGTGGTAATTTGTCTTTTAGTAAACCAAATGATTTCATTTGATTGGTTGGAAAGGAGGGATGCATTTTCTGACTAAAACCTCTCCATTTACCCTATTACTTCAGTAAATTTAAACATTGGCTCAATTTTGAGAGTTTTTAGCTAGAGGAAAGAGAAAGTTTAAGTTTAAGGAAGAAAGAATTTTAAGAAAATCTAGGAAAAATTACAAGAAAAACCTTACGGTGTTTCCAAGGTAAAATTATGTCTTAATATTGTTTTGATATTGGATTATACTTATTTAAAAGTATTTAAATCATGAATTAGTGATTAAAATTCCATCCTACTTTGTGATAATAAGTATTGATTCATATGTGAGATAAGTTGTGTTTGTAGGCCATATTATTTTGTATTAAAATCCTTTGTATTAAAACTTGCATATCTTTTTGTGTGATTATAGGAATTGAGAAATTCTAATTGGATATAAAACTAGACTAACATATTCATATCATATCCGAAAATTAGAATTTAACTCCTTGTGTTTCAGCTTTAGTGATGGTTGCAAGTTGGTATATTGTTGCTATTTGTATATTTTATTTGGATATTCCCTAAACTTGGTAAAGCTTTTGACATAGAAAATGAACTCTAAAAATTATGAAACTTTAATTCTGTACTACTCAGTATGTGCGTATAAAAAGGGTTGAAAATCATGGAAAGTTGTAATGTAGAAAAATTATGAAAATTCTTGGAAGTTGAAGGAACAATAGAGGAGCTTGTTGGGAAGATTTATTATGTTGTAAAGAAATGGTCATAGCTTTCTCTAGGAAGCTTAAAAATTTACAACGTCACTTATAATGGAAATTATATTTAGATATGTTTTCATATTGGTAATATTGGACACATGTATTCGTACATTTTATGAATATAGGACGGTTAAGTATGAAGGACTATAATTTGAGGCCATATTGGATACCCTATGAAAGAATGTTTTTATCTCCTCCTACCAAAGGGTAATTTGTGTACATGTGTTCATGTGTATATACGTTAATAAGTATACTGTTATGTTTACTCAATTTTAGTTATAAATTCCTTATGAGGTATTTTCTACGGTTCAATGTTCATAACTTTATCAACATATATATTATTGTTTCATCTTTACTCATGTTTCATGGAATGTGACTTTAGTGGAATTATATTATTGTTTCATAGTCATTGAAACTTACATAAATATATTAACATAATACTTATGACAGAGATTCAGTACTGATTTAGTTAGCTTGGCAAGTGTAAGGTCTAATCAATCCAGTTCAGCTCGATCCGAAGGAAATGTAAATACATAGTTGACAATCCAAGGTGAGTGTACTCACTGGAAAGATGTATTGGTATATTGTTATGGGATATGATCAGAATGTTATGAATATGAAACTGTTCATTTCTATCTACTGAAATGGGCGGTTACTCCCCGACCCGGAATAGGGGAGAATTGTCTATTTCAGACAAGATATGTGAATCATGATTCGAATAATTAGTCATTCATTATTTGAGCCAAAAAATTAAGTCGTTCTTATGAGTGAGATGGAAATTTCTTCATTCTTTATGAATGAGTGGGATAAATATATATCTATTATCGTAAGGATATGATTTATTGCATTTAATTTTATGCAATAGTGTAGTAGTGATGCATTCACTGAGCTATTTTACTCATGGTTCCAATATTTATGTTTTTCGGATAACACGATATCACTGCCAAATCTAGGAGGTCAGGTTGGGTCAGCCAGAAATGGATAAAAGAAGGATTTTTTTTAATGTATATGATGTAATTAAGTTAACATATCCTTCAAGCAAGTTTGTATTGCATAAATATTTATAATGCTGTAAAAAGTTTTTAGTTGTATGGATTTACGTTGATGACTCTATAATAAAGATTCCTATTTGTGGTTTGGTTAGATTAATTATGGTTTGACTCATTTTGACTTTCACACTTAATTATAAGGAACTGGGTTGGGGTGTGTTAGATTTTGGTATTAGATCCTAGGTTTTAGGTGTTCTCGAGTTGGAAGTGTCTAGATTTGGCTGTGAGTGTAAGAAATATATTTGGTTTGGTACAGATAATTATGTTAGAAAAGATATGTATATATGCAAGTTGTCATATATTTAATTCATTTGAAATATAAAATAATGGAATGAGGGAATGTTATTGTGAGAATAGAAGATGAGGCTTCAAATATACCAGCAGAAGCGGAGATTGAACAACCTTTACATATAAATATGGAACCCGAGCTAGAAAAATTAATAGATAATCAATAAATGGCATGTGATATGACTTTAATGGAAGAGAGGGAAGGTAGGTTTATGGATTAGATGGAATTACAACAAGTCAGGAAACTATAGGCACAAGTATTGGCTAGGGAAGAGGAGGTGATAGACCGTAAAGAAAGGAGTACTTCACACGAGAAATTTATTAAGATGAATCCACCCACACTTGAAGGAGCAGTGGATCCAATAGAGGCAAAAGTATGGGTCAAAGAGATTGAACTTATTTTTGGGTTAATGAGAATACTTGAAAATTAACGAGTGACCTTGGCGACGTATATGCTGAAAGGAGTAGCTAAGTATTGGTGGGATTCAACAAAACATTTGTTGATTACTCCAGGAGGTGGGAATGTGATCTCATGGAATGCTTTTGTTAAAGCTGTGTATGATAAATATTTTACCCCAATGTATTGTAAATAGAAATAGAAAGAATATTTTATGTTTAATCAGGGAAGCATGATAGTTAGAGAATACGAAGCTAAACTTACAACCTTATCTTGATTTGCTTCGAGGTTTATACAGAACGAGGAAGACATGTGTAGCCGATCTCTCGATAGACTAAATTTAGTTATTAAATCATGGTTGTAGTTTTTAGAGATTGTAAATTATTCAACCTTGGTGAACAAATCCATAAAGTTCTTTACTGGAAATATTCCTAACTTGGCATTAATGAGGATTGAATTAAAGTTTTCAAAAAGTGGAGTATTATTAGCACATGTCACAGTGAGACCTTTATTGGTAGAACGCATACGAAATTTACAGATTAGTGATCCATTCCGTGTGAAGAAGAAACGGGAAGTCTTGGATGGTAAAGAGGGTGACTTTGAGATTAAGAATGATGAATTGTTATATTATAAAAATAAGAATTGTGTACCAAATGATCTATCCTTGAAGAAGGATATATTAAAAGAGGCACATAGTTCTATTTATTCTTTGCATCGTGGAGCTACTAAAATGTACAGAGATTTGAAAGAGTATTACTAGTGAAAAAATATGAAATGTGAGATTGCAAAATATGTAGAAAAATGTTACGTATGTCAGCCAGTGAAGGCGAAGCATCAGAAGATGGAAAGATTATTGCATCATTGCCTATTCTAGAATGGAAGTGGGAGAATATAGTGATGGATTTTGTAACAAGATTGCCAGGGTGACCAAAGGGTCATGATTCTATTTGGGTGATTGTAGACCGATTGATGAAGTCAACTGATTTTCTTCCGATTAAGACCACCTAGACTGCTGACAAGTATGCACGTATGTACATTGATGAGATTATTCGTTTACATGGGGCAACATTGTCAATTGTATCAGATAGAGATCCAATATTCACTTCTAAGCTTTGGTCTCTTTTACCGAATGCCATGGGCATAAGTTTAAATTTCGGTACTGCATTTAATCCACAAATCGATGGGAAATCACAAAGGACGATTCAAATATTAGAAAACATTGTTACGAGCTTGTGTATTTGACTTCAAAGGTTGTTGGGATAATCATTTTCCATTGATGGAATTCTCGTATAATAATTGTTATTAGTCTACCATTGGTATGACTCCTTTCGAAGCTTTATATGGGAGGAGATGTAGAAAGCCTTTATGTAGGGATGGAGTAGTGAAAGGAAAATTTTGGGTGCTGAATTAATAGATATGACAACCAAAAAGATTAAAATGATTCAGGAACAGATAAAGATAGCGAAAAGCAGGTAGAAATTTTATGCAGATAAGAAGAAGTATCCATTAGAATTTCAAAAGGGAGATTTTGTAATCCTACATATTTCACCATTGAAATGCGTCATGAGATTTGGGAAAAAGGGGAAACTAAGTCCAAGATACATTGGACAATATAAAATGCTGGAAAGAACTGAGACGACCCTGGCATATAGATTAGCATTACCTCCAGAGTTGTCTCGTTTACATGATGTGTTTCATATATCAATGTCGTGTAAGTATTTGGCAGATATATCTCATCAATTGAAAACTCTACCTATTGAACTGAAAGAAGACTTGTCGTACATCGATGACCCAGTGGAAATTCTTGATCGTAAGGAGAAAGTATCAAGGAATAAAGTTATTACCTTAGTTAAAGTTATGTGGATAAGTCATGGAATTAAGGAAGCAACCTAGGAAACAGAGGATAACATGAAAAAATAGTATTCCCGTTCGTTTGGTAAGTGACCTTTATATTAAATTTCGAGGACGAAATTTTCTTGGGGGGGGGGGGGGGAGGGGGAGTTGTGATAACCCGGATATAACTATGGTAACTTCTATTTGAATCATGCTTAACTTATGTGATATGTATAATGTGTTATTAATATTTAAGGGTACAATATTATATTTAGTCTAATCCTATCTTCAAAAATCAAGAAATATCGAATTGGCTAAAAATATAAAAAAAATTAAGTTTGCGGTAGGAATGTTTATGTTGAATACTAGTTTTGACCCTTAATATATAACAATCGACTCAATGTGAAAACTAAATGGTCGTATATATATGAGTTAGCTTTGTGATACAACAAACGGCGCATCAAACGGACGTCCAAGTAAGAAGTTATACCAAATTTACAAACAAATGGCAAATATGTCCATTCCCTTTAAGTGGTAATTTGTCTCTTAGTAAACCAAATGGTTTAATTTGATTGGTTGGAAAGGAGGGTTGCATTTGCCGACTCATAGCTCTCCATTTAACATATTTACTTAGCAAATTTAGCCATTAGTTCAGTTTTGAGAGTTTTTAGCTTGAGGAAAGAGAAAGTAGATGTTTAAGGAAGAAAGAATTCCAAGAAAAAACTAGGAAAAATTTCAAGAAAATCCTTAAGGTGTTCCAAAGTTATAATTATGTGTTAATATTCTTTTAATCTTGGATTATACTTATTTCAAATTATATAAATCTTGAATTAGTGATAAAATTCCATCCTCCTTGGTGATAATAAGTATTGGTTCATATGTGAGATAAGTGGTGTTTATAGGCCATATTGCTTTGTATTGAAATCCCTTGTATTCAAACTTGCATATATTTTTTTCTACTTACTGGAATTGAAAATTTCCAATTGGATATGAAACTAGACTCATATATTCATATCATATTCGAAAATTAGAATTTAACTCCTTGTGGTTAGGCCTTAGTGATGTTTGCAAGTTGTTACATAGTTGATGTTTATATATTTCATTTCGATATTCCCTGCGTTTGGTAAAGCTTTTGACATATCAAAGGAATTCTAAAAATTATGAAACTTTAATTATGTTCTATTCAGTATGTTTTTTACAAATGGATGAAAAATCATGAAAAGTTATGATGTAGAAGAATTTTGAAAATGAACGTTCTTTTTATCAAAAAATAAAGTTGATATTAATTATATTAAACAAAAAATCTTAACATTATTTTTTGTTAATAAAAACTGGACTAAAATTTTATTATAAATTATATTTTTTTAAACTTTGTTTTTTACAAATATTTATAAAAGCTAGCTTTTAAAAAAAAACTGTATTTTATTTGATAAAAAACTGAATTTTAACTTTAATAAATTACTATTGTTTTTTAAAAAATGTTGTCCTTAGTAAATATAATAAGAAATAAATAAATAAAATAAGATGTAATGAAAAAATAATAATAAAAAAAAAAGGAATGAGAGATAAAAAGAAAGGGAGGGGCTATTCGCCCTCCCCTCCCATCTTTACAGATAAGATTTGGATTGCTGTAGTAAAAAAAATTTATATAAAAGACTATTTTAATAGCTAAAACAATTGAATTTTGTAATAAAGTTGTCTTTTATGTTATGTAGAACATTATTTCTGTCTTTGTAAACAATTTAAAAAAAACAACAGTTAATTTTTAAAATAGAAAAAATAAACATCATTTATTAAAGAAAACTGTTTTTATAAAAAAATCGTATAAATTAACCAAGGTTCTAAAAAACGCGGGGCGTGATCGAGGGGTGGAGGCCAAGCCTTAAGCCTTAGAAGCCTAGACGGGCCTAGGCGTGAAAAGACGTTTAAGCCTTTTTAATATATTTTAATATTTTTTAACCATAACAAGACTATTAAAATACTAAAATTGTACATATCATAAATATATGTTAGAATATTTGCAAATAAAAATACTATTTGATTATTTTGGATGAGATAATGGTCCGGTTTGTAAAAAAATCTTTAAAAGGCGATATCGTTTCACTAAAGCATTGTTGTTTTTAGAGAAAAAAATTCGTTTTGAGGGTTTTACCAAGCATAAGGCGTCAAAATCTTAAGACGAGGGGTTTCTCCCAAGCCTCAAGCCTAGGCGGATTTTTTAGAACAGTGAAATTAACTGTTAGAAAAAATGGCCCGCGTCAGCGTTATGTATAGATGGTCGGACCGCCTATACATACTGCTGTCGTGGACCATTTTTTTTAAAATGGTAAGAAAAATAACTGTTTTTAACCAAAAATAAAATTTGTAAATACAAAAAACACTTTTTAAGAAATTAGTTATTTAAGAAAACAAATTTTACGTTTTTATAAACAATTTTTAATAAAAAAAATTAGATAAGATTTTACATTTTATAAACAGTTTTTTTAATAATAAAATAATTTTTTTTATTGAAAATATAACTTTTTTTTTTATCAAATGTATTTATTTTAATTGATGGTGAAAGAATTGAACATTTAGATTATATAAATATAAGAGCACAATTATCATTTGTCCCTAAAAGGATGTCGGGAAAGATGGGAGGGGAGTGGGAATAGCCACTCCCTATTCACATGTTATAAAATACTTCAAAATCACCCTCCCATTATTTTACAATGTTTTTCAGTCTCATAAGTAAAATAGTAATTATGAAGTGCCATTTTCATAGAGATTATTTTATTCCTTACGAACATTACCAATTTATAATTTGCTATTATGGTTATTAAATTTAGTATGCACAGTACTATAAACGTTAGTAGAAATAAAAATATGTCGTAAAAGCTCATAGGCAAATAGGTGGTAAAATAAGCGATGTAATTATACGTCGGATCTAAAAAAATGATAAAGTTATACTCAAAGACTGCTCCGAGTTAATCACGATGCAGTGAGAAAAGATCTCTTGATGGGTTTTTTATATATTTCGAATGACGCTCATATATATTTTTTCTTTATATATATAGTTAAGATATTCAATATTTATTTTTTTATTATTTTTATGATATAAAAAAGTATTGATCCGAATTGCTTGAAATAATGTATCAACCATTTTTTCTCCAATCATTATTCTACATTACTCAATAAACATAATTGTAGCCACATCTTGAAAACATATGATGTATTTACCGTAGCAAACTATATTTTACACAAATTAGAAAGGTAAAGAATGAATGAAACTAAGCAAATAATTATATAATTTGAATTTCACACGAACTAGAACTGCTAAGGGGATTAATGAGGTTGTGACTTGTAAACTTGAGAAGTTGTATATTTTAAGCTACATTACAGGAACTCATCTTATTTTCATGGTTTGGCAATAACTTGGGGGAAAGATGGTTTTCCCGAGCATTTACCGTAGGGATAAGGAGGGGCTGGTGGAGGATGGTTCTTCAGTGTATCGTTTGACAGAAGAGGAGCATGAAGAACTTCGATGGGAAGGAGGTAGACCCATTGAGACCTCGTCTTTCGGAGTACGCATCTACTCTGGTATAGGAATAATTACTCTGACGTTTCAAGGACCCACTAGTTTACTTCACTTCTACTGCGACGTAGGAGGGTGGCTCTGACTAGTTCATATCTTATGTAGAAATACTTCTTGTATACCGAATTTTGCCGCTTAGATTTTTTTTTTAATATGATTCATTTATTTATAAAAAAATAGTTTGACAATAATGTTTTAGATCCCAATGAAAAACAATAAAAAAAAATACGAACCAGATATTCTTTGTTAAGAAATGTATGGTTTTAATATATTTGGAATTTATCCTATATATTTTTAATATTTTTCTTTTACAATCCATTCGTGTACCGCGTGAAACCAAACGCCAGATATTTACTAAGATCGTTTTCAACTTAAAAAGTGAAGCTTATTCTTTCCTACTAATGCTATTACACACTTCACGTCATTTGTCAAATTGGGTTACAACTAAATAGAACATTACTTTTGAGTTTTTATTTTTGAAATGGATAAATGTTTTTATATATGGTGCTTCTATGTCGACATATGAATTAAACATATTTTGTATGAGACACTGATGTGTTGCACTTACACTGATTCGTGTTCGGCTCCATAGAAGTCACACAATAGTGAAATCCAGGCACATGTCAATACAACGTGACAAATTGATGTGTTGCACCAAATGTATACAATTCGAATGTCAACATAAGATTGTTCTTTTATATTACAATAGCTGACAAAGTTCCATAGTGTTGGATTTTAGACAAAATGTTGAAGTTAGGTTATCTGAATCTGAATTAAAATCTAAATATTTTACCCAATTGGCAGTAAATGAATTGTGTAAATATATTTATAGTTGACTCATTGAACGCTTGTAGACATTCGTCCCAGTTCTCTAGGTAGTCACGTAACTCACACACATAAATATATATATATATACACTAGGGTATGTCCCTGCCTGAATGCACGCTGATAATCTCAAAATGTTCAAAATACGTAATTACAAAAAGGCAAATATTTCGTTCCCCCACAAAACAAAATGTCATTTTTTTTAAAAATGCCTTTAATCTCCAACGGTGTGCCCGTGCCGATGGAATGGTGATGAATTTGCTCCCAAATATTTATGGCTATAGCACAGTCATAACCGTGTCGATGGCATAGTTATGAATTTTCTCCCGAGTATTTGGGATTATAGAACACTCACACTCCTATGTATGGTATTTTACACTTTAAGAAATACCTAAAAATACTAATTCAATTTCATCTTATTTAATAACGATGCACAGGCAAGCATATGTATAGGTGGTTGAAATATGTATAGGGGGTGAAATGTTTTTTTAACAAAACAGTAGAAATGTTTTTAAAAGAAAAAGTAGTTGAATTTTTTTTATAACAACACTTATTAAATGTTTTTAAAAGAAAAAACAGTTGAAATGTTTTTTAACCAAAACAGATAAAATGTTTTTTGTGTTGAAAACACGACTATTTTTTCAAATGGTTTATTTTTTAAAAATGGCGTTGTAATAATATTACTCTTATTTTTTCTAGTAAAAATAAGATTACTATTTTTTAAAATAGTAATAAGATTACTATTATTTTTCTAAATACTAATTAAATTAATATTTTTTTCTAAATAGTAATATGATTACTATTATTTTTCTAAATATTAATAAGATTAATCTTAAAATAGCAATAAGATTATTTTTTAAATGGTTTTCAATAAAAAAAAATAGATAACATTTTTTAAGCAATTGATAACATTTTTGAAAAAAGATTATTTTTTAAATAGCAAAAAGTGGTCCGCCCCAATGGTATGAAAAAAAATACGACTACATGAAATGTTGCGTTTTATTTGGGTGGTGATCGTAGGAGATAAAAGATTCATAAAAAATGGTTTATTTTGTAAAAATAAATTTCATCACCTGCCCAACAAAACACAATGTAATTTTAAAAAAATTGGTCATTATATCCTTTGTTTATAGGGTTATCCACTTGCTTAACAAATAGTCCAACAACATTCAGGAAGTCTAAATCCATCAAATAAACTAACATATACCATGAAATATATAATATTCATCAAATGAATTCACATTGTGAATAAAAAAACAACGAACGTAGTCTCATTTGTTTATTGGATTATCCACCCTACTTTAGAAGTAACAACCAATCGTACAACATTCTAAAAGTCGAAATTCATCAAACAAATACTTCAACGAAACAAAATTCTTTAAAAAAAATCACATATATATCAATTGAGGTTGTCCCATGTGTTTCATTCTAATGATTATCCGTATTTTTCAAAATGCGACCTGATAAAAAATAAAAAATATAGGTAGTCAATTGAAATAGTCTTTGATAATGTCACGACTACGATACAAATCTCAAGACGTGATTATATGGACCAATATGACTATGACTTCGATAGTGTTTAAGTTTTAATTTATCAAATTATTAATGCATTCTAGTGTTTAAGTATTAACCACATAACTTGGCATATAGTTATCTACTTTTAATTTAGTATTAACTCAATGCGAGAGTAGATTCTGAATAATAAGGTGTAGGCCAACACACCCAAAAACAGTAATTCTAAAAAAAGCAAAAATATAATTCAAAAATGAAAACACTAATTAAAATACAAACATATGGACTTGTTTAAAAAGCAACTAATGAGATTGGTTGACATTTTATGGATGTGGATCCGCACCGGTGGCTTTATTAAAAAATAGGGACTAAAATTATAAATGAAATGTTTTTGTCTTATTTTCAGAATAAATGTTAGGCATCGTAGCATGTATGGTTTGAAAAAGACTTTAAGAAGCCGCGGTAAGATTAGTTATATGAATAGTGAATAGAAATGATCGATAAGACTGGCTAAATGAGAAGTGTGGGGTTTAAGAGACCTAAATGACAATTATTTCCGCGACATACTGGTTTGATGGGGGTTATTTCTCGATCGTAGTTACTAATGGGCTAAAACATTACTGACCCTATTCATTAAACCTAAGGGAGTATCCTCAGAGTCTACCGGCCGCAGCCATCCCCTAAATCAGTAAGGGAGCTTACAGTGACGCGGCTACTCACTGAAATAGGTTGGAACATCTTGAGGCATTCATGAATCTATGGGCTTAACTGCCATTGGGTATGAATTGAAACCCAATGGATTATTCAGAGATTACAGGTCGCAGACATCACCAAAAATACTAAAGTTATATTCTACCACGCCGCGGACTCTCACTCAAACAGTTTAATGTCTAAATATTAATTCATTTAAGGATCGAAGACCCAAAATGTGAAGTGTGCGCTTAAAGAACATCGAAAAACAGTTGATTTAAATATGATTCAACACAAACACAGTTTATACGATCTAGGCAGCGGGGGAACAGTTATTTGATTTTTTATTATGAAGGTCGATTCAACAAAATTTTGCAACAATTACAATTATTTATCATGGATATATGTTTGATTCTTGGAAGTTGAAAGATTATCCTAACAAAGCCCTAGATTCCTATCAAGCAGCTGGGGTTATTTCATGAAGTTCAGAAATACAAAAGTTCATGTGTTCTCCTAGTATAGAAGAAGTACGAACTACAAAATCTATTTAAAAAGGATGATTGATTGACGAATTACCTGGAAATGAAGAAGATGGCAATGATCAGCCTCAAATCGCCTTGAACCACCACACACGGCCTTGATAGATCGTCGAAAAATGCAAGAGAATGGATGAATAAAGTTCATCTTTCGATTTTCTCTCAAAGTTTTGGAAAATGTAATGAAGTCCATGACCTGAACAATTTATATAAGAGAGCGCGGAAGATGAATCGTCGTCTTATAAGTACCGCGGCATGTAAGAAGACTGAACTAAGCCGCAGTCCTAATCGAACTCTCTTGGCACTACGACTTGGGGGCATATTGATAGTACAAATATCGCACCCTTCCACGGATGGAATTCTTTACGTCACATGTTTATATGTCGCGGCTCACCACAGCATAGGGCGCGACCCTACTGAACTCGGGGTGCGGCCCTACCAAATACAGGGGCGCGACCCTCCTCATCATACGGCGTGGCCCCCCTTAACATGTCGCGGAACCCCCCAATACAGGGCACGAAACCTTTGTCCCTAGCCTGTCACATGATGCAACACTCGCATTGCTTGCCTTACAGGCCGCATCCCTTTCTACTATAGCAACTCCAGACTTTATATACGTCACGTGCTAGGAGCAGGTGGGAATATCTACTATAAATAAAGGACCAGACCTCGAAATGAGAGGGGACCTGATTTTTCCATACACCTGGGGCAGACTCCACGACACATACTCTCTATATAACCTCAACTCACAACTTGGGGGTCACCTGCCGACTTCGCAGTCATCTCCCCGAAAAACCGGAATCCTCAATACTATCATGTACTCTTCTTTACTCTCATATTTGTATGCCACTTTAGGCATGATTATATTGTACAATCCAACGCATATAATGAGAACTGAGAAACACAGTGGACGTAGGCCTATTTTAGACGCTGAACCAATCTATATCTTGTCTTCTCTCTATTTACTTACTTTGCTTACTTATTACACACTTTACTCTTCTTTATATACCATCTTTAGATCTTTTTTTCTTTAGTTCGCTTAATATGTCCTATTTGAACCAACAATTGAAAATTAATATGTTGTGATGAGGCTTTACCGTGATGATCAATTTCATTTAGTATGACGATAATTTGACACTATTTTTGTACTTTTATGAGTACTAAATTTTAGGTGTCTATTTTTTTTGTGCTATAGTTACAGTCATATCAATACTCAACGATACAAAAATTTAAAATAGATTATTAAATTTTTAACCACCAATTTTTTTGTGACACAAAGAAAACCAAATGACTATTACAATTGCATAGCCCGCTTATCACGAGGATTTACGCCTACTTTATTTGCATATAAAATACTCTTACTTTCGGCGAGATTGACATGTTCCTAAATTAAATACCCTCCTATTGAACTCCTTTAACTTTTTCAAATTGTTTTTTTACATATATTTAATAATAATCACTTGGTAATTGTACTACTTCGATTTCCACCTTTTGTCTCTCCCTCTCCATGAAGGGTATGCGTATCTTATTTCTTCATGTTTGGGTGAAAAACCTTACTCCAAAATGAAACTTATGGAGAATTTTAAAGGATATTCATGAAGAGAATAGATGCAAACTATAAATGCATCTACACTTTCAAAGAATATACATCATCACATTTATTCGGTAAAACCGTAGATATTTATTTTAATTTATTGCAGGTTTCAATCTTAAATTTGTTGAAACTTTATTTTTTTCATTCCTCTTTTTGGTTTTGGTTTTTTTCTCTTTCGTGTGTGTGTGTGTGTCTATATATATATATATATATATATATATATATATATATATATATATAGAGAGAGAGAGAGAGAGAGAGAGAGAGAGACCCTCCTTTAAGGACTCCTTATGGTGTACACCCCAGTACATATGATTTTTTTAAATAGTAAAAAAATGATTTTTTTTATGAAACTGCATGGATATAATCTCCACAGTGAGAAGATCATCTCCAAATTTTTTTCATCAAAAAATTCAATAAAAAAAGCGTTGAGATGAGGTGATATGTAAAAAAATTATATAAATATGCACTTTCAACCGTTGAAATGTTGGCAATCATCTCACCCACTTTTTGATTGAATTATTTTATAAAACTTCACGGATATGATCTCGACAGTAAAAATATCATATCCATGAAGTTTCATCGAAAAATTCTATCAATAAAGTGGTTGGCACCGACCTAATATTTCAACGGTTGAAAATGAATATTTATACCATTTTTTTTACATATCACCTCATCTCAACGGATTTTTTATTGAATTTTTTTATGACAAAATTGGAGATGATCATCTAGCCGTAAAGTTTCATCAAAAAATTCATTTTTTTTACTATTTTACAAAAATTATATTTACCGGGGTGTGCACTATAAAAAGTTATTACAGGAGACTTTTTGAATATATATATATATATATATATATATATATATTGTGTGTGTGACAACCTGAATATAACTATGAAAATTTTTATTTGAACCATGCTTAACTTATGTGATATGTATAATGTGTTATTAATGTATGAGGGTAGGATATTATATTTGGTTTAATCCTACCTTCAAAAATCATGAAATATCGAATTGACTACAAACATAAAATTTTGAAGTTTGCGGTAGCAATGTTTATGTTGGAGACCAGTTTTGACCTTTATAATATCACAATTAACTCAAGGTGAAAACTAGATAGTTGTAGCTATCCGAGTCAGCTTTATGAAACGATAAACAGCGCATGAAACAGATGTCCAAGTAAGATGTTATACCAAATTTACGAACAAATGACAAATCCGTCCATTCCCTTTAAGTGGTAATTTGTCTTTTAGTAAACCAAATGATTTCATTTGATTGGTTGGAAAGGAGGGATGCATTTTCTGACTAAAACCTCTCCATTTACCCTATTACTTCAGTAAATTTAAACATTGGCTCAATTTTGAGAGTTTTTAGCTAGAGGAAAGAGAAAGTTTAAGTTTAAGGAAGAAAGAATTTTAAGAAAATCTAGGAAAAATTACAAGAAAAACCTTACGGTGTTTCCAAGGTAAAATTATGTCTTAATATTGTTTTGATATTGGATTATACTTATTTAAAAGTATTTAAATCATGAATTAGTGATTAAAATTCCATCCTACTTTGTGATAATAAGTATTGATTCATATGTGAGATAAGTTGTGTTTGTAGGCCATATTATTTTGTATTAAAATCCTTTGTATTAAAACTTGCATATCTTTTTGTGTGATTATAGGAATTGAGAAATTCTAATTGGATATAAAACTAGACTAACATATTCATATCATATCCGAAAATTAGAATTTAACTCCTTGTGTTTCAGCTTTAGTGATGGTTGCAAGTTGGTATATTGTTGCTATTTGTATATTTTATTTGGATATTCCCTAAACTTGGTAAAGCTTTTGACATAGAAAATGAACTCTAAAAATTATGAAACTTTAATTCTGTACTACTCAGTATGTGCGTATAAAAAGGGTTGAAAATCATGGAAAGTTGTAATGTAGAAAAATTATGAAAATTCTTGGAAGTTGAAGGAACAATAGAGGAGCTTGTTGGGAAGATTTATTATGTTGTAAAGAAATGGTCATAGCTTTCTCTAGGAAGCTTAAAAATTTACAACGTCACTTATAATGGAAATTATATTTAGATATGTTTTCATATTGGTAATATTGGACACATGTATTCGTACATTTTATGAATATAGGACGGTTAAGTATGAAGGACTATAATTTGAGGCCATATTGGATACCCTATGAAAGAATGTTTTTATCTCCTCCTACCAAAGGGTAATTTGTGTACATGTGTTCATGTGTATATACGTTAATAAGTATACTGTTATGTTTACTCAATTTTAGTTATAAATTCCTTATGAGGTATTTTCTACGGTTCAATGTTCATAACTTTATCAACATATATATTATTGTTTCATCTTTACTCATGTTTCATGGAATGTGACTTTAGTGGAATTATATTATTGTTTCATAGTCATTGAAACTTACATAAATATATTAACATAATACTTATGACAGAGATTCAGTACTGATTTAGTTAGCTTGGCAAGTGTAAGGTCTAATCAATCCAGTTCAGCTCGATCCGAAGGAAATGTAAATACATAGTTGACAATCCAAGGTGAGTGTACTCACTGGAAAGATGTATTGGTATATTGTTATGGGATATGATCAGAATGTTATGAATATGAAACTGTTCATTTCTATCTACTGAAATGGGCGGTTACTCCCCGACCCGGAATAGGGGAGAATTGTCTATTTCAGACAAGATATGTGAATCATGATTCGAATAATTAGTCATTCATTATTTGAGCCAAAAAATTAAGTCGTTCTTATGAGTGAGATGGAAATTTCTTCATTCTTTATGAATGAGTGGGATAAATATATATCTATTATCGTAAGGATATGATTTATTGCATTTAATTTTATGCAATAGTGTAGTAGTGATGCATTCACTGAGCTATTTTACTCATGGTTCCAATATTTATGTTTTTCGGATAACACGATATCACTGCCAAATCTAGGAGGTCAGGTTGGGTCAGCCAGAAATGGATAAAAGAAGGATTTTTTTTAATGTATATGATGTAATTAAGTTAACATATCCTTCAAGCAAGTTTGTATTGCATAAATATTTATAATGCTGTAAAAAGTTTTTAGTTGTATGGATTTACGTTGATGACTCTATAATAAAGATTCCTATTTGTGGTTTGGTTAGATTAATTATGGTTTGACTCATTTTGACTTTCACACTTAATTATAAGGAACTGGGTTGGGGTGTGTTAGATTTTGGTATTAGATCCTAGGTTTTAGGTGTTCTCGAGTTGGAAGTGTCTAGATTTGGCTGTGAGTGTAAGAAATATATTTGGTTTGGTACAGATAATTATGTTAGAAAAGATATGTATATATGCAAGTTGTCATATATTTAATTCATTTGAAATATAAAATAATGGAATGAGGGAATGTTATTGTGAGAATAGAAGATGAGGCTTCAAATATACCAGCAGAAGCGGAGATTGAACAACCTTTACATATAAATATGGAACCCGAGCTAGAAAAATTAATAGATAATCAATAAATGGCATGTGATATGACTTTAATGGAAGAGAGGGAAGGTAGGTTTATGGATTAGATGGAATTACAACAAGTCAGGAAACTATAGGCACAAGTATTGGCTAGGGAAGAGGAGGTGATAGACCGTAAAGAAAGGAGTACTTCACACGAGAAATTTATTAAGATGAATCCACCCACACTTGAAGGAGCAGTGGATCCAATAGAGGCAAAAGTATGGGTCAAAGAGATTGAACTTATTTTTGGGTTAATGAGAATACTTGAAAATTAACGAGTGACCTTGGCGACGTATATGCTGAAAGGAGTAGCTAAGTATTGGTGGGATTCAACAAAACATTTGTTGATTACTCCAGGAGGTGGGAATGTGATCTCATGGAATGCTTTTGTTAAAGCTGTGTATGATAAATATTTTACCCCAATGTATTGTAAATAGAAATAGAAAGAATATTTTATGTTTAATCAGGGAAGCATGATAGTTAGAGAATACGAAGCTAAACTTACAACCTTATCTTGATTTGCTTCGAGGTTTATACAGAACGAGGAAGACATGTGTAGCCGATCTCTCGATAGACTAAATTTAGTTATTAAATCATGGTTGTAGTTTTTAGAGATTGTAAATTATTCAACCTTGGTGAACAAATCCATAAAGTTCTTTACTGGAAATATTCCTAACTTGGCATTAATGAGGATTGAATTAAAGTTTTCAAAAAGTGGAGTATTATTAGCACATGTCACAGTGAGACCTTTATTGGTAGAACGCATACGAAATTTACAGATTAGTGATCCATTCCGTGTGAAGAAGAAACGGGAAGTCTTGGATGGTAAAGAGGGTGACTTTGAGATTAAGAATGATGAATTGTTATATTATAAAAATAAGAATTGTGTACCAAATGATCTATCCTTGAAGAAGGATATATTAAAAGAGGCACATAGTTCTATTTATTCTTTGCATCGTGGAGCTACTAAAATGTACAGAGATTTGAAAGAGTATTACTAGTGAAAAAATATGAAATGTGAGATTGCAAAATATGTAGAAAAATGTTACGTATGTCAGCCAGTGAAGGCGAAGCATCAGAAGATGGAAAGATTATTGCATCATTGCCTATTCTAGAATGGAAGTGGGAGAATATAGTGATGGATTTTGTAACAAGATTGCCAGGGTGACCAAAGGGTCATGATTCTATTTGGGTGATTGTAGACCGATTGATGAAGTCAACTGATTTTCTTCCGATTAAGACCACCTAGACTGCTGACAAGTATGCACGTATGTACATTGATGAGATTATTCGTTTACATGGGGCAACATTGTCAATTGTATCAGATAGAGATCCAATATTCACTTCTAAGCTTTGGTCTCTTTTACCGAATGCCATGGGCATAAGTTTAAATTTCGGTACTGCATTTAATCCACAAATCGATGGGAAATCACAAAGGACGATTCAAATATTAGAAAACATTGTTACGAGCTTGTGTATTTGACTTCAAAGGTTGTTGGGATAATCATTTTCCATTGATGGAATTCTCGTATAATAATTGTTATTAGTCTACCATTGGTATGACTCCTTTCGAAGCTTTATATGGGAGGAGATGTAGAAAGCCTTTATGTAGGGATGGAGTAGTGAAAGGAAAATTTTGGGTGCTGAATTAATAGATATGACAACCAAAAAGATTAAAATGATTCAGGAACAGATAAAGATAGCGAAAAGCAGGTAGAAATTTTATGCAGATAAGAAGAAGTATCCATTAGAATTTCAAAAGGGAGATTTTGTAATCCTACATATTTCACCATTGAAATGCGTCATGAGATTTGGGAAAAAGGGGAAACTAAGTCCAAGATACATTGGACAATATAAAATGCTGGAAAGAACTGAGACGACCCTGGCATATAGATTAGCATTACCTCCAGAGTTGTCTCGTTTACATGATGTGTTTCATATATCAATGTCGTGTAAGTATTTGGCAGATATATCTCATCAATTGAAAACTCTACCTATTGAACTGAAAGAAGACTTGTCGTACATCGATGACCCAGTGGAAATTCTTGATCGTAAGGAGAAAGTATCAAGGAATAAAGTTATTACCTTAGTTAAAGTTATGTGGATAAGTCATGGAATTAAGGAAGCAACCTAGGAAACAGAGGATAACATGAAAAAATAGTATTCCCGTTCGTTTGGTAAGTGACCTTTATATTAAATTTCGAGGACGAAATTTTCTTGGGGGGGGGGGGGGGAGGGGGAGTTGTGATAACCCGGATATAACTATGGTAACTTCTATTTGAATCATGCTTAACTTATGTGATATGTATAATGTGTTATTAATATTTAAGGGTACAATATTATATTTAGTCTAATCCTATCTTCAAAAATCAAGAAATATCGAATTGGCTAAAAATATAAAAAAAATTAAGTTTGCGGTAGGAATGTTTATGTTGAATACTAGTTTTGACCCTTAATATATAACAATCGACTCAATGTGAAAACTAAATGGTCGTATATATATGAGTTAGCTTTGTGATACAACAAACGGCGCATCAAACGGACGTCCAAGTAAGAAGTTATACCAAATTTACAAACAAATGGCAAATATGTCCATTCCCTTTAAGTGGTAATTTGTCTCTTAGTAAACCAAATGGTTTAATTTGATTGGTTGGAAAGGAGGGTTGCATTTGCCGACTCATAGCTCTCCATTTAACATATTTACTTAGCAAATTTAGCCATTAGTTCAGTTTTGAGAGTTTTTAGCTTGAGGAAAGAGAAAGTAGATGTTTAAGGAAGAAAGAATTCCAAGAAAAAACTAGGAAAAATTTCAAGAAAATCCTTAAGGTGTTCCAAAGTTATAATTATGTGTTAATATTCTTTTAATCTTGGATTATACTTATTTCAAATTATATAAATCTTGAATTAGTGATAAAATTCCATCCTCCTTGGTGATAATAAGTATTGGTTCATATGTGAGATAAGTGGTGTTTATAGGCCATATTGCTTTGTATTGAAATCCCTTGTATTCAAACTTGCATATATTTTTTTCTACTTACTGGAATTGAAAATTTCCAATTGGATATGAAACTAGACTCATATATTCATATCATATTCGAAAATTAGAATTTAACTCCTTGTGGTTAGGCCTTAGTGATGTTTGCAAGTTGTTACATAGTTGATGTTTATATATTTCATTTCGATATTCCCTGCGTTTGGTAAAGCTTTTGACATATCAAAGGAATTCTAAAAATTATGAAACTTTAATTATGTTCTATTCAGTATGTTTTTTACAAATGGATGAAAAATCATGAAAAGTTATGATGTAGAAGAATTTTGAAAATGAACGTTCTTTTTATCAAAAAATAAAGTTGATATTAATTATATTAAACAAAAAATCTTAACATTATTTTTTGTTAATAAAAACTGGACTAAAATTTTATTATAAATTATATTTTTTTAAACTTTGTTTTTTACAAATATTTATAAAAGCTAGCTTTTAAAAAAAAACTGTATTTTATTTGATAAAAAACTGAATTTTAACTTTAATAAATTACTATTGTTTTTTAAAAAATGTTGTCCTTAGTAAATATAATAAGAAATAAATAAATAAAATAAGATGTAATGAAAAAATAATAATAAAAAAAAAAGGAATGAGAGATAAAAAGAAAGGGAGGGGCTATTCGCCCTCCCCTCCCATCTTTACAGATAAGATTTGGATTGCTGTAGTAAAAAAAATTTATATAAAAGACTATTTTAATAGCTAAAACAATTGAATTTTGTAATAAAGTTGTCTTTTATGTTATGTAGAACATTATTTCTGTCTTTGTAAACAATTTAAAAAAAACAACAGTTAATTTTTAAAATAGAAAAAATAAACATCATTTATTAAAGAAAACTGTTTTTATAAAAAAATCGTATAAATTAACCAAGGTTCTAAAAAACGCGGGGCGTGATCGAGGGGTGGAGGCCAAGCCTTAAGCCTTAGAAGCCTAGACGGGCCTAGGCGTGAAAAGACGTTTAAGCCTTTTTAATATATTTTAATATTTTTTAACCATAACAAGACTATTAAAATACTAAAATTGTACATATCATAAATATATGTTAGAATATTTGCAAATAAAAATACTATTTGATTATTTTGGATGAGATAATGGTCCGGTTTGTAAAAAAATCTTTAAAAGGCGATATCGTTTCACTAAAGCATTGTTGTTTTTAGAGAAAAAAATTCGTTTTGAGGGTTTTACCAAGCATAAGGCGTCAAAATCTTAAGACGAGGGGTTTCTCCCAAGCCTCAAGCCTAGGCGGATTTTTTAGAACAGTGAAATTAACTGTTAGAAAAAATGGCCCGCGTCAGCGTTATGTATAGATGGTCGGACCGCCTATACATACTGCTGTCGTGGACCATTTTTTTTAAAATGGTAAGAAAAATAACTGTTTTTAACCAAAAATAAAATTTGTAAATACAAAAAACACTTTTTAAGAAATTAGTTATTTAAGAAAACAAATTTTACGTTTTTATAAACAATTTTTAATAAAAAAAATTAGATAAGATTTTACATTTTATAAACAGTTTTTTTAATAATAAAATAATTTTTTTTATTGAAAATATAACTTTTTTTTTTATCAAATGTATTTATTTTAATTGATGGTGAAAGAATTGAACATTTAGATTATATAAATATAAGAGCACAATTATCATTTGTCCCTAAAAGGATGTCGGGAAAGATGGGAGGGGAGTGGGAATAGCCACTCCCTATTCACATGTTATAAAATACTTCAAAATCACCCTCCCATTATTTTACAATGTTTTTCAGTCTCATAAGTAAAATAGTAATTATGAAGTGCCATTTTCATAGAGATTATTTTATTCCTTACGAACATTACCAATTTATAATTTGCTATTATGGTTATTAAATTTAGTATGCACAGTACTATAAACGTTAGTAGAAATAAAAATATGTCGTAAAAGCTCATAGGCAAATAGGTGGTAAAATAAGCGATGTAATTATACGTCGGATCTAAAAAAATGATAAAGTTATACTCAAAGACTGCTCCGAGTTAATCACGATGCAGTGAGAAAAGATCTCTTGATGGGTTTTTTATATATTTCGAATGACGCTCATATATATTTTTTCTTTATATATATAGTTAAGATATTCAATATTTATTTTTTTATTATTTTTATGATATAAAAAAGTATTGATCCGAATTGCTTGAAATAATGTATCAACCATTTTTTCTCCAATCATTATTCTACATTACTCAATAAACATAATTGTAGCCACATCTTGAAAACATATGATGTATTTACCGTAGCAAACTATATTTTACACAAATTAGAAAGGTAAAGAATGAATGAAACTAAGCAAATAATTATATAATTTGAATTTCACACGAACTAGAACTGCTAAGGGGATTAATGAGGTTGTGACTTGTAAACTTGAGAAGTTGTATATTTTAAGCTACATTACAGGAACTCATCTTATTTTCATGGTTTGGCAATAACTTGGGGGAAAGATGGTTTTCCCGAGCATTTACCGTAGGGATAAGGAGGGGCTGGTGGAGGATGGTTCTTCAGTGTATCGTTTGACAGAAGAGGAGCATGAAGAACTTCGATGGGAAGGAGGTAGACCCATTGAGACCTCGTCTTTCGGAGTACGCATCTACTCTGGTATAGGAATAATTACTCTGACGTTTCAAGGACCCACTAGTTTACTTCACTTCTACTGCGACGTAGGAGGGTGGCTCTGACTAGTTCATATCTTATGTAGAAATACTTCTTGTATACCGAATTTTGCCGCTTAGATTTTTTTTTTAATATGATTCATTTATTTATAAAAAAATAGTTTGACAATAATGTTTTAGATCCCAATGAAAAACAATAAAAAAAAATACGAACCAGATATTCTTTGTTAAGAAATGTATGGTTTTAATATATTTGGAATTTATCCTATATATTTTTAATATTTTTCTTTTACAATCCATTCGTGTACCGCGTGAAACCAAACGCCAGATATTTACTAAGATCGTTTTCAACTTAAAAAGTGAAGCTTATTCTTTCCTACTAATGCTATTACACACTTCACGTCATTTGTCAAATTGGGTTACAACTAAATAGAACATTACTTTTGAGTTTTTATTTTTGAAATGGATAAATGTTTTTATATATGGTGCTTCTATGTCGACATATGAATTAAACATATTTTGTATGAGACACTGATGTGTTGCACTTACACTGATTCGTGTTCGGCTCCATAGAAGTCACACAATAGTGAAATCCAGGCACATGTCAATACAACGTGACAAATTGATGTGTTGCACCAAATGTATACAATTCGAATGTCAACATAAGATTGTTCTTTTATATTACAATAGCTGACAAAGTTCCATAGTGTTGGATTTTAGACAAAATGTTGAAGTTAGGTTATCTGAATCTGAATTAAAATCTAAATATTTTACCCAATTGGCAGTAAATGAATTGTGTAAATATATTTATAGTTGACTCATTGAACGCTTGTAGACATTCGTCCCAGTTCTCTAGGTAGTCACGTAACTCACACACATAAATATATATATATATACACTAGGGTATGTCCCTGCCTGAATGCACGCTGATAATCTCAAAATGTTCAAAATACGTAATTACAAAAAGGCAAATATTTCGTTCCCCCACAAAACAAAATGTCATTTTTTTTAAAAATGCCTTTAATCTCCAACGGTGTGCCCGTGCCGATGGAATGGTGATGAATTTGCTCCCAAATATTTATGGCTATAGCACAGTCATAACCGTGTCGATGGCATAGTTATGAATTTTCTCCCGAGTATTTGGGATTATAGAACACTCACACTCCTATGTATGGTATTTTACACTTTAAGAAATACCTAAAAATACTAATTCAATTTCATCTTATTTAATAACGATGCACAGGCAAGCATATGTATAGGTGGTTGAAATATGTATAGGGGGTGAAATGTTTTTTTAACAAAACAGTAGAAATGTTTTTAAAAGAAAAAGTAGTTGAATTTTTTTTATAACAACACTTATTAAATGTTTTTAAAAGAAAAAACAGTTGAAATGTTTTTTAACCAAAACAGATAAAATGTTTTTTGTGTTGAAAACACGACTATTTTTTCAAATGGTTTATTTTTTAAAAATGGCGTTGTAATAATATTACTCTTATTTTTTCTAGTAAAAATAAGATTACTATTTTTTAAAATAGTAATAAGATTACTATTATTTTTCTAAATACTAATTAAATTAATATTTTTTTCTAAATAGTAATATGATTACTATTATTTTTCTAAATATTAATAAGATTAATCTTAAAATAGCAATAAGATTATTTTTTAAATGGTTTTCAATAAAAAAAAATAGATAACATTTTTTAAGCAATTGATAACATTTTTGAAAAAAGATTATTTTTTAAATAGCAAAAAGTGGTCCGCCCCAATGGTATGAAAAAAAATACGACTACATGAAATGTTGCGTTTTATTTGGGTGGTGATCGTAGGAGATAAAAGATTCATAAAAAATGGTTTATTTTGTAAAAATAAATTTCATCACCTGCCCAACAAAACACAATGTAATTTTAAAAAAATTGGTCATTATATCCTTTGTTTATAGGGTTATCCACTTGCTTAACAAATAGTCCAACAACATTCAGGAAGTCTAAATCCATCAAATAAACTAACATATACCATGAAATATATAATATTCATCAAATGAATTCACATTGTGAATAAAAAAACAACGAACGTAGTCTCATTTGTTTATTGGATTATCCACCCTACTTTAGAAGTAACAACCAATCGTACAACATTCTAAAAGTCGAAATTCATCAAACAAATACTTCAACGAAACAAAATTCTTTAAAAAAAATCACATATATATCAATTGAGGTTGTCCCATGTGTTTCATTCTAATGATTATCCGTATTTTTCAAAATGCGACCTGATAAAAAATAAAAAATATAGGTAGTCAATTGAAATAGTCTTTGATAATGTCACGACTACGATACAAATCTCAAGACGTGATTATATGGACCAATATGACTATGACTTCGATAGTGTTTAAGTTTTAATTTATCAAATTATTAATGCATTCTAGTGTTTAAGTATTAACCACATAACTTGGCATATAGTTATCTACTTTTAATTTAGTATTAACTCAATGCGAGAGTAGATTCTGAATAATAAGGTGTAGGCCAACACACCCAAAAACAGTAATTCTAAAAAAAGCAAAAATATAATTCAAAAATGAAAACACTAATTAAAATACAAACATATGGACTTGTTTAAAAAGCAACTAATGAGATTGGTTGACATTTTATGGATGTGGATCCGCACCGGTGGCTTTATTAAAAAATAGGGACTAAAATTATAAATGAAATGTTTTTGTCTTATTTTCAGAATAAATATTACAATAGACCCTAAATTTACAAAGTCCTTTTAAAAAATGAGTTTCTCTAGTATTATTGAATAGCTAAATATGTAAGTTGTTTTTAAAAATAAGATTAAACCATAATAGATTATTTAAATACATTCACGATTTGTAATTAAACCGCAATAGATTATTTAAATAAAAATAAGTAAACATGCAGCTTATATTTATTCAATCAATTAATTTCAAATTTATTATAATTCCAATGCTAATATTTTAGTTAAATAAGAGTACTGCTTAAAAAAATGCTCAAAACATATACAGAAACAATTGTCATTTTTTTTTAAATATATCTTCTATAGTTTGGATCATCTCGAGGACAAAAAGAACAAAAGCAGCGATGACTGATATGATGGACCATTTACTGCTAAAATAACTGCGCGTCACGGACGATACGCGTGCTTTATGGCTAGGCTAGTAAAGAAGCACAATAGTTTTGGGCCTTCCTCTATTGCTCCCCAAAGTAGAACCGTCCGAGGACATAACCCCTGTCACTGTTGGCTTTTCCTCTTCCCCGTCGCCATCACTTTTCTATACCGACCCCTGGTAATAGCTTTGTGCCCGTGAGAGCGGGGTTGATTACCAACCCCTGGTGGTTTTGAACGGAGATGGTCTCCCCACGCCTTCAACACCCTTCCTCTTTAACCATGTGGTGTTCGAATCGGGACCACCATTTTGGGGCATGGCTGAACCATGTGTTGCTCATCACCGGGGCCAGTTTTCGGCGTTTGAAGAAAAGGTATGAAAATGCTTGGTGACTTGGAATGGAGTGTGAGTGTGGTTGGGGTTTAGATTATTGCTGACGATTTTGGTCCTTTCATATCAGTCATTGCTGGTGCCCATTTTTATGCTTAGTGTTATTGGATTTCTGGTGACCATTTTGGTCCTTGTCTACTGGTCGTTGGGTTGTTCCGGTAACGACATTTTCTCTCTAGGTGGTGCGGCGATTTGGTTCGACTGCGTTGGAACATGCACAAAATAAAACAGAGCATTACATATATTAATATATTAATGATACCTTAAATATGAGAGATCTTTAGAACGCTTAGAATGTCTTTAGGTCTTTGATTCGTCGATTGGCAACCAAATGTTAAAGAGCTACAGTATAAAACAAATATTTGTTAGATCTTACTTTAGGGTTTTAAAAACCCTAATCTCATTGAACAGATACTACCTGATCAGTGTGTGGCGAAAGTAGTGCGCGGCAGCGGTGTTGAGATGTTGTTAAAGTGAGAGGGGATGGAGAGCAAGGGAAGATGATTGAGAGGTGGGTCTGGAACGGATGTCCATTTATGATAAGGGTTACACACATACTCCTTAAGCGGGAGACATCAAAATGGCTTAAATACAATTCCCTCCTTTTTGAATTTTGAAAAAAAGGGGGAAATAAATTAGAGTGTGTCAAAAGAGGGGGGAATCAAAATTTTCAAAGGTAAAATGGGTATTGAAAAAAAATACATGTGACATCATCAACTAAGCTTATGACATACATAAGTTTCCTACTTTATTATATATATATATATATATATATATATATATATATATATATATATATAATAAAGTAGGAAACTTAAGTATGTCATAAGATACAACAATGATGTCATCAATATGAATTTTTTTTACATTTCCTACTTTACCCCTCAAACATTTGAGTTCCCCCTCTTTTCCTACACTTAAATTTATCTCCCACTCTTCCTCAAAATTTAAAAAAAGGGTAAGTTAGTAATATTATTCAAACAAAAGCATCTGGTACTCTCTCAAACACGCGCATAACAACACAAAAGACACTCAACACAAATGTGAATCCATCTCTCTCACCAACCACAAAAATGACAACCAACACAAACGTGAATCCATCTCTATCACCCATTTAATCTCTCGGACTCATTTCTCAAACACACGCATAACCTCATCTCTATCCATCTCTTTTCTCGGCAACAACTCCCAATTTGAATTTTAATCTTTTTTTTTGCGGTTAAGAACCTCTTGGAATATCAGATCTCTCAGGTAAACTCTCTAATTTGTGTTTTTTCTTAAGACTTTTAGATTTTAGGCATTTTGGAATCTCAGATCTTTCAAGAATCTCAAACTTTTAGGAAGATTGATTTTAGATTTGGGGGTTAGGGTTTTGATATTAAAATTTTGTGTTGTTTTGACGTGGTTTCTTGATTTATGTATTGAAGATGTTAGAAATTTTAGCCGTGACCGTGACCCATCCAGAATCATAAGATCATACGGTACCTATTCGTTTATTTTATTTTCAGTATATATAGGTTGATGTTTTGTCTTCGTAATGTGCCCTTTTGTTGTTTTTGTCTATTAGGGTTTCTCGATTTGTGAACTACGTATTGTGTTGTAGATTTGGTGGTATAACAACCTATGGTTTTATTCACTAACAGTTGTCTTTCTATCTTTTCAGTGTATTATAATTAAAGACGAGTTACATGGAGTACAGGCGATTAAAGCAACACAAATGAGGTAATTATATTGATATCTCTTGCATCTCATATTGTAGTTGCGTGTCTGTGCAATATTATGTGTTCTCTCTACATGTTGTTTTGGGTGCAAACCTTTAGGGGTTTGGTTTGGTTTGCATTTTAGTGATTTTTAGGTATGAATTAATTTGAGGTTCGTTCTAATTTACTTTGTTTTTAAAAAGTAAGATATTTTAGATATTTTTCTGGGTAAAAACCTTTATGAGTTTGGTTTGGTTTTTTAGATTGGAATTTAGTGTTTTAGTATGGATTTTTATGATTTTAGGTGGTTTTATCTAGATTTGGTGTGTTTGGTTCAGATATTTCCTAAGATTTTAGTTCTCTGTATTGTTTTTCAATACTATCCATCATTTGTGTTCCAAGTTTTAGGATACTTGAGGTTCAAAGTTGCTTTAGAGATAATTTTGTTTTAGACTTTTATTTATGCTTTTAATTTGGTGTTTATTTTGGTTTTCATAGTACTATGCGAACGTTTATATCTCTCATTTGGATGTTTGTATTCATTATATGTTTGTGGATATTAAAAATGTCCTTCAGAGGGGTTGAACTTGGATGGATTACACCTGTGAGAGTTTAAAAAAAAAAGCATTGAATACAAATTTAATCGTCTTGCAAATTGGAATTCTGGCAATCAAACACCATGTTGGTGGAGGGGGTGAAATGCAAATCCGAATATGACCGAGTGGTGTTCCCCCTTGATTTCAGGTCCAATAATCTACCAGGTACCTTAAGCTCTAGCGTAGGCGGGTTACACTTCCTAACTTATCTCGACGTTTCTCAAAATGGATTTTCTGGTTTAATACCAAAAGTGATTGGGAGCTACTCCAAATTGAAAAATCTTTATTGAAACACTAATCAATTTGATGGCCAAATTCCTACTGAAATAGGCAATTTGTCTTCTTTAAGGCCTTTAAATTTGCGCAACAGGAATTTGTCTTCATACTTTCTGGACAAATTCCCTAGGAATTTGGAAATGATTTTCAATGGTTCTTCGAATGAAATGATATTGCCCCAGTAAAATTATTTTCAGTTGGGCAGTGAATATTGACCCAACTTTTTTTTTATTCAAATTCCTTTTCATTTCAGTTTGGATATGTTCTAAAAAGTCTATTTACCTATTTTTTGTTGAAATAGTATGTTGCGGTGTATGGGTATAAATTATAATGAGTTATATTGCCCTTTCATTTTACTACTTCTTTCATTTTTCTTATGGGTTTCCATCTGCAGAGTTGACATCTAAAATGGGTTTCCATCACATTAGCTTCCGCTTCGGGTGCAAAAGAGTTATCTATCAGACCATTTTCAACATTATTAATATCTCAAAGTTAACCATTGATAAAAGAAGCAAGCTAACGGAAGAAAATTGTGAGACAAGAGCTCAAGTAGGAAGATTTGTGATACGAGTCCAAAAGGTGTGTATATATATATATATATATATATATATATATATATATATATATATATATATATATATAATTGAAGGATAGACAACAATTTAAAATATAAATAACTGTATACTGTAACGATTGTCATAAACCTCATGCGTATCATTAAATTAAAGTCTTAAGTCAACATAATGAATGAATATCACTACATACTCAACATAAAACACAAGCATATCCAGATTATAAGAGCCGCTGACCTGAACCAAACTTGGATTGAATAGAACATTAGGAATCTTAAATCTATCAGATCTGATTTCTATTATCCCGATCCGGGTCGATCCCCCACCCTGCAATTCCCTCCCATTTTGAGGGATTTTAGAGATTTTGGTAAAATTATATTTACTATCTCATTCCTTTAATTGCTTAAAAATTTGATCCATAACTATTTTATAAAAGTACTACAGTTTTTCAAATGTTTTTTTTCCAGATTCAAAACTTGGCTAATATACATGTCCCGGTAAATGATAGACTGTGCACGACGTACATCGTCAACTGTCCACGATGTACATCGTCAACTGTTCACTTTAATTTCATCTCTAATTACTTTTGAATTATATATTGTCTCTGTTAATATATTATTTTTTTACAGAAAATTCCAGCATCATGTCAAAAAATTAGCCTTGAGTACAACAAATGCTGCCTATATGATATCCTACATAAATAAAAGAAGACGTCATACTGGAGTTGGATAGAATTATATATTGTCTCTTTTCATGTTATTTAGCATTAATTGAAGTTGGATATTTGTCAATTCGAAGCAGTGGTGTAGGTTGTACCTGATACGTGATACGTTTTACTACTTTGTTTGTCTCGGTAATGACATAGCATGTGGGTGATGGCATAATGTTAAAAAAATGCATCCATTGTAGTCTCTATCAGTTGCATAGGGCTGCATTAGTTTACCATTTCTATTCGACCATTTAATTATGTTCTTTTAGTAAATAATTTTGTTGCCTTAATAAAGAATTTTATGCCGCGTGTAAATTGTGTATTTACTTGCAGATGCCAATTGAAAGGGACATTTTGGGTTGCATTATATCTGTTTTTGTTTCTGTCAGTATACGAATCTTTACTTTGTCAGTGTGGGATGTTGGTGTTAGTATTAAACATATGATATTTGTTTTGTAACAGATCTTCTCCCACTGGCTTATATGGCTCGGGATGAAATTTCCCTTCCATTATTGTCTCAAATTTTGAGAGACTTTGTTCTATTTATGTTTACAACATTTTGTGTGTGTTTCTTTATTGTTTTATTATTCTTTTTGTTTATATTTAAATTACTTTTGAATTTAATATTTCAAAATATAAAAGTTAATTATTTTTTTGCTATCTTTATTTCTTTATTTTACTTAATTTTATGTGTTTAAACATATACTCAAGTAAACAAAGTTAATTTGTTTATTTAAAAGGTTTAAACAAAAAATTAAAGGGCTGCGATTTGTTTTGGTTGAATGACTATGATTTAGACTTCTTGTGTTTGTTGGGTCGATCCGTGTAACAAGCTATTGGTCCAATCAGTGCTAGTGGCGTATACCACACGAGTTGACCACGTGTGGTGCCAGCTTATTTCAACCGTTGAGTTTTTTTGTTTTCCATCTAAACCCCTTATCCTTTTAAGGATTTTACGCTGGTACCCCTTTGTTTTATGAAGGGACGGTTATGTCCTCAGCCGCCTATGGTGAAAGGCATTTCTGCCCTTGGTTACTTGGCTTTTTATATTACGGACCCTGCCCTTTCTGTGGTGGTATAAAAGGCATACGATCTTCATTTTTCATTTTTTAGGGTTTGGAGTTTATAAAAAATTCATCCAACATTTTCTCTCTCTCTTTTCTTTCTAAAAGTTTCTGAGTTCTTTTGAGGGATTCTCATATAGTTTTAACACGATATACACCTGTTTGAGTGATGATCTCTTAAGTATTTGAGGGGTTTTCTACTACTTTAAACCAAGATCGATTTCGATTTTGTTTAAGGGTTTTGTCGTTGGATGTTTGTGGTGCATTTGGTTGGTATAGTTTGGTGTTGTGTTCCTTGCAATTGATCCGGAATTTTCCATCTCACCTGAGTTCGGCGTGCTTCTGCCGATATTTTTGAGCTGTAGATTTTAGATCTGCACTTTCTCGAGGTATTATATATCTCTCTTTCTCCCTCTCTATATAGATATATATTACATATATATTCTTCCCTATATAATATTACATTTTTTTGCTGTGTAAGAGTATATATATATATATATATATATATATATATATATATATATATATATATATATATATATATATATATATATATATATATTCCGATTGTTGTGGTTTGTTTATACGGGTGTGGAAATATTGTTGCATGCGTTCCTGATTCAAACTCACCTCTATAACTCGGACTTAAATCTCACTGTGTCAACTCAGATTAAAACTTTGTTTTTTTTTTTGGACTGTTCTTGGACTTATTTTTGGACTGCTCTTGGATCCCTACTGGACAAATATTTGAACTGATCTTGGACTAAAATACATTTAATTTGTTTTAAACTCAGATTAGTTTGTATGTGATTTTGACCTGTTCAAAATAAATTTTGTGTGTGGTTTCTTTTATTACCATTTCAGTTAGTCCCTGTTTGGTAATTTTTGTGTAGTTAAAAGTACACCTAGTCTTCTTTTATTTACCAAAATATTTTGTTTTATTAAAACAACTTTTACAAATTAAAATCTATGTTCTGCACAACTTCACGGGGTCTCGGGTTTGAGTGTGTTGTTGTGCGTGTGTAGTGAGCGAGTGTTAGTCCCTATTGCCGGGGTATTGAGTTGACTGATATTCAGTCAAGTTGGGTTGGCTTAGACTAGGCGGATTAAATACGGGTGTGTATTTGTTTAGTTTAATCTGTGGTGAACTTGGAGGACTGTAATATGTAACTCATAATTGGTAATAGTGGACTTGGGTGCACGGGCTGTCCTAGGACTAGGGACACGGGGTTTACCACCACGGTGGGTTCCTCGAGAACAAATATTTTGTTACTATCTACTTTTCCTCTTCCCATTCTAACTGTATTTATTTCAGCAACATCATTCCAAATATATCTTTACTTGTGTGGTTGCCTAAAACAATATTAATAAATATTTTAAATTAATTATTAAAAGAGTTGGAGTTTTTCTATTAAACTAAAAATGGATTTGGTGTGTTGGGTATTTCAAGTGGTATCAGAGCCTCAGGATTCACTTTTTCAAAAGTTCTTTTTCCGCAAAGTTCCTGAACTCTTTTTTTTTATCAAAATTTTATTGTTATGGGTGACAACAATGGGTCTTCCGTACGTCCTCCTGTGTTTAATGGTGACAACTTTGCTTATTGGAAAGTAAGAATGGTTGCTCATGTTCAACACTTGGGAGATGAGGTATGGGAAACTGTTGAAAATGGTTTTTCTGCACCTACTAAACCTAGTGATGATGATGCTGAAATATTTGTTAAAAAACCTCTCTCTGAATGGACTAAAGAAGAAAAGCTTAGTTCACAATATAACAACAAAGGCAAAAATGCCATTTTTCAAGCAATGGATGCAACTGAATTTAAAAGAATTTCAGCTTGCATTACCTCTAAAGAAGCTTGGGACATTCTAATGACAACCCATGAAGGAGATTCTAGAGTAAAAAGGGTCAAGTCCCAAATGCTAGTTAGGCTCTATGATTCTCTCTATATGAAAGACAATGAGAAGTTTGATGAGTTTTACTTGAAATTGCAAGATGTCGTTAATCAGTCTCATGCTAATGGTGTTATTTATACTGATCCTGAAATTTGTGATAAAATTCTTAGATCTCTTCCTAAGAGTTTTGATTTAATTGCACATACTATTGCTGATAATTTGGATAGCTACACACCTCATCTCTTGTGTAGTAAACTCAAGACTTTTGAATATCAAAATACTTTAAGAGATGAACAAAGAGGTAAAGCACCGGCACACACTGAAAATCAAAATGTTCTTAATTTTAAAACTAGTAGTGAATGTAGTATGGCCTTTGTATCCTCTCTGTCAAATTTAACTGATTCTGAAATTTCTTTGGAATCTTTGGATAACGAACTTGCACTCTTGTCTAAGCACTATAAGAAATTTGTGAAGTATAGGAATAAATATGCTTCAAAACAAGGCCAGCCTAGTTATTCCGATAGACCCCACGAAAAATATTTTGAGAAGAAAAATTTTGAAAAATCTGGACCTAAGAAGGACTTGAGCCACATTCAGTGCCGTAAGTGCAATGAATATGGTCATTATGCCGATAGGTGTTTCTATAAAGCTAAATGGGAGCCTTCAAATAAGGCACATTTGTCTAAAACTTGGGATGATATTTCCGATAGTGATGACGAAACTTTTGAAAATATCATGGCATTTACTTCCACGTGTACTATGATATCGGAGGGCATATTAGATAGCGTATCTAGTTTATCAGATATTTCAGGTTTCTGTGATGATATTTGTGATTTAGACTTTGTGAATTTATCTCACACATTTCCTGCTCAAATTCACCCAACTTTCACGGCATCTCTTTTGGACATTGGTAATATTTATGCTGATTTGGATGAATATGACTCATTAGAGATGGTTGAAAATGCTGAAAAAGGTGTGTGTGATAAAGCTTTGAATGACACCATTGATGATAACTCCCACTTAGAGAATGCTAGGTTATTAGCAAAGATTAATTCTTTAAATAGTCAAATTAGAATCATGTCTGAAGAATCATCTTTTCACATTGAAGAATTGGAAAATGATGTTCTTCTACTTGAAAAAAGAACTACTATGTTGACCGATTTGAATCACTCTCTTGAGACTAAGAATAAAGAAATTTTGTTTAAATATGATGAGTCTCAAATTGAACTTAAGTGTGTATTAAATAATTATGATGAGTGTAAAAAGGAGATAGAGATCACATCTAATCGGTTAAATAGATACTGGGATTCTGGGTTTGCTGTCAAAACTATTAATAAAAGTATGCGTTATGATCCCATAAATTCTTATTCTGATTTTGTTCCTACCAAAGGACTTGGTTTCGAAGGGGAAGATTTTGATGTCACTAATTTCGTAAATTCCAAAGAACAATTTCCTGAGTCTAGTGAAATTAGGCTGTCTTACAAACATGTGAAAAATGATGGATGCTCAACATCTTCTCAGCCTTGCTTTAAATGCAGTTATTGTCAAAGAACGGGACATTTGGAAAAATTCTGTTTTAAGAAATTAGGACAGAATGCTTCCAATTTTAAAAATTTTAGGCAAAATCAAATTGATAATAAGTTTCAAACTACTAAGCCTACTTTTCATTGTGGTTACTGCTCTAAACTTGGGCATTTGGAACACTTTTGCTATAAAAAGGCCAACATGGTCAACTCCAGACCAGCCCACAAATATGCTGTCCCATCTAGACCTGTTTATAGAAAAAATTTCCGTTGTGATTTTTGTCATAAAAATGGTCATTTGACTGATTTCTGCAATAAAAAATTGCATGCTCAAAATAGTCGCGATCGCTTTAACGATAAAACTGTATATGTTAGGAAGCCTAATCTGTCCAACATGAAGTCTAAACAAACTTTTGAGAAAACTAAGGCTGAATGGATTAAAAAATCTAAATCAAATGACTCATTGAGATGCAATGTTGTTTTATCAGCATTAAATGCTCGTGATAAAAATTCTCAGTGGTATTTAGATTCTGGTTGCTCTAGGCATATGACGGGGGACAAATCCAAGCTTACCACCTTAAAATCTTTTGTTGGTGGTGTTGTAACTTTTGGTGATGGAAAGATGTCTCACATCATAGGCAAAGGGTCAATTGAGGCAGATGGGCTCCCTAACTTAGAGGATGTATTACTTGTTGATGGTTTGACTGTAAATTTATTGAGTATCAGTCAGTTTTGTGACAATGATCATGCTGTAAATTTCACAAAATCTGACTGTAAAATTTTAGACCCAAATGGGAAACTTATTCTGTGTGGGTCTAGGACTCCAGACAACTGCTATGCTGTTAAGCATAACCATGTTTTTGGAAATTGTTTATCCTCTCGAATGAGTGATTTAGACTTATGGCATGAACGTTTAGGCCATTTAAATTATGACAGTTTGTCTAAATTATCTTGTCAAAATCTTGTTCGGGGTGTACCCAAAATAACTAAGGTCAAACATTCTATTTGTGGTCCGTGTCAGATTGGTAAAATTCATAAGGCACCTCATAAGAAAGTAACTGATATTTTAACCTCTCACCCTTTGGAATTGTTACATATGGACTTAATGGGTCCTTCTAGGACAATTAGTTTATGTGGAAATTCCTATATTTTGGTTATTGTTGATGACTTCACTAGATTTACTTGGGTTGCATTTATGAAAGAAAAATCAGACACTTTTAATCATTTTTTACAAATTCTGCTAAAAATAGAAAATGAGAAATATACTCAAGTCACTCGTATTCGTAGCGATAGAGGTGGGGAATTTAAAGACACGGGTATCATAGACTATTGTATTGGGAATGGGTATAAACATGAATTTAGTGCTCTAAGACTCCCCAACAAAATGGTGTTGTTGAAAGAAAAAATCGAACCATTCAAGAAATGGCTCGTGTTTTGATTCATGCTAAAAGCTTGCCAAAATATTTTTGGGTTGAAGCTACGCAAACAGCTTGTCACATAATTAATAGGGTTCATTTAAGAAAAAATTCGAAACAAACACCCTATGAATTATGGTATGGTAGGCAACCAAATCTGAAATATTTTAGAGTTTTTGGTAGCGAATGTTATGTGTGTAAAGATCGTGAACACTTGTCAAAATTTAACACTAGAGGAGAAAAGGCTGTTTTTCTAGGATACTCCTAAAATAGTAGGGCTTATATAGTTTATAATTTGAAAACTAAAACTATTATGGAATCCATAAATGTTGTGATAAATGATTGTATGGACCCATATGTTGAAGATAGCCCGGAATCAACACCCATTGAAAATACATCGTCAAGTGATTTGACAAAACTATCAACGAATAATGTTTTGGACTCCCTACCATCGGAAGACCTTGATGTTCCAAATTGGGTTAGGGCAAATCATCCTAAAAAGAATATTTTGGGTGATGCTAAGGAACCAATTAAAACTAGAGCTCAGACTTTAAATGCTTTGATGTCATCTCTTGTCTCTCTAGTTGAACCAAAAAATATAAAGGATGCTCTTGTGGATGAATCTTGGCTTCTTGCTATGCAGGAAGAGTTGGAACAGTTTAAAATTCATGATGTATGGTTCTTGGTACCTCGTCCTACTCATACTAATGTCATTGGAACTAAGTGGATTTTTAAAAATAAATGTGATGAAACCGGAAATGTCTTGCGTAACAAAGCTAGATTAGTGTCTCAGGGGTACTCCCAAATTGATGGGATTGATGTTGATGACACTTTTGCCCCGGTCGCTAGAATAGAGTCTATTAGACTTCTGCTTGCCATTTCTTGTCATTTGAAATTTAAATTATACCAAATGGACGTAAAATCTGCTTTTTTAAATGGGTTTTTAAATGAAGAAGTGTATGTTGAACAGCCTAAGGTCTTTTCTGATCTGTTTCTTCCGGATCATGTTTTTAGATTAAAGAAAGCTCTTTATGGTCTCAAGCAAGCCCCCCGGGCTTGGTATGATCGTCTTACTTCTTTTCTTTTAACCCATGGCTTCATTCGAGGGGGAGTGGACTTAACAATGTTTGTTAAAAGAAATAAGTATTGTTTGCTTATTGCTCAAATATACGTTGATGACATTGTCTTTGGGTCTACTTCACCTCAAGAGGCTGAAATTTTTGCCAACCTAATGAAATCAGAATTTCAGATGTCTATGATGGGTGAGTTGCAATTTTTCTTGGGTTTACAAGTTTCGCAAAAACATGACTGCATTTTTATATCACAAACTAAATATGCGACTGAATTAGTTAAGCGCTTTGGTCTAGAAAATGCTAAAATGGCTAGAACACCAATGAGTTCCACCACTAAGCTTTCCAAAGATTTTTCTGGTAAAAAGGTTGAAGTTACTCTTTATCGGAGTATGATTGGTAGTCTTTTATATTTAACCGCTAGTAGACCGGATATAATGCATAGTGTTTGTGTATGCGCTAGATATCAATGTGAACCAAAAGAATCTCATTTAATTGCAGTTAAGCGCATACTTAAATATGTTTGTGGTACTCTAAGTTTTGGTATTATGTATACTTTTGACACAAATTCCAAAATAATTGGGTATACGGATGCTGATTGGGTTGGGTGTGCCGATGATAGTAAAAGCACTTCTGGTGGTTGCTTTTACTTAGGACACAACTTGGTCTCTTGGTCGTCAAAAAAATAGAATTGTGTATCTCTTTCCTCCGCCGAAGCAGAGTACATTGCTGCTGGTAGTTGTTGTACTCAACTTTTGTGGATCAAACAAATGCTAAATGATTATGGAATAAATGAACCAAGTGCTCTCATTTTATGTGATAATCAAAGTGCTATAAGTATTTCAAAAAATCCTGTTTTTCACTCGCGTACAAAACATATTAAAATGCGTGAACACTTTATTAGGGAACTTGTTGAGAAAAAGGAAATTTGAATTGAGTATTTAAATACTAAAGATCAACTTGTTGATTTGTTTACTAAGCCATTAGACAATCATAGGTTTGAAACCCTATGAATGTCAATTGGAGTGTGTGCGTTTCCAACACGGTTTGTTTTCAGTTTCCTCCCTTTGTCCCTTTGAGACAAACAGGGGGAGAAGTTGAGATATGTGTGTCTTTTTATTTTTAGGATATATGTTGTTAGTTGAGTTATGTACTTGCTTTGGTCTCAAAATGTTGCTAGTTGTAGTTTGTTTTTCCTTACCGTCTCAAAGTCTTGTTTGTCTCAATGTGTTCATCCTAATATGGTTGTTGCTCTTATGTGTTCATCCTACAACGAATGCAATGTGTAGTATATGCGATGTCACAACGAATGCAATGTGTAGTATATGCAATGCCACATTTAGTCAGGTCTCGAGTAAAGTTTGGTTCCAAAGTAGCTAAATTTTGGGACTTGCTTGGATCATTTGTGGTCACTGTCCTTGAATTTTTATGGTGTTTAAATTGTACAATTTATTTTGTATAGCACCACTAATAATGTGTTATTTTTAAGATTCAAACACTCCTAATTGAGATGTTCATTTAGACGTGTTTAATCATATTTACTTACACGTGTATATTTATACTATCTTACTCATATTTATTTACGCGTGTTTACCTTTTTTTATCCTGATTGTGTCATAACTCTGCTGATCTATTGGGGCATTGACTTGTGCACATCATTTTTATGGGTTTTATTATTTGAAAGAAACGCGTGAGATTCATTTGGATCATATGGTAATTTGTTTTTAAATCATTAGCCTATACTTATCTTCGTAACTTTGATGCGAGATATTTGAAATCCGAGTCATTGTTGAACAATTTTGCAAGAACAAACAATTTTTCATTCATTTTAGGTGGACTTGAATTAGTTAAATCTGTTAAATATGGGAGTAGGAATCAATGTGTTCAAGAGGTAATACCAGATTCAAACTAAGAATCAATGTGTTTAAGACGTATTTAATTGATTCACCCGTAAAATACATACTGGGAGTAAGAGGACAAATTGATTCGCAAATACATTGATTATTTTTGCAGTTCAATCTTAAATACCTCTTGATGTTAGTGTTTCTCGAATTTTATTAGGTATGTGGACGTGATCAAACATGTCATAAGCATGGTTTAGTGATTTAATTTTGACAGGAATAATGCATATGCAACTTATCCCAAGTCACAAACTTTACAACAGTAGCAAACACAAAAATTTAGAGCAGTGGCAACCAAAAAAACAATGTTATGATATGTGACTTTGGTACCGGATAATGGGATGGGGAGAAGTGCATCATCCTGACATGGAGTTTTACTCCGGGTTCCCCCTCATTAATAGCATACAAGCTGACCAGGTATGAATGGGGGCGTGCCAATAAGGTCTGATAAGTTTTACTTTAGTTGTTCACTTTATATTTAATTTATTGCACCTTAAAAGGCCTGATCAGAGTTGTATTTATATCTATTTTTACAGTTTGCAACGGAAGTCTCCTCTTCTATGAAAGGTTGGGTGTGCGCGTGCCAACAATTTTGATTCCGCCCTGGATTGATAGCAGATTCTACGTACTTGCATTAACTGATTACAATGTTTTTTATTTTTATTTTTGGAAGAGATTATAATATGATGAACTTTTGTCTATATTTCTATGGGTTTAGGGGCTACTTATGCATTTCCTATGGGGCTCCATCCCCCCCTACACAATCATTTGTTGTAAATTTATTATTTATATTATATTTTTTGTTTTTGATAACATAGAATTGTTGAAAACACATTCATGGGTTAATAAACTTTGTATGCCTTTCAAGCTTTAGTTTGAAGGGCATGCAGTGAATCGTACTCATTCATTTTTTATTTTCGGTGATGACAGGTAATCATTCATTTTTTTCCTTCTGATTTCAGGTAATGACAAATATTCGATGTTTTCAGATCTGACAGATCTCCTTTGGTGTTTTCTTTTAACTTATATGATAATGATCAGAGTTGAGAGAAAGAAAACACTATAACATTCATTTTTTTTAGATTTATACATTGGGTTTAATTTCTTGGTTTTAAACTTTCACTAGAAAACACTATAACTCTATTCTGTTTTATAATGTGCAGGTCTATAAGATGTTTTGTGTTATTTTCCTTTTGTTTGATTGTTCTTGCATCTAACTATCATTACCTTTTGTAATATTTATTTAAACCGTGGTGAGGTTGCTTCTATATTATTTCAGTCTACCACTAAGTGTTAAAATTCGGGGAACTTTTAGTTTCCAAAACTTATTCTATTATGTCGATATATATTCAATTGTCTTGGTTTATAAGTTAACATTAAATAACTTATGCTACTATGCCGTTATATATTCAATTGTCGTTATATATTCAATTTCCTATCTTCTTCCTCCACCTACGTCTCCCACGCCACACCCTGCTCCAATGCTGCTGTCCTAATTAGGTTTTTACAGTTTGGTTTGATATTTTAATCAGGTTTTATTTCGACCACCTACTTCAAGTGAGTACTGTTGCTAACATATTTCAACTACATATGGGCGAACATATGTTTATTCTGGTAGATATTTCCTAGGGTCGATGAATGTTAAGTTCCTCCATGTTTTGTACTACACTAGATGGATGAATGGTTAAAGAGTTTTTCAAAGGTACGTCCTTGATTTGGAAAGAATTGTAGGCAAGGACATCTTAACCTGCCTCCGCTTACTGAGATGAAAGCGTGGTATTATAATTTCCAAGATTTATTATGATTAATAGATATGTGGACCTGCAGAGCTGATTTACATTTCATTATTATTTGGACCTGTGTTATGTGTGCATGACCTACAGTGTTGTGTGTGTGAACAACTGTCACTGATTGTTGTGTGTGTGACCTACAGTATTATGTGTGCGTGACCTGCAGTGTTATGTGTGCGTGACCTGTCGTTTTATGTTCGGAGCACGACGCTTGCTGCTATATAATATATATACTACATTTATTCCATGGTATATATAGATTGAATTTATATGTACTAATATATGACAAATCAAGTCAATGTTTGAGTGTATGATTCCATGTTAGTTGCACCATTTTGTATGCTCTGTTTGCGATCATAGTGTTGTACTATTAGGATATTATTGTAAATTATTTACTTAAAATGATTATCTTTATAAATGTTTTGCTATATATCCAACAATTTGGATTTCTCTTTATTTTCCTGCTATTTGTTTTTTGGTCAGTTATGAATGTCATCATTTGTTAGTGATTTCCATGAGACAAGATCGCCATCATTTGTTAGTGTAATCCAATCCTAAGTTTTTTATACACATATTACACATGATTTGTGAAATAGTATACACTGTCAAGAAGGAACGTTAAATGATGATGTTATTTTGATTGTTAATTTTGAAGATAGGGAAGAGGAGGATTGGATGCCTCCTCCCCCTAAGGTTTCGACTAATATAAGGAATCACCATGGGGATTCAACTATAAAGGAGCTCAGGTATGCTCAAACTATGAATTTCCTTCTTGGGGCAATTGTGGAATTTCATTGTAGTATTATATGTTCAGTGCTAAACTCATTTTTGAACTATTGAACCATATTTGTGAAACACCATATCCCAGAAGAAAAGCATCTGTAATTATGTAAATAAGATATGCCCAAGTGCTTTTAATGGATGGTTATTCAATAATTAATGAAATGAGGGAAATAGTTCTGCCCAAATGGATTCTTAATGGTGGAATGATTCGCACCAGTTTTGTAATGTCAGTTGACATGGAACGGGTAAAAAAGAACATGAGTTTGTTTCAGTCGAAAGATGTAGGAGAAGCATGAGTTGATGACACTACTGTAATTTCATCTCTATCTTTATTTATATTTTCATTGTTTTGCATATGATTCTATAGATTCACCCCCACCTTTTACTTCTAAACGAAAGAAAATACCCAACTACTGTAAATTTTCTTTATCTTAATGCTTTGATTCCATTAAGATATGCAGGTGCCCTGTTTTGATTCCATTAAGGTATCCAATTGTTGTATTGCTTCTTTCTAAATATGATGGGTTGGTCTTTATTGATGTGTTGCACTTATTTTTTTCATGCCTAACAGGTATGTGTGGATACTATAATTTACTCACCCACTTTTGCATACAACAACAGTTTAGGTATATTTTGTATTTATTTTTACTTCTCATGCCCTTGAATATAAGTATTTTTTTGGTGTGTGGGTGGGGGGGTTGGGGACACCAATGATAACATCCAATCACTTGGTCTATGAAACTATTTATGCAACCACATATGTGATAGGGCATACTGTTATTTCCCCTTCACTGGTAAGTTTTGCCTCCTTTTACGAATTATCATTGTTGATATGGGATTCTCTTTCATATTGAATTATTAACTTTCCTTTAACATAGCAGGAATTCCAATCCATTTCGGCGACCGTCGTTGCTCAAATACGTCGACTTGATCGAGAACGAGCCAAAAAGTTACAACTTGACCAGGGAAGTAATATAATACCACCTTCTACTTTCAGTCCCTTAAAATCATCTAACTAGTCATGAGCGATAACTGTACGGTGGTAAATGAGCTCCTTTAAGTCCCTTCAGTGATAAACATCCTATTATAGTTGATATGAAAATTCTATGGTGATAACAACCCATATTCTAATATGCCTCCCTATTTACGATCGTAACACGGACAAGCCACAATGCCATTTATTCTGAAAACCAACCAGTGTATAACTAACAGGGACAAGCCACAACGCCATTTATCAGTTGTTGACTGCCACAAGAGCATTCCATTATATTTGAACTATAATATTTTAGTTACTTTAGGCTGCATATCTTGAAAAAGAGAGTGAATCAAGACACCTGTCATGATGTAGTATACTGATGTTTATACAAGATTTATACTGGTTTTTGTACTGTAATTTTCATTTTAATGGTAATAATAAAACCATTTGAAGTCTTAGCCAGTACGTTAGTTCTTCAATGGTTGGGATG